>OY728141.1:1012579741-1017568891 GCA_963277665.1 Viscum album | reverse complement strand
AATGCCTCTCATCTTATAAATATGCATTCTCGGTGCTAGTCACCAGCTCTTGGCTTATTGGAGGTGGGCTTGGTGAGTCACAGTGCATGCCCCACTGGGATGGGTCATGTCATGGTGGGGGTGGGGGGGGGGGACTGTCCATGGGGGTGTCTAGGGGGTGGGGTGGTGTCCATGGGGTGGGGTGGTGTCCAAGGTGTAATGGGGGCTTTCTCGGGGGTGGGGGTGTCCATGTTTGTGGGGGTGTTTGGGGTGGGGATGGTATTCACGGGGTGGGGTGGTGTCCAGGAGAGTGGGGGTTGTCCAGGGGGTGGGGGTGGTCCAGGGGGTTGGGGGGCTATGCAGGGGGGTTGGGGTGGTGTCCAGGGGGTGGGGGTGGCTATCCATCAGGGTGGGGGTGAGCTGGGGTGGGGGGGTCTAGGATGTGGGGTGGTGTCTATGAGGGGTGGGGGTAGTCCGGGGGGTTAAAAGGATGTCTAGGGGTAGGGGGATTTCTATGGGGGTGGGGGGTGTCTAGGGGTTGGTGGAAGTCCAGGGGGTTGAGGGGATGTTAAGGGTGTGGGTGGTGCCTAGGAGGTGGGGGAGGGGATGTCTTGGGGGTGGGAGTTGTCTATATTGGTGGGGGAGTCCAAGGGGTGTGGGTGTCCATCTGTTGGGGTGGTGTCTAAGAGGGGTGGGGGTTGTAATGGTTTTTATGAAATGAATTTCATTTATTTTAAAATAATTGGTAAATTTTAAATGGATTGGAATAGTGTTAATTTCAATAGTATGTGTTTCATTATGAAAAAATGAATGATTTTGGTGTTTATGGTATGAAGTGGGATTTGATTATTAGGAAATGGATTACATTTTTATTGTTGGACAAAAATACTATATGATTTTGATATTGAAACTTAAAAGGGATTTTTATAAACCATCGGGGATTTTTAAATAGAAATAAGTATCAATTTTGTGATTTTGAAATGGTTTTATGAAGAATTATTTATTATGTATATTTATGGGATTTGTGCTTTTGTGTCCCTTATTTTAGAACATCAGATTATTTTACTAAAGGCATTTTGTATGATATTTCATTAGAATTTTACCACTATATATGAATTAGAAACCCATAAGGGGATATATCATGTAGTCATTATTGTGATCCAGTTATTTTTTTCCTAGTCTTGGTCTCTACTCAAACTCTTGTGGAATTGGAAGAGACAGGTTTTCCTCGGATCATTTATTATGCATCAGAGTTTGTAAAACTCCAGCCACTATTTTGTATTGGTGATCAAGGATTACAAGAGGCAACGAAGTCAGTATCTATGAATAATGGGATCTTTGAGTTGTTAGAAATCCTAAAATCCATGGGGGTGGGGGGCTGTACAGGGTGAGGGGGGGGGGGGGGTTGTCCAGTTGGTGGTAGGGCAGTCCATGGGGGTGGTGGGGCTGTCTAGGGGGGTAGGGGTGTCTAGGGGGTGGAGGGTCTATCCATGGGGGGTTTCTAGGGGTTAGGGGATGTCCAGGGGTGGTCAAGTCTATCCAGGGGGTAGGGGTGTGCAGGGGGGTGGGAAGGTTGTTCACGGGGGTGGCAGGGCTATCCTGGGGGGTAGGGGGTGTCTAGGGGGGCTGCCTAAGTGGGGGGGGGGGGGGGTAGGGGTGTCTTGGGAGGGTGGGCGGGATGTCCACAAGGGTGGGGGTTCTCTATGGGGGGAGGGGGTGGGTGGGGGTGGGTGGTCATTGTACGGGGGTTGTGGGGCTATCGAGGGGGGTGGGCGATGTCCAGGGGTGGGTGAGCTATCCACAGAGTGGGAAGGCTATCCATGGGGGGGGGGGGTCTAGGGGGTACAAGGTGTCTAGTGGGTTGGTTGGTCTATCCATGATGGTGGTGGGATGTCCAGGGTGTACAGGGTGTCCAAGGAGGTGGGTGGGCTGTCCAAGGGGGTGGGAGGGCCATCCACGGTGGTGGGCGGTCTGTCCAGGGGGGTAGGGGTTGTCCGGGGGGCTATCAATAGTGGTTGTGGGGGGATGTCCACTGGGGGAGGGTTTTCCACGGGGGAGGAGCTATCCAGGGTGGTGGGCGGGCTGTCCACAGGGGTGGCAAGGCCATCTAGTGGCGTACAGGGTGTCCAGGGGGTGGGTGGGCTATCCACAGGGGTGGGTGTGGGGAGTCTATCCAGGGGTGGTGTGAATCTATTACAAAAAATAATCAAGTTGTGTTTTATTTTATATAGATAAAAAATTAAAGATAATGTGACCTACATAATCAAACATATTCTGGAAAAAATGAATGTTTTTCCGTGTATGTTAGGATGGGGGATTTGGTTATTATAAAATACATTACATTTTTATTGTGGGACAAACATACTATAATATTATTGAAATGGAACCTAAAAAAGGGATTTTTAAAAACCATTGTGGGGTTTTAAATTAAAAATAACCCTCTATTATGTTATTTTTAAATGGTTTTATGACGAAATATTTAGGTTGTATCTTTATGGGATTTGGTATTTTGTGTCCCTTGTTTTAGAACATCATATTATTTTTATAATGGTTTTGTTTTTGATAATTCTTTATAATTTTACCACTATAAATGAATCTAAAATTCAATAAGGGGAGATCTCAGGAATTCATTTTTGTGATCTAGCTATTTTCTTACTACTCTTGGTCTCTACTAATACTCTTGTTGAAGTTTAATAACCATGTTATTCTCATATCATTGAATATGCATTGGAGTTTCTAAAATAGCATCCATTATTTTTTATTAGTGATCAAGGCTACCATAAAGAAACGAAGTAGGTAGATATGATTAATGTTATCATTAAGTTTCTAGAAACCTTGTAATCCATAGGGATAGGGGCTATCTAAGTGGGAGGGGCAGTCCATGGCGGGTGGTGAGGCTGTCCAGGGTGTAGGGGGTGTCCAAGGGGTGGGACGGGTTATCCATGGGGGTGGGGGGGGGGGGGGTCCAGGGGGTATGTGGTGTCTAGGCGGTGGGAGGGGTTGTCCAGGGGGTACCGAGGTGGGAGGGTGGGGGAGGGGGGACTGTCCACAGTTATGGAGTGGCTGTCCCAGGGGCTGGGGTGTCTAGGGGTGGTGGGAAGACTGTCCACGGGGGTGGGGTGTCCAAGGGTTCTGGGGTTTCCAGGGCGGTGGGTGGGCTGTCAATGAGGTTGGGAGTGGTGTCCATGGGAGTACGGGGTGTCAAAAGGGTGTGGAAGAAGTCCACGGGGGTGGGTGGGGGGGGGGGGATATCCATTGGGGTGGGGGTTTTCTAGGGGGCACGAGGTGTCATGGCGGTGGGAAGGCCTTTCTAGGGGGGATACGAGGTGTCTAAGGGGGTGGGAGGTCTATCCACATGGGGTTGCAGGGAGCCTAGGGGGATGGGGGTGTGCAAAGTGGTGGGAGGGCTATCCACAAGGGTGGGAGGGCTATCCACGGGGTGGGGGGTGACCAGGGGTGGGAGGGGCTGTTCAAGGGGGTACATAGTGTCTAGGGGGGGAAATCTATCCACAGGGGTGGCGAGGCTATCTAGGGAGGTGGGCGGGCTATCCACGAGGGAGGGGGCTATCCAAGGGGGGCGAGGCTGTCTAGGGGGTGGGTGGGATTTACACGGGGGGGGGGGCTATCTCGGGGGTTGGGGATGTCCAAGGGTAGGGGTGTCCATGTGGGGTGGGAAGGCTATCCACGCACTACAACAAATGCCGGTCCTAGCGGCGGTTTTTTTTCCCGTTTAGCGGCGGTTTTAAAACCGCCGCTATATTGTGTGGCGGCGGTTTATAAAAACCGCCGCTAAGTTTGGCGTCAGCAATCTATTAGCGACGGTTTTTTTCGATTCCGTGGCGGTTTTAGAAATGTGTCGTAGGTCCTTCATTTAGCGGCGGTTATATGGGCATCTTATTCGTGGCGGTTTTAACCGCCGCTAAATTCAGGCGTTTGATGCGCCTAATCTGCGGCGGTGAATACAGCCAGGAAATAGCAGCATAATAAATTTAGCTGCGGTTAAAACCGCCGCTAAATTCTGCCCAATTCATCATTTAGCGGCGGTTTGAACTGCCGCTAAATGATTCATTGTTATTTAGCGGCGGTTAAACCGCCGCTAAATGTTCACAGGTATGGCATTTAGCGGCGGTTAAAACCGCCGCTAAATGTTGAACTGGAAAAAAAAATATGTTGGATTTGCTCCACCACTGCCCTAAATTTTCCAAAACTACAGCCACATCTCACCCATCAGCCCCACATAATATCACATCCACACATATTGGTAATGTACAACAGCTTACAACATTATTACATCATCACCATTTCATATTCCATCACTAAAAGAATACTACCACAAACCACTACACACAAAAACCAACATCCTCATAATAGTGACCATAACATCTCTTACCATAATAAAAACCAACATTAAAAACACCATCCCTCATAGACAAAACCACACCATAACAAGAAACATGTATCTCACTAACTGAACAAATACATTGATTGAACTACCACATGACTAATAGGAGTGATTGTTTTTATTCAAAACCATCCTCAAAAACCAACTAATTGATATCATAACCAACCCATGTAAACTAATGAAGGAACATGTGACCCAAGATTTAGATCATGAAATCTCATGATGGAATAATTGACTATACAACCAACATGAGAAAATTAATAATGGAACACAAGGCTTCATGACCAACTCAACTGAATACGTGAATGAATGAGAAACCACAATATGAAAACAAGAAACATAATGATGTAACAAACAAAAAATTACCAATTTAAAAGATGACATGATCAAACTAGTGGTCGAATGAATAAATAGGGAATCTATGAGAAAACCCATGAATGTTTCAATGTGAAATGACTCATAAAACCATATTGAAATATCCAAAATCCAATAAAACAAGTAGGTGGGTTTTATTAAAACTGGATATATTACCTAGGATACCACTAAAACAGTTATCATCCTCATGTTCCAATGAATATAAATGGTTCCAAAATAGAACCCTTGTGGGAAACCTCTCAAGGATAATATAATAATTTGATCAAAACTAATCATTAAATAAATAAACACATAACCATGTTTCATAACCAACCAATTAAAGGGACCATATTCATATTATGACAAACAATAAAATAGATTTACACAGTTACATTGAAAAAAATGAATGAATTAAAACACTTTATGACATTATTCATTCATCTTTGAATATGTACCAAAAAATATATCCTCCAAACCACTATTCCACCATAGAAAATGATAAAATGGATTAACATTCCCATGAAGAGTAATCTACAAATGATCCATGATTTCCATTGGGTTCACCAAATCATTACCTCATCCTCATCATCCAACTCTCTATATTTGAATATATGGGATGAATCATGATTATTTCAGTAATGTTGGGATACATGGATGATATTGTGAATTATTTTTATCAGTGGTTAGAGCTCCAACTGATATAACACCTCACCAATGTTCACCAAAACCTAAAAAATCCAGAACAACCTAGGAGAATCCACACTCCCTCACACAAAATATGCCTACACCATCATGGAAACAACCTCAAGAACACATGATCTTTGAAATATAACTACATGGGTCTACATCTATATTATACAGTGGTATTGAAATGATCCTGATCTTCTTTTATATTTTCTATAACTATTAGGATATTTTAAGTCATGCATTACACCACACTAGAAAAATATTTTTTTATTCCCTTACATAGACACATCACAATGTAAAAGTATACAACATCCAACACAACTCATAGAATATATACACAAAAACAGATGAATGCTGTATATTTTTATCGGAAAACAAAAAAAATTGGTGTTTTATTCACCCATAATGCAACTAGGTCAAAATTAATGTTCCCAAAAAATCCCACAACTTATGGAAATTCAATTCCAGATTTCCATCGATTAGGGGATTGAAAGTCATTTTAAAGAGAGTTTAGGTAATGGATGGATTCCATATTCCTCCCAATAATGATGATATGAAATAGGAATTAAATTCTAAACAATTAATTATGGTATCATGGGGAGTCCTAAAACCTCATCCATGTACAAGCATTCTTAATAATGTATTTAACTGGACTCCTTGATTTCTATATAATGTTATGAAATCATTATTCAATATATGATCACATATCCTCCCTAATATTGGGGATACATTGTGACCATCACAATATTTGACCCTCCACCAAAAGGATTTAATTATTGTATACATAAGGAAACATGAGAAATCAAGAAAATGTTAGGACATGGAAATGTTTGGTAGCAACTATGTGTCATAAATGTTACATATACAAACCAACTGTTATCATACTTGTTCAACACATCAACAATACTACTACTCATCATCTGATGCTGCATCGTCACCCTCTCCACCTTCATCTCCACCACCTGCTGCCACCTGTAAGAACATTATATTGAAAATTAAATATTGTTGCATATTTATAATAAAAATTAAAACCAATAAAAGTTTTCAAACTAAATGATTTTGATTTTTTTGTGATTTACCTGCTCACCACTGCCCGATGCACTACCACCGGGGGCATATCTGCTCATATGCTGACGTATTTCAAGAAACTCTTTCTGCAAATCAGATATCTGATTCCCCTGCTGGTGAACTGTGTTTCGTAGAGCAGACATCTCCCTCTGAGCATCTTCAGGTATGAAATGACTATAACCAGGAGTAGATGAGGCCGAAATCCCTGATGGCATGCGAAAGACCTCAGATGGTACGGGTCCCAAACCCATCCCGCGCACTCTACCAGGATGCTCCTTCCCAAGGACTTGACCAATCGGGTCATCCTGGGAGACTGAGTAGGATTGCCCAGGATTGGCATCCCATATTTCTTTAATTTTTACCTATAAATCAAATATCAATATATATTAACACAGTAAAAACTGATATTAAGTTATTATAATAAATAATTGACTTCATACCCCAACTTCTCTGGCAGGTTCATTAACAAAACTTCCATCTGTTTTTTTATGAACATCCAGCCACAGTTCTGTTCGGGATGCTTCATGCCCTAAACTCTGTGACTGCATTAAACAAAGATAAATCATCAATCAAATATGTTAAATAGATAATATTATCATATAAATATTTAAACTAATTAAAAGATTACCAATGACATTCGGCTTCTTGAAAAGCTTTTTGAACCCGCAGTGTGCGGGATTACCTGATTCGCCCGGTTTGAAGCATTCTTTCTTGAGAGATCCTGAAATAAATAAAATTCAATTTAACAGTATTGTATTCAATGTCTATCTCCTCTTCATGTACATGTATAAATGTAAAATGAGGATAATATTATAATATATATTTCAATACCATCCGCTTCTCATCACGATGTCTATCGACAAAAACCTTCCACTGTTCTTTCGGTACCCCACTGGGTATCTTCTCATACATCTGATGCACGGTCAACGAAGAATTGTTGACATCACACCACAACCTCCATTTGAAATCTTTCCATTTTTTTCCAAGACATTTCAATGTCCACTTCCATGCTATCACATCAGCAACGGTAAAGTGGAAGAACATCTGTATACAGAAATTCATTTTGAATATATTAGTAAAATGACATTCAATTAAACCATAAAGGAATAAAATTACCTTTATCTAAGAATCATAAAATTCATTTTTCCAGTTTGGAGGCATATGCCTCCAATCATCATACGAAATAGGCAGGGAAACGGGCTCCGCTGCCAGCTGACCTATAATCTGACCAAGTAAACCTGCGGCGTCATCCGTAGGGACCCCATAAGAATCAAATGGCACCACTATCTTCTTTCCATGCATGTTCCAAACATCAGAACTTTTTATGTCTCTTTCCACAGTTTCATTGTCTTCATCTGCAATGAGAAAACAATTACTATAAAAAAAATGCAATAAATTTATTTAATTAAAATTTGTACCTATGACTGCAACCCTCCAGAATGTCCGTGATGAACTGGAGGGGGAGTGTCGCTGCCCCGCTGCTGAAGCTCCTGTAGGGGGAGGCGATGACTCATCCTCTAATGAGGGATCCACTGATGGTGTCAGAGATGGTGCAGGGGGAGATGATTCCGTGGGGACAGACGGATCGTCATCTGTCACAGAAGAAGAAGGAATAGTGTACCGCTTCTTCCTTGGCATTCCAGTCATTTAATCAAATAAAATTAAGTTCAGAATATATATTTCAAAAAATTTATGCAGAAAAAAATTAAAAATGATAATAGATGCCCAGTATTAACAAACAGAATATATATAACAATGATAATGAATAACTACAGAAATGAAACAAGTAGTTGCTGAATGAATAAATAATTGTACATACAATCATTTTCCCCTTCAATCATGTCGGTTTCCTGCTCCATTGCTTCATCCACTTCATTCATCCTTGCTAGACCAATATTTTCAATATCATGATGGACAAATAATTCTGCTTCCTGTTGTTGATGAAATTCAGTTGCAGAGGTCAAATCTTCCACTTCATCACCCATATCATACAAATCTCTTTGTATTACGTGAGTAAGTACACTCCACCCTTCATCCACAACATCATTCACATAATATACCATTTTTGCCTGCGATGCTAAGATATATGGATCATGCAGTTCACGATCACCAATATCCATCAAGCGAGAGAAGTTTACAGAAGTAAATTGCAAGGAATCTCTTTTAACACCTCTAATAAAATGGACCCATTTGCATTTGAATAAAACAACAGAAAAATGCCCGAGGTAGTTTAATTCAATAATATCATGCAGCTTTCCATAGTATTCCACTTCAGCAAATGTAAAAATACCACTATTCTGTGTTTTCAAACCCACTTCTCGATCGACTGTACGAAATCTAAAACCATTCACATTATAAGCGTTGAACTTTCTACCTTGTTTTATAGGACCTCTAGCAAGAAACTTCAAATCTCCTGAAAAGTCAGCTCGAGTATCAGTATTCATGATCTGAAAAAAAAAATATAATTTAATAGATTTGAAAATTTTATGTGTCAAAGTAATATTCGTATTTATTGCAATATTTATAAACTTACATGTCATGCAAACCATTCTACCAGCTCTTTATTCACAGCTTTCGTTATATCTTTTTCATTTCGTATTCGGCTTCTCATTCGTCTCTTTGTTTGTATCCTCAACTCTTCAATAAATGGATCTGCAATTTCACTATTCAGCAGCACATATCTATGTGCCTGTAATAATTCCAATTCTATTAGTGTCGCGTATGAGGTCCTCCCAACTGATCGGCCAATAGAAGGAAATATTTTTGATTTCTGATGCATTTGAGATTGAGTTGATGTGTCGTCAACACGTCCAACTCGATTAAATCTTGTCTCAATATCATCCAAATATCTGGAACAAAAGGTGAGACACTCCTCGGCCAAATAGCCTTCAGCAATAGAGCCTTCTGGTTGAGCTTTATTTCTCACGTATGCTTTCAAATGCCCAAGATATCTGTGAAAAAAATAATAATACTATGAATTTATTTAAATGCCAAAAAATGTTTACATAACTGGAAACATATAAATAAAATACCTCTCAATTGGATACATCCATCGATAATGAACGGGGCCTCCTAATTTAGCTTCGTCAACCAAATGCATAGTTAAATGCATCATGATAGTAAAAAACGATGGAGGGAAGATCATCTCCATTGCACAAAGGGTCAATACAAACCTCTCCTGTAGGTTGTCAAGCTGAAATGGATGTAGAGCTTTCTCACATAACTGTCTGAAAAATGTGCAGAAATGGAGTACAACAGCAGTAACTTTTTTAGGTAATAATGTACGCAATGCCAATGGTAGTAACTGTTGTAACAGAACATGTGAATCGTGACTTTTCAATCCATATAACTTACGATTCTTCAAGTCAACACACCTCGAGATGTTACTCAAATACCCATCAGATACCTTCACATTCTTTAAAATTTGAAGGAACGTATCTTTATCCCTATTTTTCAATGAAAAAATGGCTGGAGCATACTTTTCATTCTCATCTGGCCAGAGATCACGTTTTATGTTCATTACTTGTAAGTCTTTGCAAGAATTGAGATGATCCTTCGACTTTCCATGCTCATTAAGTAATGTGAAAATCAAATTATCACATACATTCTTCCCAATATGCATCACATCAAGATTGTGGCGCAAAGAATTAAATTCCCAATACGGAAGTTTGAAGAATATACTTTTTTTCTTCCATTGTTGCGTTCTGATTTCACTTGATGATGCACTTCGCACTCGTTTTCCGCTATCATTCAAATGATGAACCTTCCCAAATTCTGTTTTAACATTTTCAAGCTGTGTCAATATTTCAGAACCGGTTAACAACTTTGGAGGTGGTCTACGATCAATGCAACCATTAAATTTTGATTTGTTCAGCCGAAATCTATGATATGCATCAAGAAATCTTCGATGGCACAAGAAGCACCATTTTCTACTGCGAGGTAGCCGTTTGGGCTCGAAATCAAAGTTACAAACGGGACAAGCCAAACCCGTATAAGTGTTCCAACCAGATAAATTCCCAAGCCCAGGGAAGTCACTAATGGTCCACATTAAAGCAGCATGCATTTTAAACATTGTTTTAGAAGAAACATCAAATGTCTCAACACCGTTGGTCCATAAATCCTGCAATTCTTCAATCAAAGGTTGTAGGTATACATCAATATCATTTCCAGGCATTTGTTTTCCAGGAATAATCATCGAAATGATAAAAGATGTTTGTTGCATACACATCCATGGAGGAAGATTATAAGGGATCAAAACAACTGGCAAAATGCTATAACTCGTACTCAAAGTCCCAAATGGGTTGAATCCATCGGCAGCCAATCCCAATCGAACATTCCTAGGATCAGCTGAGAAATCTGGATGTAATGAATCAAATGTCTTCCATGATTGGGAATCTCGTGTATGTCTCATTAACCTATCATTGTTATTATCTACAGCATGTCACTTCATGTGTTCGGCGGTTTTTGATGACATGAATAATCTTTGCAATCGAGGCTTCAAAGGAAAGTAACACAAAACTTTTGCAGGTGTGTTCCTTTTCTTCTTCTCCGTGAAATTATGTTCAGTCATACTTCCAACATCACCCTTTGACTGCCATCTAGAAGAAGAACATTTCTTACAATTCTGTCTACTTGAATCCTCTCCCCAGTAAAGCATACAATCATTGGGACACGCATGTATTTTTGTATAATTCAGACCAAGCTTGTTAACAACTTTTTTCATATCATAAAACGATTCTGGGATTTTTGCTTCAGGAAATGCATCACGAATCAATTCCAATAACATGGACATTGCCTTATTTGTAATTCCACATAGACATTTGATATGGTACAACTTCAGTAGAAATTAAAGCTTTGAATATTTCAAACACCCACTATACAACTCTTGATTTCCATCGTCAACTAAATCATGAAATGCATTTTCCTCACTGAAGTTTTCCCTTACATTTGGCTCCACAGAATCAAGAGGATCCAATGATATGTTACAATCTTGATCTGCTTGTGTTACAGTCTCAGAAACATCACTTGTCACGTTGCAATTTGTAGCACCCTCTTCTGGTTGTTCTGATATGTTTTGATGCTCATAGTGGTGTCTTGTAGTGCCGAATGCATCATTTATGAGGTTTTTCATTTCATTTTCCATTTTCGAAGAACTTGGGACCTCATTCTGTGGATTAACATCAGTCCTCAATCTTTCTGTATTGTTTGATTCTCCATGCCAAATCCAACACAAATATTGCTCAGGGAATTTCTTCAGTATTAAATGTTCATAAACTTCATCTCTCTTCAACCATGTTCTAAATTTACATTTAGGACATGGACATCTTATTCTCCCTTCAACGGATCGATTATAAATTGCAAAATCTAAAAACCCATTCAAACCCTTAACATATTGAGATGTGTTCCTCGGTAATGTGATCCAGCTTTTATCCATGTATATCACAATGTGCCTACACAAAATATACGATAGTGTAAGATTACAGAAACATAATATAATAAAGATGAACCATTGACCATAAAGTATGCATAATATAATAAAGATGATTCATTGACCACATTTACCATTTCAGACCAACTGAACAAGTCTGGTCCATAGGAGACAGCGTCAACACCTCATTGAGGAGCAATAAGAATATCGGGATACACACTTATCATAACACCATCGATGACACATTTATGTTGCCTCAAACAACACCCCTTTGATGTGTGATCAAAACTGATCATAATGCATTTTAAATCAAGTTAACTACATTCACTGAAACCATTTTCACAATGGGTAATGTTTGTTTTATTGTTCTAGGGAAATCTAAATGGCCACATTTAAGTTTTGGGGTTCATCTTGTGATGGAAGCATGAGACATGGTGTTTGAATTTCTTGAATAAATTAGTGATAATGACCCTCCTAAGGTGGAGAGAATTATGTTATTCATGGAAATGTGGAGAAAACTATAGAGTGGATGTGGAGGAATCAAGGTTCCAAATAGAAACCTATAAGGGACATGTTTGGGGGTTCTTATGGAAGGCCCAGTGGAACTTGGATATGGTGTGTGTAGGTGATGGAGGTATACCTTAAGTGAGAAGGCTTCGTGTTTGGGTAGAGGGGCGACATGCCAATAGGGGAAGTTGGGAACCAACGGAGTGAGTTAGCAGGAATGGAAAGACATAGTTGGATAGAAAGGGAATGAATGTAGTGGGCTGCGAGGCACCTCAAGTTAATGTTGAAATGATAAGTTTATCCTAGTAATGTGAATGAGTTTTGAAGAAGAACCAAGTAGTCCTTGGTTGAGATATGGATGGTGAAAGTGTGACAAATCTGGTTAGTTTTGGCAGAAATAATGAATTCTAGAATTAGGTGGAGTTTTCATGGATATTGTGAGTTGGAAAACATGTTAGGGAAGTTTTGAAGGTTGAGTTGAGGTTCTGTTGACCTCTTTTATGATGAGTGAAGTTCTCAAAACTAGAAAATTATGGTGACGAAGTATGTAATATGGTGTTGAGAACCATGGAAGAAAAGTAATCGATTAATGGTGTGGCTAGAGTTTCAAGTTGGATGGTCTCAGGTAGGAACCATATTAGTGTATTAGTTTTGGTGATGGGTGTTGGATTAGGTTTTGGATGGTTGAATACCTTGAGATGAAGGTTATGCTTGGGTTGTGATTTGGATGTTTGAAATGGAGTGAGGCTGTTGGGCCTTGAGTTCTGGATTGATGTAGGTTAGAGAATGTGGTTGGAATCTATGTATACCTTTAGCGACAATGAGTTTGTGTCACCATTATAATTTTGGTAACTAGGTGAGGTGGTGCTATGAATTTTGGGCCATGAGTTGTGGAGAGGATTGGAACAAAGGTGTTCCGATTGGATCTCCACAGGGTAGTGTAGTGCCTTATTGATATCCTCTTGTGCGGTGGTATAGTAACATTACCTAAACCTTTAATTTTCATTTGATGTTGATAATAAATAGTTGAGGTGGATGCGTCCTCAAAGATAATTGGGTTTTAATTGTGGTTCATGGTTGGGGAAAATGTTTTCAGGTAGGACCTTTTCCTTAGTCAGAGTGTTGTTATAACATGGTTGAGTTCAAGGAGTATATTAGAAGATGGAAGTTTATAGGTGGGTCCGTGGAACTAGAATTGGCCTAAGGGGTGCTGTGATGCTTGGGAAGTTTGGATATGTGATGATATGTTATAAGGTGGGGAGGTTTTAAGATCCCAACCCTTATCCATGAGATATGATGAAAAAATTACACCATGTAACCATAAATATCACACACCCTACTAACATGGATACCCATGACTTCTATGAGGAACCTTTCCATTACATACATTATATAAAAAAGGACCTGAAAACACCCAATGGTCAGTGTATGGTGTGAGAAAATGAATATTAGAAATATTACACCATGTTTTTCATAAGGAGACATTAGAAAAATAAAACAATTATTCTTATTAAGGGAAAATAAAATAATAAAATATATATATATATATATTAAAAAAATGGTAATTCACCCTTTTAGAATATATTAAAAAGAATAATCAAATTGATACATCATATTCCATTTAAAATAAATGTGACTAAACCATTTCATAATGTATTTATAAATAACCTCTTTGAAAAGGAAAACAATAGAATATACTCCTATGGTATATTAGGTATAAGTTATCTAAGATCCATTTAAATCTATGGTCAAATGACTATTTACATACATATCCCTAAAATATGTTCCCTTAAATGAGGTAATCACCCTGATAAGTGAATCCACTATGGAAACAATATTTAGTTATATTTTTAGTGTAAATCATTGATAGGTAGCCACAATTCATCCTAGAATTATTTTCTTATTATATCCCTTACTAAGTACCACATGATCCCATCTATCGTAGCCCATATGGAAAGGATTTCATTTATTAATTTTCCCACACATAAAGGATTTCAATTTCACAAATGACCCATACATGTAGGATTTAAATTAAAAATTAAAACTATTTGGAGGGAAAATCACACATCAATAATCAAACTACTTAATTTCAAATAAAACATGATTCAAAATCCATTTTCAAAATCAATTCCAATTTAATAAATCATTTAATCAAATAATTCAAAAAACAAACCATTATAAGAATCATAAATCAATCTATTAATCAACTTATATAATCCAAAAAAATGATATAGCAAGTATGGATTATAAAATAAAAGATATCTTTAAAGCCTAAACACATAATTTTTTTAAAAATGAATGAAATAAATACCAATAGGATCAAAAACTAAAATAAATCCATTAACCAAGAGACCCATATAATGAATCTCAGATTCAATTAGAAACAAATCATCAAGATGGATGTGATAATAGAGAAAACTCACTTTGGGGCCGAGGTCGAAGTGAGAAAGGTCGTCGGGAGAAGGGGGTCGCGGGTTACCGGTCGCAGGCACCACCGGAGGAGGTCGCGGGGTCGCCGGAGCAGGTCGCGGGGTCACCGGAGCAGGTTGCGGGGTCGCTGGGGGGGTCGCGGGATCGCCGGGGGGGTCGCGGGGGCAGCGGGCGAGGGTTGCAACACGGAGGGTCGGGGGAAACGGGGTTCGGGGTAGGGAAGGGTCGTGGTTTTTTTTTAAAAACAAAGGTTTAGCGGCGGTTTATTAAAAACCGCCGCGAAATGTATTTCGGAAAATGTTTAGCGGCGGTTTTGTGAACCGCCGCCACAAAACCGCCGCTAAACACTGTTTATTTTGTAGTGACGGGGGGGGGGGGGAGGGGGTTGTCTACGGGGGGAGGGGCTATCTAATGGTGTGTTAGAGCTGTCCACTGTGGTGGGCAGGGATTTCCAGGTGGGGGTGGGGTTGTCTTGGGGGGTAGGTGGTGTCCAATGGGGTAGGTGGGGTTGTCTAGGGTGGTATGGGGTGTCCAGGGGAGGGCGGGCTGTCCACGAGTTTGGGGGGTGCTACCCATGAGGGTGGGAAGGCTGTCAATGAAGGTGGGTTGGGGGGGGACTGTCCACAGGGGGAGGGGCTCTCTAGGGGGTGGGCGGGCTGTCCACGGGGGTGGCGGGGCTGTCCAGGGGGTACGGGTTGTCTAGGGGGGTGGGCGAGCTATCCACGGGGGGTGGGGGGTATCTAGGGGTGGGGTGACTTAGTCCCATCAAATAATCAAGTCATGTTTTATTATTTATAGGTAAAAAATAAAGACAATGTGACCTATCTAATTACACATATATTCATGCACAATAAATCAATAAGCATCAAATTTTAGTAATATCAGTCAAAAAATGTAACATATCAATCTATCCCACAACATCATCACTATCATCACCGTCATCATCATCCTCATCCTCTTCCTCATCATTGTCCCCATCATCATCCAGTCCCTCCTCAACGCCCTCCTCCTCACCCTCATACTCGTCCTCAGCCTCCTCGTCTCCCTCCTCCTCTACCTCACCCTCCTCCTCACCATAGTCTCTACCACCACTATAAATGCCACTTGGTGCACCATATGTAGAACACATCGATGAAATATATTCATCGCAAACTGTGCAGGCCTCTTGTGGATGTGTTGGGCGTAATACATCCATCAGTTTCATTAATATAGTGTTTTCCCTATGTGACTATTATGACATCTCCATGGCCATTTTCTCAGCCTATTATGCCCATTCCATAACCTTCTCTAACTTAGTGGTACTACAACTCGTACCAGAAGAGGGCCAATACCTTATCGGAACAATTCTATCCCCAGGTCAGTAGCGTACTCTACCAGGGTGCTCATCTCCCAACACATAATATATGTACTCGTTTGGCACAAAATTGTCGGGTTCCTGGGCCTCAACGGCCTCTAAAGCATCCTATTAAAAATATAAATATATTATTATGTTACAAAATTGATATTAAAATTTTATATCTAATAAGTAAATCATAAAATTTACTGCTGAGTCGGTTCATTAACCACACACCCATCATTCTTCCTTCTACATGAGAAAAACAATTTTTCTTGATGCACACATCCTTCTATATTCAATTTATACCTCTAAAATGATATTGAATGTACGAAACCATAATTAAAAATAGGATTCCAATAATTAATGGAATAACTAAAATTATTTAACAATTTTAGCAATCAAATATATTATGGAGGAAGAAATAGAAAGTGAAAGTCATAAAAAAATTATAAACTCTCATACCTGCTTCCTCTCATGATCTGGCATTGTAGTACATCCCAATGTGTGGAAATATTTTTTAGCATAAATGATTTTTTTAATTCATTTAGTTGAGTCCTAAATAAAATTAAATAATAAGTATTAACGAAAAACATGAAAGTTTTCATTTAAATACCACTAATGTAATTAATACCTTAAATTGGATAGTCATATAATGAGTAATCATCTGTCTATACTATTTTAATGGACAATCATCTATGATAAGGACCACCTCTAAATTTGTGCCCACTCATACATGCCAGAAATTGTACAACTCGTGCATATATGCTCTCCAAAGCTCGCCAAAATCATTTAGACGTGTTGGTCTTGCACCCTCACCATCAGAGAAATTAAACTGAAGCTGACACCAAACTATTAATTGGTATAAATACAAAAAATAATATATTTCATTAAATACAAAATATTTTTTACCCATATCTCTACCCAATATTTATCATTGACTTCATTAAGAAACTATCTTTATAAGAGTGATATGACAACTATGATATCAGAGTATTTGGAAAGCATCACAAAAATACTCCAAAACTTCTTCCTTGATTTTTCAATCAATTAATTATCTTCATTGTAGTCCACAATCATCTGCATGTGGTAGTTCCAAACGATACACATGCGTGTAATCCCCCTCCCTCATCTCATATCAATAGATGTATCTATTATGATTGAATAATAAATGTTTTTATCAATACATGTTATAATGAAAATAAATAATGGTGTAAAAATTTGTTAGGGTTGTATAAGTATACATGCGGTAGTCTGATCAATGGGTGCCACTGGATCCCCAGAAACTGAAGAAACACCCTGTACATATGGAGTGAGTCGCAATATATGCTCCAGAAGGACAGACTCTAGCAGAGCAAGAGTCGAAGAATTTGGAATATAAAAACCCAGAGAGAAGGAAATGGAAGTAAAAGAAGATGACAAAGATGGCTAGTAGGATACTAGATAGAGAGTGGGAATCATCATCAGATATGGTATAAATGGGTGAGGAGGCTCAATTGTAAAGGGTGGTGAAAACATGGGAGGCATAAATACCCTTTGTGTCCCTAAAGACATGCTACGATTAGAATGTGGGATGGAATGTATGTCAGTGGGAGGGGTAGAGTCTAATCAGGTATGTCGACCAGATCGTCTAGCTCTCGTACCACCCCTAGAACGAACACCCTGAGTATGGGGACCTATACTCGGTTTCTCATCAAATAATCATTGCCTAATAGATGTATCCTACAAAAATGTTGAAAAAAAATTAATCACTTGAAAATATATTTTATTTAATATATATATATATATATATATATATATATATATATATTTGAAATAAATACTCACTACATGCACATGTGGTGGAATTCCCATCTCAGTCATGCGACGATTGTTGTCTATCATCAGTTTTCATTGCCTCTCTTCAATTCATTGCATTTCCGGCATTTGAAAACAATTATTGATGTAATTAGAAAAGGATAACTAATGTGTAACACCGAATGCAAAATAAATGATCTTGAACAGATATATAATGTTTTCAATAATTTGTACAAGATGTAATAATGAAATTTAATTTTTATTAGGATGGTTATTTACTAAGTGTCATCATTCTATTTAAATCACAGAACTTTGATTCTACCAGATTCATAATGGGTAAAGTAGTTATTGAAATTAAGGAAAAATTTAAATTGTTTAGACCAGGCAGATAATGCAGATTTATATACAGGTTATACAAAAGAATAAAAACAATCATGTTCATTACTTGGTAATATTTTGAAGAGAGGTCTTAGAGTTATACTAATTTTATACAAATCACAGATGAAGCATTGAAATGTTCACCAATTTAGAAATTTTGATTTTTTAGGTTTGAATACACTTCAATTCCAAAATAGAAAATGAAATTTAAATAAAATTGAAACCACTAAACATTGAAAATTCACATAATAGTCAAGTTCGATACAACATATTTGTAATCAATATTAAATAAATTTGAATAGTACCAACCTTAACAACCCAAGTCAAGCTAAACCAATATAATTGAGAACATGAGTGGATGATTTTATATATTCCCCACCACAACTTTAGGTTCACAGTCAACTATGAAAATTGAGCTATTAGAGTCATCAAAATATAAAAATGGATCGTTTCCAATGGAAGTATGGATGGAGTCAATTCCATTATAATCATCATCAAAAATATGTCGTGGAATTACTTCAACAATGACACCAAATTTAGGTCGATGATTGGCTTTGACATAAGAAACTTGTTCCTCCATTGATTCTGATACATATGGTTCATCAGTGTAAAGAGTGCGAGTCATATAAGTTACTATAAATCCAAAATCATTAATAAATGTTCCATGTCTCATCATCAAATAAAACCAATTGAATTTCATCATCATGACCCGTCCACGAGAATAGTAATCCAATATTATTATTATTTTAATGACTCTATAATAACATACATTTTAAAATATCAGTCTACTCTCGGATGCACTAGCATAAAAGTCTATTGTGGTAGTAACCGTAACACCATCATGTAGAGTTCTTAGGTTCTTTTCTCATTCAGTGATAATAAATTTGTACCCATTGATAACAATTTATTTATAGTCACGAACCACGGTATTAAGACCAAAATCCAAATCTCTTATTTCATAAGAGATAGATTTAGAATGAAAAATCAATAACTGAAAGGTAAATGAATATCAAAACATAATAAATATTTTTTAAATTATTTTATATAGTAATATTATTACCTTCAATTTTAACCACGAAAAAAACTCTTTTCTAGGTAATTTCTCCCTCCATCTCAAAGATAAAGAATGATGCAATCTATTTATCATCCCTTTATGTTCCCTGTCGATAGAAATATGAATATATTAACATATATATATATATATATATATATATTTATGATATACATAGTGAATTTACTTACAAGATGTAGTTATTGAACAAATCACAGTTGAAGAAAACTGTGTGATGTGCCATCTCCCGCACTTCAAGGATTATCATCATCAATGTATATGATCCAGGAATTTCTTCTATTTGGGGAAGTGATGGAAAACTAGTATCAATTTTATTATACTTTTCTTCTTCGTTTCCCATTTGTCTATTAATTATTATTTTTATGATCAGACAAATACATAGACAAAAAAACCATACATTATTGATAAAATTAATTGTTCATGATAGAACCATCAGGATGATTCCTGTTATAGACATAAGACATTAATGTGTACATATTTACTTTTGTTGGATACATCCAATGAAATGAAATATTTTTTCTGAGAAGTATTTCAGTTAGAATATGGATATTCAGATGCATCATGTATGTGAAAAATAAATACAAAATTGTTTTCTCTAACCCAAAAAAAATTAATGGGGCATATGCCAACATATTGTTCAAGAAAGACTTCAACAACTGATTAGCACAAAGATCTCTAAACAAATGGGTCAACCGAATAAAAAATACCTTGATATTATTGAAAAAAAGATGAGGAATTTATATTGGAATCAACTCAAGAAGAAGGAAGTGATAATCATGATTCATCCCATATTTTAGTTTCTACTCTCTTCTATTGAACCATTTGGATATGTTGATGGAATAGCCATAATGAACATTAATAGTCTCTAGTACTTCTAGAAATTTTTTTCTCTAGGTTTAATCACCTAAGAAACACATCGAACATTCCATTTATTTTCACTAATATGCACATGATGCAATTCTTGTCTGATGCCCCAATACACAAAGTCATGTCCAGACCGTAAATCATATATTGTATTTCCCTTAACATTTAGAATAATTGAATGAAATATTTCACACATATATTTTTCAATGTGAATTATGTAAAAGAAATTACGTAAAAAATTTGATGACCAATAAGTCAAATCAATGAAGATACTTCTCTTCTTCCAATGGTAACTAGTTTCACTGGAAATATTCTTTCTCTTTCCAGATTTCATTAGACACTTCCCAAATGAAAAACTGAAATCATTCAATTCATTAAGCACATTAGTTCTAGACATACACTGAGGTGGTTCATCAATATCCATGGTATTATCAAATCTTCGATGATTATTTCTATATGGATGGTCCATTGGCCAGAT
Organism: Viscum album; assembly: GCA_963277665.1. Taxonomy (NCBI): domain Eukaryota; kingdom Viridiplantae; phylum Streptophyta; class Magnoliopsida; order Santalales; family Viscaceae; genus Viscum; species Viscum album. Next base: position 1,017,548,114 of record OY728141.1, on the reverse strand, counting down.
TCATTGATGTCCCTTAAATCTAAAACTACAACAATATTTCAGTCTTATGGATCATGTATTTTTCATAAACACATGACATGAGAGTTTCCCTTTTAGGCTCCATCTATTCATCATTACATAAGAAGGAAAATCATTGATTATCCATAAAAGCACAACACTCATATGAAATATGTCTTTCAAACATGCAACGTATGTGCGCACAACCATATCCCAAAGATGTTTTAACTCTTTTATTAGAGGTTGAATGTATACTTTATATCATTGATGGGATCAGAAGGTCTAGATATGAGTATACTCATCAAAGTGAAAGATTTTTTCATACAAAACCATGTGATAAGATTATAAATGTGTATTAAAACTGGCCATGTGTTGTGCAATGTTAGAATCTACCCAATTAGATTAAAACCATCACATGAATGACCCTACCTCACATTATGCACATCAGCTACAAAATCATGATATCGAGCATCAAATCTCTACCATGAATATCTATCTGTAGGGCAAACCAAGTCATCATCAACCTTCATTATCTCAATATCATGCCATCACATTTTTATTGATATTTCATCATACGTAAAAAGATTTTGGAGTCTGGTGTTCAATGGAAAGTGATAAATTACGTTCTGTGGAACATGGGATATGGTTTCCTCAGCTTTTGGATTCTAGTGGGATGTGTCACATTTTATAAAATCATTTTGTTCAGTAGTTTCCATACAGAATAAACTACAATCTTTTGGGAAAGCATGAATGTTTTCCTCAAAAATCCAAGTTCCTCATATAACTTTCATGAAATATAGTGGATTGAGGGAATATCTACGTCATCTAGAAGTAAGTCCTTCAAGAAGGTAAGAATGTAATCGATGGTAGTATTAGATATTCTAAAGATAGTATTCCCATGAATCAATCGGATTAAAAATTATATCTTTTTTTATTTTACCGCATTGTTGATATACTAGAGTCACGGCGGCATCATTCAAATTTTTCACCCCGACAACATCATCATTTTCATAAGACACAACATGTGTGATCATATCGAAATCTTCTTGTGTCAGAATCCTTTCTTTTTCATGATGAAAAATACATGGTAACCAGTCATATAAAAAATTCTCTAATCCAATCCTCCAATTTGGATCACCATAAATTTTAGGTATCATTATCTACCGATTGTGATACCACAATGAGTTGTTTTCATAAAAACCATTTTTGCTTATATGGTAGTTGAATTCTTTATGGCTCAAACAAGGATTTCCAACACAATTTTAATAGGGGTTGTGTGTGTGACCACTATCTGAAGCATTGTGAAATGAAAAATCTAAAAAGTTTCCTTTTTTTGAAAATCATCTGAGATCCGATAGGTTTCATACAACCAACATCTATACATTCTGTTAAAAAAATTGTTATAATTCATTTCATCAAAATAAATTAAATACGATTGAAGTTTCATCAAAAATATATTTATGTAAATGGGAATTGTTCATTTTATATGAAACCATAACTGACACACTACACTATATGAGAATAAAAATATAAAAAACAACAAAATACTATATTTATAACAAAATATCTTTGAAGAACTATACATGATTTTACAAGATCATGTACACTTGGGGAGGAGAATTATTCAAGAGTTGAGTAAATTTTATATCAAAAAAAATTTAATGTTTTAGTAGATTATTTGAGTGATAACATACACTTCCCAAGGGGGTGGGGGTATCTTGCGGTCGGGGGTGTCCAGTGGGTGGGGGATATCTCGGGGGTGGGGGATTTCCATGGGTGTTGGGTGTGTCCATGGGGTCGGTGGGCTATCCACAGGGGGTGGCATGGATATCCACACAAATAGCAGGGATGTCCATGAGGTTGGGCGTGTCCAGGGGGTTGTCGGGCAATTCACTAGGTTGGGGGGTGTCCAGGGGCGGGGGTGTCCTAGAAGATGGGTGGTGTCTGGGGGTGGTGGGGGTGTCAGGGGGTGGGTGGGCAGTCCATATGGTAGTGGGGTTATCTAGGGGTAGGTAGTGATTAGGGGGTGGGTGGGATATCCATGGGGGTGGTAGGGCTTTCATGGGGGGTATAGGGTGTCTAGGGGTGGGTGGGGTGTCAATGGGGGTGGCGGGGCTATCTAGGGGTGTTGGGGTGTCCAGTGGGGTGGACAGGTTGTCCACAAGGGTTGGGGTGTCCAACGGGGTAGGGGGTGTCCAGGGGTGGGGGGTTTCCCATGAGGGTGGGGATGAGTCCATGTGTGTGAGGGTGGGGTCTAGGGGTGGGGGAAATCCGGGGGGTTGGGGGCTATCTAAGGGGGTCGGGGTGTCCGGGGGGTGGGGAAGTCTGGGGATGGTGGTGTCCGGGGGGTGGGGTGTCCAGGGGGTGGGCAGGCTTTCCACATGGGTGGGGGCTGTCCAGGGGGTATAGGCTGTCCACAGGGTGGGGGGGTTATACACAGGGGTGTCATTGAGATCTATGATATTTAATTGGGTTTCCATTCATGTTAAGAAAAAATTTATGGAAGTTATGGATTAGAGCAGTATTTTTTAGTGAAAATCCAATTTGGTAGGATTGGTGACTTGATAACATGATGGTGTCATGTTTGAAATTTTGAAAATGTCAGGGAATCAGAATTTAGTGGAAGGAATATGAGTTAGTGAACATATATAGGTAGTTATTATGATTGATATGATGTATGGTAAGGAGTTCGTAAGGATTTTCATCATCATGGCATGATGATTAAGGGTGTTTTCTTATATGAAGTTTTATAGATTCCTCGATATTCATTTAATCATTACATGTATTAAATTTAGTATGTCATTAGAAGGTGAAAAATAGATAGAATAAATATTCATTTAATATATGGGGAGGTAGGCTTATGAATATGGGACGTGCATATTGCAGTAAGTCCCTGGTCTAGGTGGATATATATGGGGATTTTCCTCCGCTGGTTCCTATATGGAATGATTCGAAAAGGCTATCACCTGTATAACCCCACATACACCCCTCCCCCACCCACTACACATCCCCTAAACTGCACACCCCTCCCCCAACCACTACACATCCCCTAAACTGCAGACCCCTACCCTCATCCACTACACCCACCACCTACAACCCCTCCCACCCACGTGCTCAACCCCCTCCCCCACCTCCACCTACCAGCCCCCACCCCAACCTACATACTCCCCTCCCCCAACCAAAAGGTACACCCCCCACTTGCAGAGCCCTCATCCCCCCCACCTCACACACAACACCCCCCCCCACCTCTCACCCAACAGACCCCCCACTACAAACCCCCACTTGAACATCCCCCTTCAACCACTGCACATCCCCCCCCCCCCACCTGCACACCCCTCCCCCACCCCCTACACCCCCAGCACATGCACTCCCCTCTACTTGCATAACCCCCTCCCTACCATCCCGATTAGCACAACACCCCCACCATTACAGTCCCCCGACCTACACACCCCCACCTCACATCCACCTGAACATCCCCACCAAATTTTAGATACTTCATATATTATAAATAATTATAAAAAACATTTTATATGATTAAAAACATATCCAACAATAATTTTCATGGATTATTCTTATGAATATCTCCATATGAGTGTTATATTATTATGGTTTACTTGTAAATATCCAAATTAGCCTCATAAATATGATAAATATGTATTATAGGATAAAAGTAAACCAAATAGATACAAACATAAAATTATACATAGGTAAGATAAAATAAAATAATGTCTATAGAAACTACCATATCACCACACTAAAAAATGGAATACCACATACACTACTATCCTAACCTTCCCTAATCCCTTCATATGGTTCACTAACTCTACACATGAGTGTCTACAAAAACATTAAATAATGATGATTCAAAAGATCATGAAAGTTGATGTGTAAAACAAAAACAGAAAAGAAATCAAATTTTAATTATTGGGTGAACCATACCGTACAGACCAAGGGTTTAGGAAAAAAAAAATAAAAATCAAAAAAATAAATAGTTGCAAAACATTAAACATAAAAAACCACTTATAGATTTGAACTGTAGAACAAAGAAATTTACTAATTGAAGATAGATCTGGTGAAATAATTTTTGACTTGAGAGAGCTCTGCTTTAGGTCTCCAATTTAGGCCTAAAATCATAAGGATGGAGGATTGGTTCTATTGAATATTTAGGGTAAAACATTCCCAATGATTTAAAAAATCGTTGGGAAAGGTAAGATTTACCAACAGTTTGAAAAACCATAGGGAAGACTACCTAAATCTCTCGTATTACAACAGTTTGAAAAAACCGTTGGGTAATAGTCATTTAAAACTCACATATCCCAACGGTTTGATTAAAACCATTGGGTAAAAGTCATTTAAAAATCACATATCCCAATGTTTTGATAAAACAATTGGATAAAACTCATCTAAAAATATCTATTTTAACATTTTATTGAATCATTTGGGTGATGATCTCTCGACATCCCTACTCCAAAATTTTATAAAATTCCTAGGAAAATATCTGTTGGAATAGCCTCCATTTATAGTAGTTCTTAATTGTCAGGCATAATTTTACCCTTGACTAAATTTCTACCACAAACTCATATTTTCTCTAAATGATGAGTATTCAAGATTACTTGGTCACATTAAAGGTGCTAGAATCATCATCTAGAGAATCACATAATCCAAAAAAGATAAAATATATATTTCCCCTGTCTTTAAGGATTATCCAAAACTAAAATGGTTAGTAAGAGATCATAAAATACCAAAAAAGATAATCCTTTATAAAAAGAAATACTTCTCTTAATTTTTAAATTTCAACAAACAATACAAAATGTTTAACAAAGACCAATCAATACACCATTGTGCTTAAATATTCTTCAAAATAATCCAAACTAATATCAAAACCCAAAACTCAAAAGAAGTTGACCACTTAATATTCCATGGAAAATATTAACATTTATATCAAAATAGTATCAACTACTATTAAAGTCCCACACTGAAAATTTATTAACATAATCACATATTCTCCAATATTGGTTAATCATTTTAATGAATAACTTGAATCACTAGAAGTCCACAATAAAAACATAGATTCTTCCAAAAAAATTCCACCATTACTCCACAATTTAAATCCTAATGTATTCTATTTTCTATAGGAATATAGTGTTCCCAAAAGAGAAAACACCTTCCAAAATAACCTTTATCACTTATTCACCAAATCATTTACTTATTGTAAGGATACATATGTGATAAAACATAAGATCCTATATCGAATTATTCTCGATTAATAAAATTATTTAACTAAAAAAATAAGTCATACATACCAGGGACATCATGTATTCTAGTGGGAGGTGATAAATCGTAATCGCACATTGGTTGTGGCTTCAATTCCTGTAACTTTGTCTGACACGACAGCTAGTCACACGATCTACATGTTGTCATTTTTCAAAAACTAGATAATTATAATAACATTGATTAAATGAGATAAAATAATTATAAATAATGATAACCTGTTTTAACATCAAAGGTTATTTCATAGTTCAAATTTTTCATCCCAAAAACTAATAATGCAAAATTTCAACAAAACAAAATATCTCATGAACTCTAAGGATATCAATTATGTCCACATGAGAAAAAATAAGTCTTCCTTTAATAACATTCTCACATATCAAACTTCAGGGTTACAAATAACTTAAAATGTATTCCAATGTAATATTATCATTAATACATTTAAACATGTCATCATCCATATATCCAACATAACTCTTCAATTACTATACATCTTAATCATCAAACATTCTTCATGATCCTTTATCCATGTTTTTTCATCTTATTCATTTATACTTCTATCCTACAAACAAAATCATACATAATGTCCTAATATTTTAGTAATTTAAAAGCATGAGTAGAGAAAGAATCCATACCTTTCATAGGTAATTTTCATTTTCTTAATCTTCAACTAGAATGTAAATTGGATTTTGTAAACATATATGTGTACAATACTTCTAATCCCATTACAGAATTTTCATTGTTGGAAATCCATTTGTAAAATGACTATGCACACCACATTTAAAACATTCAATTCAACCTTCTAAAAAAATTATTTTCCTTTACTAGAGTCAACTCGACGATTTATTTTTCCACGATAGGTTTTTTCATTATGACTTTAATGACCAAATATAAAACATCTACATGTCCCTTTGAAGCATTTTCCTTGATGTTTCTCTCCAGAGCCTTGAAAAATATGTTTTTGAATATTCTTAAATTTATAAATATTACCCGAATATCCATTGGGATTCATTTCTCCCATCTATGATGCCTTAGAAAAATCATCAGGGTTCAAGTGCTCCGTCATGACTCCCAGAAGTTAGTTAAGAATAACCACAATAGTTCTCATTATAGCTCCTATTTTATTCAGTTTCTCATTTATAAACCCACCAGAGTTTCCTTCAAAATAATTTTTAACTTTGGTACCTACTTGATCCATCCATTTACTAAAATCAAAAATGATAGTGGGAGTATATCAGTAAAATCATCAAATAATATCTTATGAGGAGGGTAAACACTAATATATACTTATTCATGTTATCTTAAACTCATTAAATTTATCTAAAATGACTATGACTCTTTCAAATATGAAAACCATTATGGTAATGTCACTTATGCATAAATAACACTCTATCCTGTAATGTAATATAAACAGTCCTCTAATAAAAATATAAGGACCCGACAATAAATGTAACATAATATTGAATTATGTAAATAATTCATATTGAAGGTATTTTTAGGTTTATATATTTAGAGAAATAAGTCATTACTTATGCATGAAACCTTGAATACGAAAATTAAACTCTTGAACTCATAATTAAATTGTTTTCATAAAACAAAAAATATTTAAAACAAAACATGATGTCATTTCATGTTTTAACAGCATAACTTTTTCTTTTATCACATCCTTAACTCTATTATTCATTATGTCCTATGAAAAAAATTTCAAAACATGGGATGAGAATAAAAGTCAACATAAGGGATACATTAAGAAAGAAAATTATTAGTCTTTAAATAACATGAAATCTCTGAATACATTATTATAATGTAATACTTTTCACCTTTAATAACTACTAAAACGACATCACTGAATAGAAGCTCATCATTTACCCTTTCTGTAACCAAAATATTTCCAGAATCCAATATAATGAAACATATAACCTATAAGGGTTAATTGGGACATAAAAATACTTAAATGGAATACCCATATGGTCGAATTCCACAGATATCACTAAATGGAATAACCATACGACCGTCTTCCATACCCAATACATTGGAGGTTATAACATAACCACCCTTCAATGTTTTATCAGAGAACTACATGTCATTTGGTTTATCACATAAAAACCCATAAAATTTCTATCTACCATTATATAATCCTAACCAATAAAGTATAGAAAATATCAACATTTCACTAATAACATTTCATTTTCAATCACAAGAAATCATTTCAAGATATTTAAATTAAAAATACATTTCAAAAACCGTTTTCTATAAGAAAAAACCAAAAAATGGAATAAGGGGTTTATTTTCCATTTAAAAACATTATGTCTTATAGAGGAATAAGAATAAAGATTATGGTGGCTGAGAGGTCATTCTCGCTGCATACGTTAAAAAATTATATTTTTCATTTAGTAAAATGATTCGAATATAAAATATTCCCCTTGAATCAAATTAAAAGTCAAATGGTTTTTTATACACCTTATAAAATAAAGAGGCATATATTATCGAAATATGCCTCAATGAAAGGTGATTGAGATAGATTACCTTACCTTGATTGTATCATTAGATTAAGGATAAATCAATGGCATTATTATGTATGAAAAAAATAAATACACACAATATAAGTGGATATTATGTGAAAAAAAATCAGAGATAATTCAGATATATTCATAGAATTACCTAATGAAGAAGTATAATATTAACCCAAAGAATGGTAATTGGGTAAAGAATTGACCTTATGAAAATTTTTCAGCCTAACGACATCCCATAAAAATTATTAAAATGAGTTGATGACTGAGAAAAGGGTCTCACATCACATGGAAATAAACTTTGTAGAAATATATGAACATATCCCATCATAATAAAATGGAAATTAAAATACATAACATAAAACAAGTCTTTTACTAAAAGAGGAGGGTGAAAGGTTCCCTTACCTCAAGTCTGAATTGTCTCATAAGTTCATTATTCTTCCTGAATAATAAACATAAGGAAAATTATAAATTTTTCAGAAAAATTTTCAATATTATTATTCCTTTTATATCGCTTATTACCCTAATATAACAATGAGTTAATTATTTCAGTTCATATTAGACATTTTTTCGATGTGTGGAACTTGAGTAAAAAATGAAGTTGTTATAATTAAAAATTATCCATGTGGTCAAACATAAATTATCTAAGTAATTATATTCATGATTTAGATATCATATATATCATATATATACAGTATATAAGTATTTATAATATTCTTTAGCAAATGGATATACGAAATGAAATGCACCATTCATGGAGACAGTAAGTTGTATGTACACATGAACAATACATTCGTTTATTCTTGATATTTAATAAAATGAAAATTAAATGATATATAGGTATATTATAGTTCCACTTTGAAATCTTATATATTTTCACTAACTCTATCCTCTATACGTTCAATGTATAGGGTGAACAATTCATATCACTTTGAGTGGGCAGTAGTCTGCAATTCCTCAAATGAAATTATCATATTTATAACACATGAAAATCAGAAATGTATGTTCTAAAAGATAATTAACGAATAATAGAGAAAAAATAAATATCATATATATCATATATAATTACAGTTACAACATAATGGACACCATGAGAGTTGTTAGGATAATATTGAACAATCGTCATTTCGTGAGGCAACAGTTCTCCATCTAAAGAAACAATATGTTCTATACCCATTAGATAAATGAGTGTGTGAGAGTATAAGTAGAATAATTCTCATAATAACAACCTAGTATATTGGATATAATGGTGTAGTTATAAAATAATTTAATAAATAGAGTTATGGGGTTTGAGAAGGGAAAATTGAAGAAAGAAGCTTAAGAGAAGATATTACCACAAATCAGGCAACTCAATTTGATTTAAGTTAAAAGGACTTATTTAATTGACTTCTTCCCAAGGTAAGTATTATATAAAGAAGAGAGAGTTGTTGGGATATTATTTGGCTAGAGTTTGGAAGAGACAAGGTTGCTCGAGAGGTGTGAGTAAGGGTTAGAGGTGGTGGCCTTTTATAAGAGGGAGGAGGGGAACGTAAGAAATATCTGGAATTATTATTTTATTATAAATTAAATATCAATTATAAATGATTTCAAATTCAGTTATTTCTAAGTTAAGATGAATCTAAGTTGAAATAAAATCATCCAATAATAATTATACATGTTTTGAATATCTTTTAATCATTATATTTTCTATTGGTCCCTTTTTTTACTCTTACCATTTCATCAAGCATTTATCATTTTGAGAATAACAATAGTAACCAAAAAATGACAAATATCTAATTAAAGTGTCAATAATAAAATTTTAGAATTATGATAAATAGTTGGTAGAATCTTATATTTTATTAATTTTAAAATATTTAATAAAATATATTATATATTAAAATATGAATTAAGTCAACTTTTACACTTTTCATATCAGGACATTTTTTAAAATACATAAACTCGTGACTAAATAGAAAAAAATTCATTAATAAAAATATAAAATTTATATATCATCCAAAAAAATCATTCATTACAAAAAAATAACAAAATTAAGTTTATTTTAATATTTATAAAATCTTATATTTGAATCATTAATTAATGAAGTAATCACTACATCTTTATTATTTCATAAATTAATTTATCTATTTAATGTCGAAAATATTATAAATAATATACCATGATGTAGAAATATTTTTATATTTATATTCACTATTTATCGATGAATATATAACTTATATAACCACATATAATTTTTTTTAGTAAAACATACATATTTAGGTAATATATTCCTTAACTTAAAATTAAAAGAAATTAAATGTCATTTTCACACTCAAGTGGCTCCATGCGGTTCTAAAATCGACCTAAAGATGTACATGGTCAGAAATATCTCATCTAATAGGTTTCTTACATGTGTTATGGTAATATAATATTATTATTATATTATTTTTTCCAATATTTACTTGATTTATCTTTTAACCATGGTAAATGAAATTTTTACTGAAGTTATTATTCATAATGTCTAAAAATTTAAGTTACATATTTACAAAATTTGGACCTAATAACTCCAAATAGGGAATCCATTTTTATAAATTCAAAACAATAAATATTCAGAAATTAATTTAAAATTAATTCTCATGGTCAAAACCAAAAAGCATGTTTTTATGAATTAAAAACTAACCTAAGATTGCCATGTTTTTTTATCCAATTTCAAAATGTAATTACATCCAAGGAACAAATTTGGATTAAATAAAAAAAATATAATGTAGTTATAGTTTAAAAAAATAAAAATGACAATATAATCATATATATAATCTATATTAAAAGACAGCTTTCACATAAAATGCAATATTTTTTTACTATTCATTAAAAATGATATTTATCAAAAAAAATACCATAAATGCACCCAAAGTAAATATTTATATCACCATTCTAAATAAAAAGTATATTTTTAAAAAAATATAAAATGAAATTATCAAGAACTATATATAAAAAAGGTTCCCTATCAAAAGGTGGTAAATCAGCCTTTTAAAGAATATTAGAGTATTTTATTCTTAAAGTCAGATTCATTCTTATTTTAAGGATCTAAAATTTATTAGATAAATGTAAAAACATTTTACAAACATTTTTAATAATAATTTAGTTAAATATTTTTATTTATAAGATTAATAATTCTATGCATTAACTATAATTTAAAGTAATTTTTTATTATATTATTTTTCGCTATAACTCAACATTGTCTCCAGTATATGATTTGAAAGAAACACATTTTTTCGCGTTTAGTACACTATAAAAAAAGTGTTACCTTTACCATAAAAATTATATCTTATTCATAAGTATTAATATAAATGAAGAATTATTATTCTATAAATAACCAGTTTATTACTTCTTGTGTATTTTAGTTATGGTGGATTTAGTGACTATAAATATCAGGTCAAATTGACCTTAGTGATCCCACTCTGTTAGGATCCTCTTCCCAGAATTAGTACTAGTTGAAAGAATATATGGAAAATTCATTTTTCATTCTGTATCCTTGTAGTGACTACTAGATAATGATCAAATATATTCTTATACATATATAGAAGTTTTGTAGAAGATATTACCATGAGGTGAGCATCCAAACACAGTTTCCTTGGCAGTCCCCCAAGATATGGCAGTTGTAGAATTATCTGAAATTCCATATTGAACCTAGGAAAATAAATTTAACATATTAAAAAAATACTTAAAAAATATTCAAAATTAAGTCTCTAAAACTTTGGAAATTTAATTAAAATAATAATAACCTTGATAGCATGATTTACAGCTAACATCAAGCTTTAAGAAAAATGTGATATACTATAAAAAATATTATTATATAAATGTGACCATAATAAAATTATCGTTAAATTGAAGTGTATGAACGTGAGTAAATTATTTAGTAAAAAATTTTATAATTATCCTACTCAATACAAAATTTTTGACTAATTCTTATGAAATGAGACGTCATTTTTTTAGTGATGTAATTTTTTCTTTAAAAATGTTGTTTTATAAAAAGTGTTTTTACTAGATTTTATGTTTGGAAATTTTAATTATTTTTTTCCAATTTTAGAAGTTTTATTTTATAAAATTAATATCATTTTTATATAATCATATCAAAATTAATTTCAGGTTCTCTTTTCATTTTTTTAAAATTATTCATTTTTTGGTGTATAGTTAAAAATAAAAATTCTTCAAATATTTTCATTTATTTTCACTAAATAAAGCAATTTTAAAGTAATGTTATATTTTAGGAATGGTATTAAATTTAAATAGGATCCTTTTAATTTATATTTATATAATTAATTACATTTTTCTGTGAAATTCTGATATACATAAATATTTATGCATAAAACACATTTTTCATAGTTTTTTTTCATTGCCTTTTATGAATTTATATTAAAATTGATTTCTTCTAAATATATATATTTAATCTTGAAATTTCAATACATTATTTTTTATTATAAATTTCAATTTTTGGTAATATTTCCCTTTTATTTTTGTCATTATGAATAGTAACCATGGTACGTATTTATCAATACGGTAAGGGAAAATGGGTAATACAAGGTTAAAACTTCCTTATAAGGAATTATAATTATATAAGACATACCTCTATCATATTGGATGAGTACTGTTAATACATTTAGAAACATATAAAATATGGAAACTATGTTCCATTTTTATTTTATTATAACCTTTCTATTCTTTTAAGAAAATTATAAATACAAAAATCTCACTCTCTTGATTTTAATATCTCTAAATTTGTTCTTAATGATTAAAAGTGGTTATGGTTAGTTATATATTTTTATTTTAAATATAAAATAATTTTTTTATCATAGTAATTTATTTTTGTGTTTTAGTGATTGAATAATAAGCTTAAATTCTTATGAAACACTCAAACATTATTTTTCAATTAATACAAATTAAAAATTTACAATTTTAGCAATATTAAAAGTAATAAAATTTTAATTAATCATTGTGTAATGATAATTTTTAGGTAAACATTACATATCAAGTATGTGTTAAATGTTTAAATTCTAATTCCATAGCTATATTGATGAATTTCAGTTCAAAGTAAATGAATAGTGTAAAAAATTAAATTAATGATATTTTATAGAAAATAATATTTTAATAAATTATTTAGAAATCATAAAAAAAAAATTTAAGAGGAAAATCTTAATGGAAAATGGTATAAATTGTAAATCATTTTCCAATTTTGATTCAATTTTTAACTTATGTGTCAAATTATAACACTATATGATTTGAAACGTTGTTCTTGAAATTGATCATAAAATATGTTAATAGAGGGTTTAATCAAAAAACATAAGGTTTACAATTACATAAAAACATATGTAAATTTCATTTTTTTTATATTTAAACCATATGCCATTTTTTATTCTGAATAATATTAACTTTTAAGCATTATAATTTTGGAGGACATTAATAATATTTAAATTATTGAAGAAATTCCATGTGTGTCATTCCCCTCACTTAAAAAATGAGACCCCTCCTCTCTTTTATTTACTCCTTCATGACACATTTATATTGACTAAAACATAATATGTTATCTTCTAAAAACATCTATCCAGTAATTAGAGTTTCTATTATACTCAAAATACCATTCCAAGGGACCTTAATAAGTATTTGAAGATGTCTACTGAAGAAGAGGTAATCATATTATCTGATTTCTTATAAAGTATTCGTCATTTTAACTACTCCAAATGACCTATGCCAGGCAGCCCGTGGGCAGGACCACTCTGGCCGCCTAATCTGGCCAGGTCACCACCTTGGGAAAGGCCACACCCTCAGTTCAGGTCAGACCCACGGACCGGGTCAGACCCCAGTCTGGACCGGGTCCGGCCGGGTCGGTCCGACGGGGTCGGACCAGACCCGTACCTGTTTGGCCAGTTTACACCATTTCTCCCCTATCATGGGATACATGTGTCCAGTTGAAAAACCATCTAATGCGACTGAACGTTTAGAGTGGGAAGGTTTTTTTGGAATACCCCACTTGGGGTTTGGACACAGTTGGTGTATTTTTGTGTAGGTTTCATCCTAAAAGCCAACTGGGCCCCTAGGACAGATATGCCAATAACTCATAGACCGGGTGTCCGATTGACACACAGTCTATCGAGTTAGAACCCTTACGACATGATGGCCCATTCGGTTGCTCCTTTGTGGAGTTTACTGGTAGTTGAGGTATTACTATTATCTCAAGGGCAGATTCTATGGAACTTGAGCACACCGGGTGCGAGGAATCTAGTGGCTGATAGTGAGGTGGAGGTTGGAGACAGATCATACGGAGATCACCACTCAGCGACCCTGTGTGGGTCAATGCATACCGATCCTATGTGGGACAGATCCTGTGTAGGTCATCACTCAACGATCATGTGTGGATCAGCGCATACCGATCATGTGTAGGTCAGATCCTGTGTGGGTCATTGCGAGGGGTATTACCTGTGTCGGTCAGACTCTGTATGGTCAGAAGCAGTGCCTCTTGAAAAAACATGATGATCTAGAATTGCAACTAATCATTTGTACTTATATACTTCATTCAAATCCCGGTTTGATCTAAGTCAATGACTTTCATGTTTTCCTCAGGATTGATATGGGTTATAGGTATATGTATGGGCATATTCCTAATTAAGGGTGATCCGTTGACTCCATACATTGTGGTTATCTTTGTTGGATTTTGTGAGAACATGAGGGTCTCAGGGTCTCTACTGAGTATCGTTATACTCACCCCTGCATGGGCTATGCCCGTAACATGTTGTGTTGGTTGCAGACGATGGACAGTGCTGATCGAGGCAGAGAGTAGCAGAACTGGGCAGTACCCGGAGGTGGACCACACTACGAGATGTACACGGGGAAGAAATATAAACATGTGATGAGGAGGAGGCCATTTGTATCCACACATCATGTGGGAATGAAAGAGGATTACCTAATAGCTACTTTACTTCCTTTCTTCAGTTGTACTATCATTTCAGTAGAATAGTACTTTTACTATTGGGGTTGTATTTGAATAACCTTTACATTCAGCACATTGTTTTGTATACAGTTTTTCATAGAGTTTAACTTCCAGTTGCGTACTCTATTGTGTTTTTACTGTTATAAAGGCAATGCCTTCTTTATTTAGGGATGTTTTCCTTTGGTGCTAGTCGCTAGCCCCTAGCTTGTGGAAGGTGAGCTTGCGGTAGTCACGATACGGGGCCCGGGGGATGGGTCGTGATAGTTTATGACAACTATTTCATTTCATGTGTTATGATATGATTTTTATGGTTTATTGGAACATGTAAATATGATTTAATTATGAGATTGGTGGTACCTATATCTCCCTCAAATGCATTGGGTGACAATAAATGTTTTATGATCTCAAACGGTACACATGAGAACATCCCAATCCCGAAACAAGAGGGTAAATAGAAAGACTTCCCAATCCCTAAAAATAGGTTATATGGGGGGAAATCACAAGCCTAAACCAAGAGGTCACACTATAGTACATGCCAAGACTAAAACAATAGGGTACATAGAAGGACATCCAATTCCGGAAACAAGATCGTGCATGATTGAACATCCCAATACTGAAACAAGAGGGCACCCAATGTTAAATACCAATCACAAAACAAGAGTGTACACCGAAGGGACTTACAAGAATAAATAAAATACATATGTGATTTATCCAAGCATAACTTGTTATAAAGGACTTGGTATGACACTGTGACTTATGGTATTTATATTCATATGTGTCTATTATAATCCTTTTTCTATTCCTATGTTATGATTTCATAGATTCTGTTAATTATTTTCTCACGATTCATGTCTTATGAACTAAAAATCAATTTTATGATATCTGATATAAAGGCTATGATATTCAAAATTTAATCTCAGGATTCATAACCTTTTTTATCATGTTATCAATATATTTTTCTTTTATGTAAACATAATGATCATCTAAGCTCACCCCTTTCTTATGTTCCCTTACCATAGGATATAAAGATATGTTTTAGTTAGATTTTCCAAATATGAAGATCTTTATGGAATATGTTGAATATCATTCAAAATTTTAAATGATTTTTATTCCATGTTTCCAAAGACACTAAACTACTATGTTCCTCAGGCATTTATTTTTGTAATATACTGAAGAATCATCTAAAATTATGTAATAACCATGTATGTTAAGACTAGGAGTATATAGTTGGTATAAAAGGAATGCCTTAGGCATCTTTTGGAATGTAGGATGATAAAAAAATTATTGCGATCCCTATGAATATTTCTTAGTAAATGTATAGGGATGTCTCTAAGGACAATTATATGGATGAGTTATTGTTTAGGAATAAGTATTGAAATTTTTCTAAGGGATACAGTTAGTGGTTTTCTAGAAATACATCGCTAAATGGATACTACAAGTGGATGTCACTCTAGAACATATGTACCTATGGGTAACAACTTAGAAAAGATGTTGCGGGCCTGACTTAGGGTAATCTGGTACATGGAAAGGATCGTTTCTGCACACCTAGTTTGACACTCACGAGGAATATGATTTGGGAATTCGCAAAATATTCATGAACCATTATGTTGGATTTGGATATAATATGACTATGAATAACCAGGTATAAATCTCATATGATGTTGATTAAAATGTAGGAGTCATGATTTAAATATCCTTAAAGTAATTTTACATGATTATGTGGTTTTGTTTAATGATATGTTTCTCTCATCCAAGGATTTATGATTTTAAATAATGGAAAAAACATGAATGAACTTGGCTAACAATGAGTTTTATGGACACTATAGAGATTATGAGAAACAAAATCAGATAAGGACTAAGATACTGATATTGTTATTATACCAAATCGACTATCATGATATATGATTAATAATGTGATCATTGGTGATATTCATATCACATTGAATAAGAGGAAAATGATATTTTTTAATGGTTAAATTATAAAGAGAGTATTAGAATGAAGATTCAAATTAATAAATATCCTGAAGGAAGGGTAAAAGAACCTTGATGAATACCTAAAATGGAGGGGAATATGTCATATCAATGTGAAAAGTGTTATAGAGTGACAAATTGTCAAGTATTTCGATGCCTCATATTTGGAGAACATGGGAATTACACAACTAAATTATCAGACATAAGAATTTACTTATAAACCAATGAAGGACCTATTACATTCTAAACATTAATGTGCATGTATTTATGTATTTATTTATTTCGGTCTAAGAATTATTAATGGTTAATTATATAAGGATTATTTAGTTTATGTTTTCTCAAGTGATTTTCAATAATATTTTGAATATTTATAATGGAAAAGAAATGTGATTTAATGAAAAGGTGATAATCATGTGAAACAAATGAATAAGTGAATGATAACCCTTAACGTGTTCCTAATGTTAGGATAATGATTTTTAGATAAGAGACATGTGGGAAATAAATAAGTGAATTGGACGGTACTGATTTCCATGGATCTCATTATCAATTGGATGAAAAAGCGGTCTACATCATCATGGATGAAGATTAATACTTCTTGCATTTAATGAATATATCCATTAATATTTGAAATATTGAAGAATGACTATTTTTGAAAATATATTATTATAAATCAGTTAATTACAATGTTATAAGAAAATATATGATGATGGTAAGCACATGTGTGGAATGTGACAACCAATAGATTTTTTTTTTGTTTTATGGGGGATCAATTTTATGATGAATTAGTAAAATTCATCATAATGCATTGGAATTTAATCTTTTGGAATGGTTATAAGGTTAAAAATTTATTGAATGATTAAAATATAATTTGAATGATGTTTTTGAGATTAAAGTGACATCTCACCATATAAAGATTTATGAATGTTAGATAACCTGTGATAACCATTTCACAGAGATTTTAAGTGAATTCATACAGAATGACTTTTCATTATGTTTATGTATCTCATGATATGTTGGTTATTTAGGAGTAACTAATTCACCATCATTCCCTAGAATAAGAGATAAAGTATGAATTGATCATGGAAAAATCAAAGGGCGAGATTATAAAAATGAAAAGGAAAAAATCAAGTAAATATGTTTCCTTAGGTTCCTAGAAAGTAATATATTTCCTTAAATCTAGGAAAATAATATTGAGAAAGATTTTTCTTAACACCATTATTTCAGATAAATATGATGGTCCCTTAGATCATTGCAGATTTATGGTTTGTGATCACACAAATATATTAATCAATGTTCTCTTTAAATATCCATCAGAACATGATTGTTATATTCTTCATCCATGACTATGATTTCAATTCAAACCTATGTTCTTATATGTGGAAACCCTTTTATATGTTACTTTGGGTAATTGTTATGTTGCAAACATTTGGTTTTTAAAGGAAGTTTTAGTATTCATTTCTACAATGTGGGTTTCTATATAATGAACTTTCATGTCATAAACCATTTATAAACCGGATGAATTTTTAGGGAGAAATTTATTTTAATGGGGGGGGGGGGATGAAACATCACGAATTTTTTTGAAATATTTCTTTGAATCAATTTATCTTTTTGATATTTGTCAATTTACATTACACTAGACATAGTTATATATATATATATATATATATATATTAAATCATTAAGTCAAAAAATCCTTTCACATGAAACAAAATTGGATTGCACTACACAGAAACCAAA
The DNA here is from genome assembly GCA_963277665.1 of Viscum album. Taxonomy (NCBI): domain Eukaryota; kingdom Viridiplantae; phylum Streptophyta; class Magnoliopsida; order Santalales; family Viscaceae; genus Viscum; species Viscum album. The sequence continues at coordinate 1,017,529,673 of OY728141.1, read as the reverse complement.
CTTGGATAGCACTACATCCAACACCGACGTGGAAATCACTACACAGAACACCGAGTTAGTGTACGTTATACAAAATACTGATTTTCTACAAAATAGTATTTTATTTTTATAATTACATAAATAAGAAAATAATAACCTATAGATTAAACATAGTAATAGGAATATTAATAACTAAATTGAATATAAAATTTTTAATGGTTTCCCATAAATAAAGCATATTTATAATGAAATATATAACTATTGGAAAAGACTTTATATTTTTTAAAATAATATTTTCTAAAAGAGACTGATTTTAATTTCCTTCGGTGAAAATTAGTAAAATTAATTTCACATAATAATAGATATTGAATTTTATAAAATGAAAATAATTTCTAAATTCATATTGTTGAAATTATATTAGGGTAAATGTTTGGGATTTTTCTAAGAAGCATAATTGAATGATGAATAATAAACATTTCTACAATGTATAAAAAAATATTTTTCATTAAAATAATGATTAGTATGAAATTTTATTTTAAATTAGTTATTAAAGTAAAAATAGGTCTATTATGAATATATTAATTCATTTTTTTTCAATAAAATAATTTTTTATTTTGAAATTAGATATAAATACTTTTTTGAAATTTCAATGTTTTTACATTAAAAACTATCTTTCTCGCTACTCTTGTGGGATAAGAATTAAACTTAATTTTCCCACATATATGATTTTAATTTTGAAAAATTTAAATATATCGTTTTAATAAGATTTATATTGTTATTAAAATAATATCCCCATATAATTTGACGAAAAACATTAGTGAAAGTGATTAAAATTAATCATACTGATTAAGGTAAGATTAAGATTAACTAAGAACTAAACCTTAATATTAAGGGCCAAAATAACATGGAATCTTTTCCAAAACCAATTATATGGAAATATTTCTTCCATACACCTTACATTATTTATTTTATATGGTTTTTTATGAATTTTTTTATCTAATAACATGTGTACACCAAACATGAGTTCAACAATTCCATGTGAGTCCTTTTCATTCCTTATAAAAGGAAACCAACTCTCCCTGTTCTTAAGTCCTATCAGAAATCATAGTTTTAGAAAATATATTCCCAATAAATTTATTAATATCCCTTAATTCCTTTTATAATCCTCTATTTGGTAAAAAAGTCATATTAGGAATCATTTTGGCATTATTCAAAAAGAGTTACCTGATTAAGAGGTAACCTCTTCTCTAAAGATACTTTATTTTATTTATCTTCTACACACCCTACACTCTCATCATTTAATTATATTGTAAAAATAAAATATATTCAATATACTAGGATATTAATTATGATATGTTTTTTACCTACACATACACACACATCTATCTGATGGGTAACAGACATACTGTTTATGTGCTTGGCGAACTATCACCTCACTAAGAGATGCTTGTTCATTTTTCCATTACTGCTTCTCATGGTGTAAATTATGATGGAAATACTATTTATATATATAAAATATGTTATATTTATCACATATAAAATAATATTTATTCTTTTTACAACACATTTCTTAATTTACTTTCCATTTTGTGTACATATGATAATTTCATTTGAGAAAGTGTGGACCACCGCCCCCTCAAAGCATTGTGATTCATTCACACAATGCATTAAATGTGTTTTGGATGGTATTAGTGAATTTATATGATATATATAATATAAAAATTTTATTTATTTAATTATATATATACATATATATACATATATGTCATTTAATTTCTTTCGTTCAATATAAAAATAAAAACAGAAACAACATTCATCTGTATGTCTGACTTATCGTCACAATGAACAGTGTATTCCATTTCATGATTCTATATTATATATATAATTATAATATAAGTATATAAAATAGAAATTATATTTATATAATGTTTTCAATTTTTGAAATCAAGATATAATTATAAGGACCACTGATATAATAAATTAATACACAAGAAAAAAATAAAGGGAATATTACCTAAAGCGTAACCATAACATGAAATTTCCAACACATGTTATAAATTAAAAATAAATAAATATATACATGGAATTATATATAATCATATGCTTCTTTAAAATATTTATAATAAATTTATATTTATTATACAGGTGGTTTGAACAAGTAAGATGATAGTAAAGACACACTGTAAGGGAATTTCATCACATTTTTTATTTCAATGAGGTACATACATTATTCACCACTCATTACATTTGTTTGGTGTGTATATTGCCCATCAACTTAATATATAATTATTATAATTAAAATTATGTGTATTTACATATCCTTTTAATTATATTTATTTCATGTTATTTATGTTTCAAAAGTTTCCATATCGGTAAAGTAATTTTGTCTCAATTTTCCTTCATCAAGACACATACCATGTTTTTCCACAAATATTTTTCCATGAGGTGTATATATTTCATTTGAAATGTTATATCATGAATATAATTCTTTTCCTCGTATTTTAATCATCATTTATTTCAATTTTAATATATTGGGAGTATTGTCCAAATTTACAAATCGGTATTATTGTATTGAATCAATCTCATCGCTTGTTGATATTATTTGTATTTGTGATTAATTTGATGAAATATTATGATTAATCCCTCAATAAATCTGATGAATTTTCTTCTCCACTAGTTATTCATGATATATTCATGTATTGGTTCCATTTTCCCACTCTTTGGTACATAAGATAGTTATAAAAGTAATTTTATAAAATCCCAACATTACGATCCCTTTAGTCGGAAATATTTGTTCCTCCAAAAAAATATTTTCTAAAAATGGAATACTTTATTATTCTATAATATCCAATTATCATTAAATAAAATAATTACCCTTTTTTCTCTTACCAATTATTTCAATATAATCATCTTGTCACTTTCTGAATGATGCATTATTCTATCCTTTTTACCATGAAAAAGGAATGTTCTATTTACCTCATATGACATGTACATTTTTATCCACTATGAATTCATTAAAGATTTATTTTCACATTTTAATGGTAAATTTTTTATCAATTTTTTTTAAAATAAATTTTCAGTTAAATCATTTCCAAATTTATTCAAGATTCATTTATAAGTTTTATGGAATCTTTTTCAATCTTATGTTATAAAATTTCAAGGAAAATTGTTTTTAAAAATGTTTTCCCACTAATTTTATAAGTTTTGATATAAATTTTTTTTCAAAACTTTTTGAAGTTCATTTTATATGTTTTTAAGGATAATGTTTTTCCAAAACATTATAAGTATACTTATATTATTGTTAAAGGAAAATTTTTTCCAAGAAAAAGATTTCAAAATTTTTTTCAAAAGATTTATTTATATCATTTCATGTTTATTTTATAAAAAAAAATTTTAAAAATTATTTTCTATTTTGAATTGGCTTTTTAAAAGAATAAAATATTTTTTCATTAAGAGATATTTCCAAAATATAATTCCAATTTTTTCCATCTATGATGAATTCTATTGATGTTACTAATAATTTTATAAGAAATGATCAAATGTTTCCATTCATTTTCCTTATTGAATTGTTTATGTTTTAATGGAATGATTTTTCTGGAACCCATTTCTCTTCAATAGGTTATATGATTTTGATACCCGCATCTCTTCGTTAGTTATTCATTTGATTAAATGATTATGAAGCATATATTTTTAAACAGGTTAAGATATTATTACATTTTTGTGACACCCATTTATTTTCATTGGTTATGATATAAATTTTTATGATTTTTGAGAACATGTATAAATAATTTAATTATAAGATGTTTTAGACTTATATCTCCCTCTAATGAATTGGGTAATGTTTAATGTTTTATCAGCTCAAAGGGTTCATAGAAATACATCCAATGCTTAAAATAAGAGGCTACGTAGGAGGAAATCCCAAGCATGATACAAGACAGTACACGGGAGGACATACCAAGACCAAAACAAGAGGGGACATGGGAGTACATATCACAATTGAAACAAGAGGGTATATAGGGGGACATACTATGCCCAAAACAAGAGAGCACAGAGGAGGACATCCCAATCCTGAAGCAAGAGTTTACACAGGAGAACATCCCATTCCCAAAGTAAGAGGGTAAACTGGAGGGAATTCCATGATTGAAGTTGGTAAATGGGTGATTAACACATGATTAACATGTTACCAAGGTGTTGATTATACGCCTTAACGTAGGTTTTTTATATGGTTATCTTTCAACCACAATTCTATGCTATGTTCATATGTTATGATTTCATGGATTATGTTCATTTTTCTCTTATGATTCATTCATTATGAACTACCAATATTTTTTATGATTTATGATAGGTTGGGTATGATCTTTAAATATTATGATCATGTTTGATACCATTTTGTTCAAGTTAGGATTTTACAAATACATTATTTAACCTTACTAAGCATATTATATCACCCATTTCTTATGTTTCAATTTCCCATGTTATAAAGAAATGTTAATGGTTTAATTAATAAAGGTATATATATTTATGAGAGATGTTGAAGATATTTCACCAGGATAAAATATTTTGTATATAGGTTTTCAAATACAATAAACATTTATGCTCCTCAGGCTTGTATTTTTGTAATGTACTGAATATTCAAAAAAAGGATTTAATATCTATATATGATAATCCTAGGTCTCTATAGTTGAAATGAATTTTATAAAATTCCTAAAACTTATAAAAAGTGAACATCTATTTCAACCCCCCCTCTCACATCTTAATCAATAATGAGAAAAATAAGTGGGTATCAGAGGAAAGATTCCCTTATTGATTCCTTATCATAGATAATATAAATTCTTTAGAAATTACGGGAATTAATGCATTTGATGAGAGTAATTATTATGGATGAAAAATATTATTATTTCTTATCTCTCTTCACTTGATATAGATGTTTTTGATACTACTGCAGTTGAATTTCCCCCAATTTAGAAGGATGCCCCAATGAATTTTTTTAATAAGAGAAATATAAAAATTGGTAGAAAAGATAGAAATTATATCATTTATTTTTAATCATAAATTTATTATATGAACTTTATGGTTATCAAAATATCAAAGAGTATTTGGGATAATCTGGGAAGTATTTTTTAAGGGAATACTAAGGTGATGCAATAACAGCTAAAAATATGGCATTGTAAATATGAGTACATAATAATGAGTAATGAAGAAACTGTTGATGAATACATCAATAGATTAAATGATATTTTTAACAATATTAATGGATTTAGAGACTCATAGTACTTTCTACAATTATATTGAAACTTATGAGAATCTTTTCTGATAGGATTAATTATAATATTTATACTTTATAAGTTAAAGATGATTTATCTCTTGATGAAGTTTATAAATTTATTATTGCATATGAAATTAAAAAATATCTAACATTCAAAAAGAAGATGAAAGAGTAAATTTATTTATAATCCATGAAAAAATTGAAACATAGGTATCTTATGATGTTGATCCTTATAACTCCAAATATAAAATGGATAATGAGTTGAATGAAAAAACCATGTCTCATAAATCCAACAACAATCGAAGAAAAAGATGAATGTATGGAGGTAATATTCCTCTCAAATGTTTTGAGTTTTGTGGAATTAAACAACTTTTTATAAATTTTATGATGACAAATATTGTATAATTTTAATTCGATTCTGATGAAAAATTACGATGGAATAAGTGAAACAAAAGATATAATGAATAAAATTCCTCCAAAAAATAAAAGAACAAATTCACCAAAAACCGAATAAGAATAATGTTTAAGAAAGATACATCAGATTCATTTGAAAACAATTCTTCAAATGATGAACGTTTAAAAAAATATAGAAACATCATCGAAAAATTTGAGAAAATAAAATATTCCTTAGATAGTGAAGATTTTGTTGAAGAATATAATAGAGAGTATCAACTACAAACACAACTTGTTCCATATCAAGGTAAAAATAGAACTCTCAATAAAGATATCAATGTAATGAAATAACATTATGAAGAAATTTCTGAAGGAAGAAAAGATTCCCTAAAAAAGGATATAGATTATATTTTGGATGTCTTTAGTCAAAATTTAAGAGTTGCTAAATAGGGAATGATTGATGAAGATCTCAATAAAAAACTGGATTCTTAGGAATAAGGAGTTTACAAGTCCCAATCAAGACTTCTTCAGTCTAAAATTACCTTGAGGAAGATAAATAAAAACTATAAAAAGATTTATATGTAAAACCTGGGGCATCTAAAGTTTCTTATAACTAAAAAATTATGAATTAGGTAAAATCCTCACCCTCCAAAAATGAGGTCTCATTTGTTTTCTGTAACACATAATGTGATACGAAAGTGATGGAAATATTTGGTTGGAAAAAGGATGTGAGAAACACATCACATATACCAAAACTATAATTTCACAAATAATGAATGATTTTCCATGCTCAGATTATTTTATAATAGAAATTAGTTTTCAACAACTAAAAATTTTAAATAGAGAAAGTCATTACTTCAATAGAAAATCCAGATTTGATGGTTTTGTTGGTGTTATATAATATATGGGCATATAGATTATATTTTTTTGAGTAACATATCTCTTCTCAGAAGAAGTATTGAATAAAAAGAACAAAATGGTGGAAGAAAAATTAGAAACTTTTACTAACACACTTGAAGTTAGAAAATAAAATTCCCAAGATGTGAGAAAATTTTAACTAAAAATCAATTTCAATTTCATGACAATGTTTGTAGAAGATTTGATCTGGATAGTCACCATTCTGAAAGATGTGCGATACTTATTATGGAACTATATTCTTTTATAATAAAAAAAGGAAGCTAGAAAGAAGTATTTTCTTGAGAGATCATTTTTGATGAATTTTATTTTCTAAAATCAATTAAAAAGAAGAAACCATGTATACTTGATAGTGGTAGTTCATAACACATAATAGGTGAATTTAAAATCATTAATCATTTTGAAAATAATTATGTATGATCTATTACCTTTGGAAAAGATATTTATATTAAAATAAATGGAATTTTAATTGCTAAAATTTAAGCCTAAAAGATAAAATCTATGGAAGATAAATTTTTTGAAAGATTAAAACATGACTTATATTTTATAAGTGAACATTTTAATGATGAAAATGAAGTGGTATTTAGAAAATATTCATTTTTTATTAAAATTTTGAAATATGGAATAGTAATTAAAAAAGGATAATGAACTAGTGGGAATATTTTTCAGATTATAGAACTTAACAGATGAGGTTATTTAAGTACAGAAGATGAGAATAAGTTGTGGAACCAGTGTCTTGGCCACATTGGGAAAAAATTATGAAAAATATATATAATGTTAATACATCACAAAATTTTCCATAATTTAAAATAAGATAATAATATATTTTTGTACATTTTTTTCAAGTAAAGATGATTAATAAAAATCATAAGAATGGTGAAATTTAGTATACTAGACGCATTGAATTTCTTCTTCCCAATTTATATGGGCCAATGAGGCATCAATAAAAAAGGACATTAATGAGAAATATGAGGTAGTAATTTTAATTATTCATTCACCCAATGAATGATTTTATAAATGATGTAAAAAAGGTTTAAAAATTTTGGCTTACATATATGATGTTAATGTTATTGAAAATAAAACATCCTTAAAAAAGATTAAGAGAATTATGAGGAATAAAAACTGAATGTTTCCAATGAAAATGAATGTGAGAAAATCTATGTGCCTAAATATTTATATGACTTGTGTTATGAGGAAAGTTAATATTGGAGATAAACTCTTAAATTATATAGTTTACAAAAAATCCTGAGACCAAAAATATTATTAGGAAGCATAAGGCTCTAGTTCAGATAATAAGGATAATGATATTGGAAAATAAAACATTACTCATTTTTAAAATTGAACCAAAATCAGTTTCAAAATCTATTATGTTTAAATAATCGCTGAATTATATATATGGACAGTTGGATAAAATTTATAAAAATGGATCATGAGAACTTGTTCCATGTTTTAAAGGTAAACATGTTATCTGATCAAAGTTGGTTTATAGAAACAAGTTAAATGAATATAGAGAATCTTCTAGAAAAAAGAATGTCTTGTTTGTAATGTCTATGCACAGGATAAAGGTGTGGATTTTGATGAAACATTTTACCCTATTTTAAGGTTAGAAACTATTGAAATGTTTATATCAGTAGCTTCCAACTATAATTTAAAATTATACAATATGGATGTAAAGTCATTATTTTTTAATGAATAAATTGATAAATAAGTTTACATTGACTAACATTGTCGTTTTATACTTGATGAGGATGAAAATAATGTTTTTATATTAAAGAAATAATATTATGGGATGAAATATGTTCCACGTGAATGGCAGTTTAATTTTTTTGGGAATGATGATTTTTTATAAATAAAAAGTTGATATAAACTTATATGGGATAGATATTGACTATGGAACTCAAAATTGAATTATTCATGTGATCATATAATTTTATTGGGGATAAGGAATATGTTTTCAATTATTTTCAGATGAAATGGAAAATAACGTTGAGATTTAAATATTATTATAATTTGCATTCTTTTTTGGTTTACATGATGAATAAGAAAAATACACATTCCTATCTCAAGAATAGTATGGCAGGGAATTATAAGAAAACTTTTACATGGAAGAATCAAAATAATATTACACTCCTATATCGGTAGGGATGATGTTGAGTAAAGACAAACACATTAAATGTGTGGATCACAATGGCTTTGAAATCTCCTAGGAAGTATTACATACATTATATCTTAAAGGTTTGATATTTTTTATGTCGTGACTTTGTATTCCAAGTATCAATGTAATCCAAAATAATCACATATGTCAGAAAAAAAAATATTATTTTGGGATATATCAAAGGAATAAATTCCCATGGTTTATTATACAAAATAAATTTTGAAATGAAATTTCATGGTTGTACTAATGTTGACTAGGCTTGAGATTATAATGATATAAAATAGACCTCGTGATGAACATTTTTCCTGGGATAATGTTGTGCATGTTGGAATTTAAAGAAAAAAACCTCATTAACTTTGAGAATATATGAATTAGAGTATAATGTGGATAATCATGATAATATTCAGATGTTATAGATGTATGTTTGAATGGATGATTTGAAAGTAAAATTTTCTAAACCATTTAAGATACTTATTTCTAATCAGAGTGAAATTGATATTTCGTAAAATCATGTCCAACATTCAAGATGAACACACATTGATATAAAGTTTCACATTATAAATAATAATGTTAATAATTGATATGAATTTCTAGAATATATCTCAATGAATTATCAAATTTCTAATATCTTTACAAAGGTAAGGCCAAAAGAATGGATAGCTGAGTTGAGGCTATAACTTCACATTCATCCTCCACCAATAAATTCCTCAATCTTATAAGGATATACCCCCACAATGATTTTGATTGTGTTGAAAAATGGGGAAAGAATGTAATAAATATTTACTTTATAAAGACTCTTTACTTATCAATATTTAATGAATAAAACATTGTGGTTATCAAATAATGGGGGAGATGAAAAGAAAGTGAAATAAAAATAAATGTTATAAAATATACAAGTTAGGGATAATTTATCATTACAAGGCCCAAAAATTTTCATTTCACCATGGGATAGAATACATTAAAAAATTACTTTATCCTGTAGTTTTGTATCAAGACACTATCTTTTGATAAAGTATATGTTTTTTATAAAAGTAAAAAGCATTGAGTTATTTTCAAAATTTGTGTATTGAAAAAAAATTGAGAATTGAAAAAGTTTTTAACCATTTTTATCAATAGATACCAATGGGTAGGGTTAAGAAACATTTTGATGTTTTTACAATGCTTTGTACATATTAATAAGTAATATTTTGTAATGTAATGTTTTTGTAGAACATGTGAATATTTCTGAACATTATATCCTAACCACAAAGGGGGAGAAAATGTTTTTTATTTGAGAATATTGGTTTTTAGAAAAAGATGTTCATATTGAGATGTATGAGATATATAATTTCTCAATATGTTAAAAGATAAATGTTTTGAAATACTTATAAATGTATTCAGGTCCATTGGTAGGAATAATCGGTCGATGATTCTGTTAGAAAGATAGTGGTTTGTGAAGGTAAGGGAAGTCCTAATACTCTCTTTTGTAAGTCAGATAGTGCTTCAAAAATATTGATTTTTTTTATAAATCATGAAAACAATCATGTTAAAATATTATGAATAAATGAAGGAATAATAAAGATTTTATTTGGTCTAGGAATCAATACAAGGATTTCATAAGATCCAGAAGTACCAGGAAAAAATATATTGAAAATTATGAATGAGTTGAGGATGAGGAGTTTTAAAAAAATTATCTTGTAGAGAGAGGTTTCCATAAAAATGGTGATTTCATAATTATGTGGATTCAATTATTATAAATATTCCATCATTATAAGGATTATATCATTATGAGGATTCCAGAAGACTGAATCTAAGCAGAAAAGTCAATCAGACAAACTCTGAGAAGGAAAGTTAATCAGAATGATTCTATAAAAGAAAGTTAATTAGGATAACGTTTAGGAGGAAAACCAATCACAATCACTATGGGAAGGAAACATAATCCACTAATTATATGAAGTAATGTTAACAAGACTTACTCTAAGAATGAATGTTAATAAGACTAAATACGATGAGTAAATTCATTGAGGCTGACTATAATGGGTGGATTTACTTATTAATGAACTGAGTATGTCACATCATAATGAGATGAGGAATTTCAATTTTAATGTGTTGAGGATGTTCAATCAGACCGAATAATGGTTAGGATTTCTGAAAAGGCTGATTACAATGAAGACTCAAAAAGATTCTAGAATATACTTGAAGAGTTTATGTGGTAAAATATGAAATTAAAATATATATATTAATCAATGTTTTTGAATTTTAATAATATGTAAATGTGTTTCTTTTTCAAGAAATTTTCATTATAGGGTACCGATAAATAAATAAAAATACATTCATACATTGAAATATTTTTCATTGGATGAAATGGAGGATCATTGCATCATATGATTCATAATTTGAGTCAATGTTATGTCTCGATAGAGATATCATTATAAGGTCAAAAATATATTATTTTATTTACCTATATTAAAAATATATTATGGTGTCAATTAGACTGAGAAATATTGGACTGAGAATGATTTGACTGAGTAATATAGTATAGTTTGAAATATTCATATTGAGAGTGGGTTCACCGTACTGATTCTTCCACACTGAATTCATTGGATTGAGAGAATCAGACTCAACCACATCAGATTGAGGACTCTGGTAGAGAATTTGTGGTTTAGTTTGAAAATATATATTATTATTTGGTTTTGGATTAACAATTTATAAAAAAATATTGTAAACTGACATTGGTAATATAATAATATATATCAGGAGATAGAAGGTGTCTAACAAGAGTTGGAATATGTTGTATTAAAATTTTCTTATTAGTGAATTTCTATTGACCCACGCTATTGGATATTTAAAAGATGTGTGTTTTCACACTATGGAAAAACCATTACAATCATTTTTTTCTTAAATTTCATTCCTAAATTTTTCATGCATGAGTATTTAATAAAATATAATACGGAAATTAATATTAATATGTTGTAGGGGTTAAGATTTTAAATATATGGAAACATATAAATAGTGAACAATTGATTATTGGACAACATTCCCAATTATTACTCAATCCATTGGAACATTATGATCCACCATTATTTACTATATATTCCAATAAATGGGAGGTGAATTTATTTCTCATGCATACGTGCGGACTACCAATTCCACGAAATGATACAACTAATTTTCCAACATTATATTTCATGAATGGTAATTATAATGGTTTTAATGTTTATATATTATATTTATGATGTAATAAAACATCTATAATTATAATATTATATGTATCATCTTTCACTCTAATTTTTTAGAAAATAAAAATGTCACTCATGTGCAAGTGTGGACTACCACCTCCACTTTCTGATGGGATTTGTTTTTCATTTCTATTTTTTATTAATGAAAATAAGTTTATATGTAATGAATATATTTCATATAAATAACATAATTATTTTTTTAAAGGTATTTATTATTTACCTTTATATTTATCTATCATTTGGTAAGTTAAAATATTGTTAATTCATTTGTATGATGAACCATCTATATAAATGTTATTATAAATTTTTTATATGTAACATTTATAGGTTAATTTAAGTATATATATATTATGATTATATATTATACTTATATCATGAATATTATAATGGTTATAACGGAATCATGATCAAAGAATATAGGCTGGGACTGCATGGCAGAAACATGCCTGAGACACAAAATAGTAATCCCCTAGAAAAAATTATTTTAATACCAAATTGTTAATAAACATGTGATAAGAAATTATAAGTAAATCACATACATTATGATATATATATATATGATTGTGGTTTTGAAATATATTTATTATAAATATTAATTTATTATATAGGATGTTCAAATATGTAATATGTATAAGAAGTCTTTTGGTAAGGGATTTATTTTCCAATTTCATTTTAATTAGGATTGTCCATACATTAATTTCCATTGAGAATATTATATGATCCTTATATGATGAATCCAATTTAATTTTATTCTCCTATAGTTACTAATTTATTTATAAAGTAATAGTACCACTTTACTCCCTTTGGTACAAAAAAATACTTGGAAAATATTTCTGAGAAAAAAGAATTTATTTACAATTTGGTTGAGAAATTTTTTTCTTATGTGTCCAGGTTTTATATAAATTGCTTTCAAGAATGTTTAAATTTTATCATATAATTGTTTAAATTAATTTTTTCCATGTTTTAAATTTTTATAATTGTTTCAATATTATATTATTATATTTTTTGATCATGAAACTTCTAAATTTATATTGGAAATATGAAAGGAAGCTTTCTTTTGACATATATGAAAAATAGAATTTCATACCATCATGAACACTCAATATTTTAAATATTATTTTATAAATTTAAATTTTTCTAATGATATATTATTCCTTAATATTTTTGAAATATTTAGATTTTAAATATGAGGTTTCAAAAGTAAAACGGTATTTTCCTCAAGAAATATTTCATGTTAACTTTATTAAAAAATTATCTATGACGACATCCTTTTTTGTTACTTATGTTTCACAGGGATATGATTATTTGATAACATACTTATTCTTTCGACATATTATTAATTTATATAAATATGATATGTTCAAGAAACTCATTTTCTATTCAATGGGTTATGTTATGATTAAATATTAATTGTTTTCAAGATCTTGTGGCCTAAAAATGAATATATTATGATTATGAGATGGGTGGTTCCATTATAGTAATCCAATTAATTGGTCAATGATAAAAAAATCATGAAATAAACATATTATTTGCTATCTTGATTTCATGTTTATAACTATATGCGTGGAAATGGTTTTCATGTATATAATATTATTCATAGACCTAGTTTTTATACACATAAGATTATGTGTGGACATTGTTTCATGTACATCAGTTTATGTGGGGACCAAATTTCATGTCCTTAAAATTATGAGCTAACTTGTTTTTTTATACATGTTAAAAATATTATAATATTAATCTTATTTATACATTACTATGTCTATGTAATGATATAATTTTTCATGAATTATTATTTATTATTTTGAAACTATTTTTAATGTTTTATTTAATTAAAATATAATTGTATGCCACAACTCATGTTTGTTATCTATGGATGATTAGATATGAACTTTTTTTTATGATCATGATCTCTTTACCTTATGCTTATCTTATTCTCACTCATGACCATTAATTTATATCACATATGTTTACCCTTACTAATAATATTATATCACACTTTCTTATGTTTCATTTCCCAAGGATATGAACATATATTTTAGGTTTGTAATGTCAAATAAAGATACTAGTTATGTAGATGTAAGTGTGAAATGATGTAGATATATTCTGAAGAAGTTTTTTATGTATTCGATTTTACGATGATAGTGTACATATATGAATTTTCATGGATCATAAAGTTATGTATTTAATATTAATTTATTAATAATTTATATTGATGTATTAGTGTATGGGTTTCTATAGTTGGTGTTGGAGAAATGGATAGTTACCTTGGGAAAATATATTGATAAAAATTTTGTGATACCCCATTGGATAATACTATTTATAGTAGAAAAATATAGGTTATTATAAGAAAATTTGTATTATTTTCATAGAAAAAATCTATGTTTAGATGCTACAAGTAGATTTGGTTTTGTAACATATGCATCTAGGGGTAATAAAAACAAAAATACTTGGTTAAGATTATAATGACCATCATTTTGGTGCATGGTGAGTATCCTATTACTACGTACCTAGTTTGACACTCTTAGTAGATATAATTGTGTTAATTTATATTTTATGTATAAAACATTATAAAGGATTTTAATAGATTACTACCATGAATTTACTAGGTGTCATGATTTAGGGCATCTAAGGAATGAGTTTCATGAATATATGATTATTCAATCTGATTTTTTTATCATAATTCTTGCACCACGTTTTTAGATTTACTAAATGGATGTAACGTAAATGAATATTTTTAAAAATTAATATGATATCTATTGAAATGATTAACCTCATGATTAACCAATGTATTACGAGTTGTGATGAAATATATTTTGACAATGATCACTAAATTATCTCAAGATGTGAGTGATAAAAATGATCCGATTATGATTCTAAATGTAGAAAAGAGGGATGAAATTTCAATTGATTTTTTATTTTAAAAATGTAAAATATATTCTTGGGTTATTCTTATCAGCTATTTGAAGATAAATGGATCAATGTTATGGGAATTCTATCATCTATTGATCAGTGATCAAACCATGATGTTGTTGTCTTATCATTTTTTCTCTTGGAAGGTGAATCTGATCCATGGTGGAATCATATTGACAATACAAGTCACGATGATGTAATAAGATCCAAGGAATTACAGGTGTATAAAATACGATTCCTTGTTATGTACATTCTAAAAAATCTTAAAAATAAAATGGAAAAGGACTTCATAGAGTTGTAATAGAAGGATAATAAATTCATCGGTACCTATGAATTTTTTATCAAGACTTATGAGGTACACTTAAAGTGTAAAATAAAACCCAAAATTAATATTTATCAATTATTTAGTGGGTTGAATTAAATTATTCAATATATATTATATAGAAGGTAATTTTATAATTATGAAGAAATCATTCGATCTTCCCTTAAAGTAAAAATAGAAGTTGGAAATCCTTATAATATTGATTTTATGAAAATAAAGATGGGGTTTCGTTGAAGATCCACTGGAGTAATGAAAAATATTTCAACATTGTACTTT
Source organism: Viscum album (assembly GCA_963277665.1). Lineage (NCBI taxonomy): Eukaryota > Viridiplantae > Streptophyta > Magnoliopsida > Santalales > Viscaceae > Viscum > Viscum album. Next base: position 1,017,514,239 of record OY728141.1, on the reverse strand, counting down.
CTAAAAATGTGGTAAAGAGTAATCATCTGAATACTTAAAAGAAAAAAAGAATATGTTTCAACTATGGGAAGGTAGTCCAATAAGAAAAAAATACTGAAATGATGTGAAGAAGAAAGTAATGGAGAAAGAGATCATTTAAATATACCAATCACTATTTAGTTCTATAGATGCAAGGATTTTTGGAATTATAGGAATAAATTTCTAAATAAAACGTCCAGTGAGGATAATATGCCATAACAGCCTCTGAAGTCAAAGGAAAAAAATAAAATGATTAAACAATCACAATAGCTGATGTGAATCATGATAATTAGGGAACAATTATCCTTTAATCAATATTGAAGGATTATATATTAATATTTTTTGAATGATGTATTTGAAAATATTATTTTATATTATTTAGTGAATGTTTTTTGGGATTATATAAATTTATTATTTTTCTCTATATATATTCCTTATAAATTTCTTGAATAAGGAAATCATATTTTATATTTTGATTCAATATATGATCATCTATCAGTTCAAGGATGAAACAAAACATCCAATTGATTCATTATTAGGTAAGATATTAGTTTTTCAAAGGGCTGATGGGTGAATTATATTTTATATGAATATAAGATTTTATTGTAAATTTATTTTGGGAAATTATAAGTATATATAGGATAATATATGATCAGGGTACATACATTTTGGTATAAGACTTTATGAGTGATTAAAATTATATCAAAATAATTAATTAGTTCATCCTAAAAGGATATGAGATAAAATAAATATAATATTTGGAATATAATATGGGTTTTACATATTTTGGAGGGTTTTAAGTTTAACTATTTATGGGATGGAATATGTTTAACTTTGGGTGTTATTGTTATAAATTTAAAAAATAATTTTTTATAATAATATATATCATAAAAATTATATTAACAAATTTGGTTTTGAAAAATATTTTGAGCCAAAATGAATGAATTGTAGATCTTATTATTTTTTAACCCTTTATTTTAGTTCACTAGATAAAAAAATCATATTGAATATCCATTTCATAGAGTAATAGTTGAGATAGAAGTGGAATTTCTTAAAGTGCAACAAATAGACGTAATTGTGTTTATCATATAACTATATGTTATTGTATAATATATATTGATTTTATAATCCATAACTTTAGATAAATAGAATTTTAATAAATAAAATAATCATTTTACTTTTATTTATGATTAATTTATGGTCATCATCCCTCAAGGATTTGAGTTTTTGTGTTCAGTATTTTAATTATGACCATATTATTTATCACAGTGTATTTTTAGTTTGAAACTAATTTTATAATCCATGTATATATTTTTACATCCCACCAATTTTATCCTTATCTTGAAAGTGAACTATGTGTTATTTCATGTAACTATTATCTTTCCCACATACATTTTAGAGTGGAAGTATTATTATCCGTCTATAGGATGTGATATTTCAACAAATGTATTTTCAAATATTGAACCTTTTATGATTATGTTATAATTGATAGGTTGTTATTTATTTAATGGGGGAGAATTTAATACCATGATTTTTTATAAATAATAATAATCTTAGTTTCTTTCACAACACGCAACACTCATCTTTAAGAATATAATGATATATGTTAAAAAATATTATTATTTATATTTGACCATTATAACTACTAATTAATTTGGAGGGTATTAATATGATTAAAATTAATATTAAATAAATGTATAATGGTACTACTAAATATAATAGTGTCAATTTATGCTTATGAAACAAACACTTAATTTTTTAGTGAAGTCAATTTTTGCCTCAAAAATGTATTTTCTGCAAAAGTGATTTTTATTCTATTTTATGCATAGAAATTATATCGTATAACTCATAATTTAATAATTATATTTTATAAAATGAATAATTTTTTTTCAAATAGATAAATCAAAATTAACTTTGGTTAAAATTTTCATTTTATTTAAATGATATATTTTTTTAATGAATAGTGAAAAATACTAGTTTTTTTTCAAATAATGTCATATATTTTAACTAAAAAAGTAATTTGAATATTCCAATATCATTTGGGATAATTAAGTAAAGGGAAATTTGGTAAATATTGTTTACAAAAATCTAATTAATTATATTTTTATATATAAACTATATATAATTAAATTTCTATGGTAATAAATGCATTTTTTTTTGAAAACTATTTTTCATTACACTTTATGATTTTATACTAAAAATTATTTATACCACTTATGGAAATTTATACATGAAAACAAGGATAGAATATTTGTAAAAATAGTATAAAATTCATTAAATTGGTCTCTTTTATTTTTTATCATTCAGAATAGAAACCTTGATAATTATTTGTCACTTTGGTAAGGGTAAAATGGGTAAATTAGGGTTAATACATTTGAATGAGGAAATTTGATTTCTCTAAAACAATTCATTATCCTGTTGGATGAGTGTAGATCATACATTTACATACACGTTTCAAACATAATGCAACTTGGTGCCTTTTTTTGATTAATTATTACCTTTATATTATATCAAGAAACAAATAAATATAAAATGTCACTCACTTGACTTTAATATATCCAAAAGATTTTACAAGGATAAAAAGATTCCATGTTTGGTTATAAATGTTTATTTAAAATATAGATTAGTTTTTTATCATATAAATTTATGTTAATATTATAGTGATTGATTAATTACCTTATATTGTTATGCAACACTGACACAATATTTATTCAATTAATAGAAAAATAAAATTACTGATTTATGAAATATTTAATGTAATATGATTTGTGAAAATTATTCTATTAAATAAATATTTTTTATAAAAATTACATATTAGTTATGTTTTAATTATTTATATTCTAAATCCATAAATTTCATGATGAGTTTAATGTCAATGTAAATGAATAGTAAGAAAAATGACATTAAATATATTTTAAGAAAAAAATAATTTAAATTATATAAAAATAAAAATAAAATGGAAAGACGAAAATTATGATCTTAAAAGGTAAAAAATTTCACCCATTTTGACATTTATGAACTAATTTCTACCTTATAGGTAAAATTATAAACATTTAAGATTCAAAAAGTGGCTATCATAGTTATTGATTAAATTGGTTAACAAAGGGGTTGGACTAGAAGATATCATTTTAAATGACATCAACAACTGTATAAATTTTATTGGATGATGAAATTTTCACCTTATACTTTATAATTCGAATTAATTTATATTTATATGCTTTTTTTAGGAAATAAATTAACTAATTTTAAATATTTTAAGAATTTCCATGTCTACCCTTACCCTCCCTTATATAAGAAAATACAACCTCTCTTTTCTTTACAACTTCTTAATCCATTTATCATGAAAAAAACCTTCCCATTTATCTTATAAGATCAAATATCCACATATTATAGATTTTATTCTTCTTAAAATACCATTCCAATTGTCTTTAATAATAGATCAAAAAGAGGCCAACTGAAGTAGAGGTAATCGCCTTACCCGACCTCTTCCAAAAAATATTTTATTTTAGGTCCTAAAAATATTTAGTATACATCATAAAATAATAAATTAATTATCCTTAAAATACATAAAAATTATATTAACGATGTAACACACATTATTTTCCCTATATTCCATCAAATGGGAAGTGAATGCATCGATCATGCGTAAGTGTGGACTGTCACGACCACATAGTGATACAATTCATTTTCCAAGACCACCATTTATGGATGGTTTTTATGATGGGTTTAATATTTATAGATGATATTTATTATATAGTTATTTTTATATAATTATAATATCAAATATACCATCTTACCTTCCCATCCTTTGGAAAATGATATCATCCCACCTGTGTGTGTTTAGACTACCACCTCAATGAAGCGATGTAATACAATTTTCATTTATATTTTACATGGATGATAATGAGAAGATATTCAATGTTTATATATGATATATTTTATATAATAATGAATCTTTAGTGGTTAATTTTTATTTACATTTCTTTCATTCAATCCATATAAAAGTTAAAATTGTATTCATGCATACGTATGACCTACCATCTCCATAAATGATGGAAATAATTTTTCTACATATACATTTTATATATTAAAATAAACATATATATAATGAATATATATGATATTTATATAATTATGAACATTATTTATATGATATAACAATGAATTATAATTAATATGTCTTCTAAACAGAAACATGTATGTGAAACAAAGTAGTTTTCACCTACAATAATGATTTTAATAAGAAATAAATAATAAATGGGTGATAAAATGTTATAAGAAAATAATATATGGTCTCATATATATATATATTTATTATGGTTCTGAGATAAAATTATTATAAATATATACTTATTATTTAGGATTTTTGAACTCATATGTATATATACAATACTTGAGAAAAAGGAATTATATTTCAATTATATTTTAATCAGGATTATATATTATTGAATTTAAAATGATGAAATTATGTGATATTTATCGGATAAATATAATTTTATTTTACTAAACTCTATTTATTCAAGTAATTTTCATATAACAGCAGAATTTCCTTTTCATTGGTACTTAAATTGATCTAGATTTTTTATTGAGAAAAATAAACATTATTTCACGTTTGTTGAGAATATTTCTATTTGATTTCCATGTTTTATTTAAAATTTTATCAATAATGTATCAATATTATCTTATGAATTTTTCATTTAATTAATAAAAATGTTAAATTTTTTATAAAAAAATTTCCAACGAATATTTGTTATGTTTTCCAAATGAGGCCCTTTTGACTTGTTACCAATAATATGAAAGGATATATTGTTTTAATATATACAGAATGAATAAATTTCATAACTTCTTAATTGAATAATGATTTGAAGTTTATTTAAAATTTTCCATGGCTCCTTTGAAATAAGAATCATTCCAATTTTTTATTAAATATTTGGATTTTTAAAAAAGTGGTTATAAAATGAAAAAGGTATTGTCCTCAAGAAATTTCTTAATTGTTATTTTAAAGGAATTGTTCTTTGATGTTACTTAAATTTCACTATATATATTAGTATAGGATACAATTATTATTCTTTATCTATATAGATTATTTTTAGGATTATGAGATACTTATGAATTATGTTTTATTTTAGCCGAGTAATGTTATAATGAAATGAAAAAAAACTTCTTGGGCTCATTGGGTATATATAAATGGTTAATGAATATATAAGGGGTGGTTCCATTTTATCCACCCAATATATTGGGTAAAGAAGGGTATATCATGAGATAAATATGTTATGTGTGAACTTGATATCATTTACAAAATTTTTGTGTAGACCCATTTTTTATATCAATAAGATTATGTGTGGACTGAGTTTTCTTGTCCGTATGATTATTCATAGACTTGGTTTCATGTCCAAAAGATTATTTGGGGGCATTATTTCATGACTTAAACTTTATGAGTAATCAAATTTCTATTTATATGTGTTTATAATTTTATAAATTACGTTTTTCCACATTCTTATTTATATATTATTCCTTCATTCCTCTTGACTAATTGTTAATGTTTCTGAACTATTTTGAATATTTTATTTTATTATGATTAAGTATCATTACATAAATCATGTTTATTGTATATTAAATATTGGGTTTGAACTTTTTATTTTATAGTCAAGGTCTTATACCATTATTCTCATTTTATGTTCAGGTATGATAATTGATTGTTATATCATATGTTTACCCTTACTGATAATTTGAGATCACCCTTTCATACGATTCCCATCCCCAGGGTATGGAGAAATATTTCATGTGTGATATGTATAAGAAGGGTTCTAGTTGTGAATAACTGAGTGTGAGACAATGTAGATCTGGTATGAATAAGATTTTATGTATCCATATTTCCAAAAAAGAAATAACTATATGACTTTTTTATATATTTTTCTAATAAGTATTAAATATTCAACTATTATGAAGTAATATTTTTGTATGGAAATTCATGGTGCCTATACAGAAACATATGAATTAGTTCACATAGACTCATCCAAAAAGGATACCTATGACTACAATTCATAACCCCTTACATTACCAAAATACTAAGACCAAGTCTCTAGTATTGGTATATAATTCATAATCATGTATATATAATAAATTTTAGCATTTTCAAGATCAAGTAAATAAATTGCATAAATAATATATTTATGTGTCACTGAATAATGATTATAACTAAAAATTAATTTATTATTATTTTATCAATCATAAGAAAATAGATATATAAAATTTGAACCCACGTGTCTTCTCAAGATGCATGAAATCACTCATATCCAGTAATCTATAACTATACAACAATTCTACAGATCCAACTGAAACCATAATTCCATAATGATTTATAGAAACATAACTTTCCATGGAAAATCAGTGGTCCATTACACACTAGCTAGAAAAGAACATCCTTAACTCCCCTAATTATTTCCAAACTATCTTGTCTACATTCATCCTGAATCAAAAATCATATCCGAGGAAAATTGTTTGTTCATATAGAATTTTGTAATTCCCCAACCCGAATCACTAGGTTTTGACTGTAGTGTCACATGACTAAATGTACAACTACCCATATTAAATATGCTTCCAACTAGTAATGAGAACCTAAATTTGAATGTGGGGATACTATTCCCATAAGAAATACACCCTACCAATATATATACCCATGGAAGAGAAAATAAAACAGGATAATCATACAATAGAAGTAAATGACATAAAACATATTCTCTTAATATGTTATACGAGATAAAAAATTAATGACCAACTATAAATCAATTACTAATGTAGAAAAATATGGAATATAACATATATTTTTGAAATTAGAGAACTAAAATCTACCATAAATCCACCCTTATTCCTTGTTCTACCAACTCATCCACTTGACATATGTCCCTTTAGATTCACTATTTCCCTATCTACAATGTACGCATGCATACTTGTGTGCCTGAGTAAGGTGTGAGTATAAATCTAGTAGGACATAACCAATGCATCCCCAATATAAGTGAAACATGTATATGAAATTTTATATTTTTATAGTAAAATAATTAATTAATTAAACCATTATATGTTGAGTCATCATGCACTAACCAGGACTTTATAAACCATGTCCCCATTACTTCAGCACGACATCGAAAGAGAAGTTATGTCTAAACTCCATGAATATCATAATATTCCACAATACAAAGTAATTAGGGGAATATTGTATATGTTTATCTTGCCTTAGGTAAGAACATACGGTCATCATTCCCAACCAACAATCTCAGGCCAGGTCCCGAGGACTTATTCCCCACTGTTACTCTTAGATCAGGCCACAAGGCCATCAAGCCCCATTATCTATCATTAAATACCACTATATAATCATAATGAATTATATCTCACAATTCCCCTGTATGGGATTAATAAATCCATTAAGGTTCAACTTGTGACTTTGATATAAGATATATAATGTTTACTATGATACATATATATACTTACATAAGCTAAAACAATTAAATTCTTCACCTATGAATTCACACACACAAGGATGTCAAATCAATACAAGTATCACAACCCACACATGCATGCACACAATAAAATAATATGTAAAATATATATAATCACTTTAATAAGTTGAGGAACATCCTACCATAATCATATCAAATCTCAACTTCATGGTTCTCCTCCTGAATTAGGAACCCACAACTATGATCCCTAGAGTCATGTGAAAATATCTATTTGATGATTCAAGAGTGATGTTCTAAGAAGTATAAAATTTCAAGGGATATTCTTGGTTTATAATTATAAAACAATATCTAATGTAACAATAAGATATAGATAAATCCATGAATGATCAAAACAAAATTGGACTTTCACCTTCATTTCATTAAATTTAGACAGAATAAAAATAGATCATATTCGAATTCCATGATCAGACCATGATAGTCCTAATACAGGTCCATTCTCAAGGAAAAGAGAGAAGATATAGGATGAATAATATTTACATAAGACAAATGATCTATTACATTGAAAACCCCTGGGGCCAATGTCTCTAGATACAATGGATTTTCTATCAAGAGGGAATGAATTTTCTTAGAACAGACAAAGGATTATCAGGGTTCAAGAGTCATTGGATTAGTAGAAAGAATAATGGATTTTGTGGTGTTTATGAGTTAAAATAATAATTTTTGGATCAATTTATATTGTGTGTATGTTTCTACTACATAGTTTACCAAACCATGTACCAATCATGTAAGCCTCAATGCCTCTTCATAGTATATTGATGGTATGGGTGCATGGTTTGGTAAAACTTGTAAAAACCATGATTTTTATTCTATTCAAAGATACATAGTTATATTATGAATTTCTATAAATTATCTATAATCATGTTTCAACCATGTGATACCTACATCTCCTCTCCAAAAATATGCACTATTATCTAGGGGAAGCCCCACAGTTTTCCCTAACCATGTTCAATCTTTACTCCTCTATAAAAGATTATAAAACACTATAAAAACCCGATATAATTACCAATAATTATCTCAAATAAATTATAACTGAAAACACTTAAAAATAAAGTCTAAAACTAAGGAATAATGCCCTGGAAAAATCCAAGGCTATTATTTCATATATCATCATGTTTTTAGGATTTATCTTTTGTGGATTTAAACAATTTTATATATTATTTCCCATGTAGTTTCCATGGAATATGGAATTTTTGAAAAACAACAAGAAGAGTTCAAAATTCATGATGATAAAATAGATAATATAAATAATTATTTTCAATAAAAGTATCTTGAATACATAAAACTCTTCAAGATGGTTTGAGCCAAGGGATTAAGGAATATTGTTCTTGAAATATTTTCCTAAAAATTTGAATATAAATAGCTCAAATAAGTTTTTGAAAAGGAATATTTAAATAATAATCATGAAGAAAATATCCATTCACTTGAAGAAAAATTTAAAAATATTATAGATTTCAAGGATGATCAGTTATAGTAAAAAACATGATTAAGTATCTTGACACCTTGTTATAAGAAAAGATCATAATTCAAGAATAAATGATTAAAAATATGAATAAGGGTTATGAAGATATGTATTTTTTTATTGAAGATAAAATTAATATTATTAAATAAAATTTGATAATTATAAAAAAAATACCAATCAAGATAAGACACATGATGAGTTTTCACAACCAAAGAAAGAAGGGGATTATGTCACTATATGATATTTAGAAGAAAATAATGATAAAATACCTATAAATTGTGAGAAAGTACTATCACATAATTTGATGATATCTCACAAGTAAATATGGTGAAGAAGGTACCATCCATCCTTATCTCTAAAATTTTTTCAAAAACAAACTTTAATCATAGTGAAAGATAGAAAATAAAATCTGTATAAGTATGGAAGAATAAAAATTATGAGAATCATACCACCATGTAAATAGTTGATAGAAGAGGTATAATGGAATATTGTTTCCTATTTTATTCTCATCCAATGATAAAATAATTCCAAAAATATCATGATTATAAAAATTGAATGAAATTATTCAAAGTGGAAAGATAAAAATATTTAGTGTCTTGTTGATGTTGTAATAGATTCAATCATTTTTAATTGGATTTTTGGTACCATCATATAAATATTAAACCATAATGGGGGACTATATGAAAGAATATAATTTTATATAATACAAAAATCAATATATTAGTGGAGTCTAGTTACATAAAATAAATTTACATAGTTAAATATATGTTTCATGATTGCAATAATAGTGGTCACTGGAGAGGATCCTATAAATTTCAATATGTATAAAGATAAAACCAGAACAAAATACCATATACGGTCCAAAATATGAATGGAAAAATCATGTGATAGGAAAAAAGTAAAATGTATATCATAATTCACTAAGATGTCTCAGTAGATGACATAGTTTGACTTGGACACAAATTAGAAGGAAAACTGGTATGATGAATGAATAAGTAGATCAAATTGAGTAAAATTTATAGATAAGATTATTTGAAAAAATCACTCATCATGAACCATGTGGAAACAACAATGAATTTATTAATATAACTAAACATTTACTTATAAAAGGGAAACATATTTTTAAAGAAAAATAAATATTGGAAAAGTAATAAAAAAGGAATGTGTTAAAGGAAAGATAAGATTCCATATAAAGGTTTTCTATTTCATTAGTGGTTTTTGACAAAAAAATCTTATGATAAATAATTACTATGTTTTAGGTGAAATATGATTTCACATAAATTTATATATTGATATACTATAATTCTAGTACAACAAGAGTTCCTAGAAAGATGAATGTTTTTATAGAAGATACAAGTACTATAATGACACTTGAGAAGAGAAATTCCCCACACAAAGATATTAAAAAATTGGGACCATAAGGTGATTAATTTTCTTAGGGGGAGAAATAATGAAGGGAATTTGTTTTCATATACATTCACACTTAAAAGTGAAGAATCTATCGAGGATTGATATCATATTTTTCATTGATTGAATATGATAATCCATGATGATGATTTTGAAGTAGTAAACACTAGAATTCCATATTAATAGGTTTATGAATGTTTCCACTTTATGGAATGTTAAGTGTATAATGTTGAAGGTTATTCAAGATATTATATTTCTTGCAAATAAACTGCTTTGTAATATTATTGAAGCAATTTCATTGAAAAGATACATATTTATAGTTATGTCATCCTTGAAATCTTCAAACAAATAATTTTATAAAGAGTGAAAATTTGTTTTCAAACAATGATATTAAATTAGAGTTTTAAGGAATAATAAAAACTATTTCATAAAACATCAGTCCATCTTTTTTATTGGTTATTTTTGAAAAATTTATAAAATAAAATGCATGAATTTTAGGTTTATATATTTTATAGTTAAAATTTATAAAAATGAGTATTTGATATATATTTTTACCTATCAATATATAGAAAATTTATTGAAATGTAATTTTTCTCATTTCATTGGTTATCAAGTACAATCGAAAATATATAAGATAGTTGTATAAATTAAATCTTCTTGTTTTCTATATTACTAATGGATATTGTATAATTAGAGTGAGATGATTAATGAAATATTCATTAATAATTTATTGATACCATTTTCTTAAGTACTTTTTATTTCTAATCAATAAGTGGGAAATAAAGTGAAATAAAATATTTATGATAAATTAGGATATTATGAATGATCAAAACACATATTAAAAAATAGTTAAGAAGGTATTTACCAAAAATAAAAAGGGGGATGTTTTTAATCCCACTATGTGTGAGTTTTATTTTTAATAAAGGAATTATTGTTAAGGAATTTCAATATGTTGATAAAGATGATGTATCTTTGACATTCAATGAAGATGGTGATGATAAAGTATTTATTATGGTTGATGAGGTATGCCGGATTTTTAAATAATAGATTTTCGGAACTGTGACCAATCATTTTCACAGCGGAGGAGTGTTGTTACTTCACCCTAGGTGTGAAAAAATTATAAATTTGAAATGTTCTTGAACCACTCTAACTACTAAGATATAAAATAGTTGATGTACAGGGTAAATACCATGAAGAAAAAGGAAGTGTAGTGATGAATCTCAAATAAATGTTAGGCCACAAAAAAATTATTAAATTACAAACATAATAACAAAAATGAAAATAAATAAATGTTTTTAGAATGTAAAGAGTAGAGATAAATCTATTTCAATGAGCAGTTTTACAAAATGGAAATTTCCATTGCACTTATACAATAATCATATCCATTACCTATTCTTTCAATCATTTTTTTAATATGAAAATTGCTAAATACCTACCGGTCTACCCTAGAATTTTAATTCCCCACATAAAAATGAATTAAAATAACTAGGTTACATTATGACCATATTTCAATTTCAAATGATTAATCCAAATCATTTTTTCTGAATCTATTACATTTAATATGTTGGTTTTCATCTCCTACCTAATTCATGAAATCAAATATTTAATAACAAATTTGATAATCATGAATCACATAAAATACTAATTGATTAAAATATTCACATAAGAGATTATAAAATAAGAGAATATTGATATATAACTACTTCAAGAGATTCAAATCTCCCTTACGAGTTTAGTTAATCATTGTAAGGTGATCACTAGTGATAAATATTACTCTCAAAATAGTGGAAATAGTAGAAGAAATAAAATAAATAATAAAGGATGGAAATAAACTAAAAAATTTACAACATTACAATAAAATAAAAAATATTAGAACAAGAAAATTAATATAAATATGATGAACAATTCTATGGTAAAAACCCTAGCAGTATCTACCTGTCTATTAAAGAATGATCTTAGATACTCTATTCCTTTGGATGAAATAAGAATTCACATTGTACTAAAGGTTCCCCAATTAAATATGATCAATTTCCCTCAAATATTTGGAAAAATTTACTTTTCAAATATAATATTATAAAATTATAGTCTCATGAATGTATGATTAAAGTGGTGAATATATTTTGTTTATCAAAATGGAATTTCTACACAAATAATGAATATTCATGATGTGACCTATGTGTCATGTTGTTAAACTATGTAGGTCAAAAATCTGTAGCTTTTTTAAACACCTTTTTTGTTTAATGATTTTTATTTGTAGCTTTAGTCATGTTTTTTAATTCAATTACATCTTTTTGGCCTTTAATTGTACCATGAATAGTTCTTAATTAATTTCAATAAGAGAGGTCATGATTCATGGCATGATAATATTGATTTTTTATCAACATGGTTTTATACAATCATTCATGGTATGAAAATTAGTTCATAATATAAAGGAATTCACATTTCTAACATTACAAAATTATCTTCATAAATAAATCTATTAACACCCTCGGGATCTTAACCCCCTATATTAGCATAATCTTCATTTTCCAATATCTCAAATTGAAAATTAAAATACAAACATTTTTTATATATTATCCCAATTTTTGAGCAATCTATGACATCTGTAAAAACATTGAAATTAATATAATTTGTTTGTCATTATAAATTTAAAATGAACATTAACTGAAAACACATAAAAAAACTCATGAAAATGAATATACAAAATAGGGTTATAAATTTACCCAATACTCAAACTTTTTTTATTCACAAAAAATCTCAACTTGAGCAGTACAAAGGAGCCTAACATTATTAAGGGAATTTTAATATTATTAAACTCATAGGTCAAGAGTTGTAATTAAAAATAAAAAACATACTCAGTAAATATATAATAAATTAGGATTCATCTATAATGCACATCTAAATATTTTTGACTATTTTCACTCATATATTATATCCTTTAATTAATATCCATTCCATTTATGATTTACCACACATTGATTTTTTTCGCTCATCACCCGAGAATGAAATTTAATGTATTTATTCTCATACCTCATGTATATGCTCCAAACCAAAGGCTTTAAATGAATCTACTTTCTCCACCCTTTAAATAAAAATATCTCAAATAATCATGAGGGATAAATGTTAAGAATCAAATGAATCTAATTATGTGGGTAGGTAGTTATTGATGTTTATAAACAATAATGGCTCAAAGAGGAGGCGAAACCCTAAAGTATAATGCATGATAATCAAAAATCAATCTTTATTAAATGATCATAATAAAAATAAAATGTAATCCTTTACAGTCCCTAATGAATAATGTAAAGGACCATGAAAACAATAATCCTTTTGAATAAAGACTCTCTCTTGCGGTGTGTTTTTCTATTCTTTATTTTTTAAAATATGTAATCGAAAAAAGTATCACATCCACCACCAAACCCAATATGACTTTAAATATCATCAGACTGTTATGGTCAAAGGTGGTGATGGAGTAGTGGTTGCGTTATTATGGTCATGATAATATGATGTGATACATTTATGTTGGGATTGTGTATATCTATACAGATATGATGTATGTTCCTTGTGATTTTTATTGGAACCCCATCAATGTTAGATAAACTAACTGACACCCAAATATTTTCGGTTTTGTTGTTTACAATAAACATCAAAGTTAAAGAGGTAGAAAATGACTAACTTCTCCCTCATAACCACATTTTCTTATAGATGTGGTAAAATTGTCAAAAACATAGACCAAATGTTCAATTTATGTGATCATGATGTGGAATATATAATAATGTTTTTCAATTATAATAGGAGGAATTTATATTGATTTCATTCTTATTCATAATACCTTATTATGATAGAAAAATGGTGGGTGGATGAGATGTGGAAAAATGATAAATGGATGAGGTTTTGGTTAAAATTTTTTGTTACCAACGATAATAATAACATTATACATTTTTTTAGATTGGGAATTGTAAGGTAGCAGTGTGTCCCACAATAGGATTTATTTGATTGGTATGATTGTATGGATATTGAAGGGATCGATGTTACAAATTGGATCTCATTTGATTGAGGGAGAAAACCCCAATGGAGAATTTTTGGGGGGTATCAACAATCCATAATTTTCAATATTAATTTAGCATACAAGTATGTGACATTTGGTGAGTGATCCTTGACAAGGTTGGTGATATTTGACTTAATTAGTGCTTATTGATGCTACTATTTATTCATGGAAGCATTAGTATGATTCATTAAAATTTTCATGAGTAGTATTGAGGAGGATTACATTGAGTATACTAGTATGCTTATACATAAATAATTTTTTTTCTGGTTTCCATCATCAGTTTTCTTATACATAAATAATTTTTATTCCTTCTCCATCGATTTATTTTCTTTATTAGGGTTAATATTCATTCTCAATGTCCACCATTAATACACTTCTCTACCCAATAGATAAATATAAAATATGTATTTTTTATATGTGAACTAAAGGATATATAGATATTATATATGTATTTGATCCATTTTGTTTCAAATTAATCAACCATAATATCATCTAAATGTCAAAGACCATTGTTATATAAATGTATTAATTACAACTTTCTCTTTATTTGGGGGAAGGGGTGTTGCACTTGATTCAAGTTTCTATTAAAAATTGAGTAAATTGAGTTTGTATTATCATGGAATTATAAAATAATACCCCTATTATGTTGGTTAACTCATTTGGGAAGAGATCACATTTCCCATCACATTGGTTATTGATAAAATTCACCGTATTTCTATCCATTGTCTAAAATAAAGGAAAAATATGGTTGAGAATTTTCAAACAATCCTTAATATAAAAGGGAAACTACTAATATAAACAGAAGAAAATATATAAATAACATATTAATCCTATTTCATGAATTTATAAGCATGAATAAATTTTTTAAGTTTAATTTTCCTATTATTTTTTCTAAACTAAAAAATTATTTATGTCCTTTATAATAGTTCATAAGGATCTTCTGAGTTTAACCAAGCATTTCTCCCATGTATGGAAACATGGTGTGAATCAATTCCTATATTTAGTGCAACATGTAAATGTTGATTAAATACCCAAAGATCATTTTCAGGTTTATTATCCCTAGGTATATATGTGTTAGTTCCATATCAACTTATAGTAACCAAACATGGGATTTTTTTTCTTCGATACTATACACCCTATACTTTAGAAACATTTAATGATATTTTTCAATACTAGGCCATATTATTATGGTTTTTACTAATAAATTTTGAATCTAATCTCCAAAAATAAGTTGGCCTTACACTAATACCAATAAAAGTAAACCAAATTTCTAAAAGAAGTTATTTAATGACTTATTATATAAATATTTTCATCATACAATCTTATAAAATTGAGATGTCTGGTTTCTTTGGTAAATTACATAGATCGCAAAATAACCTTAAATCATTATATAAATACATTATTAAAACATTTTAAAATTCCATTAAATTCCATTGATCTTATAATTCAACACGAGATAACATATTGACATAATTAAGAAATAGTTGAGCTATAAATCTATGAAAAGGAGTAATCAAAGGATAACATAGAGTAATGTGGTACATGTGAGTCTAGGGGTATAAAAAGTTGAAATATAAGGGTGATTATCATAATCTATAATCATAAATCATGTCATAAGTTCAGAAAATCAATTTATCATAGGAATGTGGAAATGACATAAAATATGACATCATAATCATAAGTCAATAATATACTCCAAGGAAACACAAATAATTATTCTTAGGATAAATTCTAGTTCACTGAACATTGAATATAATAAGATTAAAATAATATATAATGAATTATTGGGATATTTAATTTTTTCCCAACTATCCTAGTTATATCATGTATATTCATTTGTGCTCCACATAGATGAAACAACAAAATAATGTTTTCCGCAATTTTAATCCCATGATTTAAGAGTTCTGGTATCATACATGGGATTATCCATCAAATTAAGTATATTTATATATAGGTTTAATTCTATTCAGTTGATATGGGGAACAATATTCACATGTTTAGAATGAAAACTCCTAGGATAATTTGGACATCACATATTTATCTATGTAGAGAGATCATGTCCTATTGTATTTCTTATAGTGAAACACAAGTTTAGTCTTATTCAGAAATTATTATAACCACAAAAGTAGATCTTTATCTAGTGGATTGTGTGGTATTAGATTATTTCCAAACAATTCCAAAGACTAGCTACTTCTAATGAGCAGTGAACCGCGTAAATTATCAAATTTTTATTGATGGTTCTTGTGTGTATGTTATCATAATATGTATAACTCATGAATATAAGGATATGGTTATTTAATATGTTAAAATTAAAAAAAAGATCAATGATTCACCCCCTTCTATATCAATGATCACATTGATCCCAATTGGTCCTTTGAAGGGGTATTAGAGTGAAGGTTCCCATTATTGAATCTTTTCTGAAGTTGAATAAATTATAATATTTCACATATGGTAAGAATTTTGTAAACATTAAGGTGGTTTCTATTTTTGATGGAATGATCTATCATTTTTGTAATGATATAATGATACCTTGTATCATTTCCCTTGGTTATGAAGTTCTTTATGTTGTTATCTCCTAACCACTACTGTTAAAAATAGTTTTTGAAATGAAGGTAAATACAGAAATACTATAGTTTACTCACTATATGAAAGTGATTTTATTATAGTTAAAAAAGTTAGGATGATTAATAGAATCTATCAGTAGTTTAAAAAAATAGGAATCAAGGAAAAAACATGAAGATGTTAATGATAAAAATAAAGAGGTTAATGTATGAAGATAGTAAGATTGGTTATTATGAATATGTTGGTGATTTATTTATAATATTTAATTACATTGTAAGAACTGTAAGATATCTCCGTGAGAAGTTAAAATATTTAAACATTTTTGAAAGGATAGTATGAATTCCTCATGATAAATTCAGTAAAATATTTTCAAAATTTGAAAATAGATATAAAAAACTATATCTCTAGATGAACAACATAGAACTCTCATCACTTATAGAATGAGAAGATAATACTTTTTAATGAATAAGGAAAATGATAATTGTGAAATTTCTTTGTAATCAGCTATAAATGAAAAATATATATAAATTTGCAAATAAAAAGATATTTTTTACTCTAACACCAATTAAAAGGTTTGTACAAATTTGGTAAAATTTATGTATTTGTTTTATAAATGGTAACAAATATGCACGTGAATGTATAAAGGTAAGTCACCATTGATTTTATTTGGTTGTGGAGCTATTAATAAATATTTTTCAAATTTTTCTCGATGAAAGGAAGATGAAGAAAACGATAAATATAAAATAAAGTGAAGATGATAATTTAATAAGAAGGAAGAAAAATAAAAGTCCAATCCTTGGAGAAAGGATAAAAACTTCTCTAAATAAAAAATAAGAATATTTTCTTTCTATCTATGAGGAATATGATGAAACTAAACAAGAGTATGATAATTTCAGAGATGATGCTAGTGAAAAACTTCATTTTACAAAAAAGAATAATGAAAAATTAACTAGTGAATAAATTAATAGTTCCAAATAAGATGAAACACAAATAGATATTATAGTAAGGAAAGAGTAAAATGGATATGTTATAAATATTATGAGACTTGAAAGAGAGAACAAAAAGTTGAAAAAGATAAATCTTTCATCAAATTCACAAGAATATTATCATTAAGAAAAATACATGTTCTTTAATAATATTTATAGTTTAAAGAAGTTTTTTGATGAAAATAATATCCTCAAAATCAATCTATATGAATAATTGAAGGTTAATTTTTATGAGTATTAACTTATTAAATTAAATCTTATTAAAAAATTTTCAGTAGTTACAGACATCCAAAACATACTTATAAATGTTAGTGAAAGTTATGATAATTGTAAACATGTAAAAGATCCTCAAAAGTTATCCCAAAATGTTTATAATAAAAATTATGATGCTAATATGGAAAATGAAGCTATGGATACCATGTCAATAGATTAAAAAAATAGAGTTTTAAAACCTATAGTTTCTTTGTTTTCAAACTCTGAACCAAAAGTATCTACTATAGGTGATTCTGTTAAGGCTAGAAAATAAAATAAAAAAGGGTAACAAAAACCTTGGTACACAATGAAATAAAAAAATAGTAGTTAATAATTATTATGTAAATATGAAACACAACTATATAAATCCTATATGTTATGTAGGGAAATATTATTTTTATTGTAACTACTAGTGTTGTGAATGATTTAGGAATGAAAACATACATGATGGATTAATCACCAATGATAAAGTGAATATAGGGGAAGTTGGAGGAAATTCATGAGGGGGATTCAACCCACTCAAAAGAGACAACCAGTGAATAATAATTTAAAGATGTAAAATGAAATCAAACCTTTAAAATATATTTTTGAAAGACTTAGTCAACCCGAACATCTTATAAAAGGATGTATTATCATGATACCATCATGAAATATATGGTACAAAAATTATAATAAAGACACATGGAAATAATGAAAAAGGTAAAGAATAATACTTAATGGATGAAAATTCACTCAATGCTACAAAAATAGAATGACCATAGATCTTGGATAGTGGGATTTATTCACATATGATAATAGACTTGGAGTTATTGAAGAATGAAAAATATTTTAAAAAATGTACACTAAATTTTTTAAATGATGAGAATGTTGTAATATTGGGTGCCCGAGACCCAACATGAAAATTACTTTTTGATTACCATATCATCTATACAATTTGATATTAATGATGCATTCATATAATCATATTGTAGAAATTTATATGTTTACAATGTAAGGGTAATTTCCATAGATTAATTTTTATATGAAATTTTTATATAAAATCCAAGGATATACTAATAACCTCATGATACTATAACATTAACCTCAAACATATATATTACGTTTTAGATACATCATACTGACTGGATATAGTAGATTTATGACTATCAGGTCCTTGGAGCACATAATAATTGAGAAAATTCCCATGATGTTTTCACTTATTGATCTCTAGTAGTTGAGATCATGAGGAATGTCCCGCCAATATGAGCACAAAATGTTTTCAAGTTCCATTTTTACTTCATATCTACATACATGTGGATTGATCTTCTGACTTGATATCATTATCAATATATTCCATTTCATCTCATACATAGATTCATGTAATAAACTGTGATAAAAAATTCATGGTGAGGTAGCTTGTGTTCGATTCATCATTTGTGGTATGACATTGGTTGGGTGATCTAGCTATTATTTTTCACTATTGAGTTGAGGAAGTAAAATCTTAGCCTTAGTTTATCAGGGTGTTAGTTCCTTCATTATTCCATGGGAAAGTAATTAAATGATAAATCTATTCCGTTATATCAAAATAATAAAAATGGATGATAACAAAAGTGTACAACATGATTTATGAGTTATCTAAAAAAATATAATATATTACATAGTAAAAGTTAGTATGTTGGTTGTCATTGATATGCCTAAAAATTATCTCTTTACTGGCATTGATGGGTTGCTAGAAAACACTCTTGGTATGTGGATACAATTCAATGATATTGAGATAAGGGCCCAGATGTCCACACAAAATAGAATATTCATGAAACTTCTCTATTCTTTTGAATAGGTATATCGGACATGGTGGGGCCCATTATGGAGTGCGAGGGTCATCCAAGTTATTGATCATTTATATATAAATAAATTTATTATTATTAATGTAAATAAATAATGGGTTATGTTTTTTATTAAAAGTATTAACATGGTATTTATTGAAAACATGAAAAATATTATATGAATGAATATTATTTTAATATTCATGGTTTGTTTAATATTATTGTTAATTATGAGTTGATCTAATAGACTCAAGTTTATCATGTAATATATTTAATATATATTATATGTAAGTGATAAATTATAATAATATTTATGATGTATTTTATTTCTTCATAATTATTTTTTATTGCTTATTTAGTTAGGGTTTTATTTGTGTGGTCTCGGGAACCCTTTATGGGTTTTCTAAACACCCCTATATAATAAGGGAGAGAGTTATTTTCCATGTACTATTCATTAATTTTTAAATGGGTTCCCTATATATCTTTATACATTCTATGGAGAGAGTCTCACTATCAAATAATGCAATCCAATGTTCCTTCGATGAATCGAAGTCACAAGATCATGGTGATTGTCGTGAAATTGAAGAAATCATTGGAGCTCCACATTAGAAGGAAAAATTAAATAAAAGACATGTGTTTGGATTCATTGAGAATTAGTGAATGATCTAGAGGGGTTCAGATTTGGATCCTTTAAGAAATAGTCACTGCCGATGAGATATAGTCTAGCATGATTTGATTTAGAATGTGGTACACATTCAATATATTTTTTATGCTTTTTATTATTCACACAAGATCCATAGACTATACAAGGCCTTAGATAGCTAGAGGCAACAAGTGTTTTCTTCATGATGAAGAAATTTTTTAATCCCCAACAAACATTCATTCATTGTGTTGTCTATTACATTCAATTGGTATCATATTGATCAAGTAAATTTTATGAGCCAAGAAAATTAAAAATTACATTAATTTAAGTAGAGGTTTCTAATTATATCCCAATTCTATTGATGATGAGTAATTTCGATATCGAACGATAATGTTATGGCCATCCAAAAATTTTAATCACGGGTTTATTTTTTTCTGCTAGATTTTAGTTTTAAAGAATGATTATATATATATATATAATTAATAGTTTTCTAACCAATTTTCTTTTCGCTACTAGTTTGGTTAACTGATTCTTTTCTGGGTGGATACCACAATCAGAATAGTGTTTTCTGAACAAATTTATTCAACAAATTTTTTAGATACTTAGTTAAACTGGTAATCAATAAAAATAATGAGGATTATTATTAATATTTAATATTTCTAAATATGTCAACTGAGTGGTTGGTTGTTGATCAGGTAAAAAATATTTATTTTGACAAAAAAATGGGCCACATTTGTTTCCTCAATCAATGAATAAAATAGTAGTGGGAACATGTGTTGTTTTCCACAAAATAAAACAAGGGAATGGGATTTCTCCCAACCCTTTCGGCAATAATGGTATGTGGGTAACTCTTCTTTAACTGGTTGTAACCAATAGAAGATCCTCCACTGACCTCTTCCCAAGAAAACCAATGTCATTGAGCCTTCATCCCAATTAGTGGTGGATCCTCCCTCCCAGTTTGATGCACCCTGATCTAGCATGCATCGAGAGAGCACCTCTCACCACTCCATACTGAGGCTAGACAACCCATTTCACCTCCCTCTTCCATGATGGTTGAATGGTTGTTTCTTTCCTTCACTGAGCAACCAAAATCATCCTACCCACTGACACCCCCTCTTTCAAGCTCTCCACCCCACTTCCCCCCGGAGTCATTCTCCAATACATGGAAGCACTAATGGATTTCGCCCATCGTTGCACATCCAAATAAATAATATGGTCTGTAGTCTCCCATTGAATGAATGAATCTAAACACCACCCAAGTGCTGGATCTAGGAAGATCCTCAGATCCTGCTCCTAATCAGTCCACCTCGAGTATCCATCACCTACTAAGACCACAATCCAAAATCACCATGTGCCACCTCCATTTTCATTGGATCAGGCCACTCCCAACCTTACCACGACGTATATCAACCCTAACCAGGTCACCAACATGCATAGATGAGATATGTGCAACACCACTTCCCGCCACTTGCGTCACTGGCTTTTTAGCCTCCTTGCAATCCTTCTGATCAATGAAATTAATTTTTGTTTAAAATATATTTTTTAATAGCCCAAAAAAATTATTTTAATTTTGATATTAAATTAAATTTGTTTATTATTTCAATTTTTTGAATTAAAATTAAATTGATTACAGGATTAGTTGAATTAAAATATTTTAATTTAATTATTTAGTTTAGTTAAATGAAATACCCTTATATTGAAATATATTGAAAATTATTTTTTATTATGAAATTAATTTTATCCATTAATGGTCTTTATAACTGACTAATTATGTGCATGTATATTATTTATTTAATTGATTGTGCTGATAGAAATTAAATAAGATCATCTACGCATCGTCATTTTTAATGGTCAATATATATAAGTGTATGCACGTATAATTTTCCATTCTATATTTTATACTCTAGAGACACACTCACATGCGTGAAAGTTTATATGTATAGTTGAAAGGGATCATATAATTCATGAAACACACCGTATCAATGAATAATCTTAGTGAACGATGGACACACTGGACGAGGGAGAGTTTCATCATGAGTCAGGAAACACCTGAGGTATGATACCATTAGGTTATTATAGCTACATTAATGTGAAATGGATCATCCAGTTTTAGATTATCAAGTCCATTCCAGCAGTGTATATCTTATAATAATTTGTATATTATTTTATGAAATTGCATGAAAATGGGAAACCCATAAAATGATAAACAGGAAAAATGTATAATGGAGGGATGAGTAATTTTTTATTAATATTCATTTCTGAACAAAAAAATTGAATGATAAATATTAATATAAATAGATGAAATTAGTCTAGAAAAACATTATAACCCTAAAACAAATGTTAATTCTCAAATTCCTTTCGTCATTTGAATTTGAACTCAACCAGGTGTTCAGGGTACTCAGTCAGTCATTGTTGTGGGTGCCTCCAACTACTGGAGAGTTTATAATAGAATGATGAGATCAATTAACTAATGTTATAATAAAAAGAGTATCCATATCTATATTTTAGATAATTCATTGAAAGGAATTAATTATATAATTTTTATGATTTTCGATGTTGGGACATCACTTAACAGATCACGATTCAATGAGTTAATGTGCTTGTCTAGTCAAATGCATACCTTGAACACTTTGAATAATGGAACGGAAATACCATGTAGAATATGATGGAATGTTCAAGGATCAATTCCACTATAATACTCAAGAAATAAATTATTTTTATTCTAGAATAGAGTGATAGTAAAATTCATTAAAATAGTGGGATACATTTAATGATTTAATTAATTAATCAATAATGTCTAAATCATTAATGAAGAAAATTGGTACAAATCTGCTAGATTTTATTTTGTAGAAAATGGCATGTAATAAAACAGATATATACTGTGATATTTATATGAAAAATAGAATGTCAAATTCAGAATTATTTTTTAATGATTTGTGTAAGTGGTTCTACATAATACTGTGATATCATAAATTCAAAGTGTTGGTGTCCCCATTAGCTATTAAGAAACCACTATAGGTGATTGGGTAATATTTCATACTAGAGACTCATGTATAACCCATATTATGGTTATTTAGTAATGCTATGATCAACTTCTATATTATTATTTGAATACTACATAAGGATAAGGATGATTTTTCATGTTTTCTCATCTCGTAGAAGCTTGCAAAGAGAAACTGAAGCAAGATATTAATTAGGAGATGATTACACTAGTCATGTGTAAATTGTAATATGGATAGCGATCTTTAAATGGATATAATTTTCATGTCGTTTCCACCAATTTACTCTAGTTTTGTTTAATATTTCAAAATGAATAGTATGAAGAAATCACTTCCTTGCTATTAAGGTAAGGTTCACTATGAAATAAATACTTATAGATAGATTTAGTTCTTATGGTGAACAAGATGAAAGATAATTCAAAGAGCCCAATTGAAAGTTCTATGAAAAATGCACATTCCCAAAGTCCTTCAAAGATATATTTAATAAATTGGATATTATTTTTTTCTCATATCATGAAATAATTTGATAGAAGTTAAATTTAATAAACTAAATTTAATAAGAAAGTACTCACTTATCCTTCAGTGAATATTCATTATTATAAGTAATGTTTATGTTATAATCTTTAGATATTAATTATATTATTCCTAATATATATGTTTATTTAAATAAATTAACCAATTATATATATAAATGTTACTATAATTAAGGTGTGTTCTCCAACTGGTTGGGAAATGGTTGTTTCATAAGTGAGTCATGAGAAACACACATCTTCAATAATCTAATTGAATGACTCTAGCAGAACTTTTCACGAGTATTGTCAAAAAATTTATCTAATTAATCTTTTGGACATAAGGATACATTATTCTAGTTTTCGAATGAATGATTCTTGTTTTATAATTAAACAATATTTTAGTGGTACTTGAATCATAATAAATACCAATGGATATAAAATGTATGACTCATTTACCCGGTTGTGTTAAGAAAAATACATTTCAAGAAAAAAATCAAGTATAATAAAAGGACATACACATTATTGAATTTAGTCTCAATTTATCTAAACAACAAAGGTATTTTTAATTTGTATACATAGTTGGTTTTGGATAAATAATCATTGAGACAGAAATGTAATCCATAAGGCTTTCAGAATTAGTTCAACAAGAATGAATGGAATATTCTAAGGGCAACCGACTGGTAAATATAAAACATTTGATTTATTTATGTGTTTATTAAGGAATGATAATGTGATTAATGATATATTAATGATCAGAAGATATGACTCACTTCATTCTAGCCTATTAGAAAATATCCTGACCAAATGTTGATCTATCAATATAATGTAGCATTATGAACTTCCAAAACACACATTACCTTATCTACAATAGGTCTATGTTGTAAATAATTAAGAACAATAATGAGTGTTATATATTAACATTAATAAAAAAATGTATTGTTGAGTTATTCCTAAAATCAAATTTTTTTATACATTTTATAGTCACGAATAACGTAAAAAATATAATAAATTTTTAGATACATAATCCTTGTATTGACAACCATTATTTTCTAGACATGCATAAAATATGGTGGAGTTATCCCATAACTATTCATAAACTTTTATGAAGAATTGATATTATATGAGTTAAAATATGATGAAAATATATTATATCATAATAAAAAAAATTTAAATAGAAATACTTTGTTAGGATATAAAAAACACGCATCAAGAAAAGAACAATGTGCATATTTAGTAATTATCCAACTGATTAAAAGAAAACTAAAAAAAATACCAATGATAAAAATGATATAGTCATGTAATAAAATATATTTATATTAAAAAGGAAGCACATATTTATTTGAGATAGTGAGAGAAGTATTTAATTGGGTTTATTCATTGTTTTAGATTAAAAAATAGTTTGTATAGGAACACGTACCAAAAGTGGTATAAGAGAGGAATGTTCCATGGACACATACTATGTAAGAAGTGTATAACCATTATGATGGTTTTATATTTACCATAGCTAGTGACACATTATTCATTTACAATAATAATACCTACATGTAATTAGTATATGGAAATCAGCTAAAATTTATAATGTAAATTAAAATTTAAGAATGGTATTTTTGTATTAAGGAAAATGGCTTATTATTTTTAATAATGTGGTGGGTATTCAGGTGGTAAGATATATGGGTGGTACAAGAATATTACCAATAAGGATTGATCAGTAATACTATGTCATTATTCCTATATCCATTAGAAGTTTACTTGTAATAGATAGTTTCTATGATCATATTATCGAGTATTTAATTTAAAGACCACCAATCGTGGATAATATCTATGTGACACTACCAGAAAGGGATGGCGACATCCTAGAATTACCATAAAAGGCTAATGTTATTAAAATTCAGTTTATGATTAAACTGAGTAGATAATCATTGAATATTAATTTAGAATTAATATTTTCCATGTTTTTATCAGAATGTGAGTTTCATAGTTGTCCAAGTATAATATGATTGATGAAACATGAAAATATTCATTGGACTTATTGTTAGTTAAGACTATGATGAATGTATCTCTCAAAATATTGAATTAAAGTATCAAACTATTTTTTATGGAATAGGATCTACTGAGATAGATCTAATTGTTTCTTGGAACTGTTAAATTTTACATATATTGAAAAGGTATTGAAAAAAATACATGTTAGAAAAATTTGAGAGAGAATTGTTACCAATGTTAGGTGGCATAAACCTATACCGGGAGATATGTCTCGAAATAGGTGGATATTAATATATTGAATCAAAATTACATACACATTATAAATTATTCAATCCCATATACCATGATATTTAAGGTAAATGATATTAGCGACATATACTATATGATAGGAAAATATTACCTAATTCTAGGAGAACTGCAATGGAAACTGTCAGAACAATCCAACTGTACGTGAGAACATTTAAAGAAAATATACTTTGTATTTAGAGAGAAATGGATACTAGTATTTAAGGGACACAATATATTATTCCTTTGTTTAATGAGATCTAATATTAGAGTTATGATAAGTTAATAATAGAGAAAAACTCATTTAATTTAATGGTAGACATACCTATAAATACCGAGTACGTTGTAGTTTTTGAGGTAGCTAAGAAATAGTGTATTAAACTCATAAATTTGTTCCATTTATTCGAATTTCACCTAGTATGTAAATTTTTTTCACAATGATAAATATTTTAATAGTAAACCATAATGTAAAGATATGAAGGTTTGAAAATGGATATACATGTGGATAACATCTCTTGATAAGTTTCAATCCACGAGGTGACTCAACACAAAGTAGAATGGACATGAAATAGAGATGTGAATGACCCACCAACTAAATACATGACTCAATAAAAACATGATATTAATCATGTGATATATAACAAGGATGGTTAGAAAGTTTTCTCTTGTGGAAGTGGAAGTTCTGTAATAGTGGGCACCTAAGACCCAACTTGAACCACAATTCTAGATTACCATTTCATGTATACATTTATATATGCTTGATATATTCTTACCACTATAGTGTACAAATTTTTTCATCCACTATTTCATAGAAATTTTCAATGATTAATTAATATATCAAAAGGTTATAACAGACTCTATGCTACAATGAGAACCTAGTGAAACTATGAAATCAATCATAATCATATGTCCTATGGTTTATATAAATCATACGGATTGGCATGATAAATGTATGACTATTAGGTGTCAGGGTGTCATAATAATTAGTACTTAATCTCGTGATGTTTTCACATAGTGATCTATAATTGATAAGATTAAGAGGAACGTCCGTCCAATATCAATACTGCATGTTTTCTTGTGTCATTGGTTGTTCCTATATAAGGACATGTGTATAGGTCTCCTAACATGATATCATTACCTATCAATGCCATATTATTTAAATCCTTGATGCAAGGAAAAACCATAACAAACATATTTTGGTGAGGTAGCTTTGTTAGGAGCATCATTATTGTAATAGCATTGGGTGAAAGATCAAGAAAGGATTTTTCACTTTTGAGTTGAGGAAGTAATTTCTCAGGATTGGTTGATCAGGATGGTAGTTCCTTCATATGTCCTTTTCCAAAGTAGTCTGAGGTAAATTTTTCTAGTTAGATCAAGAAATAATAAAGCAAGAATGGATGATTACACAACTATTCATCCTCTTTTATGAGATATCTAAATACAACGAGATTATATTATAATGTAAATGTTTGTAGGTTGATTTTTTTCCTGGACATTTATTTATCTCTATACGAGGATTGATGGGTTTCAAGAAATTACTATTTGTATATCTATAATATTCAGTGATATCAATATAAGCACCTAGAGGGTCATACACAATATAATATTCAATAATCTTCAATAATTTGTTGAATAGGTATATCGAACATGGTGGGGCCCACCAATGAGTTCTAGGGTTGTTCATGTTATTAAGGACTAAAAAATAAATAAATTCATTATTATTAATGTAAATTATAATTGGGTCATATTTATTTATTAAAAGTATTCACAATATATTTAGTGGATACCAAAAAATATTATATGCAAAAATATTATTCTAATACTCCAGGTTTGTTTAATAATAGGATGAATTATGATTCTAGTTAAATGAATCAGGTTTATCATCTACAATATTTATTATATGTCACATGTATGTGATAAAATATAAATAATTTTTATTATGTAGTTTTGTTTTAAAAAATAATTTATTTATTACTAATTTAATGGGTGATTTATTTATTGGGCCTAAGGAACCCATTTCAATTTTTCAACACACCCACTATATAAGCAGGGAGAGTCTATTCCCCTATAATATTCATTATTTTTTGTATAAGATAATATCTCTCATCCTGATTTCTAAATGTATTCTCTCTCTCTGAGTGACTGTTACATGGTTCCTTTGATAGATCAATGGCACGAGATTGTGGTGATTGTTGAAATGTTAAGAAAATAGTTGGAGCATCATGCTAGCAACATAAATTCAATTAACCACATGCATGATGATTCTTGGGGAAGGTGTGGATGATTTATATGGATTTAGATTCAGATCCTTCAGACAATGGTCTCTGACAATAATATGTGGCTTAGTGCACTTCGATTCAGAATGAGGTACAAATAATATTTATTCTTTTTGATCTATTAAATTTATGGTAGATTTTCAGACCACATCGTGGCTTAGATTTTCAGATAAGAAAATTTTTATCATCTCAATGGTAAAAAAAAATTAAATTGTTGACCCACCATATTCCACTATGTTCTTTAGTACCTTAAAAGTTCTTAGAATAAATGGTATTGTATTTACTATCATTGGGAATGAGAAGTTATAATTTCATTGATTCTTACCTTTAAAAGAGTTGAAACACAATTTTCTATGTTTTTCACATCATTTCAATAATGGAAACATAGTTTTTTTTTAAAAAAGATTATTTTTTTATGAATTGTATATAAAAAGGCAAAATTTTATTAAGAGGACAATAAACAAAAGGAAATATTGTTCAGGATACTAATTTCAAAATTTCATGATCTTTGAGAATGGTGGAAGAAAATCAGTCCTAGAATTAAATGTAAGGGAATATTTTTTAGAGAAACATGATCAATATTATGAAGACAGAAAGTATTCATGTGAATCCTGATATGTAAATAATAAGTGAGGGGTCTTTCATTATTTTATTAAATAAATTATTAATAAATAAGTACATAACAATATTGAGATACATTCACCTAATCCTTCAAAGATGATACATTCTGACATTTTCAAGATCATTTGTAAATAATTAAAACAAGGAGTTATAAAAATTATTTATATTTTTGATTAATTTACAAACAATACATGTATTATATTTCTAAAACATAAATTAGACGATCTCAATTTTTTAGGAGTATTAAAAAAAATTCATGATAAGAATTTTGATATTTTGTGAAGTTTATTTGGACTTATAATCGTTATGAATATTTAAGTGGGATGTTTAAAATCTATCGTTAAGAGAATGAAATTAATATTGGGTTTTGTTCACCATAAACACCACAGTAGAATACTGTTTTTTAAAAGAAGAAATACCAATTTTTGGAGATGGAATGAACAACGTTGATTAAACCTGATACTTCTCATTACTTTTATAAGTGAGTTATTTGAGATTAATTTTTTTTAAAAAATATATATTTCTATATGAAAAAATTTCATATGAATCCTTGTGATATTGTTTTAAAATTAAACCATAATTTTAAAGAACATAAGTGTTTTCAAGAATACATGTATTATAAAATTCAATGGTGAAAATCATGGCAAGTTAGATTAGATAGGTACTGATTAAATATTTCACTGTGACCCGCTTAGTGGTAGATAAAATATGTGTTATAATAAAGATACATGAAATATGTTTGAATCCATATATATGAAAGTTCTTGAAGAAATTGATAATAATTTTTCTCAAATAGTTACTGATATATAATAAAGGGAAGATATAGTGGTTAATATTGAACAATGTGTAAAATTATTAATGATAGTAACAATTATGAAGATTTTTGATATTATGTTTTAGACTCAACTCTCTCAGATGATGAAGAATAGTTATTTAAATCTCATATTTGGATTAGGAATTAAGTGAATGTTTTAAACATTATTTGATATCAATGAACATAGTTTCAAACTAGTAGAACATAAAATTCAATTTCCCATACATCTTTATACTAAAAGGTTGAAGAAAAATATGTGGATGAAGCTTTGAAAAATAAATATTGGATCGTTGATATGTATTAAAAGATTTACCGGATTAAGAAGAATAAAACTTGGGGAATTTTACACAAAAAAAATAATAAAAAAATGATTGTTAAGAAGTGGTTATTCAAAAACAACATGGTTGAAAAAGTTTGTGTTCTATTAAACAATGCACAGCTGGTTTTTAATTGTTACTCATAAACTAATGGTATAGATTTTGATGATAATTTTAATCTAGTGGAAATATTCTAAACTAGAAAATTCATTCTTCCTATAACTGCACAACATTGATAAAAAATATTCTAAATCGATGTAATTTAAAATTTTCTTAAGTAAGATATCGAAGAAGAATTTTTTATTGAGAAATCATGTAACATAATTTCTGGGAAAGAATAATTTTTTTTGCATGTTGAAGCTGGATTTATATGGGATAAATCAAGATCTGAGATATCAGTTTTCTATATTGGTTGATTTCTTATGGAAGATGATCATTAATAAATTAAGAGTTGAAAGTAACATCTATATAAAATAAAATTAAGAGGTTTCCATTATTTTTATTTTTAATATAGAATATGTCATATTTTATGGGATTGATAAAGAAAAATGTGAAAAGTTTTGTAATGAAATTATTTCTTTTAAATTCTCATATTGGTAGAAATGAAACACATTATTAGCTTAAAAATATATGAGAAAGAAAGGATACATTTTCTAATCTCCTGATAAGAATGAAAAGTAAATTATAATGAATCCTCCTTAGGGTTTTTTATTATAGTATCTACACACTTCATTGATTGTGAAGACTAAATATTTTTGATATCCATATTGGCGAATTTAATTTTCAAATCTAGACAACTCATATTAAGGGAATTATTATTATCATCCTTAAATTTCATTATATCTTTATAGTCCTTACCAGTCATCTTAAAACCCCATTCAAGCATTATAACACTATTTTGTAACAATATGTCAATCTCTATGATCCACTTGTATTTTATATCCAATATTTCATTCTTGAAATCAATTATAAACTTCAAATATTCATTTAATGCATGGATCATCACCTAAAATTATTTATTGGAATCATCCTTCTCTAGAATTTTTTTGATCCTCTTCTCCCCAAATTTGGAGCAACATCCATCAATATCCTCATACTCCCTTTCTTTTATAATACATTTTTAGTGATATTTACACATGTTTGATCTCTTTCTATCGAATAATTATTAATGTTAATTACTTAATCTTCAAGTAGAATAAATCCTTCATGATACCTATTAAATATCCCAAAAATTGAAGAAACTATTTATTTGGGAAAGGAATAAAACAATTATTTTATTAAATTAATAGATAAGTATATCAAAATATGTTCACTCCCACTTAGTTGTTTTTTTAAGGAAAATCTAATGTAAATTTTTTTCATACCTTGGGATCACCAGGATCCCTTTATGCATTTTATGTAAAAATATTTTCCATATCCTTTTCATTTCATTGAACTAGAAGTACAGATCCTTCTAAGATACATGGGTCATAATTTCGTAGAGAAATTAAATATTCTTTCCCTTTTTACAAGAAAGACACTTCCTCAAAATCATCTTCTCTTTCTTTTAATTGTTTATCAAATTCTTGGTAGAAAATAAATTGAAATATAAAATTTAAAGAACTTATCTACAAAAAAGTTTATAATAATTTCAATAATGAAGCTTCATTGAATGAGCCTCTACCATAGTGGTACATGCTTCTTCTTGGAATCCAAAAGACGTGAGATCAATTCGGAGTGGGGTGAATTTCTAGTTTCTATTATAATATTGTAGTAGTAAAGATAATAGGTAATTTTCATTTATATAATAGCTAGAAATATTCATTAGATTTGGGACTTTGGGCTATCAGTTGAGCATACATATCTCAAGGTATTTAGTACATCAATGCCTTTCAGCCACAGAGCCTTCAGGCCGCCAAAGGAATTCAGAAAATACGGTCTTTTGGCCCCAAAAGGCCTTTGAGTCATAGTGTCATAAGGACACCCTAGTACTTTGGGACACAAGAACATTGAGCCATAATGTAAAAACAAGAATCTAGAGCAAACTAAACCGGATCAGGTCCCTTGAGAGGATTTGGAGAAAGTATCATTAACTAGAGAAGATCTAAAAAAATATGAAGAATGATAGAGAATAATAATTTTCATTGATACCATGAACCATTTATCTTTGTATTGAGAAATGTGTGTTGACCATCTATTTGGGTTTGGGAGATAGGCACCATTAATGAATAATATGGTGGGGAGGTTTATCTCTAAAGTGTAGTGAAGTCATGGAAATTCAAATTTCAAGTACTGAGCCTTGTGCCTCTGGGACTTCTGGTCATTGTTAGGCCTCATGTATCTCAGCCAACAGGTCATGTAAGGGTTCCTCCTCAATCCATAAAATGGGGATTATCCAAAAATAAATAAAAATAAATAGCCTTTAGGCTTTCTATGGACTTGAAAGAAACCTCAAATATTTAATGATAACAACATCAACATGATAATAAAATTATAAGTGAACTTGGTTCTCTAATATCAATTGAGATTCATAGTAGTTGAACCTATTTCCGATACCACATTGGGAGGGATATTATAGGATATATTATTCCCTAAAAGCGAGGATAATTAGTATAAAACACTAAAGAAATATTTTTTTAAATCCATTATTTTACATTTTTACCACAGTTACTCTTAGGTGATGATTTTCTTGTACTATCCCTATATATATTGTTGTTTTTATTTAAATAAACATAGATAAAAACAAAAAACATGACAAGAAATGATTTATAAGGTTATCCTTTAAGAAAAGATATTATTTGGTATGATATGGATTTTACTGAGATCATACAATCCATTATTATCAACCTATAAATACAATTGGGTAGATATTATCATTAAACCCATGTTAGGTGTATCCCATACTCTACAAAATCTTTAAATATATTTACACATTCATCCCAGCAGTTTAATTTTTATTCTGAGAAAAGCCACAGATTCATCTTTATTACTACTATAGGATTTTTATGCACTAATTTCTTTCTTTTTATTCTAATTTCAATTTCATTGTAGCATGATTGGATTTATTATCATCACATATATAAAATAATTAATATTAAAACTTATTTCTTCTCATAGTAAAATTGTAATGCCTTTCTTATGCCAATCTTAAGACTATTTCTCCATTGCACAAACAATTTTCACAACACCATTAATTCCCATTTTCCTTTTCAAACCCAATGAATCCCTGGATTTCATTGGATTTCATCATTGGAATCAACACATACTAATTCCCCTTTTTAATGTGTATTTTATATTCTTATAATTTCATAATTTGATCCATATAGATCAATAATTAGTTATTATGTTGAGTCTATATTCTTCTATGTTGTTAGAATATGAAATGTATCAAACAGAGTCTCACTCACACTTCTTATTATGTGATATATTGTTAATTCACTATTCATCACTCTCATTTTATAGGTCCAAAACTTTTCATAAAATAACGCAATTATGTGAAAAATAACTGAACACTTTTCACCATTAATTAATCCATTCAAATCACCTATAATAACTCCCAAACATATTCCTTTTTCACTTAAACCACATAAGAAAATAAATATCTTGTGGTCCTATTTTTCTCACTATTATCAATAAAAATTAATTCTCAATTATTTCATTTGAGAAATTTTACAAGTACCTTCACTATTTTGTTTGAATTATTGTCTAAAAACCTAGGCACGTGGTTATGAGACATTAAGGAACTATTAATGTTTCACCTACTTATTTCACCAAAAAAAATTCCTACATCAAAATTCATTCTACCACGACATAGTGTAATACCATAAGCCATTTTTTCCAAAAAAAATTATTCCAACACTATTGTGTAGTCCTCTTCTATTGGTCAGTTTGGTTTTAATTATTTACCTTTCGAAGGTGGATTATGCTACCACATGTGTGGTTCTCAGTATCTGGAATTTTTTTGATACAAATCCACCTATCAACCAAGACTTGTTTGAACACCACAATAGGTATAGTGGATTACCTCTTTTTAGGGATACTATTCCTTAATCATAATATCATTCATTACTTCATCAATCATTTTTATTAACTTTTTTGGCCATTTAGAATGGTAAATATTCAATGGTGTACAATCTGAAGACTAGAACCATGAAAATTAATTCCTTAATGGTTGTTCCCTTTCATGTATTCTCAAAAAAACCCTACACCATGTGTCCACTACACCAGGTTTTCATTCCCTCTTCCCCACTCATTCGACCATGGGGCATGGGATGCCAATGGTTTCTACCATCAAACAAATACACCCTCCACCTTTGGTGGGCTCTTCCTTTTTGAAGCTTTCGTTATTCCAAGAGCCTTCCACTCACTATGAACTTTTTATCAACAATCTAGGTTCCTTCCATTTTCATAAAATACCAAATCATGATAAAGTAATCATGATGATTATAACCTTGATGAATATTTCAAATAACACCATCTAATTTAAATATCCATCTAAATATCAATGGATGAAACTACCTTCATCAAAGAGAAATTTTGATAATCTCCATGGAACTCAAAATATTTAAAAAAACCTAGTACACGTGTAATGTAAGCATTAAACACTAGAATAATAATTATTATCTCTTTATTTTATAAGATTGGATCCTCCTCATAAACAAAATCTCCAATACATATATTATGTAATCAGATAACACTAACATAATAATTTGGCTATCCTTATTCTCTAATATTAGGATCTTTATTATTAATAATCAATATATAATAACCAACAAGCTTTATCTTAAAATTAATTTTTTATTCATCATACTGATGTCAGTGAATTCTATTTAGTCATTCAAAATCATCAACACTAGATTATAATAAATAGAACATGATTAATTAGGGTTAACAATTCTATTATTTCCTAAACACATGTGTGTAGACTAAAAAATATATATTATATTTATAATATTAATATCAACACACAATAATTTTCAAAACACCGTATTGATGTAGTTGTCCATCTCGAATATACAATTTGAAATATTTAAAATGTTCATATAAAAAACTCTATTTTTATATCCCCCCTTTTCAAGGATTTTCTCTCTCAAAAGAAAAACCTACTCAAAAAGGCTAGTGTACTAAGCTCACATCTGATTCTCAAGGACCCATGATCCCTCTTGGTGGTACTAATGTTTCCATTAAACACTCAGTAAAGGAATAAATCATATACAAAGAGTCGTCTCCTATCAATTCCTGATCTCTATTGGGTTCTCCAAGAAGGTGTATTCATCCTTAATGTCCATCTCACTTCAATAAATTATGTGTGATGTGTCATGTACGGATCTCCTCAACTCCAACACATAAAAGACACCATGAATTCGATCTAGCTATGAGGGAAATTACACATGGTATGAAACCCCTCATACACTATGTAGGAACCAAAATAAGCTAATAAATATCAGATTAATCTTGATTCTCATACCAAATCTCGTCACACCATTCCATGGAGAGGCCTTCAAGAACTTCTTATATCCCACTTTAAACTCCAATGACCCCCAATACCAATTTGTGTAGGATATAATATATATATATATATATATAAGAAATATTTATCCTCTCCTAGATCAAATAAACATTTTTTGTCAACATGCACACTATCTCTATCCCCATATGTGAGGATTAATCAACATTCTTCAATAATAGGGGTGACCTATAGGGTCTCCTATGTGGGGGCATAATATGTTTCATATCAAAACACATATATTTAATAAACCTTATTTCATGATTTATTACAGAAACATACACATAATAAAATACTAGAAGACCATAAGGTCTAGTATCTATAGGAAATTAGGTACATTACATAATAACATAAAACATGGGTACCACATAATTATTTAAAATCTCATGAAATGTTCCATTATATTACATGGATCTTATAAAACATTGCGGGATAACCTGGGCCGTAAATAATAAAGTGGTGAGATATAAATCCCAAAGAGTGAATAATAAAAGTACAATATTATAAATGTACTATGATTGATTCAATAAGTATATCAAGGTGATATAAAAGTGGTGATAATCACAAATATAAACATGATATCCTGATATAAGATTAAACCATAAAATCAATAAAGGAAATTGGAAACAACATAAAACATGACATCCTAAATATAAGTCTAGGGTAACTGCTAAGATAAAATAGTATAGTGTGACTAGAATATAATCTTGTGCACCATACATGGAATATAATTAGATAACATCATTACCCAATTCATTGGA
Organism: Viscum album; assembly: GCA_963277665.1. Taxonomy (NCBI): domain Eukaryota; kingdom Viridiplantae; phylum Streptophyta; class Magnoliopsida; order Santalales; family Viscaceae; genus Viscum; species Viscum album. Next base: position 1,017,477,498 of record OY728141.1, on the reverse strand, counting down.
GGGATATATAATTATGAACTCGCCTATCAATTTTATATCATCTACATGGCTAAGTGTTCCATGTAGATCATACAACTTAGGGATGCGTTGAATTAATTTTAACCCCATTATTAATGAGTGAAGGAGAAGAAAATGTAAAGGACCAATAAATTAAAAACTAAACTAGGAACTAATTTTAGGATACCTTTGAGTGAAATTGTTTGTGGGTACTCATCGCACAAAACATTGGTATAAAAAATCACAGGATAATTTCGGCAGTATAAAGAGTGTACATAAAATTTTATAGAAGGGGTGAGTGAGAGTGAAATGGGTCTATAATCCCTTTTACATCAAAATTGAATTAATATTTATGTTCAAAAATGTATTAAAATTTGAGTTTTTTGAAATAAATGGCATGATATAAATATGGTTCTTGAATAAAGTGGTAGAGGGTATCCCTTAGCTGTATTGGTCGCTTATAAAAGCTTTAGAGGAGATTCATAAAATATTGGTGAAAAATTATTATTGATATTGTGAGTGAAGGTAAGAATAATTTCATGATACATGGGTTTTTCATGAAGAGGAATGGGAGGTTGGGTGGGGTTTTATAGAAAAATAGAGGGTAATTATTTATTAATTTCAAAACATATGTTTTCAACTCTATATGATAAATAAATCCATACATAAAAAATTCCCATCATGTTTCCAATGGGTTATAAATCCTTGGATAAAATGTAATTATTTTGTAATGTCAGGAACCAAACTCCTTAAAATAATAATTTTGGTTATGTGGAAGTGATTCTAGTTTATAATGAATTAATTTCAAAACATTAAAATATAATATAGGTTTTGGAGTATTAATTAAGGGTTTGTAAAATTAATCAAATAACTAAAAAAATTAACTAAAATGGGAAGTATTATTTTGGTCAACAATACAATTTATAATCTTTTTCACCTCTCCTTTGTGTTTTTATGATGTCAGAATACACCATATATAATTATATTAAATCTATTTTTTTACAAAAATTTCTTTTCCATAGAAAATTAAGAACAATTTAGTTTTGGATAATTTAAATATGATGATTCAAAATATAATATTTATTTTATAAAATTAATTCTATAAATACGAAAATGTACACTTTTAGATAAAAAATTTCTATTTATTAAAAAATACTATTTTTGAAAATAACAATTTTCCGACCCGTATTACAATTACATTTTGATTTATATAATTATATTATCAATTATAAATAATTAATATTATTTTATACTAAAATTTTACAAAAAATATAATTTATTTAATAAATTATTTAATTAATAAAAAATATTGTTTTTATTGAAACTATTTTCTTCACAAAAATATAATTTTCTTTCATCGTATCAAATTCTAACATTTACAAAACTTATTATTTAATCATTATATTGTAGTAATGAAATTTAAATTTGAAAATCTATTTATATAAATAAATATAAAAAATCATACTGTTGGAGTCTCTATGTATATCCTTTTATTACACTAGTGAAATACCTAAGGGTATGGTGTGAAATGGTGATATTTTTTTGGGGTGGTTCGATGAATATCTTTTGGTACATGATATCAATGAGATTGAAATTATCTAATAAATGGTTTAAATCATGAATTAGTTATTTTATATTTGATTAGTATTGGTCAAAGGAATAACATAGTGATGTTTTCTCAATTATGCTCTGAAAAAAGGACTTCATAGGGAATGATTCCACTAGTCGGGGTCACCACTCAATTTTTCTATGTAAATTGAACATTAATATAACCATTAATATACTAATCCAAATAGTCATTATACAACAACTATATTATCATAGATTATAATTATTAATGTTCTTTTATATCCAATAGACTCTAATAGTCCAAATTCACCAAATTAGTCAATGTGTCTTCTATAACTACATTACATAATAATTAATTTATTCATTCAAATTGGGAATTTCATTTCTAAAATATAAGATTATTAAAATATTACCTCTTATGAAATTTCACTATATTTTTTTAATTTCATACACTAAAGTAGATAAGGGTACTTCTGTTTTATCAACACTTCTAGTTCCCATGTAACTTCTTTAAAGTTGTGGTTTCTATACAACACATTGACCAGGAGAGTTTTTTTCTTTCATAGACCTTTTTCTCAACAATATAATATATTCACCTACTACTCCACATATGAAAGATAATTATCCAATGGTACCACATATAAATTTAGTACATGTTAGGGTTATAGTTTTTACTTCCTCAAGAAGGACACAAGAAACACCATATGTCATTAAGATAGTTTAGGTGGGAGTTCTAGTCGACATTCCATCACTATGATGTGATCCATGATCCCAAAGGAGATTATTTATCTTGGAAATGGATTTATCTTCTTCCCAAATATCGTGGAATTCCTCCTTAGAGATATAGGAAAGAACACGTTTTCTCTAACCTCAAACTCTCCATCTCATTGATGATTGTCTGCATAGATTTTTTGTTTAATTTTAATAATTTCATATGAAGAAGAATTATTTAAACCTTCTACATTATCTCTTGGATATGATAAGGTTTCATTAGATTCTTCTCTCTAATTTCATGACATCAGGATGTAGTTTGGTACCTCTTCCCATAAAAAGACTAATAGGGTTCAATTTGAATGATATAATAGAAAGTATTGTTATATGATAACTCCAATAGTATATTTTTTTATCCCATAATCCTTTAACTTATATTTGAGATGATCTTTTCATATAATCTAAATTATTAATTGTTCTCTCAAACTGAACATACATTTTAGGGTGATAAGAAGTAATGAAACTCTATAATGTATCCAATTATTTCTAAAGGATTCTCTATAACCTTGAGGTAAACCTTGGATATTGATCAATTATAATGGAGACTGTAACTCCATTATGTTTTACCACATATATTATGTATATCATGTAAAGTTTTTCCAAATATAAATTGTCTTTGATAGTAATGTAATGTGTTGAGTTTTAAAGGTGTTATAACTCCACCCAGTTGATGTTATTAGTTGTCCAGGGGAGTCTTATGATAAAATACATGGTTATTTATTCCCATTTATATAATATTTTTAGAAATTGTATCATCATAACCTTATACTTTTGTATTTAATCCTCAAATTTCTGGCATAACACGAATGGGGATACAAATTCTAAAATCCTCATCTTCATATTATCCCATCCTATGTTTTTTTAAAACATTTATACATATTAATGTTTTTCTGGGAATAAATAAGGATGATCTTGGATAATCGTAAAAATTTTCCTTCCACAATTCTAGTTTTTATTGAAAACCTATCCTAGTTATAAACTATACAAATCCATATTTATCAAATTAGAAATTTGGAATATTCACTACAATTTTATGTAGTACCTCAACATCCTTTTGACTCTCCTCTATCATCTCTAGAATATATGTTTCATTAGTCATTTTGACAAGGCATGACGCTGATATCTTTATTATTTTCATATACATACTTTATATGTTCAAGAAGATTGGATCCCTTTCAATCCTCATCATGGATAGGGATAAGTGATCTATTCTATGTAAGGTATCTTCCACTTTTTCTCCTTCCTAGGATGGCATTGGATTGAACCATTATAATCCTTGATCATTTAAAAACAGCTTCTTTAGTTCATATTAATCATCTTTTTGGTGACTATATTCTTAATGATTTTATAATTTTAAATACGTAACACATTTCCTCGTAAAGATAATGTTTCTAAATATTCAGTTTGAATATCACTATACCAAATTCTAGATCACATATTGGGAAGTAATTATCATGCATATATAATTAGAGGGAGCTATAGTCACTTAATTTGTCATCTTGCATGAGTACAAATCCAAAGCCTTTTTGGATGATTCAAAGTAGATCACAAATCCTTCCCCAATAGTGGGTAATGTGACTATAGGTTAATTGATTATTCTATTCTTCTTATCTTTAAATTTTTCTTCACATTCATTATTTTAAGAAACCATAACCCCTTTCGAGTTTACTAGGTTAATGGTATTGAAAATCATGATATGTTTATCACAAATTGATGATAATACCCAGCTAGTCCAAGGATGGTGAAAATTTCTATTATAGACGTTGGTCTAGGACATCATTTAATTACCTATATTGTTTAAGGATACACAGATATCCATGTATTGGTGATAACATTCTCTTTGAAAGTTATTTTATCCATCTAAAACTCACATTTACTATAATTCAAAAATAGTTTTTCCTTTTACATAGTATTTTATACGACATTCAAATGACACTCATTGGTTTTGCAGAAGATAAGAGTATAAACTATAAAGACTACCACAAATTTGACAAGGTAATCCCAAAATACTCAATTCATTAAGTCCATGTCAATTTTGGGATAATTAGTGAGTCTAAATGGAATCAATATGAACTCATAGTTCATGTATCTTGTATTAAAAGTACACTTGGGGACATCATTCTTTCTCGCCTTTCCTGGATAATATCCGGAATGAAGTCCACCTTAGAGAATTACTGGGATCAATGTAGCTGAACAAAAAGGTCATAAATCTTTATAATAAGATACTTGTTCATTATATAGTTATTTTTGAGCTCATGATAATCAATGTAGATGAACTTTGAACCATCCTTATTCTGAATGAAAAAGAACGATCCACCACATTGTAATGATCATGAGCATATAAACCCTTTATCAACATTTTCTTGTACTTTCTTCCTCAACTCCTAAAGTTCAATACTAGCCATTCTATATGGATTCTTGGATATTATAAAATTTTTTGTGTATAATATCATTGGAGAGTTAAACCTATCAGAGATGCGGATAAATATAAAATTCATTGAAAAAAACCTCATCGTATTACCCCACAATATGCATGTCATCAATTATGGTCTCTTCATTCACCCTATTCATTTTATAGTGATAAAATTTTTCATATTTAATAATATCCATTTTCTATTTATTGATTCCAAAAGAATATTCATCATCAACCTTGAACTATTATTGAATTAGTGGATGGTTTATGATACGAAGGCTGATTTGATTCTATTGAAAAATTATGTTGGATTCGTACAAGGAAATAAAACCCATACCTATAATTTCATTTTATTCCACTAAATAGATATCTAGAGGGGTTTTTAGAAAAATTAGTCCATAAATTTTGACCGGGGAGGAGTTAAATTCTAAGGATGAAATAATTTGCCCATTTTTTATTTTAATCGATAGCTCTACTTCAATTATTTAGGGTGGTGTTTGAATAGATATAATAAACATTAATGATATGAAGTAATTCATTGAACCATAGTCACAGTGTACATTTGAATTTAATAAAAGGATGATGAGGCTACCATTCACTATTTGATTCTGGTTTTAATTGTTTATTTAACTTAAAATAGGTTTAGGGATGAAAATTTTTAAACTATTAATCACATGAAGGGGAAACTATGGAAATATATGGGATGAATCCTAAATGAAATATATTCTTTAACATATTAATTAATTTTTTTCAATCTGAGTTATTCATGATCTATTTACAAAACTAAATTCATATTGAAATTTTTCCCCGTAAAAAATGGTTCATATTTAGTTTTAAAATTTACTAAAACATATCCCCTAGAAGTATCAAAATATGTGTATAATAAGGCATATTTGTCGAGCACTATGTGATAATATATTCCAGCTTATTGTTCCCTTTTTATGGTTATTATCCCTATGTAATACCATTTCAATCCTTAACCACTTATAGTATCCACATAAGGATATATTTTCATAGAAACAACCTACTCTATATTTTAAAAAAATTATAGATGTTTTCTTAAGTTTAGTATTATCCCCAAGGCTTTCACTAGATATTTCTAATCCTAATACCCAAAAATAAATAAATATTTCTTTTATACTAACAATTTTATCCCATATCATAAATAAAACTTAAATAATGATTTATTACATAAAGGTACACATAATAAAATCCTTTAAGATCACGAGTCCTTGTAAATTTTGGAAACTATGTATATAAAAAACTACTTAAAACAGGGGTATAAAATCATTATTTTCAAACACTTGAATCATTCCCTTATACTCCTCGGATCATGTAAAACTTCCTCAGATATCTTTGGATGATACATAAGAAATATTTGAGCTATAAATCCCATTAAGGGAATAATCAAATAATAGAACCCTGAATGAATTTTTTATGATTCGATGGGCATATCAACGAGACATAAAAATGGTGAGATTCATAAACATGAACATTTAAGCATGATATACGTTGACTACATAATGGAAAAATATGAATGGGGAAAATAATTAAACATGACATCATAAACATAATTCAATACTAAATGCCAAAAAAATAGCATAGTGTGCTTACGATAACCAATCATTCACCATATATGGAATATAATGATATAAACACATTCCCTGATTCATTGGTGGGATGTATAATTTTCAGGCCCACCTATCACTTTCTTATCATGTACATGAATAAGTGTGTCAAATTTATCATACAACATAGGTATGTATTTAATAAATTTTAAACACACAATTAAGGATTCAAGGTTACGTACATGGAAATAAAAAATAAATAAAATGTAATTATAGCTAGATTAATAACATGGGCGGTAAATGGGGATTGGTATTCACCACATAAATGTTTGGTATGGAAAATTACAGGCTAATTTTAATAGAATAACTAGTGTAAATAAAGGATTATATAAGTGGTGAATTAGAGTTAAATGGTTCTATCATCATTTTTGAATAATAATGATATTAATAGATATGTATAAAAAAATATGAAAATATGAAAAATTATAAATCAAATAAAATGACAAAAATATGGTGCTTCAATAAATAGGAGCAGGGGATCCCTTACCTTGAGAGGGAACTTATAAAATCTTGTTAGGGGATTCTTAAGAGTTTAGATACACATTAGTATTGATCTAGATAGGGAAGGCCCGAGAAACTAAATCCTCAAAGGGTTTTGAGTGAATATTAATGGGAGGTTGGGTGGGGTTTTATTTAAAAAGATAGGGTAATTATTTATTAAATCCCAAACATAGGTTTTGGGATCTATGGGATAAATTAATCCAAACCACAAAGCATACCATTATTTTTTTTCACATGTTTTCATCAAAAGGGTAGTTGGATTAATTATTTTAAATATCTATAACCCTAAAACCATAAAATAATATCCTTAGTGATGTGGAAGTTAGTCTTATTTATAAATATTTATTTAAACCCATAAAAAGAAAATATAGGTTTTGAAGGATTTGTTAGGGGATTATTGAATTAATCAAATACATTAAAAAAATTATTTTTAATAGAAAAATTAAATATGGTATTTGATACTATTTTTAGTATATATCACGTCTCTTTTTAGATTTTTTGATGTTATAATATTTACCACATAAATATAATATATCTAATTATTACCCTAAAATTCAACTCTGTTAGAAAATAATGAAAAATTCATAATTTTATAATTTTGCCATGATTATTTTAAAAATAATATTTATTTCATTAGATTAATTTGATCAATATGATAATACAAACATTAAAATTTAAAAATATTTATTTATTGAAAAATACTGGGGGTCTTACAATAATATTTTTCATACCCTTATAAAATCTAAATTTGATTTCATTTAAAATATATTATCATATATATTAAATAGAAATTATTTAATAATAATATTTGTGAAAATAAAATTTATTTAAAAAATGATTTAATTAATCATGAATATTTTCTTGATTTACATTATTTTTTCCAAAAAATGTAATTTGTGTTTTATCTTATCAAAATATAAATTTTATAAAACTTATTATTTATTCAACATACATTAATAATGAAATAAAAATATAATTATTAATTTAAATTAAGAAATATATAAATTCATAATATTAGGGTTTATATGAAAATTCCTTTATTACACTAGTTGAATTCATAAGGGTATAGTGCGTGATGGTGATATTTTCTTAGAGAGTTTTGACGAACAAGGTTTTGGTTGCAATCATGATGATCTTGAAATTATTTGGTTAGTGGTTTCAATCATGATTTAATTATTGAATCCTACAATGGGAATGGTTATAGGGAATGTCATGTGATGTTATCTCCCTTCTATGCATTGATAAATGGGCCTCGTTGGGTACAATCTCACCAGTCAAGGGAATCTATCCTTTAATTTGTGGTTACATTATGAATAGTTTTGGTGATTAATGGTAATTTAAATTCATTTTTCTATAACTATCAAAAATAGAAAAATTATTTAATTTTTTTTCTATAAATAAATTACATAATAATTAATTTATTCATTAAAAAAATTTATTTTATTTATACAAGATTGGGTTATTATATTCCATTCAAATAATTGGGTGGTAACTACTTTTATATATGTAATCCACTAAAGTAATGTGATACTAAGATCTTAGATTAAATCCAACACATAATACCTCAACATAAACATGAGATACTAAATTGTTTACTAAATATATCCACCAATTAGTGCATAAAACCTAACACTCAATCACAGATGAGTCATAAATACTTGATGCAAACCCGTCCATAATTTGGACATGAATCACAAATTTGGTTATAAATAGTCACTGACGTTGCCCAAAGAACCTAGAAGACCCACTACACATAAAACTATCCTAATATATCTACTGATATCTACTCTCAAATATAAAGTATATTTTTTAACCTATTCAGCAGATTTATGATAACTTAGATAGCATCATTACATTTCACTGATAGGGGAATTCCAATCATGAATCCTATCAATATTTGGTACTACTTTTAATCCAAAACATCAAGGGTTTTTGTGAAAACTAATGGGACTTGTTTCTCTAAATTCACATGGTGATAGCTTAGGAATCAAGATATAAAATCAAAATACTCTCTTTAGATCCTAGCCACCAAAACTAACTCTTGAAATTTTGGTATTTATTTATCACTCTCAGATGTACTTCTAAGGATAAAGTATTCAATCTCTTTAACACCTCCTCAAAAAAATCAACTAAAACCATTTTATATCCCTATATAAGGATAATGGGATCCCTACCGTCAAAATATCTATCCATTTTACCACATGTGGATATATGCATTTGAAAACAATAAAATAAATGGCTCTCAACTATGCCTCCCTCATAGGATGAAAAACTGGAGGTCCCACCACTCTCAATCAAATCATGAACCACTTCTCCTTTTTCCTCGAATGACAACTAAAATATTTCGAAAATTTCATATTCATATCCTTACAATTGACTAAAATACTTACTTATATGGTAATCTTCCAAAATGCTACCCTTTTATAGAGTATAGAAAATATATATTTCACTGTCCTCTAAAAATACTAGATAATTCCTTTTCCTCGACTTAAGAACTGTCAGAGGAAAGATATACCTATCACTTTTGTTGTATTTATAGACTAAAAACCATTCACCAAGAGGGTATTAACTCAATGTATTTAAGTCAAACACCAACAGTCCAACTCTAAATCATGGGAAACATAGTTATTCTTTTTAGGCATCAACTATCTAGACCCATATAAAACAACCATATACCTCTGTATAAACACACAACTATGATCTTCTCACAAGACATCATATAACACCACATACATGACTCCATCCACTAGAATCCCTAGATGCCATCACTCATCATCATCTACTTCATCTTCTTGAATGATCTCTATCATCACCTTTACCAAATTAATGCACCCCCCTTTCTGGTAAGGGTATTCATGGGGATCCCAATCCTAGAAATGTAAGCCATGATTCTAGGGTGGTACCACAATAACCAAAGATAACTTCACAAATTAATTTTTTTTGGGAGGATCCTTAGATAACACCTCCTCAGTCTTCACTATGTCCACAATGAATCTTCTCTTTGAGGAGATATTCACTAAGAGGCTGACAATTTTAATATGAAACTAACACATCGAGAGGTTTACATAAAACTAGTTCTCCTTATGAACGTCTAGGATAATCTTATAATTTCCATCACGTTATCCATATGATAAGGAATAGAAAAGGATTAAATATATGAAAAAAATCATGAATCAGTACAATAATGTTTGAGATATACACACTATAAATCCCATCAACACAGAAAATGAACTCATCGTGCTGAAGGGAATCACTGAAAACTCATTATGGCATTAGAATATCTTCTTCCAAATATTCTCCTCATTAACTAAAATCAAGTGACAGCCAAAAAAAATATCAAATTCCAAGAACAACATCACCCACTATATGTATTCATAGAAGTTTTTTATACATGGCATCAGGTGTTCTTTCTTGACTATCACATGATTTAGGCAGTGGTAGTCAATATATTTCCTCAATCTCTTATCATCACTTTTTCAAAATAACATTATATATGTACAGGGGGACACACTAGTACTAATGAATAAATTGTCTATAAAGGTTATAAAACTATAAATTCAGCTCCATGCTCTCATATTAGGCCATATAATAATACATGGAAGATATCCAAGGGGCCCTAAGATATAGATGAATGCAGAAGTTGTCCTCTCAATAAGGGAAAACCCTGCAACATCCTTAGGAAAAAAATTCATATAAATTCCAAAACTGAAAGAATCTAATAATATAATTTTTCAACCACACATAGAGACAAACTTACCAAATCATGTATAATAGGCTTAAAATTCCCACACACAATCCTTTCTCATCTTAACTAAAGGAACCACTCTCTCATGAAGGAGAATCTCAATTCATTCTATCTAAAGCACCACACCTCCAGATAAAATTAGTTCAATTGAACATGAACTTAGGATCTCCAGTCCAAACTAAAGATGGAATCATAAGGATTCATCATATCCACTCTGAGGTCCTATAAAAACCATTCCCTGCTATGTGTAATATCATTTAACTTGTAGAAATGGGTTATTGGGTGATCACTCTCTATTAGAGTTTCTAGCCACAAGGTTAAGGATTGTGAATCCATATGGATATCTTAATATTAAACTAAGGATACAATAAGAAAGGAACTGTAACTCCCCGTCCCCAGTTGCCCAGAGTCGGTGCATTAATTACATAACATTGGCATGATCACAAGAAAGATCAAATCCCGAAAGACCGATTGGTTTAGTAGCCTTGGAAACACTAGATATAATCATAAAGTTTTACATTACATTTCAAAGTGAAAAACTACTACAACAACAAAGTCTTCATATCCACACTATTAACCCCTCATAATATCCCTCCAAGTCATTCATAATTTACTTCTTCACTACCTGGGAAAAATAAAACATAGAAAAGGGGTGAACTCAAATGCCCAGTAAGGATAACAATATAGCGGAACATTCATAATAAGCATAAACATTTAAGGCAATGAATTACTAAAACAAAAGCCTTTTAAAATTGAACTTCAACATAGTATGGCAAAAATAAAAATGAAATAATGCCATTTACTTATTCACATGGATATTCTACTAATCGAATAATCACATGCAATATCAATAACCACTTTCATAATGTTGGAATGCATAATGCCAGACTATCATAACCACATAGCCAAGGCCTCGTGCCAAGACTACAAATAAGGTTTTGTCAAGGCCTTGTGCCAAGACACTAGTTTGTCTCATGAGACCTACCGATGCATCGAGGAGCTATAGCGGGCTCCACCCGTCACTTATTAAGTCCAATGCATTCCCATATGAAAAGGTTTAAACATAACATAAACATTCGTATTAAAACTAGCATACGAAATGTCAATAATTTCATCATAAACTATGAATGGTATAAAAATAGCACATCCACAGTCAAACATATCACAAAAACTTCAATACAATATAGAAGTTTTGTATCATAATAAATCAACTTCAAATAATCTTAAAATCCATCAAAGGATGTTGACATAGATGAAATCAAAATTCTTTTTAAAGAAGTATCTCCTTTTATTTTGAAATCATTTAAGATCCATATAAAATAAAAAATTTTCTTTGAAAATATTCTTATAAGATTGTATGGAAAGCTTCGACGATTTTATAACGGCGGAAAATAACCGCACCCGCCGTATAAGTTAAAAAGAACATTCTTACCTCAATTCAGTCGAAAAGGTTAAAAAGGACCTTGTTTTGAAAACGACGGAAAGATTCCTTTATAAACCTCTTATAAAAATTCAAACAAGGGTATAAATGACTTTAACCCATAAAAAATGTTTTGAAATACATTTTTAAGAAACATGGATGTGGATGATAAAGATATCCCAGTAGATTATAACGTATAAACAACCTCGGATAATGAAGAGATTGTGAAATAACCCTTACCTTGTACTTTTCCTTGGTTGGGGTAGGTTAACCTCCTGTATAATGGTGAAATAATTGTTATTAAATTATACAAGAATCATATATATTAATATGATATCATATATGATCTTTTAACATTGATTTATTAATAATATCTTAGAATTATCATCGTTTCGGGTGTTAACTTACTCATTTTCTTTTATATGTTTTGTTACATAAGACATGTTTGTTGTATCTTATTCATATCCATAATGATATCAAGTCCTTAAACATCATTTTTAAATCATAAAATGATAATTATACTTGAATGGATACGATGGAGAATGAATCTCATCGCGTTCGTGGAGACGGTAGTCCGTACGTACGCACGAGCGACAATATAATTCTTTTGATATTAAAATTATATATAAATGAATGGTATATCATATATACAGAATCATTAACATGTTATATTTATTATTTACATGAGTTACACATCATTATTATACCCATCCAAATAATATTATATTGAATAACAATTACACCACGACGTGGAGACGGTAAGCCGTACGTACACACGTATGGTGACATGTTATTCAAAGGGTGGATATAATACTGAATATGGTTGTACCATATTTCTAATAACATCACAGTATATGTAAGATACTGGAGTTATTATTTTAGAATGGTAAGAACAAAGAAAGAGGAAGTGGAAGAAGAAAGAAACTTAGAAAAGGGTGGTGAAATCATTACCTCTTCTTCGGGTTCTTCCTTTTGATTTGATCAAAAGGGCTCCTTAGGTTGGATTTCTGATCAAACTAAGGCCTCTAGGTTGTAGTGAGGGATGTTGGGAGAGTATTTGGGCAGAGTTTGGCCGAACCAAAAGGCTTTTAAGGTGTGAAGAAATGATAAGGAGGAGTGCCCTTTTATAAGAGGGGTGAGGGGCACCTTTGGAAAAGTTAGAAATATTAATTTATAATAAATTCATATTCGGTTTCTAATGTCTCCAAAGTTTATTATTCAAAGGTTAAGGTGGGGATAGGTCGAAAACCACTCAACCAATAGAATTTATACAGGTTTGGGTACTTATATTAACCTTATCTTTAAGTATTAACTCTAAGTTAATTAGTTTCACTTTTACAATGTCTCTTTGTATTTTTATATAATATGGTTAATAAACTTACTATATACATCCATGTGACCCCCAAGTGGTCCATTAATGATTAACCTATCATAATATAAGTCTCTTGGCCGAACCTTAGATTTTTAGGAATTTAATATCAATTAATAATATAATATTTGTTTTAAGAACTCTTTTATGTCAATTTTGACACTATTCAATAGTTGATTTTTGTGAAACTCATAACAGATTGATTACTTAGAACAAAGTCAATTAAATCAATCCTAATATATCATATTATCCTATAAAATTAGTTTAATTCATTAAAAGTTTCATATTATATTTATTTGGGTATTTATAATATCAATTATTTTAATTTTTCACTATAATAGTAATTACTGCATCATCATTGTGTCATAAATAAAATAACTTATTTAATGTCTAAAAATTATAAAGAAAATATCATTATGTAGGAAATCTTTTTAGCTTTCTATTGAATATTTATAATCTAAAATCCAACATATATAACCCTATGTAAAAATTGTTGTTCTAATAGATATATGCTTGTGTCATTTTTGTATTCATTTTAACTAAATTAAAATAAAGTGTCATTATCACTTACAAGTGGATCCATGGGGTCCCAAAATTGACACAAAGATGCCCATGGTCGACCATCTATCAACCAATAGGGTTAAGACACGTTTTTAGGGTAATTTAGTATTATTATAATATTATTTTTTAACCCTTATTTACCGGATTTACCCTTAACCATGGTAAATAAAATATTTACCGCAGTAATTATTCAAAATGTCTAAAAATAAAAGTTACCTATTTACACAATTTGAACATCCTGATTCCAAATATGGAATCCATTTTCCTAAATTCAAAACACAGAAGTGGCAGAAATTAATTTAAAATTAATTCCCGCTGTCAAAACAAAAAGCGTGTTTTTAAGAGATAATAACTATCAAAAGATTGACACTTGTTTATGTTCGGTTTAATTGTAAATTTATGTCCAATGACCAACATTATATTAAATGGTAAAAATATATTCTAAATATACTTTAAAACTACTAAAATTCATAATTTATCACTATTAATTATTTTGATTAAAAAAGTTTTTTTTAATTAAAATTTAGTAATTTTCACTATTCATCAAAATATGAAAGTTATCCGAAAAGTACCAAAATTTCACCTTAGGCTAAATTCGATATTCCGAGTCTAAAAATGAAGTCCATTTTGAAATATTGAATATATATTATTTCAAAAATTAGGTATTACTATTCACAACGGCTAGTTTAATTAGTTGTGGTGTGTGTTAGAACTCGAGGTTGCGTACAACACACGCTATCGCATTATTCGAAGGGAAACGTACCATAGAATCTTGGGGTGTTACATTCTCCCCTCCTTCAAATAATTGCGTCCTCGCAATTTCTAGGGTATTACTGCATAAAAAGACTCGGGTGGTTCTTCATCATAAGTTCCTCGTGTTCCCACGTTGCCTCTTCCATCTTATGATTTCTCCACAAAACTTTTACCAGACGCGTCGTCCGGTTTCTCAGTACTTGTTCTCTTGTATCAAGAATCCTGACGGGCTCTTCGCAATAAGACAGATCGGGTTCCAGTTCTAATTCCTCATAGGTGAGTACATGCGTCGGATCAGTCATGTATTTCCTCAATAGAGATACGTGGAACACATCGTGAACTTTGGAGAGACTTGGCGGCATTGCCAATCGGTAAGCTACAACCCCAATTCGTTCTAGAATTTCGAATGGTCCGATGTACCTGGGACTCAATTTACCTTTCTTTCCAAAACGTATGACTCCCTTCCATGGAGATACCTTCAGGAAAACATGATCATTGACTTGAAATTCCAAATCCTTTCTTCGATTATCGGCATAGCTCTTCTGCCTACTTTGAGCTGCTTTAATGTGATTTTGGATTACCTTCACCTTTTCCACCGTTTCCTCCACCAGTTCTGGGCCCACAAGTTTTCTTTCACCAACGTCATCCCAACAGGTTGGTGTACGACATCTCTTTCCGTATAACGCTTCATATGGTGCCATCTGGATACTCGAATGGAAGCTATTGTTATAAGAAAATTCTACCAGTGGTAAATATTGATCCCACATACCCTGAAAGTCAAGTGAGCAAGATCTCAACATGTCTTCTAAGGTTTGAATAGTCCGTTCTGATTGTCCGTCTGTCTGAGGGTGGTAAGCAGTGCTCAAATAAAGTTCAGTATCCAGGGATTTCTGAAGACTTTTCCAAAATCTTGAAGTAAAACGGGGATCACGATCAGAAACAATTGATAGGGGTACTCCATGAAGTCTCACAACTTCATTAATGTATAGTCTTGCTAGACGTTTCAGGGGTAGATCTTCTCTTATAGCAAGAAAATGTGCTGACTTGGTAAGACGATCAACAATAACCCATATTGCATCGTTCCTTCTAGGAGTCTTTGGTAGCCCCATGACAAAGCCCATCATAATATTGTCCCATTTCCACTCCGGTATGGGAAGAGGTTGCATGACTCCTCCAGGCTGTTGCCTTCCAGCTTTCACTTGTTGACAAACCATACATCTTGACACAAAATCAACAATCTCCCTCTTCATGTTGTCCCACCAAAAATGTTCCTTCAAATCTCTATACATTTTGGTGCTCCCATGGTGTATAGAGAAATTGGAACTATGAGCATCATCCAGTAATTCCCTTTTCAGATCAGGTAAATCGGGAACACAAAGTCTCTTCCCGAATTTAAAAATTCCATCTTCATACACAAAGTCTCTCAATCTCCCATCATTCACAGCTTTAATCTTCTTCTGAAATTCTTCATCATCAGTCTGAGAACTCTTAATCCTTTCTAGTAAATATGGTTTGGCAACCATTTGAAAAAGCATTGATGTTTCACCTTCCCTGGTTATTCCCATGTCCATCTTCACTAGATCCATGAAAATTGGATCCCTTTCAATTGTCATATTGTTCAAAACTCCATGGTCTTTTCTACTCAAAGCATTTGCCACCTTGTTTGCCTTCCCTGGGTGGTAGTGTATCGTACAATCATAATCCTTGAGTTATTCAAGCCATCTCCTTTGCCTCATGTTGAGTTCTTTTTGTGAGAAAATATACTTCAAACTCTTGTGATCAGTATAAATCTCACATTTTTCACCATAGAGGTAGTGCCTCCATATTTTCAAAGCAAAGATCACTGCTGCTAACTCGATATCATGAGTAGGATAGTTTTGTTCATGAATTTCAACTGTCGTGATGCATAGGCAATAACTCTATCAATCTGCATAAGGACACAACCAAGTCCTTTCTTTGATGCATCACTATAAATAACGAACCCATCATTCCCCGATGGTAGAGTCAATATAGGAGCATTGACTAATCTTTTCTTCAGTTCTTCGAAACATTCTTCACACTCTTTTGTCCAAACAAATTTAACCCCTTTACGTGTGAGCTTCGTTAATGGGTTAGCCAATCGGGCAAAATTCTGGACGAAACGCCGATAATAACCTGCCAAACCAATAAAACTACGTACCTCAGTTATACTCGTAGGTGCTGGCCATTCTTGGATTGCCTTGGTCTTAGAAGGATCAACAGAGATTCCATCTTTAGAGACAATATGGCCAAGAAAAGAAATCTCCTGAAGCCAGAATTCACACTTGCTAAACTTCCCATATAATTCATGCCTCCTCAGAGTCTTCAAGATAATGCGCAAGTGATTTTCATGATCTTCGTAGGTTTTGGAGTATACCAAGATATCATCAATAAATACCACCACAAATTCATCGAGATACTCCTTGAAAACTCTATTCATTAGATCCATGAATACAGAGGGTGCATTAGTCAATCCAAACGGCATTACAGTAAACTCGTAATGCCCGTACCTGGTTCGAAATGCTGTTTTCGGAATGTCTTCCTTCTTCACACACAACTGATGGTATCCAGATCGAAGGTCAATCTTTGAAAAGTATTGAGCTCCATGCAGTTGGTCAAATAAATCATCAATACGAGGTAGGGGATACTTGTTCTTTATCGTTATAGCATTGATCTCCCTGTAGTCGATACATAACCTCATAGATCCATCTTTCTTTTTAACAAAAAGAACAGGGGCTCCCCATGGAGAAACACTAGGGCGAATAAATCCCTTATTACTCAATTCCTCTAGTTGTTTCTTTAGTTCGACTAACTCTACAGTATCCATTCTATAAGGGGTCTTCGATATAGGCCTTGATCCAGGAATCAAATCAATGGAAAACTCTACTTCTCGTTCTGGAGGATGTCCAGGTAAATCTTCCGGAAATACATCTACAAACTCTTTCACAACAGGTACATCCTCTATTTGAACATTCCTTTCCTCACCGACAGTTATTTCATTCTCTTCTTCCCCAATAATTGAATTAAGTTGAGCTACTGGGGGTGGATCTAAATAAGAATTAGGTGGTGACGATTCTGCTCTAAAAATAAGGTGTTCCTTATCATTATCATCAAGAATCGTAACCTCTTTCTTCTTACAATAAATCTTCGCATCATAGTCCGAAAGCCAATCCATACCGAGGATTATATCAAACTCAATCATAGGTATGACGATGAAAACAGCAGATAATGAAAATTTATGTGCTCTAATGGGGACTGATTCACAAAACTTTGTTGCAACGATACTTCCCTTAGGAGTTTTAACTGACAACTCCCTTATTAAATCAAATTGGAAATATCTAATTTTCTTAGCAAACTGGGAAGATATGAAACAATGCGATGATCCAGAATCAAATAATGCATTTGCTAAACTTGAGGAAACCATTTAATTACCTGCCACCACGTCTTTCAGAGCTTCTACCTCAGCAGTAGTGATAGCATAAGCATGGCCTTGATCCCTTGGCCTTTTCTGAGGTAAGTTCTCCTGACGCTTAGGACATGCATTTGCATAATGCCCCATCTCCCTGCAATTGTAGCACTGAACGTTGGTAGCTTCCTTCTTCCCCTTGCAATCATGAGCTTGGTGGCCTTTTTCACCACACTTGTAACAGACTCCCATTCCTTTCAGGCAAGCACCGGGGTGTTTCTTC
Organism: Viscum album; assembly: GCA_963277665.1. Lineage (NCBI taxonomy): Eukaryota > Viridiplantae > Streptophyta > Magnoliopsida > Santalales > Viscaceae > Viscum > Viscum album. The sequence continues at coordinate 1,017,459,064 of OY728141.1, read as the reverse complement.
CCGCACTTACCACAAGATGGATATTCAACCTTTCCCTTCTTCCCCTTATTTCCATTCCCAGATTGATCAGAAGGTCTCTTCTTCTCTTTCTTTGCTTTAAAGTCATAAGACTTAGAGAATTCTTTTTCGGTCTTGATAGCACATGAGACAATGTCTTCGTACGACGAAAAGGATTGTGAGACTAATGCTCGACGGAGAAATGGTTTTAACCCATCAAAGAAACGATCAATCTTACTTCTTGGGTTGCGAATATAATCTCCAGCATACCTCGCTAACCTTGTAAAGTTAGCCTCATACTTTGTGACATTCTCATCCTCCTTTTGTCTCAGACTCAGAAATTGTCTTTCCATATCCGCTCGATGGTCGCGAGGGAAGTATTTTTCTAAAAACAGATCTTTGAATTCCCTCCATTCCATATTTGATACTTCATCATCTTCCTTCGTATTTTGAATCAATGACCACCATTGATCAGCATCTCCAGTGAGGCGGTAAACTGCCATGATAACTTTTTCCCTTTCACTGCTCCCCAAAGCCTGAAATATTTTCTCTAGGGAAAATATCCATTGCTCAGCTACTAAGGGATTTGTATTCCCATTGAACGTTGGTGGTTGTTTCCTCATGAATCGATCTAACATTGATCCTCCACGCTGCGGATCAGGGTGCTCCATACGGGTAAGGTTATTATTCATAACCTGAGTAAGTTGTCCCAGTATGGTGATTAGCTGATCAGCACCAGTTGCATCACCAACCCCACTATAATTATCTTGAGCAGGAGGGCAATCCCTACATGGAGTGCGTGCATTGATACAGTTTCCATTTCTTCCACTAGGCGCCATTTCTAAACAATGGCATAAACTAGATCAGTTTATGAATCAAAATACATAATCCCATACTTATAAAACACTTAACATAAATTGAACTATTTATGGATATAATCCATAATCATAAAAATGTTTTCTTTGAGGAAGTATATACTCATAAACCCTTCATAATGATTTGTAAATATAATGAGAGTTATCCTAAGCATATCCCCCGGGAGTGTCGTAACCAAGAGTGCAGCAAGGCCCGTTGTCGTGCACCAGTTCCCGTTCGAGTCTAGCTCAAAGCGGTGTTTTCGGGTTTTACCCCTAGGTACATCTGTGCCAGAGCCGCCTCTACCTGCTCGTATCCAGACAAGGATGTATTGCTCGGAAAAATCACAAAATCTCTACAATACCAAAATTCTAGGAAGTTCTTCTATACTAATCCTCAAAGTTCATCTTAGGTCTACGTGCTCTAATCAGAGTTTATCTAAATCTATTTTCCAAGGTTTGTACTAAACTTCCTCTGATACCAACTGTAACGCCCCGACCCCAGTTGCCCAGAGTCAGTGCATTAATTACATAACATTGGCATGATCACAAGAAAGATCAAATCCCGAAAGACCGATTGGTTTAGTAGCCTTGGAAACACTAGATATAATCATAAAGTTTTACATTACATTTCAAAGTGAAAAACTACTACAACAACAAAGTCTTCATATCCACACTATTAACCCCTCATAATATCCGTGCAAGTCATTCATAATTTACTTCTTCACTACCTGGGAAAAATAAAACATAGAAAAGGGGTGAGCTCAAATGCCCAGTAAGGATAACAATATAGCGGAACATTCATAATAAGCATAAACATTTAAGGCAATGAATTACTAAAACAAAAGCCTTTTAAAATTGAACTTCAACATAGTATGGCAAAAATAAAAATGAAATAATGCCATTTACTTATTCACATGGATATTCTACTAATCGAATAATCACATGCAATATCAATAACCACTTTCATAATGTTGGAATGCATAATGCCAGACTATCATAACCACATAGCCAAGGCCTCGTGCCAAGACTACAAATAAGGTTTTGTCAAGGCCTTGTGCCAAGACACTAGTTTGTCTCATGAGACCTACCGATGCATCGAGGAGCTATAGCGGGCTCCACCCGTCACTTATTAAGTCCAATTCATTCCCATATGAAAAGGTTTAAACATAACATAAACATTCGTATTAAAACTAGCATACGAAATGTCAATAATTTCACCATAAACTATGAATGGTATAAAAATAGCACATCCACTGTCAAACATATCACAAAAACTTCAATACAATATAGAAGTTTTGTATCATAATAAATCAACTTCAAATAATCTTAAAATCCATCAAAGGATGTTGACATAGATGAAATCAAAATTCTTTTTAAAGAAGTATCTCCTTTTATTTTGAAATCATTTAAGATCCATATAAAATAAAAAATTTTCTTTGAAAATATTCTTATAAGCTTGTATGGAAAGCTTCGACAATTTTATAACGGCGGAAAATAACTGCACCCGCCGTATAAGTTAAAAAGAACATTCTTACCTCAATTCAGTCGAAAAGGTTAAAAAGGACCTTGTTTTGAAAACGACGGAAAGATTACTTTATAAACCTCTTATAAAAAGTCAAACAAGGGTATAAATGACTTTAACCCATAAAAAATGTTTTGAAATACATTTTTAAGAAACATGGATGTGGATGATAAAGATATCCCAGTAGATTATTACGTATAAACAACCTCGGATAATGAAGAGATTGTGAAATAACCCTTACCTTGTACTTTTCCTTGGTTGGGGTAGGTTAACCTCCTGTATAATGGTGAAATAATTGTTATTAAATTATACAAGAATCATATATATTAATATGATATCATATATGATCTTTTAACATTGATTTATTAATAATATCTTAGAAATATCATCGTTTCGGGTGTTAACTTACTCATTTTCTTTTATATGTTTTGTTACATAAGCCATGTTTGTTGTATCTTATTCATATCCAGAATGATATCAAGTCCTTAAACATCATTTTTAAATCATAAAATGATAATTATACTTGAATGGATACGATGGAGAATGAATCTCATCGCGTTCGTGGAGACGGTAGTCCGTACGTACGCACGAGCGACAATATCATTCTTTTGATATTAAAATAATATATAAATGAATGGTATATCATATATACAGAATCATTAAAATGTTATATTTATTATTTACATGAGTTACACATCATTATTATACCCATCCAAATAATATTATATTGAATAACAATTACACCACGACGTGGAGACGGTAAGCCGTACGTACACACGTATGGTGACATGTTATTCAAAGGGTGGATATAATACTGAATATGGTTGTACCATATTTCTAATAACATCACAGTATATGTAAGATACTGGAGTTATTATTTTAGAATGGTAAGAACAAAGAAATAGGAAGTGGAAGAAGAAAGAAACTTAGAAAAGGGTGGTGAAATCATTACCTCTTCTTCGGGTTCTTCCTTTTGATTTGATCAAAAGGGCTCCTTAGGTTGGCTTTCTGATCAAACTAAGGCCTCTAGGTTGTAGTGAGGGATGTTGGGAGAGTATTTGGGCAGAGTTTGGCCGAACCAAAAGGCTTTGAAGGTGTGAAGAAATGATAAGGAGGAGTGCCCTTTTATAAGAGGGGTGAGGGGCACCTTTGGAAAAGCTAGAAATATTAATTTATAATAAATTCATATTCGGTTTCTAATGTCTCCAAAGTTTATTATTCAAAGGTTAAGGTGGGGATAGGTCGAAAACCACTCAACCAATAGAATTTAGACAGGTTTGGGTACTTATATTAACCTTATCTTTAAGTATTAACTCTAAGTTAATTAGTTTCACTTTTACAATGTCTCTTTGTATTTTTATATAATATGGTTAATAAACTTACTATATACATACAAGCGACCCCCAAGTGGTCCATTAATGATTAACCTATCATAATATAAGTCTCTTGGCAGAACCTTAGATTTTTAGGAATTTAATATCAATTAATAATATAATATTTGTTTTAAGAACTCTTTTATGTCAATTTTGACACTATTCAATAGTTGATTTTTGTGAAACTCATAACAGATTGATTACTTAGAACAAAGTCAATTAAATCAATCCTAATATATCATATTATCCTATAAAATTAGTTTAATTCATTAAAAGTTTCATATTATATTTATTTGGGTATTTATAATATCAATTTTTTTAATTTTTCACTATAATAGTAATTACTGCATCATCATTGTGTCATAAATAAAATAACTTATATAATGTCTAAAAATTATAAAGAAAATATCATTACGTAGGAAATCTTTTTATCTTTCTAATGAATATTTATAATCTAAAATCCAACATATATAACCCTATGTAAAAATTGTTGTTCTAAAAGATATATGCTTGTGTCATTTTTGTATTCATTTTAACTAAATTAAAATAAAGTGTCATTATCACTTACAAGTGGATCCATGGGGTCCCAAAATTGACACAAAGATGCCCATGGTCGACCATCTATCAACCAATAGAGTTAAGACACGTTTTTAGGGTAATTTAGTATTATTATAATATTATTTTTTAACCCTTATTTACCGGATTTACCCTTAACCATGGTAAATAAAATATTTACCGCAGTAATTATTCAAAATGTCTAAAAATAAAAGTTACCTATTTACACAATTTGAACATCCTGATTCCAAATATGGAATCCATTTTCCTAAATTCAAAACACAGAAGTGGCAGAAATTAATTTAAAATTAATTCCCGCTGTCAAAACAAAAAGCGTGTTTTTAAGAGATAATAACTATCAAAAGATTGACACTTGTTTATGTTCGGTTTAATTGTAAAATTATGTCCAATGACCAACATTATATTAAATGGTAAAAATATATTCTAAATATACTTTAAAACTACTAAAATTCATAATTTATCACTATTAATTATTTTGATTAAAAAAGTTGTTTTTAATTAAAATTTAGTAATTTTCACTATTCATCAAAATATGAAAGTTATCCGAAAGTACCAAAATTTCACCTTAGGCTAAATTCGATATTCCGAGTCTAAAAATGAAGTCCATTTTGAAATATTGAATATATATGATTTCAAAAATTAGGTATTACTATTCACAACGGCTAGTTTAATTAGTTGTGGTGTGTGTTAGAACTCGAGGTTGCGTACAACACACGCTATCGCATTATTCGAAGGGAAACGTACCATAGAATCTTGGGGTGTTACAGGAACGGGTCATGGCAGTATACATAAGTTCATACACTAATGTGGAGTTAAAAAATTCATACATCAAGACACATTGGTTTCACCTAGTGCAAATACTCCATCATCTATATATGAATGTTTCCTTAACCATCGACCCTCTAATACTGACATGGACTAGCTGAGAGTGGAATTTTATATATAATATCATATAATATTCCCCATAATGTTCCTCCTTTTTGTGTACCACTATCTCCAATACCAAATACACCTACCTTAGGAGCACCTTTTGTGCTCTCAAGAGTTTACATATCATTATGTCACCTCTGTCATAATGGTCTATCAGCTACCAAACTGCTATCTTCTATACATTATGTTGGGTAGACATACACAAAATAAAAAAATTTCTATATAAACATAAAATATATTACACCTTTTATGACCTAATACTCTATTTGACCAATGATATGATCATCCCCATACAAATACATTAAATATGAATACCTATTATATCATGAACTTGATGATCATCGTCATTCAACCAAAAATAATAAATATTCTATTACTTGACGACCACCAGAATCTAATACCTCATTTCCATCATTAAATAAGCTATCAATCACCATGTATCTCTCTATAAGATTGATATAAGTAGGAATATAGATTGGAAGTATTCTGGTTCTGATGTCTTTATAGAGGGAACACTAAAAAATTTTCATTAGAATGTATCCATTATGAATCATGATAAGGTAGTACCTCATGAGGTAAATAAATCTTTATGCATAATCAAAAACAATTATGATATCCTACAATAACTCTAAAAGAACCTATATGTGATTGAACCATTACATAGTTTAATATTGATCCTACTATAAAGGATTCTTGAACTTTTTCCATAGAATATCAACCTCATCATGGGTCTATATGATTATGGTTCAATGACCCATTGATCCTTATAGAATGATATTTTCTAGCACTACCATCGACTCAGATGGTTCCAAAACAAGGAATAATTCTCAAATAACCATATTAGTCCGGTAATCACATACCAAAGGTCTAAGATCACCTAATAACCTTGTATATCTCTTTCAATAGAACTCATGTAATGCACTAAGCCTACACATATCTTCATCCCATCCCACTAAAATAATTTTCCACTCCACATGTGGAGGAATTTTTTCTTACACTCTAGAAGGCAGGTATACTCACTGCAAATCTAGTAGAGAAATGGATCCCCATACCATTTTTGTAATCACATCATGATATGGACATTAGAAAGAAGCTTCATCACTCACCTAGTTGATGACATGCAACTCAATAACCAGAATATGCATTTCAAAACCCTTGCATTGGATCTTTATTGGATATTTATGTGAACTCATCTGGTAATTTAACATGATGAACAATAGTTATTGAATTATTATTATGTATACGACTCAATAAAATCATAGAAATAGATGACTCATTCCAATATGATTCATATATCATTAATTTATTACTAAAAATCTGTTCTTAATTTTACCTAGTGGACTAGGAAGTTATTCAAGTCCTAGGTAATAGATATGTCATCCACCACATGAATTCAAGGTTATTTTTCCTTAAAGATTAACTCAATACTCTTTATCACACATTCCTAAATTTCTATACCAACCATCACAATATATGTAATTTAAAATCTTGTCCCTAGGAAAAATCAACTTGGATTTAACTTGACACATCAAGACCCCTTACGGTTGGTGGTAATCCAAGTATGCCACTCAATCCCACTTATTATTGTTTTTGTTCCAGTGACTATAATCTAGTTAGAATATCACACATGATGGGATCCTTTATCATAATAAAACTATACACAAGACACACCTCTAAAAAGTATATAACAGTACATAATAGGTAAATAAAATTATTTGATATGTATAATTCATGAAATTAAAAATAAGACCCATAATGGAGAAATGAGTGTATTACCCATAATAAAAAATGGGAACGATAAACACCTAATAAACCATTAGGGTTAATCCATCCTCAATCTCATATTTGAATGGGACACTTCAATGAAGGATCTATAGCAATAAATTTCATCCACTAATATCATCTCTCCACACCATTAAGCTCCTCTAATATAATTTCTACTAATGTTATCATTAAACTTTATATCATCTACATATGAAATGACATGTGAGAGTGAAGCTTCCCATATATGGGTGAGTATATACACAGAAATTTAGACATCCTAAAATGAGTAATGAACAATAAGAAGACTAGTTACATTAAAACCCTAGAAAATAATGAAATAATAACCTAGATGTGGTTTAGATAAATGAAATTGAGACATATAATTGAGTCATGCTCTTCATATCCCAAATAATGGAGATACAAAAAGTTGTTGAAATAATCTAATCTACCTATGAAAAGAAACCCATGCCACCTATTCAGAACTATAGTAGGGGGCCCGTGTCTCACTAAAGGATACATATCAGTAAAGGGAGTAACCAACCCTAGTGGATGTCTCAAACCATATATAAGATCATTAATTAATCATTGCCCAACTATATAGATAGAGGACTCATTCCATGGGTATATTGTTGAGTACCCAACCCTATTAGTATTATGATATACCCACTCATTATCATAAAAATTATTCTAAGGGCGTACCAACTCTGATTACAAATTGATCATATTTCTTAATCCATGTTGTCATCCTTATAGAATTTATATGTAAAATATTCATGTATCAACACATGTTTCACCTCTAATTTTGAATAAAAATTCACCATCATAATATATGAGAAAAAAGTATTTCGGATATAATTATCATTTAGACAAAAAAAGGTCCTACATATGGAGATATGAAATACCACTTGGGATGGAAAAGAATATGATATGTACTATTGGGGTACACAACATATATCCACTCAGTATAATTCTAGTCGTGTACCAGCCCATTACATGGTGTTTATGGGTCTACCATCATTTTATATGTGATATAATACATGATATATAGATCTATAGATGTTTTTGGAGTGTACCACCATATCCTCTATCATGTGAGGTATGAAATACAAGACATTCCCCAAAGTGTTCATTAACTGTGCACCCCACTTGATCAATTGGAATGCGTTGTAGAGGGTTTCATTCATGTACTACTAATGATATATGGATTGCGGTACTAACCCACAAGATGTGTGTGGGTTACTGACCGCCTAGGTATGTACTCCCTATACACACCTAGTCGGATGGAATAGGGGTACTCAATGTTCACACTTGACTATATGACATGTGATATGTATATTTGTTTGAAGCCCTATCCATCACTACCAAGATGTCACACATCATTTGGAATTTTATCACACACTGTGTTATAATGTTTTGTATAACACATCCTACATAATGCCCATAAATCATCTCACCATCTCCATCATCACCCTTGATCGATTCTAAAACACTTCAAAAGAAATTTTCATATGGTGCATGCCTCAAATGGACGATTTCTAGCCATCAGTAACTAGAAAAATGGTTCACAATATACTTTTTCATAGACCTATAACCTATAATGAAATTTCACCTCACAAATATGAATCTATACACTATAAAATAATCATCCATCATCCATAATAAATCATTAAAACCTTGATCATTGATACCACACCAAAATAAATTTATTTTAGACATGGAATCAATCACTGATACAACCATGATCCATTGAAAGCCTTAACCATAGAGAATTCTCATGACGATTGTAATAATAAAGTAGGAATGAAATATTGAGAAAATAGATGATTAAAACAAAAAATGGTTGTATCTCATCAAAAATTTTGTTTTATATTCCTTAAAATGAATATAAATTAATTAGTGAAAAATCAATAATTTCATGATAAAATAAAATTTAAATAATGTATATCATAGTTTTATGTTTTTATTTTTCAATAATCAATAATAAATATCTCTAGCATGGAAATAAAAATGAATATATTAGGAGAAATAAAATTTGAGGCATACCCTTGATTGGATAATTTTTTTAAGAGCTTCAATTTTTCTTTGAGAACTATTAGTGATTCCTAATATATCTAGGTCATCTGATCATCAAGTATTAGTTGTCAAAATGATATCCTCCTTCATTCCCTTACCATCCCTCTAGCTATGGTTTATAGAGACGAACCCTAGATAAATGGGATTGCGATGATTATAAATGTGGAATTTGGAGTAGAAATGATACTTTATTAATTAATCTTTTAATCAACTTATTAAATATAATTTATTAATTCAACCCATGGTGGATTGAAAATATGGACCCTGATGTGACTAAAGTATATACTAACCATAAGGTAAAAAAATGATGCAACCATGGTTTTAGATTGCTTATCTGAGGTTCTATTTGGGGATAAATTATACAAAACCAAACTAAGACAACCTAACTCGTCACTCACTTAGCTTGATACATGACCTTAACGGTGTTCCTAATTAACCATAGTTGACAACTAGTGTCTGGGCATCAAGAGAACTCATATGGGAATTATGTTAGTCGATTAATACAAATTAAACAGGGAAAATTTCCCATAATCCCAAAATAATAACTCTATTCATGTGAAGGACGCATATATGAAGTGAATATATTTAAATTAATGAGAAAATGTGGAGACCCAAAGCTTGACGTACATGGACATTACATTACTTTTGCTGAATACTTAATACATAACAAAAATAGACACACAAGGATCATAATAGTTTAGTGTCTTTGGAAATTCGGAATATAATCTTCTAATCATGGTGAAAGATCTTCAACATCTCCATTAATGATTTTCCCCTTTTGTTTTCTTACCTAAAACCTTTCTTTAAATCCTGGGGAAAAGAAAACATATAAAGGGTGAGATCAAATGCTCAGTAAGGGTAAGCATGGAGAAAATAAAACAAACCATATAATTTTGAACATAAAAAGATGAACATAATGTTTAAACATACAAATAATGAGAAATGACATAAATGATGGTAGTACATAAGGCATAGATCATAATAGAACATCAATAATGTTAAAATATCTTGGGAAAAAAATTCTAATTGTGGAAGAACATTAAGTACATGATATGATTTCAATTATTGACAAGGAATTGCTTACAAGACCATCTTAGTGGACAAAGTACCATTTTGAATCTAGTTCACACCTCATTTCAGTCCTGTAACACTGAACTAGATTAACTTACCATTCCAGCCATGTCTATCTCATGAGATATAAATCTTTACCCAATGCATTAGAGGGAGATATAGGTCCCAATAATCACATAATGAAATCATTCTTACTTTTGCCACATCATAAACATAAGTCATTTATCATAACCCAAAGAATAAAAATGGGTTTCATAAACATCATCCCATCATAACATACTCCATATAAAACAAATGGATATCATTTCATCAAAAGAAAAGTGAAACCATTTAAATCATAGAGACTTTATACATGAACCATAAAAATATGAAATAATGTCATCTTAGATTGAAAATGGTTTTGATAAAACAATTGAAATGAATTCTTGAATAAAATATCCTTTCTTTTACAAAATCAATTTCTTTTCACAAAATCCTTTCATTCCATATAAGTTAAAAAACATTCTTCTCATACTTTTGCCAGAAAATTCAAAAAAGTACCTCGTAACGTAAACAAAAGAAAGAATCCATACATACCATATATTAAAAGTCAAAAAATGGGAAAAAAGGACATTAAAAATACATGAACATATTTCTAGAAAACATGGACATGGATGATAACCATAACCCCAGTAAATACTTACGATTAAACAATATTGGATAAAAAATGGATTGGAAAAGATATCCCTTACCTTAGGTCTGATATGATTCATATGAATCCAAACCTCCTGTGTAATGATTTAAATAATTATATTGACATATTACTTAATCATATTCATTGTTATGATATCCTATATCTTTAACTTATGACTTTATATTACCCGTTCTTTTGTAAATTCCATGTTAAAGCAGCATTTTGGGTAAAATCATTTCATTTATCGTACGTGTTTCAACTTGTCGTTCTTGATATTTTTACATATATCCTAATTTAAATAATTAAAGAATGTAAACCATGATTTATATATATTATATATTAATCATATACATATATATTATTGATCTATAAAAGTAATTAAATACACTGTTTATGGAGACGGTAGGCCGTACGTACGTATGAACGCTATTTTCGTTTCCTTATTGAATTGAATGATACTAAATATATGAAATGCATATATATATATATATACACATAAGTCCAGTTGAATAATTATTTCATATGTTTCCTTTTTATTCATTATATAAACTCTATGATCATTCATGTATGAATAACATGGAGAATGAATATCATCGCGTCGTAGAGACGGTAGTCCGTACGTACGCACGAGTGATGATATCATTCCCATAATTATTGAATAGAATTGGAGTGGATGGTATAACATATTAGAATAATTATTATGTTATAAGAACCACATATAGTTATTCTTTATACCATTATACCCATCCATGTAAGGTGTTGGTGGAAAAATAGATTACACCACGGCGTGGAGAATGTATTCCGTACGTATGCACCCGCGGTGATTTTGTTTTCTGTAGGAGGATAGAAGGTGAAATAGTGTTGTTTCATATTTATAATAACATATTAGTATATGATGGATACTAATTTTATTAATTTATAATGATACAATTAAATAAGAGGGAGTAGAAGAAGAATGGAACTTGAAGAAAACGGTAGAAGCTATTACCTCTTTCTCGAAGTGCCTCCTTTAAACGTTCTCTTAGGGAACTAGAGTATGTCTTTTGATAACACCAGTACCTCTAGTAGGTCTCTAAGGAAGTGGGGAAGTGATATGGGCAGGTTTTGGCCGATCATGAAGGTTCAATGTGGTGTAAGGAGGAGAGGGATGAGGTGCCCTTTTTTATGGGAGGAGAGGGACACCTTTGGAATCCTCAAAAATATTAGTTTAATATAAATTCAAACCCCACATAAAACCCCAAAAAAATTACTCAATTCAATGATTAGATGAGATAGGTATGTAATATCATCATCCAATAATATTTATTCATGTTTATATCTTATTTTAATCCTTATCATTTTGATTTATCCTTATGTAATCTATTTAAGTTTATTTGTGGTAATATAATTATAAATTTTAAATGGTTATAAATAATCACTTATGTGATTTTAATTTTCCATAATTGGATACTTTATGCCATTTCAGACTATATAAATTTCAATTTATAATTTTTAAATATTTTTGTGATTTTTAATCAATTTAATAATATGTTATTTTTATAAAATAAAAATCGTGTCATTTTTTACACTATTTATTTATTTGAATTTAAGTAAAATCTACATAGAGGATATATTCGAAATAAAATATTTAATAGATTTTTAACATGTCATATTTGTCTATAAAATTCGTGGATCACATTAAACACTTCATATAATATTTATTTTAATATTTTTAAAAGCATTTATTTGATATATCTCTTAATAAAATAATTAGTACAACATTTTTGTATAATTATTTAGTATACTTATTTGTAGAATAAAAATTAAAAATAAAAACAATTTGATGAATATAAATATCAAATATTTTATAACAATAATTTTACTCGAATTTATCATCTTAAAATAACAACATGTAAATTGTTATCTTTACTAAATTATGAAAGTGACAACTTTGGAATCATTTAAAATAAAATATTATAAGTGTCATAATTGCCTTAATAAAGATCCAAATGGTAAAAAATTCGGCCAGTGGATGATTATGGTTTATATATACATTAATAATAAGTTTTGTGTATATTTTTGGGCCTTTTGATATGTTTTACTATTTCAATAAAAACAATATTATTGATTTTTTAGTAAATAAATAATTTCTGCATCATTAATTTATAAGATAATAAGGTAATTAAATAAATCTTAAAAATTACAAAAAAATTACCATGATAAAGAAAAATATATTATCTTTAAAATGAGTATTTATAACCTAATTTATATTCTGTATAAATTTATATTAGAAATACTTTAATTATTAATGTTGAGTGAGACATATTTCACTTTTCTTTAAATAAAATAAACTAAAGGTCTTAATCACCTCCAAATGGGTTCCAATGGATTCCATTTCGACCCAAATAGGCCTTAGGACAAAATATAAGCAACCAGTTATATTAAGACAAGTGTTAGGGTAATTTCATAATATTATATTTACCCTTAATTACCCGATTTAACTTTCACTATGGTAAATAAAATTTACTGTAGTTACTATTCATAATGCCCAAAAATGAAAATTAGCTTATTAGCACAATTTGGACCCAATGTCTCCAAATATGGAATCCATTTTTATAAATTAAATACACAAAATTTTCTGAAATTAATTTAAAATTAATCACGTTGTTAAGAAAATGTGTTTTAGAAGTCATAACATTGAAAAAGATTGAAATATTTTTACCTATTTATTCAATGTAAAATAAATGTTAATGACATACATTATATTAAATGGTAAAAATATTTTCTATTTATACATTAAAACCATTAAATATTATCATTTAACCATATAAATTATTGCGCTTAAAAAATTTGTTTCTAATTTAAATATAGCACGTTTTTACAATTTATCAAAATATGAATGTGACCAGAATAATATAAAAATTTTATCCAAAGTAAATTTTTATTTCCTGATTCCAAAGGAAATTTTATCTTGTCAAATTGAACTTATATAAATTTCAAAAACTAGATTTAAAGTGGGTGCACCATCAAACGAAGACAAAACAAATTTTTTTGAAAAATACTTATTTGACTCGAAAAATTTATTTTGTTCTTATACCATGTTCTATAAAATGTGTAAGATTAATAATAATGTTATAAATTTCAAAATATATTTAATAATATTTATAACGGATAGTTTATAATAATATTATAACAATATATTGTTGTTTAGTAAAACCTGGTATTGGGTACAACACATGCTATCGAGGAAGGTCACGATTGCGTGTAATGCAAGCCAAGTCAGGGTTGTGTTTAGTGCACGACTCCTTTTTGGTTGCGTATAAAAAAAATCAAACAATATTTCATTAATACAATGAATATATATATATACTCAATGTTGCGTAGAATAACTACTATCAAAAAAACTTGAAATTGTGTGTAACACGATCTAAGATTAGTGTTCCATATCCTACAAGCTAATACGATGTCGCGTATAGCACAAGATAATATTGGTGTAGAATATAGTAGAAGATATAAAAGAGATTAAAAATAATATTTCTTATAAAATCTCGGGTTGTTACATTATACCCTCCTTAAAATGAATTTCGCCCTCAAAATATTTCGGGGTTATAAATGGTTTACTACTCGAATGTTTCGTTAATAGAAACCCACATCGTAGAAAGGAATGCCAAAACATGACTTTAAAAACGAAATTATGAAATGTAACAGTTACCCAACTTAACTAATCATTAGGTTTCCATAGTGGAGAACAAAGGTGAAAATATGGATATGGAAAATAAATCTAACCGTCATGTTCTGATGGAGAGTGGTAGAGGACATGGATATGATAAAGCCAATAGTTACAAAGCCATATATTTGTGATGATCTAATGTACCTTCTGATTCATCAGATATAAGAGCGCTAGGACAACCTTTTTGTTTTTCAATATCATTTCCCTAAAGTTGAAAATTTTGAATTATAAGAAATAATTGCTTGATTTTGGTACAATCTCACTATTTTTATTTCTTTGAAAAATATCCACTTCATCTCTTAAATAAATGAAGTTGATTTTATTATTCTTGAAGTGTTAACAGATCATGTGGTAGAATGATGGGTCATTCCATCTGTTTAAAAAAAAGGTTCTCAAAAGGTATCAAATATACATAAGTCCATCTATTGTGAGGTTAATCATATACGATTCCAAAAATGAACTTATACTTCATATATCATACCTCTTAATAAAATAAAACTACTTTCTACTAAACAGGGAATTCCTGTAGGCCAGTGGTAGGTGATAAAGGCCAGTCGCACTTCGGTTGTGGGTTCGATTCCTACATCCTTGTCCGATGTGATGGGCTGTCGCCCGTCCTGTAGGTTTTCCTTATTCTAAAACTACATTACTATAACATCCCATCAATAATATCGAAAAAAATTTATCCTTAAACACTACTAACTTATGTCCAACATAATCCATTCCAATCATTAGGCTTATCTAAAATACATTGGTCCAAGGTCATAGTATAAAGAAAATGATTACTTAAAATGTCACATAACAATCACATGAATTCCATCATTTATCCCCATTATATCGTAAGATATATCTTGTTGGTCAAATTAAAAACATGTGAATACCTTAATAATGCATTATATTGAAGAATGAAGACCCATTGAACCTTAGTGAAAACATGAATGTTGTTAAATTTTAACACTTTCCATATACCAAAATCCCATAAATTCTATATACTCAAACCATAATATCACTTAGTCCTTATATCAGTCATGATCTCAAGAATACAATCAAACATCTTATTATCTTCTTATCCCTTCATTATGTGAATATCGTCTACTTTTCAAAAATATCTGAACAATCATTCATGGATACCGGTACTATATACATTCAAATACTTTAAGAATTTTTTTTTGTAACAATCCTTAGAATATTCTTTATTCCATAGTACCATTAACTATACAACATAACTCTTGATAATCATACAATCATTCCACTACCTTTTTAAACCGCTGACCGCGCTTCAACAAATCTTTTATCTCACATATCATTTTTATTATCTTCATCATCATCAATATAAATACTACCCATATGACCATGATGATTCTTTTCATGAGACATTCCCTTAGGGCATTAGGTTGAAAAATGCATGTACATTCTACATTGAAAACATTTAACCATTTTCATGTCCTTGAAAAACCATTATCCTAGTCCATGGTGTGAACTAAACCTTTTCCTTTGTAATTACATGCTTTGTGTCCTTCTTTCTTACACCCAAAGAATCATCCAGTTCCTTTGAAACATTTCCCTTGATGCCTCTTCCCACATGACTTACATGAGGGAAATTGAAATTTCTTTCTTTTGATCATCATGAAACTCCATATTTCTCTTATTAGTTGAGTCAAGAAAACTTACCAAAGTTGAGATTATTTATCATATTTTGAGATTGCTGATTTGGCATAATAACGATGTTTGGAATTCCAAATCTCGTTTCATTTGGTTTCTCCTGAAGAATATCATTCCATTGTCCATCATATCCTCCATTATCGTGAATCATCTAGTTTCCAGCCATTTTCTAAAACCCAAAAAGAATATTGTGAGAGGCAAAAATCAGGCTAGGTAAACAACATAATAAAGGGGGAGTACCTTCAATATCTAACATCTTAGGTTTAATTCTATGATCCTAACCATAATTCTAGGATTATAACCTATACTTATACATAACCTTAGGGACATCCCTAGACATACCTTAAAAATATCTCTAGGGATCTCAATAAAGTTTTCACATCCTAGTTTCCAATGGTTAAGTAATCATTTCCTATGATACCAACTGTAGAGACCCGAACCTTGACGTACATGGAAATTACATTACTTCTACGAAATACTTAATACATAACAAAAATAGACACACAAGGATCATAATAGTTTAGTGACTTTGGAAACTCGTAATATAATCTTCTAATCGTGGTGAATGAACTTCAACATCTCCAATAATTATCATCCCCTTTTGTTTTCTTAACTAAAACCTTTCTTTAAATCCTGCGGAAATGAAAACAAATAAACGGTGAGCTCAAATTCATAGTAAGGGTAAGCATGGAGAAAATTAAACAGACCATATACATTTGAACATAAAAACATGAACATAATGTTTAAATATCAAAATCATGAGAAATGACATAAAACATGGCAGTACATAAGGAATAGATCATAATAGAACATCAATAATGATAAAATATCTTGGGAATAAAAATTGTAATTGTGGAAAAACATTATGCACATGATATGATTTCCATGATAGCAAGGCATTTATGCCAAGACCATCTTAGTGGACAAAGTCCGTTTTTGAATCGAGTTCACTCCTTGTTTCAGTCCTGTAACATTGAACCGGATTAACTTACCATTACAGCCATGTCTATCTCATGAGATATTAATCTTTACCCAATGCATTGGAGGGAGATATAGGTCCCACCCATCTCATAATTAAATCATTCTTACTTGTGCCACAACATAAACATAAATAATTCATCATAAACCAAATAATAAAAATGGGTTTCATAATCATCATCCCATTATAACATTATCCATATAAAACAAATGGATATCATTTCATCATAAGAAAAGTGAAACCATGTAAATAATTGAGACTTTATACTTCAACCATACACATATGAAATAATGTCATCTTAGATGAAAATGGTTTTGAAAAAACACTTGAAATGAATTCTTGAGGAAAATATCATTTCTTCTTCAAAATAAATTTCTTTTCACAAAATGTCATGAAATTTTAAAAGAAAAAGATTTTGTTTAAAATAGTCATGAAGTATTTTGGAGGAAGCTTCATGAAAATATGGCTTCATAAAACCGTAAAAATCCTTTCTTTCCGTATAAGTTAAAAAACATTTTTCTCATACTTTTGCTAGAAAAGTCAAAAAAGTACATCGTAATGTAAACAAAAGAAAGATTCCATACATACCATGTAGTAAAAGTCAATAATGGGTAAAAATGAGATTAAACATACATGAAAAAATTTCTAGAAAACATGGACATGTATGATAAAAATAACCCCAGTAAATATTTATGAATAAAAAATCACTAATAAAAACGAGATTGGAAAACATATCCCAACCCTTAGGTCTGATATGCTTCGTATGGATCCGAACATCATTTATAATGATTTAAATAATGTCATTGACTAATTAAATAATCATATTCATTGTTATGATATCATATATGTTTCACTTATGACTTTATATTACCAGTGTTTTTGTAAATTCTATTTAAAGCAACATTTTGGGTAAAATCATTTCATTTATCGTATGTGTTTCGACTTGCCGTTCTTGATATTATTACTTATATACTTATTTAAATAATTACAGAATGTAAAACATGATTTATATATAATATATATTCATCATATACATATATATTATAGATCGATAAAAGGAATGAAATATACCGTTCATGGAGACAGTAGGTCGTAGTACGCATGAACACTATTTTCGTTTCCTTATTGAATTGAATGAAACTAAATAGATGAAACTCATATAAATATAAATAAATCCAGTAGCATTATTATTTCATATAATTCATTATTATTCATTATATAAACTTTATGTTCATTCATATATGGTTAATATGGAGAATGAATCTCATCGCGTCGTGGAGACGGTAGTACGTACGTACGCCTGAGTGATGATATCGTTCCCATAATTATTAAATAGAATTAGAGTGGATGGTATAATAAATAAAAATCAGTATTATGTTATAATAACCATATATAGTTATTATTTACAACATCATAACCATCCATGTAAGGTGTTGGTGGAAAAACAGATTACAGCACGGCGTGGAGACGGTATTCTGTACGTACGCACGCGCGGTGATTTTGTTTTCCGTAGGATGGATAAAAGTTGAAATATGGTTGTTTCATATTTATAATAACATATCAGTATATGAGGGATACTTATGTTATTAGATCATAATGAAATAACTAATGAATAGAGAGTAAAATAAGAATGGAACATGAAGAAAATGGTAGAAGGTATTACCTCTTTCTCGAAGTGCCTCCTTGAAACTTTCTCATAGGGCACTAGAGTTGGCCTTTTGAGAAGCCCAGTACCCCTAGTAGGTTTATAAGGAAGTGGGGAAGTGAAATGGTCAGGGTTGGGCCGAGAATGAAGGCTCATAGTGGTGTAAGGAGGAGAGGGAGGTTTCCTTTTATAAGGGAGGAGAGGGGCACCTTTGGAATCCTCAAAAATATTAGTTTAATATAAATTGAAACTCCACATAAAAACCTCCAAAAATTACTCAATTCAATTATTAGATGATATAGGGTTGTAATATCATCAACCAATCAAATTTAGGCATTTTTGATCTTATTTTAATCCTTATCATTTTGATTTATCCTTATTTAATCTATTTAAGTTTATTTGTGGTAATAAAATTCTAAATTTTAAATGGTTATAAATAATCGCTTATGTGTTTTTAATTTTCTATAATTGGATACTTTATGCCATTTGAGACTATATAAATGTAAATTTATAATTTTTAAATATTTTTGTGATTTTTAAATAGTTTAATAATATGTTATTTTTATAAAATAACAATAGTGTCAATTTTTACACTATTTATTTATTTGAATTTAAATAAAATCTACACAAAATATATATTCGAACTAAAATATTTAATAGATTCCTAACATGTCAAATTTGTCTATAAAATTTGTGGAGCGCATTAAACAGTTCATATAATATTTATTTTAATATTCTTAAAACCATTTATTTGGTATATCTCTTAATAAAATAATAAGTACAACATTTTCGTATAATTATTTAATATACTTATTTTTTGCATAATAATTAAGAATAAAAATCCTTTGATGAATATAAATATCAAAGAATTATTAATAATAATTTTATGCAAATTTATCATCTTAAAATAACAACATGTAATTTGTTATCTTTACCAAATTATGAAAAAGACAACTTTGGAATAATTTAAAATAAAATATTATAAGTGTCATAATCGCCTTAATAAAGATCCAAATGGTCAAATATTCGGCCCGCGGATGACTAGGGTTTATATATACACTAATAATAAGTTTTTTTTAGATTTTTGGTCCTTTTGATATGTATTACTATTTCAATAAAAACTATATTATTGTTTTTTCAGTAAATAAATAATTTCTGCATTATTAATGTATAAGATAATAAGGTAATTAAATAAATCGTAAAAATTACATATAAATTACCATGATAAATAAAAAAAATTATCTTTCAAATGAGTATTTATAACCGAATTTATATTTTGTATAAATTTATATTAAAAATTCTTTAATTATTAAAGTTGAGTGAGACATATTTCACTTTCCTTTAAATAAAATAAACTAATTGTCTTAATCACCTCCAAGTGGGTTAAAATGGATTCCATTTCGACCCAAATATTCCTTAGAAAAAATATAAGCAACCAATTATATTAAGAAAAGTGTTAGAGTAATATTATAATATTATATCTACCCTTAATTACCCGATTTACCTTTTACTATGGTAAATAAAATATACCGTAGTTATTATTCATAATGCCCAAAAAAATTAGCTTATTAACACAATTTGGACCCACTGATTCCAAATATGGAATCCATTTTTCTAAAATCAATACACAAAAGTTGAAGAAATTAATTTAAAATTAATCTCGTGGTTCAGAAAACATGTTTTAAAATTTTAACATTACAAAAGATTTAAATGTTTTTACCTATGAATTAAATGTAAAATTAATGTTAATGACATAAATTATATTAAAAGATAAAAATATATTCTATTTATACTTTAAAACCATTCAATATTATAATTTAACGATATAAATTATTGCGATGAAATAATGTTGTTTCTAATTAAAATATAGCTTGTTTTTACTATTCATCAAAATATAAAAATTACCAGAATAATATGAAAATTTTATCTAAAGTAAATTATTATTTCTTGATTACAAAAAAGAATTATATTTTTTCAAATTTAACATATAAACATGTCAAAAACGTGATTTAAATTTGGTGTTCCATCAAAAGGTGGAAAAACTTCATTTTTTGAAAAATACTTATTTTACCCCTAATATTTCTTTTTTTCTTATACCATGTTCTAGATAATGTGTTAGATTAATAATAATGTTATAAATTTCAAAATATATTTAATACTATTTATAAAGGCTTGTTCATAATAATATTATAATAATATATTGTTGTTTAGTAAAACCCAGTATTGCGTACAACACATGCTATCGAGAAAGGTCGTGATTGCATGTAATTCAAGCCATGTCAGGGTGGCATTTAGTGCATGACTGATATTTTGTTTCATATAAATAAATTAAACAATATTTCATTAATAAATTGAATATATATATATACTCAATGCTACGTAGAATAACTATTATCAAACAAACTTGAAATTGTGTGTAACACGATCCAAGATTAGTGTTCCATATACTAAAAGCTAATATGGTGTCGCATATAGCGCAAGATATTCATGTTTTAGCGTACAGTAGAAGATATTAAAGAGATTAAAAATAATATATCTTACAAAATCTCAGGTTGTTACATTATACCTCCCTTAAAATGAATTTCACCCTCGAAATTCGTCGGGGTTATAAATGGTTTACTACTCGAAAGATTCTTTAATAGAAACCCACATCGAAAAAAGGAATACCAAAACGTGACATTAAAAACTAAATAATGAAATGTAACGGTTACCCAAATTAACTAATCACTGGGTTTCCACATAAGAGAACATTGGTGAAAATATGGATATGGGAGAGAAATCTAACCATCATTTTTTGAAGGAGAGTGGTAGAGGACATGGCTATGATAAAGCCACCAGTCACAAAGCCATAAATTTGTGATGACCTAAGGTACCATATGATTAATTAGATATAAGAGCACTAGGACAACAATTTTGGTTTTCAATATCATTTCCCTAAAGTTGAAAATTTTTAATTAGAAGAAATACTTGCTTGATATTGGTACAATCTCACTATTGTTCGTGCTTTGAAAAATTTCCACTTCATCTCTTAAAAAAATGAAGGTGAATTTGTTATTCGTGAAGTGTTGACAGATCATGTGGTAGAATTATGTGTCATTCCATCTATTTCAAACAAAAGATTAGAAAAAGTTATCAAATATAAATAATTCCATCTATTGTGAGGTTAATCATATACTATTCCAAAAATGAACTTATACTTCATATATCATACCTCTTAATAAAATAAAACTAGTTTCTACTAACCAGGGACTTCATTTAGGCTATTGGTAGGTAATAAAGTCCAGTCGCACTTTGGTTGTGGGTTTGATTCCCAGAACCTTGTCCGATGCGATGTGTTGTCGCCCATCCTGCAAATTGTCCTTTTTCTAAAATTACATTACTCTAACATCCCATCAATAATATCGAAAAATGTATTATCCTTAAACAATACTAACTTATGTCCAACATAATCCATTCCAATCTTTAGGATTATCTAATATACTTCAGTCCAAGCTCATAGTATAATGAAAATGATTACTTGAAATGTCACATAAAAATCATGTGAATGCCATCATTTATCCCCAAAATATCATAAGATATATCTTGTTGGTAAAATTAAAAACATGTGAATACCTTAATCATGGATTCTCATGAAGAATGGATACCCAATGAACCTTAGTGAAAACATGAATGTTCTTAAATTTTAACACATTCCACATACCAAAATCCAATAAATTATATATACTCAGACCATAAGATCACTTATTCCTTATATCAGTCAGGAGCTCATGAATACAATAAAACATCTAATTATCTTCTTATCCCTTCATTATGCGCATATCATCTACTTCCCAAAAATATCTGAATAATCTTTCATTGTTACAGGTACCATATACATTCAAATACTTTAGGAAAAAAATAGTGTAACAATCCTTAGATGTTTCTTTATTCCATAGTACCATTAACTATACAACATAACTCATGATAGTCATACAATCATTCCACTACCTTCTTAAACCATTGACCGAGCTTCAACAATTATTTTATCTCACACATCATTTGTAGTCAATTCATCTTCATCAATATAAATACTACCCATACGGCCATGATGATTCTTTTCATGAGACATTCCCATAGGGAATTGGGTTTTATAATGCCTGCACATTCCACATTTAATACATTTAACTATTGTTGATGTCTTAGAAATACCATTATCCATGTCAATGGTGTGAACTAAACCTTTTCCTATGCAATTAGTGCCTTTGTGTCCTTATTTCCCACACCCAAAGAATCTTCCAGTTCCTTTGAAACATTCCCCTTGATGCCTCTTCCCAGATAAATTATATGAGGGAAATTGAAATTTCTTTCCTCTACGATCATCATGAAAATCCATCTTTCTCTTATTAGCTGAGTCCGGAAACATACCAAAATTGGGATTATTGATCATATTATGAGATTGATAATTAGGAATAATAACGATGTTTTGACTTTCAAATCCCTTTTCATTTGGTTTCTCATTAAAAATATCATTCCATTGTCCATAATATCCTCCATTATCGTGAATCTTCCAGTTCCCAACCATTTTCTAAAACCGAAAAAGAATAGTGTGAGAGGAAAAAATCATGCTTGGAAAAAAGCATAATAAATGGGGAGTACCTTCAATATCTAACATCTTAGGTTTATTTCTATGATCATAACCGTAATTATAGGATTATAACCTATACATATACTTAACCTTAGAGACATCCCTAGACATAACTTAGAAATATCTTTAGGGATCTCACTGAAGTTTTCTCATCCTAGTTTCCAAAGGTTAACTAATCCTTTCCTATGATACAAACTGTAGAGACTCGAAGCTTGACGTACATGGACATTACATTACATTTGCAGAATACTTAATACATAACACAAACAGACACACAAAGATAGTAATAGTTTAGAATCGTTGGAAACTTGGAATATAATATTCAAATCGTCATGAAAGATCTTAAACATCTCCATTAATGATCTCCCCATTTTGGTTTCTTACCTAAAACCTTTCTTTAAATCCTGGGGAAAAGAAAACATATAAAGGGTGAGCTCAAATGATCAGTAAGGGTAAGCATGGAGAAAATAAAACAAACCATATACATTTGAACATAAAAACATGAACATAATGTTTAAACATCGAAATCTTGAGCAATGACATAAAACATGGCAGTACATAAGGCATAGATCATAATAGAACATCAATCATGATAAAATATCATGGGAATAAAAATTTTAATTTTGGAAAAACATTAAGCACATGATATGATTTCCATGAAAGCCAAGGCTTTGCTGCCAAGACCATATTAGTGGACAAATTCCCTTTCTGAATCGAGTTCACTCCTTGTTTCAGTCCTATAACACTGAACCGGATTAACTTACCGTTTCAGCCATGTCTATCTCATGAGATATAAATATTTACCCAATTATTTAGATGGAGATATATTTCCCACCCATCTCATAATGATATCATTCTTACTTGTGCCACAACATAATCATAAATCATTTATCATAACCCAAAAAATGGGTTTCATAAACATCATTCCATCATAACATAATCCATATAAAACAAATGGATATCATTTCATCATAAAAAATTGAAACCATGTAAATCATAGATACTTTATACTTGAACCATACACATATTAAATAATGTCATCTTATATGGAAAATGGTTTTGATAAAACAATTTGAATTAATTCTTGAGGAAAATATCCTTTCTTCTTCAAAATCAATTTCTTTTAACAAAACATCATGAAATTATAAAAGAAAAAGATTTTTTTAAAATAGTCATGATATATTTTGGAGGAGGCTTCATGAAAATAAGGCTTTATAAAACCATAAAAATCCTTTCATGTCGTATATGTTAAAAAAAATTATTCCCTTACTTTTTCCAGAAGAGTCAAAAAAGCACCATGTAACGTAAACAAAAGAATGATTCCATACATACCATGTAGTAAAAGTCAAAAATGGGTAACAAGGAAATTAAACATACATGAAAACATTTCTAGAAAGGATGTACATAGAGGATAAAAATAACCCTAGTAAATACTTACGAATAAACAATCTCAGATAAAAACGAGATTGGAAAAGATATCCCTTACCTTAGATCCGATATGCTTTGTATGGATCCGAACCTCTTGTATAATGATTTAAAAAATGTCATTGACTTATTAAATATTCATATTCATTGTTATGATATAATATATGTTTCAATTATGACATTATATTACCAGTTCTTTTGTAAATTCCATATTAAAGCAGCGTTTTGGGTAAAATCATTTCAATTAACGTATGTGTTTCGACTTGTTGTTCTTGATATTATTACTTATATCCTAATTGAAATAATTCCAGAATCTAAAACATGATTTATATATAATATATATTCATAATATATGTATATATTATAGATCTACAAAAGGAATGAAATATACCGTTCATGGAGACGGTAGTCCGTACATACCAATTAATGTTGTTTTTGTTTCCTTATTGAATTGAATGAAACTAAATAGATGACATAAATATATATATAAATAAACCCAGTGGCATTATTATTTCATATTTTTCATTATTATTCATTATTTTTACTTTATGATCATCCATGTATGGTTAACATGTAGAATGAATCTCATCGCGTCGTGGAGACAGTAGTCTGTACGTACGCATGAGCGATGATATCGATCCCATAATTATTGAATAGAATTAGAGTGGATGGTATAATATTTCAGAATAAGTATGATGTTATAATAACCATATATAGTTATTCTTTACACCATTATAACCATCCATGTAAAGTGTTGTGGGAAAAACATATTACACCACGGTGTGGAGACGATATTCAATACGTACGCACGTGTAGTGATTTTGTTTTCCGTAGGATGGATAGAAGGTGAAATAGAGTTGTTTCATAGTTATATAAAAATATAATTTTATGATGGATTCTGATGTTATTAATTCATAATGAGACAACTAAATAAGAGGGAGTAGAAGAATAATGGAACATGAAGAAAACGATAGAAGGTACTACCTCTTTCTCAAAGTGCCTCCATTAAACTTTCTCTTAGGCACTAGAGTTGGTCTTTTGAGAAGACCAGTACCTCTAGTAGGGTTATAAGGAAGTGGGGAAGTGAAATGGGCAGGGGTTGGTCGATCTTTAGGATAAAAGTGGTGTAAGGAGGAGAGGGAGGATGTACCCTTTTATAAGGGAGGAGAGGGTCACCTTTGGAATCCTCAAAAATATTAGTTTAATATAAATTCAAACCCAACATAAAAACCTCCTAAAATGACTCAATTAAAATATTATATGCGATATGGTTGTAATATCATCAACCAATAAAATTTATACATGTTTTGATCTTATTTTAATCCTTATCATTTTGATTTATCCTTATTTAATCTATTTAAGTTTATTTGTGGTAATGAAATTCTAGATTTTAAATGGTTATAAATAATCACTTATGTGTTGTTAATTTTCTATATTTGGATAATTTATACCAGTTTAGACTATATAAATTTCAATTTATAATTTATAAATATTTTATTTATTTTTAAACAATTTAATAATATGTTATTCTTATAAAATACAAATAGTGTCAATTTAGACCCTATTCATTAATTTGAATTTAAATAAAATCTACACAGAGGATATATTCGAACTAAAATATTTAATAGATTCCTAACATGTCAAATTCGTCTAGAAAATTCGTGGAGCACATTAAACAGTTCATATAACATTTATTTTAATATTTTTAAAACCATTTATTTGGTATATCTAATAATAAAATAATAAGTACAACATTTTTGTATAATTATTTAATATACTTATTTTTTGCATAAAAATTAATAATAAAAATCTTTTGATGAATATAAATATCAAAGAATTTATAATAATAATTTTTCTAGTATTTATCATCTTAAATTAATAATATGTAAATTGTTATCATTACTAAATTATGAAAGTGACAACATTGGAATCAAATAAAATAAATATTATAAGTGTCATAATCTCCTTAATAAGGATCCAAATAGTCAAATATTAGGCCAGTGGGTGATTAGGGATTATATATACACTAATAATAAGTTTTTTTCAGATTTTTTGGCCTTTTTATTTGTATTACTATTTCAATAAAAACTATATTATTGATTTTTTACTAAATAAATAATTTCTACATCATTAATGTAAAAGATAATAATGTAATTAAATAACTCTTAAAAATTACAAATAAATTACCATGATAAATAAAAACATTTTATCTTTCAATTGAGTATTTATAATCGAATTTATATTCGTTAAAAATTTATATTAAAAGTACTTTCATTATTAAAGTTGAGTGAGACATATTTCACATTCCATTAATTAAAATAAACTAAAGGTCTTAATCACCTCAAAATGGGTTCTAATGGACTCCATTTCGACCGAAATATAACTTAGGACAAAATATAAGCTTCCAATTATATTAAGAAAAGTGTTAGAATAATTTTATAATATTATATTTACCCATAATTACCAGATTTACCTTTTACTATGGTAAATAAAATTTACCGTAGTTATTATTCATAATGCCCAAAAAGAAAAAGTAGATTATTAAAAGAATTTGGACCCACTGATTCCAAATATTGAATCCATTTTTCTAAATTCAATACAAAAAATTTGCAGAAATTAATTATAAATTAATCACATTGTTAAGAAAATGTGTTTTAAAAGTTATAACATTGAAATTGATTGAAATGTTTTTACCTATGAATTCAATGTAAAATTAATGTTAATTATAGACATTATATTAAAGGGTAACAATTTATTATATTTATACTTAAAAACCATTCAATATTATAATTTAACCATATAAATTATTGCGATGAAAAAAGGTGTTTTTAATTAAAATATATCGTGTTTTTACTATTCATCAAAATATGAAAGTTACCAGAAAAATATGAAAAATTTAACCAAAGTAAATTTTTATTTCTCTATTCCAAAGAAAAATTTTATTTTGTAAAATTGAACTTATAAACATGTAAAAAAATAGATTTAATGCGGGTGCACCATCAAAAGGTGACAAAACTGCATTTTTTTAAAAATACTTATTTGACCCGAAAAATTTATTTTGTTCTTATACCATGTTCTAGAAAATGTGTAATATAAATAATAATTTTATAATATTTAAAAGATAGTTAATACTATTAATAATGGCTAGTTAATAAAATTATTATAACAATATATCTTTGTTTAGTAAAACCCGGTATTGCGTACAACACATGCTATCAAGGAAGGTCGTGATTGCCTGTAATGCAAGCCAAGTCAAGGTTGTGTTTAGTGAAAAACACCTTTGTTGTTACGTAAAACAAAATAAAACAATATTTCATTAATACATTGAATATATATATATATATATACTCAATGTTGCGTAGAATAACTACTATCAAACAAACTTGAAATTGCGTGTAACACGATCCAAGATTATTGTTCCATATACTGCAAGCTAATACGAGGTCGCGTATAGCGCAAGATAATATTGGTGTAGCGTAAAGTAGAAGATATGAAAGAGATTAAAAAGAATATATCTTAGAAAATCTCAGGTTGTTACAGAAACCCAATAAGGAACAATAAAAAAATTATGTGTAATGGTAAAACATTACTTTAAAACATATAAAAACACCTCAACATCAACAAAACTAAATATGAAGTGTTATCGTAACATGAAACAAGGGAAACAAATAAGAATAAAGGTCGTTGTGGTATAGTACACATATAAAAAAACATAATGGGAAACTAGATAACTCAAACCACCCATCTTGGTATGTCAAGACAATGAATTTGGTGCATCACACTAAAAAAATTAAACTAAAATATGCAGATCAATTTCTATATCTACATAGAACCTACCTAGAACTAAATTATGGTAAGAATGAGAAAACAATTTACAATAGTTATTCATCCCACACCCTATGTATAACCTTTTAATAGAAATATATTCCATAATAGTTTGAAATAAAATTATAATGTAAGATTTAAAATTTTCCATTTTAAAATAAGTATTAGGTAATCATTTGTTGAAATAGCCATTTACATTTAATAGTTACTAATTTTAAAAATAAAAAAACGACATAGAATTCTAGGAAAATTTATGACCGTCATAAACATATTTTAAGGATATTCATAGGAAGGGATAAAAATAAACACATCCATTATAAAAAATTTAATATATAATAATATCAAATCATAATAAAATTGAACAATAATATAAGAATAAAATATCATGATCATTATTTGGGGAACCTAGGGTCCCTGTAGAAAATCAGGGATAATGTTATTATATAACATATTTTAAAACATCAACTTATATAATATATCTTTACCTAGAAATTGAATTTACCTTAATTGGCTTCATAGAGGTGAAATCACACCATGTAGATAAAATTTTTGCATTGTAGTCACTATCTAGAGCATGATTCAAAACCAGTTCAATATGTATATATAAATTTTCCACCTAGTTACCCTATTTTTATAATTTCATGGAGGTGAGTAAGTCAATTATCACTTAAAAATATGACTATATCATTCAATGAATATTAAAACACACACTCATTGTTAAACACCCTTAATAAAGAAATAATATTTTAATTAATAATAAATAAATAGAATATATATACCTCTCTTTAGAGGGGAAAATGTTCACCATATTTTAATAATTTTCATTTATATAATTTATCTATTAGACCCAATAGGTAATTATTATAGGGAATTATCATTAAAAACCCATTTTATAAAGTAAAAAATGATCTTTTTTAATATCTTAAAGAAAAAAGAGATTCAAAACACCTTAAGGAACAAATCATACAAAAATAATTAAATTTATTAAACAATTAACGAATATAAATAGCCCATTAAATATCCTAATAACACCCTTAATTTGAAAGAACAGTCATTAAATTTGTTTGAGACCAAAAATATTTCTTTGGTTTTGGGAATTTCCTTAATAGATCCATTCAATAATTTATTTTAACACTAGGATAATATGGAATATTATAAATAGATGTGCATATTAAAAATAATGGAAAATCCTTTTTTCTTTAAATGAGGTTCTATTTCTATCATCCTATAATGAAAAATATTAGATATATATAATGAAATTCATAAATTACAGAAAATATGTTTTTAAATCTAATAAGAAATAACATTTTTTCTTTTGAAGGCCTATCATTAGAGTAACCTTCCTCAAACAAATCACTTACACTAAAAATGGTGTTATTTCTTCATAATTAGCCCGAAGAATTCTCTATGAGTCCCAAAGAACCCCAAAACCACAAATTAAATTTGAGTAAAAAGAAACCCAATATCACCAAGACTATTTTAAGCAAATAAATGAATAGTAATAAGTAATAGAGGAAGAGGGAAGAGGATTAAACAAGATTGCCTCAAAAAATAAGACCAAAAACCTAAAGTGATCCATGGGAATCAATATAAAGGAAATGAGGATAAGGGGAAATTGAATTGTAGAAGATAAATTAGTATAATGGTAAATAAATATAAGGCCATGGGGGTTAATTCAAGTGATTGTTTGATATATAATTTCACTATTTTAATTAGCCAAACAGAATACATGATTTTCCAAATATTGAACCAAAAGTGAAAATGGAATTAGAAGATAATGGGTTGGTTTTATGATTTAGATGAATGGTTTGACAAATCATGAACTAACATTGTACACGCCTCTGAGACATGTTTCATGATTCTCATAGGAATACTTCATGGTTTTGACTTTCACAAATAATAAAAAATGCCATTAAGACCTACATCATCTAAAATATAATTAAATTGGACCTAAAACTAAAATATATAAAGATTAAAAATAATAAATTAATAAAATATTGAAGAGTTATATGGTATGGTTGTGAAAATTATTCCATCTATAAAATTTATACGCCCATAAATTCTTATGAATATTGGTTGCTCAAAGTAGATAAATGAGGCCCAGTTCCCTCATCGAAGACATGATTCAAGAGACCAAATAACACAATGACTAACCTGAGCCCCCACCAAAACTATAAATCTCATCCGGATGAGAATCAAGAATACAATAAGATACTAATATATCACAACAAAAGACATTGTAATAGATCCCAAATTTGGTCGTAATGGAATTTCTACATCAATGAAAATATGATTCAAAAATAAATATAGATAATAATATAATATAGAATACCAAAAAACGTAGAACATGATGACATGATGATAAATAATACTTTAATAACATCTAGATGAAACTTCATTACAATATTTGGAATGAATATTAAGGGAATAATATGATCAAAGGGAAATGATGCCCCTTATGTGGGATATTGTATGTGATAATAAAAAAACTATCTTAATAATAAAATCATATCACCCTATCAAGAGATAGAAAAACGCACATTGTGCTAATGAAAAGTATAATTATACATTATATTTTTCAAAAAAATCTTCTATTATGGTCTCCTCAGTATATTAATAATGCTTTCTATAACTAAAACATCAAAATAAAATTGATTAAGTTAAATATAAAAAAATGAAATTAACAAACAGTATCATCAATTTTAAGATACATGCCTTTTATTTATCTATAAAATATCATGTAACCCATAAATATAAGATAATAAAACTTGAAATACATTTAAATAGTATTAAAATAGTTTATAAGTCGACTTTTTTTTCACTATATTGAGATTGGTCCTCCATTGAAGGGGTAAATATGGATCCAAATTTCACATAAAAAATTCCTCTATAGAGGATTTTTAGGGGACCAAAATACCCATTGGTAAGAAAATTTTTATGAGTATACTAAAATAAAGGCTTCATATGTCTATACTTTCTATACTGACGACACAACATGTGATTACTCCTGAAATAAGACGATGCTATGAAACATGATGGTGTTTTAAGACAACCATATATCTATTTATACATATCCATATTCTACTTTCCTTTATTAGATATTCCTTGAACACCATAAAAAAAAGAGTAAATATTAACTATAAATAGAACTCTATAACTATTATCCTCAATTTTAATAGCAGGATTGACCACTTAATCATAGGTGTTATAGATGAAAGTGGAATTTAACAACAAATTATTTGATCAAAAATCCACCCCTAAATATTAATGCTTTTAGGAGTCATCAGTAGATATATTTTGAATATATTAAACAAAATAAATATATTATCAATAATTTTCCAATTATAATAA
Source organism: Viscum album (assembly GCA_963277665.1). Classification (NCBI taxonomy): domain Eukaryota; kingdom Viridiplantae; phylum Streptophyta; class Magnoliopsida; order Santalales; family Viscaceae; genus Viscum; species Viscum album. The sequence goes on along the minus strand of OY728141.1, from coordinate 1,017,427,008 downwards.
ATAACTATGATAGTATAAATATAATTATTCTGACATTACCACTTTCACATCTTTTGAGAAGTGATAATGAATAAAAATTACTTTTAATCCTTCCCATGAATGTTACATTAGTGGTTTAGTCCACATAATGGACTCCCAACACTTGTATCATGGAAATTCTTACATAAAGGTTTAAAATATGAGTTTAAAAGAATATAGGTTATCAAGATGAACAATATTTTCCTCAATACTCACAAACTATCCTGTAACTTCTCCAGACTTTTATTACTCAAGGAATTTATGTAGATTCAAGTTCTAAAAATCTTGAATGAAATCAAAAAGATGATATTGAAGAGAAATATTATTCCAAATTGTGACTAGAGTAGATGAAACTGTCAACTAAGATAATCCATATTCATCTAGAGGATTCTTTGTTGGGAAAACCCCATGGATACCACCAAATAGTCCATATAAATTGATGGGTGAATACTCTAAAAGAAATAAATATGAAACATTGTGAAAAAATGTATAATAAAAAACGTCCAAAAACATGGTATAAATTGAAAATCAATATCATTTTACCAAAAGAGAATATCACATTAACACAAAAGATACTATAAAAACCCCCTTTAAAATATTCATGATTGTTTTAAAATACCCATTAACACATTTTATAAAATATAATAAAAACAAATATAACATACAATGTTCACCCATAAAAATGAAATACATGAGAAATTACTCAATTATCATTCACCTGGTCCATTAAATAACCTATTTAATTTATTTTATAAAATAATGAAAAACTACATGTGATTGTAAAAATACTTCCCAAACACATTATAACATATGGAGTAACCACATTTAAAATTACAATTATTCAAAATTGTTTTTTGAAAAAATTAACAAATCAAAAATTCAAAAATAGATCAATGTATTTTAACAAACACTATATGAAAATCCTTAAAATATTTTGTTCACCATATTTAAAAAACAATATAAATATTTAAACCATTTAATCACAACATTTTCTTATGATAAAACTCAATCGTACATTTTAAATAATTTTAAAAAAGATTTCATTTTTAAAATAAAAAACAAACATATATCAGCCCAAAGAGTTTCAATAATCCAATGGAAACCAACAAATTCATCTTAAAGTTATAATGAAGAATAGTGAAAACAATTCATAACCTCAACTAAATATAACACCAAATTTGAAAATTTTAAAAATGTTCATGGTTTAGTCGTATAGTCTAAAAACTATGTTATAACCCTGAAAATATTATTGGAAACCTTATGGACTAGGATACCCAATTTATGCATGAACTTCTAATTCATGAATAGTAATTTTTCACCACTTGGTTCTTTCAAATTTCACTACAAAACATGTAATTTCTTAAAATCTCACCTAAATCATCAATATAAAACATAAACACTAAAATAAATACTAAACATATAAAAATTGATCAGGAAAAATATTTATATTGAGATTCAAACACCCCAAACATCCCTAAGAACATAAGATTCATAAAAAATAATGGTGATTGGGCACATACTCATGACTCACCCCTTGAGTTATTAAAATCCAATATATTTTCAACCATTCTCCTTATAATGACCTTTTACCTTTCTATTAGGTACATTTTAACCATTAATTTGGTTTTCCTTATTTGATGGATGACTAATACTAAGAAGGAATTTAGAGGATTCCTATGATGGTGATGTCAGGGATTTATTGAAAAATTTTACATAAAACCTATAGTTTTTTATATTCACTATATAATTACATGAGGTTTAATAAGAGAATATGATGTGTGATGGAAAATATACATAAACCACAAATTGGATGAACAACGTGATACTTTTTCATGTTCTGTAATGGGTACACATTGTGTAATTATAAAATATCACGTTTTTAATAAAAATAGATGGGGTTTTTTGTATGTTGGACATAAGGATTACACTGTTTGTAATGGTATTACACACCATGTAAATTCATAAGGGTTGTATTTATGTAATAGGTTTGGATGAAATTATTATTTCATTCATACATTCTTCCATTCTCACAACCTAAACTCTCTTATTAGGCGACTTTTTGGTTACTCCCCCCTAGTATCACTTCATTCTATTCTTGGTCACCATTGCTTTTTGATTTATTCTCTTAGGGTATGTAATTCATTTAGTTCTTATTTTTATTTCATTGTAGATATAGTTTGGATATGGTTTAGGGATCAAATAGATTTTTAATTTATCTTATTTCATTTATTGGTGAGCCTTTTCTTTTGGAAGTCAATCTCTTGGTTTTAAATAAACATTTTTAAAAGAATATTGGTTTCTACCATGTTGAAGTAGTAGTTTCAATAAAAAGGGTTAATTTTATGAATTTCATGTCATTATTGATAAATTAATTTAGGTTTATCATTAATTTAAAGTGATAAATGGTTTCAAATTATTTATTTTATTTGAAAATGTTTTCAAATAATGTATTTTTATTGAAAATGGAATTTTTTTATTTGGAAATTGGTTTTCAAACTCTAAATCAGATTGGATATACTTTGAAAACATTTTATAAAATTTTCATGATGGTTTTGGAAATATATTATACAATTACACAATAGGAACATCAGGTGCATCCCTAAAGATACACAGGTAGCCTTAGTGAGTGTATCTCCACTAGGAGGTATCCTTTTACGACATCTATTAGAATGAATCAATATTTGTTGGATCTAAAATTACACTTATTTATCATTTTAGTGATTATTAAGCAATTTGCTAGAGGCTATCACCCATATGTGAGGATATTTTTCATTTATGGAAATTTATAACTTGATTTTTTAAGATGTATTGTTGCTCACATATTTTCATATGAGGTGGTATCACACATATTCACATGAAAGAGTTTTTCATGGATATGTGTTTACCTATTGAACTCTTGATTCCTAAATATGATTTTCATTTTTATCACTTCTACTAATTATATTATTGGTTTGACAATAATAAAGGATTATGTGAAATCCCAAGGAGAAAAAGGGAAATGGTTTATAAATGGTTTGGATTAAAAAATGATTAGTAAAAATATTTTATTATAAATGTTATAATTTTTAAATTCTTGATATTATAACATTTATAGATATTATAGTGGTATCCTACAAGGATTTGGATCACACCCCAATAGTGATGTTGGGGGTTTGTACATGTTGTATTGTCAGATTAAGGAAAAGGTAAGAGAATCTTATAACATGTTGGATTCTCATGTTGTTGTCAACTTCAGTTCGGGTTTTTCTCTAGGAGATTATTGTTCATGTGGGTACTTGAATTCCTTTCCGGTTTAGAATGGTTTGGATTGGTTTGTATTTATTTTGTGTTATATATTACATTTATACTTCTTACCCTAGTTGTTTGACCCGATTGTATTATATTCAGGAGTAATTTTAGTTTTTTTTACCTATTTCATTTGACGGGTAAGTTTAGGTGGCTTTTCTAGTTTGATCAGTTTTATTCTTTATAATTTTGAATCAAAGGGGTGATATGATGACTTTGTGTAAAAAATACCTGAGTTTGGTTCTTTTTCAAGGGTAGACAATATTTAAGACCATCTAAATTTGCATAATATGTGTAGAGAAGGGTCCTTACCAGCTCAATTCCATGAATGAAACTGAGTTACCATGGTTGGTTATAGACTTTTAGCAGGATTAAGGCTTGGTGTTTGAGGATGTTTATACAAATTGTATGGCATTTTTTTTAATTTACCTATTCTTATTTATGTATGTTTTTTTCATTGATAGATTTTTTATATCTATAAATTATTGATGTTTTGAATCTTTTTTATCAATACTAAATCTTGGTAACAAGATTCTCTAATTTTCTCATGAATGACTATTTATCCAATTTTTTTAGTAAATTCCTCCATGAAGAGATGTTTGAAATCTATGAGAGGAAGCCCTATGAAAAGTTCCATAGGCGAATCCTCTTATGGACCCTAGTTTGGTGTAAGCTATTATCCACAATATTCTAACTATGTGTCATGTGGGTTTTGGGAACCTAGGCTGCATAGTGGATCATGGTTTATAATATACTAAGAATCATTTGCCTTTATTGTGATAAAGGACACCAGGAACTCGAGGAGTGTCTTGAGTAGGTAGAGAGTATCTTTAAATTCTTGAAGACTCCAAAATATGCAGATGTGACTTTTTTATATATATTCTTGAGAGACTGGGAATTAAATGGTGGGAATATATTTAGAAAGTTATGATTGATGTGGATATTAAATGGGATTCCTTTATGAAAATCATTAACATATAGTTTTATCATGTGAAATTTCAAGCAAAATAGACCCATATATTTATGAACATATAGAAGGGTAGTTTACCATTCTAGAGTATTTTAGCCATTTTTAGTATATCTAGCCACAAAGCATGTAACTAATGAGTACAAGATGTTTTAGTGTTTTGATTTATGACAAAGTCCTGATATTAGGTTGATGTTGATACTGATTTTACTTCTGAATTTTGTAGAGGTTGGCATAGATAGGAAGACATGTTTGGGTAGACCATAAGTTGGTTCACTGAATATATAGAGCAGACCTTCTATCCAGAAAAGATAATATAAGAGTGTCCAGTTTTCATCAGGACTAGTATCAGTGGTGATGTCAGGTCATTAGAAAGTGATCTTCTACTAGTTTAGATTGGGTGGTCAAACCAAAGACTAACTATGTGAAGGAAAGTTAGGATTTTAATCTTTTCGGATGATTTGTACATCTATAGTGATGTTGTGTAAAGATATCTGAAGGTAGTGAGGAATGATCCACTCTTACTAAGGATTCATAGGTTTGTATAGATGTTTCAAAGGGAGGTGGTTCTAGTCCTAAACCTAGGGATATGTTTATGTGGTAAAGACAATATGACTTTATATAGAAGAGTGTAAAACGATGGAATTTGAAGTAGTGCTAGATTCTATTAGAGGCATGGTGTTTACTTGATCATCTACTGTGGTAAATTTGTTTGATACAGGTGATAAAAATTTATTTATATATTGAAGGTTAGTTAAAATGTTGGGATTTAATTAAGAACTTATTCCTTTTTTGTATCATTCCACACCTTTGTACAGAAGGTATATAAAATGTTTTAGATGGCATGTGTGTCGGTCGAGGATAATTGACTTTGAGGTGGACTGGGTATACATAGTGCTTGCTCATGACATATTCTAATATATTATCAAAAAGTAATAGATGAGGAATATTATGGCCAAGATATATAGTTTTCATCATATAGTCTTGGTTTTATCTATCGATGGGTTAACTCATTTTTTCCAACGTGAGTTCGACTTCAGATCAGGAAGGGTATGCCATATTGTACCTAATTTCGGGGTACTGTCTAGTAAGTTTTCATGGATGTTTCATGATGTAGTTGACCTTTTCTAGGGTTATTAACTTCTTATAGTTGTGTGTGAGTAGCCTAAGGCATTTCCAGATTATTTTTATGGGTTTCTACAATAAATAAAGGTCATGTTAACTATTGACCTACTCCCTGGTATGATTCCCATTTATATACCAAATTACCTGATGAAACATGCTAGTTTGGTGGAGCTATAGTCCCAACATGGGGACTTAGAGGTAAAATATTTATTCATCCGATCATGTTAGCTTCAGTTTCACCTCTCCTTTTTACTACGATAGTATATGGTAGCCTCATACTTTTTACTAGTTATCAGAAGTTGAATCGGGTGACCATTAAGAACAAATTTCCTTTTATAGAGATTGATGATCTCTATGATCATCATAGAGGGGATCATTGGTTTTATAAGATTTTAATATGGTCTGGGTATCCATGATTGAGATTACAAGAAGAGGATATACCTAAGACCAAATTTAGGACTCGATATGGGCATTTCATGTTTCTGGTTATTCCATTCAGTTTTTCTACTTCTCTTGTGGTGTTTGTGGATTTGATGGACCAGATTTTTCGTCGTTTCTTGAATGATTTTTGATATTTTTGATGTCATTTTGGTTTACTCTGAGTATGAGGAGGATTATATAGACCATTTGGATATCATTTTTAAAACCTTGAAAGAACATCATTTACGTGGTATGATTTCCAAAAGTGAATTCTGGATCTAGGATGTGAAGTTTCTACTTCATGTGATTTCTGAGAAAATAATATTAGTAGATACAAAAAATGTACATGATGTTATGTTCTAGGAGTATGCTAGAAATGAGTTTTAGATATAGTTCTTATTGGGGTTTTCCGGTTACTATAATTATTTTTTTGTAAACTCTTCCAATCCCTCTTATTTGATGATAGATTTTACTATAATGGTGTAATGTTTGAATAGAATTACTGTTGGTTGAGATATTTTGAGGAGCTTATGGCGTGGTTTAATTCATCACCAGTTTTGATTCTTCCAGAACTAGTTTTTTGTTATGATTTTTTTAATTCATTTGGTGTAGGTTTGGGATGTTTACTGAATTAGGGTATATAGGTTATGACTTATATATCTCACTACTTATACCATAATGATAAGAACTACCCTACCCATGTCCTTGTGTTTGAATTTTTTTTCAATCACTAAAAATGTTACATCACTATCTCTTTGGGGAGTGGTTTATGGTATATTATGATAATAAGATCCCGGAATATATTTTTACTTTGAGGAATATGAATTTATGATAGAGACGCAAGGTAGTTTATCTTCATAAGTTTTATTTTTCAATTTTTTATACCCATAGGAATATGAATTTTGTTACCAATGTGTTGAGAATAAAATTACTGACAAAAGCCATTATGTAATTTGTTATGTAGTAGTGTCAACTAATTTTATTTACTGGGATGATCTTGGAAGTGGAAGAGGATGGTAGATATGTGTTTTTGGATTCTATGAAAGATGAATCATTTTTTTAAGAATGAATTTGGCTCAAGAAGGTTACAAACATCCAGTGCCATTGCTTTAGTGAAATCCTTTATGGTGGGGAGGCATTGGGTGAGTGATATTAGTCTCCCAGTGGTGTTTTTTTTCTTCCATAGTAGGTTGGTTTTTCAATTTTCCATGAGAAAAGATATATTGGATAGTAGACATCATTTGTTTGGTATGTTCACTCTAAGGATACCAAGATGTGTAATTTCTTGAGGAATCGGTATGAGTGTAAAGGGATGAGATGTTCGATACCATATTTAGTTTCATGGGGACTTACTTGTCAAAGAAATAAGGTGTAGTTCTATAGACATTAAAGTTTGTTTTAGCCCTTACTGATTCTGATATTGAAGTGCGATGAGATTTTCATGGATGTATTCATGGCATTACCATGAAATCCAAGTAGTAAGTATGTGATTTTGGTGATCATTAAATGATTTAGTAAATTATTGAATTTACAACTTCTCAAGGAGATGTTGAATGTAGAACAACCTGGATACATGTATGTCTGAGAGATTGTGAGACATCATGATGTTCCCCTCTGTAGTTATTTCTACTAGAGATTTTAGGTTCACATATAGGTTTTGGAAAGGGTTTCATGTGTAGATTGGTTCAATGATTAAATGAAGAACAACTTATCATCCATAGAAGGATGGATAAAAATAGAGGGATATCTATGTTGTAGAGGATATACTTCATGCTTGTGTTCATAATTTCGAAGGATATAAAGAAAATCATTTTCCTTTGGATGAGTTTTCCTATAAAATTTTTAATCATGATTTGATAAATATTGTGACCTTCAAGGATTTATATTGGATACCTTTTATGTATCCCTTGTACTAGGAAGATTTGGGAGAGCAGTCCTTGGTTTGGCTGAGTGTTTTTCAGGAGATGGAGAATATGGTGCAGTTGATCCTGAGGCATTTTATCATGGAATAGATATAGTAGAAATATTATGTAGATCTCAGGCATCATCTATTAGGGTTTTATGTATTTTATTTGGTCATTCTTGGAGTTTCGCCTCATGTGGGACATTGTAGGTTTGGAATGTAGTTTATGTGGGTAGCATGGTTTTTGGAACATTGGAGATTGGTGGGAAACTGGGGTGGGTGGCCTATCAGTTTGACATGTTTTTTACTTTGATATATATCCATGATTTATTTCTTGATTCCAAGTTGATAAGGTATATAACCAATCCTTCCCCTGTGATTAGATGGGAGGATGTTTATCTTGAGCCTCAAACCACTTTAGTTTAACAAATATTTTATACTTTGGATCTCTGTGATAAGGAATTGTGTGGTAAAATGTCCCCCTAGTCAAGTTATTATGGAAGTAAACACAGGGAGTCCATAGGACATGGGATTAGGGTTCATTGATGGGGATGTAGGGACCGTCTCTCTTTGTGGATCCAAGATCTTGAGAAATTTTTTGGGGGTATAAAGCGTTTATGGTGGGGAGATTGTAATGACCCTTTACCTTTCTGTTATGTATGTTTTATCCTTTTTTTATTCTTCATTGAATGATAAGTTTCAAGATGTAATGGGGAGGAACCCATTAGTGGTTATGTTAGATATTTTTTTGGAATTTTCACCAAAAAACTTATAATTTTTGTTTTTCTCAAGTTAATTAAGTGACATATAATGGAAATACATAATGTGTAATAGATTCTAGAATGATCTGGTGAACTGGATTCATAGTGAGAGATTTTTACATGTTGTGTAAAGGTCACATGTTGATTAATGACAAAATATTGGGTTTTTAACAAAAAAATTGATGGGTTTTCCAAAGTATGTGGGACTCAATGATTAAACTACATGTAATGAAATTATATGTCATGTAAAATTTTTCAGAATGATTTTAAGCAAGTGGTTAGAACGAAATTCTTATTTCATTTTAAAACTTTCATCTCTCTGAACTAGGAGGTTCATTATAGGGGAATTTATTTGACTCCCTCCCATAAGGAATGCTTCGGTCCGTGATTGATCCCTATTTAGATTGAATTGCTTCACTAAATGTATGTAATCCTTAAGGTTATTCTTTTTTTTAGTTTGGGTTTTGTTTTATTTGTGTATGTTTTATTGAATACAGTCATCTACAAATTCTTTTCAGTTTATTAGCGTTCCCTATCTTTCAGAGGCCATTCTCAAGGTTTTGTGTCACTATAATAAAAAAAACTACGTTTCTACCATGTTGATGTAGTTATTTCTGTATAATTGGTTATTTTGATGAATTCCATTCCCATCGTGAAAAATTCATTTGGGATGTTCATTTATTTGAATTGATAAATGGATTCACCTGATTACTTATAAAAGAATTTATTTTTATAAATAGGTTTTTATTTGATAATGGATTTTATTGATTTAAAAATGTGTTTTTAATATTTGAAGTGGATTGGATTGGATTTGAAAATGATTTATAAAATTTTGACCATGGTTTTGGAAATGATTTGGAAATTTTCACATTGGGAACTTTGGGTACATTGAGAAAGAGTAATTGGTATCCCTAGTGTGTGTCTCACCACTATGAGGTAAACTTTTTTGATTGTGATTGTAAGGACTTGATATCGGTTGGATCCAACATTTTTACTTTTTTGTATTTTTATTTCCCATCTTGTATTGTCCCAAAGGATACAACCCTAATATATGGTGCCTTTTCAGTTATGGTTTTTTATCACAAGATTTTTTTTATCAATAATTGTTTCTCATAGGTTAGTATATGAGGATATATCACATACCTTCACATGATAGGTTGTTTCGTGGATATGTATATAAATTTTTACCACATGATGCATGGATTTGATTTCCAATTTTATCACATCAACTTTTTATATTTATTATTTTATAATATGAATGGATTTAATGAAAACCAATAGAGAAAAATAAAAATTATTTATAAATGGTTCAGATTTGAAAAAAATGTTTTGTGAAAATGATTTTTTTAAAGCTAACATTGTCACATTCTTGATATTAGATCCTGTATAGAAACTGTGGAGGAATATTACTAGGTTTTGGATCACACCCTACTTGTTACTTTGGGTGTTTGTAAATATTATATTTTAGGATTCAAGAAATGGTAAAAACATATTTTAGCATGCTAGATTCTCTTGTTATTGTTTCTTTCGGTTCAGTTTAGTTTGGAGGTGAGTGTTAGTCACATGGGGACTTGGATTATTTTACCTTTTAGCCTGTATTGGATTAGATTTTATGTATTTTGTGGTATATCTTCTATTTATAATTTTTAATCTAGTTTTACGTCTAGTTTTTCTTATATTAAGTATTATTTCTTGTTTTCATGTTTTAACAATATCTTGTTATGGGCTAGTTTGTGTGGATTTTATAGTTGACCAGAGTTAGTTAGTTACTCTCCATAAATAAAAATTTGTCTTTGATACTATATTCGATGAAACTAACCAAAAATATTAGATTCCATTATTTTAAAGGTCCCACTAGAGGGGGATGGTAATGTGGTGCACTAATTTTGAAAATTCTATTTAATTCAACATATTGGTCTGGTAAAAGTCCCAATCCTATAAATCTTGAATTCTTTCATCCTCACCATATATAAAAAAAATAGAGACAAAATGGCACTTAATGATTTAAAATTTTCATCCTTGAAATCCTTCTTTTTTTATTATTTGAACCCACCAATTATAGATTCTCCAGAATCTATTTAAGTGATTACAACATGGATGATCCTAGTCCAATAAAAATTAAACTCTAATATATTCTTACTCCATTGACCTACCAAAGATAAATCTTCCCACTACTCACTAAAAATATATTCCAAAATAATTAATATTTCATTATGATTAAATTTTCATCAATAAATTTTGATTTTTATATTCATTCCTGAAAAAACAATATCAATTAGCATACTCATGTACCCTTGTTTCAAGATAATCAATAACAAATAGTCATGATCAGATCTTCTTATCTCAAACCCTCAATCTAGATTCTTAATGATCTAGTTTTTCCTAAATTCATGAGATACATCAGTATGTCTTTATTATTATTATTCCTTTAATGATATCCAAGGATCAAAATCTTTTTCTCTCCTCAATACAATTTTGTATTAGGTTCTCTTAGATATTAATGAAATAATCTAGATCTAGGCAATTACTAATAGTTGGAGGGGTGGCAAATTTATCTTTTATTTTTATATATTATTTATTTTGGAAAAAAATATTCTTCAAATTAAAGATATAATAATTTTTAAAAAAAATCACAAATTAAAAACCATAGGATAAAAAGTATTTACATAGTTTTCTAGTTAGTATGATTAGTTTGTCTTCGGGAACGTTTGGACATAATCCAATACCATATAATACACAAGGGAAAATCCACCATATATGATTATAACTAGAAATAAATATTTTTACACATGTATTGCACTATAATAAATTAATATTTCATGTTCTATTCATATAGTTAAATTATATAGAAAAGATTTTCACTAAAACTATAAGAACCTTCAAAAACATAATTTAGTATGTTTTCATTATAAATTTTGATATATATCTACACATTCTCTTATTTAAATAATTATTCTTCACTTTATTACCTATTAATAGGTACGATCATTCTTCTGGGACTTCTTCATTAAAAATCAATCTAATCACTAATCCATCATGTAGTATTTTTCTAGTCATCCATCTAGTAATAAATGTCTGGTGGATTCTAAAGACTTATCTCACTTCATAAAACTCTCTTAATTTGATGAACTTTTCATGATATATATCTAATATCATTTAATATGAAACCACATTCGATAGATTTTAACCAATTAATCTTCCCATTATTCGACTGATCACCTATTTTTAATGTCTATCAGATACAAACATTATGAAAAAATATGTTTGATATATTCCTGGCCAATTCATCTACAATTAGTTTTTCTTATCATCTCAACACTTAGGTAGTTATTTGTCTCATTACCGATTTATGAAAAACCAATTTTTCAAGGTATCAACGGCTTTGTATAGGTAAGTTTCCTTGATTATTCAATGAAATTCAAGGACATAATTAAAACATCATGAAATATATTTCAGTTTCCCTCTTATAAACCACTCATTTATTGACTTTATTAAAACCTCCTTGAAAATCAGATTTTCCCTTATAACCCACCCGTAGATAATATTTTCAAAATTCAGTAATTTTTTTGAGAAACGTAGATATTTCATCCATAATATTTGGAATATTTAATGATTAGTATAATGTCATCCCATTTATATATTTATAAAATTTTATAAACTACATTTACCTGGTAAAAAATTATTCCAAATATTCATCGGGTAAATATTTGTAACAATGGTTCCTTCAGATGAGACTCCGTCTGATATTCATACATACATTTTTAGGAAAATTTCATAAATAATTCACCAAACAGAAAATCTATTCAATGAAATTCATCAAAACACTTAATCCATTTCATTATTACTCCAAGCTATTTTTGATGAACTTTATACCCAATTATCTATCATATATCTTCAACTGATGAATTATGTCTGATGACATATTGAATACTTTGGGAATTTCATTGTCTAATTAAACTTTATTTAATGAAATTTCTCAATATCTTCAATTTTTTACTTCAATATAGTTTTCTCTGAATGAAAAACATCACAAATTTTGAGCAAAATCTCTGTATCTTGGCCAAAACATTTTATAAATAAGTCTATCCACTGGTCTACATAGAGTTTTACTATATGCACTTTTTTCATACAAATTATTTTCTCCCACTCTTAACATATTCATAGATCAATGAGGTTTTTAAATAATCCTTATTATAAGAACATAAATCAAATAAAATCACTAGTAAATTTAATTATTTACCAAAAACATTCTCTAATTTTTTTTTTAAAATTGATGAGATAAAAATTCATCATAAATACATACACTGATCAACTCAGTATGGTATCCTCCAACCAATAAACATTTTCTATTAAAATTAATCTGATACTCCAATTATGATCAACATTTTTTGGATTAAAAACAAATTAAGTTGATTTATATTAATAAAAAACAAGAAAATGTTTGGAGAACACCTTCTTCAGGCCAAAACAACACATTCTTATAATCTTCGAGTTTCTTAAAAAATGCCTCTATAATTATTAGTCTTAATCCCCTTTACCATTAGAATTTGTTTTAAATTATTTATTATAAATTAGTGAAACATTATAAATCATTAAATATCTTAGGTATAATATAATTCTATTCCCACGTAAATGGATGTGGTGTAGAAAAGAAGAATCATTTAACAAAAATATCATTCAATCCATAAACAGTGATGTAAGAAACATTTTCATTCGCTTCAGAAGAAAAGCCTTCGTTCACATGGAAATATCATGAAAAATATCAAAAATGTATGAATTTTTTTTCCTATTTATTCTTCAAAAAGCTGTTAAAATAGTTCACATATGATGAAATCCTAACAAACCCCATTTAAGACCCTCATATATATGTTTTCCCTTGAATGTTAAAACACATAACAATGGATAGATTTATGTTAAAATAATTTATCTCACTTGAAAATATTATACAAGGACAAGATAAATAGGGGATGGATTCACATAACTTATCATTGAAGATAAAGAGTTTAAAAACCAATTATCAACCATAGTTTTTTAAAATTTTCCCTTTAGAAATATTTTTAGTATATTATTAACATTATTCATTGTTGGAACAAAATATATTATATCTAGTGATTTTTTGGAGACAAGATCCTTGGATTTTAAAGGAAACAACTAAGATACATAGTCAATAGAAACTATGTAACCCAGTCTGCAAGGATATAACAAACCGTGAAGGATGATCTTGTACACTTTCATGGGGTTTCACAACTATGTGATTCTAATTCTGAGAGAGAACAAGGGATATTAATTGTTAATCAAACCATGTGATATAATACATGTGAGGGGTGTCTTTTAAAAGAGCTAGGAGAATGGTTTCACCAACTGTGCGACCAAACAATGTGAAACGTTAAATTTTTAGTGAAAAAACCATTCTAAACTCCTTTTTTATGTCTAACCCACTTCTCCCTTTTGTTCCTGTAATTATTATCACATTCCCTCATCACATTGAGAGCTCCTCAAATCCCAAATCTTGGTTTTTATCTAATCCATCCAACCAGACATTGATTCAAGATTCGTTTGTCACATTGGGTCACTACCGACAAGATCTCTATTTTTTTAGCTCTTTTCATCAATTTTATTCCCATTTATGGAATTATTTTAATGTGATATCATGTGACCTATTTTAAGGTGTTTCTATGTTCTTATATTTTAATTCTATATGGATCAATCAAATTTCCAATAATAGACATGTGATTTTCTATGGGCTAATGGTTGGTGGTCTACACATTTTCCAAATATTTTCGGTGTCTATTTGACTATTGATATTGTGACACACATTTGACCTCCCTATTATATATTTTAAAATAAAAGATAATTCTTATATTAATTATTACATGTAATTTTGGAAACTCTTACAGGAACTAATCATGGTTCAAGGTGGTAAACCTCAACCTACACCACCCATGAGTTGTGTTATTTTATTTTATTTTGTTAAAACCATCCCTCAAGGTGTGTGATCTCATCACCATTATAGTTAGGGGGAATTTAAATTTAAATTAGTTAGTTGGAGGGGATTTTTCACCATTTTCAATGTAATTCAATTTTATTTATTTTTTTAAATGTTATCAAAATGATTAAATAATAATATGTAATGAGATGGATATTCTCTTAGATTGTGCCTCTTTATACGAATAATTGTAATTGGGTATAGAAATTAACATATCCCATGAATTTTATAACATAGATTGATGTTTTATATCCTAATATCAAACTAAATTCTTATAAATTTTTTACCCTTGTTGTAAAATGGTATACTAGAAACTAGGGGATTGAGGTACAGAAGTTGTGTCCCCTATGTATGATTATCATGGTACGCAACTGAATAGGGGATTGAGGTATGAAACCTATGACTGCTAGATAAGATTATTTAGTGTATGGAACATATGAGGATGATCTTGGTATGTCACATGAAACTTCTATATACATTTACATCTCTAGATATTGGTCTCCCTAGTTATACACCATGGGACTTGGTCCATGTAGGTCTGATACAATTTCTTCACGTAGCCTATGTCGAGCCAGTTATTTCCTCATATTGACACATTATATATATATATATATATATATATTTTGATATTATAATTCTATATATTCTTCTTATTATGGTTTATTCTCGGGGACTTATACTATCTTATATTCAATTTACATCATGCCTATTATACCAAAACAATGTAATGGTTTTTTTGAATAGGTTGGACTTATTATAGACATCGCTGATGTTGGAATATTTAGTATATCACACACCATTTTTGGGATACTGATTTGTACTTTGATATGCTTCATGGATATAGTTAAGGAAAAAACAATGTGCCCAATTATTGATGATCTATTGATTTATGCAAGGTAATAGGGGATCACAAGATCGATCAATGGCTCGTGATTCTATATGGAGATAGTCTTTTGGTATTTTCAGTTGTTTTGAAGTACATTTATTTTTTTGTTTCAAATTTAATTTCTTTATATATTTTTTTTATTAGAGACTAACAATACATCATATTGTATATGGTGCTAGATATTTCTATTGATGGAAGGCTTATTATTAACATCTGGATGTTTATATATATTGTTATAGTTTCCATTTACTATTATTATACAATTCATTTATCCATTTATTTGACATGTTTTTGGATCTTATTATTAGGGTATAGTCTCCTTGTTATACCAACTTGGACTGCCACATCCAATAAAAATCTGTTGGCATATGGGTGGTGCAGTTGAGGCATTGTGACCTATGAGGTTCATTTAATTTTGAGTGAATGAGATTGTGGAAATTATAAAATAAAGAACCATATGATTATTATGCCAAACATTATATACCTATATATGATTAACAACCTTAAGATGATTTATTTTTCAAACACACCTAATAATAGAAAAAAATAGTATCATGGTAGTTTAGTTTCGGATGATCATATAGAAAAGAAGATTCAGCTTCCTACATATCAAGATTGATGGAAGAAGCACCTAGAGTAATGTCTCAATGGAATAAGAATATGTTTAATGTGTGTACAATAATTCCACAGAGAAACTAATTTTCAACTAAAAAAATAAATATTCTAATGGATTGAAACAAAGTACACTCTAAAATACAATTTATAGTTTAATTTAATATGTGTGGGGATCTTATTAATTAATTGATTCATTTAACTAATCTAAAACAAAACTTTTAGAAAAATTATGTACCTATGTTAGGACAACTATTGAAGTGTATCATGATGCATTATTCAAACTTGTCCTAAACATACTATATATGTATTATATGTTAATTTTTGTAGAAATTTTCCAAAAGAAAATATTATTATTCATACTTTAGTGAAATTTTACGTGATTTTGAGAATTGATTATCTCTCTCTCTATATAGATTCTTTATAAGTTTATAGAATTAGAAAATCATATTTGATATTTTAAATTAAACTATGATCATTTATCATTTGGAGGATTCCTTCAAAATTTCATAAAAATTACATCCACTCTATGGGTTTTACTACTTATTCATGATAGATATTTTTTTTAAATGGTTATAGAAAAATAAATATCGAAAATATTCCTATTGTTCTAGAATATTATGAAGTATTTTCAAAATAATTTCTATGTCTTCCCTTCAATAGTCAAGTTGAATTTTCAATATATCTCATACCTTCTACTAAACCTATTTCGAATAATCTATATTAAATGGCCAATATTATGTCACGTGAACGGAAGAATAATATTGAAGAGAATATTGATAATTGATTCTTACTTCCTATTGCATCACCATGGGATGCACCAATTCTTTTTGTTATGAATAAAGATATGTCAATGTGTAGTTTCATTAATTATTAATAACTTAAAAAGTTAATTATCAAGAATATGTATCGTTTACCTTTTATTGATTACTTGTTAGATCAAATGTGCATTGATAAATAATTATCCTTGAATGAAATTTATTCTTGATATTATAAATTTAGGGTCAAGGGGGAGGATATACCCAATAGATATTTCCATATGAGGCATGATCATTATGAATTTATATTATTCCCAATTGAACAAACCAATACCCCTTTTATATTCATGTATTTAATGAATATAGTCTTTGGAAATTTACTTTATCATATTTTTTTATAAATTAGAGATAATATTATTATATATTCAAAGAATAATAATGAGTATGAAAAAAAAATTAGATTTTGATGATGACCTGAATGAAGTAGAATATATATGATACATTTAATAATTGTAAATTTTCACTACTTCATGTTTTACTCTATGTTTATATAATCTAATTTTAGGATATATTGGAGGATCCTTCAAAGACTAGAGTTTTTAAAAAATGACCCAGACCTTCTACCATTGTTGAGATCCATCATTTTCTTGTTTTGTTGAGATACTACTAATGTTTTTTAAGAAATTTCTCATGGTTATAAAATTCACTAACCTTGTTGATTCACAATAGAACTAATATCTTGTGGATATATAGATGTATGGAAAATTTCAATGAGCTAAGAAGAAGATTTGTTAGTTCACCTATGCTTGCACTATCCTATAATAGAGATGGGTTCTTTATATAAAATGATGTATCAATGAAGGGACTTTGATGGTTTCATATTAAAATGGTTATTGGGATATATTATGCCCCATTCTAATTGAAAAATAATTAGAAAAATTACGTGAATCATCAATTGGAGATAAGAGTGGTAATTATTCATTAAAAATATCGAAGAATTATCATTATGGTGAATTGTTGGATATATATATACATATGGATAAAAAATAATAAATTATATATCATAATGAATGTGTTTTATATGCACCAAATGAGGTGGATGGAATTGATTAATGATTTTGACTACTCAATACACTACCACCATGTGAAGATGAAAAAGGTGGTTGATGTTATGAATTAAATGATCCTTGTTGTATTATCCTTAATTATGATTGAATGAGATCTAATATTTATGTTTTAATAGAGTATGGAACTCAAAAGCATGAGAAAATGGGATTAATCATATTTTTCATAGATGAATGTTTACACTTCCATATCTGGGAATATTAAAGAGGCCCGAAAGGAGGATATAGAACTGTAGAAGAAGGTGGGAATTTCTTTGGGCTTTAACCATTATTGTGATGGAAAAATAAGGTTTATGAATAGAGTTTATATCCAATAAATACTAAAATTGAAGAATGATTTGTTGGATGAAACTCATAGTTCATGATTATCTATTCCTAATGGATACAAAAAGATATATATAAATCCAACAGAGTATTTCTTGTGGTATAGCATAAAAATAGAAATTGAAAAGTATGTATATCAACACTAAGTATGTCAGCATGTTATGTCTAGGAGAAAAATTTATAAGGGGGTGTAACAACCACTACACATACCATAATGTACATGGGAAAACATACCATGGATTTCATCATTAGAACTCCTAAAAAAACATATAGGGAATAATTTTATTTGGTTTCTATTCAATCACATTAATATGTTATAACAATTGAGTGTAATAATGGAATATTTATCGCTTGATCAGCTTTCCAGGATATATATTATGGATGTTGTAGGGATTCATGGAGTTCAACATTCTATTATATCTGATTGGGATATGAGGTTTACCATGATGCAATGGATAAGTATTCGACATGCATTAAAAATAGATTTAAACATTAGAGAATATATCATCCTCAGACACATGGTCAGTTTAAGAGGACTATTCAAATCATAGAAGTTTTTTTGAGATCATGTTCTATGGATTTCAATGGTGGTTGGTTTTACAACCATCCTTGGGTGTATTTCTCTTACAAAAATAACTCCAAATCAGGTATTCAGATGGAACATATTAATCCTTATAAGGAATAAGGTATTTAAATAATATGATCTAGGAACATGTTAGAAAAACAGTTAGTAGTACCTATGATATTAGATGAAAATGATGATAATGTTAAGTAAATTCATCATTACAATAGATTATATAGAATTGGAAAAAAAATTATACTCGTACCCATTGGTAGGATCTAGAGTTAAAATTTAGTGATAAGGTGTTCAAAATGTCATATCAATGGAATATTTTTCTGAGATGTGGAAATAGGTGAAATATGTTCCATATATTTATTAGTACTTTATATATATTGATCACATCAGGATGGTTGATTATTACTTCCACCAAATATCTCTCAACTTTATGGTGTGTTTTATGTACTGGTTTTGTGGAAGAAGATACTTGATCCTTCAAATTTACAAAATTAAAAGGTTATTCCCTTGTAAAACGATCTCTATTATGAGTATACAGTAGTCATGATTTTGTATAATAGGTGAATGGTTTTTGAAAAAATAACACTCATCTGGTCAATGTATTGTGGTTAAACCATCTATTTGAGGATTTTGTGTGGGAACCATATGATTTGATGAGGTAGAAGTATCCACATTTATTTTCATTTTTGTAAGAAAATATTGAGGGTGAAATTATTATTATGGGTTTAAATAGTAATAACTAATCATTTTAGAATATTATTTCAATTTTTTATTTTCAAGTATTTGATAGGTATATTTACAAGCATCACTGAACTTAAACGAACTATGATTGAAATATTGTAGTATATATTCCCATAAAATTGTATTGAATGATATTAATATTGATAATTTTATTATTTAATATACATATAATTGTTTTATATCATATAAATTTATTTATTTGTTCTTAAAAAAAGAACTATACGTTATTATAAACATTTAATAATAAAAAAGACTTATTTTTCAACATATTATGTGTTTTTATCTTTACAAAATATATTAATCACTACTGAAAATGATTTTAATGAAACATATAAATACATTATAAATTAATTAATAACCATTCATAAATATATTATCAATTATTTATAATTTAATATAAAATCATTTGATGGAAAAAATAGATATTTAAAAAAAACATTTGGTGCATAATGCGTGCATACCATAATATATTAAATAAATCACTATTGATGAATAATTTTAATTAAATTTATATATTATATATTCCATATAATATCTTAACATTCATTTAATGTTTTCCATTATGCAATAAATTATAATAAATTGAGTTTTAAGGTTTATGTCAATTTTATAAAAAACTGTTTTTATCATGTTTTACATATTTGAATTAAATTGATCTATTACCCATAATGAAATTAAATTATGAAAAATATATTACATATTTTTAACTTGAAGGTTGTAATTTTTTAAATATTTATATTTAATTTTTAGTCATTATGAATAGTAATCGTGATATAGATTTACCCAATTAGTAAGGTAAAAGGTGGTAAAACTAGATTAAAACTACTGGTTATGGATTTAAAATATCTCTAATACTTGAATTTATCATATTTAATGACATTTGGGACCATATTTATCTTTAAAAAAACAATTTATTTTAAAATATTAATTTTAAATTTTGAACCCAAGCTAGCCATTTATGAACATAAATTATATTTTATTGAAATTAAAAGAAATTTTTGTAATTTTCATTTAGTATTATGATTAGAGTATTCCATTTAGTTGTTTAATAATAAAAATTTCTGATGAAATTTAATTTTCTATTTTTAAATTTATTTTTTGCAAATAAACTTACTACTTTATTTGAAGATGAAATTGTTTTTACTCATAAATCGGGTAATTTCGTAAAATATTGTTTCATGTATTTCTCATAGTTATATTAAAAGTAATTTATTCTACATATATATTTCAAAAATGATAAAATGTATTCCAAATTTTGAATCATATTTTCTAAATTATATTATAAGGTCCCGTTTATTTTCATTCTTATAATTAAGTTGTCAGGGAAAAAAAGATATGTTATTGAGGCTTAAGGGAAATTGTGTTCAAAGGGGATTTAAAAATGAGATAAGGAAAAAAAATATCTAAAAAACATTTATAATTGTAATTGGTTGGATTCTTTTAACCCTATAAAATATTATTTATATGTTTTAGGTTCCTTGTTTCTACATGAACTTGAATAAGACCTTATTTAAATTCAAAACGTTGAATAATTATAAGGGTTTGTCTCCCCTCACTTAAAAAAGGCACAAATTATCCTCTATATTTCACACACTATGAGCCACATTTCATAACCAAGACCTACCCAAACTATATTCAATTTTCCATACCCATGTAATAAATCTTTTGGTATTCTAAAAATACAATGATAATAAGGCTTAAGCTATAATTAAAAGTAGGTATCTCAAAGAAGAGAAGATTAAAAGTACTCATGAGGTAAGTTATACTTGAGGTTAGGGTTTATCATCTCATTTTTTATGTGATAAATATTCCATATTAAAAGAAATTATTTTATTTTTTTTACAAAATACAACTTTTTAATTTTATATCATCAATAAATTTATATTCAAGGGATTTAATGTTTCATTCAATGTTATTTATTAAAATAGGGTAATGTTTCCAAATATTCTAATGTGGTAAGAGATTTTTGTGAGAATCTTATTTATTTTCAACATTATAAAAAATAATTTTACACAAAAGAAAATTACATTATCCATATCCTTTAAACCCTATATGAAAATAATTCTCCTCTATTTATTTGTATGATTTTCATGTTTTCCTTTCATTCTCATATCTCTAGTATATACAACAATTGAAAAATTTGTTCTAAGAAAGGTAAACATTATTTTCTCTTAGGATTGGAAAAATTTTCATCCATGCCCATATGATCATTAAAAAAATTCATAATTTATTTTAAAATTCTAGTAATATTTATTTAATTATTTTTTACCCATATATTACTTTCTAATTTTTTTAAAATGGTTCATTATTTTTTTACAAGTGAGGTACTTTTTACTAGTGGTTTAAAAAAATATTTGATTAGAAATATAATGAATGAATAAATTTTATTCTCATAATTATTAATATTTTATTCATGATTTCATTTCAATTTAATATTTTCCTTTTCAATGGAATTTTTTATTTATATTATAGAAAATATTAGATTTTAAATAAGTGATTTCTAAATTAAAATAAAATTATCTTCATGAAAAATTTTAGTGATCCCCTGTTTGTAAATTACTATATAAATAATTCCATTAATGTTACTTATCATTCATAGGGTATATGAACTAATTGTTACATAATTATTTTTTCTCTAGATGTCAATTAATTATGATGATGAATCCTTTATGAAACCTTTTTTCTTTACCAATAATTCTGATAGGAGGAAATGATATATGTTTTAATGATCATGTGGAAAACATATATATTGATTATGATTATATTATTGTTGATTACCTTCAATCCCTTAAATTAATTGGGAAATATGATATTGATTTATCATGAGATAATTATGATAAGTATGCACATGATTATGAATAGTTATTTTCACATTTTGATGCAGAAGTATAATTGCATCTTATTATGCTCATTGTACTATACATGTACATGATAATGAATAACATTGTATAAGTACCCCTCATTAAATAATCCATCAAATTAAATTTCTATAAAATAATTAATTTTCCTTTATTCTCATATATATTTTAGGTTTAGTGTTTTAGGGATTTTTGTTGTTTCCCTTATATAAGTATATATTTCATAAAAAATGTGACACTTCATCTCGATATCCTTTTTTTAACACAAAAAAGAATTAATAGATAATAAGTTTTATTTTCATGAAATATATTCAAAATTATCATCTTAAACCCATCATTATCCTTACTTATATTTAATAGCCTATGAATTTTTTTTAAAATGTGGGATGAGCACAAAATTCTCAGTAAGGGACATAAAAAAAGGAATAATGAAACTACTTAGTCCATGAATACTCATAAAAAGTTTACTTTTTCAAAATAAACTTTGACGTCAAAATAAACAATTTTTTACCAAATAAATCAAATTCTCTACCTAAATATTTTCATAAACTATTTAATACAAAATATTAATGGGAAAAATAATAAATATAATGGCTCATTTTCATTTATGAAAAACTCATGAAAAGTAATATATTCCACCCAAAAGAAGTATATTAAACATCGCTTAAAACTTATTATCATTATATTACTGTGATAAATCTATAGATTTTTGTAAAAACTCATAGAAATAATAGATAAATAGTGTAAGTAACTTAGGATTTATTGTCTATATAAATCTTACAATAACTCATTCAAATAGAATAACATTCCAGGTAAATTTTAATAATAAATTAGGAGAAACATAACAATTCAAATCTATCCATTTACCTAACAAATTGGAGAGCTATATCAATTTCAACCAACATCCTGAGCTATATGAGGATCACCCATCATCATGAAATATATATGGCTCACCATTCACCTTGGAAAATTAGAAATAACCATAGAATAATAATAAACCATGAAATATTTCAATTATACCATCATACTCATAAAAATATTCCATTTCCTTTAAAAAACCTTTTTGAAAATACATCATATTGACGGAAAGATATTTTCTATATGAGGAAAACATGAATAGTTTTAATGCAATCCAAATACAAAATATTTGTTACATCGATGGATGAAACCATTGATATCATATACCTTAAATTAGGGATATATTTTTATCTTTTTGTCAAAACATTCCGTATAAAATGTATAAAATGTTTCCTATTTTAATCCATTGAGAGAAATTCAAAAATAACATAAAATAATTTTAATAATTCAGTTATATAAATATAAATACATATATAAAATATTTTTAGTATTATTAACATGGAAGAAAATGATTTAGAAAATAATTATTCAAAACATATAAAATAAAGTTCTTAAAGTGAAGCATCATTTTCCTCGTGTTTGAATCATCACATACATTCTTTATCTTCCTAAATAATAAAATTATAATAATTAATTATTGAATTGTTTTACATTTATTATAAATATTTATTTACTTATTATCATGTTATATGCAATTATATAGTCAATTAAATTTACATCATTTGTTTTGATGATATTCAGCTCATAGGTAAAAAAGGGTTATGGTAGTTTGAATATGGTTAATGTGGAAAATATTCAATATTATATAGAATAGTATACATAAAAGTATTATATTTTTTATATGTTTATTATACTTTTAAAACTATTCATGAAATACATAGTGGAAAAATGAATTAAGTGATAATTATGGAGAGGTCGGTCTTAAGTACGTATGATCAATGTTTTCATTTTTACAAGAGCATTCATAAAGAAGGTAAGTAGAATTTTAACATAAAAATTTATTATTATAAAATTTATATAATATTATATCTTTATATATAAATATATATATATCATCCATGTGATGCGGTGACGAAAAAAGAATCACATCACTTTGTGGATTTGGTAATCCAATCATATGCACAAACAACATTATGGTTTTTCAATGGATAGAAAGGTAATAAAATTAATTTTATATTATATTTGAAAGATATAAATATATAATTAATAAAAATTTTCTTTATTAAATTTTTCATAGTATCTAGGTGATGAAAAACAAATTACATGGGTTCGTATGGTGGTAGTCCTCTAGATAAAAGTATGAGGGTTTCGTTCCTATTTTTTTGAAGAGGATTTAAATATAGATAAGGAACACAAAATAATAAAATCTCATTATATATAATATATTAATGTTATTATTTTTTTGTGGTTGAAAAATATTTGATGGAGGTATAAGAATAAATTGATTAAAACCCCATGTTTAAGAACTATACATCTTCTTCAAACAACCACTTTAAGTTTGTAACTAAAGCATTCCTAAGATGGTTTTCAGATAAAAGAAGGGACACTAGGATGTGGGGATGAATTTTATGAAGTTATTTACGAATTTATTCTCTGAAAAAAATTCTATTTATGTTTATAGAGAAGAGGAGATGGGGTGTCCTTTTATAAGTGGGGGAGGGGACACACTTGAAATTTTTAAATAAATTAAAATGTATTAATGAATTATTCAAGATAAATGGATCCAAAAAGAATTATTTCCATATATGATGTGATATAGGGTAAAAAATGGATATTAAATAGTATTTAAGTATGTTTTTATGACATTTTATCCCTTATCTATTTATTTTAACCTTGGGAAAATCTATTTCTTCCATGACCGAAGTAACAAATATATCTTATTTTTAGTATTAAATAAAAAACTTATTAAATTTAACTTATTACATTATATTAATAATTATGATTGAAAATATGAAATACATTATATCAAATTAAATTTATATAGTGAGAATAATTTAATATAAAATTTAACCAATAAAATGCAATTACAAACACATTTTCAGAAAAATTCCTCTAGAAGTATATTAATTATTTTTACAGAAAATTTACCTATAAATTTGATTAAAATAAAATTTATTGTATTATTTTTACTAAAAAGTAACTCACTAAATTTTAAAACTAATAAAAAATAAAATTTTAATTTTGAAATACTTAAAAAATACAGTCTTCAATAAAAATCAATATTTTCAAGATTCATTGAAAAATAAAACGTTTTAGGAAATTATAAAAAACTCTTCCTGAATTAGTTTTAACATTATTAATTAAAAATAATATATTAAAATTGTAAAGTTAAAATTTTATAATTTGTAAATAAATATTTTAAATCAAACCATATAGTGCATGAAAGCCCAATTTGTTTGCAAATAATGTTTTTTACTTTATAATTACCTAATATACGTATAATGAATATAACCATAAAATATATATTTAATGAATATTAATAAAACATAAAAATAACATAAATTATCATTACTTGCATTGTTATAATCTTATAATCTTTTTGAAATTTTATCATACAAATTTTATTCATCACTTAAACAAGTCAGGATATTTTTTCTTAATAGAATTTTTTTGATTCACATGTTTCTTATTCAATCATTTAAATTTTATACAAAACATTAAATTGATTGATCACTTTATTTAGAAAAACATACTCTCTATAGTCAATAATATATAATATTTAGCACTATTAGGAATGGTTTTCTTCCAGCCGAACTACTTAATGGCTCAAAAAATGAAACACATCTGACAAAAATTTCCATAACAAAAAACATGAAATATATATAATACCTGATATAATCAAGAAATAAAGACCACTTAGTTAGAAATTGAACCAATATCTTCTAAAAATTCATATATTCCAAAGAACCTTGAACTTAACATTCTATTTTAAAAAACATAAAATACATTTCTTTTGAGATATTTTATGAAAAACAAGATCACCCATATGAAATGAAAGATCATTCCTCTTTTTTCTACTAATATTTTCTTCCCACTCTGACCCTTCCTCATTTACTATTGAATCATATTCACTATCTCAATAATATCTTCTTCCAATTATGATTCCAACAACTTTTTTTCCTTTAATTCATTCCAACAAGTTTTATTCAGCAACCACCTTTGTATAATTTCTCAAAATTTTCTGTTTAAATACTATAATAAAAAATTTTATTATAAGAAAATTGAAAAAAATATGATATTTATTTCAATATCCCTAAAAATAAATTCAATAATCTTGAATAATAACCTCAAAATGTTAAATGATTCGCTATATTTTTCCATCATATTAAGGATAAAAGGTAATACTGAAATATAATTCGGTAACAAATAAATTCTAATGTTCTTTATTTAAATTAAAGGAAAATATGGGATAACCATCTTAAAAAATAGAAATATTGAGTCCATGTAATATAATAATATCATTAATATAAATTTCATAAAGTCAATCCAAATACATATTATTTTACATGGGAAGAAAATGAGTAGTTTTAGTTAATTGATCCAAAATTACCCAACTCACATTATTAACTCTAGAATTATTTAGTAATGCCACCATAAAATCCATTACAATAATCTATTTTTTATATTCTAGAACATGGGAAGGACAAATAACCAAATTTTGTAATTTTCATTGAAATTTAACATTTTAATAGGTCAAACACATCATAGTAACTTCAACTATTTCTAATTTAATTTCATCCCACAAAAAATGTTCTGAAAGGTGTCTATACATTTTTATATTGTCTAGAGAAATAGAAAACAGAGATATGTAATCCTCACTAATTTGCTCATTCTAAAATTGTGGTTCAGATGGAACACATAACCTTTTTCTAACTCTCAAAACACCTTCATTGTGAAAATTATATTATGGAAACATATCATTCTTAACCAGTTCTACAATCTCTTATAATAAAAACCTTCCTCTAAATCCTATGTAACTATGTCTGAAAAAGTTTATTGTACTATAAAATTAAACAAAATAGATAATTTTCCTACATAAAAAATCTATAATACAACATTCTTCAAATAATTAACCAAATAATCATGCTCTATATGCATCATTGATAATTATTCATTATCTTTTTGAATAAAATAATTTATTACATTGTTTTATTTTCATAGATGGTAAGGACTTGTGAAATTTGGATATTTTATAAATTATAGAAATATCATCTTTCTTATGATGAATTCTTCATATGTTAATGTATAATTAAAAATCTATAATCAGAATATATTTTACACACTACTCCATATAAACCATCTCTAAATTTTTAATGAAAATATTGCATCCTCCAGTTCAAGGACAACTATAGCATACTATTTCTCATGGGGATTTTATTGATTTCAATAATAAGTAATTACTTGAAAACACTAATAATAATGTGGTTTTATACAATGATGGGGTTTTAACAGTTATAACTATTAGTGCTGTTAAAAAACATTCTCTCAATGCTAGAAAAAGCGATGTTAAAGGGGGGGGTTTATGGGTTCATTTTTAGCACTATTAACGTGGGGATTTAATTGTGCTATAAAATCACTATTAAAGTGGTCCTTTATCATACCTTGTAAAAAATCACTGAAAAATTACATAACTTTATCATCTATAATAAAAAAATCTAATAAAATGGAAATTTATCCATACTTTTAAAAAATCACTGATAAAGGGGGTATTTATAAGCACTTCTCAAAAAGACATGGTAAAAGGGTGGTCCTTATCAGGATATTATTTTAAGAATTTCTAAAGACCCACCACTATGAGTTCTATTTTATGATCACACTTAAATGTTATATATCAAAAAAAGTATATTTCATTAATAGACACCCACAACAGAAGTTATGGCCATTTGCAGGACTTCTGGTACTTTTTGTTCTCAATAGAGGTGAATGAGGGTTACTATGGGAATCCAAGGCATATATCTTGTCACAATATTCTATTTGAAATGTGTTAGTGGAAAAAAGGACACTAGATTCAAAAATTATGTCCATTTTAATGTCCATCGAGTTTGAAAACCCCTTAAAACCCTAAAAACCCAAAAAAATAGTAAAAAAATCCTAAATTTCGATATGTGAGTAAATTTTAGCTCCATAACATATAAAATATAATATTTTAGTACTATATAAAACCAAATGATACTTAAATAATGTTATAATAAAGTGAATATCATATATTATTGTTTTAAAAAGCCATAAATCGAACCGGAACATAGAACGACCATAACTTTTTCTCTGGGTATCCATTTGGGATCTACCACAAATCAAATTGAAGCCATAAATGAGATATATTATAAAAAGAGTCTTGGAATGAGTTATATGAATGTTTTATTTAATTTTAAACACCATAAAGTCATAAAAGGCCTCAAAATTGTGGTTTTTGTCACTTACCCTAGTTTCATAAAATTAAAATAGCTATAACTTCAGATTCGACTGTCCATTTAGCATGTACCACGTATAATATTGAAGATCAAGTCATGATGTATTATTTGACTGGTTGTGGATTTAAAATAGAATCTAGGATCATATGTTATGTTTTCTTCATTTTTTTAGGTGTTTTTGGGGTTTCAATTTTTCTTAGCATTTTTTTGTATTTTTATGGTTATAGAGTTTGTAACACCCCGAGATTTTATGAAAAATATTCTTATTAATTTTATTAATGTCTTGTGTTATATGCTACACCAAAAGGAGCTTTCACAACACACATCTCTGACCTGTCTTGAATTACACGCAATCGCGACCTTCCAGGATAGCGTTTGTTGTATGCAACACCAAGTTTTACTAAACAACGATATGCGATTAAAATATTATTAAAACTAGTTGTTATGAATAGTAATTACCACTTTTTGAAATTTTGTAAATTTTATTTTTCAAAATGGACTTCATTTTTGGATTTGGAATATTGAAAATAGCTTAGGGGGAAATTTTGGTGATT
Organism: Viscum album; assembly: GCA_963277665.1. Classification (NCBI taxonomy): domain Eukaryota; kingdom Viridiplantae; phylum Streptophyta; class Magnoliopsida; order Santalales; family Viscaceae; genus Viscum; species Viscum album. Next base: position 1,017,397,840 of record OY728141.1, on the reverse strand, counting down.
TTTGGATAACTTTCATATTTTGATGAATAATGAAAATTACTAAATTTTAATTAAAAACAACTTTTTCAATCAAAATAATTAATACTGATAAAATATTATTTTGAGTGGTTTTAAAGTATATTTAGAATATATTTTAAAATTTAATACAATGTTGGTCATTGGATGTAATTTCACATTTAAACCAGACATAAACAAGTGTCAATCTTTTGATAGTTATTATCTCTTAAGAACACGCTATTTGTTTTGACGACGGGGAATAATTTTTAAATTAATTACTGCAGCTGATATTTTTTGAATATTTTAAAATAGAAATCATTTTTTATTTCATAATATCAAATATAGCATAGGCCTAATTTATGGTATTTTTTTAAACTTTCAATTTTTGATGAATAGTTAAACCACTAAATGGTAGTTAAAAAAACTGAATTTTTCATAAATTTAATTTTACCGCTTCTGTGAGTGGAATTTCAAAAATCCGAGAGGCACGGTTGATGTCAGTAAGTAAAATTTGGTTCAATGAGATGAATATAATTTTTGGTGAATAGAAACTTTTTACTTTTATTTACCACGGTTAAAAATAAATAGGGTAATTAAAGGTAAAAATCATATTATTATTACCCTAACACATGTCCTAATTCTATTGGATAAGTGTAATTCGACCAAAAACAAACTTAGGAAGAAAATATGACCATTTAGGCCCACTTGAATTAGATTAGGACACTTATTATTATTTAATTCAAAGAAGAGTTAAAAGAGTTAAAATCAAAGTTATTTAATAAAACATTTTTAATATAGGGTTATACATAAGATAAATTCGACTATAAATATTCATTAGAAAGCTAAAACGATTTCCTACATAATGGTATTTTATTTGTAATTTTTAGACATTATATAATTTAATTTATTTATGACACAACAATGATGCAGTAATTATCTTATTAATGAAATATTGACATAATTGATGTTATAAATACCCAAATAAATATAATTTGAGACTTTTTATGAATTAAACTAATTTTATAGGTTAATATGACATGTTTTTATTGATTTAATTAACTTCTTTCGAACTTATCATTCTGTTATGATTTTCACAATAATCAATTACTAAATAGTGTCAAAATTGACATAAAATAGTTTTTAAAACAAATATTATATTATTAATTGTTATTTTATTCCTAAAAATATAAGGTTCGGCCAAATTACTTATATAAGGTTATATATATTAATAATAAACAATTTGAGGTTCGTTTGGCTTCTTATTGTAAGTTTATTAACCTTATAGTGTAAGAACACAAGAAGACACGAAAAAGTGAAATTATTTAACTTAATGTTAAATCTAAATGATAAGGTTAAAATAGGAACCTAAACTTGTCTAAATTATATTTTTTGAGATGATTTAGACCCATCCCCACCTTAGCCTAGAAATAAATCAATTTAGAGCTATTTAAAACCGAACATGACTTTATAATAAAATAATATTTTTAGTTATTCCAAAGGTGCCCCTCTCCTCCCTTATAAAAGGGATCCTCCTCCCTCTCTTCCTCACACAACATTGAACCTTCAATCTCGGCCAACCCCTGACAATTTCTCTTCTCCACTTCCCTAGAAACATCCTAGAGGTTCTGGTCTTCCACAAAGACCAATTTTAGTGCCCTAATAGGAGGTCTCAAAGAGGTGCATCAAAGAAGAGGTAATTTCCGTTATCGATTCTTTCACCTTTATTTCTTCTTCCACTTCTTCTTCTTAGGTTGTTTCATTATGAAGTAATAACATCAGTATCACTCATATACTGATATGTTATTATAAGTATGAAACAATCCTATTTCACCATCTATCCATCCTACGGAAAATGAAATCACCGCGTGTGCGTACGTACGGAATACCGTCTCCACACCGTGGTGAAATCTATTTTCCACCACCACCTTACTTGGATGGGTATAATATTGCAAATAATAACTATATATTATTATTTTAAAGTGATATTGATTCTGAAATAGTATACATACACTCCAATACAGTCCCATGATCATGAGAACGATATCATCGCTCGTGCGTACGTACGGACTACCGTCTCCACGACGCGATGAGATTCATTCTCAACTTTAACCATTCATGAATGATTATAAAGTATATATAATAAGTAATCCTGAAATATATGACATAATAATGATTATGGATTTATGTGTATATATATGTATGTCATCTACTTAATTTCGTTCAACTCAATAAGGAAACGAAAACAACGTTCATGCGTACGTACGGCCTACAGTCTCCATGAACGGTGTATTTATTTCCATTTACTAATTTGTTATATATATGTATATTTTGAATATATATATATATAAATCATGTTTTATATTCTGGAATTAAGTAATCATGATCTAAGTAATCATATGAATAATTACAAGTCAAAAAACGGATGAGAAATGAAACAATTTTACCCAAAACGCTCTTTATCATGGAATTTACAAAAGAACGGGTAATATAAAGTCATAAGTGAACCATATATGATATAATAACAATGAATATGTTTTCTGTAAAAAGTCAATGACATTATTTAAATCATTATACAGGAGTTTCGACACTGACGAAGCAAATCGGACCTAAGGTAAGGGAAATATCACAATCTCATTTTTATCTGGGATTGTTTATACTTTAGAATTTACTGGGTTGTATTTTATCATCCACATCTATGTTTCCTAAATATGTAATATTATTTCCATTAACCTAAAATTGTTTAAGTCCAACTTTACCCTTCGGTGAGTTTGTAGTAAAAGATATGAAAGGAATCTTTTGTCGTTTTTCGTACGAGGTACTTTTTTGACATTTTCGACAAAAGTACGAAGAATGTTTTTTTAACTTATATGACACGAATTGATTTTTAAAACATTATTTCCAAGAAGACTCCTTTACAAGTTTTCAAGATTATTTTTAATCAACTTCTTTTAGTTCATAATTTTACAACATGTTAAGAAAGGAAAAGTGTTTTTGAAGTAGAAAGGATATTTTCCTCAAGAATGAAGTTAAAGTGTTTTATCAAAATTATTTTAAATATGAGATAATATAGGTTTATGTTTATATCCCTATTATTACAGTGATTTGATTATGTTGTGATGGAATTATTTTTATTAATTCCTTTATCGTATATGAATTGTTTTATGATGTCATGATGTTTAAGATTCCCATTTTTATTACATGGGTTATGCAATGATGTATGGTTTATGATTTTGTGGCACACATAAGAATGGTATAATTATGAGATGGGTGGGACCTATATCTCCCTCCAATTAATTGGGTAAAGATTTTATATCTCATGAGATAGACATGGCTGGAATGGTATGTTATACCGGTTCAGTGAAGCAGGACTGAAACGAGGGTTACTCGGTTAAGAAAGGGACTTTGTCTACTAAGATAGTCTTGGTAATGAGTCTTGACTAACAAGAAATGATTCTCTATGATTATGTGTGCATGCCAAAAAGTTTATTGTTTTATGTTATGATTATTGTGATTACATTTCACTGCCATGAGTTATCCCGGGTTATGAAATTATGATCTCTTTTACAGGTTAATATTTCCAAAAGTTATGTGCTTATGTATATGATGTGATTGATATTTCTTTTGTTTACCCTTACTGAGCATTTGAGCTCACCCTTTTATGTTTAATTTTCCCCAGGATATAAAGAAAGGTTTTAGGTATAAAAAAAGGATGATCTTTATGGGAGATGTTGAAGATCTTTCACCAGGATTAGAAGATTATATTCCGAGTTTCCAAAGACACTAAACTATTACGATCCTTGTGTGTGTGTTTTTGTTATGTACTATGTATTCCGCAAATGTAATGTAATGTCAATGTACTTCAAGCTTCGGGTCTCTACAAAGTTAATATCGTTTTTTAAAAATATATATAAATAAATGTGAATTTAAAAATATATGTTACCATATATATAAACATATATATATATATGTATATATGAAAAAAATAATGATATACATATAAATATATAAATATATAACAAACGTTAAAACAAAACAGTATAAGGGAGTGGAGAAGATGATGGTGTATACGATGGATGTCTCGGGTTTGAAGTTCACTTGAGGAAGGGGTGCACATTGGTGGTGGTATTATCTAATGTTCTGATAAAGGGTTGGGTATGTTCTGGTAAAGTGGCTAGAGGTTTGGGGGATCATTTATAATGGGTTTTTGGTGGGGCATGAAAAAAACCCTTTATCAGCAAGGCCTTTATAAGTGCTTTATTAGTGTTTTTAAATGAAGCCTTTAATGGAGATTTTTTGCATAATTGTTAAATCTAACACTTTAATATCACATACAATATCAGAACATCTATATCACAGATAATTCCCTTTTATTAGTGATTTTAAATGCCCAATTTGCAGTCATGTCATTATGTATTAAAAAATAACCCACTCTCATAAATGAAGAATTACTATTAATAAATAATTTACCGTTTATGAATGGTAGGGCCAAAAGTAGAGAATTGTATTATTTGTTATTAAACTCTTAGGAACATTCATCCAATTAATTTATACAAATTAACACTATTCCTTTAATTGTTAACTAATATAGTGGAATATAAAATTGTGTAATGTTTTCATTAGATCGATAGTAATAGTCTGGTACTCAAGATAAATATACATCTTAGTAACATTTGGAAGTATTGGACATTTATCTACCACATTACTATTTATAGGATCAAATATTATGCCACTTTTATTTATAATTTTTCCAAGGATTGAAACAACATTTATCCAAAAATCACATTTGATAAATTTTCCAGAAAACTATTTTCTCCTATAGTTTATAGAATAATCCTTATATTTTTTTGTGATCCTCATTAGTTTTTGAATAAACTAAAATATAATCAATAAAAAAACATATCCAAATATTCATACAAAAATCCACTCATACGATTTAGGAATATTGTTTAGTAATTCATTAAACCAAATAACATAATAAAAAACTCATAATTCCTATACATAGTATGCAATTATTTCTTTTTGATGATATCCTAATTGACCATTATATTATGGTGCCCAGACCATAGATTGACATTAAAAAAATACTATTTGAAGATGTAGTTTTTGATATACTTTTTTCATATATATTTTGAGTAATTAGTGGAGTACTTAATAGGAATATTATGTATCTAAAAGATATTAATCAAATTTGGGAAAACTGGTGTGGAAATTATCATTTATTGAAAATATTTTTTAAAATATATATTTTTGGTTATTTATATATTTAATTATTATTGATATTATTTTTATATAAATTTTTTAGGAATGAAATATAATAATTTTTTAATCCAAAATTGTTTATAATTAATTTTTTGGATGATTATGGATTTTCAATAATTTTATATTTTAAATTGAAAATATTTTTTAGAATTCCTGGTCTTTAAAATTGTAGTGATTTTTTAAATTAATAATTGAATAAAATTAAATGTACATAGTGATTTTGGGCATTACTAATTAAAATATGTTGGAATTTATTCTTTTCTAATTTAATAAATTTTATTTTTTTAATTAATATAGTTTTAATTGAAATTTTTTTATTATAGTTTTGAATGTTATAGAAACGTAATTTCATTTTATAAAATGAAATGAATGATTTTGTATCATTATTTATGGAATCAAATTTTTAATTGGGTGAATTGGTTAATTCATCATTGTTGAAATCATTTGTTTAATTTCATGATGTTTGAGGAATTCGGTATTTTTTAGGTTCTAATATCATTGAGTATGTTTACTACAAAGAAGGGAATGTTAATATGGATAGTGGAAAAATTATTTTACCACTATCCCATCTATCACTCCATTATGCTCCCACAAGTAATTTTTTTCTACTACCAATACATCTTCTATTCTAGATACCACTAAAACCTACTAGTAGTATCTTCCATTCTAATTTCTTACCACCATAATGTATCACTACCTCATGTTGTTGATTCTTCCCCTTCTCTCTCAGATGTGAAGAAGAAACTATCTTGATGTAGATTTTATGAAGCTCATTTGTGAATATATATAAACATTAACTATTTATTTATATTTAAAGTGGAAGACAAAGTAGATATTGGGATCCACTTGAAGATGGTTCATATACCTGATTTGAGATTGTGAAGAATCCCAATTCCAATTGAGGTGGATTTTGATTATATTAAACCAAAATAGTTAGTTTTACTAGATATAAATCTTCTTAGTGCTTGTTAAGACAACTAAAGTGAAATTATATCCTAAATGAGAATAAAAAGCTATGTGCTGCCATATAACATATATTCATCAAAGGAGATGACTTTTCAGAAAAATAACTATAGTTTCACCTATCATCAGTGACTGGATGCTGATCTAGAATAAGAACATCCAAACACCAAAGTCAAATATCCTATGGAAGAAACTGAGGAACCCAGAATTCGAACCATTGATGATAAATATTCTCAAAAATGCTGATGTTTCAACTTTGAGAATGAAACCATGCCTAAGCCACAATAAGGAAGACACCTAAAATTCAAGCCAATGGAGAAGGATCTGATGTCTTGTAAGGATGAAAGGCATATTTCAACAAGTCTATAGAAAGGAGATTCACCATGGAAAATAGATGGTGATATGAATGTACCAATATAAGGGTTGGGATGGAAGCCTTGTATACCCACATATAGGTGGAGGTTAAGTCTATGTATGTTTTAATATGTTTTTACTTGTGAGATGATGACTTACCAATTTTCATAATGGTAATACTATGTATGTGTACAATTTAAATATCCTTGTATGGGTAATATATATATACATAATTAAGGGGAAATTTTTTAGGAGGTTAAATGAATTCACATCAAAATAGCACAACTTCGTGACTTTATACAATAATAACTACTGTAAAATTATCAATTCAAATCAGAATATTGGGATATGAATAAAATTTTTTTGGAAGGTGATAGAGAATTTAGTGAATTTTGAATAGGAATGAAGATCTCACTATGTATTTATTGATTACATAGAGATGTTACATGTTTAGGATATTTTCTACACTCCCCTAACGAATTCAAAAAGAGAAATCAATAAAAGCATGGGATCCTTCAACATGGATGACCCTACATTTCAATTTTTCATGTTATAAATGTTTTAGGAATATGAGGATGGGTTTTAATATAGAACTAGATACCAGATTGGTGGGACATAGAAAGGATTCTATATTTCTTTTTCTTATTTATTAATTTTTTAATTCTATTTTCTTGTTTTTTAAATAAAAATAATGTTAATCCTTTTACCTGAGTTTTGTGATCTATAACCTCTATAATTGGAGAGCTAATTCATGGGGCATGATATAAGAAGTGAAAATCTGCATTTTATAAATATTTGAGCTTGATTATGATCATCTTCACTTATTTCTCACCCTTATCATATTGTAATGGTAAATTGGGGTGTTATGAGAGTTCAATTATACATAATAATAGTTTATGACTTATCATACCCTTTATATTTTACACTTATTTCTCTTATATTCTCATTCAATTGGATATGATATGTTTTTTACTTTTTTGATCCCTTGATGATCACTTTTTCTTAGCCAAAATTCTTGAATGGAGTGTTGTGGATGGAAAATTTCTTTACTAAGGGAGTGTGGTCATGTACTCGAAGAGATTATGCTAAAAAATTCTCAATATTTTGGAGGATATAGGTGTGTGTGATGAGATATCAACCATGAAATGGTTGTTATTAGGATTTCTTGGCATTATTTTTTATAAGATCTAATAAAGGGAGTTAAGAGTGGATAAAACCATATCTATACTTATTATTAAAGACTACCTTCTATCTCCATTATTCTTCTATTTCAATATTTTCATATTAATTAAAAGCTTCATCACTCTTTCCACTACCTCTGTGATTTCGATTAGAATTTCTATATATTATACTTTACTATTTTAAAATATATAAAATCATAAAAAGAGTTCTGAAAACCCCAATAGGGAATTCCGCACTACATCATTGAGATCAAACATTATGTTTTCTTGTATTCTATGTTTAGGTTAATATAAATGTATTTGTGACCATCCTCATGAAAAGGATGTGTTTGTTAAATTTTCTTCATTTATAAAAAATAAACATTTTTCATAGTGGGTATTTCATCATCTTTCATAAATAACGGAAACAAAAAAATAAAGGAATCCCAAAAAATAAGGAAATAAAAAAATGATGAGACCTCACCACCCCATGGAATACTATGTTGGATTTAATTCCTTTAGGATTATAAAATAGTTCAATATTTTGAGAAAACAATATTTTGAAGAAATCATTGAGGAATTTATATCATATATTAGAATAAAACTCTTGTAAGATGTATGTATATATCTAAATGATGTTTTCCCATTTTTCAAGACTATTATGTAGAAGTGCTCTAGTTTCCCACTTTTGACATTTATCTTCTATTATATTCAACGCCATGGATTCCATAATTCACATTATAATGATTATTTTAGGGTCTTGAAGGAGATGGTATGTTTATAAATTAGAATGGTTTGAAAACATTTTAGGATCATTTAATTTCTAATTTTCATTGGAATGAATTTTACTATAATAACATGTCAATATGATTTTACATGATTAAAAATATTTAATAAGAACAACACATCCTGTAATTTTACTTGGAATAGAGAACACTTGGGGTGGTATATTTTGAATAATATATTTAGGAGGATAACTACCTCATTTTTGAAACAAAATTTCTCCCATTAGAATTACTAAATAACGAATAAGAACAAATTAAACTATTTTAGGGAGTTGTCAATATCATATATGAACCAATGTTTTTATATTATTTTAAATTTTCTATGTCTGATCATTATTGTTTATTTTCTATTATCTGTATTAGAGAGATTACATGGAATTTAGATTTTCTAGAGAGTATTAAAAATTATTCTCCTATAGAATAAGATTAACAGTTTTTTGAATTGTGTTTGGGTATCAAAAAGGGTATTAAAAAATTTTATATAGTCAATGAATTAATAATATTTTCGATTAAAAAAATTCATTTATCTTCTAAAAGTCCAATTTCCACAACCTATACACACAATTTCTTGGGATGAAGAAGATGATAAATACCCTTATATTTTAGTTTCCCCAATATCACTCTGTAATAGATCTAAAATCAATATTTCTTATTTTTATGAATCTCAACAAGGGGGTCTCCAAAAGTTTCGAGGCATAGAATATGGAATGAATCACATTTGGGGGTTCTTAGAAATGAATCCACAATATACTTTGTATTGCTGGTTGAAACAAGGATTGTCTGGGTATGGAAAGACTAAACATAGAACCTCTTGTGTGGTTATCCCATGATTATCTTTCTCCTTTTCTCATTTTCTATTTCATATAATTTTTCTATTTATTTTAAATATTGTTTATTTTTTTGTAGGAAAACAATAAGGTAGTTGATTCCATGTGGCTACAATTCATGGCCAAGAGGTACTACAAGTTGAATCCAACATGATCTAACTTCCTAACTCAAAACATGAATGCATAAACATTAAATTTTAGAGTTTGAACACTAATGTGAATATATTTACATTTATTGGAACAATATAGGAGTAGTTAGGGATATTTCTAAAGATAAATGGTATAGTGAAAATCACTAAACTTGGATGGTAAAATCTCTTATATACTAGGGGAGCATTATTAGTTTTTATCATTCACTTATTTAATACTCGTTTTAGCTTCTATAATGATTTTATGTACAAATTTTGCAGTAATTACCCATAATTTTGGATAATTATATATATATATTTTATTATATGGATTCTTACCAGGAATGTTCATGATCAAGCATGCTCGACCCTAAAAATTATTATTAAAATTTAAAATGAAAATATAACAACATGCAACATGTGGTACACAAAATACTACCAAATCAGATAAATGACTACACATCACCACCCAAATATTACAAGATTGTCCTAAAACCCACAAAAGACTCATAGATCCATGATCATAAAATTTGAGTAAAATACCGGCTCCACAACCATGAAAATCGCTGCACTCTATGGCCCAACATTCACCATGTTTTTACAACTATGTTAATAGAGACCTGCACTGCATCCCGAGGTCCACCCCGCATCCCGAGGTCTCCTTCCTACATTTCTAGAGCATCCTGCGAACTGTCTCAATGATGTCGATGCCTCACTGTACCACCCGACGCACAACCTATGTCAATCACTGGCCTGCGCCATAGCAGCCGCTCCATCCAGACCTTATCGCCAGCAGTAAATGTGCATCTTCCCATCGCTAGCATGTGCCAGACCAGTCGCATCTGACCCTTATCCCTGATAGCAACCAATTGAAAGAACCTGCATCATTTTATCCTGCATCAGCCAATCCCGCATCATCTGACACAGAAATCTAGATTCTAATGCCACAGAAAGCCTCGTTCTAACTCACAACCAATACACAGGTACCACTATCGTCAATCACCGCAATTCATGAACTCCCGAAGCCACCGGGATCTCTGTCTGCCTTTTGACGTTTCCAAATATGTACTTCTATCAAGGTCCCGCAAATTAGGGCCCTCTGAAACCATAGAAAGACCGCAAGATCCCACAAATCCTGCACACAACCTGAGGTATTACCACAGTCATTGCTTCACCTCATTGGAACCGGCCAACACTGTCGGAAGACCACCGCCGTCGTGCTAGCATGCCCAGAAATGCATCCTTTCCACCACATCCCAGTCTCCATGATCCACGTCGTCACCGAAAGCCATCCCAACATCATCATCGTCAGAGTCATCCGACCATGCCGGAAAACTCCATCCGAGCATCGTGCCAGCAGTCCCTATGCGACTGTCAACGTACCACCTGGAGCCCACCCACCAGACCTCGTGTCATCGGACCGGAGAGAACAAAATCATGTCGTCTGTCCGAAGACTCCGCTACGGGGAAGCTCCTCACCACCGCACCGACACCCACTCATCGAAATCTCCAGGGTCCCACACCCATTGGACGATCCCCATGGGAACCCTCTGGCCACCGATTCTCCATACATGCCATTGGCAGCACCTCATGATCGAAACAATCCCTCATCATAGGTCGGAATCAATATTTGGTTGGTGTCCATGCCTATAGGCGGGGCTAAGAAACGATCTCTGTCGGCCACCCCCGGAAGCTGATTCAATCGCGTGTCGCCTCACCCGCCAAAGCTCTTTGTTCAATGTCAGCCATTCTGGCCTCGCTTTTCACGGTTCCTTCGAACCATTCATCACATCGATAGTGATTTCATCACCACCCTCCTCAATTGGAGCATTATATTTTCGACATGCAGTAAACATCTGAAAATGACTAACGAATTCATCATCTCTACTTTGAGAGATTGGTGCCAGATATTTGACACGATCTTGATGAGAGAGAGGCTCCCCATCCATGAGAGAGAATCTCTCCATTCATATGGATTCTTATGTTACTTATATTTACAGGTTTGAAAATTATGTTGGAATTAATTTAGAAAAATAACATACACCCTTAAATTGTTTTGTTTTACAACCTTTTCATTGGTAAAAATTATACTATTTGAGTTGAATTGTGAATACTTGTGTCGTGTATAATAAAAAAAATAATTAAATGTTAAAAAAAGATGTTATTGGATGTCTTGTGATGTGTTTTATAAATCTTTCATGAAAACCATTCAAAACTCATTGAAAAGCTGAATTGTATGTTTTTTTGAACCAATTATTTCCCACCATTTGATTCAATTTGGAGGATAATTATAGGTTTTAATTTTAAAAGGGTGGGGGTATTTTTATGTGACACATGTTTGACTAAATTAAATACACATTAAAAATTCACATCACTTTTTCAAAATTACTCCCTTTTGAGAATCAATTTATGGTATCTATAAATAAAAATTTCATTAAAAAAATAAAAAAAAAATTGTTTCCAAGTTAGTTAAATCCTAAATATATGTGTCATGCCAATGAATAATATCATGCTCATTTTGAGGGATTTATTTGTCTATGAAATTTCTAAAATTTCCTGATTGTTGAGTGATTTTATCCCATATTTTTATGGACATAATGTTTTAAATCTCTGAAATGAGGCTCGATAGGTTATATTCTAGTGTAATTGGAATTACACGATTTGGAATAATGAGTTGAATACCTAATCCTATTAACATATTCTTGGAAAAATGGAATACCAAAAGGATCCATCTTTATCCACGTTAATATATGTCCTTTGAATCTAATGTGAAATGATAAATTGGTATCCCATAGTGAATCTCTAAGAAAAGAACTATGATTGTTGTTTAAATAATTAAATTCCAAACACAATAATTGATTCACACATTTCATTGAAAAAATTCATGGATGCTAAAAATTTAAATAAATTAAATTTGTAAAAATGAGTACATTAAGGAGATGGAAATATTAAAACGAAATAAATAAGGAGAAAATAAATTCACAATAAAATATCTTTTTTTGTTTCAATGAAGTGGAAAATAGAACTTTAGTATTAGGAACAAGGGAGACTGTAAAAATAATAATTTATTCTTGTTAAGAATCTAATTCCACTTGAATCTCACTATTCTACAATTCTTTTAGGTGAAATTGATGTTGGGTTGAAGTAGGGTTGTGGGTTTTAATCATATAGGAGGCATGAAGGTTTTTTAGAAATGATGTTATATGGGACTTAGATTAATTCAAGTGTGAATTTTATTCATGATAGAATTTTCTTTTATTAGATATAGACTTTATGAATAAATTTTAATTGATGAATTTCTTAAAGAGATGTTCATTAAGTGTGAAGGAGTTTAATATTTTTTTTCTGATATAATTTCGAATATCTTTATTTAGGAATTAGTGGATTATAAAATATTGTAATTTTTTAAAATGGATATTAATCCAATTTGAGATAATATGTGTTAAAATTATCATTCATTAAAAATATTATTGAATATTATTTCTTTTGGTGATTAAGAGATTTAATTACTATTGAAGGTTTTTTATTTTTTTTTAAGAATAATTATTTTTATTAAAAATTTAATAGAAAATTGTTTTATTGTTGAAATGTTTATAAATATTCAAAATATTAATTAATTTCTTTTTTAAAATTTAACTAATTTTTTGGGAAATATTATTCCTTGAAGTTATCGTTATGTTTTTAGTTATTCATTTAATTTTCTCTAATTAAATTTGTGATTTTTGGAATAACATATTAACAAATTATTGTAAGTTATTCTCTTATTATATAGGAACATTTATATTTTAAATTATTTTTTTAATAAATTTTTTTGATTAATGTTTTGAATGCTTAAAAACATAATTTCATTTTATTTAAATTCCATGAATTATATTTTTTCATTATTTTATGTGTCTAAATTTTAATTGGGGGAATTGGTTGGATAGTATTTTATTTTAATATTTTTTATAATTCTATTGAGTTTTAAAAAATACGAATTTTCCATGCTCTTCTACCATTGAGGATGTTTGCTACTACACATTTCTCTTATTATTTCTATTGGCTCTATGCTATCGCTAGTAGGAAAATTATTCCACCACCAGCTCATATACCACATGTTCACTCTTCTACCACCATTTATTCCCTTATGCAACTTCTACAACCACTATTATAGTCACCACCAAAACCTACCACCATCAGCTACCATTCTTATTTCCCACCACCAAAATTTATCACTAACATATGTTACAGATTCATTCACCTCTATATAAGATCTAAAAATGAGATGAGTATGACGTAGAATAACAAATTCTCATCTGTTAATGAAGTTGAATATTGAATATATCCCAAGCTTGATGTTGGATGATGAACTAGATATCGTGCACCACTAGAAGATGATATATATACCCAAGCTGGGATGTTGAAGAAATATAATGCCAAAATGAGCAATATTCTGATGATGTGAATCCAAAATGACATGTTTTACTCGATATGCATTTCCACTACACCAATTTTCAAATTGAATATAAATTTTAGTCTAAATGAGTGAAAAACTGCAATAAAACCGAACAACATTAGATTTTCAAAATGAGACAAATACTCCAGATGAAGAACCCTAGCAACACCTATCAATAGTGACCAGATTCCAAACATAGTTAAAAATAATCGAACAAAAAATTCAAATAACAATATTCAAAACGAAATAAATTATAATTAGACATATTAATGATGGGGATGCATGACTGTGCCAATTATACCACTTATGAATTGACATGTTCTTATGCCTTGATGAGGATACAACCAAAAATCTACGAAAATAAAGAAGATGGTGAGATCAAGTATGGATGAAAGGGGTATTTTTTAAGGGTAGAGAAATGGGTTTCACCTTGGTGTAATAGTGTTTATAAGTCCATGGATATATAAAGGCTAAGATGGGTTATATGTAAAAGTATGTAAGGGTTGAGATTAAGGGTTTATAAGGGTGGTGATTGGTCGACTTTCAAGATTGTGAAAAGTCTATTTTAATAAATGTAAAAACGTGTAACTGTAATCCTACACAATTATTGTAGTTATACCAAAATATAATGTTGAAACATACACCTGCATAAGGTTAAATTTGAATGATTGTAATATATGTTACGTTTGGGTGGAACCATTTCTTTATTTTATTCAATAAGTGATATTGTAAAATTTTAAATTCAATAATGAATGTAGGGAGATGCATGGGAAGATTATGGAAGGTTATGTAGTGTTTTGGGAATTGTTAACTGAGTTGGATATCCTATAAATTCCCTGTTGATATTGTGGGGATATTATCTTTCATTAAGTATATTTTCTTCACACATATGAGAATTCACTGGATGTTGATGATAAACCCTTGGGATCTATTGACATGTATGACCTTCCTATTTTAATTTTAATGTCACTATTTTTTTTTGATAATTTTTATAATTAGTAGGAGGCATTGTCCTCTATAACTAGATTCGAAATTCATGGGACCTATCATGGATTATCTTTTTCTTATACTATTTTCTCCATTATGTATTTCTATTTTCCATTTTTGAAAACATAATTTTTTTTTAATTCTCATTAAGTGTTGTGATCTCAATCCTTCAAATAAGGTTCTAATACACAAGGCTGGATCTATGAATCAAAACTCGACATTATATAGATATTATATTTTTATGTCAATCAACATCACCTCTTAATATCACATAGAGATTTAAATAGTTAATTAGGGTGTTGTGAGATTGAACGTCTTCATAGGAATGGTTTTCTACTACTCTTCCCCTGGTAACATTTCCATTTATTTTATTAGTTTCTCATTCAAGTGGATACAAAAGGATGTATGAATTTTTTATCCTTTTAGTATCACATTGTTCATGGTAAAATTTTGGTACAGATTGGTGAGGTTGAGAAATTTCTTTACTTTGGGATAGTGATCATGAATTGAGAGTGATTATACACAAGGATACTATATGTTTTATGGTTTTTTTTCAAACCATCAACTATACACTATGTGAGGTTGGGAGTTGACTATTTTCTCATTAATAAGATCTATGAAAGATATCTATGAGTGGATCAACCTTGGTCTGAACTTTTTTTACATCCTTTCTTCCATCTATTATTTTTTTTATCATTTTCTTATTTCATTATTCATCCACTATTTCATTACTCTCCCCACATCCTCTATTAATTTTATCCATATTTATGCATGATTAAATTTTATTTTATCAAATATATAAAATCAAAAATTGAGTTTTGAAAACACCACTTGGGAATTCAATACTACTTCAATGAGATCGATGCTAGAGTTGACCAGTATTATATATTTAGGGTACTATAAATTTTGTTGTGACTACCCTTATTATAAGGGAACCGTCATCTCTTAGATCCCTAGAGTTTACAAAATAATTCGTCTATATATTGAAACAAATACTTATTCATAATATTATATTTATTCAATTCTCTATAATCATTAAAAATGTTTTTAGAACCATATTTTTTTTAATAAAATAGGTTCATATCATGGTTAACTTCTATATTTAATTAAACCTTTGGTTAGAATTTTTTGAACTATATTTTAAAATTTTGAAGTTATAATTGATCAATTTATTAAGGGGGTTTCATAATTTACTTATTATCAAGAACTACATCAATAGAAAATTTAACTTATTGGTCATGTTTATTAATAAAAAACTCATTAGAAAAATATCTAGATAATCTTTTACATCCGTATATAATTAATTTAAATAATTCCATTATTTAAAAATTTATAATCAAGAAAAATTTCATTTTCATCTTTTAGTAGTTTATCAACATTTTAATATGTTATAAAAGGTACGAATTTACTATTATATAAAAAAAGATACTCATTTTAAAAAATAAATTCATTGGACATGTAATCATTCGTAGCTTGGTAAATTAAAATCCAATCCATACCAATAAGTATATAAAATTATAAAATGGTAAAGGAAATAAGTTTTGTAGAGAAAACCCTTGAATAAATGATAAAAGGATGATAATTTTTAATTCTTTTTTTCTTAATAGTACCCCCTGTGTTTTTATGAAATGTCATAACTAAATTTTTTTGGTGAGATTTCTAATTTACAATAAGATTTCATAGAAATGAGAAATGTATAGAGCCTTAATAAAATAAGACATTTTCATAATCTGTATACACAAGTAATATACTTAATATAACTTAATTGGTTGGTCCAACATCCATTGATGTATTTTCAATAGAAGTAACCCAAATCATTAACTTATAGTATTTCTACTACCAATAATTAATTCTATTATTTAGAAACACTTTAGTAAAATGACCCATATTATTATATTTAGAACTTTTTACTACCTGGTTGTCAAAATTGGTCATTCCACTAACAATATATTTTTCTTTAAAATTATGATTCATATCCAAAATCTTAACATATCATAATTACATCCCATATTTCATAATATATTTCTTAAATTGATTTTTACCATATAAATAAGAAGTTGGAAACATTATTTTCTTATATTTATATTTCATTGATGGATTCTTCCCACTTTCTTATACATATTACCCATTTTTTCATGTTGTTTTAGTAAAATTGATCATTATAAAACTTTAATTCTACCATCTCATTATAATAAAAAAAATTCTCATAAATTTTAAAATTATTGATATTCCAAATCTTTTATTATCTTTTATTGAATTGTGAGTAAAACTTATTAAGTTTAATATCAATACCTCCAAAAATATTTAAGGTTTACCATTATAATTGGGTGAGGTTTTCTTCATAAAAGGACAATGAATGTTCATCCTTCAACCTCAATTACAATATTTTTTCTATAATAATTCAAAAAACCATAGGAAAATATTTATCATAATAAATATTCTAAAATTTATCTCGTTCCATGATGTCAATCTATTCTCTTTCTTTAGTTTTCTTAACTATTGACTAGCATTGATCAGATTCTCTTTCAAAATGGGAAATATAAGGAGGCATCTTTTGTTGATCTAAACTAACCATGAATTCAAATTTATTTTCTATATAATTAATACATCCACTAGATAACATTGATTCATATTATCCACTGATTTTTTGATGGTTATATATAAAAAATTTCTCTATTATAGATATTTTCCTCTTGGGTAGACCTACTTTCCCTCTTTCATGGATTCCACCACCATTTATATCCTATATGAACTAGTTCATCACAAAAAAAAACTACAAATTTATAATTACAACAATAATAGGTTGTTTATTTGGAAGGATATTTATCTATTGGACACTTCATACATTATCTTCCCTAATTCATTTGTATAAAACCAGTCTACGTAGTCATAGGATAGATGATACAACATTGTAATAATAAAAGTATATATTATGATAAACATAAATTATAATATCCTAAGGGTGTTTAATTTAATTATTAAAACCTATATAATTATCAAATACTTTCCTATGATATCATATATAAAAACCAGACCTTAATTATTCCCTAAAATTGATTCATTACATAGAAATTCATTTTCTTTTATTTCAACAGACCTTTTTGGATTATAATTTTGATAATTAAGTCATCAATATTACATAAATAAGTATTACATCACAATATGAAAACATTCCCTCAGTACATATTTTTACCATAATATATAATTTTATGGTATAACAAATTTTCTTTTCATGACATATCATCTTGATTTCTCTCTTTACCTAATCATCTATTCTACTCATCCATAAAACCCTATAAAAAAATTTAAAACATAGTATTAGAATAATAATATTAAAATGGTTTATATAAATATGATGAAAAAAACATATTTTTACATGAATACTCCTAAAATATTACCTTTTCAAAATATACTATGAACAAAAAATGATCATTTTTATTCCAGTAAAATTGACATTTCGGCCAAAATATTTTCATAAAAAATTCATAATAAATATTAATAGAAATATAATACTAAAAACTGTGTTTATGAAATTATGAAAAACGCATGAAAAGTTACCCATTTCATCTTTAATAAGTAGTGTAAACATCCCTTTAAACATTATCCCATTAGGTTATCTTGATAAATCATATGATTTATATAAAAACACATAGTAAGAATATATAGATCATATAGGTAACTTGGGACATAATTATCATATCACTATTAAAATCAATATTACAAGTGGAATAGCCATACCTGTAAATTCCAACAACATCTTCAGACAATCCTAACTAGTTAAATTTATTACTTTATCCAATGCATTGTAATTCACTGTCAAGCTCACCCATATTGATGTTCTATACTTGGATAACCAAAAATCATGAGTTATATCCTTCTCACACATCATCAAAAACAATACCCATGAACCATAAAATAATAATAATAACACATGAAACCCTACTTTTCTATCATCAGACACAAAAAATATTCTTTTCAACCATAAGAAAAAATATTCTTGATATCGTAATATCCATTGCATTTAAAACCATTTTTTAAAAGGCACATAATAAATAGAAGGAGGGGTTTTCTTTAAAAAAACACAAAATATTGTAATGTAATCCAAATTGAAAAAATTGGTTAATATGTTGGAAAAAAATAATAATGTGTATAAGATAAAATATAAAATACTATTTATTTTTATCAAAAAAATCAGTATAAATTACGTAAAAAATTATTTTAAAACATTTTAAACAAAGTTAAATTTTTCATAAAATCTAATTAGTAATTCATATAAACCCATATACATAAATCCTTATAATAATTTAATGAATATTTATATTAAAGAAAATGATTTAGAAAAAAATCATTAAATATTTCAAGGAGGTTTTTAATGTAATGTTTCCCTTACATCAAGTCGGACTCAACACATAATTTATTTATATTCATAAATAATAAAAAAAAATTAGTTATATACCTTCACAATAAACATTTTTATGTTTATTATTCATTTTATTTTAATTATTAGTATGTTATATTAAATTACTTGATCAATTAAATTAACATGAGACGTTTTGATGATATTTTCCTCATGGGACAAAAATTCATTCAGTAGGTCAAAAATGCTAAAAGTGGTGATTATTACATCTTATATATAATAATAGTCCTGAAAAAACTATCATTTTTATAGATTATTTATTATTTTAAATGAAACCATGACAAATGGTTATGAAAATAAATTATCTTACAATAATGGTGATGGTGGGTCATATGTACACAGGGGTAATATTTTCATGTTTCAAAGAGGACGAGGGAAACAAGATAAGTATCATTTTATATTTAAATGAAATTTATTATATCCTAAATAAAAATTTATATCAATAAATTTACATGTATAAACAATCTAGTTTATGTGGTATTGAAAAATGTAAAAAATCACTTCATGGAGTTTTTAATCAACATGTACACATGAACAAATATGAGAAGATTTAGTTTTAAATATTTATATAAATTAGAATTTATAAAAATATTTTTGTCTTTTTAACCCTTATATATTTATTCTTACCCCCCCCCCCAAGAAATATATTTTAACCTTAATCATGGTAATATATTTATTGTTGTTTTTACTATTCATTATGAAAAAATTGCTTTTATATTATTAATTATTATTAATTATAATGAATAAAAATATTGAATCCAATATATCAATGTCATTTTATCAAATTTTCATAATTTAATTTTAAATTTAACCCACAAAGAGTGAGGAAAAATGGTTTTTAAATAAATTCCTTTTTAAGTATACAAATATTATTATAAAAAAATAATAATTTTGATTAAAATAAAATTTATTTTATTAATTTTAATAGAAATAATCTAATTATATTTTAATACAAATCTATATTAGATGTGTGATTTTAAATACTTGAAAATAAAAGACACTTTTTTTAAAAAAATTGTATTTTTATTTTTCATTGGGAAACAATTATGAAAATTATAAGAAATTAATTATATGAAAGGAATGATGTAATGAATTCTAAAATGAAATTAATTTTTCATTTTAATATTATATAACTTATAAATCAATATTTTATATAAATATATATAATGCATGAAAACACAATTTTACTTTAACAACATTTTTTCTTTTTAACAAAAAAATAAAATAATATTATTATAAGGAATATAACTCTATAAAAATAAAAATATCATATATTAATAAGACATGAAAATAATTTATCATGTCATGACCTGGGTTGTTACAATGTGTTCACATTTTGACACATGATTATGGATGATTTTAGATATGCTTACAATATTATTCATGGACATGAATGCAAATAACTACGTTTAAAATTTTTTGATTCTGTAGTCTTATGAGGAAACATGCTTAGGTTATGACTCTTGAATGATTATTACTGCATCGAAACCTTGATTAATCATTATTTTGAATATGACTTGATTTTGGAGTTTATGGTCCAACATTTTCTGGGTATGAATATTTTAAAATTATAACATGCACTTCATTATGTTATAATACCCTTATGATAATCATATGTTCTATAATGATTGATATATCAGAGGTTTTTTCTTAAATCAGTATATGAGATCATCCTTGTTTGTTTTTTTCCTTCCCTAATTTTTAATGGAATGTTTTACATATGATATTTTTATAAGGGTACAAATATTAAGAAATTTTTGGGATATTATGAGCATATTTAAATTAATAAGTTTATTATGTTTCTAATTTACAAATATACTTATATTTTATCATTATGGGGTGTCTATTGATATACGATGTATTAAATATTCATATAAAATGATATAATAGATATTTATGTAATTTTTATCTCACCTCATTCACAAAATTTTATCAACAATTAATCATTAACATTATGCGAATGAAATTTATTTATGGAAAAATGAGTTTAGTTACATGAGATTTTACTATATACTTTCCATTAAATAAATCAATGTGTTCCAATGCTTGCTCCAAACATAACATTGAACTAAAATGGAACCATTATATATTTAAAGTATTGAATCGTAACCATCAAATTAGTGATAATTAATAATATAAACTAATTTATGAAATATGAATAGAAATAAAATAATAAATACATTAATTTTTAATAAAATTTAATTAGTATAGATAAAATGATTAACATGATCAATTTATTCATAAAATTTTATTTTTATAAATATTTCTTTTTTATGAAATATAAATTTATATTTCAAGATTCTGTTATTAATAAATATAAATAATATTTTATAGGAATAATTTGATAATTTTAATTAACTTTTTATATGATATGAATTCTGAATGAAAATGACTAATATTTTGAAGAATCTATTTACCTAAAAAAATATTTTTTCATTATATGTAGTCTTTTGAAAATTATTTTTTTATCAGTTTTAAAATTTTTATTTAATAAAAATGACTTTAAATTTGAAATCATTAGGATTAAATTATATGACAACTACTGGTTTATTTTTCATGCAGAAATGTATAAATACTTTAGTCAAAACAAGATAACTTGATAAAAATTAAAAGTGTAAAAATGGTATAAACAAGAGAGAAAGTCCAAAAAAATGTTTAATAAAAGTGTGTGAATTGATGGTTAGGGTATTTATATAACATATACCCTACCCTACCGATTATTTCAATAATTTTTGATATACTCTCCTTGAGGGTGACTTCCCATTATTGAAAAGTTTTATGTATTACAAAAATGTCATCCCTTAGAACTTAGATAAGGGGAACTCATCACCTCACTTCCCCTCAAAACAAAACCAACTTAGTTTAGAAAAAAGTCTAACTGAACTACATTAATTCATTATTTGAAACATTTAATAAGTTCTTGTGTTCCTAAAATACCACGCCTCAATGGATTAACCCCCTTTTCCAAGAATATAATCCTAGAAGTGTGGTATATATTATTAATATATTCTTTGTCATTTCAATTTATTTTTTTGAACTTATTATTCATAATTTTTTATTATACCATCTTAAAATGATAATAAATTACCATTAATATATTTTAATGTTATTATAATTATGGTACAACAATTAACCTTTATTTAATTATCTATTATTAAAAATGAAATTGCATTCGTGTATTGTGCGGGCTACTACCTTCACACTGTAATTTGATTATTGTTATTAATTTCCTTACTAGGATTTTACTAATATTGAATTTAATATATAATATATTACTCATTTTTTCTGTTAAAATGAAATCATCATCCATGAATACGCGTGGAATACAACTTCTATGGAATGATTGATTTCTATTTATCTTATCCTTAAATAAATATATATATATGGTCCTTGGAATGGTTTCAATGAATAAATATAATTTTTATAAAATTTATTATTTTATAGAATGATAAATTTTAAATCCTATAAACAATATGATTGATAAACAACTTTGCAAAATTCAATAGTCCAAAATAGTATTCTAAAATCAAAAAAGTATATCTTAATATTATGGAAAGACATAATATATGTTATATCATTCTTATAAGAATTTTAAATTTGTATATATCACACTAATAAATAATAAATAATATAATTATGCTTCTTGTATAATTTTATTATTATTAAACCACAAAAAAAATCATCCATTGATCAAGGAATGTTCCTACTAGGTCAGTTTGACAACCTACTTGAGAAATGGTATGAATTAATATCATAGATAACTATGTGAAATTAATTACTGGAATAATATGATATAGATATGTAAATAATGATTTTATTTGGTTCAATAACTGTAATGTTATTATTAAACTCACAAATTAAGAAAACATATTTCTTTCTTAACATATCTTCAATTTATCTTAAATATATTTTTCATTTTGATGTTATGTGAAATTAATTTAATCCTTTTATAATATAGCAATGAAAACCGAATTTTTATATTTTCCATTAAATTTCATATTTCTCGTTTCAGAAAAATGCATATGATCTCCCACTACAAGGATGATCCAAAAAAGAATGATATAATTATGATTCTAGTTTCCTTATAGCCTATTTATATTTATATTTCTCCATGAATAAAAAATATCAACTAATATTCTTATGTACCCTTCTATTAGAACATAGAAAACCAACATTCATGATCAGATATTATATCATCCTTGAATCTCTACTCCCATATGTGATTCTAAAAACATAATAGTTAAACTTATGTCTTTGATACAAAAAATGTGACCTAATATCAACCAACCAAATATTAGAAAATAAAATGAAATATTGGATCAATTTCATTATAAAGGACCTTTTAGGTGTATTTTATTATATAATTATGAAAACATCTTACATATCATCAAAAAATATATAACTGGTTCATAAAAATCTATATCATCCCCTAAAATTTCTTCATGTCTATCACCATTCTTACACATTCCCTACCTAAAACCATTCATTATAACCTGAGGAAAGAAATCCTAAGAAAAGGGTTACCTTGTATGCTCAGTAAGGGTAAAAAGGGTGATATAAATGATTACATAATCATTACATGATCATAAGTTTATATGAACATGAACTTGTCATTTCATAATTTTACCATAAATATCATAGATCACAATCTTTAGTGATGGAATAAATATTAGATATTCATAAGACATGAATCATTAAATAATCAACGAATATAATCAATGTGAGCATAAAATTTACATAAGCCATTGAGTTGGGTAATATACATATACTTATAGCATTGTTAACATTTATAAATAGAAATACATTTACTAATTAAGTAATGGATATGAAACAAGTATTTTGAATAAAATTATGGACATGAAATTTGGACCATGCATAATATTATGAACATGAAATACAGAACCACAAACAAACTTATGGAAATGAATGGTAGGTCCACACATAAATTTATGGACCTTAAATCTAGGTCCAAAAATAATCTTATAGACATCAAAGCCATGTCCATGTATAAAATTGTGAATATTGAATCTTATTCATGCATAAAATACTAACCAAATGAGTAATATATATTTAACTTATTAATTATAAAGAGATATAGATATTATATTTCACAAAAATAAAATGAAAAATAAATGTGCCATGAAATCATAAAACTTCCATCCTCTGAGTACTCATGAAAGGAAATATATTTCATCGATCTGTAACCCATTAAGAAGCGAGTGGGTTTCATCGACATGTTATCATAATAAACATTCAATATATAGTAAAATAATAATGATGATATACTTTGATTATATCCCAGTTAAAACATAATTGTCATCAAATTATGTTATCTTATATGGGAAATGATTTTGAAATATCATTGGAAATAATTATTAATGTAAATAACAATTCCATTTTAAAATGAATTCTCTTTATTTAAAAGATATGAAATTATAAATGAAAAGATATTATTTGAAAATAAACTTTTAAAATTGTAAATGAAGATTCAAATCATTAAGGTTTTCTTTCGGTAGAAAAATACAAACATGTTTTATAACTCAAAAAACATTCGTTTTGAATTTTCATTATAAAATTCACAATGTACATCATTTTTAAAATGAGAAGAAGATTAAATTCAAACCATTTTATTAAAAAAATAAAACATGAGTAAAAATGAATTTAAAAATTTATATTCGTATAGAAAATTCGTTTTCAAATAATTTTTTTAAAAAATATGGACATGGAAGAGAAATATTCATATGGTGGAGGCTTAAAAATAAATAAACTCAAATAATGATGTGATTGTAAAAAAAACCCATATCAGTTGGGTATATTTTGAATCATAAGCCCCATGAAATAAATAAAATTAATTGAAACTATAAATTTCATGATTATAAATATATTCATGATATTATATATAAAAGGGTCTGTATATACCCCATATAAAATAATGAAGTGGTGAATATTGCATATGTCTCCCAAAAGTAAAAAAGAGTTGAAAACCCCTTTACTCAAATATGAATCATCACGTTCGTTATTTATATTCATAAATAATAAACTTATAGTAATTATTTAATTGATTTAATTTCTTATTATTCATTTAATCTTACAAATTACAATTTTAAAACTATTACTTAGTCATTTATGTTCACATCGGGCATTTTAACGACATTTGATACATATTTCTAGAATGAATTTTGTACGATAACTATGGTCACAGAGTTAAATATTCAAAAATATCCATTATAATCATAATAAAACTATTATACATTGTTTATATCAATATTAATTTTAAATTCAAACATTAAATATGATCAATAAAAATTAACTACATTAAAATTATGGAGACATTATGTCGTATATAATTATGAGATACATTTCGGGTTTTCAATGATCATTATGGAAAGATGGGTATATATTTTTTATATTTAATTAATGATAATCATATCATATATATCATATTAATTCTTCAAATATACTTATACATATCATCCATGAGATGTGCATATGAAAAACAAATCACATTTCATCTTGGAGGTTGTAGTCCACACGTTTCCACAAATGATGCTATCATTTCTTAGTTAATGTTATGGCAAGAAGAAAAAAATATTAAATTATTATAATAATGAAAATTTTATTAATATCATATATAAATATTAATTCCATAATAATTTCTGGTAATGAGATATGGTGTGGGAAACTGAATTATATTACTCCATGAGGAAGTAGTCTTCCATACTAATGAATGATAGATTAGTTTCCCAGTTGATGGAATAAGGGATAGATATAGGTAGTGAAATTAATATAAAAACAGGTTAGTGCATGGAAGACACTGGTGTTATTATTTTAACATGGTTTAATACTATTTTAACTATTTTTAAGGAGAAATAAATCTAAAAGGATCAATAATAAATGATTCATCTTCTTTTGAAATCCACATTTTTTAAAAACCATAAGACCTATATGATTTTTTTAATACCAAAAATGACCTCTAGAATAATTTTAGTTATTACATTATGATATATGTTCATGTATTATCAGAACTAAATGGTTTATTAATTGGAAAGTATTGAGAATAAGTGGATCCCTTTTATAAGAAAGATGTAGGGATCTCTTAAAATTTCTCAAAATACTAAATTAATATAAATTAATATTCATTTGAAAATGAAAAATATTAATTAGAATATAGGATGATAATTAGATGAAATAATCTCATAAAATATTTTTTACAAGTTTAGGTATCATTTTTACCCTTATCAATTTGTTTTAACCCCTTGATAACCATCTTAAAACTTACCATGATAAAAAGATTTTTTACTCTTTGAGGGACAATATTGTTAATAAATGTGAAAAAATGCATATAAATGGACAATTTTTTAAATTATAAACAAATATAATAATAAATTTTATTAATATAATAAATTATTAATTTTATATCATTTTAAAAATATTATTCATTATAAAATATCAACAATGCAAATTTATAGAAGTATTCAACACTTTGAATTTAAAAATATCTAGACAACACTTACAAATAAAAAACATATATTTCATTATATCACTAATATGTTATGTTAACAAATAAAATTATTTAAATAAATAATTTTTCTCATATTATATTACTTTTAATATTTTTAATATTATTTATTTGATTTTTCCATTAATTAAATTTATAATGCATCAACCTTTGTACAAGCATATAAGGTAATTATGTCTTCTATATAAATTAAACTAAATTTCCATGATAAAGATAAATATTTTATATTTCAAAATAATATTTAGAGATTCAAATATCTTTTAAATAATCTCATATTAATTATTTTGTGGTTATTAAAAACACGAGTGTGATACTTTTGACTTTTCATGAAAGAAAATACTATAAATTTCATAATCTCATCAAAATGGACATAAAATTTCAATTAACCAATATTGGATTTATATATCTGAACATAACTCAAAAAATAAACTTTATGAATGTTTTTGGGCTAGTTTTTAATCCTTGTGATTTTATATTTAACTCTACTTACAAGATTTACCCTTTACCGTGGTAACAAAAATTAATAATGTTTCTATTAATATTTGAATAAAAGGAAAGGAAAATATTGACTAAATTTGTAAATCATGATTTAAAATATGGGATTTTTCATTAAAAATGTAAAACACATTATTTTTTGGATTTTAATTTAAAATAATTGTAAAAAAGTTTGATGAAAAACAATTTGTTAGAAAATTCCATTTTTAAAATATAAAATTTTGTTATACTAAATTTATGTATAGAATTTATTTAGAAACTCATAATTTTAATATTTTATATAAATTTTAAATAATTATATTTTAATACTAATAAAATATATTATCTGGCTTTATAAATACTTTAAAATTGAAATACAGTTTCCAATAAAAATCAGTAATTTCCATCATTCATTAAAAAATAAATCTTTTCATATAATTATCAAAAATTAATTTAAGATAATCTTGAGATGATTATATAAAAAAAATTTAATATTATCAATTATGTTTTCAAAAACTAATTATAAAATTTCCTTACAAAAATCAATAAGTATATATTTTAAAGAGAAATTTATTTTTAAATAATAAATTGGATTTACTAAAAATTGTGTTATTATTTATAAACATTAATTAATATATTAGCAATGAGTAGAGAGATTATATATTCCATAAATAATTTATTAATATTCATACCTGATAATTTAATGTTTCAGATATAATGATCAAATAATAATAATTCATTATTTATTTAAGCCGGGTGTTTTGTACCTTCTACGATATCGAACAAAGTAATTACATTAAAAATATTAGGATATGACATTTTACCATATTTTAATAAATTGTATCCTAAAAATATTAACTTGGTGTTAGTAGTCGGGGTTTGAGTTTTTAAAATACTTTTGTTGAAATGACACATCTTTAAAATGACTAATAAAACTTCCACTATAAGAGTAATAAATTGAAGTACGACTATCATCTCGAATAATAAAACCTAGGATTCCAAGTAGGATATTTTTTAGGAAAGTGAACAGGAAGATATAGAAGCGAAAAATAACTCCCAATTACAGATACATAGTGATTGGAAACATGATCTGGAAAAATTTAACCATCATAAATCCATAAATCTGTGATGTATTAAAATATCATTGATTTTTGAGTAAGAAAAGTAAAGAGATGACATTTTTTATTCTATATACATTTCATAATGTTATGGAATTATATTATTTTAATGAAAATGAACATAAGTAAATATAATTACATGAAAATTATAATTTCTTCCTTTAAACAATATTTACCAGAATCTAATATTTTTATCCAAATGACTAGTGTTTAAGATGAAATTTTCCTCACTGTAGAAGTCAAATTAACTTATAATGGATCTAATAATCAACAAAAAGATACTAATTTTTTCATATAGTCTTTAAGAGTAAATAGAACAAATGCTTAAAAAACGAAAAGATGATTCCAAAAAATTTATAAACCATGAAATGAAGAAAAACTACCTTAATATCTAAATTTTAACAGAAATAACCAAATATTAACTTAAAAGATTAAAAAAATTACAACCCCTAAAACTCATAAAAATAATTTAGAATAATATTCAAATTCAATAAATATATGTATTTGATCACATCATCTTCGAATATAAATGTATGATTTATGTCATAAAATTTACCCTCCCTAAACATATAATATCTAAGATACACTAACCACTTCCATAAATAACCTTAATATCCATATCTACACAAAAAAAATCAGATATGCCTATAAAATACAATTCATCCATTATTACTAAAAAAATTAGAAAAATGTATGCTTACCTTAATGATATAGGGTTCAAAAAAATATTTAATTTCTTCTAAAATAAATTTAACACCAAATAAATTTACAATATCATGGTTATCTTTATGATAAATTATATATTCTTTAAATGACCTTACCTATTATATATCATATTTTTTAAATAAAAAATGTTATACTAACTGGGGAATCATGTAGCCTAGTGTTAGGTGATTCACCCTTGTCGGCCTTCAGTTGTGGGTTCAAGACGTGAAACCTTTACAGATGTGATAGGTTGTTAACCAACCCACAATTTATCCTTTTAGTAAAAAAATATTAATATAATTCCAATAACATCCACAAAATATGATGAACATCCTCATAAATATAAAAACAAATAATTACCTCAAAATCAATGAACATATAAACATAAAATTTTATAAATACCTTTAATTATATTTCCATCAAAATAAAACGAATTATTCCATAAAAAATACTTCATGTTAAACATTAGGGGTACATATACCTATTCCAAAATATTAGAGTCCTCATTAAAATTCCATCCCCTAAAACCTTAAAAGGGGTTTCTAAGACACCAAACAAATAGTAAAAATCAAATATACATACCCATTATGGTATCTATAAATATTAATATGGCATCTCATTAAAACATTTTTTTATCCAAAGTTGTCTAAAACGACCTCTGATACAAACTGTAACAGCCCCAAACCCACACTCTTGGATCTGATGTTAAAAACATGATCTTAATATTTCTTGTATTTGATACCAATAAATGTTACCAAATTTCAACTATTAAACGCCTAAAAATAAAAATAAATATTGTAACAATTCTATATTATTGTACCATTAAGTTGTATAGTTTAATAGAATTATGAAGAACTATTACATATTATCCAAAAATAAAAAAATGGTTCGTAAAAATATATATCATCTCTCAATATTTCATCATGTATAGAACAATTATTATAAATACAGTAATTATAACCTTTCTTTATAACATGTAGAATGGTAATATAGTGATTGTGCTTAACATATATGGGTATTAAATCATTTTATATTAATATTCAGCACATTAAAAAAGTACATGCTTTAAGACCATAATAGTTTAGTGTTTTTAGAAACATAGAACACATTATTCTAATTTTGTCAAAGATTCTAATTATCTCTCTTAAATATCTTCCCCTTTATTATTTCTATTTAAAACATTTCTTTATAACCTAGGGAAAGGGAACATAAGAAGTTGTGAGCTTAGATTCTCAGCTAGGGTAAAAATGGGAGATACATACACATAACATGAGTATAAGGGTTTGGGTACATGATAATAACATTTGAAGATGATACCTCATTGATCAAAGATCATATACATGATTCATGGAATAAATATTCACATTTCATAAACATGAATCATAATGAAATTAAGATAATAATCCATGAAAGCATAAAATAATAATTAGTCATGGAATTTTTTCAAACACAGCAATATATAAAATGATTTTTATAGTAGTAAAGGATCAATTCAAAGGCCATCATAGTGAAATGGGTTCACTCCCCAAAACATCTTGGCTGTCATGGTTAAGTCCCATAAACATATTAGTAATGATGATTCACTCCCAAGTCAACATTAGTAGACAATGATAATTAATAAAGCAAGTTCACACCCAATACCATCTATGTCTATCTCATGTGATATAAATTTTTACCCAATTCATTGGAGGTATAAATAGGTCCCAGCCATCTCATAATGAAATCATACATACATGTGTGATGTGATCATAAAAAATTATATCATAACCGATGAATTAAAATGGGTAAAATAAAAATTTCATCATGTTGTAACATATAAAAAATAGGTAGGTTTTATAATCATTTCATCAAAGCATAAACCACGAAACAAAGTGGGATTAATAAGAATATAACCCATGAAAGAGAATTGAGATTCATAAAAATATAACATGTGAAAGGGAAGCGGGTTACATAAAAATCATTCCATCAAAAAATAAACAATTTTAATAAATAATGTAAATGAAATCCTTGGATCATATCACTAGTAAGGTTTGAGTAACACCAAATGGTGTCATCTTATAGGGATATTAAATTTTTGGAAATCATTTAAAAAAATTAATGGGGAAAGTATCCTTTATTATTTGAATAAATTAATTTTTAAAAAATAAATCATTTGAGAACAATTTTGTTTTAAAATAACCATTAAAACTTATAAATCAATCTTGATAATATTTTGAAAAACATTTTCCTTGATGATTTATAACATAAGATGAAAATAATTCTGAAAACCATTTTCTTTGAAAACTTATAAAGCAACCATGAGAAAAATTGTATTTAGACTTATAAAATAATCTTGAAAACTTTTTTAAATATTTTATCTTTGAAAAAAATTTAATTTTAAAATTTACAATGGAATATTGAAAATATTTTGATAAACCTTTTTCCTTAAAACTTATAAAACCCACTTGAAAAACATTTGAAAACCATTTTATAGGAAAACATAGAAAGGATTCTAGAAAATATTTTGAAAAAAAATTCATTAACAAATTTTTAAAGAATAATGAAAACCATTTGAAACCCATTTTTTCTTTAAACCATAAAAATTATGCTTTGAAACATTTAAAAAAATTTAAACATAATTTATTTTTCAACAAAATTCTCTTTGAAAACTATGTTAAAAATAAATATTTCGAGAATATTTTGAAAAAAAATTTCTTCCAAAAAATTTATGTATACTTGTAATGTAATATTTAAAGGATTGATTGTCATGACCGAAGATAAATCTGTACATATCGAACATTCCTTTGGTATCATAAAATGTTTTGAAAAGTGCCTAGATGAAAAAAAATTAAAAAGATTCATTTTTAAAAATAATTTTAATAAAAATGTAAAACATTACTAAAAATTAATTTTAAATAAGCTATTATAATAGTATAAATTTCTTCGAAAACATTTTTAGAAAACATGGTTTTAAAAGAAAACATATTTCCGACCTAAACGAAAAATAAAGTTAGATCCTCTTAAAATAATTTCTACATTATCATAAATACCAAAGAGTTTAAAAACAAAACCATTATATTAATATATCAGTAATAACTAGAGGATAATAAAATTAATTCTAATTATTTAGATATAGATAATAATAATTCATCAATCAAAGTATGATGAAATAAAATCTCAATAAATGATGCGATAATAGAAATAAATTATTACCAATTTGGTAACATTTTTTCATAATACCCATGAAATAATATAATTAAATGGAGAATAAAATATCATAATAAGAATTATATTAATTATATAATTTTTCAAAGGTTAGTATATACACCCCATTGAAATATATAGGTTTATAACATTGCATTTCTCTCAAAGAAGGAAAATTGAGACTAATCTTACTTTACTAATTTGTTAACTTTTGAACCATCATCCCTATAGAATAAAGACAATCAAATTGATATGTAAATACTCATAAATTTAAATATAATAAAAGTATAATACATTATTGGGTAGTATATACACCACATTAAAGAAATGAGTTGTGAATAAGCCATAAGTATTCTACAAATTAAAGTGAGACGATAAACCCCTTATCTTAAGTCTTGATTTTCATTGTACACATTTAAATCTCCTGTATAACAAAAATAATTATGTTATAAATATAAAAAATAATTATATTATTATATATAATAGAAAATATTATTTTATTATGACAATACAATACCTATTTGTTAAGAATTCTAAGTTAATGTTACATTTCAGGTAATATCTACTTTGTTCTTCGTATATGTTTGGAATTGTTATTCTTCATGCTATTACATATATAATAAATTACATATTTAATGAATTAAAAAAATGGTATAAATATAATATAATTTCAGTATATAAATATTTATAATATATATATATATATGAAAAGGAATACATTGTTCAAGGAAATGGTAGGCCGTGTGTATTCATGAAAGTTGTTTCCATTTTCTTCATATTGAAAGAAATAAACAAAATGAAATATATATATATATATATATACTAATTAAATTCATTTTATTATTTCTTATTTATAATATCCATTTAGTAAACCCATCTTCAATACATTCAATGAAAACTGTGAACGAATCACATCGCTTTGAGGAAGCAGTAGTCGACTAGTCCACAAACCAAGATATCATATTTACATTAAATGGAAAGAATGATGTTATTTTATATATAATAATTAACTAAGTATAAAGTTATAATAAATATGACATATATCATTTAAAAACATTATATACATACTACATCTCAACTATTAGATGTGGTATGGGAAAAATTAATGTCATCATTTCATGAGGCGGTAGTCTGCCATATACATGATAGGTAAGTTCATTACCCATTTGGTGGAAGTGTCTATAGGTTTAGGTATTAAATATATTATGAAAACCTATTAATATATTTTGGATACAAAAGTTATTATATTAACATGTAAGAATAATAGTTGAGGAGGTGGAGAAAGAAAACAAAACAAAATTTCGTGTTGAAGGATGTTACCTCTTATTGTGGTAACTCCTTTTGGTTTTCAAAAAAGGAATTCCTTAGTTGGAGTTATGCCCAATATGAGTTATCTTGTATAAATATATGATATTTTGGAGGACAAATTTGATGATTTTTTACAAGATAAATTTCGTTTTATTTTTTAATAAGTATGTGATGAGTACACTTTTTAGGGGAGGAGGAGTGGTATTCTAATAAATATTAAAAGGAAAATAATATTGAGTGGTATCCTTTACATCATGTACTTATAATTAATTTCTATTTTAGATCCATTAAAATATTATGATGAAATATATCTAGAAAATAGATTTTTTACATGTTTATATGTTATTGACCCCCAAAAATATTGTTTAAATACTAAGTAATGTTTTTTACATTAATCACTATAATTAATTTTAATTACATTCACTAATATTTTGGGTCAAAAAATTTGTTTAAATTATTATAAATTATAAATTTTGAGGATAAAAAATAACTAACCCAATTTTCTAAATTATAATAAAATAAATGGTGTAAATTAATTAAAATTATTCCCCCAATCATGCCTCCACAATAGTTTTTTAAGAGGGTATGAAGATGCACGATATGAAACCCTCACTAAATAACGACTGGGTAGATCACTCCAACCCAAGAGGATTGAATCTCTCCTAATATGAATCTCAACACGGTTTCTCTCCATGGTTACCGAAAGACATGTATAAGGCTCTGGATCTAGAAAATTAACCCATCTCTTCCACTAGTATTCTAATTGGCTTCTTTGTTTTCCAGGAGAATCGCATGCCGCAACGTATTATTCAAAAGGGCTCCATTGCTCAGGTCTCTGCATCATATTGTGTAATAACACAAAGGTTATAACTATGCGATAATTCTTTCATCTCATGAATTTTTCTTTCCAGTGGAATGCAGCCATAGAAATTTTCTGACCTACATCCCCGTCTTTCTATAATATGGGTCTTCAGTGAGCTTAAATGCGTCTCGTTAGGGGGGGGGCGTATTTCATTTTATATTTCCTTCCTTGAATTTAATGTTGATGCCTGGGGTTGGGGGTCAGTAAACATCAAACTAGGAACACATAGGATCTATAAATGGACACCCATCATTACTCTTTATTTCATTAAAGACACATTTTCCCATGTTTGGGTAATGATATATGGCTTAAATTGGTTTTTATAGAATTATGAAATTATCATCGATATTGCCTCTACAATAGGTATCCTGGTCCATATTGACCAAGCCACTGAGAAAACTTCCTTTGGACATTTTTCATGAATCTTAGTATATGTTGATTTAGGATCCACAATTATTGACAATGTTATTCTCTCCACCTCTAAAGATGAAATCTGTTTGAGAATTATGTGTGAAAAATTACCAGTGTTTTGTGATATCTATGGTATGACTGGACCCTCTAGCTTTGTATCTAGATCTGGCACTATATGTACTAATTTTATGATGAGAGGAAATTGTGAAATATAATTCAGTAGAAAGGAAAAACTCAAACCCTCTCATGGAATTTCTCATATGCTGAATCCACACCAAGGGGAACCTACAATCCCTGAGGCCTAAAGAAATGCTTATGAAAATGTCCTGAATATACCGCCCCAACTTGTGATGAAGACCCATGGCCATCCCCCAATTTAGTTCTCTCACATGGAAAAGGGGGACCCTTTGTCTCCTCATCTGGTTTGTGTAATTAATGAATGTTGGGATGATATTTCAGAAGGTACGTGCATATCTGAAAGAAATATCTCATTTAGATATTCTATTCTTGCATGCAATGAAGGGGAAGAAAATAACTCAGAATGAGAATATAGTCAAAATAAGGATGAACAATCATCTCATGAAATGGCGGATGAGATAGTAAGGTAGTAGATTCATGATCTAAAATGGTGAAAAAGAATGATTAGTATGGATGATGCAACCTCGGAGAAGGTTATGTCCAATCAAAAAAGAGAAAAATTAAAGTCCCCAACTGAATCTGATGTTTGAATTCCCTCATTCCATTTCAACCCTTCAATTACAGGTATAAAATATGTTTTCGTAGCATTATGAAGTTGTCATGATGTGATAATTTTTTCTAGACACCCCTTATTACTGCATGATTTGGGTGTAATCAGCAATGAAATTGTGGTTTAGTCCACTATGATGTTGGACAAATATGATGACTTGCATCCAATAAAGGTCCAATGCCAATGAGGATTACGACATCTCCAAATGAGAAGGTGCATTGTAATGTTAGCACATCTAATCCTTTTGATTTTCTCACTACATTATCAAATAATAATGATATCACTACCTCTTTCTCCTCTCCCATTGTTGCAGATGATGCAGACAGCTCATAGATGCATGCAAGGGAGAAGAGAGGTCGACGTCTAGGTGGAAAGGGTTGGCGAATTCCCTATCACAGCATGAGTACCTTCTCTAGAACTGGGTAATTTTTTCTACATGGTCAAAGATGTTCCTTTTGGTTATAATCTGTAACTTCAACTATTGATTTTGTTTCTTTGAAAATAAATAGGACACCGTGCCTTATCTTTTATATAAAAAATAGTTTTTTAAGAATTATTTTAAAAAAATTTGAATTTTTTTTGTATCCAATTACAAAGTGAAATTGATTCAAATGACATAAAATGGATTAATTTTGTTTAAAAAAATTAAATAAATTTACATTAAACCTAATTAAAATTAAATTTTAACTATATAATTTAATAATATGAAAAATTAGTTTTCAAATAATTTTTTTGTTATTTACTTTCCATTAAAAAAAATTCAGAAAAATACATAAAGGGTACTCAAAAGGAATAACATAAATAGATTTGAAAAAGGGATATTGATATAATCAAAATTATTTATAATAGGAAAAATATTTATTTCTAGGCCCTTTTTCCTAATGTTGAAGATTTTTCATGAAAATATATACTTAGATGATTTTCAGACAACCCCAACATTTATTGTTCCTTGATCAATTTCCAATTCATATCTTACTATAAGAAATAAAGGTAAATATTTCATTATTTTTATACTAATAGATCATGTGGTATAATGATAATTCATTCCATCGGTATTTATTTATCATTATAGAAAACATTTAGCCCATGTTATCCATAATGTATAAATCCTCATATGGAGAGATGATACATGAACATATAAAACCTCATCTTATATTCAACTTAAACCATTAGAAATCTTTTTAACATTATATCCCTTTCAAAACATGGAAGTATAAAACATAACGCCTCTATATTTCTTAGAAATATATTAGCGTTGATCCCCATTATATCATAAAGTAGCTCTTGTTTGTCACATAAAAAACATGTGAATACCATAATCATGAATTTTCTTGAAACATTGTATTTTCCATAAATACGTATTAAAAATTTGTATGTTTTCTTATTCCAATTTTTTTTGGATATATTCCTTAAATTCTAAAATGTTTTAAAATCCATCCATTATGGAAAAAATACTCTCTCAAAAAATCTATTATTAGTCATGAGGTAATCAGTATCATCTAATTTATTTAACCATATCATATATATATTTATATTTATCCAAACATCAGTATATCAACATCTAGAACATATTATGGGTTATCTTACCTTATTAAAAAATTCTCCTTTCAATTAAATCACTTTTATAGTCCATCAGAACCATTCAAAAAATTCTTGAAAATCCTTAGCGAAAAATCAAAAATTGAAAAATACTTATATACTTCATAATTCTTGAATCAAAATATTTAAAAACTGAAATCATTCCGCTAATATTATTGGAAATGGATAGG
The DNA here is from genome assembly GCA_963277665.1 of Viscum album. Classification (NCBI taxonomy): domain Eukaryota; kingdom Viridiplantae; phylum Streptophyta; class Magnoliopsida; order Santalales; family Viscaceae; genus Viscum; species Viscum album. Next base: position 1,017,360,431 of record OY728141.1, on the reverse strand, counting down.
TCCTTACTTGGTATAAAATAAAATTCCAAATTAAGGGTATTGATTTGGGTAATTCTCATGCTCCTTACAGATAATACATTGAAAGTCATGTAAATTCATCACTCTATGACCCTTTTTCCTACACAAATAACATTTTTGCCTCCATTTGAGGTATTTCTCATGTTTATTCTTCCATTATTCCTAACATGTTGGAAGCCAAATCTTTTTTCCTCTATGTTTCATACTATGTGAACATTTATAATATTTAATTATCCTCTTATTCAATGTGTTATTAATATCCCCAATGTTAACATTTTTAATTATATATAATGATAATTGATTTTTTATAATCTCGATATCTTTCTCTATAGTAATTATCCAACTTTACTACACATAGTCACGAAATTACCCATTAGATTCAATGTTAACACAATTCCTTATGCCGGCCTCCATTCAGTAAAACCACAAATCATAGTGTGAGTAACACTTATTATAGAGGCAAATCATATAATCATAGAAAATCACTTATAGGATTTCCATATTATGACACCTTCACTAATATTTTATTCCATATAATTATCCTTAGAAATGTAACTAGGCATACAATTAGAAATAACCCTAGGGATGTCACTAAATTTTTGACAACATAGTTTCCGTAGTATGACTAAACCTTTCCTTCAATACCAACTTTAGTGGCCCATGAATAATATACATGGATATTACATCATTTTAGATGATTATATAGTACATAACATTCCCATGGACCGAAATAGTTTATGTATTTCATGACCTTGAACAAATTATTCTAATTTGGTGAATGGTCTAAAACATCTCCCTTAAATATATGACAGTTTAGTACTCCAAATTAAAACATTGCTTCATAAATCAGTGAAATAAAACATATGAAAGGGTGTGATTGGATGCTTAGTAAGGGTAAAAAAGGTAGATATGTAAGTATAACATGATAATATGGGTATGATAACACGATAATAACATTTTATGTTCATATCATGCATATTAAATATTATATACATGATTCGGGGAATAAATATTATCAGTTTGTAAGACATAAATCATATGGGTATTAAGATAATAAGCCATGAAATCATAACATAGAAATATGACATGGAATTATAGAATACACATAATCATATAAAATTATTTACATTATAGTCAAGGTTTAATGCCAAGGAAATCTTAGTGGAAAAGGTTCACTCCCCAGGCCATCCTGGTAGTCATGCTTCAATCACATTACAATTTTAGTAGTCAAGGTGTACTCCTAACACTATCTTAGTTAACAAGGTAATTTACCGAACTAAATTCACTCATTATTCCAGTCATGTAAGTATCATTAGATATAAATATTTACCCAACTTATTAGAGGGAGATGTTGGTCCCACCCATATTATAATGAAATCATACATACATGTGCCAAAATATCATAAAAAATCATATCATAACCCGTGAAATGTAATGGGTATCATAAAATTTTCTTCATATTTTAACATATAGAAAATATATAGGTTTCATAATCATTTAATAAAATCATAATCCATGAAAATAATTGGTTTTCAAAATAAATTAACCAATTAAATAGAAATGAGTTTCATAAAAATATAACTCATTAAATAGAAATATGTTTCATAAATATATAATATGTGAAAGAGAAAATGTTTTCATGAATATCATGACATAAAAACATAAAAATTCAGATAAATAATATTAATGAAAAAATTAATTCATATCCCCAGTAAGGCATGAGTAACACTGATGTATTTTATCCAAGATAGAACTTCATTTTATATAAATCTTATAAAATAATTTCATGAGTAAATTATACTTTGTAATTTGAAAAACACATACTTTTTAAAACATTAAACATTTTGACACTCATTTTCATTAAAAATATCCTAGAAAAATTAAAAAGGAAGCTTGGAATCATTTTGAAATCCTTTTTCTTAAAAACAGACAAATGAATCTTGTAAATGATTTAAAAATGATTTTTATTTGAAAACTCGTAAAGGAATGTTGAATTTTTTCTGGAAATAAAATAATTTAAAACATATAAAATAAGATTGAAAACATTTTAAAGAAATTTTTATTTGAAAACATAGAAAAGAACCATCAAAACATTTTTAAAACTTTTATAATATAAAATTTATAATGGAATATTCCAAACATTTTGGAAAACCTTTTTCTTTGCAACAGTATAGAAAAATATTAAAAAAATCAAAAAAAATTTGTTTGAAACTTATAAAAGAATATGGAAAACATTTTGAAAAATAATTTCATTGAAAATTTATAAATAAATATTGAAAAAATATTTAAAATCATTTTCCTTGAAAACATATAAATGATGTACGGAATAATTTAAAATAGTTTTTAAACATAAACAATTTTTTGAAAAACATTTTCATTCAAAAACACATTAAAATTAATGAATATACAGAATATTAATAAAAATATTTTTAATAAAAATAAATATTGTAAACTTGAAATGGAATATTCAATGGAAAGACATTCATGATGGTGGATAAATCCAAACATGGTGAAAATTCCATTTACATTGTAAAATGTTTAGAAATGTTCTTTGATCGGAAAAAAACAGATTCATTTATAAAAAATATTTTTTAAAGAAGTTAAAACATGGGTAAAATTTTATTTTAAAGAACATATGATAATAGTATGATTTTTTTGGTTTTTTTATAAAATTAGATGAACAGAGATTTTCTAAAAAAAGGAAATAATGTAATAATTTCCTAAAAGAGTGTTATTATATATAGTATGTACCAATGAGTAGATAAATGGTAACATTAATTGAATATATCACGAATAACCAGAGGAGAAAAAATTCATTATAATTATTGATATATGGATTTTAATATTTAATAAATGGAAGCACAATCATATAAAATCCCAATAAATGATGAGACTAAATCAATGAACTATTACAATATTCATAACATTGAATCATAATACCCATGAAATAATAAAATTACATGAATATTAAAATATCATTATAATAAGTATATTCATGATATTGCAAGTATGAAAGGTAGTATATACACCCCATATAAAAATGTAGGTTCAAAACATGACATGTATGTCAAAGAATGAAAATATAGAGAAGAATTACATTACATAATTGTTAACTTTTGAACCATAAACGAAATAAAATAAATATCATAAAATGAATATGTGAATATAATTAAATTTAATTATAATAAATGCAGAAAACATTTATGATTATTATATACACCATCCAAAAGAAATGAGTAGTGAATAAGAAAAAAGTCTCCCAAAAATAAATGTGAGACGAGAAAACCCTTATCTTAAGTATTGGAATTCTTCATACATGTTCAAAACTATTGTAAAATAAATATATTCCTACTAAAAATATACCAAAAAATATATTAATATATATAATACCATATATTATTTTATTATGACTATATATTTCTCGATCATTGATAGTTCCATGTTAATGTTACAATCCAAGTAATATTCGATTTGTTTTTCATATATGTTTTGAATTATTATTCTTTATCCTAATACTTATATCATGATTTAAAAATTTCTATATTGTTAAAAATTTTATAAATATTTTATATATTAATTATATAAATATTTATAATAATCAATAAAATATATAAATTTGAAATGGAATACACAGTTCATGGAGAAGGTAAATCGTACATACGCATGAACGTTGTTTCTATTTTGTTGTTTTTTGGAAAAAAGATAATGAAAAATGTATATATATGTATATTATAATTAAATTATTATTATTATTTCATAAATATAATATAAATTTACTAAACAAATCCTTAATAAATTACATGCAAATTGTGAATGAATCAAATCACATTGAGGAGGTGGTAGTCCACACATCCACAAACAAAGTTATTGTATTTACAAAAAAAAGAAAATAATTAAGGTGTGTTTTATATAATAATTTATAAAGCATAAATAAATCATAAATATCATAAATATCATTTAAAAAAATATTTTCTATTATAATTACCGACCATGATTGGTGGTAAGGGAAATACGAATGACATCATTTTGTGAGGCGATAGTCTTCCGTAAACATGAATGGTAAGTTCGTTACCCATTTGAAAAAGTGTGTGTAGGTGTTGCTAGAAATATTTGAATGAAAAAATATAATTATATTGTGGATACTTCTGTTATTATAATATAATAAAATAATTATAAATGAGTTTGTGGATAAAAAAATAAAACAAAAGTTTGTATTGACTGATTTTACCTATTCTTTGGATAACTCCATTCGGTTTTCACTAATGGGATTACTTGGATGGATTTATGCACAAAGTAAGGCCTCTATGATGGAGGGAAGGATGTTGGGAAGATATTGGTTTAGGTTTTGGACTATAAAATGGATTTATATGTGTGAATATGTAAGGGATGAGTTCTCTTTTTTATAGTGTAGGATGATTGACGTGCTTGAAAATATTAAAATATGAAAGCAATTAAGTCGTCTATATTACATGATATCCCTATAATAAATTTATATTTTTAATAAAAGAAGCTATGTGTTTTAAATATGTCAAAAAAATAGATTTTGGACATTTTTTAGGTTTTTTTGGTCGATAAATTAATGTTTTACTACTAAGTAATCATTCTTTTACCTAAATCATTGTAATTAATTATAATTACATATAATACTATTTTTTTAAAACAAATAAATTGTCCTTATTAGAAATAATAATGTATTATTATTCCAAATATTTAACCCATTTTTTAATTCTTCTTATAAATGAGGCATAAATTAATTGAAATTTAGTCCTAGAGACGTGTCACAACATCGGTTTTTTTAAGAGAAAATTTTTAACAGTTTAAATTGTTTTTATACAAATCATCAATGATAAATTTATCATATTGACATAAATTTTATTAATTTATATAAAATTTATCTAAAATATATTTAATACAAACACAATATAAAATTAAACTATATATTTAAATTAGACAAAAATTGTTTTTAATTAAAAATTTAGGGTTTTTCATTATTCATCAATAAATGAAACATCTTCAGAAAATACAAAAAAAATATAAACCAAAGTAAAATTTTTTAATCCTTTTTCAAAAAAGAAATTTATTTCTTCAAATAAAAATTATAATTGTTTAAAATCATTTTTAAAGTGGGGTTTCCATTAAAAGGTGGTAAATCTAACTTAACGAGAAAAACATATATTTATTAATGAAGCTGGATTTATACTTATCATACACATATATAATCTATTGGATGAGAGTAAAAAATTAATGAATATTTAATATATAAATTTTATTGAAAATATTCATCTAAAGTGGTTTTTTTAATTTATTGAGATAAAACTGTGTTTTTACATAGGGAAAAGATTTTCTTTGAAAATGAATTATATATTATCAAATAGTTAGTACTTTTATTTGTAACTAATTGATTACATAGTTAGTCATTTTATATACATGTGTAAATAATATTTTCACACATTAGTTAATCTTGATTATAAATTCCATTCCAATACATAGGTCGTTACAATAATAAAATATTAATAACAATATTGATATTATATTGTTGTTTAGTATAACAATGACTTGAATATAACACAAGATATCGAAAGAACTAAGAAATTTATATTACTCAAACCAAAGATAGTTTTTATCTACCAAAATTTACTCTACATGTTTTATATAGAAAAATATTAACATGGTGTTGTGTATAAAGTAACCCAAACGTACTACTTTTATATAAAAAATCTATATTCAGTGTTCTGTGAAATGAAAAATATCCAAATGATTAAATTAATTAAAAAAATATATTTCAAAAAATATCATGGTTGTACATGAAACAAAAGAATAGGGTGTGATGGGATGATTTTTAAGGGTAAAGTGGATATATCAATGATTAATTAATCATAACATGAGAATAATAGAATCATAAAATTTTCTTAACATTGGAAAATTATACCTTATATATCATAGATCATAATCATGAGTCACAGTGAAAATAAAGGTTGTTCATAAGACATAGATCATAAAATAATTAAATAAAATAATGCATGAGTGCATGAAATTAACATAACACATGGAGTTATTTCATACATAAAAACTTATAACATTCTGAACAAGTATAAGTATAAATAGGTTGACTCATTAAATTATGGACATGAAATCAAGTCCTTACATAAACTTATAGATATAAAAATAGGTCCACAAATAATCATATGAACATTAAATTCATGAACACACATAAAATTATGGAAATTAAAAATAGCTATACACATAAACTTATGGACATGAAATCCTAGGACACAGAAAAACTTATGGACAATAAAGCCATGTCTATGCATAAAATTGTGAACATGAAATCTTTTTCATGAAAAACATATTTACCTCATTAGTAATTCATATTTACCAAATTCATTGGTGGAATATATGGGTCCCAACCATAAAATAAATAAAATAATGGATGTGTGTTCCTTAAGATCATAAAACATTCTTTATCTCAGAACACATGAAAAGAAATGAATTTTATCGAAGTAGAACCTATGGAAAAGGGAACAACTGTGATTAACATAGTGTAATAATTAAAATAAAACATAATGAAAAACATAAGGATGATATAAATGGACCATATCCCTATCAAAACATATTTATTATAAAACAATTTCATCTTATATGGAAAGAAATATTTTCAAATATCACTTGAAATAAATATTTAGGGGAATAATAGTTCTATTTTAAAATCACATATCTTTTTTAAAATGGTTTTCACTTATAAATGAAAATATTTTGATTGAATATAAATTAATAAACATGTTAATTATACTTCAAATATTTAAGGAATCATGATTTTGGGAAAATACAATCATTCTGTATAAGATAATAATCATTCCTTAATTATCATTTTTTAGAAATGTCACAATGTACAACTTTGGGAATATGAAATATTTATTCCTTTCAAACTATTTTGTAAAAAAGTGTAATTATTATTTTTAAAATTTCCAGTATAATGGAAAATTTTTATAAATATAATAATTAATGAAAAATACTCCATAGTGAATACTTAAACACAAAAAATCATGAATGCTGAATTTATTGTGAAATAAACTATTATCACTTGGGTATATTTGAATCATAAGCCCCGTGAAATAAATTAAATAAAATAAAACTTCAAATATCACGAAGTCAAATATATTTATGATATAATATAAAGAATGGGTATTATATACACCACATAAAATAAATAAGTGGGGAATATGGCATATGTCACACAAAAGTAAATGTGAGATGTGAAAACCATGCCCTGAGTCTGACTCATCACAAACGTTGTTTGTATTACTAAATAGTAAACTTAGGTAAACTATTTAATTTTTTAATAACCTTTTTAGATTTTATAATTCTATTTATCTCACTTATTATATTGTTATAATAAATATTTAACCATATTTTTGTATATCTGGCGTTTAAGAAATATATAGTATATAAGTCCAAAATGAATTTGATAGGATAACTTGGTCAATGAGGAAATTATTACATAATATTAAGAATAAGAATAATTAAAAAAATATTTTTATTTATACATTATACTTTTAAATCCAACGATTATATATGGTCAATAAAAATGAACAAAGGTAAAATAATGGAGATGGTAGGTTATGCGTACCTATGAGTAACGTTTCCATTTTTCAATGATCATTATTGATAAAATTTATGTATTATTTTATATTTTAGTAATTATAATAATTAAATATATATAATATTAATTCATTAAATATAATTATATATATAATACATGATATTTTTGAGGGATAATGAATCACATCACTTCTTGGATGTGTTAATCCACACGTATGAACAAACGACGTTATCATCTATTAGTGCATGGAATATTAAAAATATAAATGATATATTATACTTTTAAATTGATAAAAATTTTATTAATATCATATATAAATTTTAATTACATCATTATAACTAGTCGTGAGTGATGGTGATGAAAAATGAATTATATTGGTTCTCGAGGCGGTAGTCCACTATACACAAGAATGATAATTGTGTTCCCCTTTTGATGGAAGATAATGATAGAGGTTATTAAATTAAAATGAAAATGTATAATTACATGGAGGATAATAATTTTATTATTTTATCAGGGATTAAGAATATTTGAAGTAGGTGGAAGGATAAATAAAATAGAAAAAATGGATTAAAATGGTACATCTTATTTGGAAAAACTCATTTTCATAAAATCTTAATACTGCTAAGATATGTATTATTAAACAATATACCTCTAGAATGATGATATATATTATATTATCGTACATTGTAAGGTATTTCCTAAATAATATGTTTTTATGAGTGAAGGGATGGTAATAAGGGGTTCACTTTTATAAGAGAGGGGAGGTCCTCTAGGGATACTCTAAAATATTAAATTAATATAAATAAATATTCATCTCCAAATAGCTCAAAAAATGTGTATATATTATATAGGATGAAAATGACACACACACAAATATAATTTTGTAACAACCCAGAAATTCCATGTATTTTTAGTTAATTAAATGGGAATTTTATGAGTCTTTAAAAATTGATGGCGCATGATTCTGAGGCCCAGTGTGCTCGAAATGAATTTCTTGAACATTTTTTAGGTACATTTAGTAAACGTGGGAGTGGGTTTTTATAAAATTTGAACTGGTGGTCGGAATTGAATTCTAAGGGCAACGTTGAACTCACAACAATTGAATTAGTTTAAAAAGACTTTAACCTTGACACACAGTAGGATGAGGGTGAAATATAGAAATTGTTTTTTTCCTGAAAGAATGAAATAAAAAAAATGTTCACAATTTTTTTTGAAACTATTGAACATGGGTTCTGGTGGTGGGGACAAACCGAGCCTAAACATCCCATGTAAGGTTATGGATGTGGGGACCACCGAACCTAAAACCCAAAATTTGAAATAAATGGTGGGGACCACCAGACCCCATTTAATGGCGGAGAAACCTCTTAACTACCCATTAATCTTTTCCTCCCATTAATTAGAGCAAATTACTTATGCCAACGTGGCACCATTAATTGTGCCCAAAATTAATTGTGTCAACCCTTTTAATTTGATAGACTTAAAATATCATGGGGGCTTATTTCACATTTTGGGTTGAATTCGGAGAGGGAAACACTCTGGAGTATTACTCTCTCCAACGAAGAACATGTTCTCTAATGAATAATGTGCTCCCCAACAAAGAACGTTCATGGCGATGGAGAACGTCTTCAATGAGAAAGAACCGATGATTGAGGAAACACCGACGTCACCGACGTCCATCGATCCCCAATGACATTATCTATTTCCACATAACCACCGTCGACAAATCTCAAAGGTAGGGGTTTATTTGTGTATGATTATAAATTCCCTTGTTCTTCCCTTTTAAAACAAATAATGTGGATCAACTCATTAACTATTTGGTCCATGAATGATTTCTTTTGTTGGTTAGGAAATAATCATTCTGGGAGATTGTAGGGTTGGATGTTCTTCATTAAAGATTATGTTGAGCCACTTGCTACTACTCTAACATGGAGGGTGTGGGCTAAAAAAACATGGCATGACCCCTCTGTCGTTTTCCTTTTTTGGTACGTTCTTTGCGATTGAAGAAGACGACATAGTTCCAAGGAGATGAACAAGAATGGCGGCCGGCACCCCCACCAGTATTGAAGAAGACGATTACGCCATAGCATCGTACAATAGCCTCACTGCCTCACTGCCCTTTGTGCCACCCACAACCACCGATTCACCACATTCTCACCACCCGTGGCCCCCGCCGCCCAGCGGCCTCGATGCCCATGGCCCTTGCCGCTCTACGGCCCCTGCGCTGCCTGCGGCCTTTGCCGCCCACGGCCTCGGGCCGCCCATGGCCTCGCCATCCCACAGCCACCGTGGCCTTGCGCCGCCCTTGCGACCTCTAATGTCCCGCATCCTCTCCACCACATGGCTTAGCTGCTATGTGGACCCCACAGCCTCGCACCACCATCGAGGACTCTGCGGACCCATGGCCTTGCCTCCCTGCAGCCTCCCCGCCCTGCGGCCTTGCCACCCCGCGGCCACTGCGGCCTCGCACCGCCATCACAGGCTCTGTGCCACCCAGCGTGGACTGTGCTGGACCCAATGTGCTGGACCAGACCCAGCAGACCTGGTCGACTTGAATTGGGGTGGAGTGTCCCAGGCTGGGTCAGGCTGGTTCCGGACCTAGTATGCCTCGATTTAGATATCCAGCTATGGTTCCGGACCTAGTATGCACTGATATCCCACCAAGCGACGAGGTCTCAGTGCATTACCCTTTTCCAGTAAAGGAACCAGTGGAGGCAATAGTGGTACCATTACCCATTGGGCCACTGATACCATTATCCCCAGTAGTAGAGGGTTCATTCCTCTTAGGCACATTACATGATTTCCAGAGCCAGAGGCTACCCTGGTTCAGGGGAGATACGGACCCACAGGTGGCTGAGGACTGGCTGGAGGACATGGTGAGAGTCTTCTGACTAGTAGAGACATCAGCCGATCTCATGGTGATCCTTGAAGCCATCCTTATACTGGAACAAGCAAGAAGATGGTGTATCTTGATTCTTAAAGCTCACGATGTGGTGATGCTTCTCTGGGAAGACATTGATAGCCTGTTTCGGGTAGAGTTTCTTCCAGCGACTCCTCACACAGTGCACATACAAGAGCTACATCATCGGTAGCAGGGAAATATGATTGTGGCATAGTACTCAATGAGGATCACTTACCAATCATTATACTCCACTAATATGGTGTGGGAACCATTATTTAGAACCCAGACCATTGATTAGGGACTCAAACGAGAGATTAGGGCTTCGATGATTTCTCTTTGCATCCCGATGTTGGCTGGGGTGTTAGAGAGGGCCCTCTTAGTAGAGATTTTCCTTGCTAAGTAGTCACCAACAACGAGACCCACTACCAGTCATTATGTAGTGGATTATTTTTCAGCTGGAAGCATAAAAATGATATAGAGATCGAAGAGAATAAGACCTAGATATGGATGACCACAAGATTCAAGGTCAGTTGTGTGGGGCACCTGAGGCAGATCTAGTCATTCCAGGAGCGAGCAATGTTATGCATGTGGAGGGCTGGGTCACATGACTCGTTAATGTCTTACCCTTTATATAGATGATAATATGATATATGAACGACCTCCCAGGTAGAGATAGAGGTTCGAATGAGGAGGTCTGCTGGGAGCAGGAAAATGTGGCAGAGGAGTTGGTCGTCCAACTCGTGGTGGGCGACGATTCGAGATGATACCTCCACCGCCACCAGGTTGTCCACCCCAACCACATGGAGCAATAAGACAGAGGCGAGATCAGCTCTAGGTAGCTGAGGCCTGTGATCACGATGCTCTGTAGATGAAACGAGGTACGATCTTTGTCTACTCTAACTTAGCTACAGTACTTATAGACATAGGTGCCAGTTAATCTTTTATTGACGCTACCCTCATTCAGAGATCAAAGATTCCGATGGAGCTTTTGAATCGATCATTATGACTAGAGACTCCTACGAAAGAATATTAGATGATTACGCAATTCTGCTGGCAGTTTGGGCTTACTCTAGGCAGAGAGATCATCGGTTGGGATCTCCTAATAGGGGCCTCGAGGCCTTACGACGTCATCTTTTCTATGGACTAGTTACTTATAGTCCATGCTCAGATTGATTGTATTAGGTTCAAGGTGTTGTGTTTCCACACAGATGGGACTAGTTTTACCTTCACCTATGAGAAGGGAGCCTTTGTAGCACAGGATGAACATACCCAGAGGAGAGTGATGCTGATCACTTATCAGTTGTCTAGCCTTACCCTCAGAGCAGATGATGTGGGGACTCAAAGTTATCTTGTAGTGGTGAACCAATATGTGTATGTCTTCCCTAATGATGTTCTGGGTCTACCTCCTCATAGGGAGGTGGACTTCTACATTGACATGTACCTCAGGACGGCACCGATATCTACACTAGCGTATCGGATGGCTCCCGTAGAGCTTCTTGAGTTGTGTTTACACCTTGAGGACATGTAGGGGGAGGGACTCCTCTAGCATAGTGTTTCTCTTTGAGAAGCCCCTATTTATTTCACCATGAAGGAGGATGGGATCTTGAGACATTTTTTCGACTATCGGCGCCTGAGCCAGGTGATAATGAAGAACAAGTACCCGCTTCCAAGGATTATGACCACTTTGATCAGATGAAGAGTGCATGGTGGTTCTCGAAGATATACCTCAGATCATGTTGTCACCAGCTCAGTGTACGAGACGAGGATGTGCAAAAGTCAACTTTCAGATGTCGGTACTGCCATTACAAGTTCTTGGTTATGCCATTATGTATAACTGATGCTCCACCTGTGTTCATGGGAGTCATGAACATGATCTTTCAGTCGTACCTTGATCGATTTCTAGTAGTCTTAATTGATGAAATTCTGATCTACTCAGCTTTAGGGGAGGTGAATTCCTATCATTTGTAGATAGTGATGGACACACTCCTAGATCACCAGCTTTATGGTAAGCTCTCAAAGGGCCAGTTATGGATCTGATAGGTTCACTTTTTGGGACATGTCATATCGGAGGTTGGTGTTGTAGTATATCAAGTGAAGATTTTGGCGGTACTATCTTGGGAGCCACCCAGGAGTGTGACGGAGGTATGAAGTTTCCTGGGTTAGTTGGATACTACCGGAGGTTTGTGCCATATTTCCCCAGAGTTTCAGCACCTTTATCAGCATTGATGAAAAAGGGGAAACCCTTTTTCTGGTCGGAGAGATAACGGAGAAGTATTCAAGAGGTGAGGCAGAGGCTGACTAGTGACCTTATGTTGAGGCTACAAGAGAATGGTGTATGGTACATAGTCTATTGTGACACATCAGGGACCGAGCTCAGATGTGTCTTGATGCAGGAGTGAGATGTGATCGCATATGGTTCTCGACAGCTGAGACAACATGAGTAGAACTATGCTACCCATGACCTAGAGTTAGCAGCAGTAGTCTTCTACTTGAAGATGTGGGGAAATTACTTGATGTGCGATCATTTTATAGTATACTCTGATCACAAGATTCTCAATTATATCTTCTCTCAGAAGGACCTGAACCTAACACAACAGTGATGGATTGAGTTTCTCTAGGACTATGACTTCGAGATAATCTATACTTATGGGAAGGGGAACGTTATAGTAGATGCACTCAGCAGGAGATCTGGTATACATCTTCTTGGTGAGGTGAGGGTGATGCTGGCCTCTTTACAGATATGCTTTATGGATCAGGATGGAGTAGCTTTTCTCTAGTATATTATAATAACTCCCCTTCTCCTTTAGCGAGTTAGGGAGGTAAAACATGGGGACACTAACTGTGAGACTCGACGTGCTCAGATATCTGTGGGACATTAACCTGATAAATTCTATAAAGGTGTGGAGCACGTCATCCTCTGCAGAGGACGTACCATGTTACCAGTGTCACATCGGGAGGAAGTGTTGATGGAGTTACACACATCCCCTATAGAGGTACATCCAGGGGTGGTGAAGATGTTCCAGGACCTCCAATGATAGTACTTGTGGCCCGAAATGAAGAAAGCAGTAGCAGAGTTTGTCTCTCAGTGCCTCAATTTTCAGCAAGTGAATACAGAGCATAAGGTACCATCAGGCTTGGTTCAACCTTTTGAGGTCTTAGAGTGGAAGTGGGATAGGATATCCATGGACTTCAGGATAGGACTTCCACATACATCCACAGGTCATGACTCGATTAGGGTGATCGTCATTCTCTACAAGCTGAATCCTTGTGGATTCTGTCTAGTCACCAACTTTCAAGGCAAAGGAACCTCAGCCTTAGTGCAGTGGAAACTGACTCCCTCATTCTCTAAAACTCTCTATTTGGTAAGTTCCCCATCCCATGGTCCACATCCTACATCATTAGAGAACTTCTCATCCACTTGGATGAAAACACATACATTCTCCATATGTGGTTAGAGGGGAACAAGCTCACCGACTTTCTTGCCTCGTTGTCAATTCATGGGGTGAACACCCTTCGATATCCAGATATTGTATTACTATTACCAGAGGGAGAGAACCTGGTCAAAGGGGATGCTCTAGGGCTCTACCAATTCAGTCTTCCATAGTCCACATTTTGCTTGTTTATTGTAGTTGGTTGTTTTTTTTGTGTTGTATGGTGTCCTTAATTACTACATGATGATGATGAGAGAGTAGGGTTCAGAAGAGAGCTTGGAACACCTCTATGTGCACGATATTGTACGGATAGTGGAGTATCCTCGAGGATTGTCTCTGATCATGATGCATGTGTTACTTCCCCACTATGAAATTGGTTTCAAGAGGATTTCGGGATGCAATCTTGTTTGAGCTCCGACTTCCATCCTCAGACAGATGGTCACACTCAGCAGACCATTCGGACTATCAAGAACATGCTACGTGATTGCGTCCTGGACTTCGGTCACATCTTGGAGGATAAATTTCCTTTGTTAGAGTTTGCATACAATAATATCTATCACTCCACCATTGGGATGGCACCTTTTGAGGTGTTTTATGGGAAACCTTGCAGATCACCTTTGTGTAGGGACTGGCCTAGGGAAGTCAGCACTCGTGGAACCAAAGATGGTTCAGGCTACAATAGAGAAGGTTTAGATCATCCAAGAGTGGATGAAGACTGCATAGAGGAGGTAGATGTAATATTCTGATAAAATATGGAGACCTCTATAGTTTGAGGATGGTGACCACATCATTTTACGGCTCTCACCCCAACAAGGTTTGCAGAGATTCGGCTGAGGTGGAATGTTATCTCCAAGGTTCATTGATCCTTTTCAGGTTCTCAACATAGTTAGCGAGGTGGATTACCGCTTAGCTCTTCCCCCTCAGTTTCACCGGGAGCATGAAGTCTTCCACGTATCCCAGCTGAGGATATAAATTCACGACCCATCCCACATCATCGACCACGGCGAGCTAGACATTGTTGATGGGTGACATTTTCGGAGATTCCAGTTGAGATTGAGGATCTACAATAGCGGGTCCTTCATGGTGGGTCGATACACCGATGCACATTAACTGGCAGCGGGGGAAATTATAGGAGAGAACATGGAAGCGGGAGGCTCAGATTCATGCTTAGTACCCTAACTTGTTTTCCTAGTTTTGAGTCGTGTCTTACGATGACGTAAATCCCAGAGGTGGGTAGAATGTAAAGACACCAGAATTTCATTTAATTTTTTTTACTAAAAGTTAATTTTACGAGTCTATAAAAATTTATGGTGTGTGAGTCTAAGGCATGGTGTGCCCGGAATAAATTTCTGAAATTTTTTCAGGTACGTTTTCTAAATGTGCATGTCGGTTTTATTAATATTTGAATTGGTCCTTAGAATTAAAATCTGAGGGCACCATTGAACATGAATAACTGATATTTTCTTAAGAATACCTTCACCTCGACCACAGTATGACGAGGGTGAAATACAGAATTTATGTTTCTCATTGAAGAATGAAATAAATTAAAATAAACTTTTTTTTCATACACCTCAACATGGGTTATGGTGGTGGGGACCATCTGATCCTAAACTACTTATATGAGGTTATGGAGGTGGGGACCAACAATGCTAAAACTCCCAATTTGAAATTTATGGCGGGGACCACCCAACCACGGTTAATGGGTGAGAAACCTCTCAACTATACATTAATCCTTTCCTCCCATTAATTGGAGAAAATTAATTATGCCAACATGGTACAATTAATTGTGCCAAAAATTAATTGTGACAACCCTTTTAATTTGATAAACTTAAACTATCAATGGGGTCTATTTTCTCATTTTTGGTGGAATTGTGATAGGGAACCCTTTTAGAGGATTACACTCTCTAATGAAGAACGCCTTCTCCAATGAAGAATGTTCTCCCCAACGAAGAACGCCAATGCCAATGAAAAATGTCTTCAACAAAAACAGACCAACGATTGAGAAAACGTCGACGTCACCGATATTCGTAGATCCCCTATGAATTTATCTATTTCCTCACAACCTCCATCGAAAAATCTATAAGGTAGGTGTTTAGTTGTGTATGATTATATTTTTACATGTTCTCTCCATTTAAAACAAATAACATGGATCTACTCTCTAACTAGATGATCTACAAATGATTTCTTTTTTAGGTTTGGGAATATTCATTGTAGGAGATTGTAGGGTTTGACATTCTTCATTCAAGATTTTTTTATCGGATTGCTACCTCTCTAATGTGGAGGGTTCAGGCCAAAAAACATGGCTTGACCCCTCCACCATTCATCTTATTTATGGTATATTCATAGAGATGGAGGAAGACGACTTTGTGTCTCAGTGACTAAGGAGAACGACGACAGACACCACCGTCGTCCACAATGAAGGCGACGAGCCGACAACGCCGCCCAATGGCCACGCCGCCTCACGACCCTATGTAGAGCCTGCTGCCACAGCCTCCCCATGGTCTCACTGCCCATATCCACTGCCACCCCATAGCCTTCCCGCCTCACGACCCCCGTGCTTTATACGGCATCAGTCGCTCGCGCCCTAATGCCGCCCTTGCGGCCTCCGCAGCCTTGCGGCCTCGCCACCCCATGGCCTTGCCGTTGCGTGGTCTCTACGACCTCTCTCCGCCCTCGTGGCCTTAGCGGCCACATGGCATCCCTGACAAGAGGCATAACCACTTTGCGGTCCTCGCGACCTTGCGCTGCCCTCACGACCTCTATGGCCCTCACGGCCTCACCGCCCTACGTCCTCACCGCACTGTTCCCCCCCCCCCCCCCCAGCTATGTGCCGCCCTCATGGCCTCCATGCTGCCCATTATGGCTCGAACCAGACCCAGCGGAATGGACAAGACCCAACAAACCGAGTTGACCTGAATCAGTTCAGGTTGGCTCTGGTAGGGTCGGTCCGACCTGATTGGACCAGACCCTGGCATACTTTGAACTTTTCACTCTATCGGCTATAAGCTTGGCACTGAGCGTCTGTTTGATGAACCATCAGCAATGATGGAAACCATGAAACGAGACAATCTAATTGATTAAACCCCACTAGGGTTTTGGAGAATGTTGGAGTATGGTCAGGTTGGATTCAGTATGAATCCAACTGGGCCCTTGAGACTAAAAGGCTAATAACTCACTGATCGGGAATCCGATTGATGCACCATCTATTGCCTTGAGACCCTTATGGCATGGTGGTCCTTTTCGATACATCTTTATGGGACTTCATGGAAGTTGGAGTATCACCCATTGGCTTGAGAAGCGGACCCATCTGGAGATGAGCAAGCCTTTTGAGGGAACCCAATAGATGGTTGAGACGAGATGAATGAAGAGTGATCCTGTGTGGGTCAGCACCGAGTGATCTGATGTGGATCAGCAACGAGCGATTAAGTGTTGGTTAGCACCCAACGATCATGTGTGGTTCATCACCGAGTGATTATGTGTGGGTTGGCACAGAGCGATCTTGTGTCGGTCATCACCATGCAATCCGGTGTGGGTCATCACTGAGCGATCCTGTGTGGGTGAGAATTAGAACCAGTTAACAAAGTACGATGATTCAGTAGTAACATATAATCATCTCTTTTACTGTACTTAAGTTATACCTAGTGTCTGAGGAGTTCGTACCTGTGTGGTATTTTCCTTTATGGTAATTCATTGGTGGTATTCATATGTGTGGCATACCTATGTGGTACTTACCTTCGTGGTACTTTTCCATTTGAGGAACAGTTGAGCTTGAGATTTTGAGTTAGACTCTATGTTTCCTCAAGATTGAGATGGGAATACTTGATAACTTAGGTATATTTATGGGCATATACCTAAGTAGGTTTCTCAATCGACCACATGCTTTTTTGGTTTATCCTTTGTGAATTTTGTGAGACATTGAGGGTCTCGGGGTCCCTACTAAGTATTGTTATACACACCACTGCACGAGCTATGCCCGAACCATGTTGTGTTTAGTGTAGACGACAAACATCACTAACTGAGGAAGAGGGTACCAGGACAGGATGGTGCCTAGTGGTGGACCTTAGACGAGGAGTACTATAGAGATGATCAATCAAGACTTGTACCTACCGTTCAGATATGATCCTTTGTGGATGTTCGCAGGAGTTGTTCCAGTTTACTTGCACTTTCAGTTTCGTGTACTTTATAGTTGGTCTTGTATTCTAGCCCCTTCTACTTACTGTACTCACTTTGTTTATCTTTTAGATTAATTGAGTTCATATATTTTTGTGTTCTTGGTTGCATGTGCTTATAGGTTATAAAGGCAATGCCTTCCCAGTTTTAGGGATTACGCATTTGGTGCTAGCCTCCATCCCCTTGCCTATGGAAGGCGGGCTTGGGGTATTCTTTGAACGGGCCCCGGGGGATGGGTCATGACAAATTTAATAATTTTGGACAAATTTAGGTTACATTTTTACCCATATCATTTATATTTAACCCTCGGTTAACCCTTTTAAAACATACCATGACCACAAGTGTTTTTACTCTTTGAGGGCCACCATATTTACTATAAAAAAATGATTATAAATTGAAAATGATTTACATTATATACCAATTAATAATCACTTGGGTGAAGATAATATTTTTAATAAATTTATATCATTTAATAAAATATTAATTACTATGAAATATCAATAATTTCCATTTTATAAATATTCCTTAGTTTGACATTTAATATATCAATCTAAAATTTATAATTTAAAAAAAAATTATTTTATTATATCCCTAAAATTTCATTTTAATCTATAAAAACATTTCGTTTTATTAATTATCATTTATTATGTTACATTAAATATTTTTAAAATAATTTATTTCATTTTAATAACAATTAAATTATTACTCCATCAGTGTTTGCTAGAATTTATTGTAATTATTTCTTCTATGAAGATAAAAATAAATTATAAATAAATTATAAATATATAAGATTTAAAATTTATATATTTAGTAAAAAATGTCTTCTATATAATCCATTATGAAAAATATTATAGTTATTAGAAATAAGAGGGTGAGATGTATTTCTTTTCTTGAAATAAAATACTATATGTGTCATAATCTCATCTAAATAGATATAAAATGTCACATGATATAATTTTTGATTATTATGGATTAAATTTACTGATAAAATTAAATTTATCTAATTATTATATTCATTTTATAATCCTTATCATTTTATTTTTATTTTTAATTAATCAATTTACACTTTACCGTGGTAATAAAAAATTACTAATGTTACTATTCATATTGAATAAAAGAAGGGACATGTTTTATAATTTTTAAAGGTTTTATTCTAAAAACGGAATCTAATATTTAAATAAAAAATAGAAAATTGGTAATTTTTTTTATGATAAACTAGAAAAATGTGATGAAAAACAATTTCTCAGAAAAATTACATTCTAAAATATAATTTTGTTAATGCTAAATTCATGTATAAATAAATATCAAAATAAATTATTTATTTGTTTTTAATTAATGTGATATATTTAAATTTTAATACAAACCAAAAATAAAATTTTACTTTGTAATTACTCTAATAGAAAAATATGGTTTTTCAATAAATAAACAATTTTTCCCTATTTATTAAAAAATAAATCTTTTCCAAAAATTATCAAAAATTAATTTTAAGATAATTTTATCATGATTATATCTTAATATTATGTTCAATTTTTCAAAAATAATTTTTAAAAATTTTTTATATTATTTTTTCATAAAAGTATATAAAATAAATTTTCAGAGAAATTGTATTCATGAATTTTTAAATGAATTTACTAAATATCATGTGATTGTTTATAAATAAGTCATTAATAAATTATTAATGAGTAAAACTATAATATATTTAATAAATAAGTTAATCCTATTCATACCTACCAATTTAACAACTTAGATATAATGATCATATAATAATATTTTGTTGTTCATTTAAACTCGGTGTTGTGAACTTTTTACACCATCGAAAGAAATATTTCATTTTAAAATAATGGGACATTATAGATCCCCCAGACTCAAAAAACTACTCTATATGTTTGACGATGTAGTTCTTCATCAATTAGTTGAATATTTAAACATGCATTACTTCTTGTTTCTTTAAGATATCTGGGCTTCATTCTCTTTCTTATCTCGTCAAAATAATTTAATATCAGGTTATACTAGAAACTCAATTATCATGTAATATATTTGATATCTTACATTAATTAAATTTAATAAACATTAATATTGATAGAATAATATAATTAATAGTAGTCTCAAAAATTGAATTTTTGAAATTCCCTTAATCATGAATGTTGTAACACTCATATCTTAATCGATCAGTGGATTTTCAATTTCTATTTTATTGAAACTCAGTTAAATTCCCATCCATGTATTAATATTGAATAAAAAATTATTAGAATTATTTAGATCTTCAAAAAACTATAGAATCAAAATAAATCAAATTTATTTTTAATTTCATCTAAATGTGGATAAAATTCTATAATACTGCCACGTGACTCATATACAAATGGTGTGGAACTCATTTTATTGAAAACAATTACCTATGATGGATCCTACATTGATATTTTCATGAATCATAGTTAATATAATTGAATGTGATATTTAATTTTTTTTATGAATAAAAAAATCATCTAAAAAACTAATCATAATTTATAGGTATATTATTTTTGAATTTAATATGATTATTCTCATTATCTAATTCAAAAAATTACATCATTATAGTGTTATATATATGTACACTACATATACTTAAATGTATGGTTAATGTAAAAAAAATTAAGGGAGGTATCTAAGAATAATTTTATATTGAGAAATCATGTAACATAATTTATGGGAAGGAGAATTTTTTTGTGCAAGATGAAGCCAGATTTATATGGGATAAATCAGGATCTGAGATATCAGTTTTCTATATTGGTTGTTTTCTTAAGGAAGATGAACTTTAATAAATTAAGTGTTGATAGTAACATCTATATAAAATAAAATTAAGAGGCTTCCATTATTTTTTTTAATATAGAATATTTCATATTTTTAGGTATTGATAAATGATAAAGTGAAAATTTAGCTAAGGAAATGATTTTTTTAAATTCCCATATTGGTATAAATGAAACACTTTATTAGATTAAAAATACATGAGAAATAAAAGATACATTTTCTTATCTCAAGATAAGTATGATAAGTAATTTATAATGAATTTTGGTATGGAAGAATCAAATCCATTTTCCACACCTATTTTAGTCGAAATAAGATGGAAAAATATATGGAAGGAAAGGCATTATATCCTAAACAATTCATAATGTTAATTGGAATATTATGGATTTTAATGGATTCATGGTCATATTTAGTTTAGGTTTTTACAGATTATTCTAGGTATCAAAGGGCTCCAAATGAATCTCAAATCATGGATAGAAAATTAATTATCAAATATTTTAATGGCACAATAAAATTTGGGTTAAAATATGATAGAATAAGAGTGATTTATCAATTTTTTACACATATGTAAATTCATTAGTAATAAAAGATGATAGAAAATACAAATTCGGTGGAGTTTTTCTCTTAGGAGAACGATGATTTAATTAGATAACAAAGATACACAGTTTAGTGGATATTATTATAGTGGAAGATGAGTATTTTTATTCCAATCAAGTTATATCACAACATAAGTGTATGGAGAAACAGATGGAATACATGTTTTTTTATATTTTCCTTTCTCTTATGATGTGATAATTAAACAACTTTAATCTCACCAAAAATTTGGAGTAAAATTCTATTTCAAAGAATGTAAATATCATATATCACTTTATCATAATGTGTGAGAAGGAGAATAAACTAATTTCATAGTTTCTTCCTGTAATGTAGAAAGATACTTATATTTTTAAGATAACATTTCCAAAAGAAACATTTCATAAGATGAGGTTGAACAAGGGTGTATAACATCCCTCTCTTCAAGGATAAGGTGTGAAAATCCATTCCCTATCCAACTAATCTTGGGATTGTTTCGGTAAAGTGGGATAATGATTTTTAATATAAATCAATCCATTGGTATATGTTTTACCTTTTAATGGAAAAATGTATTTAGTGTGACTTTTAAAAAGGGGTGTGATGTGATATCAGTGTGTATGAACAATTTTAATAGTTTATTGAAGTGCATGGATGGAATGTTTTTCTTATAGTAAGATTTTGTGAATGTTAGAAGAATAAGGAACAAGAATGTTAAAAGGGATTATTATGTCACTACATATGGAAATGATGATTTTTTTGTTCAACGACTCTTATTTCCTACACCGAGATTGCTCACAACAACTTTGAATTATTGGATAAATTATCTATTATATCATCTTCAACATTTTTTTTATTTATGTTCCATGGTTGAAAAAAAAATCCAAATGCGAGGATTGTTGGGGCTACATTGACTGATGTTTTTTATGAAGATGGTGTAAGTTATTATGAAATATTTTTTGGAAAGTTCCATTTAATTGAACAGAAAATCTCCTTGCATTATAAAGAATTAAAAAAATGGAAAAACAGATAAATAAAAATGAACAGAAAAGAAAAAATAAGGTTTCCGAACAAGTTACATTGGAATAAAAATTCTAGGGATGTAATTTTCATATAGATGATCTATTCTTATTGTTATACCAATTTTTTCATAAAAGTTACCTAAAAAATTAATTTATTAAAATAAATATGGTGATAAATTTATAATATTAAATTTTTCAATATCATGAGTTTTAAATATATCATGATACATATGCAAGTAAAAAGGAAGATAATTCATTCTTGTGTAAAAATATTAATCCCCAAATATCTGAGGAGGTTTACAAGACATAGGTAATCAGGAAAAGGTTTGACTGACAAGGGGTTTTGTGTTTAATTTTCTTGTTTTTATGGTTGTTAGTGATGTTTGGGGAATATATTTATGGATGTCACTTGAAAAAGTCCATATATAATGAATCCCAAATGGAAATAAGTTCATATATAATAGATTCCATCCAGAAAATTCTAATCAGACTCATTACAATGGGAGGACTGAAGATCAGACATAAGACTATGAGTCATTAGAAATAATTTTTTGGTGATGTTTTCAGACTTATTTTTCTTATGAATAACATAAGATTGATTTTGGAATATGAATTCAACTAACCAATATATTTTATCAAATAATAAAATAGTGTAAATATATAGAGTATGTTTAACAAAATATTTCTATAAAGTTATTATAGAACATTAGATAGTGTCTCAATTGATGAATGAATTGTTATAATGTTTTACCAGAAAATGTTTGGTTATTTATTGGTACTAATTCAAATTTCTTTATGAAATATTCATAAATATATCAACTTTGATGATTTTTCAAAGATTAAAAAAAGTTCCAAATTTTATAGATCGAAGATTTGTGATTCTCATTTTGGGAGAACGATTTTTTTGAAGGTGGTGGATTCTAATATTTTTAGAAATGTCAAGAATAATTGAAATGGGTTTTGAAAGATATAAGAGAAAAATTTTCTAGTGGGAGTTATAAATTTTCTGTTATTATTATGTACAAAAATAAATTTGGATTTATTTCCTATACACATTAAAACAGTTATATAAATATGTTACAAGTGAAATTATAGAATTTTTAGTACTTTTCAGGTGTAAAAAAAGATGATGTTCTATAAAAAAAGTTTTTGAAACAAACACAAGATGAAATATGAAAGACAATGTCAGGTAAAAGAAGTATCTAACCAAGGAATATCTTTATTGAAGATGAAATTGGGAAGAAATAGAGGAATTGTGATAAAATTCATTACATAGATTACACCAAAAAATGATTCATATTCGATGGAATGTAGAAAAAAAATCATTGGTGAATAGATGTACATAACATAAGAAAGTTGTAGTAGTTTTTAGAGATCATCTGATGAATATAATAAGATGATGTTTACCATACAAATAACCATAAAAATAATGTATGTGATTAGTGAATAGATGCAAGTTTCATAGAGATGTCCAATGAGGACTTTCATTCATATGTTTGGGAAAGAAAGTGAAGAAGAAGTTATTTTAAGACTAGAATGTCTGAATATTTTAAATCCTCATAATGAACAAAAACTGAACTTGTTAGTGAAATTTTTTATAATTTTTTATAAAATATTTATTACATATTTATCTTTTTCGAGTGCACATGCATTGTTCTATTGATTATAGTTCGATGTAGGTACTAGGATAATCCATAATTTTTGTAACTATATAAGGAATATATAGTGTATTGTGTTTAATTGAATTACCTCTAGACCCTTATAATGACTAACTACTATTACTGAGTAGTGAACCTTTTAAATTATTTCATACTTAGGGGTTTTTCTTCTATTCTTTGTATCAGAAAATTAATTAATCTATTATAGTATATAATTTTTATGTGAAGGAAAATATAGAATAAAAATATCATTGATTAACCACCTTCCTTTATTAGTGATCACATTAATAATTATTTTTCCTTTCATTTATGATCTTATTGTCACATAAGAGAGTCATTTTTAAACAAGAATCCTACTTAAGGGTTTTTTTATAGTATCTACACACTTCATTGATTGTGAAGACTAAATTTTTTTGATATCCATATTGGCCAATTTAATTTTCAAATCTAGACATATCATATTAAGGAAATTATTATTATCATCCTTAAATTTCAATATATCTTTATAGTACTTCCTCATCCTCTTAAAACCACCTTCATGCATTATAACCCTATTTTGTAACAAGATGTCAATCTCCTTGATCCACATGTGTTTTATATCCAATTTTACATTCTTGAAATCAATGATAAATATCAGATATTCATTCAATGCATGGATCATCAACTAATTTTTTTTTATTGGCATCATCCTTCTCTAGAATTTTGTTGATCCGCTTCTCCCAAAATTTGGAGAAATTTCCATCAATATCCTCATACTCCCCTACTTTTATAATACATTTTAGTGATATTTATACAAGTTTGATCTATTTCTATCGAATAATTATTAATGTTAAATACTTCATATTCAAGTAGAATGACTCCTTCGTGATAACTATTAAATATCCCAAAAACTAAAGAAACTATTTATTTCAGAAAATAATAAAACAATTATTTTATTACATTAATAGATAATTATATTAACATATGTTCACTCCCACTTAGTTTTTATTTTTAAGGAAAATCTAAACCTAAATGTTTGCATACCTTGGGATCACCATAATCCCATTAGGAATTTTATGTAAAAATATTTTCCATATCCTTTTCATTTCAATGAACTATAAGTATTGATCCTTCTATGATATATGTGTAATACTTTTGTAGAGAAATTAAATATTCTTTCCGTTTTACAAGAAAGGCACTTCCTAAAAATATTATACTCTTTCTTTTAATTTTTTATCAAATTCTTGGTACAAAATAAATTAAAATATAAATTTTAAAGAATGTATCTAAAAAACAGTTCATAATAGTTACAATAATGAAGCTTCATTGAATGAGCCTCTACCAGAGTTGTACATGCTTCTTCTTGGAATCCAAAAGACTAGAGATCAATTTGGAGTGGGGTGAATTTTTGGTTTTCTGTTATAATTTTGTAGCAGTTATGATAATAGGTAATGTGGGTTACAATAATAGCTATAAATATTCATCAGATTTGGGACATTGGGCTATCAGTTGAGCGTACATATCTCAAGGTATTCAGTACATCAATGCCTTTCGTCCATAGAGCCTTCAGGCCGCCAAAGGAATTCCGAAAATAGGGTCTTTTGGCCCCAAAAGTCCTTTGAGTCACAGTGTCAGATGGACACCCTTGTCCTTTGGGAAACAAGAACATTGAGCCATAATGGACAAAGAAGAATCTCGAACAAACTACAAAGGATCATGTCCCATGAGATGATTTGGAGAAAGTTTCATTGACTAGAGAAGATCTATACAAATATAAACAATGAAAGGGAATGATAATTTTCATTGATACCAAGAACCATTTAGATTTGCATTGAGAAATCTGTGTTTACCAGCTATTTGAGTTGGGGAGATAGGCACCATTAATGAATAATATGGTGGGGAGGGGTAGTTCTAAAGAATAGTGAAGTCATGGAAATTCAAATGTCAGGTACTGATCCTTGTGCCTATGGGACTTCTGGTCATTGTTAGGCCTCATACCCCACAGCCAACAGGTCATGTAAGGGTTCCCCCTCAATCCATAAAATGGGGATTATCCAAAAATATATAAAATTAAAATGCCTTTAGGATTTCTAAGGACTTGAATGAAACCTCAAATATTTAATGAGAACAACATCAACATTATAATAAAATTAGTGCTGAACTTGATTCTCCAATATCAATTGAGATTCATAATAGTTGAACCTATTTATGATACTACTTCGGGAGGGCTATTAGAGGATATATTATGCCCTAAAAGTGGGGTTAATTAGTATCAAATTCTAAAGAAATAGTTTTTTAAATGCCATATTTTCCATTTTTACCACATTCACTATTAGTTTATGATTATCTTTTACTCTCCCTATATATATTGTTGTTTTTTATTTAAAGATAAATAGATAAAAACAAAAAACATGACAAGAAATGATTTATAATGTTAACCTTTAAGAAAAGATATTATTTGGTATGATATTGATTTTACTGAGATCATACAATCCATTAGTATCAACCCATGAATACAATTGGGTAGATATTATCATTCAACCCAAGTTAGGTGTATCCCATACTCTAAAAAATCCTTAAATATATTTATACATTCATCCCAGTAGTTTAAATTTTATTCTGAGAAAAGTCACAGAGTCATCTTCATTAATACTATATGATTTTTATGCACTAATTTCCTTCTTTTTATACTAATTTCTATTTCATTGTAGCATGATTGGATTTATTATCATAAAATATGTACAATAATAAATATAAAAACTTCTTTCTTCTCATATTAAATTTGTAATTCCTTTCTTATGATAATCTTAAGACTATTTCTCCATTGCACAAAAAAAATTCACAACACCATTAATTCCCATTTTCCTTTTCAAACCCAATGAATCCCTGGATTTCATTGGATTTCATCACTTGAATCAACACATAATAAATCCCCTTTTCATTGTGTATTTTATATTCTCATCATTGCATAATTTGATCCATATAGATCAATAATTAGTAATTGTGTTGAGTCTATATTCTTCTATGTTTTTAGAATATGAAATGTATCAAATAGAGTCTCACTCACACTTCTTTTTTATATGATATATTGTAAATTCTCTATTCAACACTCTCGTTTATTAGGTCCAATTTTTTTCTTAAAATAATGGAATTATGTGAAAAATAATTGAACATTTTTCACCATTAATTAATCCATTCAAATTACCTATAATAACTCCCAAACATATTCCTTGTTCACTTAAACCACATAACATAATAAATATCATGTGGTCCTTTTTTTCTCTCTATTATCAATACAAATTAATTCTAAACTAATTAATTTGAGCAGTGTTACAAGTACCTTTACTATTTTTTTCGAATTATTGTCTAAAAACATAGGCACGTTGTTATGAATCATTAAGGAATTGTTAAAGTTTCACCTGATTGATTTATCCAAAAAAAATCCTACACCAAAATTCATTCTACCATGACATTGTGTTAAACTATATGCCATTTTTTCGAGAAAAAAAATTAATCGAACACTGTGGTGTAGTCCTCATATATTGGTCAGTTTGGTTATAATTATTTACCTTTCGACCGTGGATTATGCTACCACATGTGTGGTTATCTGAATCTGGAATTTTTTTGATACAAATCCACCAATCAACCATGACTTTTTTGAACACCACAATAGGTAGAGTGGATTTCTTCTTTTTCTAGGGATACCATTCCTTAATCATAATTTCTTTCATGACTTCATCAATTATTTTTATTAACTTTTTTGGCCATTTAAAATGGTAAATATTCAATAGTGTACAATATGAAGACTAGAACAATCAAAATGAATTCCTTAACGTTAGTTCCCTTTCATGTATTCTCAACAAAACCCTACACCACGTGTCTGCTACACCAGGTTCTCATTCCATCTTCCCCACTCATTCGACCATGGGGCATGGGATGCCAATGGTTTCTACCATCAAAAAAATACACCCACCACCTTTCGTAGGCTCTTCCTTTTTGAAGCTTCCATTATTCTAAGAGCCTTCAACTCACTATGAACTTTTTATCAACAATCTAGGTTCCTTCCATTTTTCATAAAATACCGAGTCATGTTAATGTAATCAGGATGATTGTAACCTTGATGAATATTTAAAATAACTTCATCTAATTTAATAATCCAACTAAATATCAATGAATGAAACTTCCTTCATCAAAGAAAAATTTTGATCATCTACATGTAACTCAAAATATTTAAAAAAAACCTAGTACATGTGTCATGTATCCATTAAATAGTATCTTAATAATTAGTATCTATTTATTTTATAGGATTTGGATTCTCCTCATTAACAAAATTTCTAATTCATTTATTATGTAATCACTTAACACTAACATAACAATTTGGCTATATTTCTTCTCTAATATTAGGATCTTTATTGTTAATAATCAATATATAATAACCCTGAAGCTTCAACTTCAAATTAATTTCTTCTTCATCATATTGATGTCACCGAATTCTCTTTAGTCATTCAAAATCATCAACAATCAATGATAATAAATAGAACATGATAAATTGAGGTTCAAAAATCTATTATTTCATAAACACATGTGTGTAGACTAAAAAATATATATTATATTTAAAATATTAATAGCAAGGCACTATAATTTTCAAAACACCATAGTGACATAGTTTCCCATCTCAAATATCCAATTTGAAATATTTTAAATGTTCATATAAAAAACTCTATTTTTTATATCCCCCCATTTTCAAGGATTTTCTCCCTCAAAATGAAAACATACTCAAAAAAGGTGAGTTTACTAAGCTCACATCTGATTCTCATGCACCCATGATCCCTCTTGGTGGTACTAATGTTTCCATTAGACACTCAGTAATGGAATAAAGCATTAACAAAGAGTACTCTCCTATCAATTCCTGATCTCCATTGGGTTCTCCAAGAAGGTGTATTCATCCTTAATGTCTATCTCACTTCAATAAATTATGTGTGATGTGTCATGTACAGATCTCCCCAACTCCAACATATATAAGACACCACGAATTCGGTCCAATTATGAGGGAAATTACACATGGTAAGAAACCCCTCCAACACTATGTTGGATCTAGAATAAACTAATAAATATCAGAAAAAACTTATTTCTCATACCAAATCTCGTCACACCATTCCATGGAGAGTCTTTCATGAACTTCTTATATCCCACTTAAAACTCCAATGACCCCCTTTACAAATTTGTGTAGGATATATGATATATATATATATAAATATATAAGAAATATTTATCTTCTCTTGGATCAACTAAACTTTTTTTGTCAACACACACACACGATATATATCCCCATAAGTGAGGATTATTCTACATTCTTCAATAATAGTGGTGACCTATAGGGTCTCCTATATGGGGCCTGAAAATGTTCTATATGGAAACACATATCTTTAATAAACCTTACTTCATGATTTATTACATAAACATTCACGTAATAAAATACTAGAAGATCATGAGGTCCACTATCTACATGATATTAGTTATATTACATAATAACATAAATCATGGGTACCCCATAATTGTTGAAAATATCGTGAAATGTTCCATTATATTACATGGATCTTATAAAACATTATGGGATAACCTGGGGTCGTACATAATAATGTGGTGAGATACAAATCCCAAAGAGTGAATATTAAAAGTACAACATTATTAATGTATTATGAGTGATTCAATAGGTATATCAATGTGATATAAAACTGGTGATAATCATAATGATGAACATCAGATCATGAAATAAGATTAAAACATAAATTTAATTAAGGATATTGGAAACAACATTAAACATGGCATCTTAAACATAAGTCTAGGGTAACCGCTAAGAAAAAATAGTATAATGTGACTAGAATAAAATCTTATGCACTATATATGGAATACAATGAGATAAAAACATTACCCAATTCATTGGAGGGATATATAATTATAAACTCACCTATCAATTTTATATCATCTATATGGATAAGTGTGCCATGTAGATCATACAACTTAGGGATGTGTTGAATTAATTTTAACCCCATTATTAATTATTGAAGGATAAGAAAATGTAAAGCACTAATAAATGAAGTATAGTTACTAATTTTACAATACCTTTGACTGTAATTGGTGGTCGGTAATCATCACACAAATGTTTGGTATAAAAAATCACAGGATAATTTCGAAACTATAAGGAGTGTACATAAAAGTTTATGGAAGGGGTGAGTGAGAGTAAAATGGGTCTATAATCACTTTTAAATCAAAATTGAATTAATATTTATGTTCAAAATTGTATTAAAATTTGAGTTTTTTGAAATAAAAGGCATGATATAAATAGGGTTCATGAATAAATAGGTAGAGGGTATCCCTTACCTGTAGTGGTCGCTTATAAAAGCTTTAGAGGAGATTCATAATAAATTGGTGAAAAATTATTATTGATATAGAGAGTGAATGTAAGAATAATTTAATGATACATGGGTTCTTAATGAAGAGGAATGGGAGGTTGGGTGGGGTTTTATAGAAATATAAAGGGTAATTATTTATTAATTTAAAAACTTATGTTTTCAAATCTACATGATTAATCAATCAAAACATAAAAACATCCCATCATGTTTCCAATGGGTTATACATAATTGGATTAAATTTAATTATTTTGTGATGTCAGGAACCGAACTCTTTAAAATAATACTTTTGGTTATGTGGAAGTGATTCTAGTTTATAAGGAATTAATTTCAAAACATTAAAATATAATATAGGTTTTGGAGTATTAATTAAGGGTTTGTAAAATTAATCAAATAACTAAAAAACAAATTAAATAAAATGGGAAATATTATTTTGGCCAACTATACTATTTATAATATTTTTCACATCACCTTTGGGTTTTTATGATGTCATAATACCCAATATATAATTATATTAAATCTATTTTTTTACAAAAATCTGATTTCCATAGAAAATTATGAAAAATTTAGTTTTGGATAATATAAACATGTTGATTTAAAATATAATATTTATTTTATAAAATTAATTTTATAAATATGATAATGTACACTTTTATATAAAAAATTGCTATTTTTTAAAAAATACTATTTTTGTAAATAACAATTTTCCTACCCTTATTAAAATGTTATTTTAATTTATAGAATTATATTATAAATTACATGTAATAAATATAATTTAATAATAATATTTTACAAAAATATAATTTATTTAATAAATTATTTAATTCATAAAAAATATTGTTTTTATTGAAACTATTTTTTTCACAAAAATATAATTTTCTTTCATCGTATCAAAATCAAACATTTAAGAAACTTATTATTTAATAATTATAATCTAATAATGATATTTAAATTTTAAAATTTTCTTATATAAATAAATATAAAAAATCATACTGTTGGAGTCTCTATGCATATCCTTTTATTACACTAGTGAATTACCTAAGGGTAAGGTGTACAATGGTGATATTTTTTTGTTGTGGTTCAATGAATATCTTTTGGTACATGATAACAATGAGATTTAAATTCTCTAATAAATGGTTTAAATCATGATTTAGTTATTTCATATTTGATTAATATTGGTCAAAGGAATAATATAGTGATGTTTTCTCAATTATTCCCTGATAAATGGACTTCATAGGGTATGATTCCACTAAACGAGGTTACCACTCCATTTGTCTATGTAAATTTCACATTACCATAACCTTTAATATACTAATCCAAATATTCATTATACAATAACGATATTATCAATTATTATGATTCTTAATGGTCCTTTATATCCAATAGACTCTTACAGTCTAAAGTCACCAAATTATTCAATGTGTTTTCTATAACTACATTACATAATAATGCATTTATTCATTCTAATTGGGAATTTCATTTTTAAAATATTAGATTATTAAATTACTACCTTTTAAGAAATTTAACTCTATTTTTTTCATTTCATGCACTAAAATAGATATGGGTACTTCTGTTTCATCACCTCTTTTAGTTCCCATGTCACTTCTTTAAAGATGTGGCATCTACACAACACATTAACCATCAGAGTTGTTTTGTTTCATAGAACTTTTTCTACACAATATTATATATTCACCTACTACTCCACATATGAATTATAATTATCCAATGGTACCACATATAAATTTAGTACAAGTGAGGGTTATAGTTTTTACATCCTCAAGAGGGATACATGAAACACCATATATCATTAAGATAGTTTATGTGGGAGTTCTAGTCGACATTCCATAACTATGATGTGTTCCATGATCCCAAAGAGGATGATTTTTCTTGGAAATGGATTTATCTTCTTCCCAAATATCGTGGAATTCCTCCTTGGAGATATAGGAAAGAACACCTTTTCCCTAACCTCAAACTCTCCATCTCATTGATGATTTTCTTCATAGATTTTTTGTTTAATTATAATAATTTCATATGAAGAAGAATTATCTAAACCTTCTCAACTATCTCTTGGATATGATAAGGATTCATTAGATTCTTCTCTCTAATTTCATGAAATCATGTTGTAGTTAGGTACCTCTTCCCATAAAAATACTCAAAGGGTTCCATTTGAATGATATAATAGAAACTATTGTTATTTGATAACTCAAGTAGTATTTCTTTTTATCCCATCATCCTTTAAATTATATTTGAGATAATCTTTGTATATAATCTATATTATTAATTGTTCTCGAAAAGTGAACATACATTTGAGGGTGATAAGAAGTAATGAAACTCTACAATGTATCCAATTGTTTCTAAAGGCTCTTCTATAACCTTGAGGTAAACCTATGATATTGATCAGATATAATAGAGATTGTAACTCCATTATGTTTTACCACTTATATTTTGTATATCTTAGAAAGGTTTTCCAAATTGAAATTGTATTTGATAGTAATGTTATGTGTTGAGTTTTAAAGGTGATATAACTCCCCCCAGTTGATGTTATTAGTTGTCCAGGGGAGTCTAATGATAAAATACATGGTTATTTATTCCCATTTATTTAATATTTTTAGAAATGGTTTCATCTAAAACTTATAATTCTGTCTTTAGACCTCAATTTTCTAGAATAACAAGAATATGGATATAAATTCTAAAATAATCCTCTTCATATTATCACATCCTATGTTTTTTAAAACATGTATACATATTAATGTTTCCTATGGGATTAAATATGGATGATCTTGGATAAATGTAAAAATTTTCCTTCCTCAATTCTAGTTTTTAATGGACACATATCATAGTTCTAAACTATACAAATCCATATTTATCAAATTTGAAATCTTGAATATTCGCTACAATTTTCTGTAGTACCTCAACATCATATTGGGACTCATTTATCATCTCATGAATATAAATTTCATTAATCATTTTAACAAGGCATGATGATGATATTTTTATTATTTGCATATACATACTTTATATGTTCAAGAAGATTGGATCCCTTTCAATCCTCATCATGGATAGGGTTAAGTGATCTATTCTATGTAAGGTATCTTCCACTTTTTCTCCTTCCTAGGAGGGAATTGGATTGAACCATAATAATCATTGATCATTTATAAACACCTTCTTTGGTTCATATTAATCTTCTTTTGGGTGACTATATACTTAATGATTTTATGATTCGTATATATGTCACAGTTCTCCTCGTTAAGAAAATGTTTCTAAATATTCAGTTTGAATATCCCTTACCAAATTCTAGATCACATATTGGGAAGTAATTATCATTTATATTTAATTAGAGTGAGCCATAGTCTCTTAATTTTTTATCTTGCATGAGTAAAAAACCAAAGCCTTTTTGGGTGATTCAGAGTAGATCACAAATCCTTCCACAATTATGGGTAATGTGACTATAGGTTAATTGATTATCCTATTATTCCTCTCTTCAACTTTTTCTTCGCATTCATTATTTTAAGAAACCATCACCCATTTCGAGTTTACTTGGTTAATGGTATTGAAAATCATGAGAAGTTTATCACAAATTGATTATAATACCCAGATACTCCAAGGATTGTACAAATATCTATTATAGACGTCGGTCTAGGACATCGTTTAATTGCCTAAATTTTTTAAGGATATATAGATATCCATGTATTGGTGATGACATTACCTTTGAAAGTTACTTTCTCCCTCCAAAACCCACATTTACTATAATTCAAAAAAAGTTTTTCCTTTGACATATTATTTTAAAAAACATTAAAATGTCACTCATTGGTTTCGCAGTAGATAAGAGTATAAAATATAAAGACTACCACAAATTTGACAAGGTAATCCCTAAATACTAAATTCATTATGTCCATGAATTTTTTTGGAGAATTAGTGAGTCTAAATGGAATCAATATGAACTCATAGTTCTTATATCTTGTATTAAAAGTACACATGGGGACATCAATCTTTCTCACCTTTCCTGGATAATATCCAAAATGAAGTCAACCATAGAGAATTACTGGGATCAATGTAGATGATCAAAAAGGTCATAAATATTTGGAATAAGATACTTGTTAATTAATAAGATATTTTTGAGCTCATAATAATCTATGTATATTCACATTGACCCATCCTTCTTCTGAATGAGGAGGAACGATCCACCGCATGGTAATGAACATGAGCATATAAACCCTTTATCAATATTTTCCTGTAGTTCATTCTTCAAATCCTAAAAATCAATACTAGCCACTCTATATGGATTCTTGGATATTATAAATGTTTTGTGTATAATATCATTGGTGAGTTCAATCTATCATAGATGCAGATGAATATAAAATTCTTTGAAAAAAACCTCATCGAATTCCCCCACAATATGCATGTCTTCAATTATGGTCTCTTCATTCACCCTAATCGGTTGATAATGATAAAATTTATCATATGTAACAATATACATTATTGATTTATTGATTCCCGAATAATATTCATCATCCACCTTGAACTTTTATTGAATTAGTTGATGGTTTATGATACAAAGGCTGATTTTCTTCTATTGAAAATTTATGTTTGATTTGTACAAGGAAATAAAACTCATACCTAGACTTGCATTTAATTCCACTAAATAGATAATTACAAGGGTTTTTAAAAAATTTATTCCCTAAATTTTGACCAGGAAGGATTTAAATACTATGTATGCAATAATTTTCTCATTTTCTATTTTAATCGAGAGCTCTAATTCAATTTTTTAGGGTGATGTTTGAATAGTTATAATAAACATTAATTATATGATGTAATTAATAAAACGATAGTCACAATGTACATTTGAATTTAATAAAAGGCTGATGAGGCTACCTTTCACTATTTGATTCGGGTTTTAGTGATTTATTTAATTTAAAATAGGCTTAGGGATGAAAATTTTTAAACCATTAACCACATAAATGGGAAACACTGGAAATATATGTGATGAATCATAAATGACATATTTTCTTTATCATATTAATTTTTTTTTTTGAATCTGAGTTATTCATGATCTATTTACAAACATAAATTCATATTGTCATTGTTTCCTGTAAAAAATGGTTCATAATTAGTTTTTAAATTTACAAAACCATATCCCACAAAAGTGACAAGATAGGTGTGTAGTAAGGCATATTTTTCGATCACTATGTGATAATATATTCCAGCTTATTGTGCCCTTTTTAGGGTTATTATCCCTATGTATAACCATTTCAATCCTTAACCACTTACAGTATCCACATAAGGATATATTTTCATAGAAACAAAGTACTCTATACTTTAAAAAAATTATAGATGTCTTCATATGTTTAGTCTTATTCCCAAGGATTTCACTAGATATTTCTAATCATAATAAGCAAAAATAAATAAATATTTCTTTGATATTAACTATTTTTTCCCATATCTTAAATAAAACATAAATAATGACTTATTAAATAAAGGTACACATAATAAAATCCTTGAAGATCACGAGTCCTTGTGAATTTTGGAAATTATGTATATAAAAAACTACTAAAAACAAGGGTATAAAATCCTTATTTTCAAACTGTTGAAACAATCCCTTATATTCCTCGGATCATATAAAACTTCCCTGGAATGGGGCTACATAAGAAATATTTGATCTATAAATCCCATTAAGGGAATAATCAAATAATAGAATCATGAATGTATTTTTTTTGATTTGATGGCCATGTCAACGAGACATAAAAAAGGTGAGATTCATAGACATGACCATTTAAGCATGATATACTTTGAATACATAATGGAAACTTATGAATGGGGTAAAAAATTAAACATGACATCATAAACATAATTCAATACTAAATTCCAATAAAATAGAATAATGTACATACGATAACCAATCATTCACCATACATGGAATATAATGATATAAACACATTCCATGATTCATTGGTGGGATGTATAATTTTGGTCCCACATATCACATTCATATCATGTAAATGAATATGTGTGTCAAATTTATCATAAAACATAGGGATGTATTTAATAAATTTTAAACACACAATTAAGGATTCATGGTTACATACATAGAAATAAAAAGTAAATAAAATATAATTATAGCTAGATTAATAACATGGGAGGTAAATGCAGATGGGTATTCACCATATAAATGTTTGGTATGTAAAATTACAAGATAATTTTAATAGAAAAACTGGTTAAATAAAGGATTATATAAGCGGTGAATTAGAGTTAAATGGTTCTATCATCATTTTTTGAATAATAAGGATATTAATATATATGTGTAAAATCATATACAAATATGAAAAATTATAAATCAAATAAAATGATAAAAATATTTTTCGTGAATAAATAGGAGGAGGGGATCCCATACCTTGAGGGGGAACTTATAAAAGCTTGGGAGGAGATTCTTAAGAGTGTAGAGACACATTGGGATGGATCTAGATAGGTAAGGGAAGAGAAACTAAATCCTCATAGGGTTTTGAGTGAATATTAATGGGAGGTTGGGTGGGGTTTTATTAAAAAAGATAGGGTAATTATTTATTAATTCCCAAACATGGGTTTTGGGATTTATGGGATAAATTAATCCAAACCACAAAGCATACCATTATTTTTTTACATGTTTTCATCAAAATGGTAGTGGGTTTAATTATTTTAAATTTTTATAATCCTAAATCCATAAAATAATATCCTAAGTGATGTGGAAGTGAGTCATGTTTATAAATATTTATTTAAACCCATAAAAATACAATATTGGTTATGGAGGATTTGTTAAGGGATTATTGAATTAATCAAATACTTTAAAAAACAAATTATTTTTAATAGAAAAAATAAATATGTTCTTTGATACTATTATTAGTATATACCACATCTCTATTTAGATTTTATGATGTTATGATATTTACCACATATATATAATAAATCTAATTATTACCCAAAAATTCAACTCTATTAGAAAATAATGAAAAATTCATCATTGGATAATTTTGACATGATTATTTTATAAATAACATTTATTTCTATAGATTAATTTTATCAATATGATAATACACACATTAAAATTTAAAAATATTTTTTTATTGAGAAGTACAAGGGGGTCTTATAATAATATTTTTCATACCCTTATAAAATATAAATTTGAATTCATTTAAAATATATTATCATATATATTAAATAATAATTTTTTAGTAATAATATTTGTGAAAATCAAATTTATTTAAAAAAATTATTGAATTAATCATGAATATTTTCTTGATTGACATTATTTTTTCCAAAAAATGTAATTTGTGTTTTATCTTATCAAAATATAACTTTTATAAAACTTAATATTTATTCAATATAAATTAATAATGAAATAAAAGTATATTGATTAATTTAAATTAAGAAATATATAAATTCATAATATTAGGGTTTATATGAAAATTCCTTTAATACACTAGTTGAATTCATATGGGTATGGTGCGTGATGGTGAGATTTTTTTAGGGAGGTTTGACGAACAAGGTTTTGGTTGCGATCATGATCAGCTTGAACTTCTTTGGTTAATGGTTTCAATCATGATTAAATTATTGAATCCTACATTGGGAATGGTTATATGGAATGTCATGTGATGTTATCTTCCTTCCATGCTTTGATAAATGGGCCTCCTTGGGTACAATCTCACCAGTCAAGGGAATCTATCATTTAATTTATGGTTACATTATGAATAGTTGTGATGATTAATGGTATTTTAAATACATCAGTCTATAACTATCCAAAATAAAAAAATTATTTAATTTATTTTCTATAAATAAATTATTTAATAATTCATTTATTCATTATAATTTTTTATTTTATTTATACACGATTGGGTTAGTATATTCCATTAAAATATTTGGGTGGTAACTACTTTTATATATGTAATACACTAAAGTAATGTAATACTAAGATCTCAGATTAAATCCAACACATAATACCTCAAAAAAAACTTGAGACACTAAATTGTTTACTAAATATATCCACCAATTAGTGCATATAACCTGATACTCATTCACAGATGAGACCTAAATACTTTATGTAAACCCATCCATAATTTGGACATGAATCAAGATTTTGGTTAGAAATAGTCACTGAGGGTTCCCCAAGATCCTAGAAGAACCACTAAACATAAAATTGTCCTAATATCTCTACTAATATCTACACTCAAATATAAACTATATTTTTTATCCTATTCAGCAGATTTATGATAACTTAGATAACATCATTACATTTCACTGATAGGGGAATTTCAATCATGAAACCTATCAATATTTGATACTAATTTTGATCCAAATCCTCAAGGTGTTTTGTGAAAACTAATGGTACTTGTTGCTCTAAATTAACATGGTGATAGCTTAGGAATCATGATAAAAAATCAAATTACTCTATTTAGATCCTATCCAAAAAAACTAACACTTAAAATTTTGGTATTTATTTATCACTCTCAGATGTACTTCTAAGGATAAAGTATGAAACTTTGTTAACACCTCCTCAAACAAATCAACTGAAACCATTTTATATCCCTATAGGAGGATAATGGGATCCCTACCATCAAAATATCTACCCATTTTATCACATGAGGATATATTGATTTGAAAACATTAAAATAAATGGCTCTAAACTATGCCTCCCTCATATGATGAAATACTAGAGGTCCCACCACTCTCAATCAAATCATGGACCAATTCTCCTTTTTCCTCAAAGGACAACTAAAATATGTCGAAAATTTCATATTCATATCCTTACAATTGAGGAAAATATTTACTTCTAACGTAATCATCCAATATGCTACCCTTTTATAGAGTATAGAAAATATATATTTCACTGTCCTCTAAGAACACTAGATAATTTCTTTTCCTCGACTTAAGAACTATCAAAGGAAATATGTACCTGACACTTTTGTTGTATTTATAGACTAAAAACCATTCACCAAGAGGGTATTACATCGATGTATTTAAGTAAAACACCGACACTCAAACTCTAAATCATGGGACACATAGTTATTAATTTTAGGTATCAACAATATAGACCCTTATGAAATAACCATCTACCTCTGTATAAACACACAACTAGGATCATCTCAGAATACATCATATAACACCTCATACAAGACTCCATCATCTAGAATCCCAAGATTCCATCACTCATCATCCACTACTTCATCTTCTTGAATGATATCTATCATCACTTTACCAAATTAATGCACCCCCTTTCTGGTAAGGGTATTCATGGGGATCCCAATCCTAGAAATGTAATCCATCATTCTTGGGTGGTACCACAATGACCAAAGATAACTTCACAAATTATGTTTTTTTGGTGGATCCTTAGAAGAAAACTCCTTAGTCTTCACTATGTCCACAATGAATCTTCTCTTTGAGGATATATTCACCAAGAGGCTGACAATTTTAATATGAAACTAACACATCGAGAGGTTTACATAAATCTAGTTATCCTTATGTAAGTCTAGGATAATCCTATAATTCCCATCACGTTATCCATATGATAATGAATAGTAAAGGAATAAATATATCAAAAAATCATGAATCAGTCCAACAATGTTTGATATATCCACTCTATAAATCCCATCAACACAGAAAATGAACTCATCAGGCTGAAGGGAATCACTGAAAACTAATTATTTCATTAGAATATCATCTTCCAAATCTTCTATTCATTAACCCAAATCAAGTGACAGCCAAAACGAAGATCAAATTCGAAGAACCAGTTCACCCACTTTATCTATTAAAAGAAGTTCATGATACATGGCATCAAGTGTTATTTCTTGACTATCAGAAGATTTAGGTAGTGGTAGTCAATATATTTCCTCAATCTCTTATCATCCCTTTTTGAATATAATATTAGATATGGATAGGGGGACACACTTGGACTAATGAATAAATTAACTATAAGGTTATACTACCCTAAATTCGGCTCCATGATCTCATCTTAGGCCATATAATAATCCATCGAAGATATCTGAGTGGCCCTAAGATATAGATCCATGCAGAAGTTGTCCTCTCAATAAGGGAAAACCCTACAACATCCTCAGGAATAAAATTCATATAAATCTCCAAAACTGAAAGAATATAATAATGTAATGTTTCTACCACACATAGAGGCAAACTTACCAAATCATGTATAATAGGATTAAAATTCCCACACAAAATCATTTCTCATCTTAACTAAAGGACCCACTCACTCATGAATGAGAATCTCAATTCATTCTCTATAAAACACCACAGCTCTAGATAAAATTAGTTTAATTGAACATGAACATAGGATCTCCAGTACAAACCAAAGTTGGAATCATAAGGATACATCATATCCACTGTGATGTCCTATAAAATCCTTTCCCTACTATGTGTAATATCATTTAACTTGTAGAAATTAGTTATTGGGTGATCACTCTCTGTTGGATTTTCTAGCCACAAGGTTAAGGATTGGGAATCCAAATGGATATCTTATTATTAAACTAAGGATAAATTAAGAATGGAATGGGTCATGGTAGTATCCATAAGTGCATACACTGATGTGGAGTTAAAAAATTCATACATCAAGACACATTGGTAATCACCTTGTCCTAACACTCCATCATCTACATCTGAATGTTTCCCTAACCATCAACCCTCTAATACTGACATGGTCCAGATGAGAGTGCAATTTGAAATAGAATATCATATAATATTCCCCATAATGTTCCTCCTTTTGGTGTACCACTATCTCCACTACCAAATACACCTACCTTAGGAGAACCTTTTGTTCTCTCAAGTGTTTACATATCATAAAGTCACCTCAAACATAATGGTCTATCATCTACCAAACTGCTCTCTTCTAAACTTTATGTTGGGTAGTCATACACAAAATAAAAAAATTACTATATAAACATAAAATATATTATACCTTTGATGACCTAATACTCAACGTGACTAATGAAATGATCATCCCCATCCAAATACATTAAATATGAATACCTATTATATCATGACCTTGATGATCATCGCCATCCAAACAAAAATAATAAATATTCTATTATTTTATGGCCACCAGAATCTAATACCTCATTTAAATCCTTAAATAAGCTATCAATCACCATGTATCTCTCTATAAGATTTATATAAGTAGGAATATATATTGTAAGTATTCTAGTTCTGATGTCTTTATAGAGGGAACACTAAAACATTATCATTAGAAAGTATCCATAAAAAATCATGATAAGGTATTACCTCATGAGATAAATAAATCTTTATGCATAATAAAAAAAATTATGATATCTTACAATATCTTTAAAAGAACCTATATGTGATTGAACCATTACATAGTTTTGAATTTGTCCTCCTATAAAGGATTCTTTAACTTTTTCCATGTAAGATCAACCTCGTTATGGGTCTATATGATTAGGGTTCAATGACCCATTGATCCTTATAGAATGATATTTTCTAGCACTACCATTGACTCAGTTGGTTTTAAAACAAGGAATAATGCTTATAAAACAATCCTAGTCCAGTAATCGCATACCAAATGTCTAGGATCACCTATTAACCTTGTATATCTCTGTCACTAGAACTCATGTAATGAACTAAGCCTACACATATCTTCATCCCATCCAACTAAAATAATTTTCTACTCAACATGTGGAGGAATTTTCTCCTACACTCTAGAAGGCAGGTCTACTCACTGAAAAACTATTAGAGAAATGTATCCCCATACCCTTGTTGGAATCACATCATGATATGGCCATTAGAAAGAAGCTTCATCACTCACCGGGTTGATGACATGCATCTCAATAACCAGAATATGCATTTCAAAACCCTTCCATTGGATCCTCATTGGATATTTATGTGAAAGAATCTTTTAATTTATCATGATGGACTATAGTTATTGAATTATTCTTGTGTATATGTCTCAATAAAAACCTAAAAATAAATGACTCATTCCAATATGATTCATATATCATTTATTTGTTACTAAAAATCGGTTTCTGATATTACCTAGTGGACTAGGAAGTTATTCAAGTCATAGGTAAAAGATATGTCATCCACTACATGAATTCACGGTTATTTTTCCTGAAATATTAACTCTATACTCTTTATCACTCTTTCCTAAATTTCCATACCAATCATCACAATATATGTAATTTAAAATCTCATCCCTAGGAAAAATATACTTGGATTCAACTTGACACATCAAGACCCCTTATGGTTGGTGTAAATCCAAGTATGCCACTCAATCCCAAATATTATAGTTTATGTTCCAGTGACTATAATCTAGTTGGAATATCCCACATTATGGGATCATTTATCCTAATACACCTATACACAAGACACAGCTACGCAAAGGATATAACACAACATAATAGATAAATAAAATTATTTGTTATGTATAATTTATGAAATTAAAAATAAGACCCATAATAGAGAAATGAGTATATTGACCATGATAAAAAATGGGAAATATACACACCTAATAAACCATTAGGGTTAATCCATCCTCAATATCTTATTTGAATGGGACTCTTCAGTGAAGGATCTCTAGTAATAAATTTCATCCATTAATATCAGTTCTCCATACCATTAAGCTCCTCTAATATAATTTCTACTAATATTATCATTAGCCTTTATATCATCTACATAAGAAATGACATGTTATAGTGATGTTTCCCATATATGGGTGAGTATATACACACACATTACGACACCATAAAACCAGTAATGAACAATAGTATGACAAGTTCCATTAAAACACTAGAAAATATGGAAAGAATAACCTAGATGTGGTTTAGATAAATGAAATTGAGACATATAATTAAGTCATTCTCTTCATATACCGACTAAAGGAGATACAAAAAGTTGTTGAATAATCCAATCTACCTAAAAAAAGAAACCCATTTCACCTATTCAGAACTATAGGAGGGGGCCCTTGTCTTACTAAATGATACATATCAGTCAAGGGAGTAACCAACCCTAGTGGATGTATCACACCATATATAAGATCATTAATAGATGATTACCCAACTATATAGATAGAGGATTCATGCCATGAGTTTGTAGGTGAGTACCCAACCCTATTATTATTATGATATACCCACTCTTTATCTTAAAAACTATTCTAAAGAAGTACCAACAGTGATTACAAATTGATCATAATTTTTGATCTGTGTTGTCATCTCTATAGAACTTATATGAAAAATATTCATGTATCAACACATGTTTCACCTCTAATTGTGAATAAAAATCCACCATCATAATAAATGAGAAAAAAGTATTCAAGATATACTTATCATTTGGACAAAAAAGGTCCCACATATGGAGATATGAAATTCCACTTAGGATGGAAAAGAATATGATATGTACTATTGGGGTACACAACATATATCCACTCAATAAAAATCTAGTCGCGTAGCAGCCCATTACATGGTGTGTATGGTTCTACCAACTTTGCATATTTGATATAATACATGATATATGGAACCATAGATGTTCTTGGAATGTACCACCATATCCTCTGTCATGTGAGGTATGAAATACAAGACATTCATCAATGAGTTCATTAAATGTTCAACCCACTAGATCAATTGTAATGCGTTGTTGGGGGGTTCATTCATGTACCACTA
The DNA here is from genome assembly GCA_963277665.1 of Viscum album. Lineage (NCBI taxonomy): Eukaryota > Viridiplantae > Streptophyta > Magnoliopsida > Santalales > Viscaceae > Viscum > Viscum album. The sequence goes on along the minus strand of OY728141.1, from coordinate 1,017,316,256 downwards.
ATGATATTTGGATTGTTGTACTAATCCAAAAGATGTGTGTGAGTTAATGACAGCCTAGGTATGTACTCCGTATACACACCTATTTGGATGGCATATGGGTACTCAATGTTCACACTTTACTATATGACATGTGATATGTATATTTGTTTGAAGCCCTATCCATCACAACCTAAATGACTCACATCATTTGGAATTTTATCACACACTATGTTATAATGTTTTATTTAACACATCCTACATAATGCCCATAAATCATCTCACCATCCCCATCATCACCTTTGATCGATTCTAAAACACTTCAGAAAAAATTTTCATTTGGTCCATGCCTCAAATGGGTGATTTCTAGCCATCAGTAACTAGAAAAATGGTTCACAATAGACTTTTCATAAACCTATAACCTATAATGAAATTTCACCTCACGAATATGCATCTATACACTATAAAATAATCCTCCATCATCCATAATCAATCATTAAAACCATGATCATTTATACCACACCAAAATACATTTATTTTAGACTTGGAATCAATCACTGATACAACCATGATCCATTGAAAGCCTTAGCCATAGAGAATGCTCATGACGATTGTAATAATTAAGGAGAAATAAAATAGTGAGAAAATAGATGATTGAAACAAAAAATCATTGTATCTCATCATAAATTTGTTTTTATATTCCAAAAAATAAATAGAAAGTAATTAGTGAAAAATCAATTATTTCATGATAAAATAAACGTTAAATAAGGTATATCATAGTTTTATGTTTTTATTTTTCAATAATCAATAAAAAAATTCTCAATCTAGGAAATAAAAATGAACATATTAGGAGAAATAAAATTCGAGGCATAAACAGGATTGGAAAATTTTATTAAGAGCTTCAATTTTTCTTTGAGATCTATTACTGATTCCTAATATATCTAGGTCATTTGATCATTAAGTCATAGTTCTCAAAATTATCTCCTCCTCCCCTCTCTTCCCATCCCTCTATCTATGGTTTATAGAGATTAACCCTAGATAAATGGGATTGTGATGATTATAAATGGGGAATTTGGTGTAAAATTGACAATTAATTAATTAATATTTTAATAAATTTATTAAATATAATTTATTAATTCCTCCCATGGTGGATTGAAAATAGGGAACCTAATGCGAATAAAGTATATACTAACCCTAAGGTAAAAAAAGGATGCAACCATGGTTTTAGATTTCTTATCTAAGGTTCCATTTTGGGATGAATTATACTAAACCAACCTAAGACAACTTAACATGTCACTCTCTTGGATTGATACATGGCCTTAACAATGTTCCTAATTCACCATATTGAAAACTAGTGTCTGGGCATCAAGAGAACTCATATGGGAATGATTTTACTCGATTAATACAAATTAAACAAGGAACATTTCCAATAATCCCGACATAATCACTCCATACATGTGAAGGACGCATATATGAAGTGAATATATTTAAATTAATGTGAAACTGTAGAGATCAGAAGATTGAGGTAGATGGAATTACATTACTTTTTCACAATACATAATACATAACAAAAACAGACACACAAGGATCGTAATAGTTTAGTGTCTTTGGAAACCTAGAATATAATCTTCTAATCATGGTGAAAGATCATCAACATCTCCATTAAGGATCTTCCCCTTTTGTATTCTTACCTAAAACCTTTATTTAAATCATGGGGAAAAGAAAACATATAATGGTTGATCTCAAATACTCAGTAAGGGTAAGCATGGAGAAAATAAAACAAACCATATGCATTTGAATATAGAAACATGAACATAATATTTAAACACCGAAACCATGAGCAATGACATTAAAAATGGAAGTACATAAGGCATAGATCATAATACAACATCAACCATGATAAAATATCTTGGGAATAAAAATTTTAATTGTTGAATAACATTAAGCACATGATATGATTTCCATGGTATCCAAGGCATTGTTTCCAAGACCATGTTAGTGGACAAAGTCCATTTCTGAATCGAGTTCACTCCTCGTTTCAGTCCTGTAACACTGAACCAGATTAACTTACATTTCCTGCCATGTCTATCTCATGAGGTATAAATCTTTACCCAATGCATTTAAGAAAGATATAGGTCCCACACATCTCATAATGAAATCATTCTTACTTGTGCCACAACATAAACATAAATTATTCATCATAACCCAATGAATAAAAATGGGTTTCATAAACATCATCCCATCATAACATAATCCATATGAAACAAATGGATATAATTTCATCATAAGAAAAGTGAAACCATGTAAATAATATAAAATTTATACTTTAACCATACACATATGAAATAATGTCATCTTAGATGGAAAATGGTTTTGATAAAACACTTGAAATAAATTCTTGAGGAAAATATCTTTTCTTCTTCAAAATCAATTTCTTTTCGCAAAATGTCATGAAATTTTAAAAGAAAATGATTTTTTTAAAATATTCATGAAATATTTTGGATGATTCTTCATGAAAATAAGGATTTATAAAACCGAAAAAAAAATTTCATGCCGTATAAGTTAAAAAAAATTCTTCTCGTACTTTTTCCAGAAAAGTCAAAAAAGTACATCATAAAGTAAACAAAAGAAAGATTCTATACATACCCTGTAGTAAAAGTTAAAAATGGGTAAAAAGGATATTAAACATACATGAAAACATTTCTAGAAAACATGTACATAGATGATAATAATAACCCCAGTAAATACTTACGAATAAACAATCTCATATAAAAACGAGATTGGAAAAGATATCCCCAACCTTAGGTCTGATATGCTTCGTATGGATCCAAACCTCCTGTATAATTATTTAAATAATTTAATTGAATTATTAAATAATCATATTCATTGTTATGATATCATATATGTTTCACTTATGATTTTATATTACCCGTTCTTTTGTAAATTCCATGTTAAAGCAGCGTTTTGGGTAAAATCATTTCATTTATCGTATGTGTTTTGACTTGTCATTTTTTATATTATTACTTATATCCTGATTCGCATAATTCCAGAATGTAAAACCTTATTTTTATATAATTTATATTCATCATATACATATATATTATAGATCGATAAAAGGAATGAAATACACCATTCCTGGAGACGGTAGGTTGTACGTACACATGAATGATGTTTTCATTTCCTTATTGAATTAAATGAAACTAAATTGATGACATACATATATATACATAAATCCAGTAGCATTATTAGTTCATATATTTCATTATTATTCATTATATAAACTTTATGATCATTCATGTATGGTTAACATGGAGAATGAATCTCATCGCGTCATGGAAACGATAGTCCGTACGTACTCACAAGCGATGATATCATTACCATAATTATTTAATAGAATTGGAGTGGATGGTATAATATATCAGAATATGAATGATGTTATAACAACAATATATAATTATTATTTTCACTATTATACCAATCCATGTAAGGTGTTGGTGGAAAAACAGATTACACCACGGCGTGGAGACGGTACTCTGTACGTACGCACGCACGTTGATTTTGTTTCCATAGGATGGATAGAAGGTGAAATAGGGTTGTTTCGTATTTATAATAACATATAAGTATATTATTGATACAGATGTTATTACTTCATAATGAAACAACTAATGAAGAGGGAGTAGAATAAGAATGTAACTTGAAGAAAATGGTAGAATGTATTACCTCTTTCTCGAAGTGCCTCCTTTAAACATTCTCTTAGGGCACTAGAGTTGGACTTTTGAGAATACCAGAACCTCTAGTATGTTTCAAAAGAAGTGGTAAAGTGAAATGGGAAGAGGTTGGCCGAGCTTGAAGGTTCAAAGTGGTGTAAGGAGGAGAGGGAGGAGGTGTCGTTTTATAATGAAGGAGAGGGGCACATTTGGAATCCTAAAAAATATTAGTTTAATATAAATTCAAAACCCACATAAAAACCTCAAAAAATGACTCAATTAGAAGATTAAATGATATAGGGTTGTAATATCATCATCCAATCAAATTTATACATGTTATGATCTTATTTTAATCCTTTTCATTTTGATTTATTCTTATTTAATCTATTTAAGTTTATTTGTGGTAATAAAATTCATAATTTTAAATGGTTATAAATAACCACTTATGTGTTGTTAATATTCCATAATTGGATACTTAATGACATTTTAGGCTATATAAATTTCAATTTATAATTTTTTTAAATTTTTGTGATTTTTAAACAATTTAATAATATGTTATTCTTATAAAATAACAATAGTTTCAATTTTAACACTATTCATTTAATTGAATTTAAATAAAATCTAAATAGAAGGTATATTCGAAATAAAATATTTAATAGATTTATAAAATGTCAAATTTGTCTAGAAAACTCGTGGATCACATTAAACAGTTCGTATAATATTTATTTTAATATTTTTAAAACCATTTACTTGGTATATCACTTAATAAAATAATTAGTACAACATTTTTGTATAATTATTTAATATTTTTATTTTTTGTATAAAAATTAAAAATAAAAATCCTTTGATGAAGATAAATATAAAATCTTTTATAATAATAATTTTACTCAAATTTATCATCTTAAAATAACAACACGTAAATTGTTATCTTTACTAAATTGTGAAAGTGACAACTTTGGAATCATTTAAAATAAAATATTATAAGTGTCATAATCGCCTTAATAAGGATCCAAATGGTCAAAAATTCGGCCAGTGGATGATTAGGGTTTATATAAAAACTAATAATAAGTTTTTTTGCAGATTTTTGGGCCTTTTGATATGTATTACTATTTCAATAAATACAATATTATTGATTTTTCACTAAATAATTAATTTCTGCATCATTAATGTATAAGATAATAAGGTAATTAAATAACTCTTAAAAATTAGGAATAAATTACCATGATAATGAAAAACATTTTATCTTTAAAATGAGTATTTATAACTGAATTTATATTTTGTATTAATTTATATTAAAAATACTTTAATTATTAAAGTTGAGTGAGACATATTTCACTTTCCTTTAAATAAAATAAACTAAAGGTCTTAATCACCTCCAAGTGAGTTCCACTGGATTCCATTTCGTCCCAAATAATCCTTAGGACAAAATATAAGCAACCAATTATATTAAGACAAGTGTTAGGCTAATTTTATAATATTATATTTACCCTTAATTACCTGATTTACCTTTTACTATGGTAAATAAAATTTACCATAGTTACTATTCATAATGTCCAAAAATAAAATGTAGCTTATTAACAAAATTTGGATACATTGATTCCAAATATGGAATCCAATTTTCAAAATTCAATACACAAAAGTTTCAGAAATTAATTTAAAATTAATCCCATTTTTAAGAAAATGTGTTTTAAAAGTTATCACATTACAAAAGATTGAAATGTTTTTACCTATGAATTCAATGTAAAATTAATTTTTATGACATAAATTAAATTAAATGGTAATAATATATTCTATTTATACTTTAAAACCATTCAATAATATAATTTAAACATATAAATTAATGCGATGAAAAAAGTTGTTTTTAATTAAAATATAGCTTGTTTTTATTATTCATCAAAATATTAATGTTACTAGAATAATATGAAAAATTTATCCAAAGTAAATTTTTATTTCATGATTCCAAAGAAGAATTTTATTTTGTCAAATTTAACTTATAAATATATCAAAAACTAGATTTTAAGTGGGTGCTCCATCAAAAGGCGGCAAAACATCATTTTTTGAAAAATACTTATTTTAGTCGAAAAATGTATTTTGTTCTTATACTATATTCTATAAAATGTGTAAGATGAATAATAATGTTATAAAATTAAAATTATAGTTAATACTATTTATAACGGCTAGTTCATAATAATATTATAACAATATATCGTTGTTTAGTATAACTCGGTATTGCGTACAACAAATGGTATCGAGGAAGGTCTCAATTGCGTGTAATGAAAGCCAAGTCAGGGTTGTGATTAGTGCACGACTCCTTTGTTGTTGCATATAACAAAATCAGACAATATTTCCATAATACATTGAATATATATATATATATATACAAAATGTTGCGTAGAATTACTACTATCAAAAAAACATGAAATTGTGTGTAACACGACCCAAGATTAGTGTTCCATATACAGCAAGCTAATACGGTGTCGCGTATAGTGCAAGATAATCGTGGTGTAGAGTACAGTAGAAGATATTAATACGATTAAGACGAATATATCTTATAAAATATAGGTTTGTTACATTCTACCCCCCTTAAAATGAATTTTTCCATCGAAATTTGTCGGGGTTATAAATGGTTTACTACTCGAAAGTTTCTTTAATATAAACCCACATCGTAAAACGGAATACAAAAACTTGAATTTAAAAACAAAAGTATAAAACATAATGGTTACAAAATTAACTAATCACTGGGTTTCCACATATGAGAACATAGGTGAAAATATGGATATGGAAGTGAAATCTTACCGTCATGTTATGATGGAGAGTGGTAGAGGACATGGCTATGATAAAGCCAAAAGACACAAACCCATAAATTTGTGATGATCTAAGGTATCATCTGATTCATCGGATATAAGAGCACTAGGACAACATTTTTGCTTTTCAATATCATTTCCTGAAAGTTGAATATTTTGAATTCGAAGAAATACTTGCTTGATTTTGGTACAATCTCACTATTGTTCGTGCTTTGAACAATTTCCAATTCATTTCATAAATAAATGATGTTGAATTTGTTATTCATGAACAGTTAAAAGATCATGTGGTAGAATGATTGTTCATTCCATCTGTTTCAAAAAAAAAAGGATAGAAAAAGTTATCAAATATACATAAGTCCATTTATTGTGATTTTAATCATATACGATTCTAAAATTGAACTTATACGTCATATATCATACCTCTTAATAAAATAAAACTCGTTTCTACTAACCAAGGACTTCCTGTAGGCCAGTGGTAGGCGATAAAGGCCAGTCGCACTTCAGTTGTGTGTTCAATTCCCACAGCCTTGTCCGACGCGATGGGCTCTCGCCCGTCCTGCAGGTTGTCATTTTTCTAAAACTACATTACTATAACATCCCATAAATAATATCGAAAAATGTTTTATCCTTAAACAATACAAACTTATGTCCAGCATAATCCATTCCAATCCTTAGGATTATCTAAAATACTTCGGTCCATGCTCATAGTATAAGAAAATGATTACTTGAAATGTCACATAACAATAACGTGAATGCCATCATTTATCCCCAATATATCATTAGATATATCTTGTTGGTCAAATTACAAACATGTGAATACCTTAATCATGTATTCTCTTGAAGAATGAATACCCATTGAACCATAGTGACAACATGAATGTTGTTAAAATTTAACACTTTCCACATACCAAAATCCCAAAAATTCTATATAATCAAACCATAATATCACTTAGTCCTTATATCAGTCATGAGCTCTTGAATACAATCAAACATCTCATTATCTTTTTATTCCTTCATTTTGTGCATATCATCTACTTTCAAAAAATATCTGAATAACCTTTCATGGTTACCGGTACCATATACTTTCAAATAATTTAGGAAAAATAGTAATGTAACTATACTTAGATGATTCTTTATTCCATAGTACCATTAACTATACAACAGAACTCTTGATAAACATAAAATCATTGCACTACCTTCTTAAACCATTGACCATGCTTCAACAATTATTTTATCTCACATATCATTTGTAGTCTCCTCAACATCATGAATATAAATACTACCCATATGGCCATGATGATTATTTTCATTAGACTATCCCTTAAAGCATTGGTTTGCATAATTCCCGTACATTCCACATTTAAAACATTTAACCGTTGTTGATGTTTTATAAATACCATTATCCTTGTCCATGGTGTGAACTAAACCTTTTCCTTTGCAATTACTGGCTATGTGTCCTTCTTTCCCACACCCAAAGCATCTTCTATTTCTTTTGAAACATTCCCCTTGATGCCTCTTCCCACATGACTTACATGAGGGAAATTGAAATTTCTTTCCTCTATGATCATCATGAAACTCCATCATTCTCTTATTAGCTGAGTCGGGAAACTTACCAATGTGGAGATTGTTGATCATATTATGAGATTTCTGATTAGGCATAATAACTATGTTTATACTTCCAAATCCCATTTCATTTGGTTGCTCAGGAAGAATATCATTCCATTGTACATCATATCCCCCATTATCGTGAATCATCTTGTTTCCAGCCATTTTCTAAACCCAAAAATAATAGTGTCAGAGGGAAAAATCATGATAGGAAAATAGGATAATAAAGGGGGAGTCTCTTCAATATCTAACATCTTAGGTTTAATTCTAAGATCATAACCGTAATTCTAGGACTATAACCTATACATATACTTATCCTTAGCAACATCCCTAGACATACCTTAGAAATATCTCTAGGGATCTTATTAAAGTTTTCGCATCCTAGTTTCCAAAGGTTAACTAAACCATTCCTCTGATACAACCTGTAGAGAACTGAAGCCTGGCATATGTGGAAATTAAATTACATTTTGAATACTTAATACATAATAAAAACATACATAAAAGGAGCGTAATAGTTTAGTGTCTTTGGAAACTCGGAATATAATCTTCTAATCATGGTGAAGGATCTTCAACATCTCCATTAATGATCTTCATATATTTTTTATTACCTAAAACCATTCTTTAAATCCTAGGGAAAATAAAACATATAAAGGGAGAGCTCAAATGCTCAATAATAGTAAGCATGGAGAAAATAAAACAAACCATATACATTTCATCATAAAAACAAGAACATAATGTTTAAACATCAAAATCATGAGCACTGACATAAAACATGGCAGTACATAAGGAATAGATCATAATAGAACATCAATCATGATAAAATATATTTGGAATAAAAATTGTAATTATGGAAAAACATTATGAACATGATATGATTTCCATGTTACCCAAGGCATTGATGCCAGGACCATCTTAGTGGACAATGTCCCTTTCTGAATCGAGTTCACTCCTCGTTTCAGTCCTGTAACACTGAACTGGATTAACTTACCATTCCATACATGTCTATATCATTAGATATAAATCTTTACCAAATGCATTGGAGGGAGATATAGGTCCCACCCATCTCATAATTAAATCATTCTTACTTGTGACACAACATAAACATAAATCATTCCTCATAACCCAAAGAATAAAAATGGGTTTCATAAACATCATCCAATCATAACATAATCCATATAAAAAAATGGATATCATTTCATCATAAGAAAATTGAAACCATGTAACTCATAGAGACATTATACTTGAACCATACACATATGAAATAATGACATCTTAGATGGAAAATGATTTTGATAAAAGACATGAAAGGAATTCTTGAGGAAAATATCCTTTCTTCTTCAAAATCAATTTCATTCCACAAAACTACAAGAAATTTTAAAAGAAAAATATTTTGTTTAAAATATTCATGACGTATTTTGGAGGAAGCTTCATGAAATTAAATATTTATAAAACCGTAAAAATCCTTTCATGACGTATAAGTTAAAAAATCATGTTTCTTGTACTTTTCCCATAAAAGTCAAAAAAGTACCACGTAACGTAAACAAAAGAAAAATTCCATACATACCATGTAGTAAAAGTCAAAAAATGGGTAAAAAGTAAAATAAACATACATGAAATCATTTCTAGAAAACATGGACATGGATGACAACAATAACCCCAGTAAATTCTTACGAATAATCAATCTCAGATAAAAATGAGATTGTAAATGATAACCCTTACCTTAGGTCTGATATGGTTCATATGGATCCAAACCTCCTGTATAATGATTTAAATAATTTCATTTACTTATTAAATAATCATATTCATTGTTATGATATCATATATGTTTCACTTATGAGTTTATATTACCCATTCATTTGTAAATTCCATGTTAAAGCAGTGTTTTGGGTAAAATCATTTCATTTATCGTATGTGTTTCAACTTGTTGTTCGTGATATTATTACTTATATCCTGATTTACATAATTCCAGAATGTAAAAAATGATTTATATATAATATGTATTCATCATATACATATATATTATAGAACTACAAATGGAATTAAATACACCGTTCCTGGAGACGGTAGGTCGTACGTACGCATGAATGATGTTTTTGTTTCCTTATTTAATTGAATGAAACTAAAAAGATGACATACATATATATATTCATAAATACAGTTGCGTTATTATTTCATATATTTCATTATTATTCATTATAAAATATTTATTATCATTCATGTACGGTTAACATGGAGAATGAATCTCATCGCGTCATGGAGACGGTAGTCTTTACGTACGCACAAGTGATGATATTGTTCCGATAATTATTGAATAGAATTGGAGTGGATGATATAATATATCAGAATCATTATGATGTTATAATAACCATATATAGTTATTCATTACACCATTATACCCATCCATGTAAGGTGTTGGTGTAAAAAAAGATTACACCATGGCGTGGAGACGGTATTCCATACGTACACACGCGCGGTGATTTTGTTTTCCGTAGGATGGATAGATGGTGAAATAGGGTTGTTTCATTTTTATAATAACATATCAGTATATTAGGGATACTTATGTTATTACTTCATAATAAAAAAACTAATGAATAAGGATTAGAAGAAGAATGGAACTTGAAGAAAACGGTAAAAGGTATTACCACTTTCTCCAAGTGACTCCTTTAAACATTCTCTTAGGGCACTAGAGTTAGACTTTTGAGAATACCAGTACCTCTAGTAGGTTTCTACAGAAGTGGGGAAGTGAAATGGGCAGGGGTTCTCCGAGAATGAAGGCTCATGGTGGTGTAAGGAAGAGAGGGAGGAGGTTCCCTTTTATAAGGGAGGAGAGGGGCACCTTTGGAATCCTAAAAAATTTTAGTTCAATATAAATTCAAACACCACATATAACCTCAAAAAATGACTCAATTCGAAGATTAGATGAGATAGGTTTGTAATCCCATCACTTATGTGTTGTTAATTTTCCATAATTGGATACTTTATGTCGTTTTCGACTATATAAATTTCAATTTATAATTTTTCAATATTTTTGTGATTTTTAGACAATTTAATAATATGTTATTTTTATAAAATAACAATAGTGTCAATTTTGACACTATTTATTTATTTGAATTTAAATAAAATCTACACAGAGGATATATTAGAAATAAAATATTTAATAGATTCCTAACATGTCAAATTTGTCTAGATAATTAGTGGAGCAAATTAAACATTTCATATAATATTTATTTTAATATTTTTAAAACCATTTATTTGGTATATCTCTTAATAAAATAATTAGTACACCATTTTTGTATAACTATTTAATATTATTATTTGTTGCATAAAAATTAAAAATAATAATCCTTTTATGAAGATTAATATCAAAGAATTTATAATAAAAATTTTACTCGAATTTATCATCTAAAAATAACAACATGTAAATTGTTATATTTACTAAATTATGAAAGTGACAACTTTGGAATAATTTAAATAAAATATTATAAGAGTCATAATCGCCTTAATAAAGATACAAATGGTCAACAATTCGGCCAGTGGATGATCAGGGTCTATATATACACTAATAATAAGTTTTGTGTATATTTTTGGGCCTTTTATATGTATTACTATTTCAATTAAAACTATATTATTGATTTTTCATTAAATAAATAATTTCGGCATCAATAATGTATAAGATAATAAGGTAATTAAATAACTCTTAAAAATTAAAATAAATTACAATGATAAAGAAAAACATTTTATATTTCATATGAGTATTTATAACCGAATTCATATTCGGTATAAATTTATATTAAAGATACATTAATTATTAAAGTTGAGTGAGACATATTTCACTTTCCTTTAAATAAAATAAACTAAAGGTCTTAATCACCTCCAAGTGGGTTCGAATGGATTCTATTTCGACCCAAATATGTGTTAGGACAAAATATAAGCATCCAATTATATTAAGACAACTGTTAGGGTAATTTTATAATATTATATTTACCCTTAATAACTCGATTTAACTTTTACTATGGTAAATAAAATTTACGGTAGTTACTATTCATAATGCCCAAAAAAAGTAGCTTATTAACACAATTTAGACCCACTAATTCCAAATATGGAATCAATTTTTATAAATTCAATAAACAAAAGTTTCAGAAATGATTTTAAAATTAATCTCATTGTTAAGAAAATGTGTTTTAAAAGTTATAACATTCCAAAAGTTTGAAATGTTTTTACCTATGAATTCAATGTATAATTAATGTTAATGTTATACATTATATTAAATGGTAAAAATATATTATATTTATACTTTAATACCATTAAATATTATAATTTAACCATATAAATTATTAGGATGAAAAAAGTTGTTTTTAATTAAAATATAGTGTGTTTTTACTATTCATCAAAATATGAATGTTACCAGAATAATATGAAAATTTTTATCCAAAGTATATTTTTATTTGTTGATTCGAAAGAAGAATTTTATTTTGTCAAATTGAACTTATAAACATGTCAAAACTATATTTAAAGTGGGTGCGCCATTAAAAGGCTGCAAAACTGCATTTTTTGGAAAATACTTATTTTTCCCGAAAAATTTATTTTGTTCTTATACCATGTTCTCGAAAATGTGTAAGATGAATAATAATGTTATAAAACTAAAAATATATTTAATACTATTTATAATGGCTAGTTCATAATAATATTATAACAATATATCGTTGTTTAGTAAAACCTAGTATTGTGTACAACATATGTTATCGAGGAAGGTCGTGATTGCGTGTAATGCAAGGCAAGTCAGGGTTGCGTTTAGTGCACGACTCCTTTGTGGTTGCGTAAAACAAAATAAAACAATATTTCATTAATACATTGAATATATGTATATATACTCAATGTTGCATAGAATAACTACTATCAAACAAAAATGAAATTGTGTGTAACACAATCCAAGATTAGTGTTGCATATACTGCAAGCTAATACGGTGTCGCCTATAGAGCAAGATAATATTGGTGTAGAATACAGTAGCAGATATGAAAGAGATTAAAAAGAATATATCTTATAAAATCTCGGATATTTACAGAAACCCAATAAATAACAAAAACAAATTAGGTGTCATGGTAAAACATAACATGAAAACATAAAACAACACATCAACATCAAAAAAACTAACTATGAAGTGTTATAATAACATGAAACAAGGAAATCGAATAAGAATAAAGGTCGGTGTGGTATAGTACTCATATAAAAAATCATAATGAAAAACTAGATAACTCAACCCACCAATCATTGTATGTCAAGAAAATGAATTTGATGCTTTACGCCAAAAAAATAATCAAACAAAAATATGAAGATCAATATCTATATCTACATAGAACCAAGATAGAACTATATTATTGTAGGAGTGAGAAAACAACTTACATTAGTTATTCACCCCACACCCTATGCATAACCTTTTAATATAAATATATTCCATATTAGTTTGAAATAAAATTAGAATGTAAGATTTAAATTTTTTTCATTTTAAAATAAGTATTAGGTAATCATTTGTTGAAAACGTCATTTAAATTTAGGAGTTAATGATTTTAAAAATAAATAAGCATCATATAAATCTAGGAAAATTTAACACTATTTTAAACTTATTTTAAGGATATTCATAGGAAGGGATGAAAATAAACACATCCATTATAAAAAAGTTAATATATAATGAAATCAAATCATAATAGCATAGAACAATAATATAGGAATAAAATATCATGATCTTTATTTGGGGAACCTAGGGTACCTGTGGAAAATCCGGGATAATGTTATTATATAACATATTTTAAACCTTAAACTGATAAAAAATATCTTTACCTAGAAATTGAATTTACCTTAATTGGCCTCACAGAGGTGAAATCCCTCCATGTAGATAAAATTTTTACATTGTAGTCACTAGCAAGAGCATGATACACAACCAGTTCAATATGTATATATATATTTCCCACCTAGTTACCCTCTTTTTATAATTTCATGGAGGTGAGTCAATCAATTATCACTTAATAATATGACTATATCATTCAATGATTATTGAAACTCACAATCATTGTTAAACACCCTTCATAAAAAATAATATTTTAATTAATAATAAATAAATAGAATATATATACCTCACTTTAGAGGGGAAAATGTCCACCATCATTTAAAAATTTTAAATTTTAAAATTTATCTATTAGACCCAATAGGTAATTATTCATGGGAATTATTTTTAAAAACCCATTTTATAATGTGAAACATGTTCTTTTTTAATATCCTAATGAAAAAAGAGATTCAAAACACTGTAAGGAACAAATTGTACAAAAATAATTAAATTTATTAAACAATTAACAATTATAAATAGACCATTAAATATCATAATAACACTCTTAATTTGAAAGAACACTCATTAAATTTGTTTCAGACCGAAAATAATTCTTTGTTTTTGGGAATTTCCTTAATAGATCCATTCAATAATTTATTTTAACACCAGGATAATATGGAATATTATAAATAGATGTGCATATTAAAACAAATTGGAAAATCCTTTCTTATTTAAATGAGGTTCTAAGTCTATCATCCTATAATGAAAAATATGAGATATATACAATGAAATTCATAAATAACATAAAAAATGTTTTTAAATCTAATAAGAAATCACAATTTTTCTTTTGAAGGCCTGTACTTAGAGTAACCTTCCTCAAACACATCACTTCCACTAGGAATGGTGTTATTTCGTCTCAATAAGTCCGAATAATTCTCTACGAGTCCCAAAGGAACCCCAAAACCAAAAATTAAATTTGAGTAAAGAGAATCCCAATATCACCAAGAATATTTTAAGTGAATGAATGAATAGTAATAAGAAATAGAGGATGAGGGAAGAGGATTAAACAAGATTTATTCAAGAAATAAGACCAAAAACCTAAAGTGATCCATGGGAATCACTATAAAGGAAATGTGGATAAAGGGAAATTGAAATGTAGAAGATAAATTAGTATAATGGTAATGAAATATAAGGCCATGGGGTTAATTCAAGTGATGGTTTGATATGTAATTTCACTATTTTAATTGTTAGAACAGAATACATGATATACCAAATCGTGAACCAAAAGTGAATATGTAATTAAGAGATAATGGGTTGGTTTTTTGAGTTAGATGAATGGTTTGACAAATCATGAACTGACACTGAATACGCCTCTGAGACATGTTGAAGGATTCTCATAGGAATACTTCATGGTTTTCATTTTCACGAACAATAAAACATGCTATTAAGACCTACATCATCTAAAATTAAATTAAATTGGACCTGAAACTAAAACATAAGGATTAAAAATAATAAATTAATAAAATAATGAAGAGTTAGATGGGAAGGTTGTGAAAATTATTCCCTCTATAAAATTTATACCCCCGTAAATTCTTACGAATATTTGTTGCTCGAAGTAGATAAATGAGGCTCGGTTCCCTCATCGAAGACATGATTCAAGAGACCAAAGAACACAATGACTAACCCAAGACACCACCAAAACTATAAATCTCACCAGGATGAGAATCAAGAATATAAGAAGATACTAATATCTCACAACAAAATACATTGTAATAGATCCCAAATTTGGTCATAATGGAATTTATACATCAATGAAAATATGATTCAAAAATAAATATAGATAATAATATGTTATAGAACACCAAAAAATCTAGAACATGACGATAGGATAATAAATAATACTTTAATAACATCTATAGGAAACTTGATTACAATATTTGGAATGAATATTAAGGGAATAATACGATCAAAGGGTAATGATGCCCCTTATGTGGGATATTGTCTATGATAATAAAATGACTATCATAAAAATAAAATCATATCACCCTATCAAGAGATAGAAAAACACACATGATGCTAATGAAAAGTATAATTATACATTATATTCTTCAAAAAAATTCATCTATTATGGTATCCTAATTATATTTAGAATGATTTCTAAAAATAAAACATAAAAATAAAACAGATTAATTTAAATATAAAAAAATTGAAAATAACAAACAGTATCATCAATTTTTAGATACAAGACTTTTATTTATATATAAAATATCATGTAACCCATAAATATAAGATACTAATAATTGAAATAAATTTAAATAGTTTAAAATAGTTTCTATGTCAACTTTTGTTTCACTATATTGAGATTGGACCTCCATTGAAGGGGTAAATATGGATCCAAATTTCACACTAAAAAATTCCTCTATAGAGGATTTGTAGGGGACCAAAATACCCATTGGTAAGAAAATTTTTAGGAGTCTACTAAAATAATGTCTTCTTATGTCTATACATTCTATACTCACGGCACACCATGGGATTACTCCAGAAATAAGGAAATGCTATGAAACATGATGGTCTTTTAAGACTACCATATCTATATTTATACATATCCATATTCTACTTTCCTTTATTAGATATTCCATGAAAACCATCAATAAAAGAGTAAACATTAATCATTAATATAACTCTATACCTATTATCCTCAATTATAATGGTAGGATTGACCACTTACTCATAGGTGTTATGGATGAATGATGAAATTTACAACAAAATATGTGATCAAAAAACCACCCCAAAATATTAATGCTTTTAGGAGTCATCTGTAGATATATTTTGAAGATATTAAACAAAATAAATGGATTATCAAGAATTTTCCACTACAAATAAGTCACCATGCTAGTATAAATATAATTATACTGACATTACCACTTTAACATATTTTGAGAAGTGATAATGAATAAAAATTACTTTGAATCCTTCCAACGAATGGTGCAGTAGTGGTTTAGTCCATATAATGGACTCCCAACACTTGTATCTTGTAAATTATTACATAAAGGTTTAAAATATGCGTTTAAATGAATATAGGTTATCGAGATGAACAATAGTTTCCTCAATACTCATGAACTATGATTTAACTTCTCGTGAATTTAATTTCTCAAGGAAGTTATGTAGATTCAAGTTCTATAAATCTTGAACGAAATCTAAAGGATGATTTTGAAGAGAATGATTATTCCAAATTGTAACTGGAGTAGATGAAACTATCAACTGAGATAATCCATAATCATCTAGAGGATGTTTTAGTTGGGAAAACACCATGGAACCACAAAATAGTCCATATAAATTGATGGGTGAATACTCTAAATGAAATAAATATGAAACATAATGAAAAAAATATATAATAAAAACCGTCCAAAAACTTGGTATAAATTGAAAATCAATATCAATTTATGAAAATAGAATATCACATTAACACCAATGATTCTATAAAACCCCCATTAAAAGATTCATGATAGTTTTAAAATACCCATTAACACAATTTATAAAACATAATAAAAACACATATAACATCCAAATTTCACCAATAAAAATAAAAAACATGAGAAATTACTCATTTATCATTCACCTGATCCCTTAAATAAAATATTAAATTAATTTTATAAAATAATGGAAAACTACAAGTGATTTTAAAAATACTTCCCAAACACATTATAACATATGGAGTAACCACATTTAAAATTACAATTATTCAAAATTGGTTTTTGAAAAAATTCACAAATCAAAAATTAAAAAATAGATCAATGTATTTTAACGGACACTGTATTAATATCCTTAAAATATTTTGTGCACCCTATTTAAAAAACCATATAAATGTTTAAACCATTTAATAAAAATATTTTTTAATTATAAAACTCAATCATACAATTTAAATAATTTTAAAAAATATTTCATTTTTAAAATATAAATCAAACATAAATAAACCCAAACAATTTCAATAATCCAAGGGAAACCAACAAATTCATCTTAAAGTTATAATGAACAATAGTGAAAACAATTCATAACCTCAACTAATTATAACACCAAATTTGAAAATTTTAAAAATGTTCATGGTTTATCTATATAGTCTAACAACTATGTGATAACCCTGAAAATATTATTGGAAGCCTTTTTGGACTAGGATAACAAATTTATGCATGAACTTCCAATTCATGAATAGTAATTTTTCAGCACTTGGTTCTTTCAAATTTCACTCAAAAACGAATTATTTCTCAAAATATCAACTAAATCATAAATATAAAACATTAACACTTAAATAAAAACTAAACATATAAAAATTCATCATGAAAAAAATTGAAATTGAGATTCAGACACCCCAAACATCCCTAAGAACATAAGTTTCCTAAAAAATAATTGTGATTAGGAACCTACTTATGAACCACCACTTGAGGTATTAAAATCCAATATATTTTCAACCATTCTCCTTATAATTACCTTTTACCTTTCTATTAGGTACATTTTAACCATTAATTTTGTTTTCCTTATTTTATGGATGACTAATACTGAGAAGGAATGTAGAGGATACCTATGATAGTGATGTCAGGGATTTATTTAAAATTTTAACATAAAACCTATAGTTTTTTATGTTCACTATATAATTACATGAGGTGTAATAAGAGAATATGATGTGTGATGGAAAAAAGACATAAACCACAAATTTGACGAAAAACGTGATAATTTTTCATTTTCTATAAGGGGTACAAACTGTGTAATTACAAAATATCGAGTTTTTAATAAAATTAGATGGGTTTTATTGTATGTTGGACTTAGGGATTACACTATTTTTAATGGGATTACATACCATGTAAATTCATAAGGGTTTTATTTATGTAATAGGTTTGGATGAAATTATTATTTCATTCATACATTCTTCCATTATCACAACATAAAGTCTTTTATTAGGATAATTTTTGGTTACTCCCCCCCCCCCAGGATCACTTCGTTCTATGCTTGGTCACCATTGTGGTTGGATTTCCTCTCGTAGGGTATGTAATCCATTTGGTTCTAATTTTGTTTTAGTAGTAGATATGGTTTGGATATGGGTTAGTGATCAAATAGATTTTTAATTGATATTATTTAGTTTATTGGTGAGCCTTTGCTTCTAGTGGTCATTCTCTTGGTTTTAAATAATCATTTTTAAATGAATATTGGTTTCTACCATCTTGAGGTAGTAGTTTCAACAAAAAGGGATATTTTTATTAATTTCATGTCATTATTGATAGATAAATTTAGGTTTATCATTAATTTAATGTGATAAATGGTTTAAAATTATTTATTTTAATACAAATTTTTTCAAATAATGGATTTTTACTGAAAATGGATTTTTTTTATTTGGAAAATGGTTTTCAAACTCTGAATGAGATTCTATAGACTTTGAAAACAATTTGAAATATTTTGATTATGCTTTTGGAAATATATTATACAATTACACAATAATAACATCAGGTGTATCCATAAAGATACACAAGTAGCCTTAGTGTGTGTATCTCCACTAGGAGGTATCCTTTTCTGACATCTATTCGAATGAAAAAATATTTTTTGGATCTAATAGTACACTTATTTATCATTTTAGTGATTATTATGAAATTTCTTAGAGGCTATCACCCACATGTGAGGATATTTTTGATTTTTGGATATTTATAACTTGATTTTTTTAACATCTATTGTTGCCCACATGTTTTCATATGAGGTGGTATCACACATATTCACATGATAGAGTTTTTCATGGATATGTGTTTACCTATTGAACTCTTGATTCCTAAATATGATTTTCATTTTTATCACTTCTACTTATTATATTTTCGGATTGACAATAAGAAAGAATTATGTGAAATCCAAAGTGGAAAAAGGGGAAATGGTTTATAAATGGTTTGGATTAAAAAATGATTTTTAAAAATATTTTATTTTAAATGTTATAATTTTTTCATTCTTGATATTATAACATTTATAGATACTATGGTGGTATCCTACTAGGATTTGGCTCACACCCCAATACTGATGCTGGGGGTGGGTATATGTTGTGTTTTCAGATTAAGGAAAAGGTAAGGGAATCTTATAACATGTATGATTCTCTTGTTGTTGTCACATTCAGTTTAGGTTTTTCTCAAGGAGATTGTTGTTCATGTGGGTACATGAATTCCTTTCCAATTTAAAAAGGATTGGATTTGTTTGTATGTATTTTGTGGTATATATTATATTTATACTTCTTACCGTAGTTATATGTCCTGATTGTATTATATTCAGGACTAATTTTAGTTTTTTATACCTAAATCATTTGATGGGTCAGTTTAGGTGGCTTTTCTAGTTTTCTCTGTTTCATGCATTCTAATTTGGAATCAAAGGGGTGATATTATGGATTTGTGTTAAAACTACCTGAGTTTGGTTCTTTTTCATGGGTAGAAAATATCTAAGACCATCTGAATTCGGATAATAAGTGTTGAGAAGGGTCCCCACCAGCTCACATCCATGAATGAAACTGAGTTACCATGGTTGGTTAGAGACTTTTAGCGGGATTAAGGATTGTGTTTGAGGTCATTTAAACAAATTGTATGGGATTTTTTAATTTACCTATTCTTATATATGTATGTTTTTTTCATTGATAGTTTTTCATATCTATAAATTGTTGATGTTTTGAATCTTTTTTATCAATACCAAATCTTGGTAGCAAGATTCACAAATATTATCATGACTGATTGTTTTTAGTATTTTTTAGTAAATTCAACAATGAAGAGCTGTTTGAAATCCATGATAGGAATCCCTATGAAAATTTCCATATGTGAATCTTCTTATGGACCCTAGTTTGGTGGAAGCTATTATCCACACTATTCTAACTCTGGGTCATGTGGGATTTGGGAACCTAGGATGCATAGTGGATCAAGGTTTATAAGACAATAAGAAACATCTGCCTTTAAGTTGATAAAGGACACTAGGAACTCGAGGAGTGTCTTGAGTGGGTAGAGAGTATCTTTAAATTCTTGAAGACTCCAAAATATTCAGATGTGACTTTTTTATATATATGCATGAGAGACTTGGAATTAAATGGTGGGAATATTTTTAGAAAGTTATGATTTATGGGGATATTAAATTGGATTCCTTTATGAATATCATTAACCAATTGTTTTACCATGTGAAATTTCATGCAAAAAAGACCCATAAATTTCTGAACATATAGAAAGGGAGTTTACCGTTCTAGAGTATTTTAGCAATTTTTAGTATATCTATCCATAAAGCATGTAACTAATGAGTACATGATAGTTTAGTGTTTTGATTTAGGACTAAGTCCTGATATTAGGTAGATGTTGATACTGATTTTACTTTTGAATTTTTTGGATGCTGACATAGCAAGGAATACATGATTGGGTGGACCTTAAGTTGGTTCCCTGAATATGCAGAGCAATCCTTCTATCTAGAAAAGATAATATAAGAGTGTCTAGTTTTAATTAGGACTAGTATCAGGTGTGATTCCAGGTCATTAGAAAGTGATCTTCTACTAGTTTATATGGGGAGGTCATACCAAGCCAAACTATGTGGAGGAAAGTAAGGCTTTTCATCTTTACGGATGATTTGTACATCTATAGTGATGTTGTGTAAAGATATATCAAGTTAGTAAGGAATGATCCACTCTTACTAAGGATTCATAGGTTTGTATAGATGTTTCCATGGGATGTGGTTCTAGTCCTAAACCTAGGAAGATGTTAATGTGGTAAAGACCATATGACTTTATATAGAAGAGTGTACAATGATGGACTTTGAAGTATTACTAGATTCTATTAGAGCCATGGTGTTAACCTGATCTTCTACTGTGGTAAATTTTTTTGATACAGGTGATAAAAATTTCTTTATATATTCAAGGTTAGATAAAATTTTGGGATTTAATTAAGAACTTATTCCTATTTTGGATCATTCCACACCTTTTTGGAGGAGGTCTAAAAAATGTTTCAGATGGCATGTGTGTTGGTCGAGGATAACTGACTTTGAGGTGGACTGGTTATACCTAGTTCTTGATCATCACATATTCAAATTGATTATCAACAAGGATTAGATGAGGAATATTATGTCCAAGATAGATAGTTATCATCACAGAGTTCTGGTTTTATCTATCGATGGGTTAAGTCATGTTTTCCAAGGTGAGTTCGACTTCAGATTAGGAAGGGTAGGTCATATTGTTCCTAATTTTGGGGTACTTTCTAGATACTTTTCATGGATGTTTCTTGATATAGTTGACCCTTTCTAGGGTGATTAACATCTTACAGTTGTCTGTGAGTAGCCTGAGGCATTTCCAGATAATATTTATGGTTTTCTACCATAAATAGATGTCGAGTAAACTATTGACCTACTCCCTGGTATGATTCCCATTTCTATAACAAATTACCGGATGAAACATGTTGGGTATGTGGAACATTAGTCCCAACATGGGGACTTAGAGGGAAAATATTTATTCATCCCATCATGTTAGCTTGGGTTTCACCTATCCTTTTTATTATAATGGTATATGGTAGCCTCATACTTTTTACTAGTTATCAGAAGTTGAATCGGGTGAACATTAAGAAAAAATTTCCTTTTATATGGAATGATGATCACTTTGATCATCATATAGGGGATCATTGGTTTTATAATATTTAACTATGGTCAGGGTATCCATGGTTGAGATTACAAGAAGAGGATATACCTAAGACCAAATTTAGGACTCAATATAGGCATTTCATGTATCTTGTTATTCCATTCAGTTTTTTTACTACTCTTGTGGTGTTTGTGGATTTGATGGACCATATTTATCATCGTTTCGTGAATGATTTTTGATTTTTTTGATGTCATTTTCGTTTACTTTGAGTATAAGGAGGATTATATAGACCATTTGGATATCATTTTTAAAACCTTGAAAGAACATCATTTACATGGTATGATTTCCAAAAGTGAATTCTGGATCTAGGATGTGATGTTTCTACTTCATATGATTTCTGAGAAAATAATATTAGTATATACTAAAAATTTACATGATGTTATGTTCTGGGAGTATGCTAGAAATGAGTTTTAGATATAGTTCTTATTGGGGTTTTCTGGTTACTATAATTAGTTTTGTTGTAAAATATTCCAATCCATCTTCATTGATGATAGATTTTACCATAATGGTGTAATGTTTGAATAGAATTACTATTGGTTGAGATATTTTGAGGAGTTTAAGGCGTGGTTGAATTCATCACCAGTTTTAATTCTTCCAGAACTAGTTTTTGGTTATGATTTTTTTAATTCATTTGGTATATGGTAGGGATGTTTTCTGACGTAGGGTAAATAAGTTATGACTTATAGATCTCACTAGTTATACCATCATGATAAGAACTATACTACCCATGGCTTCGAGTTTGAATTTTTTTTAAACACTAAAAATGTTACATCACTATCCCTTTGGAGAGTGATTTATGGTATATTCTGATAATAAGAGCCCGAAATATATTTTTACTCTGAGGAATATGAATTTGTGATAGAGACGGAAGGTAGTGTATCTTCATAATTTTTTTTTCAATTTTATATACCCCTAGGAATTTGAATTTTGTTACCAATGGGTTGAGAAGAAAATTACCAACAAAATACATTATGTATTTTGCTATGTAATAGTGTAAACTAATTTTATTTTCTAGCATGAGCTTGGAAGTGGAATAGGATGGTATATATGTGTTTTTCGATTTGATGAAAGTTGAATCATTTTTTAAGAATGAATTTGGATCACGAAGGTTACATACATCAAATATTATTGCTTTAGTGAAGTCCTTTATGGTGGGGAGACATTGGGTGAGTGATCTTAGACTCCCAGTTGTGTTTTTTTCTTCCAAAGTAGGTTGGTTTTTCTATTTTCCATGAGAAAAGAGTTATTGGATAGTGGACATCATTTTTTTTGGGTCTGTGCACTCTAAGGATACCAAGATGTATAATTTCTTGAGGAATCGGTATGAGTGGAAAGGGATGAGATGTTCGATACCATATTTAGGTTCATGTGGACTTACTTGTCAAAGAAATAACGTGTAGTGCCATAGACATTAAAGGTTGATTCAGCCCTTACTGATTCCGATATTGAAGTGGGATGATATTTTCTAGGATGTATTCATTGCATTACGATGAAATCCAAGTAGTAAGTTTGTGATTTTGGGGATCATTGAATGATTTTGTAAATTATTGCATTTATAACTTATCAAGGAGTTGTTGAATGTGGACCAACCTGGATACTTGTATGTCTGAGAGATTGTGAGACATCACGAGGTTCCCCTCTGTAGTTATTTCTACTAGAGATTTGCGGTTCACATATAGTTTTGGAATGAGTTTTATGTGTAGATTGGTTCAACTATTTAATTAAGAACAACTTGTCATCCATATAAGGATGGATAGAAATAGAGGGCTATCGATGTTGTAGAGGATATACTTCCGGCTTGTGTTCTTAATTTCGAAGGATATAAGGAAAATCATTTACCTTTGGATGAGTTTTCATATAAAAATTTTTATCATGATTTGATAAATATTGTGACCTTAAAGGATTTATATTGGATACCATTTAGATATCCCTTGTGATAGGAAGAGTTGGGATAGAAGACCTTGGTTTGGCTGAGTGTTTTTCATGAGAAGGAGAATATGGTGCAGTTGATCGTGAGGCATTTTATCATGGAATAGAGTTAGTAGAAATATTATACTGATCTTGGGCATCAGCTATTAGGCTTTTAGGTTTTTTATTGGGTCATTCTTGCTGTTTCTCCTCACGTGGGACATTGTAGGTTTGGTATGTAGTGTATGTGGGCACCATGGTTTTTGGGACATTGGAGATTATTGGGAAACTGGGGAGGGTGGCCTATTAGTTTCACATGTTGTTTATTTCGATATATATACATGATTTATTTCATGTTTCCATGTTGAGTAGGTATATACCCATTCCTTAACATGTGATTAGATTGGAGGATGTTGATCTTGAGCCTCAAACCACTTTGGATTAACAACTAGTTTATACTTTGGATCTCTGTGATAAGTAATTGTGTGGTAAAATTACCCCCTGGTCTAGGTATTATGGATGTACATACCGGAAATCCACAAGACATGGGATCAGGGTTCATTGATGAAGATGTATTGACCATCTCTCTTTGTGGATCCAAGATTTTGAGGAATTTTTTGGGGGTATAAAGCATTTATGGTGGGGAGATTGTAATGACCCTTTACCTTTATGTTAGGTATGTTTTAACCTTTGTTTTTTTATTCTTCGTTGATTGATAAATTCCAAGATGGAATGTGGAGGAAAACTTTAGTGGTTATGTTAGATAGTTTTTTTGTAATTTTCAGCAGAAAACATATACTTTTTGTTATTCTCAAGTTAATTAAATGACCTATAATGGAAATACATAATGTGTAATAGATTCTAGAAAGATCTTGTGAACTGGATTCACACTGAGATATTTTTACATGTTGTGTAAAGGTTACATGTTTAGTACTGAAAAAATATTGGGTTTTTAATAAAAATAGATGGGATTTTCAAAGTATGTGGAACTCAATGAATAAAGTACATGTAATGAAATTATATGTCATATAAACTAGTGTGGGTTGATTTTAACCAAGTGGTTAAGATGAAATTCTCATTTCATTTTAAAATCTTCATTTCTCTGGACTAGGAGGTTCATTATAGGTGAATTTATGTTACTCCCTCCCATATGGAATGCTTCGTTCCGTGATTGATCCCTATTTAGATTAAATTGCTTCACTA
This sequence comes from Viscum album, assembly GCA_963277665.1. Classification (NCBI taxonomy): domain Eukaryota; kingdom Viridiplantae; phylum Streptophyta; class Magnoliopsida; order Santalales; family Viscaceae; genus Viscum; species Viscum album. The sequence goes on along the minus strand of OY728141.1, from coordinate 1,017,290,563 downwards.
CATGTATGTAATCCATATGGTTATTCTTTTATTTTAGTTTGGGTTGTGTTTTAGTTGTGTATGTTTTATTGGATAAAGTCTTCTACAAATCCTTTTCAGTCTATTAGTGTTCCCTATCTTTCAGAGGCCATTGTCAAGGTTTTGGGTCACTATAATAAAAAAACAAGGTTTCTACCATGTTGATGTAGTTATTTCAATATAATTGGTTATATTGATAAATTCCATTCCCATCATGATAAATTCATTTGTGATGTTCATTTATTTTATGTGATAAATGGATTCAACTGATTTCTTATAAAAAATTTATTTTTATAAATAGGTTTTTATTTGAAAATGGATTTTATTGATTTAAAAAATGTGTTTTTAAACTTTAAAGTAGATTGGATGGGATTTAAAAATGATTTATAAAATTTTGAGCATGGTTTTGGAAATTCATTGGAAATTTTCACATTGGGAACCTTGTGTACATCGATAAAGAGATATTGGTATCCCTAGTGTGTGTTTCACCACTATGAGGTAAACTTTTATGATTTTGATTGGAAGGACTTGATATCGGTTGGATCCAACATTTTTACTTTTTTGGATTCTTATTTCCCATATATTTTTGTCCCAAAGGTTACAACCCAATTCTATGGTTCCTTTTTCAGTTATGGTTTTTTATCACAAGATTTGTTTTATCAATAATCGTTTCCCATAGGGTTTTATATTAGGATATATCACATACCTTCACATGATAGGTTGTTTCGTGGATATGTATTTACATTTTTACCACTTGATTCATGGATATGATCTCCAATTTTATCACATCAACATTTTATATTTATTTATTTATAATATGAATGGATTTAATGAAAACCAATACAGAAGAAGAAAAATTATTTATAAATGGTTTGGATTAAAAAAATGTTTTGTAAAAATGATTTTTTTAAATCTATAATTGTCTCATTCTTGATATGAGACCTTGTATAGAAACTGTGGAGGAATATTACTGGGTTTTCTATCACACCCTACTTGTTACTTTGGGTGTTTGAATATGTTGTATTTTAGGAATAAAGAAAAGGTAAAAACATATTTTAGCAAGCTAGATTCTCATGTTATTGTTGCTTTCGGTTAAGTTTAGTTCGAAGGTGAGTGTTAGTCACATGGGGACGTGGATTATTTTCCATTTTAGCCTGTATTGGAGTATATTGTATGTATTTTGTTGTATATTTTATATTTATAAATTTTAATCTAGTTTTATGTCGAGCTTTTCTTATATTAAGTACTATTTTTTCTTTTCATGTTTTAACAATATCATGTTATGGGCTAGTTTGTGTGGCTTTTATAGTTGACTAGAGTTAGTTAGTTTATCTCCCTAAATAAAAATTTCTCTTTCATACTATATTCAATGAACCTAACCAAAAATATAAGATACCATTATTTTATAGGTACCACTATAGGGGGATGGCAATGTTGTGCACTATTTTTTTAAATTCTCTTTAATTCAACATATTGGTCTAGTAAAAGTCCCAATCCTATAAATCTTGAATTCTCTCAACCTCACCATATATAAAACAAAAATAATGACAAAATGTCACATAATGATTTAAAATTTTTATCATTGAAATCTTACTTTTTATTATTATTAGGTCCCACCAATTATATATTCTCCAAAATCTATTTATGTGATTACAATATGGACCATCATAGTCCAATCAAAATAAAACTATAATATAATCTTACTCCAATTTCCAACAAAAGATAAATCTTCCCACTACAGACTAAAAATATATTCCATACTAATAAATATTTCATTATGATTTATTTTGAATCAATACATTTTATGTTTGATATTCATTCATGAAAAAACAATATCAATCAGCATACTCAGGAACCCTTCATTCAAGAAAATCAATAACCAATAGTCATGATTAGATCTTCTTTTCTCAAACCCTCAATATAGATTCTTATTGATCTGGATTTTCCCCATTTTATGAGATACATCAGTATGTATTTATTATTATTATTCCTTTAATGATATACAAGGATCAATATCTTATTTCTCTCCTCAATACAGTTTTGAATTAGGTTATCTTTGATATTAATGAAATAATCAAGATCTGTGCAACAACTAATAGTGGGAGGGGTGAGAAATTTATCTTTTATTTCTATATATTATTTATTTTGGACAAAAATATTCTTCAAATTAAAGATATAATAATTTCTAAAAACAAGAACAAATGAAAACCCATAGGATACAAAGTATTTACATGGTTTTCTAGTTAGTATGATTAGCTAGTCTTTGGAAACGTTTGGAAATAATCCAAGACCATATAATACACAAGGGAAAAATCCACCGTATATGATTATAACCATATATAATTATTTTTACACATGTAATGCATGATAATAAATTAATATTTCATGTTATTCTCATATAGGTAAATGATGTAGAAAAGATTTTCACTAAAACTATAAGAACCTTAAAAAATAGAATTTAGTATGTTTTCATTATGATGTTTGATATATTTCTACACATTCTATTATTTAAATAATTATTCATCACATTATTACTTATTAATAGGTAAGATCATTCTTCTGGGACTTCTTCATTAAAAATAAATATAATCACTTATCCATCAGGTATGATTTTTCTAGTAATCCATCTACTGAACTATGTTTGGTGGATTCTAAAGACTGATCTCACTTCATAACACTCTCTTCATTTGATGAAATTGTCATGATATATATCTGATATAACATTATAAAAAACCCCATTCGATATATTTTAACCAATTAAACTTCCTATTATTCGACTGATCACCTATTTTTAATGTCTATAAGATACAAACATTATGAAAAAATATGTTTGATATCTTCCTGACCAATTCTTCTACAAATAGTTTTTCTGATCATCTCAACACATAGGTAGTGATTTTTCTCATTACTGATTTATGAAACAAAATATTTTCAAGGGATCAACCGCTTTGTATAGGTATGTTTCCTTGATGATTCAATGAAATTCATGGACATAATTAAAACATCATGATAAATATTTCAGTGTCCCTCTCATAAAACACTCTTTTTTTGGTTGTAAGAAGACCTCCTAGAAAATAGGAGTTTCCCTTATAATCCATCAGTAGATAATATTTTCAAAATTCAGTAAATTATTTTGAGAAATATAGATATTTCATCCCTGATATTTGGATTATTTAATTATTAATATAACATCATCCAATTGATATATTTATAAAATTTTGTAAACTACATGTACATGGTAAAAATTAATTCCAAATATTCATTGGGTGAATCTTTGTAAAAATGGTTCATTTAGATGAGACTCCTTCTGATATTCATACATACATTTTTAGGAAAATTTCATAAATAATTCACCAAACAAAAAATATATTCAATGAAATTCATCAAAACACTTAATCCATTTCATTATGACTCCAATAAATTTTTGATGAACTTTAAACATAATTATCTATCAAATATCTTCAACTGATGAATTATGTCTGATGACTTATTGAATACTCTGGGAATTTCATTCTCTGATTGAACATTGTTTGAAGAAATTTCTCAAAGTATTCCAATTTATAGTTCAATATAGTATCACTAAATGAAAAACTTCACAAATGTTGAACACAATCTTTATAGCTTAGCCAAATCATTGTACAAAGAAGTCTATCAGTTGGTCTATATAGAGTTTCAGTGTATGAACTGTATTCATACAAAGTATTTTCTCCCACTCTTAACATATTCATAGATCAATGAAGATTTTAAATAATCATTATGATAGGAACATAAATCAAATAAAATCACTAGTAAATCTAATAATTTAACAAAAACATTCTCTAATGAACTTTTTAAAATTGATGAGATAAAAATTAATCATAAAAAACATACACTGATCAACTTAGTCTGGTAACCTCCAACCAATAAACATTTTCTAGTAAACTCAATCTAATAATCCATTTCTGATAAACATGGTTTGGAAGAAAAAAATTTAGTTTATTTACATTAATACAAAACAAGAAAATATTTGGAGCACACCATCTTCAGGGCAAAACAACACCCTCTTATAATATTCGAGTTTCTTATAAAATACCTATATAATTAGTAGTCCTAATCCTATTTACCATTAGAATTTATTTTAAATAAGTTATTATAAATCAGTGAAACGTTTTAACTCATGAAATATATTAGGTATAATATAATTCTATTCCCACTTCAATGGATGTGGTGTAGAAAAGAAGAATCATTTATCAAAAATATCATTCAGTCCATAAACAGTGATGTAAGAAACATTTTCATTCACCTCAGAAGAAAATCCTTCATTCACATTGAAATATCATGATAAATATCTAAAATGTATGATATTTTTTTCCTATTCATTCTTCAAAAGCTATTAAAATAGTTCACATACGTTGAAATCATAACAAACCCCTTTTAAGACCCCCAATGTATTTTTTCCCTTGAAAGTTAAGACTCATAACAATGGATAGATTTATGTTAAAAAAATTTATCCCACTTGAAAATAGTATACAAAGACAAGATAAAGAGGGGATGGATTCACATAACTTCTCATTGAAGATAAAGAGTTTAAAAACCAATTATCAACCATAGTTTTTTAAAATTTTCCTTTTAGAAATAGTTTTTTGAGGATATTAGTAACATTATTTATTGTAGGAACAAAATATATTATATCCAGTAATTTTTTGGAGCCTAGATCCTTGGATTTTGGAGGAATCAACTAACCTACATAGTCAATAGAAACTATGTAACCCAATGTGCAAGGTTAGAACAAACCGTGAATGGTGATCTTGTACACTTTCATGGGGTTTCACAACTATGTGATCATATGTCTGATAGAGCGCATGGGATACTAATGTTATATCAAAACATGTTCTATAATCCATGCGAGGGGTGTCTTGGAAAAGAGCTAGGAGAATTGTTTCACCAACTGTACGACCAAACAATGTGAAACGTTAAATTTTTAGTGAAAATACCATTTTAAACTCCTTTTTTTAAGTCTAACCCACTTCTACATTTTGTTCCTATAGATATTATCCCATTACATCATCATATTTAGATCTCATCAAATCCCAAATCTTGGTTTTTATCATGTTCCTCCAACCAGACATTGATTCAGGATTTGCCTATCACATTGTGTCTCTACCGACAAGCTCTCTATTAATTATGTCTTTTCGTCAATTTTATTCCCATTTGTGGAGTTATTTTAATGTTAAGTCATGTGACCTATTTTAAGGTGTTTCTATGTTCTTCTATTTTATTTCAATATGGATCAAAAAAATTTCCAATAATAGACATGTGTTTTACCATGGGCTATTGGTTGGTGGTCTATACATTTTCCCTAGATTTTCGGTGTCTATTTGACTATTTATACTGTGACACACATATGACCCCCCTATTATTTATTTTAAATTAAATGATAAATCATAGATTAATTATTACATCAAATTAGGGTAACTCTTATAGGACCTAAGCATGGTTCAAGGTGGTAAACCTCAACCTACACCACCCATGAGATGTGTTATTTCATTTTATTTTGTTAAAACCACCCCTCTGGGTCTGTGATCTCATCACTATTATAGTGATGGGGAATTTTAATTTAAATTAGTTAGTTGGAGAGGATTTTGCACCATTTTCAATGTAATTAAATTTTATTAATGTTTTTAAACGTTATCAATATGATTAAATAATAATATTTAATGAGATGGATATTCTCTTAGATTGTGCCTTTTTATACGGATAATTGTAATTCAGTATAGAAATTAACATAGCCCATGAATTTTATAATATTGATTGATGTTTTATATCATAATATCAAACTAAATTCTTATAAATTTTTTACCCTTTTTGTAAAATGGTATAGTAGAAACTAAAGGATTGAGGTATAGAAGGTGTGTCCCCTATGTATGATTATCATGGTATGTAACTGAATAGGGGATCAAGGTATGAAACCTATGACTTCTAGACAACATTATTTAGTGTATGGAACTGATGAGGATGATCCTGATATGTCACAAGCAACTTCTGTATACATTTACATCTCTGGATATCGGTCTCCCTAGTTATACACCCTGAGACTTGGTTCGTGTAGGTCAGATACAATTTCATCAGGTAGCCTATGTCAAGCCAGTTATTTCCTCATATTGACACATTATATATATATATATATTGATCTTCTCATTTTATATCTTGTTCTTATTATGGTTTGTTCTCGAGGACTTATAATATCTTATATTCAATTTACATCGTGCCTATTATACTGAAACAATGTTATGGTTTGTATGAACAGGTTGGACTTGTTATAGACATCGTTGATGCTAGAATATTCTAGTATATCACACACCTGTTTTGGGATACCGATTTCTACTTGGATATGATTCACCGATATAGTTAAGGATAACATATTGTGCCCAATTATTGATGATCTATTGATTGATGCAAGGGAATAGGGGATCACAAGATCGATCTATGGATCGTGATTCTATATGGAGATAGTCTTTCGGTATTTTCAGTTGTTTTGAAGTACATTTCTGTTTTTGTTTAAAATTTAATTTCATTATATATATTTTGTTTGGAGACTAACATTACATCATATTGTATATGGTGATAGATATTTCTATCGATGGAAGGCTTATTATTAACATCTGGATGTTTATATATATTGTTATAATTACCATTTAATATTATTCTACTATTCATTTTTCCTTTTATTTGACAAATTTTTGAATCTTATTATCAGGGTACAATATCCCCGTTATACCACCTTGGACTGCCACATCCAATAAGAATATGTTGGCATATGGGTGGTGCAGTTGAGGCATTGTGACCTACTAGGTTCATTTAATTTTGTGTGAATGGGATTTTGGAAATTATTAAATAAAAAACCATATGATTATTATTCCAAACATTATATAACTATATATGATTAACAACCTTAACATGATTGAGTTTTCAAACACACCTAATAATAGAAAAAAATTAGTATCATGGTAGTTTAGTTTCTAATGATTATAGAGAAAAGAAGATTCAGCTTCCAACATATCAAGATTGTTGGAACAAGCACCTAGAGAAATGTCACAATGGAATAAGAATATGTTTAATGTGTGTAAAATAATTCCACAGAGCAACAAATTTTCAACTAAAAAAATAAATTTTCTAATGGATGGAAACAAATTACACTCTAAAATACCATTTATAGTTTAATGTATTATGTGTAGGGATCTTGTTAATTATTTGATTCATTTAACTAATCTGAAACAAACCTTTTAGAAAAATGATTTACCTATGTTTGGTCAACTATTGATGTGTATCATGATGCATAATTCAAACATATCCTTAACATACTATTTAGGTATTATATGTTAATTTTTGTATAAATTTTCCAAAAGAAAATATTATTATTAAAAATTTAGTGGAATTTTACATGATTTTGAGCATTGATTATCTCTCTCTATATATTGATTCTTTATAAGTTTATAAAATTAGATAATCATATTTTATATTTTAAATCAAACTATGATAATTTATAATTGGGAGGATTCCAATAAAATTTCATAAAAATTACCTAAAATCTATGAATTTACGACTTATTCATGATGGATATTAATTTTAAATGGTTATAGAAAATTAAATATTGAAAATATGCCTATTGTTCTAGAATATTATGATTTATTTTCAAAATAATTTTTATGTCTTCCCTTCAATAGTCAAGTATAACTTTCAATGTTACTCATACCTTCTACTAAACCTATTTCAAGTAATTTATATTAAATTTACAATATAATGTTACATGAACTAAAGAATAATATTAAAGAGAATATTGATAATTGATTCTTACTTCCTAGTGCATCACCATGGGATGAACCATTTCTTTTTGTAATGAATAGAGATATGTCAATGTGTAGTTTAATTTATTATCGATAACTTAAAAATTTTATTATCAAGAATATGTATCCTTTACCATATATTGATTACTTGTTAGACCAAATGTGCATTGATAAATACATATCCTTGAATGAAATTTATTCTAGATATTATAAATTGAGGGTCAAGGAGGAGGATGTACCCAATAGAAATTTCCAAATGAGGCATGATCATTATGAATTTATATTAATCCCAATTGAACAATCTAATACCCCTGTTATATTCAATTATTTAATTAATATAGTATTTGGAAATTAACTTTATTATATTATTTTAGAAATTAGAGATGATATTCTTATATATTCAAAGAATAATAATGAGTATGAAGAAAATTTTTAGATTTTGATGATGACATGAATGAATTAGAATCTATATGATACATTTACCAAGTGTGAATTTTCACTACATGATGTTTTACTCTCTGTTTATATAATCTAATGTTAGGTTATATTGGTGGATCCTTTAAAGACTATAGTTTTTAAAAAATGACACAGACCTTCTCCCATTGTTGAGATCCATCATTTTTTGGTTTTGGTGATATACTACTAGTGCTTTGTAAGAAATTTCTCATGGTTATAAAATTCACTAACCTAGTTGATTCACAAAAGAACCAAGATAATGTGGATATATAGATGTATGGAAAATTTCAAGGAGCTAAAAAAAAAGATTTGTTAGTTCACCTATGCTCACACTATCCTATAATACAGATGTGTTCATTATATAATGTGATGTATCAATGAAGGGATGTGGATGGTTTCTTATTAAAATGGATATGGGGATATATTATGCCTCATTCCAATTGAAAATAAATTAGAAAAATTACGTGAATCATCAATTGAAGATAAGAGTGGTAAATATTCATTAAAAATATAGAAGCATTATCATTATGGTGAATTGTTGGATATATATATATATGGATAAAAAATAATAAATTATTTATCATAATTAATTTGTTGAATATGCACCAAAGGATATGGTTGGAATTTATTAATGATTATGACTACTCAATACACTACCACCCTGTGAAGATGAAAAATGTTGTTGATGATATGAGTTAAAAGAACCTTGTTGGATAATCCTTAATTATGATTGAATGAGATCTAATATTTATGTTTTAATAGTGTATGGAACTCAAAATCATGAGAAAATGGGATTAATAATATTTTTCATAGATGAATGTTTATTCTTCCTTCTCTGGGAATATTAAAGAGGCACGAAAGGAGGATATAGAACACTAGAAGAAGGTGGGAATTTATTTGGTCTTTAACCATGATTATGATGGAAAAATAAGGTTTATGAACAGAGTTTGTATCCAATAAATACCAAAATTGAATAATGATTTGTTGGATGAAACTCATAGTTCATGATTCTATATTCATCATGGATACACAAAGATATATATAGATCCAACAGAGTATTTCTTGTGGTATAGCATAAAAATAGAAATTGAAAAGTATGTATATCAACACTAAGTAAGTCAGCAAGTTAAGTCTAGGAGAAAAATGAATAATGGGGTGTAACAACCACTACCCATAACATAATGTACATGGGAACATTTACCCTAGATTTTATCATTATAACTCTTAAAAAATATATCGGGAATACTTTTATTTGGTTTCTATTCAATCACATTAATATGTTATAACATTTCATTGCAGTAAGAGAAGATTTCTCGCTTGATTATCTTTCCAGGATATATATTATGGATGTTGTAGTGATTCATGGAGTTCAAAATTATATTATATCTATTAGGGATATGAGGATTACCTTGATGCTATGGATAAGTATTCGACATGCCTTGAATATAGATTTAAGCATTTGAGAATATATCATCCTCCGACACATGGTCAGTTTAAGAGGTCAATTAAAATCTTAGAGGTTTTGTTGAGATCATGTTCTGTGGATTTCAATGGTGGTTGGTATTAACACCATCATTGGGTGTATTTTTATTACAAAAATAACTCCCAGTCAGGTATTCAGATGGAACATAATAATCCTTATATGGAATAAAGTATATAAATAATATGATCTAGGAACATGTTAGAATGAAATTTAGTGGTACTTATGATATTTGATGAAAATGACGATAATGTTAATCACATTCATCATTACATTTGATTATATCCATGTGGAAATGAAATTTATACTAACACCCATTGGTAGAATCTAGAGTTAAAATTTAGTGATAAGGTGTTCACAATGACATATCAATGGAAGAAGGTTATGAGACGTGGAAATAGGTGAAATATGTTCCATATATTTATTATTCATTTATATATTATTGATCACATAAGGATCGTTGATTATTACTTCGACCAAATCTCTCACAACATTATGGTGTGTTTTATGTACTACTTTTGTAGAAGTTGATACTTGATCCTTAAAATTTACAAACTTAATTGGTTTTTCTCTTATAAAATGGTCTCTATTATGAGTTATTTTTGTCATTATTTTGTATCATAGCTGAATGTTTTTTGAAAAAATAACACTCATCGGGTTAATGTATTGTGGTTAAACCATCTATTTGAGGATTTTATGTTGGAAGCATATGATTTGATAAGGTAGAAGTATCCACATTTATTTTCATTTGCGTAAGAAAATATTGAGGGTGAAATTATTATTATGGGTTTAAATAGTAATAACTAATCATTTTAGAATATTATTTCAATTTTTTAATTTCAATTCTTTGATAGGTATATTTACAGGCATCGTTGAACTTAAACAGACTATGATTGAAATATTATAGTATATATTCCCATAAAATTGTATTGAAAGATATGAATAGGGATAATTTTATTATTAAATATAACTATAATTGTTTTCCATCATTTAAATTTATTTATTTGTTCTTTAAAAAAAAGAAATATACCTTATTATAAACATTTAATAACAAAAAAGACTATTTTTTTAACATATTATGTATTTTTATCATATCAAAATATATTAATCACTACTAAAAATGATTTTAATTAAACATATTAATACTTTAATAATAAATTAATAACCATTCATAAATATATTATCAATTATTTATAAATTAATATAAAATCGTTTGATGGAAAAAAGAGATATTTTAAAAAAAATTATATTTTGGTGCACAATGCGTGTATACCATAATATATAAAACAAATCACTATTGATGCATAATTTTAATGAAATATATATATTATATATTCAAAAAAATATTTTAACATTCATTTAATTTTTCCATTATTCAATGGATTATTATAAATTCAGTTTTACGGTTTATGTGAATTTTAAAAAAAACTGTTTTTATCATGTTTTACATATTTGAATTAAATTGATATATTACCCATAATGAAATTAAATCATGAGAAATATATTACATATTTTTAACTTGTATGTTATAATTTTTAAAATATTTATATTTAATTTTTAGTCATTATGAATAGTAATCATGATATATATTTACCCAATTAGTAAGGTAAAAAGTGGTAAAACTAGATTAAAACTATTGGTTATGGATTAAAAATATCTCTAACACATTAATTTATCATATTTAATGTCATTTGGGACCATATTTATCTTTAAAAACAAAAATAATTTATTTTAAAATATTATTTTTAATTTTTGAACCCATGCTAGCCATTTATGAAAATAAATTATATTTTATTCAAATTAAAACAAATATTTGGTATTTTCATTTAGTAGAATGATTAGAAGATTCCATTTAGTTTCTTCATAATAAAAAATTCTAATGAAATTTATTTTTTGGAAATAAACTTACTACTTTATTTGAAGATGAAATTGTTTTTACTCTTAAATCGGGTAATTTCTTAAAACAATGTTTCATGTATTTTTCATAGTTATATTTAAAGTAATTTCTACTATATATATATTTCAAAAATGATAAAATGGATTCCAAATTTTGAATCATATTGTCTAAATTTTATTATAAGGCCACATTTATTTTCATTCTTATAATTAAGTTGTCACGGAAAAAAAGATAAGTTATTGAGGCTTAATGGAAATAGGGTTTAAAGGGGGCCTAAAATTGAGATAAGAAATAGAAATATCTACAAAACATTTATAATTTCAATTGGTTGGATTCTTTTAACCATATAAAATTTTATTTATGAATTTTAGGTGCCTTTTTTCTACATGAACTTGAATAAGACCTTATTTAAAATCAAAACGTTTAATAATTATAAGGGTGTGAATCCCCTCACTTATAAAAAGGCACAAATTCTCTTCTATATTTCACACCCCATGATCCACATTTCTCAACCAAGACCTACCTAAAGTATATTCAATATTTCATATCCCTCTACTATATATTTTGGTATTCTAAAAATTCCTTAATAAAAAGGCTTAAGCTGTAATTAAAAGTAGGTATCTCAAAGAAGAGAAGATTAAAATTACTCATGAAGTAAGTTATACTTTAGGTAAGGGATTATCATCTCATTTCTTAATGTGATAAATATTCCATATTAAAAAAATATTACATTTTTTATATAAAATACACCTTTTATATTTTATATCATCAATAAATTTATATTCAAGGGATTTAATGTTTCATTCAATGTTATTTCTTTAAATGGGGGTATGTTTTCAAAATTTCTTATGTGGTAACAGATTTATGTCACAATCTAATTTATTTTCAATATTATAAAAAATAATTTTACAGAAAGGAAAATTACATTATCCATATCATTTAAACCCAATATATATTTTATTCTCCCCTAATTATTTGTAGGATTTTCATGTTTTCCTTTCATTCTCATCTCTCTAGTATGTAAACCAATTGAGAAATATGTTCTAAAAAAATTCTTCATTATTTTCTTTTAGGACTGGAAACATTTTCTTCCAAGCCCATATTTTTATTAAAAAAATACATTATTTTTTTAAAATTCTAGTATTATTTATTTAATTAATTTTTACTGATACATTACTTTCTAAAAAAATGTTCAAAATGGTTCATAATTTTTTTTCAAGTGAGGTACTTTTTACTACTGGATTAAAAAAATATTTGATTAAAAATATACTAAATAAATAAATTTTATTCTCATAATTATTAATATTTTATTCATGATTTCATTTCAATTTAAAATTTACCTTTTCAATGGAATTTTGTTATTAACATTAAAGAAAATTTTGGATTTTTAATAAGTGACTTCAAAATTAAAATAGAATTATCTTCAATAAAAATTTTAGTGATTCCCTATTTGTAAATTATTCTATAAAAAAATCCATTAATGTTACTTATGATTCATAGGGTATATGAACCAATGGTTACATAATTATTTTCTCTCTACATGTCAATTAATAATGATGATGAGACCTTGATAAAACCTATTTTATTTACCAATAATTCTGAAAGGATGAAATGATATATGTTTTAATGATCTCGTGGAAAACATATAAATTGATTATTATTATATTATGGTTGATTACCTTCAATCCCTTACATTAATTGGGTAGTATGTTGTTGATTTATCATGAGATATTGATGATAAGTATGCACATGATTATGAATAGTTATTTTCACATTTTGATGAGTTAGTATGACTGTATCTTCTTATGCTCATTATACTATACATGGACATTATTATGAATAGCATTTTATAAGGACCCCTCAATAAATAATTCATCAAATTGAATTTTTATAAAATAATTAATTTTCAAATATTCTTATATATATTAGGTTTATTGTTGTACGGAATTAGGTTGTCACCCTTACATAACTATATATTTCATAAAAACTGTGACACATCAGCTCAAAATCCTTTTTATAATAAAAAAAAATTTAAGATATAATAAGTTTTATTTTCATGAAATATATTAAAAATTATCATCTTGATCACATCATTATCCATACTTATCTTTAACAGCCTATGAATATCTTTTAAAATGTGGGATGACCACAAAATTCTTAGTAAGGGACATAAAAAAAGGAATAATGAAACCTCTTTAGTCCATGAATTCTCATAAAAAGTTTACTTTTTCAAAATAATCTTTGAGGTCAAAATTAACAATTTATTACCAATGAAATAAAATTCTATACCAAAATATTTTCATAAACTATTTCATACAAAATATTAATGGGAAAAATAATAAATATAATGGCTCATTTTCATTTATAAAAAACTCATGAAAAGTAATATATTCCACCCTAAAGAATTATATTAAACATCACTTAAAAATTATTCTCATTATATTACTATGAAAAATCTATAGATTTTAGTAAAAACTCATAGAAATCATAGATAAATAATGTAGGTAACATGGGATTTAATGTCTATATATTCTTACAATCACTCTTTCAAATGAAATAACATTCCAGGTAAATTTTAATAATATATTAGGAGAAACATAACTATTAAACTCTATCCATTTACCTAACAAATTGGAGAGCTATATCAGTTTCAACCATCATCCTTAGCTATATAAGGATCACCCATCATCATGAGGTTTATATGGCTCACCATTCACCATGGAAAATTAGAAATAACCATAGAATAATAATAAACCGTGAAATATTTCAATTATATCATCATACTCATAAAAATATTCCTTTTACACATAAGAAAAACATTTATTGATATTGACATAGCCATTTCCTTTAAAAAACCTTTTTGAAAATACCTCATATTGACGGAAAGATATTTTCTATATGAGGAAAACATGATCAGTTTTAATGAAATCCAAATACAAAATTTTTGTTACATCGATGAATGAAACCATGGATATTTCATATGTTAAATTAGGGAAATATTTTTATCATTTTTTCAAAACATTCTGTATAAAATGTATAAAATGATTCCTTTTTAAAACCATTGAGGGAAATTTAAAAATAACATAAAATAATTTTAATAATTCAGTAATATCAATATAAATACATACATGAAATATTTTTATGATTATTATCATGGAAGAAAATGATTTAGAAAATAATTATTAAAAACATTTAAAATAAGGTTCTTAAAGTGAAGCATCACTTTCCTTGTGTTTGACTCATTGCATAAATTCTTTATCTTCCTAAATAATAAAATTATAAAAATTAATTAATGAAAATTTTTACATTTATTATAAATATTTATTTATTTATTATCATGTTATATGAAATTATATAGTCAATTAAATTCACATCATATATTTTGATGATATTCACTTCATAGGTCAAAAAGGGTTTTGGTAGGTTGAATATGGTCAATGTGGAAAATATTCAATATTATATAAAATAGTATACATAAAAATATTATCTTTTTTAAATGTTAATTATACTTTTAAAATTATTCATGAAATATGTTGGTTGGAGTGGATACTCAAGAGGGGGTGAATTGAGTTCCATTCAAAATTTCTGTTTTAAAAGCTTTGTCTTAAAACACCTAAATAAAATACTAAATTAAACTATAATGAATTAATATCAAAGTAAGGGTTTGGTTGGGTTCTCAAGGGATTGATTATTTCCCAGTTAATCAAAACAGAAAGGTTGATTAACTTTTGAAACCGACTTACTGATTTACAACTGATATAAACACTTGCGAATTTAATTATCAAAGCGACTTTAAAACAGTTTTGGTTTTAAAGAGATTTGCATCGGAATAAAAGAATAATTGTTAAAGATATAACCCAGAGCTTCAGTCTCAAGCCAAGACTTAGTCCTCTCAAAAGCTTTTATAAAATGATGATCCACACCCTGGATCGGGGATAACAACAGCAACCAGCTATCCAGGTCCAAGACCTCTACCACAATTATTCGTGGGAACAAACACAACAGCAACCAGCTATCCAGGTCACAAGACCTCTAACACTATCCCAGTGGGAAATAAAAGATGTAAGAGTATTGAGTGAGGATTTACAAATCCTCCAGTTAGAGTACATGAGACAGTGTGTGTGTAAAACAGAACAGATAACACACACTACTCAATATGTAAAAGGATAAATCCCAGAGAAAATAGTTAGAGTTTAGAAATGGTCTTAATGATTTATCGGGCAGTTCTGGACTACATTGATTGATCAGAATTCTCCATGAGTCCTCTTCTGGTTTCTTTCTGGAAAACAGAGTATCGTCTGTTTCCTTGACTTCCAAGTTCAGAGATAGAGAAGAATTAGTCGATGAAGTTCTTGTTTTATGATCTCGTTCTCAGCTCTTCATTCGTTAGCATTAATGAAAGAGTTCCTTGTGTAAGTTCAGTCATCGCTTTGCATTCACGCTCTGTTCAGCACTCTGCGTATTCGTCCTTGTGTTCAACACCTTTTTGCAACACACGCGCTCTCTCAACTTCAGCTTGAAAGAAGCTCTTATTTAACGCACGAGCTCCAGCAAAAGATATGATTTCTTTTCGCAGGTACGAGGTACGGTTTCCTAAAAACCAACAACACACATTAAATAAATGACAGAGCATTTGAAAAATTCCAAATATGACCTTTGGTTAGATTAAATAAAGATAAAGGAATTCAAATAGCTGTTTATGACTATCAGTGTGTCAAGTGATCAGTGGGTCATCAGCATCAGTGAGACATCTTCGGTGACTCATTGGATCAGCATCGGTGAGACTTCATCGGTGACTCATTCGATGAGCATCGGTGAGACATCTTCGGTGACTCATTCGATCAGCATCGGTGAGACATCTTCGGTGACTCATTCGATCAGCATCGGTGAGACATCTTCGGTGACTCATTCGATCAGCATCGGTGAGACATCTTCGGTGACTCATTAGATTATCATCGGTGATACATCTTCGGTGACTCATTCGATCATCAACGGTGAGACATCTTCGGTGACTCATTCGATCAGCATCGGTGAGACATCTTCGGTGACTCATTCGATCAGCATCGGTGAGACATCTTCGGTGACTCATTCCATCATCATCGGTGAGACATCTTCGGTGACTCATTCGATCATCATCGGTGAGACATCTTCGGTGACTCATTGGATCAGCATCGGTGAGACATCTTCAGTGACTCATTCGATCAGCATCGGTGAGACATCTGTCCTTTTATATGGATCGGTGCGACCGTTGTCCTTTGATATGGATGACTTCTAGAATACTTGTAAATCAATAACAAAGATATAAAATCATGATCCAACCAATATACACAGATTCATTAAGAGATTGTGATTATGAAAAATCCAACCAGATTAAGTAATTGATGATTTGTGATTATTAAAACAGCAATCATAGGAAGAATTCAACAATCATCCAGAGGGTTCAAAAATCTCCCCCTTTTTTGATAATCACAACTCTTATCCAATCACAAAGCATAGCCATTGATAAATATAAGATATCATCAATAATAAGGCATAATAAGAATAAAAACACAATTATATATAAATCTCCCCCTGAAATTATGAATGTTAAATACTTATTCAAGCATTTCCAAAGATATAAATCTCCCCCATATCTCCCATAGAGCCATAGATATACAGATTTCTCCCCCTTTGAGATAATCAAAAAGGAGGGAAAACAGATAAAGAAGAGATTAAAAGACGGCAGCAGTGAGAATAAAAAGAAAAGAGAATAAAGTTCATAGGACATCATAGTAAAATCACAACAGGGTTCACCCTATCAACAACAACGCACAACTATTACTGGGGGTGTAAAGAGGATTTTCCCTTGTCGGACGGATCAATGGTTGGTATGTTGGATGGTTTGGAGGCAGGTTGAACTGGGAGAATTTGAAACGGTGGTAAAACGACTCTAGAGGTTAGAGGAGAGGGTGCCACCAGAATTTGCTGTGGAGCTGTAGGAGCTGGTTGAGAAGATTGCTGAGGAACTGGTCGAAGATGAGAGAGATCTTGAGAAACAGAGATCTGATTTGGAGCAACATCAGAGGCACCAAGAGGGTCAGTAGTAGGAAGCACAATGGTAGTGGCATGTGCACTCAGATAAGGCTTCAAAAGATTTATGAAATTTTGAATAACTTCTGCACCATACTGCATAGCCTTCTCAAAATCATCCTTATTTTCCATGAACCATTCCATGGTTGGAGTAAAATCTTGAAACTGTCGAACTTGAGTTTTGAATGCTTGAGTGACTGGAGGTAGTCTCAGATTTTCAGCGAGCACTTTGAAATTTGCGGTCATCTCAAGCTTGGTATAGATTTTTGAAAAGTTGTGATCAACCTTTTCCTTGATTTCTATCTGATCTTTAGTGGCATCTGCTAAATATACTGTTACCATCTTATGAATGTGAATAATGTGCTCCTTCATCTTCCTCAACGAGTCCAAATCAAGAACTTGCCTAATGGCGGCCAATTCATCATGCACAAACTGCTTCAGAGCCTCTAGCTCACGAGTAGTGATCTTGGTGACTTTGGTTGTACTGGATTGAGCAACTATCTGAGTTATCTCAACCTTCAACTTTCACAGACCAGACATATTAAGATGTTCAATTAGATTTCGCAACACTTCCATCATACCAGAGATGGTGGATCTAAATTCGTTGGATAAAGAAACTAACCCAGATTGTAGATCCTTTAGAATATGATTTAGAGAGGCTATGTGTCTGCCAATAAACTCACCAGTATTGGCCAAGTCTGGTGTAATAGCCTTTGAAATTTCTTCTCTGACTGTGTCTCTCACAGCAGGTAAGCAACACCCTTTTTAACTTGTCAAAATCAGACTGAGAGACAATAGAACTAGGTAGATGAGCACCAGCAGCATCAACAACATGAGCAGACCTTGCCCCAACTGGTTGGCTTTCCATCATAACCGTAGTAAATTCTGATTCTTATTCTTCCTCCTCAGAATACTCTAAACCCAAAACAGCAAAACCAGGGTAATCATCCTAGACAGCAGCACACAGAGTATATTTTGGTTTATCATAACTTGCTTTTCCACTATTTTTATGAGAGTCTCTCTTCCCATTGTCATCTGTTTCTGGTACAGTTTGATGTGTTTCCGTTGGAGGTACAGCAAGACCGTCCACCGGTCGGTTATCACCATCATCATCATTATCATCATCATCATCATCTCTATTCTCATTTCCATTCTTCACAGAAACTTCACAGTTATATACTTCAGTGTCACTAGCTTCTTCATCACCAAGGACTGGTTCTGATTCAGGTAAGGGTAAAGGTGGACTAGCAGGTCCAAAGTCTATTTGTCTCTTAGGACTCACAGTATCAGGATCACTCCTTTAATCAATAGGTAACATACTTCCTTCTTCTGTTTCAGCGTCTTTCGTCCCTTGTTTACCAGAATCATCAGTGTCTTTATTCCTTTCAACATTTAATTCTTCTTTGTCATCAGAATAAATTGGTTCTTCATCCGATTTCAAACCAGGGTCTCTCAAACCCTTCGGCCTCTTTCCATGATCAGTGGGATTGTAGGATTCATAAAACTTGTCCTCATCAGCAACCCATCATTTTTTCCATGGGTTCCAGTTTATTTTCATCTGTTTAAATTTTTTTTGCTAATACAAAAAGCACTATCAGATTCAGCTATCTCATCATCTTCATCAACACATTCTAGACTTTTTAACATAGCAGAGATCATTTTGGGATAGAATAGGGCAGTGGCTTTCTTTGAAGGTTTCACCATTACAGCTATGTACACCATTAGATATCTACACAATTTGATCTTCTCATGGGTCTTTAGTAAAAACAACAGAAAAACATCCTGGTATCTTACAGCAGCAAAATCACCTTTCCTGCAGCAAATTTGGTGCTGGATAAACTTAAAGAGAAGTCTACATTCACCATCTAGCTCTGATGCTATAATTCTCCTTGACTCTCTGTTTCCAGTCAAAATCTCTAATGCTAAATCATAAGAGAAATACTCGGTGGTTGGAGGAATGTTTCCAGCTTAATCCTTATACCGACCCTCGTGGGGTACATTCAAACATTCAGCCCATTGTTTTGACGAAAATGATATTTTATTTCCTTTCAATACCAAAGACATTCTGGCAGCCTCGACACCATCTAAAGTAACATACAGATTTATATAAAACTCATGCACTAGCTTTGGGTAGTATACACGAGTGTTGTCTGAGAACCAGGATTTCCATCCTTGCGAATCTAAAACTTGTAACAATAGCGACTTACTTGTCAAAAGCCAGGCGGAGCTGACCTCCTTTTCTATAACAACAATCATTGTTTCCAAGTTTGGGTTTACTGATTTTTGAGTGGTACTACTCAACTCGCCTCGAGCACGCTTTGATGGTTCAGGACTTTCTGATCCTTTTCTCGGTCTCGTCTACTTAGCCATTTGACGATTCTGGGTAAAGCAGGAGTTCGAAAGTTCGAAGTGGAGGAGAAGAGAGAAAATAAATTTTGGCGGGAAATAAATGAAAGGTCGATGATTTGGGGAATATTAATATTCGTGTATCATTTATTTCATCATTTAGGGTTCCCATAATAATGGTAAAAGTAGTTAATTAATCACAAAATAAAAAGTAATATACATACAGATCGGTTTCACAGATTGGTTTCACAGATCGGTTTCACAGATCAGTTTCACAGATCGGTTTCACCGATAAATTTCACAGATAAGTTTCACAGATCAGTTTCAGAGATCAGTTTCACAGATCGGTTTCACAGATCAGTTTCACAGATCCGTTTCAAAGATCAGTTTCACAGATCAGTTTCACAGATCAGTTTCACAGATTCTTTTCACAGACCTGTTTCACAGATTGGTTTCACAGATCAGTTTCACAGATCAATCATACACAATTCTTGTTTAATAAAATTCATTCTTTCAGAGAATAAAAGCCTTGTAAAAATATTAGCTAATTTATGTTCAGAACTAATAAATTCTAGATAAATATCACCTTTTTTATAATTATCTCTTAGAAAGTGATGTCTGATATCAATGTGTTTAGTTCTAGAGTGAGACACATGGTTCTTAGATATGTTGATCGCACTAGTATTGTCACAGTTAATTGAGACTTGTTTAAAATCAAATCCATAGTCTAATAAGGTGTGTTTCATCCACAGAATCTGTGCACAGAAACTACCAGCAGTGATGTATTCTACTTCAGTAGTAGACAATGCAACTGAGTTCTGTTTATTACTACACCATGATACTATCAATTTTCCAATTAAATGACATGTTCCAGATGTGCTTTTCCTATCTAACTTGCATCCAGAAAAGTCAGCTTCTGAATAACTTGTTAGCTCAAATGATTGTCCTTTTGGATAAAACAAACATAAATTCATGGTATACTTAAGATATTTAAAAATCCTTTTAATAGCCAGTAAGTGTGATTCTTTAGGATTAGCTTGAAATCTAGCACACTTACACACACTAAACATAATATCTGGTCGACTAGAAGAAAGATAAAGTAAACTCTCAATCATACCTCTATAATTAGTTTGATCTACTGGTTTACCAGTTTCATCTATATCTAATTTAAAGGTGGTACTCATGGGTATATCACTTTCCTTAATACTATCCAAACCAAAACGTTTTAATAAATCCTTAGAATATTTACTTTGATGTAGAATAAATCTATCTTTGGTTTGAAAAATTTAAAAACCAAGAAAATACTTAAGCTCTCCCATTAAGCTCATTTCAAACTCATTTTTCATAACCTGTGAAAATTCAGTACATAAAAAAGTTTTAGAAGATCCAAAAATAATATCATCAACATAGATTTGTAATATTAACACATCTTTTGAAATTCTTTTTATAAAAAGAGTGGGATCAGCTATTCCATTTGTAAATCCTTTTGAAATAAGAAAGTGTGAGAGTCTTTCGTACCAAGATCTTGGAGCTTGTTTTAAACCATTTAAAGCTTTAAAAAGTTTAAAAACATGATTTTGAAAATGAGGATTTGAAAAACAAGGTGGTTGTTCTACAAAAAACATCTTCAACAATAAAAACATTTAGAAAAGCACTTTTCATATCCATTTGATATAAATTGAAATTTAGATGTGATGCATAAGCAAGTAAGATCATAATAGCCTCTAATCTAGCTACAGGTGCAAAGGATTCCTCATAGTCAATTCCTTCTTCTTGATTGTAACCTTGTGCAACTAGCCTAGCTTTGTTTCTAATGATGTCTCTAGATTCATCAACTTTGTTTATAAACTCCCATTTTGTACCTATTGTGATAGTTTCCTTAGTTCTTTCTACTAATTTCAGACTTTTTTTCTTTAAAATTGATTTAGTTCCTCTTGCATTGATATTACCCAAAATTCATCATTGATAGCATCATTGATATTTTGAGGTTCTAGCTGTGACAAGAAGGCGTGATGTTCAACCTAATTTCTAAGAGAAGCTCTAGTCCGTGTCCCTCTATCAAGATTTCCTACAACAACATCTAAAGGATGATTCTTCAGAACTCTAGTTGGTCTAGAGAAGGTTGGGCTCGAGATTTCAGGTTCATCTACAGGTTGAGGTTCAACAGAAGCAGGGTCTGGAAAATTTCCAGAACTGGATGTTTTAACTACATGTCCACTTTTTTTATCATTAAGGTTCAAACAAGAGAGATCTTCTTCAAGATTTTCAAGAGAGGTCTTAAGTTCATGTGGATCAGTTTCATCAAATTTGATGTGAACAGATTCTTCCACACATTTGGTTCTCTTATTGAATACTCTATAGGTTTTACTCGAAGTTGAGTAACCTAGAAAAATTCCTTCATCACTCTTGGATGCAAACTTATCAATATTATCTTTAGTGTAAAAAATATAGACTTTGCAGCCAAAAACTTTGAAGTAATTAACCTTAGGATTCCTATGGTTCCATAACTCATATGGGGTCCTCTTAAGAACAGGTCTGATCAAGACTCTATTAATAACATAACAAGCTATATTTACAGCTTCAGCCCAATATTAAACGGGTAGGTCATACTCATTAAGCATAGTTCTAGAAATATCTTGCAGGGTTCTATTCCTCCTTTCTACTACACCATTCTGTTGAGGTGTCCTAGGGGAAGATAAATTGTGACTATAGCCACTGTGTGAGCAGTAGGATTCAAACTCATGATTTTCAAACTCACGACCATGATCACTTCTCAGGGTTTTAATCTTAAGTCCACTAAGGTTCTCTACAGACTTGGAATATTTAACAATGTAAGAAGAAGCTTCACCTTTGTGAGCTAGAAAGTATATCCAAGTATATCTAGAAAAGTCATCTACAAGAACATAGACATAATGCTTCCCATTTAAACTAGAAACTCTAGAAGGTCCAAACAAATCCATGTGAACCAACTCGAGAGGTTGAGAAGTTGACACATCTTTCTTTGATTTAAAAAAAACTTTATATTTCTTTCCCTTTTGACAGGGATTGAAAACACTGTCTGCTGGAAATTCAAGTTTGGGTAGGTCTCTAACAAAGTTTTTCCTAGCAAGCTTTCTAAGTGAATGCACATTGCAATGTCCTAATATTCTATGCCAAATCCAAGATTCTTTATGAAAATCATTTAAACAAGTAATATTTTGCTTTTCTAAAGAATTTAAATCGACAGCATAAACGTTTTCACTTCTTAAAGCAGAAAACAATAAAACATTTTTATAGTTAAAAACATTGGAAGAATCATTTTCAAATTTAATATAAAAACCATCATCACATAACTGAGAAATACTTAAATAATTGTATTTAAGTCCATCAGCAAATAAAGCTTTAGAAATTAGTACTGAGTCAGTGTTACCAATCTGGCCTAAGCCGATGATTTTCCCTTTAGAATTATCACAAAAGGTGACAAAACCTCCATCAACTCTGACTAAGCATTTAAAGCATGAAAAGTCTCCTGAGATATGTCTTGAACATCCACTGTCCAAGTACCAGGTCTTTTTACAGGAGCTCTTTAAGCAGATTCCCTACAAAACAGATTTAGATAGGAAATGATTTTGGTTCCCAGATCTTCTTCGGTCCAAACAGGTTAGCCAATAATACTTAAGGTACCCAGATTTGTTTAATGGGTCTCATAGAATTTCTAGAATCAACATATTTGGAAAGATAAATCTTATTATATCCAGAACTACGAATATACCTTTGTTGAATCATATGAAGTTCCAGAGCTAGCTACATTCTGTCCAGATTTAGGAATGAATCTAGTTTTGGTAATCTTCCTTTGTTGAGGTTGGTATCCTATACCAGTAGTGTATCTTGGTGCTATTTGCTTGCCTAGAATCTGAGTAAGAGTATCTTTACCATTTGTAAATTTCTCTAAGTCTTTCTTGAGTTGCTCATTGGATAATTTTAGTTCAGTGTTCTCTTTATGAAACTGAGCATTCTTTTCCCTTTCAATATCAAGATCATATTTATGTTTAACCCTTAAAGCATACTGTTTCTTTAAACCATTGTATTTGTCTTTCAGCTCATTACAGGTTTCTTCTAACATATCAAAATATTCAAACAGCTCAGATTTAGACATGTTATCACATTCAGAATCATCTCCATAATAATATGAATTAGAAGCAGGATTTTCTGAAGTTACCTTAGAAGCATTTGTCATAATACACATGTTTGCCTTGTTTCTGTGTTCAGTTTCAGAAACTTCAGATTCAATAGAATTGTCCTCAGAAGCACTCCAACTAGCCTTCATGGCTTTCCTATACATGTTATCCTTGTATTTATACTTATTCTTGTATTTCAGCTTTGGACAATCTACTTTTATGCATCCCTTCCTTTTTCACTCATAACAGACAACTTCATCTGATTTGTTAGATTTCTTCCAATCCTTTTTCCAATGTCCCTTGTTGTCATAATTACCTTTGTAGTTTGACTTTTTGAAAATCTTCTTCTTCCTATAAAATTTCTTAAACCTTCTAGCAATGTGATCCATCTCAGCATCACTGTCAGAGTTACTCTCACTGTCTTCACAGCTTGAACATTCATTGATAGCTTGAAGCTTTTCCTTGTCCTTATTCTTTGAGGTTGTAGTTTTGAAGGCAACCGACTTCCTTCTAGGTTCATCATCATCTTCTTTGTTCATATTGAGTTCTTCTTCATACATCATCAACTTTCCAATTAGATCATTGACTGGTAGTTCACCAATGTCACATGATTCTCTAATGGAGACAGCGGTTCCTCTCCATCTTTTAGGTAGACATCTCAAAATTCTCATGATTTGTTCCTTTGCTGGAACATCCTTTCCAAGAGAAGTCATTGTATTGACAATTTCATTGAACCTGAGATACATATCAGAAATGCGTTCATCAGGCATCATCTAAAAATTATCATACTTAATAGTATAAGTATTCAATATCATCTCCTTAACATTAGTTGTTCCTTCAGGAGAAATAGCTAAGGTATCCCAAATCTCATATGCAGTTTTACAGGCAGATATTCTATTAAATTACTCATCTCCTAGAGCATAGTATAAAGCATTCATAGCTTTACAATTATTATTGTAGGCTGTCTCAGTAGCTTCATTCCAAGTAGTTCTAACAGTAGTAGGAATTTTATATTCAGATTCAATAGCAGTCCAAATATCAAAACCCATGCTTTCTAAGTGAATTTTCATCATGATTTTCCACTGAGCATAGTTAGTTCCATTAAAAAATGGTGGTCTATTGGTAGAAAAACTGTCAACTCTATTATCCATGATAGCTTACATAAGGCAAAGATTTTAAAGAGATAAAAATATCGAAATAACAGATATTTTAAGAACTTTAAGATACAACTAAAATCACAGTTGAAAAATAGAGTACTTTAGAATATATTTTAAATTAACCAAATCCTTTGATACCAATTGTTGGTTGGAGTGGATACTCAAGAGGGGGGTGAATTGAGTTCCATTCAAAATTTCTGTTTTAAAATCTTTGTCTTAAAACCCCCAAATAAAATACTGAATTAAACTGTACTGAATTTATATCAAAGTGAGGGTTCGGTTGGGTTCTCGAGGGATTGATTATTTCCCAATTAATCAAAACAGAAAGGTTGATAAACTTTTGAATCCGACTTACTGATTTACAACATATATAAACACTTGCGAATTTAATTATCAAAGTGACTTTAAAACAGTTTTGGTTTTCAAGAGATTAACAGCGGAATAAAAGAATAACTTTGAAAGATATAAAACAGCAGATATAACCAAGAGGTTCTGTCTCATGCCGAGACTTAGACCTCTCAAAAGCATTTATAAAAAGATAATCCACACCCTGGATCAGGGATAACAACATCCACCAGCTGTCCAGGTCTAATACCTATACCACAATTATTCGTGGGAACAAAGACAACAACAACCAATTGTCCAAGTAACACGACCTCTACCACAATCCCAGTGGGAAATAAAAGATGTAAGACTATTGAGTGAGGATTTACAAATCCTCTAGTTAGAGTATAGGAGACAGTATGTGTGTAAAACAGAACAGATAACACAAACTTCTCAATATGTAAAATGATAAATCACCGAGCAAATAGTTAGAGATTAGAAATGGATCTAGTGATTTGTCGTGCAGTTCTAGACTCCGTTGATTGATCAGAAATTTCTCTGATTCCTCTTCTGGTTTTTGTCTGGAAAACAGAGTATCATCTGTTTCCTTGACATCCAGGTTCAGATATAGAGAAGAAGTAGTCGATGAAGTTCTTGTTTTATGATCTCATTCTCATCTCTTCATTCGTTATCTTTGATGAAAGAGTTCCTCATGTAAGTTCAGTCGTCGCTTTTCATTCACGCTCTCTTCAGAACTCTGCGTATTCATCCTTGTGTTCAACACCTTTTTGTAACACATGCGCTCTCTCAACATCAGCTTCAATGAAGCTCATATTTAACGAACGAGCTCCGGCAAAATATATGATTTCTTTTTGCAGGTACAAGGTACGGTTTCCTGACAACCAACAACACACATTAAATAAATGACAGAGCATTTAAAATATTCCTAATATGACCATTGGTTATATTAAATAAATATAAAGAAATTCAAACAGATGTTTATGACTATCAGTGTGTCAAGTGATCGGTGGGTCATTAGCATCGGTGAGACATCTTCGGTGAATCATTCGATCAACATCGGTGAGACATCTTCAGTGACTCATTCGATTAGCATCAGTGAGACATCTTCGGTGACTCATTCGATCCGCATCGGTGAGACATCTTCGGTGACTCATTCGATCAGCATCCGTGAGACATCTTCGGTGACTCATTCAATCAGCATCGGTGAGACATTTTTGGTGACTCATTTGATCAGCATCGATGAGACATCTTCAGTGACTCATTCGATCAGCATCGATGAGACATCTTTGGTGACTCATTCGATCAGCATCGGTGAGACATCTTCAGTTACTCATTCGATCAGCATCGGTGAGACATCTTCGGTGACTCATTCGATCAACATCGGTGAGACATCTTCAGTGATCATTCGATCATCATCGGTGAGACATCTTCGGTGACTCATTCGATCAGCATCGGTGTGACATCTGTCCTTTGATATGGATCGGTGTGACCATTGTCCTTTGATATGGATGACTTCCAGAATACTTGTAAATCAATAACAAAGAGATAAAAACATAATCCAACCAATATACATAGATTCATTAAGAGATTGTGATTATGATAAATCCAACCAGATTAAGTAATTGATGATTTGTGATTATTAAAACAGCAATCATAGGAAGAATTCAACAATCTTCTAGAAGGTTCAACAAAATACATAGAAGAAAAATGAATTAAGTGACAATTATGGAGAGGTCGGTCTTAAGTACGTATGAGAAATGTTTTCATTTTTACA
Organism: Viscum album; assembly: GCA_963277665.1. NCBI lineage: Eukaryota > Viridiplantae > Streptophyta > Magnoliopsida > Santalales > Viscaceae > Viscum > Viscum album. The sequence continues at coordinate 1,017,263,041 of OY728141.1, read as the reverse complement.
AGATAATTCATAAAAAAGGTAAGTAGAATTTTTACATAAAAATTTATTATTATATAATTTATATCATATTATATCATTAAATATAATTATATATCTATCATCCATGTGATGCGGTGACGAAAAAAGAATCACATCACTTTGTGGATTTGGTAATCCACCAATATGAACGAACAACATTATTGTTTTTCAATGGATGGAATGGTAATAAAATTAATGATATATTATATTTAAAAAATATATATATAATTAATAAAAAATTTCTTTATTAAAATTTTAATGTATCTAGGTGATGAAAAACAAATTACATGGGTTCGTATGGTGGTAGTCTGCCAGACACAAGTGTGAGGGTTTCGTTCCAATTTTTTTGAAGGGGATATGAATATAGATTAGGAACTGAAAATAATAAAATATCATTATATATAATATATTAATGTTATTATTTTCTTATGGTTGAAAAATATTTGATGGAGGTAGATGAATAAATTTATTAAAAAACCATGGTTATGAACTATACATCCTCTTAAAACAGCCACTTTATGCTTGTAACTAAAGCATTCCTAAGATGGTTTTCAGTTAAAAGAAGGGACACTAGGATGTGGGGATGATATTTATGAATTTATTTACGAAAATATTCTATAAAAAAAATTCTATTTATGTTTATAGAGAATAGGAGACGGGGTGTCCTTTTATAAGCGGGGGAGGGGACACACTTGAAATTTTTAAATAAATTAAAATGTATTAATGAATTAATCAAGATAAATGGATCCAAAAGGAATTATTTACATATATGATGTGATATAGGGTAAAAAATAGATATTAAATAGTATTTAAGTATGTTTTTATGTCATTTTATCCCTTATCTATTTATTTTAACCTTGGGTAAATCTATTTCTTCCATAACAGAGGTAAAAATATTTATCTTATTTTTAGTATTTAATAAAAAACTTTTTAATTTTAACTTATTACATAATATTAATTATTATGATTAAAAATATGGAATCCAATATATCCAATTAAATTTATATAGTGAGAATATTTTAGTATAAAATTTAACCAATAAAACGCAATTACAAACACTTTTTCAGAAAATTGCCTATTAAAGTATATTAATTTGTTTACAGAAAATTAACATATAAATTTTATTAAAATAAAATTTATTGAATTATTTTCAATAAAAAGTATCACACTAAATTTTAAAACTAATAAAAAATATAATTTTAATTTTTAAGTACTTAAAAAATATAGTCTTAAATAAAAATAAATATTTTTACTATTCATTGAAAAATAAAACGTTTTATAAAATTATAAAAAACACTTCATAAATTAGTTTTAACATGATCAATTAAAAATAATATATTAAATTTTTAAAATTAAAATTTTATAATTTGTACATTAGTATTTTAAAACAAACCATATAGTGCATGAAAACCCATTTGTTTGCAAATAATGTTTTTTTATTGAAAAATTAACTAATATACTTATAATGAATATAACTAAATAAAATATAATTAATGAATATTAATAAAACATAAAAATTACATAAATTTTCATTACTTGGGTTGTTATAATCTTATTACCTTTAAGAAATTTTATCATACAAATTTTATTCCTCACTTATACAAGTCTGGATATTTTTTCTTCATAGAATTTTTTGATTCACATGTTTCTTATTCAATCATTTAATTTTTATACAAAACATTAAATTGATTGATCGCTTTATTTATAAAAACATACTCTATATAGTCAATATTCTATAATAGATACTACTCTTAGGAATGGTTTTCTTCCAACTGAACTACTTCAAGGCTCAATAAATGAAACACATCTGACAAAAATTTCTATAACAAAAAATATGAAATATGTAAAATACATGAGATAATCATGGAATAAAGATGACTTAGTTATAAATTGAACCAATATCTTCTAAAAATTCATATATTCCAAACATCCTTGAACATAACATTCCCTTTTAAAAAAACATATAATACTTTTCTATTGAGATATTTTAAGAAAAACATGACCACCCATCTGAAATAAAAGATCATTCCTCTTTTTTCTAATAATATTTTCTTCCCACTATGAGTCGTCCTCATCTAATGTTGAATCATATTCACTTTCTCAATAATCTCTTCTTCCAATTATGATTCCAACAACATTCTTTCCTTGAATTCATTCAAACAAGTTGTATTCAGCAACCACAATTTTTTAATTTCTCAAAAGTTCTTGTTTATATACTATAATAAAAATTATTATTATAAGAAAACTGAGAAAAAATATGATATTTATTTCAATGTCCCTAAAAATAACTTCAATAATATTTAATAATAACCTCAAAATGATTAATTCTTCCCTATATTTTTCCATCATATTAAGGATGAAAGGTTATACAAAAATATAACTCGGTATCAAATAAATTCTAATTTTCATTATTGAAATTAATGGTAAATATGGGATCAAAATCTTAAAAAATAGAAATATAGAGTCCATGGAACATAATAATCTCATTAATATGAATTTTATAAAGTCTATCCAAATACATATTATTTCAAATGGGAAGAAAATGAGTAGTTTTAGTTAATTGATCCAAAATTACCCAACTCACATTATTAACTCTAGAATTATTTGGTTATGCCACCGTAAAATCCATTAAAATAATCTATTTTTTATATTCTAGGACATGGGATGGAAAAATAACCCCATTTTGCAATTTTCATTCAAAATTAACATTTTAAAAAGTCAAACAGATCACAGTAACTTTAGCAATATCTAATTTCATTTCTTCCCACCAAAAATGTTCTGAAAGGTGTCTATACATTTTTTTATTGTCTAGGGAAATAGAAAACAAAGATATATAATCCTCACTAAATTGAACATTCTTAAATTGGGGTTCAGATGGAACACATAACATTTTTCTAACTCTCAAAACACATTCGTTCTGAAAATTAAATTATGGAAACATATTATTCTTAAACAGTTGTACATTCTCTTATAATCGAAACCTTCCTCCAAATCCTATTTAACCATGTCTTAAAATGTTGATTGTACTATAAAATTTAACAAAATAGATAATGTTCCTATATAAAAAATCTATAATATAACATTCATCATATAAATAACCAAATAATCATGATATATATGCATCATTGTTTATTATTCATTATCTTTTTGAATAAAAGAATTTGTTACATTGTTTTATTTTATTATATGGTAAAGACTTGTGAAATTTAGATATTTTATAAATTATAGAAATATCATCTATCTTATGATGAATTCATCCTATGTGAATGTATACTTAAAAAATCTAAAATCAGTATATATTTTACACACTACTCCATATAAACGATATCTAAATTTTTAATGAAAATATTGCATCCTCCAGTTCAAGGCCAACAATAAGGTACTATTTTTTAGGGGGGTTTAATTGATTTCAATTATATGTAATTACATGATCACAATACTAAAAATATGGTTTTATACAATGATAGGGTTTTAACAGTGCTAAATATTAGTGCTGTTAAAAAACATTGTCTCAATGCAAGAAAGAGCGATGTTAAAGGGGGTCTTTAATAGTTCATATTTAGCACTATTGACGGGGGGATTTAATTGTTCTATAAAAGAACTGTTAAAGGGTTCATTTATCATACCTTGTGAAAAATCACTGATAAAGTCCATACCTTTATCATCTATAATAAAAAAAACTAATAAAATGGAAATTTATCCATACTTTTAAAAAATCACTGACAAAGGGGGTCTTTATAAGAACTTCTGAAAAAGAAATGGTAAAAGGTTGGTCCTTATCAGGATATTATTTTTAGAATTTCTAAAGACCCACCACTGTGTGTTCTTTTTTATGATCACACATAAAGGCAATATTTCAAAAAAGTATATTTCATTAATAGGCACCCACAACAGAAGTTATGGCCATTTGCAGGACTTCTAGTACTTTTTATTCTCAATAGAGGTGAAAGAGGGTTATTTTGGGTATCCAAGGCATATATTTTGTCACAATATTCGATTTGAAATGTTTTAGTGGAAAAAAGTACACTCTATTCAAAAATTATGTCCATTTTAAAGGCCATCGGGTGTGAAAAAACCTTAAAACCCAAAAAACCCTAAATAGTTAAAAGATCCTAAATTTTGATCTGTGAGTCAATTTTAGCTCTATAACTAGTCCAATAGAATATTTTCGTACTATATAAAACCAAATTATACTTAAATAATGTTATAATAAAAGGAATATCATATATTATTATTTTAAAAATCTATAAATCGATCCCGAACATGGAACAACCATAACATTTTCTCTGGGTATCCGTTTTGAATCTACCTCAAATCAAATTGAAGCCTTCAATGAGATATATTCTAGAATGAGTCATGGACTGAGTTCTATGAATGTTTTTTTGTTTTTAGACACCATAAAGTCATAAAAGGCCTCAAAATTGAGGTTTTTGTCACTGACCCCAGTTTCATAAAACTAAAAAAGCTATAACTTCGGATTCGACTGTCCATTCAGACTATAAGACATATAATATAGAATATCAATTCATGATGTATTATTTGATTGGTTTTGGAGTTAAAATAGAATCTAAGATCATATTTTATGTTTTCTTCATGTTTTTAGGTGTTTTGGGGTTTTAATATTTCTTATCATTTTTATGTATTTTTACGGTTGTAAACATAATATCTATTTTAAAAAAATATATATAAATAAATTTGTATTTATAAATATGTGTTACCATATATATAAACATATATATATATATATATATATGTGGAAAAAAATATAATGATATACATATAAATATATAAATATATAACAAACTGTAAAACAAAACAGTATGAGGGAGTGGAGAAGATGCTGGTGTATAAGATGGATGTCTAGGGTTCGATGTTCACTTGGGGAAGGGGTGCACGTTGGTGGTGGTATTATCTAATGTTCTGATAAAGGGTTGGGGTAAGTGCTGGTAAAGGGGTAGAGGTGCGGGGGATCATTTATAATGGGGTGTGGGTCAGACATGAAAAAAACATACCCTTTATCAGCAAGGCCTTTATAAGTGATTCTTTTTAGTATTGTTAAATGAAGACTTTAATAGAGCTTTTTTCCATAATTGTTAAATCTAAAACAGTTATATCACATACAGTATCAAAACTTCTATATCACAGATAATTCTCTTTTATTAGTGATTTTAAATGCCCGATTTGCAGTCATGTCATTATATTAAAAAACAACCCACTCTAATAAATGAAGAATTACTTTTAATAAAATATTCACCATTTATGGATGTCAGGGCCAGAAGTAGAGAATTATATTATTTTTTATTCAACTCATGAAAACCTTCATCCAATTAATTTATCCAAATTAACATAATTACTTTAATTTTTAACTAAGATAGTGGAATATAAAATTGTGTAATGTTTTCATTAGATCGAGGGTAATAGTCTGGTAATCTATGATAACTATAAATCTTAGTAACATTTGTAAGTCTTGGACATCTATCAACCACATTACTGTTTATTGGATCATATATTATGCCAGTTTTGTTAATAATATGTCCAAGGAATGAAAAATTTTGTATCCAAAAATCACATTTGATAAATTTTCCAAAAAACTATTTTCTCTTATGGTTTACCGAATAATCCTTATATTTTTTTGTGATCCTCACAAGTTTTTGAATAAACTAAAATATAATCAATAAAAAAAACATATCCAAATATTCATACAAAAATCCACTCATAAGATTTAGGAATATTGTTTAGTAATTCATTAAACCAAATAACATAATAAAAAACTGATAATTCCTATACATAGTATGAAATGCTTTCTTTTGGATGATATCTTAATTTACCATTATATTAGGGTGCCCAGACCATAGATCGACATTCAAAAAATACTATTTGATGATGTTGTTTTTGGTATACTTTTTCATATCTATTTTGAGTAATTAATGGAGTATTTAATATGAAAAATTATGTATCTAATAATTATTAACCAAATTTGGAAAAATTGGTGTTGAAATTATCATTTATTGAAAATGTTTTTAAAAATATATATTTTTTGTTATTTAGATATTTAATTTTTATCGAGATTATTTTTATATAAATTCTTTTGGAAACAAATATCATTATTTTTTAATCCAAAATTGTTTATAAGAATTTTTTTTGATGATTATGGATTTTCAATAATTTTATATTTTAAATTGTAAATATTTTTAGGAATTCAAGGTCTTTAAAATTGTAGTGATTTTTTAAATTATTAATTGAAGAAAATGAAATGTACATAGTGATTTTGGGCATCACTAATTAAAATATGTTTGAATTTCTTCTTTTATAATTTAATAAATTTTATTTTTTAAAATTAATATAGTTTTAATTTAATTTGTGTTATTATAGTTTTGAATTTTTTCAAATCGTAATTTCATTTTATAAAATGAAATGAATGATTTTGTTTCATTATTTATGGAATCAATTTAATTAGGTGAATTGGTTAATTAATCTTTTATTGAAATCATTTTTTTAATTTCACGATGTTTGAGGAAATTGGTTTTTTTCGGTTCTAATATCATTGAGTATGGTTACTACTAACAAGGGAACATTAATATGGATAGTGGAAAAATTCTTTTTCCACTATCCCATCTGTCACTCCTATATGCTCGCAAAAGTCAGTTTTTCTACTACCAGCTCATCAACTATTCTAGATACCTCTAAAACCTACCAGTAGTCTCTACCATTCTAATTTCTTACCACCACAATGTATCACTACCTCATGTTGTTGATTCTTCCCCTTCTATCTCAGATGTGAAGAAGAAACTATCATGATGTAGATTCTAGGAAGCTCATTTGTGAATATATACCAACATTAACTATTTATTTATATTTAAGGAGGAAGACAAAGCAAATATTGTGATCAACATGAATATGGGTCATATACCTGAGTTGCAATTTTGAAGAATCCCAATTCCTATTGAGGTGGATTTTGATTATATTAAATCAAAATTATAAGTTTTACTAGATATAAATCTTCTTAGTGCTTGTTAAGACAACTGAAGTGAAATTATATCCCAAATGAGAAACAAAAGCTATGTGCCACCATATTACATATATTCATTAAAGGAGATGAAATTACAGATAAAGAACCATAGTTGCACCTATTATCAGTGACTAGATGTTGATCTTGAATAAGAACAACGAAACCCCAAAGTCAAATATCCTAAGGATGAAACTAAGGAACCCAGAATTCGAACCATTGAAGATAAATATTCTCAACAATGCCGATGTGTCACCTTTGAGAATGAAACCATGGCTAAGCCTCAAAAAGGATGACACCTAATATTCAAGCCAATGGAGAAGGAGCTGATATTGTTTAAGGATGAAAGGAATATTTCAACAAGTCTATAGAAAGGGGCTTCACCTTGTCAAACTGCTGGAGATATGGATGTACCTATATAAGGGTTGGGATTGAAGCCTTGTATACCCACATATAGATGGAGATTATGTCTATGTATGTTTTAATATATGTCGACTTATGAGAAGATGATTTAACAATTTTCATAATTGTAATACTATGTATGTGTACAATTTGAATAGCCTTGTATGGGTAAAATATATATACCAAATTAAGGGGGAATTTTTTATGAGGGTGAAGGAATTCACATATGAATAGAACTATTTCAGGACATTATACAATAATAACTACTGTAAAATTATTAATTCAAGTCAGAATGTTGGGATATGTATGAATTTTTTTGGAAGGCGACAGAGAATTTAGTGAATTTTGAATAGGAATTAAGATCTCACTATGTATTTATTGATTATATAGAGCTGTTACATTTTTAGGATATTTTCTACACTCCCCTAAAGAATTCAATAATAGTAATCAATAAAAGCATTTGATCCTTGAACATGGATGACCCAACTTTTCAAATTTTCATGTCATAATTTTTTTACGAATATGAGGATGTGTTTTAATATAGATTTAGATACTAGATTGGAAGGACATAGCAAGGATTATATCATTCTTTTTATAATTTTTTAATTTTTTAAATATATTTTCTTGTTTTTTAAATAAAAATGATGTTCATCCTTTTCCCTGAGTGTTGTGATCTAGAACCTCTATAATTGGAGAGCTAATTCATGGGGCATGATATAAGAAGTGAAAATATGCATTCTATAAATATCTAAGCTTGATTATGATCATCTTCACCTATTTCTCGCCCTTATCGTATTTTAATTGTAAATTGGGGTGTTATGAGAGTTAAATTCTACATAATAATTGTTTATGACTTATCATCCCCTTGATCATTTACACTTCATTATATTAGATTCTCATTTACGTTGACATGTGAAGTTTTGTACTTTTTTGATCCCTTGATGTTCACTTTTTCTTAGACAAAATTCATGAATGGAGTGTTGTGGATGGAAAATTTCTTTACATAGGGAGTGTGGTCATCTACTGGAAGAGATTATTCTCACAAATGCTCAATATTTTGGAGGATATTGGTGTGTGTGATGAGCCATCAACCATGAAATGGTTGTTGTTTGGATTTCCTGGCATTCTTTTTTATAATATCTAATAAAGGGAGTTAAGAGTGGATAAAACCATATTTATACTTATTCATAAAGACTTTCTTCTATCTCCATTATTCTTCTCTTTTAATATTTTCTTATTAATTAAAAGATTCATCACTCTTCCCACTACCTCTGTGATTTTGATCACAATTTCTATATATTATCCTTTACTATTTTAAAATATATAAAATCATAAAAATAGTTTTGAAAAACCCACTAGGGAAATATGCACTACTTCATTGAGATAAACCATTATGTTTCTTGTATTCTATGTTTAGGGTAATATAAATGTATTTGTGACCATCCTCATGAAAAGTATGTGTTCGTCAAATTTTCTTCATTTATAAAAAAAATATATTTCATAGTGGGTATTTTCATCATCTTTTATAAACAAAGGAAACAAAAAAAATAAAGGAAACAAAAAATATAAGGAAAAAAAATGATGAGACCTCACCACCCCATGGAATACTATGTTGGATTTCATTTCTTTTTGATTATAAAATAGTTCAATATTTTGAGTAATCAATATTTTGAAGCAATCATTGAGTAATTTATATCGGATATGTGAATAAAACTCTGGTAAGACGTATGTATATATCTAAATGATTTTCTCACCTTTTGCAAGACTATTGTGTAGAAGAGCTTGAGTTTCCCACTTTTGACATTTATCTTCTCTTATATTCAATGCCAAGGATACCAGATTCACATTATAATGATTATTTTAGGGTCTTGAAGGAGATGGTACGTATATAAATTAGAGAGGTTTGAAAACATTTTAGGATCATTTAATTTCTAATTTTCATTGAAATGAATTTTACTATAATAAAATTTCAACAAGATTTTCCATGATTAAAAATATTTAATCAACGTAACACATCCTGTAATTTTACTTGGAATAGAGAACACCTCGGTTGGTATATTTTCAATAATATATTTAGGAGGATATCTACCTCATTCTTGACCCAAAGTTTTTCCCATTAGAATTATTATATAACGAATAAGAACAAAGTAAACTAATTTATGGAGTTGTCAAAATCATACATAATCCAATGTTTTTATTTTATTTTATATTTTCTATGTCTGATCATGATTTTTTTCTACCCATTATCAGCATTAGGGAGATTACTTGGATTTGAGATTTTCTAGAGAGTCTTGAGAATTATTCACCTATAGAATAACATTAACAGTTTTTTGAATTGTGTTTGGGTGTCAAAGAGGGTATTAAAAAATTTTATATAGTCATATAATTTATAATATTTTATATTTGAAGAAAAGTCATGTATCTTCTAAAATTCCAATTTCCACAACCTTTACACACAATTTCTTGGGATGAAGAAGATGGTAAATACCCTTATATTTTAGTTTCCCCAACATCACTGTATAATAGATCTACTATCAATGTTTATAATTTTTATTAATCTCAACAAGGGGGTCTCCAATAGTTTCAAGGCACTGAGTATGGAATGAATCACATTTGGGGGTTCATAGAAATGAATCCACAATATACATCGTACTATGGTTGAAACAATGATTGTATGGGTATGGAAAGACTAAACATAGAACCTCTTATGCAGTTATCCCAGGACTATCTCTATCCTTTTCTCATTTTCTATTTCATATAATTTTTCAATGTATTTTAAATATCGTTTATTTTTTTGTAGGAAGGAAATAAGGTAGTTTATTCCATGCGGCTACATTTCATGGCCAAGAGGTACTACAAGTTGAATCCAATATGATCTAACTTTCTAACTCAAAACATGAATGCATACTCTCTAAATTTTAGAGTTTGAACACTAATGTGAATATATTTACATTTATAGGATCAATATTGGAGTAGATAGGGATATTTTTAAAGATAAAAGTTATAGTGAAATTCAATAATCTGGGGTGGTAAAATCACTTATATACTAGGGGAGCATTATTAGTTTTTTTCATTCTATTATTTAATACTCTTTTTATCTTCTCTAATGATTTAATAAACTAAATGTGTGGTAATTACCCTTGATTTTGGATAATTATATATATTTTTTATTATATAGATTCTTACTCGGAAAGTTCAGGGTCAAGCGTGCTCGATGCTAAAAATTTTTATTAAAAATTAAAATTGCAAATATAACATCATGCAACATGTGGTACACAAAATACCACTAAACCAGAGAAATGACTACGCATCACCACCCAAACATAACAAGATTGTCCTAAAACCCACAAAAAGACACATAGTCCCAAGATCATCCAATTTGAGTAAAACACCGACTCCACAACCAAGAAAATTGATGCACTTCATGGCAAAGCATTCACCCAGTTTTTACAACTGTGTCGATAGAGACCTGCACTACATCCTGAGGTCCACCACGCATACCGAGGTCTCATTCCCACATTTCAAGAGCATCACGCCAACTATCCAAATGAATTCGACGCCTCAATGTACCACCAGACGCACCTCCTATGTCAATCACCGGCCTGCGCCACAGCAGCCCCTCCATCGGGACCTTATCGAAGGCAGAAAACCTGCATCTTCCCATCGATAGCATGCGCCACACCAGTCGCATCTGACCCTTATACCCGATAGCAACCAATTGGAAGAACCCACATCATTCAATCCTGGATCATCCAATCCTACATCATCTGACATAGAAATCCAGATTCTCATCCCGCGGAACGCCTTGCTGTAACTCACAACCAATACCCAGGTACCACCCTCATCAATCACCACAACAAATGACCTCCCAAAGCCACTGAGAGCTCTGTTCGTCCTTTGACGTGTCAAAATCTGTACTTCTGTCAAGGCCCCACAAATCACAGACCTCTAAAACCCTTGAAAGACCACATGATCCCACAAATCCCACACACAACCCTAGGTATTACTACAGTCATCGCTTCCCCTCGTTGGAACCGGCCAACACCGTCGGAAGACCACCGTCGTCGAGTTAGCATGCCCATAAATGCATCCAAGCCACCACAGCCCAGTCTCCAGGATCTAAACCATCACCGAAAGTCATCCCAAAATCATCATCGTCAGAGTCATCCGACCTTGCTGGAAAACTCCTTTCGAGCACCGTGCCAGCAGTCCCTATGCCAGTATCAACATACCACCGGGAGCCCACCCACCCGACCTCGTGTCATCGGACCGGAGAGAACAAAATCCAGTCATCTATCCGAAGACTCCGCTACTGGGAAGCTCCCCACCACCGCACCGACACCCACTCATCGAAACCGCCAGGGTCCCACACCAATCGGACGAGCCCCAAGGGAACCCTCTGGCCACCGATCTGCAATACACGCCATCGGCAGCACCTCATGATAGATACAATCCCACATCGTCATTCGGAATCAACATTTGGTTGGTGTCCATGCCTGTAGGTGGGGATGAGAATAGATCTCTGTCATCCACCCCCGGAAGCTGATTCAACCGCGTGTCGCCTCACCCGCCCATGATCTTTATTCAATGTCAGCCTTTCTGACCATGCTTGTCACAGTTCCTTCGAGCCCTTCATCACATCGGTGGTGATTTCATCACCTCCCTCCTAGATCAGAGCATTAGATTTTCAACATGCAACGAACATCTGAAAATGACTAATGATTTCATTATCTCTACTTTGAGAGATTGGTGCCAGATGTTGGCCACAATCTTGATGAGAGAGAGGATCTCCATCCTTGAGAGAGAATCTCTCCATTCATATGGATTATTATGTTACTTATATTTACAGGTTTGAAAATTATGTTGGGAATAATTTAGAAAAATAACATACACCCTTGAATTGTTTTGTTTTACAACCATTTCATTGGTAAAAATGCTACTATTTGAGTTGAATTGTGAATACTTGTGTCGTGTATAATAATAAAAATAATTAAATTTTTTAAAAAAGTTTGTATTGGACATCTTGTGATGTGTTTTATAGATCATTCATGCAAACCATTCAAAATTCATTGAACAGCTGAATTGTATGTTTTTTTGAACCAATTTTTTCCCACCTTTTGATTCAATTTGGAGGATAATTATAGGATTTAATTTTAAAAGGGTGGGGTATTTCTATTTGACTAATGTTTGACTCAATTAAATACACATTAAAAATGCCCATCATTTTTTCAAAATCAATCCCTATGAAGATTCAATTTAGGGTATCTATAAATAAAAATTTCATTAAAAAAACAAAAAAAATGTTTCTAATTTAATTAAATCATAAATCAATGTGTCATGCCAAAGAATAATATCATGCTCATTTTGAGGTATTTATTTGTCTATGGAATTTCTAAAATTTCATGATTGCTGAGTGATTTTATCCCATATATTTAAGGACATAATGTTTGAAATCTCGGAAATGAAGCTTGATAGGTTATATTCTTGTTTAATTGGAATTAAAAGATATGGAATCATGGGGTGAATACTTAAACCTATTAACATATACTTGGAAAAATGGAATACCAAAAGGAGAAAACTTTATCCACGTTAATATATGTCCTTTGAATCTAATGTAAAATGATAAATTGGTATCCCATAGTGAATCTCTAAGACAAGAACTATGTGTGTTGTTTAATTAAATAAATTACAAACCTAATAAGTGATTTACACATTTCATTGAAAAAATTCATGGATGAAAAAAATTTAAATAAATTAAATTTGTAAAAATGAGTACATTAAGGTGAAGGAAATATTAAAACGAAATAAATAAGGAGAAAATAAATTCATAATAAAATATCATTTGTTTTTTCAATGAATTTTAAAATATAACTTCAGTATTAGGAAGAAGGGAGACTGTAAAAAATAATAATTTCTTCTTGTTAAAAATCTAATTCTACTTGAATCTCACTAGTCTACAATACTTTTAAGTGAAATTGATGTTGGGTTGAAGTGGGGTAGTGGGTTTTAATCATATAGGAGGCATAAAGGTTTTTTAGAAATGAAGTTATATGTGACTTAGATTAATTCAAGTGTGAATTTTAATCATGATCGAATTTTCTTTAATTTCAAATAGACTTTATGAATAAATTTAATTTGATGAGTTTCTTGAAAAAGATGTTCGTTATGTGTGAGGGAGTTTAATATGATTTTTCTGATATAATTTTGATCTTTATTAAGGAATTAGTGGATTATATAATCTTGTAATTTTTTAAAATTGATATTAATCCAATTTGGTAAAATACGTGTTAAAATTATCATTCATTAAAAATATTATTGAAAATTATTTCTTTTGGTGATTACGAGATTTAATTATTATTGAATGTTTTTTTTTTTATTTTTTTAAGAATAATTATTTTTATTAATATTTTAATAGAAAATTGTTATATTTTTGAAATGTTTATAAAGATTCCAAATATTAATTAATTTCATTTTTAAAATTTAAATCATTTTTTGGAATTATTATTCCTTGAAGTTATCATTTTGTTTTTGGCTATTCATTTAATTTTATCTAATTAAATTTTTGATTTTTGGCATAACAAATTAAAAAATTATTGTAAGTTATTCTCTTATTATTTTAGAAAATTTATATTTTAAATGAATTTTTTTAATAAACTTGTTTGATTAATGTTTTGAATGCTTAAAAAACATAAATTTTTTTTAAATTCCATGAATTATATTTTTTCATTATTTTTGGTGTCCAATTTTTTATTGTGTGAATTGGTTGGCTAATATTTTATTTTAATATTTTTTATAATTCTATTGAGTTTTAAAAAATATGAATTTTCAAAGTTCTTCGACCATTGAGGATGGTTGCTACTACCAATTTCTCTTACTATTTCTATTGGCATTATGCTATCGCTAGTAGGAAATTTATTCTACCACCAGCTCATATACCACATGTTCATTCTTCTACCACCATTCATTCCCTTATGAAAATTCTACAACCACTATTCTAGTTACCACCAAAACCTACCACCATCAGCTACCATTCTAATTTCCCACCACCAAAATTTATCACTAACATATGTTACTGATTCTTTCACCTCTCTCTCACAAATCTAAAAATGAGATGAGATTGACGTATAATAACAGATTCCCATCTGTTAATGAAGATGAATATTGAATATATCCCAGGCTTGATGGGGGGTGATGAACTAGATATCGTGCACCACTAGAAGATGTTATACAAACCCAAGCTGGTATGTTGAAGAAATATAATGCCAAAATGAGGAATATTCTGATGATGTGAATCCAAAATGACAAGTTTTACTCGATATGCATTTCCACTACACCAATTTTCAAATTGAATAGAAATTTTAATCTAAATGAGTGAAAAAATCCAATAAAATCCAACAAATTTAGATTTTGGAAATGATCCAAATACTCCAGATGAAGAACCCTAGCAACACGTATCATCAGTGACCAGATTCCAAACACAGTGAAAAATAATCTAACATAAAATTCAAATAACAATATTCAAAAATAATTAAATTATAATTAGGCATATTAAAGATGGGGATGCTTGACTCTGCTAATTCTACCACTTATGAATAGACAAGTTCTTATGCCTCGATGAGGATACCACCCAAAATCTACGAAAATAAAGAAGAAGTTGAAATTATGAATGGTTGAAAGGGGTATTTTTTAAGGGTAGAGAAAGGGGTTTCACCTTGGTGTAATGGTGGTTATAGGTCCAAGGATATATAATGTCTATGATGGTTTATATGTAAAAGTATGTAAGGGTGGAGATTAAGGGATTATAAGGGTGGTGATTGGTCGAATTTCAAGATGGTGAAAAGTCTATTATCATAAATGTAAAAATGTGTAACTGTAATCCTACACAATCATTATAGTTATACAGAAATATAATGGTGAAACATACACCTGCATATGGGTAAATTTAAATGATTGTAATATATGTTACGTTTGGGTATCACCATTTCTTTATTTTATTCAATGGAATATATATTAAAATTTTAAATTCAATAATGAATATTGGGAGATGCATGGGAAGATAATGGAAGGTTATGTAGTGTTCTGGGAATTGTTAACTGAGTTGGGTATCCTATAATTTCTGTAACGTCCCGGAACCAGGTGCCACGCAACGGGTGCCCCGAGCCCGGTTCTCCACAAGACCTCAAACACATTTCCCGAAAAGCCATAGGCTGCCGACTAGCAGCGAAGGCCCAGGTATGATAGTGGGGGAAATTATGCCCTCATTTGTCAAAGTGTATAATAGCAGAATATAAATAAAACATACAACAACAGTGGAAGCAGTAAACATACACAACTGAAATAACTACAACAGTGGATATAACCAACAATATATAAGTGATGATGCTACATGTTTCAAGTTCTAAGAAAACAGCCAGAACATGTTATACATCAATACAGTACAAAAAAATACAAAGTACATCAAAACATGAAAAACAGTTGGTAGTGGCATCGCGAGCGTAGGCTCGATCCCATGCCCTCATACTCCACAGCAATAGTCAAGTACCTGTATAGGGAATCTTGCCTCTATCTACACCTGCAGCAACGTAATATGTTTGGGTCGAAAAGCGTGACCCAAACAGGGTGTGAGAAATATATCTCAGTAGGCACCCACCAAAGGACCGTTCCCAACTGCATGGAAGCATGAAACAATAGTGTGCAATAGTAAAATTCAATAAAGTAAGTAGTACTAAAAAGTAACTAACTTAATATTAAAATTGCCACTTTATTATTCATTTAATCCATTAAATTTAGTATCATTCTGTGCTCAACAGCACCACGCCCTCATGACAACCAGTATCTCTCCCTCAGGATAATATAGGGAACCACGCCCTTATGCTATACAGAATCTCTCCCTCAGGCATTGTAACAGAATTCTTGCCCTCAGGAATACGAAAGGTTTCTCTCAGGCGGAATAACGACAACCCTCGGGCTAACACAGTCATGACCTCAGGCTAATATAGTCACACCCTCAGGCTAATATAGTCACGCCCTCAAGATAATATAGTCACGCCCTCAGGAAAATATAGGTAATCGGGCCATGCCCAATAGGTAAACAAGTAGTAAAAAGCAATTCCTCTCAAGGCAATTCTACAATTACTACTTTAAAGGCATACCCTCGGGTATCCTGGCCAAATGGCTAAATAGTGAAACACACCTCGACGGTGGTTCCGGATCCAAACAATTATACCAACAAGCATTTTATTATCAAAATTAAATACATAATCAATTCTAGGTATTAAATTTAGGAACGACCTCAGCCACACGACACCCCAACATGGGTTCGTGGCACAAAAACTCACAAAACACACAACAGTTGGAAAACTAAATACCAAGCCATCTACCTTATACG
The DNA here is from genome assembly GCA_963277665.1 of Viscum album. Classification (NCBI taxonomy): domain Eukaryota; kingdom Viridiplantae; phylum Streptophyta; class Magnoliopsida; order Santalales; family Viscaceae; genus Viscum; species Viscum album. The sequence goes on along the minus strand of OY728141.1, from coordinate 1,017,246,227 downwards.
TCAACGAGCATTATACCTGAACACCGACTCCAGAAACGCCCAATAATGGCGTAGAGCTAACGAAGAACAAAAACCAATCAAATGTAAATAACTTACATTAGGAGAAGAATTGGTAAGAACGGTACCAGGATATGAGAGGGCTTACCCGTACGGTTCCAACGAGATCGTCTGAAGCCGATTCGGATTCCAGAAGAACGCCCGGTGGATCATCAAAGATCCTGCCTCCTCCATTGGTTCCAAAATGGCTCAAGTGCCTCCTATGCCAAATGAGGAGGCTACTGCCTATTTTAAGCCGAAGATACAATGTACACGACATGTACTTCTGAGTACACGGTGTGTGCTTCTTTCATTTAACTTTTCATTTGACGGCACTGCCTCACTTTTCACTCGTCGACCTGAGTACATGGCATGTACTCCTAAGTACATGTCGTTTACTATCACCCAACTGTCGGCTGCTCTACCACCTTACTGTTTAAGCCTGCTGACTGACTACACGGCGTGTACGGTACCACTACATGATGTGTAGTCAGTTCCTATACCACTCGTCGCAGGTATGGCTACACACCACATTTACTCATCCCAACATGGAAAAAAGTACACAGCGTGTGGATAAAGTACACAGCGTGTAGTTTCGAAATTTAGGATTTTTCCCAATTTTCAATATTTTCTCAAGAACACTTAAGGAAAAGGAAAAGAAGACGTCTGTACCTCTAAAATAAGAACCAGGATCTTACAAACGTTCCCCCATATAGGAATTCGTCCCAAAATTGCCCTTCCAAGGATGGAAAATATAAAGCTCAGACCAGCTCTAGACACTGAGCACGTATGTCAGACTCCAGCTCCCAGGTCTCGCCCTGCACTCGGCCATGCTGCCATAGCACCCGTACGAGAGGAACTGACCGGCCTCGGAGAAACTTCAAGCTCCTGTCAATGATACAGATCGGATGATCCTCAAAGGACGCATCATGTTGAAGCTCAACCTCTTATGGATGAAAGGTGTGAGATGGGTCTGAGTTATAGCAACGCAACTGAGACACGTGGAAGGAGACGTGCATGTCTCGGTACCGCTACGGTAACTACAACCGATACGCAACCAGCCCGACTCTCTCTAGAATCTCGAATGGCCCCACATACCTCGGTGAAAGCTTACCCTGTCTCCTGATCTGCTTGTGTCCCAGCCTTGGCGAAACACGTTAGAAAAACTGATCCCTGACAATGAACTCCAAAGTTCATCTGCGGCGATCAGCATAAGACTTCTGACAAGACTGCGCGGTAGCCATCCGCTTCCGAATTAACTGGACCTGCTCAGATGTCTCATTTACGAGTTGTGGCCCTAGTAAAGCTACCTCACCTACCTCTAACAAGCACAAAGGTGATCGACATGAACTACCATATAAAGTCTCATATGGATCCATCTCAATAGTCACCTGATAACTATTGTTATGGGAAAACTCAACTAAGGGTATATGCTTCTCACAAGAGCCCCCAATGTCTAGGAAACATGTACGCAGCATGTCCTCTAGCACTTGTATCATCCGCTCCGACCGGCCATCTGTCTGAGGGTGGTATGTTGTGCTCAGAAGCACCTGTGTACCCAGCGCCCTCTGAAAACTCTGCCAGAAACGAGATGTAAAGCGGGCGTCCCTATCCGAAACGATAGAACGAGGGACCCCATGAAGACGCACGATCTCTCGGATATACAGCCTTCTAAGATCGTCTACACCGAATGTCTCCTTGATCGGCAAGAAGTGACCCACCATCGTGAGTCTGTCCACAACAACCCACACGACGCCATTGCCTCGAGGTGAAATCGGCAGTCCCATCACGAAATCCATCGCGACTTCATCCCATTTCCACTCTGGAATGGGTAACTGCTGTAAAAGTCCATCTAGACTCTGATGCTCTACCTTCACCTACTGACAGGTGGAACATCTCGTAACAAAACCAACTATCTCTCTCTTCATACCCGGCCACCAGTACTGACGCCTCAAGTCACGGTACATCATGGTAACCCCGGGATGAACTAACCAAGATGAAGCATAAAACTCCCGCATCAGCTCCTCACGTATATCCCCTGCAACCCATAATCGTCCATGGAAACGCAAAACATCATAATCGCCTATCATCCAACCGGAAGGAGGTTCCTCACTTGCCACAGAATCCCAAAGAACTAGGCCTTCTGAATCTGATAGCTGCCTCATACTCAATCTTTTCATGAGGGTAGAAGTCACAGCTAACGAGGAAAGATAAGTCTACCCCTGACTATCATGAACCACCAGATGCATCTCAGAGAACAAGGCCATAATATGCCACTCACCACTGGCCTCCTGCACTGACTGTATCTGAGTCTTCTTGCTCAGTGCATCAGTTAATGCATTACCTTTACCAGGTGTATAAGCAAGCTCAAAATTGAAGGACAGTAGGTACTCAACCCACCTTCTCTGCCTCAGATTCAGGTCACGCTGAGTAAAGATATACTTGAGGCTTTTTTGGTCGACGAAAACCACAAAATTCTCTCCCAATAGATAATGTCTCCAACAGCACAACGCATGTACAACTGCAGGCAGCTCGAGATCATGCGCCGGGTAATTCCCCTCATGTGGCCTCAACTGCCGAGACCCGTACGCAAAAACTCGGTCTCCCTGCATCAAAACAGATCACATCCCAATCCCTGATGCATCACAGTAAATCGTATAACTCTTCCCCTACTCTGGGAGTATCAGGATCGGTGCTGATATCAACCTTCCATTCAGGTCCTGAAAAACTGTCTCACAAGCTTCTGACCAAACGAACTTCACAACCTTCTTAGTCAGACCTGTCAATGGTGCTGCTAAGAGGGAGAAGTCCTGTATGAAGCGCCTGTAGTAACCAGCTATCCCTAACACACTCCATATCTCATACACATTCTTAGGCTGCTCCTAGGAAACTTCTTCTCTCACCTTCTCTGGGGCTACTGCAACTCCTACCTCTGAGATGATATGACCCAGGAAGTGAATCTGGTCCATCCAAAAGTGTCACTTCAAGAGCATAGCATATAGTTGATGCTCTCTCAGTGTACTCAATACGATCTCAAGATGGGTGGCATGGTCGTTTCGAGTGTGAGAGTACACCAAGATGTCATCCACAAATACTACCACAAATGAATCAAGATACGGATGGAACACATGATTCATCAAATCCATGAAAACAATTGGTGAGTTCGTCAGTCTGAACGGAATTACCAAGTACTCATATAGACCATACCTACTCCTAAAATTTGTGAGAGGTATATCAGATGGTCTAACGCGCAGCTGATGATATCCCGATCGCAAGTCAATCTTCGAGAACACCCGTGCTCCATGAAGCTGATCAAACATATCATCTATCCTCGGCAAGGGAAATCGGTTCTTAAAGGTCAACTGGTTCAGCTTTCGATAATCCACACAAAGTCTAAGGGTAATGTTTTCCTTCTTCACAGAAAGGACCAGAGAACCCCAAGGAGAAGTACTGGGTCAGATAAATCCCTTTGCATGCAACTCCTATAACTGCCTTTTGAGCTCCTGCAACTCAGGTGTGGCCATCCTATAAGGAGGAATGGACACTGGTGCTGCTCCTGACACTTGATCAATAGATAAATCCACCTCACGCACTAGAGGTAGACCTGAAAAGTCATCCAGGAAGACATCCCTGAAACGACCAACAACTGGATGGAAATCCTTCTGATAAGTCCCCTGGTCATCTAGATAAAAACTCACAATCTGGGCTGTCACTCCACATCACCCATGATGCTCTGGTCCAGCTTGACTCGCCTGAAAATCCCATTCGACCTTGTATAGAAACTCTCCACCCTCTAGTGATGTGAAACGCACCCTCCGATGATAGCAGTATACAAATGCTTGAAAGGGAATCAACCAGTCCATCCTGAGAATGACGTCATAGCTCATAATATCCAAGACATAAAGGTTCATAAGGAAATGACACCCACCAACCTCAAGGGGGAACTCCTTGCACTGACCCACACAAACCGTCCTAGTCCCCAACAGAGTGTGCAGAGTCAAGATATCGGAAGAAGTAGAAACACTGATCCCAAGGCTCTCCACAACGGGTACAGATATGAAACTATGTGTAGCACCCATATCAAATAGTACCGAAGATAAAACAGAAGCGACTAGAATAGTACCTCTGACTGTAGAAGGTCCGGGATCCTGCTCCTGCTAGGTCTGCGGCACCGCATAAGCCTGCCCAGTGCCGTGGCCCTGCGACACAGCATGACTACCCTGAGCTATCTAGCCCAGCTACCACTGAGATCCTGGTGTCTGGCTACCACGGCCATGACCACCATCTCTATCTGCACACTCTGACGTATTCCAGTTCCTAGACTGGTTAGAAACCACTGGTCCTGCTCCCGCAAATGGAGTCTGCATAGAACCCCTCTCACTAGACACTGGTAGCACCACCCTGAAAAATCTATGCAGATGACCCATCATGCTGCAAGCTCGGCACTCCACTGGGTTTCGTGGAAACTGTGGTCTCTTGTGCCCCTTTTTGTCACACTAGTAGCACCTGATCGGGCCACCTGAAGAAGCTGCCTGGCTGGTAATGCCGCCCTGAGAGTAGTCCATCTATCTCTTCCTCTTGCCAGCAGAAATAGTACCAGTAAATGGTACTGATCCGTCCTGGCCCATACCACTAGCTTCCCGCAGGTTCATCTCTGTAATTAGCGCCTGGTTAACAATCACCCACCAGTATGGGTGCAAAGTGCTGAAGCTCTGTAAAATGAGCAGAATAGTCCTACAACGACATGGCGCCCTACTCCAGATTCATGAACTCTCAAGCTCTATCTGCCCTCAGCATCTCGAGAATGAAGAAGTCATAGAAGACTGCTTGAAAATCTTCTCACGCCATGTCTCTGTGATGCTCTGACTGAGTGGTAACATCCCGCCACCTCTTGCCGGAATCATGCAGCATGTATGTTGCAAGCTTGACCCTCCGCCCAGGTGGCGTCTCAAGATGCTCGAAAATAGTCTGCATCGACCCCAACCAAGACTCCGCAGCCTCTGGTCTTCCATCCCCTGAAAACATAGGCGGATGCTACTGCTGAATGATACATGTTAGCTCGGCCATAGATGTGGCAGCCTGCGGTGCTCCCAGAAAGGTCTGCATGAACTGCATAAAGACTTCACGGAACTGCGCCTCTGGGCCTGTGTCCTGTATAGCAGCTGGCGCCGCATCTGGCTCCGCTGGAGGATCATCTGGTAGCCCATGGCCCACCATCTCCGTAGTATAATCGTCTCCGCTCTCCTGGCGAACAACTCGCGGTCGTCTAGGTGGCATGACTCTACAAGGTCAAAAGCACGCCTTAGGTTAAAGATTATTAAGACTGAAAGTGAAGGAACCACAAATGAACAAGCGGAAGAAAGAATCTCAAAATTTTCAAAACAAGACTACACGGGTGTACACTGACTACAAAGCGTGTACTTGACTTCCCTTCCCCTGCCCAGGTCCTTCTACACGGCTAAGCCACAGGGCTTCTGTTCAACAAAACTACACGACATGTATAATATTTACACGACGTGTACGATGTTATTTTCCAACTGCTTGTGTCGTCTGTGACACGGCCGACTACTCGACTTTACTCCACACGGTGTGTTACACCCGCACATGGTGTGTACAACATCCAACATCCCAGCCACACGACTAACTCCACATGGTCTGTCCTCGGACAAGACTACACGACGTGTCCTATAGGTACACAACGTGTTCAGGGAGAGGTGACACTGGCCCGTGTAGTTAGTTACACGATTGAGTCCCCAGGTCATACTACACGGCTTGTTCATCATTGACACACCGTGCTATACAAGAGTTCACCAACCAGTGTTGTTAGTTACAAGGCCGGACTCCGGGTCACACTACACGGCATGCACAAAAACTACACGGCGTGTTTTACCAAAGCCCTTCCCTACCCCGGTCAATGGGGGCCCATAGTACCCAAAAACAAAAGTTTGGCGTCCATTCTATAAAAAAGATCAAACAAACATACCATATCCCAAGGCAGGTATTTATCAATCAGCTATCACAACAACATGATTTATTAGCACGACAACTATCACAAAAATACGCAAATTCTAATGCACCTAGATGGCATGGAAACTATGCATGGAATGTGATATCTAGAATGTGCCTACATGATTTATGAGACAAAATAACCTCGTCTCATTGGGTTGAAACTAAATAGAACCCACAGATAAAATATAAACAGCACAATCTCAAAGTGCATCACCCAACAATGAAAACATATCAATCGTAAAATTGCAAAATCAAAAGAATGAAAAATATGAGGTAGACTAGATATTCCCTGTACACGGGTTATCTATGCCCGAGAACAGCTTATTACCAACTACCATTCCGTCCTATTCTTGACTACGACTCCAAATAGTAAGTCAAAGAAAAGAAACTCCTCTGATACCACTTTGTAACGTCCCGGACCCGGGTGCTACGCAACGGGTGCCCCGAGCCCGGTTCTCCACAAGACCTCAAGCGCATTTACCCAAAAGCCAGAGGCTTCCAACTAGCTGCGAGGGCCCAAGTCTGATAGTGGGGAAAACTATGCCCTCATTTTTCAAAGTGTAGTGCAAAAGAATATAAATAAAACATACAACGACATCAGAAGCAGTAAACATACACAACTTAAATAACTACAGCAGAGGATATAACAAACAGTATATAAGGGAGGATGCTACATGTTTAAAGTTCTATGAAAATAGCCAGAACATGTTATACATCAATACAGTACAACAAAATACAGAGTACAGAAAAACAAGAAAAACAGCTGGCAGCGGCATCGCGAGCCTAGGCTCGGTCCCATGCCCTATTACTCCACATCAATAGTCATGTACCTATATAGGGAATCTTTCCCCAATCTAAACCCGCAGCAACGTAATCATTTTGGGCCGAAAAGTGTGACCCAAATAGGGTGTGAGAAATATATCTCAGTAGGCACCCACTAAAGGCTCGTGCCCAACTGCGTGTAAGCATGCAACAACAGTGTGCAATAGTAAAATGCAATAAAGTAGTACTAAAAAGTAACTAACTTAACAATTAAATTTCCATTTTATTATTCATTTAATCCATTAAATTTAGTATCGTTCTGTGCTCAACAGCACCACGCCCTCAGGCCAACCAGTATCTCTCCCTCAGGCTGATATAGTGAACCACGCCCTCAGGCTATACAGAATCTTTCCCTCAGGCATTGTAACAGAATTCTCTCCCTCAGGCATACGAAAGGTTTCCCTCATGTGGAATAACGATAGCCCTCAGGCTAATACATTCACGCCCTCAGGCTAATATAGTCACGCCCTCATGCTAATACAGTCATGCCCTCAGGCTAATATAGACACACCCTCAGGCTAATATAGGTAACCGGTCTATGCACAATTGGTAAACAAGCAGTAACAATCAATTCCTCTCAACACAATTCTACAAATACTACTTTAAAGGCATACCCTCGGGTATCTTGGCCAAACAGCTAAACAGTGAAACACACCCTGGGGGTGGTTCTGGATCCAAACAACGATCCCAACCATCATTTTATTATCAAAATTAAATACCTAATCAATTCCAGGTATTAAATATTACAATGGCATCAGCCAAACGACACCCCAACATGGGTTCGTGGCACAAAACACACAAAACACATAGCAGTTGGAAAACTAAACACCAAGCCACCTACCTTATATGTCAACGAGCGTTATACCTGAACACCGACTCCAGAAAATCGCAAGAACAGCGTAGATCTGACAAAGAAAAAAAACCAATAAAACCTAAATAACTTGCGTTAGGGGAAGAATTGACAAGAACGGTATTGGGAGAGGAGAGGGCTTACCCGTGCGGTTCCAACGAGATCGTCTGAAGCCGATTCAGATTCCCAACGAATGCCTGGTGGATCTTCAAAATCATGCTTCCTCTTTTGGCTCCAAGATGGATCAAGTGCCTCCTTTTCCAAATGAGGAGGCTACTTCCTGTTTTAAGCCGAAAAAAAGTACATGGTGTGTACTTCTGAGTACACGAAATGTACTTCTTTCATTTAATTGTTCATTTGGCGGAACTGCCACACTGTTCACCTGTCGACCTGAGTACACGGTGTGTACTCCTGAGTACACGGCATGTACTGTCACCCAGCTGTCGGCTGCTCCACCGCCTTACTGTTTAATCCTTTTGACTGACTACACAGTGTGTACGGTACCACTACACGGCGTGTAGTCGGTTCCTATACCCCTCGTCGTCGGCATGGCTACATGACCCGTGTACTCATCCAAACTTGGCCAAAAGTACACTGTGTGTGGCTAAAGTACACAACATGTAGTTTCGAAATTTATGATTTTTCCCTATTTTCCGTATTTTCTCAAAAACACGTAAGGGAAAGGAAACGAAGAAGCCCATACCTCTAAAATAAGAAGCAGGTTCTTACAAATTCTATGTTGATCATATGGGGATATTATCTTTTATTAAGTATATTTTCATCACACATATGAGAATTCACTGGATGTTGATGGTAGAACCTTGGGATCTATCGACATGTATGACCTTCCTATTTAACTATTTATGTCACTATTTTTTTGATATTTTTAATAAAAAGTTGGAGGAATTATCCTCTATAACTAGATTCCAAATTCATAGGACCTATCATAGATTCTCTTTTTCTTCTACTATTATCTCCATTATGTATTTCTATTTTCCATTTTTGAAAATATAAATGTTTTTTGTTATTCTCCCTCAGTGTTGTGATCTCAAACAATCAAAAAAAAGTTCTAATACACAAGGCCTGATCTATGAATCAAAACTTGACATTTTATAGATATTATATATTTATATTTATCACCTTTACCTCTTTATAACACATAGATATTGAAATAGTTAATTTGGGTGTTGTGAGATTGAACGTCTTCATAGGAATGGTTTTCTACTACTCTTCCCCTGGTAACATTCCCATTTATTTTATTAGTTTCTCATTCGAATGGATACAAAAGGATGTATGATTTTTTTATCCTTTTAGTATCACATTGTTCATGATAAAATTTTGGAATAGATTGGTTAGGTTGGGAAATTTCTTTAAATTGGCATAGTGATCATGAATTTATAGTGATTATACAGAAGGATACTAAATGTTTTATGGGTTTTTTTTTCAAAACATCAACCATACACTATGTGAGGTTGAGAGTTTAATATTTTCTCATTAATAATATCTATGAATGATATCTATGAGTGGATCAACCTAGGTCTGGACTTTTTTTCACATTCTTTCTTCCATATATATTTTTTGTTATCTTTTTATTATTTTATTATTCATTAACTATTTATTTACTCTCCCCACTTCCTCTGTGAATTTTATCAATATTTATGCATGATTAAATTTTATTTTATCAAATATATAAAATAGAAAATTGTGTTTTGAGAACACCACTTGGGAATTCAATACTACTTCATTGAGATCGACGCTAGAGTTGACAAGTATTATATATTTAGTGTACTATAAATGTTGTTTTGACTACACTTTTTATAAGGGAACCTTCATCACTGAGATCCCTAGATTTTATAAAACAATTAGTCTATATATTACAATAAATAATTACTCATACTAGTATATTTATTCAACTCTCTATAATCATTAATAATCCTTTTGGAACCATATTTATTTTTTATAAATAAAATAGGTGCATATCATTGTTAATTTATATATTTAATGAAACCTTTGTTTAGAATTTTTTTATATATATTTTAAAATTTGAAGTTATACTTGAGCAATTTATTAATGGGGTTTCATAATTTACTTATTATCAAGAACTACGTCAATATAAAGTTTATCTTATAGGTCAGGTTTAATAATAGACAACTCATCAAGAAAAATATCAAGATATTCTTTTACATCTAGCATATAATGAATTTAAATAATTCCATTATTTACCAAATTATAATCAAGAAAAATGTTATTTCCATCTTTTAGTAGTTTATCACCTTTTAATATGTTATAAATGGTATGAATTTACTATTATATAAAAAAACATACTCATTTAAAAAAAATACATTTATTGAACATTTTATCATTCTTATCTTGGTAAAGTAAAATCCAATCCATACCAATAAGTATATAAAATTATAATATGGTAAAGGAGAGGTGTTTTTTAGAGAAAAACCTTGAATAAATGATAAAAATATGATAATTTTAAATTCTTTTATCTTAATAGTACCCCATGTGTTTTTATGAAATGTCATAACTACATTTTTGTGGTGAGATATCTAGTTTACAATAATATTTCTTAGAAATGAGAAAAGTATAGAGAATTAATAAAATAATACATTTACATAATCTTTATACACAAGTAATGTACTTAATACAACTTAATTGGTTGGTCCAACATCCATTGATATAGTTTCAAAGGAATTAACCCAAATAATTTACTTATAGTATTTATACTACCCATAATTAACTCTCTTATTTAGACACACATTAGTAAAATGACCCATATTATTATATTTAGAACATTTTAAAACCTGGTTGTAAAAATTAGTCATTCCAATAATAATATATTTTTCTTTAAAATTATGATTCATATCCAAAATCATAACATATCATAATTACATCCCATATTTCATAATATATTTCTTAAAGTGATTTTTACCACATAAATAAGAAGTTGGAAATATTATTTTCTTAGATTGATATTTCATTGATGGATTCTTCCCACTTTCCTTCAACCTATACCTCTTTTTTTCAAGTTGTTGTAGTACAATTGATCATTATCAAAATTTAATTCTACCATCCCATCATAATAAAAAAAATTCTCAAAAATTTGAAAATTATTGATATTTCAAATCTTTTTATATCTTTTATTGAATCGTGAGTAAAACTTATTAATTTTAATATCAATATCTCCCAAAATATTTAAGGTTTACCTTTATAATCGGGTGAGGTTTTCTTCATACACGGACAATAAATGTTCATCCCTCAACCTCAATTCCAATATTTTTTCAATAATAATTCAAAAAACCATTGGAAAATATTTATCAAAATAAATATTCTAAAATTTATCTCATTCCATGATGTCAATCTATTCTCTTTCTCTAGTATTCTTTACTATTGACGAGCATTGATCATATTCTCTTTCAAAATGGGAAATATAAGGAGACATATTTTATTGATCTAAACTACCCATGAATTCAAATTTATTTTCTATAGAATTAATACATCCCCTAGATAACATTTATTCATATTATCCACTAATTTTTGGATGGTTATATATCAAAAATATATCTACTATAGATATTTTCCTCTCTGGTAGACCTACTTTCTATCGTTCATGGATTCCACCACCATTTATATCCTATATAAACTAGAGCATCACAACAAAAAACTAATAATTTGGAATTCCAACCATTATAGGTTGTTTATTTGGAAGGATATTTATCTCATGGTCACTTCATACATTATCATCCCAAATTCCATTTTAGAAAACCATTCTAAGTAGTCAAAGGATAGATGAAGCAACATTGTAATCATGAAATTATATATTAGGAGAAACATAAATTATAATATCCTAAGGGTGATTAATTTAATTATTCTAACCTATAAAATTATTAATACTTTCCTATGATATCATATATAAAAACCGGACCTTAATTATTCCCTAAAAATGATTCTTTACATAGATATTCATTTTCTTTTATTTCAACAGATCTTTTTTGGATTATAATTTTGATAATTAAGTCATCACAGTTACATAAATATGTATTACATCACTATATGAAAACTTTCCCTCAGTATATATTTTTACCATAATATATAATTTTAAGGTATAACCCATTTTCTTTTCATGACATATCATCTTGATTTCTGTCTTTACCTAATCATTTCTGCTACTCATCCATAAAACCCTATAAAAACATTTTAAAACATAGTATATGAATAACAATATTAAAATGGTATATATAAAATGATTAAAGAAACATTTTAGTACACAAATACTCCTAAACTATTATCTTTTAAAAATATACTATGAACCAAAAATAAACATTTTCTTTCCAGTTAAATTGACTTTTCTGCAAAAAATTTTTATAAAAAATTCATAATAAATATTAATAGAAAAACAATAATGAAAACTGTGTCTATGAAATGATGAAAAAATCCTGAAACGTTACCCTTTTCATCTTTAATAAGTAGCGTAATCATCCCTTTAAACATTATCCCATTAGTTTATCTTGAGGTATGATTAGATTTATATAAAAACACATAGTAAGAATATATACATCATATAGGTAACTTGGGACATAATTATCATATCACTATTAAAAGCAACATTACAAGTGGAATAGACATCCCTGTAAATTCCAACAGTATCTTTAGAGAATCTTAACTAGTTAAATTTATTACTTTATCCAATGCATTGGAATTCTCTATCATGTTCACCCATAATGATGTTCTATAGTGGGATAACCAAAAGTCATGAGCTATATCACGCTCACAAATCATCAACACCAATACCTAATAACCATAAAATAATAATAATAACACATGAAACCCTATATTTCTATCATCATACACAAAGAAATATTCTTTTCAACCATAAGAAAAAACTATTCTGGATATCGTAATATTCATTGCATTTAAAAGAATTTTTAAAAGGCACATAATAAAGAGAAGGAGGGGTTTTCTTTGAATAAAAAATTAAATATTGTAATGTAATCCAAATAGAAAAAATTGGTTAATAAGGTTGAAAAAAATGATAATGTGTATAAGATAAAATAAAATATACTATTTATTTTTTATCAAAAAAATCCGTATAAATTACGTAAAAACATTATTTTAAATCAATATAAAGAAAGTTAAATTTGTCATAAAATGTAATTAGTAATTAATCTAAATATATATAAATAAATACATATAATAATTTAAGGAATTTGAATATTGAAGAAAATGATTTAGAAAATAAATCCTTAAATATTTGAAGGATGTTTTGAAGGTAATTTTTCCCTTACATCAAGTCTGACACAAAACATAAATTATTTATATTCCTAAATAATAAAAAAATTTAGTTATATAAATTCACAATAATCTTTTTTAAGTTTATTGTTCCTTTTATTTTACTTATTAGTAGTTATATTAAATTAATTAATAAATTAAATTTACTTGAGACGTTTTGATGATATTTTCCTCATGGGTCAAAAATTCATTCAGTAGGTTAAAAATGCTAAAAGTGGTGATTATTACATCTTATATAGAATAATAATCATGAAAAAACTATCATTTTTATAGATTAATTATTATTTTAAAAGAAACCATGACAAATGGTTATGAAAATAAATTATCTTACAACAATGGCGATGGTGGGTCATATGTACGCAGGGGTAAGATTCTCATGTTTCAAAGAGGAAGAGGGAAACAAGATAAGTATCATTTTATATTTAAATGAAAATGATTACATCCTAAATAAAAAATTATATCTTGAAATTTACTTGTATAAACAATCCATTTTTTGTGGTATTGAAAAATGTAAAAAATCACTTCGTGGAGTTTTTAATCAAAATGTACACATGAACAAATATGAGATGATTTACTTTTAAATGTTTATATAAATTAGAATTTATAAAAAAAAATTATGTCTCTTTAACACTTATATATTTATTTTTACCCCCCCCCCCCCATGAAATTTATTTTATCCTTAATCATGGTAATATATTTTTTGTTGTTTTTACTTTTCATTATGAAAAATTTGATTTTATATTATTAATTAATATTAATTAAAATAATTAAATATATTGAATCCAATATATCGAAGTCATTTCATCAAATTTTCATAATTTAATTTAAAATTTAACCCACAAAGAGTGATGGAAAATGTTTTTTTAAAAAATTCCTTTTTAAGTATAAAAATATAAATATAAAAAAAGAATAATTTTGATTAAAATCTCATTAATTTATTATTTTTAATGGAAATAAAATAATTATGTTTTAATAATAATCTATATTATAATGTGAGATTTTAAATACTTGAAAATATAATACATTTTTGAAAAAAAATTTGTATTCTTATTATTAATTGGGAAAAAATTATGAAAATTATAAGAAATTAATAATATGAAAAGAATGATGTAATGAATTATAAAATGAAATTAATATTTCAAATTAAAATTCCATAATTTAGAAATCAATATTTTATATAAATACATATAATGCATGAAAACCCAATTTTACTTTAAGAACTATTTTTTCGTTTTAACAAAAAAAATCACATAATATTATTATAATGAATATGACTCTATAAAAATAAAAATATTAAATATTAATAAGACATGAAAATTATTTATCATGTCAATACATGTGTTGTTACAATGTGTTCACATTTTGATGCATGATTATGGATGATTTTAGATATGTTTACCATATTATTCATGGACATGAATGCAAATAACTACGTTCACAATATTTTGATTTTGTAGTCTTATGATGAAACATGCCTAGGTTATGAATCTTGAATGATTATTACCGCATCGACACCTTGATTAATCATTATTTTGAATATGACTTGATTTTGGAGTTTATGGTCCACAATTTTCTAGGTATGAATATTTTAAAATTATAACATGCACTTGATTATGTTATAATACCCTTATGATAATCATATGTTCTCTAATGATTGATATATCGTAGGTTTTTTCTTAATTTAGTATGTGAGATCATCCTTTTTTTTGTTTTCCTTCCCCAATTATTAATGGAATGTTTTACATGTGATATTTTTATAAGGGTACTAATATCAAGAAATTTATGGGGTATGTTGGGCATATTCAAATTAATAAGATTATTATGTTTCTTGTTTACAAATATACTTATATTTTTTCATTATGGGTTGTCTATTTCTATAAGATGTATTGAATATTCATATAAAATGATATAATAGTTATTTATGTAATTTTTATCTTACCTCATTCACCAATTTTTTTTAATAATTAATTATTAACATTATGTGAAAGAAATTTATTTATGGGAAAATGAATTTAGTTACTTCCGATTTTACTATATATTTTCCCTTAAATAAATCAATGTGTTCCAAAGCTTTCTCCAAACATAACACTGAACTAAAATGGAACCATGATATATTTAAACTATTAAATCATAACCATTAAATTAGTGATAATTAATAATATAAACTAATTTATGAAATATGTATAGAAATACAATAATAAATACATTTATTCTTAATAAAATTTACTTAATATAGATAAAATAAATAACATAATCATTTTATTCTTAAAAATTATTTTTATAAATATTTCCTTTTTATGAAATATAAATTTATATTTCAAGATTCTTTTATTAGAAATGATAAAAGATATTTTAAAGGAATAATTGTATAACATTAATTTAATTATTATATGATATGAATTCTGAATGAAAATGACTAATATTTTATAGAATCTATTTACCTATAATTTTCTTTTCATTATATGTAGTCTTTTGAAAATTATTTTTTATCAGTTTTAAATTTTTTATCTAATAAAATTGAGTTCAAATTTTAAATCATTAGGACTAAATTATATGACAACTACTGGTTTATTTTTCATGGAGAAATTTATAACTACTTTAGTCAAAACTATATAACTTGATAAAAATTAAAAGTGTAAAAATGGTATAACGAAGAGAGACAGTCCAAAATAATGTTTAATAAAAGTGTGTGAATGGATGGTTAAGGTATTTATATAACATATACCTTCCCCTCCCTATTATTTCAATAATTTTTGATCTATTCTTCTTGAGGGTGACTTCCCATTTTTGAAAAGTATTAGCTATTACAAAAATGTCATACCTTAGAACTTATAAAGGGGGAACTCATCACCTCACTTCCCCTCAAAACAAAACCCACTTAGTTCAGACAAAAGTCTAACTGAACTACTTAAAAACATTATTTAAAACATTTAAGAGGTTCATGTGTTCCCAAAATACCATGCCTCAATGGATTAACCCCCTTTTCCAAGAAGATAATCCCATAAGTGTGGTATATATTATTAACATATTCTTTGTCATTTAAATTAATATTTTTGATCTTATTATTCATAATTTTTTTAAACCATCTTAAAATGATAATAAATTACCTCTAATATATTTTAATGTTTTTATAATTATGGTATAAGAATTAACCTTTATTTCTTTCTCTATTAATAAAAATGAAACTGTATTCGTGCATTGTGCGGGCTACTACCTTCACAATGTAATTTGATTCTTTTTATTAATTTCCTAACTATTATTTTACTAATATGGAATTTAATATATAATATATTACACATTTTTTCTGTTTAAATGAAATCATCATCCATTCGTACGTGTGGAATGCAACTTTTATGTAATGATTGTTTTTTATTTATCTTATCCTTAATTAAATACATATATGGTCCTTATAATGGTTTCAATGAATAAATATAATTATTATAAAATTAATTATTTTATAAAATGATAATTTTGATAACCTATAAAGAATATGATTGATAAACAACTTTTCTAAATTCAATAGTCCAAAATAATGTTCGAAAATAATGAAAATATCTTAATATTATGGAAAGACATAATATATGATATATATTTATTATAACCATTTTAAATTTTTATATATCACACTAATAAATAATAAATAAGATAATTATTCTTCTTGTATAATTTGATTATTATTAAACCTAAAAAAATTATCCATTGATCAAGGAATGTTCCTTCTAGGTCGGTTTGACAACCTACTTGTGAAATAGTATGAATTTATATCATGGATGACTAGGTGAAATTAATTACTAGACTAATATGATATAGATGTGTAAATAATGATTTTATTTGGTTCAAAAATTTTAATGTTATTATTAAACTCACAAATTAAGAAAACATATTTCTTTCCTAACATATCTTCAATTTATCTCAAATATATTTGTAATTTTGATGTTATGTGAAATTAATTTAAACATTTTCTAATATAGTTATGGAAATGGAATTTTGATATTTTATATTAAATTCCATATTTATATTTTCAGAAAAAATGCATATGATCTCCCACTACAAAGATGATCCAAAAAAAATAATGATATAATTATGATTCGGGTTTCCTCATAGCCTATTTGTTTCTATATCCCTCCATCAATAAACTATATCAACTAATATTCTTATGTACCCTTATATTAAGAACATAGAAATCCAACATTCATGATCAGATATTATAACATCCTTGAATCTCTACTCCCAGATGTGATTCTAAAAACATAATAGTTAAATTTCTGTCTTTGATAAAAAAAATGTGACCCAATATCAACCAACCAAATATTAAAAAATCAAATGAAATATTGGATCAATTTCTTCATGAAGGACCTCTTAGGTATATATTTTTATATAATTATGAAAACCTATTACATATCATTAAAAAATATATAACTGGTTCATAAAAATCTATATCATCCCGCAAAATTTCTTCATGTATATCACCATTCTTATACATGCCCTACCTAAAACCATTCATTATAACCTGAGGAAAGAAATCAGAAGAAAAGGGTGACCTTTTATGCTCAGTAAGGGTAAACAAGTGTGATATAAGTGATTACAGAATCATTACATGAGCATAAGTTTATATAAACATGAACTTTTCATTTCATAATTATACCATGAATATCATAGATCACAATCTTTAGTCATGGAATAAATATTGGATGTTCCTAAGTCATGAATCATAAAATAATCCTATAATATCATCTATGTTTGTATAAAATTTACATAATCCATTGAGTTGTGTAATATACATATACTTATAACGTTGTTAACATTTATAAATAGAAACACGTTTACTAATTATGTAATGGATATGAAACAAATATTTTGAATAAAATTATGGACATAAAATTTGTACCATGAAAAATATTATGGACATGAAATACAGAACCACAAACAATCTTATGGAAATGAATGGTAGGTCCACCAATAAATTTATGGACCTTAAATCTAGGTCTAAAAAAAACTTATGGACATCAAAGCCAAGTCCATGCATAAAATTATGAATATGTAATCTTATTCATGCATAAAATACTTACCTAATGTGTAATATATATTTAACTTATTAATTAGAAGGACATGTAGATATTATATTTCACTAAATAAATTGAAAAATAGATGTTCCATGAAATCATAAAACTTCCATCCTCTGAGTACTCATGAAAGGAAATATATTTCATCAATGTGTAACCCATTAAAAAGAGAGTGGGTTTCATCGACATGTTATTAAAATAATCATACACTATATATAAAAATAATAATGATGATATACTTTGATAATATCCTGATTAGAACATAATTTTCATCAAATTATGTTATCTTATATGTGAAATGATTTTGAAATTTCATTTGAAAAAATTATTAATGTAAATATAAATTCCATTTTAAAATGAATTCTCTTTATTTAAAAGATATGAAATTATAAATTAAAACATATTATTTGAAAATAAACATTTAAAATTGTAAATGAAGATTCAAATCATTAAGGTTTTCTGACAGTAGGAAAATATAAACATGTTTTATAAGTCAAAAAACATATGTTTCGAATTTTCATTATAAAATTCACAATGTACATCATTTTGAAAATGACAAGAAGATTACATTCAAAAAATTTAATTAAAAAAGTGAAACATGAGTAAAAATGAAATTAAAAATTTATATTAATATAGAAAATTCATTTTCAAATAATTTTTTTTAAAAAAATGGGCATGGAAGAGAAATATTCTATGGTGGAGGCTTAAAAATAAAAAAACTCAAATAATGATGAGATTGTGAAATAAACCCATATCAGTTGGGTATATTTTGAATCATAAGCCCCCTGAAATAAAAAAAATTAATTGAAACTATAAATTCCATGATTATAAATATATTCATGATATAATATGTAAAAGGGTCTGTATATACCCAATATAAAATAAAGATGTGGTGAATATTGGATATGTCTCCCAAAAGTAAAAAAGAGTTGAGAAACCCTTCACTTGAATATGAATCATCACGTTTGTTCTTTATATTCATAAATAATAAGCGTATGGTAACTATTTAATTGATATAAATTAATATTATTCATTTAATCTATCTCATTACAATTTTCAAATGATTACTTAGTCATTTATGTTCACATCGGGCATTTTAACGACATTTGATACATACGTCTAGAATGGATTTTGTACGTTAACTATGGTCAAATAGTTAATTATTCAAAAATATCCATTATTATAATAATAAAATAATTATACTTTTTTTATATCAATATTAATTTTAAATTCAAACATTACATATAATCTATAAAATTAACTACATTAAAATTATGGATACTGTATGTCGTATGTAAGTATGAGTTACATTTCGGGTTTTCAACGATCATTATGGAAAGATGGGAATATATTATTTATATATAACTACTTATAATCATATCATATATATCAAATTAATTTTAAAAATGTAATTATACATATCATCCATGATATGTGCCTACGAAAAACAAATCACATTTCTTCTTGGAGGTTGTAGTCCACACGTTTGCACAAATGATGCTATCATTTCTCAGTTAATGTGATGGAAAGAAGAAAAAAATATGAAATTATTATAATAGTAAAAATTTTATTAACATCATATATAAATATTAATTCCATCATTATAACTAGAAATGATAGATGGTGTGGGAAAATGAATTTTATTTGTTCATGAGGCAGTAGTCTTCCATACTAATGAATGCTAGATTTGTTTCCTAATTGATGGAATAAGGGATAGATGTAGGTATTGAAATTAACATAAAAACATGTTAGTGCATGGAAGACAGTGGTGTTATTATTTTAACATGGGTTAATACTATTTTGAGTAGTTTTAAGGAGAAATAAAGCTGAAATGATCAATTAAAAATGATTCATCTTCTTTCGAAAACCGCATTTTCTTAAAACCATAAGACCAACAAGATTTTTTTAATTCTAAAAAAAGGCTTCTAGAATAATTTTATTTATTATATCATGATATATTTTCATGTATTATTAGAACTAAATGGGTTATTAATTGGGAAGTATTCAGAATAAGAGGATCCCTTTTATAAGAAAGGTGTATGGCTCTCTTAAAATTTCTCAAAATATTAAATTAATATAAATTAATATTCCTTTAAAAATGAAAAATATTAAATTGAATATAGGATGATAATTAGTTGAAATAATCTCATAAAGTATTTGTTTACATGTTTAGGTAACATTTTTACCCTTATCAATTTTTTTTAACCCCTTGTTAACCCTCTTAAAACTTAAAGTGATAATAAGAATTTTTACTATTTGTGGTTCAATATTGTTGATAAAAGTGAAAAAATGAATATAAATGGACAATGTTTGAAATTATATACAAATATAATAATAAATTGTATTAATATAATAATTTATTAATTTTATATCAATTAATAAAATATTATTCATTATAAAATATCAACAATGCAAATTTATAGAAGTATTCAACACTTTGAATTTAACAATATCAAGACAAAACTTACTAATAAAAAACATATATTTCATTATATCACTAATATGTCATGTTAACAAATAAAATTATTTAATTAAATAATTGTCCTCATATTATATTACTTTTAATATTTTTAATATTATTTATTTGATTTTTCCATTAATTAAATTTCTACTGCATCAACCATTGTACAAGTATATAAGGTAATTATGTCTTCTATATAAATTAAAATAAATTTCCGTGATAAAGATAAATATTTTACATTTCAAAATAATATTTATAGATACACATATCTTTTAAATAATCTCATATTAATTATTTTGTGGTTATTAAAAACACGAGTTTGATACTTTTGACTTTTCATGAAATAAAATTCTATAAATCTCATAATCTCATCCAAATGAACCTAAAATGTCAATTACCCAATATTGGATTTTTATAACTGATCATTATTTCTAAAATATACTTTATGAATGTTTTTGGTCAATTTTTTAATCCTTATCATTTTATATATAACTCTACTTACAAGATTTAACCTTTACCGTGGTAACAAAAATTAGTAATGTTACTATTCATATTGAAAAAAAGAAAAGGAAAATATTGACTAAATTTGTAAATCATGATTTAAAATATGGGATTTATCATTAAAAATGTAAAACATGTTATTTTTTGATTTTAATGTAAAATAATTGTATAAAACTTTGATGAAAAACAGGTTTTTAGAAAATTCCATTTTTAAAAATATAAAATGTTATTATACTAAATTTATGTATAAAGTTTATTAAGAAACTCATAATTGTAATATTTTAAATAAATTTTAACTAATTATATTTTAATACCAATTAAATATATTATCTGACTTTATAAATATTTAAAATTGAAATATAGTTTTAAATAAAAATCTGTAATTTCCCTCATTCATTAAAAAATCAATATTTTCGTAAAATTATCACAAATTAATTTAAGATAATCTTGAGTTAATTATATAAATTTTTTAATATTATCAATTATGTTTAAAAAAAACTAATTATAAAATTTCCTATCAAAAAACAATAAATATATATTTTAAAGAAAAATTTATTTATAATGAATTAATTGGAATTAATAAAAATTTTGTTATTATTTATAAAAATTAATTAATATATTATCAATGAGTAGAGAAATTATATATTCCATAAATAATTTATCAACATTCCAACCTAATAATTTAATGTTTCAGATATAATGATCAAATAATAATAATTCATTATTTATTTAAGCCTGGTGTTGTGTACCTTGTACGATATCGAACAAAGTAATTACTTTTAAAATATTAGGATATGACATTCTCCCATTTTTTAATAAATTGTATACTCAAAATTTTAACTTGGTGATAGTAGTCTTGGTTTGAGTTTCTGAAATACTTTTTTTGAAATGAAACATCGTTAAAATGACCAAAACAAATTCCATTATAAGAGTGATAAATTGAAGTACGACTATCATCTCGAATAATAAAACCTAGGATTCCAAGTAGGATATTATTTAGGAATGTGAACACGAAGATATAGAAGATAAAAATAACTCCCAATTAATGATACATAGTGATTGGAAAAATTATTTAGAGAAAGTTATCCATTAGAAATCCATAAATCTGTAACGTATTAAAAGCTCATTGATTTCTGAGGAAGAAAAGTAAACAGATGAAATTTTTGATTCAATATAATTTTCTTGATGTTATAGAATTATATTATTTTAATGAAAATGAACATAAGTAAATATAAATTACATGAAAATTATAATTTCTTCCTTAAATCAATATCTATCAGAATCTAATATTTTTATCCAAATGAATAGTGTTTAAGATGAACTTTTCTTGACTTTAGCAGTCAAATAATCTTATAATGGATCTAATAATCAACAAAAAGATATTAATTTATTCCTATTGTCTTTAAGAATAAATAGAACAAATGTTTAGAAAATGAAAAGATGATTCCAAAAAATTTATAAACCATGAAATGAAGAAAAAACAACCTTAATCTCTATATTTTAACAGAAATAAAAAAAGATTAACATAAATGATTCAACAAATAACAACCCTTAATACTCATAAAAATCCTTTAGAATAATATTCAAATACAAAAAATATAAGTATTTGATCACCTCATCTTCAAAGATAAATGTATTATTTATGTCAAAAAATGTACCCTCCGTAAACATATAATATCTAAGATACACTAACCACTTTTATAAATAACCTTAATCTCCATATCCTCTCAAAAAAATCAGATATGCCTATAAAATTCAATTCATCCATTATTACTAAAAAAATTCAAAAAATGTATACTTACCATAATGTTATAGGGTTCCAAAAATATTGAATTTCTTCTAAAATGAATTTAACACCAAATCAATTTCCAATATCATGGTTATCTTTATGATAAAATATATATTCTTTAAATGGAATTAACTATTATCTATCATATTTTTTAAATAAAAAATGTTATACTACCTGGGAAATCATGTAGCCTAGTGTTATGTGATTCACCCTTGTCGGCCTTCAGTTGTTGGTTCAGGACGTGAAACCTTTATAGATGTGACAGGTTGTTAACCAACCCAAAATTTATCCTTTTACTAAAACAATATTAATATAATTCTAAAAACATTCAAAAAATTGGATGAACATCCTCAAAAATATAAAAACCAATAATTACATCAAATTAAATGAACTTATAAACATTAAATGTTATAAATACCTTTAATTATATTTCCATCAAAATTAAATGAATTATTCCATAAAAAATACTTCATGTTAATCATTAGGGGTACATATACCTATTCCAAATTATCAGTATCCTCATTAAAATTTCATAACCTAAAACCTTAATAGGGGTTTCTAAGACACCAAAAAAATGGTCAAAATCAATTATACATACCCATTATGGTATCTATAAATATTAATATGGCATCTCATTAAAATATCTTTTTATCCAAAGTTGTCTAAAATGACCTCTAATACCAACTGTAACAGCCCCAAACCCACACTCTTGGTTCCGATGCAAAAAACATGATCTTAAAATTTCTTGTATTTGATACCAATAAATGTTACCAAATTTCGACCATTAAACTCCTAAAAATAAAAATAAATATTGTAACAATTCTATATTATTGTACCATTAATGTTTATAGTTTAATATAATTAAGAAGAACTATTACATATTATCCAAAAATAAACAAATGGTTCATAAAAATCTATAACATATCCAAATATTTCATCATGTATAGAACAATTATTATAAATACACTAATTAGAACCTTTATTCATAACATGTACAATGGTAATATAGTGATTGGGATTAACATACGTGGGTATTAAATCATTTTATATTAATATTCAGCACATTAAATAATTACTTCTTTTAAGACCACAATAGTTTAGTGTATTTAGAAACATAGAACACATTATTCTAATTTGGATAAAGATTCTAATTACCTCACTTAAATATCTTCCCCTTTAGTATTTCTATTTAAAACATTTCTTTATAACCTAGGGAAAGGGAACATAAGAAGTAGTGATCTTAGATTCTCAGTTAGGGTAAACATGTGAGATACGTAAACATAACATGAGTATAAGGGTATTGGAACATGAGAATAAAATTTGAAGATGATACCTCATATATCAAAGATCATATATATGATTCATGGAATAAATATTGGCATATCATAAACATGAATCATAATGAAATTATGATAATAATCCATGAAAGCATAAAATAATAATTATTCATGGAATTTTTTCAAACACATAAGTATATAAAATGATTTTTAGAGTATTAAAGGATCAATTCAAAGGCCATCATAGTGAAATAGGTTCTCTGCCCAAAACATCTTGGTTGTCATGGTTCAGTCCCATGAACATATTAGTAAAAAAGATTCACTCCCAAGTCAATATTAGTAGACAATGATCTTTAATAAACCATGTTTACACCCAATACCATCTATGTCTATCTCATGTGATATAAATTTTTACACAATGCATTGGAGGTAGAAATAGGTCTCATCCATCTCATAATGAAGTCATACATACATGTGTGATGTGATCATAAAACATTATATCATAACCCATGAATTAATATGGGTAAAATAAACATTTCACCATGTTGTAACCTGTGGAAAAGATGTAGGTTTTATAATCATTTCATCAAAGCATAAACCACGAAACAAAGCGGGATGCATAAGAATATAACCCATGAATGATAATTGAGTTTCATAAAAATATAACATGTGAATGAGAAACGGGTTACATAAAAATCATCCCATCAAAACATAAACCATTTGAATAAATAATGTGAATAAAATCCTTGGATCATATCCCAAGTAAGGTTTGAGTAACACCAAAATATGTCATCATATAGGGAACATAAATTTTTAGAAATCATTGAAAAAAATTTCTTGGGGAATGTATCCTTTATTCTTTGAATAAATTAGTTTTTAAAAAATAAAACATTTGAGAAAAATTTTGTTTGAAAATAACCGTTAAAACTTATAAATCAATCTTGATAATATTTCGAAAAACATTTTCCTTGAAGATTAATAACATAAGATAAAAAAAATTGAAATCAGTTTTCTTTGAAAAATTATAAATAAAGCATAAGAAAAATAGTATTTACACTTATAAAATAATATTGAAAACTTTTTTAAATCATTTTTCATTGAAAAAATTTTTCTTTTAAATTTAATAATGGAATCTTGAAAATATATTGATAAACCTTTTTCATTAAAACTAATAAAACCCACTTGAAAAAAATTTGAAAACCATTTTATAGGGAAACATATAAAGGGTGCTTGAAATTTTTTTGAAAATATTTTTCATTAACTAATTTTTAAATAATCATGAAAAAATATGAAAACCATTTTTTATTTAAATCAGATAAAGTATGCTTTGAAACTATTAGAATACATTTTAAACATAAAATATTTTTGAACAAAATTATCTTTGAAAACCATGTTAAAAATAAATATTTCCAGAATATTTTGAAAACAAATTCTTCCAAAGAATATTTTATACTAGTAATGTAATCTTTAAAGGATGGATTTTCATGACGAAAGATAAATCTCTGCATATCGAACATTCCTTTTGTATCATAAAATGTTTTGAAAAGTGCCTAGATAAACAATGTTTCATTTTTAAAAATAATTTTATTAAAAATGTAAAAGATTAGTAAAAATTAATTTTAAATAACCTATTATAAAAGTAGAAATTTCTTTGAAAACAATTTTAGAAAACATGGTTTTGGAAGAACATGGATTTTTGACCGAAACGAAAAATAAAGTCTGATCCTCTTAAAAAAATATCCACATTATCATAAATACCAAAGAGTACAAAATCATAACCATTACATGAATATATAATTAATAACTAAAGTATAATGAAATTAATTCTAGTTATTTGGATATGGATAATAATAATTCATCAATGGAATCATAATTAAATAAAATCTTAATAAGTGATGAGATATAGAAATAAATTATTACCACTTTGGTAACATTTTTTCATAATACCCATGAAATAAAATAATTAAATAGAGAATAAATAATCATAATAAGAATTATATTAATTATATAATTTCTCAAAGGTTAGTATATAAACCCATTGAAATATATAGGTTTAAAACATTTCATGTCTCTCAAAGAAGGAAAATCGAGACTAAACATACTTTACTAATTTGTTGACTTTTGAACCATAATCCCTATGTAATAAAGATAATCAAGTTGATATGTAAATACACCTAAATTTAAGAATAATAAAATTATAAAACATTATTGGGTAGTATATACACCACATTAAAGAAATAAGTGGTGAATAAGGCATAAGTATTCTACAAATAAAAGTGAGACAAGAAACACCTTATCTTAAGTCTTGATTTTCGTTGTACACATTTATATATCTTCAATAACAGAAATAATTATGTTATAAATCAACCAAAGAATTATATAATTATATATAATAGAAAATATTATTTGATTATGACAATATATTAGCTATTTGTTAAGAATTTTATGTTAATGTTACATTTCAGGTAATATCTACTTTGTTCTTTGTTTATGTTTTGACTTGTTATTCTTGATCCTATTACATAGATAGTAACATACATATTTAATGAATTTAAAAAATGGTATAAATACAATATATGTTCAGTATATAAATATTTATAATATATATATATATATGAAAAGTAATATATTCTTTAAGGAAACAGTAGGCCATGTGGATTTATGAAAGTTGTTTCCATTTTTTTAATATTGAAATAAATAAAAAAAGGAAAAAAATATATATTTATTTATATTTTTTAATTAAATTAATTTTATTATTTATTATATATAATATACATTTAGTAAAACCATCTTCAATACATTCAATGAAAAGTGTGAACGAATCACATTGCTTGGAGGAAGCAGTAGTCTACTAGTGCACAAATAAAGATATCATATTTACATAAAATTGAAAGAATGATGTTATTTTATATATAATAATTAAATAAGTATAAAGGTATAATAAATATGACATATATGATTTAAAAACATTATATACATAATACTTCTCAACCATTATAGGTTGTAAAGTAAAAAATTAATGTCATCATTTCATGAGGCGGTAGTCTGCTATATACATGAAAGGTATGGTCATTACCCATTTGATGTAAGTGTGTATAGGTTTAGGTATTAAATATATTATGAAAACATATTAATATATATTGGATAAAATGGTTATTATATTAACATGTAAGAATGATAGTTGAGGAGGTGGAGAAAGAAAAAAAAACAAAATATTTTGTTGAAGGATGTTACATATTTTTGTGGTAACTCCTTTTGGTTTTCACAAAAGGACTTCCTTAGTTGGAGATATTACCAATATGAGTTATCTTGTTTGAATATATGGAATTTTTTAGGATAAATTTGATTATTTTTTACAAGATAATGTTCATTTAATTTTTTTATAAATATGGGATGAGTACCCTTTTTTAGGAGAGGAGGAGTGGTATTCTAATAAATATTAAAAGGCAAATAATATTGAGTGGTCTCCTTTACATCATGTACCTCTAAAAATTTCCATTTTAGATCCATGAAAATATTATGATGAAATATATCTAGAAAAAATATTTTTTACATGTGTATATGTTATTTACCCCCATAAAATTGTGTTTAAATTCTAAGTAATGTTGTTTTTACAATAATCACAATAATTAATTTTAATTACTTTCACAAATATATTGGGTCAAAAAATTAGTTTAAATTATTAAAAATTATAAATTTTAAGGATAAAAAATAACTAACCCAATTTTCTAAATTATAATAAAATCAGTGGTGTAAATTAATTAAAATTAATCCCCCAAATATTCCTCCACAATAGTTTTTTAAGAGGGGATGAAGATGCATGATACGAAACCCACACTAAATTGAGACTGGGTAGATCTCTCCCACCCAAGAGGATTGAATCTCTCCTCATATGAATATCGACATAGATTCTCTCCATGGTTACCGAAAGGCATGTATAAGGCTCAAGATCTCGAAAATTAGCCCATCTCTTCTACTAGTTTTCCAACTGGCATCATTGTCTTCTAGGAGAGTCACATTCCGCAACGTATTATTCAAAAGGGTTCCATGTCTTATTTCTTTGCATCATATTGTATAATCACACAAAGGATATAACTATGTGATAATTCATTCATATCATGAATTTATCTTTCCAGTGGAATGCAACAATAGAAATTTTCGGACCTACATCCCCATATTTCTATAATATGGGGCTTCAGTTGAGTTTAAATGCATCTCGTTAGGGGGGGGGGGCGTTTTTTCATTTTCTATTTCCTTCCTTGAATTGAATGATGATGCCTAGGGTTGTGGGTTAGTAAACCTAAATCAAGGAACCCATTGGATCTACAAATGTACACCCATCATTAGTCTTCATTACCTTAAAGACACATTTTCACATGTCTGGGTAATGATACATGGCATAAATTGGTTTTAATAGCATTCTGAAATTCTATTCAATATTTCCTCTACAATAGGTATCCTGGTCCATATTGACCAAGCCACTGAGAAAGCTTCCATTGGTAATTTTTCATCAATATTAGTATAAGTCGATTTAGGATCCCCAATGATTGAAAAATTTATTCTCTCTACCTCTAAAAATGAAATCAGTTTGAGAATTATGTGTGAACAATTACTAGTGTTTTGTGATATCTATTGTATGACTGCACAGTCTAGCTATGTATGTAGATCCGGCACTAAATGTACTAATTTCATGCTAAGAGGAAATTATGAAATTTAATTCAGTAGAAAGGAAAAACTCAAACCCTCTCAAGGAATTTCTCATATGCTGAATCCAAAACCAGGGGAACCTACAATCCCTGAGGCCTAATGAAATGCTTCTGAAAATGTCCAGAATGTACCACCCCAACCTGTGATGAAGACCCATGGCCATCCACCAATTTAGTTATCTCACTTGGAAATGGGGGACCATTTCTATCCTCATCTGGTTTGTGCAATTAATGATAGTTGGGATGATATTTTAGAAGTTACCTACATCTCTGAAAGAAATATCTCATTTAGATATTCTTTGCTTACCTGAAATGAAGGGGACGAAAATAACTCAGAATGAGAAGATAGTCAAAATAAGGATGAAAAATCAGCTCAAGAAATGGAAGATGAGATTGTAAGGTAGTAGATGCATGATCAAAAATGGAGAAAAAGAATGATCAGACTTGATGATGCAACCTCAGAGAATGTTAGGTCCAATCAATAAAGGGAAAAATTAAAGTCCACAACTGAATATGAAGTTTTAATTATGACGTTCCATTTCAACACTTCAATTACAAGTATAGAAGCTGCTTTCCAAGCATTCTCAAGTTGTCATGATGTGATAATTTTTTCTAGAGACCCCTAATTACTACAGGCATTGGGTGTAATCAGAAATGAAATTGTGGATTATTTCACCATGATGTTGGAAAAATCTGATGACCTGCATCCAAAAAAGGTCGAATGCCAATGAGGATTACTGCATCTCCGAATGATAAGGTGCATTGTAATATTAGCACATCTAATACTTTTGATTTTCTCCCTACAGTATCAAATAATAACTATCCCACTACCTCTTTCTCTTCTCTCATAGTTTCAGATGATGCAGATAGCTGATGGATGCATGTGAGGGAAAAGAGAGGTCGATGTCTAGGTGGAAAGGGTGGGTGAAATCCGTATCACAGCATGAGTACCTTCTCTAGAACTGTGTAATTTTTTCTACATGGTCAAATATGTTTGTTTAGGTTCTACTATATAACCTCAACTATTGATTTTGTTTCTTTTAAAATAAATAGTACATTGTGCCTTATCTTTTATATAAAAAAATAGTTTTTTGAGAATTATTTTAAAAAAACGTGAATTGTTTTTATATCCAATTACAAAGTGAAATTGATTCAAATGACATAAAAAGGATTAATTTTTTTCAAATTGAAATAAATTTACTATAAAACCAATTAAAATTAAAATTTAACTATATAATTTAATAATAAGAAACATTAGTTTTCATATAATTTTTTGGTTTTTTACTTTTCATTAAAAAAATTTCAGAAAAATATATAAAGGGTACTCAATATGAATAACATAAATATAATTGAAAAAGGACATTGATACCATCAAAATTATTTATAATAGGAAAACAATTAATTTCAAGACTGTTTTTCCTAAAATTGAAGATTTTTTATGAAAATATATACTTAGTTGATTTTTGGACAACCCCAATATTTTTTGTTCCTTGATCAATTTCCAATTCATATCTTACTATAAGTAATAAAGGTGAATCATTCATTATTTTTGTACTAATATATCATGTGGTATAATGATAATTCATTCCATCATTCTTTATTTAGCATCATAGAAATAATTTTAGCCCATGTTATCCATAATGTGTAAATCCTCATATGGAGAGATGATACGTGAACATATAAAACCTCATCTTAAGTTTAACTTAAACCATTAGAAATATTTTTAACCTTATTTCACTTTTAAAACATGGAAGTATAAAACCTTAGGCCTCTAAATATCTCATAAATATATTAGCATTGATCCCCATTATATCATAAAGTAGCTCTTTCTTGTCACATACAAAACATGTGAATACCATAATCATGAATTTTCTTGAAACATTGTATTTTTAATAAATACTTATTAAAAACATGTATGTTTAATTATTCCAATTTTTATTGGATATATTCCTTAAATTAAAAAATTCTGTAAAATCCATCCATTATAGAAAAAAATACTCTCTCAAAAAATCCATTATTAGTCATGAGGTAATCAGTATCATCTAATTTATTTAATCATATCATATATATATATATATATATATTTATATATTTATCTAAACATAATTATATCAAAATCAAGAACATATTAAGGGTTATCTTACCTTATTAAAAAATTCTCCTTGAAATTAAATCACTTTCCTAGTCCATCAGAACCATTCAAAAAATTATTGAAAATCCTTAGCGAAAAATAAAAAACTGAAAAATACTTATATTCTTCATAATTCTTGAATCCAAATATTTAAAAACACCAATCATTCTACTTCAATTATTTGAATGGCATATGTCCTTCCTTGGTATAAAATTAAATTCCAAATTAAGGGTATTGATTTGGGTAATTCTCATGCTCTCTACAGATAATACACTGAAAGTCATGTAAATTCGTCACTCTTTGAAACTTTTTCCAACACAAATAACATCTTATCCTCTATTTGAAGTATTTATCATGGTTTTTCTTCCCTTGTTCCTAACATGTAGGAAGCTGAATCTTTTTCCCTCTATATTTCATACTATGTGAAAATTTATAATATTTCATAATCCTATTATTCATTGTGTTATTAATATCCCCAATGTTGAAATTTTTAATTATATATAATGATAGTTGATTATTTTAAATCATGATATATTTCTCTATAGTCATTATCCAACTTCACTACTCCTAATCCCCAAATTACCCATTAGATTAAATGTTAACACAATACCTTCTTCTTGCCTCCATTCACTAAAACCATAAATCATAGTGTGAGAAACATTTATTATAGAGGGAAATCATATAATCATGGAAAATCACTTATAAGATGTCCAAATTATGACACCTTCTCTAATATATTGTTCCTTAGGATTATCCTTAGAAACGTAAATAGACATACACTTAGAAATTCCCCTAGGGATCTCATTAAAGTTTTCACAGCATAGTTTCCAAATGATGACTGAGTCGTTCTTTAATAACAACTACAATGGCCCATGAATAATATACATGGATATTACATCATTTTAGATTATTATTTACTACATCACATTCCCAAGGACCAAAATAGTTTTATGTATTTCGAAACCTAGAACAAATTATTCTAATTTTGTGAATGGTCTAAATCATCTCCCTTAAATATATAACATTTTAGTACTCCAAATTAAAACATTTCTTAATAACTTAGGGAAATGAAACATATGAAATGGTGTGCATGGATGCTCAGTAAGGGTAAAAAAGGTAGATATGTATGTATAACATGATAATATGGGTATGAGAACATGATACTAACATTTTAAGTTCATATTGTGCATATTAAATATTATATACATGATTCGATGAATAAATATTATCTATTCGTAAGACATAAATCATAAGGGTATTAAGATAATAAGCTAGAAAATCATAACATTGAAATATGACATGGAATTATAGAATACACATAGTCATATAAAATGTTTTACATTGTAGTCAAGGGTTAATTCCAAGGCAATCTTAGTGGAATGGGTTCACTCACCAGGCCATCCTAGTAGTCATGCTTTACTCACATTACCATTTTAGTAGTCAAGGTGTACTCCTAACAATATCTTAGTTGAAAAAGTAATTTACCAAACTAAATTCACTCGTTATTCTAGTCATATCAGTATCATTAGATATAAATATTTACCCAACTTATTAGAGGGAGATGTGGGTCTCACCCATCTTATAATGAAAACATTCATACATGTGAAAAAATTTCATAAAAATCATATCATAACCCATAAAATGAAATGGGTATCATAAAAATGTTTTCATATTTTAACATACGGAAAATATACATGTTTCTTAATCATTTAATAATATCATAAACCATGAAAATTATTGGTTTTCAAAAGAATTTAACCAATGAAATAGAAATGAGTTTCATAAAAATATAACTCATTATAGAGTAATAGGATTCATAAATATATAATATGTATAATAGAAATTTTTTTCATGAATATCATGCCATAAAAACATAAAAAATTCAGATAAATAATATGAATGGAACAATTAATTCATATCCCAAGTAATGCATGAGTAACACTGATGTATTTCATCCTAGATAGAACTTCATTTTATATAAATATTTTAAAATAATTTCTTGAGTAAATTTTACTTTTTAATTTGAAAAAAAATACTTTTAAAAACATTAAACATTTTGAAACTCATATTCATTAAAAATATCATGGAAAAATTACAAAGGATGATTGA
This sequence comes from Viscum album, assembly GCA_963277665.1. Classification (NCBI taxonomy): domain Eukaryota; kingdom Viridiplantae; phylum Streptophyta; class Magnoliopsida; order Santalales; family Viscaceae; genus Viscum; species Viscum album. Next base: position 1,017,213,178 of record OY728141.1, on the reverse strand, counting down.
AAACATTTTGAAAAGATTTTTCTTCAAAACAGACAAATAAATCTTGTAAACGATTTAAAATGATTTTTATTTGAAAACACGTAAAGGAATGTGGAATATTTTTTGAAATAAAATCATTGAAAACTTATAAAATAAGATTGAAATCATTTTAAATACATTTTTCTTTGAAAACATAGAAAATAAGCTTTAAAACATTTTTAAAATTTTATCATTTAAAATTTAAAAAAGAATTTTCGAAACATTTTGAAAACCATTTTCTTTTCAATAGTATAAAACAATATTTAAAAAATTAAAACATTTTTCTTTGAAACATATAAAAGAATCTGGAAAACATTTTGAAAAAAAATTCCTTAAAAATTTATAAATAAATATTAAAAAAATATTTAAAATTGATTTCCTTGAAAACATATAAATTATGTTTGGAAGAATTTAAAATATTTTTTAAAGTTAAATTTTTTTTCAAATACATTTTCATTCAAAAACACATTAAAATTAATGAATATACAAAATATTAATATAAATATATTTCTTAAAAATAAATATTGTAAACTTGAAAAGGAATATTCAATGGAAGGGCATTCATGATGGTGGAAAAATCCATACATGGTGAAAATTCCATTTACATTGTAAAAAGTTTAAAAAGTGCCTTGATTGGAAAAAAACAAATTCATTTTTAAAAACTATTTTGATATTAATGTAAAAAATAGGTAAAATTTTATTTTAAAGAAAATATGATAATAGTATTATTTTTTTTCATTTTATAAAAAAAACTAGACGAACAATGATTTTCTACAATAAATGAAATAAAGTAATAATTTATTAAAAGTGTTTTATTATATAAAGTATGTTCCAATGAGTAGAAAAATGGTATCATTAATTGAATATATCACGAATAACAAGAGGAGAAAAAACTCATTTTAATTATTGAGATATATATTTTAATATTTAATAAATGGAAGCACACACATATACAATCCAAATAAATGATGAGACTAAATCAATGAACTATTACAACATTCGTAACATTGAATCATAATACCCATGGAATAATAAAATTACATGAATATTATAATATCATGATAATAAGTATATTCTTGATATTACAAGTAAGAATGGTAGTATATACACCCCATATAAAAATTTAGGTTCACAACATGACATGTATGTTAAAGAATGAAAATTTAGAGAATAATTACATTACAGATTTTTTAACTTTTGAACCATAACCCCAATATAATTAATTTCATCAAATAAAAATTTAAATATACATAAATTTAATTATAATAAACACAGAAAACATTTATGAGTATTATATACACCACACAAAAGAAATGAGTAGTGAATAAGTCATAAGTCTCCCAAAAATAAATGTAAGACGAGAAAACCCATATCTTAAGTATTGGAATTCGTCATACATGTTGAAAACTCTTGTAAAATAAATATAAGTTTACTTAAATATACCACAAAAATATATTAATATATATAATACCATATATTATTTTATTATGACTATATATTACTTGTTCAATGACACTTGCATGTTAATGTTACAATCCAAGTAATATTCAATTTTTTTTCATATATGTTTTGAATTATTATTCTTGATCCTAATACTTATATAATGATTTAATAATTTATATAATGTTAAAAAATTTATCAATATCCTATATATTAATTATATAAATATTTCTAATAATAAATAAAATATATAAATATGAAATGGAATACAGAGTTCATGGAGAAGGTAAATCGTACATACGCATGAACGTTGTTTCTATTTTGTTGTTGTTTAAAAAAAGTAAATGAAATATTTATATATATTACTATTATTATTTAATTATTATTAGTATTTAAGAAATGTAATATACATTTACTAAAACAATCCTTAATACATTACATGAAAATTGTGAATGAATCACATCACTTTGTGGAGATGGTAGTCCACACGTCCACAAAAAAAGTTATTGTATTTACAAAAAAGGAAAATAATTAATGTGTGTTTTATATAAAAATTTATAAAGCATAAATAAATGATAAATATAATATATATCATTTTAAAAAATATTTTCTATTATAATTACCAACCACGAGTGGTGGTAAAGGAAATATGAATGACATCATTTCGTGAGGTGATAGTCTTCCATACACATGAATGGTAAGTTCGTTGCCCATTTTAAAAAATGTGTATAGGTGTTGCTAGAACTATTTGAAGGAAAAAATATAATTATATTTTGGATAATTATGTTATTATAAAATAATTAAATAATAATAAATGAGGTTGTGGATAAATGAAATAAAACAAAAGCTCGTGTTGAATGATGTTACCTCTTCTTTGGATAACTCCATTAGGTTTGCACCAAAGGGCTTCCTTGGATGGATTAATGCACCAAGTAAGGCCACTATGATGGAGTGAGGGAAGTTGGGAAGATATTGTTTTAGGTTTTGGACAATATAATGGATTTATATGTGTGCATAAGTAAGGAGTGAGTTCTCTTTTTTATAGTGGAGGATGAATGACATTCATGAAAATATTAAAATATGAAAGCTATTAAGAGGTCTCTATTACATGATATGCCTCTAATAAATGTTTATTTTTAATAAAAGATTGTATGTGTTTGAAATATGTCCAAATAGAGATTTTGGAAATTTTTATAGCTTTTTCTTGCCCCGTAAATTAATGTTTTACTACTAAGTAATCTTTCTTTTACCTAAATCATTGTAATTAATTATAATTACATATAATAATATTTTTTTTTTAAAAATAAATTGTCCTTATTAGAAATAATAAAGTACAATGATTCCAAATATTTAAACCATTTTTATAATTATTCTTATAAATGAGGCATAAATTAATTTAAATTTAGTCATAGAGACGTGTCATGACATCGGGTTTTTAAGAGAAAAAGTTTAAAAGATTAAATTGTTTTTATATAAAAAATCAATGATAAATTTTTCATAATTACATAAATTTGATTAATTTATATAAAATTTATCTAAAATAAATTTAATACAAACTGAAAATAAAATTCAACTATATATATAAATTAGACAAAAATTGTTTTTTCAATTAAAATTCAGGGTTTTTCATTATTCATCAATAAATGAACCATCTTAGGAAAATATAAAAAAAACCAACCAAAGTAAATTTTTTTATTCCTATTTCAAAAAATAAATTTATTTCTTCAAATGAAATTTTTAATTGTCAAAAATCATTTTTAAAATGGTGTTTCCATTAAAAGGTGGAAAAACTAATATAACGAAAAAATATATATTTATTGATGAAGTTGGATTTATAATTATCTTACACATTTATAATATATTGGATGAGAGTAAAAAATGAACGAATATTTAATATATTAATTTTATTGAAAACATTCATCTAAAGTGGGTTTTTTAATTTATTGAGACAAAACTGTGTTTTTACATAGGGAAAAAATTTTCTATGAAAATGAATTTTATATTATCAAATAGTTAATACTTTTATTTGTAACTAATTTATAACCTAGTTAGTCATTTTATATACATGTGTAAATAATATTTTCACACAATAGTTAATCTTGATTATAAATTCCATTCCAATACATAGGTGGTTACAATAATAAAATTTTAATAACAATATTGATAGTATATTGTTGTTTAGTATAACAAGGACTTTCATGTACCAGAAGATATTGAAAGAACTAAGAAATTTATATAACACAAACCAAACATAGTTTTTATGTACCAAAAGTTCGTCTACATGTTTTATATAGAAAAATATTAACAAGGTGTTGTGTATAAAGTAATCCAAACTTACTACATTCATATAAAAAATCTATATTTAGTGTTGTGTCAAATGAAGAATATCCAAATGGTTAAATTAATTCAAAAAATATATTTCACAAAATATCAAGGTTTTACATGAAACATAAGAAAAGGGTGTGATGGGATGATTTTTAAGGGTAAAAAGGGATATATCAATGATTAATTAATCATAACATGAGAATAATAGAATAATAAAATTAACTTAACATTGGAAAATTATACCCTATATATCATTGGTCATAATCTTGAGTCATGGTGAAAATAAAGGTAGTTCATAAGACATAGATCATAAAATAATTAAATAAAATAAGGCATGAGTGCACGAAATTAACCCAAGACATGGAGTTATTTCATACAAATAAAAATTATAACATTCTGAACATGTATAAGTACAAATAGGTTGACTAATTATGTTATGGACATGAAATCAAGTCCTTGCATAAACTTATAGACATAAAAATAGGTCCACAGATAATCTTATGGACATTAAATTCATGAAAACACATAAAATTATTGAAATTAAAAATTGTTACACATAGAAACTTATGGACATGAAATCCTAGGACACAGAAAAACTTATGGACAATAAAGCCATGTCTATGCATAAAATTGCGAACATGAAATCTTTTTCACGCATAACGTATTTACTTCATGATTAATTCATATTTACTAAATTCATTGGAGGAATATATTTCTCCTAACAATAAAATAAATAAAATATTGGATATGTGTTCCTTAAGATCATAAAACATTCTTTATCTCAGAACACATGAAAAGAAATTAATTTTATCTAAGTAGAACCTATGGAAAAGGGAACAACTGTCATTAACATCGTGTCATCATTAACATAAAACATAATGAAAAAAATAAGGATGATATAAATGGACCATATCCCTATGAAAACATATTTATTATAAAACAATTTCATCTTAGATGGAACAAATATTTTTAAATATCACCTGAAATAATTATTTAGGAGAATAATAGTTCTATTTTAAAATCACATATCTTTTTTAAATTGGTTTTCACTTATAAATGAAAACATTTTCATTGAATATAAATTAATAAATATTTAAATATTCTTCAAATCATTAAGGAATCATGATTTATGGAAAATAAAATCATTCTGTATAAGATAATAATCATTCCTTAATTTTTATTTTTTAGAAATGTCACAATGTACAACTTTTGGAATTTGAAATATTGATTCCTTTCAAACTATTTTGTAAAAAAAGTGTAATTATTATTTTTAAAATTTCTAGTATAATTGAATTTTTTTTATAAATATAATAATTAATGAAAAATCCTCCCAAGTGTATACTTAAACACAAACAATCATGAATACTGAATTGATTGTGAAATAAACTCTTATCACATGGGTATATTTTGAATCATACGCCCCATGAAATAAATTAAATAAAATGAAACATCAAATATCATGAAGTCATATATATTAATGATATAATATAAAAAATGGGTAGTATATACAAAACATAAAACAAATAAGTGGGGAATATGGCATATGTCTCAAAAAAGTAAAAGTGAGATGTTAAATCCATGCCCTGAGTCTGACTCATCACATATGTTCTTTGTATTACTAAATAGTAAACTTAGGTAAACTTTTAAAATTTTTCAATAACTATTTTAAATTTTTATTATTCATTTTATCTCACTTATTATCTCATTATAATAATTATTTAATGATATTTGTTTACGTCTAGAATTTAAGCAATATTTAGAATATAAGTCCATAATGAATTTTATAGGATAACTCAGTCAATGAGGAAATTATTACATAATATTAAGAATAAAAATAATTAAGAAATATTTTTTTTATCCATTGTACTTTTAAATCCAAAAATTATATATGGTCAATAAAAATTAACAATGGTACAATCAAGGAGATGGTAGGTTATACGTACCTATGAGCAAAGTTTCCATTTTACAATGATCATTATTGATAAAGGTTATGTATTATTTTATATTTGAGTAATTATAATCATTAAATATATATAATATTAATTCTTTAAATATAATTATATATATAATCCATGATATTTTTTGATGGATAATGAATCACATCACTTCTTGGAGGTGTTAATCCACATGTACGCACAAACGACGTTATCATCAGTGCATGGAATGTTAAAAAGAAAAATGATATATTATACTTTTAAAATGATAATTTTTTTTAATATCATATATAAATATTAATTACATCATTATAACTAGTCACGAGAGATGATAATGAAAAATGAATTATATCGGTTCTCGAGGCGGTAGTCCACTGTACACACGAATGATAATTGTGTTCCCCTTTTGATGGAAAAGAAGGATGTAAGTTATTAAATTAAAATGAAAACATATAATTACATGGAGGATAATAATTTTATTATTTTATCCGGGATTAAGAATATTTGAAGTAGGTGGAAGGAAAAATAAAATAGAAAAACTCGATTAAAATGGTACATCTTCTTTGGACAAACCCTTTTTCATAAAATATTAATACCGCTAAGATATGTATTAGTAAACAATATACCTCTAGAATGAGGATATATATTATATTATATTACATTGTAAGGTATTTCTTAAAAAATGGGTTTTTATGAGTGAAGGGATGGTAATAAGGGGTTCCCTTTTATAATAGAGGGGAGGTCCACTCGGGATACTCTAAAAATATTATGTTAATATAAATTAATATTCCTCTCCAAATAGTTTAAATTTTTGGTATTTATAATATAGGATGAAAATGGAACAAAAAAATATAAATTTGTAAAGACCCAGAAATTCCATGTTTTTTAGTTAATAATATAGGAATTTTTCGAGTCTTTAAAAATTGATGGTGCGTGATTCTGAGGCCCAGTGTGCCGGGAATGAATTTATGAAAATTTTTAAGGTACGTTCAGTAAACATGGGAGTGGGTTTTTGTAACATTTGAACTGGTGGTCAGAATTGAACTCCAAGGGCAACATTGAACTCACAACACTGGTATTCGTTTAAGGAGACTTTCACCTTGTCCGCAGAAGGACGAGGTTGAAATATAGAATTTTTTTTCCTGAAAGACTGATATAAAAAAAATGTTAACAATTTTATTTTATTTTTGTTGAAACTGTTGAACATGGGTTATGGTGGTGGGGACCACCCGAGCCTAAACCTCCCATGTAAGGTTCTGGAGGTGGGGACCACCAAACCTAAAACCCCCAATTTGAAATTAATGGCAGGGACCACCATACCCCTTTTAATGGGTGAGAAACCTCTCAACTACACATTAATCTTTTCCTCCCATTAATTGGAGAAAATTAAATATTCCAATGTGGTACAATTAATTGTGCCAAAAATTAATTGTGTCCACCCTTTTAATTTGATAAACTTAAATTATCATGGGGGCCTATTTCACATTTTGGGTGGAATTGGGAGAGGGTAACACTCTGGAGGATTATGCTCTCCAACGAAGAACATGTTATCTAATGAATAATGTGATTCCCAACAAAGAACATTCATGGAAACGAAGAATGTCTTCAATGACAAAGAACTGATGATTGAGGAAACACCGACGTCACCGACGTCCGTCGATCCCCAACAACTTTATCTCTTTCCTCGTAACCAACGTAGACAAATCTCTGTGGTAGGGTTTTAGTTGTGTATGATTTTAAATTCCCATGTTCTTCCCTTTTAAAATAAATAATGTGGTTCAACTCTTTAACTATTTTATCCATGAATGATTTCTTTTTCTGGTTAGGAAATAATCATTTTGGGAGATTGTAGGGTTTGATGTTCTTCATTAAAGATTTTGTTGAGCCACTTGCTACCGCTCTAATGTGAAGGATGTGGGCCAAAAAAGCATGGAATAACCCTTCTGTAATTTCTTTTGGTATGTTCTTCACGATTGAAGAAGATGGCTTTATTCCAAGGAGACAAACAAGAACGGTGGCCGGCACCCCCACCGGCCGCGACGAAGACTATTGTGCCATAGCATCGCACCGCGGCCTCACCGCCTCACTACCCTATGCACTGTCTGTGGACACTACTGCCCCACAGTCTCACGCCCCGTGGCCCCCACTTCCATGTGGCCTCGACGCCCAGGGCCATCGCCACCATGCGGCCCTCGCGCTGCCTGCGACCTCTACTGCCCACGGCCTCGCGCCGCCCATGGACTCGTTGTCCCACGGCCACCGCGGCCTCGCGCCGCCCTTGCGGTCTCTACGGCCCCACACCCTTGCCACCCCATGACATAGCTGCTATGAGGCCCCCATGGCCTCGCACCACCATTGAGGCCTCCGCAACCCCATGACCTCGCCGCCCTGCAGCCTCCCCGACCTGCGGCCTTGCCACCCCGTGGCCACTGTGGCCTCGCACCGCCATCACGACCTCTGTGCCACCCATCATGGGATGTGCTAGACCTTGCGTGCTGGACCAGACCCAGCAGACTGGGTCGACTTGAATCGGGGTGGATTGTCCCAGGCTGGGTCAGGCTCGGTCAGTCCGACTGGGTCAGACCAGACCCGGGCCAACTTGGATCTTTTCACTCTATCAGCCATAACATTGGAACCGAGCATCCATTTGACTAACCATCAGTGGTGATGGAAACCATGGAGTAAGATGGTCCCTTTTAGTATACCCCACTATAGTTTTGGAGAAATTTGGAGTACGGTCAGGTTCAATAGAGCATGAATCTAGTTGGGCCCTCAGGAATAAAAGGCTCATAACTCACAGACCTGTAGTTTTATTGACACACCGTCTATTGTGTTGAGACTCCTATGGAATGGGGGCCCTTTGTGATACATCTTCGTGGGAATTCATGGATGTTGAATTATTTACTAGTTTCTTGAAGAGTGGACCCTCCCAGAGATGAGAAATCCTAGTTTGGGAACGTAGTAGTCAGTTGTGATTTGAAGAATGAAGAGTGATCGTGAGTGGTTCATCAACTAGCGATCTTGTGTGGGTCAGCACCAAGCGATCCTCTGTGGGTCATCACCTAGATACCATGTGTGGGTCCGCAATGAGGGATCATTTTTTGGTCAGCACTGAGAGATCCTATGTGGGTCAACACTGAGCAATCCTATGTGGGTCAGTAGTAGAGCCTCTTAACAGAGTAAGATGAATCAATAGTTATATCTAATCATCTATTATACTGTAATTAAACTATACATGGTGTGTGCTGCATCCGTACATGTGTGGTATATTCCACTGTTGTAATTTATTGGTGGTATTCTTCTATGTGGAATACTTGTGTGGTACTTACCTTCATGGTACATGTCCCATTTTGGAATAGTTGATCTTGGGATTTTGAGTTGGACTCTGTTTTTCCTCATGATTAAGATGGGAATACTTGATAACTTAGGTATATGTGTGGGCATATACCTAAGTACGGTTGTCAATTGAATTCATGATTTTTGGTTTATCCTTTTTGGATTTTGTGAGACCTTGTGGGTCTCGGGGTCCCTACTGATTATCGTTATACTCACACCTGCATGATCTATGCCCGCACCTTGTTGTGTTTGGTGTAGATAATGGACAACACTAGCTACGGACGAGGGTACCAGGAATAGACGGTGCCCGGAGGTGAACCTTAGACGAGGCGTACCATAGAGATGACCGATCAAGATCTTTACCTACCCTTCATGTATAATCATTCGTGGGTGTTCATAGGAGTTGTTCCAATTTATTTGTACTTTTAGTTTCATGTACATTGTAGTTGGACTTGGTTTCTGGGCCCTTTTACTTACTTTACTCACTCTGTTTAACTTTTAGTTTACGTGAGTTCGTATCTTGTGGTGTAATTGGTTGCATGTGTTTTTAGGTTATAAAGTCAATGCCTTCTCAGTTTTTGTGAATATGCTTTCGGTACTAATCACCAACCCCTAGCCAATGGAATCAGGCTTGGGGTTGTTACGGCCCGAGCCCCAGGGGATGGGTCGTGAAAAATTTGTATCAGAGGAGTCGGTTATACTGTAGAACATAGGACTCTAATTTTTTTAATAGCAATATTGTTAATTGTAGTGACTGTGGATATCATTTAGGGAATGCAGTGTTGGTGTGGCGGCCAACAGATCCATACACCAGGACCTTGACTTCTGATTTCCGACTCGGTGCATGAAAACACATATTGTGTGTGTGTTTTCAAGAGTTTTATTTTTGATCTCTATGAGTCAGCTCAAAAATTATAAAGTGTTGACCGTGGAACACCTTTTTCTTTTTTGGATTCCTCCACTTAGATATCCAACTACGGTTTCGAACATAGCATGCACTGATATCCCACCAAGCGACGAGGTCTTAGTGCAGGACCCTTTTCCAGTAAAGCCAATAGTGGAGCAACTAGCGGTTCCATTAGCCATTGTTCCACTAATTCCATTAGCCCCAGAAGTAGAGGGTGCATTCCTCTTGAGTGCGTTGCATGATTTCCATCTCTAGAGGCCACCCTGGTTCAGGGGAGATACGAACCCGCATGTGGATGAGGATTGACAGGAGGCCATGGTGAGAGTCTTCTGACTATTAGAGACACCAGCTGATCTCTTGGTGATCCTTGAAGCCATCCTTCTATAGGAAGAAGCAAGCAAATGGTGTATCTTGATTCTACAGGCTCACGATGTGGTGATGCTTCTTTGGGAAGACTTCTAGAGCCTGTATCAGGCAGAGTTTCTTCCAGTGACTCTTCGCACAGTGCACATACAGGAGTTATGTCATCGGCAGTAGGGAAACATGAATGTGGCATAGTACTCAGTGAGGATCACTGACCAATCATGATACCCCACTAATATGGTGTGGGACCCATTCTTTAGAACCCAGACCATTGATTAGGGACTCAAACTAGAGATTAGGGCTTCGATGATTTCTCTTTGCATCACGACGTTGGAAGAGGTGTTAGAGTGGGCCCTCTTAATAGAGATTTTCCTTACTGAGCAGTCACCAGAAGCGAGACCCACTACCAGTCATTGTGTAGTGGAGTCTTCTGCAGCTGGATGTAGAAAAATTCTATAGAGTTCTAAGAGAATAAGACCAAGAGATGGACGACCTCAAGATTCAAGGTCAGTTGTGTGGGGAAACTAAGGCAGATCCAGTCATGCCAAGAGCAGGCAGTGTTATGCATGTGGCGGGCTGGGTCACATGACTCGTGAATGTCTGAACCTTCATACAGATGAAAAGAAGATAGATGAAGGACCTCCCATGTAGTGATAGAGGTTCGACTGAGGAGGTCTGATGGGAGTAGGCAGATGTGGCCGAGGAGCTGGTCGTCCAACTCATGGTGGGCGACGATTCAAGATGACACCTCCACCACCACCAGGTGGTCCACCCCCGACCACAGGGAGCAAGAGGATAGAGTTGAGATCAGCTCTAGGTAGCTGAGGCTTATGATCACGGTGCTCTGTAGATGAAACGAGGTATGATCGTTTTCTACTCTACCTTAGCTACAGTACTTATAGACCAATGTGCCAGTTATTCCTTTATTTACAGTGCTCTCATTCAGAGATCAGAGATTCCAATGGAGTTTTTGACTTAATATTTCAGACTAGATACTCCTAAGAGAAAATATTAGATGATTACACACTACTGCTGGTAGTTAGAGCTTACTCTAGGAGGAGATATCATCGTCTGGGATCTCCTAGTAGGGGCGTCAAGGCCTTACGACGTCATCTTTGCTATGAACTGGTTACTTATAGTCCATGCTCAGATTGACTGTATTAGGTGCAACGTGTAGTGCTTCCACACATATGGGAATAGTTTTACCTTCACCTGCAAGAAGGGAGCCTTTGTAGCATAGGATGGACTTACATGGAGGATAGTGAAGATGATCACTCATCAGTTGTCTAGCCTTACCCTCAGAGCAGTTGATGTGGGGACTCTGATTTATCCTGTAGTGGTGAACCAGTATGCGGATGTCTTCCCTGATGATGTTTTGGGTCTACCTCCTATTAGAGAGGTGGAATTTTACAATGACTTGTACCTCGGGACGACACCTATATCTACACCAGCGTATCAGATGGCTCCCATAGAGCTTCATGAGCTTTGGGTACAGCTTGAGGACTTGTAGGGGAAGGGATTCCTCTAGCATAGTGTTTCTCTTTTGGAAGCCCTATTTTATTTCACCAAGAAGCCAGATGGGATCTTGAGACGTTTTGTCGACTATCGTCACCTGAACCAGGTGATCATGAAGAACAAGTACTCGCTTCCAAGGATTGCGACCACATTGATCAGATGAAGAGAGCATGGTGGTTCTCGAAGATATACCTCAGATCATGCTGTCACCAGCTCAGAGTACGAGATGAGGATGTGCGAAAGTCAACTTTCAGATGTCGGTACGGCCATTAAAAGTTCTTGGTTATGCCATTCAGTGTAACTGACGCTCCAGCTATGTTCATGGGACTCATGAACAAGATATTTCCGTCATACCTTGATCGATCTGTAGTAGTCTTAATCGATGAAATTCTTATCTAATCGGCTTCAGGGGAGGAGAATTTCTATCATTTGCAGGTAGTGATGGACACACTCCTAGAGCACCAGCTTTAGGGTAAGCTCTCAATGTTCCAGTTATGGATCTGAGAGGTTTACTTTTTGGGACATGTCATATTGGAGGCTGGTTTTGTAGTAGATCTAGCAAAGATTGTGGCGGTACTTTCTTGGTAGCCACCCAGGAGTGTGACAGAGGTACGAAGTTTCTGAGGATTGGCTGGATACTACCGGAGGTTTGTGCCAAATTTCCTGAGAGTTGTAGCACCATTATCAGCATTGAAAAAAGAGGGAAACCATTTTTTTAGTCGGAGAGATGTTGGCAGAGTATTCAAGAGCAGAGGCAGAGTCTGACTAGTGACCTTATGTTGAAGATACGAGAGAATGATGTATGGTACGTAGTCTTTTTAGACGCATTAGGGACCAGGCTCAGATGTGTCTTGATGTAGGAGCGAGATCTGATCGCATATGGTTCTTGACAGCTGATACAACATGAGCAGAACTATGCTACCCATGACCTAGAGTTAGCAGCAGTAGTCTTCTACTTGAAGATGTGGCGACATTACTTGATGTGAGAGCATTTTATAGTATACTCTGATCAAAAGAGTCTCAATTATATCTTCACTCAGAAGGACCTGAACCTAAGACAACAATGTTGTCTTGAGTTACTCTAAGACTATGACTTCGAGATAGTCTATACTTCTGGGAAGGGGAATGTAATAGCAGATGTACTCTGCAAGAGATCAGGTATACAACATCTAGGTGAGGTGAGGGATTAGCTGGCCTCTTTACAGATATCCTTTATGGATCAGGATGGAGTAGCTTTTCTCTAGTCTATTATAATCACTCCCCTTCTCCTTCAGTGACTTAGTGAGGTGCAGCATGGGGACACTAACTGCGAGACTCGATGTGCTCAGATATCCGTGGGACTTGCACCTGATGGATTTTATGAAGTTGGGGAGCACGTCATTCTTTTCAGAGGACGTACCATGGTACTAGTGTAACGTTGGGAGGAAGTGTTGATGGAGTTACACACATCCCCTATATAGGTACATCCAGTGGTGGTGAAGATGTTCCAGGACCTCCGATGACAGCACTTGTGGCTGGGAATGAAGAAAGAAGTAGTAGTGTTTGTCTCTCGGTGCCTCAATTTTCAGCAAGTGAAGGAAGAGAATCAGGTACCAGTAGGCTTGGTTCGTCCTTTTTAGGTCTTAGAGTGGAATTGGGATGGGATATCCTTGTACTTCATGACAGGACTTCCACATACATCCATGGGTCATGACTCGATTAGGATGTTCATCATACTCTACAAGCTGAAGCCCTGTCGATGCTCTCTAGTCTCCAACATGTAAGGCAAAGGAACCTCACCCTTAGTGTAGTGGAAACCGACTCCCTCATTCTCTCTAACTCTCTCATAGGTATGTGCCCCATCCAATGGTCCATATCCTACATCATTAGGAAATTTCTCAGTCTCTTGGATGAAAACACATACATTCTCCGTACATGGTGAAAGGGGAACAAGGTCACCAACTTTCTTGCCTCGTTGTCAATTCATGGGTTGAACACCCTTCGCTCTCCAGATATTGTGTTACTGTTTCCAGAGGGGGAGAACCTGGTCAAAGGGGATGCTCTAGGGCTCCACCATTTTAGACCTCCATAGTCCACTTTTTGCTTGTTTTTTGTATTTGGTTGTTTTTTTTTTGTGTTGTATGGTGTCCTTGAATAATATATGATCATGATGATGATGTTGAGAGAGTAGGGTTCAGTAGAGTTCTTGGGACGCCTCTATGTGCGGGAGATTGTGCGGCTACATGGAGTATCCTCGACGATTGTCTCCGATCATGATTCATGTTTTACTTCTCGACAATGAAAGGGGTTTCAGGAGGCTTTTGGGATGCAACCTTGTTTGAGCTCCGACTTCCATCCTCAGACAGATGGTCACACTGAGCGGACCATTCATACCCTCAAGAACATGCTACGTGATTGCGTCTCCGACTTCGATCACATCTAGGAGGATCACTTTCTTTTGGTATAATTTTAATACATTAATATTTATCAACCCACCATTGGGATGGAACCTTTTGAGGTGTTTTATGGGCAACCATTCATATCACCTTTGTGCTGGACTGACCTAGGGGAGTCAGCACTCATGGGACTAAAGATTGTTCAAGATACCATTGAAAAGGTGCAGATCGTCCAAGAGTGGACGAAGACTGCATAGAGGAGGCAGATATCATATTACGACAAGAGATGGTGACCTGTAGTGTTTCAGGATGGTGACTACGTCATTTTACAGATCTCACCCCAACGAGGTTTGCATAGATTCGGCTGAGGTGGCAAGTTATCTCCAAGGTTCATTGATCCTTTTCAGGTCCTCAACAGAGTTAGCGAGGTGGCTTACCGTTTAGAGCTTCCCCCTCAGTTGCACCGGGTGCATGAAGTCTTCCATGTATCCCTGCTGAGGAGATACATGCATGCCCCATCCCACATCATCGACCACTCCGAGCTGGACATCGATGATGGGTGACGTTTTCAGAGTTTCCAATTGAGATTGAGGATCGACAATAGCGGGTCCTTCATGTTCGGTCAATACACCAATGCACATTAACTGGTAGCATGGGAATGTATAGGAGAGAAGATGGAAGCGGGAGGCTCAGATTCATGGTTAGTACCCCCACTTTTTTTCCGGGTTTTGAGTTGTGGCTTACGGGGACATAAATCCCTAAGGTAGGGAGAATGTAAAGACACAAGAATTTGATTTAAATTTTTTTAATTAAAAGGGAATTTTATGAGTCTAAAAAAATTGATGGTGTGTGAGTCTAAGGCACGGTGTGCCCGGAATGAGTTTATAAAAAAAATTCAGGTACGTTTAGTAAACGTGCATGTGGGTTTTTTTACTTTTGAACTGGTCCTTAGAATTGAAATCTGAGGGCACCGTTGAACTCGCACAACTGATATTTTCTTAAGAAGACCTTCACCTCGACCACTATAGGACGAGTGTGAAATATAGATTTTTTTTTTCATTGAAGAATTAAATAAATTGAAATTAATTTTTTTTTTCAAACATTTCAACATGGGTTATGGTGGTGGGGACCACCCGAGACTAATCCTCTCATATGAGGTTATGGAGGTGGGGACCAACAATGTTATAACTCCCAATTTGATATTTATGGTGGGGACCAACCGACCCCTCTTAATGGGGGAGAAACCTCTCAACTATCCATTAATCCTTTCCATCAATTAATTAGAGAAAATTAATTATGCCAACATGGTACAATTAATTGTGCCGAAAATTAATTGTGCAAACCCTTTTAATTTGATAAACATAAATTATCAATGGGGTCTATATTCACATTTTTTGTGGAATTAGGACAGGGGATCCTTTTAGAGTATTACACTCTCTAATGAAGAACACCTTCTCTAATTAAGAACGTGCTCCCCAATGAAGAACGCTCACGCCAATGAATAATTCCTTCAACGACAACAAACCGACGATTGAGAAAACGCCGAAGTCACCGACATCTGTCGGTCCCCAATGAATTTATCTCTTTCCTCACAACCTCTATAGACAAATATCCAAGGTAGGTGTTTAGTTGTGTATGATTATATATTTCCATGTTATTCCCTTTTTAAACAATGAACATGGATCAACTCTCTAACTAGTTGTTCTACGGATGATTACTTTTTCAGGTTTGGGAATATTCATTGCAGGAGATTGTAGGGTATGGCGTTCTTCATTCAAGATATTGTTGAGCCGCTTGCTACCGCTCTACTGCGGAGGGTGTGGGCCAAGAAAAATGGTCTGAACCCTCCACCATTCCTCTTATTTATGGTATTTTCTTAGTGATGGAAGAAGACGACATTGTGTCTAAGTAAAAAAGGAGAACGAAGATAGACACCACTGTCATCCACGATGAAGGTGACGACCCAACAACACCGCCAAATGGCCTCACCACCTCACGACACTATGCATAGCCTACTTCCACCGCCGCCCCATGGCCTCACTGCCCACGGCCACTGCCACACCGTGGACTTCCCACCTTACAGCCCCATGATCTCTATGGCATCGGTCGCTCGCACCCTTACGCCGTCCTCGCGGCCTCCGCGACCCTGCGGCCTCTCCACCACGTGACCTTGCCACTGCGTGGTCCTCGTGACCTCTTGCCTCCCTCATGGCCTCAGCGGCCACATGGAATAACTGACAAGAGGCATCACCTCTTTTCGGCCCCCGCGACCTCACGCCACCCTCGCGGCCTCTACGGCCCTCGCGGCCTCATCACCCCGCGTCCTCACCGCACTGTGCCACCCCCGACCTTGCGCCACCCTCGCAGCCTCCGCGCTGCTCATTGCGGGTCGAGCCGGACCCAGTGGAATGGACCAGACCCAGCAGACCGGGTTGACCCGAATCGATTCATGTGGGCTCGGACAAGTTCGGTCCAACCGGATCAGACCAGACTCGGGCATACAGTGAACTTTTCACTCTATCAGCTATAACCATGGAACCAATATTCTGTTTGATGAACCGTCAGCGGTGCTAGAAACCATGAAGAAAGTCGGTCTCATTGAGTATAACCCACTAGGGTTTTGGAGAATGTTGGAGTATGGTCGGGATGGATTGAGCATGAATCCAACTGGGCCCTTGAGACTAAACGACTAATAACTCACAGACCGAGCATCTGATTGATGCATCGTCTATTGCCTTGAGACCCCTATGGAAAGGTGGTCCTTTTCGATACATCTTCATGGGACTTCATGGAAGTTGGAGTATCGCCCAGTGGATTGAGGAGAAGACCCACCCGGAGATGATCAAGCCTTTTGAGAGAACCCAATAGATGGTTGTGACGTGAAGAATGAAGAGTGATCATGTGTGGGTCAGCACCGAGTGATCTGATGTGGGTCAGCAACAAGAGATCATGTGTGGGTTAGCACCCATCGATCATGTGTGGGTCATCACTGAGAAATCATTTTTGGGTTGGCATAGAGTGATCTTGTGTGGGTCAACACCGAGCGATCCGGTGTGGGTTAGCACCGAGCGATCCTGTGTGGGTCAGAAGCAGAGCCAGTTAACAAAGTACGATGATTCAGTAGTTACATATAATCATCTCTTTTACTGTACTTAAGTTATACCTAGTGTTTGATGAGTTCTTACCTGTGTGGTACTTTCCATTGTGGTAATACATTGGTGGTATTCTTATGTGTGGCGGACCTGTGTGGTACTTACCTTCATGGTACTCCTCCATTTGTGGAAAAGTTGAGCTTGAGATTTTGAGTTGGACTCTGTGTTTCCTCAAGATTGAGATGGGAATACATGATAAGTTAGGTATATTTATGGGCATATACCAAAGTAGGGTTCTCAGTGGACTTCATGCTTTTTTGGTTTTTCCTTTTTGGATTTTGTGAGACCTTGAGGGTGTCGGGGTCCCTACTGAGTATCGTTATACACACCACTGCACGAGCTATGCCCGCACCATGTTGTGTTTAGTGTATACGACAGACAAAAATGACTGAGGACGAGGGTAACAAGACTGGATGGTGCCTAGTGGTGGACCTTAGATGAGGAGTACTATAGAGACGACTGATCAAGAGTTGTACCTACCATTCAGGTATGATCCTTGGTGGGTTTTCGCAGGAGTTGTTCCAGTTTACTTGTACTTTCAGTTTCATGTACCTTACTGTTGGTCTTGTATTCTAGCCCCTACTACTTACTGTACTCACTCTGTTTAACTTTCAGTTTAATTGAGTTCATATCCTGTTGTGTTATTGGTTGCATGTGGTTATAGGTTATAAAGGAAATGCCTTCCCAGTTTTAGGGATTACGCATTCGGTGCTAGCCTCCATCCCCTTGCCTATGGAAGGCGGGTTAGGGGTTTTCTTGGCATGGGCCCCAGGGGATGGGTCATGAAAAATTTAAAAATTTTGGTCAAATTTAGGTCACATTTTTACCTATATCATTTTGATTTAACCCCCAGTTAACCCTTTTAAAACATACCATGACCACAAGTTTTTTTACTCTTTGAGGGCCACCATATTTACTATAAAAGGATAAAAGGATTATAAATTGACAATGATTTACATTATAAAAAAATTAATAATAACTTGGGTGAAGATAAAATTTTTAATAATTTTATATCATTTAATAAAATATTATTAATTATAAATTATCAATAATATCAATTTTATAACAATTAATTAGTTTGACTTTAAATATATCAATCTAAAATTTAAATTTTAAAAAATTACATTATTATATCCCAAAAATTATATTTTAATTTATAAAAACATTTTGTTATATTAATTATCATTTATTATATTACATTAAATATTTTTCAAATTATTTATTTCATTTTATTAACAATTATATTATTACACCATTAGTGTTTTCTAGAATTTTAGGTAATTATTTCTTCTATGAAAATAAAAATAAATTAAAAATAAATTATAAATACATAAGATATAAAATTTATATATTTAGTAAAAAATATCTTCTAGATAATCCATTATGATAAATATTATAGTTATTAGAAATAATAGTGTGACATGTATTCCTTTTCTTGAAATAAAATACTCTGTGTGTCATAATCTCATCCAACTAGATATAAAATGTCACAGAACTTAATTTTTGATTATTATGTATTAAATTTACTCATAAAATTAAATTTAGGTAATTTTTATATTCATTTTACAATCCCAATCATTTTATATTTATTTTTAATTCATCAATTTACCATTTACTCTGGTAATAAAAAATTACTAATGTTACTATTCATATTGACGAAAAAAGGGACCTGTTTTATAATTTTAAACTTTTTATTCAAAATACGGAATTTATTATTTAAATAAAAAATATAAAATTCGTTATTTTTTATTTAATGATACACTAGAAAAATGTGACGAAAAACAATTTCCCAGAAAAATTACATTCTAAAATATAAATTTTTTAATGCTAAATTCATGTATAAATAAATTTCAAAATAAATAACTTATTTGTTTTAAATTAATGTGATATATTTAAATTTTAATAAAAATCCAAAATAAAATTTTACTTTTTAATTACTCTAATAGAAAAATATTGTTTTCATAAATAAACTATTTTTCACTATATATTGAAAAATAAATATTATCCAATAATTATCAAAATAATAATTTATAGATAATTTAATCATGATTATATCATAATACCATGTTCACTTCTTCAAAAATAATTATTAAAAAATAATTATATTATTTTTTCATAAAAGGATATAAAAAACATTTTCAGAGAAAATGTATTCATAAATATTTAAATAAATTTACTAAATATCGAGTGATTGTTTATAAATAATTCATTAAAAAATTATTAATGAGTATAAATATAATCTATTTAATAAATAAGTTATTCCTATTCATACCTACCAATTTAACAAATACGATATAATGATCATATAATAATATTTTTTTGTTCATTTGAACTCGGTGTTGTGAAATTTTTACACCATCAAAACCAATATTTCCTTTTTAAAATAATGGGACATTATAGATCCCCCAGACTAAAAAAACTACTCTATATGTTTGAAGATCTAGTTCTTCATCAATTAGTTGAATATTTAAACATGCATGCCTTCATGTTTTCTTAAGATATACTAGATTCATTCTCTTTCTTATCTCCTCAATAAAATTTAATATCAGGTTCTATTAGAAACTCAATTATCATGTAGTATATTTTATATCTGACATTCATTAACTTTAATAAACACGTATATTTATAGAATAATATAATGAATAGTAGTCTCAAAAATGGAATTTTTGAAATTCCCTTAATCAAGATTGTTGTATCTCTCATATCTTAATCGATCAGTGGATTTTCAATTTCTATTTTATTGAAACTCATTTAAATTCCCATCCATGTATTAATATTGAATAAAAAAATTATTAGAATTATTTAGATCTTCAAAAAACTATACAATCAAAATAAATCAAATTTATTTTTAATTTCATCTAAATGTGGACAAAATCCTACAATGCTGCCATGTGACTCATATAAAAATGGTGTGGAACTCATTTTATTGAAAATAGTTACCTATGATGGATCCTACATTGATATTTTCATGAATCTTAGTTAACATAATGTAATGTGATATTTACTTTTTTTAAGAATACCAAAATCATCTTAAAAACTAATCACAATTTATATATATATTCTTTTTGAATTTATTATGATTCTTCTCATTATCTCATACAAAAAATTCCATCATTATAGTGTTACATATATGTACACTACATATACTTAAATTTAGGGTTAATTTACCTTATAATTCTATAGTTAAACCCTAAATTAACTTATTTCAACCCTAAAAATATGTGTTCTCAATCTCTTAATGACTTTCATCAGCCTTATTATAAAGAAGTTGAGTATATAAAAATGTTACGATGACTCACATAAACCTTACGAGATGCTTGTCCCAACTTTATCTTTCTTCTATTTCAGTATTACAATGTTATTTGTGTAAACATTAAAAGATCTATACATTCCAAAATTTTAAAATATCTTTCTTCATTTACAAAATAATCATTAAACACCTCAATAGTCTATATTGAAGATTCTATTAACATTCATTAAAAAATACTTATCATCTATGACATCCAATATAAAATCATATCAATGATTTATCAATTACAATTTAGCCTTCAATACCTACTTTATTTATTAAGTCCATAAATCTATCTATTTAAATAAAAGAATAACCCATTTTTATAATATTTTTTTTAAATACTCATATCTATAAGAACTTTATTCTTATCTGATTAACATTTAAAATATCAGCACATTTAAGGTGTTATTACAGTGTAAATTTCCATCGAAATTATTCAAGAAGAATCAAACTTTTAATTTTTAGTTCAATAAGGTGAAAACATACTCATATTCTTATAATATTTTTACTTTGAATTATTATAGTCTTATAATAGTAAATATAACATCATCAATTTTATAACATTAGAGTTGAACCAACATGTCTTTTACATTATCCCACCACTCGGCCCGAAGGGTGTTTTGAATCCCCATAGGTTATCAACAAACTTTTTAGAATCAATAACACTAATATAAGATTTATTCTTGATAGATAGATAATAAAAATATAATTTAACATAGAAACCCAAAATTACCAATCCATTTAATGTAAGGCCATTCATATGAAGTAACCAATTTTAAAATCAATCAAAATAAAATAACATAATAATAAATAAAAACTTCATACATAACTGTAAAATTAAATTAAAAAATATACCCAACGCACCTCAACATAAATAATACTAAATATGAATCATTACACCAATATAAAATGAGGGAACTAAATAATAATAAAGGTGTTGTGTCTGAGTACCTAGATAAACATGTCCAAATGAGATCTAAAATACTATCCCAAACCTTCTCCATCTGTCATGCAAATGAATCTTCTACTTGACACCTCCATAATACCCAAAACAAAATTTTAAGATCAATGTCCTTATCTAAATTGAACCTAAATAGAATTTTAATATAATAGGCATGTTAAAATTATACCCAGTAAGTATCCTCCTCAATCTATATTCATATACTATAAATAAAAATCCATTTCATCCTACTTTGACATAGAAGTATAATGAAACCATTATATTTTCATTTTTAAAACAAGTATTAGGACATATTTTTTTTAAACAATATTTATATTTATGAGTCTAATATTTCTCAAAATAAAATAACATATAAATTTTTTAGGAAAAATAGAAATTTAATGTGAAGGAGAATGGTTTTAAATAAAATTTATGTGTACCCATAGAAATATTTAAAACCGATTTATTTCTTTATTTACATGATAGGATATAATAAAATCCATCCATACTATCAATTTAAAAAATAATTGAACAAAACAATCATGACCATCATCATGGGAACCTAAGGGACCTGGAGGAAATCTAGGAAAAATAAATCATAGAACTTCATGTTGTGATGTTACAAAAAATATCTCTACCATCTAAGTTCACCCTACCTAGCTGAAAAAATAAGGAAATACCTATAAAAATAGAAAAGTCTAACTTAGGGTACATTAACAAGAGAACGACTCTAAAATTATATAATAATTGTAGCTATATTTAACACTAGCTAACCATGGATTCTAATGAAATGTAAATGGATGTGTGTCAATCAATTTTAAAATAATAATATAATCATATCAATAAAAACGTTCTCACTCTCACCTATGAATAAGCGTAAAAAAACAACCCCTTTTAATCAATAATAAATAAAAACCACATATATACTTCCATCTATAAGATAAAATGTCACTTATTATTATAACATTTCAATTTCCACAATTTTTAAAAAATACACAATAGGTAATGATTAAATTATATCATCTTTAGAATGAAATTTTCAAAGTTTCTAATTGGACATTTATAATATTCATTAAAAAATTCATTCAACAAAATTGAATACCAAAAAAATAATGACCATGAAATATATCAAAATAATTCAGCAATATAAATTGAACTTTAATAACCTTCAGAACACCATTAATTTGAATTAACACATATTGCATTAGTTTGAGAACCAAAAACATACCTTACTTTGAGGAAGTTATTTAAAATATCCATTGAAGAATTCAATCAAACACTTTTTATTCATGGAACATTATAATAATATTTACACTTTAAAATTAAAAGGTAAATTATATTTTTTCTTCAGTGAGTTTTCAAAAAAAATATCATCCTATAATAAAAAATTTTATATGTACTTGATAGTATTCAAGAATCACTTAATACATGTACCAAAATCCAATAAGAAAACAATGTTTTACTTTAAAAGGATCAATCATAGAGTTACCTACCTAAAACAATTCACATCAACCATGAACAATATTATTCAGTCTAAAAAATCCATAAAAGACTCTAATTGACACAAAATAAACCAATTTTAATTTTGATTGAAAAGAGACCCTTGGTTAATAAGGCCATTCAGGAGTATGTAAATAAGTGAAATAGGAAGAATGATAAGTGGGAATATTGTGTATACAAGAATACCTTGAGAAACCAGCCTAAAAAAGATCCATGGAAACGACTATAGTAGAGTGGAATATAGAATGGAGACATAGAATAAGAGATAACGGAGTTTAATAGGTAGGAAATAAAGGTCCATGTGGATTAATTTTAGGGAGGTGAAGATAAGTAAATGTATTTTTTTTTCAGGATAGGCTTCACTATTTACTAATCCTTGGTCCTACAATTGAGATGGAATTATATGATAATGGGGTGGTTTCATGTTTTGAAAAATTATGCACCAACTATTAAAGATCCTCTGATAAATGATACAAGATTTACACTGGTAGGTTATATGGTTTTCATAAAATATGAACAAACCATGTGAAAACCACTAAAAACCTTCTTGTAAAATTAAAATGAATTGGACAAAAAATACAAAGTAATGGATAAAAATAAAAATATAATAAAATACAAGACCATTTTTTCTGAGGTGTGATAGAAATTCCATATTCTTATGAATTCATGCACATAGAATTAAAATAATATGTTATATTTAATATAGTATTACCAAAGATATTCAATGATAGAAACTCTAAAATAACCCAATGAACTATATAAAAATTATGATTTAATATATTTTAAAGGTTTAGATCACAAAATCCCTTGTTTCAATAAATTTGATTAGAAATTACCACTCAAAAATCACTATATCATAATTAACGGAGAAGCACATACTAGGCAGTGCAATGATACCGATCGATGACAAAAATTTCATGAATACTCCTAATCTAATACATATATCAAATCTAAAAAAATATATATCAATTGAGTGGTTTTTTTAATTCATTGGAGAAAATTTGGAATCAAATACATAGTTCTAGTAAAAATAAAATATGAGGATAAACATGGGATATGATAACTTATATTTGACACCCAAATATCCAAATATCTATGTTAGAATAAATATAGAGGAATAAATGAACTAAAATGACTCCAAAATTAACCTAGGTCAAGATATCCACATATAAGGAAGTGAATTAAACAAAAATACCTCCTAAAAAGGTTAAAAAATAGAGGTTTCAAGGCTCTTTATTAATGAATTCATGACATGATTAAATAATAAAAGAGACTATTCATATATCCAAGACTTCGTTAACATATTATTATCTTCAACATCCATGGTTGATATACCTAGATATAGTTACCATGTGTATAACCATTAATTTTATTTTTCCTTCCATAGGATTTGTTTCATGACCACCTGTTAATAATACACCATCCAATAACCTTTCAAACGCATGTTAATATCTCAAAAATACTCCAAAACGCCTTAATTTCAACCCAAAACATCAAAACATATATATATATATATACCTCACTCATAGACACTACATACCTTAAATATGGACATCCCTCAATATCAAACCGCACCAGTTGTGATTTTTTATCTTTTACTTAAAAACTATTCCTTTCAAACCTACCCTCCTTACATGTTTTTTTCATTGATAAAATCATCACACTAAAATCCATACAAAAATAATTTAAATATATCTACCACAACTTTACCCACAACCTTAATTTTCTCTCTAAAACAGCTAGAATGAAATCTTATTCAACAACCCCCATTTCATAGGAATTATAATCATTTATGTAATCCCCACCATAAAAGAACCTTGTTCAAAATTAGTGGAAAACTATTTAATCCAAAAAAATTCTCTATTTATTAAATGTCAATATAAATCAATGGTTAATTACATCACTCTATTGTCATCATTAAAATTCTCACATAAGGTTATATCATCATAGTCTAAAATCAATATATCTAAAAGATACAATACAATTTTCCGCATGAACTTGATACATGAATATAATTTTGATAATATCCTAAGAAATTATTTAACCATGAGAAACTATAAAAAATCCTATAAAATTTAAAAAACATGACATCCATTTTTTTAAGAATCCTTTTTTCCTCTAAAAATGAGTCATCCTAGACTAGTTTTAAAAAATGGCACTAAATGAATAAATAAGATCAATTTAACTACATCACCTCAATTAAAATATATTTATCTTTTAAATTTCTCAAAACCCATGAAATTAATCACAATATCATTTTTAATTTTTTTATTTGAAATATTTTATTGATTTTTTCCCTGAAAACACACTATTGAAATTTCCTTATACTTTATACCACATCATTCAAATGTGTTCTATTATGAAAATAAATCCAAAATAAAAATGTAATAATCTTTAAATCCCATGTCATATATGATATAAAATTAACTAAACTACCAAAACAATTAATCAACTAATGAACCAACCATCTAATTAATACAATAATTATTTCCTCAAACTAGAAAAATCATCTTGAAACTCTATTAGAAATTCAATCTAATCCATGGTACCTAGTGATAAATATTTACCCCAAACTACCTATGACTCTAAAATCTCAAAGATGATATCTATATAATTACTATTACTTTCCAAAAGATTAACTAAACCTCATTATTCATTCAATTCTATTCTATAATAAACAGAGACAACCCATCAATGATATAAAAAAAATCTCAAAACATTCCATACACATGCTCACTATTATCCAAGACAATAAGTTAATGTGTTCCAATGATGAATACTATTATTATTCAAACTCCCTCATAGTAAAAATTCCAAACATATATCCCATATTTACAAATGTATTTATATTTATATCTTATAACAAAAAGAAACCCCCAATGTTTTTTATATTTTTATAGTCAACAAGATAATTTACAATGATTCAACATGAAACATACTAATTCCATTCCATGAAAATTAATATAATAAAGCAATATGTTCTCATAAGAACATAGAAACATGGATTACCAAATGAAAATAATCAATAATTCTTATCCACATCATTTAATAGTGAACATATATCTTAATATTAACATTTTTCTCATTTTATCCTTGAATATAATCGCATAAGAAACTAATACATCCAAACCCATTACATACTAGGTCAATATATATAAATTATCATGGAAGCCACATTCATAAATTCAAATAATAATTAATATACCACATGTATCCTTTTTAACAGTCATACCAAATGGGATGATAAAAAATTAACCACATTCCACTCTCAATTGGCTAGCATTTTTTTCAACTCTATCCATAAACCAGAATTGTGTTTTCACCCACTTCCACATAAAAAATAAAACATTTATCTACCATCAAGCATAAACACTTATGTAATAGGTCATATATCTATACCATCTAGCTCCCATGGATTTAATACATTATTGTATTAGATTTAAAAACATTTATATGTTCATCAAATAAATATTATTCCGTAAGAGTAAGATAAAACATTGAACCTAAGATAATGAAACCTTTAAGTCCATGATGATTGAGAGCCAATCATTAACAAATATGATTATAGGAAAAAAGTGAAAAATCATCATACAAAACAAATCTTACCCTAGTCTAAAAACTACAAGGAAAACTGTATTTTATTTGAGGTTTTTATTGATTATGTTGTTATTTAAACCAAAAAATTATTAAAATTAGTGGTTTTGAAAAATTCCACTGGTTTCATAAAATTATATTTTTCAAGGAAGGGTTTTTAATACATAGTGGTTTTTAAAACAACCATGATTCCAAAATTGGTAGTAGAATGGAAACCACCACATTCATTTTAGAAGAATTTTTTAGAATAATCATTTTTAACATAATTTATTTGTGGTTTTAACTATCCCATCTTATATTGTAGTGGTTCTTTAGAAATATATTTTTGATGTAAACAATAGTGGTTTTAGTTTCCAATATTTTTTACATAGTGGTTTATTAGTAAATAGAAATGGGTTTTTAATATATAATGGTTGTATTAACCACTAGTGATAATGTTTAAAATATAGGTAGCCTAATTACAGGATATTGAATACCATTATACATATAATATAAAAACCACATATAGTTCAGTAAAAAAATTACTAGTCAGAGATATACAACTTGTAAGGGGACCACACTAACTCGTATTCTATCTTGTAAAACAAATATTTAAATAAACACACACACACACACATATATATATATAAATATTAGTTTAGAATTTAGATCAATATTTTAATGGTATTATTCAAGTTCATTATAAAAAATTAAACTAATGGAAACCACCATCAATCCTGCTCTACTAAGTAACAAAGGACACCTATCAATGATGCATGATCCACATTCTCTTTCTCCTAATAGAATATTCCATTAATTATACTATATGTTTTTGTATAAATTAAATATAATTAGATAATTATTTATTATAATTGGAATATTTTAAATATATTAAAAATTTAAAAAAAATCATGTAAAACTAGATAAATAAATGTAGATATTTTCATTCTGATAGAGCCTCCCATATAAAGGATATAATTTATTTGAAAATGTTTTCTATCATGCACTAAATTTTAATCACCAATTTACCTATGGCCACTAAAAATTTCTCATCCTATTATTTCCATATCGATTCACAATATTGTATTATATTTTTCAACAACATTTTTTATGGGATTCAACAAATGGAATAGTAATAAATACTAAGACCAATGATCTTGTAATAAAGAAAGAATATGTACACCTCCCAAAGACTCATAATAAGGATTTACCAAAACCTATACCTTACACATGTAAAACATTCTACTTACCAAACACTTTGGAAAAGGAATGACCCTCGAGGAATGATAATGACTTTGAGGGATTTTGATCCTATACATCATTAGTTTTATTCAATAAAATAAATTATAATTTAAGAAAATATATTACCTCATTGAAATGTAATTATAATTTAAATTTCATTCCCAAATTTATGAAAGATTTTTTTTATATAATTTTTAATTGTTTTCTTTTAGACATTAATCAATATTTCTATATGACCACCATAATGACCAAAATCATTAACCAATATCACAACAAATAACTTTTAAATAAATTTAATTCCTTGTGATGAAACTAGTTTTTATTTAATAATAATTAAAATATTATAATTCCCGACATTCTCCTCAACATTATTTTTGATTCAACTATGTGTGGAAGTACTTATATAACTCTACTTGATGTATTTTTCAGAAAATTTACAAAAAATAAATTTTTTTCAATAGAAATTAAAATAATTAAATATAATTACTATAAATGTAGTATGACATTATAGATTACCTTATGTGAATTTATACGATCCTTATTCTCAAATAACGTCTATGAATAACAATGTATCCCTTTGATTACCTTTTCAAAATTTTGAAGAATAGTCAGAGAGGTTTAATAGAACTACACCATAACTTATACTTGAAGTCCCTCAGTTTTTCTTAATGTTTTAAACATACATTGATGCATAAGTGTATTATGTATATCAAAATGGGAAAAAATAAAAAATTATATATTCCAAAATAATTATACAAGTACATCAGATAAGATGATTTGTTAAAATAAACTATAAATACTTAATTTGACTTACCATTGGTAGTTTATCAAATATCTTATTTTTTCAATAAAATAGAATATGCCTCCAATCATTATATGTGATCAGAATGGATTCAATATTGTATGTTTTATATACTAGTTTATTTTTGTATAATCCTATAAAACCTTATATAGGTAAGTCATGCACATATAATAGATCAAAAAAATATAAAATATTTGGCCCCAAAACATCTAACATACTCATTATCCTTTTTATAGTTTTATCATGTATATCTGTTAAATAAAATTATTCAATAATTAGCATATTTATGTATCATTGTTTTTTCACTTCGATATTTATGTACTAGTAACCACCACCCTCTAAAAATTGTGTTTGTAACAACTAAACCATGTGATCAGATGATGTTTGGTGACCTACTTGGTTATATAATCAACCTATATGTATATGGGGGAACCATTGAAAAATAAAGTGGTTCACTAGAGGTAGGGATGATACAAAATATATATGATGGAATATCATATGTCTTCATTAGAGAAAGGTGGGAATATTAATAGTAGAGAGGGTACTTGAAGATGGTTGGAGCGTTTCACGTTTTATCTAATAGCATATGGTTTGTAAAATATCAAATCATATATTTATATCATTATGATTTTAGTATTATTATGCCAAAAATTAGTATGATACAAGTTAAAACATGACATATGATATGAGTCATTATATTTTTAACAAAATATAAATTAGATTATTTGAATTCATGTATTCTAATTTAAACAATGACATGAATTAATAAATACGCCAATGGTGGAATTTTGAATAAATTGAAAATCATTTTATTAATATATCATTTAAAATTTATGAAGATGAATTATATAAAAAAACATTACGATTAATAGATAATCTATAATGATTTTTTCATATTAATTGTTCTGAATATTTTTCAAAGTATTTTTTCCATATTATGTTCATTTATTTCTTCTAAAAGAAATAATAATTTATTCAAAACCGTTACTTATTATTAAATAAGAAAAAAATGCATAACATTAAAATTATGTGAATATCATTAAATAACATGGGACATATTTCCATAATTAATATTAAGGTAATTAAAAAATTAATATTTTAAAATATTACAACAATTTACAATGAGAATCATTTTATATTAACCGTTTACCTATTAATAATAAAAAATTATAAAAAATAATACTTGGTTATATTATACCAAAAAACAAAATTCAAACCATATAATATTACCCAATCTGTCTCAATATTAATTTTCCATTTAATGCATCAAAAATAAGAAATAAATATCTTCTTATATGTTTTGGATGATTCGCATTTATAATCCTTGAAAACACATATATAAATTCTTCTAAATATATTGAACAAGATGCAAATTTAATTAAAGTGAATAGAAATAGAATTCATTTCCTTTGTGATATTTTCAATTCCTATGATATGGTATGTAATCTCAATGAATATAAATTGAAAATAAAACTCTATATAAGACCATTATAGAGTAAACTAAATTAAAAAAAGTAATTAAAGACTATTGAAACTTTTTAAAGAACGATAAATCTAACTAAATAGTGATATGAATTTATAGGGATGTATGTTATTAAGATTACAAAGGATTTAAGGATGGGATTGTAGTTGACTAAGATGACTGTAGATAGAGTGGGAGGAAGGTTGGAAACTGTTACAGATGTGGAAGGTAGGGATTTAGATCTATAGGTATCCGAGCAACTGACACGGATAAAATCACAAGAACAGGGGTTGAGAAGGAAGACACTGTTCTAGGTGTAATGAAATTACATCTTAATCAATGGAAGTTTTCTAAAACAAAAAATAGTATGATTTTAAAATAATTAGTAGTGATTTTTTAAGAAACAACAACTAAATCATAATTAATAGGTTGTTCCCCTCGACTGTATATATTAATATGAGATATATATTTCTAAACCATGAGATTACTTTTTAGTAGTGTTATTAAAGAAGAAACATAAATAAATTTATACTGACTACAATATTTTTCTGCGTAACCTTCCACTACTGAGGAATATCAAAAGTATAAATAAAAAATTAATTACAAAACAACAATCATTCCATTTATCCATGGATTTAATCACTAATTAAAGTAATAATAAAAATAAATATATTTCAATATATATATATTATGATAAAAAATATCTAAATCTATTATCTCATCATTTTAAAATATTTTAATTATTTCTATAATAACATGTATATAATAGGATTACCCATTTCAAGAAATTTGAAATCCATAGTTTTGGATATCACATATTTATGAAATTGTTGTATGTTTAACTAAAACTAGATTATAGGTTTTAATAAAACTATTAACTTTGAAAACAGATAGCTATCACTAAAACCACACTAATTTCATGAGAACACTCCAAAAAAACCAATTTTTTAAGCACAATAAAATTAAAAGAGACTCACCGTATGGGTTTCCGCAGAATTATTTAACATGGAAATTCAACTCTATAATTTATTCTACCATAATAAATGTTTGATATACTTTTTAAATAACTATTAACCTTTCAAAAATCATTTCCTACAAAATTAAATTTATGACATGCACCTTGTTTTCAAAACCAAAATATGTTTACATGAATATTTAAAAAACACATCTCAAAATGAAAAATATTCTGTTTTGAAAAAATTTCTAAATATTCCAAAATATTGAAAATTAAATTTTCATTATCAAAGTAACATGAAGCACATATATTATTAAAAATTCTCATTAATAAAACATTATTTTCAAAATCCCCATATTTTATATTATAAAATCATTAAAAACCACTATAAATACAAGAATGTCTCATTTTCCCTCCCTAGAAAGTCTAAAAATATCCACAATTTTTTAAAATACTTTATTAATTATTTTTTAAAAATAGAATTAAACAAAAAACAATTTAAACAATAAATTCCAATTTATCCTTTCAAAAGAGTAGCACAAACGAAAAAACTATTTTTTAAAATGATATGTTTTTAATATTTTTTATAACATAATTACAACTAAAGAGTCCTTTTGAAAAAAGATAATTAAATATAACTATTTTTATAATATAATATGCAACATCCAATATATCCATCTAGAAAATTGAACCACTGATATATAAACAATCATTTTTTCATAAAAAGAATCATTTCTTTCAACTAGAATATACATTTTTAAAATTAAAATAATTCAATACCCATATCATTTTACAGAATGCTAACATCAATAAAAAAGAATCAATTACTACAGAAAAAATAAGCTACATTGAAATCTAGAATCATATCAATGCAAGTAACTAAGAAACCATTCAATATCCATAACCATGGATAAAATAAAAATTATTTATTTATATCCATGTACTTAAACAAAAAATTATTTTCTCAAATTTATCAGAATAAAAAAACAACAAATATCCCACATCAAAACCTTCAATTTTTCATAAATTAACATATAAATTATTTTTCATTTTAATTTTTTGAAATTCATTTATATAAATAAATACCTCAATAATCACAGACATTAAAACACATACCAAAAAATACATATCATGGTGCAAAAAGACACATGAGACCCATTTCCCATCCTAGTCCCCTATGATCTCGACAATTTACTACAGAAAACTATCCCATGATCACTTATCTCGAGTTGAATGATACATCATATTTTTGGAAAATTCTAGAAAATCATGTCTCACTATAAAGATATTGATCCCTAATATTTATATTTTACCTCAAAAGACTAGAAATATTGTATATATACACCAATAAAACTAAGGTTGGATCACAGTAATACAATTTATATTGTACGAACCTAACACAACCACTAAATATAACCATACAACCCATCATAGATTTCAATCAAAAATATTATTTAGTCCTTGGTGTTATCCCACAACAACCAAAGGCATGACAAAAAATGAAATATAAAACATATAGTCCATAGGGAAACAATGTATTAACTCACACACTACATTTACATACCTATTTAATATACACAGAATAATCATGAATGAATGTAAAAGTAAATGAAAATATATAAAAGTTTCAAAAATATATTAAAATGAATTATAAAAGTAAAACCATACATGAACAATAAAACCGCCTCTAATGACTCAAATTACACAAGTATTTTCTATATAACCTCTACTACTCCATCAAATACATTGATGTAACAAATATTGTAACCTAAAAATGATGAAAATACTATCTTTATGTAACACCTACGACTCTAATATAGTAGGTAAATATTTCCTAAGGAACTACTGTACAAATGGGCCCTTTAAAGAGACATTATTCAATAATTTATTTAAAATATATATTATGTAATTTTAAATTTACCAAACTGATCTATTTTTAAATTCATCATAACAAAAGTATATTAGTATCAATTTTTGAGATTTTTGGAAAATGGCCAGGTTTTAGTTGAAATTTACAGTTTATAAGAAACATGTAATTTTTATAACTTTATTATTATATTTGAATGGTCTAAAATTTTCAAAACCCTTTTAAGTGAGAAAATAATAAATTAATGAATAACATAATAAATTTTCAAAATTTTATAACTTATAAATCCTATAGAAAATATTTTTATAATTAATCAAAAATGATACTTTAATATAAGAACATTTTTCTGTCTTTTTATTAAATCAGGTATTTTCAAGAGAGATTCGGTTTTCGCATGCCATAAAAGCCTTATATAATTTCTTTATATGGTGTTAAAAAATTTAGGTAATTAAAATTATTTACCAAAATATCATTACATTATATATAAGATTAATTCTTAAATACATTATTCCTCTAAAAACGAGTTTTACACAAATAATAATATTTATTTTAAAATTGACATTTTGAAACATTAACATTTTTATTTGAGAAAATTATTTTCAAAAGGAAAATTATAATTATAAATTTTTTTAAAATGTTTAATATTAATTTTTTTCATTAAAATTAATCAGTATGATTATAAATTAATTACCAAGGTAAAAGTAAAAGTGGTAAATTAAGTTTAACCTAATGTATATTTTTTAAATAAATTAAATAAATATCTAAAATTTAATAGTTGATATTTTAATCAACCAATACATATTTATTATATTAATTTCATTATTTAATATCCATATGAACTTGAGTAGTTCGATAAAATTATTGAAATATGTAAAGATGTTCCAAAAAAACCCTTCTATTCATTTATAAATCGGGAAAATTTATCCACTTCAAGGCACACATACCATTATAAATTCCCAGTATAAATATTTAAAATTTATATCCCTAAAAACTTATACCAATAAAATAATACCTTATTCACTCATATATATCATATTTCATTCAAATTCAAGGGGACTTCCATGAAAAAAATTTATCCCCAAATGTCTGTATTATCAACTACTTAGTTTTCTTATTAATTATCTTATTTAAAATGTATTATATAAACTGTTATATATGGATATTATTATCATTTATTTACTTTGATTTTAATATATTAATGGTACTATAGTTTTTAATTTATATACACTATCCATTAAGAAAAAAAAATTGTTTTTTGTGTGGTGGGAGAACTACTGCCACCATTACATAACATGTTTTTTCCCATTAATACTTTATAAGGCTGGATATAAGAATTGATTAAAACTATAAATAATTTTTTTATCTAATTATGTTTCTTGTGTTAAAATTTTAATAACCCTTTTATTATTTAACGATCAAACAATTATCTTTAGATTAAACAATAAAAAATATGCATACTAAAAGGATAATATTTTATCTAAAATGAATAATGTTTTAATTTCAATTAATTATTCTTGTAATTACATATATTTATTTTATATATCACTAATAAAAACTAAATAATATTATTATAATCTTTTCATAATGATATTACAAATAAACCATCTCATAATCATCCACTAGTCAAGGTAGGTTCATGTTTTGGTCGGTTTAACCACCTACTCGAACTATACATTACATTAATGTCATGGATGACTATGACAACATATTTACCAGAATAATATGATATAAATGTGTATGTAATGAATTTTTATATAGATATTATATCAATATATAATTGATCAATTAATGAAATTCCGTCTATTTATAAAACATCACAAAAAACAAGATTATTATCGCCTTTTTCTTCAAGGATAAGGCATAAAACATTAATGAATGGAATTTAAAACCTCATAAATTATGATAAATCATCCCTAAAATTATTTTTAATAAACTATTAATAATATAATTTTTAATAATAATGACTAAGAACATTAGTTTTTCTGAAAATCGTAAAAATGAGCAAAACAATAAGCTCAGATGTGGAAAATAAAAAAAAATTCTTGCTGAGAATTATCATCTTGGAAGAGTGTGAATGAATGTATATATTATTAAGGTTAGGAATTAATTTCTTCAGATATATATTTTTATGATAGTAGAGGTTAATTAATGTTTGTGGAATTTATGATAAGTTGTAAGGGTTTTCTGTCTCAAATTCCTCTCATTGAAACATAATTGGTATTATGCACCTAATTTCCTTTATGTGGAATATATTATACCAATTTGAGATTTTAAATTATTAAATTACTTTATTAATGTAATTCTAATGTCATTTTTAATCCCTCTTATCCAAGATGTTATAGTTTTATTGTTACCCAATCCTTAAGTGGGCTTTTCTATTTAAATTTTCATTCATTCGGATTCGTGTTGTAATAATGAGATGTTTTATTTTATGTGGTCAATAAATTTTCAGGGGAGAACGTTTCCATGTTAATAATTATATTTTTTGGATTTAAGAGTCTATATATTTATCCCTCTCTATTATTTTTTTTGACGTAATATTTACCTTCTCAATGGTTGAAAATCATCCTATGTTTTGGTAAAGTAAAAGTGTGTGTAGTTTCATAAAAAATACATGCATTTTCGATATTGGAAGGTGGATGTGTCTCTGGAAAAGATTAACCTAGATATAATCACCCCAAATATGTTTGGATGATAATTTACTCAATTATATCCTAGATGCATGATGATTGGGCCTATGATTAAACACCTAGCAAGAAACTTCTAGGGATATGCTTCAGAGTATTTACATGCTCGAAATGAATACTAATGAATTATTTTTTCAACCTCTTACTTGGTCTCCTACTAATTAAATATATTTGATCCATCTTACAATAATTTATGCACACTCCCCACTATATTTACTTGACATGGGTACTTCATTTTACTTCGATGATACCCCATGGATTCCATGTTTATTAAGGGATGTTCTTATATAGAACCAAATTATTATATTAAATAGGGATGTATTTGATATCATTGTTTCTCATTGTATGGATATCTATTTTTCAGTAAGAGGTTCTTCACGGAATGTCCTGGAATGTATTGGGGAATCTTATTGTGAAAGCATTTGACTTAAATAATTTATGAGTGGGTTTTGAAATTTTATAGTCTAATGATGTATCATCTGGTCTCATGAGAAAAAACATATTGGGTTTTGGAGTATGACTCTTACCATATTGGGATAATTTCTTGACTACATTCTCAATGGAATGTAATGTGTCTTAGAATAAAGACATGATAGAATGTTTTTTATGTCCACTATTATGAATTCAATTATTTTGATATAAATGATTATTTTTATTCTTATTTTCATTTATTTCCATCGATATACCATGACCTTAGTTTCAGTTTATTATAGATTCATATTGTTCATTTATTCTTTTCATATCACATATTTCAAGTTTTTTTAATTTATGCTTATATTGAATATTACTTCTTTATGAAGATATGAGATAATAATTTTATTCATTTCCGCAGAATCCAACGGAAGTATGTGTAAATTTTAGGGATATAATGCACGGGATAATAATGTTCTTGAAATATTTTTATGTTGAATCATATATTTTCATGTGTAATATATGTTTTTATATAGTCTTCAAAGACTACTAAATTGTTCAATACATTGGGAATAATTTTATTTTTTAAAAATAATATATTATAAATAGTAACTCTAGGTATTTGGAGTCTAAGATGTTACCGTTGGGATCATAGGTAGGTTTAGAAGCAACCATTGATATTATATTTAAAAAAACCAATTAATATATCATAAAAGATATGAATATCACTAAATATTTCAATAGAAAATACCAAAAAAAATATTAGGAAATATATTATAGAATTAAAAATCAAGATTAAATTATGTGTATTCCATTTTAAAGACAAGGTGAAAAATGGGATGAATGATAACCATATTAATATATCTATCCAATGTAGGGATGTTCGCCCTGAATATGATAATGAATCTATAGTTATGTAATATTAGTTCATAGAAATATTAAGGAATCCAAACGAGTTTATGTTAAATAATAATTATCAGATATAGATTCCTATTTATTTATAATAGTGTTTAACTATGATGGACTATTTCATGAAAAAATACCCTATAAAATTCAGTGGAACTACCAATCCATTAGTAGTTGAACCATGGATAATGTCCCAAAAAAATATCATTCCTTCTTTGGGAAGTAGTGAAAAGGGAAAATTCATCATGGTAGTATATATTCTAAAAGGATATGTAAACCAATAGTGGTCACTAACTTAATTTACTAGAGTGTAATATCAAGAAAGATCTATAGATAAAGAAGATATTATAATAACAGAGGACATAACCATGGTATAAAAATACAATAAATTTTTTTCGAATGATTATCCAGATCATCCACCTGAGCATGAGGTTGATTAATCAATTATTCTCATTCCTGATTAAATAACCAAATATAAATATAATTATTGTATTTCACTAGTGGATTGGGTGTATTTGATGAAACAAAATTACAGTTGAGTGCTAAGAGATTTTTATGAACTGGTGATTCACTATGAGAAGCCAATATTTTATTCATGAAAAAGAAGGAAGGGTCTATGTGATTGTGTATAAATTATAGGGAGATCAACACAACCAATATAATGAATAAGTTTATTTTTCCACACATGGATGAATTATTTAATCAAGATTAAGGATCCAAATACGTGTCAAAGATTGATCTTCACTCTGGTTATCATCATCTAAGGGTGAAGAATAATGAAATACCAAATATGAAATTTCAAACAATGTTTGGACACTATGAGTTTATGATAATGAGTTTGGGGTTGACTAATTATCATTATATATTTATGGATATGATGAATAGAGTTTTCAAGGAGTATGTTAATTAATTTTTAGAGATATTAAATAATGATATCATGATATAAACTAAGTATCGTGAAGAATAATGGAGTCTTTTGAATATAGTTCAGGAGACCATTAGTCTAATTAAATTATAGAGGAAGAAAAGTAAATGTGAATTTCATTTTAATTATTATTAATTTATTGTCCAAATTTTCTCTATATATGGGATATCTATTGACCCCTTAAAGAAAAATTTAGTCAATCAAAATCCTACACTGATGAATATAAACAAGATTAGATGTTTCCTGTGCATAAATGGTTATTATTAGTGTTTTATTTATGATTTCACCTGGTAGGCCAACCTTATCACCAATTTATATGTAAATGGGTTAAATTAACATATTTAAAAGAATTTAATGATTTTTTGAAGTATTGAAGAGGATATTGATTAATTAATCGGTATTAACTCTATAGTTGGGTAAGGAATGTTTTTTAATTTTTAGCGATCCATCAATGAAAGGAATTGGATATGTATGTATGCAGAATCATAGAGTGATTATCTATGCATCATGATAATTGAAAACCCATGAACATAAATTTACCACTCACAAACTTGATGTTGTACCTATAATTTGTTTTATGAATATATAGAGAAAATACTTCTATATAAAAAAATGTAGACCATACGAGTTTTAAGTATAAATTATCACAAAATAAGTTCATCTTATGGAAAATAAGGTAGTTGGAACTACTAAAGTACTATGACTACTTGATACAGTACCAATCCAATGAGAAAAACATGGATGATGCATTGGGTAGGAGGACCAATGGAGTTCTGAACATGATTAGGATTAATAATGATCCCATTTTTATGGATCTTTTAGATATGGATATGGTGATTTCTAGGAATGAAGATCCATCAACCCTTTTATAATAAATTTCTAATCTATCTTTAGGATAATGGAAGGATAATTCCTAGAAGTATGATGATAAGTTAATAAGGACAATTAAAGAAATTATTAATGAGAAATTTGGTGTCTTTATCTATAGATATGGAGTGTTGATGTTTAAGAAGAGGTTATGTGTTCTATCCATATCATAATTCAATAGGGAAATTCTAGATGAAGAACATAGCTCAAATGTATCAATAAACACAAGTATAAAAATGATGTACATGTATTTAAGAGAACAATTCTAAAGAAATACATATTTTATCCATCATATTTTCAGATATATAGGGGAATAGGGTTTGAAAATGACTTGTCCTATAATAATGATCCTATTTTTATTCTTTATATAAGATTGAATGTATTATGGAGTCCAAAAAGTCATTCAGTGAATGTACTTTGGAGAAATCACAAATTAGAAGAGGAATCATGGGAACCAAAAGACTCTATAAGGAAATAATATAAAAATATATTCAATAGATTGTAATTATATCAATTTACAAGATGGAATTATTTATTTTGTAATAATGTAACACCTAAGACTCTACTGTAGTTGGTAAATAATGTATCATGATCTATTGAACAAATGGACTCTTTAAATAGAATTTATTTAATAATTTATTTAAAAGTTAAACATTATAATTTTAAATTGAAAAAAATATATCTACTTTATAATTCATATTATTTAAATTACCTTTGTATGTGTTTTTTATCTTTTTCTAAAATGATCTGTTTTAGTCAAAAACATTGGTTTTCACAAAAAATGTAATTTTTATTTATTTATCATTATATTAGAATGTCCTAGAAGTTTAGAATAAAATTTTAGCAATAATTAATTAATTTAAGGAATAAAATTATAAATTATAAAATATTAAGTGAGATTTAAAAAATAAGGATAATTTATTATATTTAATTAAAATGTTACTTTAATATAAAAACTATTTTAAGTGTTTTCATTGCATCAAGTATTTACAAGGGAGATTTATTTTTGGATTACATTTAATGAATCATAAAATTTATTTATATTATAATAAATTAATTTATATCACTAAAATTAGTAACCAAAATAATTTGACATTATATAAAAATTTAATTCTTAAGAAAAATATTTCCCAAAAAACGGGGTTTACACTATTGAGAATATTTGTTTAAAAATTAAAATTCCATAATATTTAATATTTTATGTGATAAAATTATTTCAAATTATTATATTATAGTTATTATATTATGAATTTTTTTTAATATTATAATTTTTCATCAAAACTAATTTCTATGATTTGAAATTAATTAACAATGTGAAAGTAAACGTGGTAATTTTAGTTTAAACTAGTGTAAAAGTCATAAAACATTTAAAAAATGAATATAATTAAATGGTTGATATTTTTATCAATAAATAAATATTTCCCATGCCCTTTATTACATTTTTATCAATTGACCTCCTAATATATCCATGAAATTGTTGAAAAATTTAATAGTGTTCCAAAAACAACTCATCCCTTCACCTATAAAAGGGAAACATTTTCACAACTTAAATAAAAACCTAAAATTAAAATTTACCTATGAAATATAGGAAATTTTTATCTCCATATACCACCATTCAAAAAATATAATCCCCTTTTCACTCATATTTATACAAATACCATTAAATTATGGGAGATATCGAAGAAAAAATCAAGTCCTTGACGTGAGTATTATCAAATTCTTATTTTTATTCATAATTATATTCATAGAAATTTAATATATAAATAATAATATAATGATATTATTATAATTTATAAACAATAATGTTACTATAATACGATAATTTTTATTATTTATTTCTATATCTCATCCATTAAAAAAACAAATTATTATTCGTGTGTTTTACGATCTACGATCTCCACAACGTGACATGTATTGTTTTTCTTCAAAACCTCAGAAGGACTGATATAAAGTTCGTTTTAAACTATAAAAATGATTTCTATTATATAATTAATGTTATTGTGTTAACAATTTAAGAACCTAGTATTTATATGACTAAAAAATCATCATTAGTATAATCTTTTAAAATAAGTGTACTAAGAGGATATTATTTTCTTCAAATTGTGTAGTGTTTTAATATCCATTGGTAATTCATATAATCTATTATAATTATGATATATCAAACTATTAAACACTATATACAATAATTATAATCCTATTATTACTAAACTATCACATAATCATCCACTAATTATGGTATGCTCATGTTTGGGCCGGTTTAACCACCTACTTCAATAATGTTATACATTTATATCATGGATGACTATGAGAAAATATATAATTGTATAATATGATATAAATATGTAAATAATATATATATAAATATTATATATATATATATATATTACCAATATATCATTCATCAATTAAGGAAAGACTCTCCTTTCATAAAAAATATCCAAAAATGTTTGTTATTAACTTTAACTTCTAGGATACAGTCTAAAACACTAATAAATGTAATTAAAAACAAGATAAGTTTTTATATATCGTCCCTAGAAGTATAAATAATAACCTATAAATAATTTTATTTTTAACAAGAATGAATACAAACCCATCTATTATGAAACCAATATAGATAATCAAAACTATAAACACTAATATGTAAAATATAAATAATTCATATTTAAAACGACCACTTATGAATAGTATGAATTAAAATGGATATTTTTAAGGTTTTAGATTATGTTATTGAGATTGATATTTTAATTATAGTGGATGATAATGTATTTTCATATAATTCATCATAAGATTTAAATTTTTTCTCATCTCAAATTCCTCTCTTTGAGGAATTATTTGTTTTAGGTACATAATTTCCTTTATGTTGTGTATATAATGACTATTTTGGATATTATATCAAGAATTCAATTTATTCATGGTACTTTAAGATCATGTTTAATACATATATTCCAAGTGGTTATTATTTAATGTCTTCCAAATCCAGATGCGGGGTTTTCCAACTCAATTATCATACTTTAGAACTGATGTTTTAATCACCGCCTTTTTATCTCGGATGAATATATTGGAATGGAAAACATTTACCATGTTACTCATTAAATGTTAGGTAATAAAATTTCTATATTTTTATACTCTCTAATTTTACATTTTTTTAATATATTACTTTTCTAGGATTAAAAACCCATCTTATGTTTTAGTAAAGAAAAAGTGCATGTAATTTTTCTAGAAAATACATCCCTTTCTAGAGACACAGAATATAGATGTGGCTATGGAACTAATTAACATATGGTTAATCAACCTAAAAATTGGTTTTTGAGAATTGAATCTATTATCACTGTTATTCATTATGAGTGGGCCTAATATTTCAAAAATAGAATGAAACTCTGGTGAGAAATGCTTTGGAAAACTCACACTCTCACAATGAACCATAATGAAGGATTTTTCGTACCATTACAATGGTATCATTCCAATATAGTAAATTTCAAAAAATTACTATCTTCCATGGATAAAGTAGAACATTTCAAGTACACTCATCACTATATTTCTTTGATAATGGTTCATCATATTAAATTAATGATACCACATAGATTCTATGTTTATTAAGCCCTCTTCTCATGTACATACACATTATTCTACAGAATATTGAAGTATTTGATACCCTTGTTTCTCATTATATAGATAAACATGTTTTTCATATGTTTTTCCTCATTGAATGTTATGAAAGGTATTGATTATTCTTATAGTTAATGAACTGGACATAAACAAGATATAGGTGGGTCGCATCATTATATACCTCCTCGATACATCATGAGACAAAACATGTTGGATTTTCTTGTCCACATGTTCCTATAATAAGATAAATTATTGACCATCGTATCAAATATAAGTATAGTGGATTAGTGATATTACTTGAATTTTTTTTGGTTCTAAACTATAAATTATATTATTATAAGATGAATGATTATTATTACCCATGTATTGATTTTTATTCATGGATATATAATGACCTTAGTTTTTATTGATTATATATTAATTTTTTTCATTTATTCTTATCATATAAATTATTATATGTGTATGTTATCTAAGATTTTATTTTATGATACTCATTAATGAGCATATGAGATCACACTTATTTTCTTTCTTTTCCCAAGAAACCTATAGTAGGACTCTATGTAAATTTTTGGGATATAGTTAAAGGAAAATAGTTATTTTATCACAATATATACATGTAGTATCATATATTTTCATGTGTAATATATGTATGTTTCGTCTCTCACAAAAATACTAAACTATTTGATCCTTTGGGAACTGTTCCACTTTTTACCAATAATGTAATATATCATTCAGCACAGGTTTCCATAGTCTTTTATATTAAACTGCATGTTCGAAAGATGCACATATAGGGGTGAGTATGATAACATAATAGGACTTAACCAATGACTTACCATACACACCATCCATGTGAAAACCAAGTGAATCATATGAGTTTGAGGAAAATATTTCCCACCCATTATAATTGACATTATCAAATCAATGTCTATCAATCATAAAAAATGGAACAATTATTTAAAAAAAATAGAAACAAATTTCATAACCCAATTAGTTTCATATAAATAAAATAATATGAAACATTACACCTCAAACTCTGGATAAATATACACCCATTACTCAACCATCATTATTATCTCACTGAAAAACCTTATACTCATGTGGTATTCCTAAACTAACATTGTCTAACCTAACAAGACCCCAATTATTGAGTGGGTTTTAAACACCAACTATTGTTTAGATAATTATCCAACTGTAGTAAAATAGTATTTTTTTTTAAAATCATCCAAAATGAAGAGTTCCTAATACTCATGTATAATTTCAAAATTGAACTTTTCGTAACTAATTAGGGACCCATACTAAAGTGGTTTTTATCAAAAAACATCAAATAATAAAAAATAAAACCAAATAATGAAAATAATTTCCTCAAAAGATATAACACACCAATTTTATATACTATCAACCAAGAAATAAGTTAATATATCAAATAACATAATTTACCAAATTTATATTTTATAATAAAAAACCACATACTCAAAAAATAACTATTTTCCACTTTGATATCTATAAAAAAAATGTTTTTTTAACAATACA
Organism: Viscum album; assembly: GCA_963277665.1. Classification (NCBI taxonomy): domain Eukaryota; kingdom Viridiplantae; phylum Streptophyta; class Magnoliopsida; order Santalales; family Viscaceae; genus Viscum; species Viscum album. The sequence continues at coordinate 1,017,169,248 of OY728141.1, read as the reverse complement.
CTAAACAACTTGAATAATTAATTTAAAATATTTATAATAGATTTATTTTCAAAAACCATAAATGGGAGAATGAAATTTATCAAAAAATAGAGAGAATGAGAATGTACTAACCCCAATTTGGAAACCATAGTACAATAAACCATTATTAGTTAAAAAAATTAATTTCCACCCTTTTTCAAAATCTAAAAATAAAATAACTAATTTTAATGTACAATCTCAACCTAAAACCCCCAACATCAATAAATAATTGAAAAAATGCCTACTGAGTAGTGTATAAATTCTGATCAATGTCATAAAAACATAAATCATCCCCATATAATCCTCCTCTAGAATTAGAAATAAAATCCCTATAAATATGGAGGGTGTATCTAAGGAAAAAATGACAAATAAAATCATTAGATCTAGTTGAAATAATAAGAGAAGAAAAATAAAAGATGATATACCATTTATCCAACACTAAAAAATCCAAATATTTAACGCCAAAGATACTGAGAGATGGATCCATAAACATTATCCCAAAATTTCCCTAGATTAAGAGATCCACATCTGAGAAAGATAATATGCACAAAAAAATTAAAATGGGTGAAGATAGAGGTCTTATAACCATTTTTTTGTGAATTTATGGCACATCGACATGTTTTTAGTGACTCTGTATTGGGCCAAGCATTCATGACATGAATTTTTTCCTCGATTTCCATGATCAAATTTAATTTTCCTAATTATGATGTATCTAACCATGAATTTTATTTGGTATCACATAGAGAAAATAAGATGATAACCATGTAATAATGCAAGCTCCCAAAAAATAAACCTAATTTTTCATATCTCCAAAATGATTTAACATACCCCAATTTTACTCTTAATCATCCTAAACATCTATATTTGTTATGATTATTCCCCACAAATATCAAATAGTTATCTTCCTCAATTGTTTAACATTATCAAACCTGAGTTTTTATATTTTATCCAAAAACTAATCATTACATTATATATAACGACATAAAAATTACACACTATTGAAAACATGTTTACATGATAAAAAATAAAAAACCATCTCATCCAAGGGTTAAGTTCATCAAAATTTATACTACCAAATTCTTACTAAAAAGAACTCTTAATAAGAGAGTGTAAAAATATATTTAATACAAATCACTATAAAAACAATATTAATTACCCCTAATAACCAAAACCCACCAATCCAAGTCACCACACATTACAATAACTCACATATTTCTATTTACCCAATTTTATAGCATAACCATACCCACATCGTAAAAATATGAATTATATATGTAACATATATTGATCATATCCATAATCATATCCATAAGTGATATGGGGACTGATCCTACTAGCATTCCAATCAATTTCCCTACTTAATTACTAAATTTTGGGTCCTTTCAAATAAAAACCGCCATCATATGGTGGTTTTACAGTGAAATTGTGGGAACCCCCACCCACATCCAATGTAATATTGTATAATTTAAGTAGCTTAAAAATATTATATCACAAATAAATAGTCATCATTAGTTTTTAGTACTCCCACTATGGTACTCTCTCATTTATTCCTTATGTTACTCATATGGTATATGAATTCTATCATTGGTGGTATATACAACATAAATCTTTTTGGTATACCCAATATAGTCAATCTAAATCTCTATTGATCTCCCAAAATATATAACCTCTATTATTTATATTGAGGATAGAGAATAAAAATAATACTCTCTTTAAATATAAGGTCTGATGATATCCCTAGCTCAGTGAGTAAATCTAAATCTCAGGACACCCCAATAATGTAATCATACAACCATCCACTTGACCCTAATAATAAATAATATTTGGGAGAAAAAAATCGATTTATCTTATATCATTGATTATAATATATGATCAACCTCGCCCAATATTTTTATGATCACATTCCACTGAACCTTTTTCATATAATTATAACTTATCTAACACATCACTTCATTTAATATTTAAAATCAACCATTAGTGATAATTAACAGTTATATTTTGGTTTTTTAAAAAATAAACTAGGATAGTATCACTTACATGGGGTGTCATAACACAAACCCATATTATTATAAGAAAATATGGGAATAAAAAAAGTGGGTTGAATGGAAACCATGATATTAATGTCATGAACTTATGCTAATTTAACACACCTCATTTATAAATTACATCCCCCATGTAATTATATTGATGGAATTATAATTCCATCCAATAAGAGGAATAAATCCAATCCCATTGATGTCACATCCAATTTAATCCTTTAGATAGAATTTCATTTCCATTCAATAAGTGAAATGACCCCAAGCCCTTGGGATTGTCCCCTGTGTAAGTATCTGATTTCATCTTCCAAGGGAGATTCATTATCAAGGGTTTATCTAATGATTGGTTGTCCCCAATACTATAACAGACATCCGCCATTACAAAAACAATAATCCTGTAAATTAAGGCCTTTCAATGAATATTATAATTGTTTATTTTAAATAGCACTAAAATACCACAATATAAAATTAAAAATTGATTTCCAAAAATAAAATATAATAAAAATATTTCAAAAATAATCATATATATTATTTTTCAATAAATAATTAAAATTTCATGAATAAAAAACTCTTTAAAGACTATATAATATCATTATTGTATACTTCCTATCTATTATATCATAACTAAATATCTTAATAAAAACCATTTCTCATCCCATAATAATCTCATTACTATTAAAAATTTTAGTATCTTATAAATAATGAACAAAATGAGGAAATTCTCACGCTAATTAAATTCAATGTTGAAAATATTTATAACCTCCAGGATTTGAAATATGACCATTAATGGAAAACACATGATTTAGTAGAAATGGAAAAAATAAGGAATCTGAGTCACTTACTTCTAAACATTCTCTCAGAAATGTTTTTTCTTCATAAGCCACACTCAAAGTACATGATTCCCCAAATTCAATAGGAGTGAGTGAAAGACAATAAATGTGAGAATGAAGGAGGGAATTTAATTGTGTGTAATCTGGGTGAAAAAATCACTTTTATGATGTTAAATAATATTACCATATTCAATTTCTTATATAAAATCTCCATCTTAAAACAATTGTCTTCCTATATCCATTTTCATATTCAATTCCCATTAACTAGAACACACCCTTTCATTTTAATCATAGTTGATAAAGGAATATTCCTATCATAACATACATGATTTCAATGGTCAATAACTTCATATTAAATATAATATTAATAATATATTCAATTTGATTTCTATAAAAAAATATTTAAAATATACACATTTTTATAAAAATATATTTATAAAAAATATATTTTACATTTTATATTTTTGATTATTTTTAAAACATTATTAATAAATTGATGTTTTATTTATAAAACAATAGTTAAAATAAACACTAAAATATATAAAATACCACAATTTTAAATATTATCAAATTTCTAGTTTTTATAAAATATAAAATTTTGAAATAAATCTAAAATAAAACTATTAATTTAAAATTAAAGGATCATTTTCCCTTTTAATAAAAATCCATCTAAAACTATCAAATTTCACTAATGACCAACCATTAATTTCCATACATCATCATTATATCTACCTTTAAATATGTTTTTTATTTATAAAGATCAAATCTTCATTGTATTATCTCATATCTTTTTTACTACTATATGAACCTCCAAAACTGTTGACATACCACAATCCCTAATCTAACAACATTTAAAATATTTTATATTTTATCATTTTTGAATTAAAATATTATAAATATCTTAAAAATATAAAAAAATCAATTACAATCTCATCACACTATTAAAATCTATAAATAATTGAATAACGAAAGTGAAAAGAAAGAAACTAAAAAATCAAGGGCACTACACCCTCATCTTTGACTCCCACTCACATGTGATCTCTTATATATTACAATGGGTTCATCACACTTGAAACAATGTAATATGATATATGTTCATAACATCTTATATATATTCCTTTATCATAATTTGACTCTCCATAAAATTTATATCTTCCTCCATCTTATGTTGACCATAAATAATCAAAAAAATTCATCATGAACATAATTTCATAACTATGATACATAAAAGACGTTATGTACTCACAAAAAACTATGTAGTTAAATCAAATTGATAAATTACCACACTAAGATTTCTATGATCCACCATACATAATGATATTAGTTATATATTTTTTCCACTCTTTAATTTTTCACTATCCACACCAAATAGGGACTTAAAAAAAGTCAATAACATAGGCCATAAATTCTAATGGTCTTTACGTATGGTCTACATAAGAGTTTTTTCAAGTATGTATCATCGACATATTTAAACGAATTTATTTAAAATTATCTATAATAACATGAATCTAATTAACAACAATAGTAACTTATTATCTAATATTCGGCTAAATTAAGGAAGAATGTTATGGTTTCCTACATAAAAAATTATAAAATTCTATTACGATGGATGAATTGTTGTAATTTTTGGACATGAATTCTTTGAAATAATAAAAATCAACCCCTGATCCAAAAAATATAATTATCAAGAAAACAATATATCATCAAGGATCTAAATCATTCTGTTATTTTGAGAATTTATCTAGGAAAAAAGGTGGTATATATGCACATTTGGGTTCATAATTTTTAGTGAAAAGATTTTAAAATCTTCGTTATGAATTGATAATCACAACTAGATACAATAGATCACTAAATTGTATGAAATTTAATAACATTCAATACATAAAATTATGATGAATATTTCACAAAAATATTATCCAAAATAAAAATGAAATATACTAACTTCAAAAGTCTATCCACCCCCACCCAGATAAAATCATATCCTACAAATTTATGAGTTAATATAATCTTGCTGTAAAAATATATATATATATATATATACTTATATTAAAGCATGTTCAATGGATATAATAACTTTATTACAACTGGATTCTTTGTCTTCACTAATGGATAAGTATGTAATTTTCTCAGAAAATCATCCACACTTTTCTTCAAAAATTAATAAAAAACTCTCTATTTGGAGAGCGTTATATCTTTTATACTCCATGATATACAACCAAGGGTTAATATTGATATTCATGGATAATTTTTGGATGATTTATAAATTAATCCACATTATCTTATCTTTGGTTTTGAAAATTCACAATAACATCAATTAAGATTTTTTTAACTTAAATTTAGTTATCTGAGTTTATGTGAATGTGGAAATATTGTTCAATCATCATTGGATGATAGAGGCTGAAGTACTTCCAAAGAAAGGTCAAAAGTTTTGTTTGATGTAGTTGAAACCATACATGATGATACAATAATATCTCCACATGAGTATGTTACAACCACCTTCATATAGGTAATTTGGGCCCTTAATGGTTGGAAAATATTCTAAGAGTATTTTCTAAACTGATTTTAGTCATGTTTAAGTATGAATCATCTCGATCATTATGATAGTTTGAATGAATTATTTATTTTAGTGATATTATAATGTGAGCCACATTATTTTGAGGTTATAATTTTAAATATTTTATAATTTTCCATCAAATTTTTAATTATATGGTTATATAGTAACAATGAGGTTTTATCATTGGAATGTGTTCTTTGTGTAATCGATAAGATTGAAAATCATAAAGGGATGGTGAATTGTTGTACCTATTTATTAGTTTATAGCCAAAAAAGTATTGGTGTAAAATTTCATCAGATCAACAGATTAAATAGGTTTGTAGGTCTAGATCTAGATATTTATCGAAACAATATTATTGTAAATGATGTTTTGAGTTTGGAAGTTATTACTTTATAAAAAATTAACCATCAATGATGTTCTAGATGTGGAACAAGGATACCTATGATCAGGGTTATATATCCTTATACAAATTTGGATTTAAGATAAGTATTAATAATAAAAGGGATTAAATTATCAATAATATCATTTAAGGTTATTTTAATTCTTTTATTAAATAATTTTTTTTAAAATAAGTGTTTTATTTTCTATAACATTATTATTTTGATCGAATAGTGGTTATATTTTGATTTTTTATTATTTAATGATTAAATTAATTTTTTAAATTTTTTTATGTGATATAAGTGTTTAAAACATTCAAACCCATTGAGACAAATTTTTTAATTTGGTTTTGGGATGCAATTCAACCAAACTGTCATATTTCTTATCCTCCTGGAATAAAGTGTTACGAGAGACCACTCTTCATTATTTTAGTTTTATTAGAACATACAATTGATTTTTGTTTAAGGTTTATTTTATATTTTCAAAAAATTATCCATGTATAAGAGATTAATTTTATTAAAATATAATAGTGAAGTATTTGAATATTTTAAAAGAACATTATGTTTGATGACGTATAAAAACATGCAAGATTGAGCTACAATGAATAATAAAATATTATTATTTAAATTCAAACATTATGTCCTAGAAATTAAATTGGTGGGTATGAATAGGTTTAACAATATTAGAAAAATATTTATAATTTCTTTATATAAAATATTTATTATAAATAAAGAAGTTATTTAATTTTAGTAAAATAATTTTATACATAACAAATAAATTTTACACGGATATTTTTTAATTTTTCATTTTATTTGAGGATGTTATAATTAATTTCCTTATAATTTAGAAATTATATTATATCAAATTTAAATCCTTTTTTAAATCATCATATAAATATTAACTTAGTGGGAAATTTTGGTATTTTGCTGAAACGATTTATTTTCCAGTGAATAGTAATAAATACAAATTTTCATTGAAAAATGTATTTTTTAAAGATTTTTCAATGTTACAATTTTTTAAATTGGTTTAAAAGTAAAATTAGTAATCTAATATTATTTATAACCATCTTAATTTTATCAAAATAAATTTAATTTTCTTATTTAGCATAAAAAATTATACTTAATGAGGAAATTTTATGGCAAAATAGTTTTTCATTAGGTTTCTTGTTTTATTCTTAATGTAATATCTATTAATTATACAGATTTAATAAATAAAATTGGAATATATATTTTTAATCAATATTTAAACATTTACTAAATAGTTTCTTCTAAATTTTTTTCATTTTGAATAGTTACCATAGTAAATAATTTTCAACATGGTAAGGGTAAATCAGGTGAGTAAGGTAAAATATAAAATTATAAGGACTAAAAATTGACACTAACACTTGAATTTATAATATTTTATAAGTATTAATAATCAATATACATCATATTTTATAATATATGGGAATATGATCCCATATTTATTTGATTTGGACCTTTATATTATTTAACTAAATAATATAGTAAAAATTGTCGCTTTCTTTATTTTAATATCTATGATATTTTGTGACACAAATAAAAAAATTATGTTTGGTTTTAAATGTTTCTTTAAATTATAAAATATTTTTTATGATGTTAATTAATTTTTATTTTTTAGTGGGGAAATAATTAACTAAAATTATTATGATACAAAAACACAATATTTATCAAATTAATAGAAAAATAAAATATAATATTTTATAAACTCAAAAATTAAAATTCATTTGAGTGATTATAGTTACTAGTGAATTTAAAAGATATATCTGATATATTATATATTTTTTAAAATTCTATATTTTAATTACATACTTCCCTTTATGTGAATAAAGTATACTTAAATGAACAGTGTCAAAAATGAAATTATTGATATTTTTTGAAAATTTATATTTTTATAAATTATTTAAAAATCATAGAAAACTTGAAATACGACATGTATGGTTCAAAATAGTAAAAAATGAAATCCGTTAAAAATTTATAATAAATTTATTACCATACACGAAAATTTTACACCCTTTAATATTGAAAAGATCAATAATGTGGTTAAGGTTCAAATTTTTTAATAAAGGTATTAAAAAAGGTAAGGATTAAAATACCACATAAATATGAGAAAAATTTATTAGTTGAAGTTATTTAAACCCAATATTATCTTATAGTTTAAATTATTTCCTCATTGTTCGACTTTCACATGAAATTTTATTTATTATAGTAAAATATTTTTAGTAATATCATTTGTGTCCTTGCATTCATTTTATACCACCTCTCTTATATCCAATACAGAACCTACATTCAATTATCACGAAAAAAACTATCATAACCTATTATAAACATACATATCCAATTTTATGAATTTTTTGCATCATAAAATACCATCCTAAGGTCCCTTATAAAAAGATCTAATAACGGTATTTTGAGGAAGTGGTAATCATGTTTACTAACTCTTTTAAATTTATTTCTTCTCAAAATACCACTAAAATTAATTTAACTAAAATAATATAATTACTATAATATCATTAATATAATGATATGCTATTATTATTATGAAAAAAACATTTTATTTCTCTTTTTCATCCTATTAAAAGCGAGAACATTGATCATGCATACATATAACTAGCCATCTTCACGTAGCGGTGCAATTGAGTTTTCATCACCCATTTACATGGATTGTTAATAAGATGTAAATAATGAATAAATATTATATTTATGAAAAAAATATTCTTATGAAATTTTCATATAATACATACCTTATTACCTTCCAATTCGTTGGATAATGATAATGTCACTCGTGCGTATGTGTGGACTACCACATCTACAAAATGATGTGATCATTTTTTCATTTATGCTTTACATGGAAGGTTAATAAGGATATATTTAATTTATACATATTATATTTATATAATTATTAAAATTATATATACTGTAGAACCATAATCAAATTATAACTACTATAAATTTTGTTACAGAACATGCACGAGAAAATAAAACAGTTAACAACAAAGAAACAGATAATAATGAGACAATTTTAATTAATTAATGATGATATATTATAATAGGATAATATATGATATTAAAACTATTAATATGACTCCATAATTAATTAATAACTTGTTTAAAATCATTATACAATAGGTTAAATCATATTCAACTTATGTGGAACTTTATGTAGGGTTATTCATAACTCAATTTCCATTAATTAGGTTATACATATACTTCATTGACTATGTTATATCATGATTATTTATGAAATGATATATGATTTTTTCATGAAATATTTTCATCTTTTTTATGTGAATTTATATATTTTACACATAATCAAATTCATTAATAAAATCACACTTTTGTTATATGATCTTGGTAAGGTTTTCTATTCTAATATTTGTTTCCATGAGACATATATTGTATTCACTACATACTTATTTTATGTGGTGTATATAATTCCCATTTGATATGATATATAACGTTTAAAATTATATTAGTTATTTTTAAAGATACATTATAATTATTTTAATTCATGAGCGTTATTATTCAAATGTTTCCAAATCGGTAATAGTTTTTTCACAATCTAATAATTATTCAAGATTGTTCATGTTTATGTCTCAAGTGGGGAAAATTATTTTATCATTCTATATTAAACCCAATAAATTTTATTTAATTATGTATATTTCATTAAATTTTATGTTCTCCATTCATTTTACTCTATTTATGTTCTAAATATAATGAAATAATGTTTTTAAGGAAAACGGAATTTTTTACTCAGTCGGGAATATTTTTCATCCATATCCATAATTTTATTTAAATGTTTTAAAGAATGTTTTTACTATACTAAACAAAATTTTTAAAGCCATTTTAACAATATTTTTCTTTTTTAATTTTGTTTAAAATTAATCTTCCTGACATTTTACAAATGACGTACTTTATAACTTTTGTTACTAATGTATGAATGAAATATTTTTTAACTTATGTAACATGAACAAAATTTTCCACCATCATGAACACTCAATAATTTGAATATTAATTTGAATGTTTCCAGGTTTATGTTTAAATAATTTTTTCTTAATATTCATGGAATCTACTGTTTTAAAAATTGATTTTTAAAGTCAAAAGGATGTTTTCCTCAAGATTTTTTTAATGATCTTTTTATGGTATATATATTAATAAAAAATTAATATTTTAATGAATTTATAAAACTTTAAGGATGTATTGTAATAATTTCACCTTTATCTATTCTCTAAATTATTTATGATCTCTTTTACGTTGGAAGGTATTGAAATTCTATAAACTAATTCTTCCAATACAGAATGTTATTAATTTTTAAGGCATATTGATTAAGTTGTATTGTTTATTCATATAATGTATTAATTTTAATTATTAATTAATGGGTGGGGATTAGAATTATATATCCCCATGATACATCAATGGGTCTCATTGTACAAATATTCCTGGTATTTTTCCAATGCATTTCATATTTATAAATATTTCGTGTAATGAAGACTTGACAGTATGTTTGGATATCTTGGAATTATTCCTCAATAGTAAGTTTCATATGTCAAAATTATTCATTCCATCATTATGATATCTATTATTTATTTCAATGTGACTATTTGAATAGTTATGATATCTAAGGATATGTTTCAGTACCTTGTAATTATTTACATGGTATAATTTGATCCTCATTTATTCTTATTATACTTTTCCTAGGGATTAATTTATTGATTAAATGGAATATTTTTCCGTGCATTACCTTTCAATATTTATTATTCATTATTTATTCATGATACCGTCCTCTATTTGTAACCTTAATACCCATATCATGTCACCCTATATTCATTTCCCTTTTCCTATGATTATAGGAAGTATAATATGATTGATATTGAAGGAAAATATAGTGAGAATAACAATGTTATAAATGAAAATACATTTTTGTTTATATGTTTTCAATTGTATATGATATTCATAAACGTATCTATTTTAACATAAATATTAAACTATTCTGTTCTTCTGGATGTGACTAATTTTATATAGTTATAATGTAATTAATTAACCACAGAATATGGGATAATCGAGTTTGGATCATTATAGTTGGTATCACAGTATGTTTTGTAGAAACCTTGGAAACATGATTCAGTAAAAATGATAAGAGAACATAACCATATGACAAACATCGATGAGATTACACAAAGAAAATAAATTTGTTATTCAGATGATGATAGTTTAATATTTTTGTATACCATCATAAGTTAATAATTCTATGCTTTTTTATGAGTTCAAGTTAATAGATACCACTTATATGGTATTATATGATTCAAGTATCTTTGAGACATTTATTGGGTTTTAATGGATATTTCAGTTATATATATCCCATATATTTAACTTTTTTTAATTAATATGTTTATTTGATGAATGATTATTTTATATTTTTTGGACATAAATTTAATGTTATTGATATCTTTTACGTTTTATATGATAATTTAGGTTATGTTTATTATAGTCTATTAAGATTGTTTGATTTTGTGAAAAAAATAAGTTATATAGAAAAACATAGTAGTTAAAAGTAATTTTATGATTAATGTTAATTTTTAGGATTTTAATCAAATTTTTGGGAATTTCATAAAAATTATATTAATAATGTTATATAAAAAGTACAAGTCAAAGGCTGGGTGACACCTTGTCACATCCATCAGGGCCATGGGGCTTAATCCCACAACTAAAGGAATATGAGGGTGTAACACTTATCACTCCAATACGTGAGGTCATGTTTAATATTATATTATTATTTTACATAAATAATTTGGATGATAAATATTAACTTAATTTTTTGAATGATATTACAGGATCAAATATTTTTAATTTTTGGAGGGGATTTTAATCATTTAATAGGTTTTAGGAATAATACTCAATCAAGGTTTAAATACCCCTTTGGGTTAGTATATAAATTGATGTTATGTTAGTTATAGTCCATTGGATAGTGGGACATAAATAATATATGTGGTTAATAAGTGATTCCTTGACAGGTTTATCTTCTTTAAGATATTTATGGTCAAGAAAAGGATATCCTTTTAGGTTAGCATCTAAATTTGACTTTTGATATTCTAGTGAAGTTCACTACATTAAAATAATATATAGTGATTTATCATGGTTATTAATGTTATTTTTTGGATTCAATATTGGGTTGAAGGTTATGTAATCTTTTGGTGTAAAATGTGGTTTAACATGGATGATTATTTTGGAATAATGCAATTAATATTTGGTAATGTAAGTTAAAAGGTATGAGATAAATGTTGGGGTTAAGACAATCTATAATATTGAGTTTATTGAGGTTAATTGAGATGTAGTTTTATTATTTACGGAATAATCTACGTTAAACCTTTAGTGTTATTGTGTAAATTTTGAAGTAAAATATATTATTTCACTATATGAAGGGTTATACATATTGAAAATTAGGTTACCTTGTGGTAACCATTTCATTTTTAGTTAAAATTTAAAGTCAATAGAAATAAATTTTATTATTTTCTGAATCCAGTGATTCTTTATAAGTTAATTTTGATGCCTCGAGTGGAAAAAATTCATCATTAATACTCATTATTTTGAGAATGGATGAGTTTGGGATAGAAATTGATTAATAGATGAAATCGTTCTTTTCAAACAATTATATATCATTCTCTTCTTAGTGTATTCGGTAAAAGAACTCCTCATATCAAGGAAAAGGTTCTTGAAATAATTTTCTTTATCAAATTATGATCATTTATGGTGAATTGATGGTCTTTTAACCTATTAAATAGTTATTATTGTATAATAATTAAATTTATCCTAGCCATGTTCTTTACCACTATCTATTAGTTCATAGGAGTTATTTTTCTTTGATAATATCCATCATTTCACTTCCAACTAAATTTGGAATCCTAGTTATGTTTTATTCCAGATGAACGTCATATTTCTATTTCAATTTTTTAAGAAGAAGTTGAATTAACGCATATTAATATGTGATTTTTCCACAAATGAATATTTAAAATGTCAAACACTTGATTTCAATGAATAATATTATATTATGAGGACACGGTTTATTGAAGGGGATGGAATGTGAAACCTAATATTTTATAAGACAACTATGATCGATAGTACATAAAACATGAAACACCCATCAAAAATGAATTATAGAATATTACTATTTGAATACAACTATTAAAACCAATCCATTTAATTGGATTGAATTATTATGGTTAACAAAATTATGATAATATGTAGCACCCTAACCCTATAATCCTAAAGTCAGTGTCTGCTATCAATTACATTTCCATGATTAAAAGGAACCAAACCTCTAAGTATCAATCAGTTTAGTAGTCTTGGTAAACCAGATACATAATTCAGTCTTTTTTTAAAAATTACTACATAATTTACAACATAAATTTTTTTTTTCTAAATAAACAAAATCAAGGATAACACAAATCTATTTAGTAAATATATGTATTTATTTCATAGTATGCTTCATGGATTCCTTGAAATGAAACATAACAAGGGAGATATCAAATTATCGATAATGGAAAAATATAGTGGAAGAAATAATTAATCAATGTGGGTAATAATTTTATCATAGTAAATAACTGAACACACATACTATGTAATAAATCAACTAAATTTAAGTACATAAATAATATTGCATGGTAATAACTGGAAATAAATGACATTCAACTAAATAGATAAGGTAAAATCACTACGGCAATGTATAAATCTAAAACACATGTTATTTAATCAATTTAATGAAATGAACAATATCCATAGAAATGAAGATGATAAATCTAATGGATGAATAATAACTGAAACTAGTATGATAAAAATTCTAAAATTTTGGATTTCATGTCTGAGGCCCAAAAAACCTATTATTGTCAATGCTATACACAAGATGGTTTAAAAATAAGGGTAAAACCCCATTTTCACAATTATTTGTCTCATGAGAACTAGTCGATACATCAATGTAATTTATAAAGTCTTATATCCACCAATCATTTAAATTAAAAAATAATACTCATATTGAATAATCAAAATAACTAATATTCTATATCAAATAATTGTATTGAATGAGAAATACATATTTAACAATAATTTACAGTTTAGTTAAATAACGTTCAATGAAAACACCATATGTAAAATGGTATATGGTTTATCAAATACTAATATTAATAATATGAAAATATGGATATTAAAGTAAATTTCCAATTAATAATGATTCAAATAATGTTATTATTTATGAATAATGTTAACAATCAAAAAACAATGTGAGATTCTAAATATAATCATTAAGCACATTATTTAAGAGAATAACCTACAAACATTCAAAAGTGTCTCATACAACATTGAAAAATTTAAATTGTAACCCCTAGAAATTAATTACATTAAATTAAACTTATAATATCATGATAATAATTTTATTCTTGATATAGCATGAAAAAGTTTGTATATACACCAAATAAAAGTGAATTGGTTCATAATAACAATTAAGACTCACTAAAATATAAATTGAGACGAAATTCCCTTACTACTTGAGTTGGTTTTGAGTCAAGGGTCCCATGAAAGAGTAACATCAGTTGAATCATTTAGAATCATCAAATAAAGGGATGTAATTATATAATATATCAAAATGGGTCATAGGTATACCACATAAAATAAGTAAGTAGTGAATATGATATTAATCTCATGGATTTTAAAATAGAAATGAAAATCGTTTCCATATGAATTTATAGACCCAAAACTAATAATATTTAGTTGAAACATCTAAATAACATGAAGATATAATAATTAATGATTTTACCTGTCAAATTTGCTGTATTTACACCACATATAAGAAATTATGTGCACAACACTAAACTATGCCTCACATGATGAAAAGGGAGACAATAGTACCTTAACTTTTGTTTCCTTTGGGGTGAATATACATTAACATCCAATATACTAAAAATTTATTAATTATATAATTGATTTTTAACACTTTTTGTGTTTATAATAAGTTTTATATAACTTATAACTATGTTATATACTACCACACAAATAATTATGTTACATCGGGAGTGCTGAACAAATTCAGATCATGTTTTAAAAACAAATTTTGTTTGTCAACTATGCTCAAAGGGGCCATTATATAACATATACCGTATAATAATCATGAATAAATTATTATATTTTTACATAAATAATTCCAATAAAATCAATTATTAAATACATTAATGAATAATTAATCAACCTCGGGATCATGCAAACGGTAGGCTGAACATACGCATATGTAATGTTCTTATTTTAAATGATCCTTATGAAAAGAAGGTATGTAACCCCATATCATTAAATAATGATCATTATAACATAAATTTAATATTATATAATCATTTTTACTAATATATGTAATTCATGTGATAGAAAAGGAATCACATCATGTCGAGGAGGTGGTAGTCCACACATCCATGAAGGACATTATCAATTTTTAATTCTTTGAAAGGGAAATAAAAGAAAATGATATATATATATACCGAAATATAATTATGTCATTAATATTATATATATATATATATATATATATTATTTCACAAATTTTTAATTTTATTCATCCTTTACACAGTCTTTGGATCATGTGAATGAATCATATCACTTTAAGGGAGTGGTAGTCTGCACTTCCTCAAACAATGTTATCATATTAACGTAATTTGAAAGGTATAAAATTTATGTGTTATAAAAGTATCAAATAAGAATAAATACATAATATTTATCATATATAACAATTATAAAACATATTTTCCATCATTGTGTCCACGAGGAGATGTGGTAAGGGAAGATGAAGAATCATCATTTTGTGAGGCAGTAGTTCGTCGTACACAGAAGTAGTATGCATGTTACCCATTAGAATGAGGTGTGTGTATGTTTAGGTAAGAACCGTAGTATATAAACATAATTGTATATTTAGGATACTTTTTTTTATATTATAAAGTATTTATAAGAGTATGGGGTGGAGAATGGAAATGAAAGTAAAATTCTTGAGAGAAGATGTTACCTCTTAATCCGAGAACTACTTTTGGGTTATACAGAAATGATTAATTAGAAGTATTTATGCAAAAAGGGATGATTCTCGGTCTAGATGAGGGATTATTGGATTCTATTTGGGTAGTTCCTAGACAAAACTAGTAGTATTGAGAGGTGTGATGAAATGAGAGAGGTGGTGTCTTTTTATTGGGATGGAAAAAAGACTCAATTGGAAATTTTGGAAACAAGTGAGGTGTGCACAAGTTATTACCTAACAAATATCATTTAATACCATGAAAAAATAAAGGAAGTTGTATAGTTAAAATATGTCCAAGAAATTGCTCGTGGGAAAATGGATTTGTCATTTGGGCCCCAAATATAAGGTTTAATCCCTAATTAATCTAAATTTTTCTTAATGGATGTGATTAAATTTAATCAATGTTGCTAGTATTTTTTAGTAAAACTTTTTCTTTGTATAATTAAAAGTTGTATATAATCTTTATTAAATTGGTTTATGTACTTTTTTGAAATTAAATTCTAAAAATCAAACTTTTTTTAATAATTCTAATATCACGGAGGGATAAATTAACTGGTTTTAGTAGAAAACTGATCAAAATATTTTTAAGATTTTATATTCAATCTCAAAGTGAAATTTGTTATAAAGAACATAATTGTATTAATATATGTATAATTGATATAATTTAATCTTAAAACTAATTAAATATGTAATTTAATGTTAAAATTTATTTAAAAACGACAAATTTTAACTAAAATTCATCATATTAACTATTTATCAAAAAATGAATTTTCTCATAAAAATACCAAAAAAATCACAGTATGCAAATTTTGAAATTATTAATTCAAAAATTAGGTTTTTTAATCAAATTAAATTTATAAATCTGTCAAAATTTAGATTTAAAATAAGTGCTCCAATAAGAGGCGGTAAAGATGCAATATTAAAAATATAGATTTTATCTATGAAATAAGGTTTGTTATTATCTTATTCCTATCAAACATATTGGATAAATATCATAAATATTTTATTGAATTCATATAATACATTTTTCATTAAAATTTTTTCAGTAATTTTAATTAGTTTTTTTATTAAGGAAAAACTCCTTTAGAATCATAAAATTAATAATAGTTCTTTTTTATATAAAATTTGTTATTATTTTCATTTCTCATTAATTGTTAACAAATAAATTCAATTTATATTGTTCTTAACAATAATTTATATATGTTATTTATTAATATTCATAATAACTAATTAAAAGTGTAGTTTATATCATATTATATTAAATAATCTTATATTGATAAAGGAGTGTAATTTGATGAAACTTGGTGTTTCTTGTAACATAAGCTATTGGGGAAGGTTTCTTGTGCATGTAACAAAATCTATTGAGGAAGGTCTCTCTTGCTTGTAACATGAGAAATCTTGTTTTTTTCATTACAAGAATTATCATGTGTTGAATTTATTTAAAATAGAAAATATATAGCAGTGTCTCATGATATTATATTCTCTTATGTGTTTGGTATTGAAATTCATATATGTTATTCAATATAATGTTGTACATTATAATTTCGGTGTGTTACATTCTACACACATTAATTAAATTGCATCCTTATAATTTAAACAAGATTATGTGGATAATTTTTTTGATACTTTCTATGTTTTAAATCCCACATCATGAGAGGGGTTCATAGGTCATCCTTTATAAAAGAGACAACGAACTGTAAAAAAGGTCACATGGACAACCATGTAACTATAATTCTAGGTAGGTAGACATCACTGGAAAGTATAGATACGTACTTTGAGGAATATTATAAATATTTATGAGGATTGAATGTTGTCATAAATCAAAAACAATTGATTGATTAAAATAATGTAGATGTCTTATAATCCATAAGTTTGTGATGATTCAGTACAACATTAGTTAAACAAAAATTAAGGTATTAGGAAAACATTTTATTTCCTTGTCATTTTCTAATTTTTGGTAATAAATTTACTAAACAAGAATATAAGAAAATCTTCTTTAGTTTATAGGTTTAAATTTTATATGAACCATCATAGATTTTGGTTATTCTTTGATCAAACCTTAATTCATCCCTTTAATCCCAGATATTAATTAACAAAATTGTATTTTTATTCCTGAAGAACTAAAATAAAATTGAAAATGATCATAAGGATTATAAAAGAGTGATAAGGTAACCTATTTTTCCTTAAACATCTTCTAAAGCCAATATTGTTAATAGATTAATCTCTTATCCTCAAAATTGATACTACTAGTTCACCATTAACAGTTATTTTTTAATTTATTTAACTAAAAAGAATGAAAAAAATATCAAGGACATTGGGTAGGTTAATGGTTGGTATGAAACCCTTATCATCTTTCTGTTATGGGTTCATGACCCGTGGCCTTTCCAAATTTGATTGTTTTTCACCTGACTTATATTTTATCCTTTTCTAAAACCAAATTAATACAATTTCCAAAACAAATATGATGTACATCCTTGAAATTTAAACATTAAATATAATCTTATCTATAGTTTTCAATACATCCACAATACATAAAAATTTTAAAAATTTATATCCACATACATTCTTCCTTAGTCTATGGTTTATCCATAAAATCATTTATAGGATTTCTAAATCATGAAACCTTATCTTAAATCGTAAAAAACCATATATTTAACATAGGTTATTCATTATCCTTATATACTCAAATTCATCATAATGGGTTTTAATGAAAACATGCGTTATTGTAATAATATCCCCTAAGAGTGTCAATGTAGAGACCCAACACATAAAGTACATGGGCATTACATTACTTTTTAGGAATACTTAATACATAGAAAAAAAACACACAAAGACCATAATAGTTTAGTGTCTTAGGAAACTCGGAACATAATATTCTAGTCATGGTGAAAGATCTTCAACATCTCCCATATAGATCTTCCCCTTTTGTTTTCTTACCTAAAACCTTTCTTTATATCCTGGGGAAAAGAAAAATATAAAGGCTTTTATAAATTTTCAGTAAGGGTAAGCATGGAAAAAATAAAACAAACCTTATACATTTGAACTTAAAAACATGAATATAATGTTTAAACATCCAATTCTTGATCAATGACATAAAACATGGTAGTACGTAAGGCATAGATCATAATGGAACATCAATAATCATAAAATATAATGGGAATAAATCAAGTAATTGTTTCAAACCATTATGTACATGATATAATTTCTATAGTAGCCAAGGAATTGCTACCGAGACCATCTTAGTGGACAAAGTCCCTTTCTAAATCGAGTTCACTCCTCGTTCCATTCCTGTAACACTGAACCGGATTAACTTACCATTCCTGCCATGTCTATATCATGAGATATAAATCTCTAATCCAAGCATTGGAGAGAGATATAGGTTCCACCCAACTCATAATGAAATCATCCTTACTTGTGACACAACATGAACATAAATCATTTATCATTACCCAATGTATAAAATGGGTTTCATAAACATCATCCTATCATAACATAATCAATACAAATAAAATGGATATTATTTCATCATAAGAAAAGTGAAACCATGTAAATCATATATAAAGTATACTTGAAACATACACATATGAAATAATTATATCATATATGGAAACTGTTTTTTTGATAAAACACTTGAAATGAATTCTTGAAGAAAATATACGTTCTTCTTTAAAGTCATTTTATTTTCAAAAAATTCCATGTAATTTTAGAAGAAAAAGTTTTTTTTGAAAATAGTCATTAAATCTTGTAGAGTAATATTTATTAAAATAAGGAATTATGAAACCGTAAAAATCCTTTCATGCCGTATGTGTTAAAAAATCATTCTTATCGTACTTTTTCCGGAAAAGTGAAAAAGTACTTCACAACGTAAATAAAAGAATGATTCCTTACATACCATGTAGTAAAATTCAAAAATGGGTAAAAAGGACTTTAAAAATACATTAAACAATTTTTAGAAAATAGGTACATGGATGATAAATATAACCCCAGTAAATACTTACGAATAAATAATCTTGGATAAAAACGAGATTGGAGAAGTTATCCCTTACCTTTTATCCAATTTCTTCCATATGTGTCTGAGACTCCTATATAGTGGTTTTAAACATATTATTTTTTTTTGGCAAAGCATCTGCATTTATGAAGAGAAAGAAAAAAAAAGAACAACATAGGGGCAGATGGGGTCAAACAACAAACATGCCCTCATCCACCAAGAGAAAGTCTAGAGATCATAAAAAGACATGTCGTTTCCATAATCAGAATCACCAGCAGTCTCCCACTCAGATTGAGACTTGTCCCTATTGAGGATTTTCAAGATATCCAAATCCACATTCCTTGACACCTTGGACGACGATCTGGTAGACACAGTTCTAGGTACATTAGTATAATCCTTACGTGGTCTCCTCTTAAGGGGAGGACCTTCACTTTCAGTAGTCTTTGACTTGCCATTCAATATTGCATCCTTATAAGAGGCATGACCACCATTGCCCGAGACCCTGATCGGGGAGCGCTCCTTCCCCTGTTCATCTTCAGAAATGTTCCCCCATTTCTCAGGTAACTCAGATGACTGAAAATGCTTCTGGATTTCATGTTGAAAATCATCATGAAGCTGCACATCACCCTGCTTAGAGACATCAACCTGGTGAGAATCAGGGATCACCCGTTCTGGAGTCCGCAAAGGGATGTCCTCAGCTAGAGGAACCTCTTTAGCCAAATCAGATCGAGTATAAGAAGGGCCACTACGAGCCTCCTTCGGAGAATCATCAATAAAAATCCCTTTACCATGATCAGGAGCCGACTTTAGAATTGCATCACCATCATGAGCAGAAGACTTTGGAAATATCGAATCCTTCAGGTTGGATTTCCTGCGACAGAGGATTGTTGAATGTCCTCTCACACCACATTTCTCACAAGACATATTCTTCCGGCCTAATTCTAAAGAGTGTCCAACAGCCATGCATACACTGCAGAAAAGAGGCTTTTTTTCATACTCAACATCAATTTGAATGTTATCAGAAGGGGTGGAAAGAGTTACCTTGTCGATCAAAGTAGAACTAAGATCAACCTCCACCAACATCCTAGCAAAATGACCAAACCGAACATCCTCGGTTTCTTTATCAAGCCGAATGGGAGTCCCAATTGCCATGCCAATATCATGCAGAATTTTGGGATGCCAGAGGACCCAGTTGAGCCCATGCAAATGAATCCAGAGCTGAGAAAATGCATTTTGTGCACGCGAGACATTAAAATCCATAGACCATTCATGTAAATGCAACCATCCAGGTTTTAGAAACAAGGTTCCAATGCTCCATGCCCGAAGCTTCAAATCAGAAGATGGAAAAAGACAATGAAAAAATCCTCACCCAAGAGAAACACACTTCCAGTTAGAAAAGCCCCACAAATTTGAAATTCTGCAAGTCAGGTCTTCAAGCTTCCATGGATTAGCACCTTTAGGAAGAACAATACGCGCAATCAAAGAATTTTTACCCATTGACATTCGCTCTGCAAGCGCGGCAGGGTTAGCTTCAACATGAGCCGAAGAACCCTTACGAAGAATTCTGCTCGGGCAAGAGTCCGTGAACAAACCCAATGAACAGGATCCATCTTTCTTCAACCGGGAATTTCTGGCCCGCACCACGCCATTACCAAAATCCTGAAACACAGAAGGGGTATCTACCACAAAACCATCTCGATGCTGAGGAGCCCCACGCTGCGCGCCAATCCGCAAATCTGCTTGCAACATGGACTCCGATCCGACTTGAGGAACCGAAGTTGAAGAATCTGCCGAGTTCTTCGATTTCGCCAAAGCATCCACCAGATTCGCAGATCCGGCAATAGAATCCGAAGCCGACTTAACACCAGCCGGGAAACGCGAAGACACCGCAGCCTTAGGGTTTCCAGAAACTGCCGGAGAGCATGCGCCATGAGTAGAAACAGAGGAGGTTAACGCCAACGACGCACCACCGGGATCATTGAGACAATCGAACCCGAGAAAGAATGGAATTGCCATGACCGAGCAGAAACCCTAGAAAACTCCATTGACGGAGAGGAGAGAGCCCGCCGCCGCCCACAGCGCCATCTTTTTGGATCCTCTTAAACATATTATTAACTTGTAATAGAACCATAATAATATTTAAGATATCATATATGATTCACTTATGACTTTATATTATCCTTTCAATTGTCAATTCCATGTTAAAACTGTGTTTTGGCTAAAATCATTTCATTTATTGTCCGTGTTTTGACTTGTAATTTTTCATATGATTACATATATCATGATTACATAATTCCATAATATAAAACATGATATATATATATATTCATAATATATATATATATAATAGATCTATAAATGGAAACAAATACACTGTTCATGGAGACGATAGGCCGTACGTACGCATAAACGCTATTCTCGTTTCCGTATTAAATTTTATAGAGGTAAGTAAATAACATGTCCATAAATCCAGTATCAATAATATGTCATATATTTCATGATTACATATTATGTATAATTTATAATCATTCTTGAATTGTTAACCTGGGAAATGAATCTCATCGCGTCGTGGAGACGGTAATCCGTATGTACGCATGAGCGATAATAACGTTCCCATATTTATTGAACGGAATTGTAGTGGATGATATAATATCTTAGAATAATTATGATGTTATAATTATCATATATAGTTATTATTTACACCATTATACCCATCCATGTAAGGTGGTGGTGGAAAAAAGATTACACCACAGCGTGGAGAATGTATTTTGTACGTACGCATGGGCGGTGATTTCATTTTCTGTAGGATGGATAAAACGTGAAATGGGGTTTTATAATATGTATAATAACATATAATTATATATTTAATACTGATGTTATCACTTTATAATGATACAACTATATAAGAGGAAGTAGAAGAAGAATGAAACTTGAATGAGTTAGTAGAAGAGATTACCTCTTCCTCGACACGCCTCCTTTGAAATTCTTCCTAGGTCACTATAGTTGGTGTTTTGAGAAGACCAGAACCTATATGATATAACTAGAGAGGTTAAGAAGTGTAATTAGCAGGTTTTGGAAGAGATTCAAGTCTCAAAAGTGTTTGAAGAGAAGAGGGAAGGGGTTCCCTTTTAATAAAGGAAGATAGGGTCACCTTTGGTAACATAAGAAATATTAATTTATAATAAATTAAAACTCACTAAAAACCCTCCACAAATGACACAAATACAAATATTAGATGATATAGGGTTGTAATGTCATCAACCAATAAAATTTAGACATGTTGGGAATTTATTTTACACATTATCAACTTGATTTATCCTTATTTATTCTTTTTATTTTTTTTGTGGTAATAAGATTCTAATTATTAAATTATTATAAATAATTACTTATGTGTTGTGAATTGTCCATATTTGGATACTTCATGAAATTTTAGACTATATAAATTTCAATTTATAATTTTTAAATAATTTTTTGATTTTTAAACAATTTTATAAAATGTTATTTTTATAAAATAACAATAGTGTCAATTTTTATATTATTCATTTATTTTAATTTAAATAAAATTCACACAGAGTATATATTCTAAAAAAAATATTTAATATATTATTAACATGTAAAATGTGTCTAAAAATTATTGGAGAACATTAAATAGTTAATATAATTTTTATTTTAATATTTTTAAAACCATTTATTTGGTATATCTCTTAATAAAATAATTTTTACAACATTTTTGTATAATTATTTAATATACTTATTTGTTGCATAAAAATTAAAAATAAAATATTATGATGTATATAAATCTAATATATTTTATAATAATAATTTTACTTGAATTTACCATCTTAGAATCACAACATTTAAATTGTTATATTTATTAAATAAAGAAGGTGACATCTTTGACATCATTTAAAATAAAATAATATTAATGTCCTAATCATTTATCTAAGGCTCTAAATTGTCAACAAATAGACCCTTGGTTACTTACGGTATATATATACTCTACCAATAATGTTTGGTCAAGTTTTTGGTCCTTTTTATTGGTATTGTTATTTCACTAAATACTATATTATTGCTTTTTCACTAAATAAATAATATCATTATCGTTAATGTATAAGATATTAATGTAATTAAATATTTATTAAAAATTAAAAATAAATTACAATGATAATAAAAAAAAAATTAGCTTTAAAATGAGTATTTATAATTGAATTTATATTCTATATAGATTTATATTAAAAATAATCTAATTATTAATGTTTGGGTGAGACATTTCACTTTCCTTTAAATAAAATAAATAAAAGGTATTAATCAAATACAAGTGGGTTACATTAGATTCCATTTAGACCAAATTATGATTTAGGGTAAAATATAATCAACCAATTATATTAGGAGAAGTATTAGGGTAATTTTATAATATTATATTTACCCTTAATTACCCGATTTACCTTTAACTATGGTAAATAAAATTTTCCTTAGTTAATATAAATAATGAAAAAAAATTAGATTATTAACATAATTTGGACCACCTGATTTAAAATATTGAATCCATTTTTCCTAATTCAAATCACATAAGTTGCAGAAATTATTTTAAAATTACTCCCATTGCTAAGAATATGAGTTATAAAAGTTAAAACATTTCAAAAGATTGAAATGATTTTACTTATGAATTCAATGTAAAATCAGTGATAATGACATATGTTATATTAAATGGTAAAAATATATTCTATTTATACATTAAAACAATTCAATATTATTATTTTACCATATAAATTATATTGATGAAAAAAGTTGTTTTAAATTAAAATATAGGGTGTTTTTACTATTCATTAAAATATGAAAGTTATCCGAATAATATGAAAAATTTATCCAAAGTAAATTTTTATATCCCTATTCCAAATAAAAATTATATTTTGTCACATTTAACTTATAAACATGTCAAAAACTCTTTTTAATGTCGGTGTGCCGTCAAAAGGCGGCAAAACTGCATTTTTTTAAAAATAATATTTTTACCTGAATATTTTATTTTGTTCTCATCCAATGTTCTATTAAATGTGTAAGATGAATAATAATGTTATTAAATTCAAAATTTTGTTATTAAAATTCATAAATACTAGTCCATAATATTATTATAACAATATATCATTGTTTAGTGAAACCCGGTATTGCGTACAACACACGCTATCAAGGAAGGTCGCGAGTGCGTGTAATGCATGTCAAGTAAGGGTTGCATGTAGTGAAAGACTAATTTGTTGTTGCGTATAACAAAATCCAACCATATTTCATTTATACATTGAATATATATATATAAATATATAAACTCAATGTTGTATTGAATAACTATTATCAAACCAACTTGAAAATGTGTTTAACATGATCCAAGATTAGTGTTTCCCATACTGTAAGCTAATACAATGTTGTGTATAGTGCAAGATAATCTTGGTGTAGCGTAAATCAGAATATATGAATGAAATTAAAAGGAATATATTTTTTAAAATATAAGGGTGTTTCATTCTAACCCCTTAAAATGAATTTCTCCCTCGAAATTCGTCAGGGTTATAAATGGTTTACTACTTGAAAGTTTCTTTCATTGAAACCCACATCATAAAAAGGAATACTAAAACTTAATTTTAAAAAGTAAAGTAAGAAACATAAAGGTTACCCAAATAAACTCATCACTGGGTTTCCACATAGGAGAACACAAGTGAAAATATGGATATGGAAGAGAAACCTAATAATCATGTTATGATGTAGGGTGGTATAGAACATGGCTATAAAAAAGCCAACAATCAAAAAGCCATAAATTTGTGAAGATTTAAGGTACCATCTGATTCATCATATATGAGGACACTAGGACATCATTTTTTGTTTTCAATATCATTTCATTAAAGTAGAAGAATTTGAATTAGATGAAATACTTACATGATTTTGGTATAATCTTACTGTTGTTTGTGCCTTGAACAATTTCCACTTCATCTCTTAATGAAATGAATTTGAATTTGTCTTCTATGAAGTGTTAGCAGATCATGTGATAGAATGATATGTCATTCCATCTGTCTCAAACAAAAGGACAGAAAAAGATATTAAATATACATAAGTCCATCTATAGTGAGAATAATAGTATACGGTTCCTAAAATGGAATTATACTTCATATATCGTACTCTTAATATAAAAAAACTAGTTTATACTAACCAGGTACTTCCTGTAGGCCATTGGTAGGTTAAAAAGTAATGTCGCACTTCGTTTGTCTGTTTGATTCTCACAGCCTTGTCCGACGCGACGGGTTGTCGCCCGTCCTACAGGTTGTCCTTTTTTTCTAAAACTACATTATTATAACATCCCATGAAATAATATCGAATAAAGTTCTAGACTTATACAATACTAACTTATGTCCAACATAATCCATTCTAATCTTTATGCTTATCCAAAATACTTCTGTCCAAGCTCATAGTATAAAGGAAACAATTACTAGAAATTTCACCTACCGAGCATGTGAATACCATCATTTATCCCAAATATATTTTTTTGATCTCATTCCAAACATGTGAATACCTTAATCACGTATTCTATTGAAACATAAACTACCATATAACCTTAGTGAAAACATGAATGCTGTAAAAAGTTAACTCTTTCCACATACCAAAATCCCAAAATTTCTATATACTCAAACCATTATATAACATTGTCCTATATCAGTCATCAGCTAATGAATACTATCAAACATATTATTTTCTCTTTATCCCTTCATTATGCGAAGATCATCTTATTTACAATAATATTTCAATCACTTTTCATGGTTACCGATTCCACAATCTTATGGAAAACCACAATGGACCAATACATAGATATTCCAATATACTATAAAAATACCTCAAAAACATTATTCTTGAATACCAATAGATAAACACTTTAATCCACCATCTTCAATGATTTCCATGGAATAAGTCCTTCCATGATTTAGAAGTAACCTCTTAGGTCAGGGCATTGAGTTTGGTAATTCCCATGTTCTCCAAAAATAAGACATTGAACTCCATAAAATTCTGTATCTCTATGACCCTTCTCTCCACAAAGATAACATCTTCCCCTCCATTTGTTGTATTCATTAAGGTTCTTCTACCCTTCATTATAAATCTCAAAATTCCTTTCTCTATGCTCCTCAACATGCGAACCTGCATAAAATTCCATCTTCCACTTATTTGATGAATTAGGAATGCCACTAATGTTCACCTTGTTAATCATATATCGTGATGACTGATTCAGAAAAATCACAAAATAGTTCACTCTAGGCATTACACAATTTCATTTCTTATAGTCACCAATTTGTCCATTGGATGCAATGTAGACCCAATTCCTTCTGGTTCCCTCTATTGACTAAAAACAAAATCACTAGTGTAAGAAATAGTTAAAATAACGGGGAACCACATAATCATAAAAATTCACTTATGGGATGTCTGACTTTTCACACATTCTTTAATCCAGGACACCTTAGGTTCACCCTAGGTTATTAGTGATCGTGAACATAATTCTAGGACTATAAACTATAGTTATACTAATCCTTAGGGACATCCTATGTCATATAATAGAAATATATCTAGGGATATCACTAATGTTTTTACATACTAGTTTCCAAAGGTTAACTAAATCATTCTCTGATACCAACTGTAGAGACTCAAATCTTGACGTACATGGACATTACATTACTTTTTATGAATACTTAATACATATCAAAAACAAACACACAAGGACCATAATAGTTTAGTGTCTTTGGAAACCTAGAACATAATATTCTAATCACGGGGAAAGATATTCAACATCTCCCATAAAGATCTTCCCCTTTTATTTTCTTACCTAAACCCTTTCTTTATATCCTAGGGAAAAGAAAATATATATAGGGTGACCTCAAATGCTCAGTAAGGGTATGAATGGAGAAAATAAAACAAACCATATACATTTGAACTTAAAAACACGAACATAATGTTTAAACAACAAAATCTTGAGCAATGACATAAAACATGGCAGTATGTAAGGCATAGATCATAATGGAACATAAATAATAATAAAATA
The DNA here is from genome assembly GCA_963277665.1 of Viscum album. Classification (NCBI taxonomy): domain Eukaryota; kingdom Viridiplantae; phylum Streptophyta; class Magnoliopsida; order Santalales; family Viscaceae; genus Viscum; species Viscum album. The sequence goes on along the minus strand of OY728141.1, from coordinate 1,017,141,329 downwards.
GAAAGGTAATAAATCATGTAATTGTGTAAAATCATTAATCCCATGATATTATTTCCATAGTATCCAAGTCATTTCTGCCAATAACAAATTAGTGGACAAATCCCCTTTTTGAATCGAGTTCACTCCTCATTCCAGTCCTGTAACACTGAACCGGATTAACTTACCATTACATCCATGTCTATCTCATGAGATATAAATCTTTACCCAATTCATTGGATGGAGATATAGGTCCCACCCATCTCATAATGAAATCATTCATAATTGTGCCACAACATTAACATAAATCATTCATCATTACCCAAAGTATAAAATGGGTTACATAAACATCATCCCATCATAACATAATCCATAAAAAATGGATATCATTTTTTCATAAGAAAAGTGAAATGATGTAAATCATAGAGACATTATACTTGAAACATAAACATATGAAATAATTCCATCTTATATGGAAAATGGTTTTTATAAAATAGTTGAAATGAATTATTGAGGAAAATATCCATTCTTCTTCAAAATCATTTTCTTTTCAAAAAATTCCATGAAATTTTAAAATATAAGGATTTTGATGAAAATAGACACTAAATCTTGTAGAGTATGATTTAGGAAAATAAGGCGTTATGAAACCGTAAAAATCCATTCATGCCGTATGTGTTAAAAAAACTTTCTTCTCGTAAATTTTCTGGAAAAGTCAAAAAAGTAACTCATAACATAAACAAAAGTAAAATTTATTAAATTAGATTTCGTAAAAGATAAAAATGGGTAAAAAAGACTCTAAACATACATGAAACCAATTTTATAAAATAGGTACATGGATGATAAATATAACACTAGTAAATACATACGAATAAACAATCTCGGATAAAAATGAGATTTGAAAAGTTATCCCTATCCTTTTTTCCAATTTCTTTTTTATGTGTCTGAGACTCCTGTATAGTGCGTTTAAATATATTATTAACTTGTAACATAACAATAATAATATTTATGATATCATATATGATTCACTTACAACTTTATATTATCCGTTCATTTGTCAACTCCATGTTAAAGCAGCATTTTGGGTAACATCGTTTCATTTATCGTCCGTGTTTTTACATGTAATTATTCATATGATTACATAGATCATGATTTCATAATTACAGAATATAAAACACGATTTATATATAATATATATTCAGAATATAAATATATAAAATAGATCGATAAATGGAAAGAAATACACCGTTCATGGAGACGGTAGGTCGTACGTACGCATGAATGTTGTTGTCGTTTCCTTATTAAATTTAATTGATGTAAGTAAATAACATATACATAAATACAGTATCATTAATATATCACATATTTCATTATTACTTATTATATATACTTTATAATCATTCTTGAATTGTAAACATGGAAAATGAATATCATCACGTCGTGGAGACAATAATCTGTATGTACGCACGAGCGATGATATTGTTCCCAAATTTATTGAATGGAATTAGAGAGGATGATATAATATCATAGAATTTGAATGATGTTATAATAATAATATATAGTTATTTATTACACCATTATATCCATACATGTAAGGTGGTGGTGTAAAACGGATTACACCACAGCATGGAGATGGTATTCCATACGTACACACGTGCGGTGATTTCATTTCCCGTAGGATGGATATAAGGTGAAATAAGGTTTTTTAATATCTATAATAACATTTCTTCATATAATTAATACTAATGTTATGAATTTATAACTAAATAACAAAAGAAGATGAATTAGAAGAAGAAAAAAACTTTAAAGAGTCGGTAGAAGTGATTACCTCTTTCTCGACGCTCCTCCTTGAAACTTCTTATTAGGGAACTATAGTTGGTATTTTGAGAAGAACATAACCTCTATGATATAACTATAGAGGGTGAGAAGAGTAATTGGCAGGGGTTGGCAATATTCATGTCTCAAAAGGGATTGAAGATAAGAGGGAAGAGGAAACCTTTTTATAAGGGAGGAGAGGGGCACCTTTGGTAACATAAGAAATATTAATTTACAATAACATCAACCTCACGTAAAAACATCCAAAAATGAATCCAATCTGAATATTAGATGAGATAGGGTTTTAAACCCATCAAAAAATAAATTTTATACATTTTGGGAATTTATTTTAAACATTATAAACTTGATTTATCATTATTTAATTTATTTAATTTTATTTGTGGTAATAATATTATAATTTTTATAATGTTATAAATAATTACTTATGTGTTATGAATTGTCCATAATTGGACAATTTTTGACATTGTAGACCATATAAATTTCAATTTATAGTTTTTAATATTTTTGAGATTTTTAAACAATTTTTATATATTTAATTTTTATAAAATAAAAATATTGTCAATTTTTACATTATTCAATTATTATTTCATATAATATTTATTTTAATATTTTTAAAACAATTTTGTTGGTATATCCCTTAATAAAATAATTAGTACAACATTTTTGTATAATTATTTAATATATTTATTTTTTGCATAAGAATTAAAAATAAAATCCTATGATGAAGAAAAATCTCATAGAATTTATAATAAACCTTTTAATTGAATTTATCATATTAAAATCACAAAATTTAAATTGTTATATTTATTAAATTATGAAGGTGCCATCTTTGACTTCACTTAAAAGAAAATAATACAAATGTCCTAATAGGTTTTATAAGGCTCCAAATGGTCCACAAATAGACCCTTGTATGATTAGATTATAGATATACTCTAACAATAATGTTTGGTAAATTTTCTGGACCTTTTGATAGGTATTGTTATTTTAATTAAAACTATATTATTGTTTTTTCACTAAATAAATAATTTCTTTATCAATAATGTATAAGATATAAAGGTAATTAAATATTTCTTAAAAATTACAAATAAATTACCATGATAAAGAAAAACGTTTTGTCTTTCAAATGAGTATTTATAATCTAATTTATATTCTCTATAACCTTATATTAAAGATAATCTAAATATTAATGTTTGGGTGAGACATTTCACTTTCCTTTAAATAAAATAAAAAAAAGGTCTTAATCAAATACAAGTGGGTTACATTAGAATCCATTTCTACCCAAGAATTATTTAGGGTAAAATATAATCATCCAATTATATTATGAGAAGTGTTAGGGTATTTTTATAATATTATATTTACCCTTAATTACCAGATTTACCTTTAACTATGGTAAATAAAATTTGGCATAGTTACTATTCATAATGAATTAAAATAAACAATTAGCTTATTAACATAATTTGGGCATAATTATTTCAAATATGGAATCCATTTTTCCTAATTCAAATCATAGAAGTTGCAGTAATTAATTTAAAATTAATTTCATTGGTAATAAAATGAGTTTTAAAAGATAAAACACTACAAAAGATTTAAATGATTTTACATATGAATTCAATGTATAATCAATGATAATGACATGAGATATATTAAATTTTAAAAATATAATCTATTTATAATTTAAAACCATTCAATATTATAATTTAACCATATAAATTATTATGATGAAAAAAGTTGTTTTTAATTAAAATATAACTTCTTTTTACTATTCATTAAAATATAAAAGATATTAGAATAATATGAAAAATTTATCCAAAGTAAATTTTTATATCCTGATTCCAAAGAATAATTTTATTTTTTCAAATTGAACTTATAAAAATTTCAAAAACTAGATTTAATGTCGGTTCTCCATCAAAAGGTGGAAAAACTGCATTTTTTTAAAAATACTTATTTTACCTGAAAACTTTATTTTGTTCTCATACCATGTTCTAGATAATATGTAAGATGAATTATAATGTTATAAAATTAAAAATTTATTTAATACTATTCATAACGGCTTGTCCATAATAATATTATAGCAATATATGGTTGTTTATTGAGACACAGTATTGCGTACAACACACGCTATCGAGGAAGGTCGTGGTTGCATGTAATGAAAGTCATGTCAGGGTTGCGTGTAGTGAAAGAATACTCTATTGTTTTTTATAATAAAATCCAACCATATTTCATTTAAAAATTGAATATATATATATATATATATATAAACTCAATGTTGCATTGAATAACTACTATCAAACAAACATGAAATTGTGTTTAACACGATCCAAGATTAGTGTTTCCTATACTACAAGATAATACAGTGTTGCGTATAGTGCAAGAAAATCTTGGCGTAGCGTACATAAAAAGATAGAAAGAAATTAAGAACAATATATATTATAAAATCTCAGGGTGTTACTGTCAAACAAGGTGCACAGTAAGGCTCGTTGTCATGTAAAAGGATACCCTGAGTTAGGCACGGAACACATTGTTAGATTTATTACTCCTATGTACATTTGTTCCCAAACCACATCCATTTTTAGTATCTAGACAGAGCTATTTTTTAGGAAATACTATATAATCTCTAACTTCCAAAATACTATAGTGTTATTTTATACTAATCTTCAAAGTCAATCTTAGGGTAACATTCTGTAACCTATGTTTTCCTAAATATAGTTCCCAAGGATTCATTGAAACTATCAATGCTACCAACTATAGCACCTCAAACCCAGAATCCCGAAGCTATTTTATTATATCAATTACATTGGCATGTTTACCAGAAATCAAGCCTCAATTGACAAACTAGTTTAGTAGTATTGGTAAACCAGATACATAAAAGAGTATTTTTGTAGAAATGAGTAAACTAATTACAACATAATTTTTCATTCATTATAAATAAACATATTTTAGGATAAATATAATACATTTAGTAAATATAATCATATATTTTATAGTATTATTCTTTTATTCTTGTTAAAGAAACATATTAAGGGTGAGATCCAATTCTTGGTAAACGAAAAATATAGAAAAAGAAATAATGAGTCAATGAGAGTTATAATTTTGGGATGGTAAATAAATAAACACACATGCCATGTAATCAATAAACTTAATGTAAGTACGTAATCAATATTGAAAGGTAATAACACGTAATAAAATCCATTCAAATAACTATATAAGGAAAAACACTATGGTAAGGTATGAAACTAAAACACATTCCATTTAATCAATGGGATGGAATTAACTATATCCATAGATATGTCAACAAAAAATATTATGGATGAATAATAAATGAAACTAATTTGCGGGAAAAAGTAAATTTTTGAACTTCATGTTTAAGGAACATGAAAACCTATTATCATTAATACATTTCACAAGACTGTTTAAATCTAATGTAAGAAACTCAATTTCAAAACATTTTTCTTCATGAGATACTATTGATGCGTCGAGGAGATATATAATGTTTTGGATCCACCCGTAATTTCCATTTCAAAATATTCATCATATTTAATAATAGAAATAACTAATATACATTATAAAATAACCATATTGAATGAGAATTACATGTTTAACAATAATTTCATGTTTAATCATATAATTGTGAATGTAAACAATGTATGTAAAATGTTATACATTTTAAGAAATTATAATATCCATTTAATGAGAATATTGATGTAAAAGTAAATTTTCAATTAATAATGTTTCAAATAAAGTGATTGTCTCAAAATAATTTTAACAATCACAATAGAAATTCAGATTTTAATGATAATCATTAAGATCATTCTTGTTGATAATAATCATTAAACCTTTAAAAGTGTCCCATACCACATTAAAACATTTAAATCATAATACCAATAAATTTATGAAATTAAATTATACATAAAATATCATTATAATAATTTCTTTCATGATATAAAATTAAAAAGTTATTATATACACCAAATAAAAGTTAATTGGTGGATAATAACAATTAAGCCTCAATAAAATGTTAATTGGGATGAAATTACCATATTAATTGAGATGGTTTTTGAGTTGAATGTACCATGAAAGAGTAAAATAATTTTAAACATTTAACATCAGTAAATAATGTTAAATCATGATTTAATATATCCAAATGGTCAGTTGGTATACCACACAAAATAATTAAGTAGTTAATATGATATTAATCTAAATGATTTAAACAGTGAGATGAAAATACCTTACATATCAATCGAAAGACCCAAAACTAACAGTCATCCATTGAAACATCTAAATAAAATTAATATGAAATGATTCATGATATTACATTTCAATTTGGTTGTATGTACAACATATATAATATGTTAGTTTCACAACAATAAAGTATGACTCGCGGAATGAAAAGTGAGACAATAGTTCGTTACCTTGTGTTTCCCTTAGGATGAATGTCCTACGAAATACTGTATAATACAATTACATTAATTTCATACATTATTTAGAAGAATATTTATTTTTATTATTAATTTTATTTCACTTATTACTATTTTTTATAAAAATACATAAACAATTGTGTTTACATTAAGGGTTTCGATGAAATTCAATTTATGTTTTAAAAAAATTTGTAGGTCAACTATGGTAAAAGGGTTCATTATATAAAATATCATTAATAATAATAATAATAATAATGACATTATTACTATATTTATACACCCATTATAGCATTATAATCAATAATTAAAAACATTTTTCAAAAATTAATCAATGATACAATCATGGAGACAGTAGGTCATACATACCGATGAGTAACGTTCTTATTTTTCAATAATCCTTATGGAGAGAAGGTAAGTAACCGCATATTTTTCCAAAATGATAATTATACAAAAAATAAGATATTATTTAATCATATTTACTAATATATATAATTTTTGTGATGAAAAATTAATCACATCATCTCGATGTGGTGGTAGTCCACACATCTATGAATGACAAATTCAGTTTTTATGTGTATGAAAGGGAAATAATGAAAATGATATATATATATATATATTAATAAAGGTAATTATGTCATGAATATAATATATATGTTTTATATCTCTCATTTTGTAAATTATATTCAACATTTATATATTCCATCGATTGTGTAAATTAATCACATCCCTTTGAGGGGGTGGTTGTCCACACTTCCTTAAATGATGTTATTGAATTAAATTAAAGAATAAATAATTAAATTATTGTGTTATAAAATGATTAATGAAGTATAAATACATAATAAATATCAAATATAAGATTAAAAAATATAGTTTCTATCATAATGGATTCCATAAGAAGTTGTAAATAAAAATAAAAAATCATCTTTTCATGAGGTAGTAGTTCTCCCTACACAGAAATATTATATTTGTTACCAATTATACAGAGGTATGTGTATGTATAGTTCTAACTATTAGAATAATAACATAAAATTATATTCATAATACAATGGTTATTATAAAATAAATGTAATAATAATTGTATGAGGGGTGGAGAATGGAAATGAAACTAAAAAGCATGAGGGAAGACGTTACCTCTTAATCGGGTAACTTCTTTTGGATTATAGAAAAAGGCTTTCTTGGAAGGATTTCATCCCAGAAAAATGATTCTAAGTCTAGGGGCGGGATGTTGGGAGACTATTTGGGTAGTTATTTTTTGATCATAATATTTTTTTGAGGTGTAAATAAGTGGGAGAGGTGGGGGCCTTTTATAAGGAATGAAAAGGACTCACTTGGATTTTTTGAAAGCAAGGTATGTGTACACATTTTATTACTTAAGATAAGTAAAAAAAACATCCAAATAAAATAATTTAATGTATATGTTCTATATATGGTCCTGAAATTGGTTTTCGAGATGTGTATATGTCTTTTGGTCCCCTACGATTAAGGTATAGTCCCAAACTAAGCATAATTTTACCTTAACCTCTTTGATTAATTTTAATCATTTTTACAAATATTTTTTATCAAAAATTTACATGGTCATATTAGAATCTAAATATAATACATATTAAAATTATTTTTTCCCATTTTTCAAAAATCAATTCATAAAAGTAGAAAACTAGGATTACATACAATCTCATAGATGGATGAATTAACACGCTGTTGTCAAAAAATGTTTAAAAGATTTTAAAGATTTTATATTCAATTTCAAAATGAAATTGATACTATTGATCTAAATTTTATTAATATATGTATAATTGATATAATTTAACATTAATAAAATTAAATATATAATTTATCCTTAATAATTATCTGAAAAAATGCAATTTTTAACTAAAAGGAAATATTTTTCAGTATTCATAAAAAAATGAAGTTTCTTAAGAAAAATACCACAAATAAAATAGAAGATAATTTTGAAATTAGTAATTTGAAAAAGAAATTTATTTTATCAAATGAAATTTTTAAATGTGTAAAAATTATTATTTATAATTATTGTTCCTTTAAAAGGTGTTAAAAATGACATAATAATAATATAGGTTTTTTTGTGTGATCTAGGGTTTGTTGTTATCTTATGCCTGTAAAACCTAATGGATAAATATCAAAAAACAAATTATTGAATATAATAAATATTTGTTTTATTAAAGTGTTTCAACAATTTTAATTAGTTATTTTTTTAATGGATAACTCATTGGAAGTATAAAAATAATAATTTTTATTTTTTATATCAAACTGGTTATTATTTTAGTTTCTCAGTAATTTTTGACAAATGAATTCATTTTATATTGGTGTAAAACATAATTATTATATGTTATTTATTATATTTTTATATCAAATAATTTAACAACTATTTTATATCATATTATATTAAATACTAATATTTTAATAATACAATGTTATTTGGTGAAACTCGGTCTTGCGTATAATGCAATCTATTGAGGAAGGTATCTATTATGTGTAATAAAAGATATCGAGGAAGATATACATTTTTTTTAATATAAGAAATCTCAGTTTTTCGGTCATTACAGGAAATATCATGTGTTCAATTTATTTAAAATAGTAAATATATATAAGAGTCTCGAGATATTATATTCCCTTACATGTTTTGTGTTGTGTGTCATACATGATATTGAATAAAAATTTGTACATTAGAATTTTTGGGGGTCAAAAAATAAGTATAGTGGTATTAAATAATTTATTTCTTAATAATTCTTAGGTACCTACTTTTTAGTAAAATCAATTTATTCACCGAAAAAACATTTTCTTCAAAAAAGGTTTTATTTTGATTTTTTATAAGAATAATAATTAATTTATGCTTTTTTATATATTTTATCTTATCAAATTACTATCATTTTTTAAATAATCCTATCGAAATTATCTTTATGTGAAATTTAATGATATTTCATAAAATATTTATCTTCTAGTAAAAATTGAAATAGTTTATTTTATTTGAAAATGTATTTTTCAATAAATAATTTATTAATTTTCAATTTCTAAATTATTGGTTCAAAGTAAAATTAGTTCACTTATATTTTGAATAATATAATAATGAAAATTTTAATAAATTTTATTTTTTAATTTAGTATAAAAACAATTTTATACATAGAAATCCATTTTTCTAGAAATATAGTGTCCATTGTATTTTGTGTTTTAATATTAATGTAAATTATTACACATATATTATTACAATAATGATAATTTTATTCCTTATTTGTAACCATGAGGTCCAAATCTAGTAAATAGTTTCCTTTTATTTTGGATAATTATGAGTAGTAACTAAAGTAAATAATTGTTACCACGATAAGGGATAATATTATAATTGAGGATAAATATACTATAATAAGGACGAAATAATGAACATAACACTTGATTTATCTTATTTTATTTTTTTAATTTTAGACATTTGCATCCATGTTTTGAAAATATGGCAACATGGTTCCATATTTCATTGATTTTGATATTATAATATTTATATAAAAGTTAATGTAAAAAATGTCTCTTTCTTTCTTTTAATATCTATAATATTTTGTAAGAGGGATAAAAAAAATTATGTTTAATTATAAATTATTATTTGAGGTTCGAATTATTTTCTTATCATGGTAATTTATTTAGAGATGAAATAATTACCTTAAAAACTTATTCGATGCCAACATAGTATTTATTCAATTAATAGAAAAATAAAAGAAATTATTTTAAAGCTCATAAATGTAATAATATTTGGGTTCTTTTTAGTCAACTAATAAGATTATCGGAATATATGATATATTTTAAATGTTTTAAAATTATGTATTTTAACCACATATGTTTATTGATGCCTTTAATGTCGAATTAAGTGAATAGTGTCAAAAAATGACATTATTGAAATTTTAAGAACAATAAAATTTTATTAAATTATTTAAAAAATATAAAAATATTTAAATTGAAAAATTATTATTATAAATGGTCTAATGTTTCATCCCTTTCCATTTATTTGAAAATTTTTACCTTATGAGTAATCTTATAACTCTTTATTATTTAAAATTCTTTTATTATAGTTAAGGTCCAAATTATTTAACGAAAAGGGTCAAACAAAATTTAAAGGGTGTAAAATACCCCATAAACCTATCCAAATTTTATTTTATGTATATTTAAACCATATAGAATATTATATTACAAATTATGGAATCATTGTTTCACATACACAAGAAATTGAATTTATTATATATTTTTGTTAATTCCAGGTGTGTCCTTTCATTCAGTATAAAATGAAACCACCTATCCTATATTATATAAACCACCTATAGCCTCTTATATCAACCAAAACCTAAAAAAACTCTTCTAAACATACTTATTAAAGTTATGTAAATAATAATCTTCCACAAATACAAACCCTAGGTCCCTTAATACAAGTTGTAATGGAGCTCTTTCGAAGAAGGGGTAATCATCCTTACTAACTCTTTAAAAATTATTTCTTGTTAAAATTTATTTAAATCCATCGTAATCATAATAAAATTATAAATCCAGCATCATAAATATAATATGATGTTATTATTATGGTAAACCATTTTTCTTCTCTTTTATATCCTATAAAAAGTGATATAATTGCACATATGTACAAAAAGATCACCGAATCAATGTGGCGGTGTAACTCATTTTTCACCACCCCTTTACATGGACGATTATAAATATGGAAATATAGTATATATATTATATTTATTACATAAATATTATTTTGTAAATATAATATCATATTCACCTTCTCACCTTCAAATCTATTAGAAAATGATACTGTCTTTCATGCATACGTGTGGACTACCACCTCCACTAGGTGATGTGATCTATTTTCATTTTTCATTACATGGAAGGTAATAATGATAGATTTAATGGATTTATAAGATATTTATATCATGATTCACATTATCCATATTATATAAACATAATCATATTATCTTTTAAGGGCTGTAAAATACACAAGTCGGGGATAATTGAGTTCTTAAAATTTTCATCACCTAGAAAACAAACTTCTCTTGGATATAACTAACTTCTAATATTTTATTAAACAAAATAAGTAGTGGTAATAAATCACAAAAAATAAATAAATAATTTTACATAGATATTTATAGTGATTTGGGGAATAGAATAGTTGTAGTCTGCTCCACTAACCCTCTTCTCCATGAGTTCTTTGATATTAACTAGATCATTCTTTTTTTCAAGGAATGAATGTCCTTTTCTATGGAATGGACAACTGAGTGAAAGCAGTCAACACATGGTAAAAAAATCTACAGCATTGTAACCATGTTCCAAAAGGTTTTTATAAAGAATCATTTCTATTATTTCATGATAAACGATTCAATGAAAATTTATAAAACAATGAGTTTAAAGGTTCAACACATAGTTCAAATACCCAACTGATAGAAGGAATAAATATATAAGACATTGGATAAGAAAATTAATGAATCATGAGGCGATTATTAAAGAAACATAAAAGATTATTGACAATTAACAATAATTAATAATGAATCTTTTTCTTCTTTTTCATAAAAAATAATTCAATGTACAAGAGCATTAAGAAATAAATATCACATATATATTTTGATGAAACTTCTATTCTTCCCTATATATAACTTTCTTACTCCTAAGATCTTTTTCTATGATCCAAATTTTTTAAATTTATGTTAAAAAATTATAAAATATATTAACAACACATTATCTATAAACTGTAGGATCTGGGACACATCCTTTTCTCAAAAATGCCTAAAAATAGTGAAAACAAATAAATTATCATTGTAATTGTCTCATTTACCAGTTATTGTCTATTATTATATTCACATTTACCATAAATATGTAAACCCACATATAAAGATTGCATGTCATTATTAATATCTAACTAAATAGATTATAAGGTAATAAATACATATTTTAGCATGAATTTGCTGATTGTAGATCATTATGTTGCTGAATTTCATATTTGAATTCATGTAGTTGAATTTTCCAGGTAGCTGGATTCAAATCGGCTATCATCATTTAGTTTATTGACATAACATAGTCGAATTACATTCATGTTTTCAAAAATATCCTTGTAGTATTTTCACTCAAAAATCAATAATTGACATAGTGAAATTAAAACACATATCTAGTTTCACTGCATATCTAATTTACGTAGTTGATTAATCCATGTAACCAATTTACATAATTAATTATACTATGTAATTGATTTTTCACATAGTATTTTTAATTATGTGGGTGAGTTTTACAAAGGATATTTAGCAACATAGTTGATTTATATTGTTTATTCCTTCATATAAGTATTTTACAAAGTTGAATGATAATGTATTCATTTCTCCACATTATCATATCCAAATATATTTAAGTCATGATCTATCCAATTTTTCCAAACAAAGGAAAATTTCATCCAAAGTGTCAAAATTTAAGAATTAAGATTTTAACAACATAAATAGATAAATAAGATATACATCTTAATAAACCGGCTTAAAATAAAATCCTTATTAAAGTATGATGTGGATTTTAGATCATCAAAACATAATTTAAATGGGATATTTTAGAAAATAATAAGTAGTCGAACAATATCCCAATTTTTCATGATCAATAAATCCATAAATTATTAAAAATGACATCTAAAAATGTTTAACAATAATTTTCTAAAAATCATATATTATATATTTCATTTAAAATGTTGTGTTTATCCATTATTTCCCCCCCATTATTTGAATCTTATCCCATATTAGAGAAAAAATTTTCTCATTTTTATAAAAGGTAAGTACTTGTCCTCATTTTGTGTTATTGAAAAAGAATGGAAAAGAGAGAGAAAAATATGTAATTTATCACATTGAGGGTAATAAACCATTTGATTATTATAATGGAACAGAATAATGAATTATGGGAATTATATAATGTAGTTAATAAAATAAATATATTAAAAAAGTTAAATGAAAACAATCATTATAAATAAGATACGAATATAATAGTATAAAATGATATCAATCACTAAGAGAAACATTAGAAATGTATGAAATTAAATTAAAAAAATACCCAAGAAAAACATAAAAATCAATAATGAATTATTTAATTGATTTCCATCTAGTACAATATACATCCACTTTAAAAAAAATACAGATATAGTATAAAATTCAGATTACCCGGGAGTATAAATGGGTTCATAATGAGTAGGTGTTTTAGATAGAGGTATTTTGAAAGTATGTTTTGTTCATGAGGTTTTTGATTCCCTATCACTGATGACATCACTTCCATTCCTAGACCGAAATAGATCCACTCTATAAAAAAATCACATCGTTGACATGTGGACACTAGTTAGGACCACTAAGAATATATTAAATATGAACATAACCTATAATAAAATCATAGGATCTAGAATCCAGAAAATATAATTTCTTGATAGGATTTGATAATGAGAGTCCTTCTTTATAAAACATAGTTACTATTAATGCATCTACATTGTCTTGTTATTTATGATACAATAAGGATGGATTATAAAAATCATCATTGTTCTATCTAACACATCAAAAGGTATCAATAGGATCAAGACCATGTTTCATTTATCTTCCCATATATAATTAGCCTTCAACACACATTTTAATCTTTAGTGTAATGATTGTCTTTTAGAATTCAACAATAATGATAAATGTATTTTTTTATATTTTTGAAATAGCAGATAAACCACTTATTTGAATTTCATTTAATGAATTGAGCTATCCTAATTAAAAATGTAAAGGGGAACTAAGAATAGGATGAATAAGAAATGAAGTAAAATCTGTAGTAGTTAGAGATAATGGAAATTCAACTAAAATATTATTTAAATTTTTTTCCATTAAAATTTGAAGGATAATTATTCTAATAATATATATTGTTTCCTACTATATAAACTCTCTAGTAAATATAGAATCTTTTTTGAAAATATCGTTAATATCATTGGAGAGGATTCTGAAATTTGGTCACTAACAACATCATTATTGGGTTTAACTGAAATAGATACCTCATGATCAAGTTAAACTTATTCAACAAAAGTAGCAGACCTCGGAGGTTTGTAAACAACTAACTCATTCCATTTAATAGAAACTAACACATGTTTAAATTTTTCCGACTCTAAAAATTAATTTTATTTGAAAAATGTACTCTTTAAACCATGAACACTTCTATAAAAATTTTACAACAAAGATAACAAACATTGATAGTTCCTAGACACTAGATTGAGGGACCTAAAAATCATAACTTATGTATCATTAGATACACCTTGAATCTATTCCAACTTTATATCATATTCATAATGAACCCAACACTTCAGTTATGTATGTATAATTTCCCATAAAAATATTCCAAAAATCTTTTTTGGTATCATAGATATCTCCCATAAGATCATTTTTCAACTCTTGTAACATTACTTGTGTAATTATATCATACTGAAGACACAAGATATTTGATGACACTAAGCTGAACTCTAGTAGAAACTAATAAAATCCACTCTAAAAATCTAAAACATTTGAGGGTTCTATGTGAGCATAATTAGAGGAATGAATCTTCATGATGAATGAAAAATAGATTAATTGAACACATCATAAAGTGTTCTAATATTCATTTATCTAAGTCCAAAGAGACTTAATTTCATCAAGAACCTATTGAGATAATTTTTATTTCACCGAAGGATGATTTTGGAACAAATCTATTTGACATGAAATCATTGTAAAATTATCATTATACATATTATTGGTAGGGAAAAACTTCTCCTATCCCCTAACTAGATATTTCACATCATCATATTCCTTATAATTATCCTTAGAAGAAAATATTTGAATAAGAGGAAATCGTTGAATATTATTTATTAGCTCAATTTCAAAATCCAAAAACCCAATCAACATACCAAAATCAGATTTTGCGACTGAGGGATATTTGAGCTCTCTAATGACATCCCTACAGAAAAAAGATACACCTTCAAATCATAGTAATCTACTATGAGATTATGAAACTACGTCATTTTAGTAGAGGAAAAGGATTCTCTATATGATATATCTGAACTCTAACTGACTAATGGTGCCTCCTCAGGGAAACAATTGATGTTTAGATGGTGAAGGTAGTGTAGGAGAGTGATAAACAGTAACCATAGCCATGTCACCAACTTGGTCTCTTCCAGTAGGTGATCCATGATGAACTGGATCCACTCTTAAATATTATATCACACCTTTATACCACTCTTGACAATAAATAACTACCTAAAAATTATCAACTAGCATTTACATGGGAATTGTTATAATTTTCCAAACAAATTCCTCCACATGTTGAATAAACTCTATAACTCTGTATTTTTTTCTTTTAGAAACCTCTTCCAATCTGGGCCATTCTACTTGCATCTCAGCTTCATAAATAGAAGCCATTGTCTCCTCCACATTCTTAGAAGACACCATCTTAGGAAGTGTTTCATCCCAAGGAAGTGAGTTTTATGATGGACCCCACTAATAAACAACTTATTATGCATCTGTATTCAAGGAATATTATGTAGAGTCCTAGAATAATCCTATTGTTTTTAACAAAATTAATAATAGGTAATCACTCTTGTGACATGTCACTAAATCTCTTTCATTAATATACACTAATTTTTTATAATAACCAAGGTGATTAGTCTAAAATAAGGATAATAGTTAATATTAACAATTAATTTATAGAATAAATTCATAAAATAAATCATGTACCTTAAAATATTGAGCTTTATATTATTTATAGGAACATACATCTTCTACAAGTATTGAAATAAAAACATTTCTATATCAGCATCCCTAAAAAATATCCCAATTTTCAAAAACATGTAGAAAACATTCCACACTGATAGTATGTATTTAATAAGTTTCCCCTCAGAAGAAGAAGTACTAAATAAGATCTTGAAAAATTTTTATAGACCAAATGATTTTTTTAACAGGTGACTTACAAAAAATGAACTCCCCATTATATAAAGAATGAAGAAACTCATCCAGAAAAGTAGATGAAAATAACACTAATTTACCATTGACACTCAATGGGATAACATCCTTTATTTGATTAAACTGGAACTAAACATTCATATAATCATATTTACTTATTCCTCAAATAGAAAAAAAAATTTATTCTCAATAAACACAAAATATGATCCATGAAACTGAATTCCTCTATTTAGAAACATCACAGTAATCTTCATCTATACCATATCAATGGACTTCACATAAAGAACATAGGGTTTTGTATTTCCTTTTTATTTATTAGATGATCCCAAACATCACTCATCACTTCAATTCAACATTCCCATGGATGATAGGATCTATTGGAGTCATAAAATGGATTCAATGGCTCATGGAGATCATTCAGTTTTAGGAATATGTATTGTATTTCAATGGATAGTGGGACAAATTCTAAATAAGAGTTGTGTTACAGAATTGATTTCCAAAATCCTTACATATACGAATGGGTTTTTGTGTTGATTAATACTAATAGAAAAAATAAAATAAAATAAAATGTAAAATAATGAATATTTAGTTCCTAAACTCACAAAATTGAGACAGAATAGACCAATTTAATTAAAACCTAATAATAAATAAAAAATAAATTATAAAAAAATAAAATTATAAAAAAATTTACATAAAAATTTATCAAAGTTAGATAAATTAAATTAAAATAAAATAATTCCAATTCAATTTTGATAAAATCAAAACATTCACAAGAAAGGGTATTAGAAAAAATATATGATATATAATTCTATGTAGAGATAAACTCAAGAGTATTATCTGATATTAAAGCATGATCCCAAGAGAAATGATGCCTTAAGTCTATATGATTTTTTTGAATGATTTATCAGATTACTATATATTTTGATATCACTAGTGTTATCATATTTAAATGATACTTGACTATAATTGGTTCTAAATTAAGTTAAGGTGTGTTTTACCTATAATACATTTATATAAACAACTACCAACATAAATATATTATACTTTAGTGGTGGATATTGCAACAGAGTGTCATTTCTTTTTATAAAGGGATAATATGGATTTTTCTCAAAAATTTTATATTCTCGAGTTAGCTTTCTTATATATTCTAAAATAACCATAGTTGATATATATAGGAAAAGTTAAATTAAAACCAAATATTTCTTAAAAAATTATCAAAGGAGAGATTATTCCTTTTAAATACTTTAAAATTATTTTGGAATCTTTTAAATGAGATTATATATAATTTTCTGAAATTATAGAATTAAGACATATTGAAAACATAATATATATTATACTTGTAGTTAAGTAGTATAAACTTCCAATTATTCCTCTGTATATATTGTTATTAACTGGCTTCATAGCTTCATCCATGTCAATCTTTTAATTAAAACTCATAGAGGTTGTATGTACTTTAAAAATATCATTTAAATATATATTAAGTAATTAAAGTATATATTTTATTTGATTTATCTCAATAATAATGTATTTTTTGTTAATTCTAAAAAAAATAAAGTAATTTAATTCATTCATCATGCTCACTTCAAATTATTTTTTCATGCATTTTCAAAAATCATTACTTAATTTATTATTTTTTAAAACAATAATCACATAATGAACATTAATGTGAACTAAAATATATCTAAAGATGATATTCCCTCGAATAGAGTAGGAATTACCTTATCCTTTGAGAAACCATTTGATTAATGAAAATAATTTAGAGATTCATACCCAACCCTTGGTACATGTTCAAAGACATAAAAAGATTTATTATATTGAAAAATTGAATTTGGTAGATGGGTGATTTAAAAAACCTAAAATTTTTCAACATAAAATTACTCCATCAATTTTTTTTATAAAATTATATTTTACATCCCTATGATATTTATAAAAATTAATCTGTGATGCATAAGATTATAAAATTCTAATGTATTTTAATATAACAATAGTTGTACATTTCCCAATATAATCTATTCTCTATTATTTATTATGACCATTAGAAATAAGTCTATCCTTATTCTTAAGGATCACACCATGATCATCCTTACTATTACTAAAAATCCATTTTCACCCTATAACAGGATAGTTGGGTCCTATAAGCTAATTCAGAAACATTATTCCTACTAAAAATTCTTAATTCATCATGCATTGGTTTATCCAAAATCTCATATACTGAGGATTATATTAAATATATAGGTTATGATTGAGCTATAAAGTAAATAAAATGCTACATGGATTCCTATATTATTGTTGGTTATAATCCCATCATATAAGTTTCCTAAAACTATTATTATGGTCTGGTTATTAAGGGATCTAGACTCTCTAAGAAGCATAAATTTTGTTTCACTATTATCCATCATTTTAGGATTAGGTTCTAGAAAATAATGTTCTAACTCATCATAATTTTTATTATTAAATAGTGGTTCAGGTATCATGTTTTTAAATAAATCACATAGTTTAACTATCTGAGTCATTTTTGGAACAAAATGATTACTTTATTTAATTTTCACATGAGTTTACCCAACATCAATCTTTGACCTTTTATTGAAAACACTTTATACCTGGAAAGTAGTATAATATCGAAAAATTATTCCTTCTTCATCATTTTAATAAAATTCACAAATATTTTCTATAGAGACCCAAAGCTTAACATATATAGACATTACATTACTTTTGCAGAATATGTAGTACATAACAGAAACACACATACAAGGACCGTAATAGTTTAGTGTCTTTGGAAACTCGGAATATAATCTTCTAATCGTGGTGAAAGATCTTCAACATCTCCCATAAAGATCTTCTATTTTTTAAACATAAATCCTTTATTTATGTCCTGGGAAAGAGAAAACATAAAAGGGTGATCTCAAATTCTCAGTAAGGGTAAACAAAAGAAATATCAATCACGTCATATTCATAAGAACATATCTTTTTGAAATTTTAACCTGCAAAAGAGATCATAATTTCATAACATGGGATAAATCATAGTAGTGAATGTAATCCCTATAATGATAACATAAAACATGAGACTTTGTGGAATACACACATAATCATATAGAATCATTTCTTATTAGTCAAGACCCATTGCCATGACTATCTTAGTGGACAAAGTCCCTTTCTGAACCGAGTTCACTCCTCGTTTCAGTCCTGTTTCACTGAACCGGTATAAACTACCATTCCATCCATTTCTATCTCATGAGATATAAAATCATTACCCAATGTATAGGAGGGAGATATAGGTCTCACCCATCTCATAATTATACCATTCTTATGTGTGCCACAAAATCATAAATCATACATCATTGCATAACCCATGTAATAAAAATGGGAATCTTAAAAATCGTGACATCATCAAACAATTCATATAAGATAAAGGAATTCATAAAAAAAATTCCATCACAACATAATAAAATCAATTTAATAATAGGGATATAAACAGAACCCTATATTATCTTAGATGGAAAATAATTTTGATAAAACACTTGAACTCCATTCTTGAGGAAAATATCCTTTCCAATTCAAAAAAAACATTTCCCTTTTTTAACATGTCATACAATTTTAAACTAATGAATTTGATTTAAAATAAACTTGAAAACTTGTAAAGGAAACTTCTTAGAAATAATGTTTTAAAAATCAATTCATGCCGTATATGTTAAAAAAAACATTCTTCTCGTACTTTTGTCGGAAAAGTCAAAAAGTACCTCGTACGAAAAACGACAAATGATTCCTTTCATATATTTTACTAAAAACTCAAAGAAGGGTAAAATTGGATATAAACTATTGTAGAAGTATATTAATATCACATATTGAGGAAACATGGATGTGGATGATAAAATACACCCCAGTAAATACCAAAGCATAAACAATCTCAGATAAAAATGAAATTGTGATATTTCCCTTACCTTTGGTCTGATTTTCTATGTAAGTGTCTGAAACTCCTGTATAATGATTTAAATAATGTTATTGACTTATTCCAGAATCATACTTATTGTTATGATATCATATATGGTCATATTATTAGCTTCTTATTAGTAATATTTCATTACTACTTGTTATTCGGGTGTTTATTAATTTTTGTTCTTATGCATGTTTTGTAGTATAAATTCTTATTCTTCACTTTATGTTATAGATACCTCATTTCCAGAATGGTATTAGTGTAACGTATATCATATTCATTCATTCAATTAATTTATATAATCATTATTCAATGAAGATCATGTAGAACGAGTCGCATCACATTGTGGAGACGGTATTCCGTATGTACGCACGAGTGATGATATCGTTCCTATGATCGTGGAATTGTATTGGAGTGTATGTATACTATTTTAGAATCAATATCACTTTATAATAGTCATATATAGTCATTTTTTACACCATTATACCCATCCAAGTAATGTGGTGGTGGAAAATAGATTACACTACGGCGTGGAGACGGTATTACGTACGTACGCACGCGCGGTGAATTCATTTTCCGTAGGGTGGATAGATGTTGAAATAGGGTTGTTTCATACTTATAATAATATATCAGTATATGATTGATACTGATGTTATTAGTTCATAATGAAACAACTAAACAAGAAGAAGTGAAGAAGAAATAAATATGAAAGAATCGGTAACAAACATTACTTCTTCTTTGAAGTGCTTCTTTGAGACCTCCTTTTAGGGAACTAAATTTGGTTTTTGAAGAATACCAGGACCTCTTGGATGTTTCTTGGGAAGTGGAGAGGAGAAATTGTCAGGGGTTGGCCAAGCTTGAAGGCTCAAGGTGGTGTGAGGAACATGGGGAGGAGGTTCCCTTTTATAAGGGAGGAGAGTGCCTCCGTTGGAAAAACTAATATTATTATTTTATTATAAAGTCAAGTTCGGTTTTAAATAACTCAAAATTGATTTATTTCTAAGATAAGGTGGGTATGGGTCTAAATCCTCTCATCCAATATAATTTAGACATGTTTAGGTTCCTATTTTAAAATTATCATTTAGATTTATCATTAAATTAAATAATTTTACTTTTACCGTGTCTTCTTGTGTCCTTATAATATAAGGTTAATAAATTTACTATAAGCAGACAAACGAACCCCAAGTTGTTTATTATTAATATATATAACCTCATCTATGTCATTTGGCTGAACAATAGATTTTTAGGAATAAAATAACAATTACTAATATAATATTTGTTTTAAAAACGATTTTATGTCAATTTTGACAGTATTTAGAAATTTATTTTTGTTAAAATAATAACAGAATGATTAGTTAGAAAAAAGGTAATTAAATCAATACTATCATGTAATATTAACCAATAAAATTATTTTAATACATAAAAAGTCTTAAATTACATTTATTTAGGTATCTATAACATCAATTATGTCGATATTTCATTAATAAGACAATTACTACATCATCTTTGTGTCATAATAAATGATAATTATTTAATCCTTAAAAATTAAAAATAAATTCCTATTATGTAGATAATTGTTTTAGATTTCTGGAGACTATTCATGTTCTATGATTCATTAAGTGTATCACTAAATTAAAATTATTATACTTATAATATTTAAGAAAGTGACATGTTGTCACATTCATTGGTTTTAATAATAATTAAATTATTTTCATCGAAAAAAGCCCATTAAATGAATCTAATCCGACCCTTAGGTGATATGGGTCTACTTTTAGTCATCCAATAGTATTTTTACATGTGTTAGGGTAATTTTATCATATTATATTTACCCTTAATTACCCGATTAACCTTTAACTATGGTAAATAAAATTTACCGTAGTTACTATTCATAATTCCCAAAAATAAAAAGTAGCTTATAACATAATTTGGATCCACCGATTCCAAATATGGAATCCATTTTTCCAAATTCAATATACAAAAGTTTCACAAATTAAATTAAAATTAATCCTCTTGTCGAAAGAAAACGGTTTTTTCTTTAAAACATTGCAAAAGATTGAATGATTTATCCTACGAATTCAAGGTAGAATCAATGATAATGACATACATTATATTAAATGGTAAAAATATATTCTATTTATACTTTAAAACCATTCAATATTATAATTTAACCATATAAATTATTGGGATGAAATAAATTGTTCTTAATTAAAATATAGCTTGTTTTTACTATTCATCAAAAAATGAAAGTTACCAGAATATTATGAATATTTAATCCAAAGTAAATTTTTATTTCATAATTCCAAATAAAAATTTTATTTTTTCAAATTGAACTTATAAACATGTCAAAAACTAGATTTAATGTTGGTGCGCCATCAAAAGGCAGAAAAACTGCATTTTTTTAAAAATACTTATTTTACCCTGCAAAATTTATTTTATTCTTATACCATGTTTTATAAAATATGTAAGATGAATAATAATGTTAAAAGATTAAAAATTTATTTAATAATATTCATATCGTATAGTTCATAATAATATTATAATAATATATCATTGTTTAGTAAAACCCGATATTGCGTACAACACACACTATCGAGGAAGGTCGCGATTGCGTGTAATGCAATCCAAGTAATTGTTGCGTGCTGTGCAAGAATCCTTCGTTGTTTCATATAACATAATCCAACCATATTTCATTTATTCATTGAATATATATATATATATATATACTCAATGTTGCGTAGAATAACTATTATCAAAATTGTGTGTAACACGATCCAAGAATAGTGTTGCGTATACTGCAAGCTAATACGGTGTTGCCTATAGCGCAAGGTAATCTTGGTGTAGTATACAACACAAGACATTAACGAAATTAAAAGAATATTTTTCATAAAATCTTGGGGTGTTACATTCTACCCCCCTTAAAATGAATTTCACCCTCAAAATTCGTCGGGGTTATAAATGGTTTACTATTCGAAAGTTTCTTTAATAGAAACCCACATCGTAAAAAGGAATACCAATACCAATATTTAAAAACAAAAGTATGAAACGTAATGGTTACCCAAATAAACTAATTTTAGGATCGAAATAATGATGTAGATGCTCATTATACAAGAGGGGGGGGGGGTGAATTGTATACTTTAAAAATTCCTTTGGAACCTTTAAAGTAAGTTACGAATAACTATGTTTTCTCTATGAAAAGGAAAGGACTAAGTTTAACAGAGTTAAACTAAGAAAATTCACAACACCTCTAACACCTAATGAAAACTTGGGAATAGATTCCTAAGGTAGGTTCCAGAAATATGGTTCCGGAAATTGAAACTTAACGAAATATTGCAATATGAGATTCTACCTTAAAGCGTATAAAATCTTAAATGAAACAGAGTACAAATAAGGATGTATAAGAAAGTTATACTTTTATTAGAATACAAAATGCAGCGGAAAATAAACAAGTAGTTAAACTACAAGTAACAAGATATAAGTCTTTTAACCCAAAGAGAAGGGTATCCAACAACCTTGGATAAAGGTCCCTTGATTTATACATTCAAGAAATTCTGTCTTACCCACACCAGGGTATGCCCTCGATACGAAGATCAGAGTCTCTGTCTTGCTATCCCCACAAGCCCTCAACTTCAAGGTAGTTGGGAACCTCTGTCTTCCTCAGCAAGGAAGCCCTCGAACATCAAGGTAGTCGGCAACCTATGTCTTCTAATCCCCGGAAGCCCTCGAATGTAATCACCAACATTCGGAGTCGCACGAAGCAATGAGAGTTAATAAGAGCCTCTCTCTCTAGAAATCACTTCAACATCATGAATGCACAAAAACTAAGTTGTTCATCTGTGTGTATTGAGCTCTTCCAAATGAGATCCTATTTATAGGTAATGTCGGCTCCTTATCCAACGGTCATATTTTCCTTAAAGATCGGAGGGACCTGTACACGTGTCACTTAGACAACGGTTAGTTTATAACAAAATAGACGACATCGTTTTATAACAGAAAAAGTGTAACAGAATGTACGACATCGTTT
Source organism: Viscum album (assembly GCA_963277665.1). Lineage (NCBI taxonomy): Eukaryota > Viridiplantae > Streptophyta > Magnoliopsida > Santalales > Viscaceae > Viscum > Viscum album. Next base: position 1,017,117,197 of record OY728141.1, on the reverse strand, counting down.
TAAAATCTAACTCAAATGTTCGGAATGAAAAATTCGGAGTGAAGATTCGGAGTCTGAATAAATTCAGAGCGTATAAAACAAAGATGATCAGATTCTGTTTAATAAGAGAATTCAGAATGAGAGTTCAGAATGGGAATTGGTCATTAGAATTCGTAGTGAGAATTCCTCATCTGAATTCGTAATAGGAATTACTCATCAAAATTCGTAGTGAGAATTCCACATCAGAATTCATAATGAGAATTCATCATCAGAATTCGTAATGAGAATTAATCATTAGAATTTGTATTGAGAATTCGTTATCGAACATCATAAGAATTCGTATCCAGAATCTAGATTAAAACTGTATCTGGAATTCGGAATGAAACTTTATCACAGTTCTCATTCTGGATTTCGGAGTGAAACTTTATCACAGTTCTTATCTAGAATCCAGATCCTAAAATAGAATACATTATATCAAAGTTTCAAGAAATTCCGAGAAAATAGAATTGAATCCGAATCTCATACTTATGAAAAATCTAGATGAAAATATGATAAGGATAATTTTTCTTATAAAAGCGATTTTCCTTATAAAATCATTTTTCCTTAAGAAAACAATTTTCCTTATAAAAGAAATTTTCCTTAAGAAAACAATTTTCCTTATAAAAGCAATTTTCCTTAAGAAAGCAATTTTCCTTAAGAATAATGTGTTTGTGATTTTCAAAACAAGAAGGAATGGAAAAATCACAAGGAAAACCTTATTGACTCAACAATCTCCCCCTTTTTGGAAAGCACAGACATCCTTATGAAAAAGAAATTATAAGAAGAAAGAAAAACATTAAGGCTTATCTCCCTTGGCTTTAGGGAAATTGATGAATACGACTAACTCCCCCTTAGGCTTTGAAACTCTAAGGATCGTATTCTAGATGTCCAGAGTGACATTTTATTACGAATAATAAATTCTTCTTTAAAAAAACTCTCCCTTAGATAGACTCTTATTAGAGTTATTTTTTCCTTAAGGATCTTTTCCTTCCCCCCCTTAGATAAACTCTTATTAGAGTTCTTCTTTTTCTTAAGGATCTTTCCCTTCTCCCCCTTTGTGATTTTCAAAAAGAAATCGAGGGAATGGAAAAAATAACAAAGTACCTGAAAAATTAGAAATAACAACCAAAGAAATGAGAAGAACATTTTTCATTAGATTTGAAATGTCGGCAACAAAGAAAACTAGATATAACAAGAAGATCGGATTTAGTAATTTCATATCTTTTTCTTTCGAACTGAGCCCCTTAAGAATTGTCATGATCTTCTTCAGGTCTATATGAACTTCTTCAGCTTGCTTCTCTAAGACAACTATTCTTACAGATTGAGCTTCAATCATTTCTTCCTCGGCTTTCAACATTTCTTCCTGAGCTTTGATCTTTTCTTCCTGAGAATTCATCTTCTTTTCAAACTCAATCTGATGATCCCTTTCAAACTTCCAGTTTTGAGAAACGGAATTCAGCTTCCCATTCAGATCTCTGACTTCTTGAATCCAGAAGTTCTTTTCATCTGTCAGCTTCTCTTCAAAGGATGAATTCAGGTCATTTATCTTCATGTCCTCAGTCTCAATGGCATCTTTAACATTGTCTTGAAACTCATCAAATAACCTCATCTATTGTACAGTTTTCCTCGACCAGCTCGTCATTATTTTGTAAGATCTTTTGCGGGCTTCATAGCCAAGAAGAAAAGATTTGAACTCATCTTCAAACTCAACACACTTATCCATAACCAAGGATACGAAATCTGATTTCTGGTTCAGAGAATGTTGGAGAATTTGGCATCTTGAGTCTATAGTCGAGATGGTTGGAATGGAATTAACTAACGTCCTCAAAGATTGAACATCAAAGTCATGTCCCAACGTGGATGACTCCGAATCTGAAACTTTTCTTGGAGAATTTTCTTCCTCAATAAGATCCAAATTCCTTTTAGACGAATCTATAATTTCTGTTTTCTTGCTAGCCACTGATTTCGGAGTCTCAACAAGGAGTTGTTTTCTCTTGTCCTTTTTCAGAATAGATTCTTGATCAGGAGTTTTCTGCTCACTAGTAGACACTTGAATAACATCATCAACAACATTTTGAACAAAATCTTCCTCATTCTTATCCTTCTCTGGAGTTACTAACTTAGATGATTCAGCCTCTGAAGTTTGGAGTGACAAATGTTCCGAAGGAAACCCTTTATAATCATCTACTACTTTCAATAAATCTCTTGTTTCACCACTTCCTTTAGAAACTACTTCTTCCAATTCCACTTGTGGAATTTGCTCGAGTTGCTCATCATGATAAGCTATAATCTCTTTCGGAAAATCAAGATTTCATCCTGGAGTCTCAGGTATAGATTCCAAGGAGAAAGATCTCGGAAGTGGAATGCTTCCTGATACCATCTCAATAAATTTTAACAATGCTTGGACTGCCTCGGCTTCTGTCACCTTATTCTTGAGCTTCTTTTCCTTCACTTGTTTTTTAAGATCATCAGCAGTTCTCTCCTTCAAGGCCTTAGCCTCCGCAGGGTCCAATCAGAACTGCGAATCCCCTTGTTTCCTTGTCTCTTTATCTGCTCTCCACTTCGCAACAAACTCATAAGGATAGGATTTCTTCTTCTTTGGTTTTGGAGGTGCAGTTTGAACTTCCTTAGATTTTAGGATCCTCAGCTTCAACTGCAACTTCTTTTAACTTTATTTTCTTTACTGTCTTAGATGATTCTGGTTCAGCAGCCTTCGGAGCCGCTTCTTCTTGATTAGGCAAATCGGAGAACTCACCAGTGTCCTTGTTGAAATCCACATCCATCCTCCTAAGTGTATCATCACTGACCAAATTTTTTTTGCAAACCCTTGGCTTAGATCTGCAAGCATCCTTGAGAGACTCAAGGGACCGAACTATCAACTTTGATAAAATTGCTTGGTACATTACGATCTGGGCTCTGATATTTCCTTTCTTAAGATTCTCAATGGTTATAAGAATGTGCCTCATGAAGTTAAACTTCCTTAGATTTATCAGGAAATCTAATATATAGATCTCACTCTTCTTCAAACTGTCTTTATCACCTTTCCTCGGTACGATAAGACCTTGTACTTACAACTCTAGAATCCGGAAATTTGTAGGCAAACTAGCAATCTTCAGATCTTTTTCATCTGAGAGTCCGAGAGTTTTCATGGCTTTTTCCTTGTCAAAGATACCCATAGAATCCGGCAACACATGAGATATAAACTCGGCTTCTCCTTCATCGGTCAGCCCTACCAAGCTTGATGCCTTGGTATAAGAAAGCTTATAAGTCTTGCCATAAGACTTAAAAGAAAATTTCACCCTATTATCTTCGTTAAAGAAGGAAACTGTTTCATAGAACTCAACAAGTAACTCCGAAAAAACATCGTCTTGATTCCCCGGTTTGGACACATCAATATCTTCCCAGCCATTCAACTTAATGTTCTTCGAAATAAGAGAATCATAGTTGTTGAAGAAATCCAGATGGACTAGCCTTTCTCTGTAAACTAACCATTGTGAAATAGTCTTGGAGGAAGACATTTCTTGAGAGGCTAACTCCATAGACATTCAGATCTGAAGACCTTTGAGAAGTTCAGAACGGAGAAAACTGAAGTTCGGAATGGCTTTAAATCAGAGAGGCAGAGATTCGGGACGCGAGAGCTTGAAAACCGATGTGGGACAAGTATTTGGGTCCCTTTATATATGCAATGAAACGAAGGTTCAACTTCCTCGGTTGATCGAACGGTTGTGATAAGCTGAGATCAGATCTGATGGTTGAAAACGCATTCTCATGAAAACTGAATTCGATCTTTTGGTGGTTTTTATTAAAACAATGAATTAAGAAAACTATAATCCGAAAACATAATACAATAAAATTCCAGAAAGTAAAATATGACTACGAAAACTTGAGTAAGGAAATCATACCTTTCAGATTGGCTTAGGAGGATTATTAGTAATGGGTAATATAAAAATGACTACAAAGAAAATCTTTATTATGAAAAGTCGATGTTCGAAAAAACATTACTATGAAAAACAAACTCAATATGGAAAAAAAACTCATTACGAAAAACAAACTCAGTACGAAAAACAAAGTCAGTACAAAAAACAAAGTAAGTATTAAAAAAACTCAGTACGAAAAACAATGTCAGTACGAAAAACAAAGTCAGTACGAAAAACAAAGTCAGTATGAAAAACAAAGTCATTATGAAAAACACATTCCAAGAATTTATGAAAAAAAATCATATTATGAGAGATTCGGTACGAAAGTTCTGTTATGAAAATACCAGTATGAAATTTTTCATTCCCGAAGTTTTCAGTACGAAAATTTCTATTTCAGACGTTTTCTTATATGAAAATATCCATTATGGAAAATTTTAGTTTCGAACATTTCCAATCCGGAAATCATAGTTCCGAAAAGTTTGAAAACAAACATTGAAAAACTTTTTTATTCTTAACAAACAAATGTACCCCCCTATGAAAAGGAATTTATTACTGTAAGGAGACTCTTTCAACAGAAATTTAATTAAGGAGGATTAACGTACGATTATCATTACTAACATCTATTTAATATATTCAAGTCTATTAGAAGGAAATGATTTTGTGAAAATATCAGCAAGTTGATCTTGCGTTCCAATAAACTGAAGAATAATATCTCCTTTAAGTGTGTGATCCCTACGAAAGTGATGCCTAATATCTATATGTTTTTCACGGGAGTGATGTGCAGGGTTTTTACTAAGGGAAATGGCACTTGTGTTATCACACAAAATTTTAGTTTTAGTAAAACTCAAGCCATAGTCTGTGAGTGTGTGTTGCATCCACAATACTAGAGCACAACATCTTCCAACTGCTACATATTCAGCTTCAGTAGTGGAGAGTGCTACAGAATGTTGCTTCTTGCAGGACGAAAAAACTAATGAATCTTCTAAGAAATGAAAAGTTCCAGATATACTTTTTCTATCCATTCTACACCCACCAAAATCAGCATCAAAAAAACTATTTTAGAACAAAATCATTTCCAGAGGTATAAAATAATCCTAGATCCATGGTTCCCTTAAGGTAGCGAAAAATTCTTTTTTACTGCCTTTAAATGAGATTCCTTAGGATTGGATTGATTTCTTGCACATAAGCATACTGAGAACATTATGTCTCGTCGACTAGCTATTAAGTAAAGTAAACTTCCTATCATACCTCTGAAAGATGATTGATTTACTGGTTTCCCAGTTTCATCAAGATCCAAAGAATTTGAGGTACCAATGGGAGTACTTATACTCTTAGTATTGTCATAACCATACTTTTTATGAAGATCTTTAATATACTTATGTTGAGATATGTAGGTTCCTTCTAGTTTTTGAGAAATTTGAAAACCAAGGAAAAAATTTAACTCACCCATCATACTCATTTCAAACTCAGATTTCATTAGACATGCAAAGGAGTCGGTCAAAGATTGATGAGTTGAGCCAAATATGATGTCATCAACATAAATTTGAACAATCAAAACGTTTTTCTTATCTTTCTTTATAAAAAGGGATGGATCTTCATTTCCCTTAACATAGTTAGTTTGAAGCAAAAATCTAGTGATTCTATCATACCATGCTCGTGGGGCTTGTTTAAGACCATACAATGCTTTGGTAAGTCTAAAAACATGATCAGGATGTTTTGTATCTTCAAATCCAGGAGGTTCTTCAACAAAAACTTCCTCTTGAACATAACCGTTAAGAAAAGCACATTTCACATCCATTTGAAAAAGTTTGAAATTAATGAATTCTGCAAAGGCAAGTAGAATACGAATAGACTCAAGTCTAGCTACTGGAGCATAGGTTTCTTCATAGTCTATTCCATCTGGCTGATTATATCCTTTAGCAACAAGTCTAGATTTATTTCTCACTATGATTTCATTTTCATCACATTTATTTCTGAAAAGCCATTTTACTCCAATAACAGAAGTTTCCTTAGGTTTTTCAACCAAGGTCCCGACTTTATTCCTTTTGAGTTCATTTAGTTCGTCTTGCATGACTTTGATCCAATCATCATCACCTAAAGCTTCATCAGTGCTTTTTGGTTCTAATTGGGAAAGAAATGCTAGATGTTCTACTTCATTTATTAAGGAACTTCTATTCCTTACAGGTTGATTTACATCACCAATGATATTATCACTGGGATGATTCTTAATAAACACCTGATTTGGGTTTTGTAAAACCTGTTCATCAACATAGGGTAGAAAGTCTTCTGGGGTAAATGTTTCAGAAGTATCTTCTAGAACATTATCCTTATAAGAAGGTCCTTCTATCAAAGGTTGATAATCAGTTTTTGAAAACACATCTGAAGATGTAGGTTGAGGTGGTTTAAAAACAAAAGGATCTGACTCATCAAATTTTACATGTACTGTTTCTTCAACAGTACAAGTATTTTTATTAAAAACTCTATAAGCCTTAGAAGTTGTGGAATAGCCTAAGAAAATTCCTTCATCATATTTTGGTGCGAATTTATGTAATTTATCTTTAGTATTCAAAATGAATACTTTGCAACCAAAAACCATAAAGTAGGATAGTCTTGGTTTTCTACCATTCCATAATTCATAAAGAGTTTTATTAAGAAAAGTTATAATCAAAATTCGATTTATAGTATAACAAGCAGTACTTACAGCTTCAGCCCAGAAATGTCTAGAAATAGAATATTCACTCAACATGGTTCTAGTTATCTCTTGAAGAATTCTATTTCTTCTTTCAACAACACCATTCTGTTGAGGAGTTCTGGGTGCTGAAAAATTGTGAGTAATAACTTTTTTACTACAAAAAGTTTGAAAATCAGCATTTTGAAATTCTTTTCCATGATCACTATGAATAGTTTTCAATGGATGGTTTTTGTCATTTTTAACTTGATCTCTAAAACTTTTGAAATAGGAAAAAGCTTCAGACTTCTTTGCTAGAAAATAGACCCAAGTAAATCTAGTGTAATCATCAACTAGAACAAACACATAGTATTTGCCTCCAATACATTCAGTTTGTGTTGGACCAAAAATATCCATTTGTTCTAACTGTAATGCATCGGTTTTTGAGACTTCACCGATTGATTTAAAACTAGATTTAGGTTTCTTTCCATATCGACAAGGATCATAAACTTTAGAAGAATCAAATCTATGCTCCGGTAGAACCTTAACTAGTTTCTTCTTAGAGATTTTACATAAGTTTCTAAGGTTACAGTGACCTAGTCTTCTATGCCATAACCAGGAATGATCTTCCATTGCACTTAGGAAAGGTAAATCATGACTCCTGAGGTCTTCTAGGTTCAATGTGTAAACATTCTCTTGCCTATTGGTTGAGAGAATAAATTCTTCCTTGGAATTGTGAACTAAGGACTTATCATTCCTAAAATTCACAAGGTAACCTTCATCACATAACTGGCTTATGCTAATGAGGTTGTGCTTAAGACCCTTTACAAAAAGAACATTTTAAATCAAGGTTTTACCAAGAATAACTATATTACCAATACCAATAATCTCTCCCTTAGCATTATCTCCGAAAGATACCTTTCCTCCTTTCGTTTTGATAATCTTTTCAAAATAGCTTTTGTTACCAGTCATGTGTCGGGAACATCCACTATCCATGTACCATGTGATGTTGCTGGTACTCTCTTTATTTTCCTGAAATCAAGAAGAAAATTAGACTTTCGGAATCCAAACTTGTTTGGATCCGAGATTTCCAGATAATAAAATTTTAGGTACCCACATCTTCTTAGAGAAATAAGCTTCGGGAAAAACTAAGGATTGGGTTTTATTTAAGGAACAATTCTTTTCCCAGGGACCACCACATTGACACATGGTACAAAATGGGGCACTTTGAGGAACAAAATAATTTTTACTAAAAATTGGTTTTGCATGGATATAACCAAATCCGAATTTATTTCTTAAAGGACGTATTTGGAAATACATTTTATCAAAATTTTCCTTACCATGGGTAAATTTTGATAGACATTTCTTTAAGGAAAAAATTTCGAACTTGAGTTTTATAACCAAGTTTTTATCCTCAAAATCATTAGTTTTAGAACTAGAGTTAGTTTCGAAAACATTTTTCTTAGAAATTACTTTTTCTAATTCTTTAGAATGTTTTTTCTTCTCAGAACTTACTTCCTCAAGATTTTTTGAAACACTCTCATAATCAGCATTTTTCTTTTCAATATCTTTAGAAAGATCTGAAATCTCTTTTGTAACAATAGAATTCCTAGAGTTTACCTTATCAAGTTTCTTATTGAGTTTGGAATTCTCAATTTCAAGAAGTTCAGAAAACCTAGAGACTTCTTCATAAGTAGGTAAAGTATTTTCTTCATCAGAAGAAGATTCTTCATCAGAAGAGTTATAATACTTACTATCATTAGAATTTAAAGAAACATTGGTCAATGATTCAGCATTTCGTACCTTAGCCATAAGACAATCAATATCAATAGGTAATATAGCTATAAGACCAAGATTCTCTTGTCCTGAAGATTCATAATCAGAAGATTCATCTGAAGAATCACCACCACTGGCACTCCAGGTGTCATTATCATTCAGAACTTTCTTAGCTTTAGATTTATAATAATTCTTTCTGTTCCTATCTGAATGCCTTTCTTTACTTTCATTATTTTTGTGAAAAGGGCAATCTGGTCTAATATGTCCATATCTCTTTCATTCATAGCAAGTAAATTCTCTATACTTCTTATCTTTCCTTTACTTTTTCTTATACTAAGGTTGAAAATTTCTCTGGCCAGCTATCTTGTTCTTCCTTCAAGAAAGATTTTCTAGTTCATTTTTTGAGCCTTCACTCTCACTAGATTCGGATTGGAAAATAACTTTCTTAGACTTGGATATGGTTACTCTCTCAGGAGTCTTAGCTTTCATCTGATTTGAAGTTGTTGTAAAAGCAACAGTACCATTTCCATTTTTCTTTTTGATGTTGTCAGCATCTCTCATCATTCTGGTTTCATGTTGTAGAAGAGTTCCAAATAGCTCACCAAGAGTAATTTTATTGACCTTCATGTTCTCATCTATAGATGTTCTCTTGGACTCCCACTCATTGGGAATAATATCAATTATCTTATCCACAAGAGATTAATCATCTAGACCTTTCTCTCCCATAGACTGTAGGATGTTGACGATAGTCATAAATCTCTGTTTAGCTTTACAGATTGATTCACCATAAGGAAAGTTGAAGCCATGATATTCAGCTCTAAGCATACCACTTCTAGTCTCAATCACTTTAGAAGTCCCAAAGTATGTAACCTCTAGCTTCTTACAGATACAGTTAGCTACTTCACAAGAAGAAATTTGGATATATATATTTCTAGTCATTGAACACAGTAAAGTATTGCGTACCATATAATTGAGTTGTTATTATTACTTTTCCTGATTAGTAAAAGTTCTGACTTCCTTGTCGGGAATTTTATAATCTCCAGTAAGCATAACAAAGTTTTCTACTCCAGTATTGATAACAAAAGTCTTTATGCAATCTCTCCAGTACTCATAGTCATTACCATCAAAGATAGGTGGTCTTGTAGGATTTAGATTGTCATTCGAACCAACATTAATTCCTTTTATACTATAACAACCATCGATACACAAACTTGTTAGTAGCAAAAGTTTGTAATCACAAAGTTCATATTGGGAATTTTTGGAATGGGAATGTTTGGAATGGTAATGTGAGCAAGAAAAACTTATTCGTAAGTATAAGTATTTCAGAGACCTGCTCTGATACCAAATGTAAGATTAGTATAGAGTATGAGGTTTCCAACCTCTGATACCAATTGTAGGATCGAAATAATGATGTAGGTTCTCAATATACAAGGGGGGGGGGGTGAATTGTATACTTTAAAAATTCCTTTCGAACCTTTAAAGTAAGTTACGAATAACTATGTTTTCCTTAATAAATGGAATGGACTAAGTTTAAGAAAGTTAAACTAAAATAATTCACAACACCTCTAACACTGAATGAAAACTTGGGAATAGATTCCTAAGGTAGGTTCCGGAAATATGGTTCTGGAAATTGAAACTTAACGAATGATTACAATATGAGATTATACCTTAAATCTTATAGAATCTTAAATGAAACAGAGTAAAAATATGGAATTATAAGAAAGTTATACTTTCCTTAGAATACAAAATGCAGTGGAAAATAAACAAGTAGTTAAACTACAAGTAACAAAATATAAGTTTTTTAACCCAAAGAGAAGGGTATCCAACAACCTTGGATAAAGGTCCCTTTATTTTTACATTCAAGAAAGTCTTTCTTACCCACACCAGGGTAAGCCCTCGATACGAAGATCAGAGTCTCTGTCTTGCTATCCCCGCAAGCCCTCAACTTCAAGGTAGTTGGAAACCTCTGTCTTCCTCAGCAAAGAAGCCCTCGAACTTCAAGGTAGTCGGCAACCTCTGTCTTCCTATCCCCAGAAGTCCTCGAATGTAATCACCAACATTCAGAGTCACACAAAGCAATGAGAGTTTATAAGAGCCTGTCTCTCTAGAAATCACTTCAACAGAATGTATGCACAAAAACTATGTTGTTCATCTGTGTGTCTTGAGCTCTTTCAAATGAGCTCTTATTTATAGGTAAGGTCGGCTCCTTCTCCAATGGTCATATTTTCCTTAATGATCGGAGGGACCTGTACATGTTTCACTTAGACAATGGTTAGTTTATAACAAAATAGACGACATCATTTTATAACAAAACAAATGTAACAGAATGTACGACATCGTTTTAAAATCTAACTCAAAAGTTCGGAATAAAAAATTCAGAGTGAAGATTCGGAGTCTGAATAAATTCAGAGCATTTAAAACAAAGATGATCAGATTCTGTTTAATAAGAGAATTTTTAATGAGAGTTCGGAATGGGCGTTGGTCATTAAAATTCATAGTGAGAATTCTTCATCAGAATTCGTAATGGGAATTACTCATGAGAATTCGTAGTGAGAATTCCTCATCAGAATTCGTAATGAGAATTCATCATCAGAATTCGTAATGAGAATTAATAATTAGAATTCATTTTGAGAATTTGTTATCGAACTTCATAAGAATTCATATCCTGAATCTGGATTAAAACTTTATTCGGAATTCAGAATGAAACTTTATCACAGTTCTCATTCTGGATTTCGGAGTGAAACTTTATCACAGTTCTTATCCAGAATCCAGATCCTAAAACAGAATACTTTATATCAAAGTTTCAAGCAATTACGAGAAAATAGAATTGAATATGAATCTCATACATAAGAAAAATGTAGATGAAAATATGATAAGGATAATTTTTCTTATAAAAGCGATTTTCCTTATAAAAGAAATTTTCCTTAAGACAACAATTTTTCTTATAAAATCAATTTTCCTTAAGAAAACAATTTTCCTTATAAAATAAGTTTTCCTTAAGAAAGAAATTTTCCTTAAGAATAAGGTGTTTGTGATTTTCAAAACAAGAAGGAATGGAAAAGTCATAAGGAAAACCTTATTGACTCAACACTAATCACTGGGTTTCCACATAGGTGAAAATATGGATATGAAAGAGAAATATAACCATCATGTTCTGATGGAGAGTGGTAGAGAAAATGACTATAGAAAAGCCAGAAATCACAAAGCCATAAATTTGTGACGATCTAAGATACCATCTTATTCGTCAGATATAAGAGCACTAGGACAACATTTTTGGTTTTCAAGATCATTTCCCTAAAGTTGATGAAATTGGAATTAGAAGAAATACTTTCGTGATTTTGATATAGTCTCACCGTTTGTCGTTCGTTTGAAAATTTCCACTTCATCTCTTAAATAAATTATGTTGAATTTGTTATTTGTGACGTGATAGCAGATCATGTGATAGAATGATGGGTCATTCCATCTGTCTCAAACAAAAGGTTAGAAAAGTTATCAAAAAAATACATAAGTCCATCTATAGTGATATTAATCAAATATGGTTCCTAAAATGGACTTATAATTCATATATCATACTACATAATATAATAAAACTAGTTTCTACTAAACAGGGACTTCCTGTAAGCCAGTGGTAGGCGATAAAGGCCAGTCGCACTTCGGTTGTGGGTTCGATTCCCACAGCGTTGTCCGACGCGATGGGCTGTCACCCATCCTGTAGGTTGCCCTTTTTCTAAAGCTATATTACTATAACATCCCATCAAAAATATCAAAAAATTATTATCCTTAAACAATACTAACTTATGTCCAACATAATCCATTCCAATATTTAGGCATATCTAAAATACTTCGGTCCAAGGTCATAGTATAAAGAAAATGATCACGTGAATGCCATCATTTATCACCCAGATATATCTTGTTGGTCAAATTAAAAACATGTGAATACCTTAACCATGTATTCTTTTGAAGAATGAATATCCATTGAACCTTAGTGAAAACATGAATGCAGTTAAAAGTTAACACTTTCCACATACCAAAATCCTCAAAATTCTATATCCTCAAACCATGATATCACTTAGTTCTTATATCAATCATGAGCTCATGAATACTATCAAACATATTAGATTCTCTTTATCACTTCATTATGTGAATATCACCTGCATTCCAAAAATATTTCAATCACTTTTCATGGTTACTGATGCCATAAAATTATTGAAAACCATAATAGACCAAAACAAAAATATTCCAATATTCCACGATACTATATACAATATTATTCTGGAATCCCATTACATAAACACTTTATAATTCCACCACATCGTTTTCATAGTCAACATTGCCAATGGTGATCACATGTGACTTCCCTTTGTCCTTTTCCTTAAGTGGTTTCTCATGTCGATCATCACTAACCCTTGGATTAGGGCATTTATTAGCATAATGCCCCATTTCCTTGCACATGAAGCATTGAAGTGTAGTAGGTTCATTCTGTGTATCCCTTCCTTTGTTTGCATCATTAGGCATCTTCTTCCCATCCTTGTGGCATTAAAATGCCCCATGACCTTCCTTTCCACATTTGAAACATTTACTTGTCCCTTTAAGACAATCTCTACCATGCTTCTTTCCACACATTGAGCATAAGGAAACATTCATCTTCTTTTCACCATTATTCTGAGATTTCTCCTTGAACTCCATCTTTCGTTTCTTGTCAAAACTATGAGATGGATAAGTAACACCAACTTCCATTTCTTCCTTGATAGCACGATGCACAATTTCTTCATAGCTACTGAAGTCTCTTATAGCTAATGCCCTTCGAAGATTTGGTTTTAAGCCACTGAAGAATCTATCAACTTTACTTTCAGGTTGGATGATAAATCCAGATGCATACCTTGCAAGCCTTGTAAAATTCACTTCGTATATACCAACCGATTCATCATCCTTTTGCTTTAGTTCAAGAAAACCCTTCTCCATATTTTTTGAAAGAATACGAGGGATGTACTTATTGAAAAATAAGTTCTTGAACTCGTCCCATTCCATGGACTCAATTTCATCTCTTTTCCTCATATTCTTGATAAGATTCCACCATTGATCAACTTCACCTTCCAAATGATATACTGCTAAGATGACTTTATCATGTTCAGAACATTGAAGAACCGAAAATATCTTTTCAGTGGTACTGATCCATTGTTCAGCAACAAGTGGATCAGAAGACCCACTAAAATAAGGTGGGTGTTGCCGCATGAAGGACTCAATAGAATGTTGTTCCCTTCTCTACTCATTTGGAAGTCCAGAATGATTCATAGCTTCTGTAAGTATAGAAATAAGATTATGCACTCCAACTCCCATAACATTTGTTTGTTCATGACGAAAATCATTGCATTGTCCATTACATTGATCAACACGGTTCCTTCGTGTTCCAGCCATCGTCTAAAACCCAAAAAGAATAGTGTGAGAGGAAAAAATCATGCTAGGGAAAACAACATAATAAAGGGGGAGTATCCTCAATATATAACATCTTAGGTTTAATTCTATAATCGTTACCGTAGTTCATGGACTGTATCCTATACGTATACTTATCCTTACGGAAATCCCTAGGCATACCTTAGAAATATCTCTAGGGATCTCACTAACGTTTTCACATCCTAGTTTCCAAAGGTTGACTAATCCTTTCCTCTGATACCAACTGTAGAGACCCGAAGCATAACGTACATAGACATTACATTACTTTTGCGGAATACTTAGTACATAACAAAAACACACACATAAGGACCATAATAGTTATGTGTATTTGGAAACTCGGAATATAATCTTATAATCGTGGTGAAAGATCTTCAACATCTCCCATAAAGATCTTCTTTTTTTAAACTTAATCCTTTCACTATGTCCTGGGGAAGAGAAAACATAAAAGGCTGAACTCAAATGCTCAGTAAGGGTAAAAAAAATAAATATCAATCACGTCATATTCATAAGAACATATCTTTTGGAAATCTTAACCTGCAAAAGAGATTATAATTTCATAACATGGGAGAAATCATAGTAGTGAAATTTAATCCCAATAATCATAACATAAAACATGAAACTTTGTGTCATAAACACATAATCATTGATAATCATTTTTTATTATTCAAGACTCATTTCCAAGACTATCTTAGTGGACAAAGCCCCTTTCTGAACTGAGTTCACTCCTCGTTTCAGTCCTGTGTCACTGAACCGGTATAACCTACCGTTCCAGCCATGTCTATCTCCTGAGATATAAAATCATTACCCAATGCATTGGAGGGAGATATAGGTCCCACCCATCTCATAATGATACCATTCTTATGTGAACCACAAAAATCATAAATCATACATCATTGCATAACCCTTGTAATAAAAATGGGAATCTTAAACATCGTGACATCATCAAACAATTCATATAAGATAAAAGAATTCATAAAAATAATTCCATCACAACATAATCAAATCAATGTAATTATAGGGATATAAACAGAACCCTATATTATCTTAGAAGAAAAATAATTTTGATAAAACACTTGAACTCCATTCTTGAGGAAAATATCCTTTCAAATTCAAAAAAAAAATATTTCCATTTTTTAACAAGTCATAAAATTTTAAACTAAAGAATTTGATTAATAATAAACATGAAAACGTTTAAAGGAATCATATTGGAAATAATTTTTTAAAAATCCATTAATTCTGTATAAGTTAAAAAAACATTCTTCTCGTACTGTTGTCGGAAAAGTCAAAAAGTACCTCGTATGAAAAACGACAAAAGAATCCTTTCATATCTATTACTAAAAACTCACCGAAGGGTAAAATTGGATATAAACTATTGTAGAAGTATATTCATATCACATATTGGGGAAACATGGATGTGGATTATGAAATACACCATAATAAATACCAAAGCATAAACAATCTCGGATAAAAATGAGATTGTGATATTTCCCTTACCTAAGGTCCGATTTGCTTCGTAAGTGTCCGAAACTCCTGTATAATGATTTAAATAATGTTATTGAATTATTACAGAATCATAAATATTATTATGATATCATATATGGTCATATTCTTAGCTTCTTATTAGTAATATTTCATTACTACTTGTTATTCGGTTGTTTATTACTTTTTGTTCTTATACGTGTTTTGTCGAATAAATTCTTATTCTTCTCTTTAGGTTATAGATACCTCATTTCTAGAATGGTATTATTGTAACATATATAATAATCATTCATTAAATTCATTTATATAATCATTATGCAATGAAGATCATGTAGAACGACTTGTATCACATCGTGGAGACGGTATTCCGTACGTACACACGAGTGTTGATATCATTCCTATGATCTTGGAATTGTATTGGAGTGTATGTATACTATTTCAGAATCAATATCACTATATAATAGTCATATATAGTCTTTTTTTACACCATTATACCCATCCAAGTAAGGTGGTGGTGGAAAATAGATTACACCACTGTGTGGAGACGGTATTCCGTACGTACGCACGCGCGGGATTTCATTTTCCGTAGGATGGATAGATGGTGGAATAGGGTTGTTTCATACTTATAATAAAATATCCATATATGAGTGATACTTATGTTATTACTTCATAATGAAACAACTAAATAAGAATAAGTGGAAGAAGAAATAATGATGAAAGAATCGGTAACAGACATTACCTCTTCCTTGAAGTGCTTCTTTGAGACCTCCTTTTAGGTCACTAAATTTGTTTTTTGAAGAAGACCAGGTCCTCTAGGATGTTTCTAGGGATGTGGAGAGGATAAATTGGTAGGGGTTTCCAAGATTTATGTCTCAAAGTGGTGTGAGGAAGAGGGAGAGGTGGTGCCCTTTTATAAGGGAGGAGAGGGGCTCCTTTGGAAAAACTAAAACTATTATTTTATTATAAAGTCATGTTAAGTTTTAAATAGCTACAAATTGATTTATTTAGAAGATAAGGTGTGTATGGGTCGAAATCATCTAATAAAATAGAATTTAGACAAGTTTAGGTTCCTATTTTAAGCTTATCATTTAGATTTAACATTAAATGAAATAATTTTACTTTTACCGTGTCTTCTTGTGTTCTTATACTATAAAGTTAATAAACATTCTATAAGTAGACAAACGAACCCCAAGTTTTTTATTATTAATATATATAACCTTATATAAGTCATTTGGCCGAACCTTAGTTTTTTAGGAATAAAATAACAATTACTAATATAATATTTGTTTTAAAAACTATTTTATGTCAATTTTGACACTATTTAATAATTGATTTTTTTGAAAATCATAAAAGAATTATTAGTCGAATAGAGTTATTTAAATAAATACTAACATGTCCTATTAACCAATGAAATTATTTTAATTCATAAAAAGTCTTAAATTACATTTATTTGGGTATTTATAACATCAATTATGTCAACATTTCATTAATAAGACAATTACAGCATCATCTTTGTGTCATAATAAATGATAATTATTTAATCCCTAAAAATTCAAAATAAATTCCTATGATGTAGATAATTGTTGTAGATTTTTGGAGACTATTAATGTTCGAAGTTTCATGAAGTGTAACACTAAATTAAAATTATTATACTTAAATTATTTAAGAAAGTGACATTTTGTCACATTCATTAGTTTTAATAATTATTAAATTATTTTCATTGACCAAATTCCATTAAATGAATCTAATCAGACACATATGTGATATGGGTCTACTTTTAGTCATCCAATAGGATTTTTACATGTGTTAGGGTAATTTTATAATATTATATTTACCCTTAATTACCATATTTACCTTGAACTATGGTAAATAAAATTTACCGTAGTTACTTTTCATAACTCCCAATAATAAAAAGTAGCTTATTGACATAATTTGGATCCACTGATTCCAAATATGGAATCCATTTTTCCAAATTCAATACACAAAAGTTGCAGAAATTAAATTAAAATTAATCCGGTTGTCAGAAGAAAACATTTTTTCTTTAAAACATTGCAAAAGATTGAATTGATTTATCCTACGAATTCAAGGTAGAATCAATGATAATGACATACATTATATTAAATGGTATAAATATATTCTATTTATACTTTAAAACCATTCAATATTATAATTTAACCATATAAATTATTGTGATGAAATAAATTGTTTTTAATTAAAATATAGCGTGTTTTTACTATTCATCAAAATATGAATGTTACCAGAAGAATATGAAAATTTTATCCAAAGTAAATTTTTATTTCATGATTCCAATGAAAAATTTTATTTTGTCAAATTGAACTTATAAACATGTCAAAAACTAGATTTAATGTGGGTGCGCCATCAAAAGGCGGAAAAACTACATTTTTTTAAAAATACTTATTTTACCTGAACAATTTATTTTGTTCTTATACCATGTTTTAGAAAATGTGTAAGAAAAATAATAGTTTTTAAAGATTCAAAATTTAGTTAATACTATTCATAACGGATAGTTCATAATAATATTATAATATTATTATATCGTGGTTTTGTAACACACGGTATTGCGTACAACACACGCTATCGAGGAAGGTCCCGATTACGTGTAATGCAAGCCAAGTCAGGGTTGCGTGCTGTGCAAGAATCCTTTATTGGTTATTATAACATAATCCAAACATATTTAATTTATAAATTGAATATATATATATATATATATTCTCAATATTGCGTAGAATAAATATTATCAAAATTGTGTGTAACAGGATCCAAGAATAGTGTTGTGTATACTGCAAGCTAATACGGTGTTGCATATAGCGCAAGGTGTTCTTGGTGTAGCATACAACACAAGACATTAATGATATTAAAAGAATATTTTTTATAAAATCTCAGGGTTTTACATTATCCTTCAGGTTTAGAATATAAACCTTGCACATACAATCTTTAATGTATCCAACATTTGGGATTCAATTATATCATAAATCATAGTGTGTTTTATTTTCAAAACAGGTCCTATTAGAACTCTATTTATTTAAAAACATTTTTACTCAAAGCCTCATCCCCAAAATGAATAAAATGTTTATATTCATATAACATTGTTCTATAAATTTTTTTTACTGTCATATTACTCGTCTAAATATGAATATTTTGTTGAGGTTTATAGGGGATAAGAGAAGATATGTTTGATACCATGTTTTCAATAATAGGCATTATACTCATCATTTTCAAATTTTCCTCAATTTTCACTACATAGAGAAATAAATTTTGAATCTTTTTTAACCAATTGTAAAAAATATATAACAAATAGACTTCTCTATTAACACCTAAAAAACAAAACCCATTCAAATATATCTACATCATCTACTAATAACAATACAATATAATTCCCTCTTTTGTTTAAAACTCTATATAGATTAACAAAATCCCTATGAATCACTTATAGAGGGATATAAGTAGAAACCTATATAATTGGTATAAATGTGAAATTGTGTTGCTTACCTATTTTTCATGCATTATATACCCTCTATTTATTCAATTTAAGTTGAGTTATATTTGAATAAAAATTACTTTTATACAATTTTCCCAATGAATAAACATTGTAATGTCATATTATTCTACAAAATATACATGATTTATTTGTATCAGCATTCAAATAGTCCACTTTTTTCTATTCACAATGAATTAAGTGTTATAATATAGGTATTCTTTTTTTTAGGTGCCTTAAATTTATGGGTTTTTTCTTTAAAAATTGAACATATATTATTTGAAAATAAAATAACCCTCATCATATAGTTGATAAATACTTATCAAAATGTAATTTAATCCTTCCACATAATGAAAATTCTAGATGAGAACTGAACTTTAAATACTAATAGATCCAACTCCCACAATATTTCTTTTGGAATTATCACAAAAAGTTATATAGAGTCAATCAAATTTTGATAAGGAGTGGAAATTAGAGAAATATACACTTATATGAATTGATCATCGATTTCTATATACCATTTATCATTTATGATACTATACCTTTTTCCTTACATAGAAAAATCAATCCAGAAATTTTTTTGGTACAAATATTTTCATAGGTCAAATAATATTATTAACTAATGATTTAGAAGAACAAATCTTTTTGTCATGTCCAAAAATTCAAACAATATATGTTGATAATTTTTTCCAATGAAAAGATTTTTTTACTATATAAAATTGAGGATTTCTCAAAATAAAATGGTTTGAATAATTCACTACCTCTCCATAATGAAAACATGTGATTTTATAATGATTTCTTTAGGAACTAGAAAAATGTAATTACTCAAATAATGTTGGTTTTCACATTAAATTCCCAATCCAAACATATCTTATAATACATTTTGTTTACTAGAATTCCATTTGAGTAATTTTAAATTTTAGTGAAAAATATAGAAATAACATTAATTTAATGAACTTATTTTTTTTAAATTTTCAATTTTATTACCATGTTAAACACAAGATAAAATATAATATTCTATATTTTTTTTAATCTGAATAATTTTATTCAAATCCTTAGTTTTTTACCATATTACCATTGAACTTTTACGATTTTTTTTATTTTTCAATGATTCATATTTAGGTCAAAACTTGGCACAACATTAATTTAATTATTTATAAGAATAATATTTATTTTTAGATTCAATGTCATGCTTAGAAGAATAATATAAATATACCTCATCATAATGTTCTATAAATTTTTTTTGTCATTATGATTTGAGATTCAAACTGTTGATTTTGAATATGTGACATGAATCTAAAACTTATAAGTTCTCCATATGTCCTTCATGGCTTTCTTGTCTTAATTTTTGTAACCAACCTTCTTGAAATACTTTTTTTCTAATATTTTATATCTTATAGAGGTGGAAATTATGGCTTGATATGTCCAAGCATCATGCATTAATATAATCTCACATATCTATAATTTATATTAGACTACTTGAACTTATTGAATGGATTCATAAAACCTAATATCATTTTATAGAACATCCTGAATTTACTAGAAATGTGATAAAGATCACTGTATGAATTTGAAAATTTTTATGTATCTTCATCTGATGTCTCTAATATTTTAATTTATTGAAACTTCATGCCAATTATTATTGTTGATAATTTTAAATCATTATTTTCCTTCTTAATTAACCTATTATCTCTAACTTAGTCACTTATAATTTTCACATGTATCATAAGATTTCATATAAGATCTTTTATTTGAACATCCTTAACCTCAGTAGATGTTATGATATTAGTTAAAATACCACTCTATCACGGTGGTATTATTATTATAAAATTCATATCTTGATATGGGTTTTCTAAAGTTCATCCTAAAGTTGATAAATTATTTAAAATATTTTTACTTATTCCATTTAATTGTTTGATTATTTATCCTTAATTCATTTTTATGCTATCAAATTTTATATTGATAGTACTAGATATGAGTGATCTTAAATTATTTCTACCTTTATATGAAACTGATATGGAACTCCACATTTTATGGGACGTTTAGAATTGAGATACTCATTTAAACTCATGTGGAAGTAGTATACAAATTATATAATTAATTTATTTAGAATTTAAAATCATAACTAGAAACATTATCTACATCACTTTTTTCTTGGTGAGTTTTTAAAATTTCATAATGCTTCACAGATTTGAGATAAACCTTCAGCCCAATTTTCTTTAGCAAAATGATCATTTTAACATCTTAATAGGCGTAATTCTCACCATTAATGCAGGGAGATCTTACTAAGGGTTAGATTTACTATCTAAAGAGGGGGGTTCAATTGAGTACCTAATAAAAATTTCTGTAAAAAATTGATTATTCTAAAATCCCCCAAAGGCTTGAATATTATAAATTTTATCAAAATAATTAGTATGATATATATCTTAATTGTACTAAATATTTCCCAAAATATAGATAATGAATAATAGATTTAAAATTATTTAATCTTTTAAAATCAATTTACATGATCAAAATACTATATTAACATTAATTAATATAAATATAAATTTATGGATTTTGTTTAAAGTTAAATAATGTTTTTAGTTTTGAAGCGGAAATAAATAAAAAAAATTAAATCACACAGTAAAAAAAAGAATACATGAGGTTCAGGATCAATTCATGACTTATTCCTCTCCACTTGGTGATCATCCTCCACAATGCACTTTATATAAAATAAACGTCATGACCCAGAACCTAGATTGAGTTTATAAAATAGTTTACAATTGTCCAGTTCACACACGACCTCTTCCATAGTTATGCATTGGATTAAAAAGAACCATGTCACACTGGGACCTCTACCAATCTTATATGTAGTTGAAACAAATTAGTAATGTTTTTAACAGATATCAAGTATCTTTAAATTTAGTGTAGGATACACTGTGTTTTTGTAAATGGATAGTAAGAACACCCACTTCTCAACACATATTAAAACTAAACAGAGTCAATCAATATATGATTATAGACTTTAGAAGATCATGGTCTATTGTAATGTACCTTGTAACTCTATAATTGAATCTATAATTAATCTTTATTTGGGTTATTTAAAATTATTTAGAAAAAATGAAGTGTCACAAACATTTGTTTTATAGTTGGAGGAACTAACTGGGTGTGATAATACTTTGGCTTCTTTAGTCAAGTGTTCACGGAAGGTGGCTTATTTGCAATCAGTTTTACCTCTTTAGCTCTCCCATTTTCATTGAATTGTATGATATTTTTTTCATCTCTCTTTTCTTCTCAATCATTTTTTTCTATCTTTTGTCCTTTTTCACTCTTTGACTTCATGTTAGAGAACGCTCCACATTTATCATCATGAGAAGGAACATACAAATCAGATGATTCCTCATACCTCATATTCTTACATGATTTATATTGAAAATTTTTAGTATAATTATTAAAATAGTGAATCGTATGAAAATTGATGAATAAACCCCTTAGAGAAATGTAATTCAATATAAATAAAGTAATAAAAAGAGTGATGGTGTCTTAGGATCTGGTGGTGTCAAGGTCTAGTGGTGTGATGCTATGGTGGTATGTTTCTCTAGAGGTGTCTTAGACATAACCAAATTTTTAGAATGATTGTTTTTCCTCAAATAGTTGTGTATAGTCTGATGATGTATTTTTAGATGGTGTCTTAGACTGAAGTAAATTTTCATTGTTACCAGTATGAGTCTAGCAGTGTGAAAAATGTAGGTATCTCAAACTTTATCAAATTTATGTTCAGGTGGTACGACATACAAGCCATGTGTCGATCGATGGTGTCTCATACATTTTCAATACATTATTCTAGTGGTCTCATATTCTAACAGTGTTATATCATAGAAGTGTCTCATACATAGAGATTTATAGGATGATAGTTTTTCACAGACAATGGTGTCCATATCAATTGTGTCTCACACTAAGAATGGTTTATAACAAATTTTCAGAATCTATATTACATCCAAAAGAACATGAAATTCATCAGTATTATTAAAAAAATAATTTTGATAAATAAAACTAAGAGGTAAACACATATAATTGACAGGCCTTCTCTATAATCAATAATTTAATAGATTTAAAAAATTATATTTAGACATCATGTATTTATAGTCAATAACTCAAGAGTCACAATCTCTGATTCCAATTGTTTTCATGAAAGGAATTTAAAAGTATTAATATGGGTTAATTGACTTCTTAAAATATTATTCACTTAAAATACAACAATATCTTATATATGAAGATCTTATAATACTTTCTAAGACATAAGAAGTACCAATAATAAATAATATAAAAGAATAAAATTTCAAACGAATATTTATAATGATTTAAGGAATAGATTTCTCCTAGTCTACTACAGAAACCCTCTTCTCTATGTGATTGGTGATTTTCACTAGATAAATCCTTTTACAGGGGATTGGATTCCATTTTATAAAGGACTACATGACTGAGTGAAATCAATCAATTCTTGTAAAAAAATCACAATATCTTTCAATTGGGCTCCAGATAATCTTTAGAAACAAAAAAATTTATTTTCCATCACCATTAACCATTATAACAAAATATGTGAAAATAAGATGTTTAAATTTTCAACACATTTATTTATGATAATACGGAGATAAGGAAAACTCATTGGGATAGAATTTAAAAAAACAAATTAGAATTGGGGATAGTCTTCTGAAACAACATCAATGTTGATCGATAATGCGCAACAGTAAAGCATAAATATTCTTCTTTTTTTCAATAAAAATAGATTGGTGTATTTTAGGTTCAGTAAATATATATAACTTTTATATTTTGTATATGGTTCTATTATTTTATTTATATATCATTAATACTCTTGAGACTTCATGATATGTTAATTGTTTTTTAAAATTTCATGCAAAACTTTTCACTTAAATGAATATCGCATGATCTTTTAAATCTAAAATATGTGACATATAATTTTCAAAAAAATACCTAAAAAATAGAAAAGGAAAATAAATTATCCTTCTACTTGTAACTATTCTTGGTAAATTCTTATTGTTATAGTAATTTTTACAATAAATAGTTGATACATTATTAAAATGTTTCATGTCATTATTAATATGTTTTTACTGTGCTTCAGTAGTTGTAAATAATTATTATAGAAAAATGTAGCCGATTCTGGATCATTAAATAGGTTAATTTAGTATTTGAATTCATGTAACCAAAGTATCTATGCAGTTGAATTCATATTTGTCTTCTTGACATTACATATTTTCTTTCACATAACCAATTTTTTCATGTAGCCAAATTCACTTTATTGAGATAAAAAAATCCATGTATTCCTTTCACTCACATAAAACAATTGACTATGTAAAATGTAATTACACATCTTATTTCTCCATGTATATTATTCATGTAGCAGATTACTCTATGAAACTGATTCACATAACCAATTGATTTAGGTCATTTATTGACCATGTAGCTATTTGAATGATGTATGCAAATTTTACAAGGGTGATTACCCATTAAATATGATTTTCATATAATATTACTTCACATGGTAAATTTACCTAGACGAATTCTCATGTTACCATTTCTCCAAATAGATAAATCCTCAGGTACACAAATCCTCATGTAGCATGGTTTTTCAATCTAAATGAAATTTCATCCAATGTTTCTAGAATTGTAGGCTTAAAATTTTAATAGTAAAAACACGTAAAATTGATAAAATATTTGATAAAAACGCTTAAAAATATAATCATCATCAAGGTATAATGGTTCCTTTAGATCATTAAGACATTATATAAATAGGATATGTTGGAACAACATCACTAGAGTAACAAATCAAATTATAAGGACCAAAACATCTATGACAAAACATGCATGATAAAATGAAGAAATTAACACTAAAAACAATGAATATAATGAAATATTAATGATGAATGAGTGATATGATGTTATAAGAGGATCATATATGTTATTAAAAATATTAATATGGTTTAGTTATAAATTAATAAAATGTTTAAAACCATTATAAAAGAAGATAAATAACATTAAACTTTAATGATATGTGAGGTAAATGGATTCATAACTCAATATACTTTTAATGGGTTATACTTATACTTCAATGAATATGTTATAAAATTATTATGTTTTAAATTACCTATGATTGTATCATGATATTTTTACACTTTTTTTTCGATTTACAATTGTTACACATATTTACATCTTTGATAAATTAATACTTCAATAAAATGATCTTTGTAAGGTTGTCATATCTCACTTTTTTTTATATGAGACATATGTCGTATTAATCTCTTACTCCATTCATGTGGTGTATATACTGACCCATTTATATAATATATCATTATTCCCATTATATTAATGGCATTTAAATATTTATTTTAATTAATTTAATTCATGGGGTTATGATTCAATAGGTTCCCAACAGAAAGGGTATATTTCAAAATCTCATCATTATTCAGGGTTGTTGTAACATCCCACTACTCCTTGTTGGATTGAGAAGTCTATAGGACATTAATTAGGCTTATGTGACATCTTGAGGATTCCAAAGTCTGAAAATAAATTCCAAGGGATTCATTAATAGGTTGGTGATTATGTTACAATTGGAAATAATATAATCACCCAAACATGACATAACCAAAAAACCACTACATGAAGCATGATAATAATGAAATACCACCCAAATATTTCATTTATATCACAAAAACAACAACTAATACCACAATGGAATACTAAAAAACAAACAAGTACACGAGAGAGGACTACAAAACCACCAACTACACAGTATTTGACTACCAATTTATATTAAACACAAATAAAACTATAACTCCAAAAATACAACTATCTTCGTGCTTCTACTACACCAAAAAATCCCAAGTATCAATAAAAAATACTAGATAAGTGTGATAAATTACCTTTTCTAGTGTCTCAATAAACAACATCTACAAAATCCCAACAGTTCCAAAGAAGGGGTGAGTAATGAAACTGAGTAGATTTTCACCAATCGATTTCACCAATCACACCACTAGGATAGAACAAGTTAAAAGATTTATATAATGAATTTAAAAAAATTTATCCCAAAACCAAATAAATTTCTAAGAAAATAGTTTTTGAAACCAATATAATTTTACATGAAATGAAACGAAGAATTTTTTCCCAACCACTTCACGAACCATTTTGTAGATCCTATTTCAAACCACATATCCACCCATCCACACATGCATTCTTTATTATTACTATTCTATACTCATGAGTGGCTTCTCATCAATATACCAAGTCACAACTAGGTTATTAAGTCCCATGATTCATTAAAACTTTTCACTATGATCCAATTTATATTTTCATCATGCCTCATAAAAATGAAATATGAACACACACCACCATGTGTGCTCAAAAACCATGCCAATGAAATCCTTCCAAAACCATTTCTATGCCAAAACCACTTCGATTCCAAAATAATTTTAAAAAATAAAATTCTTATTGTAACCCATTTTTCATAATTCGAACCAAACTTCTATTTTTGAATCATTTATTAATGAAAACGGCAAAAAAAAATTCACACAATTCCGCAAACCATTACTAAAGATGGTTTCTTCCATAAATTCACCCCAATTTCACAATAAATTTCCATCAATTTAATATATTTTAAACTAATACATCATGTTCTAAATATAGGAGTTGAGATTTAATTCAACTACCATGTAAAAACTGGAAAAAACTGAAAAGTGCACAAAAAATGTCCATGCAACAAGTCAAAACTCCAAAATTCCACCTTAAGTCTCTTCTCTTGTCAACAAAAAATAAAACTATAATCATTGTTGGAATAAAATACCTTATATATATACACAAATAACATGGATCTAGAAAAAAATGCAAGTGAGAGAAGAAGTTCTAAGGAAAACCATCAATAACAACTATAAACAATGACCTTCAATGATAGTCGGGCTTTAATGCACAATTAAATGACTCTGGATCACTCCAAATTGATGGGACATGAAAATACTACATCTAGTAGGGAAAACTATTGATTTTGGGTTTGTTCTGAAGAAAAAATGAGCGGTCAATTTTTAATCCAACCCAAGATCCTCTTTTTGGATCATTTTTTTAAACAATGCGGGGTTACTCATACAGTTAGACAAATCATTCAATAACCATGCTCCAAATACTACCTCAAGGGGTAGCCTTTCATGGTTGGGTAGCCTTTCATGGTTGGGTCACATGGTTTCCCAACTCTATGAAATCTATTCGGAATTCCATTGTACATATTTTCACATTTTTTACTAGGTGGCCCCATGGTTTGGACAAACAGTGCTCCATAACCTTGCACCTACCTAGATCCCCCTATCTAATTGTGCATTGTTTCCTAGGAATGTTTCATGTTTTATACTAAGCATGAACCAACCACTATACTTTAGAAACACCCCAAAAACATTAAAAATTTCTTCCAAACAAATCCCAAACATCACTAAAACACATTATATACTTACAATGAATAAAAGATCAGTTACATAATGGAAATGAAGGGTGATACAATCACCCTAACATTGGACATTCTATCCCTATTAATTACAAAATGATTATATCCCTAAAAAAGATCTATCCATTTCTCTTTCATTTCTTTATGTTGTTCCCAATTCTCTTCATAAATCTAAATATGTTTCCAAACAAAACCTCTCTAGACTGATTATTTTTCAATGAAATACCTTTTTGTGCCTATCCACAATCTTGATTAAAATATCCACCAATGAAGCATCTATATTTTGGTCAATGTTATCCCATCATATCATAAGGTTACGATCAGGTTGCTAATTTTCCATCTAAGATACATGAAACACATTATTCACATCACTAAACTAGGGTGGCAGAGCCAATTGATATGCCACCTCTCCAAAAAGTTTATGTATTTAAAAAGGTACTATGTATCGAGGAGATAACAATCTCTTCTTCTCTAAATGGTTTTGTCTAATCCTTAGAGAGTTCCTCAAGAACACATGATCACTCACCTCGAAAGAGAACACCCATATATGATGATCTTTAAATGATTTTTGATAACTCTATGCCATATCCATCCATTTTTTGATCAACTTAATATTCTTCCTTGTTTGTTGGACAAGGCTAGACCCAACTAGTGAAGTCTCATTTATTTACAACCAAAATAGTTAACAATGACAATGAATACCCTAAAATTATTTAAAAAGAGACATCTGTGTCATGGATTTATAACTGTTTTCATAAGGTAACTCTACTAACGACAATCTCTCTTCCCATGTGCCACAAAAATCCATTACACATGCCAAAAAATTTTCTTCTAACATTTTTATGATCTTTTCGGATTATCTATCCAATTAAGGATGTCATGTCGTACTCATTTTCAACCGAGTCCCAAGATTTTCTATATGGATTTTATGAAACTTTATGTGAACCTCCGATATTTTTCTAACAGTATTTAAAATTGTATGACATTACTCTTTACTACTTCTTGGATATATATTTTTGAAAATTCCTCCACCATAATAGATTCATGAATTGGGATGAAATGAGACTGATTTTTTTGTTGATCCACTATAACCCATATGGCATTAGGTTTTAAAACCATTATTCAGATACCTATTATAAAATATAAATCCATCTTATCCTATTTCAAAAATGGAATAGGTAAATAATTCATTATACCTAATGTTCACTTATGTTATGCCTTAACTTACTAACAAGTTAAAAAACATAAAACAAACTCATCTACCTTTATTTTCGTACCGACCCCCAAAAACATGATTTTAAAACCTCATAAATATTTTATATTCTAGGAAGATATGATAATCTAGAATGTTGGTAAGAATTATGAGGTTATTCATGACACGCCATAGGTATCACTCTATGATTTTTGGATCATAACAATAAACTTCCATTCATCTTCCATCCCTCAATGGTCTCCCCACCATTGAGTTCTGACATCATGGCCACACATTCAACATCAGTTGTCTATTCCTCTTTAACCTTCTTGAAAAAATTAGAAACAAATGAAACTTAAAATAATACCATAACTTCACCTCGGTCTTAACATTCCATGTGTATGTTGGTTATGACTGACATTAACTACCACTCATCTGAAGCTTCTTTTTTCAACTGATCATATGAAATTATGATTAAAGAATATTCCATTAAATATCCCTTTCCTCGTGTATACATCAATTCAAAGATATCCATTTGGAGATAATCCATCCATTTTATTTCCCTCATGTTTATATCCCTTTTTAAGAATATATGTTTCAAAATCTTATGATCTATAAACACTATAAATTTCTCACCAAATGGTAATGATGCCATGTCTTCAAATCATAGACTATGATGGGTAGCTCCAAATTTTATGTTGGGTTTTTCTTCCCATGTCCCATAACTTCCTTGATCCATATGTGAAAACATGATCTCCTTTCATTAAAACACATCCTAAGTCAGGATCCAAAGCATCTAATACACCATTTACCATTATCCTGACTTTGGAAAAATCATGATTGGTAATGATGCAAGGAAAACCTATAGCTATTGATAAGTAAGATGAAATTACTCATCCAATTGTAATAGAACATTTTTCCTTATAAAAGATGTCATAGTTGAGTCAAGATGTGAAAAATTCCAAAAGTAGCATCAATAATAACCATCTAAACAGAGGAAACTTTTTATCATTAATTCATTTTTTGGCGGTTTCCCATATATAACCACCTCTATCTTTTCTTGATCCATAGAATCACATTTTTCAAAGATATCATGGCCATGTAAATGTACCACTTGTTTCTAAAAAACAAAATTTTATCATTTGGCATACATATGATAATACCTTATGATTCCCAAAATTATTTCCAAGTATTGATCATGATTGTCCCTTGTTCTTGAATACACCAATATTTTATCTGTAACTACACTATAAAAGAATATAGATTCCACTAAAATATTTAATTCATCAATTTCAGAAAGACTACTGGTGAATTCATAAAACCAAAATACATTACTTCATATTCATAATGGTAATATATGATTCTAAAATATATCTTTGGAATATCTTCCATCCAAAAAAATAGTCATATCCTAATCGAAATTCAATTTTAGAGAACCACTATAATATCCTCAACTGATTGAAAATATAATTAATTAATGGAAGTGGATATAGATTATTTTTCATAACATGGTTATCCTTATTATAATCTACACACAATCGAAGTGTTTCATCTTACTTTTTAAATAAAAGACTTATTATACCTTGGGAGACATTCTTGGTCAAATGAAAACTTTGCTTTCCAGAACCAATAAAAATTCTTACAGCTCCACTAATTATTTAGGACCCATCCTATAAGACATAAGGGAAATAGAAATAGTCCTCAGAAGGAGATAAATTTTAAACTCCACTTACCTTATAGGTGGTTACCCTAATAAATTTTTTGGGAAACTCATTAATAAAATAATCTACTTCTATCAAAAAATTATAATTATCAATCACATTTATTGATGATAATGTTGAATATACCAACTTTTATGAGATCATTCTAACTGCAGGTGCCAAAAATCTTATTTTTCATGCCATTACATTCCTTTATCCTCTGAAGGGATTGTCGATTCCATCATCATCCTTAATACATACCATTCATGTGTTATAGTCGATGTGAGTCTAGAACTTTTTTAACAAATCCATACCCATGGTGTTTTCATAGACATTCATCTCAAGAATAGAGAAATTTCATTTCAAATCAGCTCTATCTACAGTTCTTTAATATTCTATAGACATAAAGCCTCAAAAGTATTTTTGACCAAGAGGAGTTTGATGATTTGATAGAGAAGGAATCATCTCAACCTTTAACAATATCAAAAAAAATAGCATGAGAGGAAATAATGTAATGGGATTCACCTGTTTCAAACAAGTCTTGTATAAGGGTATAATTTAAAAGAATCATACCCCTCACCATAGATGATCGAAACTAATCATCCATAATCTCCTTCTCAACTCCATATAATGGATTTATTTTTGCACTATGGTCTTTATTGATCTGTTGAGTTTTCCTGTACTAAGGAGTCTTGGTATTCCTTGAATCACTATGGATATATCTGTTCTTCGAATGAGGATTGTTTTGTTTTTCACGTTCCGTCAAAACTTATGATGTCTGTGACACAAGAGGATTGTCTTGAACACCCTATCTTGTTGCACAATGACAATATCAATAATTATTCACAATATTGTTAGAATTTTATCATGATCTTAGGGGTGTGGTACACATTCACATGATGTGTCTCAGTGAAATAGACTAAAAACCTTAATGCAAGGTCGTGGGTCTTGGAATATGGTTAATTGATCTTGTGGTGTAATTTTAATGTGTTCCACCTCTATGAGAAAAGGTTCCCCTTTTCCTCTTTCCCATAATGTTATAGTTCCCACCTCTTCTCATTAATACAACCATACTTACTCCACATGGATTTTCATAAATGATAGATATCATAAAATGAGTATCTATTTGTTGTCCTGGTTCAATGGTTTGAAAATATTGAGTGATGCTTTAAACCAATTGTTGGTTCACCCATGCATCAGGTGAAACCACATTCTTAGTGACCTCTTCCAACTAGTTCCTATAATGTCTACTAGGTTATTTTTTTTAGAAATATAACAGAAACCATAAATATTACACCCTATCAACTGATGGATCAAAATTTTTAAATTCTATAATAGTATAACATAACAAAATTTCATTTGAAAATTCAAATTTTACTAAGTTTAACCTTTTTTTTTAAAAAAACCAACTTGGTTTTAAAAATTAAACCATATTCAAAATACCCCAACCATCTCATTTTAAAAACCATTCATTGGAAAAAATCATCATTTTTTCAAAAATAACCAAAGTGCATTAAATTATTTCTGAAATTGGGATATTAACTATTTGTGGGAATTCATTTCTGTAATGAATTTCGTGTTTGTCTTTCCATTTCAATATTTTTTTTATTTTCAAAGAATGAATTTTATGGCTAGGTGAGAACCCCAAAAAATTCAAAACACCAAATACAAAATTCATACAAAAGCACCCACCAACCACATTCATGAAACACTAAGGATTGAAATTTAAAAAATAAGCACTTCAAATTAATGTATTAAAACATCAATTCCTCGGGCTGTAAATCGCCTAGAGCTTCACACCCTGACTATCACCTTCCCTAAGTTGTATCATTGCATCATTATTGTCGAATGGCAGAACCAAAATGGAACCCATCGAAAACAATCAACCATGAACGTGGATGTATTGACCACCACGTCGGAACCACCATCACCGAACAGAAAATACACAGTAATGAAAGCACATCAGAACCCAAAACCACCACCAATAAAACAGCTTCATACCACCACCTCGACCAAGGATGTAAATAGCATGCTAAACCAGAATGAAATACATCATCACCATCATCAGGAAGAGTCACTAAAAAAACTAGGAAAATGATATTGAAAAACCTATAACTGTCTCAAAAACATTTATGTACCCAAATAACTAGTAAAATGATGTTATATATAAAAGGGTTAGCTATATATTTTTCTGCACTACATTTCTTTTCTGGAAAATCCTACTCATTTCTTCCAACCAGACATAATAAATATAAGACAATTAATTTCAACTCCAAGACTGATAGAACGGATTACCCCTTGTTCATCTAGGACTGAACAAGACAATACCAACTTTTCCAAAATAATATTTTGAAGGGCCAATACATATACCACTTATAACATCCATCACATCCACATTTTATTGAGAAGGCAGGTGGATGTTACCTAGCCCTATGTTATATCGCCAAAAGCCAAAGGATGGAAATAAATTAAAATAGATTAATTAATAGGTGTGGGATGATTTTCCATTTGAAAATAAGACAATATACCAACCATTACATAAAAAAAACACTAAATGAAACATGATATAAATTAAAGACAATTCGAAAATTCCATCTATATCATAGCCAACTACAATAAGTACATTAATGTAAGACTAAAAAACAACCAAGTATAGATCAGAAGAATAAAAAATTGACTAAACATAAAGACTATCACAAATACAAAGTTCCAACTTTATCTATACTCCAACACCAATAAAATAGCCCAAGTATTACTATGAACCACTAGAAAACCTTGATACATTACCTTTTCCTGTGTCCTGATAAAAAACATCTACAAAATCGGCAAAGCATTGAAGTATGGGTGAGTAATGAAAATCAACAGATTTACCCATATGGAATTCTATACTCACACCACTAGGATAGAAAAAGTTATCACATTTTTGTAAAAAATATATAAAACATTTATGACAATTTACTTCAAAATAAAACAATTTCGAATAAAAATATTTTGCCAAACCAAGATCATTTTAAACAGAAATATCCAATAGTTTTTTCCTAATTACTCCACAAACCATTTGGTATATCCCATTCCAAACCATGCATCCAATCATCCACACATGCAGGCTTTATTATAGAGGATCCATACTTCTTATCGGTTTCTCTTTGATCTACCAAGTCATAGAAATATTATTAAATACTATGAGGCATTAAAAATTTGGCACTGAGCACTGTTTCAAATTTCAACAGGTCCTCGTAAAATGCAATATGAACTCACACCACCTTGTATGCCCAAAAACTCTGTAAATATAACCATTCCAAAATGATTTCATTGAAAAAACCAATTCAATAACAAAACCATTTCAATAAAACAACCTTTTAATTCAATACCTTTTCCTATAATTTAAACAAGAAACTATTTTAAAATAAATATTTTAAAATCATTTATCAAATCACTTTGCACAATAATTTCACAATTTCACACAAATCCACAAATAATCACTAAAGAAGCATTTAACAATGATTTTCAAACCAATTTCAAAATAAATTTCAACCAATTTAATAAATTTGAAACTAATTCCTAATGTTATAAATATAGTTGTTTATAGTGAATTCACCTACCAAGAAAAACATGGAGAATACAGAAATGGAATGAAAAACATCTACAAAACTGGTTAAACACCAAAAACCCACCACAGATCTCTTCTCCATGAAACAAGAAATTCCAAATATAATCATATTTTGAATAAAATACCATAGATATATCAAAAATAGATATAGATAAAATAAACTATGAGATATATATAATATGATCTATGAAAAACCATAAATAACAACCATACACAATGACTTACTGTGATAGTCAGGCTTCAACACAATAGGAAATAGTTCTTGATTAATTCAAAATATAGGGGAGAAGAGTCTAATTACATTGGGAAGATAAAATTTTGAGTTTGGGTATGTTTGGTAAAAAATGAGGGTTTAAATCTTGATCCTAAGAATGATCCACTTTTTATGGATCTGGTTTTTAAAATGTGCATAGTTAGTTGCATGCATAGACAAATAGTTCGCTAACTATGTGTTATATATTACCTCAAGGGGGATCCATGATCAATTTTATTTCAAGGTTTCTAAACCATGTTCCATCCATTCAAAATCCCACTTTCCATGTTTGTATGTTTTCTAATGTGTGGTCACACAATTTGGTCAAACCGTTCTCTTTAACTGTGTGCCTACCCAGATCCCTTTGTCTCATTATGCATTGTTTCATAGGGACGTTTCATGATTTACACTAACTATGAACCAAACAAAAAACCTTTAAAAAATCCCAAAAAAACATTCTAAATGTCTTACAAACCATCCCAAACATCACGCAGACACATTATATAGTTAAAACCTATAAAATAAGGGTTTATTACATGAAAATGGGGGGTTCTATAGTTGCTTATGTTTAAGTCTCTAATGGGGGAATTATTTAATATTTGTATCTTAAACCAAATATATTTTATTATACATTATTTATTTATAAAAATTATATGTTTTCTATTCATTTTGTTCTCTTTTAATTCTCAAGATACCAAAATAATGCTTTAATGGAAAACCAACATTGTTTTTCTAATAGGTTATGAATATTTTTCTTTCATGTCTATATTTTCATAAAACAATTTATGTAATATTTTTACTATAATCCAATGATTAATTAAATATTTTTTTACACATGTTTTACTTTTACAAAATAGTTTAAAATGTATATTTTAGTCCTTTTATGAATGGCATAATTTTTTACTTATGAAAGACTATTTTTTAACTTATACACAATGAATGAAAATTTACATATCCATTACCACTTAATACTTTGAATATTATATTATAATTTTCCATGGATATTTTCAATGAAAATTATTTACCTAATATTCAGTAAATTTTTGGTTTTTAAAAGTGATTTTCAATTTAAAAAATTGTATTTTACTAAAGAATGTTTTTAGTGATCTTTTTATGATATTTATATTTATAAATGAAATATAAAATTTATTTTACATAGAATTAACCATAGATATTTTGTAATTATACCAGAATTATCCTTTATGTATCTGTTTTATGATTAGTTTGACTATAGAAATTATTGATAACATGTATGTTAGTTCTTCCAATATAGACATTTAATAATTTTTAATGCTTATTCATTAAGTTTTATTACTTATTCATATAATTAATTCATTCGAATTATTAATTCACGTGAGGGGAATGAAATAAAATAGGCCTTTTTTGAATCGGTAGGTCTCATGAGACAATATTTATTAGGTATTTGGATAACCACATACCAATTTATGTAGATATCTTAGCATGAATCCTTGGTCGTATTTTTAGATATCTTAGAACAAGGCCTTGATGTTAGGTTTCTGATATCCAACAATACTGATTTCATAATTATGAATTCAGTTATTGATATTTATGGGATTATTTGAATAGTTATGATGTCAATGTATAACTTTAAAGATCATGTAATTATTTATATGTAATAATTTGATCATCATT
This sequence comes from Viscum album, assembly GCA_963277665.1. Classification (NCBI taxonomy): domain Eukaryota; kingdom Viridiplantae; phylum Streptophyta; class Magnoliopsida; order Santalales; family Viscaceae; genus Viscum; species Viscum album. Next base: position 1,017,081,502 of record OY728141.1, on the reverse strand, counting down.
TATTCTATCCATATCATTCTTTGTTATTAGTTTATCTAATAAATAAACAATTTTTTCATTTATTTACCTTCCCATATTGATTATTCATTATTTAATCAGTATAAATTTGGTTTTATGTAACCCTTACTGGGAATTTATTCTCAACCTTAATTTTTTTCCCTTCCCAAGATACCAGGAAGTGTACAATGATTAATATGAAATGATTTGATAGGGAGAATAACGATGTTCTCAAATAATGTATGTAATAATTTTTATCATTTCAAATTTATGTGGAATTAAAGTTTATATCTATTTTACTAAGATTACTATACTATTTGTTCCTTCATGATGTGATTCATTGTATCTAGTTCCTATGTAATAAGGTTACCACCGACTCAAGGCCACTAGCTTTAGGGTATTTTCTGATATTACATTCTATTGGAATGATTGAGAATATGAATCCTAGTTTTCTATTAATATTTAATGGTGCAGACTAGGACTATTTGTTTCATGGAATTAATATTTTTGTTATCAAAATGGTTTTTGATCATTTAATTATGATATCTATGAATTATAAACATACCGAGAGTGCTCTATATATGTTTACTCATGAATAAAATATACCGTATGAAGAAAACTATAAATTCCATGAGACTTTTTTTTCATGATGACCAAAAATATTTATAATCAGCATGAAAATTTTGGAATTGTGGAAAAATTTATGAACTGTTTCAAATCTTTATTTTGGAACATCAAAAGTTATTGATACTCAATGAGGTATATAGAATGATAATTATCAATATTTTTATTTTATACATGGTGAAACTATGGCACATATAAAAAAATTCATGGATATTTTTAATTGAATTTAACGTTTGGGTGAGATTAAAACAATGGATAATAAATTATTGAGGAGTTTATTGATATTCTAAAAATGTAATGGGAATCTGAGAGTGCTGTTGTAGTTAACATTATGCTTCTGATTGATCTTACGCCTCATGATATCATGGTACACTAAAATTATAATAAAATAATTTTAAGAGATATGTTGAGAAGTATAATATAATTAATAGAGTTAATTTTGATTCTACATATGGTGCATTATTTTTTGTGCTCTTATATCATAGTCCACTACAATATTGAATAAAATGTATTATTTTCAATATGATGTTATTAATAGAGATGATATTAAAGTATATATTGAAAAATTTACAATTAATATTAATATGATTATAGATAATAATAACATTAGGTTTAATTATCATAACGGTAGAAATAATTAACATGGGAAGAAGGATGAATTAGAAATTCTGTGTTATGAATGTATGAAATTGGGGATAATAAGCCAGATTGACCTAAGATGAATTGTAATAGTAAATGTGGGAAAAATTGAAAATAAAATTAGTGAAATATTATATGGAGGTTATTGATAATTGTACTTTATATGAGGACCGATCATCCAAATTTTGTTATTATTAAGAATGTATTGATGGAAGAAATTTCATTGGATTCTATATTTCTGTTCCATGAAAGGAACTTTTCATAATTGGATAAGGTAACAACTAACTCAATCACATAATTATTTCTTAATTTTAATGTTTATATTTCTTTAGATGATGAAATAACTTCATCATCATAATTATATGTGAATTATATTTCATCATTGGAATAAATGAATAGATATATGTCTTACATGGAAAAGAGAGTAATAAATTGTATAAATGCATTTAATCTACTAAATATGACCTTAATAAAGTGGATGAAAAGATTTATATACTAACTTTTGAAAATTTTAATCTTACATTGGAGCTAAATGTTATTTATAAATTTAATTCAATTCAAAATTATAAAAAATTAGTTGGTAAAATAGAGTCTAAAATTATTATTATAAATAGTATTTAAAATAATTTTACTTTTGGTAAGAAAATTTTTTAGAATATTATTTGAAATTTTAAACCTATTAATACATATTTTGAAAAATGTTTTTGTCTAAAGAGTTTTTTTCCAAACAATTGTTTTTGCTAGAAATTAAACTTTTTTAAATAGTGCTAGAGAGGAGGATATTAGAGAAGGCTTTTCCATCAAACACTGTTAAATATCTCAAATAACATAAGGATTATATTTCCAAATATCTCATAGTTGAACAATATAATATATTTTAAAAAATGAGGGTTTTTAAGTCTATGTTTTCAAATATTGACATATCATATATTATCATGGGACCAAACTTATAGCATTGAATATTTTAGGAAGATAGGATGAGTTCCACAAACTAAAACATTTGGTACATGGAAAGGAACTTCTCTCAGTAAATGAATAGATGCATTTCTTATTTATAGAACTTATAAAATTTTAATGGTGAACGATTCACTTTTGCACACTATCTACAACATCAGATTGTTTATATTGATGATGTTGTCATTCTGGGTAAACCAATAATATCAAATGTTCTCTTTTTAGTTTATAAGAATATACTCTTTAGAATTATCCAATGATGATATAATGGTTATTCTAAAAACTGTTATAATGATAAATTTACCATTAAATGTTTTGGTAGAGTATACATTTTATATGATGATATATATGATAATGCTATCACATTAAACAATGAAGAAATTAATAGTCAGAAAATATCTTATCTTATTGTTATAGTTTATTCGTCTAGGATTTGGGAATGAATTTTTCCATATTAATGATTCACGGTTTATTTCATATTTATTACAAAGAAATAATGATATATCTACTAGAACATCAAATTTATGCTGCAAATTTTTTTACCCTTTCCTAAATAACTAGAAACACATGCCTATTTTAAACATACTGTAAAAGTTTCAATGTTTATATATTTATAGTTATTACACATATACTATATTAAACCTATAAAAATTACATTTCATGTAGTAAAATACTATGTGTATGTCCTTGTTAATGATCTCACTAGATATACGTGGATTTATTTTCTGTAACAAATATTTTATGCACTGTATTTTTAAATATTTTGTTCCCTCATATTAAATTTTAGAAATAAACATGTAGTCACTATATAGAGTGATCCCGAAAGAATGTTTCTGACTTATAATATCAAAAACTATAATAATTAAAGTAAAATTAATCATATTTTATCACTACTAAATATTCTAACATAGAACAATGTGGTTGAATGATGAATAGAACTCTCCAAGGGATTACTCAATTTATGTTGTGTGAATAATTTATAGATAGGTATTTTTCGGTGGAGTCCATGGGAATAGTATATTATTTAATAAATCTTGTGTTTCTCATCTAGTTATATATAAGACCCCTTAAAACTTATGGAATGTAAGACAATATTAATATTCCAACATCAAAGTCATTAGGTTCAATGTATTCCTTTTGAATACTAAATATCAACATAATAAATTTAGTCCAAAGGATGTTGAGGAAATTTTTCTTACATATTCCATTTATTATAAAACATAATTAATTTTAAACAAATAGACACATAATTTAGATGAAATAATAAATTTAAAATTTTACTAAATAGACCCTCATGTGAATTTTAAATATCTAGAATTTAATTATTCAAATTATATTTTTAACCCCCCATATTTTTATTTTAGGATACATACTCAAATCCTTGGGAAATTAGCGTAAAATAAACTATAACAATGGTAACTAGACATTAGGATGTTAGTTTGAAAAAAGTTAACTATTTGTAATATTATGATCAATATTTGATTTCACCAAGAAATGATCCCATATTTTGGAATCAACCTTTTGATAATATCATTGGTTTTGTGGATCAACCATTAAGAACACAAATTTCCATTATAATTTAATGTGAGAATATTTCATTCTTATCCCAAGTGGAATATCAAACAGAAATGATTCCTTGGTGATGAATTATGGATAGTTTCAATGAAAGAAGATCTTAATCAATTTTAAATGAATAAGGATTGGACCTCATTTTGGATTTCATAGGATCATATAAAAATAAAATTAAAAGGGTTATCTCATAACAAATATGGTGATAACGGGATTATTGTTTGAATAAGAAAATAATAGTTTTTAAAGGTTATATTTATGAATATGGAAGAGACTATAGAGGATTTTTTTTCTAGTATCTAGGCTCGAATCAAACCATATAATTTTTATTTTCTTACTTATAAAATTATATTTAAATTATTGAAATTGGTTGTAAAAAGTGATTTCTATATAGAATATGTTCAGGGGTGTTTGTAAAAAAACCCCATAGTTTTAAAAATGTAATTTTTTAGAATATTTATTAAAACCTAGTAAAGAATCCTATGGACCTAAATATGCTATAAGATCCTAGTATGACAGATTTTATGGATTCTAATTTTAATCCAATTTTAGTAACTGAATGGTCTATAAAACTCTTTTTGTTATTAAAATTTTTAATAGAAATATCAAAATTATAATTTCTTTAAATACAATTACATTTTTAGTGACCTATGTTTATAATACATGAATATTGAAATTTTTTAGTTGAATATTCATTACATTATTCAGAAACATGCTTACAGACCATAATAGTTTAGTGCATTTGGAAACATGGAACACGTTCTTAGTAATTCATGAAAGATATTTAGTGTCTACCATTAGTATATTTACATTTAATAATCCTACTTAAAACCTGTCTTCAAAACTTGTCGATATTAAACCTAAGAAATGGTGAGATCATATGCTCAATAAGGGTAACCAAGAGAGATATTTATTCATAAAATTTTCTTAAGTGTATTAGAACATGATCATAAAAGTTTAAAACCATACCTTGAAAATCAAAGATCATAATTGAGAATCATGGAATAAATTTTGAATGTTCATAAGACATGAATCATAAGAAAATTAATGAACATGATCAATGAGAGAATAAAATTATCATTACATATCGAATTGTGACATGCACATAATTATAGAAAATTATTTACTTAGTAGTCAAGGATCATTGGAAAAACATATATGAGCATTATAAGGGTGGATATCGCTCGAGGGCGGGACACACCATCATACCAATTGGTACTTCATTTATTCTAGTGGATTGGGTTCACTCTCAATCCATCATAGTAGAATAAGTTCACTCTCATGACCATCATAACAGGCCAAGTACCTTAATGAACAATGTTCACTCCCCATTCCATTCTAGTCTCTCCCAAGAGATAAATTTTTTTACAAAATTCATTAGAAGAAAATATAGGCCCCACAAATATGTAGATATATTGTATCCACCATCCTTAGATATAATATAACCACTATAGAACACCTCTTTTATAATAAAAAAGGGATTCTAATGATAATAAGGAATTTTATTTTTTATAGAAGTATTATATTAATTTGACACTAATGATGAAATTGTCTATGTATGAGTCACCATCAGATACTACTAACAAAAAGACACTATTGAGACAAACATTTCCATCCTGAGTAACTATTGTCCATGACTCACTACCAGCATGAAAATTGTGCAAAGTCTGAGACACCATTATCTAAAGAGATAGTCCTCATGAAGATATTTGTATGTTTGAGATGTTTTCATATGACATAGCACTAGAGTGGGAAATTGGAAAATTTTGATACATTTTCATGATATCATGTTGTAATGACAGAAATTTAGCTATGTACATGATACCTCCAAAAAATTCAGTACTAGTGTCATATGTCCAACCCAAAATTTGGGCTATGTTTAATGCACCACCAGAACAGACAGCTCCAATTCAGTTAGCGTCATTGAAGTGGAAATTTGGGTAAGTCTAAGACACTATAAATGACATACCACCAAGATGAGACATTGTTAGTCAAAGACACCAATCACATGATACCTACCATACTAATCCACTTACACAATTTTCATTACATAAACTCTTTCATTTAAAGTTTGTATATTGGATATATTATTGAAGTCAATAAAAATAATTATTTTAATTATTTTATCTTAAATATTTAATATTGAGAATTGATGTGATTTTCATACGTGTAGTATGAGGAAGTAAAAAAAGGGATCTAGATATTCATGTTGCTACTGTATGTTAAGTAAATAATGTTTTCCTTATGAGTTTTTACATTACACCCTATTTTGAAAATTACAAACACCCTATACTTATGAAAATCAACATTTTACTAATATAAGAAAAATTTACTTCTCAAATGAATTTACCGCTACGATTTTTTCATTCTTCATATAAATATTTTTCATAAGTATAAAAATCGGATTCATATCAATAACCTCGGAATCATATAATACTTAGATATGAAGCATTCTGTTTTAGGATCCAAATTCTGGATATGAACTTTAATGAAGTTCCAATCTGAATTCTGTATATGAACTGTAATGAAGATCCACTCCGAATTCTGGATATGAACTGTAATGAAGTTACACTATGAATTCTGGATATGAACTGTAATGAAGTTCCACTATAAATTTTGGATATGAACTGTAATGAAGATCCACTCCAAATTCTGTATATGAACTGTAATGATGTTCTACACTGAATTCTGGATTCGAACTGTGATGATATTAAACTCTGAATTCTTGATACGAACTCTTATGAAGTTCCATTCTGAATTATGGATATGAACTCTCATGTAGTTCGACTTCGAATTCTGATTACGAACTTATCTATGTTCTGAATTCAGGTTCCCTGAATTCAGACTTCGAACTCTTATGAGTTCTGACTCCGAATTCCCATAAACTCTGACTCCGACCTTTGTATGTTCTGGTTCCGAATTGTGATGGAACCAGATTTTGGATTTCTATAGAATTAAGGTTCCTAATTCCTACAAAACAAAATCTGAATAACCTTTTATTATAGACTCGGAATTCCATTCTGGTTAGACTCTGAACATTTATTCACTTACATTCTGAACATCGGTTTTGCTTATGCTGACACTCATTTCATTATAAAATGATTTCATTCCTTCAGTTACACATATTTTTATAAAATGATGTTGTTCATTCTGTTATTGACTAACCATTGGTTGAGTGACTCGTGTATAGGTCCCTTTGAAATTCATGGAGAAATATGACCATTGGAGGAGGGAGTCGACCGTTGGTGCATCACCTATAAATAAGAGCTCATTTGCAAAGAAGAAACAACTTTGACATCAGTGCTTACATGATGTTGAAGTGATTTATAGAAAGAGAAGCTCTTATCAACACTCAATGCTACATGCAGAAAGATTGAACTGCTTGTTCAAACATTTCCTTGTGCAGACGTTCTTCGTGCGACTCTGATTTTTGGTGATTACAATTGAGGGCTTTCGGGGATAGGAAGACAGAGGTTCCTACACCATGAAGTTGAGGGCTTCCTTGCAGAGGAAGACAGAGGTTCCAACTACCCTGATGTTGAGGGCTTATAGGGATATCATGATAGAGAATCCGATCTTCGTATCGAGGGCTTACCCGGGTGTGGGTAAGACAGACTTTCTTGAATGTATAAATCAAGGGACATTTAGCCAAGGTTGTTGGATACCCTTCTCTTTGGGTTAAAATATTTATATCTTGTTACTTGTTTTTGTTACAAGTTTTTCGGCTTCATTTTTCATCCTAAGGAACGTATAACCTTCTTATATTTCCTTACATTTGTACTCTGATTAATTTAGATTCTATATGCTTTAAGGTAGAATCTCATATTGTAAACTTTGGTTATGTTTCAATTTCCAAATCCATATTTTTGGAAATAGATTTTTGGAATCACTTTCCAAATTTAAGCAAGTGTATTGAAATAGATATTTGTAACATCATACGATGACCCAATATTTTAATTGGTGTTAGAGGAGTTGTGAATTTTCTTAGATTAATTTTGATAAACATAGATCATTCTTTGTTTAAAGAAATTTTTTAAAGTGTCCAATTCGCCCCCCCCCCCCACCTCTTGTATATTGAGCATCTATATCATTATTTCGATACTACAATTGGTATCAGAGTAGGTTTCTGGAATACATATATTCTCATATAAGTTTTTCTCGCTCATGTATTTCATTGTTCTATATTTTTCCTTACTTAAGAATATTCTCCTTGAATCTAAAATTTTGTTATTAACAAGTTTTTTTGTAGAAAGATTCTAAGATGAAAGGAATAAATGTTTGTTCCATAGACAACCTAAATCCGAAAACACCACCAATTTTTTATGGTAATGATTATGAGTATTAGAGAGATCGAATTAAGTCTTTAGTTATCAATACTGGAGTAGAAAATTTTGTTCTCCTTACTCGAGGTTATCAAATTCCTGATAATGAAGTTAGTACATTCACAAACCAAGAGATTCATGATTATCTACTCAACTATAACATGCTCAATACATTACTATGTTCATTGACTAGGAATATATATATCCAAATTTCTTCTTGTGAAGAAGCTAACTATATATCGAAGAAACATGAAGTTACTAATTCTGGTTTGTCTAAATTGTTTGAAACTAAAAGAGCTATGCTTAGAGCTGAGTATCATGGTTTTAACTTTCATTATAGAAAACCCATTTGTAAGGTGAAACAAAGGTTTATGACTATCGTTAATATCTTAAAATCTATGAGAGAGAAAGGTCTAGATGATGAATCTCTTGTTGACAAGATCATTGATTTTATGCCCAATGAGAGGGAATCAAAGAGAATATAAATTGATGAGAACAGGAAGGTTACTCAAATTTCCTTAGATGAGATATTTGGAACACTTCTCCAACCTGAAACAAGGATTTAGAGAGATGATGAAAACATCAAAAAGAAGAATGGGAATGGTACTGTTGCTTTTACTACAACATCAAATCACATGAAAGATAAGACTCCTGAGAGAGTAAATATATCCAAATAAAAGACGGTTGTTATAAAATCCGAATATAGTGACAGTGAAGTCTCATAGAATGAGTTAGAAAATCTTGATCGAAGGATGAACAAGATAACTAGACAAAGAAATTTCCAATCCATGTGTAAGAAGAAGGAAATGAAAGATAAGAATGATTCAGAAGTCAGATGCTATGAATGCAAGAGAGCTGGACACATAAGTCACTATTTTTCTTTTCTCAAAAAAATGAAAAGAGAGGAATTCTGAAAGGCATAGAAAGAAGTATCAAAAGTAAAAAGCTACGAATGTTCTGAAATCTAATGACACCTGGAGTGCCAGTGGTGGTGACTCTTCATATAAATATTCTGATTACGAATCATTTGGACAGAAGAATCCTAGTCTTATAGCCAGATTACCTATTAACAATCATTGCTTTATGGCTAAGGTACAAAATGCTGAATCATTGACCAATGTTTCTTTAAATTCTAATGATATTAAATATTATAACTCTTCGGGTTAATAATCCTCTTCTGATGAAGAAAATAATTTACCTACCTATGAAGAAGTATCTAGGATTGATGAACTTCTCGAGATTGAGAATTCAAAACTCAATAAAAAACATGATAAATAAAACTCTAGGAATAATATTCTTAATAAAGAAATATCAGATCATTCTAAAGATATTGATAAGAAAAATTCTGATTTTATAAATATTTACAAAAGTCTTAAGGAAGTAAATTCTGAGAATAATAAACATTCTAAAGATCTAGAAAAAGTAATTTCTAAGAAAAGTGTTTTGAGCCTAGCTCTAGATCCAAATATAATAATTTTTAAGATAAAAACTTGGTTATAAAACTCAAGTCTGAAATATTTTCCTTAAAGAAGTTTTTGTCGATCTTTACCTTAGGTAAAGAAAAATTTGATAAGATGTATTCACAAATATGAACTTTATGAAACAAATCTGGATTTGGTTATACATATGAAAAACCAACTTTCAGTAAAAATTATTTTGTTCCTCAAAGTGCCCCATTTTGTACCAAGTGTCAATGTGGTGGTCACTGGGAAAAGAATTGTTCTTAAAAAAAACCAATCCTTAGGTTTTCATAAGGCATATTTTTTAAAGAAGATGTGGGTTCCCAAAATTTTGTTATCTAAAAATCTCAGATCCAAACAAGTTTAGATTCCAAATGTCTAATTCTTTTCTTATTTTCAGGAAGATAAAGGAAGTACCAACAGAAATACATTGTACATGGATATTAGATGTTCCCGTCATATGACTGGTAACAGAAACTATTTGGAAAATATTATCAAAACAAAAGGAGGAAAAGTAACTTTCAGAGATAATGATCAGGGAGAAATTGTTGGTATAGGTAATATTGTTCTTCTTCATAAAACATTGATTTCAAACGTTTTCTTTGTTAAGTGTCTTAAGCAAAACCTCATTAGCATATGTCAATTATGTGATAAAGGTTACCTTGGGAATTTTAGGAATGATAAATGCTTAGTACACAATTCCAAGGAAGAGTTTATTCTCTCAGCCAATAGGCAAGGGAATTTTTACACATTAAACATAAAAGACCTTAGGAGATAGTACTTACCTTGCCTAAGTGCAATGGAAGGTCATTCATGGTTATGAAATAGAAGACTAGGTCACTGTAACCATAGAAACATATGTAAGATATCTAAGAAAAAACTACTTAATGATCTACCAGATCAGAGATTTTATTCTTCTAAAGTTTGTTATCCTTGTCAATTGTGAAAGCAACATAAATCTATATTTTAATAAATCAGTGAAGATTCAACAACTGATGCATTATAGTTGGTTCACACGGATCTTTTTGGTCCAACACAAATTGAAAGCATTATGGGAAAGTATTATGTATTTTACTTAGTTGATGATTACACTAGATTTACATGGGTCTATTTTCTAGCAAAGAAGTCTAAATCATTTCTTATTTCAAAATTTTTAGAGACCATGTTAAAAATGAAAAAAACCTTCCATTGAAAACTACTCATAGTGATCATGAAGGAGAATTTCAAAATTCTTATTTTGAAACTTTTTCTAGTAGAAAAGGTATTACTCACAACTTTTCAGCACCTAGAACATCTCAGCAAAATGGTTTAGTTGAAAGAAGAAATAGAATTCTTCAAGAGATAACTAGAACCATGTTGAGTGAATATTCTATATCTAGACATTTCTGGGATGAAACTGTAAGTACTGCTTGTTATACTATAAATCAGGTTTTTATTAGACATTTTCTTAGTAAAACATTTTATGAGTTATGGACTTGTAGAAATCCTAGACTTTTCTACTTCATGGTTTTTGGATGCAAAGTATTCATTCTAAATACCAATTATAACTTACAAAAATTCACACCAAAACTTGATGAAGAAATCTTCTTAGGATACTCCACAACTTCTAAGGCTTATAGAGTTTTCAACATAAAAACTTGTATTGTTGAAGAAACAGTGCATGTAAAATTTGAGGAATATGATCCTTTTGTTTTTAAATCATCCCGACCTATATCCTCTGATGTGTTTTCAAAAACAAATTATCATCCTTTGTTAGAAGATCCTTCTGATAAAAATTTTTTTCAAGAAAATATTTCTGAAACATTTACACCAGAAGACTTTCTACCCTAGGTTGATGAACATGTTTTACAAAACCCATGTCAGGTGTTTCTAAATAATCATCCCAGTGATAGTATCATTGGTGATGTAAATCAAACTGTATAGACTAGATGTTCCTTAAGGAATAAAGTAGATCATCTATCATTTCTTTCCTAATTAAAACCAAAAAGAACTAATGAAGCTTTAGGTGATAATGATTGAATCAAAGCCATGCAAGATGAACTAAATGAATTTGAAAGGAATAATGTCTGGAACTTTGTTTAAAGACCTAATGAATCGTCTGTTATTGGATTAAAATGTCTCTTCAGAAATAAGTGTGATGAAAATGGTGTCATTGTTGGAAATAAAGCTATATTAGTTTCTAAAGGCTATAATCAGCAAGAGGGAATAGTCTATGAAAAAACCAATGCTCCAGTAGCTAGACATTAATATATTGGTATTTTACTTGACTTTGCAGCATTCTTTAATTCGAAAATTTTTCAAATGGATGTGAAATGTGCTTTTTTTTTAACGGTTATGTTCAAGAGAATGTTTTTGTTGAACAAACTCTTGGCTTTCAAGACACAAAACATCTTGATCATGTTTTTAGACATACCAAATCTTTTTATGGACTTAAACAAGCCCCAAGAGCTTGGTATGATAGACTTAAGGTTTTCTTGTTTCAAAATAACAATGTTATAAGAAATGCAGATCCAACTATTTTTATAAAGAAGGATTAGAAAAAATTTTGATTGTTCAAATTTATAATGATGACATTATATTTGGTTCAATTCATCAATATTTAACTGATTACTTTACGGATCTAATGAAATATGAGTTTGAAATGAGTATGATGGGTCAGTTAATATTTTTCCTTAGTTTTCTAATTTCTCAAAAACCAGAAGAAACATATATATCTCAACATATGTATATTAAATATATTCTTAAAATGTATGTATTTGACAACACTAAAAGTATTAGTACTCACATTGTTACCTCAAACACACTTGATCTTGATGATTCTGGGATACTAGTAGATTAAACATGTTTTAGAGGTATGATAGGAAGCCTACTATACTTGATAGCTAGTCTTCCAGACTTAATGCTTTCAATGTTCTTATGTTCCAGATATCAATCTAATCCTAAGGAATCTCATTTGAAGGAAGTGAAAAAAAAATTTCCTACTTAAAGGGAACCATGGATCCTGCATTATTTTATACATATGGAAATTATTTTGTTTTATAAAGATTTTTGGATGCTGACTTTGGTGGATGTAGTATGGATAGATAGAGTACATCTGAAACTTGTCATTTCTTAGGAGATTCATTAGTTTTTTGGTCCTTCAATAAGAAACAGTCAGTAGAACTCTCCACTGCTAAAACAGAATATGTAGTAGATGGAAGTTGTTGTGCTCAAGTGTTGTGGATGCAACACACACTCATAGTCTATGGCATGAGTTTTACTAAGACTCAAATTTTGTGTGATAACACTAGTGCCATTTCCCTTCGTAAAAACTCTAAACACCACTCCCATACAAAAAACATACATATTGGACATCAATTTCATAGGGATCAGACACAAAAAGGAGATATTATTCTTCAATTTAATGGAATGCAAGATCAAATTTCTGACATTTTAACAAAATCATTACCCTCCGATAGATATGAATACATTAAATAGAAGTTAGGAATTATAACCGTGAGGTAATACTTCTTCATTAACTTCTTGTTGAACAATTCTCCTTACATAAATAAACTCCTTTTCATATGGGGAGTACATTTTCTTATTATCATAATCAAAATTTTCGTAGTCATTTTTTTGAAAGATTTTGTAATAAAAATTTTCTTAGTCAGTTTTTTTAAAGATTTTGTAATCAAAATTTTCGTAGTCGGTTTTTTTGAATGATTTTGTAATAAAAAATTTCAGTCATTTTTTTAAAGCTTTTGTAATAAAAATTTTTGTTTTCAGTTTTTTTAAAGCTTTTGTAATTATAATTTTCATAGTCAGTTTTTTTTAAAAGATTTTGAATTCAAAATTTTCGTAGTCAGTTTTTCAAACTTTTGTAATTAAATTTTTTTGATGATGTTTTCAGAACTAAAACTTTCATAATGAAATTTTCTTACTGGAACATTCGTAATGAAATTTTTGTACTGATACTCTCTTAATAAAATGTTTGTACTGGAACTTTCATAATGACATTTTCGTACTAAAATTTTTGTAATGAAATTTTCATACTGGAACATTTGTAATGAAATTTTCGTACTAGAACATTCATAATGAAATTTTTGTACTGCAACTTTCGTAATGAAATTTTTGTACTGGAACTTTCGTAATGAAACATTCATACTAGAACCTTCATAATGAAATTTTCGTACTAGAAATTTCATAATGATAAATTTCGTACTCAAAATTTTCGTAATGAAAATTTTTCGTACTCATACTTTTCGTACTGAGATTTTCGTACTCATTCTTTTCGTACTGGAGTTTTGGTACTCAAAGTATTTTCATCTTTATATTTTTCGTATTTATTTTTTCGTAGTCAAGTTTTTCTTCAAGAAGAATATCTTTTATTACGAATAAACATCCTGGACATTCTGAAAGGTATGATTTCCTTACTTATGTTTTCGTAGTCATATTTCTCTTGCTGGTATTTTCCTATGAGTTTTAAAAATTTCTCGGATTCTAGTTTTCTTAAATCCGATTGTTTTTTCATAATACCTCAAAAGATCAGATTCAAGATTTCCTTACGGGTATGTTTTCAACCATCAGATTAGATCAGAGGGTTTTTTAACCGTTATATGATTTTTGGAAGCTCATAGGTCACATCCATAACCTATATAAAGGGGACCCCCAATGGTTATCCCACATCAATCTTCAATCTATCGCATGTTGAAGTTCTACCTCCCTTTTTAAATCCCATTTCGAATCTTCTAGAGCTCTTCATTCTGAATGTATGCTGAAGCCACTTCTCAGGATATGTCAACTATGAAGCCAATCTCAAAATGTTTAGTTTTCGGGGAGAGGTTAGTGCATCTGGGTATCTGCAAGTATGATTCTCTTATATCTAAGAGTATCAGATTGAATGGCTGGGAGGATGTTGTCTTATCAAAGCCAGCAAATCAGGATCTGGTTTATACAGATTTTCTTGTTGAGTTTTAGGATTCTGTTTCCTTACTTAAGGAAGATGGCAGAGAGAATTTTTCATTCAAATCTTATGGGAAGACTTATATGCTTTCTTACACCAAGGCTGCAATCTTGGTGGGTCTATCTCATGAAGGTGAAGCTGAGTTTTGTTCACATAAGCTTCCGAACGAGCAAGGAAGTTTCAACAAAGTGAAGGCATTGAAACGTATTGAAATTAAATATGCCATGACTGCTAATATTTCTCATCTCTCTTCGAATAATCAGATTCTACAACTGTAGATACAAGTCTTTTTTGTACCGAGATTGGGTGACAAGGATAATCTTAAGAAGAGTGATATATACATCTTATATTTTTTGGTAAATCTAATGATGTTAAATTTGATGAGGAAATTTTTTATTACAGTTATGAATATTAATGAAGGGAATCTGAAATCTCATATCATAAATTATGTGGCCATGATTTCTAAGCTTATTATTAGATTTCTTGATTCATTTATTGTTGCTTTCACTTACAAGAAAAGAAATTGCAAGGTAATGCTGGTTAGTGATGATACATTAAAGAGGATTAAGATGGGTTTTTCTATTGAATCTGGAGAACTCTACCCTTTACTAGAGGAAGATGCTCAGTCAGATCAGAAAGATCAACAAACTCTAGAACCATCTAAAAAGTTATAGAAGAAGAGAATGTTAAAAGGAGTGGTGGCTGAATACAAGACCCAGAAAGGTAAGGAAACTCAATCTGCACCACCCAAGCCAATGAAACAAAAAGGCTACCTAGATGAAGTGGCTTCTAAGTGGAGGGAAGACAAGGAGAAGAAAAAATATTGGTACCTTCAATTTGGATTTTATTTTTTAGAGGTTAAGGCCTTAAAAGAGAAATCTCCTAATGAATTGGAAAGACAAGAAAAAGAAAAGAAATTTTAGAAGAAGATGTCAGAAGAAGAGATTGTTCAATCTCTTTTGAAAGTAAGAGAGATTCGTTCTAAGAAGATTCCGGTTCTGGAAACATTCCTAACTAAACCATTACATGAGACCCCTGGGAAGAACTACTTCACTTAAGAAAAGCTTAAAGAGAAATAAGTTGTTGAAAGAATAGAAGAAGAAGTTGTTGAGAGAGTAGAAGAAGAAGTTTTTGAAAGAGAATAAGAAGTAATAGAGGAAGAAGTAGAAGAAGAAGGAAGTGATGATCTATTTGACCTAATTAAACAAGCTGATGATTATCAAGAAAAGGAGAAATCCACAAAACTTGTCACTCCGGGAAAAGGAGATGACAAAGAAGGTAACAAAGATTATGATAAGGAAGAGGAAGAGAAAGAGTATGAATTGTCAGAGGAAGAGACCTATGATAATAATTTTCTTGAGGAAGGAGTAGAAAAGGAGAACATATATGAAGAAATGATTCTTCATATATCAGAGAGCGAGGATGAATCTCTAGATGATCAACCCATTCTGAAAACTGATAAAGGTAATCAAGTGCTCATGGATACACCAAAAAAAGATATCATCTAGAAGAAAGATATTGGTGGTTCTTCTAAAAGAAAGCTGGTTCAAATTAAAGAAGAACAATCCCCAAGCAAAGTGTCTGATTCGGAATCATCTGCAATGTGACATGATTTTGTTGTCGAGTCTTTGAAAAAGTTGGTGAACACCATTCCGATCTTTCCCACCATAGACTCAAGGTGCCAAATGCATCAACATAGTCTAAATCAGAAATCAGAATCCTTATACATGGTGATAGATAAGTGCATGAAGATAGAGGCTGGCCACAAAAATTTTGATATCAATTATGATGTTCATAAGAAATCATGCAGTAAAATCACTCTTTGGTAAAGGAAGGTGGATGATGACTTGGCTAAGGTCGATTGTTTTCAGAATTATGTTAAAGATTCCTTTGACACCGAGGATGCCAAGATTATGAATCTTGATGATAAGATGACTCTTGAGAAAAATTCTCAGAATCAACAAGTGAAGGACATGAATGATAACGTTAACTCTCTTGATCAAAATTTTAAATGGGATAGAGATCTCCGAATTGAGCTTGAAGAAAAGATTATAAATCAATATGAGTTAGTGAAGATGCAGGAAGAGGCCCTGAAGGCTAAGGCTGAGGTACTAAAAGCTCAACATGAAAGGATCACAACTTTGGAGAAGCAAGCTGAGGAGGATAATTTTTTTTTGAAGAATCTGAAAACCTTGTTGAAGAAGCTAATCCTGAAAGAATAGGAAGACTAATAGACTCAATACAATCATTTGTCTTTCCTTGTAATTTTTTTAACTCTAATGAAATTTTTGGTTGGTCATATCTTGTGCTGTTATGTACTATTGTTTCAGGTACTTTATTTCTTTTCCATTCCCTTAAATTATTTTTGAAAATCACAAAGGGGGAGAAGGAAAAAGAACTACTCCTATGGGGGAGAAGGAAAATTTCTAAACTAAGAATAACTATCCTTAAGTAAGGGGGAGTTATCATTAAGATTTCTTCATTCTAATGAAAATTCCATTCAGGAATTTTGGAATATAATCCGTAGTGTTCCAAATCCTAAAGGGGAGTTAGTTGTATTCAAAATCATCTATGAACAAAGGGAGATATGTTTTAATTTCAAAGTCTAATGAAATTTTTCCAAATTTGATTATATTCTTTTTCATAAGGATGTTTGTTCTTTCCATTAAGGGGTAGAGTTTTAAGTAAATAATGTTTTACTTCGGACTTTTTCCATTCCTTCTAGTTTTGAAAATCACAAACACCCTATAAATAAGAAAATATACATTTTACTTATATAAGGAAAATTTCCTTCTCAAAGTAATTTACCCATTCCATGTTTTCATTGTTCATATCAATATTTTTCTTAAGTATAAAAATCCGATACATATAAAAAACCTAGGAATCATATAATACATAGATATGAATCATTCTATTTTAGGATTTGAATTCTAGATATGAAATACAATGAAGTTCCACTCTGAATTCTGGATATGAACTTTAATTAAGTTCCACTCTGAATTCTGGATATGAACTGTAATGAAGTTCCACTCAGAATTCTGGATATGAACTCTAATGATGTCCCACTCTGAATTCTGGATATGAACTGTAATAAGTTCCACTCCGAATTCTGGATATGAACTGTAGTGAAGTTCCACTCTGAATTATGGATATGAAATGTAATGAAGTTCCACTTCGAATTCTGGATATGAATTGTACTGAAGTTCCAATCTGAATTCTGGATATGAACTGTAATGATGTTCCACTCCAAATTATGGATTTGAACTGTAATGATGTTCCACTCTGAATTCTAGATATGGCCATTAATGATGTTTCATTCTGAATTATGGATAGGAAGTCTCGTGTAATTCGACTTAGAATTATGATTACGAACTTATATAAGTTCGGACTCCAGGTTCCTTGAATTCAGACTCCGAACTCTTATGTGTTCTGACTCCAAATTCCCATGAACTCTAACTCCGAACTATTTAAGTTCTGGTTCCGAATTCTGATGTAACCAGATACCATATTTCCACATAATTCAGTTTCGGAATTCCTACAAAACAGAATCTAAATATCCTTTTATTAAAGACTATGAACTCCATTTTGGTTAGACTCCAAACATTAATTTGATTACATTCCAAACTTCAGTTTTTCTTATTCTTACACTTGTTTCATTATAAAACACTATCGTTCCTTCAGTTACACATGTTTTGTTATAAAATTAGGTTTTCCATTCTTTTATTGACTAACCATTAGTTGAGTGACACATATACAGGTCCCTCCAAAATTCAATTAGAAATATGACCTTTGGAGGAGGGAGTCGACAGTTGGAGTTTCACCTATAAATAGGAGCTTATTTGAAAAGAAACAACAACTTTGACATCCGTGCTTACATGTTGTTAAAGTGATTTATAGAGAGAGAGGCTCTTATCAACTCTCAAAGAATCATGCAGAAAATTGGAATAGCTTGTTCAAACTCTTCCTTTAGTAGAAGTGATTCTTGCGACTCTGATTGTTGGTGATTACAATCGAAGGCTTCTGGGGATAGGAATACATAGGTTCCAACACCATGAATTTGAGGTCATCCTTTCTGAGTAAGACAGAGTTTCCAACTACCATAAAGTTGAGGGCTTATGGGGATAGCAAGACAGAGACTCTGATCTTCGTATCGAGGGCTTACCCGACTGTGTGTAAGACAATATTTTGTGAAAGTGTAAATCAATGGACCTTTATCCGAGGTTGTTGGATACCCTTCCCTTTGGGTTAAAAAATTTATATCCTGTTACTTGTTTTTGTTACAAGTTTTTCCACTGAATTTGAATTGTAAGGAAATTATAACCTTATTATATTTCCTTATATTTGTACTTTGATTAATTTAGATTCTATACCCTTTATGGTAGAATATCATATTTTAATCTTTGGTTAAGTCTCAATTTCCGGATCCATATTTCGGGAACCAGTTTTTCAGAATCACTTTCTAGATTTAATAAAGTGTATAGAACAAGAAGTTTGTAACTCCATAATTTGACCCAATATTCTAATTCGTGTTAGAGGGGTTATGAATTTTCTTAGTTTGATTTTTTAAACATATATCTTTGCTTTTTTATGGAAATCTTTTAATGTTTAAAATTAACCCCCCTGGCCATTGTTAATTGAGTATCTAGATCGTTATTTCGATCCTAAACTGTAAAGAGTGGAACCATACTCCCTCAAGAAACATCACAAGAGGTGTGTGAGGAAAAGTATTAGGAAGCTGAGAGATAGAGATTATTGAACACACTATTTGATATGAAGATTTGAACTGCAACTGCTAAAAAAACACTCAACCGAGGATTCCAAATAATACACTTATCACATACTTTCCTCCAACGAAGAATAATAAAATTTTTATCATTATTTTAGGTTTTCAAGAGAACTATATTCAAGATTCACTAAAAAATCAAACCAATATTCACTAGATGCATTGAAATACACGAAGCATTTCTAAACTCTAATGTTTTATATTGCTCAATTATTTTTATAATTATAACATTTTCTGTAGTGTGGGTGCATACTAATATTTATCACATGCACACTACCACTTATACTAAAATGGAATATACTTAGATATCTTATTATCTTTTATTACACATCTAATCCCACATATAACAGTGGAAAAGGTCCATGTGTGACCTGTTTAATTTTTCTTCCACCTAAAACTATGGAAGAGATCGTGTGTGACCTGGAGAGTTTAAAAATTTATATAAAACATGATCTAGTTTGTTTATCATGTATTTTATTTTATTTAAAATATTTGGTGGTGGATTATCACGAAGTGTAGATGACAAATTATCATCTTTAAAATAATCCCCTTGTATTCAATCTTTCTTTTTTGAGCTATAATTTTGTTTCAATTTATATGTTTTTTAAAACTATGATTTTTTTAACAATAAAAAAAATATATTCTTTGATAGTATATCTTACTTTGCGTTCTTCTAGTATTTTTATCATATAAATTGATTTAAAAGGATCTAATAATATTATATATTATTCTTATGAGACCAAGTTAATATTTAGAAATATTAATATCTATATCATACATCATATTTTGATATAATGGGATGTATTTAAACATTTAGTGTATTTGAAAATAATCCATTTTAAACAAGATTGTTTATTGGGTACTAAATTCTCCCCCACTAGAGATACTCACTGTAACCAACATTTTCCATTTAATGAGATATTTTATTTGGTGTTAATTTCTTTGAATCATTTTAATAATCAATTTTGTTAATCTTTAAAGATATTAAATTTATTTCATTTCAAAATTTAGCTCTTTAAATTCATAATCATTAAGAATGTTTTGATACAAACAGACCTCCATTTTTAATGGTACAAATTATTCTCAAATGAAAATTAAAATGAAAATTCAAATATCATTTATGGGGATTGATATTTAGTCCACTATACAAGATTAATATGTTATATAAGATACAATTATAAGTAATTAGGATGATAAAACAAAGGTAGATTATAATAATAATTTTAAATACATGAATTCCCTTTACTGTGCCCCAGGAGTTGAAGAGTATAACAAAATTTCAACATGTAATACTTATTATCATATTTTGGTTACATTTCCATCCTTCAATGAGCGAACTACTAATGTAAATGATTTTACGATTAATAATTATACTATCAAATGTGATAACTTTATAGTGATTCCTAATAAACCTATTTTTGAAATGTACATCATGTTTAATGAAATTTTCCACACAATGAGATTTCTTGGAAAACCTATATTAAATAGGGATCAAATAATGGGACTACAGAGATTTATACCAATAATATGGTGAGTCACATCAGTTTCAATCATAGTATATTGCGACATAAGAAAACTATTATTGAAAGAGTTGATTGGAAAGCTTATGTTGTATGAAGAGAAATTAAATATAACCCATAATTAATATGAAGATCCTAAGATAAATTTAGTATTTTTAAAACTAATACATCTACTAAAAAAGATAAAGAGAAATTATATGTTGTAGATTAATGTGATAGTGAATGTCCTTCAGAAATTATGAGGTGATAGCTCACCTAACCAAAATATTTAGTAAGTTTTATAGGAATAAAATGTTCCTCACAAAATAAAACTATAATGAAAATTATGAAAATATCATAAATTGTAAAAATAATACAAGAAAAAAAATTATCCAAAATAAGATGTGTGTTATGAATGCAATATGAAATGACCTATAAAATTTGACTATCCCAATCATGAGTATAAAAATATTTGAGGAAAAAGACATAAGATACAAAAATGAAATAATGGCCCCATGGAGTTCTTTTAATGATAGATCTAGTGATTCGTATTCTTCATATAAATATAATATAGAGAAAAAAATATGTGTTTCACGACTAAATTTTGTGATGTATATACTTTACCTACTATCTCTAATATTCACCCTATGCAAAATTTTGATAATTATGAAAAGGAAAAACATGGTGATAATAATATTAAAAATTAGTAATTATTTGAATATTAGAACATGTTATAAAATAAATTTAATGAAATAAAGTATAAGTATAAAATTTAACAAAGACACCAGTCTCTAACTATAAATAGAAAATGTGAACTCTCTATAGAAAATGAGAAATATGATGTACTAATGAATGGTAACACTAAACATAAAATATCTAATAAGAAACTAAATAAATATATTGAAAAGTTTAATAATGAATGAGTGATACTCACACAAATTTTTGGTAATAAAGTTGCACCAAAGAATATAACCAGAATTGGATATCTATCATGATAGTGGAAAATAAAAAAACAATACATTTGTTTCTAAATCCAAACCAGATATCTCTTCTGTAACAATTTTTCTAAGGGACCTAACATAGTATTTATTTCAAAAAGTATAAAATATATTTATAAGAAACCCATTAATAAAATATGGGTTTCCATTGATTTTATTACTATTATTTCAGGACAAAAATAAATTTTGGTACCAAAATCATTTATTTTATAAATATTTTTTGTAGGAAATCTACTTGAAGACATCAATTAGATGTCTATAGTACTTGAATAGTGGGTTTTTAAGACCTGTGACAGGATATTATTCATGATTCAAAACAATTTTCATTTTTGATAGTGGTCATGTAACCGTTGGTGACATTTATAACGGAAATATCTTCAACCTATGCCAGATTAGTAATGAAAATTCAGTTTTCATTTCTAATGTTCTCTTTTTTAATGTTTTAAAATATAATATTCTTATCATTTATAAGAAATTTGATGCTGGTTTTTATATACTATATTATAATGATACTTGAAATGTTTATGATTCCAAAAATTCAATTACTTTTACTACTTTGATAACTGATAATATCTATGTTTTTGATTTAAATTATTTAGTATCAAAAAAAATTTCTTGCTTATGTTCCTTTCACAATGAATCGTGGCTTTGGCAAAGGATACGGGGCCATTAAAACATTCAATATGTTAGGAATATAACAATAAAAGTATCATCTGGGGATCTACCTATGGTTGGGTTCCCATCTAATAATTTTTGTAAGCCCATTCAAAAAGGGAAACCACATAAATATTCATTTAAATTAAAGAAAGAAGTGTTAACTTCTCAACCTCTTAAATTGGAAGACATGGATTTTTCGACCATATATAGTTTCACGTATTAATAGGATTCTATATATTTATGTAATAGTATATTATTTATATATTTATAAATGAGTATATTTTTGATTTCACAAAAGTGAAGGTTGATCTTACATTATCAAGTATGCTAAGTCTGTATTAAATCTTAGTGGACTTCGAATTAAGACCTTAAGAAGTGTCCATGGATGTGAGTTTTTAAATCATCATTTTGAATATTTGTTATCAAAAAATCGATACACTCATAACATCTATACTCCTGGGACCACTGATAAGAATAGAGATATAGAAATGGGAAATATAAATTTATAAGAGATAGCCCGGACCATGTTAAATGAGTATGATCTACCTATATATTTTTGGAAACATTTTGTTAAAATAACCTGCTATATAATCAATAGTGTTTTAATTATTCATATCCTTAAAAATATCCCATATGAATTCTTGAATAATAGGAAACATAAGGTTAATAAATTTTTAGTTTTTGGATGCAATGTATTTATTTTTAACACTAAGTGATATTTTGAAACATTTTCTTCCAAAATATTTAAAGGAATTGTCCTTGGTTATTAGATATCTAGAAAATCTTATAGAGTGTTTAATAAGAATATCAAAACTAAGGAAGATTTAGTTCATATAAATTTTTATGATATTGATCCTAATGATCTATATAAATATCTATAAAACCACAAGGATTAGTTTTCTTCTCTAAACATAAATTATAAACCATAAAATTCTACTATAAAACAAGAGGAAAATAATCCAGTAAAGAATAACTTTTAGACCTTCTAGAACCTGAATTTTTAGAACACGAGGTGACTAGTCTATAATTTTATAAATTTATTAGAACCATTAGGTACAATCCATTATTTGTTTTATATGATATCTAAAAAGTGGAACAAAAACTTGAGATTCTTTATGAAATCATGTCGAACATAAATCATTCTTGTCTCATCATGAACCTAAGAACATGATTGATGTAATTAATGAAGAATTTTGGGTAATATCCATGAAATAAGAGTTAAATTAATTTAAAATAAACATAGTGTTGTAAACTGTAGATAGACCCTAGGACATAATGACTATTTGTAGAAAATGGGTTTTGGGAACAAAATTTATGAGTTATGAACTATTGTTAGAAAAAAGTCTTTACTTATTACACAAGTTTATAGTCAATAAGAAGGAATAGAATATGAGGAAACACTTTAACTTGTTGCCATTATTGGGTCTATAAGAATCCTTATTGACTATGAATCACATTTAGACATCAGAATTTATCAAATGGATGTTAAGAGTTCATTATTAAATTGTTTTATAATCTAGGATGTTTTTTGAGAAACCCCAATTTTTTTAAAATACTAATTTTCCAAATCATGTTTTTAAATTAACTAAATAATTATATGATTTAAATAAAACTCTTATATATTCACCTAATAGAATCATAAATTTTATTATTTCCAATGGTTTTTGAAAAGTCATATATGACCCTACCATTTTTATAATAATTATTTCAATAGATTTTATTTTAGTAAAAATTTATGTTGATGATATTATTTTTGGATCTTCAAGAAATTCACAATGTAATGATTTTTCTAAAATGATTCAAAATGAGTTTTAGTTGAGTTTAATGGGTGAACTCAAATTATTTCTTGGATTTCAAATATTTAAAAAACAAATGAGGAATTATTTTAAATCAAAATAAACATAAAAAATGTCTTTTAAAATGATTTCACATGGATATCACATAGAGTAGGGATTCTTATATGAGTACCACCAATAAATTTTGTCATGATGAGGATGTGAATCTAGTGGATAAAACATGTAACATAGGTATTACTAGAAATCTTCTCTACATGACTAATATAGGACCAAATATTTTTTTAGTGTGTGTGTGTGTGTCTGTACATTTAAATAAACCCAAAAAATTGACACTTAAATACTATTAAAATAATTTACAAATATTGCAAGAATACAAAATTTTTAGATTATTTTACCCTTGGGGGCAATAATTTGATTTAGTGAGTTATTTTAATGGTGATTTTGGTGGATAAATGTTATATAGAAAAGGAACCTATAGAACCAGTCACTTTTGGGAATGTATTTAGTGTCATGGTGTACTGAGAAACAAAATTTCATTCCTCTATCGACTGATGAAGCTAAAAACCTAGTTGTTGTTAGTATACACAAATTTTCTGGATAAAACAAACTCTACTATACTATAGTTATCAATTCAATCATGTACCCCTAAAATGTCACAACAAAAGTGATATTAATACTTCTATGATTATTGTTTCTAATTATGGAACAATGAAATTTGATATAAGACAACACATTTTGAGAGATCACTTTCAAAAAGGCGATATCACCCTTGATTTAATTGGAATAGAACATGATTTTTCTAATATATTCATTAAGACTTTAATTTTAAAGAGAATAAATTATATCAGACATGAGCTAGTAATTAATAATTTGGTGAAGTATAATGTTTGGTAACACATTTTTGTGGTTTACATGCCATTGTGGTGACACACTACTATGGTTGACACAACATTATGGTGACACACTATAGTGGTGACATACCATTATGGTTGACATACTATTGTGGTGACACACCATTGGGTTATCACATCGTTGTCTTGTCATGCCATTTCTATTTTATGCCTTTACAAAATTTTCAATTTCCCATTATTTTGAAATGTTAGTTTTATATTTATATGGTTAATTTTCATAACCTAATATAGGTGTTTTCTCATATTAAAATTTCTTTTATTCCAAATTATTTCAATTTTTCATATACCTAAATCCCAAATTATACAAAAATGAATCTATATCTATTTCCAACACACCTTGATCCCATGAAGATACTCTCGAGGCCCGAGATACCTCTATTATCCCACAAATCAAACCTGAAACATATTTATTAGACATAGATCGATCAAACCAAACTAATCTACATTCCATGGATGAATCACCCTTTCAAGTATTCTCAAGGATAGTCGAGATACGATAAGAACTACAAGAAAGAACTGAATGTTTTTGTTCTAAATGCACTAGTTAATCACGATCTTTCCAAAGGAATTGTAGTTTTTACAATGGAGGTTGAATTGAAGTGTTTGTTTTCAAGAAAGACTCTAGTACTTAATGTAATCCATATCCATGGAAAAATATAGTGGTTCTCATCAAACAAGCTACCCTTCTACCCTAAACTGGTTTATGAATTCTATCATCATGTAGAGTTTTCTTATGATCAAGATGGTGGTTATTGGTTAAGAAGCCGTGTAAAAGGAAACATAATAGGATTCTCATGGATGAAATTGTCTAACATTTTTTATGTACCTTGTGAAGGAATATATGTGAATTACAAAGGTATAATTCCTAATGATAGTTAGTTCATTGTGTATGAATAGTCTTTCTCAGAATTGATATAAGATGTCATGACAAGAAGACTTTTTTCTCAGAGAATGGTGGGGAATGTAGACTGGTCTTTATGTTTTTGTAGCACATACTATTCCCAAGAAAGTGTGATTTTTATTCTATAAGTACTAAAATGTTAATATTTTATATCTTATAAAAGAATTTCACAAGATAAATTTATATAGATATCTTATTGTTAACATGTATGAGATATTCAAGATATCTTATAGTTATAAATCATCAATATTCCAAGTTAATTTATTCCATGTTAAAGGAAAAGGGCCAATTTATTAATGATGAAGAGTCTATTACTGACTATGGTTGTTTCTTTATTTCAAGAGCTACATGTTAAATGATGAAGATTAGTTGGATCCCCGTGAGTAAATAATTTTTTGGAGATAATGATAAGATGTTTTATGAGTTCAATATATTTGATAATCCTACCAGACTGAGGGATTTTATTGATCTATGTCTTGATCCTGATTAAATAGTTCAATACTTTGATGATGATAAATAATAATAAGTGGTTTCATAAGATGAATGAAAGGATCCTTTTGATGATGAATAGAGTTTTACGAACATGCCTCCCAAATCATCTCCCATTTTAGTTGTATCTCCTATACAACCTAGAAGAATTCCAAAAAAGATAAAATATTAGTAAATGTAATGAAAGAAAAAAGAGATGTTTCAGGGGAATATTAGTTTAAAAGCACTTCAAAATCTGATGATGATGAAGATGAATATAGTGATGAATAAGAGAAGAAGAAAATAGTAAATGTGGTAATGAATATGAAAGGTTTGTTGATTATAGAAGTGATAATGATGATTATGAATATGACCCTAATGGTGAATGGGGTAGAATTATGAGGGGCGATGTGGAGATGATTAAAAAACTTCTTTATTCTCCTTTTTAATCTTCTAAAAACCCAGTATTGACTAGTCTTATGGACCCAAAGATAAAAGAGGAATATAAACTTATTGAGGGGGTGAAATCCCTATGAGTGGAGATATTTCATGAAGTAACATCGGCTATTGGAGTTGAGGCCACCTCTGTTTCCACATGTTAAACAATTTTTGATCTTTCAGTGGCTGAGAAGATGAATGTAATTACTACTATATAACAACATGTGGATGAGAATGATAATATTGAAATGAGTTCTTCTAACCAAGGTAGTGGTAGAAGTATTGTTTTCTTGTCTACTAATACTCTTCTATTTGACAGTCATATAGAATTAGAATCTATTTTTGATGTTTAAAATGATGATTCTCATATGGTAGTTCCATATTTTGATGATATAAAGATAGAAAGTAAATCTACCATTCACGAACACACCTCAATTGCACAAAGATCTATTTGAAAAAAAAATTTAACTGGCCATTTTTACCTTTTTTGGTGGTACCTCCTAAAACTGCATCTATCTCAATATTTTTTTTAGATTGCTGGGTTTTTCCTATGAAGAAGAATGGGGAAGGTTCTCCAGTGTTGTGTGGAGTCCACCAAAAAATGGTGGACCTGAGGTTAAAAATAAAGGAGACCCTAAGGTATGTATGAAATCTCAATTATACTTTTATAGAATATTAGATAAATTTTATTCTGTTATAACTCCTACACATAATCCTTATTCAGATCATCCTACATTTCTAGTTGGATAAGTCATAAGAGATGTCTTGCATGCCTTTAGTGAAAATTTAATTTCATACTTCAATGAGATGTTGAGAAGGTAGTGTCTTATTCTAACAAAATACAGTGAAATGGATGAAAACTATATTTTTGAGTTGGTAGTCCGACATATCAAACTAATGATTACGTGTCACATATAAGAAGTTGACATTGAGAATAAAAGTATTGGTAGTGAATTGAAATCTATCCTAATTATTCTTGAAGACCTGATGTCCAAATTTTTGGCCTCTATGGATGGGATCCTAAAAGTTATTGAGGATACATCTTAAAGTATTTCTACTCCATATACTCTAGTAGTGAATAATGATCTTCATAATAGTTATTATACAGGAAGTTTCACCTCCCAATAGTGGACCCTCATGTAGAGAACCTGTGTTTCACTTAGAAATTCTAAGGATGTTTGTGGAAATTACATAGTGTGACCACATGAAGATCAAATCCAAGGCTAAGGATATAGATGATTCTAAATAAACAATTAAAATGTTTATTAATTTTTATATATCAAGGATATTTACAAAGCATGGTATAGAAGAAAACATCATGTTCATAGATGAATGTTTCAGAATGCCTCTAGTTTCTCAGGCCTTTAAAGATCATGTTAGACAATAAAAAAAGATTCCTCTAGTATTGAACTGGTTTATGGAAGATAAATATGGTTTCTTCAGTTAAATGGGATGATGTGGAATAAATATAATGGATTTTATAAATATGAGGAATCTGTTAATTTTTTTTTCATGGTCAAGTTGTTGTTTCTTAGGAAGTAGTTCATATTATTCCTCAGTTATCTCTATGACTATGAGTTTCTCATTATCCTCTACCACCTCTACCTTAAAAATTATATACCTCTCCAATGTATCCTTCTCATGAATTGAGAAATATTGGGCCAATTCATTTTTCAGGAGATTATCCAAGAGATATAGCTAGATTAAACAATAGACTTCCTTCAACTCTACCTCAACTAGATCCTTCTACCTCAAATAAGGATAAAGAAAACACCATGTTAAAAAACCAACTGAAACCTCTTCCAAAAACATAAATATAATGACCCATATATTACATAAATTGTTCTTGCTTCAAAATTGAAGCACACTTATTACAACATATAACAAAACCATGAATGGACATAATAGGTATAGTGTTTTCAGAAACTGGGAAACATAAACTACTGGTTCATAAATCATCTACGCTATCTCCAATTTATTTCATCATATCTAGAGTCCCTTTTTGGAATATCCTACTTAATACCCTTCTTCCTGACCTGCGTAAAAGAAAACATACAAAAGGTTGAGTTCAAATTCTCAGTAAGGGTAAGCAAAAGAAATATCAATCATATCATTTTCACAAGAACATAACATTTTGAGTATATTAACCTGCACAAGAGATCATAATATCATAACATGGGATAAATCATAGAGGTGAAATGTAATCCAAATAATCATAACTTACAACATGATACTTTTTTTCATACACACATAATCAAAGAAAATCATTTCATTTTAGTCAAGACTAATTGCCAAGAATATCATAGAGGACAAAGTCCATTACTGAACCGAGTTCACTCCTCATTCCAGTCATGTATCACATAACAAGATTAACTTTATGTTCCAGCCATGTCTATCTCATGAGATATAAATCTTTACCCAATGCATTGGAGGGAGATATAGGTTACACCCATCTAATAATGAATCCATTCTTATGTGTGCCAAAAAATCATAATTCACACATCTTAGCACAACCCCTGTAATAAAAATGGGAGTCTTAAACATCATGACATCATTAAAAAATTTATATAAGATAAAGTACTTTATAAAAATAATTACATCACAACATAATAAAATCATTTTATTAATAGGGATAGAAACAAAACCCTATATTATCTTCAATGGAAAATAATTTTGATAAAACACTTGAACTCCATTCTTGAGGAAAATATACTTTCTACTTCAAAAACATTTTTCCTTTCTTAACATTTCATACAATTTTAAACTAAAAAAAGTTGATTAAAAATAAACATGAAATCATGTAAAGGAAGCTTCATGGAAATAATTTTTTATGAAATCATAAAAAATCAATTCATGCCATATAAGTTAAAAAAACATTCTTCTCATACTTTGGTAGGAAAAGTCAAAAAGTACCTCGTACTAAAAACGAAAAAATATTCCTTTAATATATTTTACTAAAAAATGACCAAAAAGTAAAATTTTAATTAAACAACTGAAGGAGGATAGGAATAATATTACATATTTAGGAAACATGGATGTGGATGATAAGTATTCCCCAGTAAATTATGAAGTATAAACAATCTCAGATAAAAATGTGATTGTGATATTTTCCCTTAACATACGTCTGATATGCTTTGTACATGTCCGAACCTCCTGTATAATGATTTAAATAATGTCATTGAATTATTTCAGAATAATACTCATTGTTATGATATCATATATGGTCATATTCATAGCTTCTTATTAGTAATATTTCATTGCTACTTGTTATTCGTGTGCTTATTGCTTTATGTTCTTATGTGTGTTTTGTCAAATAAATTCTTATTATTCTTTTTAGGTTATAGATACCTCATTTACAGAATGTTTTTAGTGTAATATATATCATATTTACTCATTTAATTCATTTATATAATCATTATTCAATGAAGATCATGTAGAACGAGTCGCATCACATCGTCGAGACGGTAGACCGTACGTACGCACGAGCGATGATATCATTCCCATGATCGTGGAATTGTATTGAAGTGTATGTATACTATTTCATAATAAATATAATTTTATAATAATAATATATAGTTATTATTTACACCATTATACCCATCGAAGTAAGGTGGTGGTGTAAAGAAGATTACACTACGACATGGAGATGGTATTCTGTACGTACACACGCGTGGTGATTTCATTTTTCGTAGTATGGATAGAAGGTGAAATAGGGTTGTTTAATATTTATAATAACATATCGATGTATGAGTGATTCTGATGTTATTACTTCATAATGAAACAACAAATGAATAATATGTAGAAGAAGAAATAAATTTGAAAGAATTGGTAATGGATATTACCTCTTCTTCGACACGCCTCTTTGAAACCTCCTCTTAGGGCACAAAGATTGGTCTTTGAAGAAGACAAGGACCTCTAGGATGTTTCTTGGGATGTGGAGAAGAGAAATTAGCAGGGTTTCCCGAGCTTGAAGGCTCAAAGTGGTGTGAGGAGAAGAGGGAGGAGGTGCCCTTTAAAAAAGGAGGAGAGGAGAAACTTTGGAATTATAAGAAATATTAATTTATAATAAATTCCAACCCCACTTAAAAACCTCATAAAATAACTCACATCCGAAGCGTAGATAAGAAATGGTTGTAATATCATTATAAAATAGAATTTATACAAGTTGAGAGTTTAGTTTAATCATTATCAACATGATTTATCCTTATATAATCTGTTTAATTTTATTTTTGGTAATAATATTCTAAATTTTAAATCATTAAAATTATTACTTATATGTTGTGAATTTTCCATGATTTTATACATTATTACATTTTCGACCATATAAATTTGAATTTATAATTTTTTATATATTTTTTTTATTTTTAAACAATTTTATAATATGTTATTTCTATAAATTAACAATACAGTCAATTTTTCCATTATTCATTTGTTTGAGTTTAAATAAAATATATACAGAATATATGTTCGAAATAAAAAATATAACAGATTTATAACATTTCATTTATATCTATAAAACTTTTGGAGCACATTAAATAGTTAATATAATATTTATTTTAATACTTTTAAAATCATTTATTTCATATTTCAATCAATAAAATAATTTCAACATCACTATTGTGTCAAAATTAATAATAAATATTTAATCCCTAAAAATTATAAATAATTTAATATTATGTATATAATTTTATTATCTTTTTATATACTATTCATTTTTGATGTTTCATAAAGTTTATCACTAAATTAGTATTTTTATACTTATAAGATTTTAGAGAGTGACATGTTGTCACTTTCTTTGGTTTTACTTATAATTAAATTATTTTAATTGTCAAAAGTCCATAAAATGAATTTATTCCGACCCTTAGGTGATAAAGGTTTACCTTTAGACATCTAATTGAATTTTGGAACGTTTTATGGTAATTTTATAATCTTGTTTTTACCCATAATTACCTGGTTTACCTTTAACTGCCTTAAATAAAAAATATCGTAGTTACTATTCAAAATATCAAAAAAATAAAACTAAAAGTAACATATTAACATGATTTGGACCCACTGAATCCAAATATGGAATCCATTTTTCAAAATTCAAAATAATGAATTTTTATTAATTAATTTAAAATTAATCTCGTTGTTAAGAAAATGAGTTTTAAAAGTTAAAACATTGCCAAAGACTGAAATGTTTTTACCTATGAATTCAATGTAAAATCATATTAAATGGTAATAATATATAATATTTTTACATTAAAACTTTTCAATAATATAATATAACCATATAAATTATTGTGATGAAAAAAGTTTTTAATTAAAATATATCATGTTTTTACTATTCATCAAAATATGAAAGTTAATAGAATAATATGAAAAATTTATCCAAAGTAAATTTTTATATCCTGATTCTAAAGAAGAATTTTATTTTGTCAAATTGAACTTATAAAAATCTCAAAACTTGATTTAATGTGGGTGCGCCATCAAAAGGCGGCAAAACTGCATTTTTTTAAAAATACTTATTTTACCAGAAAAATTTATTTTGTTGTCATACCATGTTCTAGAAAATATTTAAGATGAATAATAATGTTATAAAATAAAAAATTCAGTCAATACTATTAATAATGGCTAGTTTAAAATATTATAATAATATATCATTGTTTAGTAAAACTTGGTATTGAGTACTACACACACTATCGAGGAATGTCGTGATTGTGTGTAACGCAAGCCAAGCTAGTTTTTTGTGCAGTGAAAGATTCCTTTGATGTTTCTTATAACATAAGTCATAAAAAAATATACTTCTCATAAACTATCAGGGTGTTACAATAAACCTTTTCTTTTTTTGGAAATAACTATATGCCTTTGATGGGACTTGGTTTGTAAAATATTTTTTATATATCTTTTTATTGGTTTCCAAGAATTAATTTTTGTTTATTCTTACTATATTTACTTTAATAATATTTACCTTATTTATAATACCAAAATGGGGAGAATTATTATTGAATTTTCGTTTTGGTATGTTTGGAAAAATTTATGGATTATGGAAATTATGATTTTTTATAGTGATGTTTTTAGGTTACATTTGATAATATATATTTGTTAGTCTTCTTATCTTTGATACATCATACTCTCATTTGATACATACTATTTTTTATTTGTCTTTGATACCATATGAACATATTTTGAATGTTATATAATTATTTATAGTACTATTGATGACCATTTTTACATTTACTATATTCTATGATACCAGGATTTGTGATCATAAAAAAGTGGGAGATTATTGACCTACTCATTTATGTGATCACCAAATCATGATTCTAATGATATTAATGAATTCCATGTTTTCTATTAGTATTCCCTTAATTTTATAAAAGTAATTAAATCATCTAAGTATGAGTCACTATAAATATCTATAAAGGAGGATACCTCTTCATGAAAGACATCACCAACATGAGTTAACATTTTCCTTGACTCACCACCAACATGAAAAAATTACAAGGTTTGAGACAGGATCATGTTAAGGTACTGTCCGCATGGAAATCTCACTATGTATATGTTTCCATCAGAAGACATATTTCTTGTGTGAAAAGTTTGTAAATTATGAGGCACTGTTAGTATGTCATGCCACCAAGACATAAATTTTTCTTTCTACAAGATACCACCAGATAAGGCACTGATAGTGTCATACCGCCAACACAAAATTTTGGCTACATCTAAGACACCAAAAAATGAGACACCACCAATGATGTTGAAATTGGGCTTTGTCTAAGACAGTGATTGAGTCATAACACCAAGATGAGACAACATTAACATAAGACATTATGTTTATGAGACACCTCTAGAAGGATCCACCACCATTGTTTTCTGTAATTAACCTCTTTTATTTAATGTTTTTATAATGATTATATAATTGAAGATAATGAAAAAAGATTAATTTAAATATTTTCAATTAAATTTTTGACAGAGTGAATTAATGTGAGTTTTAGATGATCATTATGAAGAAGAAGAAAATGATCTAGATATTCATGTTACTGCTGTTAAGAATGGAAGAAAACTCCCTCATGGAAACACATGTGGAACATGAGCAAAATTGTTAGTAAGTAGGGATCTTGGGCTTACAAAACAAACTATTTGTGCTAAAGAGAAGAACTGTGACATCTAAAAACTAAACTCAACTGATGAATCAAAATATCATACCAATCACCTACTTTCCCCCAACCAAGAATAAGAATCTACAACACTCTGTTTTTATGAATTATTAATCTAACACAACTCAAGATTCACTATAGAATAAAATCAGGAGTCTCAAGATACCTTGTAATATACTGATCATTCCAAAACACTACACTTTTATATTGGTCATTCCAATTTATATTTAATACATTATAAGTTGTAAGTCCTCAACCTTAAACATTACATAATCATGATTTTTTGATCCAGAGTTTACATTCTTAA
The DNA here is from genome assembly GCA_963277665.1 of Viscum album. Lineage (NCBI taxonomy): Eukaryota > Viridiplantae > Streptophyta > Magnoliopsida > Santalales > Viscaceae > Viscum > Viscum album. The sequence goes on along the minus strand of OY728141.1, from coordinate 1,017,047,101 downwards.
ACATTGAGAATCTTTTCAGGTTTAGAGTTTTATTGAATTAGGCCATAACTATTACATTAAACCTCAAAAATTACAATGTAGACAATTCTACTCTATCCATTTTTTCACAATAATAAAACTCATTAAATAAAACATGAATAGATTTATTCATAAAAATATTCTTAAATTATTCCTCTCCCTTACCCTTCCTTATACCCTATGAAAAAAGTAAAAAACATGGGATGAGTATTAAAATCATATTAAGGGATATAAAATAAAAAAAGAAACCATTAGTCCATGAATACAAAAAAATAAAATAAATCATAATTTTCAATAATAAAATATAAGCTGTTTAACATAAGCCAGTAAAAAATATGATTTAGGAATAACACATTGAAATCATAAATAATAATGTCACTTGGGACATCTATAACATACTTACATTCTATCCTTCACAACTACATAGAGAGTTACTCTTGGAATACCCATCCAAATATATTCCCTAAATATCTTAGGATAACCATTAATGTTTACCTCTATCACATTACCCAATTCATTGGAGATATATCTTGGGATAACCCTCAATTTTTTTATTGTGGAACCACCCATATATGTAAATAATATCCATTGACCATAACATAATCATAACACATAAATCATTCATAAAGGAAAGATTACATTTTCACAATATATAAGTTAAATATATTGACATAATCAATCTATTATCAAAACCATATTAAATACTAAAATATTTAGAAATGTTATATGATAATTATTTTACTTTTAAAAACAATATGGATTGTTGAGGAATCCAAATATCAAATAATTTTTACAGTGGGGTAATGGTCGTTGTTGCCGCATACGTTAAAAAGAAACATTCTTTTTTCATTTAGTAAAACACATCGTTGAAAAAGATTACTTTTTAAAATAATTGAATTAAATTAAAATAAATGGAGTGAAATTTTACAACATATAATATTAGGTTGTTTACAAACCAAAATATGTATCAATGAATGGATATTTAGATGAATTCCCTCACCTTGAGTCCAACTTGTCTTGTTCGTTCATTGTATTCTTGAATAATGAAAATAGGTTAATTTTTAATTGATTCATAAAAGTTTTAATTTTTATTATTAATTTTATATTAATTATCATCATGTGATAAAAATTACACAATTATTTATGTTTATATCAGTTGTTTTTTCGATGTTAGGCACGTCAGTCGAAAAAGAACTTGTTTTGATGTAAATTGTCCATGTTGTCAAAATTCAATCACCACCAAAAAATTATACAAGAATTAATTATAATATATATCTAGTATATATGAATTTAGATCCAGTATATATAAATTTATATCTATTATATATATATTTATAATATTCCATAACATTTGGAGAAAAGATATTAAATGCACTGTTCTTGGAGATGGTAGGTCGTACGTACGCCCTAATGCTAATTTAATTTGTTTTCATATTAAATGTATTAAAAATAAAATATAAATAGGAATATTTTAATTAAATTACACTATATATGTTATATATGTTAAATAATTTCAATAACTCTATCCTTTATATGTTCCATGTATGGCATGAGCGAGTCATATCACTTTGAGGGGGCAGTAGTCCGCACTTCCTCAAATGAAGTTATCGTATTTTAAAATTATGGAATGGATAAAGGTATGATGTAAATGAAATTTATAGAAGCTTAGAGAAAATATAAATATAATATATATCATATATAAATACATTTGTATCATAATATCCACCATTATTGGTGTTAGGTGAAAATTGAACAATCATCATTTCGTGAGGTAGTAGTTTGATGTACATAGAAACAGTGTGTTTGTATCCATTAAATATAGTTGTGTGTATGTGTAGTTCAAATAATTATCATATAAAAATCCTAGTTTATTGAGTATTCTGGTGTTTTTATGTAATAAAATAATAAAAAGATCAAAGGGAGTGAATAAGTGAAAAAAAAGAAAGGAACATGAGAGAAGATGTTACCTCTAAATCAGGTAACTTCTTTTGATTTGAGACTAATGGATTTCTCGAATTGACATCAGAAAACGTTAACTATTATAGGACAAAGTGAAGTATTTTTTGAGACTATTTGAAAATAATTTGGAATGATCCAAGGGTATTTAGAGGAGCGGGTAAGTGGGTATAAGTGGTGTCCTTTTTTAAGAGGGAGGAGGGGGTACTTTAGGAATATCTCAAAATATTATTTTATTATAATTTTATTTTCGATTTCAAATGGCCCAAAAGTAATTTATTTCAATGATAATATTATTTTGGGTCTCCAAACTCCAAACCAATATGTTTATATATTTATAGGTCACAAATTTGACCTTATCTTTTGTCTTTAAACCTAAATTAAATACATTAAACCTTACCATGTTTCCTTTATTTTCATAATATATGGTAAATATAGTTACGATAATATGAAAAGGGAGACATAATTTTGTAATTAATGAATTTTTTTACATTATAATTCATTTTTATTAATATTATATTTTTAGGAATATTATATCATTTAATTAAATATTATTTGTTTTGAAAACCCATTTATGTCAATTTAGTCACTATTTAGAGAATGCTTTTTGTAAAAGTCATAAAAACATGATTACTAAGAACTGAAGTCATTAAATAAAATATAATTTTTCAATATCATCTGCAAAATTCTTGGATGAAATAAAAATAAAAATAATATCTTTATTTTAATATTTGTAATATCATTTAATTGAATCTTCCATTAATTAGGTAATCCCAACTTCATCATTATGTCATAAATAAATTTTTTTATATAATGCCTAAAAATTATATATAAAATACCATGATGTAGGAAATATATTTATATATATTATTATTATTTATTGTCATTGTGATCAATTATATAAAACCATATTAAATTTTGTTTAGTATAAAATACATGTTTATGTTATATTCCTCTTTTCTTAAAATTAATTTTTATAAAATGTCATTTTCACATCAATGTGGCACCATGGGTTCCCAATAACGAATCAAGGATTCCCAAGTTCATAATACTCTCATAAAATATGATATTTATGTGTGTTACGGTAGTTTAATATTATTATAATATTATTATTACCCTTATTTAGAATATTTACCCTTTAACCGTGGTAAATAAAATAAATATTGAAGTTACAATTAATAATGTCAAAAAACAATAGGTACCCATTAAAAAATTTATATTTTATTATTCTAAATATGGAATCCATTTTTCCAAATTCAAAACATTGATATTTCTATAATTAATTTAAAATTAATTCGCGTTGTCAAAACGAAAATGCTTGTTTTTAAGAAGTATGAACTACCAAAAGATTGGCAGGTGTTTATGTCCAATTAAAATTTTAAATTACTTCTAATGACCAAAATTGAATTAAATTATAAAAATATATTCCATTTATCCTTTAATACCAGTAAAATACATTATTTATCATTATAAATTATTTTAAATGAAAAATTTTCTTTCAATTTAAATTTAGTGTATTTTTACTATTCATCAAAACATTACAGTTATTAAAAAAATATCAAAAATTCATCCAAAGAAAATTTTGATGTCCCAATTCTAAATAATAAGTTTATTTTTTGAATTAAAACATATAATGGTGTCAAAATCGAAATTTAATTGGGGTTCTCCATCAAAAGGCCATAAAACTTGATTATTAGAAAAATACTTCTTTTGTTAGAAAAATTGAATTTGTTCTTATATCATATATAGAAAACATACAAAACATTAAATTGAATAAATAATATATATTTTTGATTAAATTAAAATCTATGAAGAGTTATATGATCTTATAAACACAATTATTCTCTTTTTAAAATGGTTTTAAAAAAACACATCCTTTATATTCAATTGGTTTTTATTTTCATTTTTAAAAAAATTTGTAACCAATGAATAATTATTTAAAAATGTTTAAACCATATTCAAAAATATAGTTGATACTATTCACTCCCACCATTCAATTGGTTTGGAGATGACTACAACTTAAAATAATAGTAATATTATAGTATAATTATTCATTATAACTGAAAGTTGTGTGCAACGTAGGATTTCAGGGAAACCTGTTGTTATGTGTTGAGTACACTATTAGAAAAAGTGTCCCCATTAATATAAAATTAATATATTATTCATAAATATTAATTGAAAATAAAAATTATTATTCTATAAATACCTGGGTCATTACATAAGTAGTGTGTGCATAATCTATATTATCACATGCACACTGTCTTTTATACTAAACTAGAAGATAACAAGATATCTTCTTATATTTTCTAACACATATACAAAAACTAATAAAATTGGTAGATGTCATTGTGTGTCATGGTTATTTTTACTCCCATGTTTAATGGGTGAACTCAAATTATTTCTGAGATTTAAAATATTTCAAAACAAATAAGGAATTATTTTAAATAAAAATAAAAATAAAATATTATCTTTTGAAATTAATTAACATGGATATCACTAAGAGTGGCGATAATCTTATGATTACCACCAATAAATTGCATCATGATGAAGCTGTGAATCCAACATATCAAACAAGTTATAGAGGTATTAATGGAAATATTCTCTATATGACTACAGGATGACCAATTATTTTTTAGTGTGTGAATTTGTGTTCATATTCAATAAAACCCAAAAGAGTACCATTTAATTACTAATAAAATATTTTTCAAATACCTCATGTATAAAACCAATTTATGATTATTTTAAATTTGAGGATAATTATTTGATTTAGTGAGTTATTCTGATGATTATTTTGGTGGATAAATGTTTGATAGATAAAGAACCTATAGATCATGTCCCTTTTTGGGAAAGTATATTGTTTCATGGTGTAGTAAGAAACTAAATTGTGTTCCTCTATCAATTGCTAATGCTGAATACATAATTGTTAGTAGTTGTTATGAACATCTATTGTGAATTAAACAAACTATACTAGACTATATATATGAAGTCATACATATCCCCATAAAATTTGACATCAAAATTGTTATTAATACTTCTATGAATCCAGTTTCTCATTACAGAACAAAGAACATTGATATAGGACAACAATTTTTGAGGGGTCATTTCCGAAAAGGTGATATCACAATTGATTTTATTGGCATAAAACATCAGTTAGTTGATATATTCTTCAAGACATTGAATTTAAAGAGAATAAATTATATCAAACATAATCTAGGAAATATTAATTTGGTATAGTTTAATTTTTGGTGATGCATTTATGTGGTTGAGACACCATTGTGGTGACACACCACAATGGTTGACACACCATTATGGTGACACACCTTTGGGGTGTTATACCATTATGGTTGGAATATTTTTATGGTGACACACCATTGGGATATCACACAGTTTCCTTATCATGCCATTTTTATTTTATGCCTTTGCAATTTTTTCAATTTCTCAATATTTTTAACTTCATGTTTTATATATTTATAGTTTATTTTTAAAATCTGATACTGGTGTTTTACCATATTGAAATTTTTAATTTTTCATAATGATTTCATTTCATCATATACCCAAATCCAAAATGATACAATACAAATCGATATCTATTTCCAACACACATTGATCCCAACAAGATACTCTCAAGCCCCGAGATACCTTTATTCTCTCAAAATTCAATCATGAAGCATTTTTTATTTCCTTAGATAGATCAAACTAGACAGATCTATATTCCATGGATGAATCACCCTTCTATGAATTCTATAGGAGATTCAAGATGTGATAATAAGAACCAGAAAGAACTGAGTGTTCCTACTCATGACGCACTAGTTAATCATGTTCTTTCCAAATGAGTTGTATTTGTTAAATTGTTAGTTGAATGGAATTGGTTTTTTTTCTAGAAAGTCTCTAGTTATTAATTTACTCTTTAACCACATAAATTTAGAGTGGTTCGCATCAAACAAGGGACCCTTCTACCCAAAGAAGTTTTATGAATTCTATCATCATATTGGGTTTACATTTGATCAAGATGATTCTAATTGTGTAAGAAGTCATGTAAAAGGAAACATAATATGTTTATCGTGGATGAAATTGGAAAAATGTTTAGATGTAACTCATGATGTAATATATAAGGATTAAAAAGGCTTTATTCTTAATGATAGTGAGTTGTCAATGTATGAATATGCTTTGTCAGAACTGATAGATAATGGCCTAACTATAAGAATTTTTACTTGACTGATTGATGGGGAATGTAGACTGGAATTTTTGTTTTTGTAGCACATGCTATTCCCAAGAATGTTTAATTTCTATTATCTAAGGTACCAATATTTATATCTTCTATATCTTATAAAGGAATGTCATAAAATAAATTAATATAGATATCATATTTTTCACATGTGTGAGATAATCATGATATCCTATAGATATAATTCCCCGATCTATGCTAAGTTAATTTATATCATGTTAAATGACAAGGGACTATTAGTTAAAATTGAAGAGTCTATTATAGACTATGGTGGTTTCTATATTTCAAGAGCTACTTTTTAAAGGATGATGATTAAATGGAACCCCTGGAATAAATTGTTTTTTGGGGTTAAGGATAAGTTGTTTGCTGAGTTTAATATAGTTCATCATCCTACCAGAATGAGAGATGTTATTGATCAATTTCTTAAGCCTGATGAAATAGTTCAATACTCTGATGATTATAATGAAGAAGAAGTTTTTTCATAAGATAAAGGAATGGAACCCTCTGTTGATGAATTTATTGGTCTTTAATTGCCTCCCAAATCTTCTCCCATTTCATTCGGAGCACTTACCCCTCCTAGAAGACATTACAATAGAGAAAATCATGTGAATAGTGATGAAGGGAAAATAGAAGTTTCATGGGAAGATCTGCTTAAAATGAGTTCAAAATCTAATGATGAATGATTATAATGGTTATGAAGAAGAGGTAGAAGAAAATAGTAAAAATGTTAATGACGATGAAAGGGTTGTTGATTCATGAAGTGATAATGATGATTATGAATCTAACCCTAATGGTGAAAGTGGTAGAATTAAGATGGGGGATGTGGATATTATTGATGAAATTATTTCATCCCCTGGTTAATATTATAAAAACCTAGTTTTTACTATAGTTATGGACCCAATGATAAAAGTGAATTTGGAACTTGTTGAGGGGGTGAAATCCCTACCTGTGGAGATATTTCATGAAGGTCCAGTGACTATTGGATTTTATGCCATATCTATTTCCACTTGTTAGTATATTTTTGATTTTCCCTTGGTTGAGAAGATGAATGTAATTACTACTATAGAACAACATGGGATTGAGAATGATAATAATGAAATGAATTCTTCTAAGCAAGGCAGTGGGGAAAAATGGTGTTTTGGCTACTGATAGGCCTCTAGTTTATAGTCATATAGAGCTAGAATCTATTTTTGATGTCTAAAATGATGATGCTCATATGATAGTTCCATATGTTTTTTATAGAATGATAGAAAGTAAATCTACCAGTGTTGAACACTCCTCAACTGCACAATGTTCTAATGGAAAAAAGATGTTTTGATGTACCGGTTGTACCTTCTATTGTGGTACCTCCTAACATGACATCTATCTCAATTGTTTTTCTAGATTGATAGGTTTATCCTATGGATGACGATTGAGGAAGGTACTCCAGTGTTGTAATGATTCCATCAAATAATGGGGGACAATAGGTTCGAAATGAAGGATACCCTAAGGTATCTATGATATCTCATGTTTACTTTTATGGATTATTAGATAAATTTTATTCTATTATAACTCCTACGCCTAAACCAATTTCAGATCCTCGTATATTTCTAGTTAGATTAATCATAAGAGATTTCTTCCATGCCTATAGTGAAAATTTCATTTCAAACATAAATGAGATTTTGAGAAGGAAGTCTCCTATTATAAACAGAAATAGTGAAAATGATGAAATATATATTTTTTGAATTGGTAATCCAACATATCCAACAAAATATGATGTTCCATATACAAAAACATGACCTTGAGAATAATATTATTTTAAGTGAATTGGAATCTATCAAGGCTGTGCTTTATGACTTGAATTCCAAATTTTATGCCTCCATGGATGGGATCCTAAATTTTTTTATTAATACATCTTCAAGTACATCTTCTCCATATACTCCAGTAGTGGATATTGATCTTCAGAATAGTTATTGTAGAGGAGGTTTCACCTTGCTATAGTGGACCATCAAGGGGAGTACCTATGATTCCTTTAGATATTCTAAGATTTTTTGAGAAAAGTAAATAGGGAAACCACGTGATTATAAAATCATATGCTAAGGATATGGATGATTCTAAAGAAACAATTAAAATGTTTATTAATTATTATCTATCAAGGATCATTAAAAAGCATGCTATGAAAGAAAACATCATGTTCTTAGATGAATGTTTAAGAATGCCTCTAGTTTTCCAGGCCTTTAAAGATCACGTCAGATAGATGAAAGAGACGCCTCTAGTATTGAGATGGTTTATGGAAGATACATATGGTTTCTTCTTTTTAATGGGATTACATGGAAAAATTACAATAGATTTTATAAATATTATGAACTATTTATTCTTTTTCATGGTCAAGTAGTTACTGATTTGGATGTAGTTCCTGTTATTCCTCATTTATCTCTATGACTATGAGTTTCTCACGATCCTCTATAACCTATAACTTATAAATTATATCCCGTAACAATGTATCTTTCTCATGATTTGAATAATCTTTGGCCAATTGTTTTTTGATAAGATCATCCAAAAGATATCACTAGATTTCCAACGAGTGTTACTTCTACTATTCCTAAACCTGATCTTATTTCCTCAGATATGGAGAACAAAAAAGGCCAAGGGAAAAAACCAATGGACCCCCCTTCCGACACCTTAATCCATTTCATTTGTGGGCTAATACAGTATACCATTGATTGTACTTGGTTTGTAGAATATTTTTGATATATATTTTAATTACTTTCCTGTAAAAAATTATATTTATTTTTACTGTATTTAATTTGATAGAATTTACCTTTTTGATAATCCCAAAATTGGTATAATTTTTATAGAATATTTGTTTTTGTTTGTTTTGGAGAAATTTATGGTTTATGGAAATTATGATTTATTATAGTGATGTTTTTATCTTAGATTTGATACTATCATTTTTTTAATCATTCTATCATTGATACATGATACTTCCCTTTGATAGTTACTATTTTTCTTATTTTTATTTGATACAATATGCACATATTTTGAATATTTTGTCCTTATTAATAGTACCATTAATGAACAATTTTTATAGATAGAATATTCCTGGATACCATTATTTTTTATCATAAAAAAGTATAATATTATTGACTTCCTCATTTAAATGATCACCAAATCACAATTCTAATTATATTAATTAATTTCATGTTTTCTATAATTATTCCATTAATTTTATAAATTTTATAAAATCATCTAAGTTTGATTCACCATAAATTACTATAAAGGAAGGAAATCGTTCTAAAAGACACTACCAACTTGAGTTAACATTTTCCATGACTCACCACCAACATGAATGTCTCACAATGTTTGGGACACTGTCATGTTAAGGTACTATCAGCCTGGAAAAAATACAATGATTGATTTTCCATCAGAAGACATATCGCTAGAGTAAATATTTTGTAAATTATGAGACACCATTAGGATGTCATGACATGAAGACATAAATTTGTCTTTGTATAAGATACCACCAGATATGGAACAACTAATGTTATACCGCAAACACAAAATTTGGGCTAAGTATAATAAACTGAAAAATGATACACCGCCAATGAATTTGAGATTTGGATAAGTCTAAGACACTTATAGTTTCATACCACCAAGATGGGACACCGTTAGCCAAATACATAATGTGTAAGAGAAACTACTAGACTAAGACACCATCATTTATATATGCACTTAACCCCTTTTATTTAAAGTTTTTATAATGACTATATTATTGAAGTTACTAAAAAAATTATTTTAATTTTTTTCTATAAAATTGTTGAAAGAGAGTTTAAATTTGAGTTTTAGATGTTCAGTATGAGGAAGAAAAAGGATTTTGATATTCGTGCTATTTTTGTTAAGAATGGAAGAAAACTCCCTCATGGAATAACACAAGAGGTTCATGAAGACAATTATTAGGAAGATGATTGCTTGGGATTACTGAATATAGTCTATGTGCTAAATAGATTAACTGTGACATCTAAAAATAACACTTAACTGAGGACTCTAAATGACATGCCCATTAGCTTCCTTCCATCATTCAAGAAACAAATTATGAAACACTATATTCTTATGAATTTTTCAAGTGGAATCATCCCATGGTTCACTGTAGAATAAAATCAAGAGTCCCAAGATTCCATGTATTAGACTGATCATTCCAATACTCTACACTTTTATATTGAACTCTTCTATTTATATTTACTGCATTTTAGGTTATAAATCCCCAAATATAAACATTTCATAATCTTTATTTTTTATCAATAATTTACTTTCTTTCACATTGAGGATCTTTTTAGGTTTAGAGTTTTCGACCATTCTCCCATACCTATTTCATTAAATCTCAAAAATTACAATTTAGACAATTCTACTCTATCCATTTTTTTTAACAATAATAAAACTCTTTAAAGAAACAAGATTTTTTTCTAGATAAATTTTTTCTTGAATTCTACCTTTATCTTTCTCTTACGTATACCCTATGAAAAAATTTTCAAAAACATGTTATGATCATGAAAAAATCATAATAAGATATAAAATAAGGAAAGAAACCATTATTCTATGAATATATACAAATCAAGAAAATTTTAATTCTAAATCATAATATATAAACTCTTTAACATACGGCATGAAATCATAAGAATTATGAATAAAACTGAAAAATTATAAATCATAAAGGTAACTTGTGGCATCCATAACATACTTACATTCTATCATTCATAGCTACATAAAGAGTTATGCTTGGAATACCCATCACAGTATATTCATTAAATCACTCGAGATAACCATTAACGTAAACCTCTTCACGTTACCTAAGGAATTGTAGAGTTATCTTGGGATCATATTAAATCAGTTTTTTATAAAACCACTAGTATATGTAATGAATTCCCAAGAACCATAACATAATCATAACACATAATACAAGAATAATGGAAAGATAACATTTCCACAAGATATCAGTTCAATTTATTACCATAATCAATCCATTATAAAAACCATTTTCAATAAAAAAAATACAAAAAATGGTATATATTATTTATTATCCTTTTAAAAACATTACTTCTAGTTAATTAATCCAAATATCAAATAATTCTCACGGTGGGAGAAATGACGTTGTCACCGCTTACGTTAAAAAGAAAAATTCCTTTTTTGTTTAATAAAATGATTCGTAGAAGAAGATTGATTTTGAAAGTAATACAATTAAATTAACCTAAAATGGTTATAATTATACAATTTATAAAATAAGATAATTTATAAACAAAAATATGCCTCAATGTAAGGAGATTGAGACAAAATCCCTTACATTGAGTCCAACTTGTCTCGTTTGTTAATTAAATTCATGAATAATAAACATAGGTTAATTTAAACTTGATTAATAACCTTTTTCACGTTTATTATTAATTTTATATTAATTATCATCATGTTATAAAAATAATATAATTATTTAATTTCATATCTATTGTTTTTTCAATGTTTGATACTTGAGTCGAAAATTAACTTGTTTTGACGTAAATTGTTCATGTATTAAAAATTCCATCATCACCAGAATATTATTAATGATTTAAGTATCATATATTTTCATTATATATTTATTTATATCTTGTATATATATATATATGATATTCCATAAGATTTGGATATATGAAATGAAATGCACCATTCCTAGAGATGGTAGGTCGTACATACGCATGATTACTACTTCAATTTCTTTTTCATATTATAAGAATTAAAACTAAATGATACATAAATATATTATAATTAAATTATATCATATATTTTATATATGTTACATAAGTTCAATAACCCCATCCTTTATATGTTCCATGAATGGAATGGGTGAGTCATATCACATTGAGGGGGCGGTAGTCCGCACTTCTTCAAATGAAATTATAGTATTTACACTTTATGGAAATCATAATGGTATGATTTAAATTAAATAAAAAGAATCATAGAGAAAATATAAATATAATATATATCATATATAAATAAATTTCCATCATAATGTCCACCATGAGAGGTGAAAGGATAAGATTGAACAATCATAATTTCATGAGGTAGTTGTTTGTTGTACACATAAACAATGTGTTCGTGTCCATTAAATTGAGGTTTGAGTAAATGTAGTTAAAATAAATCTCATATAAACATCCTAGTATATTGATTATTATTGTTTATTTATATAATAAATCAATAAGAAGAGCATAGGGAGTGATTAAGTACAATAAAAGAAAGGAACTTAATAGAAGATGTAACCTCTAAATACGATAACTTTTTTTGATTTGAGACAATATGATTTTTTAAATTGTCTAATTACCAAGTTATGACTTCTTAGTGAAAGGTAGGTATATTGGGAGATTTTTTGAGAAGAAATTTGGACGAGAATATGGGCGTGAGAGGAGTGAGTAAGTGGGTATAATGGTTGTCCTTTTATAATATGGAGGAGGGGCACATTAGTAATATCTCAAAATATTATTTTACTAAAAATATTATTATCATTTTAAAATGGCCAAAAAGTCATTTAATTCCAATATTATATTATTTTGGGACGAAAACCTCTCAACCAGTAGGATTTAGATAAGATTAGGTAACAAATTTAACATTTTCTTTTGTCTTTAACCCTTAGTTAAAAACATTAAATCTTATCATGTCTTCTTGTATTTTTATAATATATGGTAACTATAGTTACAATATAATTCTAAGGGAACCATAAGTGGATAAAAAATAAAAACATTTACATTATATAAGTTATATGGCTGAATATTATATTTCTAGGATAATTATATCATTTAATAAAATAGTATTTGTTTTAAAAACTCATTTATGTCAATTTTGACACTATTTAGCGATTATTTTTTGTTAATGTCATAAAAACATGATTCTGTAGAACCAAACGAATTAAATCAAATATATTATGTAAATATAATTCTAAAAATTCATGGATGACATCAAAATAATCATATTATAATTATTATAATATTTATAAGAACATTTCATTGAATCTTTCATTAATTAGGTAATCACTACATCATCATTGTGTCATAAATTAATTTATTTATTTAATGACTAAAAATTATTTATAAAATACCATGATGTAGGAAATATATTTATCTTTATAAATATTACTTATAGTCATGGTGATTAATTATATAACCGCATATTAAATTTTTTTTTATTAAAAGATACATGAATATGTTATATTCCTCATTACTTTTAATTAATTTTTATAAAATGTTATTTTGATATCCATGTGGCTCCATGGGGTCCCAAAATCATTCCAAGGATTCCCATGGTCAGAAATAACTCATCCAAATTGATTAATATATGTTTTAGGGTAGTTTAATATTTTTATAATATTTTTTTTACCCTTAGTTACCAGATTTACCCTTTAACCATGGTAAATAAAATATTTACAGAAGTTACTATTCAGAATGTACAAAGAAAAAAGCTACCTATTCAGACAATTCTGATATTATTATTCAATAAATGTAATCCATTTTTCGTAATTCAAAATACATAATTTGTAGTAATTTATTTAAAAGTAATTTTCGTTGTCAAAACCAAAGAACGTGTTTTAAGAAGTAAAAACTACTAAAAGATTGACACGTTTTTAAGTCCAATTAAAATTTGAAAATATTAATAATGACTAAAATTGGTTTTAATATTAAAAATATATTCCATTTATACTTTAAAACCATATAAAAACATTATTTAACCATATAAATTATTTCTATGTAAATTTTTTTTCGATTAAAATATAGCGTATATTTATTACACATAAAAACATAATAGTTATCAAAGAAATATCAAAAATTAATCCAATGTATATTTTTATGACTGATTTCTAAATAAGAAGTGTATTTTGTCAATTGGAACATAAAAATTTCCCAAAAACTAAATTTAAAATGGGTTCCCCATCAAAAGGTGGTAAAACTACATTTTTAGAAAAATATATATTTTGTATGAAAAATTTAATTGGTTCTTATATCATATATAAAAAACATATGAAACATTAAATTGAATATATAACATATAATTTTCATTAAATAAAAATATATAAAAAGTTATATGATATTATTAATACAATTATTCTATTTTTAAAGAGGTTTTTATAGAAACACATCCTTTCTTTTCAATTGGTTTTTATTTTCATTTCTAAAAAATTTGGTAACCAATGAATCATTATTTAAAAATGTGTTAACCATATTCCAAAATTCAGTTGATGTTATTCACTCCCACCACTCAAACTAATAGGTTATAACTACCACATAAAATTATAGTAATATTACTATTTAATTTTTCAGTATAACTCAAAGTAGTGTGAAACACAAGATTTCATAGAAATCTATTGTTGCGTGTCACATATGCTATCGGAAAAAGCATCCCCTTTAAAATAAAATTAACATCTTATTCATAAATATTAATTTAAATGAAAACGTATTATTCTATAAATACCTACCTCATTATATAAGTTGTCTGTGAATAATCTATATTATCATACACACTCATTCTCTTGTACTGAATAGGAAGATATCAAGATATATTCTTATCTTTTCTTGAAATTTTATTCATACGGATAAAATTTGTATATGTCCTTCTGTGTCCTAATTATTTTTACTCCCATGTATAACTCTAGAAGAGGTCTTGTGAGACTTTGAATGTTTGTAAACAATTGTAAAAATTGATCTATGTTTTGGATCATTATTTTTATTTTATATAAACTTCTTGTTGGATGTGGATCACCAGTTATAGAGGGCTATGTCTTGACTTGATATTGAACCAATTGTATTCAATATTTCTGTTGGGTTCTTTAATTTTGTTTTACTTTATTTTCTCCTTAAAACATATAATTGTGTTGGCTATAGAAAAATAAACTATGATTTTCTATCTTTTTTTTTATATAGTATTTTGATAAATTAGTGTTTCATCCTTTACACATTCCATGTATTCTATGGGTGAGTCATATCACTTTGAGGGGGTGGTAGTCTGCACTTCGTCAAATTAAATTATCGTATTTTCACATTATAGAAAGCATAAAGGTATACAGTAAATGAAAAATATATACTCATAATGAAAATATAAATATAATATATGTCATATATAAATTTAGTTCCATAACAATGGCCACCATAATAGGTGGTAGGAGAAAATTGAAAAATCATCGTTTCGTGAGGCAATAGTTCACCGTACATAGAAATAGTATTTTTGTATCTATTAGTTGAAGGTGTGTGTAAGTGTAGTAAAAATACTTATCATAATAATATTCTATTATATTGAGTATAATGGTTTTTCTATGTAATCATAGAATAAGAAGATCATAGGTAGTGAATAAGTAAAATAAAATATAAGAACTTGAGAGAAGTTGTTACGTCTAAATCGGGTAACTTTATTTGATTTGACTAAAATGTTTTATAGAATTCCCTTCTTAAATGGTAAGGCTTCTAGGAGATTGGTATATTATTTGAGCATAATTGGGATGATCCAAGGGGCTTTAGAGGTGTGAGTATGTGGGTAGAGGTTGTGTCCCTTTATAAGAAAGAAGAGGGACACTTTAGGAATATATTGAAATATTATTTTATTATAAATTTATTTTCAATTTAAAATGATCCCAATTTCATTTATATCAATTATAATATTATTTTAAATCGAACACATCTCAACCAATTGTCTTTAGACAAGTTTAGTTCATAGATTTAACAGTATCTTTTGTCTTTAACCCTTAGTTAAAAACATTAACTCTTACCATTCCTTCTTTTAATTTCATAATATATAGTAACTATAGTTACTATTAAATTCAAAGAGAATCATAAGTGGATTAAAAATGAAATTTGTAACATTATATATGTTAGTTGATAGAATATTATATTTTGAGGACAATAATTTAATTTAATAAAATTTTATTTGTTTTAATAACTCATTTATGTTAGTTTTGACACTATTTAGAAATTTATTTTTGTAAACATCATAACAACATTATTCACTTAAAAAAGGCATTAACTCAAATATAATAATTCAATATAATCAATAAATTTCATGTCTGTCATGAAAATAATATTTTTATATTTATTTTTATATTTATAATATAATTTATTTTAATATTTCATTAATAAGGTAATCATTATGTCATCCTTGTTTCAGGAATAAATTTATATATTTAATGTCTAAAATTTATAAATAAAATTCCATATGTAGGAAATCTATTTATATGAATAATGAATATTTATATTCATTCCGACCAAGTATATATCCCCATATTAAATATTTAATAATAAAAGATACATTTTTATATTATATTTATCTTTACATTAAATTAATTTTTATAAAATGTCATCTTCACATCCAAGTGCCTCTATGGGGTCCCCAAATCGACTCAGGGATTCACATGTTCAAAAAAATCTCATCCAATTTTATTTGGACCTATGTTAGGGTATTTTAATATTATTATAATATTATTTTTTACCCTTATTTACCATATTTACCTTTTAACCAAGGTAAATAAAATACACTAGTGGAAATATGACTTATACCTACGGTATTGACCAATATGTTGGTAAAGTTCATTAATTTGGACCTATACCAACGGTTTGGCCAATACCATTGGTATAGGTCACTTATTTGGACCTATAACAATGGTTTTGTCCAAACCGCTGGTATATGGGGGACCTATACCAACAGTTTCGCCAAACCGTTGGTATCGATCCATAATAGAGGACATGCACCAACGGTTTGGCCAAACCATTGGTATAGGTCAGAAAATCAAAGGACCTATACCAACAGTTATCAAAACCATTGGTATAGGTCTATACCAACTGTTTTGAGAACCGTTGGTATTGGTACATTAATTTTTAATGGAATCTCTTTAGAGAGAACATTAAATAAATAAAAATTTAATATATTTATTATAATACTTATATAAATTTATGAAATTATGATCACAAAAATCATTTTAGGTTAGTGGCTGGGTCGTTCAATCATAAACTAGAGGTCCTGGGATCAAATCCCACCGAATTGGTTTTTTGAAAAACATATACCAACAGTATTATGGAACGATTGGTATATATTTTCATATTACTTATAATAACGGTTTTCTGAACTGTTGGTATAGGTCTATACCAATGGGTTTTACAAAACCATTGGTATATACCTATCCTCATGAATTACTTGGCCACGGTCATCCAAACCGTTGGTATAGGCTATTCCATCGGTTTGGAGGCATATACCAACAGTTCCAAACAGTTGGTGTAGGGTATTTTTCCTGTAGTGGAAATTACTAAAGTTACTATTCATAATGCACCAAATCAAAAGTTAACTATTTA
The DNA here is from genome assembly GCA_963277665.1 of Viscum album. Lineage (NCBI taxonomy): Eukaryota > Viridiplantae > Streptophyta > Magnoliopsida > Santalales > Viscaceae > Viscum > Viscum album. The sequence goes on along the minus strand of OY728141.1, from coordinate 1,017,029,581 downwards.
AAGAATTGGATCATATGATTCCAAATATGGAATACATTTCTCCAAATTCAAAAAAAATATGTTTTGGTGATTATTATAAAATTAATTTCCGTTTTCAAACCGGTAATAGCATGTTTTTTAAAAGTAAAAACTACTAAAAGATTGACATGTGTTTGTATAATGTTAAAATTTTAAATTAATTCTAATGAACAAAATTAAATTAAAATAAAATTATATATTCCATTTATAATTTAAAACCATTAAATAACATTATTTAACCATTAAATTTATTTTCATGGAAAATGATGCTTTCAATTAAAATTTAGGGTATTTATATTATTCATCATAACATTATAATTATCAAAAAAGTATCTAAAATTAATCCAATTTAAATTTTGATCTCTCTATTCTAAATAATATATTTATTTAGTAATATATATCATATAATGATTTCAAAAACTAAATTTAAAAGGGATTCTCTGTTAAAAGGGGGTAAATCTACTTTTTTAGAAAAATATTTCATTTGTTCAAAAAAACTAAATTTTTTCTTATATAATATTTACAAAACATATAAAAATTATATTTAATATATAAATTATATATTTTATTAAATAAAAATCCATAAAGGTTTATATTATTGTGTAAATAAAATTATTCTCTTTTATAAATGTTTTCATAAAAACACATCCTTTATATTCAATTTGTTTTTATTTCCATTTCTAACACATTTGGTAACCAATGAATAATTATTTTAAAATGTGTAAAATATATATCAAAATTTAGATGATACTATTTATTATCGTCATTCAAACATCTAGGAATTAACTACCGCTAAAAATAATAGTTATATTATTGTATAATTATTTAGTATAACTCAAAGATGTGTGCAACGGAATATTTCAGAGAAACCTATTATTGCATGATGAATATGCTATCCAAAAAAGCATCCACTTTAATGTAAAATTTATATATTATTAATAAATATTAATTAAAAATTTAAAGTATATTCTGAAAATATTTTGGTCGTTACATAAGTATTATGTGCATAATCTATATTATCACACACATATTGTCTCATGTACTGAAATATAAGATACCGGGATATCTTCTTATATTATTTTAAAAATGTACTCAAACTGATAAAATTTGTAGATGTCCTAGTGTGTCATGTTTTTTTATACTCCCACTTATAACAGTATTTGTGGACCTGTGTGACTTGGAATGTCTGTAAACTATTGTAAAACCTGATCCATGTTGTGGATCATTATTTTTATTTTATATAAACTTCTTAGTGGATTTTGATAACCTATTAGAGAGGAATAAGCCTTGACTTGAAAATAAACCAATTGTATTCAATATTTCTTTTGGGTTTTACAATTTTGTTTTAATTTATTTCCTACTTAAAAATGAAAATTGTTTTAGCTATAAAAAAATACACTTTGATTATTTATCTTAATTTTTGATCATATTGTATTTTTATAATGTAAATTGATTTCAAATGATCTAATAATTTTATATACTTTTAATATGAGACATAATAAATCATTTGAAAAATCATTCTAATGATTATGATATATATCATACATTATATTTTGATAAATTGGGCAGTATTTAATCTTTTTATGGATTTAAAAATAATCCATTTTAAATAAAAAGAATTTATTGGGTACTAAATTCACCCTACACTTGATATAATCACTCCATCTAACAATCACAATCCTTGGTTATAACGCAAATACCATCACATAATAAAATTCATTCAAATGTGTTCTATAAAATTAAAAAACCTTCACTATATCTTAACCCATGAAATATATTTTTTTCATAAACATTTATCATATCATAACCTATAGAAAAGAGGTATATTTTATAATCATATCATCATTTCATCATAGAATAGGAAATGAAATGAAGTGGGATTCATATTATTTCTGTTATGTCATGACCCGTAGAAGATAATTGTGTCACATAAACATCTTTTCATCATAAACATAAACCCTTAAATGAATGAATAAATATTTTTTATCCTTTGAAAATATATGCATCAAATCATAAATTATATCAATGAAAGACATATTAAATAGAGATGTATTTTAAAATATAACTTGGATCTTTCCCTATGGAAAATAAAATTTCATTGAAAATCAATTTCTAAAACATAATCTATATTCATAATCCCTTTCTTTGATGATAACATTGAAAAAAATCCATGTAATTTGTAAAAATATCTCTTAAAAAATTTATGAGGGAAATATCATTTATGATTTGAAAAAATAAATTTTATACTAAACCATGTTATAAATATTTTTCATTGAAAACAACCTTGAAAACATATAATAGAATATTTGAAAAAATGATTTGTCATGATATCAGAAAATTATGTTCATGTCGTACAAGTTATAATGAAGATTGGTTTCACTATTTTGGTAAAATCCAAGTAGACATATTTGGAAAAAGGTGTGATGATTTCTTTCAATTTATTTTTGTAAAATTTAAATCATTTAAAAAATCATAGGATAATAACAAAATAATTTTGAAAACATTTATAGAAAACATTTTTTTGAAAAAAATTTGATTTTTGACCAAAGAGAGAAATTATGTTACATTTTATTAAAACATTATTGTAAATAATTTTAAGTAATAAAATAGGGAAAATAGGAATATCACTTAAAAATATCATTAAAATCTTATGTAGAATAATATTGATCAGTTTATTCATATATGTATCATAATATCTAATCATGGAAAATATAATCATAAACAATCCCAATAAATGATGAGATTGTGACATATAATCTTTATCAAATTACAAACTTTGTATCATAAGCCTCAAGGAGGAATAACATAAAGTAAGACATAAAATATCATTATTATAATTAAATTCATGATATTACATGTCATATTTTTTTATATACACCTTATAAAATAATATAGGTTCATAACATAACAAATGTCACAATAAAGGGAAATTGAGACAAAAATCACTCAAAAAATTAGTAATCTTTTCATTAATGATCCCTAATAAATAATAACATAAAATTAAACTTTAAATATCAATAAAATAATTTTATTAATTATATAACATGTAAATGGGGTAGTATGTACCACACACAAAATAACCAAGTGGTGAATTTTCATGACTTTGTGAAATAAAATTTATACTTGAAATCCCTCATCGTAAGTATTTAATTTATTTTAGCTCAATATAATATCATGTATAATAAATATAGGGTTGTTATACATCTATTATAGAATGATATTTAAAATTATCATACCATATTTTATTTTTATATGACTTTTTGTTATCCATTTATTAAAAATTCCAAGTTAAATTTACGTTTTGGGTAAAAACCTCTTTGTTTTCATATATGTTATGATTTTTTGTTTGTTTTCCCCTTACTTTAATAATGATTTAATAATATACATAATTTTAACAATGATAAAAATATAATATATATTCATTATATATTTATTTATAGGTATCCATAATATTCAGTGATGGAAATTGAAATACAACGTTCATGGAGACATTAGGTCGTATGTATGCATGAACATTATTTCCATTTTCTTATAGAATTGAAATAAAGAAAGGTAAATGGTATAATATAATTATATAATAATTTTATGTCATTTATATCACATTTTTTTTCTTAAATACATCTTTAATAACTTTTATTTAAATTGTGAATGAATCACATCACTTCACGTGGGGTAGTCTGCCATATACACGAGCAACATCATCAAATTCCAAAAAAAATGTAATCAATGAAGGTATGTGTGATATAATAAATCTAGAATCATAATAATATTAAAAATATAATATATAAAAAAATTAATTCATCACTATTTCCAACCATAATATGAGGTAGTAGAAAAACAAACAACATCTGATCGAGTGGTGATGGTTTGACGCACACAAGGATAATGATTTACTAACCCATTTCATTAAAATGGAGATGGTTTTCAGTAATTATCTTAATAGGAATATATATAATTATATTAAATATGATTAATTTATTATATAATAATGGTGTAATAATAATTTATTTTTGTTGAGGAAAAAATTAAATAAAATTGCTCATTGAAGAATGTTACCTGTTTTTTGGGTATCCTCCATACGATTTCACCAAAATCCTTCTTAGTTAAGAATGATGTAAAAAACAATGGATTGATTCTTAAATGATTATAAGAGATAATTGTTAATGTTATTTCGGAACATTTTTACTAAACTAAAAAGGTTCATATTTATGAAGAGAATATGTGTAGGGGTGTCCTTCTATATTTTATTTTAGTGGAACACTTGTAATATTTTTGAAAGAGATAATTTCAAAATATAATCACATAACAAGTAACCAATAATGAAATATTATATATCCTAGAATTTATAGTGTAAAAATATCTCAATAAAATAAATTTTGGTTGATTTTTTATTCATTTTTTCCCTTCTATTTTTAGTTTAACCTCCCCCCCAAGTAAAACTATTTTTACTTTAACTACGATATATAATTTTAATTACATTATCTGTTATATTTGGTAAACAAAAAATATGATATTTTTTTATTATATAAATTATTATTATTCAAAAAATGGAATAAGTTTTTCCAAATTCTAGTAACTAAAGTGGGAATTTAAAATTTAAAATTATTCTTGCATATTATATAAGAAATAATGGTTTTAAATAGAAATTTTTTAAAAGTTTACAATGTTTTTATATGAAAATTATATAATAAATTGATTATAATGACAGAAAATGTATTAATATATGTATAATTGAACTAATTTCAATATAAAATCAAATAAAAATTTAACTTAATATTATAAATCACATAAATCAAAGGTCATTTTTCAATTATAAATTGTGATTTTTCTCTATACATCCAAATTTTGTTCTTTTTAAAAAAATCCAAAAAATAAACCCTATGAAAATTTTGAACTTATGGTTTTAAAAAATAAAATAATTTTATCAAAAAAATATTTTAAAAATGTGTAAAAATAATTTTAAAATATGTGCACCATAAGTAAAAATTATCTTTTTAGAAAAATAGAGTTTTAAGCCTTAAATAGGATTTATTATTATATCTTATCTAGAAAAAAAATGATAAATGTTAATTAGTTGATTGAATATATAATATATAAATTTAATTAAAATAAATTACCAAAAGTGTACTATTTAATTTATTGAGGTAAAACTTATTTGTTTTCAAAAATATATTTTCTAATAGACATATTTCCTTTATTTTAAAATATGTATTATTTTTTTAATTAATTCTCCACTAAATAATTATTTATATATGAATTTGTAAACCATATATTTTTATGATTTAAATAATCCTATTAATAACCACCTTACTAATAGCTAGGTGATATTTATCTTATTATATAATAAAATTTTAATAATATGACAGGTTTTGTTTAAACTCAGTGTATCGTGTATCACATAATAATCTCAGTGATGCCTGTAAGACAATATAAACTCATTGTTGGGTATAATGAAAGCTATAATTAGAGTATCATGTAGGAAAATATAAAAAAAAGATTAAATTCATATGTAAAAAACATATTTCATAAAATACTAAGGTACTCCATTCAACCCCCCTTAAAATAAATTTCTACCTCAAAATTAATCTCAGTCATCAAAGGTATAACATTTGAAAAATTACCTAATAGAAAACCACATCATTAAAATGAATAATACAACATCCTTTAAAAATTGAATCTTGGAAACATAACAATTACCTAAAGTAAATGAAAACTAGGTTTCCATATAAGAAAAAATAGGTTGGAATTAATGATATAAACATGGAAGAAAAGAGAAAATAATTACAGAGAGTGATAATGATCAATGATCATAAGAAAGTGGGTGATGTATAGAAGGTTGGTGACAAAAAAACCATAGGCCAAAGAGGTGTCAAAAATGTCATTGATATCATTAAAAATGATGATAATATAAAAAAATTATTTGGGGATCATTTTTCCAAATTTTAATAAATTTTTACATGAAGATATAATTACTTGATTTCATTCCATTTCATAAGCACAATCCATCCCTTTGGATACGAATTTATCAATTGGTACTTTATCATATACTCCAATAAATGAAGTTGAACTTTTTATTCCTATAGAATGTACAGATTATAAGTTCCATATATAGAATGATAATACATTACAACTAACATAACTTGTCATCACAAAAAATGGTAAGGGGAGGTAATCCAATATGAATAAATATTTTTATGGGGAAGTAATACATTAACATTTAATGCCTCCTCCAAAGTTAAAATTAAACTATATCATAAATTATTATATTTACGAACCATACGAAATATTAAAATCCAAAACCATAAAAGTAATGTCACTGAATTTATCAAAATCAACTTAACATTAATCCCTAATATATCATAACTTGGAACTTCATTTTCAAATTCCAAACATTTCAATACCTTCATAATATATTATTTTTAATCCTGGTAACAACAATAATTATCAAAAAACCATGTTGAAGTCATAAATTCTTCTTCTTTCCATACATAAAACACTAGTTTTTGGATATATTACTTAAATGAAAAATTGTATTAAACTACATAAATGACAAAATAAAACACATTGTAAATAAATTCATTATTTGTTATGAGTTCATTAATACTATTTAATTTAATTTATCAATATATATCATCTATTTATTTAAACTAAACAACATTTTATCAAACTTGGGAACATATTAAGGGTTATATTTCTATAATGAAAATATTACCTTATTATTAAATCACTTTTCAAGGCTATCAGTATCATGTAAAATATTATTTAAAATTATTAATGAAAATTTTATATTAAACAATACTTATATATTTCATGACTCCTACTCTTGGAATTAAAATACATAAATATTATAATCATACCACTTCTTTCATCACAATTAACCAGGATTCTTCTTATTATTCATTAACACCACATCCTTTTATATATAATTTTTAGTCTCCTCAAGATCAGAAATATAACAATTACACATACAACCATTATTATTATCTTCATGACAATTCCATTTAGGACATATATTTCTGTAATTCCACAAATATCAATATTTAAATTATTAAATGTTTGATGACAATATATAGATACTATTAATCTAAACATTTCATTAATAAAACATTTCATTTTCACATTGACATTACATTATTTTTGTCCTTATTTTCCATAGTAATAGTATATTTTCATTCCTCTAAGACATCCAATTGGTTTTTTCTTCCCACATTCAAGATACATAGGAATTTTAATATTTTTTCCTCCATGGCCTCCACTACCCACACTCTAAGTGAACTCTTTTCTTATTTTATTTTATGAGTTTGAGATTTACCTAACGTACACATTGTTAGTCATGTTCCATGATAATTAATTATACATAATTACCACTTCATTCAATCCATTAATCATCCCATTTGGATTCTCATCTATAAATGTTACATCACTGTCAACTTTATCCTAGTCCCTTATACTTTGATCCAATCAATAAAAATCATTGTGTGAGCAAAATAATTCATAGTGAAAAACTACATAATCATGAAAAAAAATCACTTATAGGATGTTTGAATCATGAACACTCCTTTTTAATATATAATAACATATGTTTATCCTAGTTCATTAATATTCATCATATATTTATATCCTTCATGATAGTTCATAACGTTATTATTAATTATCAAATAATATCCCATGGGAGCGTCACAACAGGTGTCCATAAAGGTTGGTCTTGGTGCACTAGGTGATGATCGAGTCTAGATGAATGTTTAATATATTGATTTATTACCCCTAGGTACCCTTGTTCTAGAGTTATATCCACTTGTAGTATGTAAACAGAGATATAATTTCAAGAAATCACTTACTCTATCCATTACCAAAATTCCATGATATTTTCCTATACTTTAAATCATCCTTAACTTTAACCTTAGAGACTCCCTTAAAATATCCTTAAAAATATCCCTTGGGATACCACCAAACATTTCTAATCCTAATTTACAATGGTTAGATAAAAATTTTCTCTAATACTAATAATATCGACCATGGATTTTCATAAATTGATATTTCATTATTTTATATGAATATTAATTACATTATAGAAACACATGCCTAATCACCGTATTAGTTTAGTACCCTTGGAAACTTGGAACCCAATCTACTTAATTCAAGAATTATATTCATAATATCCCATTACCATATTCCCATTTAGCACTCTTTCATAAAAGCATTATTCAAAACCAGTGGAAAGAAAACATAAGAATGGGTGAGATCAGATGCTCAGTAAGGGTAAAAATGATATATTTATGTATAAAATGAACATAAGGGTAAGGGAACATGAGAATAATATTTTAAAACCAAAAAATTCATATCAAGTATAATAATCTTGAGTCCTAGAAAAATATTGGCAGATCATATGATATGAATTAAAAGATAATTAATGAACCTGATCCATGTGAACATAAAATTGTCATAAATCATCGAATTATAGCACATAGGGAAGTATATAAAATCATTAAATTATTATCTAATGGACATTTCAATAAGTTATAAAGTAATTCAATGGGTTTCTATGACTTTAGGGAGGGACACACCGCCATCACCAGTGTAATATATATCCTCATATTAGAATCCACTCAATCCACAAACCATCATAGTATTCAAACTTCACTCCCAAGACCATCATAGGAGACATAGTCCTTTACTGAACCAAGTTCACTCCCCATTCAAGACTTATATATCTCATCAGATATAAATCATTACCCAATAAATTATATGAAGATATATTTCCCACACATATTTGGTCATATCATAGCCCCTATCCTTGGTTATAGAATAACCACAATCCATGGTTATAACATAACTACCATCACATAATAAGAGTTATGCACATCTATTCCACAAGATTATAAAACATTCATCATATCATAACCCATTAAATTAAATGGTTTTTATAAAAATTATATCATATTGTAACCTGTGGAAAATAGTTAGGTTTCATAATCATTTCATTATTTATTCATAGCTTTACCCGTGAAAAGAAGTGGGTTTCATAAGAGTTATATCATGGCATCACCCATCGAAGATAAATGGGTTTCATAAATATATTTTTTTCATTATAAACATAAAGTATTAAGAGAAATAATAATAATAGAATACTTGGTTCATTACTTCAGTAATGTATAAATTATATAAATTATATAATATTATATAGAGAAGGATTTTGAAAGATCACTTGGAAAATATCATAATAAAAAAATTCATTATAAATATATTTTAAAAATATAAAACATTTTCAAAATCAATTTCACAAAAATTAATATTAAAAACTTGTAAAGGAATTTTTTAAAATATCAGTTAAAACATTTCCTGGTAAACGCATCCTTTTCTATTTGAAATATATTTTTAAAAATTTTAATATTTTAAACAATATTTTTAATTGAAAATAAATTTAACATCCTATGAAAATAAATAATATGACATTTTCTTATTTAATAATATTTTTAAATTACTTTTTAATTTTACTTTAAGGGGATGCTATGTTCGATTGCGTACAAGATGCACAACAACGAGTTTCTTTTAAATCTAACATTGCACACAATGTTGGGTCATACTAAAAAATAATAATATAATATTATTCTAAATGGTTGTTAACACCTAGTCGTTGTAATTTTGGGAATTAACAGATCTAACTATAAAATGACTATAACTATTTGTTATATGTTTTTAAATTTATCCAATAAAAGTAAGTGTCTTAAAATGTGAATGAATCTAATTTTAAGCATAATTTACATTAAAAGGTTGATTTACTGCCTTTTAATGTAGAACCCTCATTAAATCTAGTTTTGTTAACTTTTATATGTTCCATTTGACAAAATAAAATTCTTCTATAGAATCGGGACATCAAAATTTACTTTTGGTAAAAATTTTGTATTTTTTTGATAAAATTCATTTCTTCATGAATAGTGAAAAATACTGTATTTTAATTCAAAAATATTTTGTAATATAATTTATTTATATGGATATATTGACTTTTTAAATGGTTTTAAACTGTAATTACATTATATTTTTACCATTTAATACAATTCTGGTCATTTGAAGAAATTTCTCGTTGAAATTGGGCATAAACAAGTGTCAAAATTTTGATAGATAATGTTTCTCATAAACACGATATATTTTTTGACAACGGGATTTAATTTTAGGTTAATTAATGCAACATATATGATATTAATTTGTTAAAATAGACATCATTTTTGAATTTGGAATATCATATATTGGTTAGGATGAGGTTTCGGTATATGTCTAAAAAACAAAAAATGTTGATTAATAGTGAAACAAATAAGTAGTTGTTAAAAATTAACTTCTTCATTTAAAAGAAATTTTACTGCTTATGTGAATTGAATTTTTAAAATCTGACATACATGGTTGTTATTAGTATGTCTGATTATGTTCAATAAGGTAAGAATAATTTATTTGGTGAATAGTAACTTCTGACTTTTTTTACCGCAGATCAAGGTAAATAGGGTAATTAAAGTTAAAAATTATATTATAATAATAATAAATTACCTTAAAACTTGTCCTAAACTTATTAGATGTGTCATGGCCAACTGTGGAAATCCTTGGGTTGATTTTAGGATCTCATGGAGCCACATGGGAGTGATAATGACTCTTTAGATTAATTAATTTAAATTAAAGACAGAAATGACACAAAAAAATATCTTTTAGTAAATTAATTTTTACATGAGGTTATATAAGATATCCTTTCAAATATAAATATTTATTGGAAATATGAAACATTTTTTTACATCATAATAATTTTTTTATAATTTTCAGACTTCAAATGAATAAAATTATTTATGACCCAAAATGATGTAGTATTTACTTCATTAATAAATGATTTAAATAAATAACATTATAAATATTAAAATAACCTCCAAAACCTGTCCAATTATTCTTGGATGAATATATTTCTTCCATGAGTTATGTTATAATTGACCTTAATGAGTTTTGTACCTTTATAAATATAAAATCATTATACAATAAAATAGTATTTTCACACATTCCTAAAGAACCCCTCCCCCCCTTTATAAAAACCCCTAAATTATAACCCATTCCTAACACCTCTCAAGCCCCTTGGATCATCCAAACCCTGCTCAAATAATATCTCAATATCCCTTTGTTCTGCCTAAAAGATTTATCTTAGGCATAGGACACTTAATGGAGTCCATTTGGTTCAAACCAAATGGAGTTACCCGAATTAATGGTAACAGTTTCTATTAAATTTTATTGTTTTATTATACTTATCAAATCCCTAAACTCTTACTATTTCATTCTTTTATAACAACACAAATATCCTAAATATACTAGGAACTTTTTATGAGATGTATTTTATCTAAAATTACACACAACTTCCTCTAATGTGTAACGAACATACAATTTCTGTGAATGGTGAACTACCGCCTCACGAAACGATGATTGTTCGAATAACTCCTACTACCTCTAATATTGGCCATTATGATGGAAAAATATTTATATATGATATATATATATATATGTTATGTTTATTTTGTCATTATTATTCGCTATTTTTTCATTTATAGAATACCTTTATGGTTTCCATTATAGGTAAACAAGATAATTTCATTTGAGGAAATGCGGACTACCGCCCCCTCAAGTGATAGGTATCGTTCATACCAAACATGGGGCATATAAAAGAATGAGCTATTGATATTATATATGATATTATTCTTGAATTATAATATAACTATTTATAATTATGTTTTGATTAAATTATAATATGAAATAGTATTGAATGTATCGTTAAGGCATATGTATGACTTACCATCTCCATGAACAGTTAATTTCATTTCCTATCTCCAAATGTTATGTATTGTTATTAATAAATATATATAAATTATAGTATTATATATATGATATATAAATCATAGATATAATTATGGAGATAATGGAATCTTGACCAAATGGACAACATGTAATTATAAGGTGTTCATTTTTTACTCAAGTACCAAATATCAAAAAAACGTCCGTTTTTTACATAAATGATTGAATATTGTTTATAAAATGGTAATAAGTGATATAAATGGATTAATAAACTTGAAAAAGTGGTCTTAATAAATTAGAAATTAACTTATGTTTATTATTTAGGAATAAATAGGAACAAATAAGTCAAGTCTAACACGAGGTAAGGGATTTCTTATCTCAATTTAAATACGGTGATATTTCCATTGTTCACCACTTATTAATATCTTGTGGTGTATTTTGTACTGAAATTTGATATATATTATAATTATTATCATTATATTAATGGTATTATATGACTCATTTGGTGGGTATTTAGTTTTGGTCATACGACTCGGTTGATTACAATGTGGTAATGGGTTTTCATCTCACTTTTTATTCCCATGAGATTCATGCTGTATTTTCCACTATTTCCTTTTGTGTGGTGTATGTAACTTCCATGATTTTATCATTTTTGTAATATAATTTAATTTATGAGTATTTATATTTTCATTGAATTATCCTTCTTCCATGGGGTGTATGTTTCGTATGTTACCAAATCAGTAAGGGAGCCCCTCACCCTCTTCTTTTTAAATGAATTATTTTTGTTATGTTGTTTAATTTAAATCTTATTATGTTGGAATATGTTCCTATATATCCTTATTGATTTAATTTTTATGTCCATGTAATGATATTCCCTTCTCTCATTCAGAAATTCATTTTCTGAATTTTAATGTGACACTGTCAGGCTATCGAATTTCTATAAGAGAACTTCTTCATCCAATTTCAGTTCTTTGGGTTAAACTTATACATCTTAATTATATAGTACTATGAATATGTGGGAACAAACATGGATTTATTTACACATAATATCCACTTATATTGGTTTTAATTATATTTTCCATACATAATTATGTCATTGATTTATCATTAATCTAAGAATATCGTCTTTATAAGGGATTTCTTCTTAATTTACATTCCATTGAGACTTCATTATTGTTATGTTCCAATTCACTCTTATATGGTTTATATAATATCCTTTGAAATATTATATCATGAATCCATTTATTCTCATGATATTATAAATTTCTGATTATATTTTATTCTCAATTATTTTTATTCAAGCATCTCTCATTTTGTTAAAAACTCATTAACAAAAATATAATTTTAAATGATTTAAAGAATTATTATTCTAAATCATTCTCATTTATGTCGATGATTAAAAAATGGGTTTTAGGATTTATTTATATGGACATTAATTTTTTTAAATGTTAATTACATAAAAAGTTTCAAAGTGGTATGGGACACTTTGATTTCATTAATCTCTTTATTTAATGTTTTAAATGGTTTTGAAAATGGTTTTGATAAATCATTGTCTATTTGAATATATAGAATTGATATATTGTGATTTTAAAGTGGAATTTTATCTTTTTTTATTGTCTTATTTTTTATGAATATTGGGGATTTTTTACATATACGGGTGGTTCCGTGATAAACCTAGGGTGGGTGAGCATAAGATAGCTCTCTAATGCATTGTGTAACGTGATGGAGGTAAACGTTAATATTTTTACTAGGAGATTTAGGGAATATAATGTGATGGGTATTCTAAATGTGGCTCCCTATGTAGCTGTGATAACAATAATGTAAGTATGTTATGAATTCCATATGTTACCTTTCTGATTTATTATTTATGTATGTTTCTCATTAATCATAGAATTTCATGAGGTAAGTTATGATTGAAAAGTATGGTTTCGTTATTTTTTATTTATTTATGGGAAATGTTTATATTCATTATTTTATAACCCTTATTGGTCTTTTTTTCTCATCCCATGTTTTGAAATGTTTTTCACGGGACATAAAGATGAATAGGGTCAAGGATGAGATCAAGGAAAATTAATTCTATCTAAAAATAGATCTAATCATGTATCTTTTTTTAAAGAGTTTTTATTTTATGAAAAATGGATACATGGTAGTAGTGTCTAAATGTAATGTTCAAGTTGTTATGTAATAGTTATGGCATAATTATCTAAAACTATAAACCTAAAAGGATCCAAAATCTGATTTCTTGACCTAATTCATGATTATGTGATATTTATGGTCGGTCCCTTCTAGTTGGTATAAGAGGTCAGTTTAGATAACTTTAGTGATTAGGGTATTATTTATGCATAAGTGACATAACCATAATGGTTAGGATTTTAGAAAGAGTCATAGTTTTTTAATAAAGTGAATAAATTTAAAATTCCATGAATAAGTATATTATAGTATTTACCCTCCTTATAAGATATTATGGGAAGATTTTAATGATATAATCACACTTAACTTTTTGGTTTTATTAAATGGATAGATCTAGCACGCACGAAAGTAACATTCGATGAGAAAAAAACTTTTATTGTTTTCTGAATTAAATGGGAGTTGTAATGATAACTATTGTGGTTATTCTCAACCAACTATATATAGTCATGATTGACCACCTATAGCATGGTGATTTTCATAATTCATTGTATATGCGAGAAACAAATCCCCACAGAAGATCAAGAAATAATCATTTAGGTAATTATATTCAAAACCATATGTGTCAAGGATGTGTAAAAAATCCCATATAAAAATGTTTCAAAGGGACGAGAAGATGCTAGAAATGTGGAAATGAAGGTCATAAATCAAGAACCTACCATGGAAAATGGATGAATCCAGTTGACTCTAGGAAAGGGAAAGAAGTTTTTTATGAGGGTGCAATGGAATGTTTTAAATGTGGTGTGCATGGTCATTATAAAAATAGATGTCCTATGAAGAAGGTTTGGGAATGTGATGACAATTATCATACAAATATATGTTTACCAATAACTAATTACATTTTAATTGAGGATTAGGAAACTTACAATGACCAATTAATGTTATGGATTATTTCTTAACTAATGTTTAGGCTTTACTGAATCATAGGATATGATTCATGATTCTGTTTGTAGGAAAGAAGTATTTCAATATATGTTGGAATGGAATGGTTAATGGATCATGATGAACGTTGATGAGTAAGAAGTCAACATATATGGGATTCAAGTGTTATGGTAGATTTTAGGATGGTGAAATGCTTAAGCATATTAAGTCTCTTTTGATGATGGGATTACATTAGAAGACTTTTTATAGTATTTGTAACCCAGTATTTTGATATATGAAAATTTTATTCAAGGAATAATTATCTTTTCTTTTGTTGATATAGTTATAAAGAACCTATTGGGTTTATATGACCTCTGAAATTAAGGCAATTACAGGTTAACACATTTTGGGATGCAAAATGAAATTTAATAGATAACCTTTAAAAAAATTTATTTTTGATGAATTTATCTCTTTTTTGAAAATGTTATAAAATTATATAGTTTTTGAAAAATGAAAACACGCAGACTTCATGACAACCCATCGCATTGGTCAAAGCTGCAGGAATCGAAACCACAACCAATGTGCGACTGGGATTTATCACCTACCGCTGAACTATGTGAAGTACCTCATTATTATGACTAATTCTTTTTAGTTAGATGATTTAATGAATTTAGAATATGTTAATTTTGGGTTATTTATGGAATTGATTAACCTATCATAGAAAACATTTGATTGTGTTAATTACACTTTATTAGGAAACATGAATAGTAACTGATGATTTTTTAGAGATAAATGTTATAATTTAACATTTAAGACAATGTGATTAAATCCTTTTGAGATTTGGTTTTCAATATTAGTTTGGATTACATTGAAGAATTTTATGGAAAACTGTTTATTGAATGGTCTTTGTTGAACTTTGGGTTTTGTTTGAATTTTTTTGTAGACTAAGAGTAGTTTTTTTGTAAAATAATTTCCTTCTTCGGTATAATCTGATCCCATACTAACCATTTTTGTTTTGTATCGGGTCTAAAGACATGTGAAAATATAGTTCTTATTTTGGTAGATCATGTGATACTCTAGATGTTGATTCTAGAACTTCAGCTGTGACCAAGTAATCTTTAATACACATCGTTTGAAGAAAAAAATGAGTTTCTGGTAGGAATTTAGTAAAGGATGAAAGTCAACATGACAAGTAAGCATGATTCCTTATGTTTCTAGTTATTATTATAAAAGAAATCCTCAACTTTATGAAAAGTAAATTAAAATAAAAACTTTCTCTATTAACTTTTCATACTATGGAATCAAAGACCGTTTAAACCATCACATGTTTGTGATTTTCTGTTGGTTAACGTTCTCCTAATCATGTTTTTTATAACTCTCCATCAAAACATGATGATTTTTTTCTCCTCCATATCCATGTTTTCAGGGAATCCTAGAATCTTTTGTCTTGGGTGACACTAGTACTTCTCTTAATTTATTTTGAAGTGATAGTTTTATTGACTCTTTTTTTGATGTGAGACTTTCAATGATGTTTCCGAGCCTATTTTTAAAATTGTGAGGATGAAATTCCCAAAAGGGGGGAAGGATGTAACATCCCAAGTAAATAAAGAATATGAAAATTTCATATTTATGAATATTTGTAATTTAATTATAAATTTTAATTTATTGGGATGCTCTGTTCGATGGAGTACCTGATACACAACAATGGGTTTATTTGAAATCTTACATTTCACACAACATTGGGTCATACTGAAAAATAATAAAATAATAATATTTTAAATGGTAGTTAACGCCTTGTCATTGAAATGGAGGGAATGGGCAGAACTAACTACAAAATTATTATACATGTTTGTTAAATATTTTTACATTTATCCAATAAAATTTAGAGGCTTAAAATGTGAATGAATCTAATCTTAAGCATAATTTACATTAAATGGTTGACTTACAACTTTTTAATGGAGAACCCTATTTAGTTATAATTTGGGTAACTTTTATATGTACCATTTGAAAGAAAAAAATTCTTTTTTTGAATCGGGATAACAAAATTTATTTTTCGTAAAATTTTGGAATTTTTCTGATTAAATTCATTTTTTGTTGAATAGGGAAAAATACTTTATTTTAATTCAAAACTGACTTTTAATATAATTTATTTATATGGTTATATTATCATTTTAAATAGTTATAAAGTGTTATTATATTATATATTTACCATTTAATCCAATTCTAGTCATCAGAAAAATTTTACTTTGAAATTGGGCATAAACAAGTGTCAATCTTTTGACAAATATTGTTTCTTAAAAACATGCTATTTGTTTTGACTACGAGAATTAATTTTAAATTAATTAATCCAACTTTTATATTTTATATTTTTTAGAATATAAATAATTTCTGAATTTAGAATTTCAAATATATCTTAGGAATAATTTTTGATATTTTTCTGATAAACTTCAATTTTGGTTGAATAGTGAAACCACTAAGTAGTAGTTAAACAATTGGATTTTTCTTCTAAATGATATTTTTCTGCTTCTGTGAATTGAATTTTGAAAATAAGACAGACATGGTTTTTATTTTTATGTAAAATGTGGTTCAATAAGATGAAAATAATTTTTTGGTGAATAGTAACTTTTGACTTTTATTTACCGCGGTTAAAGGTAAATAGGGTAATTTATAGTTAAAAATATATTATAATAATACAAAATTAATATAAAACTTGTCCTAACCTTATTTTATAAGTCATGACCGACCATGGGCATCCTTGGGTATATTTTGGGACCTCATGGAGCCACTTGGGAGTGATAATACCACTTTAGATTATTTAATTTAAAGTAAAGACAAAAATAACAAAAACAAATATCCTTTAGTATATTAAATTTAAATGGGGTTATATAAGTTATCATTCCAACTATAATTGTTCATCGGAAAGATAAATAGTTTTCCTACATCATGGTATTTTTTATAATTTATAGATATAAAAAAATAAAATTATTTTCGACTCAAAAATGATGCAGTATTTCCCACAATAATAAATGATTTGAATAAATAAGATTATGAATATTAGTATATCATACAAAAAATTTCCAATTCTTATTGGATGAATTTATTTATTCCATTATTCATCTTATCTTTTACCTTAATGATTTTCGTATTTTTATAAACTGCAAATCATTATATAATAAAATAATATTTTCATACATTCCTAAAGAACCCCTCCTCCACCTTATAAAAAGATCTCACTTATAACCCATTCCTTGCACCTCTCAAGACCCTTGTATTGTCCAAACCCTACCCACGTAAGCTCTAAAAATCCCTCTATTCAGCCTAAAATCATTACCTTAGGCATAAGGCACTTCAAGAAGTTCTTTTGGTTTAATCTAAAGGTAGTTACCCGAATTAAAGTTAACAGTTTCTCTTATCTTCTATTCTTTTATTTTACTTCTCCAACACCTAAATTATTTTTATTAATTTATTGAATAAAAAAACTAGTATCCTCAATATAAAATTATGTTTTTATGAGAATTATTAGAACTAAAATTACACACCCCTCCATTTAATGGGTAAAAAACATACGGTTTCTGTGGATGGTGAAATACTGCCTCCCGAAACGATGATTGTTCAAATATTTCCTACCGCCTCTCCTGGTGTGCATTATGATGGAAATATATATATATATATATATGAAATATATATATTTTTTATTTTTTCTTTATGCTTTTGTATTTTTTCATTTATATCATTCGTTTATGGTTTCCATTATGGGTAAACGTGACAATTTAATTTGAGGAAGTGTGGACTATTCCCCCCTCAAAGTGATATGACTCGTTCATACCATACATGGGACATATAAATGATGGAGTTATTTAAATTATATATGATATTATACTAGAATCATAATATAAATATTTATCATTAATTTGTCATTAAATTAAAATACTAAAGAGAAATGAAGTAGTGTTCATGCGTTTGTACGGCTTACCGTCTCCTTGAACGGAGCATTTCATTTCATATATCCAAATGTTATGTACTATTATAAATACATATATATACTGGATATATATGTGATATATATGATATATAAATAATTAATATCATTCTGTAGATAATGAACTCATGACCACATGGACAACTTCTAATTATAAGTTGTTCATTTTCTACTTAAGTTCCAATTATGGAAAAATGACCATTATTACCCTAAAAGATTAAATATTGTTTATAACATAGTAATAAGTGATATAAAAATAATAATAAACATGAAAAAGGGTTATTAATAAAGTATAATTTAACTTAATTTTATTATTCAGAAGGAATAGGGAACATACAAGTTAAGTCCGACATGAGGTAAGGGATTTCTTATCTCACTTTCAATTCCTTGAGATTTCCATTATTTACCAATTATTTTTTTCATGTGGTGTATTTTGTTATTCAATTTGAAATATATTATCATGATTCTCTTTATATTCATTTTATTCTATTATTTATTTGTTGTGTATTAACTTTTTGTCATTTGAGTCGATAGATTACAACATGGTAAGGGGTTTTCATCCCACTATTTATTCCCGTGAGATTCCTGCAATATTTTCCACTATTTCTTTTTTTGTTGTGGATGTACTACAAATGATTGTATTATTTATTTAATATTCATTAATTTAAGAGTATTTACATATTCATTGAATTATCCTTCTTTCAATTGGTGTATGTTTCGTTACTTACCAAATCGGTAAGAGAACCTTTCACCCTCTTCTTTTTAAAAGACTCCTTTTTGTTATGTATTTTAATATACATATTATTATGTTGGGATATGTTCTTATATATCCTTATTACTGTAAAGTTTGCGTAAAAGTGATGAGATACCCTTTTCTATCTCATGAAATCATTTTCTGAAGTTTAATGTGACACTGTTAGGCTGTCAAATTTCTGTAAGGGAACTTTTTCACCCAATTTCAATTTGTTGGGTAAAACTTCTACTTCTCGATTATGTCGTAATATAAATATGAGTGAATAATCTATGATTTTTTACTCTTTATATCCACTTATATTGGGTGTATTTTTATTTTTCACACATAATTATGACATTTATTTATCCTTAATCTAAGGATACCATCTTTATAAGGGATTTCGTCTCAATTTAAATTACATTGAGACTTTATTATTGTTATGCTAAAATTCACTCTTCTATGGTGTGTATAATATCCTTAGGAATATGATATCATGAATCCCTATGTTCTCATGATATTTTATATTTATGATTAAATTTTTTTCCTCAATTATTTTTATTCAAGAAGCTCTTATTTTGTTTAAAAATTTATAAAAAAAAATATCAAATTAAATGTTTTAATGATTTATTCCTCTAAATATTTCACATTAATATCCATGATTTAAAAAATATTTTTATGATTTATTTATATGGAAATTAATGTTTTAAAATGTTAATTCCTTTAATAGTTTCAAAGTGTTATGGGATACTATAATTCAAAAAATATCTTTATTAAATGTTTTAATTTTTTTTGAAAATGGTTTTGATAAAGCATTGTATATTTCAATATCTTGAACTGATATATTGTGATTGGTATGTGGAAAATTTATCTTTTATTTGTGATTGTGTTATGTGTTATGATTATTGGGCATTGTTTATGTATTTGGGTTGTTCTGTGATAAACCTAGGGCGAGTGAGCATGAGAAAGCTCTCTAAGGAATTGGGTAACCTGACAAAGGTAAACGTTAATGTTTCTCATAAGAGATTTAGAGAATATACTGTGATGGGTATTCCAAATGTGACTCCTTATATATCTGTGATAACTACAATGTATGTATGTTATGAATTCCATACGTTTCATTTATGATTTATGATTTCTGTATATTATTCATTAATCTAATGATTTCATAAGGTAAGTTATGATTGAAATGTATGGTTTCATTGATTTGTATTTATTGATGGGATAAAGTTTATTTTCATTATTTTATAACCCTTAATGATATTTGTTTTCTCATTCTAGGTTTTGAATTTTTTTTACAGGACATAACGATGAATAGGGTCAAGGATGAGATCATTGAAAAATCATGATGTCTGAAACATGGAACTAAACATGACTTTTTTTCAAGAGTTTTATTATGAAAAATTGATACTAGTTAGTAGTGTATACATGTAATATTAAAGTTGTTATTTAATAGTTATTTCCTAATTATCTAAAACTTGAAAACATGAAAAGATCATCAATGTGAATTCTTGATATAATTCAGGATTATGTAATGTTTAAGGCCAGGTCATTATAGTAAACTTCAATACATATAAAGGAATGTTCAAAACAATTATTGTATATGAAATCAAATTTTTTATCAATTCATACACATTAAAAGGATTTTTTTTACTTTTTTATAAAAATCCAAATTGGCATTTTTTAGAAAATGACCTGAATGTTCCTTTAAATTTTATTTACAAAAGTAAAACATGGGTAAAAATTTAATTTAAAAACTATATGATAATTAGAAATCATTTTTTCAAAATTTATTTCAAAAACATTATTTTTAAAGAAAATTTATCTTTGACTAAATAGAGAAATAGTGTTATATTTTCTTAAAAACGTATTCAAAATTATTTTAAGCACCAAAGAGTATAAAAATAAAAATATTACTAGAAAAAATCAGGAATAACCATAGGAGAATAAAATTAATGAGTTTATATAGTTTTTTTATCATAATATATTATCATGTGAAACATAATACAAAATAATATCGATAAGGAATGAGATTGTAACCTAAAATCTCTACCACAATGGTTACGTTGAATCAAATTCCCCATAATGAAAAAAAAAATATGAAACTCAAAACATCATGAGGGTAGATAAATTCATAATATTCTATGTCAAATGGGTTGTATATACACCCCATAAAGTAATATAGGTACATGACATAACATATATCTCAAACAAGAAAATTTGAGACAAAATCCACTTATCGCTTTAGTATTCTTTTAAATCGTAACCCCAATATTGAATAACATAAAATGAAACATTAAATATTATTAAAATAGTGGTATTAATGATATTAATTGTTAAAAGGTTATGATATATATATAAGTCCCACACCTTAAACATTACAGTATCATTAGTTTTATGTTAAGAATTCATCCTCTTGCATTTGAGTATATTTATAGGTTAAGAGTTTCTTATAATTACTCAATAAATCATATATAAAAATCTATAAAATAGAAATCATACATGTCTTATTAGTATCTATTTATCCCATAATATAAAACATTTAATATAAATCATAAATTTTTTCATGTAAAACATCCCTAACATTTAACATGAATTTTCCTCTTCCCTTACAGATCCATAAATGCATGGAAAATGAAATAAAATTTTGGAATGAGAAAAAAATATTAGCAAGGATATTGATAATAAAAAAGATTTTTATTCCAGTGAACACATGAAAACCAATGTAACATTTAAATTTATCATTTACTTTCTTTGATCATATGAAATAAAACAAACAAAACATTTTATCATATAAAACCACTAAAAACCATAGAATGAAGTTAAAAACTCTTCATGGTAACACAGAGAACAAAATTTTCAACCCATTATAAACAAGTGTTATATGTAACTAGAGCCCATTTAAATCCATAAAATAAAGTCTTTGGTAAATCAATCTTTCCTTACTCTTTGGAAAAGGAAAACTACACAATACATAGGAGATTTATCTGGGTGTGACATTCATTTAAGATATAACATGCTCACCCTATACTATTTGAGCCACCCCATCATCTATGATGTAACAGGATCACCCATAAATATCTCGGAAATTCAATTATATAAGATATAATGGGCTCACCTAGCGCTATCTGGGCATCCACATCATCTAATCTGTAATGGTCTCACCTGATGCTATCTCAGCCACCCCTTCATCTAAGCTACAATGGGATCACCTGGTGTAATCTAATACACTCCATAAAATATTTCCCAAGTACCATATCACTAATAAAACATTTTAATTATAGTAATTTTTCATTATAAAACATTTTTTCAACTCTTTTAAAATCTTAAACAAATCACTTTTGGTTATCAAAATACCATTTTTTTAATCCCATTTTAAATATAATGATAACTTTTTATTTTGAAAACCCATTATCAATAGAAAAATACCCTAATTAAATGAAAATGATTTTTTAATTGAATTAAAAAATTATATATTGAAAAGGAACCTAGATGTTAAATAATGTTCATGGTGGCAAAAAGTTCATTTTTCTCATGTACATTAAGAATAAAACATTCCTTTTTTCGTTAGTCAATAAATTATTTATATAAAACATTAAATTTAGCCTTTTTAAAAGAATTTAAAATAAATTTTAAATATTTTATGTCCATATAAATTTATTTCAAAACAACAATTAGGAGGATAAAAATATTTTTAGGAAAAAACATTAGAAAGTGATTTCTTTAAAGGAATAGTCACATATCACTTGTGAAACACATGAATTGTACATCCCATTAAGTAATGATAATAAAAAACTATAATTACAGTTAGAATAGAGTAATAATGATATAAAATTTAAAATTGGGTTTATATATACTTCATTAAATAATAAATGTGCATAACATCATGATATTCCTCAATGAAAAGAGATTGAGACGAAGTCTCTTACCTTGAGACTAATTCGTCACGTGTGTCTTTAACTTCCAAAATAAAAATCTTATATTAATTATTTTATTTATTTATAATTTTTTGAAATTTTATTTTAAATTTTATTTCATTTAATTACATTTTATTTGGAAATAATTAATCAATTAAGTTTAAGTTGGTTATTTTGACCACATTCAGTTTTTATGTAAAAAACGACATTGGTGGGTCGAATATAGTAAAATGGGTAATTATATAAATATATTAAAAATAATATTAATGAAATTATAATTATATTTTCAAATATAATTTTATTCTAAAACAAATCATGGAATATCGTTATGAAAAGTGAACAAACATTATGATCATGGAGACGGTAGGTCATACGTAAGCATGAGTAACGTTCCAATTTTTCAATGACTATTAGGGAAAGAATGTATGTATCATTAATCATTATAGAATGATAATTATATAATTAATACCATGTTTTTTAAATATATATACATATATATACCATTATTATGATGTGTTTATGAAAAAAATAGGAATCACAAATCTTCAAGGAGGTGATAGACCACAAATCCACAAAGAACATTATCATTTTTTTAGTGTGTGAAAATTTAATAAAAAAATTGATATATTATATTTATAGAATGATAATTATGCCATTAATATCATAATTATTTCATGTATATAATTTATATCTATAATATTTACTATTATTACATTTCATGTAACACGTTATAGAAAATGACTTCACATCGCTTCATGAGGCGGTAACTTGTCGTACACACGATCCATGTTATCATATCTCCTACAGTATGAAAGGTAAAAAGGGAGTATATTATATATTGAATAAATAGGTATTATTATGTTATAAATATCATTAATATAATTTATAAATTGTATTTCCATCATTATTATCAACCTCTATTGGTGGTAATGGAAATAAGAAATGACATTGTTTCAAAAGGCAGTAGCTCGCTGTACACATGAATAATGATTATGTAACCCATTTATTGAGATTTTTTGTATTTTTGGGTAATAAAATCAAATTAAAAATATATAATTTTTTTGTAATACTATTTCTATCATATTATTGTGGTATACGAATAATATTTTTGGGTGGATAGGGAAAAACCAAAATATATGTTAATGAACATTACCTCTTCTTCGGGTAACTCCTTTTGGTTTTATGAAAAGTACTTACTTGGTTGGATTAATGCATAAATATTTTATTAAAAGAAGAAATTAGGTAATTTTTTTTATTTTAATAGGTTTTTTTGATCCAAATGTCTTGTTATGTGTGAATAAGTGGTGAGAGTTAATACCCTTTTATAGTGGAGGAGGAGTGGCATTCTTGTAAATACCAAAAAGTAAAAATTTTTACAAGTACTATCTTGCATTATGTGCCTCTAATAATGAAACAAATTAGATAAAATGGTGTGTATGGTATAAATATTTCCAAAAAATTGGTTTTTAGATGTTTTTGTTCAATTTCACACCTTATCGGTTAAGATTAAGCAATAAGTAAACTCATTTTTACCTTAATCACTATAATTAATTTTAATTTCTTTCACTGATTTTTTGGTCAAAAACTAAAATTAACATACTATAAATTATAAATTATTATTATTCAATAGATTTAATCAATTTTTATAAATTCAAAATACATAAGTGGTAAAAATTAATTTAATATTAATCAAACAATTGGGATAAGAAAGCATAGTTGTAATGTTAGAAATGTTCACAAATTTACAATGTTTTTATATCTACTTTCAATATAAAATTCATCCTAATTAAATAAATTTTATAATTCATATATAATTTATCTAATATAACTTTAAATCCAATTTTAAATATAATTTATCATTATAAATAATGACATTGAAATGTTGATTCCTAATTAAAATTTATTATTTTTCACTATTCATGAAAATATGAAACTTTCATGAAAAATCAAAATATTCACCCATTATATAATTTATACATTGTCATTTCAAAATATATGTTTATGAAGTCAAATATAATTTCTAAAAGTATGAAAAATTTAGTTATAAAAAACAATTCTTCAATTAAACGTTGGTAAAACTGTCTTTTAGAAAAATACTACTTTTTCTGTGTAAAATTGGATTTGATCTCATCTTATTTCTATAAAATCAATTAGAAGAATGTAAATAAAATTATAAAATAAAAAATTAATTAATTTAATAAAAAAATTTATTTTTTATATTATTTTTACAATTGAAACTTATGGACATTAAAATATATTTTTATAAAAATAATTCCATTTATTTTCAAAAGTGTTTGATTTTCATTTATAATTAATTGGTCACCAACGAATTTTGTATGAGTACATGTGTAAACCATATTTTCATAATTATTATAATTATATTTAAAATCGACATTCTAATGGATATGCGATAACTATAACAATAATTATTATTATTATAATATTGTGTTTTATATGAACTCAATGTTGAATGTAACACAAGCTAAAATAACTGTTTCGTGTGATCCAAGATAAACATAGTGTTGTTTATATCATAATATGAACATATTTCTATATGTAACATAAGATAAAACCATTTTTTTTATTTTATGCTTTCATAAAAAATTTGTTCCATTAAAAAAACATGGGATGTTACATCCTCACCCTTTTAATAAACTATGTCATCACAATTTTTACATTATCATGGTGGTAAAAGTTGGGAAATTGAAAATAATTTTTTTAATACCACATCATTAAAAAACGGTGAACATCCTATTGATAAGAGAGAAAATGATATATGATGTTCCACTAGAATAACACATAACCAGGTTCCTAAATAAGTTACCATGGGTGGGAATGGATGAAAATGAAAAATAATTATAGAGAGTGATTGAGGTCATTTAACACAAAAAACATAATGATCAAGGGAAAGTAATGGGCCTGAAATCTATAAATCTGTGCTGATGAAAAAAACCTCCAGTTCTTCAAAAATAAGATACTATGAAAAAAAATTAATTTTTTTCCTAGAGTTGAGGAATAATTATACTATCTAAAAATATAATGAAATATAAATACTTATTATATTTATATTTTATAAGCACAGTTTCACGATCATAGAATTATTATAAATATAATGAACACCTATATAAATAACCCGAATAATCAAATATCATAAAAACCCTAATGTTTATCAATGCCTTATAAATCATATAAAAAAGGTAAAGAATGTCCTTCATTAAATTAAACTCTTACATAAACATAAACAAACAAAACATCTCTTAAAAATTCCTTAATAACATTATGATATCATCACTTAAAACATCAAAAAGATTTTCTTGAACCATGGACTTATAGTTAAACTTATAAAAATACTGAACACCTTAGAGCTTCCATCAATTGACAAAATGTCCCAACATCAATTGAAATAGTTGAAAATGGTTTTCTAATAACTTTTCGTTTTTGATCATGATGATTACCACCATATGTAAGTAACATCATACACAAGTTATTATAATGTACAAAATCATTTAAAAAAAATATGATTGTTTACTGGCAATCTGTCATCTCATTCTACGATTGTTTAATACTATTTTCATTGTAGCCACATACATTGTGACAAAACTAACTACACTAATAACAATTTATAGTCCAAATATTCATTCCCCAAAACGTATTTTACCACACTCGATAGAGAAATTTGGATTACCTCCCTATTTCTTAGTATTTTTATTCTCCATTTTTCCCACATTGATTATTTTTCATTGTAATTTTATCCCATGGAAAATAAGAGTCTGCAAACTCCATCTCAATTTTATCAGAACAAAAATTAAATTTCAATTATATTTTAAATTCATACCCTACTAATGATCTGATTTATCATGGTTTTAATCTAGATTAAAATTTATTAATTTTACTATCACTATCTTGAATAAAGTCTGGAACATGCCTGGACAATCATGTGAATTTTTCTTCATATACAACCATTAAATTTTTTATTTTTTCCCCTTAATCTAAGGAATTATTTCAAAATTTTAATTTGAACTACATTACGGTAATATTTCTCAATGAATATATCCTTAATTATTTTTTATTAATTGGAATCAATATCATCTCTCTCTAGTATTCTAAACTAAATACTACTATTTATCAGGTTCACCTTAAAAATGATAAATTATAAGGGTTTATTTTTGACATTTCGAACATCTGATGAAATAATATATATTTTATAATGAATTGATTTATCCTTCAGCTACCATAATTTTAGATAATCAAATGAAAAATAGGGTATTTTTACTCACGAAATGCTCCAAAAAATACATGTTCCTTAATGGTATTTGAGGATCCTCTGTAGAATGTATACCACCACCAATTTTCACTTGTATCAACTAATCAATCACTAGAAAAAACTATTCTATTTCGATTCAAACCATATCAGGATACTGATATAGTAGGATATCTTCCTCCCAGTTCCTTTTTTCTATGGAATCCCATTTTGAATAGATATATTTCGGATGAATCTACATGGTAATCTTCAAATACTATAACATTTGAACTTTTCCATAAGGTAAAATTTTCAAATAAAATACTATTATAATTATCCTCACCAATAATGTAATCTAAATTAACCCTTGATACAAACTATAAGTCCCTATCCTTAAACATTTTATTATATTGCTTATTAAGTAAATAATTCATTCTCTTTTATTGGATGATCTTTTATAGTTTAGTGTTTTAGATAATCCAATCTTAACTAATACATAAAAACCATAAAATTTAAATTGTACACCTATTATTATTATCCTTTTTTTCTATAATATAAAACTTTTAATATAATCCATTATTTCTTTTCATGGAATATATCCAAAACTTTCAACATGGCTTTTTTTCTTTCCCTTACCTATCCTCAAATCTTAATAAATTTAATTAGAAACATTGGATGAGCACAAAATCCTTGTAAGGTATATAAAAATATGGAAACCCGTTATTCTAGTGATCACATCAAAACCCATAAAACATTTAATTTTATCTTCAATGTTATTTGAGAATATTAAATAAAATAGACACACATTATTCTCGAAAAAATTAATCAAAAACATAGGGAGAAATTAATAAAAATTTCATATATCTTATAGTATAAAATTAATAGCATTTTAAACTGATTTTCTATGTAACTATAGTCTAGATAATTACGTAGGTGAAAATATTTATTAACCACCTCTTTCTTTCTTATTAAGAAAAATATCATTACCAAATTCATTAGAGTTAAATCAATCTTCAACCATCATTTAAGTTATAATGGGATCACCCAGTGCTATCTGGACCACCCTATCATCTATGTTATAATGGGTTCACAAGATGCTATATTGGAAACCCCATTATCTAAGCTATGACGGGCTCTCCCGACACTATCTGGGCCATCCAATCATCTAAACTATAATGGGTTCACCTGATGCTATCTTAGCAACATCAATGTATAATTATTTGGTACTATATCATGAATACAACATTTTCATTCTTCTATTTTTAATTATAAAATACTACTAAAACTCTTTTTAAACTCATAAACAACGATATTTTTCTATCTAGATACCCTTGTATCCTAAAAAATCATTTTAAATATAAAAATATCATTTTATTTTGAAATCCATTTAGAAAAAAAATACCCAAATAAAATTAAAAGTAGTTTTTCATTGATGGAAACATAAAATAATTAAATGGTATCCATAAAACAATATAGTTTATGGCTTGGAAAAATTTATTGTTGTCATGTATGTTAAGGCTGGAGCCTTCCATTAGTAGTAATTCAAAATGTTCCTTATAGAACACATAAAAAGAAGAATTTTAAAAAAGATAAAATAAAGTTTAAAATTTACATTATAAAATTTTTAGGTCCATGCAAATTTTTTAAAATCCTTGAAATGTAATATAAAGATGGTATGAGGGAAACATTAATTTTATGTTTCTTTAAAGGAAATATACTGTATCACTTGGGAAACACTGGAATCATAAAACACATTGAAGACTAACACTAAAAAAACTATAAATAAAATAAGAGTATATAAATAAATTAAACAATATGATAAAGGGGTTTTATATACACATTAAAAATTAATAAAGGTTCATGACATCAAGATGCCTCTCAATAAAAGATATTGAGACAATTTCCCTTACCTTGAATCAGATTTGTCACGTGTTTCATTACCATCATAAATAGTAATCTTATGTTAATTATTTACTTGATTGAGAAAAATATGCATGTATATTATTAATTTTATTTAACTTATTACCTTGTTACATACCATCTGACGGAAAGAAAGCCTTTAATTTTTTTATTATATGATAAAGCCCCCTTTTAAGGGAAGAAAGGGGAACCCAAACAGACATCCTGAACATAGAACAAATCACACCCGAAGGAAATTGAGTAAAATCAGAATGAAAACACGAAGCTTCCCCACCCCAACATTTGTTCATGATGAGCACTCCATCTTTGCAAAGATGCTCGGAAAGAAAGTGTCCCATGTTAATGAATCGGCCTTATATGATGGATGACGCCATACCCTTTCAAACCACCAAATACAGCAGGCACTACAAAGAAGGATTGTCATCCCTGAAGCCTTCTCAAGATCTCTTTCAATGTAGTCAAGTCTGGTTGCACTTCCTTTACACCTTCGAACACAATCCAACCACACAAACACATCCAACATTCCATACTAAGAAAAAAAACACCACTAGCAATCATCACTTCCAAGCAGCCTTCAGACTTCAATTCTTCCACATAACCAAATTCAATAACCACTTACAAATCTTCATAATTTCAACTCAAATCCTCCGTGATACAACAGAAATAAAACAAAACCAAAACCAATACACAACTGCACGCCAAACTCCATCCCAGATAGCAGATCCAAATCAAAAAATATAGAACACAATAGTTCAAAAACATCACCAATGTAATGGGTTCTTGTAGAATCACTTCTATGTCATTGCCACAACCGATGACTCTGCGAGTGAACGTGAACCCGCCGCAGATCACAGCCTGAAAAAACAACCAATCAACTGAAAACATAGGATCAGAAAAACAATGAAAAAAAAGAAAACCAACATTGCGGTGATGATCACCCAAAACCACATCGGACATGACCTTTCTAAAAACTAGAACCAGGTCCCATAGCCTCCACCATGATCCTTCCAAGAGACCAAATCGACCCCCCTCACACACTCCCAACCGACACACCCTGTAGCTGACCCTCGGACAGGGCTGGATTGTCGACCGCTGGAAACCCGCTCCGCCAAAGAATCCCTTCCCATATTAGAAGGGAAGATAGATAAGTGGATAGAAAACTATGGGATGAGCCGATATGCCTGAGTCTACCCTTGACGATGCCACTTGGACCTGCCTCCGCGAGAATGCCGAGAAAAAGTGCTGAGAGTTGAGACGAATCCATACTGAGGCAGAGAGAAGAGGGGCGGCGACAGGGGAAACCCTAATGGGTCTGCGCCCCTTACGGGCTCATTACACCCTGGATAAATTTTCATTCACCTTATTAAATAATATTGATTAATTAAATAATTTTATATTGGGTGTTTTGGCCATATTCGGCTTTTATTTCAAAAATGTAATTGGTGGACCAATTATGGTCAATTGGGTCACTATTTAAATACATATAGAATATTTTTAATTAAATAATATTCATATTTTTACATATATTATAAATTTAAAACAAATCATGTAACATTGTTATGAAAAATTAAAGAATGTTAAAAACTGGGAGACAGTAGGTTATACGTACACATGAGTAATGTTCCCATTTTTCAATGATCGTTATAGAAAGAAGTTATGTAAAATTTATATTTATAGAATGATAATTATATCATAAATAAAATATTATTTAATTACATATACTTATATTTATCATTATATAATTTTTTTGATGAAAAATAAGAATCACATCGCTTTGAAGAGTTGGTAGTCCACACGTCTCCATACGACGTTATCAAATTTTTACTGTGTGAAAACATAATAAATAAAATGATATCTTATATTTACAAAAAGGTAATTATTTCATGAATATAATAATTCTTATATTAATAACATATATATTTATTATAGTTACCTATATTACCTTCCTTGTAATACATTAGTGAAAAACATTTCAAATCTCTTCCCATGGTTATAGTTCGACGTGCACACAAGCGACATTATAATATCCCCTACAGTATAAAATTTAAAAATGGTGTATATGGTAAATTAACCTAAGAGGTAATAATATTTTATAAATATAATAAATATAATATATAGAAATTATGTGAATCATTATTCCCAACCATGATAGGTGGTAATGGAAATACCAATGGCATCATTTCGTCAGGTTGTAGTCCTCTGTACACATAAATAATGTTTTCATAACCCATTTGATGGAATTGTGTGTGATTTTAGGTTTAAACAGAACAAAAAACTTATCATTATATTTAGGATAATAATAATATTATATAGTAATGATAAAAAATAATTTAAGTGGGTGGAGAAGGAAATGAAACAAAAATTCATGTTGATTGGTGTTAACTACAATTCTAGTAAATCCTTTTGGTTGCACCAAAAATTTCCTGGGTTTTATTTTTGATGAAATTTAGGCTTCTAGGATTATAGAAATAAATTTTGGATGTCATTTTGGAAGGTTATTTTCAGTCCAAATGGATTTGTGGTGTGAATAAGTGCGGATATTGAATACCCATTTATAGTAGAGGAGTGACATTCTTGTAAATACCAAAATTTTAACACTATTTGGAGGTCTAATTTACCTTATGTGCCTTCAATAATAAAAAAACTAAATAAAATATGTTATATGTTCTATATATGGTCCTGAAATATGTTTTTGAAAAGTTTTGGCTCAATTCCACACCATGTCATTTATGATTTACCACAATGTAAACTCGTTTTTACATAAATCACAATAATTAATTTTAATGTTTTTCTTTAATATTTTCATTCAAAAACAAAGTCAAAAATATTATAATTATAAATTATTTTGATTAAAAATTTTGAATACATTTATCATGATTCAAAACATGTATGTTCTTAAATTTAATTTAAAATTAATCTTCCATACAGGATGTGAAAGGGAGTTTCTTGAGTGAAAAAGTACAAAAGTTTACAATATTTTTATATCCAATTTCAATATAAATTTCATCCAGATGGACTAAATTGTATCAATATATATATATATATATATATTATATAATTTCAAATTAAAATAAATTTATAATATAACTTTTCATTATAAATTAATTAAATGAAAATACCATTTTCAAATAAAATTCAGTATTTTCATTATTCATAGAAATATGAAAATTTTCAGAAACAAAGACAAAATTCACCCTCAGATAATATTGATATTAATATTTCAAAAAATTAGATTATTTTTTTCAAAAAAAATTTATCAAAGTGTAAAAATTTTGTTTTAGAATAATTTTTCCATTAAAAATTGGCAAAACCACCCTTTAAAAAAATACAGTTTTGTATACGTAGAATTGGATTTGTTCCTATCTTATACCTACAAAATATATTGGAAGTATATATAAATATTTTATAAAATATAAATTTAATAAATATAGTAAAATAATAGTTATATTTTTAATTTATTTTCATAAAACAAACATATTCTCATTAAAATAGTTTTTCATAAAAATATTTCTTTTTTATATTAAACAAGGTTTTTTTCATTTATAATTAATTTTCACCAAGGAGTTCATTATAAGTACATTTTAAAAAAATATTATCATGATTATTTTAATTATTTTTAAACCCTACATTCCAATAGTTATATGATAGCTATAATAATAATAATAATAATAATATATTTTATTTAAACTTAATGTTGCATGTAATGTAATCTAAATTAAGCGTTGCATGTAATGTAAGATTTATTTTGTGTTGTGTGTAACATAAGATGAATAAAATTTTGAGTATAATGATATATAAAAATAGTTTTTTTTGTAATTTTTTTTATAAAACACAATTCTGTTCCTTAAAAAATGGATGTTATAATATACATCCCAAAAAGAACCGAGTGGTGAAATTTCATGTCTCGGAGAAATAAAAGTGAGAGTAGAAATTTTTTAACATAAGTCTTGTATACATTTGCACAAATTTTAACTCATTTTAACCTCCCATATAAAAAATATAATTTTATTATTCATATATTAAATAAAAATATGAATATATATCATATCATAATTTAATTTATTATTAGATTTTATTACCCATTTATTAACAATTTCATGTTATAATTACATTTCGGGTCATTGCCACTTTTTTTTCATGTTTGTTTTGATTTATTATTTTTTCCCTATTGATTTGTTCATGATTTCATTGTCCCCAAACTATTAAACATTATATAATTATTATATATATTCAGTGTATATTTATTTATAGTAATCCATAAAATTTAGTGATGGAAAATGAAATACACAATTCATGGTGACAGTATGCCATATATACTAATGAACACGATTTCCATTTTCATGTTGGATTAAATTTTTTAAATATAGATGATATATAATCATTATAAAATAATTTTTATTACATATATATCACATTTTATCATTAATGTTATTGTTAATACCTTCCATGTACAGTGTGAACGAATCACATCGCTTCATGAGGTGGTAGTCTGTCGTACATAAGAGTGATGTTATCATATTCACAAGAAATAGAAATCATGAAGATATGTGTTAAATAATAATAATAGAATCATATTAATATAATAAATATAATATATAAAAAATAAATCCATCATTATTTCAAATTTAAACAGGGGTAATGTATAAATAAATGACATCAGTTTCTCAAGATGTAGTCTATCGTACACACAAACAATAATTTCGTAAACTATTTTATGGATGTTGAGATGGTTTTAGTACATAAACATAAAATAAAAAACTATAAATTTATTTAATTTAATTATTATACTATGTCATCATGGTATAATAATAAATTATTTAGGTGGAGAAGTAAAAAAAATAAAAATATTTGTTGATGAATGTCACCACTTATTTGGGTATCCTCCTTTAGTTTTCACCAAAACACTTCCTAGGTTGGATTTCTATCCAAATTAAGTCTCATAGTATTTGAGGTGGAATTATGGGAAGTTATTTTGGAAAGTATTTTTTGAACTAGAAGAGTATGGATGTGTGAAGAGAAGATGTCACACCATTACATTTATGTTTTTTTATTTTACTTTTACTTGGCTTTAGGTTCTCTCGTCATGGATAAGTTTTAGCATAGGTCTATTTTTTTTTAAAATTTACCAATATTAGTGGGTTTCGAACCAATTGCGGTCATCGCAGGGTGGGTAGTAGCCGCGCATTTATCCGGAGTGCCTGTGAAAATGTCTAACGTTTAGAATAAATATATATTCATGTAGAGAGAGTGTGTTGAATGTTTAAATAGTAACAATAATAATGTTATAATGTAATTAATCATATTATTATTAATGAGGTGTTTTTATTTTTATTTGTATTGTTTTTAATATTATAACATTTATTAATTTTTTCATTATTATTTTTATTTTTATTATAATTTCTAGTTTTATTTTAATTTGTATAATAATAATAATAATTATTATTATTATTATTATAAAATGAGAAAAAAATGATAACTACCCGGTGACTCACCCATCCCCCTTAACCTTCCTGCACAGCGGTGCTACACCCCGACCCCGATCCCACTAGTTCCCCACCTCCCTTCTCCGCTAGCTCCTGGATGCCCGCTCTCGCACACCAGCTGATCACAGTCTTTCACTCTTCCATATCTCCCTCAGCACTCGTTGCCACTGCCTAACCCCTCTTAATCCAAGATATGTCTTGGCCCTCCAACACCCTGCTACCCGCCCAATCGCTCTAGCCAATATGGCCACCACATCTTTCTTTATCCCCAGTCACCCGACCTAGCCAGCCACCCTCCTGCCACTCCCCTCCAGTTTTCGTCATTCCACACCCAGTTCATCACCTAGCCGGCTAGCCCCGTCTCATTCCCTTCCCTCTGGCGGCCTCCCGAGCATCGACCTCAACTCCCCAGCTCCAAACACACTCCAACATACCACTCCGGCCCCACCCTTTTGTTTCGGCTAGTAGCACACCAAAACAACCTGGTCTAGTGTATATATTTATTTATTTTATTTTTCATTAATTTCACCTATGGTGTTTTTATTTTTTAGATGAATCCTATGACCATGAGTTGTGTTTCTCATGTTCTTCTCATTTTCTAGGGAATACAATGGGTCTATTGGGTGTTGTTCGTGTTTTCATAGAGGCATCATTGTATCTATGCTTGATTTGATGTAGGAATTTATTGGTTTTTCATACTTCATGGATTCCTTTGATTCTTGGAATTTTAAATAAATTTATCATATTGATTCGCACCTCTATAAAAACATTTTTTTAAATTATTATTGAATTTTGAAATGTATGGTTTATAAAGGTGTTCCTCAAGGTTGGTCTGTTTGGATTGAAAATGTAAAATTGGTGTTTGTTTAATAGTTTCTTTGTGTTTTTTAGGACATTTCGACTTAACGAACCATTTGGATCATTCATTTTGAAAGGGATGTTTGTATGGGTTATTATAAATATAGTACCTTGACAAGTGAGTGTGCCCGGTTGGAAACCTGAAATGTTTTATTAAATATTTCAATTATTATACAGTATATTAGTCAGGTTGGAACCTTTGATGATATGATGTATATATATATGGGGCACCTCTATAGGGGATATCCTTTTATTGGTTATCATATAGAGTGTCTATGTTTGGGTTAGGCAAGTGCAGTGAGCTGAGTCATGCGGCCGAGGGCTCCTACTTACAAAATATTATTATAACCACCATGTGTTATTGGGAGTCTTTTAGATGATTTAGTGAATGTTTCTAACCAACCCCGATTAGATGGGTTGGTACCCCAAAATTTTTTGTTAGCCCATACAGAATATTCCATTGGATTAGTCAGTTTAGGGTGTCCAGTTGGTTATAGACTTTGGATCCTCACTATACGCCAGTATATGGTTCCGAAACTAGGTACGTATAGGGATCTTCTAGGTCTCTTTAGGATCACCAATGGTTACACATTTATTTATATTTATTGTTTACTTGAAATATTACTAGTATATTTCTAGCTTTCCTTGTTTACCTATATTATTTTAGACAATCTTTAGTATTTTTTGTTTCGGGTTTTGTTTATGAAATGAATAATGGTTTTATTGAAATATAATGTATCATCTACTAGATTTCTAAATGGGAAAATATGTTTTCTTATTTTAATATTGAAAAACCCTAATTTTATAATTTTATTTCAAACATGTGTCATTAGTGTAATGACCCGCCAATTCCCATTGGCTTGAGAGCTCAAAAAATCATTACTAGGCCTTAAGAGACATCCCCAAGGCACCAAAGGCTGACAATAAAAGCTGAAGGGTTTCAAATATATGTTGGGGGACGATTTACCCTTTAAGAAATAAACCCAAAAACCAAACATAACCAAATAACTATATGATTCATGAAAAAAAGAAACAACCAACTCATGCATTACCAACATAGAACTACACTGTTCCACAAATCAATACATAACCAACACAAAAACAACATACCAAGTGGAAGACTAAACAAACGTTCCAAAACAAGACAAGACACTCTCCACAAATCCACACCGAGCTCCATGCAACAACCACCACCACATCTCCCATGAATCACCACGAACCACTAGAAATGAGATGCTTTTCCTTTAACTGTGTCTCGAAACACGACATCTACAAAATCATCAAAGTGACAAAGAAGGGGTGAGTATAAAACTCACTAGGTTTTCCCCAATGACATCCCTACTCATGCCACTAGGATAGAAGAGTTAGCCAACATTTATATAAAACAGTATATATAAAACAATTTCTCAAAATAGTTTATAACACGATATAAACAAGCTTCCACAAACAATCATATCCAAAAACATGCAAGTTCATTTGAATCCAATTTCCAACAAGTTATTTTTCCCTATAAAAATAACCAAACAGGATTCCAAATCATTTCACGAACATCTCATTTTGGCCTACCCAACCATTTCACAAACCCGTGAAATCATCCATGCATGCTTCGTTATGGGTGTTCCATACTCATGAGCTGGTTTTTATCAATCTAGCAAGTCATCACAAGATCATTGTTCCCCATGTGCCATTACACCTTTGGTACTGAGCATAAGGTCATATTTCATCCAATCCTTGTACTTAAAATTCCAATGTGCCATTAAATGTTTGGTACCAAGAACAAGGTCCTATTTTAACCAAGCCTCGTATATGAAACATGAACACACACCAAAGAATCACAAAAATCATGCCAAAACCATCTTTTCAATAAAACACCTTTTATTGAAAACCATTTCCATCAAAACCAAGTGTTTTCAACTATTCCAAATCATTTCAATAAAACGGTACTTTTATTGAAAATTAAAGAATGAACCAATTTCAGTAATCCATTTCGATACAAAACCATTTCAATGAAACACCCATTTTTATTTAAACCCATAATTCATCAATCCATTTAATAATCCCACAAATCCATAACTTAAAATCAACATTTTAAATTCAAGAATCCAAATCACATTGCACAACAAGTCACCAAGATTTCACAATTTAATCAAAACCATAAATCATCTCTAAAGAAGATTTATTATATTCTTTTCACAATCAATTTCATTCAATAAACCCAATTTGAAACTAAGCCAATAAATTCTAACAAGAGGAGTCAAGATTGAATCCACCTACCTCAACAAAAAAAGTGAAACCAACCACGAACCGGGTTGAAACACCCCCAAACCTCTTTAGATTACATCCCCTATCACCAAAAAAACCAAAACCCGACATAATGGTCATCCACTACCTTAGATCAACCCACCTTGAGTGTATATCTAAGGATACATCAAGACAGAAGAAGGATATGTAAGAAAACTAAAGGAAATGAGACTTACCTCAATCAAACGGCCTCTAACCGCCCATGAAACCCTCCGGATTGCTTCCAAAACACTTGGTAAGTGTTCTCCCACCTTCACCAGAGAGAAATCCTGAGTTAGGGCCGTTTGGGAGAAAAAAAGAGTGGGTTTAATGATAAAATGGATAAGATACTTAAAATTGGATCTAAGTTGACTTTGCACACAGTTAGCCTACACAGTTAGTCACACCATGTGCTTACAGTGCGGTAGTCACTACCTCGAAGGGGCGCTCCGCACGACCTCCTCGCACAGTTTTCCAAAACCATGTACACACCGTTAGGTCTCCTCTATCCAATGGGACACCACCTACACGGCTTCCATAAGGTTTGAGAAAACCATGCGAATCCCTTGCGTCACAACCTTCTTCCCTTTGACACCTTTAATGTATCCAAACTCTCCCCAAACAATTATCATATGCTTCATGTATATAGAAATCATAAAACATGGGTTAATTACCAGAAACTGGGGGTACAACATTCTCCCCACCATTGGTATTTCCATCCTCGGAAAGTAGAAAACCTTCAGCCAGCTAAAAGAGTTCCGGCCACTACTCTTTCATTTCATTCTATCGTTCCCAAGTCACTTCTTGAATCTGACCATGATGCTATAATACCCTCACTAGGCCAATTATTTTTCCATGTAAGATTTTATCTTGCCTATCCACAATCCATACCATGATATGTATCAATAATGCATCCGTCTCTAGGTCAATGTGGTCCCATCTGATCACATGGTCCGGATCAAGCTGATACTTTTTCAACTGAGATACATGGATCACATTATGCACCAAACTGAACCATGGTGGTAATGCCAACTGATATTCCAACACTCCAACCCATTCTAGTATCTCAATAGGGCCAACGTATGTAGGAGATAATTTTCCCTACTTCCCAAAACGGTGATGTCCAAGTCCTGGAGAGATCCTCAAGAAGACATGAAGACCCAAAACAAACGACAGTGGTCTTTGATGGTGATCTACATAATATTTCTGATGACTTTGATCCATATCCATCCTTTTTCTAATTTAGTGGATCTTGTATGTTGTTACTTGGACAAGTCTTGGTCGGACTAGTGAAGTTTCAAATATTTCTACCCAGCTTAGTGGAGAACGACAAGGACTCCCATACAATGCTTCAAACAGAGCCCTGCATATTGAGGCTTGATAGCTGTTGTTGTATGAGAACTCCACTAAGAGTATATGATCCTCACATGAGCCCCAAAAATTCATTACACAATCCCGAAACATGTCTTCCAACGTCTATATTGTTCTTTCGGATTGTCCATCCGTCTGAGGATGATACGCTGTACTCATATTCAACTGAGTTCCCAGGGCTTTCTGTAAGGATCGCCAGAAACGAGATGTGAACCTCAGATCACTATCTGAGATGATAGACACTGGTACACCATTCCTCATTACCACTTCTCAGATATATATTTTTGAAATATCTTCATCTGTAGGAGTTTCACGAATAGGTATGAAATGGGCCGACATGGTTATACGATCCACTATCACCCAAATGGAATCGTGTTTTTGGACCGTTCATAGAAGACGTGTAAAAAAATCCAATGCTATATGATCCCATTTCCACACTAAAATAGGTAAATACTGCATCAAACCCAATGGCCGCTATGGTTATTCTTTAACATGCTGATATGTTGTGCACCTTGAGACGAACTCAGCCACCTTCCTTCTCATGCCCCTCCATCAAAAACTGCACCTTCAATTCCTTATACATATTTTGTATTCCCGGATGAATAGCCCATCTGGAATGGTGGTATGAATGAAGGAGTTGTTCCTAATAGTTTAAAGGTACAACCATCTGATCTTGAAAATGCATGACTAAACAGTCACCCAGTTTCCATCCCTCAATGGTCTCCCCACCATTGAGTTTTGGACTCATTACAACATAGTCAACATCAGATGCCTATGACTCATTTACTATATCCACCAAATCAAGAACAAGGGAAATTTGAAAGAAGACAGCAACATCACCGCGGTCTTCACATTCCACATGCATGTTGGCTAGGACCGACATCAACTGCCACTCATCTGAAGCTTCTTTCACCTACTGAGCATATGACGTTCTACTTAATGCATTGGCCAGCGAATTTCCATTACCCGACATATATATCAGGTCAAATTCAATCATCTAGGGATAATCCATCCATCTCCTTTTCCTCAGATTCAAATCTCACTGTGAGAAAATGTGTTTCAAGATTTTGTGATCCGTAAACACAGTAAATTTATCACCATAGAGATAATGTCTCCATGTTTTCAAAGCATGGATGACTGCAGCTATCTCCAAATCAATTGTTGGGTAATTTCTCTCATGAACCCTCAAATTCCATGAACCATAACCAACCACATGTTCTCTTTGAATGAGAACACAACCCAAAACTGATCCTGAAGCATCACAATACACCACATACCCCTGGCCTGATTCTAGAATGTTCAAGATAGATGGTGATGTAAGCCAAACATTCAGTTCCTGAAAGTATTTCTGACATTCTTTCGTCCATTGGAAGAGAGAAATCTTCTTAGTCATCACTATCATTGTTGAATATAGTCGTGAAAAATCACGCATAATGTGTCGGTAGTAACCATCTAGACAAAGAAAACGACATATCTCAAACACATTTTTCGGTGGTTGCCAAGAGATAATGGTTTCTATCTTTTCAGGATCAATAGAAATGCATTTCTCCGAAATGACATGGCCAACTAAAACATACTTCTTGAATCCAAAAAAACAAACTTTGATAATTTGGCATACAAACGATGATCTCTCAATATTTGTAACATTGTTTCCTGGTGCTCCTCATGCTCATCCCTTTTCTTTGAGTACACCAAGGTAACATTGAAAAACACCACCACAAAAGAATCCAGATATTGATGAAATATATGATTCATCAAATTCATGAAGACCATGGGGGAATTCGTAAGACCAAAAGGCATGACTATATATTCATAGTGTACATATATTCTTATGAAGGTTGTCATCGGAATATCATCCTTCCAAACTCACAATTGATGATATCCTGATCCAATGCCAATCTTGGATAACCACTGGGCTCCCCTCGATTGAGCAAAAAGGTTATCAATGCATGGATGTGGATAGCTATTCTTTATCGTAACTTTGTTATGTTTTCGATAATCCACACATAGTCTCAATGTTCCATATGCTTTATTTACAAACAAAACTGGTGTTTCACATGCAGACACAATTTGCTTAATAAAACCATTGTTTTCTAGTTCTTCAACTGCACATTCAATTCCTGTAACTCTATTGGTTCCATCATATAAGACGGAAGGGAAATAGAACTGGTCCCTAGAAGGAGATCAATCGTAAAATCCAATTCCATTAAAGGTGGTAACCCGGAGAAGATGTTGGTAAATACTTCTGGATATTTATCCATAATAGTTGGAAAACTATTCTCCTCAATCTCTTACATTGATGCCAAATTCAACGGTGCCAGCTGGTAAGATATTTTTTCTGCCATTGGTGCCAACAATATCTTTGCACCATTCTTTACCATCCTCTCCCCTCTGAAGAGATTGTTGATGTCATCCTCAGTTGTGAAACTAACCGTTCTAATGTAATAATCGATGTGAGCCTTAAACATTGTCAACCAATCCATACCTAGGATTACAACATAGACGTCCATGTATATCATCGAGAAGCCCCACTTTAACTCAGCCCCATCAACAGTTATATCACACTCTCTACAAAAATACTCTTGACATTATCTTTCACCAAGAAGAGTTTTCAGTTTAAAAGAAGAAGACATCATTTCAAGTCTTAACCATAGCATGTCAACAACATAAGAAGAAATGAAGGAATCCGATGCACCAATATCAAGAAACACTTGTACAAGGGTAGAATTCATGAGAATCGTACCTATCATTGTAGATGGTCCTGCATGATCATCCACAATCATCTGCTCAGCTCCATACAATTACTTTGTGGTTTCACTATTCTCCTTATTTCCTTACTGAGACTTTTCTTGTTGAGGAGTCATGGTATTTAGAGAATCACCATGTCTAGATCTGTTCTATTGGAAAGACTGATTTTATTGTCCTCGCCCTGTCAAAGCATAGGATGCTTGCGACACCTGAGAAGTGTCACGAACACCTGACCGTGTAGATCATTGACAATATCGCTGAATATTCCCTAACTTGTTGCAATTGTGGTAGGCTCTCGGTTGTGTTGTACATTTTCATTACATGTGATCAATCATGCCACACTGAAAACATATGGATTTCATCAAGGGTCGTGGAGGAAAATTCATTGATCCAGCCGTCTGATTTTGATTCGCACTCCCACCTTGGAAGTAGGTGTCCCTCATTCACTTTTTCCTAGAATTAGAGGTCCCACCCATTCATGTGGGTATCAACATGCCTCCTCCAATTGATCCCGAGATATCACGTTCAGCAAGAGTCTCTCTATTCACCATCTCTGTATAATCTGTAATATAGGGCACCGTAATCATTGATCGAATCTCCTATCGCAAACCTTATTCAAATATGTGTCCCTTCAGCGACGTTCTTTCAGAAAATTCAAATGAAAAGCGCACTAAATTCATGAATTTTACCGCATACTCCGTGATAGAGAGATTCTCTTACATCAGAATAAAAAATCCATCATCCTCTAGATCTTGAACATGTGCGGATAGAATTGTATGTTGAACAATTCCTCAAATTCCACCCAACCTAGGCCTTGATCCACCATAGACTGCACCACTAGCTCCCACCATTGTAATGCATGATCCTCCAGCAAATACGTCTCCAACTTTACTTTTAGTTCTACTGTAGTGCCAATGAAATTGAAGATACGAATCATTCTACATAGCCACACATCCGCCTTTTCGTGTTCATCATCACTCTGAAAGGTTGGTGGATCTTACTTCATGAACTAGATGGTATAATCCACATGCCTTATTTCATTACTCCGGTTCCCCGTATCCAAATCATGAAAATCTTGGAAAATACTTTGAACTGGCTCTTGGTTCACACATGGTTTAGGTGAAACCACATTCTCGGCAGCTTCTTCGGGTTGGTTCTGACGACGCCTACAATGTGGAATTTTCTAAACCAACAACAACCTCCATCAATATCACTCTCTTGAAATTGATGGATTGTAATTTAAAATTATATAACATCATCTATCACAACATTGTTTTCAAAACAACCTTTTTCTCATGTTGAAACATTTTTGAAAACATTCAACATACTTTTTGAAAATCAACCCATTTTCAAAATACAAAAATTACCCTATTCTCAAAGTCTTTTCAAAATCATTCATTTGAAAATAATTTCTCCATTTTTAAAAAATGTTCACTTTTCCCGAAATCAAAAATCATTCTTCACCATGAGGTATGAAATCCTAGTGGGAAGTCATTCCTCGAAAAGGCATGGTATGCTCCTCTCATTGGCTAAACCCATGACAATGATTTTTTCAAAATCCAAGAAGTGTATCCAAAAACTTATTTACCCATCTCCCTGGTAACATGAATTTCAACATAAAAGGGTTAGCTACAACCTTTTATGCTATACATTTCATGTTCCGAAAATCCTAATCTTGTCTAAGATTACGACCCAAGGAATAGGCAAGAATTAATTTCAACTCCAT
Source organism: Viscum album (assembly GCA_963277665.1). Lineage (NCBI taxonomy): Eukaryota > Viridiplantae > Streptophyta > Magnoliopsida > Santalales > Viscaceae > Viscum > Viscum album. Next base: position 1,016,985,452 of record OY728141.1, on the reverse strand, counting down.
GACCAAGAACATCAATGTCCACTTATTAGGAAAGAACCAAACAAGATGATACCAATTGTAATGACCCACAAATACCCATTGTCTTGAGAGCTCAACAAATCATTACTAGGCCCTAAGAGACATCCCCAAGGCACCAAATGCTGGAAATAAATGACGAAGGGTTTCAAATATAAGTTGTGGTATGATTTAACCTTTAAGAAATAAACCCAAAAACCAACCATAACCAAATCACTATATAATTCATGAACAAAAGAAACAACCAACTCATGCATTACCAACATAGAACTACATTATTCCCCAAATCACTACATAACCAACAGAAAAACAGAGTTCTGAGCGGAAGACTAAACAATTGAAAAAAATCAATCCAAGACACACTCCACAACTCCACGCCGAGTCCATGCACCAAGAACAACCACATCTCCCAAGCATCACCACGAACCACTAGCAATGAGATGTTTTTCCTTTACCTGTTTCTTGGAATACGATATCTGCAAAATCCCCAAAGTGCCAAAGCAGGGGTGAGTATAAATCTCAGTAGGATTTCCCCCAATGACTTCCCCACTCATTACACTAGTATAGAAGAGTTATCCAACATTTATATAAAACAATTTATATAAAACAATTTCTCAAACCCGTTTATAACAAGATATAAACACGCTTCCACAACCAATCATATCCAAAAACATCCAAGTGCATTTGAAACCAATTTCCAATGAGTTATTTTTTTAGAAAAAAAATAACCAAACAAGTTTCCAAATAATTTCACCAACATCACGTTTTGGCCTACCCAACCTTTTCACAAACCCGTGAAATCAACCATGCATGCTTCGTTATGACAATTCCATATTCATGAGTATTTTCTCGTCGATATTCCAAATCGTCACAAGGTAATTGTTCCCCATGTTCCATTACACCTTTGGCACCGAGCAAAAGGTCATATTTCAACCAAGCCTCATACTTAAAATTCCCATGTTCCATTAAATGTTTAGAACCAAGCACAAGGTCCTATTTCAACTGAGCATCGTATATGCAACATGAACACACACCACACATTCACAACAATCATGAAAAAACCATATTTTCAATAAAAAACGTTTTATTGAAATCCATTTCCTTCAAAACAAATTGTGTTCAACCATTCCAAGTCATTTCAATAAAACCATACTTTTATTGAAAAAAAAGAAAGAACAAATTTCAGTAATTTATTTCAATACCAAACCATTTCAATAAAACAACCATTTTATTGAAAACCCACATTTCATCAAACCATTTACCAATCCAGAAAATCATTAATTTATGTTGTACCTCTCGTACCCCTCGTGGTTTAATTTTCATGATCACAATCACTCTCTTAATTATCTAATCTTGTTTTAAGTGTTTTTGGATGATAGGCATGATTTCAGGTTGCCAAGGAATTGGGCCAAGAAAGCAATGAGGCAAAAGTGGACTGATTTTCAGTCCACCGGCCAACCGGTGGATGACCACTGGCTAGCCGCTGGATCCTGGACAGTAGGAATCCCCTCTGTCCAGACCACCGGCCAACCGGTGTCCCATCACCGGCCAGCCGGTGGAACCCAGACAGAAGAGGTTGCTACTGTCTCAGCACCGGCCAACCGGTGGCCTCCTCATCGGCCAGCCGGTGGCGCCTGGGCAGAAGGCCCCTCCATTTTCCAAAGCACCGGCCAACCGGTGGCCATGTACCGGTCAGCCGGTGGAGCCAGTCAAACTAGCCGTTGGGCTTTGACCAGCCTGCTCCCAACGGCTCCGAAGCATTTTCCAACGGCTCCAAAGACCCCGAATGGCCATATGAGGGTTCCCCCTCTATAAATAAAGGACTAGGAAGCCCCGGAACAACAATGGAATAATAGTGGAACTATAATCAAGCCAAAGAAAGCCCACAGACACATTTCTCCATCTTTTGGCGAACCTCCGGTGCATTCCTTCAAGGAACCTCTATTTCTCCAACCCACTTCCACATCCAAGGAGCACCACCATAGAATCTTGGGAGCGCTCTTCATCAACTTCATCAATCCTTTGGCGCCCAAGGCTTCTCCTATTACAGTTTTTATCGTTTTATTATTTTGAGCTTCAATTTGGGTTTGTGCCTACAAACCCCCATTTCTCTCATCCTCCCTTTCTTTGGGGTTTCACACCACCTTCAAGGTGTGAAGAGGTTAGTCAAGCCTTCCCTTTAAAAGGCTTGAGTCATAGGTGAGCTATCCTTCACCTGTAAGAAAGCTAGTGGGTTCTTGCTCAACCATTAAAAGCAAGTGGGTTCTTGCTCAACCATTAAAAGCAAGATGTAATAGGTTCTAGACTACCTTAATGTCTAGTGGGTTTCTTGCTAAAACCATTAAAAAGAAAGCGGTAGTAAATCTCTCAATGGTTGAGTTGGGAGTGGAGACGTAGGCTTTGGTTTAAGCCGAACTCCGTTATCAAGTTTTGTGTCTTGCCTGTTTTATTTCCGCTGCACTTTTAACTTTGATTTTAAATTGTTAATTATTTTTTAAAAGGCAATTCACCCCCCCTCTTTCCATCACTTTTCTCCGTCCAACAATTGGTATCAGAGGAAAAATTTGAGTAATACCTTCACCGGTTTCAAATTCAAGATCCTTTGTGATGGCTTCAACTTCTTTCGCCCCCGAAGGCTATTCATTGGGTCGTGCTCCTTTCTTTGATGGAACCGACTACACTTTTTGGAAAACTCGCATGATTACATTTCTTAGAAGTATTGGCTATCCTCTATATAGAATTGTTATGCAAGGCTACACTCTCTGTAGCAAAGATGAGTCTAAATGGATCCCCGAAGACATTGCTTATTTTGAGCTTGATGGAAAAGCCATGAATGCTCTTCATTGTGGGTTAGACCGTAATGAATTTAATCGTATTTCTACTTGCACCACTTCTTATGAAATCTGGAAACTTTTGGAAGATACCCATGAGGGGACCAACGAAAAATCCGAGCCCGATTGTCCACTCAACAAGAAAAAGGCCAAGAAAAAGGAAAAGAAGAAGGCATTCAAATCCACATGGAGTGATTGCTCCACATCCTCCTCCTCCTCCTCCTCAAGTGACAACGGTAAAAAATGCCTAATGGCATTTCATGAGGTATCTTCTTCTGACTCCTCATCCTCTAGTTCTTCCAATTCTTTCAATCATTTATCTTACGAGGATCTCCAACATGCAAGAGATCAATTGGAGGAAGGTTTTCACAAACTTTCTTCCAAATTTGTTGCTTTAAAAAAGAATTTCAAAAACCTTTCTTCCGAAAAGGAACAACTTCTCAAAGAAAAGGAGGAGTTGTCCCTCAAGGTCCAAAACCTTCCCGATGTTGATTCTATGGAATCAACAATCAAGGATTTAAGGGAATCCCTAGCTAAGTTCACCGAAGGTGAACATAACCTTTCAAAGCTCCTTGGTTCCCAATGCATATCTAGAACCACCCAAGGGCTTGGCTATTCCAAGAAAGCTTCCTCTTCCCATGCTCCAACAATTTTTGTAAGGGGGAGCTCCCAATTTAAATTTTGCAATTATTTTAAGAAACCTGGGCACTTAATTTATGAGTGCAATTGCAAAAATGCCCGGTATGGAAGGCCCAAAACCATTTCCTTTAACGATGAATTTCATAGGAGAAGACCCGCCACTAGACCAGTGTGGATTGAAAAATCCCTTTTAGCAAGTCTCTCCGGGCCAAAATTTATTTCAGTTTCAAAAACCTCTCCCCGATGATTTGTTGTTTTTATTTAGGGGGAGTTAGGATCGTTTAAGTCTTTTTGCGTTTCTCAATTCAAAATTTTCTTTTTTTCAAAACATTCAATTCAAAACCTTCAATTCAAATTTCAATTCAAATTTCAAAAATTTCAATTGGTTTAAAAACTCTATCTTGTTTTTCAAACCTTCCCTCAATCAAGTTTTATGCCCTGTGCTATTTTGATAATCACAAAGGGGGAGAAATTCTTGGTTGATTGGGGGAGAAATCTTTCTCTCATGCCTTACTTTTCAATCAATCCTTTAAAGCATGCCTTTCATTTTAGTCTTTTACATTGCTTGTTTTTGGTGATTGTGATCATCAAAATAAGGGGGATATTGTTGTACCTCTCGTACCCCTCGTGGTTTAATTTTCATGATCACAATCACTCTCTTATTTATCTAATCTTGTTTTAAGTGTTTTTGGATGATAGACATGATTTCAGGTTGCCAAGGAATTGGGCCAAGAAAGCAACGAGGCAAAAGTGGACTGATTTTCAGTCCACTGGCCAACCGGTGGATGACCACCGGCTAGCCGATGGAGCCTAGACAGTAGGCATCCCCTCTGTCCAGACCACCGGCCAACCGGTGTCCCATCACCGGCCAGCCGGTGGAACCCAGACAGAAGAGGTTTCTACTGTCTCAGCACCGGCCAACCGGTGGCCTCCTCACCGGCCAGCCGGTGGTGCCTGGGCAGAAGGCCCCTCCCTTTTCCAAAGCACCGGCCAACCGGTGGCCATGTACCGGTCAGTCGGTGGAGCCAGTCAAACTAGCCGTTTGGCTTTGACCTGCCTGCTCCTAACGGCTCCGAAGCCTTTTCCAACGGCTCCGAAGACCCCGAACGGCCATATGAGGGTTCCCCCTCTATAAATAAAGGACTAGGAAGCCCCGGAACAACAATGTAATAATAGTGGAACTATAATCAATCCAAAGAAAGCCCACGAACACATTTCTCCATCTTTTGGCGAACCTCTGGCGCATTCCTTCAAGGAACCTCTATTGCTCCAACCCACTTCCACATCCAAGGAGCACCACCATAGAAGCTTGGGAGCGCTCTTCATCAACTTCATCAATCCTTTGGCTCCCAAGGCTTCTTCTATTACGGTTTTTATCATTTTATTATTTTGAGCTTCAATTTGGGTTTGTGCCTACAAACCCCCAATTCTCTCATCCTCCCTTTCTTTGGGTTTTCACACCACCTTCAAGTTGTGATGAGGTTAGTCAAGCCTTCCCTTTAAAAGGCTTGAGTCATAGGTGAGCTAGCCTTCACCTGTAAGAAAGCTAGTGGGTTCTTGCTCAACCATTAAAAGAAAGTGGGTTCTTGCTCAACCATTAAAATCAAGATGTAATAGGTTCTAGAATACCTTAAAGTCTAGTGGGTTTCTTGCTAAAACCATTAAAAAGCAAGCGGTAGTAAATGTCTCAACGGTTGAGTTGGGATCGGAGACGTAGGCTTTGGTTTAAGCCGAACTCCGTTATCAAGTTTTGTGTCTTGCCTCTTTTATTTCCGCCGCACTTTTAACTTTGATTTTAAATTGTTAATTATTTTTTAAAAGGAAATTCACCCCCCCCCCTCTTTCCATCACTTTTCTCCGCCCAACAATTTAAAATCAAAATTTTAAATTCAAGAAGCCAAATCACTTTTCACAACAATTCACCAAGATTTCACAATTTCATAAAAACCATAAATCAATTCCAATGAAGTTTTATTCCATGATTTGTACAATCAATTTCATTCAATATACCCAATTTTAAACTAATCCAATCAATTCTAACAGGAGAAGTCAAGTGTCAAGCCACCTACCAAGAAAAAAGTGAAACGAACCAAGAACCGGGTTTAAACACCATGAATCCTCCGTAGATACCTTCCCCTATCACCAACAAGACCAAAACCCACCTTAAAGGTCATCCACTACCTTAGATCTACCCACCATGGGAGTATATATAAGGATCCATCAGGATGGAAGAAGGATATCTATGAAAACTAAAGGAAACAAGACTTACCTTGATCAACCGACCTCTAACTGCCAAGGAAACCCTCCGGATCACTTCCAAAATGCCTAGTAAGTTTTCTCCCACCTTTACCGGAGAGAAATCCTGAGTTAGGGTCGTTTGGGAGAAAAAACTAGTGGGTTTAAGGATAAAATAGATTAGATCCATAAAAATAGGATCTAAGTTGACTGTGCGCAAGGTTAGCCCGCACAGTTAGTTAAACTGCGCGCTAACTGTGTGGTAGTAACTGCTTGGAAGGGGTGCTCCACAAGGCCTCCTAACATGGTTTTCCCAAACCATGCGCACACCGTGCGATCTCCTCTGTCCAACATAACACCACCTTCATGGCTTCCGAACGGTTTGGTGAAACCATGTGAATCCCGTGCGTCACCACCTTTTGCACTTCGATACCTTAAAAGTCTCCAAACACTCCCCAACCAATTCTCATATGCTTCATGTACTTAAAAAGCATAAAACAAGGGTTACTTAACAAAAAATGGGGGTAGTACAATAATTTTTTTTGGAGGAGTGAGATTCTTGCATTCTATGGATTATCTCAGAAACCCTACCGAGCATTTATAATGATCACTCATATTTTATCATTTTAGTTGTAGGTATCCTTTTCTCTAGTTTTCTTATATGATTTGCTCATTATTTGTGAAAGGGTGGAATTTGGTTGGGTGGTGACCTAGAAGGTCACATGGAGGTATGTTGAGATATATCGTTTATTTCTTTTTTCGCTGCAAGAGTTCAGTTTTATTATTCTCTTTACTGTTGGTTATTTACTTATTTTTTGGGCCAAATCATTACTAGTTATTAGGTTTTGATACTAGACACTATTTTCCACCCCTTGGGTATCAGGGATGCCCTTTGGGCCATGTCGTGGACCATTTGGGTAACCAATTTAGGTTCGACCCAGATTGGTTCTTGACATAAGAGGATAAGGGACGACCTTTTAAAAGTGAGGTGAGTGGCACACTTGTTATTTTTTTGTAATAGAAAACATTATCCACATTTTATTACATGTTAAAAGGCACAAATAATAAAATAATCTTGATAAATTAAAGTATAAGTGGTAAATATGTTCATAAAATATTTTTCACAATTTTTGGGTCATATTTTGACCCTTAATATTTTAGTTTAACCCCTAGTGAAACTATTTTTTCTTTAACCGTGATAAATAGTTTTTACTGATTTTACACATCATTTTTGGTAAAGTAATAATTTGAACATATTAGATAATATAATTTATTATGTTTAAAAATATGGACTCCATTTTTCCAAATTAAATTCCAATTATTAAAATATTTTAACTTAAAATTAATCTCACAAGCGCAACAAGAAGGGGGTTTTAAAGAGAAAATATACAATATTTTAAAGTGTTTTTATATCAAATTTTAATATGAGATTGATTCCAATGACCTAATTGAATTAATTAATGTATTATTTAACTAATTTTACTTTAATAAAAAATTTAAATATAATTTATCATTATAAATAATTTAAATGAAATTTATTTTTTGAAATAAAAATTTTTATTTTTCACTTTTCATAACATTTTTTATATTTTTAGAAAATTCAAAAAATGTAACCCTTAAAAAATTGAAATTATTGTTTAAAAAATAATTTTTATTTTAATTAATAAATTTTATAAAAATTTTAAAATTTATTTTTAACATAAGTAAACCAAAGGAAACAAAACTTCTTTTTAGAAATATTGTAGTTTTTAGCATAAAAATGGATTTATTCTTATCTCTTATATAAAAAAAATTAGATGTTTTTTAATAATTTTATTGAATAAATAATATATATATTTCATTAAATTAATTTACCAATTTCATATTATATTAATTTATTGAGGTATAATTTGATTAATTTTATAATTTTTTTAATTCAATCATTTTTAAATATTTTATGTTTTTGTTTTTTTAATTAATTGGTTACAAAATAATTCATTTTATGTAAATTTTTTGGACATATATTTTCATAATTTACCTAATAATATTCATAATCAACATTCTAATTTTCTATGTGACAAATATCTTATTAAATAATAATATTTTATTAATATGACATATTATGTTATGTGTTGCATGTAATAAATAATCCTCAGTGTTTTGTGAAATGAAAGATAAGATCGTGGTTTCTTATAATTGAATGTAAACATAGTGTTTCATGTTACAAAAAATATTTAAATGGTTGAATTTTTTAAAAAAAATAATTCCCCCAATATCAAGGTGTTACAATCTTTGGCTCAACTCAAAAAAACTATTGTTGATAGTTTCTCAAATATTGTCAAATGTGAGTTCTAGATGAGAAAGATGAGAAAAAATATTTATTTTATTAGCTTATAAATAACATAAAAACCAAAATAAATCATTATAAGTCAACATAGATATATAATACATATTATTAAATGTTTTTGTTTAGACAATTCTTTACGTATTATTACTTCGATAAGTACCTTCTATAAAAATGGAAAAAAATAATATTGGAAACTGGTTGATCTAAAATTTAGAGTGATGATTAAAATAGTACATTACCTATGGACTATTTGAAAGTATATTTTTTAAACTATATTCATTTGTTTGAGTTTCTATAAAATCTGATGTAATATCATCATAAATAAATCAATTAGATCTTACATTACCCAAAAGGAACTCTGAAAATTGGTATATTTTATTCATCGAAGAGATTGTTTACTCTTAAAAGTTTATATGATGCCAAATTTGGTAGATGTAAAATATATTTCAATATAAATTATTTAAATTTTCATTACATAGGATAGTATTTATTCTCAAGTTCTAGTATGAAAGAACACTCATTTCCACATTCTACCACTAAAGAAAACTATATGTTTATTGAAATTTATTGTGCTCAAGTGTTATTGAAACAAAATATGATTAATTATTTTAGGTTAATTTATAATAAATATATAAATAATTATTTTATCAATTAAATTATTTAATTACCCAAAATTTCAATCACATGGAAACAAAATTTGAATAGAAACCACTTCCTTTTGGGTCACACACAAAATTGAGATATTATTCAGAAGTTTATTGAAACTAAATATCATATTACTAAAATTTTCACTAAAACCTTTATATTTAGATCGGTATGATTATAAGAAATATAATATAGTTAAGATAAATTAAAATTGACCATAATTTCCACTTATTTTTTCACTATCTAATGACATTTAAAAAATTATATCGAAGGGGGGAGGAATTCATTATATTGTACTATATAAAATTTACATCCAGATACTTTACATCTTGAAAAATATCATTTGATAGAATTTATCATAGTATCATATAACATCAGTCGGGACCATTCCTAATGAATGTTAGCTTTTTAGATGAGTTTAATATAAATTTTTTTAAGGTACAATTTAATTAATGTTTTTATTCCTAAGAATTATAATTAAACCCAAATTTATTAAAAAAAGTTTAACTTTTTTTTTAATTTTTATTATTTAAATGCACTAATCTTGAATATCTTATGTATCTTATATTATCGAATGATTGAGGTTTTATTTTTTTAATCTAATAATTTTTGTTTAAAAATCATTGCATTTTTCATTAACCCTTACGGAAAAGAATAGTGGTTCCTTTTTTTATATAGATGTTCATTTTTTATTTTTTCTAATGATAATAGAATTTTTCATGAACATTAACATGAAATATAATTTTAAAAATAAGATCATTTGTATGATTTATAAGATGACTTCCCAATGTTCAACTCTTTTTATTCTTATCAAATTAGAATTCTTTTTATAATATTTTGTATTTTTTTCCTAATTATAAAAGGAGTGAATTATTTTCCCTCTCTACTATTGTTGTTTCAGAAAATAATAGTGATTAATTCGAAAGGAAAAATAAGTTATGATCATATTTCATTGATATTATGTAAATGGATTCCCATTTTCTTTATTGATAATTATTTTATTTACCATAACTATTCTCAATGAAAATTCTATATTTAGTTATTTTATACCATCACAAAGGGGGAGATGTATGGAGGGAAGATGTTTTTGTGAAAGGATATTCACCTGAATTGATAGTATATTTCTTCCTTTATGAAAAGTTGTTAAATATTACACCATTTACTGGGGATATTTTTAGGATATTTTTATAGTATATTTTACATATTTTAATATTTAAATGGTTTATATTTTATTGATAAGAATACTGTTTTTATATATTTAGAAAGTCTTCCATAAATGAGAAATAAATGTAATATGATGGAGAATATAAAGGGTTTTATCCATTTTTTAATAGTTTTTATAGAGATATTTAAAGGGGATATATTATCTCTATCTTTTCCTATTATTTTAAGATGATATTGTTTTTCTTGGATTTTATATTAAAGGAGATGTTCATTATAAATCATTAGTAGTTTTATTTCATAATTCATGCCAAAAATGTATTTTAATTTATATATTTTGAACACCAAAAGGGGGATACTAATAATGATATTTGTGAATAAAGATACCTTCTTCTTATCATTATTTTTGATAGATCGAAATACAATTTTTTATCATTTTTATTTAACATAAAATGGATGTTTTGGTTTAGTTGTATATAGACTTGTTATTTGATAGTATGTTCAAATAAACTAATCTGAATTTGACATCTACTAGAACATATTTCCATTAAAATGGTGTATGATGAAGAACTCATTGATCGATGGAGAATAAAAATTATTCTATTAGAATATGGTATATTATGTCAACTTGATATGAAAAAATACCTGATGATCGAGGAATGATATCATTATATTTAATTACAATTAATTCTAAAAATATAATCAAAGGCTTTTAGAAATAGAATATATACTAAGAGGATTTTCTAATTTATTTTATAGTAAGTTTGATGTGTGTTTCATATTAATACTTGAGAAATTTAAATTATAGTTTTTTATTTATCAATATTTTAAATAGATGTGCCATTTGGGGAGGGTTTTAGTATAATGATCTATTATTTTTTTATATTAGTTTATTGTATAATCCTATGAGTCTAAAGAGGTTCTAGACATAGAACCCATGATTTTTATGATCAAGAAGGTAGATTATATTTTGGGTATTGGAAACTATTGTAACATATTATGAGTTTATATTTGATGAGGACTTGATATATAATTTATAATAATACCTAGAACAAATAGGTTATTAGGGTTAAAGCTGACTATTTTTATTAGAGAGCTTATTATCAAAGAATTAATGGGATTGGAACTTCATGCCTTTTGGAAGTTATATAGTTGATGAAGTTCCAGGTGAGAAATTGTTATACCTATGATCATGTTTATAGATCCTTCTACCACATCTAATAAAAGAAATGTATTTTTGTGAATCAAAAGTAGATTTTTAACAAAATTATTTAGGGGTATTCAAATTATTATTCTATAAATAGATCATTGTTTTAAAACTTTACTATTTTATTTTCTATATTTTAATTATTTTGATCTGATAGTGGTTATCTTAATATTTTTTATTTTCCACAATGTACTTTATTTTTTTACTTATATTTTTCATGATTATATATGTTACAGATAATATACAAATTTACAAGTATGAAAATTTTATGTTGATTTTAGATTACAATTCTCTCTATCCTGAACATGATATATTTATCACCCTCTGGTAAAACACATAATATCTTCATGTATATCATAAAAAATCCATGATCTTAATAAAATTATATGGACCTCATATTCAACCAATCTATATAAATAATGTATAAGAATAATAGGATCATTCCACACATATAACTTGATATATATTCTTTGGAACAAGATAAATTTCCCTATTAAAGATGAATATGTCTTCAATTGATATAAAGGGTATAATAAATCCACTTTTTCTATATCAATATGAAAATATTATAATAACTCTATAATCTTACATTCATCTATTTCCTCTTTGGAAACATCTGGATATAATATATGAATCAATAAATCAACCATCATATTCGCAATTATAGGGTTGTATATTATATAAAATTATTAATCATGATATAATTTGACCCATATTATTTAACTGATGTTATATTATATTTACGAAAATATATAACAAATGATATTATTATATATTAATACTATAAAGATCCCACCTAAAATTTACTATCTATAAAAATATAATGTAAAAAATAATAATTCTCAATGTGAGAGGTATAATAGTTATTCTAATGAGGGAATATTTTTATAATCCCCTTTAATATGAATAAACTCTCTAAAATTATTTTTAAAAATAATATTATATGAGATACATCATAATACATTAAATATATAATTCCCCCTCAGGTAATCATATAGTAGTTTCACTAGTTATCCTTTATATTAAGCACCTGAAAGACACATCATACTTCTCCATAAAGATAATGTTTTATCCATTCATAACCAATGATGAATAATATATTTATATATAATTGAAATTATATATGAACCTATGATTGTAGACTATAATACTAAGAAATATACATACCTCTGACACATTTTTGGGTAATTATTAACCAATAATTTCATTAATCTTAAATGGGTATACAATAATACCACTATTATAAACAATATTCTTTAGGAAAAGAAGTATTAATGTCAATAAATAAAACATGGAAAACTTTATATATAGATAATTATCACCCAATTTCTCTAGTCTTATTCTTTGATGATCCTCATACTTATACTATTTTATCACCAACATATTTTAAGAAATATTTCTTTAAAAATAAATTTAATTTTTTTTATTATCTTTCGATACACCCAGACTTGAGTCTTAATGATGTGTAATATAGTATACCATTATAACTATGCAATTAAATTTTTTGGCATGAATACTAAAAGCATAATTATAAATAATTAATTGTTTACACATGTAAAAAAATCATTGGTTATCAATTCATTAGATATAAAATCGATATCATTTAAATGTAAAAGAGATGTATTTATAAATAATTATTTGTATGCATGAAATGTATTTTTATCATGATAAAGAATTTTTTCCATTATTAGTGAATTATTTTTTTGAAAAATATATATGATATTTTAAATCAAATGTTTTAAATTTCATTTACTATTTTTCATTTCATTGGATAAGAATAATTCTAGTGTTATTCTTACAAATTAATTTTTCTAAAAAGTGATTTTCAACACATTTTTGGTGATTATTTTAATATAAATTTCATAAAATTAAATCTAGAATAATGGATTCCATATTTGGAATCATTAGAATCAAATTTGGTAAAAATTTCATTTTTATTTTTGGTAAATATGAATTGAAACAATAGTAAATTTTTATCACATTGCTAATGGTAGAACATGTAAAATGTTCTTAAAACATTGGGATAAGGCTTTAAGGTTTATATAACACGTCAATTCTTCCTATTAGATGAGTTTCATTCATCCATTTTCAAATAATACTCATATTTATGGCCACCTGCTAACATATTTCTTTGAATATGACCTTTGTATTGATTTAAGAAAAGAATAAATACAAAATTACACTCTCTTGAATTTAATATTTTGAATATATATATATAATTATAAAAGGACAATCAGTATGTAAAAACATATTTATTTAAAAGAAAATTATTTTATATTATCATAACAATTTAATTATATATTCTTTTGGGATTCAATAATTACATTAAAGTCTTATGCAACACCAAAAAAATATATATTTCATTAATTAAAAATAAAATAAATGGTTTAGAAAATATTAAACTAATACAACTTTAGTGAATTATTTTGGTCCATAAATTTTTTAGATAACATTGACATATTTTAGATGTTTTAAAATATTGTATCTGAATTCAATATTTTTCATGCTGTCATTAAAGTTCAATTAAATGAATAATTTCCCAATTGGAATGAATGTTATTTTGCAAAAAATAATATTTCATTAAATTATTTAAAATTAAAAAAATATTATAATTATTCAATTGATTGGAATATTATTAAAAATATCATCTATAGTCCATTTATGATTCATTTACCCATTTATGGTATAATTATTAACCCTTTAATTTCATAATGGTTGTTACCACAATTAAGTTAAAAAACGATTAACGAAAGGGTTTAATAAAAAATATATGGTTGAAAAAGACAAAAAACACTATATGAATTTCATTTTGTGATATTGATTTAAACCTATAATATTTTTATATTAATTAATTTTTATTTTTGAAGAATTTTTCCTGAGAAATAGTTTATTATATTTTTATCTTTTATGAAATTTCAAGTGCGTCTTTTACCTCCCTTATAATAGGACACCCAACCATTGTATTATTTACATCACATTGATTATTATATATTGACCAAACCTAGAAAATTATCTATTGAAATTTTATTACCATTTTCTAGTGGTGTGTATACCCCAAACGAACGACATAATGTCTATAATAGAATATCCAATAGAGATCTTTCAGAGAATATGAAATCGCCTTAACTAATCAATTTCTTTTTACTTATTCTTTTAACTCTTATAAATATGTGGTATTTATCATAAAATAATAAATTCATAGATATCAGTATAATTAAATTTTATTATAATTATTAACAAAACCACACATATCTGCCCTCTCTCCCATTAAATGGGAAGTGAATGTATCACTTGTGCATGTGTATGACTTGTCGTCTCTACATGATGATACAATTCATTTTTCACCACCACATTTTAATGATGGATATTATGATTGGTTTTACATTTATATATGATTTGTATTAAATAATAATTATTATATAATTATAATATCATATCAACCTTCTTACCTTCAAATCTGTTATAGAATGATACGATCACTCATGCGTACATGTCGACTAGCTCCTCCACAAAGCGATGTGATTTATTTTTCATTCCTATTTTACCTGAATTGTAATAAGTATATAATTAATAAACATAAATTATTTAAAAATTATTTTTTAAATGTTAATTTATATTTACCGTTTTTTCTATCTATCTTTTGAAACCTGGAAACAACCTTCATAAGTACGTATGTTATACCCTCTCCTTGAAAATTGTAATTCATTTAACTATATCTAACTTATATGGATGAATATAAATATGTATATAATGAATATATATTTTAATGTAAAACATGATAAAAATTATATATATTATTTAACCATGATCAAAGTACAATGATTATAACTTTTTAACTAGAATTCCCCTGAAGAATGAAATTGTTAACACCCTGAAATGACGATTTAAAAAAAGGATTAATTAATAATTAAGTGGTAAAATGTTAAAAGTTTATAATATATAAAATTATAAGTATGTCCTTAACTATTTTATATAATTATAATAAATTTTATTTTATTATATTGAAGGTTATATCACTTCCATAGAAAGTATAACATGCAGTTAGGGTTTAATGTTACAATTTCATTATTTATCTGGATTGTTTATAATTTTGATTATGATGATGGAATATTATGATATACCTCTCAAGATAAATCTTGAATTTTCTTACACTATTTTTATTTCTATATATTGCATGTTTTTCATTATTTTTTCTCATTTTATGTACTCAATATACTTAAAGAATATTTTTACAGAAAATCGACTTCATTTATCACATCAAACAAAAATAAATTTTATTTAAAATATATGGTTTCTAAAAATGTTATCATTTTTTTAATATATCTCTATTATTTTTTATATTCTTTTTTCCATGGATTTAAATTTGAAAAAATGTTTTTAAATTTAATGTTCTTATACTTTTCCTAATGAGTGACTTTTTAAATTTTTATAAAAGTGTGAAAGGAAATTTTTCTTTTAACTTATACCATATGAAATGAAATTACAATAATCATAACCACTAAATTATTTGATGTTTTATTTACAAAAAAACATTTTTATTTTAAATGAATTTTTTTTACATAATATTTAGTAATTTTTAAATTTAATTTTTTTTTTCAAAAGTAAAAATGGTATTTTACTCTATAAATGATCCAAGTGATCTTTCAAAAGAATTTTTCCTCAATGATAACAAAAATGGATGTTACTTAATTATTATTTTGGATTTAATCCAAAAGTACAATTATTATTATTTATCTATATTTTTTATGTTTATTTTGATAGGATATTTATGAAACCCATTTATTTTCCATGGGTCATGCTAGGATGAAATGTTTATGAAACCAATATCATTTTCGACAGGTTATACTATGATAAAATATTTCATAAACCAATTTTATTTTCCATGTGTTATGACATGATTAAATTTTTATGAGGAAATTTTCCTTTCTAAGGGTTATGATATGATGTATGTTTTATATACTTATGTTGCACATACATATAATTTTCATTACGTGATTGGTGGGATCATAATTATATTTCCATCTAATGAATTGGGTAATGATGGATATATCATTTGATAAATTGCAATAGAGTAGGGAGTGAACCAAATTTGGTATGGGTCTCTATCAAATATTCTTGTCTTGGGAGTGAACCTTAATTACTATGATGTTTTGGGTAGTGAATTCAATCCACAATGTTAGTCTTGGTAGTAAGACATGAATACTAAGGGAATGATTTCCAATGCCTATGTATATTCCATAAACATATGTATTATGAAATTTTTATGCTCGTTAACTCATATAATTTTATTACATTATGATTAATGTCTTGTTGACTGCCAAGTATAATTCCATTACTTAATATTATGATCTATGTTATGTAGATTATCATTTTCATATTTTATTCTCATGTTATTATACCCTTATGATAATGTTATGTTTATGTGATCATTGATATTATTTTTATACCCTTATAGAGTATATTAACTCACCCTTTATTATATTTCATTTCCCCAATTTATGATGAAAGCATTAAATTGTATATTTTTAACAAGGTTGTTAGTTATGAAGAACTTAGTGGGAGATAATGTGTTTCAATTATGGACCAGTTAATTATATATCCATGTTTCTAAGGATTCTAGGCTTATACAATACTATCTTGAATTGTTATGGTATTTAGGAATATTTATCTAATAAATTGTAATATTTATTTACAACAAATATTGGTTGTTATAGTTGGTATTAGAGGAAGTTTTAGTTAACCCTTGAAAAGTAAAATTACCAAAAATTAGTGATAATCTTTTGGATAATCTAATGTATAGGATAATATCCTATGCTATGGTAAAGAAAAGGGAGTTGTTTTCTAAAAAAAAATCATTGTCAAGATACAATAGTTGGAAATGGTTTTTTAAATGATGTATCTTGGTGTAATAACTCCAAATATTGTAGGTTGATTATAGCATATCCATCATTCTAGTGCACGATGACTATGCCCTTACTGTGCACCTGGTTTGAAACTCCCATTGGATATTCTTGTGTAATCCCACATTTACATTCTAAACCATCATGATGTATTTCAATAGATCATGACCATTAATAAACTAGGTTAGATATATGTTTTGATAAATTGAAAATAGAGTGTCCTAATTTATAAATCTAACAATTGATTTTTCATGATTTTGTGGTTTTCCAAAATGATTATTATTTCTCATAATATGATTATTTTTTATTCAATGGATAGACCCTAGGTGAATCATGTTAATGATGAATGAAATGGAAAATTAAATGATTTCTCTCTTAATCAACCATATTTTATTAGAGATATAAAGAAAAATATCATATCTATACTAACAAAACTTTCTCAAGCTATGAATTATTCTATAATTCCAAATTAAAAGAAAGATAACAATTATTTATTTGAGTCCTTTATAAAGGAAAATACATATTTTTTTAGTGGGACCAAATATCCACTGTTTTTTAAGTAATGTATCAGTATGAAAGAAAAAAATATTTTCCATTATCTAGTGATTATATCATGAAAAACTCATTTTGGTTATCTATCGTTTGGAAGGTGAAGTGGATCAATAATTTAATCTTATCAATACTATGATAAAATATGAAGAAATTGACTCTATATAGTGGTATGAGTTCAATATTTTATTTTTCAAATAGTAATTTTTCTATATTATTAATTAAAAAATATATAATTTATTACTTTTGTTATTGTATAAGGATGAGGAATATATTAGTACCTATTGGGGAAATATTTTTGGACTTTCGAATTATGATTTCGGTATTATTATCCTAACTAAAAGAAAGATCATTTAATTATTTAGTCGCTCAAAACAAATTCTCAAGATGGATAATTCATAGGAGACTTTAGTATCAATGAATAAATCATTTGATTACCTATAATAGTGTTATTGGGGATTGGAGTTATCCATCAAAATCAGGGTTTTGATAATAAAACAAAATTGAATTCAAATGAAACTCTCAAAACTATATAAGGAAGATGATGGGACTTCATTTTTTTTCAAAGTGTGGAAAGAAGCATAAATGAAATTTTATTAAGGGGGATGGAAAATGTTTTAATTGTGAAAAGGAAGGTAACCATGAACTTTAGTGATGATGTGATATGAAGAGACCGGTTAATAAAAATAATAATGGGAAATCTCAAAAGAATAAACGAAACACACTCCATTGTTTCAAAAGCAAGAAGTATGGGAATTATGATAACTAATGATCAAATTTTAAGGATACTGATGATGATCAATGTCTTCAACCTCCTAATCCTAGATACAAAAGGAAATATATTACGATCACTATTACTATTGAGGATAATGATGTGGAAATGTTATATTTTCATTACACTATAAAATTACTAATGTCTTATTTTATTCATTATCTACCAACTATTTTCCATCTGATGAAATTTTAATGGGTTTCATAGTACCTCCTCGAGTATAAGATGTTGAATTAGTATTGAAATCCCATAATGTTATGATGATCACATATCAAGTATATACTTCTTATATTATTTAATTTTATGGGAATGTGATTCCTAGAATTCTTATTATTCTCCCTCTGGTTGAATTTGATGTTATCATAGGCATGGATTACATTTATGTAAATAAATAATACATCAATTACTGAGGAAGGGAAGTCATGTTTGATATTTCAAAAACAACTTATGACCATATATTGGTGTGATGATGAATATTAACTTTTTATTGGAATTTTATCCATCGTATGGGTCTTGATTCCAATCCAAAAATGGGTGTTTTTCTTAGATTGTTGGGTAGAAACTCAAAATTGATGATATGTCTATTGTGTGGGCGGTTTATAATGTATTTATAGAATAATTTTACTGTCTTCCACCAAATCATGAGTTTATGTTCTCAATATAACTCATACCTAGTGTTATTCCTATTTCTATGACTCCATATAAAATGTCCCCAATATAGTTTTATGAATTGAATAAAAAACTCCATGATAATATTAACAATGAAATTACTCAGTTTGGTATGTCTTCTAGGGGTGGAGATATTCTTTTTATTAAAATTAAAGAAGGATGAATGTGACTATAAATTTTCCTATCGAGAACCTAACAATATCATAATAAATAATAAGTATCCCCCACCTCATATTTATATCTTATTTGATTAATTGTGTGGTGATAAAAAAATTTCTATGATTGATCATTATTCAAGAAATCATAAATTG
Organism: Viscum album; assembly: GCA_963277665.1. Classification (NCBI taxonomy): domain Eukaryota; kingdom Viridiplantae; phylum Streptophyta; class Magnoliopsida; order Santalales; family Viscaceae; genus Viscum; species Viscum album. Next base: position 1,016,966,192 of record OY728141.1, on the reverse strand, counting down.
AGTTTCATGAAATAGTATATACACAATATATCATTCCCTACATGGTATGTACACTATGAATATATAATAATTCAATTTGGTATTACTAATTACCCTACTAACATCAAGGATTTAATGAATAGAGTGTTTATATATTTCCACGATCTGTTTTTTGTAGACATTATAAATAATATTATTTTATATTAAAAGAGAAAGTAATAGAATTAAGATCACTTATGGATTATTCTGAAGACATTATGGAAAGAAATGTTGAATGAAAAATTTAAAAATTATGAATTCATTTATTTAACACTTTTCATTTTTTTGTTCATGTAATCTCAAGAGATGGAATATTATTGGATCCATCAATAATAGAAGTTATTAAAAATTATCCTAGAATAACTATAGTTAATATGAATCATAGTTTTCATGGTTTGGTTAGATATTATGTCCACTTTGTGGAATATTTCTCATGATTGTCTAATCCACTCACCAAGGTAACTCATATGGGATCCATGTTTATTTTGATATATGAATGCGAAGAAAATTTTAAGGAACTAAAGATATGGTTAGTCAATTAAAATATGATTATATTTCCATATAGTGGATAATGGGTTTTAATCTGTAATGATTGATTAAACAATGTACTGTAATGCATTCTCATGCAGAGTGATATGTTGATAGCTTATGCCTCCTGAAAATTCATGGTTCATGTGAAAAATTTATCAACACATTATTTGGAGTGAACTATGTTACTTTTTTCATTAAATAAATGTTGGGATAATCATTATGGATAATATATATATATATATATATATATATTGATCATAAACTTTTAATGTATATATTCACACAAAAAGGGTTGAATATGAATCTGAAAATATGGTTATATCTAATTAATTATTATGACTACTCAATATATTACCACCATGGGAAATTGAAAAGGGGGATTAGGATTTGAGTCAAAAGGATCATGCTAGATTATCCCGGATGAGGATAAAAAAGATCGAATTTTTCTTTATTTTCAATGGATGGATCTTGAAATATTTAAGGATGGAAATAAAAATATTCTTTCTTAAATGAGTGTTCAACCATCTGTCCATGTGATAATTAAATAGGGATAGAAGAAATATCTGAAACTAAAGAATAATGTTAGAAATGTTCATGAGTTCAATAATAATTATGATGTAATGATGATTTCCCTGAAACATTTATGTGTTCATTTAATACCATATCTATATAAGGTGTTGTTTGAGGAGTGTCATAGTTCAATATTCTCTATTAATCCAAGAAGTATTAAGATGTATGGATATGTAAATGATAATTTCTTGTGGAAAATAATAAGAAGATGTATTGAATATTATGTAACATGGTGATTGGTATGAGACTAATTTAAAGCTAAGAGATACACTTTTTTGTGATTTTATAACCATTACCTATACTATAATGGAAATAGGAAAACATCAACATATATTTTCTTCATCAGACTAATCAAAACTTATTAAGGAATTCTTGATAATTGGTATTTAGTAAATCACCTTTAAAATTATTCACACTTTAGTACTATGATATAATATTTATCTCTTGATCGTCTTTACATAATTTACATTATGTGGTAAGGCTGTAGGGAGTACGACATTTTATGATATCTGATTAGGATTTGATGTATACCTCAAATTTCAATTGAATCCCTAAGTAGGATTTGGATACATAATAGAATTTAAATATATCTTATAATCATCAGAAATATAGTCAATCTATTATAACTATTAGAAATCTATAGTATATACTGAGATCTTATTATTTGGACTTCTTAAGGTGGTTGTGATCAACACTTTCATATTGTCGAATTCTTTTATAATAATATCATTCAATTGAGCATTTAGATAGCTCCTTTTGAATCCCTCTATGGAAAAAAGAGTATAACTACTATTTAATTGGTTGAACTTAGATAAATAAATATATTGGTACCTAATAAAGCTATGTAAATGATAAATAAAGTTAGATCCATTCAACAATGCATAAAGGTATCTTAGAGTAAATAGATAATTTATGATGATAATCATTGTTGATATTTGTAGTTTAAGGTTGTTGAGAAGGTGTTTATAAGAATTTATCCATGGATTAAGATTTTGTGATTTAGGAAAAAATAAAATCTAAGCTCTAGGTAAATTTTCCCTTTCAATATTCATGATGAAATAAAGATAATATATTATTGTGTGTTTCTTCCACAGAACATTTTTCATGTTCCTGATGTGTTCCAAGTATCTATCTCGGGAAAGTACATTCATAATACTTCAAATTTAATGAAATATTATGTCGTTCCATAGGAGAATGATATTTATTAAAAATAAAAAATGGTATAAATCATGGATAGTACAGATAATGTGCAATATAATATGACTACCAACATGGTTAATGTTATCTTGAGGAAACAATAATTTCAAGAAGCTACATGGAAATTTGATGATGAAATAATAAAAAGATATCCATTTTTTTGAATCTGAATGAAATAATTCCAAGTGTGAAATTAATTATATTTGGGTAGAATTTAGACACCTATATTTTATTATATACTTATTTTTCAAGTAAATTTATTTTTTTCAAAAGCTTGTGATACCAGAAACCCTATGTCTAAATGAACCACAATATAGTATTCCATTATAACCATGCCATTAAATTTAGGGGTATTAATAGTATCAAAAAAAATACAGATTTATGATTTAAAAATTATAAAATAGACTCCTTGGATATTAATTTATTATAACAAAATGTAATAATTTAAAAGTAAAAGAATTTTTTTTTCTGAACTAATTTTATTAGGCATGTAATATAATTATATAATAAGAAATTAAATTAATCACTATAGGAGAATTATTTTAATAAAATTTATATTTTATATATTCAATAAAATGTTCCATATTTCATCTAATATTTGTCTAGACATTGGATAAGAATAAATAATTTTTTATTCATGAAAATGTATTTTTCTAAAAAATGGATTTCATTGATTATTTCACACTCATTTTAAAATGATTTTATAACAATTATAGAAAATGAATTTCCAAAAATGGATTCAATATTTTGTATAATGACAATAAAATTATGTAAATAGGTCTTTTTTATTATTTTCATAATGAATAGTAACCATTAAAATTTTTTGTCACCTCGGTATAGAAAAAATGAGTAAAATAGGGATTTAACATTGAGATATTGATTTCAAATTTATCTAACAGTATCCTTTATTCTATTTTATGATAATATTTCATTCATTTATATCCATATCTCGAAACTATGGCCACATGGTTCTATAGTTCTTTGAATATGAACTTTATATTAAGTTAAGACAATATTAAATAAAAAATGTCACTCCTTTGAATTAAATATCTCTAATGTTTCCAAATAAGGATAAAATGAGGATAAATTATGTTATAAATTTTCATTTGAGAGATAAATTATTATGTTTTGATATGGTAGTTCTGTAATAAATTTTAATAATTGAATAATTACTTTAAATTTTTTTGCAGTTATAACATGGTATTTATTTAATAAATAGATAAATAAAATAAATGATATTAAAAATATTAAATGTAAAAAAATATTTAAGTGAATTATTATGTTACATGAATTTTATAAATACATATGAAATACTATTGATTTTTTTAATTATTATATTCAAATTATATATTTTTCTTGGTGGATTTAAAATCAAATTAAAAAAATAGTTTCAAAATTTAAATTAATGATTATTTATAATACATAATATTTTATTGAATGATTTAAAATTCGTAAAAAATTATCCTCATCCCAGTGAATGTAATATGGTTGAAAATGTCAACCATGATACATTTTTGTGACCTTTTACAGTTATGGTACCATTCTTAACCCTTTAATTTGAAATAGTTATTACCGTCATTAAGGTCAAAAATGATTAATGAAGGGGTTAATAAAAAAGGCGACGTTTAAAATTAAACCATAATCTATATAAATTTAATTTGATGTTTTCACATCAACCCTAAAATAATTTTATTTGAATTAATTTACATTTATAATCATATTTATTGAGAATTATTTTATAATATTTTGTTCATTTAAAAAATTCCATGTGTGTCCCCTATCTCTACCTTATTAAAGGACACCCTACCTCTCTCTTTATTACACCACTTTGAGCCTGACATCATAACCAAAACCTAAATAAATGTATGATAAATTTTCCTATACTCATTCTGGGGGTTCTTGTTACCCATAAAGACTTTCCCTAGGATCCTTAAGTGTAAATCCAAATGAGCTCATCCAACGAAGTTGTGATCACCTTAATCGATAATTTTTTAATGTTAACATTTACATTCTATCGATCTATGGCGTTTATCATAAATTGTTAAATTTAATATCCTCATTATAATAAAAATATATTATGATGATTAAACCCCTAGTATCTACCATATTTCCTATTAAATGGGAAGTGAATGTATCACTCATGTGTATGTATAACTTACCATCTCTATGTAATGAAATAATTAATATTTCATAACCCTATTTTATTGATGGATATTATGATAATTTTAATGTTAATATATACTATTTATTACATAATTATTATTTTTTAATCATAATATCATATCTACTTTCTCTCCTTCCAATCAATTGAAAAATGATAACGTCCCTTATCCACACGTGTCGACTACGACCTCCACAAAGAGATAAGATTTTTATTTATTTATATTTTTCATGGATGGTAATAAAGATATATTTAGTGGATATATATTATACATATATATGATATTTTTATTATTATATAATGTTTATTAATTAGTTACCTTTCTTTTATTCTATTCATTGAAAAATAAAAACAGTGTTCATGTGTACATAATACATACCATTAACATGAATGGATTAATTAATTATTATGTCTATAACATTTAAAAATGATAGAAAATATGTATATAATTAATATATATGATATTAATATTATTATTAATTTTTTTGATTATGAATCTAGGATCAAATTACAAAGACCAAAACATTACAACTAAAATTCTCAGGAAGAAATAAATTGTTAACACTTTTAAACAAAAAATTTAATAATGAATAATTAATAAATAGGTATTGAAATGTAATAATTGGTTCATATATTTTATTAAAACTATGTTAATTAAGATTTTATTTCATTATAATAAATTTTAATTAATCATATAGGATGTTAGATCAATTTCAGAGCATAGTGAACTCAATGAAATGTTTCCGTGTTATAATCTAATTATTTATCAAGATTATTTGTGATTATGTTTCTGAGGATTAAATTTGATGATCAAACACTAAATATTAACAAATTGTAGTCCCATCTAGTTATTTCAGTATATTTAATATTCCCATTAATTTTTCTATCTTTAGTACTCAAGACACATAAATAATATTTTACAAGAAAACTGACATTATTTATCTCTTTAGTAGAAAATTCATTTTCTTCCATATCAATGTTTTATAAAAATATTATCAAGATCTTTTTAAATATACCTGTATGATTTTTTGAATTAATTTTTTACCATTATTGAATTTTTTATAGATTTTTAAAAAAATAATCTTCTTGATTTAATTTTAAAAAGAGGTACTTTTTTATTTTTTTACAAAACTATGAAAGCAATATTTTAATTTAATGTATACAGCATGAAAAAAATTACTTTACATCATTAAAACACAATTATTTGAATATTAAATTATAAATTTTTTTTATTTTTTTCAAACAATGGTAATTCCTTAATATTTTGAATTTTTTTTATTTTAAATAAGTGATTTCAATGTAAAAAGGGTATTTTCCTCATTAAATGTTTCATGTGATATTTTAAAGGAATTTTGAATCTATGATGACATACTTGGATGAGTATTATGTTTTAATTGGGGTATAATCAAAAGATATCATCCTTATTATTTATTTGGATGTTTTATTTTTATAATGAATATATATTTATTAACCCCATTTATTTTTCACGAGTAAGGCTATAAAGAAATGTTTATGAAACTCGTTTTAGTTTCTATAAGTTTTTCTATGATGATATTTTTACTACATGGTTTATTCTATGATTAATTTTTTTATAAAGCTCAATTCCTTTTAACATGTTATGAGATTATTTTTTTATCTTGTAACACACCTGCCAATGATTTTCATTATGTTATGGGTGGGCCCATAATTATATAGCTCTCTAATGTGTTGGGTAAGGTTAGATATTTCATGAGATAACCATGACTATAATAGTGATTTAACTATTGTAAATAAGGTACTCTATTCACTATAATAGTATTGGGATTGATCCTTAAGTACTATGATTCTTTGGTGAGTGAAACCAATCCACTATGATAGTCATGGGGGTAATACTTAACTACAAAGGATATGTTTTTTTATACTTATCTGTATATAAAAAACATTTTTCTTATACCAATGTTATGATCTCATAGATCATGTTCTTATATTCGTTTATGACTAATTTATTATGAAATACAAAGATTTATTTCATGAATCAGGATTATGATCTATGATATGTAGATTATGTTTTTAAATTATTTTTCTTGTGTACTTTTACCCATATTATCAAGTTATTTTTAAATTATAATTGATATCTGACTTGTTTAACCATATTTTTCATCTTATCTCGGCCTTTATTATCTTTACTTTCCCCTTGTTTTGAACAGAGTTATTATGCTTTATATTTCCATGAAGAGTGTTACTTATGAAGAACATATTTGGAGTTGATGTAGCTCACTTATGATCCATTTTCTTATATATCCATGTTTCTAAAGATAATAGACCTATATGAATATAGGATGGATCATCATATTATTTACTGAATATTTATCTAATAATATTAATTGTCTATTTCTGCAAAGTATGGGTAACTATACCTAGTATTGTGAATAAACCATGATATCATACACAAGGACCACAACAAACTAATCTAGATTGGTTGAAATATCTCATCTATTAACATCAGGGATATAACCCATTTACTCAACATAATGAATGAAATAAAAATTTACACATTGTGACTATACATACATTGAAAAACATTATTTACAATTTCTTTCACTTAAACTCTCAATTTACTATATTTGGACTTCACTACAACCATTATAAAATAGAGTATACCTTTTAAATAACCAATAGTTCTTAAACCCTTGGAGGAAAATTGTTCTTCATTAATACAAAATTAAACCATATAGAATCAATTCATAGCCACAAACATCCATTCTCGTTCCTATTAAATAAATATAGTGCAACCTATAGTGAAACACTGTGGAGAATAAAACCATTCTTCAGTGAATCGTCAATATAGATTATGAATTAAAAAATATCAATAGGTTCCTTCCTATATAAATCTAATGATATAGATATTTTAATTAGTTAAAATACTATCATGAAATCATCTTATTTGCTAATTGGTAGGGTTATAACTTCCTTTAAAAAATATATTAATTCATGGATAACTCTAGAAAGCTATTAATCCTTCTATTAATTACCCTAAAACGTCATGATTTTTAACTAATAAGTTATCTAACAAACCCATATTCCTTGATAGTTTGTTTTATTATCTTTTTTACCAATAAAGATAGAAAATACACCACTCGGACAAACAAGGATGACATTTCATTTATAAAAAAACAACATTTTCCCATTCAAATTATCAAAAAATCACTCTATTGAAATCATCATATATATAAATCCTTAATAATAACAAGTCACAATATAACACCTATTGTATAATAACTAGTTCTCAATGAAAAAAATCTCTAGTAATATCAAACAAGAATTTATGTTTGTCTATATCTTCAATGGATGATATAAACCTCCCATATAATGATACAACCGATGAACTAGGGTGTATATAATAAATGAATTTAATGATATAGATTCAACTAATATAGACTCAAGGGTAGAGTAAACATAGGGTTTACCTTATATTTCCATAGATCGATTTACCATAACTACACTTATCGTATGTATCCATGCTTTATAAATAAATCATCCTATAAAACCTCGATTCACCTTGGAATATATCTAAAATTTGAATATGTGTATATGGTCAACTAAAATTTTACTGGCCTATTTTAGTTATATCTTAGTTATTCATCAATTTTCCAAAAAGGACAATGACCATCATGCAACTATTTAAAAATCCTTTTTAGTTGAGGAGACTATTGATACTAATAGGGATACTACAATATATGTTATCTATAATTTTTTTGTGTAGGACCACCCAATGTCAATCTATTATCCTTACACATATAAACATGTACAAAATATGGGCATACAGATACAAGATGATTGATTCTGTTAGGTTCTATAGGACTATATAAAATTTATACTAGGTAGTGAAAAGAAATTAAAAAACAAAAGTCAATAACACCATGATTGATAAATTATGTCATGAAAACTAAAACAATTGAATAAATGTCTATATGTGTGCCTTACATAATTTCACTCCTATTGCAATTTTTGACTTCATGTGGTAGATGAAGACTACATGAGAGGTAACTTAATAACATCCTTTCATTGGAGTTATCCATGTTAATGTTGAATCGCTTGATGTTTAAGTTAGATCCTCGCTTCACCAATGAAATTCTAGTGACTCTTAAAGGAAAAGGGATAAGAATAATAAATCTATGAGATAGAGTGAGTTCTATCCATGTATACATTATTTATCATATAACATCATATGGTGGTGGGATACAATATATAACCTTTGGGACTCTCCCATTTACTCCACATATTTCACCATGTATAAAAAATTTCATGAGTAATTACTTAAGCTGTTAGGAATTAATTATAATAACGAAACCCAAATAGACTAAATATTATGAAATAGGATACTTAATGAAACCCAATGAGATTTATTCAAATTTTTAGTTATTAAACATTCCACTACCTATATATAAAATAATAAATCGTGGTATTAATTATCATATATCTCATAGTTAGAGATATTTCCTGAATATCTCTTCATAAGACATTATCCAATAATAAAATATTAAATGGCTGAAAAATAATCATATTATTTAAAGAAATTAGGGAATATCTTATACTATCAGTAGTTATACTAAAGACTATTGGATTTTGTGTAATTTTAGAATATATTTTATAATATATATAAACACTCATGAAACCATATCCAAAAATCATTTTGGATATATCTGAGAAATATTGGAAATTAATCATTCACTTCAACATTTATCACCTCATTTGAAAAACCCTATGAAATACCTATCCAAAAATATATTGTGCTAACTCTAAAACAATTTTACACAATATTTCTGATTAGAACCCAGTACCTAGTTATTCAAATAAAACTATGACTCCATAGGAATTTATCGAATAGACAATAAATATGAATAATAGTATCCATAAATGGATACAAAGAGTATCCTCTGGCAAGGAATCAATGCTACACAATTTTTAAAGGTATCTAATGTGATCTCCATAAAACACATATATCTCTACACTTTTTCCCACTAGCTACATCATATGAAAGAGCACATTATCATATGACCCCTTTTCCAAGAGATCGATTGACCATGAGACACTATGTATATCCATCCCATAAAACATCATATATTCTTGATTGGACAAGTATATACTAAGTATTTTGATTAATATATCACCTGTCATTTGGCCTTAAGGATGATCACATCACATTTCCCTTATCTAATTATATAAGAACATCATATAAAATATCTACGCATGGTCAAACACTTCCATGGTATATCCTTATCAAGATTCTAGATTTCATACTCATTATATTAGTAGAGAAATACTATATTTGTTGTTCTCCAACTTACCCCGTGATAAAAACATATCCAAACACCCCATAATTATCTAACCTTCAAGGTATGCATAACAAATGTGTAAAAGTAATAAGGTTCTCATGATAGTTATCCATCCAAACATAAGTAGTGGGCCTAAAATTCCATACTCATCATATATTGAAAAAAACCCTTTTGTGCCTCATGAGCGTATTCTGTATCCGAATATAATAATTGTACAAACACTAACCTTAAAATTTCATCATAACTTATAATAATTCAAGATGAAAATTTGTTCGGGATAACGCAAAGTCTTTCTTTGAGAGTTCTGTTATCATTTCATGTCATGGTACATATATTATTAAATATGTATATACCACAAATGAAAAATAATAATAAGGTTGTTATTTCATTTTGGTATAACATGCTAAATTTTAGATTATTAAAATCTATACGAATACATAAAATCCATACATTGGAATCTATCAAACATATCCTTTGTGATAGACTGCAATATCATCCTTATGTTTGTTTCACTTTTACGGGATTTTTAACTCATTTTATCTATATGTAATTCATGTCATATTTGTGTATGACCATATAATTAACAAACCTTCCACAAAATATTTAAATAATAAAATATATTAAGTAATAGAATTTCAATAATGGTCATAATTAGAAAAAAAATTCTTAATTTTTAACTCATTGAACTAATTCAGTCCCATTAAATTCATGACATTAAATGTTATTATGTAAAATTATTAATTTCCTCTTAGAACTCTTTTTAAATACATCATCATATTCTTGGTAATTATTTTTCGATGGAGTTTTTTGGAAACTATTTACCAAGATATCATAAGCTCTTTTAGGATAAAGTTAAATTCACGTTGTTATAGTTAATAAATATAACTCTTCACCTTTCTCTTTAAAATTATGCCCTAAATTATTTTAATATATAAAGTGAAATTCACTTTTACTTTTGACTAGAATAATTTTTTATCTATTAAACATAAAATTATCTATGTTTAAACATATTCCCAGTATCCTCTTTGATACTATATGATTTTCAAAATATCATTCTAAGTTAAAAAAAATAACACAGTGATAATGAAATAATTATGATTTCATTTAGTGTGACCATTTATCAAATAAAATATTATATTCAGGTTATATACATCACTCTATGTGTTTAGAGAATTTTTCAGAAAAAAATATTATTCATTATAATATTCCATTGTTGGGTTATGAGATCATAACTATCATTTTTTAAAAAAATCTATAAAAAATCTATAATAATGAATAAAAAATATTTATACATATCTTATTCTCAAAACATATGATAAAACATGATGAATAATAAACTATGTATATATAATCCCTTATATGATATTTTTTATGATAACTGTATGTTAATAAAAAATCACCATATAATATAAAATAACTGTGATAACTATGAACATCCATTAATTAGATCCATTTGATCTTGATATTCTTCTATACTTTTAAATATTTGATGTAGATACTCAGATATTCATTAATTGAATAAAAACTAAAATATCAATCAGTTATTCCATTTATTTTTAACTTTTGTATATTTATAACACTTGAAAAGTGTGTATTTAGTTCCAAATACCCTTAAAAATGATTTCTATAACATTGATACATGACATAGACATTCCAATGGTTTTTATAATCTTTTTTATGTATTCTATAAAATATAATACTTTGGAATATTTAGTCTTTCCTGATGACTCTAGGATTCAATTAAATATATTATATACTTTTTATACTTTATAATTAACATCTAGTCTCATGCTTTAAATTTTTACCTACTTGTATCAAAAAAATGTAATTGAACATGTACATCAAGTTACCTTGATCAATAATTCTCATAACTTTGAGAATTTTAGGTAAATATTTATTAAACTCATTCAAATTGTCAAAACATTTCTATTAATGACAATAAGATGAATATTTTGATCAAAAAAATCCATATATGAAACCTTATATCTCATAATGTCATTTACATACCCAATCATATTATGTATATTATTGGATAGTGAAATTCCTTATATAAAACCTTTAAAAACAGAATTAAATCATTTTAAAATTCTCATAATCATCTTGATTCACCTATTGAACAACATAAACACTTTGTTAATAAATAAGGGGTTACAATAACACATATAATCATTTGTTACTTTATGAAACTTTTTAAGTGACATGAATTAGAGGTTTCTTAAATCAATCTTATCCTTTTTTAAATATTAATTAAAAATTAAATTTTGATAATAATATTATATATCTATAATAAAATATCAAGTTATATTATTACCATGTTCCATAAACAACTAATAAGGTATTTTATGTAATGTGCTCACTAAAATGATGAACCCTTTTAAACCCATTGTATCCATTAGTGTACGAAGATCGATATTTCACTATGAAATGAATTTTTTTTAATCTTACCACTTAGTTTTTTAGGTAGTGAAACATCCTAATTACATTATATTTTATATTTATATAGTTATGTATTTTACACTATTCCCAATACATCACATAAATAATCTCAACTCTATTACTTTGGTAATCCAATCCTATTACGGTCGCTCCAATAACAGCAACCTAAATAAAATCCCAAGAATGAGAATATGATACACTTATGGTCAACCATAATTTTTTTACCATACATAAGGTAATATATAAGAACCCATATTTAGCATGACATTCCATGTTTGATGATTGGGATCATAATAATTTCAACATTAGAAATACATTAACACTTATTATTTTAAAGTAAACTAAATTTAACAATCTGGTCTCAGGTTATTAACTTTATATATGCATACCTCACAAGATTTATTTTTCAATCAAATTCCTTCCACCAAACCAATATTTATAATATAAATTAATTTTTAACTATTTCTATAAATCATATATTTTTTTACTAAATAAAATAAAAATCTAACTTTATTTACCCATATCCAAATGAATACAATGATAAGTTTATATGAAACGCTTTCAAAAAAAATCTTTTGAATCATATAAAATCAATATTCTCTATAAGAGTAATATTGGAACATAATATAATCAAACCTCAATTTTCTAAAATAAGTAATAATTCTCTTGGTATGTGGAAAGTCAGACACAATGTCGATCTACCCAAGTGTAATGTCTTAGGTATTTTGTGTGTGTGTAATTCCTCCAATGTTTTGAATTTTGGAATTTGGTGGGAATAAATACATAATTATCATTTAATAAAACTTAATTATATTTATTCAAATGACTAAATAACTTGTTTTTATTCATGGGTTTTGTCGTGACAAGTGTTGTAGGGTTCATATGGGTTTCAGGTCCATCAGAGGAAGAAAACCAATGTTTTTTACATGCACAAACTGAGGCACATAGTTTTTGGGAAATCATGAATCCTTTAAAAAAGATATTTTGAATCCTACAAATTCACTATGTATGGTTTGGTAAAATATTTAGGAGGGGGTGCACAACTATATGAGACTTCTAATTTTTTTAGAGGAGATCATCTTCCTAGTTTGCGCATGCTTTAGGAAAATTGTGAGCAATCCACATGCTTATTTCCAAATTGGTAGTACTTATGCACAATATCATGAATTTTTTCAAAATTATTTTCTCTAATCAAGCAGGAAAATAATTTTTGGATTTTCTTATAAGCAGTAGGATCTATACAGTTGTCACACGGTTATGAAAATTGTGTAAGCTAATTGTGGGTCCCATTAAAAGGGTGAAATTCCCAAAATAAAATTTCCACCCCAATTAGGTTTTTCCTCTTTTATTCTTCTTCTATGGGTTATTAATGGAAAATAGATCTCACCCATTTCATCCTTATCGAGGTATTGATCTATATCCCTTGTTTGGAATTAATTTTGATCAATTTCGGTTGTGATGGATCTGTCTCGGTAAGGATTTACATACACTTACCTCTTTTCTTCTTTTCCCTCTCCATTCAATGTGATAAATCTCTATGAGTGGTTTTACCCTTGTTTCCGAGAAATCATCTAAAATTTTTATTTCTTTAAAATAATTTTGATATGGAGAATAATATCACAAGTGTAGGCCTCTACCAACATGAGGTAGGTGGTTCTTAGCGTTATTTGTGATTTCAAGAGTGTTTTAGGGGTGAGGCTTTGAGCACATTTTTTTGACCAATAATGACTTTATTAAATTAATGTTTGTCTTTTAAATGAAGAAATATATCATATGGGATGTCTTTGTGTATTACCTAACTATGTTAATTAGCGCTACTCTAGGTTAGAGGTCATTGAACACTTGGGTAGTTAGACAGGGTATGTTTTTTAGTTTATATTAACTTTTTTATTTAATATGAATTGATTTATATATATATATATATATATGAATTTTTTCTTATTGAAATGGAACATGATATTCTTGGCTGGAGGATTGAGATATTTATGTCCATATGAACTTAGGTGATGGGATTGTAATGTTTGTCTGTGACCTGAGATATGTGTGTGAGTGTATATATATGAGTGAATTTGATCACAGGTTGGGTGACTTGGTGATCAATTGAGGCAAATAGACCTTCCGGTTGAGGGAATGTTTTAGTATATATGGGATGGTGTTTCCATTGGATTGAGTGACACAGTCATAAGGGAAAGAGGAGTTGAAATTGCATGTCTTAGTTTCTATTTGGTGATTATTTCTCACTCATGTTTTCCAATTCACCATATGGAGTTTTGATCACATAGGATGAGTCAGATGTTGAGGTGGTTTTGACCTATTAATTGGGTAGAGGCCTCTATTAGTTAGAGATTAAGAAATTGGTTGGAGGTAATTTCTATAGAAATTCATGGGGATGGTGAGGTGCCATCAAGTGACAGTGTGAGACAGTGGGTTAGGGGATGAGTCTCATCAAAGTTGAGACTGATGGACCAGGAATTATTTGGAAGGATGGAAATCATCATTCCCTGAAATGGTAGATGTTGAAATGGTAGTGATATTACATAGAGGGTAGACCTCATTGTGCCTCACGATGTCTGGATTTCACCTAACAGGTGATTTAGAGCAGGGCTCCAAGGGACTAGTTTTTTAATGATTGGGTATGTCTTTAGGACGTCGGTGACCTGAAGTGGACATGAAGAGTGAGTTGGAACATGGTTTTGGGAGACATACATGAGGTGGAACCACCCCAAGACTATATTATAATGGGGGATTCCATGTGATATGATCCAAAGATCATAGACTTTTTAGAACTCCAGCGTTGGTCGAAGTAGGAGATAGATTTCTGGTGGCTATTGAGAACCATGAATTTTTTTGTTTATTTTAATTCATCTTATTCATTTCTCAATGTTTTTCAT
This sequence comes from Viscum album, assembly GCA_963277665.1. Classification (NCBI taxonomy): domain Eukaryota; kingdom Viridiplantae; phylum Streptophyta; class Magnoliopsida; order Santalales; family Viscaceae; genus Viscum; species Viscum album. Next base: position 1,016,951,073 of record OY728141.1, on the reverse strand, counting down.
AAACATGATTAATCACACAAAAAATATAGGAACACGTTGGTGGTGGCTTATTGAGATTCATTATCACACCCTACATTGTCCCTTCTATACATGTGCAAACTTTCTACTTTTACTTTCAGGTAATGGTTTTTGCTGTGGAGTTGGACCATAAAGATGGGTTTTCAGTATGATATCTAAGGAAAGAGACCTTTGGTTCTATCATAATTTGGAGTTCCTTTCCATTTTGTTTTCTTTTGTACAAGTATTCTTGTATATGTATATGCTGGTGGTTGGCCACGAGTGAACCCATTTTTGTATTGGTATATATTACATGTATTGGATGTATGTTTTGGTTTAGTATCTAAATTTGGAATGTTGTCTTGTTTACCTTTTATGGTTCTATTTTTATTATGAATTTCCTATTGTCTGAGAATGTTTCTGCGTTCTCTAAGGGCAGGTTACTAGTTTAGTTTCTATCATTGTTTACATTCCATTTCTCACTATTTAATTGTATAAACCATTATATTATCATCACTAGATAGTAGAGTCTCCCCAAAATCACCCCCTTTACACACACATTATTATTTGGTATCCTTTAGGATGTAGGAATATGTGGCTAAGACTAGCGGCACTGAACCCAAAAGTATTATTCGAGTGGCTAATCGGTTCGGGCGGTACAATTATTATTAGAGAAGTTCATGACTGTGAATAAGTAGCAGCCCTCAGTTGGATACTAATGATATCAAGATTATTTTACATTAATTTTTTCATTATATTTGGGATATGTTATAATGGATATGAGGATATTGTAACAACTTGGTTAAGAGCTCATTTTAGGGTTCCTCTAGCCCAATTAATATGGGATGGAATGAGTTTCCATGGAAGGGAATTGTTGTAATTCTTTTCTCATTTTATTGATGATATTATTTCCACCTCTAGCGCTACACATGGAATATGATTCTTACCTATAATGTTATGTGACCCCTATTCTGGTATGGTAAGGGAGGAATTATTTGTCCCATGGTGTGTATAAGGCCCCAGCCTTAAATCTTACTTAATATTGAATTAAATGACTAATTAACATTGAGGATCTTTTCAGGTTTAGAGTTTTAGAGAATTATAACATAACTACTGCATCTCAAAAGATTACAAAGTAGACTAAGTTTACATAAAATAAAAACTCTTAAAAAGAAACATGTCTAGTTCCATGTTTTATATAGCATGACTTTCCCTTGATCCCATCCGTGACCCAATTCCCCATTATGTCCTGTGAAAAACATTTTAAAAAACTTGGGGTGAGCATAAAAAGATCAGTAAGGGATACACAAATAATTAAAACTGTTAGTTTATCAAGATAACAAGTAAAGCATGTATACATTATTAAAGTAATACATTTCACATTTATGAAGTAGTAATACCTCTTCACCGAATAAAAGATCATTACTTACCCATTTGTAACCAAAAGATTACCATAAAACGCATAAAAATATCACATAACATATAAAGGTATCTTGGGACATAAACATACTTTTGTGGAATAACCATACGGTCGACTTCCACACATATCACTTAATGGAATTTCCATTCGGCCAACTTCCATACATATGCAATGGAATAGCCATACGGCTGACTTCTATACCCAATGCATTGGAGGTTATAACGTAACCACTCGTCCTGGTATTCACGGCACCACCCGTCATATGGTTTATGATGTAACCACCCGTCAAATGTCCATGTACCATTATAAAATTATATGACATAAAACAAACATAATGGAAAGAAAACATTTCAACACTTTTATCACAATATATCACTCAAATATATTGACATAAAAAATCCATTATAAAAACCATTTTCAATACCAAAATACATAAAATAGGATATGGTATTTATTTCATTTTAAAAACATCACGGCTTGTTGAGGAAGTCAAAAACCAAATAATACTCGCGGCGGTGGAAAAGGTCATTGTCACCTCGTACGTTAAAAGAAACATTCCTTTTTGTGGTTTAGTGAAATGCTTCGTAGAAAAAGATTCCTTTTGTATAAAAGTAAAATTCAAAGGGTTTTATACACCGTATAAAAGATAGTTGTGTATAAAACGAAATATGCCACAATGAAAGGAGATTGAGATGAAGTCCCTTACCTCGGGTCCGACTTGACTCGATCATTTTTGACGTCCTGAATAATAAACTTGAGTTAATTTCTACTTTCTTAAGAACCTTTTTCAAGTTCATTATTCCATTTATATCACTTATTACCATGTCATGAACACTATGTAATTATTTAAGTCATTAACGGTCGTTTTAACGATCATTGGTACTTGAGTCAAAAATATGCTCTTTATAATTACAAGTTGTTCATGTATCCATAATATCCAGAGTTATAATCATGATGTAGATATCATATATATCATATATATCTAGTATATAAATACATTTATAATATTACATAATAATTTAGAGGTATTAAATGAAATGCACCGTTCATGGAGACGGTAAGCCGTACGTACGCATGAACGCTACTTTCATTTCTATGTCATATTAATGGAATTAAAACTAAATGAGAGGTATGTATATTTTAATTACAGATTTATATTAATCATTTAGATGTAACATACATCATATATATCCATTATATATATGTACTTATAATAGTACATTACATTTGGGGATAAGAAATGAAATGCATCGTTCATGGAGACGGTAAGCCGTACGTACGCATGAACGCTACTTTCAATTCTATCTCATACATTAATAGGAAGAAATAATAATGATATAGAGGTATATTATAATTCAAGTATAACATCATATATAATAACTTTAAATCTATCCTTTATACTTCCCACATATGGTTTTAACGATTCAAATCACTTTGAGGGGGCGGTAGTCCGCACTTCCTAAAATGAAATTATCGTGATTACCCATAATGGAAGCCATAAAGGTATGCTCAAAATGAAAAATACAGAAGCTTAAGGAAAAGATAAAAATATTATATATCATATATATATATATAGTTTCATCTTAATGGCCACCTTTGAATGTCTTAAAATAATGTTGAACAATCATCGTTTCGGGAGGCAGAAATTCGCCATCCACGGAAACAATATGTTCTTTAACCATTAGATGTAGGTGTGTGTAAGTGTAGCTTGAATACTTCTTATAACAATATACTAGTATATTTAATATACTTTATTTGTTACAAAATAAAATAATAAAAAGAGTTTAGGGGGTTGGAGAAGCAAAATAAAACAAAAGGACTCAAAAGAAGACATTACCTTGAAATCGGGTAACTCCCTTTGGTTTGAGCTCAAAGGAATCCTTGGGATGCCTTCTGCCCAAAGTGAGGATTCAAGGAGTAATAGAAGGATGTGGAGAGCCAAAATGGGCAGGGTTTGGCCGAGCCAATGGCTTTGGAAGTGTGGGTAAAGAGGTAGAGGTGGGGGCCTTTTATAAGAGGAGAGGAGGGGCACTCTTGGAAAGTAAAGAAAAGTCACTTTATTTTAAAATGATATTTGGATTTAAGAGGTCCCACATTGATATAATTATAGGATAAGGTGATAAGGGTTCGAAATATACCCATCGAATAGGGTTTGGACATCTGTAGGTCATAGATTTTACATTATCGTTTCATTTTATTTAAATCCATTATTAATGAGGTAATCGTTGCATTATCATGATGTCATAAATAATTTAATATATTTAATTTCTAAAAACTATAAAAAAATATCATGAGGTAGTAACTCGTTTTAGATTTCTAATGAATATTTATAGTCCAAAAGATCATTTATATAGACAAAATTAAAAATATTTTACTTAGGTGATACATTATTTGTTAGATTTAACATTCCTTAAAAATAAAAAGATAAAAAGTCACTTTCTCAGAAAAGTGATTCCATGGGGCCCCCATGTTTGGAAAAAGGCATCCCATGGTCGGACATTAGAAAACTAGTAGCCTTAGGACACATTTTGTGGTGATTTTTTATTATTCTGATATTATCTTATTATCTTTAACTACCCGATTACTCATTAATCAAGATAATTAAAGATAATTACCGTCATTACTATTCATAATGTCCAGAAACAAAAGAGTCTTAATCAAATAATTTGGACCTTCTGATTCCAAATATGTAATTAATTTTATCAAATTCCAAACAAATAAATTGAAATAATTAATTTAAAAAAAACTTCTCGTTGTCAAAACAAATAGCGGGTTTTTTAGAAACAATATTTATGAAAAGTTTGGCACTTGTTTATGCCTAATTCTAAAGTGAAATTAATCCCAATGACAATCATTAAATTAAATGGTAAAAATATATTCTAATTACACTTTTAAAAAAATTAAAAAGATAATATAACCATATAATGAAATTATATGAAAAAGAAGTTTTGATGTAAAATGCAGTATTTTTCACTATTCATTGAAAAATGAACATTGTCAGAAAAATACCAAAAATTAACACAAGGTAAATTTCAATCTCCCAATCATAAATAATATGATTATTTTGAAAAATAGAGCTTATAAAATTGTAAAAAGTGTATATAAAAGGGGTTCTCCATCAAAAGGTGGTTAATAGACCATTTAAAGAATATTAGAATGTTTTTGCTTAAAAACTGGATTCATTTTCATTTTTAATCCTCTAACATTTATTGTAAAGAGTAAAAATATTTAAAAAAAATATATAATAATTTCATAGTTAGTTATATTAATTCCCGCCATTACAACGGCTAGGCGTTAACTACCATTTAAAATAATATTATTTTATTATTAGAGTGCAACGTTAGATTCCCGAGAAACCCGTTGTTGCATATCGGGTACGCTATCGAACATAGAAACCCCTTTAATGTGAAATTAATATTTAATTCATAAATATTAATAAATATGAAAATTCATTATTTATTATTTACCTGGGATGTTACATCCTTCCCTCCTTTTAGGATTTGTGTCCTCGCAATTTTATTCACTTATCAAAATAAGTGAGGGTATTTATCACTCATAGAATTTTCAGATTCCCATGTTGCCTCTTCATCCATATGGGTTTTCCACAAAACCTTTACCTGGTGGATTACCTTATTTCTCAACACTTTCTCTCTTCGGCCAAGAATCTGGATTGTTTGTTCATCATAAGAGAGGTTCTCTTCCAGCTCAACTATCTCTAGGCTCAAAACATGAGATGAATCTGGCATATACTTCTTCAACATCGAAACATTAAAAACATTGTGTACCTGAGATAAACTCGGAAGTAAAGCCACTCTGTATGCAACTGATCCAAATCTCTCCAGAATTTCATATGGTCCAATGAACCTTGGACTCACCTTTCTTTTCTTAGCAAATCGCATCACACTTTTCCATGGAGAAACCTTGAAAAAAACATGATCACCTACCTCGAAAGATAGATCCTTCCTCTGGTTATCCGCATAACTCTTCTGCCTGCTCTGAGCGGTTCTCATGTGTTTCTGAATCAACAGAACTTTTTCTGCCATCTCTTCTACCAATTCTGGTCCCAGTAGCTTCATTTCACCCACTTTATCCCAAAATGCTGGAGTTCGACACCGCTTCCCATATAATGCCTCAAATGGTGCCATCTGTATACTGGAATGGAAACTGTTATTATAAGAAAACTCAACCAATGAAAGATGTTGGTCCCAACTTCCCTGATAATCCATCGAACAAGCTTGTAGCATATCCTCCAAGGTCTGAATTTTTCGTTCTGACTTACCATCTGATTGAGGATGAAAAGCTGTACTAAAATTTAATTCAGTACCCAACGACTTCTGAAAGCCTTTCCAAAAGTTATAAGTAACTTGGGATCACGATCGGACACAATGGAGAGAGGAAATACATGTAACCTGACTATCTCTTTAAGATACAAACGGGAAATTTGATCTAGTGAAAAACTATCTTCTATAGAAAGGAAATGAGCAGATTTAGTCAAGCGATCAACAATAACCCAGATTTCAATATTACCTTGAGATGTCATCAGTAATCCCACAACAATGTCCATGGATATGTTTTACCATTTCCACTATGGCACTAGTAAAGGCTGAAGCATCCCTTTTGGTAACTGCCACTCTACTTTAACCTACTGACAAGCCAAACACTCCACAGTAGAATCAGCAATATCCCTTTTCATTCCATCCCTCCAGTAATACTCCCACAGATCTCTGTACATCTTAGTACTTCCAGGATGAACTGAAAACGGGGAACTGTGAGCCTCACATAACAACTCATTCTTCAACTGTGAATCACAAGCCACACATAATCTCTTCCCAAACCTCAAAACACAATCATTATCAATGTTGAATTCAGGAAACTTACCCTTCTGAACCAGCTCTACCTTTTTCTGCAACTCATTTTCTTCCCGCTGTGCTTGCTTAATTCTATCTGATAGGAATGATCTCACTGATACCTGAAACAAAACAGAAGAACATCCTGCACCAACAACATCTATGCCAAAGTTCATCAAATCAAAAACCAAAGGATCTCGTTCCAAACATAGCATGGTTAATGAAGCATTACTTTTTCGACTCAAAGCATCGGCCACATTATTTTATTTTCCCAGATGGTAGTGAATTGTACAATCATAATCCTTGATTAATTCTAGCCATCTCCTATGTCTCATGTTCAATTCATTCTGAGTGAATATATACTTTAATCTTTTGTGATCAATATATATTTCTCACTTTACTCCATACAAATGATGCCTCCAAATTTTTAAAGGAAAAACAACATCAGCTAATTACGAATCATGTGTAGGGTAATTTACCTAATGATTTTTCAACTGACGTGTAGCATAATAAATTACATGATCATTCTGCATAAGGAAACAGCCAAGTCCCTTCAACGAAGCATAACTTTATATAACATACTCACCATTCCTGGAAGGATGTGACAAAACTGGAGCATTCACTAATCTTCTTTTCAACTCATGAAAATAATCATCCCATTCTTTTGTCCAGATAAACTTCACACCCTTATAAGTTAGCATTGTCATTGGACTGGATAACTGTGGAAACTTTTCAACAAACCATCGGTAGTAACCTGACAAACCAAGAAAACTACGGATCTCGGTTACATTTGTGGGTCTTGGCCATTCTTTAACAACTTTTGTTTTATCAAGATCAACAGTTATGCCATCTTTTGAAACAATGTGACCAAGGAAAGAAATTTGTTGTAACCAAAACTCACACTTGCTGAATTTTCCATATAGTTTCTTTTCTTTTAAGGTTTGAAAGATAACCCTTGAATGACTTTCATGCTCCTCTTTACTTTTAGAAAACACCAAAATATAATCAATGAAAACAACCACAAACATATCCAAGAACTCATAGAAAATTCTATTCATAAGGTCCATGAATACAGAAGGTGCATTGGTTAACCCAAAAGTCATAACTACAAATTTATAATGGCCATATCTAGTACGGAACACAGTCTTCAGAATGTCTTCTTTTACTTTCAACTGATGGTACCCCGACCTCAAGTCAATCTTCGAAAAATACTGAGCTCCCTGGAGCTGATCAAACAAATCATCGATATGAGGAAAAGTATACTTTTTCTTAACGGTAATATTATTCAAGGCTATATAATCAATGAAAAGTCTCATTGAGACATCTTTCTTTTTAACAAACAAGACAGAAGCACCCCATGGTGATGTGCTAGGTCGAATGAAACCTTTATCTAATAACTCCTACAATTTCTTCTTTAACTCTAAAAGTTCAAATTGAGCCATTCCATAAGGGGGTTTTGAAATTGGCTTAGAATCAGGAACTAAGTCAATAGTAAATTCAACTTCCCGATCATGAATAATACCAGACAACTCATCAGGAAAAACATCAAGATACTCATTTACCACCGGCACATCATTAATCTGAACAGTTCCTTTATTTTCATCAATATGTGCAAGGTAACATTCATCTACATATTTTATTAGTTTCTCAACTTCCTGATATGTTATCAAAATCGAGGGTTCATTCTTGTACACTAACTGAAAATCTTTTTTAAAAGAAACCATTTTAGCTCTGATGTCAATCTTAGCAAGATAAAAAGAAAGCCAATCCATGGAAAAAATAACATCAAACTCTACTAGAGGAAAAACAATAAGGTTTTCTGGTAGATTCTTTCCACACATAAGGATAGGAAGGTTCTTATAATTCCTTTTTGTCTCAATGTTCCCTCCTGGTGTTTTTACCAAAAGTTCAGGATTCATATCGTGAGATGGAATTTCCAATTTACTAGAAAACTTCTTAGAAATGAAAGTGTGTGTAGACCCTAAATTAAAAAACACATTGGCATAATCTGAACAAACAAAACAGTGTACCTGATACAACTTCATTCGATGGCCCAACATCTGCTGAGGTTGTTTGCTGAGGATTTCACCACCCCTTTCTGCTTGTATTCTGGCTTCTTTCCCCCAGTTGAGTTCTTCGTTAGACACTTATTTTCATAATGACACATTTCATTAAACATAAAACATCTTACAAATGGTTTTTCATTGCCTCCTTGATCATCCTCCTTATAGTTATGAGCAATATGAACAGACTTACCACACCGAAAGCACTTACCAGACATGGATAAACATTCTCCAGGATGCATTTTACCATACTTCTCATAGGATGGATATTTGGTTTTCTTACCTCCTTCCTTCTTTGATGAATTCTTCCCTTTTTCCTGAAAACTGGACCTCTTATTCTGTTGTTTGTCATAGAACACCCGATCATCGGCAAACTCCATTTCCACCTTCTCCGCACATCTACACATTTTTCATAATTTTTGAACTCATGAGAAGCTAAAGCCATTTGATACTTTGGCTTCAACCCTGAGTAAAAATGGGTTATTTTACTATCAAGATCTCGATTGACATTTGGAGCATACCTTGCCAATCGAGTGAACTTTGCTTCATAAGAAGCCACTGAATCATCCTCCTGCCTCCACTCTAGGAACTTTTTTTCAATCCTAAGACGAACCTCCTTAGGAAAATATTTCTCAAGAAACATACCTTTGAATTCGTCCTAGTGAAGATCCTCAATCTCATCACTATCCCTGATATTTTTCACCATCGACCACCACTGATCAGCTTCACCTTCAAAATGGTAAATAGAAAGACTAACCTTTTGATGTTCTGAACACCCCATGACATCAAAAATCTTCTCCAGTGCTTTAATCCACCCTTAATCTTGCACGGGGTCAAATGATCCACTGAATAATGGGGGATGTTGCCTCATTAAATGTTCCACCACTAAAATGATCCTCTGCGGTTGATCTAGCTGATCTCGTGCATGGATACCACCACCATTTATAGCCTAAGTCAACTGTTCCATAACTGCAACAAACTGTTCAGTTCCGATTCCAACCATCTCGGGTTGCTAATTTGGAAGGTTTTCTTCCTCCTGATGTTGTCCCAACATAACTGCTTTGTTTCCTCTACAGAAAACCATTCTGAACACAGAAATATCTTAGGCGAAGCAACATGGTAATCTTTAAATGCTATATCATTTCAATCATACCATAAATTAACTTATAAGTTTACACTTTTCTAACTCCTAATGTTTTCTAAACCGACCTCTAATACCAACTATAAGGCCCCGGCCATAAACCTTACTTAATATTGAACTAAATGAATAATTCACATTGAGGATCTTTTCAGGTTTAGAGTTTTAGAGAAATAGAACATAACTACTACATCTCAACAGATTACAAAGTAGACTAAGTTTCCACAATATAAAAACTCTTAAAAAGAAACATGTCTAGTTCCATGTTTTATATAGCATGACGTTCCCTTGATCCCATCCGTGACCCTATTCCCCATTAAGTGATGTGAAAAACATTTCAAAAAACTTGGGGTGAGCATAAAAAGCTCAGTAGGGGATACACAATGAATGAAAACTGTTAGTTTATCAAGACAATAAGTAAACCATGTATACATTATTAAAGTAATACTTTCCACCTTTATGAAGTAGTAAAAACTCTTCACTGAATAAAAGATCATTACTTACCCTTTTGTAACCAAAATATTACCATAAAACCCATAATAAGATCACATAACATATAAAGGTAACTTGGTACATAAACATACTTATGTGGAATAACCATACGGTCGACTTCCACACATATCACTTAATGGAATAGTCATTCGGCCAACTTCCATACATACATAATGGAATAGCCATACGGCCGACTTCCATACCCAATGCATTGGAGGTTATAACGTAACCACCCGTCCTAGTATTCACGACACCACTTGTCATATGGTTTATCACGTAACCACCCTTCAAATTTCCAAGTACCATTATAAAATCATAATACATAAAACAAACATAATGGAAAGAAAACATTTCCACACTTCGATCACAATATATCACTCAAACATATTGAATTAACAAATCCATTATAAAAACCATTTTCAATACCAAAATACATAAAAGAGTATATGGTATTTTATTTCATTTTAAAAACATCACATCTTGTTGAGGAATCCAAAAGCCAAATAATACTCGCGGCGGCGGAAAAGGTCGTTGTCACCGCGTACGTTAAAAGAAACATTCCTTTTTGTCATTTAGTAAAATGCTTCGTAGAAAAATATTCCTATTGTATAAAAGTAAAACTCAAAGGGGTTTATACACCGTATAAAAGATAGTTGTGTATAAAATGAAATATGCCTCAATTAAAGGAGATTGAGACGATGTCCCTTACCTCAGGTCCGACTTGAATCAATCATTCTTTAACATCCTGAATAATAAACTTGAGTTAATTTCAACTTTCTTAAGAACCTCTTTCAAGTTCATTATTCTTTTATATCACTTATTACCATGTCATGAACACTATGTAATTAGTTAGGTCATTAAAGGTTGTTTTAACGATCATTGGTACTTGAGTAAAAAATATGCTCTTCATAATTACAAGTGGTTCATGTATCCATTATATCCAGAGTTATACTCATGATGTAGATATCATATATATCATAAATATCCAGTATATAAATTCATTTATAATATTACATAATCATTTAGAGGTATGAAATTAAATGCACCGTTCATGAAGACGGTAAGCCGTACGTACGCATGAACACTACTTTCATTTCTATGTCATATTAATGGAATTAAAACTAAAAGTGAGGTATGTATATTTTAATTCCAGAATTATATTAATCATTTAGATGTAACATAAATCATATATATCCATTATATATATGTACTTATAATAGTACATTACATTTGGGGATAAGAAATTAAATGCACCATTTATGGAGACGGTAAGCCGTACGTACACATGAACGCTAGTTTCATTTATATCTCATACATTAATGGGAAGAAATAATAATGATATAGAGGTATATTATAATTCAAGTATAAAATCATATGTAATAACTTTAAATCCATCCTTTATATGTCACACATATGGTATTAACGAATCAAATCACTTTGAGGGGGCGGTAGTCCGCACTTCCTAAAATGAAATTATCGTGTTTACCCATAATGGAATCCATAAAGGTATGCTCAAAATTAAAAATAAAGAAGCTTAAGGATAAAATAAACATATTATATATCATATATAAATATAGTGTAATCTTAATGGCCACCTTTGAATGTGATAAAAGAATTTTGAACAATCATCATTTCAGGAGGCAGAAATTCGCCATCCACGGAAACAATATGTTCTTTAACCATTAGATGTAGGTGTGTGTAAGTGTAGCTCGAATACTTCTTATAACAAAATCCTAGTATATTGAATATAATGTAGTTGTTACAAAAGAAAATATGAAAAAGAGTTTAGGGTGTTGGAGAAGCAAAATAAAACAAGAGGAATCAAAAGAAGACATTACATTAAAATCGGGTAACTCCCTTTGGTTTGAGCTCAAAAGCTTCCTTGGGAAGACTTCTGCCAAAAGTGAGGCTTCAAGGAGTAATAGAGGGATTTGGAGAGCCAAAATGGGTAGGGTTTGGCCAATCCAAAGTCTTTGTATGTGTGGGTAAAGTGGTAGAGGTGGGGGCCTTTTATAAGAGGAGAGGAGGGGCACTGTTGGAAAGTAAAGAAAAGTCATTTTATTTTAAAATGATATTCAGATTTAAGAGGTCCCACATTAATATAATTCGAGGATAAGGTGATAAGGGTTCAAAATATACCCATCCAATAGGTTTTGGACATCTGTTAGTCATATATTTTACATTATCTTTTCATTTTATTTAAATCCATTATTAATGAGGTAATCACTGCATCATCATGATGTCATAAATAATTTTATATATTTAATTTCTAAAAATTATAAAAAAAATATCATGAGGTATTAACTCTTTTTAGATTTCTAATTAATATTTATAGTCCAAAAGATCATTTATTTATACAAAATAAAAAATATTTTACTTAGGTGATACATTATTTGTTACATTTAACATTCTTTAAAAATAAAAAGATAAAAAGTCAATTTCTCACAAAAGTGATTCCATGGGGCCCCCAAGTTTGACAAAAGTCATCCCATAGTCGGCCATGAGACAAAAATTAGCCTTAGGACACATTTTCTGGTCATTTTTTATTATTATGATATTATCTTATTATCTTTAACTACCCTATTACTCATTAATCAAGATAATTAAAGATAATTACCGTCGTTACTATTCATAATGTCTAGAAACAAAATAGTCTTAATTCAATAATTTGGACCTTATGATTCCAAATATGTAATTCATTTTACCAAATTCCAAACACATAAATTGCAATAATTAATTTCAAAAAAACTTCCCGTTGTCAAAACAAATAGGAGGTTTTTTAGAAACAATATTTATGAAAAGTTTGGCACTTGTTTATGCCTAATTAAAATTTGAAATTAATCCCAATTACCATAATTGAAATACATGGTAAAAATATATTCTAATTAAACTTTAAAACAAATTAAATATATAATATAACCATATAATTAAATTATATGAAAAAGCAGTTTTGATGTAAAATGCAGTATTTTTCACTATTCATTGAAAAATGAACATTGTTAGAAAAATACCAAAAATTAACCCAAGGTAAATTTAAATGTCCCAATCATAAATAATATGTTTATTTTGAAAAATAGTGCTTATAAAATTTTCAAAAAGTGTATTTAAAAGGGGTTCGCCATCAAAAGGCGGTTAATCGACCTTTTAAAGAATATTAGAATGTTTACGCTTAAAATCTGGATTCATTTGAATTTTTAATCCTCTAACATTTATTGTAAAGAGTAAAAATATTTGACAAACATATATAATCATTTTCTAGTTAGTTCTGTTCATTCCCTCCATTACAACGGGTAGGCGTTAACTACAATTTAAAATAATATTATTTTATTATTAGAGTGCAATGTAAGATTCCCAAGAAACTTGTTGTTGCGTATCATGTACGCTATCGAACATAGCAACCCCTTTAAAGTAAAATTAATATTTAATTCGTAAATATTAATAAATATGAAAATTCTTTATTCTTTATTTACCTGGGATGTTACAGTTTGAGATAAAAAGGGATGTTTATTATGTTTGTTTATTCTTTAGATAAGAATATAGTTGCATTGTGATATATATATATGCATTTTCCTGTAATAAAATTGTTTTTTAGATGTGTTGTGTGATATATATATATATATATATATATATATATATATATATGAGCTATGATCTTATAATAATATGACGGTACATTTGTATAGGGGGGTGGTGATCACAAGGATGGGATATGTGGTAATTAGATTGACGTGACATTATTCATCAGGACTAGCATGGCCCATGGAATATGTGATACCCATCTCTATTCTGGTTGGGTAAAGAGGCCATATGGTTGGGGAGTCTTGTGACATCGTTTAAATGGGGAAGAGTAAGGGTAGTGAGGTTTCACTATATATTACATCTTTCTATATCTATATTGTATATATATATATAAGTGTGTGTGTGTGGGTGTGTGTTATCTGGGAAATATGACCAAGTATTAGTATTCAATAGTTTTACACATATACATCTCTTGATGGATTAGTAAGAGGGAAGTGACTTGTTTCTATTAGAGAATGCACAAGTTGATACACCTGAGTTTTGAGATGAGTCCCTAGAGGGTCAGGAAGATCATGAACCACAGGTACATGATCAGGTACAAGTGGGGAAGCCTTTAGATACGACAGCTTGTTGGTCGTGGCTTGATGAGAAGTTCATAAAAATCTTGATATGTGTTATTCATGGGATTGATAGGGTGATCAGAGAGAAAATCCTTTGAGGGAGTATCCAATTCGGGAGTTCAATTTATAGGATCCATTTCTATTTCATGGTGAGGGTGTTCCGAACGTAGCTGAAAAGAAGATCTAGTGGATTCAGATGATCATTGAGCAACTTGAGACACCTCTATGGTGGAGGGTGAAACTGGATATTTATATGCTTAGATAATTGGCTATAAATTTTTGGGACATGAAGGTTCAGGATGGATGACATGAGGGATTGTTTATGAAGGACTTTGAGACTAGGTTCATCGAGTACTTCTTCACAGAGATGCTGAGTGAATAGAGATCTCGAGAGTTATTATGCCTACAGAAGGGCGACATGTATGTCCTGGACTATGCAGAAATGTTAAATGAGTGATCTTTCATTACACCTAGAATGGAAGGATATTATACTTTGTAGGTAAATCTTTTGAGGATGGTTTCTAGAATTCAATTCTTGTGAAGGTAAAAAATTTCAGGTTCGCCTCATTCTGAGAGGCGACGAACAAGACACTCATAGCCAAGTTAAATTCTACAGATCCTTCCTAATCGAGTCGAATGAAAACATCATGACATATCATTGGATATTATTAAGTTTGAAGAATGTGAGGAAAATATGAGTTATAGTAGGGTAGTCTGACCCGGGACATAGGAAAACAATTGAACAATGGGTTTTCGATGATGTTCTTACAATACGGGCATCTAGGTCATGTCTAGGCTCTATCCAAGTGGACTCCAAATGAGTGTCAAGAATGTTGATAGGACAGAAATTTCAAGAGGTTATGTAGTAATCCTTCTCGATAAAGTGGTATTTAAGGACTTGAGTAGACTAATGGTTCTCATATTGGGTTAGGAGTGGTACCAAGTGATAGTTTCCATGTTTCAATTGCGTGTGAACGTCGGGGAAGAGACAGCAGGACCCGTCATTGGGGTTATTGGCTGGTGGATAGTGCAGTACTATACGGAGGATATACATTAGTCAGTCGGTCTTTAGGCTAGGTGCATTTCATGGAGCTACCAGGCATAGATCGTGCTGGTGAGCCAATAATGGATAGAGGTACACTGTGGGCCTGACCGTGGTACTTTTTTGTTTTATTTTACATTGCCTTTGGAGGAATGTCTATTTTCGGTGCACGAGGTGAACAATATTTATATATTGACTAAAAAGAAACTAGTTAGCAGTTTGTAATTGTATTAAATTCATTATATATATATATATATATATATTGTGAGTTGCATGGCACTGAGTTTACTTGAGGTGTGTTGGCCTCAGGGGGTCGATGATATGAAGTTTACTTGAGGTAAATTATCCTCTAGGAATCATTGAGATGATGATCAATTCAAGTGCTAGGCACAATCAATTATTTTTTGCAAATTTTGGTATGTGGGACCTCTTAGGTGTCATATGTGGCTTGAACATGAGGTGGGCATCTGAGGATATGTGGTACTTGATGGGTTTCAGTAATTACATGGGGAACCTAATGAGGTGTGGGAGTAGAGATGCATCACAGAAGGACTTTTAATCTAGGGACGGTTGATTGACAATCATCTTTCATGAGCATTAGGTCCAGATGCGACTTGGGTAGGTAACTCCTAATGTGTGGGACTCCCTTCTGGTATCTTACCAATTTACTATTAGACTGGGGTATTCTAGGTTAATTTTAAATAGATTTGTATTTTGGATACCATATTGTATTTGTGCTTTATATCATTGGGTTTATCTATATTATTGAGGGGAGATTATAACATATTGGGCTATTAGAGAGGGTCAAATTACTCTCCCATTTTTAATTTTTTTGAATTTCGTGGGTAGAGACACTTATTTCTCATTTAAATGAATTTAAGTCCATGTTTTACTTTGACCCAATGCCTTGTTTTTTGTCATTGATTAATGATTTTCCATTATCATGGGAATTCTCTTAGGTTTTATGTGTATCAGATGCTGAAAACCTATGTATTGTACTTGCAAAGACTGATGCGCATGGTTTGGGTAAACCGTGCGTCCTCAATGGAGAACTTTGCGCCCTCCGAATGAAATAACCATGATTTGGTAAACCATACACGAGGGGGAGAATGATGATGTGATTACTATAAAGTTTTTAGAAGAAGGAATCTGCATGGTTTTCAAAGACATAACATGTCTAGTCTCAAAATAGTTTGGCCTAACTGTGTGGCCTAACCATTTGGGGTCTATCTCATATGTATTTGGGGTCATACGGTTTGGAAACTATGCGAGCTAACCATGTGTATCATTAAAAGGGTGAAATTCCCAAAATTCCCTTACCTCATTATTTAGGTTTTCCTTCCTTTCTTCATCCTTTTTGGGTCTTTCATAACAAAGGGATCCCTCCCTTTTCTTCCACCTCTAGAGATTGATCCACCTCACTCATTTGGACACATTTTTTTATTTTTATTGGTTACATTAGATCCATATTATTATGGTTTTCCATCCTCTTACCACTTTTCATCATTTACCTCTCCATACAGTGCACTAAATCCATTCAATCGGTTTTTCCTTATTTACAGGGTGTTCATCTAAAATGATGATTTCTTCCAAATCATTTTGAGTTAGAGCCTAAGATCAGATACTCAAAAATTTACCAACATAATGTAGGTGGTGCATACATTTCATTGTGATTTCGCGAGTTTATTGTTGGTGTGTCTCTGAGCATGTGATTTTTTTGACCTAGTGAGACCTAATTAAATTATTTTTTGTCTTTTATTAATTAAATTGATCATATGGGATGTCTGTGGGTATTCCATTACCATTTTTATTCACTCTATTAACAGTTAGAGGTCATCTACCACTTGGGTAATTAGATCAGGGGTTTTATTTTATATTGAATTGTGTTTTAGGTTGAATTTAATTATATATATGGATTTTTTGAGTTCCAATGGAATATAATAGGTGTGGAATGAGTTTTAAGGTGGCTATGGACTTCTAAACAGAGAGTATGAAGTCATCATGTTGGGGGTGACCTAAGATATATATATCTGCGTATGTGTGTGATTTTGATCATAGGTTTGGTAACTCGGTTGATGGTTGAGGTGGTGAAGCCATTAGGTTGCAGACAGGGACCAATATATGTGGGATGGTGTGGCCATCAAATTGAGAAACACAGCTGTAGGGGCATGATGTACTTGAATTGTGTGGATTAGGTTCTATTTGGTGATGAGTGATCACCAATGATGGTCAATTCATCATTTATAGTCATGTGCATAAAGGATGAATCCATGGTTTAGGTGGTTTTGACCGCTCATTTAGGTAGATATCTCTAGTATTTTTTCTTAGGAAATTGTTTGGAAATGCGTTTCATAGAAATATATGGCTATTTTGAGGATCCATTGGGTGATAGATTGAGACTATCTGTTGGAGGAAGAGGGTCTCCATACATGAGGCAGATGGCCAGGACTTGTTTGGGAGGAGAGACATCGTCTTTCCTCGAGATACCAAATGTGGAGATAACAATGATATTACATGGAGGGAAGAAGTCATTATGCCTCAAGATTTTGGGATTCATGCTGATGGGTTCTTTTGAGAAAGGGTTTGAGGAACTGATTTCTTTATTCTTAGGCATGCCTTTTAGATGCCAGTGACCTGACCTGCACATGAGGGGTTAGTTGGAACATGGTTCTAGGTGAATTACATGTGGTAAAACCTGAGCGTTCTCATGGAATTTTTTATACTAGTGTATTCCTTGGGATATGATCAAATGATCCACTATTATTCAGTATTTGAGAATTTTTCAAATCAGTTGATAGATTTCCGGTGGCTGTTTTGAACTATGTATGATTAGATTTGTTTTAAGGAATTTTCCTCCTTTCATTCTTAGTTTTTGTATAAACATTCTTAATCTCAAATGTATTATTGGAACATGATGGTGGTGACCTTTTGAGATTCATTGTTACATGAAACATGGGACCATCATGATTCATATAGACTGAATGGTTTTTCATTTAGGTAAAGATTAAGGCTATCGGGTTGGACCATAGAGTTGTGATGTTAGCATTGGATGAAAGCAAGGTACCATTACTTCTTGCCTCACCTAGAGTTCCCTTGTATTTTGTTTTTTGTACCAACAAGATTGTACATGTATATAATGGTGGTTATACATGGTAATCCCTTTTTGATTATTAGTATGTATGAATAGTATTATTTGCGTGTTCTGTTTTAGTATCTACATAAGGCATGATGGATTTTTTACATTTTACAGTGTTGTTGTATATTATGCTTCTATTATTATCTACGATTGTTTGTGCCTCCACCAAGGGTGGGATATTGGTCAATTTTCATTCATTATTTCCTTTATTCTATTCATTATATAATTATATGAAACATTATATTATCTACACTAGAGCACATGTCTTCATACTATCACCCCTTTAAACCCTTACTACTAGTTAATAATCTTTCGCGTACGGGGAAGCACACCTAAGGTCAGTGGAATTCGGCCTTAAAACAGTATTTGGGTGGCTAATCATGTCGTGGAGCTACACCCGGAAAACTTTACACAAGATATATCCCAATTTCACCATTAGTCTAATGCCTAATTTGTAGAAATAATAATTTACCATTACAATCTATTCAATTACTCAATATAATCAACAGTCATGGTAAATGGGAAAATTAAATCAATTTTTCATACCAAGAATGTAACTCTATAAATACATGTATGATAACATTGAAGTTATTTAAACCCATGTAGACTAATTCATAAGCATATTCATAATATTAACAATTTATAAATATGAATAATAAGTAGTGGATAATTTTTTAATAAATTATAATTCTGTAAATATAGACTTGAGATAATAATTTATAAACAAAACCAAGGGAAGGATAATTATAAATGCTTTACGATTTTATCAATCCATTATGAATGTTCCATACAATTTAATATTATCACTATATATTAATTTTATAAAATGAAATCCGTTATATTATTCATTATAAGGAATTAATTTTAATTATATGCTATTATATGAATTAAGAAAATTCATATTTCAATTATATTTTGTAAATATTTATATGTAATCTAAACACCCCATATTAACATTATATGAACCATTGATCATAAAATCATCAAAACCCATTTCAATGTAATTAAAATAATCTTACATAATTCCTTTGAATAGAAAAATTCAAATTATTTATTTTAATTAATGCATAATTTGAATATAAACTCATTTATATTTACCCTTATTTTATAATTTATAAACAATTTATAAATCTCCATTATAATTTATAAATAAATAATTTAATTATAACTTATAAAAAACAATATATAATTTGTAAAATCTATTCAAAAATTAATGTACAATATTATAAAATACTTATTAATAAATTGTTCAAAAATATTAAATTATCTAATTAAAAATACATAATAATTAATTAATTTATTAATACTTTTAGAAATTAACAAATATCTCAAAATAAATTTTATTTATATTTTGTAAACTATTGATCAATTATATAATTGAATTTAAAATTTCATATAAGTGATAAAACTATTCAATCTCAATTCATTTTAAATAATATAGGTGTAATCATATAATATGATACATAGGCTTGCAGCACTTAAACCATTTATGAAACATTAGAGATATTGAATTAGTAAAAACCCTTTCACTACTTAGGCTATGTGGAAATCATAATGATTTATTTCAACTCTATGGAAATTGAAAAAAAAATTAAATGAGAAAAGGCCTTATGTATCATTTGTATTTTAGGATTCACATTGATATTGATAAGGTGATAAAGATATCTATTTTAAACCCAATACACAACAATATAATCAAATTTAATATCTAGACATCATACCCTATGGCTTATAAAAAATTTATTTATTATAATTCATCAGATATTATATACCATATCATAAACTAAAAATAAATTAGAAAAAATTCAATCTTCAATCGTATTTGATGATAGAAAATATCACAGGAATTTTGATTTAAAAAAACCTTAATTTTTATAATGATACAAATAATATAATGGAATGGTAAGGGTTGGATACCAATTTTTGTTTCCATTCAGACACATATATTTTATAATTGGAAATTGAAACAAATTAGAAACCCAAATATAGGAACACCATTCCTGAAAAATAAAATAATACAAATTATAATATAAGAAATTATTTTATGTGTACCTTATATTATAGCACCACTATTGTGCTATTTTTATTAATGTTATTATAGATGATTATATTAGAGGAAGAAAAATGAAATCCCTCATCTAATGTTATCCATGGGATATGCTAAATCACTTGATGCTCTAGCATGGTCCTCTCCTCCCCCAAAATATGATAGTTCCTCATAAAGGAAATATAATAAGAGGAAGAGTTCTATGAGATCCAGGGAATATTAAAAAAAATATGCGATATATAATATACTATCTTATATATGTAGGGTCTTATATATATACTTTATAACTCTCTCGAGTACTCTAGGCATTTACTAATTCATTACAAAATTCATGACTAATTCCTTGACCAGTTATGAATTCATCATTTGAATATATCCTTGGAGTGTTTAATCTTATGAAACAACCTAATTAACGATAGTTAGTGGGATTTATTCAAATGTTTGTCTATAATATATTACACCCCCTTCATATGATATAAGTAACCCAAGAATTGATTAATATATCTTACATATCATAGTAAATGACATGTCATGCATGTGATACCAAAATACCTGTTCTAATAATAAAATGAGATATGGAAAAAATTCATCATATAAGTTAAATTATTTAGAGAATATATAATATAGCTACCTCCTATATAAGAGAATATATGACCTTTATTACCACTATATGGTAAAAAACTACAAACTAAGTAATTTTAATGGTCTACTGATGACTTGAAATAAAATTCCTATATTTCCACCTAAATCCATGTATGATGTGAACCACTATTTGCATGAGGTGATTTATATATCACCCTGGGTTAGTGATAAGTGACAAGAAATCAATAGATCATACAATGGGAATGATTTCACCTTCATTTCATAATGTAAACAACCGATAAGAATACACAGTAATGATAAATAAAATATCACAGGTTTTTGTTAATAAATAATATACATAATTATAAATAAATTACAAGACGAAAAAAATCAAGGCCGAAAGGCTAATTTAAGTTTCCAAAGAATAAAAAAAATATTAGAATAAAAACCCATTATCTCTATGTTAACCTCAATCACTCTCCACATCTAATAATTAGAATTCTAGGTAAAATCCCAACCCAACATAAGGATGATAATATCCTTGAGCACCTAAAAGGAAACCATGAGAACTACATACACTAGATGTTGTATACAACGTGTGACAAGATATTATCCCATTTGGTAAGTACCATATATTATTTAAAATTAAAAATAAATGTATAACCACTTATGTTGGATTTAAATACATATATAAATTTGTTTTTTCATCATTAACCACATAAAGACAAGAATATTTCAACAGTAGGTTATAAACATTCCATTTTGTTTTTCATAAATGAAAAAATTAACTAAGAGAAATTTTTATTAGAAATGAAACACATACCATTTAAACCATATATTTTCATTTAAAAACACATTCCATTAAAATGGTTTCAAAATACTTTTGAAAACATACTCAAACCACACTAATAAAAACTCAATAAAAGTGGAATCTTTATTTAAAATGAAAATGGGATAAGAAATAAGGGTAGGTAACCAATGTGATATATATATATAAATAGTAGGTAACATAAAAATGATAGGAGAGTTACATATAAAAAATCATCAACCGAAGAATAGATTTCATCGTCTCTACCCTATGTCTTAATATGAGATTATCCTAGACTATACCGTGCATGAACCAACTATGGAACTATATATCTTCCTAACAAAAGCTACTCGAATAGCCTATAACTAGCCTATAATTGAGGTCACAACCCATCTAGTACTAACTCATAATAGAGGGTACACTAGTAGCGTGAAACTATATTGTGTAGAATAAATATATGCCACACACCTAGATACCCATGTTCCCATGATGAAAACCAAATGTGAGGAGGTGAAGGAAATAAGAATAATCAACATAATCATAACAACAAGAATAATAAATAACCTTCACATCCTACTCCATTTAATGAAATAACTCCTAAAATCCATCACCGGACCACCACATACATCAATCACCATCCATGAAGGGAAACCCATAGTTACATACATTAAGAGTTTTAAACACACCTAAACTTTTGAAATAAAATTTAAACGTTACAAAAAATTATTATTCAAAGATATCACAGAATAAAAATTTATTCATATTTATTTGAAGTTCTATTTTGATGAACTCCTTAATAATGAACCATTAGATACAAATAATCTAATTTTTTTAAAAAGAAATCATCAATAACATCTAGAATAAAAATACAATTCTTTACAAAACATTAAATAACAAAAATATCTTTATCAAATTTGTGATCCAAACATATTAAAAAACATTTAAACAATTGATTTATTTTAAACAATCCCTTTGAAACACTGATAAAATCATATGGCATAAAAACACCTCCCTTGAAAACCATAAAACCCCATAACACCCTTTTTTTATTTGTGAACACGCACCAAACAATTATAATACTCATCATAACTATCACATATTGTAATTCCCCAACCCCAGTTACCCAGAGATAGTGAATTATTTTAATACATTGGCAGGATTACAAGGAATCAAGTCCCGAAGGACCGATCAGTTTAGCAGTCTTGGAAAATAGATTACATACATAAATGTTAGATTACACTTTATAACATAAAAAACATAAAAAAACATTTATGAATGCCATTATACCCTTTTCTTAACCCTTCATATCAATCATAATACACTTCTTGGAATCCTGGGAAAAATAAAACATAGAAAGGTGTGAGCTCATATGCTCAGTAAGGATAACAATATAGCATAAACTTTAATAAATAATCATAAATATTTAAGGAAATTTATGACTAAAAAAGCCTTTTAAACTTGAACTTCAACATAATATGTAAAAAATAAAATAAAAAAATTCCATTTACTTATTAACATGGCTATTTTACTAGTCAAATAATCACATGCAATATCACTAACCACTTTCATAATGATGGAATGCATAATGCCACACTATCATAACCACGTAGCCAGGTCCTTGTGCCAAGACTACAAATACGATTTTTTCAAGGACTCATGCCAAGAAACTAATTTGTCTCATTAGACCTATCGATGCATCGAGGAGCAATAGCGGGCTCCACCTGTCACTTATGAAGTCAATTCATTCTTCATATGAACCGGTTTAAACATAACATAAACATTCGTATTAAAACTAGCATACGAATGTCAATACTTTCTCCATAAAAAATTAATGGTATAAAAAATAACTCATCCACAATTGAACATATCACAAAACCTTAAAAACAATATGGATGTTTTTTTATCATAATAAACCAACATCAAATAATCTTAAAATCCATCGAAGGATGTTGACATAGATGAAATCAAAACTATTCGAGATAAATATATCTTTTTTTAAATAATTTAAAAGTCACTTAATTATAAAAGATAAAATTTACTTTGGAATTATTTTAATAATATTGTAAAAGAATATTTGGTGATTTTATAATGGTGGAAAATAGTTTCACCCATTGTACAAGTTAAAAAGACATTCTTACCATAATTTTGTCAAAAAGGTTAAAAAGGACATTGTTTGGAAAACGACGGAAAGATTCCTTTCAAAACATTTTATAAAAAGTAAAACAAGGGAATAAATGACTTTAACCCATTGTCTATTAAAAGGTAATTTTTTTTTGAAATATATTTTTAAGAAACATGGATGTGGATGATAAAGAGGTCCAAGTAGATAATTACGTATAAACAACCTCGGATAATGAAGAGATTGTGAAATGAACCCTTACCTTGTAAATTTCCTTGGTCAAGGGTAGGTTAACCTACTATATAATGGTGAAATAATTGTAATTAAATTATACAAAAATAATTTAAATTAATATTTTATCATATATGATCTTTTAGCATTGCTTTGTTAATAATATCTTAGAATTATTGTTGTTTTAGGTGTTAACTGACTCGTTTTCTTTTATATGTTTTGTTACATAAGCTGTGTTTGTTATGGATAGGTTGTATCTTATTTATATAAAGAATTATATCAAGTTCTTAATCATTTTTTAATCATTCAATGAGAATTATTCTTGAATGGATACGATGGGAACTGAATATCATCGTGTTCGTGGAGACGGTAGTCCGTACGTACGCACAAGCGACAATATAATTCTTTTGATATTAAAATAATATATAATTGGATGGTAAATAATATATACAGAATCATTATCATGTTATATTTATTATTTACATGAATTAAATATCATTATTATAAACATCAAAATAATAATTTATTGAATAACAATTACACCACGACATGGAGACGGTAAGCCATACGTACGCACGTATGGTGACATGTCATATAAATGATGGATAGAATACTGAATATTGTGGTACCATATTTAAAATAACATCTCTATATATATAATAAAATGGATTTATTATTTTATAATGAGAATAACAAAGAATGATGTTCAAGAAGAAAGGAACTTGAAAGAGGGTGGTGAAAACATTACCTCTTCTTTGGGATATTTCTTTTCATTTCATCAAAAGGGATCCTTAGGATGGCTTTCTGAAAAAAGGAAGGCCTCTAGGATGAAGGGAGGATATTTGAGAGGGTATTTGGGAAGAGTTTGGGCAATCCCAATATCATTGAAGGTATTAATTTTAGATAAGGGGGAGTTCCCATTTATAAGAGGGGTGAGGGAACCTTAGGAAAAGCTATAAATATTATTTTATAATAAATTCATATTCGGATTCTAATGGCTCAAAAGTGAATAATTTAAATTTTAAGGTGGGGATAGGTTGAAAAACATTCAACCAATATGTTTTTGACTGGTTTGGCTCACTATATCAGGCTTATCTTTTAGTTTTATCTCTTAGTTAATTAGTTTGACATTTACTATGTCTCCTTGTATTTTTATTTTATATAGTTAATAAAATTACCATATACTTCCAAGATATCCCTAGGTGCTCCATTAATGATACACCTATCATTATATAAGTCCTTTGGACGAAACTTATATTTTTAGGAATAGAATATTGATTAATAATATAATATTTGTTTTAAAAACAATTTTATGTCAATTTTGACCCTATTTGGTATTTTGTTTTTGATAATTTTATAAAAGCATTATTACTAAGAAAAAACTTATATAAACAATCATTATATGTCATATTAACCTAGGAAATTAGTGTAATTCATAAAAATTCTCAAATTACATTTATTTTGATATTTATGATATCAATTATTTTAATATTTGATTAATTTGGTAATTACTGCATCACCATTGCGTCATAAATAAATTAAATTATTTAATGTATAAAAATTATAAATAAAATATAATTATTTAGGAAATAATTGTATATTTCTAATGAATATTTATAATATAATTTTTATTATGTGTAACCCTATATTAAAAATGTTTTAGTAATTCAAAATTGATTTTAAATATTTTAACACTTCTTTGAATTAAATAATAATAAATGTCCTAATCTAATCCAAGTAGACCTAAATGATAATATATTATTCTGAATGTTTCTTTTAGTCTAGATACACTTGTCCAATAGAATTATGACATGTTTTAGGGTAATATTAATATCATTTTTACCCATAATTACCGTATTAACTTTTAACCATAGTAAATAATATTAAAAAAAATTACTATTCACCAAACACTATTTTTATCTTATTGAATCACATTTTACTCCTTGATATTAACTGTGTCTCTCAAAATTTCAACATTCCACTCACAGAAGTGGTAAAATTATGTTTTATGTGAATTTCTAAATTCTCCTAGGAGGTGGGTAAAATACGGTGAAAAGTTCAATAAAATTTTTATATATCTAAAATTATTCTAAACTAACTCCAATGAATTACATTTAACTTATATAGGTAATATGTATCTATTTTGCCTTAATTAAATTTAAATAATATAAATAATTATTTAAATAAAAAATCGGTTTTAAACTCTAAATCAGTGGTTTTTTAAAATTCATCAAAAATTGAATGTTTTCAAAAAAAATAACAAAAATTCTCCCAAAGCTAATTTCAATATTCCGAATCCAAAAATGAAGTCCATTTTGAATGATGAAATTTATAAAATTTAAAAAAGTGGGTATTACTATTTATAACGGCTCGTTTGATTGGTTGTGGTGTGTGTTAGAACTCGAAGTTGCATACAACACATGCTAATGTATAATTAAAAGAGAAGAATACCGTTGAAGCATGGGGTGTTACATTATCCCCTCCTTCAAATAACTTTGTCCTCGAATTTTCTAGAACACTACCACATGAAAAGACTTTGGTGGTTCTTCATTATAAGTTCCTCGGGTTCCCACGTTGCCTCTTCTATCATATGGGTTCTCCATAGAACTTTAACCAGATAAGTCATCCGGTTTCTCAGCACTTGTTCTCATGTATCAAGAATCCTAATGGGCTCTTCGCAATAAGACAGATCGGGTTCCAGTTCTAATTCTTCTTAAGCGAGTACATGCATTGGGTCTGGAATGTATTATCACTACAATGATACATGGAACACATTGTGATCTTTGGAATGATTTGGCGGCATTGCCAAACGGTAAGCTAGAACCCCAATTCGTTCTAGAATTTTGAAAAGTCCGATGTACCTGGGACTCAATTTACCTTTCTTTACGAAACTTATAACTCCCTTCCATGGAGATACCTTCCTTAAAACATGATCTCCTACCTGAAATTTCAAATCCTTCCTTCGGTTATTGGTATAGCTCTTCTGCCTACATTGAGATGCTTTGATGTGGTTTTGGATTACCTTTACCTTTTCTATAGTTTCCTACACCAGTTCTGGGCCTACAAGTTTTCTTTCACCAACATCATCCCAACAGGTTGGTGTGGGACATCTCTTTCTGTATAATGGTTCATATGGTGCCATCTAAATACTTTAATGGAAGCTATTATTATAGAAAAATTCCACCAGAGGTAAATATTGATCATACATACCATAAAAGTCAATTCACCATGATCTCAACATGTCTTATAAAGTTTTTAATACTTCGTTGTGATTGTCCATTAGTTTTGGGGTGGTAGGAAGTGCTCAAACGAAGTTCAATATCCACGGATTCCTGAATAATTTTCAAGAATCTTGAAGTAAAACGGGGATCACGATCAGAAACAATCGATAGGGGTACTCCATAAATTCTCACAACATCATTAATATATAGTCTTTCTAGATGTTCCACGGGTAAATATTCACTTATAGAACGAAAATGTGTTGACATGGTAAGGCGATCAAAAATGACCCATATTGCATTGTTCCTTCTGGGAGTCTTTAGTAGTCCCATGACAAAGTCCTTCATGATGTTATATCATTTCCACTCATGTATGGGAAGTGGATGCAATACTCCACCAGGATGTTGCCTTCCAGCTTTCACTTGTTGACAAACCATACATCTTGACACAAAATCAGCAATCTCCCTCTTCATGTTGTCCCACGAATAATGTTCCATCAAATCTATGTATATTTTGGTGCTCCCATGGTGTATAGAGAAATTGGAACTATGAGCATCATCCAACAATTCCCTTTTTAGATCAGGTATATCGGGAACATAATGTCTCTTCCCAAACTTCAAAATTCCATCTTCTTAGGAAAATTGATTCAATTTCCCATCATTCACAGCTTTAATCTTCTTTTGAAACTATTCATCAACGGTCTACGAAATATTTATCCTTTCTAGTAAAGATGGTTTGGAATCCATTTGAAAAAGTATTGATGTTTCACCTTCCATGGTGATTCCCATATCCATCTTTACTAGATCCATGAAAATAGGATCCCTTGCTACTCTCATCTTGTTCAAAACTCCATGATCCTTTCTACTCAATGCACCTGCTACCTTATTTTCCTTCCCCGAGTGGTAGTGTATCATGCAATCATAATCATTGAGTAATTCAAGCCATCTTCATTGCCTCATGTTGAGTTCTTTTTTTGAGAAAATATACTTCAAACTCTTGTGATCAGTATAAATCTCACATTTTTCACCATAGAGGTAGTGTATCCATATCATCAAAGATAAGATCATAGCTACTATCTTGAGATCATGGGTAGGATAGTTTTTCTCACGAATTTTCAATTGTCGTGATGCATTGGCAATAACCCTATCATTCTGCATAAGGACACAACCAAGTCCTTTCTTCGATGCATCACTATGAATAACAAACCCATCATTCCTCGATGGTAGAGTCAATATAGGAGCATTGAATAATCTTCTCTTAAATTTTTAAAAACATTCTTCACACTCATTTGTCCAAAACAATTTAACCCATTTACGTGTGAGCTTTGATAATGGGTTAGCCAACCGGGAAAAATTCCGGACAAAATGTTGATAATAACTTTCTAAACCAATAAAACTGTATACCTTAGTTATACTCATTGGTGCTGGCCATTCTTGGATTTCTCTTGTAATAGAAGGATCAACAAATATTCCATCCTTAGAGAAAATATAGCTAATAAAAGAAATCTCTTGAAGCCAGAATTCACACTTTCTATACATCCCATATAAATCATTTCTTCTCAGAGCCTTCAATATAATGCACAAGTTATTTTCATGATCATTGTATCTTTTGAAGTATACCAAGATATCATATATAAATACCACTAAAAATTCATTATGATTTTCCTTGAAATCTATGTTCATTAGATCCATGAAAATAGAGGGTGCATTAGTCAGCCCAAAAGGAATTAATGTAAACTCTTAATGCATGTACCTGGTTCGAAATGCTGCCTTCGGAATGTCTTCCTTCTTCACACACAATAGATGGTATCCAGATCTAAGGTCAATCCTTGAAAATATTGATCTCCATGATGCTGGTGAAATAAATCATCAATGCGAGGTAGGGGATACTTTTTCATTATTGTTATATCATTGATATCCCTATAGTCGATACATAACCTCATAGATCCATCTTTCTTTTTAACAAAAAGAACAACGTCTCCCCATGGAGAAACACTAGGGAGAATAAATCCCTTCTTACTCAATTCCTCCAATTGTTTATTTAGTTCATCTAATTCTACAATGTCCATTCTATAAGGGGTCTTTGATATGGGCCTTGATCCCGGAATTATATCAATGGAATACTCAACTTATCGTTCTGGAGGATGTCTAGGTAAATCTTCTTGGACACACATCTATATATTATTTCACAATAGGTGCATCCTCTATTTGAACATTCCATTCCTCACCCACAATAATTTCATTATCATCCTCCCCATTAATTAAATTTAGTTGAGCTACTGGGGGTGGATCTAGATAAAAAATATGTGGTGATGATTCTGCTCTAATGTTACAGTGTTCCTTATCATCATCATCAAAAATTGTAACCTCCTTCTTCTTACAATTAATCTTTTCATCATTGTCTGAAAGACAATCCATAAAGAGGATTATATCAATCTCAATCATAGGTATAACGATGCGATCAGTGGATAAAGAAAATTTATGTGCTCTAATGGGGACTGATTCACAAAACATTGTTGCAATGATACTAACCTTAGGAGTTTTAACTGAAAACTACCTTGTTAAATAAAATTAGAAATATCTAATTTTCATAGAAAACATTGAAGTTTTGAATCAATGCGATGATCCAGAATCAAATAAATCATTTGAAAAACTTGAGGAAAACATTAAATTACCTGCCACCAGGTCTTTCGGAGCTTTTACCTCAGCAGTAGTGATAGCATAAGCTTGGCCTGGATCCCTTGGCCTTTTCTATGGTAAGTTACCCTAATGATTAGGACATTCATTTTCATAATGTCTCATCTGTTTACAATTATATCATTCCACATTGACATCAACTCTCTTTCCATTGCAATCATAATCTCGGTGGCCTCTTTCACCACAATGGTAACAGACTCCCATTCCCTTCAACCAAGTGCCATGGTGTTTCTTCCCACATTTTCTGCAGGATGGATAATCATCTTTTCCCTTATTCCATTTTATCTATCATTCTCTCATCAATCATTTTCTTCTCTTCCTTCCCTTCATAGCCATGGAACTTAGAGATTTATTTTCTTATCTTATTAATACATGATAATATTTCTTCATATGTTGAGAATAACTAGGAGACTATTTATCTTCTAAATGTTTTCTTAATACCATGAAATATATGATCTTTCTTACTCTTTGGATCATACGTATTGCTGGAGTTCACATTCCTTTTTTTGGGCACCAATTCAATACTATAGCATAAACTAGTTCAGTTTATGAATTTCAACAATTCCAAACTTGTAAAATAACTAACGTAAATTGAATGGCATATGGATATAATCCATAATCATGAAGATATTTTAATTGAAAAATTATATACTCATAAACCCTTAATAATTATTTGTAATGAAAATTAAAATTATCCTAATAATATCCCCCAAGAGTGTTGTAACCAAGAGTGAAGCAAGACATGTTGTTGTGCACCAGTTACCGTTCAAGTCTAGCTCAAAGTGGTGTTTTCAGGATTTACCCCTAGGTATATCTGTGCCAGAGCCTCCTCTACCTGCTATTATATAGATAAGGATGTATTTCTTGGAAAATTTATAAAATCAGTACAATACCAAAATTCTAGAAAGTTCTTTCTATACTAATCCTAAAAGTCTATCTTAGGGCTATGTGCTCTAATCAATGTTTATCTAAATCTAGTTTCCATGGTTATTGATATACTTCCTCTAATACCAACTGTAACGCCCTGACCCCAGTTACCCATATTCAGTGCTTTATTTTAATACATTGGCATGATTACATGTAATCATTTCCGAAGGACCAATCAGTTTAGCAGTCTTGGAAAATAGATTACATACATGAATTTTACATTACACTTTATTACATAAAAAACAACATAAATAATCTTTTATGAAGGCCATTATAAACTTGGATTAACCCTTCATATCAATCACAATACACTTCTCGGAATCCTGGGAAAAATAAAACATAGAAAGGAGTGAGCTCAGATGCTCAGTAAGGATAACAATATAGCGGAAACTTAAATAAATAATCATAAACATTTAGAGAAATTTATAACTAAAACAAAATTTTTTTAAACTTGAACTTCAACATAGTATGGAAAAAAATAATATAAAATAATTCCATTTACTTATTCACATGTATATTCTACTGATCAAATAATTGCATTCAATATCTCTAACCACTTTCATAATGATGGAATGTATAATTCCAGACTATCAAAACCATGTAGCTCAGGCCTCGTACCAAGACTAGAAATAATATTTTTTCAAGGCCTCATGCCAAGACACTAGTTTGTCTCATGAGATCTACCGATGCATCGAGGAGCTATAGCAGGCTCCACCCGTCACTTATTAAGTCTAATTCATTCCTCATATTAACATGTTTAAACATAACATAATCATTTGTATTAAAACTAGCATACGAAATGTCAAAAATATCTCCATAAACCCCGAATGGTATAAAAATAACACATCCACAACCAAACTTATCAAAAAACCTTCAATACAATATGAATGTTTTTTATCATAATAAATAAACTTCAAATAAGCTTAAAATCCATCAAAGGATGTTGACATAGATGAAATCAAAACTATTTGAGAGAAATATCTATTTTTTTAAATCATATAAAAGTCACATAATTATAAAAGAAAACATTTACTTTGAAATTGTTCTTATAATCTTGTAAGGGAAGCTTTGGCGATTTTATAATGGAAGGAAATAGCCGCACCCACTTTACATGTTAAAAAGTCATTCTTACCTTAATTTTGTCAAAAAGGTTAAAAAAGGACCTTGTTTGGAAACGATAGAAATATTAATTTCCAACCATTTTATAAAACTTCAAATAGGGGTATAAATGACTTTAACCCATTATATAGTAAATAGTAAAAAAAATTTGAAATATATTTTTAAGATACATGGATGTGGATGATAAAGGGGTCCTAGTAGATAATTACGTATAAACAAACTCAGATAATGAAGAGATTGTAAAATAAACCCTTACCTTTTGCTTTTCCATGGTCGAGGGTAGGTTAAACTTCTGTATAACGGTGAAATAATTGTTATTAAGTTATACAAGAATCATTTAAATTAATATGATATAATACATGATCTTTTAACATTGCATTGTTAATAATATCTTAGTATTATAGTTGTTTCAGGTGTTAACATACTCGTTTTCTTTTATATGATTTGGTACATAAGATGTGTTTGTTATGGATAGGTTGTATCTTATACATATACAAAATGATATCAAGTCCTTAAACATTATTTTTAAACATAAATTGAGATTTAGTCTTGAATGGATACGATGGGGAATGAATCTCATTGCGTTTATGGAGACGGCAGTCCGTACGTACGCACGAGCGACAATATCATTATTTTGATATTAAAATAATATATAATTGGATGTTATATCATATATAACGAATAATTTTCATGTTATATTTATTATTTTCATGAATTACACATCATTATTATACCCATCCAAATAATAATTTATTGAATAACAATTACACCACGACTTGGAGACGGTAAGCCGTACGTACGCACCTACGGTGTCATGTCATTAAAAGGATGGATAGAATATTGAATATGGTTGTACCATATATATAATAACTTCAAATTATATAGAAGATACTGGAGTTATTTTTTTATAAAGGGAATAACAAATAAAGAAGAGGTTGAAGAAGAAAGGAACTTGAAACAGAGTGGTGAAAACATTACCTCTTCTTCGGAATCTTCCTTTTGATTTGATCAAAATGGCTCCTTAGGATGGCTTTATGACTAAAGTAAGTCTTATAAGATGAAGGTAGGATATTTTAGAGGTAATTTTTGCAGAGTTTGTCCATTCCCAATGGCTCTGAAGGTATGGATTTGAGAGAAGAGGGAGTGCCCTTTTATAAGAGGGGTGAGGGGCACCTCAGGAAAATCTAGAAATATTATTTTATAATAAATTCTTATTCTGTGTCTAATGGCTCTGAAGTGTATTATTTAAATTTTCAGGTTTTAATAGGTCGAAAAACATTCAAACAATATGTTTTTTACAGGTTTTGGTCACTATATTAACCTTATCATTTTGTTTTAACTCTTAGTTAATTAGTTTGACATTTACAATGTCTCTTTGTATTTTTATACTATAGAGTTAATAAACATACTGTATACTTCCAAGAGACCCCCAAGTGGTCCATTAATTATACAACTATCATAATATAAGTCTTTTGGCTGAACCATATATATTTAGGAATAGATTATCAATTAATAATATAATATTTTTTTAAAAACTCATTTTTGTCAATTTTGACACTATTGGATATTTTGGTTTTGATAATTTCATAACAGCATTATAAGTTCAAAAAACATTTATATAAATAATACTAATATATCATATTATCCTATAAATTTTTTGGAATTCATTAAATGTCTCAAATTACATTTATTTTTATATTTATAATATCAATTATTTTAATATTTCATTAATTAGGTAATTACTACATCATCATTGTGTCACAAATAATTAAAATTATTTAATGTCTAAAAATTATAAATAAAATAATATTATGTATGAAATATTTTTAGATTTATAATAAATCTTTATAATATAATTCAACATATGTACAACTCTATATTAAAATTTTTTAGTAATTAAACTTTGATTTTAACTCATTTAAATCTTCATTGAATTAAATAATAATAAATGTCCTTATATAATCCAAGTGGCTATAAATGAAAATATTTTATTCCTAACGTTGTTTTTGGTTGAGATACACTTGTACAATATAATTAGGACACGTGTTAGTGTAATATTAATATCATTTTTACCCTTAATTACCCTATTTACTTTTAACCGTGGTAAATAAAAGTAAAAATTTACTATTTGCCAAAAAAAAAATTTTCTTTATTGAACCACATTTTACTCCTTAATATAAACTGCATCTCTAGGATTTTCTAAATTCCACTCACAAAAGCGGTAAAATTATGTTTTATGTGAATTTCTTAATTCTCCTAGGAGGTGGGTAAAAGACAGTGAAATGTTCAATAAAATATTTATATATCTAAAATTATTTTAAAACTAACTACAATGAATTACATTTAACTTAAATAGGTATTATGTATCTATTTTTACCATAATTAAATTTAAATAAAATAAATTATTATTTAAATAAAAATTCTATTTTAAACTATAACTCAATGTTTTTTCACTATTCATCAAAAATTGAATGTTTTCATAAAAATACCAAAAATTCACCCAAATCAAATTTCGATATTCCAAATCCAAAAATGAAGTCCATTGTGAAATATAACATTTATAAAATTTCAAAAAGAGGGTATTACTATTCATAACGGCTGGTTTGATTGGTTGTAGTGTGTGTTAGAACTTGAAGTTGCGTACAACACATGCTACTGTATTATTGAAAGAGAAGCTTACTGTGGAAGCTTTGGTTTTTACACATATAATCATAAAAAAAGTATTTTAAAACATAAAAAAAAATGGAATAACAAATAATGTAAGAAGGAAAAAACAGATAAATTTGTTCAATGATTATCGAGTCTGATGTCATTGCATTCTGCAGAAGATTCTCAAATGAGGATTAAGGGGACCTAACCATTCTCTAACAAAAAGTACCCATGATTAATCCACCCAAAACACTATATTTGACTAGGGAATATCCTATGATGTTTGGGGGATGGTGAAACCCAATGGGAAGGAGGAAGGAAGGATGATAAACATGAAATAATAAGAAAACATGATTTTACCGTAGAGGATTTTAAGAAATATGAAGGAGTACGCTTTGAATCCCAAAGAGGAGGAAAGCATGTGTAATGATCGAAGATTGTACTTTATATATTTCCTTCAATTAAATATAATGTTTTCAATAAATTTCTCCACCAGTAAATACGATTCACAATGTAATACATAAATATTATTAATAAAATCATAATAATGATAAAAATACTTATAAATAATGATATATTACTCAAAAAAATTTCTTACATTTATCGGGTAAACAATTCATATGATTTAATATTAAAATGGATATTTTGCTTCTAAAATGTAATTTATTTCTGCTATATATTTTATCCAAATAAATAAAATTTAAATCTTCTAAAAAATTATTATATATGAATCTATTTATTAATATTATTAAAAAAATATATTTATAAGAAACTATATTAAGAACACTTAAAGTTTAAAAACATTATTTCATAATAAAAACAGTTTTCATTTATATTTTTATTTTCATATAATATGAAAATTAATAAATTTATAAATTTCAATTTGATGAAATGAAATTAATTTTTGAAATAATAATGTCATAATTAAATTATGATAAATGTTTAAATTTTTCTAGAAAATAAATTTATAAAATATATGTTTAACCTTTTGGAAATTTGAAAATATTATTATAATAAAATAATATTTAGTGTTTCTATTTTTATTAAGCTTTTCCTAGGAGAAATTAGGATTTAGATTTATTTTAAATTCACTTAAATCTACTTTGATTAATGATAAATAATTTAATTTCGAAACAAATTACCAAAATTGATAATTTATTCATTAGAAAATCATTTATGAATAAAAAATAGAAATGTTATATAAAATTATTTTTACATGTTACGTGTAATAATGTTATAATTAATATTTATTATAAATAAATAAATATTACTTGATAAAATTTCTTTCATATTTGGAATAATTATTTTTAAATTATTTAATAAGGGATATTTTAATTTTAAGCATTAAATATAAATTATCTAGTTTGAAAAATAGTAAAAGTGATAATTCTAAAAGTAAAAGACTTTAAATCATGATTAAAATATCTATATAAATTAATTGTTATTGTATTTTCGAACATATATAATCCCACACTCTCTTATTTTCCACTTTCTCTCCACATTCCATATGACACATTTTCTCTCTTTAAGTAAAAATTTATATTAAAAAAAATTCATTACCCCCACCTATAAAAGGTGTTGACCTCTACCCAATTTCTCTACTTATTCTAAATATTTATCTAAAAAACAAAAATATTTTCTCCTAATCTCTATGGCCATTTCCTATAATCACTTTTACTTCTAAGATCCCAATATTGTAATCCTTAAGTTGTTACACAAGGGAGAACATCCAAATAGAGAGGTAATGATCTCTACTATTCTTTTAAAATTTATTTCTTATTTTACTCCCAAATACATAGTTTATCTATAAATGTGTCATAAAAAATGTATTAATAATAATTTTAAGTGTTATTATAATAATTTAATATAAATTCTCTATCTTCTTCTAAAAACATTTTAAATATGAAGACATCATTATGTGTATGTGCAGAATACCGCTTCCATAAACAATGTGCTTTATTTTTCATCATTTTCTTACACTAGTTATTTTAACAGTGTATTTAAAGGGTTAATAATATATTTATATAGTTATTAATTTTATATAATTTCAAATAAATTCCAATATTCCTCTTGATATGTGGAAAATGAATGTTCCTCTCGTGTGTACGTTCATAATACCACCTCCACAAAAATGATCTATTTCATTTTTCAATATAGTCGTTTACTATATATAGATCCCTATTAAAATATCATTCAACACCTTAAAAAATAAAAATAATATCATTATTATTGTTTAATAATTATATTAGGATATAATATTCAATTTCTTATCCATACTCACCAAGAGATTATAACTTATTCTTGTTTGGGACAGTTTAACCAATTACTTGAAAATATGCTATAAATTTATATAATAGACGACTAAAGAAACATAATTAATTATTTTTTTGAAATAATTTATAAAATAAGGTTTATATATGGTTTTCTAAAATTTATATTAATATTTAACTAATTATTATTATACCACACTTTTGTTACCTAAACAAGCTCGTCACCAACTTCATCATCACACGTCATGACTAAAATACTTTTGAAATAAAATTAGAACAATATAAACAATTAAAAAACATACATTAAAATAACTATAATTCTCTAACAATGAATAACTTATAATATAGAAATAATAATCTACAACACCATTTCAAAACAAGTACTACAAAAACAATCGAAGCTAATAACCTCAGATAATGATAATATAATGTCACTAACTAATTTATTTGACATACATTATTATAAATGACTTTTATAAAAAGATATAGGTATTATTAAATTCCTGAATTTGGTGATTAATATGGTTATTTTTTATATAGGTTTTTAGATACTTTTTTGGAAAGCAAGATTGATTGTAAGGGTTTAGGAATCTCAATTTTCGTTCATTGATATATGATCCAGATTCATCACTTGTTTATTTTGTGATGTATATACATTCACTATATTTTTTTCATAAATTATTTCATGAAATATAAGGTATTTAAAATTATATATCATTTTTTAACATTCATCGGTTTTCAATTCAAAAGATAACAAAGAGGTATGGGTTTTTTATAATTTATTTTCCTTACATTAACCCTATAATAAATTTAATAACACATTATATATCATGTTATGGTAATGTTAAGTGAGTGGTGAAACTTAATATAATAAGGGATAAAGGAATTGATCCAATATCCACTAAAAATGTCACATCTTGAAAAAAATTGCAAGTACTTTTATATTATAATTTTTTTTTGTATTTCATTAATTGATCGTTAATTCTTACTCATGGTTGTAGTTTTTAATAGTGGTCAAGGATATTTATTGAGGCATTGTAGGTGTAAATACATA
Organism: Viscum album; assembly: GCA_963277665.1. Lineage (NCBI taxonomy): Eukaryota > Viridiplantae > Streptophyta > Magnoliopsida > Santalales > Viscaceae > Viscum > Viscum album. The sequence continues at coordinate 1,016,913,078 of OY728141.1, read as the reverse complement.
AACATATATATAATAAATCTATATTTGTCCTACCTACTAGATAATGATATCCATCTGTATGCTGGTGGGATGGGTAGTGGCTTTAGAAATCTACTATAGCCACCTGTCAGCCGTTGGGATGGAAAGTATCTACCACGTCACTATTGTAGCCACCATAAAGCTAGTGGGTATCCATTGGATAGTCAATATCACTAATCTAGGATTAATTAGTGATAATTGTATCATACAATAATTCTATAAAAAACCATGGTTCATTTTCTAATCCTAACATATCAACGAAAACTCGATGAATTTGAACTTTGAGACTCTATTTGAATGTATTTGGATCACCCCAAAAAAATCTGTGATGGTTCATAGTGTCGATCAATTCCATGATCATATCATGGTATTTATAACACCATTTTTATCTTGGATCCCCTTATTCCTTATATTCCTCTCCCCCAAAGACTATTACATCCATGAAATTTTTTTGTAAATGGGTTCTTAATTTTATTCCTTTTAGATCAATTATGTAATTGAGTATTTTAATTTTGATATCCAATCCTCTTTATTCATCATTCAAGAATTAGGGTGGTATGTTTGTTCCTTTGTTTTCCTTATTCTATGAATTGGTAATTAAGAGATTATTGGTTTGGAATTAATAATTTTGATTCATTCTGTTATTAATAAGATCTTTATTTTATCTTTAATTGTGCTTTTCATGTTGGGATTGATATTACATGCCATTAAATTTAATTGGTTACATGAATTGGTTTTATAATAATAACCATTTATTATCTCAACTTGAATATTCCTTATAATATTATTTTAAAACATGGTTTGTGGATTTATCATGAATATTTTTTAAATGTGTTTAAATGCTTGAATTGTAAAATATAGTGGTTTTGTTAATGTTTTTGAAAATGGATTTCTCTTTTTGTGTTGATAATTGAAATGGTTTTCAATAATATTTATTATAATATCATAAATGAAATGTATAATGTTTCAAATTTGGTAAGAAAATTGTTTATCAATGGCATGGTAGTGATAAATAATTAGGTATGAACTCATTCCCCCTTCTAAATTTCTACTAGGGTAATGTGTGCACTAGGTAGCCTAATTTAGGGAATGGGGATAATATTATGACTGAAATCTTACCCCCTTAAGATGATTATACTAGGGTAATGTTCACTCCTGGTGGGCTAGTGATAATGATAATCATATGAGGATCCTTTCTAACCTTTAAATAATTGACCTATGGACTAGTTTTCATTGATGATTATATTCTTAATGATTGATTTAAATGATTAAGAAAAATAATTTAAAAAATGGCTATTTTTGATTTTTAAATTTTTTAAAAAGGGATTGTTTTTCTTGTTTAGTATTAAATCGTATAAAATTGTATCTCATTCACTGATTTTATTTAATATAGAAAAAAAATTATTTTATAAATTGTGCTTAGGAAAAGGTTGTTGGGATCCCACTTGACTCGTTTTTCTCACACACTGTATATATCATTCGGTGTATATAGATCTTGTTTTAACTAATGTTGGTAATGTCTTGAAACCATATGTTGGTATTATTTTTTTTCATTAATGGGTTTTGGATTTTTGTTGGTTCATATATGTCACATGGAGATGGGTTTTTACTGTACTTGTGATTTGGTTTGGTTTCATGATTTTTGGACACCTATTTGACTTACATTTGTATATTATATATTGTTTCTTGTACTGGTATACTGATATAACCTTTATTCATGACATGTTGTTTTTTGTTATTTTGTTGAAAATAATTAATAAAAAGTAGTTATTTATTCCAATGAAATTATCACCATCTTATGGGAATCAGGATTTCCCTAATGGTTTCTGCCAGGAGAGTCCAAGATTTTTGATAGTTGTATAATCCATGGTGGTTCTTAAAAATTTATATCAAATATGGGAACTCTCTTTTCAATGTTGGTAGACATATTAGGATGTCTAGGTATATAAGAGATATGAGTGTTGGGACTTAAGGTGTATGTTGTAAGTGAGTTCGTGGATAGATCTCCTTGTGACTAACCTTATGTTACCATGGGTGGTTGAGAAAAATATCTTTTAATATTTATAGTGATCGTGGTATTTATTTTCTCCCATGATTATTTATAATTCTTGTTTAGTTATGATTTTTATGTTAGAATTGATTCTTGGAAATCATATTCTTATGTCCCTTTATATTATTATTTCGAGTACAATACCCATAGAAGATATCCAGTAGATCCTTAGGAGGGTGTTGTAAATTAAGCTATAAATAGAAAACCTATAGTTTATAAAAATATCATTTAAGTAGTTATGATTAAAATCCATGACATGAACCATGGGGTGTCATCAACACCAATTTTGGCTCGAGTGGGGGATCCTAGAAGGGAGAATGATATGAATTGATCCCATGAGTTTATTCATCAAAAACTATTTTCATTTTAAGGGATATACGATCCTCAAGAGGTGGAATATTGGTTGGGAAATAAATAAAGGCTATTTAAATTCCAAGAGAGCCCTGATTTGGTCTAGTTGATGTTTTTTCCTTTAATTTTGAATTATTGAGTGAAATATGGTGGGACGTAGTTATTTTGGAAAAGAACAATGAGGGATTAGAGAGGATATACATCAAGAAACATTTAATCAAAAAATTATACTCGACATCTATGACCTTGTTGAAATATATGGATTTCATTAATCATGAGAAATGAAATTAGACAGTGATGGAGTATGCCAATCACCTTTCCAGGATTTCACTATTTCCACTTGATATTATGTCTAATGATAAGATGTAGGTTTAGTGGTTCTATATGTGTCACTGACTTGATATCTCATCATAAGTATTCATTCTAAATATTTCTACCTATTCCAATGTGGGGTATTGGTCGTTGATAGTACAGATTGACCTAGGGATTAATGTAGATATGACCAATGTATATCCTACTTTTATTGTATATTTAGTTTTTCATAGTGAAGATCATGTTAAGTGAGATTAATAGGGGATATCATGGTTTTGATTCGCAAACCCCTTTTCCAATAGAATCATTTGGGTTTAGTTTCATGAATTGTTACTAGTGTTTATATATATGACAAATGAATAGATTCTTTTTCAGGCCTCTAACAAACTAAAACACATGTGGATTTTTTGGGCACCTAAATATGTTTTTTTAGTATTTTTATTCTTTATAATCTAGAATAGTCCCATTGGAACCTGACAATATAATATTCATTTAGATGCTTCAAGAACTATAGGGTTTTGGCCATATGACATCATAAAAAATAAATTACAGAATGTGGATGATTTTGTAGTGAATTGTTATATCGGCCCTATAACTATGATAGGTACCATTTTTGTTTCTTCGACCTTAGAAATTTATTTATTTGATAAAATCTCCTATTACTTATTTTTATCTCCCCATATGTTTTAAATATATAATATTTTTATTAAATTCGCGTCATTTCCTATGGAATTAATGATGTGTCTATGAATGAAAAAGGGAATAGTTTCTAATTCCCCTTAGGCACTTCCTTAATGTGTGATGTAGAGATCATTTGGTATTTTCTACTTCACTACTGGAACTATTTGATTTTATAATCAATATAGAATGGTTTATTGATCAAAAATATCAAATTGATAGATACTATTAGTGGTTGGAATTTTTCCCTTGTTGGGAACACTTTTTTGTTTCATAGAGATTCACACTCAAGGTATATTTAGGTGGAACCACCTCTTTCAGATCATGGTGAGTTGATGTATCATTCTATAGAAGAATTGTGACATGAATATTTTATTAGTGATCTTCTCCATTAGTTAATATGTTTCTTGAATTTAATATATAATAATTTTAAGGTTTTTATTTTGAGTGGGAATTAGATTACTCAATTGAATTAGTTCCAGGAACTCAGCCAATATCAATTCTATATTACCATATGGCTCTAAATTATTTGTGGGAGATGAAAATTTAGTTGTATTATTTTCAAGACAAGGGATTTATTTTTTTATGTGTTTCACCCTAGGGATATCCTATTCTATTTTCCATGATGTATCATGGAAATCTTCACTTATGTGTTGATTATTAGAAAATAAATTGTGTAACAGTTGAGAACAATTATCTATTTCCCAAAATGATAATTTATTTGACCAGTTTCATTGTGAAAAGTGGTTATAAATTATTGATATATATTATGGTTATCACCAGTTCTAAATCAAAGAGTATTATATTTCTAAGACCACCTTCTAGAGTGGTTATGGAAATTTAAAGTACCTTGGGGTGCCTTTTATCCTAACTAACACTCCTTCTATATTTATAGCATAAGTTATTTTGATTTTCCAACAACATTTTGGAATTTTTATCATTGTGTTCATAGATGAATTCTTGGTGTACTTAATGATCATGGAGGATCATATTCTTCACTTGATACATGTTTCAGGGAACCTGAGGGATCATCTCCTATATGAAAAATGATCAATGTTTCAATTTTGGATCCAATAAGTTATGTTCTAAGGACATATGATCTCAAAACATGGTATCTCATATAATCATAAAATGGTGATGGATTTTATGTCATGGGAAGAACTAAATAATTTCATCGATATTTTGAAGATTCCTATGTTTTATATGATATTATCTGTGTTTGTGAAGGATTTATCAAAGCATGCTTAACCTTTGAATACTATCACTAGTAATGGGGTGATGTTATTAGGTGATTCGATGTTTCAACAATCCTTAAATGATCTAGAGTGTTATTTAAACTTCGTACTTATTCTAATCCTACTAGAGGATATACATGGATTTGTGGTTAATTTTTATTCTTTTGGTATTGGCTTGGGTTATGTCATTTTGTAAGTATATAATTTGGTAGTTTATCGATCGGATCATCTATGACCTCAAGAGAAGAATTATACCACTAATGAATTATAACTCACAATTATTGTACATGCCCTTGGAAATTTATTACAATGTCATTTATATAGGAATATTATAATGAATATTGATCATAATAGTTTTGGTTACATGTTTTCTCAAAAATATTTCATACTATGACAGAGAATATTGTTATAATACCATATGTTAATCGATTTTAACATTTCCTATACCTTAGGAAAAGATAATGATGTTTCTAATATTCTAAAAATAAATATTCCATCTCTGGATATGAAAACTACAATGGATGAGTAGAATATAATGGGATAATTTTTACATATCACTTGAGGGTTAGCTAGGAGGTGTCTGGTATTGTTATAGATAATTTACTTCTAGAATCTAATCTCCTTGAGCTGATTATAAAAAAAATGTAAGATAATGAGTTCGGAAATATAAAATAGTTTTTATATGGAAGGGAGACCATCCCTGAGTGGTATCTCTCTATATAATGTTTTCAATAGTTTAGACACCATTGTGTTGTTTCATCTACTAATAGGAAGGTTGTGTTGGTATATTATCATCATTATTTATGGACTATATACCCTAGTACTACAATGATGTTTTATGATATGAATTATAAGTTCTGGTTTGTTATTATGAAACAGGACATAGCAAAATTTGTATCTTGGTGATACAGTTGTGAACTAGTTAAAATTGAGCACCCAAACATTTATGGTTTACAATATCCCCTCCCTATCCCCACATCAAAATTGAATGATATTTCAAGTTATTACATTTCTAGTTTTACTTAGACTCCCCCTAAAAAACTTTCCATTTGGGTGATTATCAATCACTTTACTAAGTCAATAAATTTAATAAAAATTCAATACACAACTAAAGTAGAAGTCTTGGGAAGGTTGTATATACAATAGATAATAATTTTTCTTGGGATTCCAATAGCCATTTTCATATATAGATGTCCTCTCTTTAAAACATGGTTTCAAAAAGTCCTCTAGAAGAATGTTATAACTTAAATAAGGTTGATCATGATATATCATCCTAGATGGAAGGGTATAATAAATAGTTAATAGGATTCAAGAAGATATTCTCCATAAAATTGTAATAAAGATCAGAAGTTATTGGGATATACACTTGGGGAAGGTTGTATTTTCTTATAATAATAGTTACCAATCATCAATTAATATGGAACCTTTTGAAGGATTACATGTTTGACCCTATTACTCACCTCTATAATGGTATAATGTTAGTTAATCTTCATTATTGGGATTGATCTTCCTTAAAGTATGATGATAAAAATTTATATGATTCATAAATGATTTTTGGCAACTCAAAGATGGTAAACATATTATATATATATCAATGTATTAATCCTTTTCAGTTTTCAGTTGGTCAATTGGTGTTCTTAATGGTCATTCCCTAGTTAGGTCACTGATGTCTTGGAAAACAAGTGAAGATTACTCCTTGATATGTGGGGTCATTTTAGATCATCGAATAAAATGGAATGGTTGCTTAATACGTTGGCATACCACCTCAGTTTTCCTTGATTCACAATTTCTTCCATGTTTCCCCACTCAACATGTACCAGCCTGACGTAGCTAATGTTCTGAATTGGGATGAACTTAAAATAAAACCAGATATGATTGTGAATGAAATGACCATAAAAAGTTATTGATTCTCAAAAGAATTTTCTACATGGTAATTCTATACCATTGGTTCATATTATGTGGAATCATAGTTTAGACTCACATGAGCTGTAGAAGTAGGATTGTATGATGAGGGAATAGTGACCTCATCTCTATAAAGAAATTCCTTTTTGGATTATAATTCTAGGTGTAGAAAGAAATATGGCGGGTCAAATTAAAATATCCCAAAATTGTTTTTAGGTTCCACCATCTGCTGATTTTTATCTTCTTTATATTTTTAATACCTGCTTTTCCCTCATGATTTTAATTTGTAAGAGGATCTAATAGTGTGTCTTGATGTTTCTTTCGGGTGTGGACCTAATCTTAAAGTTAATAAATCTATCTATGATCCATCAGTAAACTGGTGAGGGTAACCATCCAGCATGAGGGCTTGGAAGATGCTACAACATTCTATTATAGACAAGTTCCAATTAGTGGGCCTCCACCAGCTCACTGGTGGGTCAGAAAGTAGCTACTTCTTGTCTTCAGAATACAATTATTGGTTGGTGGTGTCGATATAGGCCTTATTAGTGAGGGTGTTATCATATTTTTATTCTAAAAAAACCCTCATTTTATTTTATAATTCTCCACCATTAGCATAAAATTGATCTATTCGTAATTGGGGACTCATTTCATATGTATTTGACTCTGTTAAAAGTAATAATTGTTGGATCTAAATGTTAATTGAATTTGTGGACCTTTCTGGGTATGTATGACTCTATTTTGATATCATGTCCCATTTTTCATCATATTACTCTCTCCCAAAGGCTATAAAATCCATGATAATTTGTTAGATATATGTTTTTAATTATATTCCTTTTAGATTCATTCTCTAATTTAGGGTTCTTTTTTGAATCACTAGTCCTATTAGTGTATTATTCGAGAATTGTAGTGGTATGTATTTTCAAATATTTCCTATTTTTCATGGAACTGGAAATTTGGATATTCTTATTTTTGGATTTAATGATTTAGGGTCTATTTTCAATTTCTGTGTTCCTTGATTTTTCTTTTATTTTGGTTTCCATGTGAGTATTTTTATTCAATGTGTTTCAAGGTAAGAAGTTTTCTGAATTGTATTTATTTAACAAATATTTCATTCTCACTCCATGAATTTTAGTTCTAAAACGTTTGGAAAATATTATTTATAAACTTATCTGGAATATGCAGTTTTTAATAGTTTAAAAGTCTTGAATAGTAAAATATTGTTATTTTCTTAATGTATATGAAAATGGATTTTTCCCTCAGTGCTATTAACTAAAATGGTTTCAGATCATTATTCATATGTTTTCTACTATAGAAACCCCATTGAATTTTTATAATTTAGTAAGCACAGTGGTGATTTTTGATGAGGCATGAATCTATCCTCAAGGATGAACTCTTACCATATTTTCATCTTATAATAGGGAAATGTGGGCACCCGGTAGCCTATTTTGTGGTATGGATCCACAATTAGGAGTTAACTCCTACCCCCTAATCTTGTTTTATTGGTGTAAAGTGCACACCCAGTGGCCTACTAATCATGTTAATGGTTTGAGGATAATAACTAACATTTAACTAATCTGAACTAAATGATAATGTTAATTTATGATTATCTTCAAAATATATTATTGAAAATTTTATACAAATAATTTTAAAAACATGTTTTTGATTTGTTTTGAAAATATTTGCAAGGAAATGTTTTCCATGATTTAAATTCAATTTTGTGAAATGTTATCTCATGACTTTAAACTATTTACCTGAGAAATATTTGTATGTTTACAAAGTCATCCTTTGAAAAATGTAGTTGGAGCCTAATAGTTTTTTTTCTCACACCCTAAATTCAACAATTAGTGTATATAAAACTATGTTTATCTGATGCGAGTAAAATAAAGGAAAAACTATGTGGTGCTGGTTTTGATCATTATGAGGTTGTGGGATTCTACTCGTGACAATACCTCACATGGATATGAGTTTTTTCTATACTTGTGTTTTGGTTTGGTTTTGTGTTTTTTGGAGGCCTGTTTTTCATACATTTGTATCTTTTTCACTAGTTACTTGTATTAGAATATCGATATTTACATTGTTCCTAGAATCCTAATTCATATTCATTTAGAGGAAGATAATTCCAAAAGGTAGTTATTTATCCTTGAGTGCTTGTTTCCCACCCTTGTGCATTGTAAATTCCATTCTATCTGATCCACGACTGGCCCATATTTTCGATACTTGGGTAATTTTGGTTGGTTCATGCCAACGAAAAACATATAGTGAAGCATAAACTACAAACTGAAGCTAGTAGTGATGTATGACACACTGAGGGAAATAGGTTGTGAAGCCTAATACACTGATTGAAGTGAGTATTGATGCCTGATCCACTTAGGAATATATCTATTTAAGCCTGATACACCAAAGGAAAGTTGTATTGACGTCTAGTCCACTAATGGAAGTAGGTTGTGATGTGTGATCCACTATGTTATGATTCAATTTTTTATTATTATGCAACATTTATATTCTATATTCCTATGATTATTAAACGTGGATCAATTTTATTATCAAAAATAATTTTCTATGGTATAAAATTTTACATTTCAGATTACATGTCATTTTATCATGACTTATGGGAAACACATATTATTCTATGAACATTTCAATATGATAATTATCCCATGGTTTAGTTTTCACACATGGTTATATTCTATACCTTGATAAGGTGTTAATGATTTTTTCACCTAATGATAATTTTATCTTACCCATGTCCTATGTTTCCATTCCCCGTGTTATGAAGACGATTATAACATATAAACAGTCTATAAGTGGGTCTAGTGTAGTTAGATTATGGAGAAATGTTTACAAGTATCATAAAAGATGTTTCTTTTATAATTGATCCTCAAAGACACTAATCCTTTTGTTCTTGGAATTGAGTTATTATTATGAGATTTAATGTTTAACATTTGTAAATAATGAAAATAAATTAATGTTTCTATTGGATAATACCACTTATTATATATTTTTGTGGGTAAATTATTATTTTTTAGATGCAGAACAGGGAGTGTGGGACTATGGTACCACAGTTGGTTCTATAGTTGGGTTTAGTTAAATTTTAAAAATATTTTAGTTATTTTTTAGGATTATATTAAATTTTTTACTACTATTTTAGTTCTTTGGAGGATTGGGATAGGATAAATTTATTAAAAACCCTGTAGATAATTCTAATTATAGGATAACATCATTGAATTTTGGTAATGTTTTGAGTATGTACTGACTGACTGAAAATATTCTCAGTTTTATTTCATTAGAATACATATAAAAATGGAGATACATCAAGGACGATAGAAGTAGTGAGGACCCAAAGAGTTGTTGATAACAAAAATAGAGCCTCCAGTAGTAATGGAACATATGTTGAGATTGCGGGAATTATTTTGGCTAGAAGAAGCCTATGAAGCCAAGAAGTCTGCAACCTTATTCCCCTCACGCCATGTGTGGGAGATACCTATATCGGTGACCATGATCTTCTTACACATACAGATAATATAGGTTAATCTCCAAGGGATACTCCACCATCCTGAAAAATCATTAAATAGAATCAAGGAATCTGTCTCCACAAACCTAAAAACCATATTCCATTGATCAAAAACCTCGAGCCCGGTGGCTATAGCCAATGCCTCGGCCTACAGAGCCTCACCTCTACCATAAAATGTTGAAAAGGGCACCACAACAAACCCCCGCTGATATGTAATAACACCACCACCTCTCATATCGCCCTAGGTGTGGGATTTCAATAGGGTAGGTCTGGTATAAGACAATGGGTACATTGGTATCCCTACATAGATACTATCTAGTTGATGTGTCATTGTAATAGACACACATATGAGTAATCAACTTAAGAAAGTTCAGTTTAGTATTAACTAAATCTTCACATGGTGTATAATTAGTGGTCATAAGACTAAACACCTGGATAGAATGTATTGTTGGATATTATTTGTTTGACCATATTCTCTTTAAGTACCATAATGAATGAATAATTTTATAATTACATTTTCATGTTCGGTTATTAAGTATTACGAAAAAAATAAAGTACCCTACATGAAACAAATAGTGGTATAGGATTGAACTAAATTACTATAATTTGAAAAAATGTGTTTAATTTTTCATGTGTTATTTAATATAATCCTCTTATGATGTTATTACTTAAGATAACCCTTTTTGTTTAATTAATTCTTTTAGTTAGAAGAAATGATGTTTATAATGGATGTAATAGAAAAATAAGTAATTTTTCTAATGAGAGACCAAATTGGATAAAATTTGGCTGTGAGAATATTATTAATATGATCAGCCATCTTTATTGAGTTGTGATTAAAAACATGAGTCTATCAAAATATTTAAACACATTAAAAAATATAAGAGTGGCGTTTTATGCATTTACATTTGATATGGACTATAGAGGAAAGAATTTCAAACCTTCTACTTGTCAAAAATTTGGGAATAATAACCTAAGGTCATTTCTCAAAAGAACAATTAAATGTTTCAAGTATGAAATAATTTTCTTTTGAGCTAGTGATTTTTAAAGATAGATGGAAAGGTCATCCAATACAATGGATGTTATAAAGGTATCAACTATTTACCTAACCACACATAAATGTTTCAAATGAAATGAATGTCGATATTATAAAAACTAATTAATTAATCTAAAAATCAACAAGGATATTATGTACACATATTCTACAAAACCATGGGAATATGAAAAATATGAATTAGTTTATGATAATTAAATTAATCTTGATAATTAAGGTATGATTACTCCACACTCAAGAGTTTTGGATGCCTTGATGGATTTTGATTATTGGAACTCTATTATTTCTATGAATTTTACTATGAGTGTTAAATAACGATTCGTATAATTTTTTTATTGAAGAAAAATTCTAGTTGTATGATTACGGTACTCCAAGTTGATTTTTATTGGATTTTTCCTTTTAAAAATTTGTTAAAATTCCTTTAGATGAATGTAATATGATTTTGGAAATGGAATGAATATCTATAATTAGATGAAACAATATTTGATGGAATAAGGAATTCATATTGCAGTTCAACCTATGACAACCTATCAATGAGAATATGATTATGAACACATTTTAGAAGATAATTATATAATTTTGGTCATGATATCAAATAATGATAAACTCTTAGCTCAAACTATTGGAGAAAACATAATATTAGTATTCACCTACTACGAAGAAAAATATATATTTATTAATTTTGGATGCTTGATACATCTATAAATATTTTATCTTGAATCAAATATATATTTTAGATACCTATATATAATTTCAGTTTTAAACCATAATTATAATTTTGAGGATGTTATTTTTTAGAGGGGTATTTAATTCCCCAATAGATTAATATATATATTTCCTTTAAATAAACATAATGTGTTTAATATATCACCATAATAAATTTAGGATTAAATGATTCATGATTTATTATGTGAATTCTATTAATAAAATTATAATAATAATAAAACCACTTGGAAATGAAAATATATTACTTAACAAAAAATTATTATTTCAACAGGATTAATAATTAGTATGATTTAATATTAAAAAATGTATTATTTCTCATATAACTATTTTATAAAATATTATATATTTTTATATACCATATTAAAATTGTACTTGTAATATATTATTATATATGAAAAAATATATTAACATTCTTTAAATTATAAATTGATATAAAATAGTATTAATAACACTTAACTTTAAAAACATCAATTTATAAATAAAAATAATTTTTTATTGTATTTTTAAATTTCATTTAAAATATAAAATTATATATTTTATAATTCTAATCAGATTGAATTCAATTATTTCTTTAATTCACTATATAAAAATTATCATATGAAAAATTATTGGTATTTTTATGATATAATTAATTTTTTCCATTAGTAAAAAACATATTATTTACTAAAATTGAAGGTGTTTCAGACTATATTAATAAATTAGTGTAAAATTAAAAATAATAAAACATTTTTCATGATCAAAAAATTATATATGGAGGGAAATTATTCATTTAAAAAATACTATATTGAATTTAGAAAACCCATGTTTAGCATTTAAAAAATTAAGTAATATTTTTCTAATAAAATAAAAAATTTGTCTTTATTAGTTAATTAATATTTCACATGGTATAATTATATTTATGATTTTATTTTATGTCACATGAAATTTTTCAGTTATTTATAAACCAATTAATATAATTAATATCAATAATATTGATATTTGTTTCCTAAACATAACATTTATGTTGAAATACACTTTTTTTCTAAAAACTAGTTTTTATGCATTACTTGTGTTAATATTAAAATTTATTTTTATTGAAAATAGATATTTTATTTTTTGAAGATTTATTTCATATTTAAAAAAATCATGTCCAAATTATTTAAAAATTTTATTTTTATTTTTATACATGTATGGTAATTTTGTTTCGTAAAAATTTAATTATTGCTGTAAAAAAAATAAATGGTGCAATCGAAAAATATAAGAGTGAAATATATTTTTAATAAAATATTTAAAATATATATGTCAATTAATGGTAGATCTATTATCAAAAATAAATAATTTTATACCTAATCATTTAATATTTTTACTCTACATTTCATTTGAAAAATGTTCTATCTATATAATAAAAAATTATATTTACCCATATTATATTCCATTCTTCTATTTAAGGAAATCACCCCCACAATATTTCACCACTCACTATAAATATTTATCTTGAAAAAAAAATCTTCTCAAGTATCTCTTTAACTATCTCCCCATGTCATAGAATCATTGGTAGTAATTCTCCTCTGTTTTATGTACCGTTAATTTTTTTCTCTAAAATTATAAAGAACGTTTATCTCAAAAGAAATAATACTTGATTAGTCATTGAGTCGTATGAGATATGAATCATGTTAATTACATGTTATAAATTTATAATGTAACAATAAAACAGAATAAAATGAATCTTTTTATTAAAAAAAATTGATTATTAAACATCATGGATGATTAAATCCATTAAAACTATAAAGAATAAAATGGAACAATAAATTGAAAAGAATAATATATTTAGAAATATGAACACTCCTTGACCATATTTTATTTTAAGAATAACCATAAGTATAAGAAACCTACAGTGAGAAATAATTCCATGTATAGAGAAATGATTTTGTGATATCTAAAATTGAAACAATATAAATAATAAGTGTGACATAAGAAGTGTGAATATAATGAATGATTTTAGTAAGACTATACATAGAAATGGAAACTGACCATGAAAAACATGGTCATTGAAAATATGGTTTTTATAAATATTATCTTTCCAAAAATGGTCATTGGATATACGTGTGTCAAGAAGGTATAAAAGAGTTATTTATTTTTTTGTAATGAGTTTTAATTATACATTTTACAAATAATAATATTGAAATAAAAATATAATATATAATAAAATATTTTATTTCTATAAAATAAAATAATATGATTAAATGATTGATTTATAAAATTAAAATAAATATTTTAATATTATTATATTGATAATATTAAATGATAACGAAATAAAAAATTAATTATAAATATATTTATGTTAATATCATTATATACTGAAAAATATTTATTTTAAAGATTGTCTTTTCATATACTATTTATTTTTATGAGAACAAATATATTATATTGAAACATCTAATTTTTTTTATTGATATATTTTAAAAATAATTTAATTACTAATTGATATGAAAAATACTAAAAACACATAAACTGTAAAAAATAATTTCTCTATATAAGTAGTTTTCTATATTTTTTTGTGACACTATTTAAGAAGAAAATTTATTAATTTTAAGATGAAAATATAAAAAAATTAAATACACATATAATGTAAATTTTAACATAATGATAATTCTTTTGGTTTTTCTAAAAACACTAATTCTTAGGTGAATAGTGAGAGATACTATTTTTATAAATATAAGTGATTTTATAACATTTATTATTATATATGTAAGAATATTAAATTCAAAAATCCGTTTTATAAGGGAAAATAGGTATTTTATATGGTAATTTATAATTTTTAAAAATTAATTTTTAATTTACAACATTATATTAAATATTTTAGAACTTTAGTGATATTTTTTAGTTTTTTTAATTAAAACATACAATTACAATTTTGAAATTATTTTTTATTACATGTAGAAATCGAATCAAATAAAATGAATTTAAATTTTATAATTATTATATATAAATTATGTATTAATTTCCATTTAATTTTTTTGTATATAAGATATGTTACCTAATCTGAAAACTACTTAACATAAATAAAAGTTATATTAGAAAATGTTAAACCGAATTCTTCTGGTAATTATTTGAAAAATGATTAAAAACTGCATGGGAATGGGTGGTTATGGAAAATATTGACCTGATCTCTTCCTCTGCCTTTTAATTCTAAATTTTCTATCTACATTCCTTGAGAATAACTTTCCATTATTAATAATTTTTGGTTATATATAAAAAATGGCATCCTTTTTCACTTATAAAAGGAGCACTCCTGTCCTCCCTTCACCTCAAAC
This sequence comes from Viscum album, assembly GCA_963277665.1. Lineage (NCBI taxonomy): Eukaryota > Viridiplantae > Streptophyta > Magnoliopsida > Santalales > Viscaceae > Viscum > Viscum album. Next base: position 1,016,897,951 of record OY728141.1, on the reverse strand, counting down.
AAAAAAAATCTTAATTAAGAAAAAAATATGCCCAATACTATCATGTATAATCCTATATTACTTTGAGAGGGTTTTGAATCAATAAATGACCATACCATAATTTCTTAACCACACTTCAAAAGGATATAATCTAAGAGGTGAGGTATAAATTTATAACTTCTCTTTTCTCATTTTTATTTCTCTATATGAATTTATTCATCCTAAAATTACATTGAACCATCTTAAAATTATAAATTATGTATGATTATTATACTTTTATGTTATTATAATTATGGTATAATAATTGACCACTATTCCATTTTCTATTATGAAAAAAGAAACCTTCATTTATGCATTGTGTGGGCTACCACCTTCGTGACACACCATGTTTCTTTTTTCCTCCACTAACTCAATAGGAAGGTCCTAATAAGGAATTTAATTAATAAGTATTATATTTATGAGATATTTTAGTCTCTAAAATTATAAAAAATATTATTTTTTCCCTAGTCTATGGAAAATAATATCATCAACCAAGTGCACGTGTATACTACTGCCTCTATCGAATGATTGATTTCCATTTTTCTTTCATCATATCCTTACATATATTTTCAAGATAATTGGATTAATAGACAAATATAATGTCTACTAAAATATTATGTTCCCTCAAATATAAATTGGATAAACTACTAAAAATATTAGTAATAAACAACCATGGTAAATAAAACCTTCCAAAAGAGTATAATTTGTGAAGAAAATGATTTCTTCATAGTATGTAATAACTTTATATATGTTATCATATTCATAAAATTATTTAAATTTTATATATATTACACTAATAAAAATGATTTAATATTATTATTCTTTTTTAATAAATATATTAAAACAAAATCAATTCAAAATTATCCATTAATTATGTTATGTTCTTTTTTGGGTTGGTTTAACCACATATTAGAAAAATGATAAAATATATATCACATATGTATAAAATAATTTATTTTTTGGTAAAATTTGATAAACATAATTAAATAATGTGTTATTTTTGTTTCTTTCATTCTAATATAAAATTTTCATCTATTATTTAATAAAATTTCTTTCGTTTACTAATAATCATTGAGACTGGATCATCGAAAAATTCATCTTTAGGATTCATATAAAAAAATACCATAAAATCAAATTTTGTAATTTTAAATAATTTATATATTTAAATTGTAGTACCTTATATGATCTTTTAATAATGAATTTTTGTATAATAATGATGAAAAAATTAACTCTAAGGAAACTAATTCAAAACAATCAAGTCTCACACACGATATTGATAAAAGGTAATAATTAACTAATATATATGTATAGAATAGTTATAAATGAATTATATAATGGGTAATAGATATGAAAATGGTTATTAAATGGAGTATGAATATATTTAATTTTTTACAAGGGAAGTTAGAGTGACTTTTGAGTAAGAAATAGTTGTTGAAATGTATTCTTTGTCTATAAATATAATTTCTGAGAATTATTTCTTAATGTGCACCAGGATAACATTAAGAATGCATGAATATATCAAAATGAATTTATTTTACCATGTTTATGAGTTTTAATATCTATATTGTGTAATTTATTTTAATTTCCTTGAATTATAATCATACCAAAGTTTAATGGGGTTTTGATCAAAGGATAATCAAACTATAAGTTTTTCAATTACCAATATTTTATCCAAATCAAGATTGTTTCAAAAATATAATCCATATGAGGATGTTTTATTATTTCTAAGCACCCGTGTAATTTTATTTGGATATTCAGGGTATTTTATGTAAACCCTTAATATGTAACATCCTATGGACTCATATATTACTTGTAGTGTTTCTTGAAATTAAAACATACCTCGTCTCTTATTCTCATTCCGGAACTTCCTTTTTTTATATATATTCATTTGATTCTTTTATAAGTGTTATTGTCTATGCATAAATAATTCATTATGATAAGTGTTTCTTTCTTTTCCTTCATTTAAATATTTTAAACAATATTTAACATTTTTGAATGGTCTTTTTAATCTAAATGTAAACATATTTTCCTTTAACATTTAGATGTGAGTATGTCATTATTTAAACTATTAAATTTTATATGAAGAATTATCAATATGTTTTTTTGGTTTCTAAAATAAATTATTTTTTCTATATTTATAAAATATTATATTTAAATTTATTTCATGATATCAAATATATTGCTTATTTCCAATGTTATTTTTCTAAAACTCATAAAACGTATTTTTCATGTATGTCATTTTTATTGAAAAATATTACACTTGATTAATAATATACATTAAATGAAAACATAATAAATTTTATTTATTTATTAGTTATCATTTCTCTTATTTAGAGGAATAATCCCTCAATTCCTTTTTTCATAGTGATCCATTTTGTATAAACATGATATTTCTTTCAATGCATTTCCCCTATGAAAACATTACATTTAATTACTATGTTTTAAGAGTGTTCATCTATGTTTCATAAATTAAATGGTGGAAAAAACTATTATCTTAATGATGTAACCTTTATATATATGTTTTAAAAAACATATGTTTTATTATCTTGATTGAATGGTATTTACATATAAATTTACTTTATATCCTTGGATACCAATTTATTTTCCATGGGTTGGTCACATTACAATCATTAAGGAATTACTAATTATTTAGAAATGGTAAACAATTTAAAATGGATATTAAACCCATTCTATTTTTTAAGATTCTTTATAACATGTTGAATGAAAAAATTTGATTTCCAGGAGTCCATTATTTTATAAAAAGTGAATGATTTTCAATTGAATGTTTTATAAAACTCACTTTATTATTATAGGTTCATTATGATGTAATGAGTTAGTTATTTTCAAGTGTCATATATTGATATGGATGAATGGTGGGAGGGGTCCAATAGTTCCCACTAATTCATTGGTTAAACATTCATATCTCATTAGATATATTTTTATGAAAACATTTTAATTTCCCATTAATATGGGCACAGATGGTGTGGATCATGAAAATAATGTTTTCTTATTCTAATGATGTGTAGTATTTGAAATATGTTAAATATTTATAGAATTATTATCAAATGGATCATGTTTATATACTCATGCTTTCACACTCTTTTCATTCATGTATCGTGTTAAGAAACACTTTATTCAATGATTTATAATCCATTCTCAATTGGGTATATGTTTCTCACGTATCATGATTAAACCCATATTATTTTTTATGCTCACTTATGATTTTTGATTGTTAATACATATATTTACCCATATTGGGAATCTGATCTCACCCCGTTCTTATGTTTATATTTCCCATGTAATGAAGATAAGAAAATTATACAGTTTATTTAATATTTTCTTATGTGGGAGATTTAAGGGAGATATTAAAGACTCCTTATCAATTAAACTAGTTTTATATATAGTAGAAAAAAATTATCAATTGATACAACGGACATAGGTTTTGTTATTATTATTTAATTACTAATTCTCTAAAACAATAATCCTAAAAGGACTTTGGTATGAATTATAATGAAATATTTTTATAAGTTATTTACATTATACAATCAATTCTATGAGTTGTAATAGTTAGTATCAATGTTGGGTTTAGATAACATTGAATATTTTGATGATATTGGTTGATGGAAAATTGTGAGTTATAAATCTAATAAAAGGTTGATATTGTAACACCCCGAGCTTCACGATACGCTTCTCTTTCAATAATGCAATAGCTTGCATTGTATGCAAGTTCGAGTTCTAACACACCGTGATAAAACAAAGTAGACATTATTAATAGTAATACCTAATTTTTAAAATTTTATAAATTTAATCCTTCCAAATGGACTTCGTTTTTGGATTCGGAATATCGAAATTATCCTATGTTGAATTTTTGGTATCTTTCTGAGAACATCAAATTTTTTATGAATAGTGAAAAAAACTTAAATACAACTTTTTTAATCAAAATATTTTATAGTGATAAATTATACTATTTAGGGGTTTTAAACTATAATTAGAATATATTTTTACTATTTTATCCAATGGTGATCATTAGAATTAATTTCACTTTGAAATTGGACATAAACAATGGTAAATCTTTTGATATATATTGTTTCTTAAAAACACGCTATTTGTTGTGAAATTGGGAATTAATTATAAAATTAATTAATGCAACTTATATGTTTGGAATTTTGTAAAATAGACATCATTTTTGGATTCTGAAAATCATTTATAGCTTAGGGTGAAATTTTTGCATTGTTTGGAAAAACTTCAATTTTTGATGAATAGTGAAACCACTAAGTGGTAGTTAAAAAACTGATTTTCCGTTTAAATGAAACATTACCACTTCTGTGATTTGATTTTCAAAAAGCAGACAAAAATGGTTTTCATTAGGAAGTAATATTTGGTTCAATGGGATTAAAATAATTTTTTTGGTGAATAGTGACTTTTAAGATTAATTAATCGCGATTATAGGTAACTAGTGAAATTTAAGGTAAAAATGTTATTATAAAAATATGAAAATACCTTTACAATATTCCTACCCATATTGGATGTGTCATGTACGACCAAGACAATCCATGGGTCAACTTGGGGACCCCATGGAGCCACATTGGTAGGAAAATGACATAAATAACTTTTTATTTAATGTTTAAATAAAAATGTCACAAACAAGAGATGTTTTACTAAAACAATTTTTTAATGGGGTTATACAAGTTATTGTTTTGACTATAAATATTTATTAGAAAGCTAAAAATATTTTGTACATCATGATAGTTTTTTTATAATTTTTAGACATTAAATAAATTAAATTATTTATGACACCATGATGATGCAGCGAATACCTCATTAATTAATGATTTACATAAAATTAAAAGATAATGTAAAATATAAGCATTACACTTTCCCAAAGACTATTGGATGAGAATATTTATAACCCTTACCACCTCAGCCTCGGATTATATAAGTGTGGGACCTTTAGAATCCGAAATGCATTGTATAATAAAGTAACATTTTATCACTTTCCAAGAATGCCCCTCCTCTCCACTTATAAAAGGCCCCCTCCACTACCACCTTATTCACATATTCCAATCCATTTGGCTTGGAAAATATCTGCTCAAATACTCTCCCAACTTCCATCCCTTACTCCTAAAACCTCACATTGGGCAGAAGTCTTCCCAAGGAAGCCTTTGTCTCAAATCAAAAGAGTTACCCGATTTTAGGGTAATGTCTTCTTTTATGTTGTTTTGATTTATTTTGCTTCTCTAACACCTTAAACTCTTTTTATTATTTATTTTGAAATAAAAAAAGTATCATCAATATAATAGGATGATGTTATAATCAGTATTCGAGCTACACTTACACACACCTACATCTAATGGTTAAAGAATATACAGTGTCTGTGGATGGCGAATTTCTGCCTCACAAAATGATGATTGTTCAACACTCATAAAACACCTTAAAAGGTGGCCATTAAGATGTCACTATATTTATAAATGATATATAATATGTTTATGTTTTACTTAAGGTTCTTTATTTTTCATTTATGGCATACCTTTATTGTTTCCATTATCGGTAAATGCGATATTTTCATTTTAGGAAATACGGACTACCGCCCGTCAAAGTGATTTAAATCGTTAATACCACATGGGGGATGTATAAAGGATAGAATAAATGATATTATATATGATATTATACTTTAATTATAATCTACCTTTATATCATTATGATTTCATTAAATATGAAATAGAAATGAAAGTAGTGTTCATGCGTATGTACGACTTACCGTCTCCATGAACGGTGCATTTCATTTCTTAACTCTAAATGTTATGTAATATTATAAATGAATTTATATACTTGATATATATGATGTATATGATATATAAATAATGAATATAATTATGGATATAATGGATATTTTACCACATGAACAACGTGTAATTATAAGAAGTTTATTTTTGACTCAAGTACCAAAAATCGACAAAATGACCATTATTAACTTAAATAATTACATAATGTTCATAACATGGTAATAAGTGATATAAAAGGAATAATTAACATGAAAAAGGTTCTTAAGAAGAATGAAATTAACTCTATTTTATTATTCAGGAGGTTAAAGAATGGTCGAGTCAAGACAGGACGCAAGGTAAGGGAATTTCTTAACCCAATTTCAATTCTTTGGGTTAATCTCCTACTTTCAAATTATGTCGTGATATTATTATGTCCTATATTGTATTTTTACTTTATTTATGTGTACTTATAATTAATACAAATAATAGATCTAGTTTATTTAAAAATATTGATCTTTTTAAGGGACTTCGTCTCAATCACCATTCATTGAGGCATATTTTGTTTTATACACAAATTTATTTTATATGGTGTATAAAACCCTTTGACATTTACATTTATTAAAAAGGAATATTTTTATACGAAGTGTTTTACTAAACGACAAAATGGAATGTTTATCTTGTCGTACATAGGTGGATACAATGACTTCTCCGCCGCCGTGACCATTATTTGAGTTTCAGCTTCCTCTACAAGACATAACTTTTTTTAAAATTAAAAATAAATACAATGTTTTAATTTTCTTTTATTTTGGTATTGAAAATGGTTTTGAAAGTGTTTTTATTATATCAATGTGTTGTATTGATATCTTGTGATTGAAATGTGGAAATGTTATGTTTCCTTTATGCATATTTTATGTGATACGATTATGTTATGGTTTATGATATTTTAAACCTATTCATATGAGGAATGCATTGGACTTAAAAAGTGACGGGTAGAGACCGCTATATCTCCTTGATCCATCGGTAGGTCTCATGAGACAAACTAGTGTCTTGGCACAAGGCCTTGAAAAAATCTTATTTGTGGTACTGTCATGAGGCCTTGGCTACATGGTTATGATAGTCTTGCATTATGCATTCCATCATTATGAATGTTGTTATTAATATTGCATGTGATTATTCGGCTAGTAGAATATCCATGTGAGTAAGTAAATGGCATTGTTTAATTTAATTTTTTCCATATTATGCTAAAGTTCAAGTTTAAAAAGGCTTTTGTTTTAGTTATACATAGCCCCAAATGTTTATGTTTATTGATAAAAGATTCCGCTATATTGTTATCCTTATGGAGAATCTGAGCTCACCCCTTTCAATGTTTTAATATTTTCCAGGATGTGAAGAAGTATTTTATGAATGACCTGTAGGGATAGTCAGAAGAGGATATGATTGTGGACTATGAAGACCATGTTATTTTAGTTTTTTTAATTTATGATATAATAAAAGACTTATGAATGTATCTAGTGTTTCCAAGGCTACTAAACTAATAGGTCTTTCGAGACTTGATCTTTTGTGATCATGCCAATGTTACGCAATAATGCACCAGCTCCGGGTAACTGGGGTCGGGGTGTTACAGTTGGTATCAGAGGCAGTTTACTACTATCCTTGGAAGCTATATTCAGATAAACTCTAATTATAGAACATAGCCTGAAGATAGACTTTAAGGATTAGTATATAAGAACTTCCTATAATTTTTGTATTATATTGATTTTTTGAGTTTTATGAGCAATACATCCCTGTCTAGATACGAGCAGGTAGAGGTAGCTCTAGCACAGATATACCTAGGGGTAAAACCCGAAAACACTACTTTGAGCTAGACTCGAAAGGGAACTGGTGAACGACAACGGGCCTTGATACACTCTTGGTTATGACACTCCCAGGGGATATGCTTGGGATAATTCTCATTTTCATTACAAACCACTATTAAGGGTTATGAGTATATACTTCCGCAAAGAAAACTTTTTTATGATTATGGATTATATCCATAAATAGATCAATATATGTTAAGTATATTACAAGTATGGAATTATGTATTTTGATTCGTAAACTAATCTAGTTTATGCCATTATTTAGAAATGCCGCCTAGTGGAAGGAATGGAAACCATATCAATGAACGCACTCCGTTTAGGGATTTCCCTCCTGCTCAAGATAATTATTGTGGATCTGGAGATACAACTGGTGCTGATCAACTTATTACCATACTGAGACAACTCACTCAGGTTATGAATAATAAACTTACTCGTATGGAGCACCCTGATCCGCAACGTGGAGGATCAATGTTAGACCGCTTAATGAGGCAACAACTGCCAACATGTAATGGGGGTACAAATCCATTAGTAGTTGAGCAATGGATAAACTCCTTAGAGAAAATATTCTACGCCTTGGGGAGTAGTGAAAGGGAGAAGGTTATCATGGCAGTTTACCGCCTCACTGGAGATGCTGATCAATGGTGGTCAATGATTCAAAACACAAAAGAAGATGAAAAAGTATCAAGTATGGAATGGAGAGAGTTCAAAAATCTTTTCTTAGAAAAATACATTCCACATGAGCATCGAGCAGATATGGAAAGGCAATTTTTGAGTCTGAGACAAAAGGAGGATGAGAATGTCGCAAAGTATGAGTCTAACTTTACATGGTTAGCGAGGCATGCATCAAATTATATACGTAACCCAAGAAGTAATATTGATCATTTCTTTGATGGGTTAAAACCATTTCTCCGTCGAGCCTTAGTCTCACAATCCTTCTCCTCATACGAAGATATTGTCTCATGTGCTATCAAGAAAGAAAAGGAATTCTATAAATCTTATGACAATAAAGTAAATAAAGAGAATAAGAGAACGGTGGAACAAGAGGCTGATAAAGGGAAAAAGGGAAAGACCGATTTTCCATTATGTGATAATTGTGGGAAGAATAACCCTGGTACGTGCCAAAAAGGAATGGGAGTTTGTTATAAATGTGGAGAAAAAGGTCACCAGGCGCGTGATTGAAAGGGAAAGAAAGAGGCTATCAATGTTGAATGCTACAATTGTAGGGAAATGGGGCATTATGAAAATGATTGTCCTAAGAGTCAGGGAAACTTACCTCAGAAAAGGACAAGGGATCAAGGAAAATCTTATTGTGTTATTACAGTTGTAGTGGAATAAATAATTTATTGGTACTTTTGGACTCAAGGATTATATTCTGGTTATAATAATAATGTGATATATATAAGGATTGTACTACCGTACTTGTTGATTTTATTAAGGTTTTAATATGATGAAGTTAATCATATTTTTAGTATGTGACAATAAGGGAAACTTTACATTTTTTGGGGATTCTGATGTTACAATTGATTTTGGAATTTAGAGACCTTTTAGAAAAAGTCTAGACAGAGATATTTTGGATAACTATATAGGTTGGAATGGATGAAGTTGAACCTTGGATAGTATTTTTTAAGGTTAAAACATTTATGAAGATTATTTTTGGAATATTATAATACTATAGTTTTAGGAAAAGGACAACCTGCAGGGTGGGGCATAACCTGTCGCGTCGGACAAAGCTGTAGGAATCGAACCCACAAACATAGTGCGATAGGCCTTTATTTCCTACCACTAGCCTTCAAGAAGTCCCTGGTTATTAAAAAATAGTTTTCCTAATTTAAATGGTCTGTGTTAATATTTTGAACTTTGTACAATTAGGATAAATATAATATTTTTGAAAATCTATTACCTTTTGGAGTGAAATATGGGTTCGTGGTAAAAATTTATTAAATAATGAAATCCTACATGACAAGTAAGTATATTTCCTTATGTTCTTAGTAAATATCTTAAATAAATTCCTCAGCTTTATGAAAGGTAACTTAAAACAAAAATGTTTTTGGTTAACTTTTCCAACTGGGGATTCAATGACCGTTTAACCAATAACATGTTTGTGATTTTTTTATGGTTAACTTTCTCCTAATCTAGTTTTATACAACTCTCCATCAAACCATAATGGTTTGTTTTTCTTCCATATTCATATTTTCATAGAATCCTAGTATGGGCTATCTCGGGTGACCTTTGTGCTTCTCTTTCTTTCTTTTAATGTTATATTCTTATTAACCCTATTTCCGAAGTGGGTTTTCCACAAAGGAATTTTATATTTTCAACCTTTTATTTTCAATGAAAAATTTCAAATTGTGAGGATGAAATTTTATTGAAGGAGTGGAGAATTTAACATCCCGAGCTTCCACGATACGCTTCTCTTTCAATAATTCAATAGCTTGCATTGTACACAAGTTCGAGTTCTAACACACCGCAATTAATCAAAGTAGCCGTTATGAATAGTAATACCTAATTTTTTAAATTTTATAAATTTTATCATGCCAAATGGACTTCGTTTTTTGGATTTGGAATATCGAAATTAGCCTATGTTGAATTTTTGGTATATTTCTAAGAACTTCCAAATTTTTATGAATAGTGAAAAATATTTAAAAACAACTTTTTTAATCAATGTATTTTATAGTGATAAATTATACTATTGAGTTGTTTTAAAGTATAATTAGAATATATTTTTACAATTTTATCCAATGGTGATCATCAGAATTAATTTCACTTTGAAATTGGACATAAACAATGGTCAATATTTTGATATATATTGTTTCTTAAAAACACGCTATTTGTTGTGACTAAGGGAATTAATTATAAAATTAATTAATGCAACTTATATGTTTGTAATTTTGTAAAATAGACATCATTTTTGGATTCGGAATATCAATTATAGCTTAGGGTGAAATTTTGGAATTGTTCTGAAAAACATAAATTTTTGATGAATAGTGAAACCACTAAGTGGTAGTTAAAAAATTGATTTTTTGTTTAAATGAAACATTACAACTTATTTGATTTTATTTTCAAAAATTCTACATACATGGTTGTAATTAGGATGTAGAATGTGGTTCAATGGGATTAAAATAATTTTTTGGTGATTAGTAACTTTTAAGTTTAATTAATCACGATTAAAGGTTATTATTGAAATTTAAGGTAAAAATGATATTATAAAGATTTGAAAATACCTTTACAATTGTCATACCCATATTTGATGTGTCATGGCCGACCAAGACAATCCATGGGTCATCTAGGGGACCCCATGGAGCCACATTGGTAGGAAAATGACATAAATAACTTTTTATTTAATGTTAAAATAAAAATGTCACAAACAAGAGATGTTTTACTAAAAAAATTTTTTAATGGGGTTATACAAGTCATAGTTTTGACTATAAATATTAATTATAAATGTAACAGGATTTAATACATCAAGATTGTTTTTTTATAATTTTTAGACATTAAATAAATTAAATTATTTATGACACCATGATGATGCAACGATTATCTCATTAATTAATGATTTACATAAAATGAAAAGATAATGTAAAATATAAGCATTACACTCTCCCAAAGCCTATGGGATGAGAATATTTAGAACCCTTATCACCTCATCCTCGACTTATATAAGTGTGGGACCTTTAGAATCTGAAAAGAATTGTGTAATAAAGTAACATTTTATTACTTTCCAAGAATGCCCCTCCTCTCCACTTATAGAAGGCCCCCACCACTACAACCTTATTCACACCTTCCAAGCCATTTGGCTCGGCCAACCTCTGCCCAAATACTCTCCCAAATTCCATCCCTTACTCCTAGAATCCTCACCTTGGGCAGAAGTCTTCCCAAGGAAGCCTTTGGCTCAAATCAAAAGAGTTACCCGATTTTAAGGTAATGTCTTCTCATATGTTGTTTTGTTTTATTTTGCTTCTCCAACCCCTTAAACTCTTTTCATTCCTTTCTTTTGTAACAAAACCAGTATCCTCAATATAATAGGATGTATTTATAATGAGTATTAGAGCTACACTTACACACTCCTACATCTAATTGTTAAAGAACATACGGTTTCTGTGGATGGCGAATTTCTGCCTCACGAAACGATGATTGTTCATCACTCATAAACACCTTCAAATGAGGCCATTAAGATGTCACTCTATTTATAAATGATATATAATATGTTAATGATTTACTTAAGGATCTGTATTTTTCATTTATGGCATACCTTTATTGTTTCCATTATGGGTAAACACGATATTTTTATATTAGGAAGTGCGGACTACCGCCCCTCAAAGTGATTTGAATCGTTAATACCATATGTGGGATGTATAAAGGATGGATTAATTGATATTATATATGATATTATACTGGAATTATAATATACCTTTATATCATTATGATTTCATTAAATATGAAATAGAAATGAAAGTAGCGTTCATGCGTACGTACGGCTTACCTCTCCATGAACGGTGCATTTCATTTCTTACCTCTAAATGTTATGTAATATTATAAATGAATGAATATACTGGATATATATTATGTATATGATATATACATCATGAATATAATTATGTATATGATGGATATTTTACCACATGAACAAAGTTTAATTATAAGATGTTTATTTTTGACTCAAGTACCAAAGATCGACAAAATGACCGTTATTAACTTAAATAATTACATAATGTTCATAACATGGTAATAAGTGATATAAAATGAATAATGAACATGAAAAAGGTTCTTAAGAAAAAAAATTAACTCTAGTTTATAATTCAGGATGTTAAGGAGTGGTCGAGTCAAGACAGGACGCAAGGTAAGGGAATTTCTTAACCCAATTTCCATTCTATGTGTTAATCTTCTACTTTCAAATTTTGTCGTGATATTATTATGTCTTATCTTGTATTTTTATTTTCTTTATGTCTACTTATAATGAATAAACATAATAGATCTAGTTTATTTTAAAAAATTGATCTTTTTAAGGGACTTCTTCTCAATTACCCATTCATTGAGGAATATTTTGTTTTATACACAAATTTATTTTATACGGTGTATAAACCCCTTTGACATTTACATTTATTAAAAAGGAATCTTTTTATATGAAGCTTTTTACTAAACAAAAAAAAGGAATGTTTGTCTTGTCATACGTATGCGGCGACAATGACTTCTCCACCGCCGTGACCAGTATTTGAGTTTCGGCTTCCTCTAAAATCCATTACTTTTTTTAAATAAAAAATAAATATAATGTTTTAATTTTCTTTTATTTTGTTATTGAAAAGGGTATTGAATGTGTTTTTATTATATCAATGTGTTGTATTGATATCTTGTGATTGAAATGTGGAAATGTTTTGTTTCCTTTATGCATGTTTTATGTGATACGATTATGTTATGGTTTATGATATGTTTAAACCTGTTCATATGAGGAATGCATTGGACTTAATAAGTGATGGGTGGAGCCCGCTATAGCTCCTCGATGCATCGGTAGGTCTCATGAGACAAACTAGTGTCTTGGCACGTGGCCTTGACAAAATCTTATTTGTGGTCTTGGCACAGGCCTTGGCTACGTGGTTTTGATAGTCTGGCATTATGCATTACATCATTATGAAAGTGGTTATTGATATTTCATGTGATTATTCGGCTAGTAGAATATCCATGTGAGTAAGTAAATTTCATTATTTAATTTTATTTTTGCCATATTATACTGATGTTCAAGTTTAAAAAGTCTTTTGTTTTAGTTATACATTGCATTAAATGTTTATGTTTATTGATGAAAGCTTCTGCTATATTGTTATCCTTACGGAGCATCTGAGCTCACCCCTTTCAATGTTTTAATTTTTTCCAGGATGTGAAGAAGTATTTTATGAATGACCTGCAGGGATAGTCAGAAGAGGATATGAGTGTGGACTATGAAGAACATGTTATTTTAGTTTTTTTACTTTATGATGTAATGAAAGACTTATGAATGTATCTAGTGTTTCCAAGGATACTAAACTAATCGGTCATTCGAGACTTGATCTTTTGTGATCATGCCAATGTTACGCAATAATGCACTGGCTCCGGGTAACTGGGGTCGGGCGTTATAGTTGGTATCAGAGGAAGTTTAGTACTAAACTTGGAAGTTAGATTTAGTTAAACTCTGATTAGAGAACATATCCCGAAGATAGACTTTAAGGATTAGTATATAAGAACTTCCTAGAATTTTGTTATTATAGAGATTTTGTGAGTTTTCCGAGCAATATATCCATGTCTGGATACGAGCAGGTAGAGGCGGCTCTGGCACAGATGTACCTAGGGGTAAAACCCAAAAACACCACTTTGAGCTAGACTCGAACGACAACTGGTGCACGACAACGGGCCTTGCTGCACTCTTGGATATGACACTCCCAGGGGATATTCTTGGGATAATTCTCATTTTCTTTACAAACCACTATGAATGGTTATGAGTATATACTTCCCCAAAGAAAACTTTTTTTTATGATTATGGATTATATCCATAAATAGTTCAATTTATGTTAAGTATTTTACAAATATGGAATTATGTATTTTGAATCGTAAACTAATCTAGTTTATGCCATTATTTAGAAATGGAGCCTAGTGGAAGGAATGGAAACCATATCAATGCACGCACTCCGTGTAGGGATTTCCCTCCTGCTGAAGATAATTATTGTGGATCTGGAGATACAACTGGTGCTGATCAACTTATTACCATACTTGGAAAACTCACTCAGGTTATGAATAATAAACTTACTCGTATGGAGGACCCTAATCCGCAACGTGGAGGATCAATGTTAGACTGCTTCATGAGGAAACAACCGCCAAAATTTAATGGGGGTACAAATCCATTAGTATTTGAGAAATGGATAAACTCCTTAGAGAAAATATTCCACGCCTTGGGGAGTAGAGAAAGGGAGAAGGTTATCATGGCAGTTTACCGCCTCACTGGAGATGCCGATCAATGGTGGTCATTGATTCAAAACACAAAGGAAGATTAAGAAGTATCAAGTATGGAATGGAGAGATTTCAAAGATATTTTCTTAGAAAAATAATTTCCACATGACCATCGAGCAGATATGGAAAGAAATTTTCTGAGTCTGAGACAAAAGGAGGATGAGAATGTCGCAAAGTATGAGTCTAACTTTACATGGTTAGCGAGGCATGCATCAGATTATATACGTAACCCAGGAAGTAATATTGATCGTTTCTTTGATGGGTTAAAACCATTTCCCCATCGAGCCTTAGTCTCACAATCCTTCTCCTCATACGAAGATATTGTCTCATGTGCTATCAAGAAGGAAAAGGAATTCTCTAATTCTTATGATAATAAACTAAAGCAAAAGAAGAAGATAACGATGCAACAAGAGACAGATAAAGAAAAAAAGGGAAAGAAGGATTTTCCATTTTGTGATAATTGTGCGAAAAATCACCCTGGTACGTGCCTAAAAGGAATGTGAGTTTGTTATAAATGTGGAGAAAAAGGTCATCAGGCGCGTGATTGCAAGGGAAAGAAAGAGGCTATCAATGTTGAATGCTACAATTATAGGGAAATGGGGCATTATGCAAATGAATGTTCTAAGAGTCAGGGAAACTTACCTCAGAAATGGCCAAGGGATCAAGGACAATCTTATGCTGTTACTATAGTTGAAGTGGAATAATTAATGTATTGGTGCTTTTGGACTCAAGGATTATATTCTGGTTATAATAATAATGTGATATATATAAGGATTTTACTGCATTACTTGTTGATTTTCTTATGGTTTTAATATGATGAAGGTAATCATATTTTTAGTATGTGACAATAAGAGAAACATTACATTGTTTAGGGAATCTAATGTTACAATTTATTTTGGAATTTAGAGACCTTTTAGAAAAAGTCTGGACAGAGGTATTTTGGATAACTATATAGGTTGGAATGGATGAAGTTGAACCTTGGATAGTATTTTTTATGGTTAAAACATTTATGAAGATTATTTTTGGAATATTATAATACTATAGTTTTAGGAAAAGGACAACCTGCAGGGTGGGGCATAACCCGTCGCGTCGGACAAAGCTGCAGGAATCGAACCCACAACCATAGTGTGACATGCCTTTATTACCTACCACTAGCCTACAAGAAGTCCTTGGTTATTACAAAATAGTTTTCCTAATTTAAATGGTCTGTGTTAATATTTTGAACTTTGTACGATTAAGATAAATATAATATTTTTAAAAATCTATTACCTTTTGGAGTAAAAGATTGGTTTGTGGTAAAAATTTATTAAAGAATGAAAGCCTACATGACAAGTAAGTATATTTCCTTATGTTAATAGTAAATATATTAAATAAATTCCTCAACATTATTAAAGGTAACATAAAACAAAAATTTTGTCGGTTAACTTTTCCAACTGAGGATTCAATGACCGTTAAACCAATCACAGGATTGTGATTTTATTATGGTTAATTTTCAACTAATCCAGTTTTCTACAACTCTCCATCAAACATTAATGGTTTGTTTTTCTTCCATATCCATATTTTCATAGAATCCTAGTATGGGCTATCTCGGGTGACCTTTGTACTTCACTTTCTTTCTTTTAATGTTATATTCTTATTAACCCTATTTCCGATGTGTGTTTTCCACAAAGGTATTTTCTATTTTCAACCTTTTATTTTCAAAGAAAAATTTGAAATTGCGAGGACGAAATTTATTGAAGTAGGTGATAATGTAACACCCCGAGCTTCCACGATACACTTCTCTTTCAATAATGAAATAGCTTGCATTGTACTCAAGTTCGAGTTCTAAAACACCGCAACTAATCAAAGTAGCCGTTATGAATAGTAATACATAATTTTTGAAATTTTATAAATTTTATCTTTTCAAATGGACTTTTTTTTTGATTTGGAATATCGAAATTAGCCTATTTTGAATTTTTGGTATCTTTTTGAGAACTTCCAAATGTTTATGAATAGTGAAAAATACTTAAAAACAACTTTTTTAAATCAAAGTATTTTATAGTGATAAATTATACTATTGAGTGGTTTTAAAGTATAATTAGAATATATTTTTACTATTTTATCCAATGGTGATCAGTTGAATTAATTTCACTTTGAAATTGGACATAAACAATGGTCAATCTTTTGATATATATAGTTTCTTAAAAACACGCTATTTATTGTGGCAGCGGAAATTAATTATAAAATTAATTAATGCAACTTATATTTTTGGAATTTTGTAAAATATACATCATTTTTTGATTTGGAATATCAATTATAGCTTAGGGTAAAATTTTGGCATTGTTCTAAAAAACTTCAATTTTTGATGAATAGTGAAACCACTAAGTGGTAGTTAAAAAACTGATATTTCATTTAAATGATACATTACCACTTCTGTGATTTGATTTTCAAAAATCCGACATAAATGGTTGTCATTAGGAAGTAAAATGTGGTTCAATGGGATTAAAATAATTTTTTTGGTGAATAGTAACTTTTATGTTTAATTAATCGCGATTAAAGGTAATTAGTGAAATTTAAGGTAAAAATTATATTATAAAAATAGGAAAATACCTTTACACTTGTCTACCCCTATTGGATGTGTCATGGCCGACCAAGAAAATCCATGGGTCAACTTGGGGACCCCATGGAGGCACTTTGGTAGGCAAATGATATAAATAACTTTTTATTTAATGTTAAAATAAAAATGTCACAAACAATAGATGTTTTACTAAAACATTTTTTTAATGGGGTTATACAAGTCATAGTTTTGACAATAAATATTCATTATAAAGAAAAAAAAATTTCCTACATCATGATAGTTTTTTTATAATTTTTAGATATTAAATAAATTAAATTATTTATTACACCATGATGATGCAGCGATTACCACATTAATTAATGATTTACATAAAATGATATGATAATGTAAAATATAAGCATTACACTTTCCCAAAGCCTATTGGATGATAATATTTCGAACCCTTATCACCTCAGCCTCGAATTATATAAGTGTGGGACCTTTAGAATCCGAAAATCATTGTATAATAAAGTAACATTTTATTACTTTCCAAGAATGCCCCTCCTCTCCACGTTTAAAAGGCCCCCACCACTACCACCTTATTCACACCTAACAAGGCATTTGGCTCAGCCATCCTCTGACCAAATACTCTCCCAACTTCCATCCCTTACTCCTAGAAGCCTCACCTTGGGCAGAAGTCTTCCCAAGGAAGCCTTTGGCTCAAATCAATAGAGTTACCTGATTTTAAGGTAATGTCTTCTCTTATGTTGTTTTGTTTTATTTTTCTTCTCCAACGCCTTAAAATCGTTTCATTCCTTTATTTTGTAACAACACCAGTATCTTAAATATACTAGGATGTTGTTATAATGAGTATTCGAGCTACACTTACACACACCTATATCTAATGGTTAATGAACATACGGTTTCTGTGGATGGCGAATTTCCTACTCACGATATGACGATTGTTCAACACTAATAAAACACCGTCAAAGGTGGACATTAATATTTCACTCTATTTATAAATGATATATAATATGTTTATGTTTTACTTAAGGTTCTGTATTTTTCATTTATGGAATACCTTTATTGTTTCCATTATGGGTAAACGCGATATTTTCATTTTAGGAAGTGCGGACTACCGCCCCCTCAAAGTGATTTGAATCGTTAATACCATATGTGGGATGTATAAAGGATGGAGTAAATTATATTATATATGATATTATACTGGAATTATAATATACCTTTATATCATTATGATTTCATTAAATATGAAATATAAATGAAAGTAGCGTTCATGCGTACGTACGGCTTACCGTCTCCATGAACGGTGCATTTTATTTCTTACCTCTAAATGTTATGTAATATAATAAATTAATGTATATACTGGATATATATGATGTATATGATATATACATCATGAATATAATTATGGTTATAATGGATATTTTACCACATGAACAAAGT
This sequence comes from Viscum album, assembly GCA_963277665.1. Lineage (NCBI taxonomy): Eukaryota > Viridiplantae > Streptophyta > Magnoliopsida > Santalales > Viscaceae > Viscum > Viscum album. The sequence continues at coordinate 1,016,879,346 of OY728141.1, read as the reverse complement.
GTAATTATAAGATGTTTATTTTTTACTCAAGTACCAAAGATCGGCAAAATGACCGTTCTTAACTTAAATAATTACATAATTTTCATAACATGGTAATAAGTGATACAAAAGGAATAATGAACATGAAAAAGGTTCTTATGAAAAAGGAAATTAACTCTAGTTTATTATTCAGGAGGTTAAAGAACAGTCGAGTCAAGACATGACGCAAGGTAATGGAATTTCTTAACCTAATTTCCATTATTTGGGTTAATCTCCTACTTTCAAATTATGTCGTGATATTATTATGTTCTATCTTGTATTTTTTACTTTCATTATGTGTACTTATAATGAATACACATAATAGATCTAGTTTATTTAAAAAAATTGATCTTTTTAAGGGACTTCTTCTCAATCGCCATTCATTGAGGCATATTTTGTTTTATACACAAATTTAATTTATACGGTGTATAAACCCCTTTGACTTTTACATTTATTCAAAAGGAATCTTTTTATACAAAGACTTTTACTAAATGACAAAAATGAATTTTTTTCTTGTCGTATGTCTGCAGCAACAACGACATCTCCGCCGCCATGACCATTATTTGAGTTTCGGCTTCTTCTACAAGCCATAAATTTTTTTAAATGAAAAATAAATACAATGTTTTAATTTTCTTTTATTTTGGTATTGAAAATGGTTTTGAAAGTGTTTTTATTATATCAATGTGTTGTATTGATATCTTGTGATTGAAATGTGGAAATGTAATGTTTCCTTTATGCATGTTTTATGTGGTGCGATTATGTTATGATTTATGATATGTTTAAACCAGTTCATATGAGGAATGCATTGGACTTAATAAGTGACGGGTGGAGCCCTCTATAGCTCTTCAATGCATCGGTATGTCTCATGAAACAAACTAGTGTCTTGGCACGAGGCCTTGACAAAATCTTATTTGTGGTCTTGGCACGAGGCCTTGGCTACGTGGTTATGATAGTCTGGCATTATGCATTCCATCATTATGAAAGTGGTTATTGATATTTCATGTAATTATTCGGCTAGTAGAATATCCATGTGAGTAAGTAAATGGCATTATTTATTTTTATTTTTTCCATATTATGCTGAAGTTCATGTTTAAAAATTATTTTGTTTTAGTTATACATTGCCTTAAATGTTTATGTTTATTGATGAAAGCTTCCGCTATATTTTTATCCTTATGGAGCATCTGAGCTCACCCCTTTCAATGTTTTAATATTTTCCAGGATGTGAAGAAGTATTTTATAAATGACCTGCAGGGATAGCCAGAAGAGGATATGAGTGTGGACTATGAAGACCATGTTATTGTAGTTTTTTTACTTTATGATGTAATGAAAGACTTATGAATGTTTCTTGTGTTTCCAAGGCTACTAAACTAATCGGTCTTTCGAGACTTGATCTTTTGTGATCATGACAATGTTACACAATAATGCACCGGCTCCGGGTAACTGGGGTCGGGGCGTTATAGATATGTTATAGTTGATTATAATTCCAATGGTATATATAACCCTTCATGTCATTTGAGGTAATATTTTAGGGATTAGGATAAGATAACATTAGTAATAACCCAAGGTATAAGTCTAATAAAACATCATTAAATTTTAGTAAAGTAGATATTGTGTGGTTTTCATGGAAATAATATAACTTTTTGGATACTATAATTAGATTTGGGATCTATAATTGATGTAACTAGGGTTAATAACCATAAATGTGTAATATTGGGTATTAACTTATTCATCACATGTTGCATGGAAAAGAGGCCTAACTGTAGAGTTGTTTTAAAAATTCAATGGGATATGTTTTGGTTAATCACATTATATTTACATGATATTATTATGGATTCGTTATGTTTAGTAATATTTATAATAATTATGAGATAACACAACAAAAAGAAATATAGATTGATATAATAGTTATTTATGATAAACTAAATGATGGTGTAATAATATTGAAAAGTAATACATTTCAAGGATTAATTAATCATGTAATTATACTATAATAATTTTCTTATGATTTTTTTTATTCATGAATCATGATTATATCATTTTTTTGTTTCATTAATATATCAATCTTGAAGGAACCAAGTAAACATATGATTTTATGGACAATGAAGATATTTTCCCAATGATAATTCTCATTGAATAATTGATGAAGTGAGAAGAGTTATGATTATGCCAAACCAGCTATGAATAATTATAACTATCAGTGTAAACTTATAATATCTTCCAAACACATGAAGGATGATAAATATAGAGTCTCATGGATGTTCGGGTGATGAATATGATGAAGGAACAAATGTTCAAATTCTTTCATGTCAAAAATGTTGTAAGAATCAAAAAAGGGAATGCCTTAAAGGAACTAAGAAGAGTTTTTGTGTGGATAATTAGGTAATAGTGAATCTAATTACTGAGGTAAATTTAAGAGATCGATGTAAACATTGAATATAATATGATTTCATCCAAATGTACCATGGAAAAATCATTCTTCTAAATGTCAAGAACATAGACAGTATCCAATTCAGTACCCATATCCAATGGCTAAAAATGATTATAATCACCAAAAACATTTATGAAAATTGAATTAGTATGAAATAAAAACCATGGAAGTGAGATTCAAAGATAATTTACAGTGAGGAACACGGACCATCCACTCAAAAAATGATATGTATTGTATTTATTTCTTATTCAACTCATCAATTTGTACAAATATTGTTTCCTATGTTCATAAAATCACCACCATGATGGATTTAACTTCATTTTTATTAAAAATATTCATTCCCATGTATAAAAATCCACTATAATATATATGTATATAAATTTATTTCATATAAAATTCTATTATCCTTCCTTTAATCAAATTTTATGTGATATTAGTCATTAACTAACTCTCTTAACAATGATAATTTAAACGAAAGGAAAATCACATCTAAAAAAGTCAAACATTGACCACTTTTTAATATAATGCTGACTATAAACTCGATATAAAAATTACACCGATTATATTAGGGAATTTAGAAAAAATAGTTAAAATAAGATAAACTAATCATTAGTTATTTTATTATTATGAGGGAAAATATGATTTCACTATTCAACTAGATGTTGAGGATAAAACCACATTTTAAATATTCCTTTTTATTTAAAAGAATAATGTTTAAAATAGCGAGGTTGTAATATATTTAACAGGGGGGACCTAATGTAACAAGATATGAGAAACATTATTTCTTCTATATAATTATAAATAGTATTTCTCTCAAAATATAAAATACTTGATTAGATTATGGGAAACACAAGATATAAACTAAGATAACAACACTTTATTCAATCATAATGAAACATTACAATGATGGTAAATAAAACAATGTATTTCATACAATGGATTATTAAACATCATGGATGATTATTTCCATTTAAATTTAAACTATTAAGAGTGGGAAATAAATTGAAAAGAATTATATATACAGAACATGAAAATATCCTAGAACATTATTGCCTTTAAAAACCACCATTAGTATAGAAAATATAAAATGGTAAATAACACCATGAAAACATAGTCATGTTGTAAGATATAAAATTAAATCCATTGAAATGAGAAGTGTAACATAATAATTGAGAATAAAATGAATGATTTTATCAAGACAATATATAGAAATAGAATATGAACATTTAAAATATGTTCACTACAAATATGGTCATTTCTAATATTGTCTTTGAAGATATGATCATTAAAGAATGTTTTTTAGAAAAAAATGTGTCAAATAAAAATACCAGACTTGTATACTATATGTAATGTGTTCAATTGATTTTTTTAGAAATAATAACAATTAGACAAAAATAAAATATTGGATAAAATATTTTATTTTTATTCACTAAAATATAATTATTAAAATAATTATTTGAAAAAAAATCATTTAAATATTAAAAAATAAATATAATAATATTATTAAATTATTATAATATAACTACTTATGTATAACTATATTTAGGTTAAGATAATTTTGTACTGAAAAATTTATTTTTCTAATAATTGGCTTTTTAAAAGTTATTCATTTTTATAGAATAAATATAATATTCTTTAACAATGTTAATATTTATTATTAATATATATTGAGACTAATTTAATTTTTTATTGATTTTAAAAAATATTAATATCATGTATAGTATAAAAAATTATATTTATATATAATTATTTTTTTATATCTTAATATAAATCCAAACATTATAAATTGTAGGATGTGAATTTTTAAAAATGATGCATCTTTTCTAGGGTGTTAAAAAATAATTTTTTCCATTATGTGTTATAGTGGATGACTAGGGTCATCTCACTTAAAGATATTATAGTATTCAATCACTATTTTTAATTCACCTGATCTACTTTTTTTTGGTTTTATTTTTTTTTGAATGTAATGGTATCATAGGATTAAAAAAATGAAAAAAATTATAATGAAAAACTAAAATAAATATAGATGAAATATTGAATGATGTTGGGGAAGAATGACCATTTCCCTAAGGATTGATTTCATGGGTTCTATCATTATTTATTTTTGGATTAAATTTAATTAGACAATACATCCGACCATCGTGGATTATTAATCTCTGCCTTGAGCAGGATTTTTATCATGCCTAAGAAACCTCTTCAAAAGACATAATTTAACCTCTTCATGGTAGAAAATTAGAATTAATGTGAGATTTATGTCAGGGTGGATGATCATCGCACCCGTGAACTTCAGTACATTCACAAAAAATTAAATAAAAACTGTAAAATAATGTAATCATGATAATTTTAGAACATTGAAGAATCTCTGTTAAGGACAAACCTATATTTAGTCACTTGACATAGAAATGTGAAAGACATCATATCAGAAAGATAGAACCGAGAGATGGATTGAGATGAGAAGTAGAGAAGAAATGAGAATGAAAGTATAAAGGGAAAACACTTGATTAAAAAGTTTATTATGAGTTACATGGGATATAAAAGAATTAAATAACATAAAAATAATAACTGAAAACCTAAATTAAAACACCACATTTCCTCAATGAATTGTATAATTCATTATCTTATCCCATCCCCTTATCCAATACCCTTGGCCCTATTTCTATAGAGATTAATTACACCCTTAGGCTCTATAAATTTCCAATAAATGAGCCAACAAACATCTTGGGTAATAATGTACTTATAAATGGGTATCCGATATTAGGTTAGTTAACAAATTGTCATCCAATATTATTTTGTCATAAATATTTGTTTTATAATCTAAAATCATAGAGGAAGAACCCAAAAAATATTTCTATGACTGGATTTAATTACTTGAAGTTATTCATTTTTTACATCATAAATTATGTTTTTTAGGACTTGAATGGCCCGAATCCATCTTCGTAAAAATTAGGCCACTTCCCATATGAGATATGCCACCATAATATTATAAAAATAGTGGAACAAGACTATTATGTTTCTTCTACATGGCTATGAGGTATTGAATAACCCAAGGTGCAACTCCATTCAAATTTTAAAACCATAAAAACATTTACAATGTAAGTATTGTTATTCACTATATCTAGTATAAAGTGGATATTTCTCAATAAAACTCGACCTTCACAGTGCTCGGAGTGATCTTCTATTTCATGCAAGGCGTGATCTTCCATCCAAATTTGTTCCACTTGCATCACCCGATGGTGCAGAGATGACCAATGAATATATCATGACTCTAAATTGAGATTTTTATCAAGATAAATATCTCTAGTGTCTTCCATGGTGGTTCTTGATTGATTCATGGTAGTCTAGTGACATTGATAGATAAATGAAACATTGATGAAATGTCTGAGCAGAGATTCACATCCCCAACCTAAAAAAATGTTGATTTTTTAAATATGAAAAAAATAACTACATTTATGAATCCCATGTCTATGATATTTGTAATTTATATCTCTCATATAACCCATAATGTGGTGATTTCAGGAAACAACTCCATGGGTTTTGGGGATCATTGTTTGCATACACTCAAAAACACTAAAATGGACTTGTTCCAACAATCACAAGCCCGTTGTGGGTTTTGGCCCACAAGATACATAATAACCTCTTTACATGTGCAACTCTCTTTCTTGTAACCCAAGCGAGCCTTCCCAAGGTCTTTCATGGCTAGCCAGTAATATTGGGTTAGCACGTGGTTATTGAATTTGTTTGCTGAAAAAATATTTTATACATTTAGTGAAATTCCACAAAAAAATATGAAGTAAAATAAAACATCTAAATTAAATAATTTTAATCAATTTAATACATATTAATTATTATCTTACAATTTCCCACATTTTAGTAAAATAATGAATTACATAGGGATATTATTCAATATTATTTATAAATAAATAGAAAAATTTCCAAAATTTTCATGAAAAATGAGTGCATAAAAAAGTAACTTCATTTAAGGATTTATTTTGGAAATATTAGTTTTAGATTAATTTTTTTTTATTTTCCTAAAAAATAGATTGTTAAATGAATAGTGATAAATACAATTCTTATAAATAATATGTATTTTATGGAATTATTAGTGTGTGAGTATTAATTGAGAATTCATGACCCATTTTTATATGACTAAATATATATTTTATAAGTGAATTTATAATTTTAAAAAGGGTTTTTAATTTATATACCCATATTTAAAATTTTAGAAATTGATTTATAGTGGTCAAAAAAGTGTGTTTAATACATTATACATTTAGTATTTTGAAATTAATTTATATCACTTTTAAAAAATGATTTAAATAAAATGTAATTAATATTTTTAATCTGTAATTCCAAGTTAATTAATAAGGGCCATTTTATTTTTGGGAATAAATGATATGTTAACTTAGCTAAAATCTAGTTACCACGATAAGAGCTAGAATAGAAATTATTACAAAATAAAATGTTAATGAGTTGAAAACATGTTAATTTATTTTGGTAATGGTTGGTTATGTAATTGATCTGATTTTCCCTTCCACTATCCTTTTTTTTCTAAATATTTTAGCTATATTATTTAATAGTAAAATAACATTATTAAAAAATGTTGTGTATTTACGAAAATATAAACAATTTACACTTATTAATGTGTCACTCCACTCTTCACTTACCATCAGAAAAAACGAACTCATTTCATCCAAAAATATACAAAACAAACTTCTACGAATTCCCATACATCTTAAAGAGATTCTATTATAATCCAAATATTATCTCTATAACTCTTAGTCCCCTTTGCAATGAAGATAATCAATGAAGTGAGGTATAAATTTTAAACCACTCTATTCTAATTTCCTTTTCATTATGAGCATTAATTATTCCTTTAATTACATGAAATCATCATAAAATGATAGCATTATTATAATTTTTATACTATTATTTTATTATAAATATTATACAATCACTAACCAAATTTCTATTTTTTGTTAAGAAAGCTAAAACATCCAATAATATGTTTTGTTGACTACCACCTCCACGATGCAATGTGTTTTGTTTTCATTATCCACCATAAAATGAAGGTAATAATATGTAATTTTAAACATAATTATAAACTTTATGACATATTTTAGATTCTAAATTGATAAAAACATATCACCATTTCCCCCCCATTTTATGGAAAATAAAATCCTCATTCAAATCGGTGTGTGGACTACCGCCTCAATAGAACGATTGATCTCTATTTTTCATTTTATCATTTTTACATGGATGGTCATGAGAATGGGTTTAATGGGAAAATATTATTTTTATCACATTATAAATGTTTTATAAAGAATAATTGGATATCCAATAAATAATATTAGGGATAAAAAATTATGTTCATTTCAACCATCCAAATGATCATACTATGTAATAAAATGATTTATTTATCCAACATATTAACTACTTATAGGATATCTTCTAATTAAAAAAATTTATAACACTATTATATCACACTAATAAAAACTTTATAATATCATTATATTTATTATTTACTGATATTACAACAAAATCACTATATAGTCATCCATTAATTATGGTTTTTTCTTGTTTGGGTTGAAAAACTACCTACTTGAATGATGCTGTATTTTTTGTCAAGAATAAATATATGAATTTAATTTCTATTAAAATATTATATAAATTATGGAATAATTTTTTTTTTCTAGTTTTTAATGGTAATATAAACAATTGACATTTCTTTTAAGAAAATAAAATTTTTTCGCTAAGAATTATCGAAACATGCTCTTCGCCAAATTCATTTTTAAGGACAAGAACCAAGAATGCTATAAAATAAATTACTAAATGATATGTAAATAATACTATCAACTATAGTACCACATATTATCTATGAATGATAAACATTAGGAGAAGAATGAATAACGATATCACTATGACAAAACTATTTCAAAACAATCCAGATTACTCATAATCGATATCAAAAATTGATAATAAATAACTATTGTAAATGTATATAATAATTATAAATTAATTTACACATTTTTTTCTAAGATAAATTTTCATTCAATGGTTTTAATTTTTTTCAATGTCTTTTAATGAAATAAAACCACTTTATTTATTTCATCATGTTGATATATGTTCTAAAGAATAGGTGATTGGAATGTTTGGATGATGTATTCTAGACTGGTAATGTACTTAATGCATCTTGAATGATTAAATGAGGAAACAATGATGTTGTATTGTATTTTTATCTTATAAATAAAAAATTGTGTTATTTTATTTGGAATAAAGGTATATTATTCACTACTTAAATAAAAAATATTATTTAAATTATTTTAGTTTATTTATGATGATTGGAGAGCTCATTATAATGTCTATAACATGCTCTATGATGGTTGGAGAAGAAGATTTAAAAAAATACAAAAATTACAAATTTTTCTAGAAAGAGACATATTATATCATCAATTAGAACGATTTAAAGAGATTAGATAGAGTTTTTAAGACTAAGGTGATTGGATGAGGTTAATTGGACTACCAAGATCAGACATATTCGATTGAACTAAGGTGATAATATGTAAAATATAACCAAATATTAGTTCAAATATATTCAAATCATTCATCATAAAATAATATTTGGATAATCAATATTATAAGGTGATTATTTATGCATTCTTCATTGGGAAAACATCTCAATTAGTTCAGGTTATGATTCAAAGATTGTGTTTGGAAAAAGATAAAATAATTTGTGAAGTCAGGAAAATCTTGAGATGATTTTTTGTTCCTCAATGTGGTTATTTTTCATTTTTATATGAATGTATTCATGATTCTAGCTAAATTTTATTTGAAGGAATATGTTGGTGTAATTATAGTTCCCAAAAAAGTAATGGTTATTTATGTTCTATCAGATAACGATTGGTACAATGTATATTTATTTAAATTATACAGGTATCAAGATGAAATGTATATAATTTGTCAAATTACTGAATAAAAGTCAATATATGAAGTCATCAAACCTAAATCCCTGAGTTAAGTTCATCAGATATAATTTTTTGAGGAAAGGTGTAATAAATAGGTATCTAATTGAGGTTATCATACATATTCCACTGAATTAACTTTTGAAAAGAATTCAGATAGAGAAGTTATTATAGAATATCTTGAGTAAATGGATATTAATGGATACATCATATAGAGATAGTCAATGATATCTAAATAGGTGGAACAATCAAAGATTTCAGATATATATTTTTAGTATTATTTGATAGAGATGTTAGTATAGATTTATAAGATGAATGAGATATCTAAGTGAATATCAAACATATTAATTATTTTTAAAGTGACTATGTATAATTAATGGATGGATGGTTCTAAGGATATTTTTAATGGGAATTACAAATAAGTGGTATTAGAAGAGGTTCATATCTATTAGATTCTATAATTTCAATTTATTCTTTTTTTGAATTTTTTATTTTCTTTCTTGTACTAATAATGAAGTAAATATTTGGTAAAGATTCAGTTATCTAATTGTCGAATTCTACTCCAACCTATACCATGAATAATATGAAAAATAAAGGAAAAATAAAGCTTAAGAATATGTCACTCTTAATCTAATAGGGATAAGGATGTTTATTATATGTGTTCCATAATAAAATATTATATACCAATATCATGGAAAGTGGAAACAGTGGCTTAAATCACCACTAGGTAAAAGAAAAATTATCCCACTTCTAGTGAATTAGGTATGTTAATTGATTATGATGTATGTGAAAAATCATGTATAAATTAACCTAATGTATATGATTCAAGAATAAGTTTGGATGATGAACAATCTATAACTTATCATTTTATGTCATTTCATACATTATAATATATTCTATATTTCAATCCTAGATAAATATTATCTCCTATATTTGGAATCATTGAAGGTATAAATGATTAAAACACTTATATAGAAGAATAAAAAAATAACATGGAGAATTATTTGTAGGAAAATGTTCTAGAATGAATAAATCTCTCCAATATCGTTATATCCTCTAAGACAGGAAATGTGGAGTAATAAATATGTTCCTTCAAAATTTGATATTAAAGGGATCAAATAATTTTAATTGAAATTTGGATTTTTTAATAATCATGAAGATAATATTAATTCTCTTGAAAAAAATTGAATAAAACATTTATGTCAAGGATTTTTTATTACAAGTGAGGTTTAATAAGATCATGGAACTTGAAACATTTTTGCAAAAAAAATAGTATGATAAAATATGAGGAGTTTCACATAATGGATACATATTATGAAGATACTGTTATCATGATTTAATATAAATTAAACACCCTAAATATGAAGTGTCTAGAATTTGAAATTAAGCTAAAAAATTAAGAAAAAACATATGTTGACTCTTAATAAAATACATAGATTTTCTATGTTGATACTTAATTCTGAATGGAGGATTATAATGTTAAAATTCTTTTAATATCTAATAAAAATATTAGGATATATTCAATGTTATATCATAAGAAATTGTTATAAAATATGTACCATTCATACCTTCTTATAATGTTTTATAAAAATATAGTTTGATAAAAAGGTATAGGTATAAAAATATAATATACAAAAGCATCGATGAATAATAATGAGATAAGTAATAACACCTAATCTATGGTAGATATGCGAAAAATTATGGAATGTAGTTCCCTATAATGATCCCAAAAGGTTTTGATGTAAAACACCAAATTTTCATGGTCATTTTACTGGAAGGTGTTGGTATTATGCATAATATATAAGAAGATCATGATTTATTGGTCAAAATTATTTATACAATAGGTTTGGTCATTATTCATACGAATTTTGTCATAATAATCATAATATTAACACATTAATTAATTCTATATAAATAGGGAAAAAGATAGAGATGAAAAATAAATATCCATAGATTAAGATTAATATTTATACCCAAAACAGATTTGAAATTTATGATAATATATGTGATTTATTGAATAATGGTTTTCAAAAGGTTTTTTAACAACCATTATTAACTATATCAAAATCACACATGAAAATTAGAACATGGTGGTTATTGAATAAATAAAAACCAACATTAGGAAGTAAGAGGAATAATTTTGCAAACATGTACTCTCCTAAGAAGAAATCATGGAAGAGAAATGAAAGGTCCATGGATATCAGATCCAAGAATTTGAGAAATAGTGATATATATATAAAATATATAATATTAAGAACATAATTCAGAATAAAATAAGTTGATAATGCAATTAGTCTTTTAATAAACCCAAATATATATATTTTGTTTAGATAATATAACTAGAGAAAGAAATAAATATGGTTGAAATTGAATTAGAAACCCATGGAAAAGAGAAAACCAAATATTCCTAAAGGATAAGTAAAACCTCAGGAATGGTTTTCAATATATGGATACTATTGTGATAAATATGTATATTTTTGAGGATAAATATGGTTAGATAGACTCCTATATATTTCCATATAATAATTACAGCACCAGAAATATTCTTAATGAAGTTGAAAGTTACACCATGTGATACAAGTACATTGGAGGATCTTTTGAGGTTAAATTTCAAACATAAAGAGATTGATAAAGTGACAAGATCCATACTAAAAAATTAATAATTTAATATCAAATGTAAAATCACGAATAATGGATAATATGGATCAACTTAGTTGATAAAAAACATTTCATCTTTATTTTACAAATTGAGAAGCATAGAAGCCACATTCAATTAATACTTCTATTTTGTATTTGTACATAAAATATATGGAATTTATCTTGAATAATTATCTTAGGGGTAAACTTAAGGAATTGGATTGCTTTTAAAGATTGGAATGAATACTATAAAGAAGTTATTATCCTCGAATTATTCCTCCAATTTTATATTGAAACATCCTATAAGTGGGTCATTGTAGATGAAGTTGATGTGGTTGTTTTCAATACATGACAGAATGGTGAAGAAGATATCATCTTTTGTTATAATTTATTAATTACAAGATAATATATTGATTAAATATCATCCTTGTTGAAAATTTCAAAAAAATCATGTATGGAACCACATGAAGAAGATTCATTTTGGTGTATTCTCAATATAGATATCACTAATCATATATATAGAAGAGATTAATTATTTTAATATCATGAAAAAGATATCCATGAAGGGGATACAAGTTCATTATGATGAAAATGTTTCCAAAAACATTAATTTTTTTAAATCTGTCAATTTTGGAATGTACATAAAGAGTATTCATTGAAAAATGTGAATCATTTTTAATATATCCTTGTTTGTTAAAAATAAATTAAAACAAAACATAAAACAATGGGTGAGAAATTGAATCAATGAGTGGTATAAGAAATAGTAGAAGAATAAAAGTGAATCATGTTTTATTATCTTATTATTTTATCATTATTTTTTAAATTTTCTTTTTGATGTGAGTGTAGTAGTTTCAGTTTGTATCATTTTATAATATTGTATCTCACAATTTATATTTTTTACATTGAATAAAAGTTGTTAACCCTTGAATCTAATATTATGATTCCTAAATTCATATTGTATCATAATTATTTAGTAAATTATATATGTTTTCCATAAATAAAATCCTCTTGTTTTATACACCGAGCATGTATCACATAGACTTAATTTGACAAGGATAATGGGAAAAAACATAAGAATTAACTAATATCATATTCCCAGGAACGTTTTTATTTATTTTAAATAAGGGGAGATAATGTTAAATGAATATTTTCAAATAAATGGATATAAAAATGACAAAATTCTACATATTAACATACTTATTTTAAATACACATTGAAGGTATATTTAATAAATAAATTGGTAAAGATGAAACTTTTACTGTGAGTTTTAATTTCTTGATGGTATTCATTAGTTGTCCATGATTATTAATGAAATATACATATTTAATTCATATAAATATGTTGATTGATGTTATAAAGAAAAATTTTCTATATTTTTTTGTTGAAGTATCCAATATTTGTAATGATATTAATGAAATTTGGATGATTCAGTGAAGAAAAAGACAATTTATCACGTCTTATTATCTGAAAAAATGATAAATTTCATTCTATCTATTGTAATAAACTGATATAATTCTGTATCATAAAGGAAAATATAATTTAAAGACTTTATGTTTACATATGATGAGGTATGTGTGGTAAATTATGTTTATAACATGTTTTTTATTGGTTGGATAAGTAAATTTGTTTTAAAAATATAGAGTTTCCATAAGTATTTTCCTTAATAAATTTTTAGATATAATGTCTCAAAAATACATGTGTGATATGAATGGAAGATGAAATTAGAGATGATAAAAAAGAGTCTAGCAAAATGATGTATTTAGACATGGTAAATTGGACAAAGGGGACTATTTATAGTCGATCAGAATTTGGTGATCAGATAAAGGATGGAACGAAGTATTAGATCAAATAAATTCACATGTATCATTAGAAAAAATTCTCCAAACAAATATCATTAAAATATTTTTACTGATATTTTACCCATTGATCAAAAATCAAAATTCCTTGTGGTTGTGATTCAAATATAAAGATTAAACAAAATAAATAATCATTTATAAAATTAGGTAATATAAAAATAGATTAATTATGAAGTTGTAAAAACTTTGTGCATCTATTTTTCTTGAGAAAAGGTAATTATTATTGATGTTATATCATAAAAATATTACTGTAAATTTTATTGGATGGATTTATAGAAATATCATGATTCAACGTGAATAATTTTTTCAATGACCAGAAAAAATTATCTATATAAAGACACCAAATAGTAATATATGAGTGAAGATCATTAGAAATTACTTTCATAAAATTTTATTATTGAAAAGTATCAAATTGATGTCATTAAATAGATTCCAATGAATGAACTTTTGCGGGGTCTTTTGAAAGGGATGTTATTATAAAATCTTATGGGGAAATGTATTTCAAAGGAATCATCTCACAAAGTAACTCATTTATCTCTAAGAAGAGGGAATATGAAAATATTTATAGATATATTGGTGTGAGTAATACCAGATATATAATTCATTATGGAATCATGGAATTAAAGGAGTATCTAAGATTATATCATAATAAGTTTTGTTGAATAAGGAATTACGTTTAGAATAAGTAACATGCTAATGTTTTGAATGATTTTTTCAATGATTTTCAAAATTCAATTGTGATGAATATGTTGATATAGAAATCAAACACTAGAACATTCATAATGTAAATTTCATTATTTGTGATCAGATTTCAACAGGATTCAATATGATTTTTGATGAAGAGATTTAATGAATGTTCTTATGATGCTTGTTTACTCAAATCTATTATGAAGCATTGATGGCAGTACAATTAAGAATGATTGTAGTGGGTTATTAAAATTTCTAAACGTATAATTAAAATTAAAAAACTCCACTCCTCCATTTATCTATAGTGAAACTATACCTATATAAAGTAATGTCAGTTCCCTATGGAATGATTGATTGGATTGTTTGTGTACTTTTAATTATTAGAAAAATGTAATGTTGTGGTGAGGCATAATCCATAAATCTTGAGAAACATTCACTATGGGTAAAATTTTCAAATGATTATGTACAAGATATATAAGTGGGTGGTAGATTGTTTGAAACTATTTAGTGTAGTTATCATGAACCAGATAAAGAATTGAATTACCAGATAAATGAGTTTCAGAAGAAGAAAAGTAGAACATATAAAACAAGTTATTAATAGATGGATAGTTATTGAAAAAACAATTTCTGGATATAAATATAATGGAAATATTACTAGAGGATTAAAATACTCAAATAAATAATTTTTTGGACAAATAGTGTTCTAGATGGAACAAAACAACATAAGAAGAAGATAGAGAGAAGTGTGACAACCATTGTAAAAAATGTAGTGTTATGGTTGCTTCTATAAAGAGGAAAAATCTTTTTCAGATAAACTTTCAAAAAAGAGAATAAAAAAGAGAGTTATTAGATCAATTTTTTTTCAATTAGAATTTAAATAAGAATGAATCAGAGAGAAAATCAGCATTTCGACATTCAATAAAATTCTTATTTGTAGAATACTTTCATGGTATTATAAGGAACATGAAGAAGTTAATGACTATATTCCTAGGAAGTATAAATATATGAATATTATATATTGGTGGGAAAGGTAAATAAAAATATAGAAATTCAATTATTTTTTTATACCCCCCTACGAAAGTGATGTTAACCACACTTGGGCCCAGGATTGTTTTTTGATCCACACAACTGTAGACAATTATCGTATTATAATAGAAAACTCTATGTATTGGTCATCACTATACACGATAAGGACTAGATATTATTATTGAGAAGTTAAACATTTAAAAACAAGATGTTTTGTTTTTTAATTTCATCCTTATAAATTCAAAATTCAACAATTAATATAGTAGTAGATCCAATATAAAAAAAACTAAGAGGTAACAGGAATAAAATTATTGACTAGTTTAAAATTCTCCAATACTAATGCACCCCACCCCCACTTCAGTGTTAAGAATATCCCAAAGTGTTATTAACATAAAACATGTTAATCAAATATTATATGAATGTAAGAGTTTCTTAAATTGGTGATTAAGAAATTGAATGTTGTTAAACATGAGGTTAGATCACATTTTTACAAAGTAAGAGTTGAGGTAATGGCTTCTTTGTCTCAAAATTTAATTTCATGATACTTATTTATTAATATTCACCAAGATATCATAAAAATGGTGTAATTAAATCATTTTGAATTAATTTTACCACATTAATGGGTTTTTAGTTCAATATCATGTACTTTATTTAAATGGAATTCAATTAAATGGGTAATAATGTTGAATGAATTGTTGATTAAAATATTACAAAAACCATAGCAGTTTCAATTTACAATTTTATTTCCAAATCAATATTGTTTTAGAAAATTTATTCTTTCTAAAACCCCTCATTATTTTATTTATATATTCAATGGTTTTTATATTTCCCCTACAAATTTATATCCCCTTGACTTAATTTTTATCTAAAGATTTTCTTATAAGTGAAACTGAGAACGTCTCTTCTTCTCAGTTGTTAACTCCCCTATTTATTATTATAATTCATTGTATAATTTTTAATGTATCATTATATATTCTTCAATAATTTATTAAGGGAATCAACTAATATTTTTTTTAAATGTTTTATATAAGTTTTTAACAGTTTTAATATGCTCCATTTTCCTCAAAATATTAAAATGTTCTCCTTTAACGTTTAAAAGTGAATAAGTCATATTGTCAC
Source organism: Viscum album (assembly GCA_963277665.1). Taxonomy (NCBI): domain Eukaryota; kingdom Viridiplantae; phylum Streptophyta; class Magnoliopsida; order Santalales; family Viscaceae; genus Viscum; species Viscum album. The sequence continues at coordinate 1,016,862,616 of OY728141.1, read as the reverse complement.
CTTTGATATTTTATATGATTATTTCTCCAAATATTAATGGTTTCAAAAAGAAATTAATTTTATATTATATTTATAAAAAAATGAATTTCATAATTATTTTAAAGTAACAAAAATATTTACAATTTAAAAAATAATGTTTCTAAAATTTAGAATTTTTTTTATAAAGAATTTTCCACTTACATGTCTTATTCTAGAATGAATATATTATTTAAAGTTGAAAATAAAAATTTATTCTCTGGATGGATTGTGTAAGGTCCGTCAATATTATAGGAGTGATCGATCACTTACTTTATCTTGATTAATCATCTACTTTATATAAATACGTTGTATATTCCAATGTTTTTTTCTCTATGAACACTCTAAATTTTGTTCCATGGATCAATGAGAATTCACATCGGTTGCATACATTGATTGATTGTGGAAATTTTATCCTTAAATGTATTGCCATTATTTATATGATTTAAATACAATATGCTTTATTATCATGATTGAATGGTATTTGTTTAGAAATTTACTTTATGTCATTGGATACCCATTTGTATTCTATTAGTATATCCTGTTATGATCATTGAAGGAATTATTAGTGACTTCATTTTTTAAAACCATTTGAAAATGATTTGGAACCCATTTCCATTCAAAAAATTCTTTATAAAGTGTTGACCGAAACTCATTTTTTTCCTTGGGTTCATTATGCTATGAAATGTAAATAATTTTCATTTTAATGCTTTATGAAAACAGATTTATCTCTATGGGTTCTTTATTATGTGATGATTGAATAATTATCATGTGGAACATGATAGTATGGATGATTGAGGGGTGGGGTCCTATATCACCATCTAATTAATTTATTAAAAGTTTATGCCTCATGAGATAATTATTCACAAGTTCATTTTATTTTTCATGTGGTTGGTCACTAATGACGTTTCACAAAAATGAAATGTTTCGCAATAATAATTTTTATTTCATATATGATTGTTCTCATTCTTATGTTATAATATCTTGGATAATGTATAATGACCCATGTTTTCAATCTATTTTTTCATGCATTAATTTAATCCATGAGTTATTACATGATTTATGATCCCTTATTTTTTAGGTATAATTCCCTTTGGTATCCTAATTATTACCACATTCTCATCTTATTCTCAATTATGATTTTTTATTGGTAATTGTTATGTGAACCCTTACTCAGAATTTGAGCTCATCATATTCATTTGTTTCCTTATCCCTAGGTTTTGAAGATCGGGAATGTATGAAGTTTATAGAAGATTTTATTATGTAAAGAATTTCTGGGAGGTATTGAAAACTCATTATTAATTTGGTAGTTTCATATATTGTAACGACCCAAAGATTCATTAATGTAAATACATCTTGATCTAATTAAATGTCTCTATATGTTTATATAAAATGTCAACTTATTTGGTTTTATCTTAAGAATTTTGATTGTTGCTAATATAGCTATTGAACAATGATCACATGATCAGTATAAATATAGGACTTCAGCAAATCCAATTTACTCAGAAAAAAAAGTGATGGCCTCATCTAGTAGAATTTCTCCATACGAAGCCCATTTTTCAGAGCTTGAAAAAGAGGTGGCATTCTTGGGCTTCACTCTTGACCAATCCCAATCTGAGCTTCATCATGTCATGCTCTAACGGGACCGTTTATGGGAGAAGTGGAAGTTGATAGAAATTACCACTCGAGCGATGTTATCCAAGCTAGACCAAGAGTTTTTCACCATCACACACCTTACCCTTAGGTTTTATGTAGTTGTTTTATGGGTTTATGTAACAAATCAATTTTAGAGACCTGAAGCTTTATGTACATTGACATTACATTACATTTGCGGAATACATAGTACATAAAAAAAACACACACATAAGGATCGTAATAGTTTAGTGTCTTTGGAAAATCGGAATATAATCTTCTAATCCTGGTGAAAGATCTTCAACATCTCCCATAAAGATCTTCCTTTTTTTATACCTAAAACCTTTCTTTATATCCTGGGGAAAAGTAAACATAAAAGGGTGAGCTCAAATGCTCAGTAAGGGTAAACAAAAGAAATATCAATCACATCATATACATAAGCACATAACTTTTGGAAATCTTAACCTGTAAAAGAGATCATAATTTCATAACCTAGGATAACTCATGGTAGTGAAATGTATTCAAAATAATCATAACTTAAAACATTAAACTTTGTGTCATGCACACATAATCATAGAGAATCATTTCTTGTTAGTCAAGACTCATTTCCAAGACTATCTTAGTGGACAAAGTCCCTTTCTGAACCGAGTCACCCTCATTTCAGTCCTGTTTCACTGAACCAATATAACCTACCATTCCAGACATGTCTATCTCATGAGATATAAAATCTTTACCCAATTCATTGGAGGGAGATAAAGGTCCCACCGATCTCATAATGATACCATTCTTATGTGTGCCACAAAATCATAAACCATACATCATTGCATAACCCATGTAATAAAAATGGGAATCTTAAACATCATGAAATCATAAAACAATTCATATACAATAAAGGAATTAATAAAAATAATTCCATAACAACATAATCAAATCAATGTAATAATAGGGATAAAAACAGAACCCTTTATTATCTTAGATGGAAAATAATTTTGATAAAACACTTGAACTTCATTCTTGAGGAAAATATCCTTTCTACTTCAAAAACACTTTTCCTTTCTTAACATGTCGTAAAATTAGAAACTAAAAGAAGTTGAATAAAAATAATATTCAAAACTTGTAAAGGAATCTTCTTGGAAATAATGTTTTAAAAATCCATTCGTGTCGTATAAGTTAAAAAAACATTCTTCGTACTTTTGTAGAAAAAGTCAAAAAAGTACCTCGTACGAAAAACGACAAAAGATTCCTTTCATATCTTTTACTAAAAACTCACCGAAGGGTAAAATCGGACTTAAAAAATTTTAGGTGAATCGAAATAATATTACTTATTGAGGAAACATGGATGTGGATGATAAAATACACCCCAGTAAATTCTAAAGTATAAACAATCTCGGATAAAAATGAGATTGTGATATTTCCCTTACCTTAGGTCCAATTTGCTTCGTAAGTGTCTGAAACTCCTTTAAAATGATTTAAATAATGTCATTGATTTATTACAAAATCATATTCATTGTTATGATATCATATATGGTTCACTTATGACTTTATATTACCCGTTATTTTGTAAATTCCATGTTAAAGAGCGTTTTGGGTAAAATTGTTTCATTTGTCATCCGTGTTTTGACTGGTAATTATTCATATGATTACATAGATCATGATTACTTAATTCCAGAATATAAAACAATCTTTATATATATATATATATATTCAGAATATAGATATATATAATAAATCAGTAAATGGAAAGAAATACACCGTTCATGGAGACGGTAGGCCGTACGTACGCATGAACGCTGTTTTTGTTTCCTTATTGAGTTGAACGGAATTAAGTAGATGACATAGATATATATAATCATAAATCCAGTATCATTATTATGTCATATAGTACATTATTACTTATTATATATACTTTATAATCATTCATGAATGGTTAAAGTGGAGAATGAATCTCATCACGTCGTGGAGACGGTAGTCCGTACGTACGCACGAGCGATGATATCGTTCTCATGATCATGGGACTGTATTGGAGAGTATGTATACTATTTAAGAATCAATATCAATTTAAAATAATAATATAAAGTTATTATTTACACCATTATACACATCCAAGTAAGGTGGTGGTGGAAAACAGATTTCATCACAGTGTGGAGACGTTATTCCGTACGTACGCACGCGCGGTGATTTCGTTTTCCATATGATGGAGAGATGGTGAAATAGGATTGTTTCATACTTATAATAACAGATCATTATATGAGTGATACTGATGTTATTACTTCATAATGAAACAACCTAAGAAGAAGAAGTGGAAGTAGAAATAAAGGTGAAAGAATCAGTAACGGAAATTACCTCTTCTTTGAAGCGCCTCTTTGAGACCTCCTCTTAGGGCACTAAAATTGGTCATTGTGGAAGACCAGAACCTCTAGGATGTTTCTAGGGAAGTGGAGAAGAAAATTTGGCAGGGGTTGGCCGAGCATGAAGGCTCAATGATTTGTGAGGAAGAGAGGGAGGAGGTGCCCTTTTATAAGGGAGGAGAGGGGCACCTTTGGAATAACTAAAAATATTATTTTATTATAAAGTCAAGTTCGGTTTTAAATAGCTCCAAATTGATTTATTTCGAGGCTAAGGTGGGTATGGGTCTAAATAATCTCATCCAATAGAATTTAGACAAGTTTAGGTTCCTATTTTAACCTTATCGTTTATATTTAACATTAAGTTAAAAAAATATACTTTTACCATGTCTTCTTATGTTCTTACACTATAAGGATAATAAACATACTCTAAGAAGAAAAAATAACCCCAAATTGTTTTTATTAATATATATAACCTTATCTAAGTCATTTGGCCGAAACATAGATTTTTAGGAATAAAATAACAATTAATAATATAATATTTGTTTTAAAAACTATTTTATGTCAATTTTGACACTATTTAGTAATTGATTTTTGTGAATATTATAAAAGAATGATAAGTTCGAAAAAAATTAATTAAATAAATAAAAACATGTCATATTAACCTAGAAAATTAGTGGAATTCATAAAAACTCTCAAATTATATTTATTTGGGTATTTATAACATCAATTATGTCAATATTTCATTAATAAGATAATTACTGCATCATCGTTGTGTCATAAATAAACTAAATTATTTAAAGTCTAAAAATTACAACTAAAATACCATTATGTATGAAATATTTTTATCTTTCTAATTAAAATTTACAGTCGAATTTATCATATGTATAACCCTATATTAAAAATGTTTTATTAAATAAACTTTGATTTTAACTCTTTTAACTCTTCTTTGAATTAAATAATAATAAATGTCCTAATCTAATTCAAGTGGGCCTAAATGGTAATATTTTATTCCTAAGTTTGTTTTTGGTCGAATTACACTTATCCAATAGAATTAGGACATGTTTTAGGGTAATAATAATATCATTTTTACCCTTAATTACCCTATTTACTTTTAACCGTGGTAAATAAATTTAAGAAGTTACTATTCACAAAAAATTATTTTAATCTCATTGAACAACATTTTACTTACTGAAATCAACCGTGTCTCTCAGATTTTTGAAATTTCACTCAAAGAAGTGGTAAAATTATGTTTTATGAAAAATTCAGTTTTTTTGACTACCACTTAGTGGTTTCACTATTCATCAAAAATTGAAAGTTTAAAAAAAAAACCAAAAATTAGGCCTAAGATATATTTGATATTATGAACTCAAAAATGATTTCTATTTTACAAAATTCAAAAAATATCATTTGCATTAATTAATTTAAAAATTAATTCCCTGTCGTCAAAACAAATAGCGTGTTCTTAAGAGATAATAACTATCAAAAGATTGACACTTGTTTATGTCTGGTTTAAATATGAAATTGCATCCAACGACCAACATTTTATTAAATTGTAAAATATATTCTAAATATACTTTAAAACCACTAAAATTTATAATTTATCACTATTAATTATTTCGATTGAAAAAGTTGTTTTTAATTAAAATTTATTAATTTTCACTATTCATCAACATATGGAAGTTATCCAAAAATCACCAAAATTTCACCCTAAGCTAATTTCGATATTCCGAATCCAAAAATGAAGTCCATTTTGAAAAATAAAATTTACAAAATTTCAAAAAGTGGTTATTACTATTCGTAACGGCAAGTTTTAATAATATTTTAATAGCATATCGTTGTTTAGCGAAACTTGGTGTTGCGTACAACACACGCTATCGTGGAAGGTTGCGATTGCGTGTAATTCAAGACAGGTCAGAGATGTGTGTTGTGAAAGCTTTTTTTGGTGTAGCATATAACACAAGACATTAATGAAATTAAAAAGAATATTTTTCATAAAATCTCGGGGTGTTACATTCTACCCCCCTTAAAATGAATTTTGCCCTCGAAATTCATCGGGTTAATAAATGGTTTACTACTCGAAAGTTTCTTTAATAGAAACCCACATCGTAAAAAGCAATACCAAAACCAATCTTTAAAAACAAAAGTATGAAACGTAACGTTTACCCAAATAAACTAATCACTGGGTTTCCACATTGGTGAAAATATGGATATGGAAGAAAAATCTGACCATCATGTTCTGATGTAGAGTGGTAGAGAACATGGCTATGGAAAAGCCAACAACCACAAAGCCATAAATTTGCGATGATCTAAGTTACCATCTGATTAATCAGATATAAGGGTACTAGGAAAACATTTTTGGTTTTCAAGATAATTTCCCTAAGGTTGGTGAATTAAAAGAAATACTTACATGATTTTGGTACAATTTCACTGTTGTTCATGCCTTGAACAATTTCCACTTCATCTCTTAAATAAATTAAGTTGAATTTGTTATTCATGAAGTGTTAGCAGATCATGTGATAGAATGACGGGTCATTCCATCTGTCTTAAACAAAAGGTTAGAAAAAGTTATTAAATATACATAAGTCATTCTATAGTGAGATTAATCATATATGCTTCCTAAAATGGACTTATACTTCATATATCATACTTATTAATATAATAAAACTAGTTTTCACTAAACAGGTACTTCCTGTAGGCCAGTGGTAGGCGATAAAGGCTAGTCACACTTCGGTTGTGGGTTCGATTCTCATGGCCTTGTCCGACGCGATGGGCTGTATCTCGTCCTACAGGTTGTCCTTTTTCTAAAACTATATAATATCAAAAGTTTTATCCTTAAACAATAATAACTTATGTCCAACATAATCCATTCCAATCTTTAGGCTTATCTAAAATACATTGGTCTAAGCTCATAATATAAAGAAAATGATTACTTGAAATGTCATCAACCAAGCATGTGAATACCATCATTTATCCCCCATATATCTTGTTGGTCACATTCCAATCATGTGAATACCTTAATCATGTATTCTCTTGAAAAATGAATACCCATTAAACCTTAGTGAAAACATGAATACTGTCTAAAGTTAACTCTTTACACATACCAAAATCCAAAAATTCTATATACTCAATCCATTAAATAACCTTCTCCTTATATCAGTCATGAGCTCATGAATACTATCAAACATTTAATTTTCTCCTTATCCCATCATCTACATTCCCAAAATATATGAATAACCTTTCATGGATACTGGTAACATTAATCATACACTATCAAAACTCAAGGAAAGACAACAGTGTAACAATCCTTAGATGTCTCTTTATTCCAAAGTACCATGATATTACTTATACAACATTACACTTGATAAACATGTAATCATTCCACTACCTTCTTAAACCAATGATTGAGCTTCAACAATTATTTCATATCACATATCATTTGTAGTCTCTTCATCATCATCAACATAAATACTACCCATACGACCGTACTGATTCTCTTCACGAGACTTTTCCTTAGGGCATTGGTTTGCATAATGCCCGTGCATTCAACATTTAAAACATTTATCCATTGTTGATGTCATAGCAATACCATTATCCGCATCCATGGTGTTAACTGAACCTTTTCCTTTTCACTTACTGGCTTTGTGTCCTTATTTTCCACACCTAAAGAATCTTCCAGTTCCATTGAAACATTCTCCTTGATGCCTCTTCCTACATTATTTTCATAGGGGAAATTGAACTTTATTTCCTCTATGATCATCATGAAACACCATCTTTCTCTTATTATCCGAGTCAGGAAACTTACCAAATTTTACTTTATTGATCATATTATGAGATTGCTAATTCGGCATAATAATGATGTTTGGACTTCCAAATCCCATTTCATTTGGTTTCTCATAAATAATATCATTACATTTTCCATAATATCCTCCATTATCGTGAATCATCTTGTTTCCAGCCATTTTATAAAACCCAAAAAGAATAGTGTTAGAGGGAAAAATCATAATAAAGGGGGAGTAACTTTAATATCTATCATCTTAGGTTAACTTCTAAGATCATATCCATAGTTCTAGGACTATATCCTATACGTATTCTTATCCTTATGGGCATCCCTAGACATACCTTAGAAATATCTATAGGGATCTCACTAACGTTTTTGCATTCTAGTTTCCAAAGGTTGACTAAAATTTTCCTCTGATAGCATCTGTAGAGACCCGAAGCTTGACGTACATTGACATTACATTACATTTGCGGAATACATAGTACATAAAAAAAACACACACACAAGGATAGTAATAGTTTAGTGTCTTTGGAAACTCGGAATATAATCTACTAATCCTGGTGAATGATCTTCAACATCTCCCATAAAGATCATTCTTTTTTTATACCTAAAACCATTCTTTATATCCTGGGGAAAAGTAAACATAAAAAGGTGAGCTCAAATGCTCAGTAAGTTTAAACAAAAGAAATATAAATCACATCATATACATAAGCACATAACTTTTGGAAATCATAACCTGTAAAAGAGATCATAATTTCATAACCTGGGATAACTCATGGCAGTGAAATGTAATCACAATAATCATAACTTAAAACATTAAACTTTGTTGCATGAACACATAATAATAGAGAATCATTTCTTGTTAGTCAAGACTCATTGCCATGACTATCTTAGTGGACAAAGTCCCTTTCTGAACCGAGTCACCCTCATTTCAGTCATGTTTCACTAAACTGGTATGACCTACCATTCCAGCTATGTCTATCTCATGAGATATAAAATCTTTACCCAATTCATTGGAGGGATATATAGGTCCCACCCATCTCATAATGATACCATTCTTATGTGTGCCACAAAATCATAAACCATACATCATTTCATAACCCATGTAATAAAAATGGGAATCTTAAACATCATGACATCATAAAAAAATTCATATACGATAAAGGAATTAATAAAAATAATTCCATCACAACATAATCAAATCAATGTAATAATAGGGATAAAAACACAACCCTTTATTATCTTAGATGGAAAATAATTTTGATAAAACACATGAACTTCATTCTTGAGGAAAATATCCTTTCTACTTCAATAACACTTTTCCTTTCTTAACACGTCGTAAAATTATAAACTAAAAGAAGCTGATTAAAAATAATCTTGAAAACTTGTAAAGGAATATTCTTGGAAATAATGTTTTAAAAATCCATTCATGCCCGATAAGTTAAAAAAACATTCTCTATACTTTTGTCGAAAAAATAAAAAAAGTACCTCGTATGAAAAACGACAAAAGATTCCTTTCATATCTTTTACTGAAAACTCACCGAAGGGTAAAATTGGACTTAAACAATTTTTGATGAATGGAAATAATATTACATATTGAGGAAACATGGATGTGGATGATAAAATACACCCCAGTAAATTATAAAGTATAAACAATCTCGGATAAAAATGAGATTGTGATATTTCCCTTACCTTAGGTCCGATTTGCTTCGTAAGTGTCCGAAACTCTTGTATAATGACTTAAATAATGTCATTTACTTATTAAAAAATCATATTCATTGTTATGATATCATATATGGTTCACTTATGACTTTATATTACCCGTTCTTTTGTAAATTCCATGTTAAAGAGCGTTTTGGGTAAAATTGTTTCATTTGTCATCCGTGTTTTGACTTGTAATTATTCATATGATTACTTAGATCATGATTACTTAATTCCAGAATATAAAACATGATTTATATATATATATAATCAGAATATACATATATATAATAAATCAGTAAATGGAAATAAATATATCGTTCATGGAGATGGTAGGCCATACGTACGCATGAACGCTGTTTTCGTTTCCTTATTGAGTTGAACTGAATTAAGTAGATGACATACATATATATACACATAAATCCAGTATCATTATTATTTCAAATATTTCATGATTACTTATTATATATACTTTATAATCATTCATGAATGGTTAAAGTGGATAATGAATCTCATCGCGTCGTGGAGACGGTAGTCCGTACGTACGCACGAGTGATGATATCGTTCTCATGATCGTGGGACTGTATTAGAGTGTATGTATACTATTTCAGAATCAATATCACTTTAAAATAATAATATATAGTTATTATTTACACCATTATACCCATCCAAGTAAGGTGGTGGTGGAAAATAGATTTCACCATGACGTGGAGATGGTATTCCGTACGTACGCACGCGCGGTGATTTCGTTTTCCGTAGGATGAATAGATGATGAAATAGGATTGTTTCATAATTATAATAACATATCAGTATATGAGTGATACTGATGTTATTACTTTATAATGAAACAACCTATGAAGAAGAAGTGGAAGAAGAAAAAAAGGTGAAAGAATCGGTAACGGAAATTACCTCTTCTTTGAAGCGCCTCTTTGAGACCTCCACTTAGGGCACTAAAATTGGTCTTTGTGGAAGACCAGAACCTATAGTATGTTTCTAGGGAAGTGGAGAAGAGAATTTGGAAGTGGTTTTCCGAGCTTTAAGGCTCAATTTTTTGTGAGGAAGAGAGGGAGGAGGTGCCCTTTTATAAGGGAGGAGAGGGGCACCTTTGGAATAACTAAAAATATTATTTTATTATAAAGTCATGTTCGGTTTTAAATAGCCCCAAATTGATTTATTTCAAGGCAAAGGTGGGGATGGGTCGAAATCATATCATCCAATAGAATTTAGACAAGTTTATGTTCCTATTTTAACCTTATCATTTAGATTTAACATTAAGTTAAATAATTTTACTTTTACCGTGTCTTCTTGTGTTCTTACACTATAAGGTTAATAAACATACTATAAGAAGCCAAAAGAACCCCAAATTTTTTATTAATAATACATATAACCTTATCTAAGTCATTTTGATGAACCTTATGTTTTTATTTATAAAATAAAAATTAATAATATAATATTTGTTTTAAAAACTATTTTATGTCAATTTTGACACTATTTAGTAATTGATTTTTGTGAAAATCATAACAGAATGAAAAGTTCGAACAAAGTTAATTAAATCAATAAAAACATATCATATTAAGCTATAAAATAAATGGAATTCATAAAAAGTCTCAAATTATACTTATTTGGGTATTTATAACATCAATTATGTCAATATTTCATTAAAAAGATAATTAATGCATCATTGTTGTGTCATAAATAAAGTAAATTATTTAATGTCTAAAAATAACAAATAAAATACCATTATGTAGGAAATCTTTTTAGATTTCTAATTAATATTTATAGTCGAATTTATCTTATGTATAACCCTATATTAAAAATGTTTTATTAAATAAACATTGATTTTCACTCTTTTAACTCTTCTTTGAATTAAATAATAATAAATGTCCTAATCTAATTCAAGTGGGCCTAAATGGTCATATTTTTTTCCTAAGTTTGTTTTTGGTCAAATTAAACTTATCCAATAGAATTAGGACATGTGTTAGGGTAATAATAATATCATTTGTACCCTTAATTACCCTATTTACTAATAACCGTGGTAAATAAAAGTAAAAATTTACTATTCACCAAAAATTATTTTCATCTCATTGAACCAAATTTTACTTATTGACATCAAACGTGTCTCTCGGATTTATTTAATTCCACTCACAGAAGCATTAAAATTACGTTTTATGAAAAATTCAGTTTTGTTAACTACCACTTAGTGGTTTCACTATTTATCAAAAATTGAAAGTTTTAAAAAAAATACCAAAAATTAGGCCTAAGCTATATTTGATATTATGAACACAAAAATTATTTCTATTTTACAAAATTCAAAACATATCAGTTGCATTAATTAATTAAAAAATTAATTCCCATCGTCAAAACAAATAGCGTTTTCCTAAGAGATAATAACAATCAAAAGATTGACACTTGTTTATGTCTGGTTTAAATGTGAAATTACATCCAATGACCAACATGGTATTAAATTGTAAAATATATTCTAAATATACTTTAAAACCACTGAAATTAATAATTTATCACTATTAATTATTTCTATTGAAAAAGTTGTTTTTAATTAAAATTTAGTAATTTTCACTATTCATCAAAATATGAAAGTTATCCAAAAAAAACCAAAATTTAACCCTAAGCTAATTTCGATATTCCGAATCCAAAAATGAAGTCCATTTTGAAAAATAAAATTTACAAAATTTCAAAAAGTGGTTATTACTTTTCACAATGGCTAGTTTTAATAATATTTTAATAGCATATCGTTGTTAAGTGAAACTTAGTGTTGCGTACAACACACGCTATCGTGGAAGGTTGCGATTGCGTGTAATTAATGCCAGGTCAGAGATGTGTGTTGTGAAAGCTCCTTTTGGTGTAGCGTGTAACATAAGACATTAATGAAATTAAAAATAATATTTTTCATAAAATCTCGGGGTGTTACATCAATAGTACTATGTTCATGTATATTATTTTTGTATATAATAATGAATATAACTCCTTTTAATTTTTGATACACTGTAAATAGTTTTTAAAGTTCAAATATTGTTTTCAGTTATTATTTAATTAAGAATTATATTTTATTAAATTAATGGATTTATGAATTAAAAAATTTTCTAATAAAATATTATTATTATTATTAAGTTAATTTTTATTAAATATAAATGATCTTACAATTTTATAAATGAAATTATAATTTTTATTAAGGTTTGAAATCCATTTCTGTCAAAACCAGTGAATTTTCGATAAATGTCGGTTTTCATTTTAAAATTGAAAATTACCTTATTTAGATAGTTTTTCAGATAAAATAAATGTTATTTCTGGAATCAGGACGTCGAAATTATCCAACGGTGAATTTTTCATAATTTTTAGAGACAGTCAAATTTTTGGGTAAAACATAAATACCGTTTAAATATATAATGTGTTTTATGACATCATAATGACCCCATAGTGATGAAATAAAACACTATAATCTTTATGTTCGTCCAATATATGTTTTACCATTAAAATAATTTGATTTTGGGTTTGTTTGACTTACTTTGAAAAGCATTAATGGACTCTTAAGACATATTAAACACCTTGTCTTTTTAAATTGTTTTCCATGGGAGTGTGACTCACCTCGACATAAGCAACCCTATTATTTTAAAAAGTTTAGACACTGGCCTTATAAAATATTTTTTTCCTCTTCCCTTTTCCAAAAACCATGGGAAAAAACCATGGGATGGTTTTTGGTTTGGATTAATTTAATATAAGGGGTCCCAAACCTAAATAATAAAGAATTCCATCACCTTTCCTATATAAACCTACCAAAACTCCCACTTCCTCCTCACAAAAATCCTTTTTATTTCGTCAAAAATCTGAAATACTCTCTCTATAATCCTCCCAAGGTGCCCCATGCTCCCAATAAGCCTCTCACAAGCCTCTCTCTAGCCTTTGGAAGTACACTTCCATGTAAGGGTTTTTCTTCCTTTCTCATTTTGTCCAATTTTCTTTAAATTGTTTTGCCCATTTAATTTCAATTATTAAAGTCGGGGAATGATTTATCACCTCCCTCATACTGGCCTATTTATGTTTTAATTATGAGAGACCCCTTTCTATCTCATTAAATTCCTCCCATGTACACCCGTCACTATGCCGAAATTCCAAAAGTAACTTCTCTCTCCTCATTTACATTCAAGAAAATAATTTTTTATCCTGAATCTATATTCCATTAGAATTTATGGGACATGTATCTATATTATCTCCTTACTTTCCATTACATGTAAATATGATTAGGAACACCTTTCTCTCTCATCAACCATTTTTATGAATTTTATGTCATGCCATTACGCTGCCGAAATCACACCGATTTTCTAAGCTAATTCCATTGTGTAGTAAATACCTTTCCCATTTCTCCATAAAGGGTATTCACCATTATGCACATTTACTTATTTATTATAAAGTTTCATGTATGAATTCCACATTCCTTTATCATGGAATAAATGATTATGTTTAATGAATTCATGTTTTATGATCCATGTGGCACACTTATGCATGAAATGAAATGTTTAAGAAGGGTGCTCTCTTATAGAGCTTCAATGCATTGGATAAAGTATAGTATTATCATAAGTCATGTGCAATTATTATTGAATCATTCTAATTCATGTGTAATGAGGGTTTACTCATGCTTCATGTGCAATGAGGGTTTACTCATGCTCCATGTGCAGTGATCTTTGGCTCATGCTAATTCCTTGTTATGTGTTGTTGCCACATTTCCCTGTTATGATTATCAAAATTTATCATGCCTTTATGTTCAAGTTTTACTTGTGCTCTATTGATATGACTAATTTCTAACATGTATTGTACTCCTCGTGTTATTCCATGTGTATTCCCTTACTAGGCTTTCTAGCTCACTTTTTTCTTATGCATGTCATCAGGTTATCCCATGCAATGCTAAGTACGAGGGAATGTAGTGGTCTTGTAAAGGATGTTTTCAATAAAGATGTTGTATTTCATGTTTTAAATTTTTATGTAATGATCCTAAGCCCCAAAGACAGTAATCCTCTCGATTTACTTTTTTTATCAAGTGATGTTTTATGTAATAAATCATGTTTAAGTTTGTAATAAAAATAGGGTTTTCATAGTTGGTATCAGAGGATAGGTTTCGTTATTTTTGGGATTAGGAGTAGAAAACCCTAGTAAGGCCTTAGAGACAAGAATAATAAAAACATCCCTAAGTGTTGATAATTACTGAGTAAGTGTTTTATCAAACAAATACATCCATGTTGGGATACGAGTAGGTAGAGGTGGCTCCAGCATAGATGTGTCCTAGTGGAAAACCCGAAAACACCGCTTTGAGATAGACTCGAACGGGAACTACTGTATGACAATGGGCCTTGCTTCACTCTTGGTTAAGACAATCTCTTGGGATATGTGTTTATAAATTCACAATCTTAGTATGAACCCTTATTAAGGGAATTAAGAAAAATGCCCCTAAGAATATATATTAGAAAGTAGATCATGAAAAGCCTAGATTGAAGCCTATAGAATCATGAGTTAAGGAAATAAAAGTTTATTTATAAGTCATCAACTTTTGTCTTTGGATTACCCTTTATGTGTAACCCCTAACTTTCCTTTTAGTCTTTCCAATGGCCAGTAATATGAGGACTCGGGCTAAAAACCATTGTGAAGATCAGTGTGATGACTGTACTAATAAGATGCCCAACCCAATGTGAGCGGGAATGACGATTTTTGTCACGCTTCTCTCTCAGCTAACTCAAGATTTGAATAGAAACACGGGTCAAGAGGAATGTTCAACCCCCCCTAAGAAAGAACAAGTTGCTATCGAGAGCTTCATGAGACAAATGCCTCCTACATTTAGTTGATCATTTGATCCCATGATCGCTGAATAATGGATCAACTACATTGAAATGATCTTCTCCATCCTTGAATGTTCTGAACAAGTGAAGGTTCTCCTGGTGGCTTATCGTATGGAGGGTGAAGCTGATCAATGGTGGCCATTGATAAAAAAAATGAACCATGAGGAGGATATAGAGGCGTTGGAATGGACGGATTTTGGAAGTTGTTTTTCGATAAATATTTTTCGCGCACCCTCCTGCTTAAGATGGAAAGGGACGTCCTTTCCCTCAAGCAAAAAGACGAAGAATCTGTTGGAGTGTATGAGGAAAACATCACAAGGCTTGCACGATATGCTTCCAGATTTGCCATTACCTTATAATGCAAAGTTGTCCGCTTCTGTGGTTGGTTGAAGCCTAGCCTACGGAAAGCATTAGCAATCCGTGACTTTGACAACTATGAGGATATTGTCTAATGTTCCCTCAAGGTCGAAATGGATATCGGATAATGATAGGGGTATCATAGGGATAAGAAGCGTAAGGTGGAATTCAATACTGGTGGTCTGATTGATAAATCCAATGGTGCTAAAAAGATCCAGCACCCCACTTGCCAAAAGTGCGGAAAGAAGAACATTGGTCATCGACTTAAGGGGATGAGGAAATGATTCAGGTGTGGAATAGAAGGGAAACTAGCTATTAACTGTTGGAAAGAAAGTCCCGGGGCTGCGATAGAGGAGAGGAATGCTCTATTAGAACCTCAACGCATTGTTCATTTCTACAAATGCAAAGAACCAGGGCATCTTGAAAATCAGTGCCCTAATCCAAGGGTTTTCGGAGGCAACCACAAACTCAAAGGCAGAAAAGAAGAGCTTTTTCCATCACTTCAGCCAAAGTGAACCCCGAAAACAAAGTGGTGATAGGTACTCTAGTTATTCATTCGAGAATAGAGAACATGCTTTTTCATTCAGGTTCTACACATTCTTTTATATCTCAAAAGTTTAGTAGAACAATAACAGTATCACCACCAATCATGGAAGTGAAGATGTAGGTGAGTATGGAAAATCGAGAAATCAATGCATCCCATGAATATAAGTAATCCCCTGTAATAATCTGTGGATTAAATTTCCCAGAAAACCTCGTCATACTTCCTCTGGTGGAATTTGATGCAGTTTTAGGCATGGATTGCCTTTCCTTATATAGATCCAACATAAACTGTTAGGAGAGGTAAATCACACTTCTTATCGAGAATCGACCCCCGATTCTTTACAAGTGTAATGTGGAAGATTAATCTCCTCTATATCCATAACCTCATGCAAGGATATTACTTCCCTATGAGCATGCGTATCTGGATTAGATGATTGAGTCCAAAGAAGAAACCGTCCTTGAAGAAATTCATATTGTGAGGGAATTCACTGAAGTGTTTCTTGAAGAACTGTATGGTCTTCCTCCTAGAATCTATGTTGAATTATCAATTTAACATATACCAGGTGCTCTAAAAATATCCAAGACTCCATATAGAATGGCTTTCATGGAGTTTGATGAGCTGAAAAACAACTATAAGAGAATATAAATAAAGGGTTTATACGCCCAAGTGCTTCACCATGGGGTGCTTCAGTCCTCTTCGTCTTGAAGAATGATGGATCAATGCGACTTTGCATCAATTATCGTGAACTTAACAAAATCATGATAAATAAAAATTATCCTCTCCCATTAATTGATGACTTGTTCGATCAGCTGCGTGGAGCACAATACATCTCCAAGGTACTCTTGCGGTCGAGATATTATCAAGTAAGGGTGAAGAATGAAGATACCCCCAAGACTGATTTTTGCACAAGATATGTGCACTATGAATTCATAGTAATGCCTTTCGGACTCACTAATGCTCCAGAAATCTTCATGTACTTGACGAATAGAGTATTTAGAGATTACCTAGAAAAATATTTTGGTAGTCTTTATAGAGGATATTATAATATACTCCAAAACCAAGGAGGATCATAAGGAGAAATTAAGAATTGTACTAGAGACTTTGTGAAAGGAGAAGCTCTATGAAAAGTACAAAAAGTGTGAGTTTTGGTTAAAGGAGGTATCATTATTGGTCCATATCATCATAGGAAATGGTATATCTGTGGATCCCTCCAAAACAGATGAAATTGAGGGATGGTCGAGGCCAACATCAGTAACCGATATCCGTAGCTTCTTGGGGTTAGACAGATATTATCGATGATTTGTGAGAAATTTCTCACGATTGTCCAACCCTATTACCAAAATAACTCGAAAGGGAGTGAAAGAAAGCTTTAAGAAGTTGAAAAGGAGGCTTATTACTACGCCCATGTTTACATTACCCACAAGTGGGGAACTTTTTTTGGAATTTAGTGATGCTTCGAAGAAGGGCTTAGGTTGTGTGCTGATGCAGAATGATAAAGTGATATCCTATGCCTCAAGGCAATTGAAAACCCATGTGCGAAACTATCGAACGCATGATTTGGAGTTGGCAGTAGTGATATTTTCCTTGAAAATCTGGTGGCATTATCTCTATGGGGATAAATGTGAGATATATACTAACGACAAGATTCTTAAATATATATTCACAAAGAAATATCTTAATATTCTCTAGTGAAGATGGATAGAGCTCATCAAGGCTTATAATTGTTCAATACATTACAACCCTAGGAAAGAGAACAAGGTGGCAGATGCCCTAAGTATAAAGGACCCAGTGATTCTATAAATGATGAGAATTGTGAAGGATCCAATATTCTTAGACTTGATTAATATTGACCTGAGAATCATAAATAAGGGAAAATAATCAATCCTTTCACAAATGATTACTGAACAGTCTCTTTTGGAAAGGTTAAAGGATTCTCAAAAGGATGATGTGGGAATTCAGGAAAAAGTGGAAGCTATCAAAAAAGGCGAATCCATGGAGTTTAATGTTAATGATTAAGGAATTGTGCGGTTTCGGAAAATACTATGTGTTCCATAACGTCCGAAGCTGAAGAAGGAAATTTTTGAAAACGCAAATAGTTCAAATTACTCTATTCACCCAGGGAGAAAAAATATGTATCATGATCTCCAAGAAAACTATTGGTGGGATAATATGAAGAAGGAGATCGCTAAATATACATCAAAGTGCCTGGTGTGTTATCAAGTGAAGGTAGAGAGGCAGAAGTCTAAGGGGATGATGAATCCATTGCAAATACAATAATGGAAATGGGAGAACATCACTATGGACTATGTCACCGGACTTCCAAGGACATCCAAAGGAAAAAATGCAATCTGGGTTGTTGTGGATCATCTTATAAACACTGCACACTTCATTGATATTCGGGAGGATTTCTCTTGAGATCAACTGGCACAGATATATATCAGGGAAGTGGTAAGGTTTCATGGAGTACCACTATCTATTGTGTCTGACCGACATACAAGATTCACCTCTATGTTTTGGAAGAGTCTTCAACATGCTCTGAATACTGAAATGATCTTCAGTACCACCTATCATCCTCAAACTAATATCCAATCCGAGCAGACTATCCAAACACTTGAGGAAATGTTGAGAGCATGCTCAATGTACTTTAAAGGAGGATGGGATCAACATCTTCCTCTGGTTGAGTTCTCTTATAAAAACAGTTTCCACTCATGCATCCAAATGGAACCATATGAATCCATGTATGGGAAAAGGTGTAGAACACTTGCATGATGGGATGAGGTCGGTGAACGTAATATGCTTGGACCAAAAATGGTTGATGAAATGGTGGAGAAGATGAAAACCATTTAGCAGCATATCAAGGCAGCCCAGAGTATACAAAAGAGTTATATAGATAACCTTCAACGAGACCTTGAGGTTAAAGTTGGAGACATGGTTTTTCTACGCGTACCCTCGTGCAAGAATTTAATGAGTTTTGGATAGAACGGTAAGTTTAGTCCAAGGTACATTGGCCCCATCGAGATTCTTGATCAGGTCGGGGTTGTGGCCTATCGACTAGCACTTCCACCTACCATGGCCAAATCACATGATGTCTTTCATGTATCCCTATTAAGGAAGTACATAATGGACCCTTCAAATGTACTCTCTTTTGAGGTGTTACAATTGGAAGATGATCTTTCTTATGAGGAGAAACCAGTGAAAATCTTAGATCGTATAGAAAACGTTCTATGAAATAAGATAATGCCCCTCGTCAAGGTGTTGTGGAGAAACCACCAGTTTGATGAAGTGACATAGGAATTGGAGGAAATGATGAAGCTGAGTTACCCGCATCTGTTTTAGTGTGGGAAAAGAAAAATTTCGAGGGTTAAATTTCTTAAGGGGGGAATATTGTAACGGCCCAAAGTTTCATTAATGGAAATCCATCTTGATCTAATTAAATGTTTTCTTATGTTTATATAAAATGTCATCTTATTTGGTTTTAGGATACGAATTTTGACGGTTTATAATATAGTCGTTGAACTGTGATCACATGATTAGTATAAATATAGGACTTTAACAAATCCAATTTACTCAGACAAAAGAATGGATCGACTCATCCAGTAGAATTGCTCTATACAAAGCCCGTTTTTCGGAGCTTGGGAAAGAGGTGTCATCCTTGGGCTTCGCTTTTGGCCAATCCCAATATGAGCTTCATCAGGTCAAGCTCAAACAGGACCGTCTATGGGAGAAGTGGAAGTTGACAGAAATTACCACTTGAGCGATGTTATCTGAGCCACCCCAAGAGTCTGTCACCATCGCATACCTTAACATTAGGTCTTATTTGGCTATTTAAGGGGTTTTGTAACAAATCTCTAGTACTATGTTCATGTATATTATTTTTTTATATAATAATGAATATACCTCCTCGTCATTTTTGATACATTGTAAATAGTTTTTAAAGTACAAATAGTGTTTTTATTTATTATTTAATTAAGCATTATATTTTATTAAATTAAAGGATTTTTTAATTAAATAATATTTTAATAAAATATTATTATTATTATTAACTTAATTTTTATTAAATATAAATTATATTATAATATTATAAATGCAATTATAATTTTTATTAAGGTTTGAAAGCCATTTCTGTCAAAACCCGTCAATTTTCGATAAATGTCGGTTTTCATTTTAAAAGTGAAAATTCACATATTTAGAGAATTATTTAAATAAAATAAATGCTATTTTTGGAATCAGGACTTCGAAATTATCCAACAGTGAATTTTTCATAATTTTCTGAGACAGTCAAATTTTTGTATAAAAATTAAATACCGTTTTAATATATAATGTGTTTTATGACATCATAATGACCCAATAGTGATCTAATAAAATACTATAATCTTTATGTTCTGCTAATATATGTTTTACCATTAAAATAATGTAATCATGGGTTTGTTTGACTATCTTTTCAAATAATTAATGGACCCCTCAATACTTATTAAACACCTTGTCTTTTTAAATTGTTTTCCATGAGAGTGTGACTCACCTCCACATAATCAACCCTATTATTTTAAGATGTTCGGACTTTTTCCTTATAATATATTTTTTCCTCTTCCCGTTGCCAAAAACCATGGGAAAAAACCATGGTATGGTTTGTGGTTTGGATTAATTTCATATATGGGGTCCCAAACCTAAATAATAAAACATTCCCTCACATTTCTTATATAAACCCATCCAAGATCACACTTCCTCCTCACTAAAAGACTTTCGAGATCGTCCAAACTCTAGAATACTCTCTCTAAAATCCTCCCAAGGTGCCCCAAGCTCCCAATAAGCCTCTCACAAGCCTATCTCTATCCTTTGGAAGCACACTTCCAAGTAAAGGTATTTCTTCCTTTCTCATTATTGTCCAATGTTCATTAAGTTGTTTTGCCTTCTAATTTCAATTATTATTTTTGGGTTATGGTTTTCAACCTCCCTTATACATCCCTCTTTATGTTTGAATGATTGGAGACCCCATTCTCTATCATTAAATTCCTCCCATGTACACCCGTTACTATGCCAAAATTCTGAAATGAACATCTCTCTCCTCGTTTACATTCAAGCAATACTTTTGTATCATGAATATAAATTCCATTACACTTTTTGAGACATGTATCTATATGACCTCAATAATTTACATTAAATGTAAATATGACGAGGAACCAATTTCTATCTCATCATCATTTTTTACGAATTCTTATGTCATGTCGTTACGCTACTGAAATCTCACGAATTTTCTAAGCCAATGCCATTGTGTATTGAATACCATGCTCGTTTCTCCATCAAGGGTATTCACATTTTTGCACATTTACATATTGATTATAAAGTTTCATGTATTAATTCCACATTCCTTTATTGTGGAATAAATGATTATGTTTAATGAATCCATGTTTTATGATCCATGTGGCACACTTATGCATGAAATGAAATGTTTAAGAAGGGTGCACCCTAATAGCGCTCCAATACATTGGGTAAAGTATAGTATCACCATACGTCATGTTCGATGAATATTGACTCATTCTATTTCAATTTCAATGAGGATTTACATGTGCTTAATTTGCAATGAGGGTTTACACATGCTCCATGTGCAATGAGCTTTGGCTCATGCTAATTCCATGTTAAGTGTTGTTGCCACATTTCCATGATATGATTATCATGATATATCATGCCTTTATGTTCATGATTCTCTTGTGATCTATTGATATTCCTAATGTCTAACATGTATTTTACTCATCATTTTATGCCATGTTTATTATCTTACTGGGCATTATAGCTTACCATTTTCTTATGCATGTCCTCTGGTTATTCCATGAAATGCTATGTATGAGGGAATGTAGTGGTCATGAAAAGGATGATTTCAATAAAGATGTTGGATTTCATGTTTTAAGTTCATATGTAATGATCCTAAGCCCCAAAGACACTAAACCTCTCGATCTCCATTGTTGTATTGAGTGATGTTTTATGTAATAAATCATTTGTATGTTTGTAATAAAAAGAGGGTTTTCAAATATATATAATGGGAAAATTTCAATTGATGTAATAAAAATGGTTTTGTGGTTATAATACTATAAAAATATAAACCTAAAAGGTCATGGTAATGTATTATAATGACATTTTTTCAACATTATATGGATGATATGTTCAAATGTATGGAATACTATATTGGTCTTGAAGAAAGAACAAAATATTTATCCTTATGGTGTAACTTAACGGTGAAAATCCAATGGGAGAGGAAATTTTCTCAATTGAGATCTGTAAATTTATTATTATTTTAACCAGTAAAACATATTATACCAAGGAAATTTTGATAACATCATTATTAATAATAATATGAAATTTTATTATACTAATGGTATGTCAATTTTATACCTTAATGAAAAACTATTCAAAAAATGAAGATGTCGTCATTGGTACATACATACTACTACCTCCATGAGTGGTTTTCATGATTTCTTTTTGGTGACATAAAAATATGGTTATGAAAGTATATTTAAGGGATTAATATTATATTTATAAAATTATTAATATTCTATAATTATAAACCATTATTTTTCATCCTCTTGATCTATGGAAAACTAATGTGTCTCTCGTGCATATGTGCGGATTACCACTTCAATGAAAGTGATGTATTTCATTTTTCAGTCTAGTAATTTATTTTATATCGAAATATCATAAAATATTTTTCAAAATCATAAAAAATATCATTATTATTATTTAATAATTTATGTATTAAAAAAATAATAACTTTATTAACCATACTCAATGTGAAATTATAGTTTGTTCTTGTTTGGCCCAGTTTAACCACCCATTTGAACAATGATATAAATTTTTATAATGGATGAATATATAAAATTGAATAATAATTTTATTAGAAAAAAATACGAAAATAATTATTATTTTATGGTCCTATAAATGTATATATTAATATCTTACTTCTAATTAACATACCATACTTTTTTTTGTTAAAAATTATTGAAACAATCTCGTCACCAACATCATCATCGAAAATAAAAACTAAAATACTAATGAAATGAAATTAGAATATTATAAAAAATTTACTGCAATACCAATAATGTTATCATATTTATGAACATTGAATATATAAATAATAATTTACACTACCATTATTAAACATGTAATAAATAAACAATCAAAGCTAATATCATCTTGTGATGACACTAAAATTATAATGTAATAATATATTTAAAATAAATGATTGTAAATGATGATTATAAAATATTTTGGGTTTTATTAAGGTTATTAAATGGTTTATTTACATAAATGTAACGCCCCGACCCCAGCTACCTAGAGTCGGTGCATTAATTACATAACATTGGCATGATCACAAGAAAGATCAAATCTCGAAAGACCGATTGGTTTAGTAGCCTTGGAAACACTAGATGTATTCATAAGTTTTACATTACATCATTAAACGAAAAACTACTACAACAACATATTGTCTCCATAATCCACACTCATATCCCCACATAATATCCCTGCAGGTCATTCATAACTTACTTCTTCACTTCCTGGGAAAAATAAAACATAGAAAAGGGGTGAGCTCAAATGCCCAGTAAGGATAACAATATAGCGGAAACTTTCATAAATAAGAATAAACTTTTAAGGCAATGTATAACTAAAACAAAAGCCTTTCAAACATGAACTTTCAACATGGTATGGCATAAATAAAATTAAATAATGCCATTTACTTATTCACATGGATATTCTACTAATCGAATAATCACATTCAAAAATCAATAACCACTTTCATAATGTTGGAATGCATAATGCCAGACTATCATAACCACATAGCCAAGGCCTCGTGCCAAGACTACAAATAAGATTTTGTCAAGGCCTTGTGCCAAGAAACTAGTTTGTCTCATGAGACCTACCGATGCATCGAGGAGCTATAGCGGGCTCCACCCGTCACTTATTAAGTCCAATGCATTCCCATATGAAAAGGTTTAAACATAACATAAACATTTGTATTAAAACTAGCATACGAAATGTCAATACATTCACAATAAACTATGAATGGTATAAAAATAGCACATCCACAGTCAAACATATCACAAAACCTTCAATACAATATAGAAGTTTTGTATCATAATAAATCAACTTCAAATAATCTTAAAATCCATCAAAGGATGTTGACATAGATGAAATCAAAATTCTTTTTAAAGAAATATCTCCTTTTATTTTGAAATCATTTAAGATCCATATAAAATAAAACATTTTCTTTGAAAATATTCTTATAAGCTTGTAAGGAAAGCTTTGAAGATTTTATAACGGCGTAAAATAACCGCACCCGCCGTATAAGTTAAAAAAAAACATTCTTACCTCAATTCTGTCGAAAAGGTTAAAAAGGACCTTGTTTTGAAAACGACGGAAAGATTCCTTTATAAACCTCTTATAAAAAGTCAAAAAAGGGTATAAATGACTTTAACCCATATTCTTGTAAATAGTAAAAATGTTTTGAAATACATTTTTAAGAAACATGGATGTGGATGATAAAGAGATCCCAGTAGATTATTACATATAAACAACCTCGGATAATGAAGAGATTGTGAAATTACCCTTACCTTGTACTTTTCCTTGGTTGGGGTAGGTTAACCTCCTGTATAATGGTGAAATAATTGTTATTAAATTATACAAGAATCATATACCTTAATATGATATCATATATGATCTTTTAATATTGATTTGATAATAATATCTTAGTATTATCATTATATCGGGTGTTAACATACTTGTTTTCTTTTATATGTTTTGTTACGTAAGACATGTTTGTAAAGGATAGGTTGTATATTATTCATATCCAGAATGGTATCAAGTCCTTAAACATCATTTTTAAATCATAAAATGATAATTAAACTTGAATGGATACGATGGAGAATGAATCTCATCGCGTTCGTGGAGACGGTAGTCCGTACGTACGCACGAGCGACAATATCATTCATTTGATATTAAAATAATATATAAATTGATGGTATATTATATATAAAGAATCATTAACATGTTATATTTATTATTTACATGAGTTACACATCATTATTATACCCATCCAAATAATAAAATATTGAATAACAATTACACCACGACGTGGAGACGGTAAGCCGTACGTACGCACGTATGGTGACATGTTATTCAAAGGGTGGATAGAATACTGAATATGGTTGTACCATATTTATAATAACATCACAGTATATGTAAGATACTGGAGTTATTATTTTAGAATGGTAAGAACAAAGAAAGAGGAAGTGGAAGAAGAAAGGAACTTAGAAAAGGGTGGTGAAATCATTACCTCTTCTTCGGGTTCTTCCTTTTGATTTGATCAAAAGGGATCCTTAGGTTGGCTTTATGATCAAACTAAGGCCTCTAGGTTGTAGTGAGGGATGTTGAGAGAGTATTTGGGCAGTGTTTGGCCGAACCAAAAGGCTTTGAAGGTGTGAAGAAATGAGAAGGAGGAGTGCCCTTTTTATAAGAGGGGTGTGGGGCACCTTTGGAAAAGCTAGAAATATTAATTTATAATAAATTCATATTCGGTTTCTAATGGCTCCAAAGCTTATTATTCAAAGGATGAGGTGGGGATAGGTCGAAAACAACTCATCCAATAGAATTTAGACAGGTTTGGGTACTTATATTATCCTTATCTTTAAGTATTAACTCTAAGTTAATTAGTTTCACTTTTACAATGTTTCTTTGTATTTTTATATAATATGGTTAATAAACTTACTATATACATCCAAGCGACCCCCAAATGGTCCATTAATGATTAAACTATCATAATATAAGTCTCTTGGCCGAAACATAGATTTTTAGGAATTTAATATCAATTAATAATATAATATTTGTTTTAAGAACTCTTTTATGTCAATTTTGACACTATTCAATAGTTGATTTTTGTGAAACTCATAACAGATTGATTACTTCGAACAAAGTCCATTAAATCAATCCTAATATATCATATTAGCCTAGAAAATTAGTTTAATTCATTAAAAGTTTCATATTATATTTATTTGGGTATTTATAATATCATTTATTTTAATTTTTCACTATTATAGTAATTACTGCATCATCATTGTGTCATAAATAAAATAAATTATTTAATGTCTAAAAATTATAAATAAAATATCATTATGTAGAAAATATTTTTAGCTTTCTAATGAATATTTATAATATAAAATCCAACATATATAACCCTATGTAAAAATTGTTGTTCTAAAAGATATATGCTTGTGTCATTTTTGTATTCATTTTAACTAAATTAAAATAAAGTGTCATTATCACTTACAAGTGGATCCATGGGGTCCCAAAATAGACACAAAGATGCCCATGGTCGACCATCTATCAACCAATAGCATTAAGACACGTTTTTAGGGTAATTTAGTATTATTATAATATTATTTTTTTAACCCTTATTTACCGGATTTACCCTTAACCATGGTAAATAAAATATTTACCACAGTAATTATTCAAAATGTCTAAAAATAAAAGTTACCTATTTACACAATTTGAACATCCTGATTCCAAATATGGAATCCATTTTCCTAAATTCAAAACACAGAAGTGGCAGAAATTAATTTAAAATTAATTCCCGCTGTCAAAACAAAAAGCGTGTTTTTAAGAGATAATAACTATCAAAAGATTGACACTTGTTTATGTTCGGTTTAATTGTAAAATTATGTCCAATGACCAAAATTATATTAAATGGTAAAAATATATTCTAAATATACTTTAAAACCACTCAAATTCATAATTTATCACTATTAATTATTTTGATTAAAAAAGTTGTTTTTAATTAAAATTTAGTAATTTTCACTATTCATCAAAATATGAAAGTTATCCGAAAAGTACCAAAATTTCACCTTAGGCTAATTTCAATATTCCGAATCCAAAAATGAAGTCCATTTTGAAATATAAAATATATATGATTTCAAAAAGTAGGTATTACTATTCACAACGGCTATTTTAATTAGTTGTGGTGTGTGTTAGAACTCGAGGTTGCGTACAACACACGCTATCGCATTATTCGAAGGGAAACGTACCATAGAAGCTTGGGGTGTTACATTCTCCCCTCCTTCAAATAATTGCGTCCTCGCAATTTCTAGGGTATTACTGCATAAAAAGACTCGGGTGGTTCTTCATCATAAGTTCCTCGGGTTCCCACGTTGCCTCTTCCATCTTATGATTTCTCCACAAAACTTTTACCAGACGCGTCGTCCGGTTTCTCAGTACTTGTTCTCTTGTATCAAGAATCCTGACGGGCTCTTCGCAATAAGACATATCGGGTTCCAGTTCTAAATCTTCATAGGTGAGTACATGCGTTGGGTCAGGCATGTATTTCCTCAACAGAGATACGTGGAACACATCGTGAACTTTGGAGAGACTTGGCGGCATTGCCAATCGGTAAGCTACAGCCCCAATTCATTCTAGAATTTCGAAAGGTCCGATGTACCTGGGACTCAATTTACCTTTCTTACCAAAATGTATGACTCCCTTCCACGGAGATACCTTCAGGAAAAAATGATCACCGACTTGAAATTCCAAATCCTTCCTTCGATTATCGGCATAGCTCTTCTGCCTACTTTGAGCTGCTTTAATGTGATTTTGGATTACCTTCACCTTTTCCACCGTTTCCTCCACCAGTTCTGGGCCTACAAGTTTTCTTTCACCAATGTCATCCCAACAGGTTGGTGTACGACATCTCTTTCCGTATAACGCTTCATATGGTGCCATCTGAATACTCGAATGGAAGCTATTGTTATAAGAAAATTCTACTAGTGGTAAATATTGATCCCACATACCCTGAAAGTCAAGTGAGCAAGATCTCAACATGTCTTCTAAGGTTTGAATAGTCTGTTCTGATTGTCCGTCTGTCTGAGGGTGGTAAGCAGTGCTCAAATGAAGTTCTGTATCCAGGGATTTCTGAAGACTTTTCCAGAATCTTGAAGTAAAACGGGGATCACGATCAGAAACAATTGATAGGGGTACTCCATGAAGTCTCACAACTTCATTAATATATAGTCTTGCTAGACGTTCCAGGGGTAGATCTTCTCTTATAGCAAGAAAATGTGCTGACTTGGTAAGACGATCAACAATAACCCATATTGCATCGTTCCTTCTAGGAGTCTTTGGTAGCCCCATGACAAAGTCCATCATAATATTGTCCCATTTCCACTCTGGTATGGGAAGAGGTTGCATGACTCCTCCAGGCTGTTGCCTTCCAGCTTTCACTTGTTGAAAAACCATACATCTTGACACAAAATCAGCAATCTCCCTCTTCATGTTGTCCCACCAAAAATGTTCCTTCAAATCTCTATACATTTTGGTGCTCCCAGGGTGTATAGAGAAATTGGAACTATGAGAATCATCCAGCAATTCCCTTTTTAGATCAGGTATATTGGGAACACAAAGTCTCTTCCCGAATTTCAAAATTCCACCTTCATACGCAAAGTCTCTCAATCTCCCATCATTCACAGCTTTAATCTTCTTTTGGAATTCTTCATCATCAGTCTGAGAACTCTTAATCCTTTATAGTAAAGATGGTTTGGCAACCATTTGAAAAAGCATTGATGTTTCACCTTCCCTGGTTATTCCCATGTTCATCTTCACTAGCTCCATGAAAATTGGATCCCTTTCAATTCTCATATTGTTCAAAACTCCATGGTCTTTTCTACTCAAAGCATCTGCACCTTGTTTGCCTTCCCTGGGTGGTAGTGTATCGTACAATCATAATCCTTGAGTAATTCAAGCCATCTCCTTTGCCTCATGTTGAGTTCTTTTTGTGAGAAAATATACTTCAAACTCTTGTGATCAGTATAAATCTCACATTTTTCACCATAGAGGTAGTGCCTCCATTTCTTCAAAGCAAAGATCACAGCTGCTAACTCAAGATCATGAGTAGGATAGTTTTGTTCATGAATTTTCAACTGTCGTGATGCATAGGCAATAACTATATCATTCTGCATAAGGACACAACCAAGTCCTTTCTTTGATGCATCACTATAAATAACGAACCCATCATTCCCCGATGGTAGAGTCAATATAGGAGCATTGACTAATCTTCTCTTCAGTTATTCGAAACATTCTTCACAATCTTTTGTCCAAACAAATTTAACCCCTTTACGTGTGAGCTTCGTTAATGGGTTAGCCAATCGGGCAAAATTCTGGACGAAACGTCGATAATAACCTGCCAAGCCAATAAAACTACGTACCTCAGTTATACTCGTAGGTGCTGGCCATTCTTGGATTGCCTTGGTCTTAGAAGGATCAACATAGATTCCATCTTTTGAGACAATATGGCCAAGAAAAGAAATCTCCTGAAGCCAGAATTCACACTTGCTAAACTTCCCATATAATTCATGCCTCCTCAGAGTCTTCAAGATAATGCGCAAGTGATTTTCATGATCTTTGTAGGTTTTGGAGTATACCAAGATATCATCAATAAATACCACCACAAATTCATCGAGATACTCCTTGAAAACTCTATTCATCAGATCCATGAATACAGAGGGTGCATTAGTCAATCCAAACGGCATTACAGTAAACTCGTAATGCCCGTACCTGGTTCGAAATGCTGTCTTCGGAATGTCTTCTTTCTTTACACACAACTGATGGTATCCAGACCGAAGGTCAATCTTTGAAAAGTATTGAGCTCCATGAAGTTGGTCAAATAAATCATCAATACGAGGTAGGGGATACTTGTTCATTATTGTTATAGCATTGATCTCCCTGTAGTCGATACATAACCTCATAGATCCATCTTTCTTTTTAACAAAAAGAACAGGGGCTCCCCATGGAGAAACACTAGGGCGAATAAATCCCTTATTACTCAATTCCTCTAGTTGTTTCTTTAGTTCGACTAACTCTACAGTGGCCATTCTATAAGGGGTCTTCGATATAGGCCTTGATCCAGGAATCAAATCAATGGAAAACTCAACTTCTCGTTCTGGAGGATGTCCAGGTAAATATTCCGGAAATACATCTACAAATTCTTTCACAACAGGTACATCCTCTATTTGAACATTCCTTTCCTCACCGATAGTTACTTCATTCTCTTCCTCCCCAATAATTGAATTAAGTTGATCTACTGGGGGTGGGTCTAAATAAGAATTAGGTGGTGACGATTCTGCTCTAAAAATAAGGTGTTCCTTATCATTATCATCAAGAATCGTAACCTCTTTCTTGTTACAATAAATCTTCGCATCATAGTCCGAAAGCCAGTCCATACCGAGGATTATATCAAACTCAATCATAGGTATGACGATGAGATCAGCAGATAAAGAAAATTTATGTGCTCTAATGGGGACTGATTCACAAAACATTGTTGCAACGATACTTCCCTTAGGAGTTTTAACCGACAACTCCCTTATTAAATCAAATTGGAAATATCTAATTTTCTTAGCAAACTGGGAAGATATGAAACAATGCGATGATCCAGAATCAAATAATGCATTTGCTAAACTTGAGGAAACCATTAAATTACCTGCCACCACGTCTTTCGGAGTTTCTACCTCAGCAGTAGTGATAGCATAATCCTGGCCTTGATCCCTTGGCCTTTTCTTAGGTAAGTTCTCCTGACGCTTAGGACATGCATTTGCATAATGCCCCATCTCCCTGCAATTGTAGCACTGAACGTTGGTAGCTTCCTTCTTCCCCTTGCAATCATGAGCTTGGTGGCCTTTTTCACCACACTTGTAACAGACTCCCATTCCCTTCAAGCAAGTACCAGGATGTTTCTTCCCGCATTTACCACACGATGGATATTCAACCTTTCCCTTCTTCCCCTTATTTCCATTCCCAGATTGATCAGCAGGTCTCTTCTTCTCTTGCTTTGATTTAAAGTCATAAGACTTAGAGAATTCCTTTTCGGTCTTGATAGCACATGAGACAATGTCTTCGTACGATGAAAAGGATTGTGAGACTAATGCTCGACGGAGAAATGGTTTTAACCCATCAAAGAAACGATCAATCTTACTTCTTGGGTTGCGAATATAATCTCCAGCATACCTTGCTAACCTTGTAAAGTTAGCCTCATACTTTGTGACATTCTCATCCTCCTTTTGTCTCAGACTCAGAAATTGTCTTTCCATATCTGCTCGATGGTCGCGAGGAAAGTATTTTTCTAAAAACATATCTTTGAACTCCATCCATTCCATGTTTGATACTTCATCATCTTCCTTCATGTTTTGAATCAATGACCACCATTGATCAGCATCTCCAGTGAGGCGGTAAAATGCCATGGTAACTTTTTCCCTTTCACTACACCCCAAAGCCTGAAATATTTTCTCTAGGGAAAATATCCATTGCTCAGCTACTAAGGGATTTGTACTCCCATTGAACGTTGGTGGTTGTGGTCTCATGAATCGATCTAACATTGATCCTCCACGCTGCGGATCAGGGTGCTCCATACGGGTAAGGTTATTATTCATAACCTGAGTAAGTTGTCCCAGTACGGTGATTAGCTGATCAGCACTAGTTGCATCACCAGTCCCACTATAATTATCTTGAGCAGGAGGGAAATCTCTACACGGAGTGCGTGCATTGATACGGTTTCCATTTCTTCCACTAGGCGCCATTTCTAAACAATGGCATAAACTAGATCAGTTTATGAATCAAAATACATAATCCCATACTTATAAAACACTTAACATAAATTGAACTATTTATGGATATAATCCATAATCATAAAAATGTTTTCTTTAAGGAATTATATACTCATAAACCCTTCATAATGATTTGTAAAGAAAATGAGAGTTATCCTAAGCATATCCCCCGGGAGTGTCGTAACCAAGAGTGCAGCAAGGCCCGTTGTCGTGCACCAGTTCCCGTTCGATTCTAGCTCAAAGCGGTGTTTTCGGGTTTTACCCCTAGGTACATCTGTGCCAGAGCCGCCTCTACCTGCTCATATCCAGACAGGGATGTATTGCTCGGAAAACTCACAAAGTCTCTACAATACCAAAAATCTAGGAAATTCTTCTATACTAATCCTCAAACTTCATCTTAGGTCTACGTGCTCTAATCAGAGTTTATCTAAATCTAGCTTCCAAGGTTTGTACTAAACTTCCTCTGATACCAACTGTAACGCCCCGACCCCAGCTACCCAGAGTCGGTGCATTAATTACATAACATTGGCATGATCACAAGAAAGATCAAATCTCGAAAGACCGATTGGTTTAGTAGCCTTGGAAACACTAGATATATTCATAAGTTTTACATTACATCATTAAACGAAAAACTACTACAACAACATATTGTCTCCATAATCCACACTCATATCCCCACATAATATCCCTGCAGGTCATTCATAACTTACTTCTTCACTTCCTGGGAAAAATAAAACATAGAAAAGGGGTGAGCTCAAATGCCCAGTAAGGATAACAATATAGCAGAAACTTTCATAAATAAGAATAAACTTTTAAGGCAATGTATAACTAAAACAAAAGCCTTTCAAACATGAAATTTCAACATGGTATGGCATAAATAAAATTAAATAATTCCATTTACTTATTCACATGGATATTCTACTAATCGAATAATCACATGCAAAAATCAATAACCACTTTCATAATGTTGGAATGCATAATGCCAGACTATCATAACCACATAGCCAATGCCTCGTGCCAAGACTACAAATAGGATTTTGTCAAGGCCTTGTGCCAAGACACTAGTTTGTCTCATGAGACCTACCGATGCATCGAGGAGCTATAGCGGGCTCCACCCGTCACTTATTAAGTCCAATGCATTCCCATATGAAAAGGTTTAAACATAACATAAACATTCGTATTAAAACTAGCATATGAAATGTCAATACTTTCACAATAAACTATGAATGGTATAAAAATAGCACATCCACAGTCAAACATATCACAAAACCTTCAATACAATATAGAAGTTTTGTATCATAATAAATCAACTTCAAATAATCTTAAAATCCATCAAAGGATGTTGACATAGATGAAATCAAAATTCTTTTTAAAGAAATATCTCCTTTTATTTTGAAATCATTTAAGATCCATATAAAATAAAAAATTTTCTTTGAAAATATTCTTATAAGCTTGTAAGGAAAGCTTTGAAGATTTTATAACGGCGTAAAATAACTGCACCCGCCGTATATGTTAAAAAAAACATTCTTACCTCAATTCTGTCGAAAAGGTTAAAAAGGACCTTGTTTTGAAAACGACGGAAAGATTCCTTTATAAACCTCTTATAAAAAGTCAAAAAAGGGTATAAATGACTTTAACCCATATTCTTTTAAATAGTAAAAATGTTTTGAAATACATTTTTAAGAAACATGGATGTGGATGATAAAGAGATCCCAGTAGATTATTACATATAAACAACCTCGGATAATGAAGAGATTGTGAAATAACCCTTACCTTGTACTTTTCCTTGGTTGGGGTAGGTTAACCTCCTGTATAATGGTGAAATAATTGTTATTAAATTATACAAGAATAATATACCTTAATATGATATCATATATGATCTTTTAATATTGATTTGATAATAATATCTTAGTATTATCATTATATCGGGTGTTAACATACTTGTTTTCTTTTATATGTTTTGTTACGTAAGACATGTTTGTAAAGGATAGGTTGTATATTATTCATATCCAGAATGGTATCAAGTCCTTAAACATCATTTTTAAATCATAAAATGATAATTATACTTGAATGGATACGATGGAGAATGAATCTCATCGCGTTCGTGGAGACGGTAGTCCGTACGTACGTACGAGTGACAATATCATTCTTTTGATATTAAAATAATATATAAATGGATGGTATATTATATATAAAGAATCATTAACATGTTATATTTATTATTTACATTAGTTACACATCATTATTATACCCATCCAAATAATAATATATTGAATAACAATTACACCACGACGTGGAGACGGTAAGCCGTACGTACGCACGTATGGTGACATGTTATTCAAAGGGTGGATAGAATACTGAATATGGTTGTACCATATTTATAATAACATCACATTATATGTAAGATACTGGAGTTATTATTTTAGAATGGTAAGAACAAAGAAAGAGGAAGTGGAAGAAGAAAGGAACTTAGAAAAGGGTGGTGAAATCATTACCTCTTCTTCGGGTTCTTCCTTTTGATTTGATCAAAAGGGCTCCTTAGGTTGGCTTTCTGATCAAACTAAGGCCTCTAGGTTGTATTGAGGGATGTTTAGAGAGTATTTGGGCAGAGTTTGGCCGAACCAAAAGGCTTTGAAGGTGTGAAGAAATGAGAAGGAAGAGTGCCCTTTTTATAAGAGGGGTGAGGGGCACCTTTGGAAAAGCTAAAAATATTAATTTATAATAAATTCATATTCGGTTTCTAATGGCTCCAAAGCTTATTATTAAAAGGATGAGGTGGGGATAGGTCTAAAACAACTCATCCAAT
Organism: Viscum album; assembly: GCA_963277665.1. Lineage (NCBI taxonomy): Eukaryota > Viridiplantae > Streptophyta > Magnoliopsida > Santalales > Viscaceae > Viscum > Viscum album. The sequence continues at coordinate 1,016,827,972 of OY728141.1, read as the reverse complement.
AGAATTTAGACAGGTTTGGGTAATTATATTAACCTTATCTTTAAGTATTAACTCGAAGTTAATTAGTTTCACTTTTACAATGTCTCTTTGTATTTTTATATAATATGGTTAATAAACATACTATATACATCCAAGCGACCCCCAAGTGGTCCATTAATGATTAACCTATCATAATATAAGTTTCTTGGCCGAACCTTAGATTTTTAGGAATTTAATATCAATTAATAATATAATATTTGTTTTAAGAACTCTTTTATGTCAATTTTGACACTATTCAATAGTTGATTTTTGTGAAACTCATAACAGATTGATTACTTCGAACAAAGTCCATTAAATCAATCCTAATATATCATATTAGCCTAGAAAATTAGTTTAATTCATTAAAAGTTTCATATTATATTTATTTGGGTATTTATAATATCAATTATTTTAATTTTTCACTATTATAGTAATTACTGCATCATCATTGTGACATAAATAAAATAAATTATTTAATGTAAAAAAATTATAAATAAAATATAATTATGTATAAAATCTTTTTAGATTTCTAATGAATATTTATAATCTAAAATCCAACATATATAACCCTATGTAAAAATTGTTGTTCTAAAAGATATATGCTTGTGTCATTTTTGTATTCATTTTAACTAAATTAAAATAATGTGTCATTATCACTTACAAGTGGATCCATGGGGTCCCAAAATAGACACAAAGATGCCCATGGTCGACCATCTATCAACCAATAGGGTTAAGACACGTTTTTAGGGTAATTTAGTATTATTATAATATTATTTTTTTAACCCTTATTTACCGGATTTACCCTTAACCATGGTAAATAAAATATTTACCGCAGTAATTATTCAAAATGTCTAAAAATAAAATTTACCTATTTACACAATTTGAACATCCTGATTCCAAATATGGAATCCATTTTCCTAAATTCAAAACACAGAAGTGGCAGAAATTAATTTAAAATTAATTCCCGCTGTCAAAACAAAAAGCGTGTTTTTAAGAGATAATAACTATCAAAAGATTGACACTTGTTTATGTTCGGTTTAATTGTAAAATTATGTCCAATGACCAAAATTATATTAAATGGTAAAAATATATTCTAAATATACTTTAAAACCACTCAAATTCATAATCTATCACTATTAATTATTTTGATTAAAAAAGTTGTTTTTAATTAAAATTTAGTAATTTTCACTGTTCATCAAAATATGAAAGTTATCCGAAAAGTACCAAAATTTCACCTTAGGCTAATTTCGATATTCCGAATCCAAAAATGAAGTCCATTTTGAAATATAAAATATATATGATTTCAAAAAGTAGGTATTACTATTCACAACGGCTATTTTAATTAGTTGTGGTGTGTGTTAGAACTCGAGGTTGCGTACAACACACGCTATCGCATTATTCGAAGGGAAACGTACCGTAGAAGCTTGGGGTGTTACAATAAATAAGTTTTAATACATTTTTTTTGAGAATGTACAGCAAATTGGGATTAATGTTAAGGGTTTTCTCATCTCAATTTTACAACATTGAGATATGATGTGTATTCACCCCTTTTTATTTTTTGGGAGTATATATTGGAAATGGATTTATTATTAAAATAATTTTCTATTAAATATATGTAAAGACCCGTAAAATTAAAGGCAATTTTTTTCTTTATTTTCTGGGAAATTTTACAAGAGCGCAGTTTTTGATGGTACCTAATTCCGAGGCCCGGTGTGCCCGAAATCATTTTCCGAAGTTTGGCTTTGGTACGTTCAGTGAACGAACGAGCAGTTTTTTTTGACATTTTAACCGGTGCTCGTAATCAAATTCTGAGGTCACCGATTGAATCGCAGCGCTGATATTTGCTTAAAAACGCCTTTTCTGGTGTTTCATTTGCTCGAGTGTGGTTTTCAATTTTTTTCGGGGTTAAGTTAAGAAATAAAATAAAAGTGGTGTAACACTTTATTTTATTTCACTTAAAACCACTTATGCTAAGATAAGAGGATAATGTTGGACCCACAATATCCTACCCACTTGGTAGGATATTGGTGAGGTGGGGCCTACACGAGCCCCATCGTATCTTCCCTCCTAAGTAGCGCACCCGCAAAAACCCCCTTTTTAAATAAAGTTAACTGGTGCTTTTACTTAAATACTAAACCCCCCTATTAATTCAACACTTAATTCATTGAAATTAATTCATTGAATTAATTTTTTCGTAACTTATCATTGATTTTCAAATCGTTGGCATGGGAATAAAATAACACCAACACTTTTTGTTGAGGGGTTGCTTGTTGAGAGGATTTGAGGAAAGCTCTAAGGCTTGAAGATCTTCAACCTCCTTCGCTGAAGAACGTGAAGAACGCATCGTCGCCGACGAAGAACGCCGGCCTCCGACGAAGGGCGACGAGGAACTCCGAACCCTCAGAGATCGACGATGCGACGTCGTGTACCGTGACGCCGACGATCCTCCTCCTGCGATGCTTCTTCCGCGACGAACGCTCATGCGATGAAAACGTTGAGGTAGGGGGTTTTCTTGTGATAACTTCCGTCATTTTTCCCCTTCCATTTAAACCGCCAGTTATCGCATTAATGGGAGGAGGTCGGACCACATGAACACGGATGACACTCATCCCCTTTTAATTGTTGATTTTTGATGCGACGAACAAGGCAACGTGATGCCGAAGCACCGTGCAGAAATTGTAAAAGGGAGAGAGGAGAAACGTGGCGCCGCCGCACCACACTGTGGGAAGCAGCAAATCCGAGGCGCCGTCACGCCGTGCCGTAGAAGATGAACAAAGGACATGGCGCCATCGCGCCACACCGGAGGACCTCAGAAGCCCCCCCGGCTAGAGCAGGGTCGTGGTGGAAGGGCGCGGCGCTGTCGCGCCTCGCCAAATGGACGAAGGTCACAGCCTGTTCCGATCTGCGGCGATGCAGTGGAACCGACAGCGGGCACCGGGCTGCCGACATCGGAGTGAGGGGACCGGCCCTTGCCGGTCCTGTGGCGGAGCAGCCGGCCAGCCGGTGGGGGTCGGCCAACCGAGTGTCCCCAAAAAGGGGTCGCAGTTTCCGTCAGGTGGGGGCAGCGCCCCCGCACCTGAAACGGCTCGGCCGTTCGTCCGAGCCCCCAGCCAGCGCGCCGCGCACCGGGCGGTTGCCCTGGCCGGTCTGCTAGACCGGGCCAGCCGGGCCGGGCCGCGCCAGGTCCGGGCTGGGCCGTGCCAGCCGGGCCTGGCCGCGCACAAACGGGCCGGACCCAGACCCGGTTCGGGTCGACCCAGTTCGGACCGACCCTGGTGGTATCGGGCCGGGTCGGACCGGGCCCGAACCCCCTATTATCGAACCTTTTTAGGTCTATTACCCATAACTTGAGCTACGGGCCTCCGATCGACGCACATCAGTTGCGTTGAAATCCTTGGATCGAGACGGCCATTTCGGTATATCACACTCAAGGTTTTGGAGCACATTGGGTTCGGCCAGGTTGTTTCGTACACGAAACGAACTGGGCCCTCGGAGCAGAAATGTTCATAACGTGAACTCCGGATGTCCGATTGACATACCGTCAACTTTTATGGATTCCTCTTACTGGGACGGATCTTTTGGCTTACTCAGCTCGAGGTTTGGACGTAGTTGGAGTACGGTGGGTTTGGTTTTGACTTAAAAACCAACTGGGCCCCTGTAACGAAAAAGCAAATAACTCTCATATCAGGCATCTGATTGACGCGCCGTCTGCACCGTTGAGTTCCTATTGATGATACAAAACTTTTGGATACATCAACTACGGAATATGTGTCAGTTTATGTATCATCCTCTCGGCTCGTGGAGCGGACCCTCCCGAACGAGCATGCTGTGTGCAGGAACCCTAGAGCTGGTTGCTACTACGACGACGGCTGTACAGAGATCCTTAGTGGATTCGATGGCGACGACTACAACACTCCGTGATCCTATGTGGATCAGTGCTTTAGATCCTGTGTGGGTCCGATCTTGTGTGGGTCAGTGCTCAACGGTCCGGTGTGGGCCAGCGCCTACAGATCCTGTGTGGGTCCAATCCTATGTGGGTCTTTGTGGGGGTTAGTTATCTATCGATCCTTTGTGGGTCAGATCCTTTGTGGGTCATTGCGGGGGTTAGTTACCTATCGATCCTTTATGGGTCAGATCCTTTGTGGGTCATTGCGGGGGTTAGTACCTATCGATCCTTTGTGGGTCCGACTGCTTAGATGAATCAATTGCTATATCTGATCATCTCTATCGTCATACGAAGATGTATACCTGTGTGAGCTAAATCCTATTTTGCTTTCCTATATGGATTGTGTTGTGCTACCCTATGTGGATTTACGTTTTTCTTTCCTATGTGGACTGGGTTGTACTTGAGCTCGGAAGTTGGAGCGTACTGGTAATTGATGACTTAGGTATATGTATGGGTATATACCTAAGCAGTGACGGATGATACTTCGTGATTGTATCCTTCCTTTGTGGTTTATCCTTTGGGGATTCTGGTCGACCTTCGGGGGTCTCGGGGTCCCTACTGAGTATCTTATACTCACCCCTTCACAGGTTATGCCCGCACTACGTTGTGTTAGTTGCAGACGACGGACAGTGCTGATCGTGGTTGAGGCTACTGGAGTAAAATGGTACCTGGAGGTGACCACTGGGCGCGACGTACACGGAGCGGACGGCTGGACACCAGGAGTTGTGGAGGCCATCTGTACTCACCCTTCAGGTGGGACTTCTAGTGGATGGCTCGACATTGCGGCTTTACTTTTAGTTGTTGTTATTCCATTCCAGTTGTACTTTACTTTCAGTTTGGGTTTGTATACTGGCCCACTTACTTTTCCGCACTTACTGTTGTATCCATTTTTTACTTAGTGTTTACTTATACTGCTTGCTTCTTCAGTAGTGATTGTTTACTTTAAAAATGCAATGCCTTCCCTTTTTACCAGGATTTAGGCCTTGGTGCTAGTCGCCAACCCCTGGCCAATTGAAGGTGGGCTTGGGGTAGTCACGGCACGGGCCCCGAGGACGGGTCGTGAAAAATTGGTATCAGAGGAGTTCAGTTCTACCACAAAACGTTGGACTCTGATCTTTTTCTATGTGAAGAAATGGTGTTAAGAGTATTGGGTGTGGTTATCAGTCCAGGGGGTCCAGTGTTGGTGTGGCAGGCGACGTATACGTACACCAGGACCCTGACTTCTGATTTCCGACTTAATGCACGAAAAAAATGATTGCATGTGTGTTACAAATTTTCTATGTGATTACTTTGTGTCAGCTCACCAGGTATATTGTTTGACCATGGCGCACCTGTTTCCTTTTCAGGATGGCCCCATGACGGCAGCCAGCTAGGGTTCCGAGAGTTGAGCGTGTCGACAGCCCACCGAGCGACGAGGCCTCGGTACAGGGCCCTTTGACAGCTGAGGCACCGACAGTACCTTTACCCGCTGAGCCACCGCTGCTTCCAGCCTCAACTGCTGACGATGCACATCGCCTTAGTGTACTGTACGAGTTCCAGCACCAGCGACCTCCCAGGATCCATGGGGAGTTGGACCCCCAGGCAGGCGAGGATTGGCTAGAGGAAGTGGTGCGAGTTTTCAGGTTAGTGAGGACACCAACAGACCTCATGGTGATCCTCGCAGTGAGCCTACTGCACACGGCAGCAGGCAGATGGTGGAGCTTGATGCTCCAGGTGCACGATGAGGAATCTCTTCTCTGGAAGAACTTTGAGAGCCTCTTGCTCTCAGAGTTCGTCCCAGCCACCCTCCGTGTGGTGCACATCCCGGAGCTTCTTCCGCTGCGGCATGGCAGCTTGACGGTCACCCAGTACTCAGCGAGATTTACCGATCTCTCGCGCTACTCGACAGATATGGTACGAGACCCATTCTTTCAGGCCCAGACTTTTGAGCATGGAATAAGACATGAGATCAGGGCATCACTGATCTCCCTCAGCATTCCGACCCAGGCAAGAGTACTGGAGCGAGACCTTTTGATCGAGATCTTTCTTGCTGAGCCTTCTTCAGTAGCGAGACCTACCGCAGGGTTGCAGTTAGAAGAGTCTTCTGCAGCAGGCAGTCAACAGATGACTCATGGGTCTAGGCAGACCAGACCCTCAGGAAGAGGACCTCAAGACACTGGCTTAGTAGTGTGGGGCACACAGTGCAGAGCAAGTATTTTGAGAGGAAAGGAATGCTACACATGTGGCGGGCAGGGCCACATAGCTCGTGACTGCCTGAACCGTCGTGCCGAGGAGAAGCAGACGGTTGAGGGGCCACCGAGGCAGATGTAGAGGGTCGACCGTGGCGGTCCGTAGGGAGCAGGCAGATTAGACAGAGGAGCTGGCCGAGCAGCAGGTGGTGGGCGACGCTTTGAGGTCCTACAACCACCACCACAAGGAGGTCCACCCCGACCATAGGGAGCTGGTGGGTAGAGACATGCACAGCTCCAGGAAGCGGAGGCCTACGACCACGGTGCACCAGAGATGATTCGAGGTACTATCTATTTCAATTACACTCTTTTTGTAGTAATTATAGACACAGGGGTGAGTCATTCATTCATTGTCGCTACCCTTGTTCGGAGCTCGGAGATTCCGACAGAGCCGTTGGCTCGATCCTTACGGCTAGAGACTCCTACGGGGGCAAACTCGACGATTACGCACTGGTGTTGGCAGTTTGATCTTACTCTAGGTTGCGAGAGCTTCAGCTGGGATCTTCTTGTAGTGGCGTCGAGGCCTTATGACGTCATCTTGGGCATGGATTGCTTATCTACAGTCCATGCACAGATTGACTGTATTAGGCGCAAGGTGCGATGTGTACGCACCGACGGGAGCAGGTTCACCTTCACCGGCGAGAACGGAGCCTTCACAGCACAGGATGGACTTACACAGAGGAGAGGAAAACCCATCACTAATCAGTTGACTAGCCTCATCCTAGGAGCAGTTGACATGTGGTGTTCTAGTTTTCTTAAAGTGGTCGATCAGTATGCGGACGTCTTTCCTGACGACGTTCCAGGACTACCTCCTCGCAGAGAGGTAGTCATCTATATTGATCTGTACCCCGAGACAGCCCCTATATCCACTCCAGCATATTGGATGTCCCCCGCTGAGCTTCGAGAGCTACAGGTACAGTTGGAGGACTTGCAGGGAAAGGGATTCATCTGACCCAGTGTTTCACCCTGGGCTTCCCTGATATTGTTTTCCAAGAAGGAGGACGAGAGCTTGTGACTTTGTGTCGACTATCGTCGCCTGAACCAGGTGACAGTGAGGAACAAGTATCCACTACCGAGGATTGATGACCTCTTCGATCAGCTCAAAGGAGCTCGGTGGTTCTCAATGATAGACCTTAGGTCAGGCTATCATCATCTCAGAGTTCAGGACGAGGACGTGCAGAAGACGACCTTCAAATGTCGTTATGGAAACTATGAGTTCTTGGTTATGCCTTTTGGCGTGACCAACATTCCGGTAGTGTTCATGGGCCTCATGAACAGTATCTTTCAGCCATACCTCGATCTATTTGTCGTGGTCTTCATCGACAACATTTTGATATACTCGGCGGCGGGGGAAGAGCATGCCTACCACTTGCAGGTTGTACTAGAAACACTCTGAGAGCACCAGATTTATTGAAATCTCTCAAAGTGTCAGTTCTGGATACGTGAGGTCCACTTCTTGGGACACGTCATCTCTGAGGTGGGTGTTGCGGTGGATCCTGCAAAGATCGAGGCAGTGCTAGCTTCGGAGCCACCCAAGAGCGTGATGGAGGTGCGGAGTTTCATGGGACTAGCTGGCTACTACCAGAGATTTGTACCAGACTTCTCCAGAGTTGAGGCACCACTCTCAGCTTTGACGAAGAAGGGGAACCCCTTTGTGTGGTCAGAAATATGTCAGAAGAGATTTCAAGAGCTGAGAAAAATATTTTCCAGCGCCCCTTTCTTGAGGATTCCAGAGGAGGGAGTAGGGTACGTAGTTTACTACGATGCATCAAGGATATGACTCGGATGTGTCCTGATGGAGGAGCGGGCGGTGATCACCTATGGATCACATCAATTGAGGCTGCATGAGCAGAACTAAGCTACCCATGACCGAGAGTTAGCAGCAGTGGTCTTCGCTCTGAAGACACGGTGACACTACCTGATGGGAGAGCGCTTTACAGTTTTTTCTGACCATCAGAGTCTTAGGTACATCTTCTCTCAGAAGGAATTGAACCTAAGACAACGGTGATGGCTCGAGTTCCTCCAGGACTATGAATTTGAGATATTCTATACTCCTGGGAAGGGGAACATTGTAGCCGATGCTCTCAGTAGAAGGACGGGCATTCAACTACTTGAGGAGACGATAGAGCAGCTAGCTGCTTTACAGATATCATTCATAGATAGAGATGGAGAAACCATCCTTATGTCTCTCACAATCACCCCTCCACTACTGCAGTAGGTTATAGAGGCACAACATGGGGATGCTGACTATGAGATGTGGCGTGCGTAGATATCCTAATGAAAGGCACCTGATGGTTTCTCCTTTGGAGCAGAGAATGACGTCCTTTTCAGAGGACGTACCTTGGTAGCAGTTTCAATAACGGGAGGAGGTGCTGAGAGAGTTTCACACTTCTCCATTGGCGGTACATACTGGAGTGGCGAAGATATACCAGGACCTCAGATGACATCACTGGTGGCCAGGCATGAAGAAGGTTGTGGTAGAGTTCGTTTCTAGGTGCCCCACCTGCCAGCAGGTGAAGGCAGAGCATCAGGTACTAGCAGTCTTGGTACATCCCTTGGTGGTCCGGGAGTGGAAGTGGACCGATATATCTATGCACTTCATGACTGTACTTCCATGCACTTCCAGGGGTCATGACTCCATTTCGGTTATTTTTGACCGACTCACCAAGTTGGTCACTTCTTACCCATCATAGAGCAGGGCTCAGTGGAGAGCTTGGGACGTCTCTACGTTCAAGAGATTGTACGACTTCACGATGTGCCATCATCTATCATCTCCGATCGAGATGCTCGCTTTACTTCCCGTCTTTGGAAGGAGTTGTAAGAGGCGTTCGGGACGCAGCTGCGTCTGAGCACCACCTTTCACCCTCAGACAGATGGTCAGACGGAGAGGACCATACAGACTCTCGAGGACATGCTCCGTGCATGTTTCCTTGACTTTGGTCGCACTTTGGAGGACCACCTAACCTTGGTGGAGTTTGCGTACAACATCAGATACCACTCCACCATTAGGATGGCACCATACGAGGTGTTGTACGACCGACCTTGAAGATCTCTTTTTTGCTGGACAGACCCTGGGGAGTCAGCACTTGTGGGACCGGAGATGGTCCATGCCATGATAGAGAAGGTCCAGGTCATCCAAGATTAGATGAGGACAGCTCAGAGTCGGTAGAAGTCTTATACTGACAAGAGATGGAGGCCACTAGAGTTTGAGGATAGCAACCACGTCTTCTTGAGTGTCTCACCTCGATGTGGATTACGGAGATTTGGATGAGGTGGAAAGTTGTCTCCATGATTCATCTGAACATTCCAAGTCCTCAACAGGATTGGCGAGGTGGATTATCGCCTGGCTCTACCACCTCAGTTGCACCGGGTGCACGACGTCTTCCAAGTATCCCAGCTAAGGAGATACGTGCACGACCTGACACATATCATTGACCATGGGGAGCTGGACGTGGATGATGGGGAAACTTTTCGGAGGTCCCGGTGGAGATCGAGGATCAATAGGAGCGGGTCCTATGTGGATGATCGATTCCTCTAGTGCGTAGTAGATGGAAACACGAGAACCTCCAGGAGAGTACTTTGGAGCAGGAGGCTCAGATGTGTACACAATACCCACATTTGTTTCCCTAGTTTTTATGTATCTTTATGGGGACGTAAAGCCCTGAGGTGGGAGTGATGTAAAGACTCTTAAAATAGAATGGAATTTTTTTCTTAATTTTCTTTGGAATTTTACAAGAGCGCAGTTTCTGACGGTACCTGATTCCGAGGCCCGGTGTGCCCAGAATCATTTTCGGAAGTTTGGCTCGGGTACGTTCAGTGAACGAACGAGTGAGTTTTTCTCACTGTTGAACCGGTGCTCGGAATCGAATTCCAAGGGAACCTATGGAAGATAAGCACCCGTATTTTCTTAGAAACGCCTTTTTCCAGAGTTGTGTTTGCTCGGGTGTGGTTTTTAATTTTTTTTGGTGTTAAGTTAAGAAATAAAATAAAAGTGGTGCAACACTTTATTTTATTTCACTTAAAGCCACTTAAAGCCACTTAAGCTAAGTTATGCGGATCATGTGGGACCCACAATATCCTACCCACTTGGTAGGATATTTGTGAGGTGGGGCCCGCACGTGCCCCACCGTTTCATCCCTCCTAAGTAGCGCACCCGCAAAAACCCCCTTTTTAAATAAAGTCAACCAGTGCGTTTACTTAAATACTAAACACCCCTATTAATTGGGAGGTTAATTTGTTGCAATTAATTCATTGAATTAATTTTTTCGTTACTTATCATTGATTTTCAAATTGTCGGCATGGGAATAAAATAAGACCAACACTTTTTGTTGAGGGGTTTCTTGTTGAGAGGATTCGGGGAAAGCTCTAAGGCTTGAAGATATTCAACCTCCTTCGCTGAAGAACGCGAAGAACTCATCGTCGCCGACGAAGAACGCCGGCCTCCGACGAAGGGCGACAAGGAACGCCGAACCCTCGGAGATCGACGACATGACACCCTGTACCGCAACGCCGACGATCCTCCTCCCACGACGCTCCTTCCGTGACGAATGCTCGTGTGACAACAACGTTGAGGTAGGGGGTTTTCTTGTGATTAACTCCATCGTTTTCCACTTCCATTTAAACCGCCTGTTATCGCATTAACGAGAGGAGGTCAGACCGAATGAACATGGCCGACACTCCTCCCATTTTGGTTGTTGATTTTTGATGCGAAGAACAAGGAAACGCAGTGCCGAAGCACCGTGCAGAGATTGTAAAAGGGAGAGCGGAGAAACGTGGTGCCACCGCACCAATCCATGCGAAGCAACAAATCCGCGGCGCCGTCGTGCCACACCATAGAAGATGAACAAAGGACATGGAGCCATCGCGCTGCGCTGGAGGACCTCAGAAGCACCGCGGCCGGAGTGGGGCCGCGGTGGAAGGGAATGGCGCCATCGTGCCACGCCGGACTGACGAAGGTCGCGGCCAGTTCTGGGCCACGGAGATACAAGGGAACCGGCGGCCGACACCGGGCCACTGGCGTCAGAGCAAGGGGACCGACCCTTGCCTGTCTTGTGGCAGAGCAGCCTGCCGGCCGGTGTGAGCTAGCCGGTTCGAGGAAAACTCCGGGGGTCATAACCCCCGGCCGGCCAGCCGTGCGGCCCCATAAAGGGGTCGCGGTTTCCTTCACGCGGGGGAAGCGCCCCCGCACCTGAAATGGCTCGGCCGTTCGGCCGAGCCCCTGGTCAGCGCGCCACGCGCCGGGCGGCTACCCTGGCCGGTCTGCTAAACCGGGCCAACCGGGCCGGACCGGGCCGCGCCCAAGCGGGCTGGACCCGGACCCAGTTCGGGTCGACCTGGTTCGGGCCGACCCTGGGGGTATCGGGCCGGGTCGGACCGGGCCCGAAACCACTATTACCAAACCTTTTTTGTTCTGTTTCCCATAACATGATCTACGAGCCTCCGATCGATGCACCGTAAATTGCGATGATATCCTTGGATCGAGACGGTAGTTTCGGTATATCATATTCAGCGTTTCGGGGCACTTTGGATTCGGCCGGGTTGGTTTGTACACGAAACCAACCGGGACCTCGGAGAGGAAACGCTCATAACATGAACTCCGAACATTCTATTGGTGTGCCGCCATCTTTGATTGATTCCTATTAGTGAGACAGATCTTTTGGATTACTCTTCCCGAGGTTTGAACGTAGGTGGAGGACGTTCGGGTTGGTTTTGACTTAAAAACCAATCGGGCCTCTCGGACGAAAAATCCAATAACTCTCAGACCGGGCGTCTGATTGACGCGCCGTCTGCGATGTTGAGTTCCTGTTGAAGATACAGAACTTTTGGATACATCAACTATGGACTATGTGTCAGTTGATGTATCAGCCTCTCGGCTCTTGGAGCGGACTCTCTCGTACAAGCTTGTTGTGTGAAGGAACCCTAGAGCGGGCTGCTACTAAGACGACGATTGTACAGAGATCCTCATTGGATTCGACGACAACGATTACAACACTCAGTGATTCTACGTGGATTAGTGCGTCAGATCTTGTGTGGGTCTGATCCTATGTGGGTCAGCGCTCAGCAGTTCTGTGTGGGCCATCGCCTACAGATCCTGTGTTGGTACGATCCTGTGTGGGTCTTTGCGGGGGTTAGTTACCTATCGATCCTTTGTGGGTCAGATCCTTTGTGGGTCAATGCGGAGGTAAGTTACCTATAGATTTTGTGGGACAGATCATTTGTGGGTCATTGCGAGGGTTAGTACCTATCGATCCTTTGTGGGTCCAACGTCTTAGATGAATCAGTGGCTATATATGATCATCTCTATCGTCATATGAAGAAGTATACCTGTGTGAGCTGAATCCTGTTTTTCTTTACTATGTGGATTGTGTTGTGCTATCTTGTGTAGATTTACGTTTTGCTTTCCTGTGTGGACTGGGTTGTACTTGAGCTTGGAAGTTGGAGCGTATTGGAAATTGATGACTTAGGTATATGTATGGGAATATACCTAAGCAGTGTCGGATGTTACATCGTGATTGTATCCTTCTTTTGTGGTTTATCCTTTGTGGATTCTGGGAGACCATCAGAGGTCTTGGGGTCCCTACTGAGTAGCTTATACTCAGCCCTACACGGGCTATGCCCCCACTACGTTGTGTTGGTTGTAGACGACGGACATCGCTGATCGTGGTGGAGGCTAGTGGAGTAGGATGGTACCTGGAGGTGACTACTGGGCAGGACGTACTCGGAGCGGATGGCTGGACCCCAGGATTTATGGAGGCCATCTGTACTCACCCTTCAGGTGGGACTTCCAGTGGACGGCTCGACGTTGCGGCTTTACATTCAGTTGCTGTTTTTCCTTTCCAGTTCAACTTTACTTTCAACTTGGGTTTGTATACTGGCCCACATACTTTTCCGCACTTACTATTGTATCCAGTTTTTACTTAGTGTTTACTTCTACTGCTTTCTTGCTCGGTGGTGATTGTTTACATTACAATGGAAATTCTTTCCCTTTTTACCGAGATTTATGCCTTAGTGCTAGTCTCCATCCCCTGGCCTATGGAAGGCGGGATTGGGGTAGTCACGGCACGGGCCTCGAGGATGGGTCGTGACAATATAATTTATTTAAACAACTATATCATTATATTCCATTCATGGTTTTTAATTTTGAAAGAAAACGATGGTGTTAGGTTTTTTCATAACTCAATTATATTTCAATGAGTTGGGATGATTAGTTGTTTAATGCAGATTATCTATCTTTAGTAATTTTATCTTATGACTTTTCAAAATATAATTTATAATTTCATATAAGTGTATTTAAATTTCACTCTCCTTAAATTATTTCGGATGGATTTTCACTTCACGGAATATGATATTCATAAGTGGTTTTCTTGATTCAGATTCCATTATTATGATATAATTATTAATCATTGACCATTGGTTTATAAAATAGTTTTAATATATTTTAATATCATATTATACCTCTTTCTCTGCATATGAAAAAATAAAACTTTTAATTAGTTTTTTACCATGATTAATTTATTTCTCAAAAAATATATATTGTTAAGAATAATTATCAACCTATTTAATGGAACATTCTATTCCATGTCTATATTTTACCTTCCCACATGGATTATAATTTATATTTTCAGACCTATGTATGTTTTATTTCATGTGAAGATACTATTTTATCCTATATTCAAAAAGAAGTACTATTAAGTATTTTAACAATGTGTAAATTAAATGATGATATTTAAAAATATTACAATGATTATACTTCCATGATTTTTATTACCTTATACGCCATATTTTATTGATATAGTTATTACATAAAATTCCATAATCCATTATTGAAGGTTATTTTTTCTTAAAATTAATTATTTTTCATAAACGATCACATCACCTTTTTAAAAATAACTTTTAAAAGTGACTCGTAAATGTGTCATTTTATAATAATGTTGTAAATGATTTCTATAATATATTTTTACTGAGTTTTAATGAAAACACATTCTTTTTTCCATTACGATCATTCCATTTAATGAATCTTTTTTTACATGCCTTAAAAACGATTCCTAAATAAACACAATTCTAATTGATTCTAAAATTAAAAAGGGTATTTCCTAATAATTTTCAAAGTGATTTATCGATTGATCTTGAAAATGTCTTTTTCATTTATTTTGACATCCTCCATTATAATTATGGTACACTGGTGAAAATTTAAATTAACAGTAAATATTATTTCTCTAAATGTATTATATATTGTTTTAGGAATTGTTTTCATGATACGAATCTCTTTTCTATGGTTTAATTAAGTAATGTTTGATGTATAAATGATTTCCTATTCCAAAGTAACCCATATATATATATATATATATTTGTGTGTGTGTGTGGATTATTATTATGTGACAGATAGGTCTTATATAACACTTCAATTCATTGGGAAAAGCATTAAATCTAATGAGATAGTAAATGGAGAAGAGTTGTACTACATGATCCACCAATGTAATGGGAATTGAGGCTTGTTTTTACTAAGAGAAGCATTTATTGAATCCTAATACACCATGGGAAATATGTGGTGAAACTTTATCCTCCAAGGGAAATTGGTTGTGAAGAATTATCAATCAAGTGTAAGAGGTAGTGATTCATTGTCCACTACGAGAAACATGTAGTGAATCCTGTTCCAATAAGGTAAAAAAAGTAGTGATTTATCATACACTAATGTAAAAAGGATGTGATTATTTATCCAATACATTATGATTCCTATGATTATTATTATTCCACATTTATATGTTATGTTCATATGATTATAATCCATAGAAAATTTTTATTACATCACAATTTTTTTAATGGTGTATGCTTATCCATATGAGATTGCATATCCTTATATCCTAACATATAGATAACTCTTATTATTTTATAATATTGTTAATAAAATATTTCTACCATGGTCATGTAATTATAAACATGTTTCATAAAACCCTTGAGGATTGGTGATGATATTTTCCCTCACTAATATATTGATCTCACCCTTTTATTTGGTTTCTATTCTCAATGTTAGGAACATGAGTATAACCGATGAGGAGTCTAAAAGGGGTTTGCAATAGTTTTATTATAGGGAAATATATACAAGTTTTGTAAATTAATTTTCTTTTTTAGTTGATACTCAAAGATAATAAACCTTAATTTCATGGGATTGTGTGATTAATGTGATAGATAATGTTTATCTCTTTGAAATGATGTAAAATAAAGTAATTTTTAGCTTGTATCATCTCAATTAGTAAAGAAGTCGTTATTTAATGTATGCATTTTCTACATTCGACCGAGGAGTGTAGGTTTTGGGAACCTTAGGGAGAGATCCATTAATTCATGGGGTGAGGGGGTCATCCCATGTAAATGATGAAGGAATAGTTCAAAATCAAGTTAGTAGGGGTAATGTTCAAATAGTTAATACAAACATTTTAAAACCTATACATATCATATGGTTTCCCAAAATTTTTTCCAACCATACGAGTCACCCCTTAAGAAAAATATGAGCTGAATATTATTCCCTATAATAACAACATAGTTTCACAAACTATGTAGAGACTGTGAAAAATAAAATTTGATGGTTCTATATTTTTTTACATGATCATTCATAACATTGTAAAAATCACGCATAGCTCAATAACCTAGCTTGACTTTGAATATCTTATCTTGAATTACCAAAAACACATGATGAATCAAGAAAACATAAAATAATATATAAATAAAGGAAAAAGTAATATGTGTGGTGTTTCAATCTCCCCACTAGGTTAATTTTTATCCTCTAGAATGTCTAGAATAATATGGAAGACAAGAGGGGAGAAAAATACACACTTCGTGGATGAAGTTGGATGGAAAAAGAAACTATATATAACATATCATAAAGAAGAAATTTTTTAAAGGAATAAAACCTCTAAAAATAATATGTAACATAAATTAAAAAAAAATTCTCTAAAAATATCATCATTCAACAAGAGACACAATAGAAAAAAGAGGTGGAGACCACTCAAGGGTCTCCCCACCATTTATAATTTCAATAAATGGTGAGAATAGGAAGAAATCACCTACAACATACACACTAATCGAAAATAAAAACATCCAAAATTACATAATAAGTAATGAAATTATACCATCTATAGGCATAACCATTGAAAAAACATTAACTTTGAAAATGGACCCAAACTAAAGATAACAGAACATCCTTAGGACAATATTTTCATTATCATAATCCATGTATATTACCATTATACCCATGAATATCAATTAAAAAACAAACTTCAATAAGAAATAGCATGACTACCTGAACTAGTTCACCATACTCAATGGGAAAACTAGGAAAACTAATCCTGAATATCTTCCTATGGTGATTTCAAAAAATTAGAACCATTTTTGTTGAGTGATCAGCATCCCAAATGAAACAATCGTCCTTGATACAGAGGAACTAACTCTTGTGGGTACATACAAATTAACATATTCACATAGCGATAGTACTCATCAATAAAAATAACCTTAAATGTTTCTTTTAATTTAATTGGAATATCTTCCAATTATATCATTCATATTATTTCTCCTATGTTTTATGATTATTATGTCATGATGGTTATGAAACCTATTTCATTTCAATGTGTGATTCTATGATGAAATCTTTATGAAACACATTACATTAAAAGGATTCTGATAAAATGTACGGTTTATGATATTATTAAACACACACAAAAACACAAACACACACACACACACACACACACACACATATATATATGATTTTCATTATTTGATCGGTAATACCTATATCTCCCAAAAATTGATTGGGTAAATATTGATTCCTCAAGAGATAAACAGCTCTAGAATAGGGAGTGAAACCTATTCCGTAAAGGACTATGTCCACTATGGAAGTCTTGGGAGTGAACTTTGACTACTAAGATGTTTTAGGGAGGGAAATAAAATCCATTGTGATAGTCTTGGAATTGATCCATGACTGATAAGGATATGATTCCCTATAGTTTTTTGTATTCCAAAATTTCATGTCTTATGGTAATATTGTCCTCTTATGGATCATGTTATTTGATTTCATTATAATTTATATCTTTTAAACTGCTGTGATTCATGCTATGAATCAATATTATAATCCATGATAAATAGGATATGATTTTAAAATGATAATATCTTATTCTTATACCCCTTTTATCATTTGAAACTGTTATAATCATTGATATATCCCTTGTTTAACCTTACTGATCATTTTATCTTACCATTTATTATTTTTCCTTTTACAAGTTATGAAGAATGGTTTTATGTAAGATATTTCTATGATGTTTGATATTAAAAAGATATAAGTTTGAGACGATATATAAATATTACGAACCTATTTTCTATGTTTCTATGCATCCATAAATACTAGACCTATACAATTCCTTCATGGAATGTTATTTTATATAAAAAATATTCATCTATTTTAATGTAATATCAATGTATTAAAAGTATGGGTTAAAATAATTATTATCGTAGTATGTTTTTGTTAAAATTTTGGAATCTAGGATGAGAAAACTTTAGTGAGAACCCTAGGGATAAGTCTAAGTGTAGGATAAAATCCTAATGTTTTAGTAATGATCATAAATGACTTATGTTAACCCTGATGTGTCATAGATTAATGTGACATGACATAGAAAGCCTATAAAAGATTATTCATGATTATTTGGTTTTCCAAAATGATTATTGTTTATCAAATTATTCTATTTGTCTTTATTAAATTCCAAGAACTTCTAGGATTCTGGTTAAAGATGATATATAATTGAATTATTGTATTCATGAGCAACTAAATGAATTTATGGATAGAATGTAAAAAAAATTATTATTTCTAACCATCTATCATGTTACAAGATTGAAAATATAAATTTTTTTCAGTTCCCTATCAAACCTAATAAGTTAAATATATAATTTTAGAAAGATCATGGATGAAAGAAGATTCATATTTCAATATGATTATAATATCGGAAGATGAGTTCAAGTGAATGTCTAAGAGAAACAGGAATATGTTTTGAGTGTGGAAAACAAGGACATAATGAATGTAATTTGTAAGGAAAATAAATTTTTTAATTGATACAATGCATGAGAATAATGTAATCACTAAGTTATCATCAATGGTTGAGTTTATTAAATGTGTAATGTATAGGAATTATGAATATCTATGTCCTAGAGGTAAAAATTGAGAAAACAATCATAAATTTTATATAGGTAATGGTTTTAATAATGACGATGAAGATACTATGAATGAGTTATAAAAGGTACAGGGACGTTATAATAATATTTATTATTTTAAATTTACAAAGCATGGTTAAATTTATGTTAAATAGTACTAATATATGATTCGTATTTCATATAATCTGAATGAAGAATTGGTGAATAATATGATGAATCTTAGTAAATGGTTTAAGAAGGAAGTGGGATGACTAAGGTCTTTAAAAATTTGGATTCAAGAATAATTTTGTATAAGAGTTATACTAAATAAATATGGTTATAAAAACATAAAACATATACGGATTGTTCTGTAATAGTTTTACATTAAGGATATGAAACCATATTTCTTATAGTACTAATAAATAAAAATGTTATTTAGTAGTACAATGATATTTTTGGAGAGCACATGATTAAGGAAAAGGTAAGAATTAATATATACCTAATGTTGAGTTAATACTGTTTATTTGGGAGAAAGATATTTTTATCATTGATAGCATTTTTAACCATGAAATTGGATGGTGATTTGATATAAAATTGATTTAGGCCATCTTTTATTAAGCTTATTTCATTTTAATTTTTATGGTATATATTCAATAATTTGTGAACTTATTTGAGGAATATAGATTCTGTTAATTTTTAGAAGAATATATGTGTTCATGTAAGGTTTATATAATGTTTATGGATACAATAATGGGTTTATATGTTTACTTTTTATCATTTTTATGGGAAAAACACCCCTTTCTTAATGTTTTTACTTTTGGGATTTTGATGTTAAAATTTTACTGAGTTTTAGGAAGAATAATTTATTGAGGTAAAATACTATTTAGTGTTGTTATATGATTTTATGTTAAATTAATTATAGATGATTGATGATTTCTTTAGATATATTTATAGTAAATTTATGCATTAACTTTCATTTCAGTATCTAAATTTTAATCATGATATTTTGCTGAATTTTTTTACATTACAAGATTATGTAGTGATTTATAAAATAAATTAATGATATTTATGAAATATTTCATTGGTTTGAGATAAATATAACACTTAAGCTCAACATTTAATTTATAATGAATGATAATGTGGGATTATTACCATTAAATTTTATAAAATATAATCTTGATGGTATATGATAGACTTTATGATTAAAATATTCTTTAATGGAGAGGTTATTGAGGTAAATGTGAATTTGGAGATTAATATAGTATTTCATCTTATAAAGGTATATCAATTTGTATAATTATCTTATGATAACCTTTTTTGTTTTTTTTCATTCATAATATATTAGGAATATCATGACCAGATTTATGATCTGTTAGAATAAGAGTTTAGTGCAGCAGACATAAATAAATTTCTCAAAAGATTCTTTGTTTAGATGGTGGTGGAAATTGATTAAACTATGAAAATATAATTTTAAACAAATAAAATTTCTTTATTTTATTAGTATATATGTTAAATTAATTCCTAAACTCTAGGAAAATTATCTTAAGACGATAGTTTGTTCCTATAACCTTCAATTCTGATGAATTTATGGTCTTTTAACCCCTTATTGATTAATGGTTTGGTGGTTGTAAACCATCTCCTTTATGTGTTATATATCACTCTCTCTTTGTACTTGGGTGTTAAATTATAATCAATTTTCATTATTTCACTTTCCACTGATGATCTCTTATATGGAAACATAGTTTTCTGGTGAAATTCATACTTCTCTTCCCCTATTTTTTATATAATACTTTATCAATGCTTATTATAATGAGAAATTTCTATTAAATACTTTTCAAATATCAAAACATTAGTTACAGAGAACATGTTAAAATGGATATGTAAAAATATATTAAACTGTTGGAGAATGTAACACTATTATATTTTATACCAAAAACATTATATTTGATAGAATATACAACACGCAACAACGAATATAATCGAACCATGAAGTATTATTCTTTTAATATGATCATTATAACCTATCTGTTAAATTAATGGGAATAAATAAGATTAACTACATTTTAAAATATATAAAATTAAACTACTAAAAATAAATATATTGATTAATATTTAGGAAATAAGTATTTAATTCTTATAAAAGTTGTATTTAGCTTTGAAAAAATTAGATTTCCTTAAAAAATGTTATTTAATGCTTTTGTGAGAAAATATAATATTTAATTCTTAAAACATATATAAATTTTATTCCAAAAAATTTTCTACATTTTTAAAATAATTTTATCAAAATTATATAACAGTGAATTTCCAAGATTTTTCTAAAAATATTTATTTAATAGTAAATAGTGAAAAATAATGATTTAATAGAAAACTGTATTTTGTTTCAAATACCTACATGGTTTAAATTTATAAACATTTTATTCCAATTATAATTAATAATATTAAATTTTAAAAAATTCAAATTATTTTTAGTAGAATTTATTTTATGTTGGAATTATGAATAAAAACATTTTTTATAAAAACATTTTGTATGGACGTAATTTATTTTATTCATAATAAATTAAATTAATCACTATTTATGAATTAATTTAATTTAATTTAATTTAATTTAGATATTATATGTTAAATAATACTTTTTTCATTCATTAAATATTGTTTCAAGGTATGATATTAGAATAAACAAAGTTTTATGCATAAAATTCATTTTTCTAAATTGTTGTTTGCATCATCTTTTGCTTTATTATTTTAAAACTAATTATGTAATATTATAGAAATTTAATTTTAGAAAATTTAATCTACATTTTTTTTAAATCATATGTTTCAAATTTTTTAAATGCATCCATTTTATATATAGGTAATATGAATAGTAACTGTGGAAAAATTTATCAATTCAGGAAAAGGTGAATGTGGTTAATCTAGGTTATAAATAAGTGACAAGACCATAATTCATTATCCTAAATTTTTAATGAATTTCATTCTACCCTTATCACATTTAAATTTAAATTGAGTTTTTTAGTAGTTAGTTTTTCTAGGATAATGACATATATATTATTTAAATCAATGAAAGTTAAGAAAATATCACTCTTTTAATTTTAAATACATCTAATGTGTCGATATTGGAAAAAAAGAATATTTTGAATGAATATATGTTACTAAATTTAAGTTAATAAAAATAATTACATTATATAAATTTATTTATAATTTTTAAAAAATATATAATTAGTTTTAATTATTATGCAACATCGATGCTGTATTTCTCCAATTAATAATATATATATAATGATTTTTAAAATATTGAATGTAATATATTTTGAATAATTTAATGTGTTAAATAAATTTTTTATATTAACATGGCATATTATTGTTATGTTATATAATTATATTCTAATTGTAACTTTTTTATTTATCTCTTTTATGTCAAAGAATATTATTAGTATCTAAAATTTAAATAATGATATTTTAAGAATTATTTTTATTAAATTAGTAAAAAAATATTAAAAATATTAAAATGAGATAATTTGGATTTTATATGGTTTAAAGTTTATAAATTGCCAATTTATGGGCCAATTTTCACCTTATATGTAAAAATTATATCCCTTTAATATTGATAATATTGTTACATTATTGAAAATTAAAATTTGTTAACTAATGGTTAATAAAATATACAATGTTTAAAATTACACTAAAATTGTCTAAACTCTATTTTCTTATTGGACTTAAAGGCTATCATACATTATCTTTGAATATCTATCAATTTGGATGATTTTTGCTTTTTAATTAATTTATGATAATTTATTCATTTGGAAAATTACCAAAGTTCCCCTCGCCTCAATTATAAAACAAAACCTCCTCCCTCATTTCTTCACATCACTTTTTTCTTATAAATCGACCAATATATTCAAATTTATATTCTAAACATACCTATACACATTATATAGGTTTCCATCTTCCCAAAAGTCCGACCCTAGTGCCCTTTAGAGGAGATATAAAGGAGTTATTTCAATGAAAAGGTAACTACCTTAACCAATCACTTTCATTTATACACATCATTAGCTCGTCTGAATATATGCTATTTATCATAAATAATAAATTAAATATCCTAACTATTCTGAAATGGTATAGTTATTATTAAAACACCATTATACAGCCTCTTTCCCATCAAATGATGAGTTAAACCCTCGCTTGTGCGTACGTACGACTTAACTTCTCCATGTAGTGGTATAATTTATTTTTCATAAGTATATTTTATGGATGTATATTATGATTTTTTAATGTATTTATATGAATTGTTTTACATAATTATGATTTTTGAATTATAATATCACATCTTCTTTTTTTCTTTATAGTCCATTAGAAAATGATAATGTTGCTCATGCGTACGTGTGGAATACCACCTCCACGAAGTGATGTGATTGGTTTTTAATTTCCATTTTACATGGATGGTAATAAGGATAGATATAATGAATAGATATGATATATATAAAATTTTAATTATTCTATAAATGTGAATAATTATTTATATAACTTTTTTTCCATCTATCAATGAATGAGAACAAATTCATGTGTATGTACGGTCTACCGTCTCCATTAACAATATAATTAATTTTTCTTTCTATATTTTTTATTGATGAATAAAAAAATATATATAATGTATATATATTATATTAATATCATGATTAAAATATTGAATATTATGTATATATAATTAAGTTTTAGGGACCATGACTACAAAATTTAAATACTTATGATAAATGAAGTAGTTAACACCCAAAAATCTATATTTTAACAAATTATTGATAAAATGGGTGTTGAAATTTTATAAAGGGGTAATATATGATATTATAAGTATTTTAATTATTCTAATATATAATTATGATAAATTTAAATTCATTATACATTAGTTCTTATTTCTTTCTATATAATGGGAACTCAATGAATGGGGTTTTTTCTAAAAAAACTCATTGTTTATTAGGATTGTTTATGATTAAGTTTCCAATGATGAAATATTATGATATACTAATCGAGAAACTCATAAAAATTTTTATAGTATGGTTATTTCTTGAAAATACATTTTTTTCCTTTCATTTTCCTCATCCAATGTAATCAAGAGGCCAAAAAGATGTTTTATAAAGAATATTTGACTTCATTTATCACGTCAGTCAAATAAAATTATTCCATTTACATGTTTTCTATAAAAAATTAAAGAAATTTTTACAATTCTACAATGATTTTAGAATGTCATTTTTCCCATGTTTTATTATTTACATTTTTTTGAAAGGAATTTTATTTCCATTTTCCAAATTAGTTAATTTCTGAATTTTATGAGAAAATTATAGAAGGATTTTTTTTACATAAATGAAAGGAAACCAATTTCCCACCATCAGGGACAATAAATATTTTGAAGCATCATTTACGAGTTCCAATGGATATTTTCAATGAACTTTTTTTCATATTATTTTTGAATTTTTTATTTTTTAATGATGTTACTTCAAAGTTGAAATTTTATTTTCCTTGGGAATTTTTTAATAAACTTTTGATTCATTAAAATTAATAGCATTAAATTGTTCTTATAATATAATTGTAATATGATACCATCCTTATACTTTCACTAATATTTTATGTTTATTATGTCATGATGTTTATGTAACTTGTTCTTCTTCCATGGGTAATGCTATGATGAAATATTTAAGAAATAAATTTTTATGTGTTAGGATGTGATCAATGGTTTATGGTCTTGTGGCACACATATTTATGATTTTAATTTTGTTATGGGTGGGACTTATATATCCATAATTGGGTAAATATTGATTTCTCAGGAGATAAATAGGACTAGAATGGGAAGTGAACCCAGTTTAGTAAGGGACTTTGTCCGCTATGATAGTCATAAGAGAAAACCGTGACTTATACATCTCTTTAGAGAGTGAACCCAGTCCACTATGATAGGATATGTATTGATCCTTAACTAATAAAGAAATTATTTTATATGATTATGTCTGTGTAAAAATTCCATATCTTATTTCATTGTTATACTCTCATGGATTATGTTCATTTATACCTTTTTGATTATTTTCTTATTAATTGAAAATATTTATTCCATGAAGCAATATTATGATCTATGATATGCAATGTATGGTTTTAAAATATTAATATCTTGTTCTCATACACTTTTCTCATGTTATGCTTATATAATCATTGATATATCCCTTGTTTATCCTTATTTTGAATCGAAGCTCCCCCTTTATTATGTTTCCCTTCCTAAGTTATGAAGAATGGTTTTATATATGTTATATATATGAATAGTGAAATTTATGGATATCTATGTAGGGGATGGTGTAGAACTATTATAAACCATTTTATGTATCCATGTGTCCAAATATAATAGGCCTATATGAATAAGGTATGGATCATTATGTTATGTAAATAATATTTATCTATTTATATTTAATATCTAGTTATGAATAGTATGGGTCTCTAAATTATGAATTTAGATCATTATTATATATTTTAATATTTCAATCCATTAAACATTGATGAAAAAGTCTTCATCCTTTCCACACACTGGGAACATACCCTTAGTTCTCCTCAGATACCTAAGTATAACCTTAACTACATACGAATTTTGTTAACCATTGTCAACTTCATATCTTCCTACTATACTCATAGTGTAAAAAAATTTAATCCTTATACTTAACATTTCATACATGATTGATCCAATCATATAGGTGTATGGGATATTACACATTTTCTCTTTTTTATTATGTATGTAGTCACATTTTCTTAGAATGATGTATACAATGTAACACTGGATCCAATCATCTCTTGGATTGTTCCATACAGAATCTATTTAGTATCTAGTAATATATATACTTATAAATAGTCCAATATGTCTCTTAAATCTATCATGAATTATCTTTATCTCATTAATGTAGGCTGATTCACATAAGTCCATCTTTGAGACACACTAAT
Source organism: Viscum album (assembly GCA_963277665.1). Classification (NCBI taxonomy): domain Eukaryota; kingdom Viridiplantae; phylum Streptophyta; class Magnoliopsida; order Santalales; family Viscaceae; genus Viscum; species Viscum album. The sequence continues at coordinate 1,016,802,646 of OY728141.1, read as the reverse complement.
TTAATAAGACTTTAATATACTATAAGGATAATATTTCATCTCTAATAAGTACTATGTAGTAAAAATAAACTACTAGGATAATGACTTCATTCCAACTAAACCTCTTATAAACACGTGACATGCATTCATTCTTAATGAAGCCAAATTATTTTATAGCTTCATCAAACTAAATATTCAATGGCCAGGATGCATTCTTCAGTCTATAAATGGATCCCTATAACATGAATACAGTTTTGGTAACACCGAGAGTAAAAAAAATTCTGTTTGTGTAATGTAGAATTCTTTTTCAAGGTTCCCACTTAAGATGGATATTTTGACATCTATCTTCCTAATTTCATAGGTATGAAAATCTATTATATCAAGTATAATTATCAGGGATTTATATATTCCTACAAGTGAAAAGGTTTTATGACATTAAAATCCTTGATGATTTTTAAACCTTTTAAATATTAATCATTCTTTATGAGTATTCGATTTTACTTTAATTTCTGATTTTATCTTGAATAACTATTTTCACCAAATTTAATTTACCTAAATAGGGACATTCAATTGAACCCAAAAATGGTTCTGATTCTTGGAATCCATCTCATAATTCATATACTTTATCCATCATGCAGCTTCTAAGATCTCTACATACTCTGTATATTAATGAAAATCATTATTGTTAATAAATAATGTGTCACCATTCTCAGTTACTAGAAAATTACACATTTTATCTGAATAACATCTCTAGTCCACCCACATAGTACATTTATTTTTGGAACACTATATTCCTTTAGTATTTGTGAAATATTATTATGAAAAACTCTTTTGTATATTGAGAATCAACTTCATCAAAATTAATCTATCTCTCACTATCCTTCTTGAGGATGTAATATGTAACAACAAAATTGGTTTTTATTTCATTAGTTTCATTTTTAAGGGTTTTTATATATATTATAATCTTATTCAATTGGTAATCTCTATAAATATACACTACATTCCCCATAGTGCTATTATGTATCATGAGATGGCCATAAAAAAGGCTCCCATACCAATTCCCATTTATTACACAACAAAATTTTTGTGACCTAAAATAATTCATATGATATTTTTATTTCCACCTTATTTAGTACACGGTTTTGAATTTATATTACAGTATATATTTCATAATTCCTTAAGGATAATAGAAGACCTACATAAATCATCATCATCTATACCATTTGAAGCATGGTGTTGTTCTTCTTTTCACTAAAACAATTCCACAATAGTGTATTAGGTGGAGTGAGTAGTGGTAGAATCCAAAAAAATATAATATAAACTCGATAAAATCTTGGTTAATATATTCATATCCTTGATATGTTTAAATATTTTCTATATTCAATCTAATTTAATTCTAGAATTCATTTTTTAATTATTTTAATTTTTAAAAGGACTCTAACATATACCTCATTAAGTATATTTAGTCATATCTAATTAAGTCATTGTTAAATATTATGAATTAAAATTTCCTACCTTTACCTTTTTCTTGAAAAGTTCCACACAAATCAATGTGTACTAATTCTAAATGTTCTATTGACAATTTACCCTAACTTTAAAAAGTTTGTTTGTCCATCCTTCATTTTAAATAAGCATGAAATACTTCATGTTGTTTTAAATCAAAATAGATAAGAAAAAAATCTTGATTAATATTTTTAAGATACTTCTCATTTATTTGACCAATATAATGATGGAAAAAATGTATTTTAAATGAATCATGAAAACATTATTTTTTTTTATCAATTTACAAAAAATTATTAACATAATACATAAATGTTATTATATAAATGTGGCATACCATAACATATTATGTCTTTCTAAAAGAAACAAATCTTACATCCAAACATTAAAATAAAAACATGTTTACATGATACATAAATTATGTTCTTGGTAAGGGTTGGAACATTTTATCAATATTTTAAAATAAAAATCATTCATGATGCAGATATGAGGTGGTAATCTCCTATAGAAAATGTAAATAAGTCATTATCCATTAACACCTAAAATATTCACCTCTCCTAAGTAAATTTTCTATATTAACAATTTTCCTTCTAATTGAATACAAATGTAAGCACCAAATGAAATATCAAATAACCAAACTATATATATGAAATTATTTCTTACAATAACAAACATTCTTAATTTTTCCATGTTCTTCTTCTGGATATAGTATTTCTTGTAGTATCCAAGCTTACCAAAGGAAAAATATATTATGTTTTATTCCTTTTCATTATACTAAATCTTCTCTCCCTTAGAAGGATGGTGATTGAGATCTTTTGTTATATAGGGATTCATGGGATCATTATCCTTGTTCATCATTATTATAATCATGATAATGAACATAGGGTTTTCACACACCATCTTCTTTTTAATATAAAAAATTAAATTAATAACTTATAAAATATTTTTCTCTCTATTTTTCATGTTGTAATTAACACTTACACTATAAAATCCATTAGGTAATGAGGATATAAGTAGATCTATGTGAGAATAATCATTGATAATAATGGTCATTTTTCTAAGTTCTCTAACTAGCCAATCATCTTGAGTATATCTTTCCCAAATGGCACCAACTCTCCATGCTTACATGTGAATACTACACTGGAGATCTCATATCTATATTTTATTAACTTCTCATGATAATGATCATAAAGGGGATAAATGATATTATAAACATTTATATCCTTATATTTCTTTATAATATTACTATACATAGAGGATAGAATGAAACATTGGAAATCCATAGCATCTTCATTCTGTCTCGTTTATAGATATACTTCTTCCTCATTAGCCTCTTTAGAAACTGACTTTGTAAGTGGAGTTTCCAACATGTATAATTTTGGTTTATAGCATAGTATAACATGTATGACCCCAAAACATTATTAGAAATCCAAGATGGTGATAAATTCATACTTAAATAAATTATTTTATTTATCTCCCACAATTTTTCAAAACCCAATATCACACACCATTGGATTCAGAATATATTTTTTCATAGCTATTATTGTGTAGTGTATCCTGTGTCAATCCTCGTATCCTATAAAGAGTACTTACATGCTATTGGAAAGTATTTTTGGTAATATTTACATTCTCATTGAATTAATTCGATGCTCCATGACCAGTTGAGGGGACTCCCAAATTATGAAATCTTGTATAAGGATTTCCTTAACATTTTCCTACTAGTTTAATTAATTTATCTAATGGAGATCAAAAATTATTGTGAACTACTGTAAGTCAACTAAAATCATAGAGTGTAAATTACCCAATAACTGAAAGCACACCAACAGAGGTCAGTCAATAACTTTTAACTATGATTCAATTTCAAACCATGTAATTTAAGGATATACAGACTTAATACTTTATTTGAAGAATTTTATTATTATGTGTAGATAACACATTTTATAAATATTATATTCATGTTAATATTAAGTGTATTTGCATAATTAAATAACCATGTCTTTATAAAAGGACTCATAATAAAATTATTTAATTCCATCTTGAGAGATTTTTTGATTAATTTATTTAATGCGACAATAATCCATTTAAATGAATAACTGACTCTTTAACTTATTAAAATAAATATATAAATTGTTATGGTTGTTAAATTTATCCAATATTTGGTTTATCTAAATGATAATAAACAGACTCTACACCTATTGGAATAAATCATTGACCTTATATTGGTTCGAAATAAATAATTCCACCTTTGATTTTTTAAACCTCGTAGATATGTTTTACCTTATCTCAAAACTCAAGAAACCTCCATTCTTCGAGGATCTCTATCCATTACAAAATATTTACTCACATGCAGGGTAGGGGAACCAAAGTTTCGGATTAATGGGTTTATATAATATATAAAATATTTACATGGGACTTTATATATTGATGGGTGTGGATAACATGTCAGTAATATATTTAATTTAATAATAATAATATATTAAACTAAACCCAACATATACAAAGGTCAAATCTATGATCATGATCACCCACATACCCGTAATAAATATTAATTTAAAATATAATTTTTAATTAACTCAATTCATTCTTGAATTAAGATAAACAAATACAATTTATCCAATTATCTATCTGATTAATTAATTAATTTAATTTTTCATAATTCCAATAGAACAACCATGAAATTTTCATCATCTATAATTTTAAACAAATTAATTTAATATCTCATAAAAAAATAACAATGTGAATAATTCTACATAGAAGCAATGATATGTGGCCATCCAAACTACTCATCATGGTCCTTGTATTGTGTATCCACATGAAATCTAGAATACATTTTAGGGATCATAATTACAAATCATGAATTTTTTTAATAAATGATGCAAGATCATATATAAACTACACCGCATGTGAAACTATTAATTTACATGTAGTACGCTATAAGTAAAAACCATTTAGTTCATCTAGTTCATAATTTAGTATAGAATTTAATTTAATATATAATTAATAGTAATATCTCTTGGAATGTACTATAAAATAAATGACCCATTGAACACATGTTAATGGGCTTAATTATATCATTATTTTTTCATATTCACAATAAAATAAACACATGAGGTATTGTAGATTACATGGTGTATACATGTGATATAGTGGGTGTAATCTCTTCTTCCCATGTCTATGACATTAGAATAGGTATTGGGCATGGTTGTTAACGATAGACATGTATGATGCGTAGAGTGTGTATACCATTTACATTATATATGTCCTTGTTGTTTCAAAATTTTCTAGTCCTCATTTCATATAGAAAATATATGACACCACATATACCTACCGTGTTTTAACCAGGAACGAACATGGACAACATGGCATGTAAGATAGGTACACAATATGTATTTTGGTAAATATGAAGGTCAGAATAGACTTTTATTTATGTGGGATACATTAAATGCACTCCATGGGTAGTTAATGCAGGGTGACTTGTTTTTAAATTGTTATTTCCTGGTGCACTGAACATGGGTACACATCGTGTACTTATAGTCCATTTATGGTATCTTATAATGCAGTCTTATAATGTAATTCATGTTAATTTAACATTTTTTTGATTGTATGGCTGAGAAAAACAAAGGAAAAAAAATATTTTCTTAATGTTTGTATTTAATTAAATAATAACAAATAAATAAGAATAGAAATAAATTTATATTGTGAATTGGTTATTAATAAATAATTATAACCTAATTATGCGACCTCTCTTATACCACATGAAGGGTTTGTGTGCAGTGGAAGCACTTATTGAGCAAAACCAACTTGAATTTTTGTCATAATTTATGAATTATAGATGGTTTATAAGATGAATAATTTTATGGTCAATGGAATTAAATTGAATATTAATTTATTTTATGATTTTTTGTACCAATAATGAATGATCATCACATATAAAATATAATTAATTTATAAATAGGTTTATAATTACCTTCTCTTCTAATTAGTTTTTTATTAATGAATCAATATAGACCACACTTTTTATACTATTTTTGTGTCACAGGATCGAATTGTATAATTCCTCAAGTGGTGATCAACATGTGCTCTAAAATATAAAAACATTGTCATAGAATTTATAGGTGTTACTGTTTCTGATTTTGAGAATATGTGTCATTTTTTATCGATCACATAAGAATCTCATAATGGATAAAAGTTCCTTTTCATTCTCTCAAATTATTGTGAAAAATTATAAGGATGAGATCTCTAGTTATTTAGTAAATTCTTGAATGGATTATCCCTAGTTATTAATATAAATATCTCTAGGATTGTTGTCTACAACAAGTGGTGGAACCTAAAATGTTATATAATAGGGTATTTATATTTTCTAGATATGGTTGGTAATTGAATATTTTCACTTATACAATACCTTATTTCATAGATAATCCTATGTGTAATAATAATATAAATATTATTATTATTTTCTTGACATGTGCAACACCTGAAGATAAATAAATTTTGTGTGAAAAATAAGTAAATTACAGTTTATTTGAATGATATTTAATATATCATTTCTCACTGAAACATTAAACTCGATTCACAAGCAACCTCAATACTAATCTAGCATGTAATAATGACTATTTATTTAATAAATAAGTATCATTACATAAAATTACGATAAATAAAATATAAATTTTATTCATTAAATATTTTGAATAAATATTTATTATTATTTATTTCACATATTTATTCTTCTAAAAAACTCATGATTAAATCTTGGTGATTAAATAATCCTAATAATTATTAAACAATAATGCATGAATAATATTTACTATAGTTTATTAAATTCAAATAGAATTTAGTTTTCATTCCAGACATCTTTAATGTGTGACCCTCTAGGCCTCTTTCTTAGTAGCATAAGGAAAACCCACCTAATGTCCAAATATACAATCAAGTAACATATCTAGGTACCCATAGAGAAATAATTTAATTTCACAATGATATAAAACCTCATAAATTTTTTTAGTATAATATGATCCTTTATCAGGATATATTTTATCAATAAGGGCTTAATATATCAACTTCTATTGATAATATAAGGGAAACATCCATTCAGTGATTATTCATTAATGTAATATCACTCATGACTGCAACACCCCGAACCCAGAATCCAAGAGATGATGTATTATTTTAATACATGGGAATGATTACAAGGAATAATTTCCCAAAGGACCAATTAGGTTAGTAGTATTGGAAACAACATACATACATAAGTTCAACATTATATCTTTAAAATAAAAAAAACACTAATTTATTCCATTAAAAACATAAAAGCTTCCAAGATTATTCCTGCAAGTCACTCATAACTAAATTCTTTATATCCTAGGAAAATGAAACATGAGAGAGGGGTGTTCTCAAATTCTCAGTAAGAGTAAGAAATATAGTGGAAGATAACATAGACATTAGGTATGCTGAATAACTGAAAACACATTCCTTTAAAAATAATAAACATTAACACTTTATGGTTAGAATATAAGATGAGTAAATAATTCCATAATAAAACATAATCATGAATATTCTACTAGTCTAATATCCACTTGAAATATTAATATCTAATATTATAATGATGAAATGAATAATGTTGGACATCATAACCACATAATAAAGTCCTTGTGCCCAGACTAGAAATAAGATTTTTCCAAAGCCTTGTGCCAAGACACTAGTTTGTCTCATGAGACCTACCGATGCATTGGGGAGCTATAGTAGGCTCTACCCGTCATTTACTAAGTCTAATTAATTCCTCATATGAAATGAGTGAAACATAATCTAAACATTCATATTAAACCTATCATATAAAATGTCACTACTTTATCCACAAACCATGAATGGTTAAAAAATAGAAAATACACAGTCAAACATAACTAATTCAATAAAATATGGAAGATTGTATTGTAACATATTAACATCAATCAATAATAATGAAGGATATTGTAATAGATGAAAATATTAATCAAAATTATTTTAGAGAAATATCCCCATTTTTCATGAAAACAAATAAAAGTCACACTATTTTTCATGAAGCCGTTTAAAATATATTTTTGAATCAATGTGTCCCATAACACTTTGAATATTTTAAAAGGAATTATAATTTTAAAACAATAATTTCTATATAAATAAATCCTTAAACCCATTTTTAAAACATGGGAATTAATGACAAATATTTTCAATAATAAATATTTAAAACATTGAAAATGTTATGTTAGTATGAGTTCCTAACCAAATGAGAGGCACTTGAATACAAATAATTACGGTAATAAAAAATTATAATATCATGAGAATAAAGGTATTCTTTATATACTAGGTCAAAGTGCATTATATACAGCATATAAAAGTGAATAGGTGTATAACAACAAAGAAGTCCCAATGGAATGTAATTTGAGATGAAATCTCTTATAAAGACTGTATCCTTTAGGTAAAGTTAAATCAAGGACATAATTATGTTTCAAATATATAAATACACTCAATATGATTGGATATTCAGTGTAAATCAATCAGTGGAGATTGACACATATTCTTGTAAAAACAACACCAATGAATTCGATGTTTAACTCAATAAATAGAGATTGAGTTAAAATTAATCTTATCAAGTTCATATCGATGGCATTATTATTTATCAATGGAGTGATTATGTGTATCAAAAGAATATCCACATAAATAATAGTGGAAATTAATACACAAATAATATATAGTTATTCCGGACATAATCATGGAGTAAAATAATCAATGAAGTATGCATAAAACCGAATGAGTGGAAATTGAAATTTTAAATTCCCTTAGCAATTTGGTAACTTACAAAACCTACAAACCATGAAAGAAGGATCATAAAATGAAGATATAAATACCCATAAATTAAATTATATTATACAAAGAATACAATAATTGGTTTTAACATACACCATACAAAAAGAAATATTGGTAATATAGTATGAATCTAATGGGAATATGAGGTGAGATGAAAACTCATTACCATGTTGTAATCAATTGAGTCATATTACTAAACATTAATAACCACCAAATGAATCATAGAATAACATGAATATATGGAGAATCATGATAATATATATCAATTTTCAGTACATAATACACCACATGAAACAAATAAGTGGCAGACAATGTAAATATCAAGGAATTAAAAGTGAGATAGGAAACCCCTTACCTCAAGTTTGACTTGCCTTGTATGTTCCTTGGTGTTCCTGAATAAAAAAATTATGTCAATTTCAAATTGATTAAGAACATTTTTCAAGTTTATTATTCCTTTTATAGAAATTATTACCTTGCAATAACAATTAGTTAATTATTTGAGTTCATATTGGATATTTTATAAATGTTCGGAACTTGAGTAAAAAATGAAGTTGTTATAATTACAATTTTTTCTTGTGGTCAAAATTCCATTATCTATAGAATGATATGAATTATTTATATATCATATATATATATATATTATATATATTGTATATATGAATTTATAATATTACATAACATTTGGAGATATGAAATGAAATGTACCGTTCATGGAGACAGTAAGCCGTATGTACGCATGAACGCTGCCTTCATTTTTATTTTGTATTTTCATGGAATAAATAAATAATGATACATAGGTATATTATAATTACAGTAATATATCATATATAATATCATTAAATCCATCCTTTATATTCCCCACATATGTCATTAACGAGTCATATCATTTTGAGGGGGCGGTAGTCCGCACTTCCTAAAAAGAAATTATCATGTTTTACCGATAATGGAAACCATCAAATAATGATATAAATGGAAAATACATAATCATAATGAAAAAATAAAAATAATATATATATAATATATAAATACAGTTCCATATTAATGACAATCATGAGACGCGGTAGAAGATAATCGAACAATCATCGTTTCGTGAGGCGTTAGTTTTCCTTCCACAAAAACACTATGTTCTTCACCCATTAGATGGAGGTGGGTGTAAGTGTAGTTAAAATCCTCATCATAAAAACATATTAGTATATTTAGGATACTGTTGTTGTCATAAAATAAAGGAATAAAAATATTTTATGGGATTGGATATGTATAATAAAAAAAATTAAAACAAAATAATTTAAGAGAAAGCATTACCTTTTATTAAGGTGTCTTTCTTTGGATTAAACCAAAAGGACATATTGAAGTTCCTGATGCCTAAGGTATGGATTCTAGGAGGAATATAGGGAATGTGAGAGATTATTTTGGCAATAGTGTGATTAGTCAAGGGGCTTGAGAGGTGTGTGTAATGGGTTATAACTAATGTTCTTTTATAAGGGGAGAGGGGTTCATTAGGAAAGTGTGAAAATATTATTTTATTATATAGTGATATTCAGTTTCTAAAAATCCAAAACTTATTAAAGTAGAAGATAAGATGACTCATGGTCAAAATAAAATCATAGAATAAGAATTGGATAGGTTTTGAATATTATTTTAATATTACTAATCATATATATTTAAATCATTTATTAATGATGTAAATACTACATCACTATGGTGTCAAAAATAATTTAATTTATTTGATGTCTAAAAATTATAAAAAAATTAGCATATATTTACAATGATTATTTTTAGTCTAAAATATGACTTATATAACCCCATATAAAAATTGATATACTAAAAGATAATTTTTAATGCCATTTTTGTCTTTACATTATGTTAATTAAAATAAACTGTCATTATCATTCTTAAGTGGCTCCATGGAGTCCCAAAATCAACCCAAGGATGCCCATGGTAAGCCATTACTCATCTAATAAGGTTAGGATAAGTGTTAACGTAATTTTATATTATTATAATATTGTTTTTACCATGATTTGACCTATTAACCTTTAATTCCGGTAAATAAAAGTCAACGGTTACTATTCACCAAAAATTATTTTCATCTTATTGAACCAAATTTTACTTAATAATAACAAACATGTTTCTTGGATTTTCAAAATTCAATTCATAAAAGTATTAAAATTTTATTTAAATTACAAATATGTATTCTTAACTACTACTTAGTGGTTTCACTATTCATCAAAAAAATTATGTTTTTTAGAAAAATACCAAAAAATTTAGCCTAAGCTGTATTCGATATTCTGAATACAAAAATGAGGTATATTTTACCACATTCAAAACTTAGAATTTGGATTAATTAATTTAAAATTTTTTCCTGTTGTCAATATAAAAAGAGTGTTTTTAAGAAACAATAACTACCAAAAGATTGATAGTTGTTTATGTATAATTCCAAAGTGAAATTAGTTCCAATGAACAAAATTGGATTAAAGGGTAAAAATATAATATAATTACACATAATTACATATTTAATATATAATCAAACCATATAAATATATTAGATTAAAAGGCTGTTTGGAATTAAAATACAATATTGCTCAGTATTCATAAAAAATGAATATTATTAGAAAAATACAAAAATTTCATCCAAAGTTAATTTTGATGTCCCAATTCTAAAGAAGAATTTTATTTTTCTTATAATTAATATGATAAATGGTCAAATATTGTATTTAAAATGTTTTCTCTATTAAAATGTGGTAAAATTGAATTTATTTTGGAAAATACATTTACTATCTAAAAAATTGAATTTTTTCTTATAATATGTCTAATAAAAACCTAATACATAAGTTAAAATTATATGGAGTACTTAAAATTTAAAATCCAGTTAATTCCATTCATAACCACTTTTGAACGACTAATTTGGTATGTCATGGTGTGCTCGAACTCCATGTTGCATGTAGCGCAATTTATTGAATTTAAATAAAATAACATACCATAAAATCATGAGGTGTTACATTTTCCCCTCCTTCAATAAATTACATCCTCACAATTTGAAATCATTATTTAAAAATAAAAGGTTAAAAATCGAAAAATACCATTTTGGAAAACCCATATCAGAAATTGGATGAATAAAATTTATCCTTAATAAGAGGGAAAATGAGATGAAAAAGTCACCACCAAATTATGATCTCAATTAGGATAACATTGGTAGAAATTAGCGACACATAATTGGAGGGAAAACGTAAATATATATAGGGAGTGATTTAGGTCATCAATCACAAACAACTATAAAATTAAGGGCCTCAAAACAATTAATCTATGACGATTTAAAATATCATCAGTTCAAAAGATCATAAATCATTAGGATAACTCATTTTTTGTTTTATAACCCCTTACCTAATGATTAAAAATTATATTATCAAAGAAGAAGAAAAAAAGATAATGATGATAATTAGAGTTTTATCATTCATCAAGTTCATACCAAAAACTCATCTTTTACTCAAAATGATGAGTATTAAATATGACTTGGTCGCACCTGATGTGCTAGAATCAACTTATAGAGTATCACATAATCAGAAATGCATGAACTATATATTTCCCCCTTATTTAGATATTAACCAAAACTAAAATTATTAGTAAAAGATCAGATGATCCCCAATAAAGATAATACATTAAAGAAACAAATAATAAACGTAATTTCTATAATTAAACCAACAATACCCAATGTTAAAATAAATACCATTCATTATTATTTTTTCCATAAAATCATTAAATATAATCTATACTAATATTGAATCCCAAAATTTAGAAGAATTTTCTAACATATTCTTCCACATTAAATTGTATCTCCAAATAATATCGACTACTCTTAAAGTCACATACTTTAATGTAATTAACCTAATCACATATTCTCTATGATAGGTTAATCATTTCCATGAATAACCCAAATCTCTATAAATCCTAAATAAAAACATAGGTAAAAAACCCACCATTACACTTCAAATGAAATTCCTTAGTATTCTATTTTTCTTAGGTATATAGTATTCCCAAAAGAGCGAACGTCTTCGAAAATAACATGTATCATTTACTCACAAGCTAATTTTCCAATACTAAAGATATCCATTTCATAAGACATAATTTTACAAGTCAACTTATTATTGATCAATAAATTCATTTAACTAAAAATAATTATTCACACTAACCGGGGACTCACGTAGTCCAGTGGTAGGTGATAAATCATAATCGCACTATTGATGTGTGTTAATTTCCCTCATACTTGTCCGATGCAACGGGTTGTCACACAGTCTACATGTTTTCCTTTTTATAAAACTATATAATTTTATAATATTCCCAAAAATGAGATAGATTCCTCAAAATAACTATAACATAATTTCATCACAAATTATATCTCATACCTCACATTTTAATTCCAAAATTTAATAACATGTAATTGACTCAAACTCAATGATCATATAAAACTAAATTGTTATTTATAACATTATGCACAAGAGAATATATAATTCTTCTTCAAATATAATTTTCACATGACAAACTACAGGGTAACAATTACAAGAGAAAAGTCTACCAAAGTAATCCCATCAACAAAGAGAACTAATACTTTTTAATCATTTCTCCATCCATTTATTTCCACATATCTTCTTCCTTGACCAATAGGGTATCCTATAGAATAGGTCATTCACATGGTTAATGTCCAGGTCTCCTAAATTTATGACAAATGCATGTAAATGGATTCTTAAGGCCATTTCTATTTTCTTCCATTGTACCCTTCATTTTTCATCAACAATTTTTTAATTTATGTTCTTATTTCCCACACATAAATATTTTATATGTTCTATTAAGAAACCATCCTAGGTATCTCCTTCCACATTTTCGGCATGATGTAAAATGAGCTTTCTTTTCTCCATGGTCTTAATTGTTGGAGCTCTTATCATTCACCACTTTTCTCTTTATTGTTGAGCTTGGGAGTTGGTTAATATATATGTTGTTGATCATATTTTTGGAAAACAAATTTTTTATTAACATGAAATCTTTTACGCCTATCAACATTTCATTTTTTGCTCTTTTACATGACTATTCAAACCTTTTACATCATGCTCAATGTTAATATGACTTCCTTGTAATCATGTAATTTACTAAAACTAAAAAGAATTATATGAGTGATAATAGTATTAAAATCAGTTTGAGATTATCATGACACCTTATTTTCAATTTAAAACACATTAGGATAACCAAGGTCATTTATTATCATCTTATATTATAATCCTTCAAATCGATCTGTAGAGAAAACGTAAATTATCCCAAGCATATCCCCTGGGAGTGTCGTAACCAAGAGTGCAACATGGATCATTGTCATGTACTTGGATTCCTCGGGTCAAGACCCAAACTCCTTGTTGATGTTTTCACTCCATGGTACATCTGTTCCAGAGCCACCTCTACCTGCTCGTATCTAGACATGGTTGTACTACTTGGAAAATGCATAAAATATCTACATTACCAAGATTCTAGAAAGTTATTCTATACTAATCTTCAATCCCTATCATAAGGTAATGTGATCTAGTCAGAGTTTATCTGAATCTAGTATCCACGGTTTATGTCAAACATCCTCTATTACCAACTGTAACACCCCGATCACAGAATCTAGGATCTGATGCATTATTCTAATACATTGTCATGATTACAAGGAATCATGTCCTGAAGGAATGATCAGTTTAGTATTCTAGGAAACGAAATACATACATAAGTTCAACATTACAACTTAGAAAGAAAAAGAACACTTCTTTATTCCATTAAAAAATCCATTATTCTAAGATTATTCCTGCAATTCACTCATAATTAACTTCTCCCTATCCTGGGAAAATGAAACATGAGAAAGGGGTAATCTCAACTGCTCAGTAAGAGTATGCAATATAGCGGAAGATAACATAAACATTAGGCATGGTGAATAATTGAAAACACAAGCCTTTAAAAATAATAAACATGAACACTTTATGGTACGAATATGAGATGAGTAAAAAATTACATAATAAAACATAGTCATGTGTACTATACTAGATGAATATCCACATGAAATATCAATAGCTAATCTCATAATGATAAAATTCATAATGCCAGACATCATAACCAAATATTCAAGGCCTCGTTCTATGACTACAAATAATATTTTTTCAAACTCTTGTGCCAAGACACTAGTTTGTCTCATGAGACCTACTAATGTATCGAAGAGCTATAAAGGGCTCCACCAAACACATACTGAGCCTAATTCATTCCTCATATGAAATGGTTGAAACATAATCTAAACATTCATATTAAAACTAGCATATTAAATGTCAATAATTTATTCACAAACCATGAATGGTATGATAATATCACATCCATAGTCAAACATAACTCATTCAATAAAATATGGAAAATTTTATTGAAATAGATTATCCTCAATTGAAAATAATGATTGATATTGACAGAGTTGAAGATAATAATAAAAACTATTTGATAGAAATATCCCCCTATTTCTTAAAAATATTTAAAAGTCACACTATTTGTCAAGAAGCCGTTTACAAATAGATATTTTAATTAAGGTGTCCCATACAACATTGAAACTTTTAAAAGGAAATTAAATTTTAAAACCTTAATGTTTATTTAAATAAATATTTAATACCATTTTTATAACATGGACAATAATGAGAAATATTTAGAATAATAATTTTTTAATACATTTAAAATGATATTTTAGTTACAGTT
This sequence comes from Viscum album, assembly GCA_963277665.1. Taxonomy (NCBI): domain Eukaryota; kingdom Viridiplantae; phylum Streptophyta; class Magnoliopsida; order Santalales; family Viscaceae; genus Viscum; species Viscum album. The sequence continues at coordinate 1,016,787,592 of OY728141.1, read as the reverse complement.
CCTAACCAAAAGAAATTCACATGAATACAAATAATTGAGGTAATAAAAACGTTATAATATCATGAGAATAAATGTATTCATGATATACATTGTCAAATTAAATTATATAAACCATATAAAAGTGAATTGTTGTATCACAACAAAGAAGTCCCAATGTAATGTCAATTTGGATGAAATATCTTATAAAGACAATATACTTAGGTTAAGGATAAATCAATGACATAATTATGTGTGAAAAATATAAATATACTCAATATGATTGGATATTCAGTGTAAATAAATCAGAGTAAATTCAGACATATTCTTGTAAAAACAACAGCAATGAATAGGATGTTTAACTCAATAAATGTAGATTGAGTTAAAATTACTCTAATCAAGTTCATATCGATGAATTTAGAATTTATCAATGGATTCATTACTTGAATGAAAAGTATATCAATAGAATTAAGAGTTTAAATTACTACAAAAATAAAAAATATTGATTCCACACATAATCATGGTGTAAAATAATCAATGAATTATGTGGAAAACTGTATGAGTGGAATTTGAAATTTGAAATTCTTTTACCAATTTGGTAACTTACAATACATACATCCCATGAAAGAAGGATCATAAAATAATTATGTAAATTACCATTAAGTAAATTATATTAGAAAAAAATACAATAATTGGGTTTTACATACACCACACAAAAATAAATAGTGGCAATATAGCATGAATCTCACTGGAAAAGGAAGTGAGATGAAAACTCCATATGATGTTGTACTCAATCAAGTCATATGAACAAAAGTTAATAACCACCAAATTAACAAAATAATAACATGAATATAAGGATAATAATTATAATATATATAAAATTTCACTACATAATACACCACATTAAATAAATAAATGGGGAACATTCCAAATCTCGTGGAATTAAAAGTGAGATAAGAAACCCCTTACCCCAGGTCTAACTTGTCTTATATGTTACTTATTCTTCATGAATAATAAACATAACATAATTTATAATTGATTAAAATTATATTTTGATTTTATTATTCCTTTTATATCAATTATTACCTTGCTATAAAAATTAGTTATTTATTTGAGTTCATATTGGATATTTTATCGATGTTCGGAACTTGAGTCAAAAATGAACTTGTTATAATTACAATTTTTCCATGTGGTCAAAATTCCATTATCTCAAAAATGATATAAATGATTTAGATATAATATATATATATATTATAAAATATATATATGTATTTATTATATTACATATCCTTTAGTGATAAGAAATGAAATGTACCATTCACCGAGACAGTAAGCCGAACGTACGCATGAACGCTACTCTAAAATCTATTATGTATTTTAATGGAATTAAAACATAATGATACATAATTATATTATAATTTCAGTATAATATAATCTATAATATCTTTAAATACACCCTTTTTATGTCCCACATTATGCATTAACGAGTCATATAATTTTGAGGGGGCGGTAGTCCGCACTTCCTCAAATGAATTTATCACGTTTTACCCATAATGGAAACCAAAAAATAATGATATAAATGGATAATACAGAATCGTAAAGAAAACATAAAAATAATATATATATATAATATATAATTACAATTCCATCTTAATGGACACCATGATAGGCGGTAGGAGATAATTGGACAACCATCGTTTCGTGAGGCGTTAGTTTGCCATCCGCAGAAACAGTATGTTTTTCACCCATTAGATGGAGGTGTGTGAATGTTAAGTTCAAATAAATATCATAAAAACATTATAATATATTTTTAATATTTATTTTGTTACAAAATAAAGGAATAAAAGATGTTTAGGTGGTTGAAGAAGAAAAATAAAACAACATAAAACAAAATAATTTAAGAGAAAGTGTTACCTTTAATTTGGGTAACGTATTTTGGATAGAACCAAAAGGACTTGTTGAAGTGACTTAAGCCTATGGTATGTCTTCTAGGAGGAAGAGGGGGGTTTTGAGAGATTATTTGGGAAGGATTTGGACGAGACAAGGGGCTTTAGAGGTGTGTCGAATGGGATAGAATTTGTGTCCTTTTATAAAGGGGAGGAGGGGTTATTTAAGAAAGAGTGAAAATATTATTTTATTATATAGTGAAATTAGGTTTATAAAGGAAAAAAAACTAATTAAATTTGAAGATAACATGACTGATGGTCAAAATAAAATTCTCTTATAATAATTGGATATGTTTTGAATATTGTTTTAATATTATTAATCTTATTTATTGAAATCATTTATTAATGAGGTAAATACTACATCACTATGTTATCATAAATAATTTAATTTATTTGATTTCTAAAAATTAAAAATAAATTACCATAATGTAGGAAGTCTTTATATATTTCCAATTATTATTTATAGTCTAATTGATGACTTATATAACTCCATGTAAAAATTGATATACTAAAAGATATTTGTTAATGTCATTTTTGTCTTTACGTTAAGTTAATTAAAATAAAGTGTCATTATCATTCTTAAGTGGCTCCATGGAGTACCAAAATTGACCCAAGGACGCCCATGATCGTTCATTACTCATAAAATATGGTTAGGACATTTTTTTGATGTAATATTGTATTATTATAATATTATTTTGACCATGAATTACCCTATTTACCTTTAACCACTGTAAATAAAAGTCAAAGGTTAATATTCACCAAAATTTATTTTCATCATATAGAACAAAATTTTACATACTAATAAAAAACATGTATCTCATATTTTCAAAATTAAATTCACACAAGCAGTAAAATTTCATTTAAATGAAAATGTCGGATTCTTAACTACTACATTGTGGTTTTCACTATTCATCAAAAATTGAAGTTTTTCAGAAAAATACCAAAACATAAACATATGATATATTTTATATTCTGAATTCAAAATTGATGTATATTTTACCCAATTCAAAACATATTAGTTGGATTATTTAATTTAAAATTAATTACTGTTGTCAAAACAAATAGCATGTTTTTAAGAAACAATAACTTTCAAAAGATTGACACTTGTTTATTTATACATTCAAGGTGAAATTAATTTTAATGGCCAACATTGATTTAAAGGGTAAAAATATAATCTAATTACACTTCAAAACCAATTTAAAATATTATATAACCGTATAAATAATTTAGCTAAAAAAGAGAGTTTTTAATTAAAATACAGTATTTCTCACTATTCATAAAAAATGACTATTTTTATAAAAATACAAAAATATCATCCAATGTAAATTTTGATGTCCCGATTCCAAAAGAGAATTTTATTTTTTCAAAATGAAAATAAAAAAGAGTCAAATATTTGATTTAAAAATGGTTCTCCATTAAAAGGTGGTAAAATTGATTTTTTTAAATACATTTTCTATTTGAAAAATTGATTTTTTTCTTATAATATGTCTAAGAAACAAAAAATACATAAGTTTAAATTATATGGAGTACATAAAATTCAAAATCCAGTTTATACTATTCATAACCGCTTTTGAATTGCTAGTTTGGTAAGTCGTGGTGCGCTCGAACACGAAGTTGCGTGTAGTGTAAGCTATTAAATTTAAAGAAAATAACTTACAATGAAATCTTGGGGTGTTACAATGTCTTACCCAATATATCCTACTTTTCCAGGGACATATATCCCCCTATTTTTCATCAAAACACAAAATAGCATGAGTAATGATATCCAATAAAAATAATATTAATTTATTTGGATCAATACACATGTCTGAAAATAGGGACATCTAATGACACATATAAATGTGAATTTCCTATTAACAGGTTATGTTATCATAATCTTCTACATTTGTAACTACCATGTGTATACACCATGATAATGTTATTTAAATTCCTATGGGTATCCCCCAATAATACCCTATATCTTTGTAATTCCATGAGATTATATCATCTATCTATAAAACACTTATTTAATAATACAATTTTGGAATTTCAAGGCTCTCATCAGAGTGAGGAACTATTAATACCTTTCAGTTTTATGATTAGTCTTAGGATATTATCACATACAATTTTATATATATGAAAAATAATGATGTGGTAATAAGTTTCTAATATTAAAAAGAATAAATACAACTAAATATAAAATACATAGAATTTGGTTCAGGGGAACTAAATCTAATGTATATAACTTTTATTCTCTCAACTTTGGAAGGATAAGAGAAACAAGTTACTCATTCAATGTCATGTCAAGATATCACAATTTCATTGAGTACATATAGATCATAATACATTTTTATAATATAATCTTACTGTATTCTATGTATAATTAGTTTCAAAAGATCTGTAGAGGGAAAAACATTATTTACCATATATCTTTGGATCTACAGTAAGATATTTTTCATGTGATATAATTATAATAAAATCTATATGAATATCCCCTAACCAATTATACCCTTTCTTACTCCCCACTTACATGAATATTTTAGATCATTCGTTTGATATAATATATATGGGTATTAATTTGACATTTGAGCCTAGTTCATAAATACATGATTGGTCCAATTGTCCATATAGAACCAATTTTTCCTCTCTATATGAAAAAGAATTCGGACTTGCGTTAGGGTGTACGTTGACACAGTGTGGAGACTGTACGCTCATAATAAAAGTGGGACATAGTAGTGATGTAAAAGATAAACAAAAAAATTGATAGTACATGATTAATAGTAGAAAGATAACCAACCAAGTAATATTAAATAAAAATAAATAATAACCACTATCATATAAAAAAGATGATGTCCTTACATGATAATGTATAAAAGGGGATACATGGTCAATGATCATAATAATTACATGTTATAAAAAAGTAACAAAAAAGGAAAAATGATATCACCAATAGAATTGAAAGCACAAGATCAGTCATATTCTCCCATACTCCATCCTATTATAGATAAAAACGTTCCCATTGATATATGTTTCCCTTTGTCCCTACCTACATCAATGGAATCTGCTTAGGTAACGATCAGAGTGGCTAATAGGGTGCGAGTAAAACCTTGTAAGCTACCACCAAAACTGTCTAGAGTAATCTATCCAATGTATATAAAATGATAAGTTTTAAGGTTTAAGAAATATAATATAGGGATGTAAGATATAACCAAGACATCTCAGGTTCCTAAAGGAATCCAATATGGATCTACTTACTTTAGTCTTAGCTAGCACGTCTCTGAACACATATCACCATATATAGGTAATTATGTTTGTTTATATATATGAAGTATATATGTATAAAAATATATATACGCATAGTACAAGCTAGGATGTGAGGCGTGAAACCGCATCATACATGAATAATCATAAGAGTCTCAAGATTTAAAAAAGGGAATTCCCCCATCATTCATACAAGGATATAAAACATCATGTATTCTAACCCAAATCAATGATGTGTATCATCATTCCCAATATCCCAACCAAGGATAATTAATCATCATGTCCAACATCTCAATATATGATTTGAAACTCCAATTCCATCATCACATAAATGATTTCAAACATCATGTGCAACATCACATGTTAAGGAATTGTGAAGTAACATGTTTTTCACTATCCATAACCATGTCTCAATGACAAAAATACATTTTTAATAAAAATAAAAATAAAAAGTCATTACCTTTAATTCATAAACCAATACCAAAAATAATCATACATGTCAAATTCACCATTTGTTAAATCCCCTTATGTTACGAGCCTCACACTTTATTCAACAATGTTGAGGTACGTGGTCTTACTATTACTATTTCATTTAGTCCAATTTGGTTATATCAATACAAGACCACATAAAAGCTATTTTAGTCACATAAGCATTTATAAAGTCATGGGAACATAATAAACTCACCTAATAATTGGTGGAACCATTCAATGTGAATGGACTCATATAATAACAAGGGTATAAGTGAGTATCCCTGATAAGAGATCATTAATTTAAAAATATTTACTCAATTTTAAGTCATCAAATAGAATTTATGGAATGTGTTAAAAAATCTCATAATATAAATAATAAGGAGTTAAAGGAAAAACATACAAGAAAACCTACCGTATATTGGTAGTTGACTCTTCATCCAGTGTTGGCCTTTGATCTGGGATAGAATTGGACAAATTATAAGAATATAAAAATACTTTGAAATTAGTTCATATTATCTTACATGGATTTATAATTCCATATAATGATAGAAATGTAGAAAAAACCAAGTAGACTCATAGTCTTACCGAGGCCGATCCAACATGGACAACCCAGAGTGAAACAGAGGTGGTAGCATAAAGTATGGGTGATGGGGGGAAAATATATCAAGTATATGAAGTATTTTTTGTTTGTGGGAATGAGAGAATAATTTAAAATAATTAGGTTATAAGTAATTAAAGGTTAAAAGGTTTTTTTCCCTCTTTTTTGTAACTTGGAATATTTAATATGTAAATAGAGGATTTACACCATAAAATACCTATCATTAGAGGGTATACCTATTCCACTCATGAAATAAAAAGGGTTTATGACATAAATTAATAACTTATAGTGTAAGACACTGATTTATGAAATATGTTTATCTGTAGCCACATTTCTCCAATAGTTTATCTACAGCTTCTAATTCCTCCCAAAATCCTCAATATCTCAACATAGTTTCTATACAGGACCAAAAGAAACTGAAAATTAAATGATAATACCTCATAAAATATGGGATCATACGACATCCCCTCTTTAAAATAGATTATCCCAGTGTATTTTTTCTATGGGTTGTTGGACATTTTCTTAGAACAATTTCAACCATTGAGCATGTATAATGGATTCTCTATCCTAGGTGTCTTTTTGTATGAAACCATACTTCCATATCTATCATACCAGATGAACTATCGTTCCTTAAAGATCTTCCATTTTATAATCGATAATATCAACAAGATACTCATCAAAATAAGGAAAGACATTTAACTCAACCTCGGCAGTATGAAGAGTATGAGACGAGTCTAAATGATTACTATATAACTATGAAACATGAAAACCATAATTCATATTCTTATATATCAATGGTATATTTTTTCAACAATACACTAGAATTTCTCTCTCTATTGTCTAAAAAGGACAAAAAATTGAGTTGGTAGCTTTCCATGCCTCTAAATCAGTTGTTTAACAAGTATAAGTGAAAAACGTAAGAAGACTCATTCTCTAACCTCAAACTCTAAAGGCCAGTGGACATGATTGGAATAAGATGTATAACTATGATAATCTATATAAATTCACCTAATAACAATATATAATTACTATATATTATCATGACGGATATGAGTTCCTTGTATCATTGTATTTTATACCTTTAACCAGCACGTGCATGAATGGTATGAACTGCCATATAGGGCCTTATAAGGATCCATATTTGTTGTGTCTTGGAAGATATTATTGTATAAAAATATTTAAGGAGATAATTGTCCCACGAAATGAAATACAAAATCAAGGACAAATACTCAGAGCATATCCTCTAACACCGGTATCATATGGTTGGATAGACTATTTGTTTGTGGGTAATAGGCTTTACTCTATTGTACCTGTGAACCTAGTGCCTTCTGCAACACATTCCAAAACCATGATATAAAATGAGAATCACTATACAATACAATGGTACAAGGAACTCCATTATGTAATATGATCTCCAGATATATAGTTTTCCTAGATATTCCATTGAAATGGCCTCTCAAATAGACATGAAATGGTAGACATTCATCAACTTCTTTACAATAACTATAGTATTTCACACCCTCATGGTGACCTTGGAAAACCCTTTAAAAATACATAGTGAGTTCATCCCATTTCCACTCTTGAATATGAAATAACAATAAAATTACAGAAATTTAATAGTTCTTAACATTTATTGCTTGGAAAATAGAACACTGAGTGATAAAACCCATTATCTTCATTATCATACTAGGATACCATACAAGAAGAATAAATTATTGTACATCTTGGTAAAACTGGGATGTACAGCCCATCTAGAGGCATGAGACTCCTTAATCAACTCCTCTCATAATTCTACTAAACCCAAGACACATCCATGATTACACAAGATCTCATCATTTTTGTTGACCCTACCAGTAGGTGTGTCCATGCCTAAAATTCTCTCCCTTAGGACTAAGCTCTCATGATCAGAAAGTTTTTTCATATTTACTCTATTCAGAAGTGAAGAAATCAATCATAAAAATGTGAGTAAATTCTATCCAATATGGTCCCACACATCTAAATTAATATAAAAAAACAAGTACATAAAATTACATTCATCGTTATCCTCTTGTACTTCTTATGATGGAGTCTTTAACCTCAGAGTTTCAGCCACTACATATCCTTTACCATACATATAATAAAGATAAAAGTCAAAAAATTGTACATATTAAACCCACCTTCAGTAATTGATATTCAAATCACATAGGACAAATATTTATTTTAGTTTTTTAGATCCATGTACACAATGAATTATTCTCCAAATAAATAATGCCTACAATAATACAAGGCATATACAATGGATGTTAACTCGAGATCATGAGTTTCGTAATTCCACTTTTTAGGACTCATCTAAGGAGACCCATGCACCAAGACTCGATCACCCGAAATTCGAACGTCTCATAGCTCGATGTCTGATGTATCACAATAAATGGTAATGTTTTTTCTTGGATCCTCACTAAATTCATTCTTTGTTTTAGATCTTCAAGTGTTTCTAACACTCTTATGGCCATGTAAACATAATAACTGTCTTATTCAAGACTATAGAAGGTGGTTTAGGGCATGATAAATCTGAAATGACGATCCTATAATATCCATCTATCTTCAAGAAACTATTTATTTCTAAGATGTTCTTAAGTTTCTTCCATGAAATTAGAGATATAAAATTATTATTATCTCTATAAACACTTTATTATAATATAATGTGACCCATAAAGTAAATCTTTTTAATTTAGAAGTGTCATTTTCTAAGCTTATCATATATTTGGTGCTCCCTTGTTGAATTAAATATGATATCAAGGTGTTTTTCAGTGATTTTTTCTAGTAAAAGAGTACACAAATATGTCATCCACAAAAATAAACATGAAATAATCCATATAATGGCAGGAAACTCAATTCATAAGAACCATGAAAACTATAAGTTCATTTTTGATACCGAACAACATAAAGAATTACTCATAAAATACATATATACTATGAAATGTTTTATGGGGTATATGTAATGGTCTTAATCATACTTGGTGATAGTTGAACCAAAAATTAATCATTGAGAAAAATTATGCTCCTCAAATATGGTCAAATATGTCATCTATTCAAGTTAAGGGATACTAGTTCTTGATTATAAGATGGTTTAATTTCCAGTAACCTACATAAATCATGAGGGTTCTATCAAATTTTTTTGGATTAAATGACACACGACCAGGAGGTGAAGTACTGAGTCAGATAATCTTCTTACCTTCTTTATCCTTTAACTACCATTTGAGTTATTGAAACTCAGTTAGTGACATCTTTCAAGGTGGTATAGAAATCATTAAAACTTCTGGAACTATCCCAATCATAATCTCTGCCTCTATCACAAGATTTATCCCAAAAAATTACTAGGTAAGACCTCCATGAAATGATCCAACGCATGATGGAAATATACCTAAAATGTTCCATGTTCAATAATTAAAACATAGGAAATCAGTTTTGACACTCTGCTAAACCCATGATGCCCAGTTCTAACTCGACTCTCTTATACATCCCATTCACCCTTGTGAATGTATAGGTCTCCCTCATGCGATAATAAAGCTACCTACCATTGATAAAAATCAATATGGGCCCAATAAAGGACTAACAAAACCATACCAAGGATTTCATCAAAGCCTATCATATCGAGTGAAAAAAGGATTACATACAAATATATAACTGCATATCTCAAAGAAGAGTTCCTTACATCAGCATACACTCTCTAAATGAATTCCTTGTGGAGTATCGAGGTTCATTACCCCAATAAAGTAAACCATCTTGAGGCCTATAATTTATATTGTAGATTTATATATTAATGAATGGGATGATCCTCTTTCTAATAAATAAGGAGCTAATGTGGATGATACTATGATAATATCCTATATTATAAAAGGCATGACACTCTACTCTTCTATAATATGATGCACTACATGTAACTGTCTTGATTCATGGACCAAAGATACATATCATAAGTCTAGTTCTCTCACCCATTACCTCTTCTCAGCCTAATTTCCTACTAGTACTCGAATTACCGATATGGGGAGGAGTTACTAACCCTACTCCGGGACATGGAGTTAATCCAGATCACCTATCAATGAGAACTGAAGTAAATGTTCTATAAGAATGCAGAATATAAATTTTCCTACTATATGATCTCCACTCAACTAGGTAACTATTTTATTGGGGTTTCATATTTCTCAGCTTCCCACACTGATGAAAAATCATGTAACTAATAGTGTTTGTCATCTTAATAAACCTCCCCACCCCATGAGAAAACTCTTGGCATCGCTTCCCCCTACCAGATAAACTAATCCCCTGTCTCTCTATTCAATATCCCATGCCCACCCCTTTAGATTTCCTCAAATTCTGGTCGATGATGAGGTCTTAGTTCACTATCCCAAATATTGTATTCATATGAATGATGTTAACTATATATTATATGGAATATAAAATCAAATAATTGATCCGTCTCACTTTCATCCCCTCATCGCTCGAAAGAGTAATTGTGAAATGATAGGTCTTAGTGAAATGATCTAAATACCCCATCAACAACATAGGCCCCTACCATAAAATCTATAGTGTGGTCATTCATTAGAATATTTGGAAGTAAGTAATCATAAAATAACATCTATAAGTCCTTCCATAAAATATATTTTATGATTATTGTTCTCGGTAATAACATCACATCAATTCTTGTAAGATATGAAATGAATATATACTACTAACATGAACCTCCACTCTGAAGGTCTCTCCAAATGATCGAATATATATAACATGGCATACATCCATGACATGGTATCCTGGAGGCCACCATCCTCTGAAAAATTAATTGGATGATGATTTTGGAAATATCTATTCAACTCTACCATATTAGTGTAAGGTCATTGGTCACCCTATAAGAAATACACTAGCAGTAAGATTCCCTCTCAGAACTAAGCATTAGTTCCCAAATTAGATATAATATGAGGTATAGAAAGTGCTAGTATAGGATGTAATATAATTGTATAAAGGTACAAGATCTTTGTATCATTTTTATATCCACCTACATGGAACATGAATCAAGTTTATCAAGGTGGTATAATTCTACAATGTGAAACACATGCCTTAGAATAGTATTTTATGACTAAAATGATCACAAATTATAAACAGGGAAAATGCAATCATTACAATGAAAGTTCAACACCCCATTTCCTTATTAAAAATCTATTTATTGGTGATATAAAATATCATAAAGGTCGTAAGAGACACACCCTATTTCCCACGACTAATATTTTTTTAGGGCCATGTTTTCTATTGTATAGTAGAGGTCCCAATATATAGAGTGTCTATTACATGTTATAGAGGAAAAAACCTTTCGATTAGTAGTTGGAATCCCCATTTAATGGTAACCAATTCATTTAAGAATTTAAATTTAATAGTTTATATGAGAATATTTTTGTCCTATTAAATGCATCTTTCATTCCCATTTTATAAATTCATGTGAATTATAAGCTTCAATTGGTACTACATGTAAATGAAACCAGCCATCCACAATGGTTTAATTATATGGATAACCATTTAAAATTTATAGAGGTAGACACAAATATTATAAATTAAAATTAGAATAAATTTAATTTTAACCCCTGACATTTCTTCATATGTAACAAATTTTCCTGGCTCAAAATTTTGATAATGGATAAATTATGGTGTCACCTTCAAGATATATGGGAAAATACTGGTTAGGTTGATTTAAATACATAAATTAATCAAATTTATTTATCCATGTAAGAAACATTCACGCATTCAATAATATAATAGTGAATAAACCAACTACATGAATTAGGAAATGCACATGGTAATATAAATGTGGAATAGAATGTGAATTTAATGTAAATCCATAGGTGCCTATAATTGTGCATGATATAATAAAACATTATCGTACTTGTAAGACGGTGAAATGGGAAACAACAATAATAAAAATAAAAATATTAATTATTATTATTATTATTATTCCAAATATCATGTACATCACCGAATGATGAAATCAGTAAAACTATAAATAAGATAAATACAAAAAAACTAGTCCCATATGAGAAAACATTTTTTTCAAGTATGTCGGTTAGCTACTATGAGGTACAGGGACATTACCAATTTTTGACAGATCATAATATCCTTTATATTATCCAAAAATTGTAACTCAATGGAAAGAAACTCCTTTGATACCACTTTTTGATATCCTAGGCTCGTTTCATAAATACGTGACTATCTGGTTGGTTACATGTACTCAAGAGAACCAACTCACATGCTAGAGGTTTCCAAATATTAGTGAGGGTAAATAGAGGAACTGTGGGGAGAATATAAACTCAAAATAACAGTTGAAAAAAACAATAATTAATATATAAATAGAATAAATACATAATAAGTGATTAATAGCATAAATATTGCCATCTATAAAATAATAACTAGAAAAAAACAATAACAAGTGTCATATAAAAAAGATGATTCCATTCCATGATGCTATAAAAGGGGGATACAAGGGGAAGAGGAATATATAGTACATGATATAAAAAATAAAAAAGGCCAAAATTTATATTCACTAGAATCCCAATCACAATATTGGTTCTATACTCTTATATACCATCCTAGTAGATGAAATTAGACATCCATAGTTGGATACTTCTCTTTTTCCCTACTTGTTTCCAAGAATTCTATTTAGATTCACAAAAGTGTCCTGGATAGGATGTTGGTAAAAAATAGAAGGACACAACCAATATTATGCATAATAAGCTAAATATTGTATATAAAATATTCAATGTCTAGGCATAAAAGAATATAATGTGGTGATGTAATTTGTAACCATGTCGGCTTGTTTTTAAGGGACACCCGTCGGGATCTAGCTACATTGACCTATGACAGAATGTATTTGAACACATTTCATCGTGTATATATATAATTATGAATGTATATATTTGTAATATATAAATATATATAACCATATATTTACATATATATATATCTACAAAGTGATAACCAAGTCATTTAGAATGCACTATAACAATTGGCTTATACCAACGGAAATTTCTTGGTAGATAACATATTTATTTGTAAAAATGAACATTTCCAAAAAATATTATGTTTTATAGGTATTAATTTTTAATACCAATACTTATATTACCTAATATATATATTTTTATTGTATTTTCAATACCAACATATCATTTAATAATAGCTGAATCTATTACATTATCATACTAATACCAACATTTTTTTCACAAACACATGAATTTGTTATTGATAATGACCATTACAAAAAAATATTTTTCCATCAATAAAATATGTTACAATAAACTATATAATAAGAAAATATTTTATCAAAAACCAATTAAAAAATCATAGTATATATATATATATATTATTTTTATGACCATAAAATGTTATCTCCTAGGGTTTTATTAAAGTTATCTCAAAATTGATTTTAGTTTTCTACCTTCTCGAAATTTTATTTGATTTGATATTTGTCAATAATTTTTGTTAAATTTTTTTTTAAATATTATTCGTTTTTATATTTGTCAATATTATTTATTTGTAAAACTTTTAAATACTTTATATTAAAAAACACAACCCTAACTGACTCTTCCTCATTTTTATCGCCATCAACACACCAGTCTCATCGCCCCACCTTTCCTCCCACTACCCTATCTTACAACCCGCCCATATATCCTCCCTCATCACCCTCACATCCCCCAATCCTCATATCTTCCCTACACCTCCATTCACCTTGATTCATTGTTTCCTCCCACCTTCACAATGATGATCTATTCATGCACTCAAAAACAAAGTTCATCACCAATATCCCCAGAAATTGATCTCCCTCCAATGACATTCCTCTTATTTCTTTTTTCTCTCTTCACTCATGTTATATGATGTTTTTTTATTTAATTTTATTCTATGAATGTTTGGTCTTATATGATGATTTCAGTGTTTTTTAGGTTTCTATTATTTTTTCCCATTAGGGTATGTCGATTTATGATTCATCCAGCTTTGATACCCCTATCATTAAGGGTTTCTTTAGATGCTATCTCTAGTAGTCTAGCTAGTCCATGAAGATGTCCCTCCAAGCCCAGGGTGGCATTGGTCTATCTATTATGATCCAATGGGAATGGTATTAATATTCATGCTTATTCTCTCTACAATCAAATAGTGGTCATGTTAGTTTCCTCTTTTGGGTTTCTATTATTTTATTTTGCACAATGTATTTTGATGGAAGATGAGATGGAACTGGTGTTTTTTATAGTTTATTTTTTTCCTAAAATGGATGCTAGACAAGCTAATTCAGAAAGATTGTATGATGGTGTACCTATTCAATATTTTCCTATTTTTGTTTCTATTTGTTTTCAGATTTGATGTTTTTCAGTTTTTCTTTTTGATGGAATTACCAATGTTTTATGGTTAGTATTTTATTATTTCTTTTTCACAAGGTTTTTTACTAAAAAATAATACACTATAAAATGAAGATGTATTCCATTCTGTGATGTACATTTCATCTCATCAAGGTCAGTCCGTGGTGAATAACATGTTTTTAGAATTCTGTTGATGTAAAAGAAAGTGGATCTCCTCTAGTTTTCATAGAAAATGTGAATCTTAACAGTAACTAGTATTTTTATGAATATTTATTTTTGTTTCATTCAAATTTCATTTTGTAGTTGAGGTTTTTTCATGTCCATTCCTATATTTTTTTTCTATTATTTGATATCATGATTGTTAATTATAAAACTTTTTGGTGGGGCACTAAATTTGATGAAATATTATTCTTAATAAAAATTTAATGAGTAGATCCAGATGGGAGAAACATTTTTCTAGTGTTCTGTTTTTTTTTTTGAGTTATGATTTTGATTAATATTTTTTCTCATTTTTGAGTGTGCCTTTAAGAATTATGGGTCTTATGCATAGTTCATAAAAGGTGGTCATTTAAATGATTTAGATGCTGGAGGTTAGTTAGTTGGATATACTTTTGATGATAGGAATACATGTATGATATGAGATTTCATATATTATGTTCATCATGCTGTTTTCAATGATTATATATTAGTGTTATGGTTTCCCAGAAATGGAAACATTGGGGATCGTATCCACAACACTCACCCGGTAAGCACTTCATTATTGATGTCTGGAATTTCATTGTTATTTTCAATATATTTTTAACAGATTTTTCAAAGCAAGAATTAAATATATTTTGTACCATCGGGTTATAAGCATCCCATATCTTCTGTCCTTTCATGTCAGAAATGACACCCAGACTGCTATCTTTTCAAATCCATGAATTTTCACATTTTCATGCTTCATTAATAGATAATTCATAGCCCTAATCACATTAAGTCCACTTTTTTTAAGTGTTCTGGGTAATGCATTAAAATAAATAGAAGCAGATTCATAAGGCCACATTTCAATGCAATTAATAGACAATATATTCTAATAGAAAATGGAATACATGGTATTCCCAGAAGCACTACCACTAGGTATCACATTTGGATTCTTGAACATGTTTCTTCCTAGGGTATAAAAACCTGAAAATCCATTACAATTTATTCATAAGATCCATAATTTCACCCATTGGAATAATGGTGCAATCTATTAGCATTGAATTCTCTATTATAGAAGATAAAAACTAGTCACTAGTCTACTTAATGAAAAAAATACCATATTCTATTCCCACATAGGATTAATGATATTCATTGGGTATATTTTAAAAAACATTTTCCTAATATTTCACTACCTTTCCATCTTCTTTTTTCAATAACATTATGAAAATGGCACCAGATTCACTTAAGTAATGGAATTCCAAATTACACATCCCTCTCTCAATTATAGAAAAATATGGTTTTAAATTTTTGATCTATTTGTCATGATTATTAATGTTCCTTTCATGCTTCATACTCAGTAATTATATTCTCTCAAGAAATATTCATTTTTTGGTTCAAAAAATTCTTGTACTCCATAGGAAAATAAAGAAGAATTATGAAGGGGTTTCAAACAATTTTTCTCATTTTCTAGAGGGAAAAGTAGTTTTTGAACATTATACGTTTAAGAACCATTGAATCCACTAATTTGTATCCAAATACATTTTCATCCTCTATATACTTAATGTTAATCTCTTTAAATCCTTGATGGAGGTATACACCAACTATTATCACGACATCGATTACTAAATTTGATATGAGATCCTTGAATTGGGTAGAAAATTTTGAACCAACTCAACTCTTCACCAGTCCATGTATTCCAAAAAAAAATTCAAATAGACAAGCATCTTAATCTTTTCAAGTACTATAATTTAATACATAAGATCATTTTTTATATGATTAAAAAAATACAATAGAACTCTATTTATGGATATTATGTAATATATATCCTTTATGTATCATATATTATCAAGGTGAGCCTTATTCCCCGATTCACATGTTGGGGAGTCCTTTAGGATAGGTATTCATGTCTTCGAGATTCGAGACGCATTGTTCAAACCCTGCTGATACTGCAACTAATTATTATTGAGTGGGTTTTTCTTTGTGTGAGGTTTCTTTATTAATTATTATCATTTATAAACCTCATTAAACATTATATTATCGAATAGATAGATGGGAAAAAATATTTATGGAATATACGATAGGAACTCTGTAATATAGGCAACATATTCTCACTATGTTATGGATTTTTAGAGTGTTCTATATATTTCAGAGTGTGGATCATGGTTCTTATGAGGATAATTGTATTCTTGGAGTCTTATATTATAACATTAGTTGTATTGTTATATTTTTTGTGGTGATCAAACAAGTAAACATGTACAAAAGGAATCGTGGACATGAACTGTAAGAGTTTGAAAAAGAATGGTCAATTGATTTAATAATTTTCTATATTTAAGAAAAGGGTTTATTTTTAATTTAATCTAATTTATATTACAATATTTTAATTTTATATGTGATGTGGGTGTGAATTGTCAGATCATGGATGTGAATTTAGTGTTCTCTTAAATATAGATTTCATTTTCATTGTTTGTGATGGGATTACTTAGGTGAACCATTCATCATTCTAATTTTATACAAGAGACATTTTTCCTTTCCTATTATTCTAATTTTTATTTTTTATTTTTTTTGTGTTGTGTTGTTTCAACTAGATTACCATGGAATATGGTAGGTAATTGTAATTATTTCATGTGTGAGTAGTTTAATTGCATGTGTATTCCCTACCATGGTAGAAAAAACTGATGAGTGAGAGAAATAGATGAATGAAGGTATGTTTTAGTCATTATTTACGGCCAAGCATCGGCAACCGATTCATCCAAGAACTCCACAAACAAAATTTTATAGCTTGAAATTTACAATTTATGGTGATTTGGTTTAGTTAAGTGTTACACATTTCTATATTTTCTAATGAATAGTTATTTAAGTTTTTTTCTAGTTTTTCTGGTTTTAATTATTGTTATTTTTACTTGAAGATTTTCATTTCATAAAAAAATATTCCTACAAAATAGAAATTACTTCTTCTATGAAGAAAATATTATGTTTTAGTGTGATGAAAGGCATTATTGTTAGGTACATTAATTAGGTAATGTTTTGTGATAATCCTCACGATTTTGGAAATTTGTCAAGCATTATAAAAATATTCCATAAAAGAGACTCATGGGTAGTGTTTTTGTGATATTGAGGATTGGGGATCATGTTATAGTGATGTTACAGATTATTACTGCATGAAAGGACGTTCTTCTAGTGTGAACTATAGAATGAAAAATGATGTGTGTTAGACTATATTTTTATATAAATTCTTTTAGAGTTTTGTCTAAAGTCTCTTAGAGTTTGAATGAATTTAAAAATATTTGTAACATCTTTCCTGGAGCTTTGTGTCATGCTTTAAATGTTTAGATATACGAAATTTATCATTAGTATATAATAAATAAAATAAATTTGCTTTATATAATTAGATTAATAAATATAATATAAATTGTTATCAACAAATATCTAAATACTGACATATAATATTTTTTATAGTATAATTTACAAACATATAGTAATAATTGTAATTGCATGCAACAACTAAAAATATCAATATTGATAATATTACCAATAGATAAATTTTTCTAATAAATCTATATCTATAAATTTTTACTAACATATATATTATATATCGGTATTATTATAATTTTAGAAGAACTATTCTATCAATCACAATAATATTTAGAGAAACAGTTCTTAACAACAATTAAGTGATTGATCAATTTGTGTTGGTAAAACACAGTTCCAACAAAAATTTCACATTTACTAATTGATATACCCCTATTGAAAAAAGATACATTTTTTAGTGGTGAAACCTAGGAATCCATGCATAATCATAAGACTATCAACCTTTAAATAAGTTAATTAGCCTAGATTTAATCCAAGAATATAAAACATTGTGTCCTTCGATCGAAATCATGTATGACATTCATCATTCCCATCAATGAGCAGGATACATCATGTAAAATATCTCAATATATGATTTTAAATTCTATGTCCAACATCTTGTAAATGATTAGAAACGACATGTCCAAAATTACACACCAGGAAAGCATGATGTGACATGTCCTAAAAATTCCTTATCCATGTCAAAATGACCAACATTCATGGTCAGATAATAATAATAATAATACTATTATTATTATTATTATTATTATTAATTATGAATTAACTTTAATTAATTAACCAAGGAAAAAAAAGAAACATACTTGTCAAATTCACTTTAATTAATTCCAATTAAGCTATGGGCCTCACACTAAATTCAAAAAGGATGAGGTATATAGTCTTCAAAGTACTATTTCATTTAATTCTATTTGATCATTTCATTTAGATTTTTATTCAATACCACTTACAATTTTGTTTGGTAACACAAGAATTTATAAATTCATCGGTACATAATAAATTCCACCCAATAAGGGGTGACACATGTTGAGGTGGAAGACATGTGATAATAAAAATGTTATAATTGAGTATAACTATGAATATATCATTAATATGATACTCATTTTTAAGAAACTTCATGGAAGGTATGGTGTTCAGAACAATTTCACGTAATATAAACTACATGTCGTTGGGGGAAAAATGCTAGACCACCTAACTTATAGAGATAGATGACTCGTTATACATTTTTTCCTATAATATGGTTGAGAATGGGAGAAATAAAAAAAATGAATACCTTTGAAATAGACATTTTTATCTCGTATGGATTTATTATTCTATAAAATGACAGAAATTAAAATAAGAAGTATGTGAACTAGTAGTCTTACCAATGAGGATCCAATGTGACAAACAGTGAGTAAAACAGACACTTGATGCAGGCGGTACCTCAAATACTAAGTAATAGTTGAAAGGGTCTCTCAAGTAGGATAGTTATTTGTTGTGTATGTCAATTAAATAAGAAATATATATATTTAGGTTATAAGGAATTAGGGGTAAAAAGGTATTTTTACTCTATTTTTATGCTTCCAAAAATATTTAAAGTGTAAATATGTGATTTACACTATAAATTTTCCCTCTTTATGGATTCATCCTAAGAAAATACTTGAACAAATTTGGTTTACACTATAAAGTAATAATTTATGGTGTAAACCACTAATTTACATCATCTATTTTTTTGTACCAATATATCTCTTAAAATTTCTCTACAGTTGATACATCCTCCCAAAAATAGTAATACTTCAACATAGTTATCTACCATTGTTCAACAGAAGATTAAAAATTAATGGAATATACCACACATAATATGTGATCTTACAATAGATAAGTCATAGCCCTAATCACATTAACACCACTTTTTTTAAGTGTTCTGGGTAATGCATTAAAATAAATAGAAGCGAAATCATAAGTCCACTTTTCAATTCCTTTAATAGACAATATCTTCTGATAAAAAATGGAATACAGGGTATTCCTAGTAGCACAACCACTACGTATCCCATTTGGATTCTTGAAAATGTTTCTTCCTAGGGTATAAAAACCTGAAAATTACATTACACTTTATTCATAAGATCCATAATTTCGCCCATTGGAAGAATTCTGTAAGATTTCAGATTTGAATTCTCCATTATAGAAGATAAAAACTTTTCACTTGTCCAATTGAAGAAAAAAATACCATATTCTATTCCAACATAGGATTCATGATATTCATTGGGTATATTTTAAAAAACATTTTCCCAATCTTTCTCTACCTTTTCATTTTGTTTTTTCAATCAAATTATTAATATGGCTGCATATTCACTTAATTAATGGAATTCCAAATTACACATACCTCTCTCAATTATAGACAAATAAGGTTTTAAATTTTTGAGCTATTTGTCATGATTATTAATGTACCTTCCATGTTTCATACTCCGCAATAATATTCTCTCAAGAAATATTCATTTTTTGGTTCAAAAAATTCTTGTACTCCATAGGAAAATAAAAAAGAATTTTGAATGGGTTTCAAACCATTTTTCTCATTTTTTAGGGGAAAAAGTAGTTTTTGAAAATTATACCTTAAAAAACAATTGAATCCTCTATCTTCTATGCAAATACATTTTCATCCTCTATATACCAAATTTTAATCTCTTAATATCCTTGATGGAGGTCTACACCAACTATTTTCACAACATCATGTACTAAATTTGATTTGAAATCCTTGAATTGGGTAGAAAATTTTGAACCAACTCAACTCATCACCAATCCAAGTATTACAAAATTTCCTTTCAAATAGAAATGAATCTTAATCTTTCCAAGTACTATAATTTATTCAATAAGAGATTTTGTTATAGGATTAAAAAAATACTACAGAACTCTATTTATGGAAATTATGTAATATATATACTTTAATGATCATATATTATCAAGGTGAGACTTATTGCATGATTCACATGTTGGGGAGTCCATTAGGATAGGTATTCATGTCTTCGAGATAAGAGAAGCATTGTTCAAACCCTGCTGATACTACAACTAATTATTATTGAGTAGTTTTTTTCTTAGTGTGATGTTTCTCTATTAATTATTATCATTTATAAACCTCATAAAACATTATATTATCCAAGAATTGTATGGGAAAAAAATATTTTGGGAATATACGATATGAACACTGTATTATTGGCAACATATTCTCACTATGTTATGGATTTTTAGAGTGTTCTATATATTTGAGAGTGTGGTGCATGGTACTTATGAGGATAATTGTATTCTTGGAGTCTTATATTATAACATTCATTACAGGGTTCTATTTTTTGTGTTGCTCAAACATTTAAACATGTACAAAAGGAATCGTGGACATAAACTATAAGAGTTTGAAAAAGAATAGTCAATTGATTTGATAATTTTCTATATTTAAGAAGAGATTTTATTTTTATTTAATCTAATTAATATTCCTATATTTTAATTTTATATGTGATGTTAGTGTGAATTGCTAGATTGTGGATGTGAATTTAATTTTCACTTAAATGTAGAAGTCGTTTTCATTTTTAGTGATGGGATTACTTAGGTGAACCATTCATCATTCAAATTTTATACAAGAGCCATTTTTCCTTTTCTATTATTCTAATTTTATACTTTTTATTTGTTTGTGTTGTGTTGTTTCAACTAGATTACCATGGAAGATGGTAGTTAATTGTAATTATTTCATGTGTGAGTAGGTGAAATGCATGTGTATTCCCTACCATGGTAGAAAAAACCGATGTTTGAGAGAAATAGATGAATGAAGGTATGTTTTAGTCATTATTTACAGCCTAGCATCGTCAACTGATTCATCCAAGAACTCCACACACAAAATTTTATAGCTTGAAATGTACAATTGATGGTGATTTGGTTGAATTAAGTGTTACACATTTCTATATTTTCTAATGAATGGTTATTTAATTTTTTTTATAGTTTTTCTTTTTTTAATTGTTATTATTTTCACTTGATGTCTTTCATTTCATAAAAAAATATGCTTACAAAATACAAATTACTTCTTTTATGAAGAAAATCATATGTTTTAGTGTGAATAAAGGCATTGTTTTTAGGTACATTAATTAGATAATGGTTTGTGAGATTCATCAAGATTTTTTATATTTGTCAAGCATGATAAAAATATGGCATAACTAAGACTCGTGGGTGATATTTTAGTGATATTGATGATTGGGGATCATGTTATAGTGGTGTTCCAGATGAATACTGCATGAAAGGACCTTCTTCTTGTGTGAACTATTGAATGAAAAATGATTTGTGTTAGATTGTATTTTTATTTAAATTCTTTTATATTTTCGTGTAAAGTCTCTTAGAGTTTGAATGCATTTAAAAATATTTGTAACATGTTTCCTGGAGCTTTGTACTGCGTTTTAAATGTTTAGATAAGCTAAATTTATCATTAGTATATAATAAATAAAATAAATTTACTATATATAATTAGATTAATAAATATAATATAAAATTTTATCAACAAAAATCTAAATACCCACATATAATATTTTTTTCAAATTATAATTTACAAACATATAATAATAATTGGTATTGCATGCAACAACTAAAAATATCAATATTGATAATATTACCAATAGATAAATTTTTCCAATAAATCTATAGCTATAAATTTTGACCAACATATATATTATATATCGGTATTATTATAATTTCAGAAGAACTATTTTATCTATCACAATTATATTTAGAGAAACTGTTTTTATCAACAATTAAGTGATTGATGAATTTGTGTTGGTAAAACACAATTCAAACAAAATTCACATTTACTAATTGATATACCCCTATTGAAAAAGATAAAAGTTTTTTAGTGGTGAAACCTTGGAATCCATGCTTAATCATAAGACTATCAGCCTTTAAATAAGTTCATTAGCGTAGATTTCATCCAAGAATATAAAACATTGTGTCCTTCGATCGAAATCAATGATGTCATTCATCATGACCATAAATGAGTAGGATACATCATGTACAATATCTCAATATATGATTTTAAATTCCATGTCCAACATCTTGTAAAGGATTAGAAACAACATGTCTAAAATCACACACCAGGGAAGCATGATGTGACATGTCCTAAACATTCCTTGACCATGTCATAATGACCAACATTCATGGTCAGATAATAATAATAATAATAATAATATTATTACTATTATTATTATCATTAATTATGAATTAAATTTAATTAATTAACCATGGAAAAAAAGAAACATGCATGTCAAATTCACTTTAATTAATTCCAATTAAGTTATGGGCCTCACACTTAATTCAAAATGGATGAGGTATATGGTCTTAACAATACAATTTCATTTAATTAAATTTGATCATTTCATTTAGTTTTTTATTCAATACCACTTACAATGTGGTTTGGTAACACACAAATTTATAAGTTCATCAATACATAATAAATTCCACCAAATAAGGGGTGGCACGTGTTGAGGTGGAAGACATGTAATAATATACATCTTATAATTGAGTATAACTACGAATATATCATTAATATGATACTCATTTTTATGAAAATTCATGGTAGGTATGATGTTCCGAACAATTTCACGTAATATAAACTACAAGGAGTTGGGGAAAAAAATGCTAGACCACCTAACTTATAGCGATAGACAACTCGGCATCCATTTTTCCTATAATATGGTTGAGAATGGGAGAAATAAAAAATTTGAATACCTTGGAAATAGATCTTTTTTATCTCATATGCATTTAGTATTCTATAAAATGAGTGATATAAAAATAAGAAGTAAGTGAACTAGTAGTCTTACCAATGAGGATCCAATGTGACCCACAGTGAGTAAAACAGACACTTGATGGAGGTGGTAGCTCAAATCCTAAGTAATAGAGGAAAGGGTATCTCAAGTAGGAGAGGTATTTTTTGTGTATGGGAATTACAGAAGAAATAGAAATATTTATGTTTTAAGTCATTACGCGTAAAAAGGTATTTTTACCCTATTTTTATTCTTCCAAAAAATATTTAATGTGTAAATAGGTGATTTAAACTATACATTTTCCCTCTTTATGGAGTCTTCCAAAGAAAATAATTGAAGAAATGTGGTTTACACTATAAACTAATAATTTATGGTGTAAACCACTAATTTACGTCATCTATTTTTTTGTACCAATATAACTCTTACAGTTTCTCTACAGCTGATACTTCCTCCCAAAAATAGTAAAACTTCAACATAGTTATCTACGATTTTCCAACAAAAGATTAAAAACTAATGGAATATACCACACATAATATGTGATCATACAATTAGATATTTTAAATTAAAATTATGTATAGTATCATGTTCCTCAAGTATCATATCACATCCTTGTATTACTATGATATGATAGAGGAAGAATAATAGTTGGAAATATAACTATAGTGAAATTAATGGAATACTACCATGATGATTCATCATTTCCTTTGTGGACGTAATGAGGCCCATTCAAAAATATCTAGACATAACTTCATTTCTATCCAGTAATTTATATAGCTATCATTCCCTTTTGTAAAGACCCTATGCTTGTCTCTAGATTTATCATTCAAGGACGATTCATCATCAAGAGTTTTTATTTTGAGTGAAATGACCCCATGTATCATAGTGGAATTTTGCTATGGAAAAATTTTTATACAGAAAAAATAATTACATTCCAAGAAAAACATAATCAGTTATATTAAATTTACTAAAACACATCTTTGGGAAATTTAAAGAATATTTTCGGAAATATAATTAAATTTTTTACAAAACTAATATATCTGTTTGTTTTCTCAAAATAATCATAATTATATTAATAAAAATTACATAGAAAACTATATACAATAATTTTTTCCATACTTTTTGTTATTTATATATAAAATAATTTATTATCTAGTCATAATTACATTAATAATAATACTTCAAATATTATATGTGCAGTGAAGAAAATGGATAATGTCTCGAGAATAATCCTATCAAATTATCTGGTATTTAAAACTCTTTTATATAACTATCCATAAAGATGGAAAAATATATATTATTATCAATGGATAAAAATGTATTTGAGACAGTAGGTTATTGATATTACATCACAATTTTTTTCTTCTTCCTCTACATTTTATGAAATTAATTCCAATAATATAAGAATAAAGGGAGAAACCAAATCAGAGTAGAGAGGAAAAAATTTATGTGTGAAGAATATGGGAACCACCTCCCATTTTTATATATTTAAAAACCCATCCCATATTTAATTTCCTATTATAAAAGCCCATAAAAAACACATTACATCCCATATTCATCCTTCCATTATACTCCCCGTAACTAGATTACACCTTAAAATAATAATAATTGACAACCGAGGAAGCTTCATCTTCCACCCCACTCTATTTTTGCAGTAAAAAAACTAATATTAGTAAAAAATAATATATCTCCACAATAATATCCATAATAAAATTTCACAGAATTCATATTTTATAAATTTTCCATTGATAGACTATATTTTCTAAATTTTATATATTTGAGTAAAAAATAAAACTAAAATCATTAATAAGATGGTGTTTAATTTATATAAAAATTAAAATCATAGGAAACTTTTAAAAAATTTCCTAAATTTAAATTTTTTCAAAATTATAGTTAAAATTTTCTTATTTTTAAAATTAATTCTAGAATCCTTAAACAAAATTAAAAAAAATAGTATTTTAATTAATTTCAAAATTTTAAAAACTCTCTAAAAATTTTAACATGTTTCAAACCATATATATCCAAACAAATACACTAATGAAATAACATTTTTAACATAAAATTAAAGAGGAATTTTGATGTATTCATGATTGGAAAATAGTTTGTAGTCCTTACAAAATAAAGAATAAAATTTATACATAGTTTCTTGATTTAGCGTATATAGATGTATGTGGTCCAATGACTCTATAATAACTAAAGGTGAATACTGTTATATTCTATTCATTGATAAATATATTTTTTAATATGTATCATAGACATGCGTAAAAATAAACATGTAATGGGTAACATAAATTGGTATCATTGACATATAAAAAACAAATAGGGAAGGATTAAAAAAAATTATAATTATAAAATAATGTAAAAATAATTTTCATTTAGTGGAAAATTATTTAGAGAAATATTAAATAAAAAATAATTTATCATGGATCAAAAATATAAAAAATGTATTTTTTGGGAGAATCAAATTAATATTCAATAACATAGAAAATATATTTCTCTACATATAAGAAATGGTTTTTTCAAAATTAAGTAATATGATAAAGGAAAAGGGATATACTAGTATATAAATTATATTGTTAAATTAAGTTTTCCGATATAAAATAAAATTTTACAGTATTTTAATTCCTTAAAGTTATAAGTTTCTTCTAAATATTGATAATTCAAGGAATGTTCATTATTTAAAAAGGATGAAAATATAATAATAATGAAATGAGTGCTTTAATATGATGTTTATATTGAATAATTTAATGATTTTAAACTTTATTATGATTATTTAGTGGTTTCTCACAAAAATAAATATCTTTATTTCTTGAAACACACACATTAGGATTCTTCCGCTTTAATAGATGCATATTTAAAGAAATTATATTTTAAAACAGGTTGTTTTGACAAAAATTTATGTGTGAAGTTTATTAATGTTGATAAATTTATTATACTCATCTTTATTGATGATATAATATTTGGAGGTAGTAAAAAATTAAAACCTGTGTGTACTTTGAAAATTTTTTGAGATAGAAGTTTAATACGTTAATGATTGAAGACCTAAACACTCCCACTAATTAAAAGATTACTAATGAAGTAAATATATGTTTATTTTTCAGGTGAATTATTTTAACTTATTGTTGATAAAACTGGAATAATGTATTACAAACAAATTTAGAATCCTATCACAAATAAAAAAATTAAATAAATAATATATCTATAAATTTATTTGACATGATAATTTACCATAGAATGATTGGAATTTTATTTTACCTGATATAAAAATAATCATATATAACAAAAAAGACATTATTAACTAAAAATCATTAGTGAGATTCAAATGAATATAATCTCATGGAATTAAAGAATGTAATAGGGTTTATGAAAGGCACTATAAAAAATTAATTGATTCCTAAAACAATAAAGAAATAATATTAAGTGGAAATTAATAATATAAACTTTTATGGAGATATAGTGGATGTGACATACCAACACCCTAGACCACAAACCAATGTTGGGTTAGAGATCACCTCATAAACTCTTCCATGCCTTCCCACACACCAATGGTCATCGACTAGATGATATGGTTTATAAAGATACCACAAGGAAACTATAACTATAAAAACCTAGTTATTTATTACCCATTATTTCATTATTTATTAATTAAAATTATACATAATAAAAAATATTGATTAGTTTAGTTTAGTTTGTGACTTGGTTCATATCATAACATCATGAATATGGGATACAACAACCTCATTGAAAAACTCATTAACAATATTCAAAAATTCGATGGATTTGAAAACTATAGAGGATAACATGGGGAAAACAATAAGGGGTGAGTTATAAATCAGAGTAATGGAATAAACATGGAATAAAGTGATATATCTAAGAAAATAGGAATATAAATGGGGAATAAAAATACTAGTAATCATAAACATGAACAATAAGACATGATATAACCTGATAATCATAACATAGAAAATTTGGAAACAACATAAAAAATTGCATCACAAACATAGTTCAAGGTTAAATTCTTGGAAATCATGAAGTAAAAATCCAATAAATGAATCAGGTTCAATTCCGATCCCAACATGACATCTCATGATACTAAACATTACCTAATGCATTAGAGAATCATATAATTTAAGGTGCACCCTTCACATTCATTTAATACTCATGCTTAAAAATGCCCCATCGATCATACAACATGGATTAATTCATCATCATAATATTAGAAAACAAATTATTGTGGAATAAATATATTTAACTCCCCAAAAAAATTAAATGTTCATAAATGTGAACACCCTTGCCAGGAAATGGATATGGTATTCACTATACAGTTATTTGGTATAGAAAATCATGATGAAATTTTGGTAGTATAATGGAATCACATAATGATTCATAAAAATGGGTTGATGAGAGATAATAGGGTCTCTAATAAAATATAAAAAAATGGTAAGTAATATAAACATGAAAAAACATGTCCCAAAATTTTAAATTGGAAATATAAGGCATGAGTTAATGAATATACTTGAATAAAAAAAATAATCCTAACAATATTTCAGCACGGAAAAGGTGTACGTAAAGGATTATAATAAGAATAAAGACATTGAAATTGGGATATCATAAGTTATAAATTAAATGAAATGTAATTTTATTACGTAATAATAAATCCCAACATAATCAAATGGAATTTAAGAGAAATAAAATTAATGAGGTTCTGGAATGGAAATGAAAAGAGAGAAATCCATTACTTGAGTGTGGGACTCCAAATGATTTTAAGGGGCTTAATGAGAGCTTTTTTCTCTTTAGGATGAATATAGAGAGTAGATGGAATAGTATAGTCTTTCTATATTGATTTTTAGGGAAGAGAAATGGGATATTGGGTGGTTTTATATAGAAAAAAGAAGAATATTTCGTTATTATTTTGGTTTTGGTCTCTACATAATAAAATAACCAAATCCACAAACCATACGATGGTTTCTACCAAATATTAGTGGTCCTCTTTATTTTATACTTCCAAGGGTCTAACCAAAAAAACTAATTCATTTGATTATGTGGAGGTGAGTCATACTCTTAAGGAAAAGACTTTAAAACCATAAAACATATTAATGTTTTTGAAGAATTCATAATGGATTAATAAAATTAATAAAATAAACGTATAAAACTTATTCTAAAGTAAAAAAATATTTTTTTGTGTACCCTTTATAGTATTTATTAAAATACTTTTGGGGCATTATGTTATCATAATACACCAAGTATATTTATATGGTATTTTATTTTTACTCGATAATTTGATTGTCTTAGAAAATTATGGAAAACTCACCATTGAATAATTTCAAAATTATTATTCCAAAAATAATATTCATTTTATCTAAATATTTTTATATCTATTTTGATTTTCATTTTTTAAAAAATTTGACATTTATTAAGAAATTTTGGGGGTTTCTTTTCTATAATCATTTTCGAGAAATTATAAAAATTGCATTGGACTTTGTATAAAATATATGATCATTTATATTTAATAATAATTATTTAATTATAATATTTTAATAAAATTTTATTTGTTTAAATAATACAATAGTTTTTCAAAATAAATTCCTTAATTGAATTTTAATATTATCCAAAAATATTATTTGTGTTTTATTGAATCAAAATAATAAACATATATATAATAAAACTAATAGGATTATAATATATTAATTATTTATAATAAATAATTTGAATTCTTATATTTCTATGGTCTTGATCAATAACCATTTAATACACCAAAAAACAACTTAAGGGTAAGGTGTGTGATGGTTGGACTTTCATGGGGTGGTTCGGTGAACAAGGTTTGGGTCATGATCTCAATGAGATTGAAATTATCCTATTAATGGTTTCTATCATGATTATGTTGTGGGATCTCATATTAGGATTGGTCAAGGAAAAATACCAATGATGTTATCACCCTTGTAAGCTCTAATAAGCAGTTTTTCTACAGTATGATCCTACTGGTTTGGGTCATTACTTACATTGTCTATTTCAGTTGGATTTTTTATAACCCTATATTTATAATAATAAAGTAATATTATTAAATTGATATATTATCAATATTAAAGATACTCAATGATAATTTAAACAAAATATTATATAATAAAACCAAATAATTCCTTGTGTTTTTTATATTAATATTACATAATAAGGAATTTAATTAAAAATAGTAATTTTATTTATAATAGTTCAATTCATTACAATATTCCCCCCTTAAGAAATTCCATCCCTAGAAATATACATTTCCCATACTAAAATAGATTTGGGTAACTCTGGTTCATCACCTTCTTTAATTCCCACATTACTTCTTCAAACTTTTGGTTTCACCACTTTAATCTAACAAGGAATTTTTTTTTATTTCTTAGAATTTTTTCACTATGACCTAAGATCTTAAATAGAAATTCCTTAAAGGAATGGTCAATCTCTAATGGTACCACTTCTATATTGAGTAAATGTGAGGGGTCTGTAATGTACTTTCTCAAAATGGAATAGGTAGTAGTTCAAGTCAGTAACCCACCGTTCCAATGTTATCAAGGATCTCCAAGGGGATGATATTTATTGGATTAAGCATTCACTTTTTCCCAAGTCTCACCACATTCTTCTATATAGATATATGTAGGAATAAAGTATCTCCAACATCAATGAATTGGTCTCATCGAGGATTATCATGACAAATCTTCTATCAACTCTGACCATCCTTGATGTGTTGCTGAATGGTCTTAACATTTTCCATCATTTCATCAACCATTTCAAGAACATGCATTTTTATTTTCCCAATATGAAGATATTCTAAACCACTTTCCGTAAAGGGATTCATAGGGATCTATTTAGATTCTTGAGTGGAAATAGTTCTTGTAAGAAAACACAACCAAAGGAATATGTTTCTCCCACCCTCCTTTTATGTCAATTGGGAATTATCTCAACATGTTGTCTTGTGTCTGGATAGTATAACTATATTTTCCATCGGTTTGAGGGTTATAGGCCATGATAAATTTCAAATTTGTATTCATAGCATATTGAATATTATTCAAAACCATATAGGTAAATCTTGAATCTTTATCATATACAATCGATAGTGGTGTTCCATATAGCTTCACCACATCTCTAATGTATATCCGAGCAAGTTAATGGAATAAGAAATACTCTCTAATCTAAATGATGTATATTGTATTTGTAAGATGGTCCACCAAAACCCATATATAATTATTCCCTCTTTATGTCGTTATAATATCAGTGAAAATGTTTATGATGATTTTTTTCAATTTTCATACATGTATGGGTAATGGCTGTATAATCCCTTTGGATATTTTCCTCTCTGAATTCACATGCATACATAAAATACATCTTGATTTATATTTTATGGTCTCGTCATTGATATTATGCCACTAATATTGTTCTCATATTTCTTGATACGTGGATAAGGTCTGGATATGTGAATCATACAATAATTAATTCATTAACTCAAGATTTTACAGAACACGTAGGCTTTACCAAAATCTCACTACTCCTTTATTAATATTGAATTATGAGAATTTACCATTCCATATAGTTTACCCTTTATTTTGAATTCCCACATTAGCTGTTTGAAAATTTTTTAATGTCTCCATATGATATTGTTTAGAAATCATTTATTAAATTATTGATTATGTTCCTTCCTTTATTATTCCCATGTTCATTATTTCTAATTCAAAGAAGATCAGATACCTTTCATTTCTCATCAATGATAGAATTGTTGGGTCCTTTTTACTTAGAATTCCATCTATATTTATTTACTTTATCTGGATGGTAGTGAATTGAGCAGTCATAGCCCACAATCATCTCTAACTATATTATATGTCACATATTCATCTCAATCTATGTTAATATATTCCTGGTAATTTTGTGTTCCATATATATTCTATATATCTCCCCAAATTGGTGATTCTGACATATTTTTAAATCATATATCACTACAAAAAATACATATCATTCATTGGTTAGTTATTTTCATGAAAATTTAACAACCTTTAAGAATATCCTATGAATTATAAATTATATAATAACACACATCCCAATCCCTTATCTAACGCATCATTGAATATAATGAAAAGTTCTACACATGTAGGTAGTCCGAGCACAAGTGTAGTGATCAGACTCATTTTTATCTCCTTGAATATCACTTCACATTCATTATTATAATAAAATATGACTCCCTTCTAAGATAACATGGTTAGAGGGTTTCGAAATCATGAAAATATTCTCACAAATTGATGATAATACCCAAATATTCTATGGAAACTAGACATATCTATCATAGACGTTGGCCTCAGCAATCCGTTAATTGATTTTGTCATTGATGAATCAATAGATATTCAATTTATTATTATAATATTCCCTAATAATGAGACTTAATTCAACCAAAGATCAAATTTTATGTAATTTTCATAAATATTCTCCTTTTGTATGTTCTTAAAAACTGTCCTCACATGCTCCTCATAATTTTCCTTGGTTTTGGAGTGTATTAGAATATCATCTATAAAGACTACCAATTTTTTTGTGGTAATCTCCATAGACTATATTGATCAATTACATGTATATATATAGATAATTAGTGAGTCATTATGGTATTAAAATGAACTCATAGTTCACATACCTTGTCAGAAAATCGGTCTTGGGGATTTCCCCCTTCACACTAACTTAGTAATATACTGACTACAGATCCACCTTGTAAAATTATTTTTCTTCACTTATCTAATTTAAAAATTCATCAATATGTTTTAGAGGATACGTGTCATTTACCCAGATCTTTTTGAGATCATGATAGTCGATGCAAAAGCACATTGACCCATACATCTTATTCATGAAGAGGACTAGTACACCCCATGGTGAAGGAATTTGGGACATGATCCCTTTATCCATATTATTATATTGTTGTTTATTAGCTCCTCAAGTTATAATCCATCCATTCTATATAGAGTCTTATATAGTGGTAATGACCTAAGTATAATGATGATTTAAAATTAAACCATTTGTCTATTAATAAGACCAGAAAATTCCTCGAGAAACACATTAGTATATTCTGTCATAATATGACTTTTTTAACAGATAGTTATTTACTTACACTTAATCATTTTTTCTTCATAAGTTTCCTCATAGGGAAATAATATCCATTCATAATATGTTGTTGATAAATAAGATTCATTCAACTCCTAACACTTATAAAGAATTAAGGGTCGATTCACAATATGGAGAATGATTTCCAGCTTGTAGAAATTTATATTAGATCTATATAGGGAAATCCAATCCATGCCTAGAATCATATAAAATTACAAAAAATGGGGTATAAAAAGGTTCTCTAGGAAGATCATCCCACAAATAATTATAGGGTAGGAGTTATATACTTGGGAGAATATAATTTCACCATTTTTTATTTTCACCAGCAACTATATTTCCATGATTTGTGGTGTCTTATGAATAGTTATACTAATTTTTCATGATATAGAGGATTTCGTAGAAATAGAATAAAAAATTTTATTCTCTATTATTGAATGAATAACTAGTATTCATATCAACAAATTGTTATAAAGATACACCTTAGTGGTTGTGAAGGAATAACCTCATCCTTGATTCCTTTGAGGTTAATGGTTGTCTCTATAATCCCTTGGATTAGTGCATTTATTATCATAGTTCCCTAGTTCCTTGATGTTTAAGCAGTGGATAATGTGTTGATGGTTGTTTGGGGAATATCCTTCCTCCACTTCAATAATGGGTTTCTTCTATCGAAAGTTTCTAGCTAGGTTCCTTTCCTTACCACACCTAAAACATTTCCTCATTCCCCTTGTGCAATTTATTGGGTGCATTTTTCTGCACCATTCATAAGTGGGATATTGAAATTCCCTAGCACAGTTATATTTCCCTATATGACTTCCATAATTAAACTCTAATTTCAACTTATTATCCAAATGATATCCTTGAGACACACCAATCCCCATTTCGACTTTGTGGTCACATTATAAAATTCACTCATATATATCAAAGTCTCATATTTCCAAGGATTTTATAAGACTAGGTTTTATCCAATTAAAGAAGAAATCAACCTTGAAATTGGGTGTAATGATAAAGATATGGATGTATCATGCACGTTTTGTTAATTTTTCCTCATAATCTTATATATAATCATCATCTTTTATCTTAACGAAAAGAAAATCCATATCCATTTAATGTTGGAGGATTCGAAGAAAATAATTATTAAAACACATTTTCCATTATTAATTATACGTAATCGCTTGAATATATTTCTAAATTTTCATATTTATGTTCAATGGCCACCACTAATTAGCTTCTCCCTACATAAAATAAATAGTAAATAGAACCTTTTATTTTTCATAACATTGGTGTGTGTATAAGATTATTTCAAAGAATTTGATGCATTATTCCAGGATTAGTGGATCAGATGATTTATTAAAAGTTAGGGGTATTTGTCACATAACTCTATAAATTGTAGATTTGTATTTCTTATGGGTATTTGGATGCTCCTCTTGATCTAGGTTTCTATTCAGATCTTGAGTCAGCTGAGAGAGTATTGTGACAATTTTTGTTATTCCTGCTACTATCTGGTTGGGAATCTTGTTGGGGAAGTAATAAAATTTCCCATCACATTGATTATATACACGATTCCTCCAATTTATGACCATTACATAAGAAAAGGAAGATTACAGATGATTATTTTTAAACTATTATCACATAAAGGGGAATCCAATTACATAAATGGGATAACAGATAAATTACATTTATTTATTAACATATGATTTTCTTGGCTACATTCTATCTTATCCATATTCTATTTTTTAAAATATATTATTATGGAATTTTTTCCCTTAATAATGGTTCATAATGATGTTATCAATTTTGCATGAATATTCTCTATGAGTGTCAAACTAGGTGTACAGTAAGTTCAGTTTTCGTGCACCATGTTACACTAAGTTAGGACCGAAAAACCATGTCAGAGTTGTTACCCCTGGGTACATATGTTCCTGAACCATATCCAGATGTAGAATTTTTATAGTTATTTATTTTCTTGATAGACCACTTAATCTATAATTACAAAAATTTGATGATTTTTTATTATACTTTGTCTTATTCCTAATATTTTCCCTATATTTTTTCTAATCCTAATCTAAAAAATGATTAAACGTTTCCATTAATACTAACTATAACAACCATGTTCTTCATTCAAAAATAATTCATGATTTATTACATAACATTATACACAAAACAACTTGAAATATTTATAATTATAGTGTCTTAGGGAACTAGGTAAAAATAATAACATCTTGGACATGGGATAAAAGAACATTATTGAAAATTTCTTTAAAATGCTTCTCAAAATCCATGGAATTGAAAATTGAATGGGATAACCTGGAGAAAAACAGAATAAATTGGTGGGATATAAATCGTAGTAGGGGAATAAAAATGGCATAAGGTAAAACATGTTAGAAAATAGGAATATAAATGGGGCATAAAAAGAGTTGAAATCATAAACACGAATAATAAGACATGATATAGAATAACAATCATAACATGGGAATTTTTTAATAACTTAAAACACAGTATCATAAAAATAGGTCAAGGATAACTGTAAAGACATCATGATGGAAAAAGTATGATAAATTAATGAGGATCACTCCCAATCCCATCATGACATCTCATGAGACTAAATATTAACCAATGCATTGTAGCACCAAATAATTATGGGCACATGTGTCACTTTCATTTCATTCTCATGCTTAAGTGTGACATATGGATCATACAAAATGGATTAATTCATCATCATAATTTATTCCATGATATAGTAGTGTATAATAAATTTATGTATGTCCCCAATAAAAACCTATATATTCATAAATTTGAACACCCATAATAAGAAATGGGAATGGTATTCCCTACACAATTGTTTTGGGATAGAAAATCGCCATGACATTTTGGAAACATACCAGTGACACATAAAAATTCATTAAAAATGGTTTATGAGAGATAATAGGATATATGATTACATATAAATCAAATGGGAAGTAATAGGTACATGTAGAAACATTTCCCCAAAACTGGAAATTTTAAATATAAGGCATGGTTTAATGAAGGAACATGAATAATAAAAAAAATTCTAACAATAGTTATGAATGGTAACAGATGTGCATAAAGTATCATGAGACGATTTATGAGACTGAAAGGGGGAAATCATAATTTATACATAAAATTGATAGTATGGGGTATATGGAATAGCATTTCCCAACATAAAAAATGAAATTTAAGAGACATAACATAAAATAAGTGCTTGAATGAAAATGAGAAGAGAGAAATATCATACTTGAGTGTGTGACTCCAAAGGCTTTGGGGGGCTTCTTGAGAGCTTGGGGGAATCTTGAGAGGAATATATAGTGTATAGGGAATATTATGTAAGTTCTCCACGGATTTTTATTAAAAATAAATAGTATATTATGTGGTTTTATATTAGAAAATAAGGAGATTTATTTACTATATATGTTTTGGTCAACACATAATAAAATAACCAAAACCACCAAAATCCCATGTGTTTTTACCATGTTTTCTAAAAATTTTATTGGTTATCATTATTTTACATGTATAATAACCTAACATAATGAAATAATTTCCATTATTATGTGGAGGAGTGTCATAATCTTAATGATATAATTTTAAAACAATAAAGTACATTAATGGTTTTGGAGGATTCATAATGGCATTATAAATTTAATCAAATAAACATAAAATCACATAATTTTAAATGGAAAACATATATTTGTTTATAGATGACACATATAGTATTTATTACATAAATTTTTCCTTATTATGATGTCATAATACAAAAAGTATTTTATATGGTATTTAATTTTTTACTGAAAATTTGATTGTCTCTATATATTATAAAAAATCACCATTGGATAATTTCGACAACCTTATTCCAAAAACAATTATAATTTTCTATAAATATTTTTATAAATATTCGAATTATAAATTTTAAAATTAAATTTTCAATTGTTATGAAATGTAGGGGTTTTTACTATAACATTTTTCGAACCATTAGAAAAATTACATTTGACTTCATAAAAATTATAGATAATTTATATTTAATAAATTATTATTTAACAATAATGTTTTATTAAAATTTTATTTAATAATAATATTTTGTTAAAATATTATTTATTACAAAAACCATATAAATTCATGGAAATAAATATATTAATTGAATTTTAATATTAACCAAAAATGTTATTTTTATTTTATTGAATAAAAATAAAAAACACATAAAATAACAATAATAGGATGAAAATATATTCATTATTATATAACAATAATGTAAATACTCATATTTATAGGGCCTTGATACATATCCATTTAATACACTAGAAAATAACATAAGTGTAAGGTGTGTGATGGTGGGACATTCATGGTGTGGTTTGGCGAACATGGAATAGTCCATGATCTCAATGAGCATGGAATTCTCTTGTAAATGGTTTCACTCAGGAATAAGCTATAGATGTCAGCATGGGCTTGGTCAATGGAAAATAAAGGTAATTTTATCTTCTTAGGAAGCTCTGATAAATGGCCTTCATATAGTATGATCATACTTGTTGAGGTCATCACTTCCTTTGTCTAAGTCAATTGGATTTGTTAAAAATCTATATTTATACTAATCAAGTGATAACTATTCAACGACTATATTATCAATGGTAAATATACTTAACAGTCATTAAAATCTAATAGGATATAATAAAAACAAATAATTTCATGTGTTTTTTATATCCATATTACATAATAAGAAATTAATTTAAAATGTTTAATTTTATTTATAATAGTTATGGTTGTTAAAATAACCTTTACATAGAGTATCTGGTAGAGTATAAATAATAGAAAACCAATAACCAAACAGAATAAACATTGAAGATAAGTCTGGGTAAGAACAAATAAATTATCACAATATCCAAAGTCACAAAAATGGGTATTCCATACTTGTGTAGTTTCCACCATGGGTGGATCATATATAGTAATAATAAAATACTAAAATAAAACTCAACACAAACCCATCCCAAGATAGTACCAAGACATATATGGTCTTATCATCCATATTTCATCTTAGCATTCCAATCAAAACAACATGTAATTTTTTTATTTCCTTGAACCTGAAACCTATAACCCAATAGTGATGTTTTATCTTGTAACAAAGTGTTAAAACAACCTGGGTAGAGTGTGAGTACAACTCAGTAGGACAAAACAAATTCTGTCTCAAAAAAATCTTATTTGAAATACGAGTTGATATAGAAGTGATTGAGATAATCATTCTAATTATTTTAAAAACTGTTTATACATAAAGAA
Organism: Viscum album; assembly: GCA_963277665.1. Lineage (NCBI taxonomy): Eukaryota > Viridiplantae > Streptophyta > Magnoliopsida > Santalales > Viscaceae > Viscum > Viscum album. Next base: position 1,016,749,305 of record OY728141.1, on the reverse strand, counting down.
AAAACATCCAATGATTATCCAGGTTCTTGGTGGAACTGGATGGAAGCTATATTTTTGTTGATCCTTAATGTCAAAACCTTAATCAACAATAAAATATTCATCTAGTGTTGTGGTGTATCTAAGCATTATTTGTTGACTATTTCAAGCACATGTAACCACATAGAAACTATTATTTCATAATAATATTCCCCAATATCATATAGTTTTATATGGAATATTTATGCTCATCCTGTAATTACTTGGAAGTCTAATCTCTCATCTTATAATTCCCCAATAATTAGTCATCACACAGAATTCAAGAACTCATCATGTAAATTCTATATATCATAATCTTTTATCTCAACATTCCCCATCATCAATCATCAAACAGAATTAAAATACTCATATTAAATTTGACATTGTATACAGGAACAAATCCTAGAATTCACAATCATCAAATACCATATGGGATCTAGGAACTCTTCCTGGCCATCCAAATTTCCTATTTATTACATGGAATATGAGCGCTCATCCCAACATTCCCAGGAAGCATATATCATATGTTATCAAAATAGTTCATCTTGATATTACCAATTATCTCACATCATATCCATAGCTTTTAATTTCTATTATATAGTTTAAATCCTCAATTCACATTACTAACCATCACTTAAAATCATAAGTCCTTGTTCGATAGTTTACATTTACCCAATACTCCATGATTCATAATCATTGTATCACCTTTTCATCCATATTTCCAATTAAAAATAATAAATGATCATTTTGTATAACCAAACCATTACATTATAAATTAATTTCAACCTTAAAATCCTATAGTATTTAAAAATCATAAGGTACCAACTAATATTAAATAAGTGATTTACCAAAATTCACATCCAAATTATCAAATAATAAAATTAATTTCCTAAGGAATTTTACCAATTTCAAAAAAAAGTTTTATTTAATTATATAAGAACCCATATAATGTTGTGAAGTTCCATTTTATGATCAATGATTGTGAAATTACATTTAAAAATCAATTTTTTAAAACATAGAAACTCAATTTAGGTTACCAAAAACTATAGTTGATATCTCTCAACATTCCATTCCTAGTAATCTATAACATTTAATAAAGAAAAAATGTGCTTAAAATCATATCCAAGGAATTAAAATTTTAATTCTCTATAATTTGAGTATATAAAAAAATAAACTAGGGAATTTAACAAAAACTACCAAAAGTTAATTTATCTGAATAAGAATATAGTCAATGAACTGCAATACCAGAATGACCACATAATTAACCACTTAAAAAATGAAGAAAGGATATGAGTTAATTATAGGTACCACCTAACATATGATTAGGTGTGTCTACTCATATGATATTGGTCTATGTTTTGACCTCAATATAAATAAAATAATGAACCACACAATGTTTCTAAAAAGATAGTGAATTATATAAAACAAGTGGAACACCACATGAATGTGGAATAAAAATAAAATAAATGGATGATGATTTATAGACGTACATCTACCTATAAAACTATAGTGACAACATATGAATCCGAAAATGGAGGAGGATGATCTCTCATGGGATGAGATGAATAATGGGAGGGAATCCAGTAGCTTCTACTGGGAGAATTGAAGGAGGAAAAAAATCATGTTTGAGGGATAAGTGGGATTTTAAGTAAAATTATCATGTTACCCCTTATTTAATTTGTTCTCAGGATATATCTAACTAGACAATTACTTCTAGTAGCTAATAGGTATTTAATACCACAAGATTTTGTGGAATAATTGTTTTTAAAATAAATTTAATGCTTTGGATATTTCTTTACTATACAAAACACCAAATTTATCTTCTGTTACATAGAATACTGAGTTTCTAAAAAACGTGACGTACTATCAAGATATTATTATTTAATATGGTAGTAAAAAAATAGCAATTGGAATGGAGGGTATGAATATGATTAACTAGATTTTAAAAATATATGGTTGACACATGTATATATAATTAATTCTTTGGTGACCAATTATTTATAAATGAAAATAAAAACCATTTGAAAATAAAGGAAATCATTTTTGGAAAACAATTTTTATGTGCAAAAACATGTCTTATCTCAATAATTTAAATTAATAAATTTTTGTGAATTATTATAATGAAAATTATATATAATATTCAAGGAATGATTTTATATTTATATAATTTTTTCAGGACAAAATATATTAAATAAACTCATTTTACGTTTAAAAGTGTATTATCTACAAAACGATTTTGTCGCCATTTGTGTAATTATTTTAAAAATAATTTTTACCATTTTAGGATAATTTCGTTAAAAATTTAACTTTATTTTTTAAATCATAAATATAAAATTAACTTAGATTATTTTTTTGAGAATCTTGTGAAATATTAATTTTGTTGATGAATAGTGAAATTTTTGGTTTTTATTAAAAGATGTCATTTCAATTAAAGAATTTAAGGACTTAAAAATTATTTTAATATGGTGTTAAATGTAAAGTTAGTTAAATTATATATCTATAAATCCAATTAAATTCATTTTAACCATTTGTGTGTTGATTTTTTAAATAAAAAATATTTAATCTTTTGAACATTTTGTCTTAGGAAAACCGCTTTCTCATCATGTTTGAGGGATTAATTTTAAATTATAATTTTCCACTTATTTGAATGAAATTAAAATAAAATTGATTCCAAATTTTCAATAACAATTACTGATATTATATAATAATTCAAAATGAAATTATTACAATAATTAATAGTAAAAACATAAAAAAGTAATTATACAGTTAAAGTAAAAAATGGGTTTATCGGGTGTTAAACTGAAATGGTAAGAGTTAAAAATACCAAAAATACTATTAAAACCCCAATTTCAGGGAAATATTTATTCTTTATATTTATTTTTTGATAATGATTCATTTTAGATCATTGTAGCATGTGTAAAATGTGGGAACTCCTTTTTCTTTTCAAAAATTACAAGTGTGCTACTCTCCTCAATTATAAAAGTTCACTCACTATCCTCTCCTCTTCAAAAATAAAATCCCATTATTTCAGCAAATAAATTCCCAAATTACTTCTTTAATTCCTTCATATCATCTTATAAGCCTTATTTTTTTCATAAATACATCCTATGAACCCTTTTGGTGAAAATAAGAAGTTTTCGAGAGAATATGTAATGTCCGTAGACAAGATTTTTAATTTATTTCATCATCCAAATTCATCAATTATTAAAAAAAATTACGATATAATAGCCTAGGTATCTTTTTGGTACTATTAGTTTATAATTTTAATTTAATAATCTAAATACTTGTCCTGTTCCATCAAAAGGGTTATGAAATCACCATTTCTGTGTACAACGGACTACCACCTCTTGAGCTAATATTATTATTTTTCCATAACCACCTCCAATGTCTGGATGTAATGATGGATTTATTGTTCATATATGACATTTATGATATTATTATACTTATTTAATAATTATATTTATCATGATCCATCCCTCATGGCATGTGTTGTGACATACCCATGCCCACCTCCCGAAGGCCAAGGGATGGCGACTAGCGCCGATGGAGTCAAACTGTATGTGGGAGGAATTATCTTATATACATGTACGCATGTACACACAACCACATCCCAAAAACTGTAAATGTAAAAATGAATTTTACTAAAAAATCACTGAGTAAAGGTACAAGATTTAAGTCAAATAGGCCAGAATATAAACCCAACAAAAGGCAAACTGAAAATAGGAATGTACAAGGATCTCAGGAAAGTAATCCGCATAAAACCCCACATGATGGTAAGTTTAGAGTAGATTCTAAAATATGTAAAAGTGTGTCCCATTTGCCTGATCTCACTGGACCCCTCCTGGTCTTTGGTCACCAAGCCCTCTGTCTCGATGTTAGTCGTCTTCACAAGACTCAACACGTGTGGGCGAAGCCCGTGTCGGGGTCAGTAACACAATAATCAGTAGGGATCCTAAAAAAAAAGTGTATACCAATATTTAAATAATACACATGGGACTATCATCTCACACTTGCCTAATATATAGTATAGTAATAAACACCAATAGTCACAACACTGAACACCATGAACATTTGGGGTACTCATCCATGATTATTATCATGGGTATGTTGGGACACACAGAGCCACTCCACAACGTGGGTCTGTTGGGTCACACAAAGCCACTTCCCACCATAGCCATCATACTGAGGTACTCATACCTGATAAGTAATGTGGGTATATCGGGTCACACCGAGCCTCTCCCCACCATGAGCCGATTGGGTCACAAAGAACTACTTACCATTGGTCCATCAAAGTTGATCCAAACAAGTTCTCTTGTATCTGATCCACACAAGTTAATTTTTCAATAATCTTCGAGTCTTTGTCACCCATAGGATACCTTCGTGTAGTGTGCATGATTCTAGGAGAAACCCCTTCTCATCACATTATTCACATTACATCTTCTATGAAAAACTCTTTATAGTTTTCTAATAGAACCTCCTTCTCTCAAGGGATTGAACACCGCAAATGGATCATCAATCGGATGGTTGGTCTAAACGATATATTCATTTTTGTAAATGGGGGTCGATCGGGTCTAGGATCGATCCGACCAGGTCGGACTGACCCGACAAACCCAGCCTAGAGGCCCCACATGCCCCGGACCAGTTCGACCAATCTGACCTAACCTAGTTCGGGTCAAGGATGGGCCAGTCTAGCTTGGCCATTGGGCCAGGCCTAATGGGTCTTGGTGGACCTGGCCAGGTGTGGCTAAGAGTATAGCCCACTAGGTCACCCAGCGACCTGGTTCCATCTAACCCGACCTACAACCAGCGAGCCTATTTGTTCCCACCTTAGGCCACACAGTAACTTGATTTCATCCCACTGTTCTAGCCTACAATAGTAGTACAACTTTATTTCCTGCTCGTACAACATTGCATCCCTTTTTGCATGCCCCAGCCCAGGCCACCTGGCTAGCTGTTCATATCTAGCTCAGATGCCATGCGGTTTTCTATTTGGTGCCCTACATCTAGCTAAGCTACTAATGCCTATTGGTCCTGCACGCGGTAGATGGATTTTGAGCTAGCAGGAAACCGCAGCCCGCACAGTGTGGGTCGTGTCTATGTTCGCCTGTTGGTTGATCCTATCGCACCGTCATGGGCCGAGCTAGCAACGGTGCCTCCTTCGGTTTGTTTTCATGGATTAATATGATCATTTCCTTCAGTGAATCACCATGTACGCTCCGGGGATCCATTCCTCATGTCGTTTGTGCATCCATCCTCCATGGGGCGCCGCCTTCCCTACTAATACCTCAAAACTATTTTGTCATCAACTTGGATTTTCGGCCATGAAGAACTCGCAAGGGAGGAGTCTTGGGTCTTATTCATGATTTCCAATTCCCTCCACATTAGAGTTTGAAATAAGGGGGTTTAAGATTACAATCCCATCATAAAATAAATAATACTGGTGAAAATCCCCATGAAAAAGAGCCCTCCCTCAAGAACTAGTGATATGTGGATTAACCTGTTCATGGGTTGATCCGCATTAATTTTTTTATAATAATGAATGGAGATATTCAAAACAAAAAATGTAACCCCCTACCAGGGATATATTCACACTATATGGAGACTCATTATTAGTGGAGATCTATCCATGGAGATTCTAGAGTTTGAAGCCGTTATCATTCATCACTCATTAGTGTTGTTCTTCGAGTTGTGTCAATGTAACTAAAGATTTTTTGGTATTTTTTGGAGGAGTTCAACATTTTTTATCAAGTTTCTCCAACATTGTTAATTTATTAAAAGAGAAACTGATTGGAATTTTTTTATGTTGCGTCTTCACGTCATTATACGGTTTCATTTATGAAACATCGCGTTAGTTAAATTTCATTTATTGAGGCGTTACGCTACACATTAATGAGTCATTAAAGGTATTGAACTAATGAATCTTGTCTTTGCATCATCACCATACAACTGTATGGATGTGTCACTGATCAACGAAAGAAACAAGATAAATAAATTTTTATATTATTTTTATTTTTCTCCATAAAAGTTTTAAAACCAACATTTCTGGTCAACACTCACTGGTCAATGATAGGTCCTTTCTAGGAGAATATGAAACTCTTTAGTTCAATGGTTCTTTCTAATTATTAATCTGAACAACTATTTAAAAGTTAGAAAACCCCCCTTGTATGTTCATTTAAATGATCTTAAAAAAAGTTCAAATATCTATTCTAGGCTCACCGGGTCATTGAATCAGGTGTTTCATGAGTGTCTTCTTTTGAAATAATACTATATAATTTAAAATATTTTATACTAAGTTTTCGGGACATTACAAAATGATTTTTTCCTTTTTTTTACATTCCATTAAGTGAGAATATGATAAGATCATTTGTGTTTTCGATAGAGAACCTCATCATGAAGTGATGTGATTATTTTTTCATAAAGGCTTTGAATTGAATTTAATAAGGACCTGTTTAAATTAACATGTATGATATATAGGAAATAAAAATTATTTTTTAAAGGTAATATATTATTTTCCTTTTATTCATCTCATCCATCGTGAAAATGGATACATCATTCATGTGTACATATGTCCTGCCATCTCCAAGAACAATGTATTTCATTTTTTATCTCTAAAATTTATAGATTAATATAAATTAATAAATAATGAATATATATGATATTTATATCATGGTAAAAATTATAGATATTATGGAACCATTATGAAATTAATAGGACCAAAAATACTAAATTAAAATATACACGAGATATAAAGCATTTATTACCTAAAACATGATTTTAACAAGGAATTGTAAATAAACAGTAAATAAAAGATCATAAGTAAATCATATATTGTATGATACAAATTATTATAGTCATTAAATATGTTTTTAATACAATTATATTTATTTTAATTGAGGTTATGACATTTATAAAAGAATTTGAGACTTCAGGTAATCAATTTCCATTTGGAATTTTACTACTATGAGACACATGCCATATTAACCACATATTTCATTTATGTGTGTATTCAATAACCAAGAATGTATTTTATGGATTTTATTTTTAAAATTATTTTGATTTACATATACATGTGAGGATCTTTCACTCATGGATCTTACTAATCAATATTACCAAAGTTCTAAGTGTTTTATGATATAATCACATCATTTATCATGGTTATTTATGTTTATGATTTCGAGGACGAAATATTATAATCCATATCCAAATGAACTAATTAATTTTTTATCCTGTGGTTATGTAATGATAATACATGGTTTACCTTTTTTTTACACTCCTTATATAATCAATAGATCAAAATATTTTTTCCCATAAAAAATCATCTTTATTTATTTCTTGGGTTCAAAACCATTTTTCTTCAAAAACATTGTTTTATAAGAATGTTTTCAAAATTTTTTTAACATTCCTGAAATATTTTATTATAGAACTGTTTACCCTTTATTATATTTTTTTAAAAATAATGAATCATCATTTCATTTTCCTAACCATTCTCATTTGGCTTTTACTAATACTGTGAAAGGAACCATTATTTTAACATGTAAGTCATGAACATAATTTTCTACCATTATATCAATTATTTAGTTTGATGTTTAATTTATAATTTAACAATTTTATTTTAAAATTTAAAAATTTTAAAAATGTTTTATATTTTATAATGTTTTTTTCATATCATAAATGATATTTTCTTTAAGAAATATTTTTGTTGATATTATAGATTCACTTATATGATTTCAATATTATTTTCAAAGAAAATGATTTTCAAAATGATTTTGTTTTTAAAATTTAGTTTTAAAAGAAGAAACAATATTTTCCATAAGAATTTTTTTATATTTGTTTTAAATATTCTTTTATATGTTTTTCAAGGTTATATTCTATGAAACATATTTCCAAAATATTTTATGAATTTAAATTTTTGTAAACTAATTTTTAAATAACGATTATTTTTTATAAGAAATATTCTATGGGATCCTTCATAATCATTTAAATATAAGATAACACCATTTCATGCTCTAATGATTTACTAGAGATATGATCCAATGATACTATTCTTATTCTTTCTCTATATGGTTTAAGTTTGTGATGATAAGATGTTTACGAAACTCCTTTCTATTCCAGGGGTTATAAAATGTTAAAATTTTTATGAAACCTACTTCTTCTTCCATGGGTTATGCTTTGATGAAATAATGCAATTATTATGAAACCTCTTTCTCTTCTAATGGTTATTTTATGATGACATGTTTATGAAACCCATTTATTTTCATGGGTTTTAATATGATGAATGTCTTATGATCTTGTGGAATTATATTTATAGTTTTCATTATGTAATGGTAGTGATGATATAACTAAAGACCTATAGTAATTACATCTCCCTCCAATGAATTGAGTGAATATTTATATCTTAATATATCACAATAGTTAAAAGGTTGATGGGATTGATAAACTATGAGAAATTGGTGCATCCTATTACACTATAGTAAACATTTATTCCTGGTCCACTATGGGAAACAAATTCATCCTTATCCATAATGGGAAATAAGTGATATGTCTTGATCCACTATGATGATGTTCTTGGTAGTTAAGATAGAAATATGAAAAGGTTTTCTATATATATAATGATGACACACTTTTATGTAATGACCTTATGGATCATGACTTATTTATAATGTTTTTTCACTCTTAGGGCCATTTTTTCAAACAAATAAGTTTTATGACTTAACTGTTGTTTATGATTTATTAAAAGGTTGGGTATGAACTTCATTAGTTATGTTAATTATCATATAACATTATTATTATCTTATTATTTCATGAGATCAAAGATTCTTGTCTTTCATTTTACCCTTACTGATCATTTGAGCTCATCTTTTTTTTTTATGTTTCCTTCACCAGGTTATGAAGAGTGGATTAGGTAGATTATGGGTAAGAGGAATACTATATGATAATATCATTGAATGAGATGTTTAATATTTTTCATGAAATCAGAATATTGGGTTTCTAGTCCCTAAAGATAGTAAACTATTATGTTACTCAAGCGTGGGTTTCTAAAATGTATTTAATATTAATATTAAAAGATGTTATGTTTATGTATGAATAGTCTGGGTTATTATAGTTGGTATCATTGGATAGGATGTGTTAACCATTGGAAATTATGATGAGAAAACTCTTGTGACATCCCTAGGGATATTTCTACATATATATCTGGGGATATTTTTAAGGATGATTATAAGCGTGAATCAACGTATAGAAAAATTTTCTTTTAATTTTTTCTAAATGACAGAGTGAGTGTTTTCTACGAAATTATATCCCTTTATGGATACTACAAGTAGATGTGGCTCTAGAACAAAGATTCTAATAGGTTACAACTATCAATTGGTTATATTGGGATGGACTCAGTCATCACCTAGTGCATGAAAAAAAGACTTTATTCACACCTATTTTGACACTCCTAATGATATTTTTTTAAAATTCAAATATAATTTATGAGCCATCTTGAAGTATTTCAATAATGACCATGAATGGCATAGGTTAAGCATATGGTTTCATAAATTTAAGAGATTTTTTTCATGATTGTTTCATATTATATTTTGTTTTCCATGAGTATCTGGTTTTCCAATATGATTATTTTTTGTCACACTATTATTATTTATTAGTTAATAGTAGATACAAAAAGGAACTGGATCCATATATAATGTGATATATAATGTGCTGATGATAAACCAAATTGGATGATAGTTAGAGTAAAGGATATTGTGATTATTCCTATTCAAATATCACAGTTAATGATTAAAAACTAATACTATAAACAAATATTCGACTCACCAAGTAAGATATGGATAGTGTTCACTGGGATTTCATGAGGTGGACACTATAGAGAAAATAATATTATGTTTTATATATATCAAGAATGTCGGAAAATAACTAGAGGGAATGTAACAATGGGAAGACAAGATTTTTCATGTGTAGAGAAGAAGGGAAAAAAGAAAGTAATTGCTGATGATAAATAAAATGGACTGTTATAAAATGGATTTTAATATTGATTCCCTAAGCTATTATCAATGAATGAATGTTTTAAATATTGAAATTGTGGGAATTATTTAAATAAATGTCTAAGGGGGAAATATAAAGAAGCAGATTGAAAATGTGGTATAAGTAAAGTATTTAATCATCAAGAGAGTGTAAATAGAATATAAAGGAATGATATATTAATTAATAAGATAATGAATCCTAATTAATATTTTAAGAATTAATTATTATTATTTATTTGTTTATGTAATAGAATTCTATAATTTTTAAACATACAACGATTGTTCAATATAAGTTGACATTAAGGACTTTCAAGATTTTGATGAATGGTGTTGTTGACCCAGAAATGTTTTTAAATGGATATTTTATATTTAAATAAAAATAAATTTGTATATAAGGAATTCCTTAGTGACTAATTATTTTGAAATGAAAGTAAAAACCATTTGAAAATGAATGGAAACTTTTTCTAAAAAACTATTTTTACGCTCCCAAACATGTTTTATTTCAAAAAATAAAATAAATCACTATTATTGAATGATTTTAAATAAATTTATATATTTTATATTTAATAAAATGTTTAAAATTCATCTTGTATATTTTCTAGACTAGGGATAAGAATAAAGCCGATTTTACAAATAAAACTCTAGTTTTGGAAAAATTATTTTTTTCATTTTGGAAACATATATTTACATTAGTTTATTCGAATTTTTAAAAATATCTTTGACCAAATAAACTTCATTTTTTAAATAAAAAATAAAACATTATCTTAGGGTAAATATTTTATAATTTTCTGAAAAATAATTTTTTTGATGAATAATGAAAAATACTTATTCTTTTTAATAATTGTTATTTATTTTAAATAATTTAAAAGAATAAAGATTATTTTAATATGGGTTTAAATGTAAAATTACTTCCATTATATTTCTATTAATTCATTTTAAATCATTTTATTCATTTTATTATTGAATTTTTATATGAAAACATTTTAAACATTTAAACATTTTCTATTTAGAAAATCTCTTTCTCTTATGTGTGTGGAATTAATTTTAAATTAAAATGTTCAACATTTTTTGAATGGAATTAGGAAAAATTAGACAAAAATATAGCATAATAATAATATAAATTATATAATAAGTATAACCATGTTTTTTTACCAAAATTATTGGTAAAAAATAAAAATTTATAATGACGATTAAAGTAAAAATTAATTTACCAGGGGTTCAACTAAAAATATATTGGGTAAAAACTCCCTAAAATTTATCCAAAAATCTAATTTATTTCAATATTTTTACCTCATATATTCTACGTTCAATAATGGAATATTTTATAGCCTTGTGACATGTTAAAAAATGGATATACGTTTTTTTCAAAAAATACAAGTTCGCCACTCACCTCACTTATAAAAGGACAACCACTCTCGTCTCCCCTCCACAATTCCAAAACACATTGGTTCAGAAAATAACTACCCAACGAACTTCCTTAACTCCCTCCAATCATCCTATAATATTTATTTTGTTTATAAATCCATCCAAAGCACAAAACCCAAGGTTTTTAAAATTAAATTGATATTCATGAAACGTTGTTTAAGAAGATAATTATAAATAGCCTTTAAACTTAATTAGGAATATTCAATGTTTTGAATTTCAAAAAAAAGTCATCTATAATTGTGATTAGTAAGTTATTTAGAGTCTTATAGAAACAACTTGTTTTTTTAGTGAATAGTAACTTACCCTAATAAATATTAATATGAATAGTAATATGACCCTAATGAATAGTAAATTTTATTATTATTTCAATTTTTTAAGTCTTTAAGATAATGACATCTTGGTTGATTTTTCAATGTTATATAGAAGCAGTAATAGACTTAAAATTGTTAATTTTTTAATTTAGTACAATTTCATATAAAAACTAAATTAATAATATTTAGAAAATTATTGTCAAAAAATGGTGTTCATTTTTTAACTCTACACATAATAAATGGTTAGGATGAATTTTTGGGATTTTTCTGAAATAGTTGATTTTTTGTTGAATTGTAAAAATACAATTTGGAGTTTCAGTGTATTTAATGAAATCATTAATGATATAATAATTATTTTATAATTCATTTCGACTTTTTTACATTAAAATGAAATTTAGGTGTCCCATTTGTCTAATACCATGGGAAAATACCATGGGAAAGCTCATTGTTTTGAAAATACCACTAATGAGGTGTCCCTTCGAAATTATTAAAATATTCCCTCACTTTTGCTATAAGTACCAACCCATTAGTACATTAAATTCATTAAAAATTACTCCTCAACAAAAATATGGACTACTTACCTCCCTAGTAGTCCTACCATGGTTTCCTCAATCCCCCCATGTCCTAACCATCAAGTCGTAGGAGTTACTCTACAAGGTAAGAGAATTGTCAATGTCTTTCATTCTTTTTTCCATTCATGTTCTCTTTTATATGGTATAAAATTCAAGTTTCCATAACATGTTCTTATTTAATTTTTATTCCTGATATATTTTGTAATTTATATTCATTTTTGGATCATTTACCTTTATCCCCTGTATTTTTAATGTTTTTTAAACCATATTACGTAGTCGTTATGCTGTGGAATTTTTGTAAGGGATTTCTAAACTATTTTTTTATTTTGAGTTCCTTTTTTATTATTTATTGAAATTCCATTATCCAAGAGTAATGAAATATCTATAAATATTTTATATTATGTATTTTTTAATGTTCATGTAAAATTAATCTTTAATCTTCATATCCTCTCCCACTTATTCATGGAATAAAAACATTGTCTGTGATGTGTTGAATTACCGACATCATGGAAGATATCATTTCAATTTTCTTTAATTATTTCAAGTCTGGTCATGAAACCATTTTTAATATTTAAACAGGTTAAAATATATGTATTATTTCTCATCCATGGTTCATTAATTCTTTTGTACACATGTTTTTAATTTTTAAAACAAAATGAAGTTTTAATTATCAAAGAACCACTAACATGACCTAAACAAATATAAAAAATGTTTTGACTTACAAATCATCCTCCTATAAGAACTCAAAATGATAAATGGTATAATTAATATTTTTGTAAATATTTAAATACAACTATATTCCAATTATATAGTTTCACTTCCAATCAACATGAACATCGATCATGAACTGATCATTGAAAACATTTAAAGAAAGCCTTGAAACAATAGAAGGAACAAAATACTAAAAATAAAAGGGCGAAATGTTGTAATGAAATGACCATATAATGTGTTATAAACATGAATATGTATCAATAATATATTAATAACATTATTTTAACCATTATATAGGAGGTTTAAACACATTTAAAGTTATAAAAACCTGAGGTAAGGGAATTCTTAACCCAATTTCCATTCGTTGGGTTAAACTTTTATTTATTCATTAATTTGTATTAAGATTATGCTGTGATGATGTTTTTTATTATATTATGTTTCAATAGGTTTATTTACATCGTATAAAAATATCCATTCCATTCTATTAATTCTCAATCTAATTATATTATAAGGGACATTCATTTTAAAATCCTTTTAAAACACTCTTTAATAAATTTAAAAAGGATTGTTTATTTATATATATGGCATGACTGGTTTCATATGATTTTAAAGATACTTTTTTACCATTATATGTTCCTTAGACATTATATATGTAGGGATGATCCCATTATAGCTCAATATATGTTGGGTTGATCTCATTATATCTCAAGATATGTTGGGTTGAGCCCATTGTTGCTCAAGATATGACAGGTGAGCCCCATTATGACTCTCCAATCCATTGGGTAATACGGAGATGGAAGTTGAAAAAATGATATTCCATGTGTAAGGGTGAACTTAAGAGTGATATGGTAAATATTTCCCAAAGAAACTACATGATTTTCTTATGCATATGATTTTTCATGATTATGTGTTTTATTAGTTTTTATGTTATCACTTAACTAATGATATCTTCTATTATATCCCTTACTGAGTTTTATACTCGTACAATGTTTATAAATTGTTTTTAACATGATATATGTTTGATAATGAGAAATAAGAGAGTTTTTATGTTTGATATAGTGTAATGTTAATGAAATCATGATTTATGTTTTAATGTTATATATTTTGTAAAAAAATGCATATTGTTTTAGTAGTGTCGTCTTATATGAATATTTTATGTCATGTGTGTAAGATATCCTAATTATTTAAAACTATAAACTCGAAAATATCCTAAATGCGTAATAATGAATGGACTTGTGTAAAATTCAATATTATGTAACGTTTTAAGGTTGGGTCCTAATAGTTGGTATCAAAGGAAGGTTTAGATATCATTAAGGGTTCGGATGATATTAAAATAATACCATACCTAATTTTTACTCTTTTATAATTTGAAATGTTATAGAATTTAAATAATAACATGTTTCTTAGACTATGTTATGTTTTTTTAGAATGGTAGTATGTAGATGAAATAGGGAATTTGATGTAGGAAGGCACCAAGAGGTTGATTTGTGTCCGAATATAAAGCCCGAAATGGTGGGAATCAGAACTGATATGTTTATCACAGAAATGGCTCAGTTGACTCAATCAATAAAAGGGGTGGTATCCATTCTAGAGAGGAAAAAGATAAAACATGAAGAAACATATCTTTTGTTGAGCATTTTACGAGGCAACATCCTCCAGCATTTAGTGGAACTGTAGATCCAGTGATAGCCAAATGATGAATCAGTGTTCTAGAAAAATATTTTATGTCATAGGATGTTTAGAACGTCAAAAGTTAATACTAAAATTTTATCATTTGAAAGGTAATATGATCAATAGTGGTCTCTGGTTAACAATATGAGAGAATAATATGATCTGTAGAGTCTAGAATGGGATGACATTAAGAGTCTATTTTTGGAAAAATATTTTCCCAAAACTGATCGAATCATAATGGAGAAGAAATTCATGGAAATGAAGAAGAAGGATAATTATTCTATCAATGCATATGAAGACAATTTTATAATACTGGCTTGGAATGTACCAGATTTTACTCGGGATTTTGATAATAAAAGTAATAGATTTTACTATATTTTGAAACCATTTTTGAGAAGATCATCGGCTTCACAAGAGTTTAAAAGCTATGATAATATTTTTCTTTGTGCTGAAAAATTTGAGATGGAGTTTTCTGACACATATGTGCCTCGTGATTACAAGGATAAGAAGCTGTCAAGATGGAAGGAAATGGGAAAGAACTCATCAAAGAAGATTGGAGGTATGAAAATGAATTTCCCTTCTTATGAAAAATGGAATAAAAGGTATCCTAGTGAATGACTAGTAAATTCTAAAAAATTCTACTGATGAGGAATGTTTGGACACATGTCTCGTGAGTGAAAGGAAAATGATCTAAAAATTAATGAGAAGCCGATGGTGATATGATTTAACTGTACATAATTGGGTCAATTTTCTAATGTTTGTCTGATGCTAGTTACTCAAGCAGGGAATCAGTAAGATAAGAAGAAGAAGGGTTTGGTATTCTCAACCACCCCAGTAGATGTTGAGCTATCAAATGAGGAAGTCCTTGGTTCATTTCTTATTTATACAGATTTTGAAAATGTGTTTTCTGATTCAATATCTACACAATCCTTCATTTCTGATAAATTTTCAGAACAATTGGGAATTCAACCTCGTGAAATAAAACCAGATCTCACGGTAAAAACACCTGGACGAAATATTGTAGAAAAAATAAATTATAATAATCTTCTTATCCTCGTCTATGGAAAGAGTTTACCTGAAAAAATTAATGTTTTTCGTCTAGTAGAGTTTGATATTATTCATGGTATGGACTGATTTTATTTTTATCTTGCTAAGATAGATTATAGAGATAAATAAGTTGATTTTTAGAAAGAATTTAAGTTTGGGTACAATAAATAACCCATACCATGAATAACCTATCAGGAAGTTAAGAAACTGAAAAAGTATAAAATGAACATTATCTTTCTCATATTTGTTAAGATATGGTAACTATACAAATTAATGATGTTCCATTAGTAACTGAATACCTGGATATTTTTAATGATGATTTTTCTATTGTTATTTCTAATTGAGTGGTTGATTTTACGACTAACTTTGTTCCTGATACTGTGGAAATTTCAAAAACTCTTTATCCAATCTCCCAAATAGAACATCTGGAATTAAAAAAGCAGTTTCTTGAATTATTAGAGAAAGTCTTCATCTGACCTAGCACTTCACCATGGGGTGCTCCAACCATGTTTTCTAAGAAATAATATGGTTCAATGAGACTTTGAAACGATTATAGATCCTAGAATATCATTAATGTTAAAAACAAGTATCATTTTCCTCATATCAATGATTTGTTTGGTCATCTCCAGGTAGTGCAATATTTTTTGAAGGATGACCTGATGCCGGGGTACCATCAGTTTAAAGTAAAGGATGAATATATATAGAGAACTGCATTTTGTAAAAGATATGGTCATTATGACTTTGTTTTTATGACTTTTGGGTTATCTAATGCACAGGTTGTATTCATCGATCATTTTAATAGAAAATTTCATGAGTTATTGGATAAGCTTTTAGTTAATTTTATTGATAAAATCATTTTATATTCTTGAAGTAAAAAACGTCATGAAGAATAGATAAGGGTTGTTTTGAAAACCGTAAAAGAAAAGAAACTGTATGGAAAATTCAGAAATAGTGATTTTTGGTTACACAAGATTTCATTTCTTGGGCACATTTTAAATAAGGGTTTAATAAAAGTTGATCCTTCTAGAAAAGTGGATGATGAATGGTGAAGACCTAAAAATGTTATAGATATTTTTAGTTTTCTTGGTTTAGTTGGTTACTACTGATGTCTTGTTAAAAACATTTCTTTGTTATCTGGTATGATAACTATGTTAACACAATAAGGGGTTAAATTTGTGTGGAAAAAAATGTGATGTTTTTTTAAGAATAGAAAAAGAGATTGGTGAATGCTTCAATTTAGGTTGTGCCTTCTTGAAATGGTTAGTTTGTCATCTACAGTGATTCTTTACTGAAAGGACTTGGTTGTGTTTTGATAAAGAATGGTTAGATAATTTCTTATACTTCAAGAAAAATAAAACCTCATTAGTTAAATTATCCCGCACAATATTTGGAATTGGCGGTTGTGGTTTTTTCTTTGAAAAATTGGAATCACAATTTATATGGAGCCAAATGTCAAATATATACTAACTATAAAAGTATGAAGTATATATATTCACTCATAATGATTTAAAAATGAGGCAGAGAAGATGAATTGAACTGATAAATGATTATGATTGCATGATCAATTACAATCAAGGAAAATCAATCAAAGTGGTGGATTCCTTGAGTTGAAAACATCATGTATCATTAACAAAGTTACATTTGGAATATGGTCCATTGATAAATGATTTGATAAATTTTGGTGTAGAAGTTGTAGGTCCATTAAATACATCTATTTTTTTTTTGTTTCAGTGCAGTCATTGTTATTAGAAATAATTAAGAATGCACATAAGTAAGACCGTGAGCTACAGAAAATTGTAGAATTTGTTAGAATGGGTATGTTTCTAGAATTTAACCTTGATGAAGATTGTGTTTTGAGAATTCGAAAAAGGTTGCGTGTACCTTGTGATTCCCATTTAAAGAGAGATGTCTTATGTGATTCTCATAGTTCTCCATTTTCAGTTCATCCTATAAGTAGTATGATGTAAAAAGACCTTCGAGAGTATTACTGGTGGGATGGAATGAAAATGGATATTGTCGAATTTACAGTGTAATGTTTGAAATGTCAACAGGTCAAATAATAATAGCATTTACCAAGGGGGATGCTTCATCATTTTCCAGCTCTAGAGTGTAAATGGGAGAATATATTCATACACATTGTGGTGGGACCATATAATACTTCATAATGTAACTATGTGATTTGGGCTATTTTTAATCGGCTGACAAAATCCGTACATTTCCTTTCTATTCGAAAAACAATGTCATTAGATCAACTTTCTCGACTGTACCTAAAATATATTTTCTGGTTACATGGCTTCCCTCTTTTACATTGTATCTGATCAGGATCCATGTTTCACTTCTAAATTTTGGAAGGGGATTTAGAATTCATTGTGAGTCGAAATAAATTTTAGTATAGCCTTTCATCCTCAATAAGATGGGCACTCAGATTGAACAATTTAGACTTTGGAGGGTATTCTTCGAGCTAGTTCAATGGTCTAATAGGAAATTTGGGATCATTAAATTTTTTTAGTTGAGTTTTCATATAATAATAATTTTTATTCCTGTATACAGATGGAACCTTTTGAGGTATTGTATGGGAATTGGTTCCAGACTCCATTATTTTCGGATAAAGTTGGGGAAATGAGGTTGATGGGACCAGAATTAGTAGAGTAAGTGGCTGAGAAAGTGAAGATGATCTAGTGGCACTTTAGGAAAGATCAGAGCATGCAAAAAATTTATGCAGATAATAGAAGAAATGAATTATCTTTTGAGGTAGGTGACCATTTTTTCCATAAAATCTCTCCTTGGAAAATTGTGATGTGTTCTGGTAAGAAAGGAAAGATAAGTACAAAATTAATTAGTTCTTTTGAAATCCTAGAGAACATTGTACCAGTTTCATAATGAGTATCTTTACCTCCATGTTTATCTCATGTATATAATGTTTTTAATGATTCGATGTTGAGGAAGTGTGTGCCAGCTTCATCTCATGTCTTGTGCCCAAAAGGATTTCATGTGAAAGGGAACCTTTCATAATAATAGAAACCAATTCAGATTATGGATAGAAGGGAAAAATTATTGTGGAATAAGGTAATCCACTAGGTAATGGTTTTTGTAGAGAAACCACGCTCTTGAAGAAGCCACATGAGAATCTAAAAATTTTATGAGGGAAAGGTGACCTCACTTATTTAATGAGTAAATACAATTGTGAGGACTGAATTTCTAGAAGGTGGGGATAAAGTTAGATCCCATGGTTTATAAAAATAAATTTATGTTCATGAAACATATTTTTAATTAGATATTTATAACTAACATTTATACTTATTTTGGCATCTTCTATGTTTTTAATTTCAAAAAATAGTCTTCTACAATTATGATCGGTAAGTTATCTGGAGTCTAATGGAACCAACTAGTGTTTTGTAAATACTAACCTACCCTTATGAATAGTAATATGACCCTATTGAATAGTAAATTGTATTATTATTTTACATTCATAAGGATTTATGATAATTAAATCATTGTTAATTTTACAATATGATATAAAAACAGTTATAAACATTAAATTAATAATTTTTGAATTAAGTGTGATTTTATTTAAAAATTAAATAAAAAATGTTTATAAAATTATATTCCAAAAATGGAGTACATTTTTTAATTCTAGACATCTAAAAATTGTTACGGTTAATTTTTGGGATTTTTCTGAAATAGTTGATTTTTCGATGAATAGTAAAAATACAATTTTGAGTTTCGATGTGTTTAATAAAATCACTAATGATGTAATAATTATGGTATAATTATGGTATAATTTTAAAAATTAAAATAATATTTGAGGTTCCACATGTTTCTAATACCATGGTAAATCACATTGTTTTTCAAATACCACTAATGAGGTGTCCCTTGGAAAGCATTAAAATATTCCCTCACGTTTGCTATAATACCAACAAATTCCTTCATTCCATTCATTAAAAATTACACCTCAAAAAATCTCTAGAAATCTTACTTCCCTAGTAGTCCTCCGATGGTTTCCTCAAGCCCCCATGGTCCAAACCTTCAAGTCATAGGAGTTACTCTACTAGGTAAGAGAATTATCAACATCTTTCTTTATTTTTAAATTCAAGTTCTGTTTTATGTGCTATAACATTCAAGTTTTGATACCATGTCATTATTTCCTTTTTGTTCCTTCTCTATTTGTTTTAGGGTTTATTTCTTTTTGGGTGACCCTTTTCCCTTGTCTTTTTAATTTTTTCTAAAACCATGTTGCATAGCCGTTATGCTGCTGAATTTTTGTAAGGGATTTCTTACCTATTCTTTTATTTCGAGTTCATTTATTTTATTATTCTTTACTCATATCCTATTATCCAAGACTCATGAAATATCCAAAAATATTTTATATTCTTGATGTTTTTTGGTTCATGTAAATTTCATTATTATTCTTCTTCTCCTCTCCCACTTATTCAAGGAAAAAAACATTGTCTGTGATGTGTCAAATTATAGACATCCTAGATGATGCGATTTCAATTTGCATTAATTATATAAATTATGGGAATGAAACCATTTTATAGTTGAAAAAGGTTATAATATATGTATTATGCCTCATACATGGTTCATTAATTCCTTTTTACACATGGTTTAAATTTTTAAAAGAAAATGAATTCGTTATTTTCAAAGAACCACTCAAATGACCTAAAAAAATATCGAAAACGTTTTGACATTAGAATCATCCTCGTGTAATAATTCAATATGATAAATGGTATAATTAATGGTTCTGTAAATATTTGAAAACCACTCAATTAAAATTCTTGAGTTTCACTTCCAATCGACAAGAACATCGATCATGAACCGATCATGGAAAACATGTAAAGAAAGCACTCATGGAATCAAATAAATACTAACAATTAAATGGTGAAATGATGTTATTAAATGATCATATACTATGTTATAAACATTAATATGATTCTTTAAGATATTAAAAACACTCTTCTAACCATTATACATGAGGTTTAAACACATTTTATGTAAGAATAACCCGAGGTAAGGGAATTCTTAACCCAATTTCCATTCATTGGTTTAACCTTATTATTTAATCATTATGTGGTACTAAGATTATTGGATTGATGATTTTTTTATATTATGTTTCACTATGTGCATTTAAAAATTATACACATATCCATTCCATTATATTAATTTCCACTCTAATTATATTACTAGGGTCTTTCTTTTTAATAATATTTTAAAAATCTCTTTAATAAATTTCAAAAGGATTTTTTATGTATATGGAATTAGTGGTTTATTATGATTTTCAAGATACTTCATTACCTTGATATTTTCCTTGTAAATTATTTATGTCTGGTTGAGCCAATTATAGATCAATATATGTTGGGTTGAGTTCATTATGGCTCAATATATGTTGGGTTGAGCCCAGTATAGCTCATGATATGACGGGTGATCCCCATTATAGCTCTCCAATGCATTAGGTACTCCAGAGATGGAAGTTGACCAAAAGGTTAATCTATTTGTAAGGGTTAATATAATAGTGATATGGTAAATATTTACCAATCCATCTACATTATTTTTCTATGCATATGATTTTTTATTATTTTTGGTTTTATTGGTTTATATGTTATCATTTGACTAACACTTTCTTTCTTTATATCCATTATTGAGTTTTATACTCATCCCAAAGTTTTAATTTTTTTTCATTAGATATAAGGATTGGTAAGGGAAATAATGGAGTATTGACACATGATCTGGAGTGTTTTTAATGAAATCAGGTTTTATGTTTTAATGTTTTATAATGTGAAAAAATAGATACTATTTTAGTAGTATCCTCTTGTATGAATGTGGCATGTCATGTATGTTAGATATCCTATGTATTTAAAACCAAAAACCAAAAAAGATCCTCAATGTGTAATAATGTACAGTCTTATAAGAAAGTCAAGGTTATGTAACTTTTTAAGGTAGCATCCTCATAATAAGATCCCATTTCTGCAAACCAAAATAAGTTTTCTGAAGAAGATGTAACGTCCCCAATTGAGTGTTTTATTTTATTTCTTCCTCCACCTCTAAAAATTATTATTAAATAATGATGATATAATAACCTCATAATATTAAATATAAAATTATTTTCTTATGTTAATGTATTAACATAAATTATTCTCCTCTTTCAAATATTATGTTATGAAATCATCATTTGTATGTATGATAGACTTCCACATTGCGAACCAATGTTATTCATTTTACAGCACCTCCTATCATAGATGGATAAAATGATGAATTTATTGATTATATATTAAATTTATAATTTTATTCGGATTATATAATTATTATATCTCATTTTAATTATTTATTTACACTTTTTTGGAATATTATAATGTCGCTCATGTGTATGGTGAACTACCACCTCACGAAGCAATGTGATTCATTCTTCACATATGCTTTACATGGAAGGTAATAAGGATAGGTTTAAATACTATCATGTGATAAATAAAATAAAAAGTATTCTATAAAGGTGATATATTATATAAATTTCTGTCATTTCATCCTTTAATAAAATAGAATCATTTGTCATGTGTACGTACGACCAACTCTATCCATGAATAGTGTATTTCATTTTCTATATCTATATTTTATGGATTACTAAAAATACAGATATAATGAATATATATTATATTTATATAATTGATTAAATTATTCTGTTTATTTAACCATGACCGATGAATGAGAAACAAAAATAAAAAATCAAAACATACAAAAAACAACAAAGTAGTTATTACCCATAACATGATTTTAACAAGAAATTATTCATAAACGGGAAATAAAAGGTCATAATTAAATAATACATTGTATTATACATATGATTATGGTTATGACCTATATTTATAATAACTTATATTAATTATATTAGAGATTTTAATATGTACAAAGTAATTCAATACTTAAGGCAAGGGACTTCTCTCTTACTTTTTACTTATGTGAGACATGTGACATATTCACAAAATTTATAATTTTATTATATATACTTATCATGAATGAATATTATTATTATTATCCTAAAAATTATTTATATTTACATATCTATTTTTTTATATTTATTTAATGGGGAATACTATTCAATGTTACCAAAGTGGTAATGGTTTTATGATATAATCTCATCATTTATCGAGATTGTCTATATTAATGATTCTGATTGTGAAATCTTATAATTCATCTATCTAGAAAATCAGAAATTTTATTCATTTATATTAATGTTATAAGAATACATTCCTCCATTTATTTTATTCTATTTATATACTCAAGAGTTCAAAATAATGTTTTAAAAAATCATCTCTATTTCACTCTTCAATCAAAAACCATTTTCTTCCAAAACCATGTATTCAAAAAATGTTTTTTAAAAAAATTAACACTATTAAATTATTTATTTAATATATTTTTATCCATGCATTACATTTTATAGGAAAAATTTTAAATTAATATTCTTGTTATTTTCCAAAAAATTCATATCTGGATTTTACTAAAAATATGAAAGGAATATTTGTTTTTACATGACGTGAATGAATAGAATTTCCCACCTTCAAGAATATTATTTTCATTGAATATTAATTTATAAATTTTCACGTATATTATAACTGAAAATCATTTTTTTTAATATGTTTTAAAAAGTTTTTATTCAAAGTGGATAGGTCATTTTCTTCATGAAATGTTTTAAAATATTTTAATGATTCCTTTACAAGTTTATAAGTTTATTTCTAATGAAAAAAAATTTAATTTTTTTTAAAAGTGTTTTTCAAATATGATAGTATATTTTCTTCAATAAATGCTTTTAATAATTTTTAAGTCTTCCTTATTTTTGTTTTCAAATTTATTTTCAATGAAATGGATTTCCAAAAAATATTATGCATTTTTAGTTATCAAAATTGATTTTCAAAGAAAAGTTAGTTTCATAAAGAAATGATCCATGTGATCATTAAAATTAATTTTTCATCTAATATGAAATAATTTGATGATAATTATTATTTACTAGAGATCTTATGGAAGTATTCCATTCTTATTATTTATTTATATGGTTTCTATTTTTTATTAGAAGATGTTTGTGAAACTAATTTCGCTTCCATGGGTTATGTTTTGTTGTAATAAAGAAATGATTATGAAACAACATTCTTGTATATAGTTTATGTTTTGATGAAATGTTTATGAAACCCAATTAATTTAATATATTCTGATATGATGCATGTTTTATGATCTTATGGGATTCATATGTATGTTTTTTATTAATGGATGGTTGTTAAATTGTTACAAAATATGGGTGGAACCTATATCTCCCTAAAATGAATTCAGTAAATCCTTATACCGCATGAGATAATAATGTAAATATTGTCAATGGGATTGATACACTCTATGAAATTGGTGTGTCCTAATCTACTACGGGAAATAGGTGTATCTTAATCCAGTATGGGAAACAAGTGCATCCTAATCCAAAAAAGGAAATATGTGATAAGTATTAATCTACTATTTTGATGGCATTGGTAGTCAACCATTACATATGAAATGGTTTTACATATTTATGATGGTTCTACCCTTTTATGAAAGGATATTTTGGTTCATGATTGATTTATAATGATTTATCACTCTTACGGGAAATGTTTTTAGAAATGATTACTTTTTATGCCAAGACTCATGTTTATGGTCTATGGAAGATTATGTATTAACATTATAATGTATGTTCATGATCACATGCCCTTCGACTTATCATATTTTTACACATGATCATTGAATGATATCTCTTATTTTTAGCCTTACAGAGCATTTTATCTCACACATTATTATGTTTCCTTCCCCATGTTATGAAGAAATTCTTAGTTATTTTATTTTTAAGAGTAGTACTATGTGAGGAGATATTAGAGGGATATGTTGAATATATTTAATGAAATAAGTAGATTTAGATTCTGGTGTCCAAAGACAATAAACTATTATGGTCCCGAGGGTTATGGTTTTGAAATGTATTGAATATTCATCTAAAAGATTTGATATTAATTTATGAAAATTCTAGGTCATTATACGGTGGCTCCGGGATAGAACATGTGTTCTATTTTTTCCAACCGACTACCTAGTAGAATAGTACCAACTAGTCGGTGGTACTATAGAATTAGGGTTTAACTATGTATCTACATACCAAACACCTATAACACTTAGAGAAAACACCTACCGAAAAAATCATCAATCAAGGGAAATTACACCTGGTTTAATAAGTTTTGAATGGGTATGTACCCTATCAATGGGTGGGATCTTAAAATATTCCTACCATATTATAGAACATCCCCAAGCAATGCTCATAGAAATCACTATGCCTCAATTTATGGACAAAACAAAAAATTCATGCTGGTCATGGTTTTTCTAACACAACACCTCAAATCCACGCTTCTATTTAAACCCTCACCAACTCATACACCAAAAGTATAAATTGTTTCTACTAAAAAAACAACAAGAATCTACTTCTAATGGTGTTTAAATGATCATAAAATCTATGACATTACACCCCAATAGTATTGTACTTAGTCTAAACCATTAGGTCCTCCACCCAAAAATGTTAATCAGTACACATATTCTCACTCATAATAAAATTTGTAAAATGAGGACCTAATTTAACAATTATGATGGATATATTTTTTATATTTCCCAATATCCACATGCTTATCTAATATACTATATTTAGTCATAATGATCACACCTAATCACACATATATTGACCCATAATTTATGTACATAAATATTAAATCATTTTAGATAATAATTCAACAAATTTTTGAATAATACATTTTTATGGACCATATATGTTTAGTGTATTGGGAAACATGGAAACATAAACAACTAGGAAAAAGATCAACATAATTTCCAATTTAGTTTATCATAACTAGAAACCTTCATAGACATAAAAAACATAAAACCATTATTTATAACCTAAGAAAGGGAAACATTAGAAATGGAGTGATCATATTCTCAGTGAGGGTAAAAAGGAGAGATATTAATAAATGATAATAACTGAGCATAATATGAGAATAATGTATGAGAACATGATCTAAAAATTTTATCATAATACCCAAAAATCCATATATCATAATCATGTAACATGGAATAATGTCTGGTTGATCGAAAAACCAAATCCATAAAGTGTAAATTCATCAATAATAAATCATGATCCATGATAATATATAATAATCATAAGAAATATATTTTTGGAATTCACATAATCATATAAAATAATTTATTTATTCAAGAATCATGACAAAGAATATCATTGTGGATTAGGATGACCACAAATTCCATCAGTTCCTCAGTCAATATTCACTCCCAAGACTATTTTATTAGACAAAGTCCTTTACTGAACTAGTTTTACTCGCCAATACAGTAGTTATTTTCTCATGAGATATCCTTCTTTACCCAATTAATTGGAAGGATATATATTTTTGGGCCCACCCATCACATAATGAAAAATATACATATATGTTCCACAATATTATTAAACATTACTCATATCTTCAAATCATAATAGAATTAAAGGATAAATTTTTCATAAACATTTCATCATCCTAATCATAAATCATCCAATGAACGAATAAATATGGTATCATTGGATCAAACCCCCATAAAATCAGATAACGATTAAAAGGATCTTGTTATAGATAAAAATACCTTTAAAATATCTGTAAAATATATTTTTATGAAAATACCCTTTTTATTTGAAATCACTTGTTTAGAATCATTAAATTCCAAAAATATTAAGGTGAAAAAAATTCAAAGAAAAAAAGAAAATTTATTTTTTATTTTTTAATGAATTTATTATTCATTATGGAAGGGGAAGTCAATCATGAAATGTTAGTTAAAATGAAAATTCATTCCATAATTTTAGTAAAAATTTAAAAGTACCTTGTTTGGAAGATAATATAAATATTACATTTAAAACATGGTAAAGAATGTAATATGTACTTAAAATTATTTTAAATAATAATTATAGTGTATTAAAAACATTATGTAATACATTTTAAATAAATATTTTCATAGAAGAAAAAAATTTCGATCAAATAGAAATAAATTTGGTTGTCCATAAAAACATTATTTATGTCTCATGAGTAATTTAATAGAGGAAAATCAAAAGAAAAAAGTTTAATATTTATAAAAAATCATATGAGGATTAAATATATAATATTTTGGATATACATATCATATAATTTCATCACCATAAATTTAATTATAAACAATCCCAATAAAAATGAGATTGTAATGAAAAACTCTAACCTCAATTGAATCTTACTTCATAAGAACTCAAAAATTATATATAATAAATTTAAATTTTATTATAAATATATACTATAAATATAATAATATCTATAATACAATACATGGTTTAATAACAATAACTCATCATCTATTCCTTATCAATATATCATTATCATCATCATTTTTGGTGTTAATTGCTCTATTTTCAATGTATGATTTAGATTGGAAATTGTGTTCCTTGAACATTAATTGTGGTTAATTCATCTACATAAACATAATTGTGATATAAATATTATATATATTCATTATATACATATTTATTACCATTCAAATAAAGTGGTGATAAAAAATTAATTACATCACTACGTGGACACTGTAGTTAGTACAAATGCTTCAGTGATGTTTCCATTTATTGTTGGATAAAAAAAGAAATATAAATATTATAAAAAATATAGTATATATAAACATTAAATATATCATAATAACCATCCATGTATTATGGTGGTGGAAATGATTCAAATCGATACACGGAGGCGGTACTCCACACGTACGCAAGAACGATACTTTCATCTCCCATTGGATTGATAAGAGGGGATAAATGGTTGTTTCATTATCTTAATAACATATAAAAATATTTATGATACTTATTTAATCAATTTATTAATGTTAAAAAAAGTTAATAGGAATTACGATAATAAATACAATTGAAAATCTTGTTTAAGATCTATAACTATTCTTCGAGAGACCTCCTTTGGCTTACTTCTTAATCCATGAAAGATTGGACATAGAAGAAGATCATAAGTTATTGGATGGAGAGAATAATTCTATTAATGTATTAGAGAATGTATTTTCTAATCTATACAGATCAAATGGTATGAATATGGGAGGATAATAGGTTTCCTTTTTTAAACAGTGACAGGGACACATATGGAATTTCTTAGAATATTTCAAGAATTTAAGGTCCATTTAAAGGGAATGCGGATCCAAATGGAATGATATTTTAAGATAAAATTAATTAATGTTGAAATATATTTAAAAAATAAAATTTTGCAGGTTGGGGTTGAAATGAAGCCCATATAACATGTTTTAACACCCCCACCCACACCCCTTGGTAAATCATTTTAACCTTAACCATGGTAATTAAATATTACTATTTATACCATTCAATGAGAAAAAAATTAAGTTTACCATATTAAATTATATTAATTATGATGATTAAAAATACTTAATCTGTTTTACCAGATTAAGTTTCTATAATTATCATATTTTAATTTAATTAAGTGAGAAAAACTGCAACAAAAAGATGTTTTTGAAAAATGAATTTTAAATATATATCTTAATATCCATTCATTCATTTCCATGTAAATACGATAAAATGAATATTAAAATATTATATTGAATATATAATCTATAAATTTCAATAATTAATTAATAAATAGAAATTAAATTAATGAAATAAGATAAAAAACACTGCGTGTAGAAGAACAAGTTTTAGAAAATGCATTCTTAAGCCCAAAAATCAAGTAATAAAAAATTAATGTAAAATGATTATTATAGTTTGATTAATTATATTATTTATAATTATGTTATAACTATGTTAAATTAATATCAAATTCAAAACATAATGGTACATTTAATTTTATGTACATGACATTTTCTATAAAAAAGTGGTATTTTTCACAATTCACTGAAAAATAAAACTTTTTAGAAAAATCCTAAAAATTAACTATAAGATATTATTGATATTATGATTTTAAAAAATGATATTTAGTTATTAAATTATTATTTCAAATATTGGTATAAATTAATTATATAGGTAATGTAAAAATTTGGGATAATTAATATTTTTGAAGAAATCATATTTTTGAAGTATAAAAAGTCTTTACTAAAAGTTGAGTACTTATTTATTATGTATTAATTAATACATTTGAATTTTAGAAAAAAATTATAAATATATTCCAAATATTGGTTATTATTATTCTTAACATCCAATTTAATGTATAGGTTATAATAGTTTTCAATATCACAATTCATATGGAGTCGGGGTTGTGTGTAAGGAAAGATATCAAATAATGAATTTTTTATTTCAAAGGAAATACATAAAAAATAATGGGGTGTTACATTCTAACCAAATTAAAACTAATTTCAACAGTTAAATTAAATCATTTTGGTATAAAATAATTAGGGTATATCTATTTTTAATAACCTCATGTTCCCTTGTTGCTTCCTCAAATATCTAATTCCTCCAAAAAACATTAACTAGGTGAGTTGTTTTGATTCATAGAAATTTTTTCTTTAAGATTTAAGATTTAATTCCTTTTTTCATAATATTAAATATCATGATTCAAGGGTATAAAATATATGTTTATTGAATATGAAGGATCATGTATATAATTCCTTATGAGAGATACATGGAACACATTGTAAACTTGAGAGAGGATTTGTTGGATGATCAAGAAATAAGCTACAGTCACTACTCAATCAAGAATCTCAAAGAGAAAAATATAAATAGGGCTGAAATTTTATTATGAATCTCTTAACCTTAAAATATATAGAATATTATAGTAAAACCTTCTCATAAATATATAATTCCATATTTCGTCAATAATAGTAATCATAACTCTTCCATTGACTAAAAGTTACCTTGGTATGTTGTTGATTGTCTCTTAAATTATATATTATTTACTCCATTAGGCTAGAAAATAGTTTAGTTATTTCTCCAGTATCCTCCCATAAATTCATAGTTTTATATTTCTTTCATGTTAGGTCTTTATAATGAGCTATCTAAATTCTCGAGTGAACAATATTGTTGAATGAAAAATTGGCTTGATGAAGGTGTTGATCCCAACAACCTTTGAAATATAGAGAATATGATTTCAAATTATCCTCCATTGTTTTAATAGTCCTCTCCAACTGACCATCTATCCGAAGATGATAGTCTAAATTGAAACACAACTCTATATCTTGATCTTACTGAAGAATTATCTGTAACATTGATGTAAACCTTGGAACACAATAAGATACAATAAAATGGGATACATTATGTAAACTCAAAAAACAATTAATGTATATCCAATAAATATAAACAAGATATAAATATTTTCTAATATAAATTAAGTGCAATAAAATCATAAAGTGGCTGACTACACCCCAAATAGTATTATGACCCTTAGTTGTTTTGGGGAGTTCAATATAAAAATCCAGAGAGATGTTTTCTATTTTTCATTATAGTATGGGTAATGGATGTAGCACCACCTCTATCTTATGTCTCTAGAACATAACATGCTGACATACCAAGCATTGAGATGCATAATCTACAATATCAAAATTCATGTTATCTAACAAGAAATACTATTTTATATATCTATGGATATTGAAAGTTCTAGGATGAATAGAGAATAATGAGCTATGAGATTCTTCCAATAGTTCATTTTTTTAGGTCTAGTATTTTTGGGAAATATAATTGGTTTTTGAAGTTTATAATTCAATAAAAATAAATTTTGAACTTAGAAACATTTCCCATATTCTTTTGAAGATCATCATCTTTATTGTGCGTCTCTTTAATCATTATAAGAATTTATGGTTTATCACTCTTTGATAAAGATATATTTAACCCCTTAGATCAATATTTCAAGTTATATCCTTTAAAAATCCATATATATTAAAACTTTTGTGATCCTCATCACAAATAAGTTATCATGATCCATTTTAATCCAAGCATTAGCTACCTTGTTCGCTTTCCCACGGTCTTAGTATATGATGAAGTCATAATGTTGATTCCAATCCAACTATATTTTCAATATCATATTCAACTACTCCTAGGTTATTATATATTTTAAAATTTTATTATTATTATATATTTCACACCATTTTCTATAAATATAATGTTTCAAATATTTAATACAATTATTACCATTCCTAACTACATATCATGAATAATGTTATTTTTCCCATGAACCATAAATTTCCATGAGTAATAATCTATCACCATATAATTTTTCATGATAACACATCCCAACCCTTTATTTTATGCATTAATATAAATCAAAAACACCCATACACTATATGTTAGTGTGAGAACATGTTCACTGACCAACCTTATCTTCAATTATATAGAATTTTCTTCACACTCATCAGTCTAAAGGAACATAACTACCTTCAAATTTAACTTAGTTAGAGGATTAGATATCCATGAGAAATACTTCCTAGATATTCGATAATATCATCCAATCATAGAAAAATATTTATTTTATCAACATTGGTTTGTATGTCCTATTTTTTAATAACCTCCATCTTTTATAGGCCCCTCAATATACTCTTTCATGAGATTATATAACCAAAAAATCAAACGTTCTATATAAAAAATTAACACCGAGTAAATTTTTCATATATTAATTTATTCTTCATTCTCATCAGTACGTCCATCAAGTGATCTAGATTCTCTTATATAAATTTATAATGTATAATTATATTATTTATAAATACTTTCACAAACTGGTCAAGGTAATTTCTAAAGAATATATCCATTATACCCTTGACGGCAATGGGAAAATTAGTACGGACAAATGGAATCAATATAAATTAACTGTTTTTATACCTCTAACATAATGTTTTCTTTTGTATGTCTTCCCTTTTTAACATTAATTTATAGTATCCATATAAAATATCATTCTTGGAAAATATTAATATCCACATAATTGATCAAAAAAAATAATCAATATAGGGAAAAAATACTTATTTTTTATAGTGATCTTTCTATGTTACAAATAATCAATACAGAGTCACAATGATCCATATTTCTTCTTAGAAAAAAGTATAGGCTCACCCCATGGGACTCACTTGGCTAAATTAATCACTAATCAAAATTCTCTTAGAGTTTCTTCTTCAATTACATCAACTCAATCAAGGTCATTTTATAAATATTTTTTGAAATAGGTGTAGCACCATGTATGTGTTATATTAAACATTCAACATCATGATTTGAAGGAATACTATAATATTTTTACTGAAATATATCAACAAATTTTCACACAATTGGAAAATCATGAATTTTTAGTTTCTCTCTGAGTATCTGGTATAAATACCCTCGTCTAATATGACTAATAACCCTCGAAATAGATGTAATTTCCATTTCATGTCCACATTTATCCTCACTCCACTACTAGAAATATTATCTATACGAATTGTTTTGGGGAAAATGTTGGTATAGTTAACTAATTTTGACCTATACCAACGGTTTGTTGAAAATCATTGTTATAGGTTACACATATGGACCTATACCAAACGTTTTCCCAAAATTGTTGTTATTGGTCACTAATTTGGAGCTATAACAATGGTTTTGGGTAAACCATTGGTATAATTCACTAATTTGGACCTTATACCAACTGTTTTCACCTAACCATTGGTATAGGTCCCAAAATCAAAGAACTTATACCAAAGGTTCTCCAAACCATTGGTATAGGTCTATACCAATGGTTTTGAGAACCGTTAGTATAGGTACATGTATTTTTAATGGAATATTCTTATATAGGACATTAAATAAATAAAAATATAAAATACTTACGATAATACATATATATATATTTATGAATTTATGTTTACAAAAGAAATTTATGTTGGTGGTTAGGTCATACAATCACAAATAGGAGGTACTAGAATCCAAAACCACCGAATGATTGTTTTTTGAGTTACATATACTAAAGATTTTATGGAACTGTTGGTATAGATTTTCATATTAAATATTCCAAATTTTTTTTAAACCATTGGTATAAGTCTATAACAACATTATGGAGGCCTATACCAATGGTTCCAAACCGTTTTTATAGGGTATTTTTTCAGTAGTGCACTGATAGAAAATCATAGGTTGGTTTTGAATACCAAATATAACTTACAATATATAGATATTTATATAGTCCTCATTAAAATAAATTCAACCCATGGACAAAATCACATCAAAGTAAACTATAGGAATAAATACATGATTTTTTGGATGCACATTCTTAAAAAATCTAACTGGGGAAGATTCGTATACTTGTGTTGTTCCATCATTCGGTTAAGATTTTTTACTATAATTTAAACATATATTCATTTTGGTGGTTATACGACACCCTTAGAAAATATTTCATATATAAAAGAGTTTGTAGATCTATATCAAATAATATATTTGTATTTATAGAGTGGATTGTAAGTGTAAATATCACTACTTAATTATCGTAACCCATATAAAAAATAGTTATCACATGATATTTTTATTTGTCACTTGTATTATGTGGTCACTAATGTCAATCAGCATTTTTAAAACTTAGATTCATGCAATAGTTAGAATAGTTTACACAGTCCTGACAATTATTGAATTATAGTTTGGGTGGTGAATTCTATATATATTCTCTTCATTTTATCATTAGATAACTTTATAACATTACTATGGTATTTTATTTCTTGATGTCTTTCTTTTCCACAAATAAAAAATTTTACAGACCCTTTATGAAAAATTCCTCTATGATTCTATAAATACTTCTAGAATAAAGGAAAAATCATCTTCTTACCTCTATGTATTTTTTTATTAGATTTAATTTTGATTTATATCTTTTTTTTTCATATCAAGAACATGATATTGGTGGGAGACTCCAATATCAATTTCAACCTTTATAGCACATTGAATAATTTCTCCACAGCTACTGAATTATTTTATGGATAAATATTTTTAGAAACATGATTTTATGTAGATAAATAATAGATCAATAATACTTTCTAGTTCTATAATAATACTAAAATTGTACATTGAATGTATTGTAAATATTTCCACATGGGTATGAGTATATTCAGTATACTTAAATTTATGCACAAGGAATTCCATCTCCATCTTTGTATGAAGAATACGAGGAAATTACTAATTGAAAAATAAGTTCTTGAACTCATCCCACAATATGGATTCATGTTATTCACCTTTACTCAAATTCTTTATAAGATTTCATGATTCATCTATTTCACCTTCCAAACTATAAATATATAAGATATCATTTTCATGTTCTGGGCACTAGATAGTCAAAAATATATATTTAGTTTATGGATTTATTTTTCACCAATTATTGGATTTGTGGACCCACTAAACGAATGTTAGATTTAACTCATGATGTACTCAAAATTATATTTTTTACTTTCATAATTTTGAATAAAAACATTATTTATTGAATTATAATGTTAAATAAACATAAGAAAAATAATTTATATTCCATCTATAGTAACATTTAGTTTCTCACAAGGACAATCATTGCATTGTCCATTGCATTTAGTGTTAACAAAGTTCCTTTAGTTACATTAGTTAACTAAAACTAATAGATATATTATGAGAAAAAATAATCAAAGTGAAAAAAAACATATAATAATTATATATATATATAATGTCTTAATAATGAAATATAATTTTCAATCTATAGATCCTTAGGTCTAATATATGTCATCCATTATCATTATCTATTAAAACCCTTCATAGTGTTTCATAATTAAAATGTGAATAAACTAAATAATAATCCCTTAGAGTGTTTAAATATGTGTACAGTAAGAGACTGTTCACCATGCACCAGAATGATGGTCGACATATACCATACTAACTCTTTTCACGGTTATTTCCCCTAGATGCATATCTTATAAAAAAATATATTTGTAGAATTTATACATGGATGTATATTCTTAGGGAATTATACTCCTTTATTTATCTTAAATTATGATGTTCTCATATACATAGGTCAGTCCTAAGTGTTCTCAATAAATATTCATCATACTTGTTTCCAAAAGCTATTAAATATTACCTTCGATACCAACTATAGAAACCCATAATTTTCATACATTAATATAACATAATTTTAGATGAATATTCAATGAATTTTACAATAACATGGGTATAAGGACCATATAGTGTTAGTTTAGTTTTAATCTTGGATTCAAAAAATATAATACATAAAATTTCTACAGCGTTTCATATTTACTTCTTCACAATTAGTTCCCTTCATAGACATAACATACTAAATACCATTCTCCATTACCAGGAGAGGGGAAACATAATAAATGGGGAGATTAGAGGTTCAGTTAGTCTAAAAATTTGAGATACCAATAAATGATCATAAGTGATCATAATATAAACATAAGGGTATGATAAAACAAGTTAAAATTTATAAAATCTTTCCCATCAATTCCTATCAGAATCATGAAACATGGCATTAAGTTTTATCAATCAGAAAACAAAATACATAAGTTTGTGGATTCATTAATAATCAATAACAAGCCATGAAAAAAATCATAATCATATGAAATAATTTTCTGAGACTCACTGAGGAAGATAAAATCATTTCTTTAGTCATGGATCACTACAAAGACTCTCATTGTGGATTGAGATTACTCTCCATTTAATAATTTCATTAATCAAGGTTCACTCTATTAACAAAGATTCATACAGATCTGGGACCACTACCAATTCTATTCATTATTAACTAATGATAATTACTTTTTTACAGAATAATATGGAGTGATATATAAATCTAGTCCCACCTGTCACATAATGAAAACCATACATATATGTGACACAAGATCATAAAACATTCATCATATCGTCATATCATAACCCATGAAAAGGATAAGGGTTGCATAAATGTTTCATCACCCTAAAAAAAATAATAAAGTGGTTAAAATTTCATTATACCCCAATTAAATCATAAAAATAATTAAAGCACTATGTTATAGATAAAAATACCTTTAAAATTTCTCCATAATTTATCTTGAGGAAAATATCATATTTATTTGAAATCACTTATTTAAAATCAATAAATTTACAAAATATTATAGGAAAAACATTATTTTCAATATATAAAAGAAACTTATAAAAAAATATCTAAATAAATTGTTATTAATTATGGATGGGGAATCCATTCATGGGATGTAAATTAATTATTATTCCTTTCACATTTTTGATAAAAAGTCAAAAGTTCCATGTTTGGAAAATAATAATAATATTTCATTTAAAAAATAGAAAATAAATTCCAATATAGTAAAAATTATTTTAAATAATATTTATATATTATTAAAAACATTATTCAAAATATTTTAAATAGATATAAACATGGAATAATATATTCCAGTGTAAAAAAGTGAAATAAAGTCAATTTCATTAAAAAAATTATTTTAGTCTCATGAGTAATTTAAGAAAGGAAAATGAATGGAAAATAGTAATATATATTAACAATTATATGATTTGAAAATATATAATATTTTGGAGAGATATATCATATAATTTATTCATCTTAAATTTAAGTATAAACAATGTTGACAAAAAGTGATTGTAATAATAAAACCCTTACATCAGTACTCCTTTCTCTATAAGTTATCTAACCACCTATATAAAAAATTTAATTTTATTATATTAATATTATTGAACCATTTTCATACCTATAATAACATCCATTTTATATTTATAATGTCTTATCACCCATTCATTTATAATCTTTCATTTTCATCTTTATTTCGGGTGTTAACTACTACCTTTTTTAGGTATGTTTTGGTTCAGCAGCTATGTTACTTTCACATTGATCCTGGTTAATTAATATCTATAATTTCAATAATTATATAAATATAATAAATATTAAATATATACATATTTATAAATTTAATATATCATAGTGATGAAAAATTAATGACATGACAATGTGAAGACAATAGTCCATACACACACTCAATGGACTTTTCCATTTTTTAATAGATAGAATGAAAGAAAGATAATAATTAATTATAAATTTATGAATAAATATTATAAAATAAATATAATATATCTTAATTTAATCTATAATAATAACCAACCATGAATTATGGTTGTACAAATTGATTTGTATCACTACATGGAGGCAGTAGTCCACACGTACACACGATCGAAAATTTCATCCCTGATTGGATTGAGAAGATGTGGTAAATGGTTGTTCCATCATCATAATAGAATCTAGATATATTTAACACAATTTATTAATAATTTTTTGTTCATATATCAAGTTTATATAAAGTTTAATAAGAAATAAAATTGAAAGATCATGGTTAAGATCTATACATATTTTTTGAGGGACCTCCTATTTCTTACTCCTTTGGCCTTGAAAGATTGGTATTAGGAGAAGAAAGGAAGATATAGGATAAAGTCAAGGATTTTATTAAGGTTTTTAGAATTTATTTTTATACATAAAATGTTCAAATGGTATGAATAAGGTATTATAATAGGTTCCCTTTTATAAGTAAATAGAGGGACACACAAGGAATTTTTTAAAATATTTCAATTATTTAAGGTCAATTTCATGGGAAAGTGCTTCCAAATAGACAAGGATTACAAGATAAAATAACATATGGTTTAAATATATGGAATAAATAATAATTTTAAAGGTGCGTGAGTGTAAATTGTGTCCTTATCTCATGGTTTAACCTCCTTCCCATTGTAAACATGTTTTTAACCATAATTGTGGTAACAAAATTATCCCATTTTTAATATTCACAATGAATAGAAATTATTTTGAACCAATTAAAATATATTAATTATTATTATTAAAAATATTTAATCCTTTTAATATATTCAATATATACATATATCATAATTTAATTTTATTTAAGTAAGAAAACTACTACAAAATGCTGTTTTTGAAAAATTAATCTTTAAGTGTAAAATTTAATTTACGTTCACTACATCCAATTTAAAAACAATTAAATAAATGTTAAAATATTATATATAATCTATAATCTTTAAATTTCACTAAAATAATATATAAATATAGATTAAATTAATTTATTACTATAAAAACACATTTCGTGAATAAAATCTTTTTTTTAGAAAAATGTGTTTTAAGCCCAAATGTTAAATTATACCAAAATAGATTATAATAATGATTAATATGTAATTAATTATATTATTTATATTTAATAGTGTCTTATTTTAAATTAATATCGTATTTAAAACATAATGAGACATTTACATGAAAATAAATAAAATGTTTTTTATAGGAAAATGACTGTTTTACTTGTCATTGAAGAATAATTTTTTTAGAAAAGTCCTAAAAATCACTCTAAAAAATATTGACATGCTTATTTTAAAAATGATTTTAATTTCCTCAAAATAATTATAAATATTATATAAAAATATTATACATTTTACATTAAAAATTTTTTAGAACCCATTTAATAAAAACATATTTATGAAGCAATACTAAAAAACAGACCACTAACAACACTGGATTTTATCAATTCTATAAAAAATATCTCATATAGTCGTCATTTATCAGTGCACTTTTTTAGTGCTGATAAAAGGTAAACTTTATCAGTTATTTATTTTTATCACTAATAAAGGGTACCCTTTATTAGTGTTTTAATTTTAGAAATGAAAAAGTGTATCCGTTACCGGTGCTATTTTAGTATTGATAAAGGTCTCAATCCCCAGGTGAGTCCCACATCGATGTAGTTCATGTGAGGGTGCTATTTTATATATCATTTTGTCACATTCATGGTTGTGAATCCTTTTGTAGGGATTTTGTAATGTCTTTGATTTTTTATATATTATTTTTGGTTATTATATGGATTATTTTTTAGACCACGAGCTGAGACATCATGCAATTATGAGGCTCTCTGTGTCCAGAAAAAATGTTAGAAATATATTTAATATATTAAATATATTAAATATATTAAATATCAAACACAATATTATTCATAAAAATGGTTAATTACATCTAAACTGGTTCCTAGATTAGAAATATGGGGGCACCATTGATTTCAAAATGCAGGTTTTAGCCTAGGTGTGACTTAACAATAGTCTGCGTGCAACGTTTGAGAAAATGTAATCATAGGTGCGGAAAAAAAATAAAATTATTAAATAAAATTATTATATTTTGAATTTTTGATGAAATTATTGTTATGTCTTTAAATATATCATTATGTAAAATCTCCAAGGTTAGATGAAATACCCTAGATCCTTTGGAGGATCATTGGACATATCATTGGATAATATTCTCAGGTGAACGATGACAGTTTTTTGAATCAAAGATCGATGAAGCATGGATTAAATGGATCTTTATAAACAATGTTGATGGTGCATTGTTCTTCATGAATGAGTGATGTGAATCTAGGTATGGCCTTTGTTTTTATTTGAATTCCCTCACCGATCATAATGTTTTCAACGAAAAAAATCAATCGATGAGCGGATTGATTTATTGATTGCTCAACTTGAGGGATGTGTTTACTTCGAGGGTTTTTTTGGGAGAATTTCTCTTTGTGATTAATAATTGATTATTCAATTTTAATTACAATAACAATGGACCAAGATTTACATAGACATTGATTGACGTTTTTTCCTCTTGATTGATTTTTTATTTTCTCCCAACCATCATTTTTCATTCATCACATGTGTTCTTCATTTGGCCTATAGTTCAATGCATTATTGATGGATCGATCATTCCGAACGTATTTCATAGCACAAATATCTGAGACTTTAGATATAAGATTGGTATGACCCAAAAAAAGTGATACAGAAGTAGCGACGAATGGATCAGGCCAATTTTAAAATCCCCAATTTTCGATTGAGATCCATGTAATATGATTCAGACAAATGATTTTGTTTTTCTAATCTGATTCGATGTTCATTGTGTATTTTTCATTTATTGTGATTCTCGATTGAGGTAAATCCAAAAATCTCAGAAATATTAGAGCATTATTTTTGTAAAGACCCATAAATTTCAAGGAATTATTTTTCTTAAATTCTTCGGGATTTTATGAGTACACATTTTCTAACAACACCTGATTCTGAGTCCCTGAGTGCCTGGAATCAGTTTCCGAAGTTTAGTTCGGATACTTTCATTGAACAAACAAGCGAGTTTTTCTATCCTTTGAACTGGTGCTCAAAATTGAAATCTGAGGGCACCAATGAACTCACAGTACTGATATTTTCTTAATATGACTTTGAAAGTTGATGCATTTTCTGGGGAGAAGAAGTTAAATTTTGGGTTTAAGTGAGAAGTAAATAAAATTGTATACAATTTTATTTTATTTTTTTGGAAGTTAAAACTCTCTCATGGGATGTTGTTGGTGGGGACCACAAACACCCGACATCCCATGTGTGGTTATGAGGGAGGTGGGGCCACACGAGCCCCCACCATTCCACATTCCATAACCCTTATCCCCTTTGAACTCCCATGAAAAATACATGGCATCATTCAATTAATTTTTGGTATCCTTTTATTGTGTAACTCTCCCCTCCCCCATCTTTAATCTTTCCAACACTCCTCTTCAAGTATTTGATCTAGTCTTTTGAAATTTTAAATTTTGAAATGCTTGGAAATGTAAATTAAAATAAGGAGAACCTTATTTTATTTTGGTTAGCTTGTTGTGTTGGGGATTACAGGAGAGAGAGCTCTAGTTTTTTAAGAACATCATCTTCCCGCGATGAATGTCTCCACTTCAACGATGAATGCTAATTCTTTGATGAAGAATATCGACTCGGCGGTTCAAATTTTCTCCATCCTCTTCTTCTTTCACGACAAGGGAGGAGACGCCGACGACGAGGGAAACGACGCCAACGTCTGCAGTGCATGACAACCGCAATCTTCCTTTGAGGTAGGGTTGTGTTTGGATTTAGTAATGATTGGTTTTCCTTCCATGTTATTGTTCTTATTAATCCGCTTTTTATCGGACTAATGCAGAAGAGACCAGACCAAACTAACACAGTCTGATTCCTCTGCCTTTCTTGTGAATTTTTGGAATTATTTGGCTGGTATTTTGCGGTAAATCAAGATATGTATTCGGATCCAATTGGAGGCCAGAAAACATCGTAAACGGCCTCTGAGCATTGGGGCGACCTAGAAGTGGAAGTTTCATAGCAATCAGATCATCAGAATGAAGAACAAACACCTTAAGAGGCATGCTGGCTAGAGGCTTAATTTTATGGAAAATTCCAGAATATACGGCGTGTACTCTAGGAGCACATGTCGTGTAGTAAAAGCATAATGTGGCTTCCGTTTCGGATGTTAGAAAGGTAGCACACGATGTGTGACACTAGACACACAACGTGTACTCTCTACACTATTTGACAGAGGATACTTCGATGGAAATGGCGTGTATTTATAGAAAATACACGGATAGGGACAGTAATACACTACCAAGTAACACGACGTGTATTCTCTTCTTAAAAAGGCAGAAGCGGCTTCACGAGGCTCGACGTATAATCTAAGAAATACACAGACACGGGAAGAACCACACGGACAAGAGGCATGGCGTGTACTACCATCACCATAGAA
Organism: Viscum album; assembly: GCA_963277665.1. Taxonomy (NCBI): domain Eukaryota; kingdom Viridiplantae; phylum Streptophyta; class Magnoliopsida; order Santalales; family Viscaceae; genus Viscum; species Viscum album. Next base: position 1,016,707,987 of record OY728141.1, on the reverse strand, counting down.
GAAGCGTCATCATGATGACTCGGTGTGTATTCTGGGAATACACGGACATGGGGTGGAGTACCCGGGCATGTACTCCACCACATGGCTAGGCATGGCCAGTGGCGCGGGCTACCCCATGTACCAGTTACACGATTTGGCGAACACGGGTTGAGGCTGAGTACAGGCACATGGCCAGCATACGCAGAGACGACCCAGACGCATGTACACAGTGTGTAATCATACCACACATTGTGTACTTACTTATTACATGACTAGCCTTTCGACACGGACCGGTAGACGCGAGCAGTACCCGAGAACTGACTACACAGTCTGTACCGTATACCTACACGCCGTGTACTTTTTGGTAAAAGGCTTTTTCATCTTTGTACATAGTATCCTGGATACATTTTGATTGGATTATCCTGCTATGGCATGGAAGAGCTTCAGAAAACAACAACTAGAGACTTCATGGTAGTGGATGTATCGATCCCGTGACTCAAGGATCGAACCATCCTGGAATCGAGTACGTTGTGTGTGGGAACCCTAGAGCTAGCAGCGACTGTGATGACGATGACAACTGTACTAGGAACCTACATGGTTCCGGAAATGAGGACCACTGTACTTGGATCCTACATGAGTGCGGTAGCGAGGATGACTATACTTGGATCCTGCGTGCGTTCGGCAGCGATGGTTGGTGTACTAAGATCCTACGTGGGTTCGACAGCGATGACTTGTGTACTTCGATTATACGTGGGTTCGACATAGGAGATGATTCAGAGGCTACATCTATCATCTCCACCCCTCTTCGTGAGTAGTATATATGTGTGAGGTGATTCTTGACTTTCAATCATTATCATCGATATGGTTGACTTGTTTTCCTAGGTAGATTGGGTTGTGATTTCCTGTGTGGATTGGGTTGTACTTTTCTGTGTGGATTGGGTTCTACATTCCAGTGTGGACTGGTTTGAACATGGGCTTGGAAGATGGAGCTGAACTGGAATTTTTGACTTTGGTATATGGATGGGCATATACCTAAGTAGTGTTGGTTGATACTTTGTATTTGTATCTTTCCTTTGTTGTTTATTCTTTGTGGATACTGTGAGGCCTTCGGGGGTCTTGGGGTCCCTACTAAGTATCGTATACTCACCCCTGCATGGGCTTTGCCCACACTACATTGTGTTGGTTGCAGATGAAGGACAGCACTGATCATGGTTGAGGCCAGAGGAGCGAGACCGTATATGGAGGTGGACTATCAGGTGGGACATACACGGAGTGGACGACATGACCTGAGGAGCCGACAAGACTATAGGTACTCACCCTTACATTGGGAGTTTCGAAAGATTTCTTGGTGGTAGCTGCTTTACGTTTCAGCTGTTGTATTTTCTTATCTCAATTGTACTATACTTTCAGTTGGGTTTGTATACTGTCCCATTTTCTTTCTAGCACTTACTTTTGTACTTAGTTTACTTTGTGTTCACTTCAGCTTGGGTACTCTGTGGTGTTTTTTTCTTATATAAAGGCAATTCCTTCAATTTTATCGGGATTTATGCCTTTGGTGCTAGTATCCATCCCCTGGCCTATGGAAGGCAGGCTTGGGGTAGTCATGGCACGGGCCCCGAGGACGGGTCGTGACAAATTGAAATCATAGGAATCGGTTCTACTGCAGAACTCAGAACTCTGATAATTTCTTTGATGTTAAGAAATAGTGATAAGGGAATTGAGTGTGATTATCAGTCCATGGAGTCCAGTGTTGGTGCGGAAGCCGACGTATCCATACACCAGGACCCTGACTTTTGATTTCCGACTCAGTGCCCAAAAACATTGATTTCAAGTGTGTTTCAAATGTTTACTTTATTATTACTTTGTTTCAGCTCACCATGAATTTTGTATTAACAGTGGCACACCTATTTCTTTTTAGGATGGACCCACGACGGCAGCTAGCTGGGGTTCCGAGCGTTGTGTGAGATGGCAGCCCACCGAGCGACGACGCCTCGATGAAGGGCCCCATTACAGCGGAGGCACCAGTGGTACCTCTACCCGCCAAGCCACCGATGCCACCAGCACTAGCAGCTGAGATTTCACGTTGCCAATGTGCACTGCACGAGTTTCAGAGTCAGAGACTACCTAGGTTCCATGGGTAGATGGACCCTCAAGGAGCTGAGGACTGGCTGAAGGATGTTTTCAGAGTCTTCAGAATTGTAGGGACACTAGATGACCTCAGGGTGATCCTTTCGGGGAGACTCCTACATGCGACAACAGGTAGATGGTGGAGCCTGACGCTCCATGTGCATGACGAGGCATCTCTTATTTGGACGGAAATCGAGATCCTCTTCCGCTCGGAGTTCGTTCTAGCCACCCTCCATGCGGTGCAAATTCAAGAGCTACTACAGCTGCGGTAGGGCAGCATGACAGTATCCCAGTACATGGAAAGATTTACTAATCTTTCACGCTACTCCACGGACAGGGTATGGGACCCATTCCTCAGGGCCCTGACCGTTGAGCAGGGACTGAGGCATGAGATCAGGGCATCGATGATCTCCCTCAGTATTCTGACATAGGCAGGAGTATTGGAGCGAGCCATTATTGTGGAGAGCTTTCTTGCTGAGCCTTCACCATCAGTGTGACCTACCGCAGGGCAGCGCGTAGCGGAGTATTCTGCAGCCAGTAGTAGACAGACATTGCAGAGGTCCAAGGAGACCGGAACATCAGGTGGACAACCTCTGGATATTGGTTAGGAGGTGAGGGGCACAGGCAGCAGAGCCAGTCATATGAGAGGAAGATAGTGCTATTCATGTGGCGGGCTCGTGACTGCCTGACCCACCATACAGAAGAGCAGCAGACGGTTGAGGGATCACCCATGCAGAGGCAGAGGTTCGACAGTGGCGGTTCGCAGGAGCAGGCGGACGAGGTATAGGAGCTGGCTGAGTAGTAAGTGGTGGAAAAATCTTCGGGGCTCTACCACCACCACCACCAGGAGGTCCACCCCGAACACAGGGAGCTAGAGGACAGAGGCATGCTAATCTTCAGGCAGTGGAGTCATATGACCACGGTGCACCTCAGATGATTCGAGGTGCTATATGTGTCTACTCCAACCTTGCTGAAATTCTTAAATACACAGGATCGAGTCATTCTTTCACTGTCGCTGCCCTTGTTCAGAGCTCTGAGATTTTGACAAATCCATTGGCACAATTCTTATGGCTATAGACTCCTACGGGAGAAGACACAATTATTATGCACTGGTTCCAGCAGTGTGACCTTACTCTAGGAGGCAAGAGCTTCGGCTGGGATCATCTTGTGGCAGCATTGAGGCCTTAAGACATCATCTTGGGAATGGAATGGTTGTCTACAGTTCCTGCTCAGATTAACTGTATAAGGAGAAATGTGCGGTGTGTCCACACCGATGGGATTTGGTTCAACTTCACCGGAGAGAAGGGAGCCTTTGAAGTGCAGTATGGACTCACACTGAGGAAAGGACAGCCGATCAACGATCAGTTGGCTAGTCTCATCGTAGGAGCAGTTTATGTGTGGAGTCCAAGTTTTCATGTTGTGGTGGATCAGTATGCGGATGTTTTTCCTGACAACGTTCCAGGACTACCTCTCGCTGAGAGGTAGACTTCTATATTGACTTATACCACGGGATAGCTCCGATATCTACTCCAGCATATCAGATGTCTCCCACTGAGCTTCGAGAGCCATGGGTACAATTGGAGGACTTGCAGGGAAAGGGATTAATTAGACCTAGTGTTCCACCCTGGGATTCCCTGATTTTGTTCGCCAACAGGGTGGATAGGAGCTTGGTACTGTGTGTCGACTACCGTCGCCTGTATTAGGTGACTGTGATGAACAGGAATCCAGTTCCTAGGATTGATGACTTCTTTGATCAGCTCAAGGGAGAATGCTGGTTCTTGAAGATAGACCTCAGTTCCGGCTATCATCAGCTCAGAGTTCGAGATGAGGATGTGTAGAAGACAACCTTTAGGTGTCATTATGGCCACTATGAGTTCTTGGTTATGACTCTAGGCATAACCAATGCTCCAGCAGTGCTCAGGAGTCTCATGAATAGGATATTCCAACTTTAACTCGATTGATTTGTCATAGTCTTCATCGACGACATTTTGATTAACTCGACTACTTAGGAGGAGCACGCCTACCAATTCTGAGTTGTACTGGATACATTCTGATAGAACCAGTTTTATGGTAAGATCTCGAAGTGTCAATTCTGGATTCGAGAGGTCCACTTCCTGGGACTCATCATATCTGAGGCAGGAGTTACGGTGGATCCTGCAAAGATCGAGGCATTGATAGCTTGGGAGCCACCCAAGAGCGTGACAGAGGTGCATAGTTTCCTGGGTCTGGTTGGGTACTATAGTATATTTTTACCAGACTTCTCCAGAGTTGCAGTACCAATTTCATCTTTGATGAAGAAGGGGAAACTCTTTTTGTGGTCGGATAGATGTCAGCAGAGCTTCCAAGAGCTGAGACAGAGATTGACCAATGCAACCATCTTGAGGCTATTAGAGAAGAGAGTAGGGTACGTAGTTTTCTTCGATGCATCAGGGACATGAATTGGGTGTGTCCTGATGTAGGAGTGGGTATTGATGGATTATGGTTCACGACAGTTGAGGAGGCATGAGCAGAACTACGCAAACCATGACCTAGAGTTAGCAGTAGTGGTCTTCTCTTTGAAGATGTGGTGGCACTATTTGATGGGTGAGCACTTTACAGTTTACTCTAACCACCAGAGTCTCAGGAACATCTTCTCGCAGAAGGACCTGAAACTAAGACAGTGGTGATGGCTCGGGTTCCTTCGGGACTATGACTTTGAGATAATCTATACTCTTAGGAAGGAGAACGTAGTTTCTGATGCTCTTGGTAGGAGGTCGGGCATTCAGCTACATGGAGAGGTGACAGAGAAGTTAGATGCTTTGAGGTTATCTATCATGGATAGAGATGGGGTAGCCTTTCTACAGTCACTCAGAGTCACTCCTCAACTACTTCAACGGGTCATAGAGGCACAACATGGGGACATTGACTCTGAGATGCGACGTGCACAGATATCCTCAGAATAGGCACCAGATGCATTTTCTATAGTAGGAGAGAATGTCATCCTTTTTAGGGGATGTATCATGGTACAAAATGTATTATAGGAGGAAGTGATAATAGAGTTTAACACATTCCCATTGGCGGTACATCCAGGTGTAGAGAAGATGTACCAGGATCTCAGACGAAGGAACTAGTGGTCGGGTACGAAGAGGGCTATGGCTGAGTTCTTTTCATGATGTCTCACCTGCCAGCAGGTGAAGGTGGAGCACCAGGGACCAGGAGGCTTGGTACATCCCTTAGAGGCCTCGGAGTGGAAGTGGGATGGGATATCTATGGATTTAGTACATGGCATCCACGTACTTCCAGAGGACATGACTCCATCTGGGTGACCGTAGACCGACTCACCAAGTCGGCCCACTTCTTACCCATCAGAGAGCAGGGCTTAGTGGAGAGCTTGGGATGCCTCTACATTCAAGAGATCATATGGATTCATGGTTTTCCATCATCTATCATCTCCGATCGAGATGCTTTATTTACTTCCCTACTTTTGAAGGGGATGTAGGAGGCACTTGGGACATAGCTATGCCCGAGCATCGCCTTTCACCCTCAGAAGGATAGCTGGACGGAGAGAACCTTTCAAACTCTGGAGGACATGCTCTGTGCATGTGTCCTTTACATTGGTCGTAAATGGTAGGATCACCTACCATTGGTGGAGTTTTCATACAATAACAGCTACCACTCCACCATCGGGATGGCACCATATGAGGCATTAATGACTAAACTTGTAGATCACCTTTGTGTTGGACAGAACCTAGGGAGTCAGCACTTGTAGGACCAGAGATGGTCTAGGCCATGACAGAGAAGGTTCAAATCATCAAGGAGTAGATGAGGACCTCTCAGAGCCAACAGAAGTCCAATGCTTCCAGGAGGAGAAGACCACTAGAGTTCAAGGATGGAAACCACGTTTTATTACGAGTCACACCTCGACGTGGATTACAGAGATTTTTTCGGGGTGGAAAGATATCTCTGGGCTTAATCAGAACATTCTAGGTTCTTATCAGGATAGGTGAGGTGGATTATCGCCTGGCTCTTCCACCTCAGTTGCACCCGGTTCACGACGTCTTCCATGTATCACAGCTGAGGAGATATGTGAACGACCCAACACATATTTCTGATCATGGGGAGATGGACTTCGATGACGCGGTGGAATTTGTGGAGGTTCTGGTGGAGATCATGGATCGACAGTAGCGGGTCCTACATGGACGGTCTATTCCTCTAGTGTGCCTTAGGTGTTAGCACAGGAACCTCCAAGAGAGCACATGCGAGTGGAAGGCTCAGATGCGTGCATAGTACCCTCTTTTGATTCCCTAGTTTATGATGTAACTTTACGGGGACGTAAATCCATGAGGTTAGAGTAATGTAAAGACCCATAAAAATATTAGAATATTTTTTCTTAAATTCTTTGGGATTTTACGAGTACGTAGTTTCTAACGGCACCTGATTCTGAGGCCCGGTGTGCCCGGAATCAATTTCCAATGTTTAGCTCGGGTACGTTTAGTGAACGAATGAGCGGGTTTTTCTATCTTTTGAATTGGTCCTCGGAATTGAAATCTGGGGGCGCCAATGAACTTGCAGCACCAATATTTGCTTAAGATGACATTAGCTGTCGATGCGTTTTCTCGGGAGAAAAAGTTAAATTTGGGGTTTAAGTGAGAAGTAAATAAAATTGTGTACAATTTTATTTTATTATCCTTGTACGTTAAAACTCTCTCATGGGATGTTGTTGGTGGGGCCCACAACCACCCAACATCCCATGTGTGGTTATAAGGGAGGTGGGGCCCACACGTTCCCCCACCTTTCCACATTACATAACCCTTAACCCCTTTGAACTCCCATGATAAATACATGGAAGCTGTTTATTAATTTTTGGTATCCTTTAATTGTGTAACTCTCCCCTCTCTCCTCTTTAATCATTCCAACACACCTCTTCAATTGATTGATCTTGTGTTTTGAAATTTTAAATTTTGAAATTCTTGGAAATGTAAAATAAAATAAGGAGAACCTAATTTTATTGTGGTTAGCTTGTTGTGTTAGGGATTACTGGAGAGAGAGCTCTAGTTTTTGAAGAACTTCATCTTCCTGTGAAGAACGTCTCCACTTCAACTAAGGACACTAATTCTCTGACGAAGAACGTCGAATCGGTGGTTTTGGTTTTCTCCATCCTCTTCTTCCTTCACGATAAGGGAGTAGATGCCAACGATGACGGAAACGACGCCAACGTCTACGGCCCTTGACAACCACAAACTTCATTCGAGGTAGGGGTGTGTTTTGATTGAGTAATGATTGGTTTTTCTTCCATGTTGGTATTCCTCTTAAATAGCTTGTTATCAGAATAATGAGGAAAGGACTAGAAAAAACTAACACGGTCTGATTTCTTCGTCGTTTTCTGAATTTGTGGAATTCTTCTGCCGTTCTTGAGCGGTAAATCAAGTTATGTTTTCGGAGCCAATCAGAGGCCCGAAAACATCATAAACGGCCTCAGAGCGTCGGGGAAACCTAGAAGCAGATGTTTCATAGAAATCAGATCGTTAGAACGAAGAACGGACACCTCGGGAGGCATGCTGGCAAGAGGAGTTGTTTTATGGAAAATTCCAGAATACCCGGCGTGTCCTCCAAGAGCACACGCCATGTAGTAAAAGCGTATTGTGGCTTCCATTTAAGATGTTATAAAGGTAGTACATGGCCTATGACACTAGACACACAACGCGTACACTCCACACTGTGAATAGAGGAGACTTAGATGGACATGGTGTGTACATAGGGAAAATACATGGATACAGTCAACAATACACGGCCATGTAACACGACGTGTATTCTCTTCTTAAAATGGCAGAAGTTGCTTTGCGAGGCTTAGGGTGTAATTTCGGAGATACACAGACACAGGATGACCCACAAGGCCAAGAGGCACGGCGTGTACTACCTTCACCATGGAAGAAGAATCTTCGTGATGACTCGGTGTGTATTCCGGGAATACACAGACACGGGGTGGACTACACGGGCATGTACTCCACCACACGGCCAGGCATGGTCAGTGGCACGGGCTACCCCGTGTACCAGTTACACTGTTTGTCAACCACGGGTTGAGGTCGTGTATGGGCACATGGCTAGCATACACGGAGCCAAACCATATGCATGGAAATGGTGTGTAATCATACCACATGTCGTGTACTTACATCCTACATGACCAGCCTTTCGACAGGGACCGTTAGACGCGGGCAACACCCGAGAACTGACTACATGTCGTGTACTATATACCTACACACCGTGTACTTTTTGGAAAAATGCATGGTTATTTTTTTACATAGTTTCATGGATATATTTTGTTTGGATTAGACCTCTATGACATGGTGGAGCTTCGGAATACAACAACTTGAGACTTCATGGTAGTTGATGTATTGATCCCTTAACTCGGGGAGCAGACCCTCCCTGAATCGAGTACGCTGTGTGCGGGAACCCTAGAGATGGCTACGACTGCGATGACGATGATGGCTGTACTTGGATCCTACATGGGTTCGGTAGAAAGGACGACTGTACTTGGATCCTACGTGGGTTCTGTAGCGAGGACGACTGAACTTGGATCCTACGTCGGTTAGGTAGCGAAGGTTGTGTACTAGGATCCTACATGGGTTCGGCAGTGAGGACTTCTGTACTTGGATCCAACGTGGGTTCGCTAGGGGAGATGATTCATAGGATACATCTATCATCTCCACCCTTCTTTGTGAGTAGTATACCTGTGTGAGATGATTCTTGACTATCAATCATTTTCATCGATATGGTTGACTTGTTTTCCTGTGTGGATTGGGTTGTGATTTCCTATGTGGATTGGGTTGTGCTTTCCTATGTGGATTGGGTTTTAATTTCCATTGTGGATTGGGTTGAACTTGGGCTTGAAAGTTGGATCCAAACTGGAGTTGATGACTTAGGAATATGTATGGGCATATACCTAAGTAGTGTTGGTTGATACTTCGTATTTGTATCTTTCTGTTGTGGTTTATCCTTTGTGGATACTGGGAGGCCTTCAGGGGTCTTAGCGTCCCTACAGAGTATTGTATACTCATCCCTGTACGGGATATGCCTAAACTATGTTGTGTTGGTTGAAGATGACGGACATCGCTGATCGTGGTTGAGTTCTGAGGAGCAGGATGGTATACGGAGGTGGGCTATCAGGTGGGACGTACACGGAGTGGATGGCCAAACCCGAGGAGCCGACAAGACAATTTGTACTCACCCTTCAGGTGGGAGTTCCGGAGGACGTCTTGGTGGTTTCTGCTTTACTTTTCAGCTGTTGTAATTTCTTATCTTAGTTGTACTGTACTATCACTTGGGTTTTTATACTGTCCCATTTACTTTCCAGCACTTACTTTTGTACTCAGTTTACTGAGTTTTTACTTTATCTTGCGTACTCTGTGGTGTTTATTTTCTTATATAGAAGCAATTCCTTACCTTTTATCATAATTTACTCCTTTATTTATAGTCTCTAGCCCCTAGCCTATGGAAGGCGGGCTTGGGGTAGTGACAGCACGGGCCCCAGGGACAGGTCGTGACAATTTCCAAGCGATGGTGGTGTAGGAATGAGTGAGAGTAAGAACCATGGTTTTTGTAAAAAAACAGATATACAAGACTTGTAATCTAGTATTACATGGCATGAGCCCCCCCTAGATGAGGCAAGGGTTTTAAGAGAGATTCAAGTGTTACATGGTGTGTGACCCCTAACATACGACATGCGATCCCTCCCTAGAAACTTGGAGTGTACCTCATGAGGTACACATACATTGGGTGGAATACATGTCCAGCCATAATGGTGGGTAATTCCCCATACAGACATGATTTTGAATGACTCTAGTTGTTTACATGGGTAGGAATCATGGTCATTGGACACGATGTGTACCCCTTCTATATGGAATTTACACTTTTATACATGGATTATATCTCCTTTCCTATGTATATTGGAAAAGTTACATGAGGTTTTCCCCACTTAAAATTCCCCTAAAGGTTAGTATGAGTCGTTTCCTACTCATTGGACTATAGTCCCTTCAATAAGATTTCCTAGATATTGTAATTTGAATCCCCCCCCCCCCGAGAGGCCCAGAGTGGGATACTCTATTCATCTTTGTGTACAAGGTGGAGTTCTTGGTGTCGACATGACTAACACTACCCATGCACTAATCCTATAAATAGAATGGATATCCCTTATTGAGTAGTTGATATCACCCCATGGTCCAAGATATGATCCTCATATATGTATCATACTCTCTTCAAATCTATTAGAATGGATCATTCTTATGATGAGACCAGAGAAGTAGTTTCTCTTAGAGAAACATCATCTATGATATCGGGCTCAGTTGTGTGTTCTCTCAGATGAGTTCTTCATATAATCTTCAAGCTTTAATCTTGGGATGGTATACTATGGTCATGACTTACCTCTAGATTGTGCTTATTAGATTGAGTAAATTTGGATATTCATGGTATATGTGTTGTACACATATACCTATGTCGAGATGACTATATTTCCTTTCCTATATGATTTTTGATTTTGGGGTGTCCAATTGAGTATTTTTATACTCACCACTACCTGGTATTTTTCAACATGTTTCATGATTTCACAGAAAATTGACCTTTTGATGGAGTCTTGGGAGGAAAAGGACTAGACAATGCTTAGTGAGACTAGAGTAACTGTGGTGTGTTCATGTGGCTTTTATACAGTAGTCTGTGTACCATTACATTCAGGTCAGACTTGTGTTACAGACTCATTGTGGTGGGATTGTATTTGTCCTAGTCTACTTTCTTTAACTTCCAATCATACTCTGGTTACAATTTTTTGATTTATGCAAGCATGGTTGTCCGTTTTTTTTAATTTTATTATTTTTAAAGGCTTGGATATTCGTTTGTGTAATGGTACTTAGTTCAAGTCCTCCAATGTTAGAGATATTCCTTCTCGAGACTTGTAATCATCTTCTTGCCTATTGGGGTGGGCATGGGGAGTCGCATCATGAACCCCACTAGTACGGGTCATGATAGATTGGTATCAGAGTGGGTTGGTTGCACATTAGGATAGAGAGACTATAATATTGGTTTGGTTAAATAGTGTTATAGGTTTCGAGTTTGGTTTCAGGACAAGGAATCCAATGTTGGTGCGGAGTCCAATGTATCCATATACCATGTTTCTGGTCAACTTATTTTTGACTCATTAAATTATTACACTGATTCAAGAAAAACAATAGTACATGCAAAATATATGAATGGGAACTATTTTTTGTGTCCTTCTTGAGTAATCTCTCTAGATATACTCATTGATGTGGTATATATTATTGTTTCAAGATGCCTTTTTTATGTATGTCAGCTTGGATTCAGAAGTATGATCATGAGGATGATCCCCTTGGTGATGATGATTTGATACATGGGGGGTGTTCCTGAGATGTTACTTATAGGTTTTTGAACCAACCATTCCACCACTTGTAGAGAAACATGTGGTAGCCACAGTACCAATGATTGAGGTAAGCAGGTTGATATAACATCATGTATTTTAGTAGAAGAGAATCCTTAGTTTTCAAGTCAATCCCAACCTATAGGCAGGTGAGGACTGGAATGAGGTGGTTACACCAATTCTCCATCTAGTCCTGACACCAGTAGATTTGATGGAGGTCTTGTAGTGATCTTTCATCATAGTTTAGCAAGATGGTGGTGGAGTTTAGTTACCCATACCTATGATGAGATGACTCATTTTTTGACAGAGTTTGAGTGCCTCTTCAAATATGATTTCGCACCAGCTACGCTGAGGGATGTATGTATTCCAGATATTCAACATTTTTAATAGGGCAACATGATAGTAGGTGAGTATTTATCATGATTTACCCACCTCTCCAGGTACTCAATGGATATGGTTCTATATAAGTCCACTATGCCTTGGAACTTTAATTGTGGTCTATGTAGAGACATCCAATCCATTTTTATCCCTCTGAGAATTTCTACCTATTCTAGTGTTCCATAGTGAGCTTTGGTGATTGAGATTTTCTTGGCTGAGAAAATATAGTTTGATGTTGTCATAAGTGGGAAATAATGAGCCATGACCTTATCATAAGGTAGCCAGCATCAGTCATAGAGTCTTGGAAAAGGGATACCTTTTAGAAGGATTTCCCTAGATTGAGGATCAACATTTCAAGGCTCATAGGGAACATATCTCTCAAGACTGTATAACCCTCTGCACAATTGATAGAGAAAATATGGATAATCCATCAAGACAAAGATAACGGCAGGAAAAATCAATATTGTAGAATGGGGAATGTGGAAGAGGATATCAGAGGGCAACATGACGTGGTCAACATTTTGACTTGTTACCACCACCACCCTTAGATGGTCCAGGCTAGGCTCAGGGAGCTATAGGATAGAGGCAAGGATAGCTACATGTGGTACAGGATTACGAAACAGGAGATCTACACATGATTTGTGGTACTATATGGGTGTTTTCTACTTTATTTACATAAATAATAGAGACAAGTTCTAGTCATTGTTTTCATGGAACATACCTTGTACGAGACTTAGAGAATATGGGTGATCTATTTACTCAAACCATACACTTGGGGACTCTTACTAGAGAAGACTTACTGATCATGTACTTGTTCCTATAGTGTGATCTGATCATTGGAGGTGATAGTTTCAGTTGGAATCTCTTTTTAGTATCGTCTACGCCTTCTGATGTCATTCATGGTATGGATTGGTTATTTATAGTTCATTCCCAGATATAATGTTTTAGGTGAAGGGTGCAGTTTGTCTACAGTGAAAGAACTAGTTTTTCCTTTTTTGGAGAAACGGAAACCCATGCATCGTAGGATGGACTGATATATAGGATGGTGATACCAATTACTCATCAGTTAGCTGGCATAACACTTGGTGAAATGGATATTGTGGGTTCCTATTTTTCTACAGTGGTGGCGTAGTACAAGGACATCTTCCTCGAATATTTTCTAGGTTTACCTCCCCACTAAGAGATAGAATTTTTCATTGATTTACACCCAATTATTGAACCTATATTTATGGAATCATATTAGATATATCTCATCGAAATTTTTTGTATGAGGGTCCAGTTGGAGGACTTGTAGGGGAAGGTATTATTGAGATCTAGTGTTTCACCCCAGGAAACCCCAAATTTGATTTCCAAGAAGGATTATTGGATCTTGAAGTTTTGTGATGACTGCCAATTCTTGAATAATGTGATTATGAAGAACAAGTATCCACTATTTAAGATCGTTGACCTATTTTATCAGCTAAGAGGGGTGTGTTGGTTCTTGAAGATTGACCTCTGATCAGGCTATCACCAGTGGTGAGTATGTGATGTGGATATAATGAAGCCATAATTCATATGTTGCTTCAGTCACAAGGAGTACTTTTTTATTCCCTTTTTCATGATGAAAACCCTAGAAGTGATTATGGGACTCATGAACTGGATCATTCATCCTTAGATAGGTCGGTTCGTGGTAGTCTTCATTGATGATATCCTTGTGTACTCAGCATGCGGAGAGGATCACATAAGTCAATTAAGGTTAGTTCTATATGTATTATGAGATCACCAGCTTTATGGAAATACCTAAAAGTTTTAGTTTGTGATTTAGGTATTCCCCTTCTAGGTACACATTATCTACGAGGATGGAGAGGCAATGGACCTAGCCATGGTCAAGGAAGTATTATTTTGGGAGCCACCAATGAGTGTGATGGTGTTTTGGAGCTTCCTTTGGTTGGAAGGCTATTACTGTAGATTCATACCTCATTTATCTATAATATCAACAACCCTGATAGATTTGAATTAAAATGGGAATCCATTTTTGTGTAAAGATAGGTTCCATATGTCTTTTCAATAGTTGAGGTATAGTTTGACAAGCGCTCTCATTTTAAGATTACAAGGAGAAGGTGTCATATATGTAGTGTTCTATGATTCATCAAGAATCAGGATTGGTTGTGTTCTGATAGAGAGAAAATATATGGTTCCCAATATTTCACACCAGTTGAGACCACATTAGTAGAACTATGTGATACACAATATAGATTTAGAAATTGAAGTTTTCACTTTGAATATGTGGCAATACTACCTAATGGGGGAGCGTTTTTTCATATACTCTGATCACAAGAGTCTCAATTATATATTCTATCAGAATGATATAAACGTGAGGTAGAGGCAATGACAAGAGTTCCTCCAGGATTAGGACTTCAAAATTTTCTATAATCCAGGGAATGGGAGCATGGTAGAAGATACTCTTAGCTGTAGATCATGTTCGCAGTTGCTGAAATAGGTGTCAAAGAAATTGTTCTCATTACAATTATCCTTTGATGATGGAGATGGAGTAGTTCACCACCATTAGAAGATTGTTTCCCATCCACTCTTTTACTATGTCTGGGAGGCACGGTATGGGGATACCAACTATGGGACCATACATACTCAAAAATCCACAAGACATGTTATGGGTGTATTATTTAATGGTGGGTAGCTTTTTTCATATAAAAGGATACACGATGGTACTCATGATGGTGAAGGAAGTGGTTCCAAGAGAGTTTAATACATCTACTTTGGTGGTACATACAGGTGTGGAAATGATGTTCCAGGACCCCCAACATCAATTTTGGTGGTAAAGGATGAAGAAAAGAGTTGTATAGTTCATATCTCGATGCCTTACATGTCTATAGGTGAAGGCTGAGCACCAAATTCAAGAAAGTTTAACTCAACCCCTTGAGGATTTAGAGTGGAAGATTAATGGGATATCTATTGAATTTATATTGGATTACAACGTATGGTCTGGGGATATGAAGTCATCTGGGTGATTGTAGATCATCTCACAAAGTTGGCCCACTTCATAGCTATATGAGAACAGAGCTCAGTAGAGAGTTTGGGAAGCCTCTATGTGCAAGAGATATTTTGAATCCATATAGGTACATCGATGATTTTTTCTGATCATGATGCTCACTTTACATGTTGGGTGAGAAAGGTATTACATGAGGCATTGGGGAACCAGTTACACTTGAGCACAATTCTTCACCCACAAACTGATTGTCAGACTAAGCGCACCCATGAGGTTCTAGAGGATATGTGGTGAGATTTTATGCTGGGCATTTTCCATAATTCGGAGGATAACCTATCACTGGTGGAGTTTTCATACAACAAAAGATACCAGTCCACCATTGTTATAGCCCCATTTGAGGATTTTATGGGAGACCATATAGGTCATCACATTGTTGGACTAGCCCAAGAGAGTCAGTACACATGGGACCAGAGTTAGTTTGAGAAATAATAGAGAAGGGGTAGATCATAAATGAGTGGATGAAGACTTAAAATATCCATTATAAGTCATATTCAGATAGAGGATGTATTCCCTTGTAGTTCTATTATGGATTCCATTTTTTTCTACATTTTTCACTTCGATGTTGATTATAGAGATTTGGTCAGGGTGGAAAACTATTTTTGAGATTCATCATCGCTTTACATATATTGCATAGAGTTGGTGAGGTTGTGTACCTCTTAGATCTACCACTACATTTATACAAGGTACACAAAGTCTTCCACATTTCATAACTGAGGAGGTACGTGCATGACCCATTGCACGTTATCAACTAGCGTGAGCTGGACATCAAGGATGGAATGACCTATTTTTAGTACCTAAACGAGATTGAGGATCAAGAGGATATGATCTTTCATTGGTGATTGATTATTATGGTTCATGTCTGGTAGTATCAAGGGAATATCTAGGAGAGCACATGGGAGTGGGTGTCCTGGACTTATGCTCAGAACCCACATCTTTTTGGGTAGATTTTGTTTTCGATTTTCGGGGATGTAAATCCCCATGGTTGGGAGAATATAATTTTTTAGATTTTTTTTGTATTATTTTTGAATATTGTATGTATTATTTTGATTCCCATTCACTAAGAAGGCGTGCGATTCTGAGGACCATAGTTCCATGAATTCATGTTTGAAATATATTAAATATATTAAATAGAACAAGTGCATAGTTTTCCGCAAAAATATGAAAAACATAAAAATGGGTTATAGGATGAAAAATCTGAGGGAACTGTTGACTTTATAATTTGGGTTTTACTCAAGGTAATACATAACATTAGTTGGCATGGGTCATTTTTGGAATGTTCATCATAGGCACAGAAACAAAGAAAATAATAAAATATAATTATTCTATTTTGAATTGTTGACAGAACAATTATTATGTATTCAAATAGATGATTATGGAGAATCCCTAGGGATAGAATCTTAACCTAGGAGAATTTTGAGGATCATTGAAGAGGAACTTGGAGAATCTTCTTAGGTGGACAATCACTACTTTGTGAATTTAATATCGACGAACCTCAGATTCGATGGATCGTTCCAAACAGCAAGGACGATGCATTGTACTTCATCAGAAATCAAACCCAATCAATGTAGGTAATATGTTTTTATTTGTATTACTTAACAATTCTTAATTTCCGTGATGAATGAATATAAATAAATTAACAAATTGATTTGTAGAGAAGTCACCTTACATGATGGGTTTACTTGTGGGGTTTTGTTTGGAGAATTAATCTTTGTGATTAATTGTTGATTAATTGATTATCATTATATTATCAATGAACCTATATCAACATGAACATTGATTGATAATCATTCTTATTTATTGATGTTTTCTTTTTTATCTTCCCCACACATTCATCTTTAATTGTGGGCGTTCATTGTTTGGCCTACAGTTCAATGCATTATTGATAAATCGATCATTACACACACATTTCATAGTGAACCGATTGGAGACTGTAGATCCAAAATTAGTATGATGAAAAACTGATATGATGGTGGTAACAGAGAATAGATCATACCAATTTGGAAACCCAATATTTTCAAGTGAGTTGCTTCAAAGATGATTTAGATTATCAATTTTGTGTTTCCGATATGATTCAATGGACAGAGCACATTGCTCATCGATGGCAATGCTCCATCAACGTAGAACCCCAAATCCACACAAGATTGGATCTAGATTTCAAGGCAATGACAGAATCGGCATGAATGGGAGGAATAACTAAATTTTATGAAAAATCTGGATATTCATGACATATAATCAAGGATTACACATCATTTGGGTCCCACATGGTTGCGACTATGATTTGGGGATAGAGTAATGTGTATCATGTTGTGTGACCCCAATCACATGACATGCGATCCCTCCTTAGATACTCATCATGTACCTTGGGAAGTACACATTCATGAGGTGGACTAAACAACTTGCCTACATGGCGTATACTCCCCTGCAGAGACACGGTTTTAAACGACATGGGTCATTTACAAGGGTGATACCCAAGGTCAAGGGACATAGAATGTGACCTTACTACACGATGTTTACTCTTTAATAAATAGATTATATATCTTTTCCTCCATATATTGGACATGTTTTTCTTGGGATTGTTCCCCTTATCATTTCCCTAGAGGTTGGTACAAATAATTTCTAACTACTAGAACTATGATCCATTTTGTAGGACTCCTGGGATAGAGTTGTTGACCCCCCACCCCCCCCCCCCCCCCCACCCCAAGATAACCGAATTGGGTTCCCCTATTAATCTTTGTACCGTACGTGGAGTTCTTGTTATCGACATGACCAATTCTTCCCAAGAAATTATCCGATTTTTATTAGGGTTAATCTGGATTGAGTTGTTGGTATCACACCATGGCCTAGGCTATGATGCTCATTTGTGTATTACACTCTCTTCAGATATATCTATGTGAATATTTCACATGATAATAACAAATGATTAGTTTCTCTTGGACGAATATCATCAGTGATATCAGACTCAGGAGTGTGGTCTCTCGGATTAGTACATCATGAAATATTTGAGCTAGAATCCTAGGTTGATATATTATGGTCGTGACTTACCTCTAGAATATGTGTTTTGGATTGAGTATATATGGATAATCTTGTTATATGTAATGTAGACATATAACTGTTTAGAGCTGACTTTATTTCATTTTTGTATCCTTTGTAGTTTAAGGGTGTCCTACTGATTATTTTTATACTCACCCCTACACGGGCTTTGTCAACACCTGTCATGTCTTGGGTAGACGATTGAAATTTTTATGGAGTCCTGGGCAGAGAGGACCAGAGATGCTTTGTGAGATCGGATAGACCGAGGTGTGTACTTTTGGCTTTTAGAAAGAAATATCAGGACTACTACTTTCAGGTTGGTCTTGTATTATAAACACATTGTTGTGGTCTTGTATTTTGACATGTTTAATTTCTTTTACTTCATATCATACTCTGGATATGAGATTTAGATGTATGCATTCATGGTTTTCATTTTTTTATATTTCACCATTTGTATGGGTTTGGAGATGTGTCCATGTGTATGGGTACTTAGGTCATGGATTTCTATTTATGTGATATGCCTACTTGGCACTAGTCACCAGAATTTGGCCTATTATAGGCAAGCTTGGGGAGTAGTGTCATGGGCCCCACTGAGATGGGTCTTGATATATGGGTTCCTGCATACATTGAACACACTTATATTGGCCTATCACGAGCCCACAGGGGCCACGACCCACATTATACATAACACTTGTTTTTCCAACATTCATGTTTTGTTCTTATAGGTCCTAACACGGTCTATTTCCAAATTTTTTATACAAACCAAATAAAAGTATTAAAAATAATAAAACATTGAAATAGTTAAAAAAATAAAATAATAGAAAAACTATTTTTTTATTAAATAATTATTAATAAATTATATATATATATATATATTATAAATATTAATAAATAATATATATTCAATATATATATATAATGATTAATATGAAATATATTAAATAATAAAAATTATAAATGAGTAAAATAAAAATATTTTAAAATTTTTATGTGTTAAATAATTATCGAGAAAAAAGAATCAATTTATTATATATATATATATATATATCATAAATATTAATAAAAATTATACATTAAATATCGATATATTAAATTAATAAAATAAAAAAAAATCAAACAAATAAAAATTGAAAATGTGTAAATTAAGAAAAATATTAAAGAAACAGTAATAAAATATTTATTGATAAAAATGAATAAATTTAAAATACATATATACAGATTATAAAAATTTATAAATGGTATACATTAAATATTAAAATAAAAATTGAATAAATTTTAATAATTTAACAAAAATTTAAGAATGAATAATTTGTAATAATTATGCAAACAAATTAAAAAAGAATAATTTGAAAAATTATTAAAAAAATGATTAATGAAAGTATTATTAATAAAATTGAATAAATTGAATAAATTTATATATATATATTTATTATAAATAGTAATAAATAATATATATTAAATATAAATATAGAAAATGAAGAAAATGTAATAATTAAAAATATATTAATATCTTAATTTTTAATTGTTTTAATACATAATTAATCATTAATTACTTAAATATATTCGTATATATATATCAAGTAATATATAAATTCCTAAAATACAATTTATATAATACAAAATATTTATTCTACATTAAATAGGTCATATATTTAGTGAATAAATGTTTATTATTAAAAATTAATATTAATTAAAAATATAGTCTAACTGTATCGAGTAATAAAAAGTAATTGAAGTTCATTTTAATTTTAATTTTAAGATATGTCAAATTTTTATTACGTTAATATCACTTATACATATACACAATTAATGTATTTTTATATTCAACACACACACATAAAAATTTATGTAATTAATGAAATATTATATAAAAGTAGTTACACCTAATAATTATGTAATTTATTCAATATTTAGTATTAATTTTATAATTTAATTTAGTATCTTGATACATTTAATATATTTTGTTTTTAAACAGTAAATTTTATTTCATTTTTAATATTTTTATAGTTAGGTATTATTTAGTCATTTTTAGTATTTTTTATTTTTTATCTTTTTGGAATTTAATCATTTCTAATATATATATATATATATATATTTAATATGTTTCAATATTTTAAAAATATATTCATCATTATTTCAATATAGTTCTATATTGTTTTAATAAAATTTATTTAATTAATAAAACTTATCTATATTTCTGTATTTTAAAATTGTACTCGTTTTTAATTTATTGGTTTCACTCAATTTTAATATGCATGCATTTAAGATTTTATATTCATTAATAATGATATAAATATATTTTTATATAAATAATTATAAATAAATATATTTTTATATTTATATTTATTATACTTGTAAATTTATATATTAAAAATAATAAATAAATAAATATTTTTTAAAAATTATTTAAATAATTATAAATAAATAATTATATATATATAAATATATTTATTTAAATAATTATATAATTATAATAAATTTATTTAAATAATGTATATGTTTACTAAATTTAAATTTAAATATATATATATTTATTATATATATGTATAATTATATAAATAGATATATAATTATATAAATATATATAATGATAAAAATATTTTTATAATTATAAGGACATAATAAATATATTTATATAATGAAAATTTCTTCAATATATAAATTTATATTTATATATACTTGTTAAATATATATAATTATATCAATATATATACATATATAATTATAGAAATGTATTTATAATTATAAATAATAATTTTAAATATATTTAAATATATATTTTTTTATAAATATATTTATAAATGTATATTTACTATATTTATAATTATCCATAAATAAATATACTTTTTTTAAAAGTATCCATACAATTATAAATAAATAATTATTTATTTAAATAATTATAAAAATATAATAAATATATATTAACAATTAATATATTTAATAAATATATATATATATATATGTATAATAATATAATTATATATAATTACATTAGTATGTTTATAATCATATAAAAATATTTATAAATATTTTTAGAAATATTTTTATTTATAATTAAAATATAAATCCTTTATATGTGCTAATGTTGTAGCAGTGATAGAGATTCCTTTTATCATCAGTTCTTTAGCACTGTTAAATATGGCTTTTATCTGTGCTTTTTTAGCATTAATAAAGTTCTATCTTTGTCATTGCTTTTTTGGAAGCACTGAAAAAACCCTCCCTGCTCAATTTAAAATAACCCTAACTGCACTAATTTCTATCGTGATTAATAAGATTTCATGGAAGTCCACAGCTGATGGCACATCTCTTCAACATTATGTTGGACGAATCAAGAGTCGAATCCATGGTAAGTAATTTTTTATCCTCCTCTCTCATTGCTTGCATGTTTAAATTTTATGGTTTATGTTACTGGAGTGCTTTCTTGGCTCGATGATATATAGGGTTCCATGTTTAGGGTATCTGAACTACTTGTTCAATATAGGGCATCTACTCTCCATTGAAGTTCAAAAATCCCCTTACAATTAGATTATGTTCCTTCATTAGACTATCTCTAACCCAGTGTTTTTAGTGTGAAAATACTAAAATTGAACATGAATTTTTCTCTAACCATACATTATTCCTTGCGCTATTTTTAAGTAGAGGTATAATGCAACACTATATTTGATGCTCCATTGTTGTAGTTCTATCTACATTCTTATTTTTTCCCCTTTTCCTACTGATTTCTGTTCAAATTTTTATTTTTTTAATGTAAAATATATAGTGTAAAAAATGAGGCAAGAATCAGAGATCATTTCCATCTATGTATGATATTTTAGAGAAGAGGTTTATACATTTTAGCAATTTCGGTTGGAAATGGTCTTAGGAATATTCAGCCTGCAATTTGTTTCTTCCTCTTCTTTATTCCCCTGTGTAGTGAGTTGTGAAATATATACATTACTATTGTCAAAAAATATAATCATTTTCATGGGTGGACTCTGGTTAGACCTACATGGACATTAACAATGCATTATATTTTTTCATTGTATTACTCTTCATATATGTGCTCGAGTTTGGTAGGTTGTATGTATTTTGGTTGATCTGGTTTGTTGGTTGTTATTACATTCTCCTTTGGGAAAATGCTTTATCTGTCTTGGTACTTTTTTGTGTGGTTATTTTTTTGAGTTTTCTCTCTAAAAATTTTAATATGTTTTATTTCTAATAAAAATATTTAATTTTTAATTAATGAGTGAGTTAAAATATAAAAAATAATTGAGCATTTAAATATCAATCCAAATAAGTCATAATCATTACTTTTAAATACCAATATGTTAATCCACAGACGACATAAATTGTGGTATAGGTATAGTTTAGAGTTCACTAATATCAATCCAGACAAGGTAATAAACATCGAATGAGAAATAACTAATGCATCGTGGTATTAAACAAGGTAAATTACTAAACATTGTATTAGCTATAACCAATTCATATCCATAATAACCTGATGAAGGAATCAGTTGTGACTCAAAAATAAATTCAGAGGTTCTAATTGAAAAAATGAATGATTCTCTTAATAATCAATTTTCTACATATAACCCCCTATTTAGTGACATCCATTTTCAAGGAAAATATTTCACTTAAAGCTAAGATGCATGTGAATAACTCATTTTTGATGAAGATGAGAATTTATATTTTTTATATATAAAATATAAAAAGTACACATCTTATTAGTAATTTAAATTTATTAATTAGTAAAAAAATATAAATAATTGAAATTCATAATGTTGAGGTTTCGACAAAAATAACTATTTGTTTAAGGTATTTATACAAAAATTGAATCCATACATAATTCCTTAAGAAAAAATACACATTTAGTACATAAAACCCTAATATTTTTCTTTCAAAAATAAAACAAGTTGAGGGTACTTAATATGTTACGATAAAAAATTTTCCTTAAAATTAAATCAACCCTTCTATTATATCATCAATTATCCAATCAATAAGTCATGATTATGTTTTTCTCATTGACATATAATTCATTTAGTTAATAGTAACTTGAATTGAATTTCATTGTAATACAATACAAGTTATTAAAGGGACTGATAACTATGTATATTCATACCATTTAAACTCATGATTTCAAACACAATTCTGGTTTACTAAAAGTACTCAAGATATAAGTACATAAATATGCATTGAATAGTAATTTCATTTCATGAATAAATATCTAAGATGTGTGAAGATTTAGGCTACTTTATCAAAATAATGTGAGGTAACAGAACCCAAACTTATGATAGTAATATTCATTTATGAGACATAAAATTATTTAAATATAATAATATTTATAATAATGAAAATATAAAAATTAAAGAATGTAAATAATTAAAGAACACAAGTCCAATAATTATTTTTAAACAATAAATAATTTTAGAACAAGTTAACATGAAAAAAAACGTCAAACAATAAACCAATCACAAATCTATAATGTGAAAAACACATACAATGTGGTTTCCATATCACCACACCCAATCCCATGTAAAAACATTATTCAGCCCTCCTCTAGATAAATTTTCACTAAAAATGATCAGTTTCACCCATCGAATAGTTATCTCATCACTCTGTCACAATTTCAAAACAACCAAAATCATCCCATTATATTCAATACTCCCACAACAATGTACAAACTCAAAACATGGTGTAACTTCCTGTTGGTTAATTTATAAAAAAACTAAATATATTATCATTCTCTCACCTCATGTACTATATCACATCCAATTTGGCTCGTACTAAATTAATTTCAAATCCATCCTAAGACCGATGTCCCACACAGACTCTATCTAACACCTCATGATAATTTGGAAAATATTTTTCAGAATCATGAACATTTATAAAACATTATTTATGTGGATTTTTCAATAAACTATATGGCATGTGAAAGATTGAATTTTTGAAATCTTGTGTGATATTTAATGAAACTAGTTTTTTTAATATGAATATACCCTTGATTAAATTTTTGAAGAATACCATGGGAACCTTGGTAATTAATAATGTAATTAAGGATAATCATGCTAAGAATGTTTATCTATACTTAACAATTAAATCATTAATCACATCACTAACTAAACATTGGTGGGATAGGGAGACACTTGTATTAATGTGATCTTACCCCCTAGGCCCATAGCCATAGGGAAATGTGTGCACTAGGTATCCATGACCATTGAGAGTGTGAGGATCCTTGATCCATGAACTAATATACCTAATAATTCCTTTACCATGGTTCTAGAGTTTTAATTGTTAATTTTCATCAATATTCTAAAAAAGTTTTATTCATTCTAGTTTTATAAAATTATTATGAAATTTTTATTAATCGTGATTTTCATTAGATTGTTGTATGGTCTACTAAGAATTTTTATGCTCATGAAAATTTTAAATTTATGTTTTGAAAAATGAAACTTTGTTTTAAATATTAAAGTGTGTTTTTTAATGAAAAAATGAGTTTTTAGTTAAAAATTAACTAAAATGGATATGTTTTTTTGAAACCATGAAGTTATTTCAATGAGAACTTGTAAAGTTTTATACATTTCAAAGTGTACATATTTCCTTGGAAATGGTTTTAAAAATTAAATTTTTTATTGATGGTTTTTTTAATATTATTTTAGATTATTTCACTTTATGCTAATGGTTTTTATAGAAAAGAGAGTTCACATCCCATTATGTTTTTTTAAAAAAAATTGTTGATTGTAATGTGAAATTTTTTAAAAATAGATTTCAATTAGGGTTTTAAAATATTACCAATAAACCTTTTGAGTTTTAAAGTGGATTTGAGATGATATTTGGAATTTTAAATTAATATATGATAATTTAAAAAGATTTTGTCTCTTTATATGTGTTTTGTAAATTGGTTGGATTCAAAATGGAATTTGGAAAAAGTGTTTTAAAAAATGGTTTTGGTGTAAATAATTTACCCAACAATGTAGTTATTTAAAAGAATGTACATACATAAATATCAAGAAGCTATAAGGATATAAGTATGACATCAGATAGAGACATAAATCATTAATCACTACCAAATACATGATTTTTTATTCTTTTTATACCAACTTGGAGCCTCACCATTTTTTTTGAAATAAGAGGGACTATAAAATCATTCATTTGTTTCCACTAGGGGGCGTATTGTAGTATAGGTGCAATAATATTTCTATTCAAGGGATAGTGGTCCATGTATACTCGAGCTAATGTGATCACATATCTCAACCCATTGGGAATGGGGAAAGGGGTATGAAAGAGTATGTTCACTATGAACAAATATGGTATGATATACTCATCTTTCAAACCATTGAGTTCTGGCGAAACTTTTTTTCTTTATGAAACATACTAAGAAATGCTGTATGGTGTTTCGCCAACTCCCAACTTGGGAACATTTACATTTAGGGAGACAATTTTCATCCTCATCAACAATATATCCCAAATAGTAATTATTTCATTTTGTTTCTATATACTGATCCCCATCTCTTCTGGATATGCACCTATGTTGTTTAAATGAATCTGAGTAGTAATCGTCTCATATCGGGTAATAGTGATCATATTGAGTTCCACATATTAGAGTTATCTAGAACTTTCACCTTTGATAATGAATATGTTATGTTTATTTTTTTTAAATTTGAATATTTTAGGAACTTAATAGGATGGATATGAATTGAAAATGTATGCATGTTAATTTTATAACAAAATATTATGAATATGGAGTTAATGAGTTCATCATGTTTGCAATAGAGCATGCATAAGACCCTTTATAAATTCTTCCTCTATGTTTACATTGTTTTTATTCAAGAAATTTTTTTTAAAATTGGTTTCGGAACATTTGATTTATCATAGAATTGATCAGATCTATAAATGTTAAACTAAAGACATGAATAACTGAATTTTCACACTGATTTGGATGATATTGAGGTTTATAGATCCTTTTATATGAATACCAATATGAATGATGAGGGATATTGCATGTAAGAAATGAAAATATTAGTTTAATACGATATTTGTGATTGTCCAATGTATTTTATAAGTTAAATAGTTGTGCTAAGATACCACTTTATATAGTAGTACTAAATACACAACATTGTCAGATGTATTGAAGTTATATAATTTGAAAGATGTCAACATATGGAGCGATATCAGCTTTACAAAACTATTAGTCTCATGAATGATATGATCCAAGAATAAAATGAACCTCCTTGTTAATCAAATGATGTTAAAACAATTATACATTCATTGTGTATGATCTCTAAAATGTACTAGATTTTACAAATGATTTCATATTGTTTCGCAAGGACCATGAATAAATCATAAAATGCCTTATGTTTGGCACAAATCAATATAAGAAAAATCAATAAAGTCCATAATAAAGTAGTACTGTGATTTCCTATTATTCGATGGATTATATGCCAATATGGATATCAAGAATACAAAATACTATTGACATGGAATGTGGAAAAAAGAATTGAAAATGGGATCCTACATCATCCATCAGATTATCCTCACTAGAAGATAATTTATTACTAGTATCCAAAATTTAGAAATGATCTGAGAAACATTTGTCTTACATTATCTATAAATGAAATAAATAACTCATAGAGTATTAATCACTGTATATAACCCATAATTTTGGAAAATATATAATTCCAATATGATAATGAATGAAACAAAAATACATTTTATTGTCTCTAATTATATCTGGACTAAATAAACCTAGTAATGACAATTATGTCTATTTTGATCCATTGATCGAATATCTAAAATTTATGTGGGATATATGTGTTATAATGTTTGATTCTCATAGATGTGTAGAATTCAAATTGAGGGTCATGTTGTATAAGATGATAAATGACTTTACTACTTATGGAAAATTTTGAAGCTATGGAATTAAAGGAATGTTGGGGTATCCCATTTTTGAAGAGTACAAAAACTCATTTCGGTTGAAACAGTAATCGAATAATGTTTTTTAAGATATCAATTATTTTACCTAGAAAACCTAAAATCTAATCTTGGACAATAAAATTCAATTGAAATAGAAAAAACGTTACAACAACATATCCTCTAATGGATGATCAATTGTTTCCTAAATTAAAAGATATTGAAACTACTTTCAATAAAAAATTATAGAAAAACCTAAAAAATTATGTTTAAAAGGATCTCGATTCTATATGAATTTTTATATTTGATTTTTTTTTACAAAATACATTTTTTTTCATGCATGTAAAATTATATATATATTAGGGTCACAATTCCAAATATGTCCTTTTTCAGAGCAAGAAAAGTCGATTAAATACTCTAAAGAAAGCATTTTTAATTGAGGAGAAGATAAAGAGGGGTCCCTTTTATCAGTGCTCAGGAAAGAACGGATAAAGGCCACTTTTATCTGTGATAAAAAATCACAGATAAAAGGGGCCTTTTATTATTGATTTTTTAGTGCTGATAAAAGTTGAAAAAATAATAAAAAAATATTTTTTCAATTCTGGGGGGCTTCAATAGCGCAAGAAGCCCCCCCTTTAATAGTGCCCACCACTCATGGTAGCCCACACATGCCCCAGGCCAATTCCACCCAGCCCCACCCCCTTTAACTGCACTAGGTAATTCCCCACACCTGCGCGCGGGACATGCCACCCCCGGGATTTGAACTCGAGACCTCTTGCATGCGCGCTTAAGCCTTTACCACTCCATCAAGTTTATTTTCTTTTCCTTTATTAATATAACTATTTATTTGTATATATTTAGTTATATTTTCTCATATATTAATATATATGTATATTTAGTTATATTAATATATATATATATAGTCATATTAATTTATACATATATATTAAGTCATATTAATATATACATATATATTTAGTAATATTATTACATACATATATTTAAATATATTAATATATATATATATATATATATATATTCATATATTAATATATATTTACATCTATTTATATATATATAGTTATAATTTTTTTTCAATATATTTATTTTTACATTAATATATATTAGTATATATTTATAATATTAGTTTTAAATTCATTTATAAAATATTTTTTCTTATGAGTGTTTTTATAAATAAATAAATACATACATACATATATAAAACACAAACACAGAGATATATATATTATATATATATAGGTATAATTATACATATTTATATATATTTACAAATATTATATATTAATATATATATATATAAGTGCTAGAAATGGGGTCTCGAAAAACCTAGCAAATTTTGTAATCACTGAAAAAGACATAACTTCTTTTTCGGGTGCCCATTTCAGCTCCGTGAATAGAAAAACTGAATCTCATGGAATGAAATGCAATAAAACAGGTTTCGGAGGCAGAAAAATCACACATATCATACGTTATGCCAATTTTAATAAAAAATTGGTAGGGGTCCGGACACGAAAACTGAGTTTTGGAGGCCATATGGTGATTTTTTGGGATTTCTGGATCTTAGATGGGACTGATACTATGTTTGAGTCAAACCTTATGCATATATATCTTCTCATCCTTCGATTGGATAAGTGGTAGATCCCAAACAGACACCCGAAGAGAATGTTATGGCTGTTTAAAGTTGGACATTTTTGGAGTGCTATAACTGACATATCGTTTGTTCCTCAGTTCTTCAAATGATTTTGACTAGATGTGGTCATCATAAGTTTCACGAGATTCGATTTGACTGATTATGGTACTCAAATGGACAACCAGAGCTAATGTTATTCTTGTTTTAGTGAGTTTCAGGTTTCTTAGGTTTTTAGGAGATACAAGAGTTGAAAATATTCAAACGACAATAACATCTACTCTGAGTGTCCATCTTGACTCTACCACATATAAAATAGATGCTTCAGAAAATTTCACACTCTGATAATCACCAAAACCCCTTCTCACATCATCTGTGTTTCAAAAAGGACCAAAAACCCTCTGAATAGTCATAAGTTTGGCTCTGGGGGTCCGTTTTGCCATAACTTCTGCTCCGGGTGTCCCTTTTGCCTCAACAACATTTCAAATCGAATCTTATGACCAGACCTACACAATGGTGACCATTGTAACACCTTTTCCTTTTATCCATGGTACGAAAAAGTCCTTAATACCTACAAGCATCCATGATTTCTTCTCCAGGGTATCCATTTTGGGTCTACGACATATCAAATCGATATAAAACATACTTTAATAAATATTTATAATATTTATATGAATATAAATATACATATATATCAATATATTATTTTTTATGATTTTTTTAAATATAAACATCTATTAGTTCTAAAAAAAGTGATGATAGAGGGGGCCTTTATCAGTGCTAAAAAAAGCGCTGATAAAGGGTACTTTTAACAGCACTTTATCCACGCTTTTTTAAGTGCTGATAAAGGCCCATCATTATCAGTGATTTTTTTAGTGCTTATAAAGGGTGGAACTGCGGAAAACCAGTTTTGTGTTAGTGAGTGTTATTATAATGCTACTAAATGTTACTGTAAAAGAAAAGGATGTAATCAAGGATAGTTTGGACATGATTGTAATAGGTAAAAGGGAGGACTTGGAACCAGTTAAAGGAAAAGGGTGTAATTTTCTTCCACTAGTATCTTAGACTCTATCTAGATATATAAAATAAAAAATTTTAATTTTCCATAATGGTGTAAACGTTCTAGATGGTATTAATAAAATATCAATAATGTCATTTCAATGACTAATTTGAAGTTAAATGTAATAAAATCACATGAACGACATATTTTGTTGCAAGATTTGCTGTCCATTGATTTTTGTTTAATTCTATCTAGAATTATTTGACATATATTAACCAGACTCTGCTTCCTTTTGAAATCCATATGTAGCCATGTTATATACCCGAAAATGATTCCAATCATGAATAGTGATTTTTCAGTTATATTATGTGAACTAGATATTTTATTCCCACCATTATTCTTGTATATAATGGTCCACCTAATTTTCTAATTAGTTAGAGTGGTTCAACTATGTGGTCATGTCTATTACAATTGGATTTACCCCATTGAATGATATATGATGATTTGGAAAGGGTATGTCATGAATCGAAGTCACCCAGAAGGTTTTATTGATGAACAAAATATTATTGAAGGATATATTGAATTCTGTATCCATTACCTATCATATGTTGATAGCATCGATATCCCAAATTCATATCACAGTAGATGATTAATATCCAAAGTGATTTCTGGAATCGATTTTGTTACAATTACAATCACTGATTAGGAGAAAATTTTCCTTTACCTCTTAAATAATAGTTAACAGGTTGATCCATGTGTTGAATCCCATAAAAAGTTATAAATTATTTTAATCCATCAAGGGATAATAGATGAATATCAAATACACATAATCAACAGTTTATAGGATAGTTCTGATATAATATTTATAAGTATTTATCTAAAAATATGAATTTAATTTTCAAACAACATCGATGTCTATCATAGGGACATGATGAAAATGTTATATCTTTCAATTGTTTTGTAATAAATGGTTATATTTTCTATAAAAAACACAATGACTATAGTAGGATGAAAAAAAGAAGAGTTACACTTGTGGAGGAAGAGATGCACATATCTGGATCCAAGGATAGAAATCCAATTTATGTGAATATGTCATATTTTAGTATTATCCAATTGATACAGAAATTGATTTATAAAAAATTTATAGTTTTTATTTATCATAACAAATGGTCTTCCAATAGGATTGTAGTGAAAGTAAAAGAAATGGACTTCGTGAATGTGAATTTCCATGTGGAAGGGGAAATGGATGAGCTATTCATAATGGAATCACAAGAAGTGAAAGTATTTTAGGTTTCAGATACAGTAAAAATAATTGGTCAATTTTCCTTCTTAGTGACTAAAACAACTGAAGGTTAAGATGAAAATTCAATCTAGGATGACCCTTTCATTGGGATAACACAATCTATTCATAGCATTCCCAATGTAGAAAATATATTGTACATTAGAGGGGACCACAAAGAGTGGATTTCAATTCTCAATAGAAGAACCAAATCTCTTCAACCTTTAAAAAAATTAATTGAGTTCAACAATAATGTAAAAGAATTTTTTAATATTCTATTATTATCCTCATAATATTATATTTTATTGATTTTATTAATATAATCTAAATTATGTTTTTTACTAGTCATATAGACAATGTATTCTACACATGTTGATGTTACTGATCCCAAGGAAGAACATGTTGTTGACACCGAAGCTTTATAAATATAATGGGATCGACAACATGTCGATGAAGAAAAAATGAACAACATAGCATCATTATGTTGAATAAAATTATCAAGGAAAATGCGTAAGGTTATAAAATATGAGGTTGGATGGAATCATCACATCCAACCATCCACCGCAATAAATTAATGTGCATTACTTATGTTAGGATTATAATGATGATGAATGTGTTTGTTGATTTAGATTTGTGGTGCCATGTTATGCCTATAATGAAGGAACCCCTTTTTAAAAATATAGTTGTATTGTTATAAAATACTTTCATTATTTTTTATGAAAAATTATATAATAAATTGTCTATTTATTTAACATTTTTTCTTTTAGAGTTCATTTATTTTATAATATTTACATATGAGATATTTCTTAATGGCCACTAGAGAATCCCAAAGAGGCTCCAACACTCTTCATAATAAGTTATATCCTAGGGATGCTATGGGAAAATTAAATCCCTATACAATATTTAGTTATTAAACCAATATAAAGATGGAAACAAGGAATACATTCAATCAGTTGTCAAGATGAGAAATAATTTTAGTTGAATTATTATCAATAATATATTATTTTACATTTTTTATTTTATCTAATTTGATTCAAAATTATTAATTTATGAAACAATAAAATAGATATTAAAAAAATAACATTCATCAAAACCAATGTGCCCTTTTTACAAAGAATGTATGGGGAACACATCACTAGAGAAGAAAATGGTGTGTATTTTAAATCAATAATAAATGTTTTATGTGATATAAAACATTAGATTTTCCATTTTTATATGCAGATTGATGAATCAAAATCGAAATCCACTTATATCCCACTTCATGTTATATGGAAGGAGCCTCATGTAAATAAGGAGAATAAACTAGTTGATGAAAAAAAATCAATATGGGGAACATGTATAAGTATGACATAATATTAATTCATTATGATTTATATTAGTATTAAATAAAAAATTATATTTATGTTAGTTTGTATTTATATGGTTTAGACATAAGAATCTTCACCAACCATACTGATGAAAAACTACTTTCAGTATCATTGTAGAGACTAGAATAATATAGCCATGTTAGGGGTGTTAGTTTTAGATTATATCATTGAACATATATTGAGAAGATAAAAACATAACAATATAAATATAAGATGAAGAAAGGTTTTCATAAAAAAAAATTTTTATGATATTATTGTTCATTTATTTTAGAAGAAAAATATGTGAGAAAGGATCAAAGTGAACTAGCAGTGGAATAATAACCTGCACATGAACAACCAAATGACCCCACTAGATCTGAGGCTAGTCATTCCTCTCAACTGTATAACTTACCAAAGGTAAAAATTTATTCATTTCTTTTTTTCCTAAATGTGAATCAAGCAACTTATGAAAACACTATATTTCAAAAATTCTACTCTGTAAAGTTGTATGTGATTTATCTTTATCAACAATCATGCATTGCCTTATTGTGAGGGGTATGGTGCATAATGTCCTGGGTGACAAGATAAAAATTAAATAACACACAGAAGATCACATGAGAGTGGGGATTGTGGTAGCTCATGATTCAACCATCTAGTTTTATATTCCACTTTATCAGTCAAATATTACAATGGTCAATGATGTTCTTCGAACTATCATAGTATGGCCATCTAATAATTTAAAGATACATGAGATATGTATTTAATAAAACATTCATATAAAAATTGTATTAGTTGATGAAAAAAGGTCTAATGTGATATATGGTATTACATATAGAAAAATTCATGGGGAAATGGAAGGTCATATCATGAAAATGTAGTTAATCGACCATGAAATCAAAATTACATTCTGTGAGTACCTTCTCTTTACCAGCTCCAAAAAAACATTTGTTATCATTAAAACATCATGTAGAGATAACATTTAAAGATATATGTATTTCTTACATTCTATATGAAGTATAAATATATGAAACTCTCATTACATACATTTTTGTTCTCCAGAGTATAAATATTATTGTGAATATTTAATGGTTTGGATTCTCAGTTGTGAATACATCCATAAGGTACATTTTCATAATATACATATCCAAGAAAAAATTGTATAACATGTTCAATGAAGTTAATAACTATTCATATTTTATATAGGAATTTATATTACTACTATATAATGGGAATCCCATGTGAAGCATGATTTAGATTCATTAATACCTATATCATTTCTACAAAAGAAATTCTATTGAGAAGGAATATATTGATAAGAAAAAACTGATCTAGACAATGAATTTGATAAAAATTAACATATTATATACTAATTTTTATGCCTAAAAATAAGGGATAAACTCTAAAATCTAATAACAAAAAAATATATTTTTATTTTTTTCATTACATTCATATTTATTTAGAAATATGGGGATTCTGATCACACCCAATTTGGATACCCCAAATATTTATTCTATGGATCCAACACTTGGATGTTCAATAAACCCACCACACATGATGTGTATTGTGATTTTTTAATACACTATAATCAAATTTAAAAAAAAACATTGAATTATATGTTTCAATCAGTATTTTTAAATAAATATTCTTATGATAGTGTCGTATCCAAATATAGGCTAAATCATAGCATGAATTTAGTGACATAACACAACAAGATTATGGAATACTTAAAACAGATATATATTAAGGTATATATAGATTTATTTAACTGTCAAAATACATTTCCAAAAAATTTACATATTTTGGTCAATGCTTCTATAGTGTTAGATTCATGATAATGGAAATAATTATAGATATTATGTGGGAAAAATTATAAGAGAGATCATAAACCATGAAAAGACCAACATCCACAAATTGTAAATATTCAAATATAATTACAATTTTATTAAAAATATTTCTAAATAATTCATTTCTATATATTTTCTTACTACTACTGTGATTTTTGACAACTTTTGTACTCAAAAGAAGAATGAAATTTGTTTAAAGATTAGAGGGCATCATACATAGAGTCAGAATGTTTTCCAAAATAAAATTTTATTGATTACCTAATATGTTTTTGATATAGTATGAGTGAATAACTTATGAATATATTTTGGGTCTGAAGCATTAGTATAAAAATTCTTATATATTATTTTTTCATCCGTTTCTCAACAAGAATTATGATAGGGGAAGTCAATTTGTTTTGAAACTAATGCACATAATATATAGTGTTAGAATGAAAATAAGAATTATGAGGAGTTGACTTATTAATAAATATTTAGTTAATTTTCTCATTATTTTATCTACTTTAATTATTTACTTAACATTTTTATATGATATTTATTTTTTAAAATTTACGCAATAGTTCAGAATACACATCAAAAGCTCAAAACTAGGAAAATGAGATCGTGTTATTTTCAAATTTTTGGGAAATAATCCATAATTCATTTGTGGCATGTATGAATTGGTCAGACATCGATCTGAAATACGATTTGGTCAATATCACTCTAAGTATGTGTTTATAATACAAAATTATCATCATAGTTCAAAACATACATCAAATAGTTAAAACCAATAAAATGAGCTCGGATTATTGTAAATATGTTGGAAAATGATCTATAATTAATTTTTCACGTGTATGAATTGACCTCAATCTGAGACACAATTTTTCTGATATGACCTGAAGAACATTTACTCAATAGAAATGTGTAGTTCCAGTTTAAAATGCATGTCAATGTATCCCATATTTAGAAAAACATCTTAGATTATTTTAATACTTTAGGAAAATGATTCAAAATTCATTTTTCATATATAAGAATTTACCACACAAAAATTTGGTAATCATTGTGATTGGTATTACTTAAATTGTTTGGTTTCAGTTTAAAATTGATAATTTATTAGTGAATTATATCAAATTTATGTTTAGTTTTTTTATAGTAATAGCAACATATGATATATTTTCTTATACATGTGGATTATTTTTTTGAGATAGGGTGGTTTGTTTGAAGATTACCGTGCTCATCAGAGATTAAAATTTGAGCATACAACTGAGATAATGATAACCAAACAATGGTTTAAGAATGTATACATGAATCATGAATATTTGAATTCTGTCTTCTTATTTAGTTAATTTTTCACTATTTTATCTCTTATTTTTAAGTTAATTTCCCCATAATTTTAATATAATAATTATTTATTTATTTTCATAGATCTTTTGGGAAGTCAAATATTTTCTTCAACTATCCACATCATTCCAGAAAAGAGATAAAATGTTTCTTTTAGATGAGGAGTTTCAAGAAGAGCAGGGTTTCCTCTTCCATCCAAATGGAACTGTTATTTATTTTATATATTTCTACAAACATTTGAAATAAAAAAGACACATCACATACTCAATCAGTTGTACTTAAATCGGATACACAGTGTTCTTGGTAAGACTCAAAATGTATGTTTTTACTTTATAATTTACATTTATTTCTGAAACACATATCACATACTCATAACTGAGAAAACACATTCATATTGCTTTTATACTTTAGGATATTGATCCCGATGTCATTTGAGATGTTTATAAATTTTCCACACCTCAATCGGACACATGGTGTGACCGTTATGACTCTAAATGTGACTTTTTCATTAAAATTGACATTAATTTTGTAAAAAGGGAAAGTGACATACTTAAAACTGAGAAAAATAAAACATGGGTTTTTTATAATTTAGAAAAATTATCCATAAGTCATTTTTGATGTGCAGGAATAAACTATACCTCAATCTGATGCAAGTTGTTACTGGTATGACTCCAAGTGTGTTTTTTTAAAATTGAAATTTATTTTATTTAAAAATCAAGTGGCATACTCAAAACAGATAAAACAAATTAGTCTAATTCAGATACTTTAAAAAAATTGATCCATAATTCATTTTTGATGTCTAGGAATCATCCTCATGTCAATATGATTCACGGTGTGTCGGGTATCTCTCAAAGTGTTCGTTATTAGTTTAAAAATGACATTTTAGTTCAAATAAGTGTCTCACTCACTAAAAACAAAAAACACACACTAAAATTGTCACAATAATTTAATAAAATGGTTCATAATTTTTTTTTTATCTATTGGAATTAGTATCATGTTAAACCGACATAAAGTGTGACTGTTATTACTTAAATTGTGTTCTTCGAGTTTGAAATAACATTTTTGTAAAAAATAAAAACTAATATACTCAAAAAATTGCATTAATATTGTTATCATAATTTTTTGAAATAATTCACTGTGAATATTTAATGGTTTGGATTCTCAGTTGTGAATACATCCATAAGGTACATTTTCATAATATTCATATCCAAGATAAAATTGTATAACATGTTCAATGAAGTTAATAACTATTCATATTTTATATAGGAATTTATATTACTACTATATAATGGGAATCCCATGTGAAGCATGATTTAGATTCATTAATACCTATATCATTTCTACAAAAGAAATTCTATTGAGAATGAATATATTGATAAGAAAAAACTGATCTAGACAATGAATTTGATAAAAATTGACATATTATATACTAATTTTTATGCCTAAAAATAAGGGATAAACTCTAAAATCTAATAACAAAAAAATATATTTTTATTTTTTTTATTACATTCATATTTATTTAGAAATATGGGGATTCTGATCACACCCAATTTGGATACCCCAAATATTTATTCTATGGATCCAACACTTAGATGTTCAATAAACCCACCACACATGATGTGTATTGTGATTTTTTAATACACTATAATCAAATTTAAAAAAAACATTGAATTATATGTTTCAATCAGTATTTTTACATGAATATTCTTATGATAGTGTCGTATCCAAATATAGGCTAAATTATAGCATGAATTTAGTGACATAACACAACAATATTATGGAATACTTAAAATAGATATATATTAAGGTATATATAGATTTATTTAACTGTCAAAATACATTTCCAAAAAATTTACATTTTTTGGTCAATGCTTCTATAGTGTTAGATTCATGATAATGGAAATAATTATGGATATTATATGGGAAAAATTATAAGAGAGATCATAAACCATGAAAAGACCAACATCCAAAAATTGTAAATAATCAAATATAATTACAATTTTATTAAAAATATTTCTAAATAATTCGTTTCTATATATTTTCTTACTACTACTGTGATTTTTGACAACTTTTTTACTCAAAAGAAGAATGAAATTTGTTTAAAGATTAGAGGGCATCATACATAGAGTCATAATGTTTTCCAAAATAAAATTTTATTGATTACCTAATATGTTTTTGATATAGTATGAGTGAATAACTTATGAATATATTTGGGGTCTGAAGCATTAGTATAAAAATTCTTATATATTATTTTTTCATCCGTTTCTCAACAAGAATTATGATAGGGGAAGTCAATTTGTTTTGAAACTAATGCACATAATATATAGTGTTAGAATGAAAATAAGAATTATGAGGAGTTGACTTATTAATAAATATTTAGTTAATTTTCTCATTATTTTATCTACTTTAATTATTTACTTAACATTTTTATATGATATTTATTTTTTAAAATTTACGCAATAGTTCAGAATACACATCAAAAGCTCAAAACTAGGAAAATGAGCTCGTGTTATTTTCAAATTTTTTGGAAATAATCCATAATACATTTGTGGCATGTATGAATTGGTCAGACATCGATCTGAAATATGATTTGGTCAATATGACTCTAAGTATGTGTTTATAATACAAAATTATCATCATAGTTCAAAACATACATCAAATAGTCAAAACCAATAAAATGAGATCGGATTATTTTAAATATTTTGGAAAATGATCTATAATTAATTTTTCACGTGTATGAATTGACCTCAATCTGAGACACAATTTTTCTGATATGACCTGAAGAACATTTACTCAATAGAAATGTGTAGTTTCAGTTTAAAATGCATGTCAATGTATCCCAAATTTAGAAAAACATCTTAGATTATTTTAATACTTTAGGAAAATGATTCAAAATTCATTTTTCATATATAAGAATTTACCACACATTAATTTGGTAATCATTGTGATTGGTATTACTTAAATTGTTTGGTTTCAGTTTAAAATTGATAATTTATTAGTGAATTATATCAAATTTATGTTTAGTTTTTTTTATAGTAATAGCAACATATGATATATTTTCTTATACATGTGGATTATTTTTTTGAGATAGGGTGGTTTGTTTGAGGATTCTCGTGCTCATCAGAGATTAAAATTTGAGCATACAACTGAGATAATGATAACCAAACAATGGTTTAAGAATGTATACATGAATCATGAATATTTGAATTTTGTCTTCTTATTAGTTAATTTTTTACTATTTTATCTCTTATTTTTAAGTTAATTTCCCCATTATTTTAATATAATAATTATTTATTTATTTTCATAGATCTTTTGGGAAGTCAAATTTTTTCTTCAACTATCCACATCATGCCAGAAAAGAGATAAAATGTTTCTTTTAGATGAGGAGTTTCAAGAAGAACAGGGTTTCATCTTCCATCCAAATGGAACTGTTATTTATTTTATATATTTCTACAAACATTTGAAATAAAAAAGACACATCACATACTCAATCAGTTGTACTTAAATCGGATACACAGTGTTCTTTGTAAGACTCAAAATGTATGTTTTTAGTTTATAATTTACATTTATTTCTAAAACACATATCACATACTCATAACTGAGAAAACACATTCATATTGCATTTATACTTTAGGATATTGATCCCGATGTAATTTGAGATGTTTATAAATTTTCCACACCTCAATCGGACACATGGTGTGACCGTTATGACTCCAAATGTGACTTTTTCTTTAAAAGTGACATTAATTTTGTAAAAAGGGAAAGTGACATACTTAAAACTGAGAAAAATAATACATGGTTTTTTTATAATTTAGAAAAATTATCCATAAGTCATTTTTGATGTGTAGGAATAAACTATACCTCAATCTGATGCACGTTGTTACTGGTATGACTCCAAGTCTGTTTTTTTAAAATTGATATTTATTTTATTTAAAAATCAAGTGGCATACTCAAAACAGATAAAACAAATTAGTCTAATTCAGATACTTTAAAAAATTTATCAATAATTCATTTTTGATGTCTAGGAATCATCCTCATGTCAATATGATTCACGGTGTGTCGGGTATCTCTCAAAGTGTTTGTTATTAGTTTAAAAATGACATTTTAGTTCAAATAAGTGTCTCACTCACTAAAAACAAAAAACACACACTAAAATTGTCACAATAATTTAATAAAATGGTTCATAAATTTTTTTTATGTATTGGAATTAGTATCATGTTAAACCGACATAAAGTGTGACTGTTATTACTTAAATTGTGTTCTTCGAGTTTGAAATAACATTTTAGCAAAAAAGAAAAACTAATATACTCAAAAAATTGCATTAATATTGTTATCATAATTTTTTGAAATAATTCATTATTCATTTTTTATGTTTATGAATCAACCAAACCTCAATATGATTCACGATGTGACTAGTATGACTCTATGTAATCATTTTTATTTAAAAATAACATTAATTTTAGTAATAAATATATGTGACATTCGCAAAATTCAGAAAACACATTTGTGTTGTTTTCATAATTTAGGAAAAATATCCATAAGTAATTTTTTCACTTTTAAGAATTGGCCACACATCAATCGGAGGTACAATGTTACCTGTATAACAACAAGTGTGTATTTATATTTAAAATAGAAATTAATGTTAGTAAAAAAGACAGGAGACATACTCCAAACTAATCAAACACATTCTAATTGTTTTCATACTTTAGTAAAATGATCTATAATTCAATTTTGATGTGTAGGAATAATCCTCACATCAATCTGATGCACGGTGTTACCTGTATGACTCAAAGTGTGTCTTTTATTTAAAATTGACATAATTTTGTATAAAATACAAGTGACATACTTAAAATCAATAAAATTCATATGTATTGTTTTGATACTTTATAAAAATTATCCATAAGTACTTTTTGATGGTTATGAATTAGACTAAAATTAATTCAATACATGTTGTTCTGAGTATGACTCTAAGTGTCTTTTATTAGTTTAATATTGATACTTTAGTTCAAAAAGTGTGTTACTCTATGAAAATTTATAGAACACACTCATATTGACTTTATTATTTATGAAAACTCTTAATCATCCAATTTCATGTTTAGTAATAAAAATCATGTTAAACCAACACAGGATGTGACCAATATGACTCAAAGTGCATGCTTTTAGTTTAAATTGAAATTTTAGTAAAAAATAGGTGGCATACTCAAAACCCAAAAAACACATTTATATTATTTTGAATCATTGATAATACATTAAATAATACATTTTTTATGTGTAGGAATCAACTGAACCTCAATCAAATGCATGACGAGAATAGTATGACTACAAATGTATCTTTCAATCTAAAATATAGATAATGTTTTATTAAATAAATGAGTGACAAATTAAATTCCTAGAAAAAATATTCAATTTTCATAATACATTAATAAAGTGATCCATAAGTGTTTTTGACATTATAAATCATTAACAACTCAATTCAATGTACGGTGTGTCCATTATAACTCCAAGCATGTATTTTTATTTTAAATTGACATTAATTTTATTAAAAAAGATTAGTAACATACTCAAAACTGAGAAAACACATTCGGATTGTTTTGATACTTTTTGAAAATTATCCTTATGTAATTTTGGACATTTTATAATTATCATCACCTAAATTTAATGCACTATGTGCCCGATAGGACTGAAAGAGTTCATTATTTGTTTAGAATTGACATATTAGTTTAAAAAGTGGTTCACTCACTGAAAACGAATAAAACATTCTCATAATGTGTTGATTATTTAGTATAATAAATTATAATCCATTTTGATGTTTAGGAATCATATTACAGTTTAATTGACACTTTATGGGACCGACATGACTCAAAGTACGTGTTTCTAGTTTAAAATGATGATTTAGTAAAAAAGAAAAGTGGCATACTAAAAATTGAGAAAATATATTCATACTATTTTGATACTTTAGTAAAATTATCCATAACCCATTTTGAGTCTTATTATTTATAAAAACCTCAATAGGACACATTATGTGACTAGTATAACTCCATGTGTGTCTTTTTGTTTAAAACATGCATTAATTTAAGTAAAAATGATAAGTGAAAAAATAAAAATAAAGAAAAAACATTCATATTGTTATTGATACATTAAGAAAACGATCCATAAGTCATATTTATCTATATGAATTCAATATACCTTAATCCGATACAATATCTTCTTGGTATGACTCAAAGTTTCCATCGTCACTTAAAATTGTCATTTTTGTTCAAAAAATGTTGTTACTCATTGAAAAATGGTAAAATACACTCGAATTGTCTTGATAATTTTGGAAAATGATTTATAAGTTATTTGTTAAATTATGAAGACATTATCAGATAAAATTGTCATGTAATGTGATCGGAATGACCCAAAGTGGATGTTTCATGTTTAAAAATACATTTTAGTAAAAACAATAGTGACACACCCAACACTAAGAAAACGCATTTTGATTTTTATGATAATTTATTTCAATGATCCATAATTTATTTTTGACATATAGAAATTGACATCATTTCAATTCGATACACAATGTGGTTGGTATGACTCAAACTGCATGATTTCAATATAGATGAGTCATTTTAGTTCGAAACGTGCATCCAATCCCCAAAATTGATAAAATGAGATCAGATTGTTTTTTCATAATTTTATTTTATGTTAAATAATTATTTTCCTTATTGTTTTTATCTTATAATTATTTAGTTTATTTTTTTAGAAATAATTTTTCAAGATAGAAAAAAAATGGTGTGATGTGCAAAAATCAAACACAACTCAATCTGCTAAAAAAAGGTCCTCATATGACTCAATGTTTAGTTTAAAACTTAAAATTTGAATTTAATTTATGTTTTATAGTATTACTAACCAAATAATTGTTTTCTAATACATTTTCATTCTTTTAATCGAGATGGGTTGTTTTTTAGCCATAACATGATCAGGGGTCAGGGCCAAAGATAAATGAATATTGATGTTTTTAAATGTTTTCAATAATTTTCAAAAACTCATGTAATTGAAAATACCAATGTTTTAAATGTTTATAATTTTCTTTTTTTCTTGTATTTGTGTTTTAAATTTTATTTCATTTTATTTTAAATAATTGCAACCTACTTTTATCTTATTG
This sequence comes from Viscum album, assembly GCA_963277665.1. Taxonomy (NCBI): domain Eukaryota; kingdom Viridiplantae; phylum Streptophyta; class Magnoliopsida; order Santalales; family Viscaceae; genus Viscum; species Viscum album. Next base: position 1,016,665,566 of record OY728141.1, on the reverse strand, counting down.
TTTTTCTTGTTGTGTTCTGTAAATTTAAAAACACACTATAGTAAGCCTCTTTATCATCACTACTAAAATAACTTATAAAGGATACCACTATTACTGATAAAAAAAGCTCGGATAAAGAGTCCTTTTATCATTTCTATTTTTAGCACTGATGAATTTTCCCTTTTATAAAAGATTTTTAAATCACTGATGAAGGACCCCCTTTATCATCAGGTTTCTAATACAGATAAAATTCAAGGTATATTAATTTTACTCTAGTAGTCAGTGATTGTTTATACTAAAAATGATCAATTTTAGCACTATTAAATGCCTATTTTGTTATAGTGAAGTGTAAAATGACATTACTAAAAATTGAATACTTATTTATTTTGAAATAATCAATACATTTTAATTAATAAAATTCTTATAACATATTCTTCCTAAAGTGGTTGTTACTATTTATACATTCAAATTTTATTTCTAGGTTTTAAAGTTTTATTATATAATACTTCATGTATATTTGGGGTTTCATTTAATGAAAACTATTTAATACTTCAAACTTTATTTAAAAATAAATTTATATAAAATATTGAGTTGTCACAATATACCCCCTTAAAATGAATTTCTCCCCCAAAATTCCATCACCCTATACAAAAAAATGATGATATTTATGTCTCATCATATCCTTAGGTTCCCATATAGCTTCCTCAAATTCTTACTTCATCCAATGAACTTTAACTGAGTGATTAATCTTGTTTTGTCAGAATTAAAATATATGTTTCAAGATTTATACCCGATATTATTCATATAAAATATCATAATCTAGTGTTATTACCTCTATATTTAGTGCATATGAAGGATCATGTTTTTACTCCCTCAACAGTGATACATGGAACATATAATAGACTTGAGATAGGTTTGATTGTAATTCTAAGAGATAAACTACAATCCCTACTCAACTGGGAAAACAGATGAGACCAATATACCTAGGGATGAAATTTTCTATAATTATAAAACACATAACATTTTTTCATGGATAAATTTATAGGAAAACCATCTCACCAATATCAAATTCTAGATATCGCTGATGATAGTCAACATAAATCTTCAACTGACATTCAGATACCCCGGTATGTTTTATAATTCACTTTATGTAATCTTACATTTCCTCATATAACTCAAGTCCCATTAGCATTATTTCTCCAAATTTTTCTCATCTTTTCAATGTTCTACATGTATTTCTATATAGGGATTTATAAAAAGATATCTAAATGCTCGAGTGAAAGATATTACTGTATGAAAAATCCACTAGAGGAATGTTTTGATCCCAAAAACCTTTGGAATCTTGAGAAAAATGTCTCACCATATCCTACAGAGTTTAAATGGACCTCTTAGATTGAAAATATATCAGAGTATGATAATAAGTACTAAAACACAACTCTATATCTGAATCTTACTGAATGCTTCCCAAAAACATCATGGTAAACCTCATATCCTAAAAATATAAAATCTAATGTGGTACCCCATGTAATTTTACCACTTAATTAATATATATCCTATTAATGTAAACAATATAAAAATATTTTTTAAAATCAATTAACTGCTATGAATTCATAAGGTGATCAACTATAAACCAAATATAATTATGTTCTCCCATTTTCATTCTAGTGTGGGTAATGGTTGTCACATCCCCTTGTACTTTTTTCTTTCAACCATAACACAATGACATACTAAGAAAAAAGATACATACTTTGCAATATAACTCTTCATGTTGTCCCACTAGAAATACTCTTACATATCTCTATACATCTTTATATATTCAAGATTAATATATAATGATGAGCTTTGAGATTCTTACAATTATTACTTATTTTGTTCTAGTGGTGGTGGATCATATACATAGTTCAACAACCTTATCACTCAATCACAATTAATGTTGAACTCATAAGTATTTCTCACCTGCTTTTGTAACTCCAACTCATCATTTTTTCCACTTTAATATTTAAAAGGATAGTTGGTTGAACACTAATTTTATAAAGATAATATTTCAACTCATCCTTCAATATTTAAAGCTCTATCCTCTGAAGATCCATAAAAATTGGAATTTTTTTATCCTCGTCATAGAAAAGAAAGCACGATCCTTTTGACTCAAAGCATCATCCACCTTATTCACCTTCCTAGGGTGGTAGTTTATTTAGAATTTGTCATCATTAATCATCTAAAAACATATTCTTTGGATCATATTTAACTCTTTCATGGTGAAAATATACTTTAAAATTTTATGATCACTATATATGTCACACAATTATATTTAAATAAATTTCTTCTATATATTTAATTCATTTATTTACACTACTAAATCCAAATCATGATTTTTGTAATTTCTCTAACGAACCATTAATTCGAGTGAGGTATAATATATCACAATATCTTTATACATGAGAATAAATCCAAACCATTTCTTTTTTACATCATTATAAATCACAAACACTTCTCTACTCCTGGTTACTGTGAATATTATTGAATTAAACAAACTTCTCATCACATTCTGGGAATTTTATTCACACTCATAATTCCAATGAAACTTAACCCCATTTAGAGTTATCTTTTTGAGTGGATTATATATCCATAAGAAATAATTCAACAAATATAGAAAATATTCAACCAATCTAATAAAACTATGGATTTTAGTCATAGTGATTGGTTTTGTCTAATATTAAATAACCTGTTTCTTTAACGGATCCTCCAATATACTCTCTCATGAGATTATATGGCCCAAATATTTAAATTATTATTGAAAAATTACACACAAGATAAATTTCTCATACAATTTATCCTTCCTTAGCATCTTCAGAACAATCTAAAAGTGATCTCCATGATTTTCATTACTCAAATAATATATAAAAATATCATCTAAATTGACTATAAAGAACTAATTAAGGTAATATAATAAAACTGTATTCATTAAATCCATTAATATATTTGAGGAATTTAAAAAATCATTATTATAAATTCCTAGTTTCCATACCTTGTACAGAAACATATCTTGGATATTTATTCACTTTTGACCCTGAACATATAGTTTCCAGATTGATTTTAAATCCTAAAAAAATACTGAGATACTCATAATTGGTCAAAAATCATCAATATTTAGAGAGGATACTTATTCTTGATCATGCTCTTTTGGAGTTCCCAATAATCAATGTAGAGTCACATTGATCCATAATTCCTCTTAACAAAATGTATTGTTGTAGCCCATGGTTATACACTTGTTTAAATGAATCCCTTGTCATGATTCTCCTATAATTACTTCTTCAATTCCTTTAACACAATCGGGCCTCTTCTATATAGATTATTTGAAATTGGTGTAGCACTGGGTGTGAGTTATATTGGTAATCCAACTTCATGAATTGGATAATGACTAAGAAACTCTTCGAGAAATGCATCTATGAAATTCCACACAATAAAAATATCATTTATATTGAGTTTATCCCCAACCATAACAAACAAATGACCACATTTAATTAGAATAAATTCCCAGGAAATGGATACAATTTCTATTGGACATTCTGATTTATCCTCGAACTAATAGACTACCATAGGTTGGTTTTGAATATCTAATGGGAATTCCCATAATTTTAAATTGATAGGTTATTTGTTTAAATAAATCCAATATATGCCCAAAATCAAATAAAATTCATGTATAGTATATATAACAAGATATTACGACATCACATTCCCAAAAACTCTAATTAGAGAATATTCCTAAACATGAGATGAAATAATCCTACAATTAAAAGTTTTTACAAAAATTTCATCATTTGCGGTGATGCTTCGTGAGATCAGGTTGTCTCTTCAGTTGCACCGTTGATGGCCACTTTCACTCGACTCCATCATAGCTGGATAGGGTCCCCCATGGCAGCACGGTGCCGGTCCGCAACCAAGTTTCCAGATCTAGCAGCGTGAGCTTTCAACCTTATCTATGTTATGTTAGGTTTGTTCATTGTCATGGTCTTCGAGTTAATTATGGTTGGCAGCGACAGGATCTGGGCAGCAGGTCTCCTTTTGGCATATCAGTGATCTTTCCTACTTTCGTTTTCTTACATATGTTTTGGTTTGGGTTGCAATGGTTTGTGTTGTTGAGTCTGCATAACGGTTTTGGTCTCGCTTATTGTTGAGTCCCTGATTGGGTGTTGAATTTATGGTGCTTTGGCTTCCGTGTATCTGATGCTCTTGACTTCTCCTCCTGAAAAATCCACGATTTTGATGATGAAGTCCCCTATTGATCATCAGTTGGCAGCATGCTAGTTGTTTGGTTTATTTTTGATTTTAATATGTGTTCTTGTCTAATTTTAGATGGAAGGAGGCAGTGATTTCTATTCGGTGGGAGGATATTTGATGATGGGAGTTGGTTTAATGTGAAAGTGTGTTTAATTTGATGATGGAGGTCTGGTTATGAGGAATTTTGATGTTGTTTCCTTGGATCTGAACCAATGGTTCTTTAGTTGTACTTTGGAAGGTAGTTTTCGGACTATCTACATGGATTTGCTTCAAAATAGGATTATAGTAGGTGCATTCATTATGCACAACTATATAGATTTGAATGTTTGAGAGGGTATGGCTCTGCCATTGGTATCAGGCCCTTTCATTTCTACACAGGACACCTTGTTGAATAGTAATTCAATGGTGGAGGTTTTTCTTACTGATAATTATGTTGGGGAGGGGTATGTCTACGTGGTCTCGTGCTAGGCGTTGACCTACAATTTTTTTATGTTTTATGTCCTTGAAGTCTTTATAGGTTTTCCCCGCTTTTTCCCTTAAAAGTGTTTTATCCAAAATTAATAAAAAAAATTTCCATTCGACCTTTCAGTAATAATAAAATAACACATTAGTAGTTCTAGTGTGCCTTTTATGTGACGCTTTCACCAATTCATTATAACAACCCACATTGGTAATAATGATTATGTGATATATCCCTTTTTATTTGGTCATAAGAGGATTTTAAAATTGATCATCATTATTAAACCTCATATTAAAGAACCAGTTTGAATAATGTCTACACTCCTTGAAATTATAGAATTAGACCATGTGTGTTTCATTCTATATAGATTTATCTCTATATTTATCACTATCTAATTTTATCATGTTGGTGTGGCATTAGATTACCGGATTTCCTTCTTTTTAACACGTAAACAAATTTCTAACCCCATAAGGAAAATTCCCTCGATGCTTCTTTCCAATAATCTGGAAAAATTGAGAATTCATCTTCTCCCATTCATGTTTTTTATTAGAGTTTCCTTTTAATTGTATCCTTTCTTTCATATCAACACCATGAAATTGATGGGTGTCTCCAATATCCAGTTACACCTTAATTTCACATAGAACACTTTATTCATATCTAATTAAGTATTTTATGGCTAAAACCCTTTCGATATAGGTTTTAAGTCATAGATGAATCAATCAATCTTAATTTCCAGTCCAATAATAATACCATTAGTTTAACTTACAGGTATTGTATAATTTTCCTATGGAATCCATATATTTTAGCTCATGTAATTTCGTCTCCATATTCTTATGAAGAATACTAGGAGATAATTTATTGAAAAATAATCTTTTAAACTCATCACACCCAATGGATTAAATTTATTCCAATTAACTCATATTCATTATAATATTCCACCACTAATCTTCTTCAACTTACAAAGATAAATAGCTAAGATAACCTTTTCATTTTTCAAGCACATTAAAATATATCATACCTTTTCAGTGGTATTGATCTATTGCTCAACATTAGTGGATCAGAGGACCCACTAAATGAAGGTTGGAACGACATTATGAATTACTCAATAGTACATTTTCCTTCTTTTTATCATTTATAAGATCAACATAATTCATATCTTGGGAAAGATTCAAAAGCATAGTAAAAATATTTTTTATTCTAACTACCATAAAATTTGGTTTAATAGGAGGAAAATCTTTGAATTTTCTATCACATTTAGCATTAATGTCATTCCTTCTAGTTCTATCCATTGACTGAATCCAAAATTTATAGTTTGTTTAATAAAAATTGTAATACTAAATTATAAAATCATAAAAAATATTTATATAATGTCTAAATTATGAAACATTATTTTCAATCTATGAAACCATAGTTTTATCCTAGGTCATCTAGGGCCTTTTTCTATTCAAATCATTTATAATTTCTCTTAATGAAAATGTGAATTGACCTAGGATTTTCCCATATTATTGTTAAACTAGGTGTGTAGTAAGATCACATTCACCATTCACTATAATGATAGTTGAGATATACTTAACTAACTATTTTCAGTGTTATTACCCCTATATACATCTTTTCCAAAACTATGTCCACTTTTTTTATCTAGACATGGATATATTTAATTTAGGAAGCCACACTCCATTATTTATCATAACATTGGTTGTGTTATTTTACACAATCTTATCATAAGGGTTATAAATAATTTTTCATCATCTTAGTTTACAAAATTTACTAAAATTTGTTTCTAACACAAATTATAGTAACCCATACTATTAAAAAAAATTACTTCATTTTAGAAGAATATTTATTGAGTTTTAAATTAATATATGATTTTAGACCATTTTTATTTATTTTAATTGGAAACATGGATATGTAAACACATATTAAATAAAATATCTTCTTCATTACACACTTAGTTCATCAAAATTATCACATTTATTTTATATAACTTACTTAAAAACATTCTCCATAACTTGGGGAAGAGAAATATAATAAATGGTGATGCTCAGTAAGGGAAAATTGAAGAGATATCATCAAATGATCATAAGTGAACATAAGGTAATCATAAGGATAGGAGAAAATGAGTAAAAAATTAGAAATAATACTATTTAATTAATATACCACAATCATGAAAAATGGAATTGTGTTTTATAAATAAAAACATATTATTCATGAAATTTTAGAATCATCAATAATCATTTATGAGCCATGAAAAAAACATAACCATAAGAAATAATTTTATAGTATGAACATAAGTATAAAAACTAATTTACTTAGTTAAGGATAACTTCCATGATTGTCGTAGTAGATTATGTTCTCTCCCTATTCAACCAGTTCCTTGATCAGGTTTGACTCCAAATTCTATATTATTAGATAAATCCCATTACTAAACTTGGTTCACTCCCCATTATAGTCATCTTTATCTCATGATATATAATTCATAACCTAATTCATTCAAGTGTAATATAATGTTTTTTCCCACCCATCATCATCATCATGTAAATTTTTGTTCAAGGAATAAAATAAAAAAAGAAAGGATGGGACCAAATAACCTAGGATTAGTGGCCTAAGGTAGAAGAATGTAGTGGATGCCAATGGAATCCCCTTTAAATAGGCTGACTCCCTCTGGATTCATGGTTATAATAGTATGAAAAAATGGGATTTAGACCAGTGACATCAAGTGAGGGGAGAAGGTTCGTGACTTTATTCCACTCACACTATGTATAGACCACGCTAATGTTGTGGTTGATCATGCCCATACACTTCCTAATGATGTAATGAATATATCATCGAATAGAGATAGTTCTTTCATAGTGTTATGGAGGAATTTGGAATTAGTTTCAACCACCAATAAGATGATTCCCTATAGATGACATAAGAGGAGTGCATAAATCATTAACTTGGCCTCCACCAGTAGGGAAGATTCATGACCCAGGTGAGAAGATAATTCCATGATAACCAAACCTGAGGATTTTCATAGCACCCCTCCTCCACAAATATTCCCCATGTTGCCTGGCTTGTTAGTATTGAGTTTCATCACTCTACAGGTCGGTGACTGATAGACCCAGTTGCCACTAATATTCTTACTACCCAGAGAAGTGGCATGATTGTGAGAATGAAGCCTTTGTAGGTTATGAACCTCCTTCTAGTTTCCAAAGGATATAACCCTATAAATTAGGAGGAACTTAGTTCAATGGATGAAACTCTATCCAGAAGCAATAGTCCCTTTGGGTCTGGCCTTATTCCTTACCTGCAATATCGACCGTATCCATTGTGAAGGACGAAGGTGTGTGCCAACTCCTCCAGACCCCTATCCTCCACAACATTTAACCATTAATCGTGAAAAGTCATACCAACCATGTGGATATCATTAATACCTCTAAAATCACCAAACTAATGCCACACTTCTCTTTCCCAGTCTCCTTTAAAGAAAAAATTCCCCAAAAATCTTGTTCAGGTGGTCCGAACAATGATGGAACCCTGAATCCAATGAGATCCCACAACTATTTATTTTCTTATCAATGGAAATATCATTGTGATGTAGCCTCTATGTAAGAAAGTTGTGTTAATGGGAGGGTACCTTTGGACCAAAGTATTTCATTCCGCGGATTTCATTATTCTTTGGTTGATAGAGTGCGTTGGAAGTCTCTCGTTGATAAGGTCCTTGAGAAATACGGAGAGAAGGTTCTGCTTTCTGATCTGGTGTTGTGCTCGATGAGGTTGAAGATGTCGAACTGGTCTCAGTCCAAGATCATGTCTATAAAAGTTGAATGGGAACATTCCTCCTTAAAGGCGATCAAAGTGGTCGAGCACCTAGGGAAGATAAGGAAAGTCCTGCCCTAATTGTGATTCAAGAATGAGATGTAACCCTATCTACAGAACATCTGTAGTGGGGTTTTAGGGATGTAATAATAAGAGAGATTACATACCAGAGTGGATAAAACTGGATAGCAGCCAATGGCTTTGACCCATAATGGGGGCTATGTATGGTGATCCCCCAGAGCACAAGTTGTTCCAAAACATCCCAGAAAAACATTGTATTCTTGAAAATAAGAGTTTCTTCAAGCCGAAGGACATTGTTGTCACCCTCCCAAGCGGGTATTTAAACCCATTGTCCCACACATCACAAAATTAAAATCATACATATTTGTACCACAAGATCATAAATCATTCATCATATCATCATATCATAACTCAGGGAAAGGATACGAGTTTCATAAATATATCATCATAATAATCATAAATTTCTAGAGAATGAATAAATATGATAACAATGGATAATACACCAAGTTTTTATTAAAATAATCTAAGTATATTGTTATAGAAAAATACCTTTAAAATATATCTATAACTCTTATTGAGGAAAATTCACTTTTTATTTGAAATCACTTATTTTGACTCGATTAATTTGCTAAATATTTAGGAAAATATGTTATTTTTAATGAATAATGGAAAATTAAAAATGGAATATTCAAATAAAATAGTTTTCAATATTTTAGTAGAATTGTTTCATAAAATATATATTAAAACAAAAATTCCTTTCACATTTTCAATAAATAGTAAAATGCACCACATTTATAAAATGAGAAAAATAATCAATTAAAAAAATGGTATTGAAAGTAATATATAGTTAAAATTAATTTAAATAAAATTTTAATAATAAAAAAATTAATGAAATAATTTTAAATAAATATGGACATGGAAGAATAGATTCTCAATCGAACAGAGAAATAAAGTCTATTTTTCTTAAAAACATTTCTTTACTATCATGAGTACATTAAGAGAGGAATATGAAAGGAAAAAAATTAATCTATATAAATAAAAAACTGTATAATAAAATACATAATATTTTGTAGATATATATCATTTTATTTCATCATCATAAATTTAATCATAAACAATCGAAATAAAAAAGAGAATGTAATGAAACCCCCTTTCCTCAAGTCCTTATTGATTCATAAGCGTTATAACATCCTATATAATAAATTTAAATTTTATTATACTTATATAAAATAACCATTATAATACCTATAATACTATAAATGTATTAATTTTAATATCTTATAACACATTCATTAACGATCATTTATTACTATCATCTTTTTAGGTGATAACTATGTGGTTTTTCATGTATGTTTTGTTTGGCCGTTATGGTTCTTGCACCTTTATCATGGTTTACAAATAATATAATGTTTATAATTATATAAATATAATATATATTTATTATATAAATATTTATTACCATTCATATAAATCGTTGATGAAAAATAATTAACATTTCTATATGGAGACGATACTTCGTACGTATGCATCAGTGGCGTTTCCATTTTTTGTGGGATGGAATGAAAGAAATATAAATTTAAATTCACCTTTTATGAATAACTTTTATATCCTAAATACCACATAAAAAAAATTAAATCTATCTTAATTACCAACCACGTTTTATGGTGGTGTAAAATGTTTGTTATCGCTATGTAGATGTGACAGTCCACACATATGTACAAACGATGCTTTCATCTCCAATTAGATTGAGAAGTGGTGTTAAATGGTTTTTCCATAGTCATAAAAAAATTATAAATATATTTATTATACTGTAGTAATATTTTTTGATTTATTTAACTAGTTTATAGAATGGAGAATAAAAAATAAAATTGAAGTATAACGATTAAGATCGATACCACTTCTTTCAGATACCTCCTTCAGCTTACTCTTTAAGACTTGAAGGATTTGACATAGGGGAATAATAGAATATCTAATATGAAAGTAAAGATTATTGGAATGTTTTTGAGTAATGATTTTCTAATATAGAGGACTCAAATGGTGTTAATGATTAATGAGAATACGTTCCATTTTATAGGTGTGGGGAGGGACACACGTGGAATGTTTGAAAATATATCAATGATTTAGGGTCACTTTCGTGTGAAAACAGATTTAAATGGATTTATATTTAATGTTATGATAATATAATATTGAAATTTATTTAAAAAATAATAATTTTATATGTTAGGATGGAAATAAATATAATGACATTGTTCTTTATTATACATTAAATACTTGATTTATTACATGAAAGTACACATTATACAACCCAACAGGTCAATAAGTCTCGTGTCATTGGGGATTAGGTAAACAACGTATCATCTTGAAAATGTGATACAAAAAAATTATTGAAAAAGTCCTTAACATGATCCAAATATTCCAACAAACATAAAATTGCATGGGATATCTTGGGGAAAATCATAAGAAAGGGGTGAGATATAAAGAATAGTAAGAGAAATAAACATGGAATAACAAAGAACAAGATAATAAATGTTATGAAACAGTCATATCAATGGATAATAATAGGAAAATAAATAATAAGTAATGACATGGAATGATAATTTTAACATGGTAAATGGGGCAAGAACATACAACATTATATAATCATGAGTTAAGGCTCATTGCACATGGAAGAGCATGAGTCAAGGATCATTACACGTAGAGGATAATTATTTAAGGATACCTTCCAAGACTATTTAAAATGAAGTAAAATGATGCTAAAGATTAACTAATTCATTGGATCACTATTAGGGTGAACGCTTCATAATCATTTCATTCACATTCTTAAATGTGCCAGATAGATCATACACCCTGGATTCGTTAAACATCATAATTTATTTCATGATCATGTAATGTGGATTAAATACATGTAATTAAAAATTAAATAATTATATATGAATAAATATTAATACACTTGAAAGGAAAATGGGTATGGTATTTCGTACACAATTATTTTTGCATGGAAAATCATGCTGTAATTTATGCAGCATAATAGCATAACATAGAAATTAATAAAATAAGTTGATAAGAGATAAAGGGGTATCTAATAATTTATAAATGAAATTTAAATTAATAGGTACATGATAATATAGGCCCCAATATATGAAATTATATATATAATGCATGATATAATGAAGAAACATGAATAAAGGGGTGAAAGGAAACAACCCTTACAAAATTCTGACATGGTAACTGGTGTGCATAAAGGTTCGTATGAGGGGAAAATGAGAGTGAAATGAAAAAGTAGAATTTAAAAATTAAATGAAAATTAAGGGGGATATTTAATTCCATCTTCCAACATAATAAAATAGAATCTAAATGAAATAACATTAAAAGGAGTGATTGATAAAATAGGATAGTGGATGATGAGGTTCCCCTAGAGAATTTTTCATAGTAATGCCTATGTTATTTGCCCAAATGGGGGATGATAAATGATCACTAATTAAAATAAAATCAAATAGACAATATGTTAATGATTATAAATGAATGAAAATATAACAATTTGATATTAAAAGAACTAATTTCAAATAAGTTTCTTGAATTTTAAAGTAGGAGAGGATAGTGACGATCTCTTACTTGAGTGTGTGACTCCAACAGATTGGGAGGGGCTATTTGAAAGATTGAGAATCATTGGGAGGATTCAATAGTGTATATGAAAGATTTTTTATGGGTTAGAATGATTTTCAATGAAGATAAACGGGATATTTGTTGGGATTATATAGGATTGGCTGGGATTATATAGGAAAGGAGAGGGAGTTTTAATATTTTGGACTCTTGATAAAAAATATCCAAAACCACCAACCATCCCATGATTATTTCCCATGGTTTCTGAAAATGGACGTTTTTTAAGTTATATTATAAGACCGCCAGATGATCTTTCTAAAATATTACTATAAGTAATGTGGAGGTGAGTCACACTCTTAAAGAATTTATTTTAAAATCATAAAATATATTATAAGTCATAGAGGATTCACAATGGAAATAAACAATAAATAAAATAAACTAAAAATCACTTTATTTTAAATTGAAAAAAATATTTGATCCTTTATAATATTTAGAATACTTATTACATAGCATTTGGGTTATTATGATGTCATAAAATAGAATGTATATTTATACGGTGATTTATTTTTACCTGAAAATTAAACTATATCAAAAAATTATTAAAAATACACCATTAGAGAATTTTGACAACCTGATTATAAAAAAATATTCATTTTATCTGAATAATTTTCTAAAAAGATGAATTTTCACTTTTAAAATAAAAACATACATTCTTTGAAAATGGTAGGTTTTTCACAATGACATTTTTTAACCCTTACAAAAATTGCATTTGACTTCATAAAAATTAAACGATCATTTATATATAATAAAAGTAATTTAATAATAATATTCTACTAAATTATTATATATTCCAAAAAATCCATTATTTAATTTATTCATTAATTGAATTTGAATAATAAATAAATACATTTCATTCAGTAAAGATCATTTATAATGTTATAATAATAGGATGGAAATATATTCACAATTTTATAAAAAATAATGTATATATTGATTATTTGGTAAAAAATAATGTACATATTCATATTAATATTCTCTTGAAACATATCCCTTTAATATACCATCATACGCCCTAAGAGTAAGGTGTGCGGTTGTGGGGCTTTTATAGTTACATTGGATGAACATGGTTTGGGTCGTGATCCTGATGAGTTGGAACTTCACCCTTAAATTTTTTCGATCATGATTAAGTTGTTGGGTCTCATCTTGGTTTTGGACTAGGGAAACTCCCAAAAATTCTATTTCCCTCATAAGATCTAAAAAATGTTCTTTGGAGGGTACGATCCAAATTATTGAGGCCACAACATCCCTTTTCTAGGACAAATTGATTTGTTAAAACCATATATTTATACAAGTTATGTGATTATTTTTAAATGATTATATTATCAATGGAAATGATACTTAATGTTTATTTAGATCCAATTGAATAAAATTAAACAAAATACCTGCATGTGATTTTTATAACCATATAATATTATAAGAAATTTAATTTAATAAAAGTGTAATTTTATTTATAATAGTTTGGGTCATTATAATACTACCCTTATCTAATTGTTTAACCCACTTCCCCCATAAACCAATTTTTTCCTTAATGGTGGTAACACGATTTTAATATTTTTTCTATTCGCTATGACAAAAGAATTTTGTAAAACCTATTAAATTATATTAGTTATTATTATTTTATTTATTTAATTAATTTTACTTGATTAAATTATAATAAGTGGTATAAATTAATTTTAATTTACACTACATATTGCTGTAATAATCTATTTTCCATAAATTAATTTTTAAACCTATAATTAATGTTAAAATAACATTAATTTATAACATAAAATCTATAATAAATCAAATTTATTTTCCTTGTAAAAACCAAAAAAATAAATGTTAAAATGACATATTAAATCTATAATATATAAATTTAATTAAAAATAATATTCAATTTTCATTAAATTAATTTATTTTGATAATAACACATTGTACGTGTAAAAATGTTTTTTTAGAAAAACTTTTTTAAGCTCAAAAATTATCTCATACCAAAATAAATTATAATAATTATTCTTATATAATGAATTATATTTTTTATACTTAAATGATAAATATTTTACTTTAATAACAAATTGAAAACATAAATAGAAATTTACTTGAAGATGAATGATAGTTTTTAAAAAAATTTGTATTTTCCATTATTCACTAAAAAATTATTATATTAAGAAATATCCTAAAAACATTCCTAAATATAATATTGAATTGATTATTTTAAAAATTATATTTATTTATTCAAATTAAACATCTAAATATTTAATAAATTAATTATAAAGTTCACATACAAAAATGTAACAAAATATTTTATGAAGCATAAAATGACTTAACTGAAAATTGAGTACGTATTTATTATGAATTAATCAATAAATTTACAATAATAAGAAATAATTATAAATATTTTCATAAAATAGTTATTAAAATTCATACCTTACAATTTAATGTATAGGTCATAATGTTTTACTATATTGTAGTTCATATAGAGTCGAGCTTGCATATAAGAAAAGCTATCGAATAATTCAAGATTTATTTCGAAGAAAATACATATAAAATCATGGAGTGTTACAATAAAACATGATATTAATTTTTTAATTAACAGTTAAAAACTATTGAGCACATTTATTACACCCAAAACTCCGCAATTGGGTCCCATACATAAGAATTTATGAACACCCCCATTTGCTCAACCACTAGAATTCAAGTTGTACCATAAACTCAAAACCACTCCAAAGATGGGTCCATTGCCATATTCCTTAAGAATAACACTTATTTTTTTTAGAAATGAGCCTCACACACTCATTACCTCCTTTTTTCTTCCCACTATTGGATTTCTTGATACAATTTCATCTATTCTTGAAAACATCTGTATAAACACAATCACCAACTATGATTCTTAGTTTTAAACTGAACCAGATGTGTATTCATTACCCCATAAATAAGAATTATCACATAATAATTAAAATATAATCCCCAAAAAATATCCTAACTAATTTCATTTTCATCACCATGTACATGATTGATGTTGTTCAGAACCCACCACATCAGATCCCACACAATAATATTAGTCTGACATCCCATGGTTATCCTGCTCCATGAACACTTAGAGACCACCACCGAAAAGTTATTAAACTACTATAACAATATTCCTTGATTACCATAGTGATTTTATTTTCATCGAAACAAAAAAAAATTATAACCAAACCCTCAAATTGATTCCACGGTTGAATCACCAGCCACTAACATTATTCAATATGATCTCACTTAAGCAGGAAAATTCCATCACACTTAATTATTCTTGGTTCATAATATTTCATACCAAGCCCCAAAATACCAATTAGAATCTAACCAAAACCACACATAAATTAAAATATGTTATTCCCATGTGAATCTTTAGTATAACAAATATGTGGACACACTTAAATCTTGTGGTTTCATTACTATCCAAATACTGGTCTCGTGACTGATTCATAGAATCAACATCCGTTTCAATTTTGAGGGAAATACTTCATAACTAACATGATTCTCCACACTATTTGATTTTCATTATTTCTACTCCCCTAGGTTAAAACCCTAATCTCAAAGGGCCACATTCAGTCTATTATCAGACACAATAGTCATATAGGGTTGCCCAACTCATATTCAAGTTCCTAAAAACCACAAATTCACTTCCCATTCCTAGATTAGAGGTACATAATCACTGAAATCTAACAGAATTTAGCTCAGAATGAGGATCATTACCTCACTTGATCAATGTTTATCCCCCTAATATATGTTTTCACCTTATAATATTCTGACAGTATAACCTAAACTGGTTCCATATCCATGGAATGTGTTCTTCTCCATCTATGCCACACACATATGTTAAGTCAATAACACCCACATCATGGTCTATGATTAGGTATATCATGAAAAAATATCTTCATCTAACCATGATCATCATTTAATACAAAACATAACACAAAATCCTCACCAAATACTCTGGTCCATCCATCCCACAAGCATCAATCAATTTTTATCCACCCCTCCCCAAGAGTGTGGAGATAAAAAAACTTACTAGGTCTCCATGACTCTATTTTAATTATTTGTGAACAAAATATCATCATGGAACTAAAAAAATTATATCACTAGAGAATATATAAAACATGAATCATTCCCAATGTATTCAAACACATCTCATTCTACCGATCCATGACAAATAGGTCTTGTGCATACCAGCATGGTTCTATTATAAACCAATGGGTGCTCACCCAATAACCACTAAATATTTAAGAAACCCAAGCGTCAAATTATCTATAAAGACTAATTAAGAAACTTAAATCATCCTATCATGAGTCAATAATCACAAAACATAGGCTCATACACCCAACAACATAATTGACCATGGTTTCAACATGTCATGTTAACAAACCCAAGAAATCCTAGATGGTCCCTTGAAAAAAACAAAAAGGAATGACACCATACATGTGTAAAGGATAATTATTAAACCACTTATCCTCCTAGTAATCATTTAAAACATACCAATAATTTATCTATTTCATCACCACAATTCAATACATCATCCACAATGATCTGGTTAGACATCGAGATGATCCTGTACTTCAAAACTAACCAAGATACAGGGCACTATCACTTAGCATGATTATCCATAGCTATATCAACACTTGGAAGCGCTGAACATGAACCGAAAACATAAACTGATTCATAAATCCATACATTTTATCTCTAAAGTTATCTATAAGTCTAGATCAACCCCTCTCATATGTTACCATCAAAGGTAATAAGGCACTGACTCACTAAACATGAGTTATATCTATGGGTGACTATGTCCTATCACATATCCCCTAAATAATGCCTTATAAAGATCACCACTCATAGTTTAACACTCAACCATATATTATTGTCAAAATAATATATATCTAGCGTGTCCTAAAAGTATCCTCATATTCTCATACAATGTTTAGAAACTTAACAACCCTACCTACTCTTTGTTCTAGAATATATCTCAAATCATCACTACACAGTATAGAGGTTTCAAAATCTCAAGATATTTACCTAACCCAACTATCCTTACTCAGTCCATCACCTTATAAACAAGGTTACACCACCCCCATGGAGTCTACCTCAAATAACAACATAGAAAATTTCACAACTCGGTCACTCTTTGTCTCCCCAAACATCCATACAAAAGGATAATAAATATTGATACATAAGGGATAAATGTATCATGGTCATCTAATAATTATATCATTTTCAAGGTTCTAAATCATTATTCATTAATCCACAGAGTTTTTAATTTCTCCAGGATCCAAAATTATTTAAATTTCATGATTCATGCTATGTCATTATTGGATTTATCAAATTCTCCATTGTTTCAAGGCCTGATTAAATATGGATTTATTCATAATTTGTAATATAAAACACCTTACAGGTTTATTTTTTGGATTATATTTATCTAATAACTTCATTTAGTAATTTCTTCATATCATCCATTATATCATACGAATCATATATGGAACTAGCCCAGTGAGATGCCCCCCATAGCCTTATATCGGAAAACCCCATATATGATGCTACTGACACTATCAATAACCAACACCATTTTAACCAATAGACAGTCACCACCAAAGGTAGATATAATTATTATAAATATAATAAAAATATGATATTAATTACAAGAAATTTTTAATCTGCATCATAATTCAATGTCCCATACATGATGCATGTCGTGTGAACACAACTATATACCTAAAATGGGGTCTGAACACACACGCCCTCTCTATAAATAATGTGCCATGATTATAAATCACATTAACTAATAACATCACAGACCATGTGTCTTACACTATATAGGAAAAAATACAAATATAGAAAGTTAATTCCAAGATAAAAAAGTCTTATACCTAGAAACATGGATTTTACCAATGTGTGGGTTGATTAATGTAATTAAAAATATCATTACCAATCTCTAACACATCCTATTATCCTTTCTTCCAATACTGAATAGTAAAAAATTTAAACATGATATAATACCACTATATAATATCAAAATTTCCCAAAACACTACCTGGTGTCTTCCTGACGGTCGTATTGTGACCTATGACCCACCTCCCTGTATTCTAGAGGTTGATGAAAAGTTTAGAGAGTTAATGAAGACAATGTTTTGTGACTATAGACATTATAAGAGTATTAGTGTAAATAGAAATAACAAAAAAACCTATAACCAATCAAATTAAATATTGCTGATAAGCCAAGGAAAGTGCCAATAAATAACTGCATTTACAAAATTCACAACAATATATATCTCATACATGTCTAGGATCCCCTATGGGTGGAACATATATAAGTATGATAAAATACTAAAACAATACTCAATATGATTCCATCTTTGTTTTTTTTAAATTTCAGCATGACCCTATAGTACATACTCTACTTCATCATTCCAAATAAAAAAAATATAACATGACAGTTCATTAAACCTACAACCTATTCCTAAATAGTGATGTATTCTTGGATACCCATGTTCCATGGTGTATTGAGTAACGTATGAGTAAAATTTAATAGGCAACCACAAATGTTGCCTCTAAAAAACCAATTTGAAGATAGTTTTTAGGGAGAAGTACTCAAGATAAGTAGTTTAAGCATTTTACATATATATATATATATAAACAACCACTTGTTACCTGGGTTGATGGTGGTGCCCATAGATGGATATAAAAATATTTATCCTTATGTTTATGTCCCTGATAGACTATACCTACTTCTGATAGTGTCAGGTTGACTCTGAGAATATCTCATGGATTGTACCAACAATAAGTAGCCACTTGGAATCTAGGGTTTCGTCCTGGAATTACCTAAATTCATTGAGTGTTATATGGATTATGAGTTCTCATGCTGGATTTCCTAGGTAAAATGATCTATCATCTTGACATTCCTATGTCACCAGTCATCACATGAAATATAGTTTCTCATCTTAGAATTCACATAGAATCTAATCACTTATACCAACATTCCCCATCATCAGCCATCACACAAAATCCATATTCTCATCTTAATATTCTCCTGGAATCTGATAATTCATCAGAGTATTACCAATTATCAAGTACTATATGTCGTCTAGGCCCTCACCCATGAAATCAAAAGTTGGGGTTTATTACATGAAATCCAGGTGATCATCCCAGTATTCCCAAGTATAATATATCATATGGAATCTATGGAGCTTATCCCAAAATTCATGATCATCACACATCAAGGCCACAACTTAGAATTTTCATTATGTAGTTTGAATCATATATTAATAATTCAAGGATTCAATTTAAATCATACATCAGTAATCATTAGTTCATATTTCACCAGACACCATGCTTCATAATTATCATATAACCATTTAATACCAATTTCCAATTATAAAGTATAATTTATAATATTGAAAAACCAAATTGTTTCATAAAAAAATAATTTACCCAGAAAATCATTCTTGAATTATAAAACATATAGTATTTATTCACATTAATAAATAAATTTACCAATTTCACCTATTAATTATTGAATAAGAAAATTAAAAAATTGGGGAATTTAAACAATTTGAAAAAAAAAATTATTTCCTCTTATAGGAAACAACAACATATTGTGAAGGTCCATTTTAGGATCATCACTGATTACGTAATTCCATTTTAAAATTTTTGATTTAAAATTCAATCACTCTCTTAATGTTACAAAACCAAGATACTTTATTCATATAGACTATCTATTCTTGGTAATACATAACATTTAAATAAGAAAAATTGAGGTAAAAATCCTATAAATGTAATTATAATTATAATATCCATTCTTTTTATAATATATAATTTTAAAATAAGTCATTTAACTAAGACTCAGAATAGTTAAATGATGTTAATTAAAATTAGGTCAATGCATGGAAAGGTTGATATGAATGAATGACACACGACTTTAAAAAAATAAGGGTTATAGGTTAATTCCATATAATACCTAAATTAGGCTTAGTAGATTCCACTCATCCAATATTATATGTCAATTAAGCATGAATCAGAAGAAAATGGAGAAGCAGAAAAAAAGCTATGGAAATATGGAATATTGGATAAACCAAGCATAAAACCACTTGACAGTGGAGGAAGAATAAAATAGATTTAAGAGGAGTCATATGAGTACCTCAAGATCTCTAATCAAGGTTATGACACTTGAGTCAGATAAGTGAGGAGGAAGATCTCCCAAGGGAATATGAGAAGAGGTGGGAGTGCACGCAGTGGCAGCTAATGGGAAAAATGGGGGCTGAAAATTTAAGTGGGAGGGATAATGGTTGTTCCAGGTAAAAATATTGGGTTACCCCTTACTAAAATTCTATCTATGTTCCCACCAGCTAGCCGGTGGGGCACCAGCTGCCCAGTGGATGTAGGAAAAAAAATAGGATTCGTTTTTGGAAACCAGCATGCCGATATTACTATATATTTATTATACAGCCTTGTATACATATCCCAAGACCTTATAAAACTTATAGAAGGCCTCCTACTCACAAAGAAACATTGATATTGGATAAATACACATTTTTCAACAACATTTACATGGGACCATACTATAGTGAAGTTTGGGATCTAACAATGGAAACGAATTAGCAATGTGGATAATATTTTTATATTAGAAACAAGTTTGTAGTGTAAGTAATAAAAAACAAAGAGATTAATTTACATAGAAAAAATTAAGTGAAATATATTGAAATAATATATATTATATAAAATTGATATGGATGAAATAAATTTAATAGGATCTTAATGAATAAGTGAAAATTCACATGGTGATAGTTTATTATAACCAAACTACACTTGACTTAAGAAATAATATGATACAACATTATTATAAAATAAAAATAGAAATTCCAAATAGTTTTATCAAATAAAATTTATTCAAAAACATTTTATTGGTTGATCATATTAAAAAATATGATCAAGTGACAAATATATTAAAAAACAACATAAAAAGCTATAATTTGAGAAACACTTTTTGGATCTTGGATTCTACCACATTTCATGAATTTAGTAAGTTTAAACAATATTTTCTCACTATATTTTATTATTAAATAATATGTATTCTCATGTATAAATTTTTTTTGGAATATCATTCATTGGGTTTTCTTTTAAAAGCGACGAAAATACTCAAATGTCACTCTCAAAGGCCAAAATTGTGAAAAAAATATAAAAATTAAATACATGTTATTAAAACTATGATTTTACATGAAGAGTATCATTGAGATATTTAGAGATATACATTATGGGTATTGTATGTGTGTTGAAATTAATTGTTATCATTTACCGTATTTATATATTTTATAGGTAATGGAATTTATTTTTAGAATCTTATAAATAGTTGGTATGATAAGCATATGAATCGTTCTTCTCAATTAATGTACTATACTAAACATGCCTCATGTAGTATAAGAGTTTATTGATGATATTTAATTAACCATTTTTAGATATGGATGAATTTTATCATTAAACATACATTAATTTGACAATTTCCAATGTTTTAATAATTAGGAATAAATATATAAGGGGATATTGTTTACATTATTTATAAAAAGTAAACAAAACATAGAGTATGTGGAAACCAATGTTGATACTGATGTATAAGATTTATGTTAATTTATAATTGGTTTCAAAGAAAATTTATTTCTATTTGGGTTAGTGTTTATTAAGTTGAAGAATATTAATATCTTTCAGTTGAGAAATTATCAAACTATATTGTTATATTGGTCATGATTAAATACTAATGCAATTTCATGAGTGAAATTTCCTAGTGTTGAGAATTTTCCTTAATATTTTGGATTTTATAGTATACAAATATAGATAATAAAACCAAGAAAATTTTAATAATAAAACCCATTTGATTGTATATGGTAGAATATTTAGAATGTTTTAGTTTAACTCTAATGGATATGTATAGAATCACCATGTCATTTAAATACATAGAATTATACTGATTTTTTTGTGTTACAGTATAGCTGGAGAAAAACATGTTTCATGATCTCATTTTTATATTTAAATGGTATTCTAAATAACATTTTAGTAATTTACTTAGGAATTTGATAATAGTGGATATTCCATGTCATTAAATTGATAACCACACCACAATTACAGAAAAATAATCATTTTAAAAATATTTGTTGTATTTTAATTGTAAGAATATATAAAAGATATCAGAGAATTTAATGTTATTTGAACCATTATTTTTTGAGTAAGTTGTTATCATGATGAACCATGTTGTGGTATAAAATAATAGTTTCATGGTTTTTTGGATGTTAGTTTGAATTAGAGATATCCATATCATCAAATTTTTAAATCTTTTATAACTTTAATAGTGGACCTAAATCGTCATCTATGGATGATTTTGATCATATTTAACTACATTTAGAATACAAAGAATGATGAGGATATCTGAATGACAGAAATAGATCATAATTATTTATGTTTGGTTTGAAAGATCAATAAAACTCTATATATAGATAGAAAATTTTAGAAGAATAATAAAACAATGTGTTAATCATGAGGCTTATGTTAAAAAAAAATAATTTTAGAGAGATCTGAGTCCATTATCACATGTTATTCTCTTAAATATTTTATAATTTTGAAGGAATACCGATTTTTTGTAATGATGAAAATCTAAATTTTCATGACCTTTCTAGTTTGGTATTTATTTTATAATGAAATTAGAATTGTATATTTTTATTTATAATATTTATGTAAACACCTTCCTAAATTCATGAGTATAAATTGAGGAAGTGGTTGTAATCGCTGATATTAGTAGTAACCTAAACTAATAAATTTCTAATCATAGTGAGTGAATTTATTAATTCAGGCACACTGAATAATTTTGTGTGTATTATACTTTTATTTTCCCATTAATAATTAAGGTCAAAACAAGTAGTAATATTCATATTCTTATTCTTTGATTTAATTGTTTAGTTTCAATAATTATGTGTTATTTCATAGAAATTTTAGGGTTCCTTTTTAACATGGGAAAAATATCTATGATAATTTATGCTCATTAATTATTTTTGAAATAAAATCTCACAGTTATTGTTTATAAATGATTAAAATTTTCCATATATTGTTTATTAGTTGATATTGAATACAATTTGAGAGTATTGTTTAAATCCATCAATTTTCATAGAAGTTTCATATATTGATTATAAAATTTATATTTTGATCTAATTTATATGATTATTATTTTTTATGATCCCTATTATATTTTAATATATATAATGGATTTTATATTTAATCTGGAATGATTAATTTGAGGGTCAAATGTATTGAAAAAAAAGACACATTAATTTTACACAACTGATTAGACTATTTACAAGGATTCTATTTTCGGGAATAACCAATATCTCAAATGACTTGAAAATTTTTAAATTAAATAAAAATATTTATTCTAAATTTTTTGAATATAATAATTATCTCATTTAATAAATATGTTACCCAACCAAACCCTAAAATATAGTCCAAAATTATTCACATATAATAAACACTATTAACTTATAGGACCGTATCTCAAAAAATATCAATCTAAATGGTATAAATTATTTTCTAATTAATTATAAGAGAATGGGAAATAATTTCATCAATTTTTGAATATTTATGAATAATTATTTTTAAAGGATAATTTTTTAGGAAACCAAAACATAGGAAAATGAAGTGTTTATTAGGATAGAAAAAAGTGTTTTGTATCTTATCTAGAACATTAGATAAAAGTGTTACATTATCTTAGAATTCCATAGGTAAATCATTCATAGGAATAAGAAATATTTTGTAGAAATATTTTTTTGAGAAATGGAGGCATGAGGTGTCAAAAAATATTACACATTCAATTGATAGTGTTGGAAGGAAAACCAACAACCCCTTTTTGTTATGAATTATACATCCAAATTAATTCAAATACATTAAAATTTCATAACATTAAATTATTATTTTCATGAAAAAATTTTGAGGAGTTGAAGTAAGAACATGATATACTCTTGTTTTATCTAGAAACCCCTCTCTTTCCTTTTTCTTTTTCTTCCTTGTTTTCATTTTTCATTCCTTTTTAAATTTTATCATTATTTAATGTTTTTTTAAATTAATGAAATTTGTGTTGTGCTATTAGAAAATAAATACATTCCTATAGTTGGAATTTATAATATAATATTAGATTTAGTTATTTTTTGAATACCTCTCCTTAGTCCCCTTTAAATTATATCACAAGTTTACTTCATTTAAATTTCATTTGTGTGTATGAGTTGGATTAGTTATTCTCTCTCTTTATATTATTCCTTTTATTTTAATATTTGTATCTTCTAACCATATTTATGGATGTGTGGGTCACATTTTCAGTGTGTTTTATGTTAGGGATGATATATTTATTGATATAAACCATGATTCATGATTATTAAATTAACATTGTGTTCCTTAATATAATTTTTCATGTATCATTGATATATTTGATGTAATTTGATGGTTTCATGGATTATTGAAACTCTTGAAATAGAGGGGTTCATGAAATACTAATCCATTTTTCAACTTTGTCTTTTCATGTATGGAAGATCAAGTTGAGGATTAGATTATAATTAAAACATTACATAAATTCAACAATACACATATCATTTTTAATGTCATTTTGACATGATATTTTTATTTTTTTAAATGAAATTAATATTATAATATTTTAATATTTATACTCAACTCCACCCATATTAAATATTTTCGATCAAATTTATTTCATGTATCATTTAATTTATATTCTGTGAACATTAAATCCCATTTTCATGTGTAATAAAAATAATGTTATTAAAATTATTTTGTACCATTGTTTTGTATTCATCCAGAGTGATGTGATACATGTTATAGTATATTATTATAAATTTGGTGATACATAGGTGAAAATATACATATATTAAATTGACTGAGTGTTTTTTTGGAAAGAATTTTTTTCCTTGATTCACGCCCACTTAAGATTTTAATACCATAATAAGTACCTTTTTTCAAATTCTTGTGGAAATAAAAATTTTATCAACTGCAAAAATAAATCATTAAAAAAGTTATTGTTCATATAGACACAAATGAATAATGATCCCTAATGATCTCTCACTAATGATATTTAGCAAAAAAAATTATATATGATTATACTATCATCAACAACTTTTAGATATTCCTACTAATCTATTTTTTTAATAAAATTAATATTGGAATTATTGAAAACAAATGGTGGTTATTATATTTTAATTATCTACATTCAATGAAAATTAAATTTCCCTTTACATTTTGGGAGAATGTTTCTTTGTTTTCAACTATAAGTGAGTATTATTTTCAACGGAGTGATATGTTTTTTAAGGTGTTTGGAGATTCCCTAGAGTTGATGGAAGATGTTTTAATGTTATTTATGATAAATATTGATGTTTTATTTTGAGTCAATACCATGTCTAAGACAAAGACATTGAATTAGTAAAATACATACTTGAATAGAGTAAGTCCTTGAGTTTTTATGTGTTATTTTCAACTATGAAATGAAAATCTATAAAAGTTACAAGACCTCAAATGAGTCTTTTAGGACTTCATAATAGTCAGATCTACATATAAAAGAGTAAATATTGAGTTAATAAGATTACCAATTGAGTACATAAGTGTTGTCTCCAACTTCAAAAAAGTAACTTTTAATTTCAGATGTGTAACTCATACATAAAAAAGTAATGGGGCATTTGGAAGAGTAAGTCCTGAACATTGTTAGAGTTAGTACATAGTGATAAATTAGAAACTAGGAGATAAAATCATTTAATTATTCCCTAAAAGTTTAATTCAAAAATATCATAAGCTCTATTAGGGTAAGTGATTCAGGCTATGATTCAAGGAAAATTGAAAAATAATTGAATGGATTTTTATGAAGATTAAATGAGAGGGTCATGGGGTAATTTTCTTGGTGGTTTGAATTCAAATATTTGAAATGGATACCCATGGTCAATGTTAAAAAAATTAGTATATTTCTTATGACTTATATTCAGGGAAATATCTATAAAATTTATTGAAATATTTCTTAAAAATGGAAAGTAATTATAAAAACTGAAAAATAAGATAAATTGGATGTTTTGAAATTAATAGAAGAGTTTCATGGCCTAATATGCTGAATATCATCTACATAAAAGAAGTAATAATGATGAATAATATGAATTACTCTCCATCTAATAATTCTGAAGAGGTTAAGGAAAGGCGATTATTTTTTTGAATCCCATGTGCATGTTTTTGAGGAGAAGAAGATATTTTTATATATGTTTTCTCTCATGTGTAAAAAAATCATCCTGATGAACTATGAGAGGAATACTGATCTGTTGAGGTCGCTCTAATATATTTAAATTTTTTTAAATCTTCCAATATGAAAATATATTATTTAAGTTTGAAGCATACAATTTTGATTTAAATATTTGAATCAATCTTGAGAGAGGATAATGAATCATGTAGTACTGGTGGTTCAAGTCAAAATAACACCATATACAATTTGTGGAATGTGGATGATACCTTCCCATTTTGAGAAGCGGATAGTACTTTTTAAAAACTTATAAGTTACTTTTATAACATTTATTTCACTATAATTTATAGTAATAATAAAATCTACGTCCTAATATGATTTTGGACATAGAAACGAGTAGGCTCTCACACTGAAGTTGAACTTTTAAAAAATTTCTCATTTCTTGTTTGGTCATTTAATTTGTTATTACGAGTGAGGTAGTGATTCTTGAGAGAGAATCGTGACTTTAACCATTTGAAAGGGTTAAATTAAAAAAATGAATTTTTGAAATTGGTTATATTTTTCACAACCTCCCTAACGATACCTTAACAGATATGGGAACTGTAATATTTTTTAATGCCTCATGTTTTTTAATATTTATATAATTTCAATCACTACTAAAAATGTATTAAAATTATAAAAATAATAAAATATTATAATATAAATAATTTTCTCAAATATTAAATAATATATAATAATTTGTCAAACAAACAAACACTAAATTTAAAATAGTGAAGACCCGTTTACTACTTCCCTTAAATAATATGTCATACAATTACGCTAAAAATCCAACTATGTTGAATTATACAAAATAAAATAAGAAAAAAGATATATAAAATTTCAAACCTTTTGGTCATATATATTAAAAATTTACAAAAAATAATTAAATTCTATCATATTGATCACATATGATGTTGGATTATTTCAAGATTGTTTTATTGGTTAATAATGACTCAAAAAATTTCTATGAAAGATTGATCTCATTTTTTTATGTTTTTCTGACACATAGAAAATATTATTATTTATTAGATGGTGATTGTAATATTTTTTAGAAACCAATGCATTTGATTTAAACATGGGTCATTCTTATATATCATAAATTACATAAGAATCATTATCATAAATTTCACTATCAAATAGAACTCATTTGGTCCTTTTTTAACATTTTATTCTTGTTTCATAGTTAGAAATGAATTTTAATTCAGTGGGAATAAATTTTTCATTATAAACAAATCAAATTTGTAAATCATTCATTATTAATTATTATATTATTAAAATTAATTGAGAACCACCTTTATAAATTTTCTAGAAAACTGACCGCGTTAACACATTTTTATCATTTTACATTCATTTTAAAGTAAAAAAAATCAATCCCTAAATGAACCTTTTGGTTATATTTTTTACCTAAAACATAAAAATCATGATTTGATTCTTTTAACATGTCAAAAATAATTTGAGTATTTGTTTCCAAAATTTTCAGGAAAAAATTTATAATTTTTATGTTTTAATACATCTTTCACTAGTTTCACATTTAAAAAGGAATATTAACCATTAAAAGACACTCTCAATAATTTCGATCATGTCAAATATTATATTGATGTGTTATCTATTTCTACAGGTAAGAATGACTATGGAATCATTTTTTTGAAACATTACAAGAAAACTGGCCATTTGAGCATGGATTTGATTATTTTATACTCAATCATTAATTAAAAATAATAATATTAATGCTTAAATAGTTCTTTGGATAATTTTGATTATCTAATATTTCATATTCATATGCTAATTATTTGTATAAGTCAAATAAAAATATAAAAACATTTCACTATTTTTTTAGATAATAATAGATCATTCTCTTTTTTAAATGTTTTATACTCATTTCAAATTTAAAAAGGAATATAAATCCTTAAAAAAAATATGATCATTTTGAGTTCTATAAATATTATATACATGAAATTTTTATTTCCCACTGCTGTAGATATGTCATTTATCAGTGCTAGAAATATATTCCATCAATTATAAAAAAGATATTATGTTTTAAGCACTTTTAAAATATAAAATATTTTATTAGTGTTAAAAATAATGTTTATAAAAGTAACATTATTCAAAATTAAAAAAAAGGAACTGATCAAGGGAATCCTTTATTGGTTTTAATTTAGGGCTGATAAAGGGGGAACTTTATCAATATGTTATTTAGTATTTATTAGAGACCATTTACCTATAATTTTTTAGTATTGATAATGTGAACATTTATCAACACTATTTTATTCTTTGAAAAAATCCAAGCTACAACACAATGGTACTGAAATTATATCACACTATAACAAAAAATATAACAGTAAATTTAAATTAAATATTTATCACATTAAAAAAATACTATATAAAGATTACATAGATTTCAAACATTGGTATGTATAATTAAATTGGGATGTCGGATTTATCACAATCATCATCAAATTTAAAATCATTAATGTTCTTAGAGTGCCCAGATCAATGTAAATCACTAAGAGGAGGAGGGTGTGAATCAGTTATCCCTTTAAATATTTTTACTAATAGATTATTTTCAAATAATCCTCTATGGCTGGTTAAAGCCTCGATCCACTCTTATTGTGTCTCTCTGCCTTACCTCGAATGATGTTATAAATGTTAAGATACTAAACATAATGGTTTACAAGGATTGGTTCGAATACATACGTCTTAATGTGTTGGTTATTCTCCGCAAAACAGATTCTCAACTATAGTTCAGTCAGTAATTACAATGGTTGATACAGAGTCACACTTCATGTCTCTTCTATCCCATAAGAGGTTCTTTATACTACTTCACAAAGTGTTTCCTGAGTCCTACTGGCCTAATTTAGAGTCCCACTAAATACTTCTTCCACTTTTATTTCACAAGATATAGTTCTTGATTCACTATGGATGGATCTTCTGATCTTCCCTCATGAGATTATTGAATCACACTTGCTTTTTAATCTCTCCATGAATCTTCAACATTCTTTGGTATGGTCTGTTGACCTTTCAAAAATACTCTTATCACTTGAGTTGATCATTTTTCAGTCTCAATAATGCTTAAGATATTATTCCTTCTTCTCATGAAGAAACAACCTCACTAAGATGTGGGCTAATGTTTCACACAACATCTTCAAGAATATAATATTCATGAATGATCTTGAACAATATCAGCACTTCCTCTCTTATTGGATTTTCAAACACTATAAACTCAGATAAATATATTCTTTAACTATGTATGGATTCAGTCTCATTTCTCATCTACTTCATGCATGGATTCCATGGGATTAAATACCACTTGTATTTGGATATCTTAATTTATTTTTCTTTAGTTAAATAACTGAATGCACTTAAACTCCTCCTTGTTTTCTTTGTAAGAATCACATACAATTATGTGATTATTCAAACACATAGAATCAGCTCACTTGGAATAATATGAATTTATTATGCTTCATGCATCATTTTTATTGCATTGAATCTTCTTTTTTACACATGTGCTCTATCAATATTTATTCTTATTTTAAGTGTCTTCTCATGTTCTTATATATGCTTGCATGAAAAATTTATTTCTTCTCTAGTTCTTGTGTGAAAACCCCAACAGGTATGATTGATGGAGCACACACAATTCCTTTTTCTTTTTCTCACTTATTATCACACATACTCTTTTTCATTGGTTCTTCTCTCACAAACTCTAGTTTAGGTTCAATATATTTTTTTGTTTATTCAAATCCGAATGGGTTTATGTCATGTGTGTGATATTCCTCTTTCTTCCTCCTAAAAATGTTCACACACAATCCTCTATAGATTTTCGATCTTATTCAAACCCGAATCGGTGTGTTCAATGCATGGTTTGTTCTTTTACCCATGGGATTCTCAACTCATGAATATGCTTGAATTTTCATCATGGATATATTATCCAACCTCCATTAGGAATACATGAGGACCCGAGTTTCTTTTGTTTCTTCAAATATAACACAAAAAATATTTGGCCTTCATGAAACCACCATATTTACTATTCTTACCCCTGAAAAATAGTATATAAAGATATATGGACAGAAGGGATTTTATCTTTGTGAAAAGAAGTGGGAACTCATTCTTCATTACACCCACAGTTTGTGTGTGTATCCTTCATAGAACCAAGAGGGTTTGTGGGTTCTGTCTTTGTGGATTACAGTAACGGTTTAAGTGCATTAGTTGTGTACAAATAGGATTCTCCTCACAAAGACACAACAATTGATCAAATGAAACTATCACGTGCTCATGGGTTTCTTCACATTGGGGTGAAGTTCTTCATTGCAGGAAAACTTCAATATTTCATAGCACATGTTGATGACATGTGGTTCTTCTTCTTCACGTAATTGGGATACACAAAAACATTCCCCACGTAGCAAGTCTTAGTGGATCTCTTTTGTTGAGTGCTTTGTTTCCTAGGGAAATGGGAGATTTATCTCAATGTTCTCGACAACTAAGACTTGATCTATAGATCTGTATTTATAGGCAAGTATCACTGTAAAAATTTTCATGAGATACCATGTAATTCAAGACTTTCAATAGCCAAGATCTTTAGCTTTGAATATTTTCAAATGTGGGACAGAGATATGCACAAATATCAATTGTTTCCTTTTCAACCGCAAGCTCCTTCTTTCTCAGTGATTATTATATTCTCATTCATTCATTTTCAAAAATATTCAAATAATCTCTCGGATGCATCAAGCTTCATGATGTGCCCTCACAACTCCATTTTCTTCGTCGACGTACTATCTCTTAATTTCGGTGCATCCATGAAAATTAAATTCCATGCATGTGTCTGTTACATCCAAACGATTATTGTGGGATTGAAATGAGCTCGAACGATGCCCAGAGTGATGATATCTTAGTTCGTCTCCAGTACTGGCTCGCGGGAGGAGCTCGAGTTTTCCGGAGGATGAATAAGACCTTGATGGAGAGATCGGATGGAACTAGTTCAAACATGAACCGTGGAGATCAGATGGACGACCTTGATTCAAACATGGGATGCTAGATGGAGTTTGAGGATGAGATCAGGCATGTGATCAGATCGATGGTGCGGATCGCATCCACGTTTTTTAAAATTTAATCCCACATCGAAACATTTCCAGGTTTTCCGAATCTTTAAATAACTATACACTACGACAATCGCACAAAATTCTTCTCTCTCCCTAAACATCATCACCTCGTACCATGTTCACCCTACGAGCGCATTCATAGCACCCTCTATGCTCCTTGGGCATACACTTAGTTCCCACTATGCATTCTAGTGCATGGTTTGATCACCATGCACACACCTTTGGGCCTATACATGACCTGTTCACACCATGCCTCATGCGGCGAGGGCCTTTAGGGCTTCCATCAGGTGTGGTTGATCCCTTGGTTCCTGCATGTGGATGAGGCCATCAACTCGAATCCTTGGTTTTCCCCATATTTCTTAATGTAAATCCATATATACATGGTTTAAAACAAATTAATAATACAATACTAATTCATGACTACCATATTCATTGAATGCTCATGCATCGACACTTAGTGGCTTCCACACTATGCCCTTCCTCCATTCATCTACATATTCAAACATCATCCATCTTTTCTTTTTGGAATAAAAAATCCAAGATCTGTATTATTACTTTAATCAAATAATATATTATGCATGGATCATTTCTTCATTCCTCATGCATTTAATTCATAATGAAAGGTACTATTTGATTTATAACCTTCGTCCAATTAGATGTCATTGGATGGATCTTCAAATCATTATCCACTTAGTGACTATGGATTGATCTTCTTTCTCCTCGTGTAATTGAGTATTTCATGGACTTCTACAAGTGTTGTGATAATGTATCACCATGATACAAGTCATGGAATATAGGACCAGTTATACAATCGTCAAATTAATATCATCATAGAGAATTGATCAAGTGTAATATTCAATGCTTTGAATCAACAAAAATTCTTCCAGGCTTCACCAACTTCTTCATCAATACCATTCATTCACATATTGAATTCTCATTAACAACTTATTGAAATCTTATTGACAAAAAATGAAATGCAATGATAAAAAATCTCCCATTTTTATTTTTTTTTCAATATAACTTTATCACACTCTGAATGGGTCAATACGTGTGCCAAACGTTTCTCCCACTTGATGGAAACGAAATGCAAAGGTGTAGTTGGGTCATTTCAAAACATGTTCTCCTCCCTTTGAATAATATCTTCTTGATGTTTTCTTATAGAAAGGGATTATGTCACATGGTTCGCTTAGTAAAGATCCTTTAGGTAATCAACTCTAAGTCTACTTGGGCTATCCTAGTGTAGAAAATAAGGGAGATGTGACCAAGGTTTTCAAATGATGTCCATAAACAACAATATATGTGAAATCAAGATCTGATTGTATCAAATCATATCCCAGCAGTTGGAAATAGTCATATTTATCAATGAAATTCTAAATCCTACACATACTTCACCAAACTTATTAAAATGTTCATGTTTAATGATAAATCCCCCCTTTCATCCCATCTTTTCATAAATCAAGCACTCCCCCATAATTCACATGACAAATAAAATTATGAATAAGCGATGGAAGTGTGATTGGAATACCTCAACTTCAACTTCCTGAGATGATATGAATTTCAAGGTTTGGGTTGACATATCCCTTGATATCATCTTCTTCATTTTTATTTCTCCCCCTCAAGGAGGCAGTCCCTTTGATTTGGCTTGGTGGAAAATAATCATCATATGATCTTCAAGATATTCAAATTGAAAATATCCTACTGTGGATCAATTCAAATAATCATCAAATCGTGAATAATTATTCTAACATGTAGTTATCCACTTTTTTCATTAAATTCTCATTTTTATAATGACCTTAATCTTCAATTCCCTACAATGTAATCACATGTATATGACAAAAATTCAAGGGAATAATATCGAACACTTGTGCTATTCGTAATAGAATAAATAGGGTTGATATTTATATCTCAACCCAAGACTCCTTTCCTTTCATCTCTAAAGTGTTTGTTACTCTTCATGATGGTGTTTCCTCTCCATTTGACATTTTGATATTTTTTTGTCATCATGGACCCTTTACTTCCTTTTTCCTTCAACTGATGTGGATTATTTGTCTTTACTTTTTCCATTAGTGAAGTAGTTTCCACTGGTGCATGTTATTCAAATTTCAGAATCTCCATCTGTCCTGGTAAAATAGTTATAAATATGTTTGCATGATGTTCAGCCTTCTTTAACCTCCCTCGCAGTAGTTGTGAGACACTTCGATGATCATGTTCTACCAAACTCCAATGAAACTCTACTTATCCTTCATGTAAAATGACTTTTTTCCCATTTTCTATATCTTTATCTAGTGATTCATTTTCATCCCTTTGTAGTTCTCCAGAAATCAACAATTTATTAAGAAAGACAACTAAAAACTCATTCTTAACATCTTCTTGATTTGGAGAATCCACATAGATTTTTAATTATCTTCAAGTTTCCTTTGATATGAATCTTATTAAAATGATTTTTAGGAATGTATTTTGTGATATCATCTTCTTCTAGATTGATTCTCCATTTAGTTTCAGCTTTATTCCATTCATTTCTAAGGCTTGTTTACAGTGATGCATTGTATACCCTTTCATTCCACAATAGAAGCATCTTTTTTTGGTTGAGATGAAATTCTTGGAATCCGGTTTGAACTTCTTCATGGGAATAATTGCATTCATTGTTTTATAGAATTCATTGTTTTGCATATTCCCAATGGAAGACTTTTCAACTATTCTTCTTTTATCTTACATTTGTAGCGGTCTATGTTTCTTATCAACATATGCATGATTCCTGGTGGAACTAAAATTTTATTCATGATAATTGTGACCACCCCAATTTCACATAACACATAAGTCATTATGATATTCAAATCTATTCATAGTAGACAGATTCTTCTTCATCAGTGCATTCTTCCTTAGCATTGCATGTTTCTTTATTTCATCACATCTACTGTCCATTAATGTATTCCTTCCAAAATTTTTATACACTGGCATATTATTCCATCAATCACTGGACTAATCCCAAAACATCCCACAACACGAAAAATTTCATACAAATCATCTTCTTTTTATTCTATTATTTATCTAGCTAGATTCAATACTTTGTTGTTTATGGAATTGTATTTCATTCTTTGGAGTATCCACTTGGGGGGATGTTCTTCTTTATCATACTAGTATCCATCATTGAAATATTTATGGATGTATTAACATCTTTATCAACCAACATCTTACTAGATTTTATCTCTAAACCTGTACATTAATATGCAACTGCATTAGTAGAAATAGAAATAATTGGGTTATGGGATACCTTCTTCTTAGAGGATGTTTCCATTGGATTAGAGGATTATATGATGTTCCTTTTTGAATCATATTCCTCAATGAAAACATGAGTGGAATCATCTATTCTTTCATCTATTTGGGATGTTCTATCTTGGAGTGATTGTTGATTTTTAAATTTCACCTCCTTCTCTAAACACTTCATGTTCAAGGAGTTATTTTCAAACTCAAATGATCTCATCTTACATTACCAATTATCCTTGAGATTTAACAAATTATATCCTTGCATATTTCATAATTCATACAAATTGTTGACATTCTCCTTTATCTTGTTATATTTTTCTTCTAGTTGAGAAGCTTTGACAATCGTAGGAAATTTCTATAACTTTTCAAATGTTTGAAAAGATTTTATGAATACAATCTCAAAGAATTATTTCTCACAAATACTTTTGTTCAATTATTTAGTATCTCGATCATGTATTTCGTTTCATAGAGAAATATTTTATTCCTTTTCATTAACTAGTTCGGTGAGAGTGTTGGATATGCCAACCCTTTTAGTCAATGCTTCTTACATGGCATTAACTTATTTTTCTAGCAGTAATTTTTCATTTTTAATAGCACTAATTCATGAAGCAACGTGTCTTGAAACATCTCTAAGGACATTATTTTGATTATCTTTGAGTGCAGTCTGAAGATCACTAATTGATATATCATTATCATAGATTGAACATGATTCATTAGAAGAATCAAAATAATAAAAAAATTATCACATGTTTTACGTTTAATATTACCTTTAGTAGAAGGTGTCTCCCCATTATTAATAATCTTCTTCTTCATATTCCTTACATGTTTCTTATTTATGTTCTTTTGAGTCGTAAAGGATATCTCTATTTGAGTTTTTTCACTCATATCCTCAAATCTACAATTCATAAATACTCCCTTAGATATTTTAGAGGTAACCTTCAATCTGATACCAATTGATGTTCCCAGATCAGTGTGAGTCACTAAGAGTGAGAGTGTTGAATCATTGATCCCATTAAATATTTTTACTAAATGATTATTTTCAATTAAAACTCTATGGCTGGTTAAATCCTTGATCCACTCTTCTTGTGTCTCTCTTCCTAAACTCTAGTGATGCTAAAAATGTGAAGTCACTGAACAAAATGATTTACAAAGTATAGTTCAAAGACCTACTCCTTAGTATGTTGGTTATTTTATCCAACACAGAATCTCCATAATAATTCTATTAGTGATTATAATGGTCTATAAATATTCACTTTCTATCACTCATGAATCCCACTTGAGTTTCTTTATACTGCTTCCCACAATGTTACCAGTGTCCCACTGGCCAGCTTCAGAATCCCACTGAAGACTTATTCCTCCTATCTTCCACAAGAGATGATTCTATATTCACTATGGATGGATCTTCTAATCTTCCCTCGTGAGATTTCTAAATCTCACTTTCTCGTGAATCCCTTCATGAATTTTCAATAGCATTTGGTAAGGTCAGTTGTCCTTGCTCTATAACTTGGATCACTTTAGTTGATCAGTTCTTAGTCTCAATATTTCTCGAGAAATAATTTCCTATTCTGATGAAGACTCGACCTCACAAGAAGTGTTCCAATGTTGCACACAACTTCTTTAAGAATATAACATGAAATAATGACCTTTCACAATATCATCGCTATCTCTCTTCTTGGAATCTCAAACAATGTAAACTGAGATAAATATCATCTTTTACTCTTTTAGGATTCAGTCTCAATTCTCATCTACATCATGCACGGATATCTTGGGATCCAATAAATATTGTATTTGGAAATCTCAATTTATTCTTGTTTAGTGAAATAATTGAATGCACTTAAATATCACCATGTTTTCTGGGAATGAATCACATAAACTTATGTGATTATTCAAACACTGAGGAATAGCTCACATGGCATCATTTTAATTGATTATGATTCTTTCATGAGTTTCATGTAATTTCATCTTATTGATTTCACATGTGCACTAACAATCTTGATTCTTCTTTTAAGCATCTTCAGGTATTCATTTGCATGCTTGCATGCACAATTTCTTTCAACTCTATTGGTTGTGTAAAAACCCCAATTGGTTTGACTATTTGATCACACACACTACATTTTTCTTTTTCCCAATTAATATCACAAACACTCTTTGTCTTTGGTTATATGCACACAAAACCATTATTTTATGTTCAATATAAGTTTTTTTTATTCAAATCTGAATGGGTTTAGTTCATGTGTGTTATCTTCCTCTTTATTCCTCCATCAAATGTGTACACACAATCCTCTCTTGATTTGGTCTCTTTTTCAAACCCAAATGGTTGTGTTCAATGTATGAATTCTTCTAGGAGACTTGGGTGTCTCAATTAAGGAATATGCATGCATGTTCATCATGCATGCATTCCCCATCCTCCTTTATGAATACACGAGGACTCGGGTTTCTTTTTTCATCCTATAAAACACACAAAAGCTTCAACTTTCATGAAAATGCCTTCTTCTTCAAATACTAACCCCTAGAAAACATTATATATATATATATGGACAGAGAGGTGTTCTTATTTGTGAAAAATGAGGGCACACATTCTCCCTCATGCCCACAGTTCCCATGGGTCTCCTTCACATAACCAAGAAGTTTCTTGGGTTCTATCTTCATGGAGTACAACAAGGATGCAAGTGAACCAGTTTTGTACACATAGGCTTTTCCTCACAAAGGAATGGTGAGGGTTCAAATGAACATGTCGCGTGCTCATGGGATTCTTTTCATAGGGGTGTAGTTCTTCTTCGCATGATAACATCGAGAATGTGTAGCACGTGTCGATTTTATGGAGTATTTATACTTCATCTAGCAGGGTTGTGTGTAACATTTCCATGTGTAGAAAGGTTTTGTGGAACTCCTTTGTGCAGTGCTTTGTTTCTTGGTGAAATGAGATATTTCTCTCATTGTTTTCATCAACCGAACCATGATCGAAGGATATATATTAATAGGCATGAATCACCATACATATCTGTGTGAGATGTCACATGATTCAAAACATTCAATAGCAGGGATCTTTGGCGTTGAATTTTTTAAACATGGGAGAGAGATATGCACATCTCTCATTTGTTTCCGTTTCATCCATGGGATTCTTCTTTCTCGGTGATTATTATCCTATTCTTCATTCATTTTTTAACACATGTAAATTATCTATTGAATACCTCGAGATTTAGGACGTGGCCTCACAACTTTATTTTCTTCTTCCACATATTATCTCTTTATTTTGATGAATTCATGAAAATGAAATAACAAGCATGTGTTTGTTACATCTTAATGATCACTGTGTGCTTGAAATGAGATCAAATAATGCTCGGAGTGATGAGATCTTCATCAGGATTAAGTACTTCTTCATAGGTGGAGCTTGGTGTTTGGAGGTTGAAGAAAACATTGGTGGAGAGATTGGACTCTGCCAGTTCAAACCTGAACCGAATAGATCATATTGATGAGGTTTATTAGAACCAAGGATGCCAGATAGAGTGTGTAGTTGAGATCAAGCATAGGATCAGATGGGCGGTGTGGATCGTGTAACGACCTATTTCCAGAAGCCGCCCAGAGGCACTCCATACCTGGTTGGTCACATGGCCACAAGGTCATTTCCCTGAATGCCAGAGGCTGCCGACTAGCATTGAGGGCCTTGGGTGTGATAGTGGAGAAATTATGACCTCATTCACAGAGTAACATAGTGGAAGTAACATAGATATGAAATAGAGGAATAAGTAAAAATAAATACAAAAAGAAACAACAGAAGATGAGAAATAATAAAATAGAGCACACATATAAATATAAATGATGCATGATACATATGTCTAGGAATTCAGCCAAAAAAATCACAATGATGGAATATAAACAGTACTAAACCAATTACAAAAGAAATGCAGATGACCCCTCCTCAGCATTGCAAGACTCAGCTTTTTTCCATGCTCTCTATCTCCACAGCACTCAAGTACCTGAAGTAGAAGGGTGCTTGCCCTTATCTATACCTGCAACAATATAATCTGTTTGGAAAAAAAGAATGGCCCAAACAGAGTGTGAGACTAAATCCCAGTAGGTAACCAACACAAGATCTATACCTATAAGTTAGGGAATATATTGCAGGTAATAAACCAAATAAGTCCGTAAACAAGTACTCAGTAGAAACCAATCGTACAGTTTCAAAAAATTCATTTTCATATATCAAGTAAATAACTATCAAGAAAAAAAATACAAATCTGTAACCCTCTGAGATGTTCTCATAGCCTATCCCTTCTGGTCCTACCTAGCAAAACAAGAAACCCTCTGCGAATCACACACAATCTACCACTATTGTTCAAATAACTAGGATATTACAAAGACTCTCTAAGGAATCTCACACAAACAATTCCCCTTTATAGTCATAAGTGATAAAGACTCTCTGAAGAAACTCACATGGTCAATTACACATATAGTCAAAAGTGATAAAGACACTCTGAGGATGCTCACATAGTCAATTCCTTTTATAGTCTACTACACCAGGTTCTCACAGCCCTGTGTAAGTTAAACAAGTACATCAATTCAATGTATCCAAAGTAAACCTCATGAAATACTTGGTTAAATAGTATACAACATATCAAGCATGTCAAATAATTAATCACTCCATCCTACAGTACTAGGAATGGGAATATTAATGAAGGAGAATAGGATATACAAGACCAAACGGTCATAAATAGAACATTCATTGGAAACCACTTCCAATGTTTTGAAATCAACCTTATTCACATTGAATTAACCTCTACTCAAGTATACAAGCATGGCAGGTAATTTAGAGGGTTAAAACGGTAAACTCCCAATATCATGTTTATGGATGTTGGACAAAATTGAACATATTAATCAATGAATTTCAATTTAAAGTCACAAAACACCTACCTCAGTGTTGGGAGATCGCTATATGTGAACATCAAACATTGAATCACCCACGAACACCATAGATCTACAATACTGTCTAAAAAATTAAATTAAAAATAACTTGAGAAGGAGGAGGAATCATGAAACTATGCTCTATAAGAAGTAATAGCTTATCGAGGTGATCCCAACATAATCGACGGTGGTTGAATCCGAGATTAGATGCTCGCTCGGGGGCTTGGAGAAGTATCATGTTCGTACGAGTGCTCTCAGATGAAATTGGTCAAGAATAAGGCCATTCTGGCAATTAGACGTGACCTCGGTATGTTTAATGAAAAAAATTACACGGTGTGTACATATGAAGTTCACAGTTTGTACTTTCCCTTACCGAGACCTTATTTCGGTGGCCTCCAGGTCACCACACATGGTCATGTGCAAGGCCACTACACGGCTATCACACGGCTACCTGCTGTAACCGAGTACATGGCGTGTACTCATAATGTACACAACGTTTACTAATAAATCACATGGTGTGTACATCAAAATTTTCTAGAAATTATTTTTTTCTAAAAAACGACCTGAAAAGGAAAAAATACATGAAAAGAAGATCTGAGTTTTTATAATCTTCACCCCTTAATGAAATTTGTCCCCAAATTTCTCTAGAAAGGTTGCGTATAAGAAGAAACCCCGAACAGCTCTAGGAAATGTGATTGAAAATCGACATCCCTCTCATGAGTCTTGTCTTGTAAACTCATGTGCTTTTATAGCACTCATTCTAGAGGAACAAACTGGCCATGGAGAACCTTCACACATCGATCAACAGTCCAGATTGGATTCTCTTCAAAAGATGCATTCACTTACAACTCAAACTCCTCGGGTAGGAAGACATGAGATTGGTCTTAGAAGTAACGTCAATGTGGAGAAACATGGAAGACGTCGTGCATAGACTGGTACATCACTGGTAACTGAAACTGATAGGTAAATGGACCAACTCTCTCCAACACCCCAAATGGCCCGACATACCTCGGTGAATGCATACCTGGTCTCTTAATCCTTTTGCGCCCCAGCCTCAGTGTGACAACATGAAAACCTGATCCCCAGTCTCAAACTACAGTGGTATTCTTTTCTGATCAATTTATGATTTATGTTGAGACTGTGTGGTAGCCATCCTCTTCTGAATCAACTCATTCTGATTTGTGGTCTCTTGAACAAGATGAGGTCCCATCATAATTACCTCTCCTACCTCCAGCAAACATAAGGGTGATGGGCATGACCTACCATAAAAATAATCATAAGGTGACATCTGAATAGTTTCATGAAAACTATTATTATAGGAAAACTCCACAAGAAAAATGTGTTTCTCCCATGAACCTCCAAAATCCAGGATGCATGCTCTAAGCATATCCACAAGCACCTGAATCATACGCTCGGACATGCCATTTTCTGAGGGTGGTAAGCTGTTCTCAAAATTATGAGTGTACCCTAACCCTTCTAAATCACCTTCCCGACCCAAGAATTAAAACATGCAACTCTTTTTGAATCAACAGATTGTGGAACCCCATGTAGACATACAATCTCTCGGATGTACAACATCCCAAGCTCATCAACCCTAATGGTCTCCTTAATCAGAATGAAGTGAGAAACCATCATGAGTCTATCAATGACGACCCATAGTGCATCATTCCCTCAAGGAGACCTCGACAACCCTATCACAAAATCCATCAATACATCATTTCACTTCCACTCGAAAATGGGTAACTACTGAAAAATACCTGCTGGTCATTGATGCTCCACCTTCACTTGCTGATAGGTGGTACACTTCATGATGAAACCAGCAACTTCAATTTTCATACCAGACCACCAATACTGTTGGTTTAGATCATGATACATCTTTGGGACACCAAGATGAACTGCCCTAACTGAGGAATGGAATTCTCGCATCAGCTCCTCACGTATGTCTACTGGCACCCATATGCACCCCTGGAAATGAAATATATCATCCCCACCTTGGACAATTCAGGAATAAGGTCATCTCCTGACACACTTTCCCATAATAATAGGCCTTCAGAATCTGATAGCCACCTCATTCGCGCTCGATCAAGAAGAGTAAAGGTAACAGCCATAGAAGAAATAAAAGTCTGCCATGTCTGTCATGAACCTCCAAATGCATCTCAGAGAATAGTGCCATAAGCTTCCACTAACTACTGGCCTCCTGAGCTTCCTATATATGAGTCC
The DNA here is from genome assembly GCA_963277665.1 of Viscum album. Lineage (NCBI taxonomy): Eukaryota > Viridiplantae > Streptophyta > Magnoliopsida > Santalales > Viscaceae > Viscum > Viscum album. The sequence goes on along the minus strand of OY728141.1, from coordinate 1,016,623,596 downwards.
TCATGCTCCGTGAAGTAGCCATTGCATTACCTTTCCCAGGCATATAGGCATGCTCAATGTCAAATGACTGATGGTACTCAACCCACCTTTATTGTCTCAAATTCAGGTCACGTTGAGTGAATATTTACTTGAGGCTTTCATGGTCAGTGAAACCCACAATATTTTCTCCCAGAATATAATGTCTCCAACATCGTAAAGCATGAACAACTTCCACCAACTCGAGATCGTGCATTGGGTAATTTCTCTCGTGTGGCCGCAACTACCTAGACCCATATGCAACGACTCCTTCCCCCTGCATAAGCATAGCTCCCAGCCCCATACATGAAGCATGAAATTAAATATTATAGTTCTTTCCTGGCTCTATAGAGACTAGTATTGGTGCTAATGTCAATCTCCCTTTCACCTCTTGATAGGCAGACTCATAAGAATCTGACCACAAGAACATCACACCTTTCTTAGTCTGATCTTTCAGTGGTGCTGCTAATCTTGAAAAGTCATGAATGAGGCATTTGTAGTAACTAGAAATCCATAGAAAACTTTTTACCTCAAAAAATTTCTTCGATTTCTCCCAGGAAACTACTTCTCTCACTTTCTCTAGGTCGATTGATACTCCTGAATCTGAGATAACATGACCCAGGAAGTGAATCTCACCCATCCAAAAGTGGCATTTTTGGAACGCAGCATATAACATATTCTCTATCAGTGTACTCAAAATGATTTCATGATGGGTATCACGGTCGTTTCGAGTGTGAGAGTACACCAAAATTTCACCCACAAAGACCACCACAAAAGAATCCAATTATGGATGGGACACTCGGTTCATCAGTTACATGAAGACTATAGGCACATTCATGAGACCAAATGGAAAAACGACATATTCATATAGACCAAACCTTCTAAAAAAACCATAAGAGGTATATCATATGGTCTAATGCACAAATGATGATAACTGGATCTCAAGTCAATCTTCGGGAACAATCGGGCTCCTTGAAGTTGATCAAGTAGATCATCAATCATCGGTAAGGGATATCTGTTCTAGACCATCAACTGGTTCGGCTTCTGATAATCCACACAATGCATGAGGGTACCATTTAACTTCTTTGCAAACAGGACAGGAGAACCCCACGGAGAAGTACTGGGCCAGATAAAAACCTTTCCTTGCAATCCCTCTAACTACTTCTTGAGATCTTACAACTCTGGTGTAGCCATACTATAAGGTGGAATGGACATCGGTGTCGCTCTTAGCACAAGCTCAATAGAAAAGTATACCTCATGCTTCAGAGGAAAACCTGAAAAGTCATCTAGAATGATATCCCTAAAATGATCCACCACTAGAGGAAAGTCTAACTCTGAAGTCCGAAGGTCATCCAGATATAGACAAGAAATATGGGTTGTAACTCCTCCCAACCCATGAGGCTTGGGTTTCACTATGCTCACCTAGACATCCCATTCTCTATTATGAAGAATCAATCCTCCCTCTGGGGACATAAAACTCACCCTTTAGTGATGGAAAATGAGAACTACCTAGAAGGGAACTAACCAGTCCTTCCTGAGAATTACGTCATAACATGTCATCTCTAGGACATATAGGTCCCATAAGAAGTGACACACACCAACCACTTGAGAGAACTCCTTAAACTAACGAACACTAGCCATTATAGTCCCCAATGGACTGTCTAGCGTCAAGATATATGATGAATAAAAGATGCAAAGCCCAAGGATCTCCACAACAACAATAACAGATATAAAGCTATTGAAAGCCCATGTATCAAAAATGGAAAAAGCTAAAACTAAGGAAACTATGATCATACTTGGAATTATAGAAGATCCAGGTTCCAGCTTCTACTAGGTCTGCTCCACTGCAAAAGTATGGCCTACATCACGACCTTGTGACCCTGCCTATCCACTCTAAGATGATCCACCTTGTTGTCACTGGAAGCCTGGGAACTGACTACCATGACCACGACCTCCACCTCAGCCTGAACGGTCAAATGAACTCTAGTTCCCATACTGGTGGGAAACTAGCAGTGCTTCTTCCGAATGAGGAGTCATAGCAGAACCCCTGTCACCTGCTGCTGATGAGAAGATCTGACAGAAGCACTTAAGATGACCCAATTTTCATAGGATCATCACTTCACTGGGTGTCTCGGGCAATGTGGCATCATATTCCTGCACTTCCTGCACTAACAGCACACCACCTTGATGCTAGAAGATGAATCTCGCCTACTGATATCTCCACGTGAAGTCTCCCTATGGTGATTCCCGGTACCAGCTGGTGGAGCACTAACCCTGGATTCTAAACCTCCCTGGCCCACATCTCCATTATTCCTCATATTATTCTCGGTGATCAGCGCTTGGTTGACTATAGAAGATACTGAAGTCAACCTGAATATGTTCACCTAAGATTAGATATCATGCCTGAGACTATCCTCAAACATCCGTGCAAGTAACAACTCATTTCTCCCTAAAAAGGGTGTAAAGCTCTAAATATGGGTGAAGCGAGAAGGGTACTCCATAACCGAAAGAGTACCATACTCCAGACTCCTGAACTCTTGGGGTTAATTGGCCCCCAAGGTCTCTGGATAGAAGTAGTCATATAATGTGATCTGAAACTCATCCCGAGATATATTTTGTTGGTGCCCCGCCTGTGAGATCACATCCCACCACCTCTTGACGGAGTCTTGAAGCATGTAGGTAGAGAGCTTGACCCTCCTCTCTGGAGGTATATCCAGATACTCTAAGAACGTCAACATAGATTCTGTCCATGACTCTGTAGCCTGGGGTCCATTGTACCATGAGAAATTGGGAGGATGCCACTGCTGAAGGACCCAAATCAATTCTACCATTGATGGGGTAGGAGGTGTCACTCCCTATATAATCTGCATCGTCCTCAAAAAGCCCTCCCTAAACAATGAATCAGCAATTATGTCAGTTATAACTGTTGGTTCCAAGACCAGAACAAATGGAGGATCTACCGGTAGTCCTTGATCATCCATATCCAGTGTCTGATCACCACCCAATAACTGGCGTACAACTAGAGGACGCCTCGGAGGAATGACTCTACAAGGTCAAGCACACACCTTATGTAAATATTGATAGGGACAGAAACCTAGAATTTTAAGATGAGAACAAGATAAATAAAGCATTTATGTTTTAAAAAACATGGATACAAAATGTTTATAATGCCACCATGGCATGTTCCCTTAAGCCTTTCACATGGGCATGTACTTCTGAAAAAACTGGTCCTATAACACCCCATACACATGGAGTGTTGTTCTAAAACATGACATGTACCTTACTTCTATTCCCATAACCGAGTTCCTCTATACTTCTATGCTACACGGTTCACCTAGAATAAGACTACACCATGAGTTATCTCCAGACATGGCATGTACAAGACGAGCTTCACCGACCTGTGTTGTTAGTGACACGTCCTGATACATGGCTCACACTACACAATGTGTTTATTCTAGGCACGACGTGTATAAGAAGAGACTAAAATTACCCATGTTGTTAGTGACAAGGCCAATCACATGTTTCTAGAATATGGCGTGTACATCCGGTACACTGCGTATCCTACCAAGATTCCATACCCAGTGTCACTACCCACACAGTATGAGACACAGTTATATACTACGCAGCATGTACATAAAGTACACAGTGTGTACTTAAGAAAAAAAATTTCTTCCAGAACAGAAGAACAAATGGTGTGTATTCAACATTACACTCCGTGTATTCTGGGATTTTCCAGACATTAAGTCTCATAAAATACTCCAAATCCAAGAAAAACACTGAAAAAAAACATTGAATGTTCCAAATTCCGATCTGTGAGGGCTGATACTCCCCATGAATGAAAAAATGGCATCTTAAACAGGTTGAAAAAAACCATAACATGCAATGATCTACCAAATTACGGTTCATGAGGACCCATAACACCTCAAAAACCATAGTTTAGCAATAATTCAAACAAAAACATACACAGAAAATACCATATCAACTAGAAGGTATTCTACCAAGCATCTATCACAATAGCATGTCTATCTAGCCCAACAACAATGACAACAACATGCAATTTCTAATGCACCATAAATGGCATGGAAATAATGCATGACATGTCATTTATAGAAAGTGCCTATATGATGCATGAGATGGAATAACATCATCTCATCAGGTTGCAATAGAAATAGAAGCTCAATAACATCAACGATAACAGTACAAAACATGTGAATCACACAGCGGTGAAATAAAATAAACTGTAAATTTGGAAAACAAAAATTTTCAATAATGAGGTAAATTTTCTTTTCACTGTATAAGGGTTAGCTACGCCCAGGAACACATATTCCTTCATATCCATATCTATAGTCTCCAAACTGTAATTCAAGAAGAAAACCTTCCTCTGATAGCACTATCTAATGGCCTAGTTTTGGAAGCTGCCTAGAGGCTCTCCGTACCCAGTTGGTCACATGGCCTCAAGTGCATTTCATAAAACTCCAGAGGCTACTAAATAACAAGGAGGGCCTTGGTTGTGATTGTGGGGAACCTATGCACTCATGTGTAGAGTAACACTGTGGAAGTAAAACTGATATACAATAGCGGAAGCAATAATAATCCTTAGAAAAGGAAACAACAGAAGACTGGAAATAATAAATTGGAGAACACAAATATATATGAATGATGCATGATACATATGTCTAGGAAGTCACCCAAACAAATCACAATGCTGGAATAAAAATAGTACTAACCCAAGTAAAAAATAAAGACAGATTATATCTCCTCAGCATCGCATGCCTCAGCTTTGTCCCATGCCCTCCACCTCCATAGGACTCAAGTACCTGAAGTAGAAGGGTGCTTTACCTTATCAATACCTGTACCAATATAATCTATTTGTGCCCAAAAACATGGACCAAACAGGGAGTGAGACTGAATCCCATTAGGCTACCACCACAAGATCTATTCCTAACTGTCAGTGAATATATGGCAGGTAATAACCAAAAGAAGGTAGCAAACATGGAAGTGCTCAGCAGTAAACAATCCTACAGTTTCAAAGCATTCAGTTTCATATATCATGTAAATAAATATCAAGAATGAAAACAAAAACAAGTAACCCTATAGAATTTTATCAAAGTCTATCCCCGATGGTCCTACCATGAAACACAAGAAACCATAGGCGAAGCACACAGAGTCTACCCATCTTGTTCAAATTAAAATGATATAACAATGACTCTCTGAAGAATCGCACACCGTCAATTCCCCTAATAGTAAAAAGATATAAAGACTCTTTGAGGAAGCTCACACGGAAAATTCCCCATATATTAAAAAGTGGTAAAGACTCTTCGAGGAAGCTCACACTTTCAATTCCATTTATAGTATACTACACTAGTTTCTCACGGCCTAGTGTAAGTCAAACAAGCATAGAAATGTAATACGGTCAAATTAAACTTCAAGAACTTCTAGGATAAAGGGTCTACAACATATCAAGCATGTTAGATAATTAATCACTCCATCCTATAGTACTATGAAAGGTAATATCTTGAAATACTAATGGGTTATACAGTTCCAAACGGTCATAAACATAACATTCATGGGAAAACACTTCCAAATCATAGCAATCAACACTATTCACATTCAATTAACCTCTAATCATGCATACAATCATGGCAGGCAATTTACAGGGTTAAAACAGAAAACTCCCAATCCCCTGTTTATGGGTATTGGACAAAATTTCACATATTACTCAAATAATTTCAATGGAAAGGCACAATCCACCTACGTTGGTGTTTTGAGATCTCTATATGTGAATATCAAGGCTTGAATAACCCAAGAAAACCATAGATCTACAAAAACATCTAAAATTTTCAATAGAGGATAACATGAGGAGGAGGAATCGTGAAATGAAGCACTAGAAGAAGCATGAACATACTGAGGTGATCCTAATGTAATCAATGGTGGTCGAATCAGAGATTGCATACTCGCTCGGGGGATCGGAGAAGGATTGCGGCCGTACGATCACTCTCAGATGAACTATGTCGAGAAGAAGGCTTTTCTGGTGATTAGACGTGACCCCAGTACGTTTTATGAAAAAAAGTACACTGCATGTACTTTTTATGTACATGACATGTACTTTCCCTTACCGATGACCTCTAGGTCACCACACATGTCCATGTGCAAGGACGCTACACAGCCATCACATGGCTACCCGTGGTAACTGCGTACAGGGCATGTACTCATAAAGTACATGATGTGTACTTCAAAAATTTCCCCAAATTCTAATTTTTCTCAAAAATGACCATAAAAGAAAAACATACATAAAAATAGATGCTGGTTCTTACAGATCACATCCATGTTTTTTAAAATTTTCATCCCTCGGCAAAATGTTGTGATGTTTTTGGATTCATTAAATAATAATATACATTGGAAATCGCTCTGAATTCTACTCTCTCACTTCACAGTTCCACCACATATCGTGTTCACCCTGTGGACTGCTCTTAGCACCAACTCTGCTCCTAGGGGGCACACTGAGTTCCCACTATTCATGCCAGCGCATGGGTTGATCACTGTGTGCATTTCTTCCGGCCTATTCACTGCCCACAAACACCTTTCCTAATGTGAGGCTAGGATCGAGGGATTCCCTTAGGTGTAGTTTTCCCCTCAGGTTCCGTATGTGCTTGAGGATGAGGCCCTCGGCTATCCACCTTGATTGGACCCTTTTTATTTAATACAAGTCCATATATAATTGGTTTAAATCCATGTTTATAGTAAAATAATAATTCATGGACACATTATTCATTCAAATCTCATGCATGGTCACTTAATGGCTTCGACACTAAGCGCTGCATCCTTTATTCTTTATCTTGAAACAACATTCTTCTTTTCTTTTTGTAATAACAAATATAAGATCATCAATATTCCTTTAATCAAATAATAGATTATGCATGGATGATTTCAACATTCCTCAGGTATTTAAAGCATAATTCATGGGAATCATTGATTGATAACCTTCATCCAATTAGAATAAATTAAACGGATCTCTAACACTTCATCCACTTAGTGACTATGGATGTATCTTCCTTCTCATCATGCAATTGAGTATTACATGGAATTCATCAAGTGTTGTGAAAATTTATCTACTTGATACAAGTCTTGGATGTTAGGACTATTTCTTCAATCGTGAGATATATATCCTCTTGGAGAATTGATCAAGTGTTGTATTCAATGCATTGAATCAACAAAAATTCTGAAAGGCTTCACTAACTTCTTCATAAATACCTTTCATTCAGATATTGACTTCTCATTGACAACTTATTAGCAACTTATTGAAAACAAATGAAACACCATGCTTAATAGATATATTATCTTTGGACCCTGACCCCCTCTCAAAATAGATTTATCATTCTACAAGTTGTTGAAAAAACCACCCTATATCAATCACAAAATTATCCCTATATTAAAAAATATTTTTTAGATAGTAATACTATAAATATATAAATTAATAAAAAATACTATATAATGCATTAATAAAATTTCACTTTTATACTAAAAACATACACTTGGAGTCATACCGAGAACACCATTTTTCATATTATTCTTTGGATGATTTACAAACATCAAAAATTATTTATTGATATTTTTAAAAAATAATAAATACAATCCAAGTGTCTTTTCTCAGTTTTGAGTATGTGACACATGTTTTGAACTAAAATTTCAATTTTAAATATAAACCTGTCACTTGAGACAAAACTGAACACATCATGTATCTTATTGACATGTAGGTAATTATCACATATCAAAAATTATTTATGGATCATTTTCATAATATATAAATACAATTTGAGTTAATTTTCAATTTTTTTAGTGAGTGATATCTGATTTAACTAAAATTTCATTTCAAAATGAAAACATGGACATTGAGTCATATAAAGAATATCATATATTGAATTGACATGTGATTAATTTTTACACGTTAAAAATGAATTATTGACCATTTTCCCTAAGTATATAGACAATATATGTGTATTTTCTATGTTTTCAATGAGCTACACATGTTTTAAAGAAAATATCTTGCTTAAATTAGAAACATGAATTTCGATTCATACCTGTAAAATCATGTATCTAATTGATGTTTTGTTTATTATTTCCTGTAAAACTTGACATAGGGATTATTTTTATTAATTATAAAAATAATATGAATGAGTTTTCTTAATTTTTTGTATGTCACACGTCATTTGAACTAAAATTTCAATTTTAAATAAAAATAATTGTATGTTATTACATCAATACTATATATTGGATTAGTGTACGGTTGAATCCTACCCCTAAAAAATGACTTATGGATCATTTTCCAAATGTATGAATATAATAAAATGACATTTTTTTAGTTTTCAGTGTGTCACATGTTTTTTAAACTAAAATGTAATTTTTAAACTGAAACCACACACCTTGGGTAATACTACACAAAACATGTGTAGGATTGATGTGTGACTATTTCCTACTTTTCACAAATGATTTATGGATTTTTTCCTTAAATTATCAAGATAATATGAATGTTTTTTAGTGAGTGAAATGTGTTCATAAGTAAAATTTCCTTTCAAACTGAAAATGTGAACTTTGAGACATACTGGTCACACAATGTATCATATTGAATAGAAACTAATTCCTACATATCCCATATGACGTATGGATAATTTTACTAAAGAATAAATTCCATCCAAGTTAATTTTCTTAGTCTTTGGTGTGTGATGCGTGTTTTAAACTAAAATGTCAATTTTAAAATAAAAAAATGAATTTTGTGTCATTCAGATCAAATCGTGTATCATATTGATGTGTGATTGATTCCTACATATCAAAAATGACTTATGGATAATTTTACTACAGTATCAGTATAATATGGATGTTCTTACTTGGTTTTGTGTATGTTATACGTCTTTTGAACTAAAATTCTAATTTCAAATTGAAACATGAACTTTGAGTCATACCGAAAATATTATATTTTGTATTGACTTGTTTTTTATTATTTATAGAATAAAATACTTATATATCCATTTAAAAAAGATTAAAGATAATATAAGTGTTTTTTTCTAGGTTTTCTGCGACTGAAACATGTTTTTATCTAAAACTACATTTTAAAAAAATATAAAATACACACTTTGAGTCATATCGGATAAAATATATTTCAAATTGATGTGAATATGATTCATACATGTAAGAAATGAATTTTGGATAATATTATTACATTATAAATAATATAAAATGTTTTATTTTTTTTAGTGAGTAATGCATTATATTAACTAAAATTTAATTTTAAACTAAAAACATTCACTTTGAGTCATATTAGCCACACTGTATGTTGGATTGATGTGTGGCTAATCCCTACACATGAAAGATTACTTTTTGATTGTTTTATTAAATTATAAATAAAATATGAGTATGTTTTCTTGGATTCCAATGATTAATGCATTTTTTTACTAAATTGTGATTTTTAAACTAAAAACAATCTTTTTGAGTCATATTGATCATAACATGTATCATCAGATTGAGGTCTAAATGATTCCTATATGTCACAAATGACTTATAGATCATTTCACTAGAGTATCAAAAATAATCTGAATTTCTTTTCATAGTTTTGAGTATGTAATACTTATCTTGAAATAAAATATTAATTTATTATTAAAACATTTAAATTGATTTCATACATGCCACACAGTGTGTTACATTGACACGAGGTTGATTCCAACATATTGAAAATTACCTTTGGATCATTTTATTATTTTATCAAGAGAATTTGTTTTTTTTCTTGATTTTTAGTGAGTAAATCTTGTTTTTAACATAAATTTAATATGTAAACTAAAAATGCCTATTTTTAGTCCTACTGAGCACACCATGGGTGAGATTAACGTGTGTCTAATTCCTATATTTCAAAAATGAATTATGGATAAATTCAATAACGTATCAAGACAATATATGTGTGTTTTATATGTTTTGAGTATGTAAAATGTGTTCTGTACTAAAATTTAAATATTATATAAAAACATGCTCTTTCAGTTATACCGAAAACATAATTTTTTAGAATAAAATTAATATGTAATATAAAAAATTAATAATAAATTTAACTAAAATTTATCTAAATAAAATTATTATAAAATTAACTAAATAAGTACTAGGAAGACAAATTTTCATGATGTATATATACATTATTAAACTATAATTTTTTCATTCTCATTTCTAAAAAAATCCATTTCTTATTTGGAATTTGTTGAATATCGACAATCTTGGTTGTACTAAAAAAATATAAATAATCAAATGAATAAAAGTATTTTAAATTAGATTGTAATTATCCTCGAAAATACCACTTTTTGGATGATAGTCTATTGATGGAATAAAATATCTTTCATAAATTATAGATATAATAACAATATTCATTATCATTAGTTTGATTCAGACACTGCAGAAAAATCCATAAAAATAAATAATTTGCTTTTATATATGTTATGGATGAAAAATCATATTATATATACCATAATACTTATCTATGTATATAATTATATAGTCTTCATGTGCTCATGGAAAATCCTCATACCATTATTTTGATGATATTTAAACACCTCTATATCATAACAAAATTTTCATTACAGTATAATATAAAACATATAGAATGAAGCTTATTTATAAAATATTGAATGTAATGAATCAACATTTTTTAAAATTAATAATTTATGGATAATTTTTTTGTAATACATGCATTGAATTGAATAACTAAATATATGGTGTATTTAATTTGATTATAATTAATGATCCATAAAACGGTATATATAATGAAATAAATTTAAATTTATTTATATGATTAGATTATGGTGTTTTACCTATGAATATTGGTTATTAAAAATATTCTATGTTTCTATACATTTATTTTCAAACAATCTTTATTGTCGGTCCACTATTTTAAAATATTATTTTATTCCAATGATTTTTCTTTTGTAGAAGTGATGTTAGGACTAATGAGTAATAATTTTTATTCATAGGGTTTCCCATAAAATAATAATATTATATATTACTAAAAAATTTGAATAGTAATTAATATTGTAGAACAGCTATTATATAAACTGATTATGAAAATGTACATCATATATACATTTACATATAGTACCCCCAATCATCTATGTATTATTATTTTAACTACATTCTTAAGAACAAAAAAATTTCTATAATGGAAACTCCATATATTCGTTCATCAAAATAAATTATTGTTGTATTACCATATTTGAATGTTGTATCCACATGAACTTGTAATATTAATAAAATTAGGACTTGAACTGAGGGGTTAAAATTACCCTCTAAAGTAATTTTATATTGGTTGAATTATCCTTTAGATTTTTTTATTTGACATTTATTTTCCAATTCCATTTAACCATCTACAATAAAATTCGTCATTTTAGATCCCTTTTCATTAATTAATATAGGTTTTATATAAAATATAAAGTTAGAAAGAACATACATCATTTTCTAAATTTATTTTTAAAATACAGTATGGTCATTATATGAAAGTTACAATAAAATGTTTGACAATATGAACATCTATATCATCTAGGTGAGCATGTATCTTGATACTCATTTCATGATCTATGTAAATTCACACTCTCAAAGGAACCATTGGTATTTTTTTGTGTAGAATATATTTTTGGATATTGAACACTATAATCATGAAAAAAATAATATTGTTGGGTGCTTATAAATATAAAACATAATAGAATTCACCATATAGAATATTATTACTGGAAATGAATTGATATCTCCCTGATTCTCATTTAAGATAAAATGTTATAAAAAACTATTACCTCTAGTATGTTGGACCTTTAAGGGAAATGTATGACCTAAAATATGGTTGGTGGATCTTCATGTTGTAGTTACTATTGTTTTGTATCTTGTCTTTGATTCCATCCCATAACATCCTCTAAAAAATTATAATTCCAATAAATTTTTTCTTCTAGAACATTTATTCACACCTACAACTCATATATTTTCTTATTTTTATACCCTTTTCTTTTATTTTCTCATGTTTTAGGTGACACTCTAAAACCAATACCCTTGACACAGTTATATTGTTCCTTCCACTTCTTGGACATTAAAATTAGTCATTCATTGGGTATAGTGGATGCCAATTCATGTGTCTAAACTCAAAAAAAAAATAAGTATTCATTCTTATGTAATATTGATTTAATAAAGATTAAATTTTTCTTATCTCATTCTTACACATGATTCTAATATACTTTTTTCATTTCATCTACTGGTAATAAGTCATTATTTAAACGACGATCCTTCAATAACACCTGATGTGGGATGCAAGTGGATTTTGATTTTGATTAATCAATCTACATATAAAAAAAGGAAAAAAATATGATGTTTTTCATACGACATATAGTTATTATTATAGAATTAAAATTCAAACCATGTTTTCAAGAGAAGAATACCTGAGCCATTGTTTATGGTATGTTTATGTTGGTTTTGATGCACATTGCTTATTTTTAGCACTCAGATTCAATTTTCATTATTTATCAATTCATAATTGATGTGATTAATAAATGAATTCTAAATATAATTACTACCAATCATAATGTACCTGAAATTATTCCTCCTCATGGTGGAGAAAAAATGCATTACAAGTTTCTTGGATTATCATGTTAACATATATTTGTGGTGGGTTCCAGTTTACTTTCCCTTCAACATCCTAGAGATAATGCTTTGTAAGAATTTTCTAAAATAATCTTTGATACATTCCAGTTACGATTAATATAGTGTTTATTTAACATTAATCTAGTATACAAACACTTTTCAAAGGGATAATGAAGAGTAAATTAACATTAAATTATTTTATTTTTCGTAAAATAGATAAATTATTTTATAAGGATACCCTAATATCATAAACAATTAGTGCCTTAATCATTGATATAATGTTTCGCCACATATCTACAGGAATCATTACATGCATTTTATTGGTGACTCTAATTTCACTATAGAAAATGGAATCATTGGGGTTAAAATGATGGTTTTGTGAAGTCCATTCAACCTCAAGTTTGATGACTCTACTGCTCGCCTTAATAATTTTTTCAAAGACCATCAGGCTATAGTGATCAAATTTTTTATCAAACATAGGTTGTTCACCTTATACTATTTCCTTGGTTTCAACATCATTTATATATTTTTCCATTGGATTGGTAGCGTTATCATGTGGATAAAAATATTATTCCTTTGGATTGGCCACATCAACGTGTTGAGAAACATACTATTCCTAGGGATTGGTATCATCAGCATGTATATAATATATTATCCATTTAATTATTTGAAAGTTTAAGTTATTTTACATAAATTTTTTATTGAACAAAAAACACTATGATGTAATTCATTTATTATTAAAAAAAAATTACCCGTATTATTGAACACTGTTTTTTGTTGATGTTTTATAGAATTTTACAACTCTATTGAGTATCAAAATCCCCTCATTATGGTCCCCTATGTCATATAATACCCTATCTACATTATGGATTCCACTTTAGAGAACCGAAGCTTGACGTACATTGACATTACATTACATTTACAAAATACTTAGTATATAACAAAAACACACACACAAGGATCGTAATAGTTTAGTGTCTTTGGAAACTCGGAATATAATCTTATAATACTGGTGAAAGATCTTCCACATCCCCCATAAAGGTCATCCTTTTTTTATACCTAAAACATTTCTTTATATCCTGTGGAAAAGTAAACATAAAAGGGTGAGCTCAAATGCTCAGTAAGGGTAAACAAAAGAAATATCAATCACATCATATACATAAGCACTTAACTTTTGGAAATCTTAACCTGTAAAAGAGATCATAATTTCATAACCCGGGATAACTCATGGAAGTGAAATGTAATCACAATAATCATAATATAAAACATTAAACTTTGTGTCATGCATTCATAATCATAGAGAATCATTTCATGTTAGTCAAGACTCATTGCCAAGACTATCTTAGTGGACAAAGTCCCTTTCTGAACCGACTCACCCTCGTTTCAGTCCTGTTTCACAGAACCGGTATAACCTACCATTCCAGCCATGTCTATCTCATGAGATATAAAACCTTTACCCAATGCATTGGAGGGAGATATAGGCCCCACCAATCTCATAATGATACCATTCTTATGTGTGCCACAAAATCATAAACCATACATCATTGCATAACCCATATAATAAAAATCGGAATCTGAAACATCATGACATCATAAAACAATTCATATACGATAAAGGAATTAATAAAAATAAATCCATCAAAACATAATCAAATCAATGAAATAATAGGGATAAAAACAGAACCCTTTATTATCTTAGATGGAAAATAATTTTGATAAAACACTTGAACTTCATTCTTGAGAAAAATATCCTTTCTACTTCAAAAACACTTTTCCTTTCTTAACATGTCGTAAAATTATAAACTAAAAGAAGTTGATTAAATATAATCTTGAAAAATTGTAAAGGAACCTTCTTGGAAATAATGTTTTAAAAATCCATTCGTGCCGTATAAGTAAAAAAAACATTCTTCGTACTTTTGTCGAAAAAGTCAAAAAAGTACCTCGTAAGAAAAATGACAAAAGATTCCTTTCATATCTTTTACTAAAAACTCACCGAAGGGTAAAATTGGACTTAAACAATTTTAGTTGAATGGAAATAATATTACATATTGAGGAAACATGGATGTGCATGATAAAATACACCCTAGTAAATTCTAAAGTATAAACAATCTCGGATAAAAATGAGATTGTGATATTTCCCTTACCTTAGGTCTGATTTGCTTCATAAGTGTCCGAAACTCCTGTATAATGATTTAAATAATGTCATTGACTTATTAAGGAATCATATTCATTATTATGATATCATATATGGTTCACTTATGACTTTATATTACCCGTTCTTTTGTAAATTCCATGTTAAAGAGCGTTTTGGGTAAAATTGTTTCATTTGTCATCCGTGTTTTGACATGTAATTATTCATATGATTACTTAGATCATGATTACTTAATTACAGAATATAAAAAATGATTTATATATATATATATATTAATAATATACATATATATAATAAATCAGTAAATGGAACGAAATACACCGTTCATGGAGACGGTAGGCCGTACGTACGCATGAACGCTGTTTTCGTTTCCTTATTGAGTTGAACGTAATTAAGTAGATGACATACATATATATAAACATAAATACAGTATCATTATTATGTCATATATTTCATTATTACTTATTATATATAATTTATAATCATTCATGAATGGTTAAAGTGGAGAATGAATCTCATCGCGCCGTGGAGACGGTAGTCCGTACGTACGCACGAGCGATGATATCGTTCTGATGATCGTGGGATTGTATTGGAGTGTATTTATACTATTTCATAATCAATATAACTTTAAAATAATAATATATAGTTATTATTTACTCCATTATACCCATCAAAATAAATTCGTGGTGGAAAATAGATTTCACCCCGGCGTGGAGACGGTATTCCGTACGTACGCACGCGCGGTGATTTCTTTTTCCGTAGGATGGTTAGATTGTGAAATAGGATTGTTTCATACATATAATAACATATCAGTATATTAGAGATACTGATGTTATTACTTCATTATGAAACAACCTAAGAAGAAGAAGTGGAAGAAGAAATAAAGATGAAAGAATCGGTAACGGAAATTACCTTTTCTTTGAAGCGCCTCTTTGAGACCACCTCTTAGGGCACTAAAATTGGTATTTGTGGAATAAAAGAACCTCTAGGATGTTTCTAGGGAAGTGGAAAAGAGAATTTGGCATGGGTTGTCCGAGCTTGAAGGATCAAAGTTGTGTGAGGAGGAGAGGGAGGAGGTGCCCTTTTATAAGGGAGGAGAGGGGCACCTTTGGAATAACTAAAAATATTATTTTATTATAAAGTAATGTTCGGTTTTAAATAGCTCCAAATTGATTTTTTTAGAGGCTAAGGTGGGGATGGGTCGAAATCCTATCATCCAATATAATTTAGACAAGTTTAGGTTCCTATTTTAACCTTATCATTTATATTTAACATTAAGTTAAATAATTTTACTTTTACCGTGTCTTCTTGTGTTCTTACACTATAAGGTTAATAAAGTGACTATAAGAAGCCAAAAGAACCCCAAATTGTTTATTATTAATATATATAACCTTATCTAAGTCATTTGAACGAACCTTAGATTTTTAGGAATAAAATAACAATTAATAATATAATATTTGTTTTAAAAACTATTTTATGTGAATTTTGACACTATTTTTTAATTGATTTGTGTGAAAATCATAACAGAATGATAAGTTCGAAAAACGTTAGTTAAATCAATTAAAACATGTCATATTAACCTATACAATTAGTTTAATTCATAAAAAGTCTCATATTATATTAATTTGGGTATTTATAACATCAATTATGTCAATATTGCATTAATAAGATAATTACTGCATCATTGTTGTGTCATAAATAAATTAAATTATTTAATGTCTAAAAATTACAAATAAAATACCATTATGTAGGAAATATTTTTAGCTTTCTAATGAATATTTATAGTCGAATTTATCTTATGTATAACCCCATATGAAAAAATTTTTATTAAATAAACATTGATTTTAACTCTTTTAACTCTTCTTTAAATTAAATAATAATAAATGTCCTAATCTAATTCAAGTGGGCCTAAATGGTCATATATTATTCCTCAGTTTGTTTTTGGTCGAATTACACGTATCCAATAGAATTAGGACATGTTATAGGGTAATAATAATATCATTTTTACCCTTAATTACCCTATTTACTTTTAACCGTGGTAAATAAAAGTAAAAAGTTACTATTCACTAAAAATTATTTTCATCTCATTGAACCATATTTTACATACTGACTTCAACCGTGTCTCTCGGATTTTTGAAATTCCACTCACAAAAGTGGTAAAATTAAGTTTTCAGAAAAATTCTGTTTTTTTACTACCACTTAGTGGTTTCACTATTCATCAAAAATTGAAATTATTAAAAAAAATACCAAAAATAGGCCTAAGGTATATTTGATATTATGAACTCAAAAATGATTTCTATTTTACCAAATTCAAAACATATCAGTTGAATTAATTAATTTAAAAATTAATTCCTGTCGTCAAAACAAATAGCGTGTTCTTAAGAGATAATAACTATCAAAAGATTGACACTTGTTTATGTCTGGTTTAAATATGAAATTACATCCAATGACCAACATTGTATTAAATTCTAAATTATATTCTAAATATACTTTTAAACCACTAAAATTAATAATTTATCACTATTAATTATTTCGATTGAAAAAGTTTTTTTTAATTAAAATTTAGTAATTTTTACTATTCATCAAAATATGACAGTTATCCAAAAATCACCAAAATTTCACCCTAAGCTAATTTCGATATTCCGAATCCAAAAAATGAAGTCCATTTTGAAAAATAAAATTTACAAAATTTCAAAAAGTGGTTATTACTATTCATAACGGCTAGTTTCAATAATATTTTAATAGCATATCATTGTTTAGGGAAACATGGTGTTGCGTACAACACACGCTATCGTGGAAGGTCGCGATTGCATGCAATTCAAGCCAGGTCAGAGATGTGTGTTGTGAAAGATTTTTTTGGTGTAGCATATAACACAAGAGATTAATGAAATTAAAAATAATATTTTTCATAAAATCTCGGGGTGTTACATTCTACCCCCCTTAAAATGAATTTCGCCCTCGAAATTCGTCGGGGTTATAAGTGGTTTACTACTCGAAAGTTTCTTTAATAGAAACCCACATCGTAAAAAGGAATACCAAAACCAATCTTTAAAAACAAAAGAATGAAACATAATGGTTAACCAAATAAACGAATCACTGGGTTCCCATATTGGTGAAAATATGGATATGGAAGAAAAATCTAACCATCATGTTCTGATGTAGAGTGGTAGAGAACATGGCTATGGAAAAACCAACAATCACAAATCCATAAATTTGCAATGATCTAAGGTACCATCTAATTAATCAGATATAAGGGCACTAGGACAACATTTTTGGTTTTCAAGATCATTTCCCTAAGGTTGGTGAATTAAAAGAAATACTTACATGATTTTGGTACAATTTCACTGTTGTTCGTGCCTTGAACAATTTCCACTTCATCTCTTAAATAAATGAAGTTGAATTTCTTATTCGTGAAGTGTTAGCAGATCATGTGATAGAATGACGGGTCATTCCATCTATCTCAAACAAAAGGTTAGCAAAAGTTATTAAATATACATAAGTCATTCTATAGTGAGATTAATCATATATGGTTCCTAAAATGGACTTATACTTCATATATCATACTGCTTAATATAACAAAACTAGTTTCTACTAAACAGGGACATCCTGTAGGCCAGTGGTAGGCGATAAAGGCCAGTCACACTTTGGTTGTGGGTTCGATTTCCACAGCCTTGTCCGACACGATGGGCTGTCGCCCGTCCTGCAGGTTATCCTTTTTCTAAAACTATATAATATCAAATGTTTTATCCTTAAACAATACTAAATTATGTCTGGCATAATCCATACCAATCTTTAGGCTTATCTAAAATACTTCGGTCCAAGCTCATAATATAAAGAAAATGATTACTTGAAATGTCATCAACCAAGAATGTGAATACAATCATTTATCCCCCATATATCTTGTTGGTCACATTCTAATCATGTGAATACCTTAATCATGTATTCTCTTGAAAAATGAATACCCATTAAACCTTAGTGAAAACATGAATGATGTCTAAAGTTAACTCTTTCCACATACCAAAATCCAAAAATTCTACATACTCAATCCATTACATAAACTTCTCCTTATATCAGTCATGAGCTCATGAATACTATCAAACATTTAATTTTCTCCTTATCCCATCATCTACATTCCAAAAATATCTGAAAACTGTTCATGGATACTGGTAACATTAATCATACACTTTTAAAACTCAAGGAAAGACAACAGTGTAACAATCCTTAAATGTCTCTTTATTCCATAGTACCATGATATTACTTATACAACATTACACTTGATAAACATGTAATCATTCCACTACCTTCTTAAACCATTGATCGAGCTTCATCAATTCTTTCATCTCACATATCATTTTTAGTCTCTTCATCATCATCAACATAAATACTACCCATACGACCATAATGATTCTCTTCACGAGACTTTTCCTTAGGGCATTGGTTTGCATAATGCCCGTACATTCGACATTTAAAACATTTAACCATTGTTGATGTCATAGCAATACCATTATCGTCATCCATGGTGTTAGCTGAACCTTTTCCTTTGCACTTACTGAATTTTTGTCCTTCTTTTCCACACCCAAAGAATCTTCCAGTTCCTTTGAAACATTCTCCTTGATGCCTCTTCCCACATGATTTGCATAGGGGAAATTGACCTTTCTTTCCTCTATGATCATCATGAAACACCATCTTTCTTTTATTAGCTGAGTCAGGAAACTTACCAAATTTTACTTTATTGATCATATTATGAGATTGCTGATTCAGCATAATAATGATGTTTGGACTTCCAAATCCCATTTCATTTGGTTTCTCATGAATAATATCATTCCATTGTCCATAATATCCTCCATTATCGTGATTCATCTTGTTTCCAACCATTTTCTAAAACCCAGAAAGAATAGGGTTAGAGGGAAAAATCATAATAAAGGGGGAGTAACATTAATATCTAACATCTTAGGTTAACTTCTAAGATCATTACAATAGTTCTAGGACTATATCCTATACGTATACTTATCCTTAGGGGCATCCCTAGACATACCTTAGAAATATCTCTAGGGATCTCACTAACGTTTTCGCATCCTAGTTTCCAAAGGTTGACTAAACTTTTCCTCTGATACCAAATGTAGAGACCTGAAGCTTGACATACATTGACATTACATAAAATTTGCGGAATACTTATTACATAACAAAAACACACAAACAAGGATCATAATAGTTTAGTGTATTTGGAAACTCAGAATATAATCTTCTAATCCTGGTGAATGATCTTCAACATCTCCCATAATGATCTTCCTTTTTTTTATACCTAAAACCTTTCTTTATATCCCGGGGAAAATTAAACATAAAAGTGTTAGCTCAAATGCTCAGTAAGGTTAAACAAAAGAAATATCAATCACATCATATACATAAGCACATAACTTTTAGAAATCGTAACCTATAAAAGAGATCATAATTTCATAACCCGGGATAACTCATGGCAGTGAAATGTAATCAGAATAATCATAACTTAAAACATTAAACTTTGTGGAATTCACACATAATCATAGAGAATCATTTCTTGTTAGTCAAGACTCATTTCCATGACTATCTTAGTGGACAAAGTCCCTTTCTGAACTGAGTCACCCTTGTTTCAGTCCTGTTTCACTGAACTGGTATAACCTACCATTCCAGCCATGTTTATCTCATGAGATATAAAATATTTACCCAATGCATTGGGGGGAGATATAGTTCCCACCCATCTCATAATGATACCATTCTTATGTGTGCCACAAAATTATAAACCATAGATCATTACATAACCCATGTAATAAAAATGGGAATCTGAAACATCATGACATCATAAAACAATTCATATACGATAAAGGAATTAATAAAAATAATTCCATCACAACATAATCAAAAAAATGTAATAATAGGGATAAATAATAACCCTTTATTATCTTAGATGGAAAATAATTTTGATAAAAAACTTGAACTTCATTATTGAGGAAAATATCCTTTCTACTTCAAAAACACTTTTCCTTTCTTAACATGTCATAAAATTATAAACTAAAAGAAGTTGATTAAAAATAATCTTGAAAACATTTAAAGTAATCTTCTTGGAAATAATTTTTTAAAAATCCATTCATTCCGTATAAGTTAAGAAAAAAATTCTTCGTACTTTTGTCGAAAAAGTCAAAAAAGTACCTCGTATGAAAAACGACAAAAGATTCCTTTCATATCTTTTACTAAAAACTCACCGAAGGGTAAAATTGGACTTAAACAATTTTAGGTGAATTTAAATAGTATTACATATTTAAGAAACATGTATGTGGATGATAAAATATACCCCAGTAAATTCTAATGTATAAACAATCTCGGATAAAAATGATATTGTGATATTTCCCTTACCTTAGGTGCGATTTGCTTCGTAAGTGTCCGAAACTCTTGTATAATGATTTAAATAATGCCATTTACTTATTACAGAATCATATTCATTGTTATGATATCATATATGGTTCACTTATGACTTTATATTACCCGTTCTTTTGTAAATTCCATGTTAAAGAGCGTTTTGGGTAAAATTGTTTCATTTGTCGTCCGTGTTTTGACTTGTAATTATTCATATGATTACTTAGATCATGATTACATAATTACATAATATAAAACATGATTTATATATATATATATTCAGAATATACATATATATAATAAATTAGTAAATGGAAAGAAATACACCGTTCATGGAGACGGTTGGCCGTACGTACGCATGAACGCTGTTTTCGTTTCCTTATTGAGTTGAACGGAATTAAGTAGATGACATAAATATATATACACATAAATCCAGTATCATTATTATGTCATATATTTAATGATTACTTATTATATATACTTTATAACCATGCATGAATGGTTAAAGTGTAGAATGGATCTCATCGCGTCGTGGAGACAGTAGTCCTTACGTACGCACGAGCGATGATATCGTTCTCATGATCATGGGACTGTATTGGAGTGTATGTATACTATTTCAGAATCAATATCACTTTAAAATAATAATATATAGTTATTATTTACACCATTATACCCATCCAAGTACGGTGGTGGTGGAAAATAGATTTCACCACGGCGTGGAGACGGTATTCCGTACGTACGCAAGCGCGGTGATTTCGTTTTCCGTAGGATGGATAGATGGTGAAATAGGATTGTTTCATTCTTATAATAAAATATCAGTATATGAGTGATAATGATGTTATTAATTCATAATGAAACATCCTATGAAGAAGACGTGGAAGAAAAATTAAGGTGAAAGAATCGGTAACGGAAATTACCTCTTCTTTGAAGCGCCTCTTTGAGACCTCCTCTTAGGGCACTTAAATTGGTCTTTGTGGAAGACCAGAACCTCTAGAATGTTTCTAGGGAAGCGGAGAAGAGAATTTGGCAGGGGTTGGACGAGCTTGAAGGCTCAAAGTTGTGTGAGGAAGAGAGGGAGGAGGTGCCCTTTTATAAGGGAGGAGAGGGGCACCTTTGGAATAACTAAAAATATTATTTTATTATAAAGTCAAGTTCGGTTTTAAATAGCTCTAAATTGATTTATTTCGAGGATAAGGTGGGTATGGGTCTAAATCCTCTCATCCAATAGAATTTAGACAAGTTTAGGTTCCTATTTGAACCTTATCATTTAGATTTAACATTAAGTTAAATAATTTTACTTTTACCGTGTCTTCTTGTCTTCTTACACTATAAGGTTAATAAACTTACTATAAGAATCCAAAAGAACCCCAAATTGTTTATTATTAACATATATAACCTTATCTATGTCATTTGGCCGAACCTTAGATTTTTATAAATAAAATAACAATTAATAATATAATATTTGTTTTAAAAACTATTTTATGTCAATTTTGACACTATTTAGTAATTGAATTTTTTGAAAATCATAACAGAAATATAAGTTCTAAAAAAGTTAATTAAATCAATAAAAACATGTCATATTAACCTATAAAATTAGTGTAATTCATAAAAAGTCTCAAATTATATTTATTTGGGTATTTATAACATCAATTATGTCAATATTTCATTAATAAGATAATTACTGCATCATCGTTGTGTCATAAATAAATTAAATCATTTAATGTCTAAAAATTAAAAATAAAATACCATTATGTATAAAATCTTTTTGTATTTATAGTTAATATTTATAGTTGAATTTATCTTATGTATAACCCTATATTAAAAATTATTTATTTATTAAACATTGATTTTAACTATTTTAACCCTTTTTAAATAAATTGATAATAAATGTCATAATCTAATCCAAGTGGGCCTCAATGGTCATATTTTATTCCTAAGGTTCTTTTTGGTCGAATTAAACTTATCCCATAGAATTAGAACATGTGTTAGGGTAATAATAATAACACTTTTACCCTTAATTACCCTATTTACTTTTAACCGTGGTAACTAAAAGTAATAAGTTACTATTCACCAAAAATTATTTTCATCTCATTGAACCACATTTTACATACTGACATCAACTGTGTCTCTTGGATTTTTGAAATTCCACTCACAGAAGCGGTAAAATTATGTTTTATGAAAAATTCATTTTTTTAACTACCACTTAGTGGTTTCCTTATTCATCAAAAATTGAATGTTTTAAAAAAAATAACAAAAATTAGGCCTAAGCTATATTTGATATTATGAACTCAAAAAAGATTTCTATTTTACCAAATTCAAAACATATCAGTTGAATTAATTTATTTAAAAATTAATTCTCGTCATCAAAACAAATAGCGTGTTCTTAAGAGATAATAACTATCAAAAGATTGACACTTGTTTATGTCTGGTTTAAATGTGAAATTACATCCAATGACCAACATTTTATTATATTGTAAAATATATTCTAAATATACTTTAAAACCACTCAAATTAATAATTTATCACTATTAATTATTTCGATTGAAAATGTTGTTTTTAATTAAAATTTAGAAATTTTCACTATTCATCAAAATATGAAAGTTATCCAAAAATCACCAAAATTTCACCCTAAGCTAATTTAGATATTCCGAATCCAAAAATGAAGTCCATTTTGAAAAATAAAATTTACAAAATTTCAAAAAGTGGTTATTACTATTCATAACGGCTAGTTTTAATAATATTTTAATAGTATATCGTTGTTTAGCGAAACTTGGTGTTGCGTACAACACACGCTATCGTGGAAGGTCGCGATTGCGTGTAATTCAATCCAGGTCAGATATGTGTGTTGTGAAAGCTCCTTTTGGTGTAGATTATAACACAATACATTAATGAAATTAAAAAGAATATTTTTCATTAAATCTCCGGGTGTTACATCCACAAAATTATTTTGATGTTGTAATGTAAAGTCCATCCTCAGCTGATTTTATATCTGAACCAGCATTTTTTGGTCAATAAAATAATAATTGAACACTTTATGTTTACAATATTTAGGACATAACATACATTTACTTCCTATGATTCCATTATTATCATTTTATTCTTTTAAACATCCTTACTGAAATCCACATTCATGGATCCCAATTTTTCAATTTTAACTAATTTTTTTTATTAACCTGATTGAAAAAAATTTAAAATATTTTATAATTTAACACTCATATTTGTTCGATCATAACAAGGTATGATATATTCACAGGAATTGAAATTTTTTTCCGTGGTACTATATAATTTCATCACTTATTATACAATAGTAACTCGTTTATCCTTCATGGTACTTCATTCATCATATTCATTTTTATAGAATGAATACCCATCAATTACATTAGTATTTTTATATGCTACATGCACACTTGGATATGTGGATTTCCATTGAAGTATTGTGAAATTCAATTCAGATTTTTATTTGAATCTATAAAATTCGGTCTTGAAACCATCCTATATATTGTCAATTATGTGTATTTGATATCCATCTTTTATCCCTTGATGGATTCATAAGCCTAAGAATTACTTTGTTAGATTCAATATATGGTACAACCTGTAAAATATTATCTAAATTGTAAAGGAGATCATACCCTCATTCTATATTGGTAATTTTTTCAACTTATATTTTGGAAGTTAATTCACTCAAAAGTTTTCTATTGTGATGATATATTGGAAGACAAATTATCTCCACATTAAAGAGGTAGTCAGTTCATAAATCAACGGTTTCCTCAAAAATATATCACTCTTAAATACAACCATTGAATTGAATTTGATTTTTGACACACCCTTCCAAAATATTCATATACAGTCCAATGGGGTACATCCATCTATAATGTATTAGACCACATAGTCAAATATCTCTATCCAAGGGAAAATAATATCAAATAATGATAATAGGAAGAACATCTACAATCCATATAATAAAATAGAAATTTATTTTCCATAGTTTAAAATTTCACTACCTCTATATCTTTACTAAGAATATCTCTAAAAAAGAAAAAAAAATTTATTAACTAATTAATTGTACTTTTTTGAAAAATAGAATGTGAATCAATAGGCATTATATCTCGCAACAAAACATAAATATCATAATTTAAATCCCTTTAAATGTAAATCAACCATTAATAAGATATTATTGATATTTCATGAATACCCCTTAGGAAACATTACATCATTCTGGTAGTTTCAAAAATAATATCTCTCTTTCCAGGAAAGAGTGTAGTAGTTGGAGGAAGAAAAGCCTTCCTTTCAAAATTTAGTTGCTCCAACTCTTCTCGTATCCCTATGTAATTAGTTTCCCACCAAGCCTTAATTACACCCTTTATTTGTTGGGGTTCATTTAGTAATATTCCAATGACACTATACAATATATTTTTTCTATATACATTACATTAAAAAAAATACCTGAGGTACAAAAAATTCCAATACGGTAATTCAAAAAATCTTATTTTTTTCATTCTATTTTCAAAATAGATTTCAATGATGTTTTACCAAAAGTGATGGTCATAACCTTTAATTTCTTATAAATTTGATCACCATTTAGTGGAGACGGTGTTATACCATTTTCTGAATTCCCTTTTAATGATGTTGTCCAATATTAATATTTATGTAATTGGGGTAGAATGTTTTGATGTCCTAAAAGCGCAGTATTTGGGTATAGTTTCAACCTAACCGTGTGTGTACTATTTTTAAAAATGGGATACCCTTTAATTACTTTAATGGTATATCCTAACATATTTTTAAAAACCATAAAGTCATTTATCATCTCATACAACATGGATCTCAACAAGAAATTTGCATTTATATAAGAATCATATGATGTAACTCCTAAATCCAACATTAATTTCAGATCTTCAATTAATGGAGAATAATAAACATCAATATCATTACTAAGTTGTTTTTATAACTATATAAGAGGGAAAATATAATGTATTATCACTTCATGAATAAAAACAATGAAAAGTAATAATTTACCAACTTAACTAGAAATATGTTTTGTGTTCTACATTTTAAACCAAAAGGATTCAATGCATTTATAGGTAGTGTAAGAAAAAGGTTTCTAGGTTAATTCCCAAATTTATTATACTCGTGATAAATTTTATTCAACCAAGGGGAGTCTGATGGGTGATGATGTTTCCCATCATGATTTCCTATATCTATGTGGCACATTAATTTCTGTGCAGTCCCCTAACTTCCATATAGGCGCATAAACATTGGATGATGAGGAAGTACCATAAAATGTGTGAAGGACATTATTTATCTTTCTTTTGTTGAGATTCACCACACATTGGGAATTTATATGTGATTCATAATTATTTTTAAACTATATATAATCAATTGGACATGAATTTATTCTTTCATATATCATACCCACTGAATATATAATTCATTTAGGGTCATATGTTCGATAAAGAATCTCATTTTCATATAAAAGTATATCCTTCAAGAGATAAATTAGTTCAGTAAAGATGGTGTCACCCCATCAATTAATAGTTTTTACATTAAATATATTTATAATGGCTAAAAATGTTCTATATTTTGTACAACTAGCATGAAATTTCATCTTCACACTACTCATTTAAATATTAAATAACTCTGAACAATGATGAAGCTCATATTCAATTATCATTGTCATTTTTACAATATGATATTATCATAATTTATGACTATAATCACATCCTTAATAAGATATTCATCATAATTCACACTTATAATAATATAAGTTGATCCATAAAACATAGTGTTATCTCAGTCATTATCTACAATCATGTCTTCAACATGTTTAGTCTTAGATTTATAAATTCGATCAATTATATAAAAAATATAGTGTTCTTCCTGATCATCCAGACTAATTATTCAAGAAAAAAATAATTTAAACATATGAAAAGGATGTGAGAGGGGTTATATACATGATATTTTACAACTTTTATGAAATCTATAACCCAATCATCAAACTCTTTTTATAAGTGATTGGAATACAACCATTTTCATTTCATTTCATTTTATTTGATTCTGTGATATTCATATTTAATAAAATAAATATATTCGCCAATGGTATGAGCTTCTGATCCTATTATATTATTCATATATACACACCTATAGCCATTATATTTGATATATATTATAATTTCTTCAACAACATGTTATAACATATGCAGATCAAGAATTATATGAATTTAAACGATCAAAACACTTATTTTTTTAACACAATAAGTTTCATATCATAACTATTTTTTTTAAAAAAATTGATTCATCAATGAAGAAAATATTGTAAAATTTTAAAAAGTAGTTCACCATCACCAGTAAATAATCATTTTTTAAAAGTCGTCATTAGTTGAACCATTTTTAACAATGTTTTTTTATTTAAATATTCTATTATATTATGGTATTTATAGATGAGTTAATTATGATACAATACCAAAACCTGTAAAAAGTTGGTAAAATAATAACATATATATCCAATCCATCAATTTGGTTCAAATAATTTAATAAAATCTTCATGATAATTTTCATACATATTTATTAGATATTTCTTATCCTTTCAAAGATTAAATATTTTTATTTCATTAGAAATAAATAATAATATATACTAAAATCATTTTTGAAAGAAACAATATACTATGAAAACAACTTGTTTGTGTACTTATTGATCTACACTAACATGTATGTTCCAGGGACAATAACTCATTATAAATGTTCCATTTTTCATAATGAAATTATTTTCATTTTTTCAAATTAAAAATATTCATGCATATAAAATGATTGATATTAAAATTATAGTGAAAATGTATATTTATGGGGCCATTGGATGTGGTTTTTATTTTTTATATTCAAGGTGGTAATGATAAAAGTGATATTTAATTGTTTACTTTGGCTACCTTATTTCATACATTATAGGCATATTTTATTGTCTATGATATATAAAATTTTAAAATCACCTATCCCACAATGACACATTTAATTTATGTAAATTGATAATTTTTTATTAATCCTTAATAAATTATTCTAAAAAGGAAACAAAGATTAAATTCACTTTAGTATGAACTTAGTTTAAATTTTACAATACCAAAAATAATACATGATGTATGGTAGATGGTAGGTTTATTTGGTTAAAAATAATTGTTACTCAATTTCCAAAATGAAAATAACCAGTTACCTTAATCGATTTTATTTTTCTTCTAGAATAGTTAAAATAAACTAAAATGTATGACACACATCCGAAAACCAATATCCATGAAACATTATCAAAATGATTAATATCCCAAATATATATACCTTAATACTAATATTTTTTGGCTTCTTATTAATTCAATCAGTCATATTGAATTAATTTATGTTTTTCTGTTAATTTTAAATATATTATACATGGAGTCCAACATAAGGAATCTTATGTCAAAGGAAAAACCCATTAATAATTGGAAATTGTTAATCAGTGATTTTAATAATTCATAAGAAGAAAAAAAATTATTATATTATTATAAAAACAATTCAATGTAATGAAAAACTAAATTTTTTTATAAAAATAAGAAGAAAATATCATGAAAGGAAGAGGACGAACATCGATTAGAAGAAGAGAAACTAAAAATCATCTGAGCAAGGGGTCAAACATTGATCACTAGAGAATAGGAAGGGAGAAGAACCAAAAATCTTGAAAACAATGTCAAACATCATAGAGACTATAAAAACACATTGAGAAGAACAAAAACATTAGAACAAAGGATGAAATATCGATTAAAGATAGTTATCAAATAACATAACTTCGTTTAAATGTTTGATTTAGTTGAAGGATTTGATGTATGTGACTATATAAATTGGTATCGACAATAGCTTGAATGACGTGAGCATGATGATCTCGGTTAGAGTTATTTTATAATAGAGGAATAGTTTTTATCCCCACTAGTAAAAAAACACTGATAAAATACATATTTATCATCGCTAAAATAAAAAATGCTGATAGATGTACATTTTATCAACACTTTTACTATCACCGATAAATGTTTCTTTTAATAGCGATTCACATAGCGCTGATAAATACAGGTGGAATATAAAGTTTTTTAATTAATTTTAAAAGTTTCACAAAACTAGTAATTATATAAAATTTAATATTATAAATTTCTTTATAATAAATAGAAATAATAATTATTTAATTAATTAATTAATTAAAAATAATAAAATTAAATAAAAATATTGATTATATTATATGTACAAATAAGTGTGATAATATTATGATAAATGTATTAATATCATAATAAATGGATAGACACTATTTCAAATGTAAAACATAAAAATATTAAAAATAATAAATTATATATAGTACAAAAATAATACAAATGAATAAATATTTAAAAATATATATACTAAAAATTTAATTTAAATTAAAAATATTTTATAGAAATTAGAAATTAAAAAATATGTAATAACTACCAAAATATTTTAATAAAAAATTAAAATAAATATGAAAATGTAACACCCCGAGCTTCCATGATACGCTTCTCATTCAATAATGTAATAGCTTGCATTGTACGCAACATCGAGTTCTAACACACTGCAACTAATCAAAGTAGCCATTATGAATAATAATAACCACTTTTTAAATTTATAGAAATTTTATATTTCAAAATGGACTTCATTTTTGTATTCCTAATATTGAAATTAGCCTATGTTGATTTTTTTGTAATTTTCTGAGAACTTCAAAATTTTTATGAATAGTGAAAAATACTTAAAACAAATTTTTTAATTAAAATAATATATAGTGATAAGTTATACTATTGAGTGGTTTTAAAGTATAATTACATTATAGTTTTACCATTTTATCCAATGGTGGTCATTATAATTAATTTCACTTTGAAATTGGACATAAACAATTGTCAATCTTTGATATAAATTGTTTCATAAAATCACGCTATTTGTTGTGACAACGGAAATTAATTATAAAATTAATTAATGAAAATTATATGTTTGGAATTTTATAAAATAGACATCATTTTTGAATTCATAATATGAATTATAGCTTAGGGTGAAATTTTGGCATTGTTCTGGAAAACTTCAATTTTTGATGAATAGTGAAACCACTAAGTTGTAGTTAAATAACTGATTTTTCGTTTAAATGAAATATTACCACTTCTTTGATTTGATTTTCAAAAATCCGACATACATGGTTGTCATTAAGAAGTAAAATGTGGTTCAATGAGATTAAAATAATTTTTTGGTGAATAGTAAGTTTTAATTTCTTAATCGTGATTAGAGGTGATTAGTGTAGTTTAAGGTATAAATAATGTTTTAATAATATAAGATGAGCTTGACACATGTCCTACCCTCATTGGATGTGCCATGGCTGACCAAGACAATCCATGGGTCAACTTGGGGACCCCATGGAGCCACTTTATTTGGAAAATGACATAAATACCTTTTATTTAATGTTAAAGTAAAAAATGACACAAACATGAAATGTTTTACCAAAACAATTTTTACATGGGGTTATACAAGACATATTTCTTATTATAAATAGTCATTGGAAAGATAAAAAGATTTCCTACATCATAGTATTTTTTTTTATAATTTTTAGACATTAAATAAATTAAATTATTTATGACATAATGATGATGCAGCGATGACCTCATTATTTAACGATTGAAATAAAATGAGAAGATAATGTAAAATCCAAGGCTTAAACTTGTCCAAAGCCTATTGGATGAAGAGATTTAGAACCCTTATCACCTTATCCTCGAATTATACAACTGTGGGACCTTTAGAATCCGAAAAGCATTGTATAATAGAATAACATTTCATTACTTTCCAAAAGTGCCCCTCCTCTCCACTTATAAAAGGCCCCCACCACTCCCACCTTATTCACACTTTCAAGCCATTTGGATCAGCCAAACTCTGCTCAAATACTCTCCCAACATCCCTAAATTACTCCTAGAAGCCTCACTTTGGGCAGAATTCTTCCCAAGGAAACCTTTGTCTCAAATAAAAAAGAGTTACCCGATTTTTTAGGTAATGTCTTCTCTAATGATGTTTTGTTTTATTTTGATTCTCCAACCCCTTAAACTCTTTTCATTACTTTATTTTGTAACAAAAAAAGTATCTACAATATACTAGGATGTTGTTATGATAAGTATTTGGTTTACACTTACACACACCTTCATCTAATGGTTAAAGAACATACTGTTTCTGTGGGTGGTGAAATACTGCCTCACGAAATGATGATTGTTCAAATTCTTTTAACACCTATAATGGTGGCCATTTTGATGACACTATTTTTATATATGATATATATATTATGTTTATGTTTTCATTATGATTCTGTATTTCTCATTTATGTCATAATTTATGATTTCCATTACTGGTAAACGCGATAATTTCATTTTAGGAAGTGCGGACTACCGCCCCCTCAAAGTGATGTGAATCGTTAATGCCATATGTGGGATGTATAAAGGATGGAGTAAATGATATTATATATGATATTATACTGGAACTATATTATACCTTTATATAATTATGATTTCATTCCATTAAATACGAAATAGAAATGAATGTAGTGTTCATGCGTACGTACGGCTTACCGTCTCCATGAACGGTGCATTTCATTTCTTACCTCTAAATGTTATGTAATATTATAAATGAATGTATATACTGGATATATATGATATATATGACATATAAATCATGAATATAATTCTGGAGATAATGGATATTCTACCACCTAAACAAATTGTAATTATAAAGAAGTTTATTGTTGACTCAAGTACCAAATATTGACAAAATGACCGTTATTAACTTAAATAATTACATAATGTTCATAACATGGTAATAAGTGATATAAAAGGAATAATGAACATAAAAAAGGTTCTTAATTAAATATAAATTAACTCTAGTTTATTATTCAGGAGGTTAATGAACGGTCGAGTCAGGACAAGACGCAAGGTAAGGGAATTTTTAACCCAACTTCCATTCTTTGGGTTAATCTCCTACTTTCAAATTATGTCATGATATTGTTATTTATTATTTTGTATTCTTTATGTGTACCTATATTGAATAAAAATAATAGATCTATTTTACTTTATAAATGATCTTTTTAAGTACTTCGTCTCAATCTCCTTTCATTGAGGCATATTTGGTTTTATACACAACTTTCTTTTATACGGTGTATAAACCCCTTTGACTTTTACATTTATTCAAAAGGAATCTTTTTTATACGAAGTGTTTTTCTAAACGACAAAAAGGGAATGTTTTTCTTTCCGTACATATGCGGTGACAACGACTTCTCCGCTGCCGTGACCAATATTTGAGTGTCGGCTTCCTCTACAAGCCATCACTTTTTTTAAAGAAAAATAAATACAATGTTTTAACTTTCTTTTATTTTAGTATTGAAAATGGTTTTGAAAGCGTTATTATTATATCAATGTGTTGTATTTATATCTTGTGATTGAAATGTGGAAATGTTATGTTTCCTTTATGCATGTTTTATGTGATACGATTATGTTTTGGTTTATGATATGATTAAACCTATTCATACGAGGAATGCATTGGACTTAATAAGTGACGGGTGGAGCCCGCTATAGCTCCTCGATGCTTCGGTAGGTCTCATGAGACAAATAGACATGGAATTGGACGAGGCCCATTCCCCATTTGATTTGTGATTTTGGCCGAGGCCTTAATCATTTTAGACGTCTTGGCCGAGGCCTTGACAAAATGTTTTAGAATGTCTGGAATTATGAATTACATCATTATGAAAGTGGTTATTGATATTTCATGTTATTATTCGACCAATACAATATCCATGTGAAGAAGTAAATGTAATTATCTCATTTTACATTTTCCATATTATGTTGATGTTCATGTTTAAAAGGCTTTTGTTTTAGTTATACATTGCCTTAAATGTTTATGTTTATTTATGAAAGCTTCCGCAATATTGTTATCCTTACTGAGAATCTGAGCTCACCCCTTTCAATGTTTTAATATTTTCCAGGATGTGAAGAAGTATTTTATGAATGACCTTCAGGGATAGTCAGAAGAGGATATGAGTGTGGACTATGAATACTTTGTTATTATTTTTTCACTTTATGATGTAATGTAACATTTATGAATGTATCTAGTGTTTCCAAGGCTACTAAAATAATCGGCCTTTCGAGACTTGATCTTTTGTGATCATGCCAATGTGACTAAGTAATGCACCGACTCTGGGTAGCTGGGGTCGGGGCGTTATAGTTGGTATCAGAGGTAGTTTAGTACTAAACTTAGAAGCTAGATTTGGATAAACTCTGATTAGAGAACATAGCCCGAAGATAGACTTTAAGGATTAGTATAGAAGAAATTCCTATAATTTTGTTATTATAGAGATTTTGTGAGTTTTCCGAGAAATACGTCCCTGTCTGGATATGAGCATGTAGAGGCGGCTCTGGCACAGATGTACCTAGGGGTAAAACCCGAAAACACCACTTTGAGCTAGACTCGAACGGGAACTGGTGCACGACAACGGGCCTTGCTGCACTCTTGGTTACGACACCCCCGGGGGATATGCTTTAGATAATTCTCATTTTCTTTATAAACCACTATGAAGGGTTATGAGTATATACTTCCTTAAAGAAAACATTTTATGGATTATATCCATAAATAGTTCAATTTATGTTATGTATCTTACAAGTATGGAATTATGTATTTTTATTTATAATCTAATATAGTTTATTCCATTGTTTAGAAATGTTGCCTAGTGGAAGGAATGGAAACCGTATCAATGCACGCACTCCGTGTAGGGATTTCCCTCCTAATCAAGATAATTATTGTGGAGCTGGAGATACAACAGGTGCTGATCAACTTATTACCATACTGGGACAACTCACTCAGGTTATGAATAATAACCTTACTCGTATGGAGCACCCTGATCCGCAATGTAGAGGATCAATGTTAGACCGCTTCATGAGGAAACAAAACCCAACATTTAATGGGGGTACAAATCCATTAGTAGCTGAGAAATGGATAAACTCCTTAGAGAAAATATTCCACGCCTTGGGGAGTAGTGAAAGGGAAAAGGTTATCATGGCAGTTTACCGCCTCACTGGAGATGCTGATCAATAGTGGTCAGTGATTCAAAACACAAAGGAAGATGATGACATATCGAATATGGAATGGAGGGAGTTCAAAGATCTTTTCTTAGAAAAATACTTTCCTCATGACCATAGAGCAGATATGGAAAGGCAATTTCTGAGTCTGAAACAAAAGGAGGATGAGAATGTCTCAAAGTATGAGGCCAACTTTACAAGGTTAGCGAGGTATGCTGCAGATTATATACGTAACCTAAGAGGTAAGATTTATCGTTTCTTTGATGGGTTAAAAGCATTTCTCCGTAGAGATTTAGTATCACAATCTTTCTCAACATACGAAGATATTGTCTCGTGTGCTATCAAGACAAAAAAGGAATTCTCTAAGCCTTATGACAACAAAGTAAAGCAAGAGAAGAAGAGAACGGTGGAACAAGAGACAGATAAAGGGGAAAAGGGAAATAAGGATTTTCCATTATGTGATAATTGTGGGAAGAATTAACCTGGTACTTTCCTAAAAGGAATGGGAGTTTGTTACAAATGTGGAGAAAAGGGTCACCAGGATCGTGATTGCAAGGGAAAGAAAGTGGCTATCAAAGTTGAATGCTACAATTGTAGAGAAATGGGTCATTATGAAAATGAATGTCCTAAGAGTCAGAGAAACGTACCTCAGAAAAGGCCAAGGGATCAAGGACAATCATATGCTGTTACTACAGTTGAAGCAGAATAACTAATGTAATGGTGCTTTTGGACTCATGGATTATATTCTGGTTATTAGAATAATGTGATATATATATAAGGATTGTACTATAGTACTTTTTGATTTCAGTAAGGTTTTAATATGATTAAGGTAATTATATTTTTAGTATGTGACAATAAGAGAAACTTTACATTGTTTGGGGAATCTGATAAATTGATTTTGGAATTAAGAGACCTTTTAGAGAAAGTCTGGACAGAGGTATATTTGATAATTATAAAGGTTGGAGTGGATTAAGTTGATCTTTGGATAGTATTGTTTATGGTTAAAAAATTTATGAAGATTATTTTTGGAATATTATGATACTATAGTTTTAGGAAAAGGACAACCTGCAGGGTGGGGCATAACCCGTCGCGTCGGACAAAGCTGCATGAATCAAACCCACAATCATGGTGCGACAAGCCTTTATTTCCTACCACTATCCTACAGGAAGTCCCTGGTTATTAAAAAATAATTTTACTAATCTAAATGGTATGTGTTAACATTTGGAACCTTATAAAATTAGGATAAGTATAATATTTTTGAGTTCTATTATCTTTTTGAGTGAAAGATGAGTTGAAGGTTGAAACTCTAATTGTCAAGCATAAATATATATATACCTATCTCTTATTCAATGAATAAATTAATTCTTAAACTTTAGTAAATGGATATTAAAACAAAAAAATGTGTTATCCTAATACCTTATATCTTGTTGAACTGATGATATTTTAAATCAACATAGATTGAAGTCTTTGAAGCCCTCAATTTGACAGTTGATTGTGATTGATGACCTCAATCACTCCCTACAAATATTTACGTTTTTCCTCCAATTATATGTCTTTAATTGTCACCAATGTTCTCCTAATCGAGATCATAATTGGGTGGTGACTTTTTCATTTCCCTTTCCCTCTTATTAAGGCTATATTTTATTTATCTTATTTCCGATGTGGGTTTTCTACAAAGGTATTATCTCTTTTCAACCTTTTATTTACAAAGAAAAATTTCAAATTGTAAGGATGCAATTTATTGAAGGAGTGGAGAATATAACACCTCTAGCTTCCATGATACACTTCTCATTCAATAATGTAATAGCTTGCATTGTACGCAACATCGAGTTCTAACACACTGCAACTAATCAAAGTAGCCGTTATGAATAGTAATAACCACTTTTTAAATTTATAGAAATTTTATATTTCAAAATGGACTTCATTTTTGTATTCCTAATATTGAAATTAGCCTATGTTGATATTTTTTTAATTTTCTGAGAACTTCAAAATTTTTATGAATAGTGAAAAATACTTAAAACAACTTTTTTAATAAAAATAATTTATAGTGATAAGTTATACTATTTAGTGGTTTTAAAGTATAATTAGAATATATTTTTACCATTTTATCCAATGGTGGTCATTAGAATTAATTTCACTTTGAAATTGGACATAAACAATTGTCAATCTTTTGATATAAATTGTTTCTTAAAAACACGCTATTTTTTGTGACAGCGGGAATTAATTGTAAAATTAATTAATGAAAATTATATGTTTGGAATTTCATAAAATATACATCATTTTTTAATTCAGAATATCAATTATAGATTAGGGTGAAATTTTGGCATTGTTCTGAAAAACTTCAATTTTTGATGAATATTGAAACCACAAAGTGGTAGTCAAATAACTGATTTTTTGTTTAAATGAAATATTACCACTTCTGTGATTTGATTTTCAAAAATCCGACATACATGGTATTCATTATGAAGTTAAATGTGGTTCAATGAGATTAAAATAATTTTTTGGTGAAGAGTAACTTTTAAGTTCTTAATCGCGATTAGAGGTGATTAGTGTAGTTTAAGGTAAAAATAATGTTTTAATAATATGAGATGAGCTTGAAACATGTCCTACCCTCATTTTATGTTCCATGGCCGACCATGAAAATCCATGGGTCAGCTTGGGGACCCCATGGAGCCACTTTAGTTGGAAAATGACATAAATACCTTTTATTTAATGTTAAAGTAAAAAATGACACAAACATGAAATGTTTTACTAAAACAATTTTTACATGGGGTTATACAAGTAATATATTTGATTATAAATAGTAATTGGAAAGATAAAAATATATCCTACATCATAGTATTTTTTATAAAAAAATTTAGACATTAAATAAATTAAATTATTTATGACATCATGAGGATGCAGCGATGACCTCATTATTTAACGATTTAAATAAAATGAGAAGATAATGTAAAATCCAAGGCTTACATTTGTCCAAAGCCTATTGGATGAGGAGATTTAGAACCCTTATCACCTTATCCTCGAATTATACAAGTGTGGGACCTTTAGAATCCGAAAAGCATTGTATAATAGAATAGCATTTCATTACTTTCAAAAGTGCCCCTCCTCTCCACTTATAAAAGGCCCCCACCACTCCCACCTTATTCACACCTTCAAGCCATTTGGCTCGGACAACCTCTGCCCAAATACTCTCCCAACATCCCTCAATTACTCCTAGAAGCCTCACTTTGGGCATAATTCTTCCCATGGAAGCCTTTGTCTCAAATCAAAAAGAGTTACTCGATTTTTTTGGTAATGTCTTCTCTAATGTTGTTTTGTTTTATTTTTCTTCTACAACCCCTTAATCTCTTTTCATTCCATTATTTTGTAACAACACCAGTATCTACAATATACTAGGATTTTGTTATGATAAGTATTTGGTTTACACTTACACACACCGTCGTCTAATGGTTAAAGAACATACTGTTTCTGTGGGTGGCAAAATACTGCCTCATGAAACGATGATTGTTCAAATTCTTTTAACACCTATAATGGTGGCCATTTTGATGACACTATTTTCATATATGATATATATATTATTTTTATGTTTTCATTATGCTTCTTTATTTCTCATTTATGGCATACTTTATGATTTCCATTATGGGTAAACGCGATAATTTCATTTTAGGAAGTGCGGACTACCGCCCCCTCAAAGTGATGTGAATCGTTAATGCCATATGTGGGATGTATAAAGGATGGAGTAAATGATATTATATATGATATTATACTGTAACAATATTATACCTTTATATAATTATGATTTAATTCCATTAAATATGAAATAGAAATGAAAGTAGTGTTCATGCGTACGTACGGCTTACCGTCTCCATGAACGGTGCATTTCATTTCTTACCTCTAAATGATACGTAATATTATGAATAAATATATATACTAGATATATATGATATATATGACATCTAAATCATGAATATAATTCTGGATATAATGGAAATTCTACCACATAAACAACTTGTAATTATAAGAAGTTTATTGTAGACTCAAGTACCAAAGATCGACAAAACGACCGTTATTAACTTAAATAATTACATAATGTTCATAACATGGTAATAAGTGATATAAAAGGAATAATGAACATAAAAAGGTTCTTAAGTAAATAGAAATTAACTCTATTTTATTATTCAGGAGGTTAAAGAACGGTCGAGTCAGGACAAGACGCAAGGTAAGGGAATTTCTTAACCCAACTTCCATTCTTTGGGTTAATCTCCTACTTTCAAATTATGTCATTATATTATTATTTCTTATTTTGTATTCTTTATGTGTACCTATAGTGAATACACATAATAGATCTATTTTATTTTAAAAATGATATTTTTAAGGACTTCGTCTCAATCCCCTTTCATTGAGGCATATTTGGTTTTATACACAACTTTCTTTTATACGGTGTATAAACCCCTTTGACTTTTACATTTATTCAAAAGGAATCTTTTTTATACGAAGTGTTTTTCTAAATGACAAAAAGGGAATGTTTTTCTTTCTGTACATATGCGGCGACAATGACTTCTCCGCCGCCGTGACCATTATTTGAGTGTCGGCTTCCTCTACAAGCCATCACTTTTTTTAATGAAAAATAAATACAATGTTTTAAGTTTCTTTTATTTTGGTATTGAAAATGGTTTTGAAATCATTTTTATTATATCAATGTATTTAATTGATATCTTGTGATTGAAATGTGGAAATGTTATGTTTCCTTTATGCATGTTTTATGTGATACAATTATGTTATGGTTTATGATATGTTTAAACCTATTCATATGAGGAATTCATTGGACTTAATAAGTGACGGGTGGAGCCCGCTATAGCTCCTCGATGCATCGGTAGGTCTCATGAGACAACTAGACGTGGAATTGGCCGAGGCCCTTTCCCCATTTGATTTGTGATTTTGGACGAGGCCTTAATCATTTTAGACGTCTTGGACGAGGCCTTGACAAAATGTTTCAGAATGTTTGGCATTATGCATTCCATCATTATGAAAGTGGTTATTGATATTGCATGTGATTATTCGACCAGTAGAATATCCATGTGAAGAAGTAAATGGAATTATCTCATTTAACTTTTTGAATATTATGTTGATGTTCAGGTTTAAAAGGATTTTGATTTAGTTATACATTGCCTTAAATGTTTATGTTTATTTATGAAAGCTTCCGCAATATTGTTATCCTTACTGAGTATCTGAGCTCACCCCTTTCAATGTTTTAATATTTTCCAGGATGTGAAGAAGTATTTTATGAATGACCTACAGGGATAGTCAGAAGAGGATATGACTGTGGACTATGAAGACTTTGTTATTAGTTTTTCACTTTATGATGTAATGTAACATTTATGAATGTATCTAGTGTTTCCAATGCTACTAAACTAATCGGTATTTCGATACTTGATCTTTTGTGATCATGCCAATGTTACGAAGTAATGCACCGACTCTGGGTAGCTGGGGTCGGGGCGTTACAGAAAAGGTATAAATTATAGAAATTACAAACGTACTGAAAATTTTATATATTAATAAAGAAAAAATAGTCTAGAAAATATAAAAAATGAATTAATTGGATAAATATCAAATGATTAACTAGTGAAAATAAAGAAAATAAAAAGTTATTAAAATTGAATAATTATTAAAAAAGAATAGATAGTGATAAATGAGTTATTATTAAAAATTAATAAAATTTAATTATTATAAACGAATAAATTTAAAAAATATTACAAAATTAATTAATAATTTTAATTATATAAATTAATAAAATATTAAAAATGAATAAATATTAAAATTATTTAAATATATTAAAATCTAAATTTAAAAATAATATATGTATAATGAAGTGCTAATTATTAATGATTTAGTAATAATTGTATAAATATTTAAATACAAATATTTTAAAATAACAATGAATAAATATTAATTATATTAACTGCATAAAAATTAAAATTATTGAATATAAGTATTTAACAATGCATAAATAACTTTCAAAATGGAATATATTATATAAAAAATTTAATGAATAAACTATAAAAAGCAATAAATATTAAAAATGAATAAATGAAATTTCAAAAATGGAGAAATTATAAAAATTAATATATAATATTATATTAATAAAAAGACATACAAATTACAAACATACACATACACACATACATATGTATAGACATAAACATACACATAAAAACACTTACACATACACATACATTCATATACATAGACATACACGTATACACATGTATACACATTCTCATGCATACAATTACATATATGTACATAAGAATACATACACATACATATGCATACATATACATGCTACATAAACATACACATACACATATATACACATATTCATACATACACATGCGCACGTACATACACATACATACACATGCACATGAACATATACATACACATATATATACACTCATATATCCATGAATATCCATAGACATACACATAGACAAACATAAGCACACACACATATATATACATGTACACTTAAACATACACATTCAAAAACATTCATCTATATACATGAAGTTAAACACACACACTACACATATATACATATACAACAAATATGAATGCATATATACATATTCATATACGCACATATAGACATATATATACATCCAGATACATATACATGCATACACATATATACACATATGCAAAAACATACACATACACATATAAACAAACACATATATACACGTACAGACTTGTATACACTAACACGTACATGAAATTATGTCAATGTGCATACATATGAAAATGCATATAGACATATATTACATAAACATACACATGCACATTTAAATACACATACATGCGTGCCTATAGGTACATATTCACACACATATGCACACATACACACGTACATGCATTTACACATAAACATATGAATAGACAAACATTCAGTTAGATTGTGTTATATAAAATATGCACAAGCGGGGGGGGGGTTAATTTTGTATTTTAAAAAATTCATTGAGGAATCTTGATTATAATAAATTATTTCCTTTCATCTTTATAAGATTTCATATTCAAAAGAAATAAATATATATCAGGATGAAAATATTTATAGTGGTTCGGGGTGCAAAGATCCCCAAGTCCACTATACCAATGCTCTTCTCTACAAGCTTGGTGATTTTCACTAGTCGGTCCTTTTTTCACAAGACAATTCTCAACAGAGTGTAGGATGTGGAAACCTTTACAGTTTAAGGATAAAATAGCTTAGTACGAGAAGCTGATACTCAAAATAAAAGATTATTTGATCTAAAATACTTTCTAGTTGATCTCCATATTTGCAGTAGCACACAACTAACAGTGAATGAATCATCGTCTTTAGAAAGGTTTTTCTTCAAATAATATTAGTTCTGAATCAACCTAGTTGCGATTTATTTTGAAATATATTCAGTAACAAATCATCAGTATATTCATGATAGATTTTTGATCTTTCTATGTATCAGCAGATTTATAAAAATATCTTTTAAAGAATCATCATATATCTATCTTTTATCAAACATTAATATATCTATATTTTAATCTTGTAAACTTCATGAAATTCAAGAGATATATAGTAACACTTGAATAATAAAAAAACATAGATACACCGAATATATATAATAAAGACGAGATCTATATACAAAAATTCATATCCACAAATGTCGCTTGACAATTTTCAATATTCAAATATTTGAATAACAGAGAATTATTTGCATCCCTTAATAATTGGCATGAAATACTCCTTTTAAACAAATACTTGAATTGTGAATAAACAACATTAAATCTGTTAATGATGCGCATTAAAATCGGGCCTTGAATCTGGCTTGAAATTAGCATGATATTCTGAAAAAGATTGTTGCACGATAAAGTTGTAAATTCAAATCTCTAAAACCTAAAAATGATTTAAACGCAGGATTCCAAACATAAGGTTGGTTAAAAACATATGAATGATCATCCATAATTTTTTATTTTCCTTAAAAATGTATGGTATAAAATTCATACCTTTCTTTTCATCAAGACATACAGTAAAAGATATATTCTTCTTGATAAAACGTATGGTTCCATAAAAAACTTGGGTTGATGATCCATAATTTTGTGAAGAAAATGTAATTTTCCATACTTACGCATGGTTCTTCATCCTTCTCATATAACAAATGAAAGGTTCTTTCTAAATGTAAGGTTCTTTTATTATACCTCTCTGTTAACATAATGTTGATGAACCATAAATTTTGAACTATTGTAAAAATAAATGTACGATTTATTCCTTATGCTAGACTCTCCAACATATGGTATAAACAACGTTTCTAGAACACGATGAATTGCTTTCCAAACACATTGAAATATAGTTCCCGTGAATCATAAGCTTTAATATTATTCCAAAAAATGGGAATATAAATAATATTAATTTCTTAAAATATACCTAAAGTGAAATCATTATAAAAATAATAAAGGTATTTGAGTGCATGAAAATCATTATAAAAATATAGAGTATTGTTGAAAAAATGCATGCTCAACAATGTCCACATTGTTTATGATCCCAAAAACCAAAAGAAATTATTTATTTGAAATGTATAATTTTACAAGGGAAAAAATATATAATTGTTACTTCCAAATCTTGCTATTAATTGAAGAAAAATCTTTCTCCTCCCCCAATGTTCTATAAAAAATATTTTCTTTAGTAAAATGTTTTCTTTATTCAGATTTCTCCCCTTTTTTGTGATATTAAAAAGAATGATAGAAAAAGTAATATATCACATTTTAATTAGTACTAAACATGTAATAAAATGTTATAATAAACTTTTTATCAAAAAAGAAATCTGTATTATTTTTTCCTTCTAACATAGACATAAAAAAAATTAAAAACTCATCAAAATGATAAACAATAAATTTCATTGATAAATTATTTTCATGTACATGAATGTACAAAATCAAGGTTGTTGGGATAAGGGTTTAAAATGGGTATTTTAGTGACTCTAAATAATGTCTTTCAATTCTGCCAACTATAACCTTAATCTCTTCATTACACAATCTCCCAGCTGAATGATCAGGTCCCTTCCTTTCTGGGTCAAATTTTTATCTTCAATGAGGTTTACTCTGAAAAATTAGGGAAATTGTTTTTATTTCTCCATAAACTCATTTAGCTTCTTAGTGAATATGTCCGGTAATTTTGTAATTCTTGGTTCACTTGAGGTAAGTTAATCAACGAATTTTTGATTGTCCAACAAGGTAGAAAAAGGAGAACTATTACAATATAAATCCTGCAACCTACCATTCATGTTTCTCATTACAGATGTAATGACTTGAAATCTCATGATTAAATCAGGTGAGGTACCTGATGCACTATCTTTATTTTCTGTGATAGTTGAAAAATATAGCTCCATTAAAAGTTTTCAAATATGCCAAATTGGATTTCAACACATATTTATATTTTAACATTTCAATTTCTACTCGAAAGTCTCTCTAAAAAACATGAACTTCTTGTTTTGAAAAAGAGAATTAATTCATGTTTTGATATCTCTATTTCTCTTTCTCTAACTATTTTCGTAAAAAATAAATCTATAATTTATCTCTGTTAAAAAAGTTTAACAAGATCGTCAACATGATATGACATTGAGTTAGAGGCACCGTGTGCATGATTCAAAACTGGATCTACTAAGATCCGTGGTAAATATTGAGAATCTAGTTTTTCTTCTCTATTCTACTCAACTAGTTTATCAATTGATTTGTCTCAAGAATTTTCAACTGAGAAAGATTCATTTATAACTTTTGTATGGATTTAAAGGAAATTTTCCTGAATAGGTGATTCATCATTCTCAACTTTTAGAGGTTAGTTCTTATCCTCAAAAATTTCTTCTTCGATTTCTTCTTGAAGTTGTTGGAAAGAGTCAATATGATCCATATATTGATCGATAATTTCTTTTTATTGAGATGTTTCAACTT
The DNA here is from genome assembly GCA_963277665.1 of Viscum album. Taxonomy (NCBI): domain Eukaryota; kingdom Viridiplantae; phylum Streptophyta; class Magnoliopsida; order Santalales; family Viscaceae; genus Viscum; species Viscum album. The sequence goes on along the minus strand of OY728141.1, from coordinate 1,016,579,319 downwards.
GAGGAACTTCCTCAGTTCTTGTCTCTGCCTCAGCCAGAGGAAAAATTTCTACTTCTTCTCAAGAAGAAACTTCCTCTTGAATTTCTTCTTGAATCAATTCTCTCACAAAAAATTAACTTATAATGTCTATGGTTTCCAAAAATGTCTTTCTAGCAGGTTCCTGAACAACTATTCCCTTCCTTTATCTAAAAAGTCATCCCAGACATTCTTTATTAGCAGTTTCATCTTTTATTTCAAATCTATGTTTTCTTGCAGCCATAGAAACATCCCCTATTCTAGATTCCGCGATACATTATTTATATTTTTCATGTTTCTTCACCTGAGAAGATTCCTGATTCTCATCAGTGCCAACATACATGATTTTATCTTTTTCAGTTCTCCAAAAAAATCCAAGCATTCTTAAAGTTCCAACATTCAGCACAATATAATGATGGCATCTGAATTTGGCTTCGATCTGCCTAACTATATATTTCATAAAAAATAGCTTTGATATAATCCTTAAATATAGATAAAAACTCATCCTTGGAAAAGGTTGATAGTAGTAACTCAAATATCATATCATGTAGCATGGAAAATTCATATTAATATAAATCAAAAATAGAATCATAATATATATATCTGGAAAAAATTCCTCCATTTCTGACATCCTTGGGGCTATCCCAGTCTAAATAAACATAACCAAAATTTTCTTGATCAGGTTCTAAATATTTGAAAAAAATTTACTTTTGTTAGTAAAATGAAATAGAAAAGAAATTATATCTTCATATTTATTATTTTTATCCCCGATAGACATTAGATAAACATGAAAAACTCCATCGTGAGGGTAGTTCATGATTCTTGAAATTTTAGTAGAAGATATTGATAACTTCTTGTCTTCAATCTTCACAACTATCGAATCTTCTGTATCACCCAAACTAAATAGAATAGATTTAAATAAATTTATCAACTCAACTTCATATAGAAATTTGGTGTAGTCCTCACTGAATTTTGTTTCAATACCTTTAATGGATAACGCTTTCTTCATCATCAGATTTGACTGATACAACCATTCTAGATCAACTACTTTTCCCTGAAGGATTTTTCTTCCAGTTGTATGCTGACGCATCGCATCACTGTGTTCCCCTTCATTAATTCACATTTTTTCCATTTCTGTCAAAAATCATTGATGGTTTGAGATTTTTTGGTTTTGAGGTTGTGAGTTTAGAAAGACGAAAGAGGTGAGGGGTTTCGGTATTTTGAAAGGTTTTGATAAACAGTTCAGTTTTTTGGAATTCGAAACAGATTCTAACAAAGCCATGATTATTGTGTCGTTATGTACATAATAATCATTATAGAATTTAAAAATAACTTAAACTATATACAGTGTATGTAGAATTTATTACATGATAAAATTAAATTTTTATGTTTTTAAATGTTAATGAATAATTTATTTTAAAATAACATGATCAAATAAAAATCAGATTAAAAATAAATAATGATTAATTAAAATTAAATAAGCATAACTCCCCCTTAAGAAAATAATAACTTGTAGTGGGAATTGTTTTAGAAAAAATATCATCTATTTGAAATTCATTATTTATAAATTCTAAAAATATATCCTTTTTAGGAACATAAACTCTTAGAAAATGACATGTAATATCAATATTCTTAGTTCTAGAATGACATATAGGATTTTTTGAAATATTAATAGCATAATTATTTTCACATAAAATAGGTGTATTATTAAAATTTAGTCCAACGTCCATAAGATTGTTTTTCATCCACAATACATATGCACAAAAATGTCTTACTGATACATATTCTACCTCGGATGTTGAAAAAGCAACTGAGGGTTATTTCTTACTAGACCATGACACTAATTATTTTCCTAAAAAGTGACAGGTTCCTAAGGTCCATTTTCTATGTAATCTATAACTTCAAAAATCAGAATTTGAATATGAAATTAAATTAAAATAAAAATTTATTGGATAAAGAAAAGATTTAAAAACAATTTTATGTAAATATCTAAAAATTATTTTGAAAAGTGTAAGATGAGATTTCTTAGGATTTTATTAAAATGATGCAGAAAGAAATACTGAATTCATAATATCTGGCCTTCTATCTGTAAGATATAATAAACTACCAATCATACCTCAATATAACTTTTTGTCTACGGGTTTTCAAGATTAATTAAAATAAATTTCTATATTAGTACACATAGGAGTTGTATTTGCCTTGATGTTTTCAATTACAAATTTCTTTAGTAAATCATTAATTTATTTTCATTGATTATGAATTTTTTTGAAATTCTTCTGATTGATTTGATGTATTAAAAGAAATTTAGTTCTTCTGTAATACTCTTTCAAAATTCTTTTTTGCATTATGTTTGAAAACTCATGATAATGTTTTTTTATTCCAAAAGTTACATCATAAACATAAATTTGTTCCAAGAGAATATTAGAATATACATATTTCATAGAAAGTGATGGATCTCCCATAACAATAGTAAAATCATTTTTTAAAATAATGTAACTTAATCATTCATACCAAGTAATGGGTGCTTGTTTTTAAGGCCATAAAGAGCTTCATTAAGTTTTAATACAAAATCTGGTTTTTATGAATTTTCAAAACTAGGAGGTTGTTCTACATAGATTTCACCCATTAAATAACCATTTTAAATAGGAAAACAGAACATCCATATGAAATAATTTAAAGTTGATATGAGATACATAGGCTAAAAAGGTCCAAATAGATTCTAATATTTCTACAGGGGAAAAGGTCTCATCATATTCTATACCTTCTTCTTGATTATATCCTTTATCTACAAGTCATTTTTTATATCTAGTTAAAATTCCATGACCATCTTGCTTATATCTAAAGACACATTTAGTTCTAATAATAGCATATTTCTTTGTTCTTTTAACTAATTTCCAAACATCATTTATTTTGAATTTGTTTAGTTCTTATTTCTTTTCTCTCATCAAAATTTCATCAACTAAGGCTTCTTCTATTGAATTAGGTTATAATTAGGATAGAAAGGCAGAAAACTCAACTCTATTTCCTATATTTCTTCTAGTTTTTATTCCAGTGTCTAGGTCTCTAATAACAGTTTCTAAAGGGTGATTATTTAGAGTTATTGACTATCTAGGTAAAACGCAATCAATTTTATCAGTGTCATGTTCTTCTAAATTGGACTGAATTTTGTTTATATTATTTTCAAAATCATATTTTTGTTTTTCAAGTCTAATGTTATCATTAGGGCCAGATTCATCAATTCAATCTTTCATTTTTTCAAAAGGGTCATATTCATAAAATTTCACATGAATTGATTCTTCAAAAATCCTTGAATTTTTATTAATATCTCTACTAGCTTTGGAGGTAGAAGAATGTACTTAGAATATTCCTTCATCAGAATTTGGATCAAATTTACCAATATTTTCTTTTTTGATGATGATATAAACCTTGCATACAAAATCATTGAAGTATTTTAATTTAGATTTTCTGTTATTCCAAAGTTCATAAGGTTTCTTTTTGAAAATTGGTCTTTTTAAAACACTATTCATTATATAACAGTATGTGCTTACAGCTTCTGCCCAAAAAATGGTAGGATGTTTGTATTCATTTAGAATAGTCCTTTCCATATCTGTAATAGTTCTATTTATTCTTTCAACAAATCCATCTTGTTGAGGTGTTCTTGGTGTAGAGAAAGAGTGTTTAATAACCAGATTTGAGAAAATGGAATTGAATTCTTGATTCAAAAATTATCCACCATGATCCCTTCTTAGTGAAATTATATTAAAATCTCTTTCATTTTGAACTAATTTGCAAAAAATATCAAATATATTAAATGACTTATTTTTATATTTTAGAAAATATATCCATGTAAATATAGAATAGTTCTCTACTAAAACATATAAATATAATTTATCATCCAAACATTCTACTCATGAAGGTCCAAACAGATTCATATGGATAAGTTCTAAATGTTTTTATGTAGGAATTTTGTTAATTGAATTGAAGGAAGATTTATGTTGCTTTCCAATTTGACTTGTATCACAAAATCTTGCACTATCAAATTTAAGACTAGGAAACTCAAAAACTAATTGTTTATTAGATAATTTATGTAATGAATAAATATTGAAATATCCAAGTCTTATATTCTAGATCCAGTATTCATTTATTTTCTTAGATAAATAATATTCTTTTTTTACACAAGGAATTTAAATCCATGGTATAAACATTGTTAGTTCAGGGTGCTCAATATTTAAGCAATTTATCTTTAAAAACAGAACAACAGTTACAAAAATCAATAAAATAACCATCATCAAAATGTTGAGAAATACTTATCAGTTTATATATCAATCCTTGTTCATAAAGTACTTTATTTATTGAGGCAGCTTTTGGATCTCCAACTATTCCAATACCAATAATTTTTCCTTTGGCATTGTCACCAATGGTGACTAATCCACAATCATGTTGAGATGTGGTTTTAATGTTAATGACTTTTCACTCATATTCCTAGAGCAGCCACTATACATGTGCCATATTTCTTTTATGCTTCTGTAATTATCTTCATGTAGATGAATTTAAACAATGGTTTTGTTTCGGTACCAATATTTTCTTGGAACCATGAGTTTTATCTAGCAGTTATATGGGTATCCATATTTTCTTTGATTTTCTATAATCATTTGAGTTAAATAAACTGTTTGAAATAAATACATTTCTAATTCCAATTATTTGGGGAATTCTTAAATAAGAGTCTTTAGTTATATGAATTTTTGTTCCATAGTAATTATAAATTGCACTCTTCAGATTTGGAACAAAATACTTTTTATAGTTTATGATTCTCACCGTTATTGCCTATTCCATATGTTTTTTTCTTAATCACATTCTTACCAAGAATTTCATTTAAATTATTTAATAATTTTGTAAAAAAGAGAGATAATATTTCTTATGTTTGTACTTCATTTTGTAGTGTTTTGATCTTTTTTTCATAATATAAACTATTTTTGTTAGATAAGTTATATTTTTCAATTACCTCTTAATGTTGTTTTAGGAAAGTGTCTCTTTATCCATGAATTACATTGTTAATGTTTTTTAGTGATTTATACATTTTTAATAAGAAATCATATCTTTCTTCTAGAATGTTACAGTAGGATATATGTTTTTCATTTGAATAGTTATGGTGCGAATCAAAATTGGAAGAGTAATAAGATTGTACCTCATTATATTCATCCATGGATCACATGTATTATTTTATAATTGATTATTATTTTTCTAAGTTAGAATGTGATGACCTGCAAGATTCTTCAGAAAAACTCCATGAATCATTCATTTCTCTTTTTTATTTCTTCTCATAATCAGTATTTTGGAAAAAACATAATTTTCTTTTCTCTATTTAGTAGAGGGAAGTCATGTATTATGTGAGTCATTTTCTTGCATTCATACAATCTGACATCCTTTGGATGTTTCTTATGTTTCTTGAAGGTTTTTTTGAATCCTTTATTCTTCTTATAAATTTTTGGAATATTCTAGCCATCAGTGCAAGTTTTATTTCTAAATCAGATTCGCCAAAACTTTCTTCCTTTTTGATCACGTTTTTCATCTTTATGCTCTTCTTCTTTGGATATGTAAATTTTATAGTAGTGTTTTCTCATTTTGTCAATAATTTTTGCTCATTATCTTCATATTACATATTAGATTCATACATCATTTTGGTTCAAATCAATTCTCTCATGGTTATATTTTTAATAATTGATGATAGCCTAATGATACTGATATCCCATTCCATTGGGTGGGAAGTACTCTCAGTACATTCATGTCTTGATGTTCTTGTTTAATAGCTTCTCCCAAGGTATTAATGTTGTTGACTCTCTCTGTAAGCCCTCTATTCATATGATTTATGATTTCTCCATCAATCATTCTAAATGTATCAAATTTGTTTTTTTTGTAGCATACCTCATTTTTCTGTCATTTTGAGTTCCTTCATAGGAAACTGCAATTGTCTGCCACATCTCATATGTTTTAGGGAATTGAGATACTCGTTTAAATTCATATGGTCCTAGACCACATATGATATAAATCATAGATTTTGAATTTATTTCAAACTATGCTTCAGTTTCTCCACTCCACATTTCAGGTTTCTCAAGAATTTTGGAAGGAGTAAGAATTTTATAGTAGATTCTATATCCAAGATTCTTTATGTAGATGATCATCCACGATTTCCAACATCCATAGTTTTCACCATTGAAGTATAGAGGTTGAATCATTGACATTCCATATTTTTTATCAGCCATTGAGATATCTATAAAATCTGTCATCTTATTATATCTTTAACAAAATAACATCCTCTGATACAAATTTCTTTATTATGTTATATAAAATATGCACAAGAGGGGAGGGGCGGGGGTTAATTGTCTATTTTCAAAACTTATTTGAGGAATATTTATAATAATAAATTCTTTCTTTTTATCTTTATAAAATTTATTTTGTAGTGGAAATAAATAGATATCAGGATGCAAATATTTATAGCGGTTCGGGGCCCAAAGATCCCCTAGTCCACTCCACCAACGTTCTTCTATACATGCTTGGTGAATTTCAATAGTCATTCCTGTTTTCCCAAGATCATCCACAAATGAGTGCTGGAAGTTTATGCATTTAAATTTTAAGGCTAAAATAATGCCTTCTGGTTCTAATCAAAAAACTGATCAAATAGGTTAGTATGAGAAGCCGTTAAACAAAATAAAATATTATTCTATCTAAAATACTTTCTGGTTGATCTCCATAGTTCCACCAATACAAAACTGACGGTGAATTAGTCGTCATTTATAGAAAGGTTGTTCTTCCGATAAGAGTAGTTCTAGATATACATGATAGAAATTCTACTTGAAATATATAAAGCAATACATCACCAATAGATTAACGATATATTTTTGATAGTTATTTGTAGCAGCAGATCATTAAAAAATCTCTTTTAAACAATCAACATATCTCTGTCTTTTTTGAAACATGAATATCCCTATATTTGATTCTTGTAAACCTCGTGAAATTTAAGAGATATGTTTTCAACCATAAATCATACAAAATATCAGATACACAGAATATGTATAATAACGATGGGAACTTTATTCATAAATTTAGTTCCACAAAATGCTCCTGACGGTTTGCAATAATAAAATATTTGAATAACAGTGCATTCGTTAATTCCCTTAATAATTGGCATGACTTCATCATCTTTAATGGATACTATGAATTGAAAATAAATAGATTTAAATGAGTTAAATATGCGCTTTAAAATTTTTCCTTGAATCTCCCTTGAAATCAGCCATATATTACGCAAAAGATCATTGCACGATAAAGTCGTAAATTCAAATCTCATATACCTGAAGATGTTTTAAACGTAGGGTTCCAACCATATGGTTGATGATCCAAAATTGTGTATTTTCCTTCAAAATGTATGGTATAAAATTCATAATTTTCATTTCTTCAGAATGTAAGGTACATGATCCATACTTCTTGATAAAACATAAACTTCCTTACAAAAGTAGGGTTGATGATCCATAATTTTGTGAAAAAATAGTAAGGTTCCATACATACATAAGATTTTCCATCAACACTTTTATCATATAACAAATTTAAGGTTTTTTCCAAACGTAAGGTTCTTTTACCATATTTGTTGGTTATCATAAGGTTTATTAACCATAATTTTCCGAACTCTCATAAAAATAAACATTGGATTTAATCCTTACTCTACGCTCTCCAATGTACGATATGAACAGTGTTTCTAGAACATGCTGAATAGCATTATGAACACTTTTACAAATATTTTTCATGATTCATATGATTTAATATTATTCCAAAATTGTGAATATAATGAATATTAATTTTCTAAAATATACTTAAAGTAAAATCATTAGAATAACAGATAAGGGTATTTGTGAGCATCAAAATCATCATAAAAAGATATAGTATTGTTGAAATAATACATACTCAACACATACATCTATATACACACACATTAACTCACACACACACAACACATATATACACACAAAATCTAAGAAAACACATATACAGACGTACACAAATACATCCACATACATACGTTCATGCATACACATACATACAAATATATGTGTATATATATGTCAAATTATATAATATGAATATAAATATATAAATCAAATGACCTATATGTATATTCATTTATAAATTTATTTAATTATTTAAATAAAATATTAATTTATTATATTTATATATACATTTTTTAATTAATGTATATAAATATACTATTAAAAAAATAACAGATTAATAAAAATTAGATATATATATATATATTTTTATAATTCTAAAAATAAGATTGATAGTTTTTTTATTATAATATGGTTATAAAAATAATATTTATATATTATATTAACATATATATACTTATTATTATATAAATAATTTTTAAATAAATAAATATGTATATATAGATAAAATTATTCATGATACCCATTATGAATTCTTTTTTACTAGTTTTTAAAAGGGGGATTTTATTGGTGCTAAAAACACCACTTTTATCAGTGCTTTTAGCTAGTGATGATAACCCCCACCCCACCCCACCCCGTCAATGCTTTTTTAGCGTCAATAAAATTTATCACATAGTAACCATGAATCTATAGTAGTGTATATAGGTAAAAAATGGAATCATGTTTATTTTTATAACATTCCATGAAAACTATTTTTCATCATTTTATACTAGTTTTAAAGTTAGAAATATGTATTTATGTTGAAAAGAAACTTTTGGTAATACCGAGCACCACATATGACAAATTTGTTCATAATTTGGGAATATATGTAAAAAATGATTATAGAATATTAATACAAAATTTTAATGAAAAAAGAATATTATTTGAATTTTTTTTAAAATTTCACCCCTTTTTAATGATAAAACGAATATATATTCTTAAAATGTAATTTTGATAATTTTAAGCAGCTGAGACATCAAAATCATGTTGGATTTATTTTTATAGGTCACAAATGTCTTGAACAACATTATAAAAAAATTTCAGGACAATACTAGAAAAATTTTTCATTATTGAATGTTTTACATTAGGTTAAAAGATAATATTGAATATTAATACTTAAAAGGAAAATTTAATCATTCCATGAAGTTCGGATACTATAGTCACAGACATTTAATTTACCCGAGTTACAAAAAACCACTAACAATGAACGATGCAAGGGCAACAAAGACGTTTATCAGCGCAATGAAAAACGTGCTGATAAAAGGTGTAATTTATCAGTGATAGCTGGTTTGAATATCAAATGAGCCCATAAGGGGCACAGTGCATTAGGGTTTCTTCCTTCGTCACTGCCTCCTTCGTCTCGGGTAGATGCAGTGACACTTGTGGTGCTCGGCTTGTTCTGGCAGTGAATCCTTGGCTACAGTGGCACTTTGTGGACTTGGTCATCTCACCATTTGTACCGTTACTAGCCTCTCTCCACCCAACTCCATAATCATTGGAAAGGGTCTCCCATGGCAGCGCGGTGCAGGTTCGTGATCGAGATTCCAGATCCAAATGCCTAAGGTCTCCGCCTTGACTTAGGGGTGTGTTGTTGGTGCCTCACTGTGGTTATCGACTGCGTAATGGTTGGCGGTGATGGGATCTGAGCGGCAGTTCTTCAATTTGGCATACCGGTGATCTCTTCTGATTCTGCTTTCTGAGGTCGGTTTGGTTTGGGATACATTGGTTTGTGTTGAGTCTGTGCAACGAAGTTGGTTTCCCTTTTGTTGAATCCTTGATTTGGTGTTGAATTTCTGGTTCTTTAGCATCCACGTGACTGTTTTAGAGGATTTTCTCGATTTCCCCCTATTGAAAAAGTCGTGGTTTTGTCTGCAAGACTATTGTATGAGGATTTTATCCTATTCCTCCTGCTGAAAAAGCCACAGTTTTGATACTGTAATCTCCACATGATTCTAATTTGGTGTGTTCTTTTTGATTGGGTATTTTTGAGGGAAGGAGATATGTTTGACTCGAGGGGTTTGAGGATGGGAGTTAGAATTCTGTTCATGGGTGATTGTTTTGTTGCAGTTGGTCTGATGTTGGGATTTGGATATTTGTCCATGGAAGATTGTATGGATGAAAGTGGTGTTGTTCTGTGGAATTTTGTTATTGGTGCCTTGGAATTGGATTTTGGAAGGTTCATCCAGACTCTCTACAAAAACATGCTCCCGAAGATGATTAGAGCAGGTGATTTCATCTTGCATGACTATCCAGACTTGGAATTTTGAGAGGGTATGGATACGCCATCAGTACCAGGCCCGTGCACTTACTAAACGGGACAGTTTGTCGAATGGTCATGCATTGGTGGAGGATCTCTATACTGATGATTATGCTGGGGAGGGGTATTTTTTGTAGTCTTGCTCTGGGTTTGTCATAATCTTTTGTTGATGTTTAACGTCCCTGAATTCTTGTGATGTTTCCCCATTTCTTCCTTAAAAGGGTGTTTATCCAAAATTTAATAAAAAATAGGCCTTCGGGCCATTCAGTTAGTATCAGTGCTAGCTAAAAGTGCTGATAAATATACCCTTTAACAGTGCTAGAAAAATTTGTGATAAAAGTGTACCCATTATCAGCACTTCTGTTAGCACTGAGGAAGCGTTGATTTATCAGTGCAATTATTAGTGGTCATAAAAGTTTTTAATAAAAAATATTGTTAATTTAAATAAAATTATTATATATATATATTCAAAAATAATACGTATCTATATATATTAAATAAAAAATGATTGCTTATAATCAATATATACATATATATCTATATGTATTAATAATTCAAATATATATATATATATATCAATAAATTTCAGGTATAGAGCATGATTGGCCCCTAAAAATTTATTAATAAAATGTAAAGTGGAACAAAAAGAATCATTTTCCACAACTAATGCCACCAAGAACATAAATTGGAAAATAGATACCAACCAAAAATACAATAGAAATATTATGAAATTAAAAATTTCACATGAACCAAAAAAATTAATAAACTAATAGTAAATCCTCAAGCACTACTTGTTCTGCCTCTAGCATGCTAGCACATCTTCCCCCATCTCAAAGCATCCTGCAAAAACTGACCTGAAGAGCCACATAGGCCCAAATTTAGAATCCATCCGGAATTACCCTCACACCAAACATGCTATCAGTAGCCTACAACAAACCTATGTCATCTTCCACAATCCAACCTCAACACTCATCACCATCATTAGAACAAAACCCACAACGTGTCCTGAGGGTCACCGCCTAGAAGCACTGCACGATCAACGCCAACCCGACTGACCTATTCATCCATATGACATGCATCCATTCAACGACACATCGCACGATCAGGTCGCTCATAATCCCCGTATACATCCAGCCATCTCCCACGATCCCTACATCCACCCAGTCATCAACCACGATCTGCAACCCTGCTGAAGAAAGGCTATCACCAACTGTCCCCAGCGTCGCCCCTGCTATAGACATGCATAAAGTAGGGGATAGGTCAAAATACCACATCCTGGGTACCAAACCCCTCACTGATGATCATAATCCCACATTAATTTTACATCGTTTTCCTTCTATCCAAATAACTCCAATTTCTCACCTACAGATGAAAAAACCTCACCATCGCGAGGCCTGTCCAGAACTACCGATAGGTTCTGTTGGGATCCCAGATAAAAATCAGCCACAGATGCACTCCCAAAACATATTAAACCTCATTCAATGACTCCTTTCACCCAATGTCATCACTAACTTGATGTTTTAAAAATTATTCTTCTGTTAATTGGATTTCAAACCAAGAGTATTAGTGATTATAATGTGTAAAAAATATCAGAAAATGTTATTTTATTATTAATGTGATGATTTAACTATTTTTATCAAAATTTAAAAACACATTTTCCCTTGTTTAATTTTTATATCAATGTTTGGGGTTTTTAAAGCTTTTAAGATCACCAAATGAGATTGATTATTTCAAAAGGGTGTGTTTTCCCTTGTTAATTGGAATTTGAAACTTATTGTTTCATTGAATGTTTTTAGATATCTATTTAAAGGGTAGTGTGAATTCCTATTTGAGTTTTATATGTGTTTTGATAAAATTGGTCTAAAGAGTAGATTGGGATGACTTTTATAAATGATAAAATGTCTGGGTATACTAAAAATGTGTTTAAAAGAGAAGGCCAATTTGAAATTTTCTATGAAATGAGTTTTCATAAATGGTTTGATTCCCTCTTAACCCCCTTTGAAAAGTGTTCTCAAATGATAAAAGTTAGAATGGTTTGTATTCTAAATGCCATGAATTTGTGAGTTATTAAAATGTGGTTTTGGGCCACCATGCCTAGTTTTACAAAAATGGTTGGTTTTCAAACATATTTTAGAAAACGTTATGATAGTTGGAAACCAATTTTAGTTTTGAAATGTGTATATATCAAATGCGTGTTTATGAAATTTTTTAAAGCCAAATATTAAAAGGGTGATTTCACCACGATGTATTGGATGAGGAAAAATGTTTTTCGTGCTATTACTCTCATTTAATAAAAATATTAGAAAAATAGGTGTAACACACTTTTATGGGTTACTACTTATGTGGTAAAACATTATAGAAAATATTTATTTTTCTATTGTATTTAAAACTATATTTTTTAGTATTTAATGTGAATGATATCTCTTATATTTTGTAAGTTGTGGTGACCTACTAGACTTTTAAATCTTTCCTATATTTTATAGGATCCTATTTTTACTGGCTTTTCATAATTCATTTGGATCTTATAAGAGGGATATATGGTTGGATGGTGACACTAATTGAACATTTTTTGTTTATTTATTTTGTTAAATATTAATATTACCAAAAAAATAGGTTGGATATGAATATGAAATGGATAGCTTTCAATCGTCTGAAAAATAGTATGAATATGAAGTGAAAGAGTTCATCATCTTTGCAAAAGATAATGTATATGATCATTCTCAAATCCATTTTCCATGTTTTTGTTGTTGTTATTCCAAACTAACTAGTCCAGAGGAGTTGGAAGAAAACATGATCTATCCCAAAATAGATCGATGTTATAAATATTATAATAAACATGGGAAAAAATCGAATGTAACTATTTTCTATGATATGCCTTTATTTTATTGTTCATAAGATAAGAATAATAGTGTAGACAATAAAAAGACCATACTAAGGATGTGATTACAGATGTAAATGATGATGATGATCATATTGAGGAAATGATATGGGTAGCTGAAGATGTACTTCATGATTGACCAAAATCATTAGAGAATTTAAAGAGTTGGGAAAAGATTCTATTGTATAATTTTTTGGCTAAATATACAGCGTTGTCATCCCTACTGATGCTATATAATATGAAAAAACTCCATAGATGGAGTGACTCCAGTTTTACAGAACAACATTATCTATAGAATGACATGCTCCAAAAAGCTCATGTTCTCTAGAGATTAACATACAATACTAAATGAACCCTATGCTTGATGGGTGTAATCTCTGAAGGAATAAACACATGTATAAATGATTGTATAATATTTTTGGAGCAACATAAATCACTCACACAATTCCCAAATTGTGGTGCTTCTCGATACAAGAATAATGAATTTGGGTGTACAAAATTTATATGATAGTTTCCAATAATACCATGGTTTAGGCACGTATATGGAAGTGAGGATTCTAAATGGAAATTTATGTGGCATGTAGATATATGAAATAAATATGGAAAACGACATCACCCGGTAGACTCTCCTTAGTGGAAGTGAATTTATCATAAGTATCCTGAATTTAGAAATGAGCTTAGAAAATGTTGTATTGTATTATCTACAAATGGAGTGAATCCTTTTTGTTTTCAATGTAAAACTCATAGTACATGGCCAATTATGTTGTTGAATTATAACTTTCCACTGTGTTTATTCATTTAATGAAAATACATCATGTTATCTATGATTATATAATGACCAAAACAACTGAGTAATGATATTGATTTTTATTTGGCTCTATTGATCAAGGATTTGATGTTATTAGGGGATTCAAGTGTTACATTGTATGATTCTTATAGAAATGAATATTTCACGTTGAGATTCACACATTATAGAATGATAAATGGAATTCCTTATTATGGAAATATTTTAGGATTTCGCATTAAATGAACTCATGGTTTGTCCCATTTTTTCAAAAGTTACACAGTCAATTAGGTTGAAACATTCATCGAAAACTATGTTTCTAGAAAATTATAGATTTATACTCCAACAGAATATATACCAATCAAGGAAAAAGTCATTTGATGGATGTTAACAAGAACTTATATCACCTTGTCCACTAAAAGGTGATCAGCTGTTTGAGAAATAAAATGTTCTGGACACTTCTTTTGGTAAGAAATTTTTGAAAAATCATATGAAAATCGGTTAGAAAAAGAGATCAGTTTTTTTTGAATTAAAATAATGGAAATATCTATAAGTCATAAATTTTCATGATGTTAAAAATGTTGAAAACAATGTGTGTGATATTTTCATTGACCCATTGCTAAATGCACTCGAAAAAACAAATGATGGAATTAAGGATAAGATGTACAAGGTCTACATGGGAAAACAAAAAGTGTTAGCACTAGTGAAGAGTGGAAAAATGAAATTTTATTCCTCTAACTTCTAACACTATTTCTAGGTATGAGATATATTAGTTTTGAAACTTCTCAAATGATTAAAAGGTTATATATGTGTATTCATTTAATATGAAGAACATTTTGTCAATGACCAATTTAATTTTTAAGGATCCGAAATCATATGAATTGTATGTTTTGGTGCAAGATATAATTCGTATATATTTATGTTGAATTTTTTGCAAGAATGTCGACCATATATTAACCAAGATATATTTTTCCTTCAAATCTATAAGCAACTAATTTATATACCCAATGAAATTTCCGACTATGGGATGAAAAAATTCAATTATATTATGTAAATTAAAAATTCTATTTAATTTAACATTCATTGATATGATGGTTCATTTGGTGGGAGATATTTTACTATGTGGTCTTGTACACTATAGATGGGTGTACCACATTGAATAGTATATGAATATTTTAAACGGTTATGTCAAAAATCAATGTTGTCTATAGTTTTCTATTGCAGAGCAATATATTGTTGAGGAAGTCCTTGAATTCTGTATCGAATACATGTCTGGTGTGGAAATCATTGGTATAAAGAAATATCATGAAATTGTGTGGCTTGCATGTTGAAAAATTTCTAGAAGAGATATTATCTTAATAAATATTAAAAATAGGTGGAAGTCCCACCTATACATTTTTCATAATAGTATAGAGGTTTCCCCATATGTTGAAACCCATAAAGATATTCATAGGCTTTTAAATCCCTCAAGGGCTAAAATATGTATATCAAGTACACATAATCAATAGTTTATATGATGGTTTTAGGACCGTATTTTTAAGGAGTTAAATTCATATCTTTATTCAATTTTAGAACAAATTCAATCGATAGATGTAGGACAATGTGTTTATGTATTATCTTACAATTGTTATACAGTTAATAGTTATACATTCTATAAAAATGAACATAATGAAGAAAATACCAGGAAAAATAGTGGAGTTACAATTATGGATGAAGCGATACATGTTTCTAATAATATGGAAAAAATCCAATTTACACAAATATGTCAAACATTCACATCATCAAACACATATGGGAGTTGGATTATACAACATTCCAAGTGCCAATTTTTTCACAAAGGTGGGTTGATAACCAGAGTGTTGTTAAAATAAATGAATTGGGATTCATGAATGTTGATTTAATTAATTAATGGTATGAATAAAAACCATTTATAATGTCATCACATGCACTAATGTATTTTATGTTCATGTCCCTGCAAACTGAAAGTGGTTTATTGTTCTATTATCCACGAAAACCACTAAAGGGTCAGATGAAAATTCACTTAAGGATGACACTTTCATTAAGAAATCACAATCATTTCACAAAATTCCCAATGTATATGATGTTTTGAATGTCAGGGGATACCACAATGAAGGTATTCAGATATTCAATAGATGGGTTAAATTCCTTAAGCCTTTAAAAAAAGACATCAATTATCAGGTTATATATTTTTTGGAATATACATCATGTTACCTCATGTTATTATCTATTCACTACTATATTTATGTAATATAAATAAAATATTCAACAACTTCTATAGATAATGAAATATGAACATATTGGTGCTTCAAATCCCAAGGAACAATAGATCTCTCAATATAATACTACACGTAGTGCAGAGGAAAAATGACCTTCTGCAAGTACTGGTGCTCCCAATCCTGAGGAACAATAGGTCTCTCAACCTGATAGTACTCATACTAAAGAGAAACAATGACCTTCATCATGTGC
Source organism: Viscum album (assembly GCA_963277665.1). NCBI lineage: Eukaryota > Viridiplantae > Streptophyta > Magnoliopsida > Santalales > Viscaceae > Viscum > Viscum album. The sequence continues at coordinate 1,016,562,925 of OY728141.1, read as the reverse complement.
TGGTGCTCCGAGTCTTGAGGAACAATAGGTTTCTCAACCTATTGCTACTCCAATTGTAGAGGTACAACAACCATTTGCACATGATGATGGTATTACACTAGAGAAATAACATATTGATGATTTTAAATTAGATGAAATGGATCGAAATAACGGACCGATGAAAAAAAATATAGGATATTAGTAGTTTGATGGTGTTAAAAAAATCATTATTGTTAAAATCAAGGGGATGAAATATAAGGTTGAATGGAATGTATAAGGCCATTATGTTAACCCCAACAAGTCCATGTTCAACTGTTACATTGTAATCAAAACTAATAAATGTGTGCCGATTAATGTAGATTCATGGAACCATGTTGTGTCCATGCATAAAACAATGATGTGTGAAGAGATTATGTTAACATTATAATATCATTTCATTATTTTACTAAAAAACATAATGAAACATTTACTTACTATTCATCATCCCTTATAGAGTGCATTTATAGTTGATGAATCGCACAAAAAATATGGGTTAATGCTTATTATAAATATTAAAATAGTCTTTCAGACAATTCTAATGATACATCATCTTAAAGATGATGAAGGGAAAATAAACCCACACCCACCACTTATCTATGCACACCCGATAACCAAATAATCATGGGATGTGTTTACAGGCCATTGTGCTGATGTGTATTTTCAAGTAAATTTTGGATAGTAATACATTATTTGATGATATGTTTATTGATCACATTTATTGATGTTTTTTATTTATGAAATAGAAACTCAGTTCTGAAAATAAGGAACAAGTAACAAAACCAAACTACAAATAATGTAGTGAAAATATGGGGTATGCTTCAGATTAAAAAAATGGTATTTATTTTTATTATACCATAATACTATTTTGTGACATGAAACAACATCATAATTATGTTCATCTGTTTATATTCATATTGATGAATCCAAATAAAAATCAACTTCCATCACATTCCATGCCATATTCATGGAGGAAAGTGAAAATAAATATGGGATAATAATAGATGAAAACACAAAAATGTGTGGGAAACATTTGCAAGTACGTCATAATAAAAATTTTTCTTTAAATCTCTATTACATAAAAATTATTTTTTATTTTCTTATATTTTCTATACAATGTAATTATAATAATCAAAACCACTTGTACTGGATGAAAACCTACTATGAGTGGCCTTGATGTGGACAAAAATTATGATTGCATTTGAGGTGTGGGTTGGGGGGTGACACCCTGAACATATTTTTTGAAAAAAAAATAAGAGGGGGATAATGATACAGAAAGGGATGAGATAAAAGTAGGAATATATTCCCTTGAAGAATTGTTTTTGGAAGACTGAGTTACAAGAAATTGTTACTGGGGGAAGAAAAGAGAAGAAGCAAATCAGGAACAACCATTGCGTAATGATCCCCCTCCCCCACCATCTTTGAGGTGTGACATTCCCCTCAACGAACTATCTTACTCGAGTCAATAAATACTATAATAATTTTTTCTATGAAATGTTAAAAAAAAGACACAGATACCATTAATGTACTAATATTCTACATGGTGAAAATGACTATGATTTATATCTATCAATATCCACTCATCACCTTGTAACGAGGGTAATGGTGTTCAATATCATAGATGATAGACTACACAATATACAACTTCTAATAGGTCATGTCAGACTGGCAATTGTTATAGATCATGAACCAAGCACTGATCTACCAATTCAATATAGTGGTGAAGATATTTATATGGTCGACCACATGTTGGAACATTCATTTCATGTCCATAAAATCATGTAAAAATTCATTTTTACAAGGTGGTATTCATTTCCAATTTATTTTTCATGCTAAATCATTAACAATTATTGAAAAAAGGTTTGAACCAATGAATTTTAATATAGGAGAAAAAAGTGAAGGGGTGAAACAAAAGGTTGACTCAAAAATATCAAAAGGAACAATCAACCAAAAAAATTATCTTTCGAAATCTCAATTTCCCAACCAATTGAATATAATAAATTACTAACATTGAAGGTTCATGCATATAAGAGGTTACAAAGAGGTGGTAGTCACATAGTTGATATTGAAGAAAAAATATAACAAAATGGAAGGTATTTTTACACAAGATTAGAGAATGTAAATTAAATCCACAACTATGAATGGTTATGATACGTAGTTGTAAATGTATACATGTCGTATGTTTTCATGGTTTAATTTTCTGAAAGATGTTATACTATGTTAATTATGAATAAATATATTTCATATTTTTTAAGGTGTTTATTTGAATATAAATTAATGGATTTCTCCATAATTTTTTTAGACTCATTATTTCCCACTTCACCTTTATAGAACAAACAAAAATAGAACCCAAAAAATGGTTGAAATAGTGGAATCCCTTTTGAAACGTTTTAAGGAAATCTTGGGGATGACATATTATTATTAATATGAATATTTTAGGGGTAAAATTATACAATTTATTCATATCAAATATATTTTTATTTCATTAATTACTTTTTTTTAGGAATCATTTGATTCTCATTACGATAAATTTGGATACTCAAATGATTTATTTACTAGATTTACTACATGGATTACCCACAAATTAACCAAACATTAAAGATTTTGTCAATTTTTAAGAAACTAAGTCAAAAAATTTAGAACTAAAAATAAATTTATATAATTTAAATTATGTTTTAATTATGATTCTATTATTATAGGGTGGTGTTTGAAAACCTTTTAAATCATGGAATGAGGACAATCATTTCACATAAGGACCCCGATAAGTTCTACAACTAGATATGTATTGGGGTGTATATAATAATATCTCAATATCCAAACACATATCAAAATAATTTACATATTTTCGTAAATGTTTCTATATTGTCTAAAATAAACAAATGGAAATGAATGTGGTTATTATGTTTATAAATTTATGATAGAGTTTATATTTTATCAGAAAACACACATCCTTAAACAGGTATTTTCAAAGTTAAATATTATTTTATTTAAAATATTTATTAATCCTTTTTTCTATATTTTTTAGTACTACTATGACTGTAAAAAAATAATATTTAAAAGATGTTATACATTATCATAGAAATTAATGGCCGTTAAACCTAATCGCAGGATGTAAAAAATAGCATGAAGATGTGACATTTGTAAAAGTAATGGTCTGTATCATATTTATATTTAATTTATTTATTTTTATTATTACTCTTATTATAATTGGTATCTTATATAGTTTGATTCTATTTTTCATGTTGGGGTGGTTTGTTCGAAGATTCTCATGCTCATGAGATATTGGACTTCGAGGCGATAGCTCGGAATTCAAGGATAAGGTAATGTTTTTTTAATAAACTATAACTTTCCTCATAATATTATCTATTATGTAATACATTAACATAATATAAACTATTTTTTTTAATAATCATGTAGACAATGGATTTTAAAGAATTCTCCTCCCTCAAAACCTTGTCACCCCTATAGTGTTGACATTTATTACTTTTCTTCCATGACAGTGGAGGGAAATTGATGGAATGTGATAAATGTAGATGTTGTAGTGTTAACAGTTCAAAAAAATAAAATGGAAATAATGGTAATATTTGTTGACCTCACCTGTTTTGATAATCTCAATCATGTATTCATGTGTGTTGAAAATCCCAATTATGCTTTCATTCTCTATGATATTGTTAAGTATCATTGATCTATACATTAATTCTTTCCAATCTGTGATCAAACCAATAATAATTTTTAAAATAGTCTTTGGAATATGTTAATCCTCTTTTATCCATGTTCATACAAGTTATAAATTGATTCTAGCCCAATCGGATGTGTTCTGCATAAATCAGATAAGTAATCTGCCTATAGCTACTGAAAAAGAGCTACCGGTACCCAGTCTACCGATAGACAGTCACCGATATACTTAACACAGAGCTACCGATGTGCTTATAAATGTATTCTACTGACTTACAGACAGCTACTGATACAAACATAGAGCTACCGGTGTATGTATAAATAGCTACCGATGGAATAAGAATCACTGATGGACGAAGCTACTGACAGACTCACAGCTACCGACGCATGGAGATACCGACGCATGGAGCTACCGACGCATGGAGCTACCGACGCATGGAGCTACTGACGCATGGAGATACCGACGCATGGAGCTACCGACGCATGGAGCTACCGATGGATGGAGCTACCGACGCATGGAGCTACCGACGCATGGAGCTACCGACGCATGGAGCTACCGACGCATCGAGCTACCGACGCATGGAGCTACCGACGCATGGAGCTACCGATACACAAAGTCACCGATACAAGCATGTACTAACCAACGCATAGAGCCACCGATAGAGTCAAAGCAACTAATAAAATTGAGCTACCAATGTTCTAGCTACCGATGTTCATGCTACTGATGCTGATTACCTACCGATCACTCGACTCACTGTTTGAATTTCTTTATTTCCTATATTTAATCTATCTAACGGTCATATCATGTACATTTTAATTATTTTTCAAATATCTGATAAAGTTTGTCGGATGTCAGGAACCCGTACCTCATACCTTCTGAAAAGAAATATTTTCTGTCCCCTGTTGGGAGATAAATACGAGAAGACTACGCTGCCCAAGAGACATCAACGAACAACAACAAGAAGCAAACTAGAAAAGTGCGGTGGATGGGATATACCAAAAACACAAGAACGATAAGAACACAGAGAAGCTCATAGACAATCAAGCATACTCGAGAAGTGTTCTGTGCAGACAAGAAGAACACTGAAGAACTTCAACTACTAAATTTTTACTGTCTGTGAACCTGGAGCATACGACACTCTGTTTCTCAAACAGAAACGAGAAGAGGACTCAGACTCACTTCTAGTCGAATCCAAAGGAGTCCAGAGCTACACTGAAATCACCAGAACCACTTCTAAACTCTACATCTCTTGTTCTGTGATTTATTATCATTCATTTCGAGCAGTGTGTGTTATCTGTTGTATCTAACACATACAATGTATCCTGTACTCAAACTGAAGGATTTGTAAATCCTTACCAAACTCTTTCATTCTTTCTTTCCCACGAATAACAGTGGTAGAAGTCGGGTGTGACCTGGACAACTGGGTGTTGTTGTACTGTTTCCCACGAAGAATAGTGGTAGAGGTCTTGGACCTGGACAGTTGTAAACTGTTGAACCCCGATCCAGGGTGTGGATCATTTTTATATAAACTTTTGAGAGGACTAAGTCTCGTCTTGAGACTGAACCTCTTGGTTACATTTGTTGTGCCATCTTTTCAAAGTTTTATTCCGCTACTAATCACTTTAAAACCAATACTGTTTTTAAAGTTACTTTGATAATTAAATTAGCAAGTGTTTATGTTTAGTGTAGATTAGTAAGTTAGTTTCAAAAGATAATCACACACTCAAGTGTTGATTAACTGGGAATTAATCAATCCCATGAGAATCTGACAGAACCTCTACTTTAATATAAATTCACTACAGTTTAATTTATTATTTTATTTGGGGGTCTTAAGACACTATTTTTAAATACAGAAATTTTAATTGGTACTCAATTCACCCCCCTCTTGAGTAAACCACTCTGACCAACAATTGGTATCAGAGGATCGAAAATACTTTCTAACCGTACTCTGCTTTTGAACTGTGATTTTAGTTGTATTTTAAAGTTCTTAAAATTTCTGTTATATCTAAATTTTTATCTCATTAAAATTTTCTCATCATGGACAATAGACTTGAGGGTGATGCTACTAAACGGCCACCTTTCTTCAATGGAACTAATTATTCTCAGTGGAAACTGAAAATGAAAATTCATCTAGAAAGCAAAGGTTTTGATATTTGGACTGCTATTGAATCGGAATAAAAAATTCCTACTACTGCTAGATCTACTTGGGATGAACCTACAAAGACTACTTACAATAACAACTGTAAAGCTATGAATGCCTTGTACTGTGCTCTAGGAGATGAAGATTTTAATATAATTTCTTCTTGTAAAATTTCATATGAAATCTGGGATACCTTAGATGTTTCTCATGAAGGAACAATGAATGTTAAAGAAATGAGATTGAACACTTATACTATCAAGAATGATAATTTTAAAATGAAGCCTGACGAACCCATTTCTGACATGTATCTCAGGTTCAATGAAATTGTCAATACAATGATCTCGCTGGGAAAGGATGTCTCATCGAAGGAACAAATATTGAGAATTTTGAGTTGTCTACCTGATAGATGGAGAGGCACATCTGTCTCAATCATAGAATCATGTGACATAGCTGCTCTACCTGTCAAGGATCTAATTGGAAAGCTGATGATGTATGAAGAAGAGCTTAAAGTGAACAAAGAGGAAGAAAATGAACCTGCAAGAAAGTCTGTCGCTTTCAAATCCTCAACTTCAAAGAATAAGGACAAAGAAAAGCTTCAAGCTGGAGTTGAAAGTTCAAGTTGTGAAGACAATGAAAGTGATTCTAATAGTGATGCTGAGATGGCTCACATTGCTAGAAGATTTAAGAAATTTTATAGGAAAAAGAAGTTCTTCAAAAAAAAATTATAAGGGTAAGTATGACCACCAAGGTAAATGGAAAAAGGATTGGAAGAAGAATGACAAATCAGATGATGTTGTCTGCTATGAGTGCAAGAGAAAAGGACACATTAAAGCCGACTGTCCAAAGCTGAAGCATAAAAAGAAATATGAATATAAGGACAATAAGTTTAAGAAAGCCATGAAGGATACTTGGAGTGCTTCTGAGGATAGATCTACTGAATCTGAAAGCTCTGAAACTGAACACAAAAATAAGGCAAACATGTGCTTTATGACAATCACTTCTGAGGTAACTGCTGAAACTCCTGCTTTAAATTATTACTATGGAGATAATGCAGAATCCGATTCGGATTCTGGAACAATGTCTAAAAATGAATTGTTTGAGTACTGTGATATGCTGGAAGAGACATGTAATGAAGTTAAGGATAAATACAAAGGTTTAAAGAAACAGTATGCTTTAAGTGTTAAGCATAAATCTAATCTTGATATAGAAAAGGAGAAGAATACTCAACTGTTAAAAGAAAACACTGAACTGAAACTATCTAATGAGCAACTCAAGAAAGACATAGAGAAGTTCACCAATGGAAAAAATACACTAACATAGATTCTAGGAAAGCAAGTAGCACCTAAATATACTACTGGTATAGGATACCAACCTGGACAAAGGAAAATTGCCAAAACTAGATTCATTTCTAAATCTGGACAGAATGAAGGTAATTCTGGAACTTCATATGCTTCAACCAGTTATATACATAGCTATGGATCTAATAAAGTTTATCTTTCAAAGCATGTCAATTCTACAAATTATATGAGACACATTAGACAAATATGAGTACCTAAAGTGTTATTGGCTAACCTGTCTGGACCCAAGAAAATCTGGGTACCAAAATCTTCTCCCACCTGAATCTGTTTTGTAGGGAACTTGCGTTAAGAGCTCCTATAAAGAGACCTGGTATTTGGACAGTGGATGTTCAAGACATATGTCAGGAGACTTCTCTTGTTTCAAGAGTTTAATAAAAGTTGATGGAGGCTTTGTCACCTTTGGTGATAATTCAAAAGGGAAAATCATCGGCCTTGGCCAGATTGGTAACACTGATTCAATTTTGATTTCTAAAGTTTTATTTGTTGATGGCCTTAAATACAATTTATTAAGTATTTCTCAGTTATGTGATGATGGTTTTCATGTTAAATTTGAAAATGATTCTTGCAAAGTTTTTAATTCTAAGAATGTTTTGGTATTTTCTGCCTTAAGAAATGAAAATTTTTATGCTGTTAATCTCAATTATTTATCTAAGTAGAATATTACATGTTTGAAGGCTTTTCATAAAGAATCTTGGCTATGGCACAGAAGATTAGGACATTGCAACATTCACTCACTTAGAAAACTTTCTAGGAAGAACTTAGTTAGAGACTTACCCAAACATGAATTTCTAGCAGACAAAGTTTGTAACCCCTGTCAAAAGGGAAAACAACACAAAGTTTCTTTTAAATCAATGAAAGAAGTTTCAACTTATCAACCACTTGAATTGGTTCACATGGATTTGTTTGGACCATCAAGAGTTTCTAGTTTAAATTGGAAGCACTATGTTTATGTTCTTGTAGATGATTTTTCTAGATATACTTGGGTATATTTTTTAGCTCACAAAAGTGAAGCTTGTTCTTACTTTATTAAATACTCCAAGTCTGTAGAAAACCTTAGTGGACTTAAGATTAAGACCCTGAGAAGTGATCATGGTCGTGAGTTTGAAAATCAAGACTTTGAATCTTATTGCTCACACAATGGCTATACTCATAACTTTTCTGCCCCTAGAACACCCCAACAGAATGGTGTAGTAGAAAGAAGAAACCGAACCCTTCAATAAATTGCTAGAACCATGCTCAATGAATATGACCTGCCTATTTATTTTTGGGATGAAGCTGTAAATACAGCTTGTTATGTCATTAATAGAGTCTTAATCAGACCTGTTCTTAAGAAAACCCCTTATGAATTGTGGAACAATAGAAAGCCTAAGGTTAAATACTTTAAAGTTTTTGGTTGCAAAGTATTTATTCTGAATACTAAAGATAATCTGGATAAGTTTGCTTCCAAAAGTGATGAAGGAATTTTTCTGGGTTACTCTATTTCAAGTAAAGCCTATAGAGTATTAAATAAGAAAACAAAATGTGTGGAAGAATCTGTTCACATCAAGTTTGATGAAACTGATCCACATGAGCCTAAAACCTCTCTTGAGAATCTTGAAGAAGATTTGTCTATTCTGGACCTTAATGATAAATCTAAAGAACCTGTTATAAAAGTATCCAGTTCTGGACTTTCTCCAGAATCTACTTCTGTTGAACCCGAACCTATAGATGAACCTGAAATTTCTAGTCCAACCTTTACCAGATCAACAAGGATTCTAATGAATCATCCTTTAGAAGCTGTTGTTGGTAATCTTGATAGAGGAACACAAACTAGAGCTTCTCTAAGAAACCAGGTTGAACATCAAGCTTTTCTTTCATAGCTAGAACCCAAAAATATCAATGATGCTATCAATGATGAATTCTGGGTAATAGCTATGCAGGAAGAATTAAATCAATTTGAAAGAAACAAAGTCTGGGAATTAGTTGGCAGACCTAAGGACACTTTGACAATAGGCACAAAATGGGTTTTTAGAAATAAAGTAGATGAATCTGGAAATATAGTTAGAAACAAAGCTAGACTAGTTGCACAAGGATATAGTCAAGAAGAATGTATAGACTATGAGGAAACTTTTTCACATGTAGCTAGACTAGAAGCCATTAGAATCTTGCTGGCATATGTTGCACATCTGGATTTCAAGTTATATCAAATGGATGTGAAAAGTGCATTTCTAAATGGTTTTATAATTGAAGATGTTTTTGTAGAACAACCACCTGGATTTACTAACCCCCATTTTACCAATCATGTTTTTAAACTTTCTAAAGCTTTGTATGGTTTAAAACATGCTCCAAGAGCTTGGTATGATAGACATAGCAATTTCCTTATTTCAAAAGGTTTTACTAAAGGGATTGCTGATCCAACTCTTTTCATTAAAAGAATTTATAAAGATGTTTTAGGTGTACAAATATATGTTGATGATATTATTTTTGGATCTTCTAAACATTCTTTATGTACTGACTTTTCAAAAAGTATGCAAAATGAATTTGAAATGAGCTTAATGGGAGAACTTAAGTACTTTCTTGGATTTCAAGTATTTCAAAATGAAAATGGTATTATTTTGAATCAAAGTAAATATACAAAGGATCTTTTAAAACTTTTTGGTCTGGATAGTATCAAGGAAAGTGAAATTCATATGAGTACTACCTGTAAATTGGATGCTGATGAAACTGGGAAACCAGTTGATCAAACAAATTACAGAGGTATGATTGGTAGTTTACTTTATCTTACTACTAGTCGACCTGATATTATGTTTAATGTGTGTATGTGTGCTAGATTTCAAGATAATCCAAAAGAATCTCATTTGCTTGCTGTTAAAAGAATTTTTAAATATCTCAAACACACGGTTAATTTAGGTTTGTTTTACCCAAAAGGACAATCCTTTGAGTTAATGAGTTATTCAGATGCTGACTTTGTTGGTTGTAAGTTAGATAGAAAAAGCACATCAGGAACATGTCATTTGCTTGGAAAATCCTTAGTTTCTTGGTGTAGTAAGAAACAAAACTCAGTTGCATTATCTACTGCCGAAGCAGAATATATAGCTGCTGGTAGTTGCTGTGCACAAATTTTGTGGATGAAACACACTCTTTTGGACTATGGATATGATTTTAAACATGTTTCAATCAACTGTGATAACACCAGTGGAATAAACATCTCTAAGAATCATGTATCTCACTCTAGAACCAAACACATAGATGTAAGACACCATTTCCTAAGAGATCACTATCAAAAAAGTGATATTTCTCTTGAATTTATTGGCACTGACCATCAATTGGCTGATATTTTCACTAAACTTTTAAGTTCGGATAGGCTAAGTTACATAAGACACGAATTGGGAATGTTTAATCACAACCGGTGTGAAAATCCTCACTGATGTGAAATTCTCACCGATGTGAAATTCTCACCGATGTGAAATTCTCACCGATGTGAAATTCTCACCGATGTGAAATTCTCACCGATGTGAAAATCCTCACTGATGTGAAAATTCTAACCGATGTACAATTCTCACCGATTTGTTTTTCTCACCGATGATTAACTCACACCGATGCAAGGTTTTAAAACTTCTGTCTGCCACCAAGAATACGAATCGTTTTATTTTATTTTATTACTCTATTTTAGTTGTTTATTTGGAATTCCTAAATGATAAAACTATGTCTAAGCCAATTCTTACCTCACTGAGCTCAAAATCTCTCACCTTCGAACCTTAGCTCCCAAATCGGCCAAGAACCCTAAACCCGTGATGGCCAAAACTAAACTTCCTATCGTCAGAGATGAAAGTGTAGAACCAAACGCTAAGAAGCAGAAGACACAGCATAAAGCCAGTGTTAGTGAAGTCAGAACTAGATCGGGAAGGCGACCAGTGAATCCTCACTTGAAGAATAGAGACATAGTAATCGAGAAGGAATTGTGCATGGAATGGCTACTACCTAGAAAATCGTTAGTACTCGAGATTCTGGAGGACCAAAAATGGGTGGATTGTTTCTCGAATAACAATGGCCCATACTACCCGAAGTTGGTAAAACAGTTCTACAAGTTTGTAACCTTCGAGAAGTCTGAAAATCAGAATCGGGTAAGCTCTTTTGCAAATGGAAAAGAGATGTCTTTTTCTTCAGTAGAGTGGGCTGAGAGTTTGAAAGTACTACATGAAGGTGTCTCTGGGTATGTATCAAGATCAATGCCACCTAGCAGTGAAATCTTTGATTATGAAACCGCCTTAAAAGAACTGACCGGTAATGGAAATCAAAGGCAAGTGGTTGCTGCTGAAATGGATGGAGAGAATCCACTGCTTTTCAAGTTTGTTCAGCATGTGTTGATACCGACGCGAGGAGATTTTGAAAATCTGAGATATCAAGATATCTATCTTCTTCATTTGCTAAGACATAGTGTAAAAATCAATCTGTGCAAATTGTTAATGCTTCAAATGGAAGACATGATTAGACCAAAGTCAAAGACTAATGCTTTGTTCTTTGCCAAGCTGATTTCAGTAATGATAAAAGTGAAAGGAATAGCCGAGTCTCAGGATGAGACAGTTGTAGTCAGGAACAATTTCTACATCACCTCTACTGTTTTCAAGTACATGAAAATTAACTGGAACCCATGGAAGGGAGAATGGGTCAGTGATCATCAGAAGATATATGATAGGTTTAATCCTGTGGATCATCCCTCAAGACCAAAAGATGAGAGAGATCCGAGTCTGAGACCCGATGAAGAGGAACCTGTTTATAGTGATGAAACAGAAGAAGAAGAAGAATAAACTCCTATGGATGTTGGAGGAGATCCAGACCTGCCCCCAAGTCCTGTTGCAGAATTGGTTTATTCTAGGAAAGGAAAGGTAGAGGAAATTTTGTCTACTTATGAGGAAGACCAGTCTGTGCCTCACCAAGAAGAAGAGGAAAAGGAAAATGTATCTAAATCGCCTGATTCTGGTAGTTTAAGTATGAGTCCTTTGATTGGAAGCTCAACTATGCCGACTGCTGAAGTAAAAAGAGATACAGAAGAAGTTGTACCTGTATCAGAAAATCTTCTAGATGCTGCACCTGTGGAACTTGTAGTAGAAGATTATGATGAAGGGAATCTAGCACTAAATGCTGTTGTGATACATGAGAATGCACCCATTGAGGGGGAGCATCAATCTGTTCTTGGAAATATTACAGTAGCTGTTGAGCTTGGAGACTGGGTAGAAGACCCAGGGTTTATAGTCTGTGGATTGGATTATCCGGATTCTGATAATGAGGTGTCTGTGAATAGACCGAAGACCAATTATGATCTTGCCTCTGAGTTGTTTCCAGATGATGTGGTCAGATTTAATGATCTGAATAAGCTGAAAGAGGACCTCAAATCCAGTTTTGTTGAAGAAGTGAAGTTAATGGAAACCTCTCTTGCATCCTCAATTAATTCAATAATGACTGATTCTGTAGTTATTTTGGACTCAACAAGGGGATCTGCTACAGTTGTCCCTAATGATTTTGTCTCTAAATCTGATCTTGAATCCATGAAGAATGAGCTGAAAGAATCATTCAGTGCATCAGTTGCTGAGATGAAGAAAAGCTTTTATGAAGAAATGAAAATGTTAGAGAGATCCTTCGAGCTATCTCTGGCTTGTAATTTATCTTCTTTTATGTCTGAGCTTATGGAAGAAGTGAAAGAGTGCCAGACTCAGTCTTCAAGAATCGAAGCAGATCTGGAAGCTCTCAAGACAATAGTTGTTGCTTTGGATTCTTATATGAGCTCCAAGTCTCAATATGACAAAGACCTAGCTTATATGAAGAGTGTAGTAAGCCAGTTTGTCTCGGTGTTTGAAAGTTTCAAAACCTCAGTGAAGGATCATGTTCAATTACAATACTCTCATGTTCAAATCCTAATCAGTGGTTTGTCTAAGAGTTTCAAAGAAACTGTTTCCTTCTCTCTTGGCCCTCTCACATCCAAACTATCAGTTGATCTGAATAGAGTTCGAGAAATGTTGAAGGAGGAGATTGGTTCTATTTCAACCAGTGGCTCTGTGGACTCATCAGAGTTGAGCCGAGTGGTGCTTTCTACAAGAGATTCTTCTAGAGAACTAATGAATATTGTTCAAGACTATATGTGAGAAGCATCTGCCTCTCAGGAAGCCATAAAGAGCAAAGTGGACTACTACTTCACCAAAATTTTCACCAAGCATCAACTCGAACACCACTTCAAGCTGATGTTGGAAAACATGAAGCTACCTCCAGTCACTCAAGCTTTCAGAGAACAAGTGAGAAAGCTATGAGAATTGACTCATGCCTTAGAGAAATTCATGGAGAACAAAGATGATTTCATCTCTTCTATGGAAAGAGGAGGAGGAATTATTATGGATTTTAGAAATCTGCTGCTGCCCTTCTTGCATGTTGATGCCAGACTAGTCATCATACCTCCTGCTTTGCCTGCTTCTGCCTCATCTGCTTCCACAGTCCAGCTGACTCCTGCTCAAGCTCTTCGAAGCCTCACACCAATGATCACCCAAAGATCTTCAACCTACAGGCCTGACTCTATGTCAGTGGCCCAGCCTCCTTTGATCTTTTCCGGCATTCCAAAACCTTCACCTGCATCCTCACCACCCGAGCCTTATTCTGATCCCAAAGGGAAATCTCACGTGGAAGATGAGGATTGATCTAGTGGCCAGGATTTTTTGATAGGAATTCATTTATCTTCTGTTTTTGTACTTTTTGACTACTCTAATACAGAACTCCTTTTACTTCTCATGTCTTATTTGTCTCCTATATATGCTTTCCCACTTTTTGATTATCACAAAGGGGGAGAAACATTTTATGAGAGAATAAGGGGGAGAAAAAACTGGGAGAATAAGGGGGAGAACAAAATGAGAGAATGAGAAATATTTTAAATGGAGAAAAATAAGGAATAAGGGGAGACACATTACCCTTTTTTCATTTTTTTTACCTCTGATACCTTATGTCTATATAGTACCTTATGATTGTTACCTCTGATAACTTATGTCTATATCATACTATTTCTATTATCTATGATGCTGTTTTTCTGAGAAAATTGAATTCAATATTATTCTCTTTACTATTATATTTTCACTATGTTAAATGCCCATATCATTAATTGTGATTATCAAAAAGGGGGAGATTGTTGACCTCACCTGTTTTGATAATCTCAATAATGTATTCATATGTGTTGAAAATCCCAATTATGCTTTCATTCTCTATGATATTGTTAAGTATCATTGATCTATACTTTAATTCTTTCAAATCTGTGATCAAACCAATAATAATTTTTAAAATAGTCTTTGGAATATGTTAATCCTCTTTTATCCATGTTCATACAAGTTATAAATTGATTCTAGCCCAATCGGATATGTTCTGCATAAAACAGATAAGTAATCTGTCTATAGCTACTGATAAAGAGCTACAGGTACCCAGTCTACCGATAGACTTAGTCTACCGATAGAAAGTCACCGATATACTTAACACAGAGCTACCGATGTGCTTATAAATGTAAGCTACTGACTTACAGACAGCTACCGATACAAACATAGAGCTACCGGTGTAAGTATAAATAGCTACCGATGGAATAAGAGTCACCAATGGATGAAGCTACTGACAGACTCACAGCTACCGACGCATGGAGATACAGACGCATGGAGCTACCGACGCATGGAGCTACCGACGCATGGAGCTACCGACGCATGGAGCTACCGACGCATGGAGCTACCGACGCATGGAGCTACCGACGCATGGAGCTACCGACGCATGGAGCTACCGACGCATGGAGCTACCGACGCATGGAGCTACCGACGCATGGAGCTACCGATAAACAAAGTCACCGATACAAGCATGTACCAACCGACGCATAGAGCCACCGATAGAGTCAAAGCAACTAATGACATTGAGCTACCAATGTTCAAGCTACCGATGTTCAAGCTACCGATGCTGATTACCTACCGATCACTCGACTCACTGTTTGAATTTCTTTATTTCCTATATTTAATCTATCTAACTGTCATATCATGTACATTTTAATGATTTGTCAAATATCTGATAAAGGTTGTCGGATGTCAGGAACCCGTACCTCGTACCTGCTAAAAAGAAATCTTTTCTGTCCCCTGTTGGGAGATAAATACGAGAAGACTACGCTGCCCAAGAGACATCAACGAACAACAACAAGAAGCAAACTAGAAAAGTGCGGTGGATGGGATATACCAAAAACACAAGAATGAGAAGAACACAGAGAAGCTCATAGACAATCAAGCATACTCGAGAAGTGTTGTGTGCATACAAGAAGAACACTGAAGAACTTCAACTACTACATTTTTACTGTCTGTGAACCTGGAGCATACGACACTCTGTTTCTCAAACAGAAACGAGAAGAGGACTCAGACTCACTTCTAGTCTAATCCAAAGGAGTCCAGAGCTACACTGAAATCACCAGAACCACTTCTAAACTCTACATCTCTTGTTCTATAATTTATTATCATTCATTTCGAGCAGTGTGTGTTATCTGCTGTATCTAACACATACACTGTCTCCTGTACTCAAACTGAAGGATTTGTAAATCCTTACCAAACTCTTTCATTTTTTCTTTCCCACAAATAATAGTGGTAGAGGTTGTGTGTGACCTGGACAGCTGGGTGCTGTTGTACTGTTTCCCATGAAGAACAGTGGTAGAGGTCTTGGACCTGGACAGTTGTAAACTGTTGAACCCCGATCCAGGGTGTGGATCATTTTTATATAAACTTTTGAGAGGACTAAGTCTCGGCTTGAGACTGAACCTCTTGGTTACATTTGTTGTGCCATCTTTTCAAAGTTTTATTCCGCTGCTAATCACTTTAAAACCAATACTGTTTTTAAAGTTACTTTGATAATTAAATTAGCAAGTGTTTATGTTAAGTGTAGATTAGTAAGTTAGTTTCAAAAGATAATCACACAGTCATGTGTTGATTAACTGGGAATTAATCAATCCCTTGAGAATCTGACAGAACCTCTACTTTAATATAAATTCACTACAGTTTAATTTATTATTTTATTTGGGGGTTGTTTCAGCGCGGATGTGCGTCGGGTTACGCTGTTCCGCCAGGACGCGTTCGCGCGTGCACCCGTCAACCCGAGGGGATGGGCGCGCGGCTTGTGGTCCCGCAGTCCCGCTTTCCAAGGGCGGGCGGCATTCGTCCCTTATTCAGGGGCGTCTGCTCCTTGATCGAAACCGGGATGATGGGATGTCGGCTCCTCCTTCCTTGGACGTCTCCTCGGAACTCGTCGCCTAATCCGGGTCTCCCTCATAGACTTAAGAATGTTCGTGAATCTCGTTCCCGGCGCCATATCTTCATGGACACCGGTTAATTACGCTGCTTCCGCCCGGACGCTCCAAGGAGTCTGGTCGGGGCAGCAACCTGCGGTGAGAAGGCCGGGTGGCTCGGGGTGCTGGGGGCGTGTCGTAGCACTGCGGCTCTGCACGTCTGTCTTCCATCCCTAATAGGGCTTCTCGAAGGCATGATGGCCTGAGGCATCCCGTACTAGGTGCGGGGAACTGTGTCACCTGAGGTTTTCCTCAGCTTCCCATGTTTAACAAGGGGTATGCCGCGAGTTTAACGTCCAGCGGGGACGGCATCGGACCGATCAACACGAAAAGTGGATCAGATGACAGAACCCCTTGCGGGGAACCTCCGACGCTGGGGCCAGCACATGGGCGGCTTCCCAAATGATGTGGAGTGGAGTGAAGTGGCATGACCCCACCGGGATGTGGCGGCCCGTGTAAGGATCAGGATGGATGATGGAGTGAAGAGCTTGGACCCCGTAGAGGCTTCCTACGTACCGCGCGTTAGCACGGATCAAAGTCAACGTAGTTCGGGTATACAGTTTAACGTCATGCTGGACGTCGGCAAGCCGACTCACGAAGAGGTCTAGGCCGATGGGCGGAGGATTGAACCGGACCACCTCGCACAGAGGGGGGTGGAACGGCCGGGTGGATCACAGTTTCACGTCATGCTGGACGATAAAAGGAGAAATGGGAAAAGGGGCTGTGGGGAGGCACAATGGAGATACACACGGGCAGTCTCCCACAGGGGCGGATTCATAGGTGAATCGACGCAAGCGTGAAACCTGGAGGGGTCCACTGATGGACGAACCGACGTAAATACGACCGGGACGACCAGGTGGTGGGCTTGGACCTCAGGGAGGCTTCCTACGTACCCTGTATAGAAGACAGGGATCAAAGTCCACGTAGTTCATTCTGTCAGGACTTACGCACTTGAGGCAGCCCGGATGCGACAAAACTCAGTTGGAAGGGACTTGGACTGAAAGCAGAAGACACCTCGATCCCAGTCACACCCTCTACTGGCTTCGGCAGTGGGGAGGCGCAATGGAGATACACATGTGCAGCCTCCCACGAGAAACTAGGGGTTTATAATACCCTGCCCCCGTAGGGAAAAGCCACTCCCATTAAATCGTCCCAAAAGGGGGACAATCCCGACATCCCTGCAGAGACGAGCGGGTGGGGGCCACGTCCAAACCGGGGGAGACCCTGCGTGCGAAGCACGGGATCGAATGATGCGGAAGGTTTAACGTCTTGCCGGACGAAGTACAGTTTAACGTCGTGTGTTGAGGACGAAGCGTACGGTTTAACGTCTTGCCGGACGAAGTACAGTTTAACGTCGTGTGTTGAGGACGAAACACTTGGCAGTTTAACGTCTTGCAGCGCGGACGATGGGGGCTAGGCAGTTTAACGTCGTGCAGCCTGGACGTATACAGTTTAACGTCGTGCAGGACGTGGTGCAGTTTAGCGTCATGCAGGACGAATGCTGAACAGTTTAACGTCTTGTAGCTCGGACATAGTGCAGTTTAGCGTCATGCTGGACGAAAAAGCCGCCGGTAGGTCCGTGTCACTTTGCGCGAGCCTGGGGGGGGGGCGCACGGAAAGACGACGCACAACGCGGGCACCTGCGATGAAGACCATCGGGCGCCACGCAGGCGGGTACCCAAAGGGGGTCAAGGGAGGCGACCCTGGCGGATTGCGCGCAAAAGCGGAGCTTTGCGCGCAAAACCGCAGGTCGGCGCGCAAAATGGCGGGCTGGCGCGCAATTGGGCCAGCGCTTCACGCGCGGATGATTGGGATTGCGCGCACCGGGCTTCGGGTAGCGCGCGGGGGCAACGGCTCATTCTCTAACGAATGGCCACTTTGAAGATGGGGGGGTGCGCGCAATCGGGTTGGATTGCGCGCACCCGGGGGCAATTGCGCGCAAGAGGCTTCTGTTGCGCGCAAAGGACTTCGGGTTGAAATTTATTCAAAGGGAAGGAGCCAAGGGGATTGCGCGCGAAGGCGGACCCCAAGGCTCTATTGCGCGAAAGAAAGGAGGTTACCTGAAGATCGGCATTGCGCGCGGAAGGGGTTGAATTGCGCGCGCGGGAGACCGTTCGACTTCCAGCAACCTTTGAAACGTTGGGGGTCGCCTAGTATTTATAGGCAACCCCGGGCGCGGAATCCAAGGCGCGAGCGCGGAATTCTCCTCGCGGGCGCGGAATCGGGCACGGCGCGCAAGGGAGTTGCGCGCATCCCGGGGGTTTTGCGCGCGGATCATCATATTTGCGCGCAGACCTCTGAAATTCCGTGCAAGGCCTCCGGGCCCTTCGAAACATTCTTCCGACTCCAAATATGACCTCGCTTTCCGCACCCGGAGCTTCGTTTGGGAACAACGGACTTTTCCGGCGTCTACAAAAGCCCCCCCTCAGAATCTGATCGGCGAGAGGTCGCAACGATCGGGTTCCGAGGGAGACGCCGGAATGCCGAAGTCCTGGGCGGCGCGGGACTTAGGCGCGCAAAAAGGGGCGCCGGTCGCGAAATTCGCCGTTGCGGTCGCGCAAAGCGCTTTCCGCGCGGCGCGGACCCCGGCCTCGCCTATAAATATGGGCACTGGGTCCCTCCGTGCCATACACTGGCCTTCCGCGCGATAAGCATCTCTGCTCTCGTGCGCGAAATTGCCCTTTCCGGCGCGCAATTCGCCTGCTCGTCGCGCAAAACCGTCCGGATTTCGCCTGTCTTTGCGCGAAAACCCGGAACTTTGCGCGACAGTCTTCCCAATTGCGCGCCGCCCACTTGGATTGCGCGCCAACCTTCAAACTTCTCTACCAGCCTCGTCCGATCCCGCACGCTTCATCCCTTAACCCGCACGACTCCCGAAACTTCTGAGATGGCCGCACACAGAGGAAATGAGGGGGATGCCGCCACTCGCAGGGCTGAGATGGCGACGAACGAGGAGGTTTACGGAGCCAAGGAGATTGTTTCCAACAATCAATCCTTGTTCGACTTACTGACGCCGGCCCAGAAGACATATCCACTGTCGGACAACCTGCCGCTCTGGAACTTCGGCATCCTAGATGAGGTCCTGGTGCCAGGGTTCGAGATTGATGCGCCGCGGACCTGGGTGACCCGGGAGGACGAGCTTCTCCGCTATAACATCACCAACAATGGGCATCCTGCCAGGGAGACCAGACACTTGGATGTCTATGTCCTGAACCCGAGGACGCGAACCATTGATGGGGGTGAGCCTACTGCGGAGAATTCTCCAGCCCTCTACTCGAGCATATATCGCCAGAGCGTCACGGACGACACCAAGGGCTGGCTGAAGGACTGGGACTTGCGGTCTGGGGGAAACTTCACCAGCGAGTGGTCCTGGGCGTTCTGGGTACGCCACACTTGCGATCACTTCGCATAGGAGCTGCGGTACATCGGCCTGTTCGAGGCGGTGTGGACGTCGCAGTTCCACTTCTACCAGCAGTCCGAGCTCGGGCCGGAGCTGTTCACCCGATTGTCTCCGGATACCAACACCTTCCATCTTCACCATGGGGAGGTCGGCATCGGCCTCTGGGACATCCACTGCATCGGAGGTATCCCGCTGGAGGGCTACCAATACGATGAGTTCCTGCCACCGAAGAACATCTGGGAGGACAGGTCACGGACTCCCATCCTGACCTGGCATCTGCTTGACCTGGCTACGCAGCGGCTCGGGATCAAAGACTTCCAGAAGGACATAGCCTACAAGGAATGGTTCGGCCAGTTCTTGGAGCATGACCCGGCGGTCAAGATGCCAGGCAGGGGGAAGCGGTGCCCGACCGCAGCTCAGAGGAGCCGGAACGGGTCGTACTGGCGGGTCCTGGAGACGGGCGATTACCGCTCATGGGGGTACCGCGTCATCGAGGCCCGGGACCCAAATGTCTGGTACGCGGCGTTCCTGGCCGCCTTTCTGAGTGGGTGGCTCCTTCCAGTGCGGGACGCGAGAATGGGCGTTCGCCCGGCGACACTGGCGGTGGCGGGCGCTATGGCCGCCAACAAGAGATACAACCTCGGGGTCCCAGTGCTGGCGAGGCTGTATGCCATCCTGGGACACATCTCAGGAGGGGGGTCGCCACGAAGGATCTGTGGGCCCTTTCAGTTCTTCCACGGCTGGGTGGCTGCTCACCTCGGTGGGTACACGTTTCCGAACGCCATCATTCCTCCGGGAAACGGCCTGCGACCCTCCCTGCTGAACATCGCGGGTGTCGCTCCGATAACCCTAAGTGAGGAGGGCGTGCGGATCCGGATTGGAAATCATGCCAACTTCAACTTCAGTCCGTTCCCCACTCCCGTTGGCCAAATGATCGACAACGGGCAGGGTCCGCTGGAGCAGCATGAGTACTTCCTGAACATGCGGGGCGGGGTGCTCGTGGCTCGGATCGACGGGAAGGTGATCTGCGAGCCTTACGTGCCGACCCGTTTCGCCAGGAAGTTTGGGTGCCTTCAACGGATGCCGAAGAGGGTATTCACTGCTGTCCGGGAGGAGACGAACCCTGGCGTCCTTCGCCAGATGTGGCTGATGTTTGCCGCTTTCGGCTCTGGCGACGACATCACTCTCCCTCCTACCGGAGTTGACGCAGGCTTGGCAACCGAGTACGCCGAACACTGGGCCATCGCGTACCCCGAGGGGCTCTTGCGGAAGCTAGTTCGGCGGCTCGAGGCTACCCGTGCGGAGACCGGGCGTCAAGGAAGGAGGCGAGGCGCCGCCACACTGGGGAGAACGGAGGCGCGCCAAACAGCGGAGCCAGCGCGGGCAGGGACTTCGGCGGCGGGCACATCGCAGGCTGCCGCTACGACCTCGGCGCCCAGAGAGGGGGCACATGCGGCGGTCGAAGAGCGGCCCGGGAAGCAGGTGAGACGTCTGCTCGAACCCTCCCACGATGCAGTCTTCCCGGCGCTGTGGTCGGCCTGGATGACCCTGCGGCAGTCACTGGGGACCGACGCCATCTGGCGAAAGATTCTCAGAGAAGGAATCCATCTGCCAGAGGTCGGGCGCCTCCACATTGCCGACAGGGTGGACTTCAACCGGCAGTATGCGTATCTGACGGCCATGGACGAGTACGCGCGCCAACGTGGTCAGCGCGCGGAGCCATCCCTTCTGGTGAAGGTGATGCTCGGTCTCGAGCCCGCTCCGGAACAGATGCCGCCGGAAGAAGACGACAGTAGCAACGACTCCGAAGAAGAGGAGGAAATGGGGGAGGATGAAGGCTCCAAGGGAAGATCCCATCAGGGGAGCCCACGGGAGAGCGGCGAGGTGGCCGGCTCTGACAACGTTGATGTCACTGAGCTCCTCGAGGTCCGCTTCTATCCCTACTCAATCTGCTTCATCCACTCTCTTATGCAGCTTCTGACCCATTTCTCCATCTTTCTCAGGAGCGCACGGATGTTGGTCAGGCATCCTCAGTGGGAGTAGGAGGGGCGCCAGCAGGACAAGGCGGGGGGCAGACACCCATCATCGAACTGACAAGCGTGGAAGGGTCCCCTGCTGCAACTGTTCCTGTGGCGACCGGGGTAGCGGAAGATGACGCTCCGAACTCCCGTAAGTCTCCTTACTTTACTGCTGGTGCTTGCCGTTGACGATCCGTGACTAACCATGGCATGCCCTGCGCAGTGATCTCAACACTGGAGGCTCATCGGGTTGCCGAACCCGGTCCATCTACGAGTGGACCAGTGGTGGACATGCCGCCTGCTCCGGAACAGACTTCCCAAACCGAGCCAGCCCCACCAACTGCTGATCAAGGGGCTGCGGACGTCGGCGGTGCTGCCATCGGAGAGAGGTTGGGGGCTGACGAGGGTGTCAGCGCCGCTGGGGAGAGAGAAGAAGGTCGCCCGGATGTTGGGGAACCTATCCCTCGTGAGGACCTCCCAGGGGCGGACCCTACAGCAGACCTGCTGGCTGCCTTCCCTGCCTACCGGCCTGCCGATCCCGAGGAGATGGACGACTCAGACACGGAGGCGGTCAAGGAGAGCCGGATAACGCGCCGTAGGGGGTGGAAGTGCATCCAGCGCTTCCTCAAGCGAGACCCATCGGAGTGGCTGGGGCGCATGGGATCACTTCAGACCTGGTTGCGCTTCCTGTGTGCCGGGGGAGCTGATGCTCAACGCCTCCATCTAACGGTCCGTGATTTCATGGCCGAAAAGATGCGCGAGAGCTGCCGGCGTGCCGACGTCACACGAAGTCGGGACATGTCGGAGAGCACGCGGGCGCTCCTCGCGGCGGAGCAGGAAGTCTGGCGCCTCGAAGGGCAGGCGGCAGAGAAGGAGGACTTCGTCGCAACGTGTACCGAGCTTGTGGAGCAACTAGCAGCCCAGCTGGTTGACGCCCAGGTACAGCTGACGGAGGCGGGCCAACAGATGGTCACAATTCAGGTCGAGCGGGAGCGTGCACAGGCCAGAATCGACGAACTGCGTGTTGCGACCGCCGACGAAGAGAGGGCACGCAGAGAGCGAGAAGCAGCTCTGGAGGCCACCAGCCAAAGGGTAGCGGCATTAGAAAGACTCATTCTGCACGCTAATCCCTAAGGGCTTTGTTTTTCCATTCCCAAAACATTTGCTTCCGCTACTTTGATCCATCAATATATTTATCTGCATCTTTTGGTTTAATATGCTCAACCACAATTCACTGTCTTGCAGGAGTGTTAACCAAGCATCAGGCATCCATAATTGGGCCTGGATTTCTGGAGAAAAGAGGGAGGTCATTTCTAGGAAAGGGGACCTCAGACCTAATCAATGTACCATTCCCCCAACCTGTTCCAACACACGAGCGGGACAATGCTAGGGGCGTTGAGATTTTATCCGAACATAGGGAAATGAGAAAGGGTGAATCGCGTGTCCCGAATCCACACATCCACAACGGTCGGCCTTCCAGGAAATGCCCAAGACGGTAGGCGGGCAGTGGATCGACCATAAAAACTGCAATAGACGGACCGAAAAAGGCCATCATTCATATTGCAGGAGGCGGACCACATGTCATCATGAATACCGCTTTGGGGTTCCTTCAGACACAAGGGTGGAAAATCCAGATCAACAGGGCATGCGAAGCGTGGGGCGAAGTGACGATTTGTTCGGACAGAATCCAACGCTCTCAAAATTGCGCCACCGTGGGGAAAACGTATTAGGCGGATGCACTAATCTGGCCGTGAGTCACCTCAATTCTCAGACAGCACCTCTCTGACGAGGAAACCGTCGCTTCCCACCATTGCAGTGGGGCATCCCGAGCTGAATCGGGGAGAATATCACAACTGCACCACTCTACCCGAAGTCAGGCCAGACGGCCGGCGACGAGGAGGGGCGGGACTTAACGATCCCTGAGGCTGGACCCGAGTCGGAATGCCCGGGCATTCCTACGTACTCCATCAGGCTGGAGATCAAGCCACACGTAGTTCTGAGAGTGCAGTTTAACGTCATGCAGGACGTAGAATCCCGTTTAGGGGAGATCTTAGTTTAAGGTCGTAGAGCTCGGACCATAAGGGTTAGATCTTAGTTTAAGGTCTTAGAGCTCGGACCATAAGGAGAGATCTTAGTTTAAGGTCTTAGAGCTCGGACCATAAGGAGAGATCTTAGTTTAAGGTCTTAGAGCTCGGACCATAAAGACCTCAAAGTACGCCGCATCTGGTCATATCCCCTGGATATGCGAAGATGCACTGAGGGATAGTGTCGAGAGTGCCGAGGTTTCGCCTGGTCAGAATGGGAGGTGGGAAATGTGAATCATGCGGCCATTCACTCGAGGACCGGGAGCACCGGCGTGACGATATGAGAGTACTGCCGACCGTGGCGGAAAAGCAGCATCAACATCGCACTAACCGTTGGTGGAATGAGGCAGCAAACGAGCATCGACCGCTCAATCACAGGATTCATATCGATTTGCTGCCCGAGGCCATTGGGGGTACCGGCCCGAGTCGGTGGGAGAGCACTGAGGCATTGTGTCTGAACCGTTCACGGGGGCTCCACCCAGGGCGTAGACGATGGGTCCGAATGAAAGGGAGCACGAAGCCTGAAAAGCGGAGGAAACCTGACCAAGCGGATCCTGACCCTCCTGGCAATAAACCAGAGTACTCTTGACACCAGTGGACCACTGCAAGGGGTCAGGGAACGCGCCTTGAGGGTGACCTGAAGGCGGCGGATTCCCCAGAGAAGGGGGAATCTCTAAGAGGTGGGGGGCTGGACCCAAAGTTTCAAACATCCGGGCGTTCCTACGTATCCCATAAGGATGGGAATCAAGCCGCACGTAGTTCTTGAAGCGCGGCGCAACACAATCGGGCACCAGCGCGGGGAAGAGTGCGGGTCTGACCCTCGCACACAAAAGGAGCGGCATTTGATATTTCTTGTTTGTCCTTAGAGATGAATGGTTTTTCTTTGTGCGGAGACATGCCTGTGATTGAGAAATCTCTGGCGTCGCCACAATAATCAAGCCATGGAAGGCATTGATGAATGGCGTGGTTATTAACCAGCGCCCAACATGAGTGTCCCCTGAGGGGAACATCACGATGCAGTGCCGTTTTCTCGTCGGGCGGCCAAGACGATCACAGTTTACGGTCGTGTGGTAGGACCAGACAACACAGTTTAAGGTCGTGTGGTTCGGACCAGACAACACAGTTTAAGGTCGTGTGGTTCGGACCATGGAGGAATCCGCTTACCGCGGTACGGCGGAGGTGGGAGCATACCCAGCCTTGCAGTCACGCACGATTCCAGGAGAAGAGTCTTGGGATAGGGGCCTGCGTATGTCCATCACCCGAGGGGCAGAGATGCTAGCCTCCAGGCATACTGGGCTCAGAACGCGATTGTTCGAGTGACTCCTCCCTCCTTATGGGGACGAGGGTCCAGCTACGCATGGCCCTTGGGGAGAACATCCGCATATATCCTTGGTGCTCAGATCATGGGAGCCTCGAACGACATCATTACCTTGGTTGGTCTGCCTAACGTGTAAAGGTGTACTGAAGGTCAGTATGAAAAGAGTGTCCAGATTCCACTACAACGCATAAAGGCGGAGTGTGATGAGGACTGCGCAACCAATGTTCAGAGCCTGAAGGAGCTGACATGGCGATCAAGGATGTTGCTGACGCATTCGCAACACAACATCCGATCGCGTCAGCCTAAGACGGGGCAAGAAAACGAGCATCAACCGCTCAATCGCAGGATTCATATCGATTTGCGGCCCATGACCCGCCGGTAAATCGACCCGGAGCGGTGGGAGAGCACTGAGGCATCGTACCCAAACCGCTAACGAGGATCCCTTTGAGTGAAGGCTCGAATAAGAGGAAGCGTGAGGCCTGACAAGAAACACAGGACTTGTCGGGATTGAATCTGACACTACGAGTCATAGACCGAAGTACCCAAAACATGTTAACAGATCTCCGGAAAGGGTCGGAGGACTCACCCTGAGAGCAACCAAAAGAGGGCAGATTCCCGTGATCAACCAAGGGACGGGGCTGGACCTGAAACACAAGCGTCCAGGCGGTCCTACGTATCCCATAAGGATGGGAATCAAGCCATACGTAGTTCTTGAGAGGCAGTTTAACGTCATGCAGGACGATGGGAGGTGTGAGGTGGTCCCACACACGGGGGAGGCGTACGGCGCGGCCAGTAGACCGACGTGAATGAGGACATAATCCCCCGCTCACGCGATACGCCTCGCACAAAAAGGAGGGGAACTGGGGCCAGAGGCCCAACGCGGGATAGAGATTCCCGGGAAATGGGGCTGGGCCTGAAACATGAATGTCCAGGCGGTCCTACGTATCCCATAAGGATGGGAATCAAGCCATACGTAGTTCTTGAAGTGCAGTTTAACGTCATGTAGGACGATGAGGGGAAAAGAAGGGGGGAGCAGAAGGCATCCCCAAACTTGGGGGGGCTTACAGCGTGACGAGCAAACCGACGTGAATGAGGGCATAGCCCCGCACTCACACCATACGCCGCACACCCGGGGGCAACTGGGCCAAGGGCCCGAGATGGGATGGAAATTCCCGAAGGATGGGGCTGGGCCTGAAACATGAAGGTTCAGGCGGTCCTACGTATCCCATAAGGATGGGAATCAAGCCGCACGTAGTTCTTGAGGGGCAGTTTTACGTCATGCAGGACGATGTACAGTTTAACGTCATGTTGGACGGAGCACTTGGCAGTTTAACGTCTTGCAGCGCGGACGATACGCTGGGCAGTTTAACGTCGTGCAGCTTGGACGTATGCGGTTTAACGTCGTGCAGGACGTGGTGCAGTTTAACGTCATGCAGGACGAAGTGCAGTTTAGCGTCATGCGGGACGAATGAACACTCAGGCAAAGTATTTCTTGAGGAACCTAGCGTTGGTGGGAGGAGTGACACGCTCACCATCCATAGTCGCTAGGGAGTATGCGCCATTGGGATAGACCTTGTGGACAACAAACGGTCCCTCCCACTTGGGCTCCAACTTGGGTGGCTTCCTGCCGGGGATCATCGGCGCTCTTAGGGCTAGCACTAGATCACCCTGCAGGAAGGAGCGGAGGCGAACCTTCTTATTGAAAGCTCGAGCCATTCTGATTTGATGCCTCTCCAAGTTGTGCAAAGCGCGAAGTCTATTCTCATCCAGTGCTTCCAACTCGACTAGACGGGCTTCAGCAACTCTGTCCGGCGCTTGCTGGTCGTAGACCGCAGTGTGCAAGGACGGTAACTGGATCTCGATGGGCAGGACGGCCTCAGATCCATACACCAGGGAATAAGGGGTCATCTGGGTGGAATTGCGAGTCGTCGTCCGATAAGCCCAGAGGGCGTTGGGGAGCTTGTCCGGCCAACTCTTCTTGTTCTGACCAACCATCTTTTGCAGAATGTTAGAGAGGGTTTTGTTAAACGTCTCGATCTGTCCATTCGCCTGCGCATGATAGCGAGATGTATGGTTCGAGCGAATGTTATACTTGGCGTACAACTTCTTCAACTCGGCTGCTCGGAAATTGGTTCCGTTATCCGTGAGGATAGCGTGAGGCACTCCAAATCGATGGATGATGTTGGAGGTCACGAAGTCAGCGATCGAACAGGATTTGACCTCTCTGAGCGGAATCGCCTCTGCCCATTTGGAGAAGAAGTCCGTAGCGGTCAGAATGAACCGGCACTGGCGAGCTGTCGCCAGTGGGTAAGGTCCCACAACGTCCAGTCCCCAGACTGCAAAGGGCCAGGAATACCTTGTGGTATGGAGAGGCTCCGGCGGCCGATGCACAAAGTTCGCATGAACCTGGCACGCATGGCACCTCCTGGCATACTCGATGCAGTCATGGATCATGGAGGGCTAGAAGTATCCTAACCTCTGAATCTGGTGGGACAGCTTCGGCCCAGTCTGGTGGGTGCCGCATGAACCAGCATGAACCTCTTGCATGACTCGTGGGATCTCAACTCCCTGAAGGCAACGGAGGAGAACACCATCAAATCCGCGTTTGTAGAGGATCTGCTCCAGGCCGGGACTGCTCTGGAGGACGAACTGCGATGCGCGGCGTCGAACTCGCTCGCGCTCGGCCCGATCCGATGGAAGAATGCCATGTTGGAGGTACTCAACCAAAAGCGTCCTCCAATCAGGGGCTGATCCGACTGTCATATCTGGGGTACTCGGGGCTCCGGGCATAGGGGCAACCGTGGTGAGGTTACTTACCAACGGGCCGCGATCTTCTTCCGGGATAACGGGAGCGATGAGCCTGCGGCACGTCACGCGGACGATCAGGTTGTCCTGTTCAGGCTCTGCAAGTGACGCAGCGAGGCTGGCCAAAGCATCTGCTCGACCGTTCTGCGACCGGGGAACATGGAAAATTTCCGGCCGAGAAGGGAACCGGGCCATCAGAAGGAGGGTGCACTCCAACAATGGCACAAGTTCCGGCTTCCTGACAACGTAGTCGCCATTGATCTGCTTAACGACCAGCTCGGAGTCCCCTTTCACGCACAGACGGGGCACGTCGATCTCGAGAGCCAACTCGAGGCCGGTGATGAGGGCATGGTATTCCGCCTCATTGTTGGTACAGCCCTCTGACAACAGTAAAGAGTATGGCAGCACGGCTCGCTCCGGGGTAATGAAGTCGATACCCAAGCCCACTCTGTTGAGCTTAGGATTATCGAGTCTTCTACCGGTGGGGCTCCGGGAGGCACCGTCAAAGTGCATCTGCCAGCATGGATCGGCTCGATCAACCGAGAGAATGGTCTCATCAGGAAAGCCTAGATCCAGCAGCTGTTCCGCGGAGGTCGGGTGAGCTGCCAGAAAGTCTGCCAATGCTTGCCCTTTGATGGCCTTCTGAGACACATACCTGATGTCGAACTGCTGGAGAATCACAGCCCACCGCGCTAGGCGGCCAGTCAACATAGGTCGGCTCAGGATATATTTCAACGGGTCTACCCGAGAAACCAACTGTACCTCATGGTGCTGCAAGTAGTGCCGTAATTTCTGTACGGCAAATACGAGCGCCAGGCAGCTCTTCTCGATGGGGGAATACCTAACTTCCGCATCGAGGAGCATGCGACTGAGGTAATAGAGGCTATTCTCCATTCCCTCGTTGTTCTTCTGGGCGAGAAGGGCACCCAGGGACCGTTCCAGGGCGGTCACATAGAGGACCAGCGGCTTCCCGGATACAGGCGGCATCAGAACCGGAGGTTGAAGCAGGTACTTCTTGATCTCCTCGAAAGCGGTCTGACACTCTTTATCCCATACATAGGTGGCACCTTTCTTCATGAGCCGAGAAAAGGGCTTACACTTCCCGGCCAGATTCGCGATGAATCGGCGTATATAGGCTAAGTGGCCTTGGAACCCTTGCAGTTCCCGGACGGTACCTGGGGGAGGCATCTGGCTAATCGCCCTGATTTTCTCTGGGTCGATCTCAATACCCCGGTATGTCACCACAAATCCAAGGAACTTTCCGGAGGTGACCCCAAAGGCACACTTCAACGGGTTCATCTTCAGGCAGCGAGACCGGAGGAAGCTGAACACTTTCTCAAGATCTTTGAGATGGTCCTGACGCTGGCGCGATTTGACAACCAAGTCGTCGACGTAGCATTCCACCAGTGTGTCGAGGATTGGCTTGAATATGCGGTGCATCGCCCGTTGATAGGTGGCACCTGCATTCTTCAGGCCGAAGGGCATGACCCGGTAGCAAAAGGTACCTTGGGGGGCCCTGAAGGCAGTGAACTCCTCATCCTCAGGGGCCATCCGAATTTGGTTGTATCTGGAGTATCCATCCATGAAGGAGAGGGCTTGGAACCCTGCCGTGGCATCAATCAACAGCTCTGTCACTGGAAGGGGAAAATCATCCTTCGGACAGTGGCGGTTGAGATCGCGGAAGTCGATGCAGACTCTGATCTGCCCGTTCTTCTTCCTGACCGGCACAATGTTGGCCAGCCATTTGGGGTACTGAACTTCCCTCACGAAGTTGGCTTTGATAAGCTTGTCAACTTCGACCTCAACCATGGCACCATGGGATGGGTGCATCTTCCTGGGAGGCTGCTTGAACCCGCGATGGTTCGCCGGGAGACCAAGGCGGTGGACGGCTACCTGAGGATCCAGCCCCGGCATCTCGTCATAGCCCCAAGCGAATACATCACGGTGCTGCCTGAGAAAGTCCACGTACTGCTGCCGCTCCTCAGAGGGCATGGCGGCACTAACCAATGTGGGTCTTGGATCGGCCTCAGTTCCAAGGTTCACCTGTATTAACTCATCGAACGTGGCGGGGACGCCCTCCTCAAAGGCTGGGGGTGCATCTTCCACGTCCTCTCCGCTCAGGGAGGGATCGTCCACGGGAGAGACTGCGTTGGCAACTGCATTGGGGCTACCAGATCCTGCTGGGCCAATGGTGCTGGCGCGGGCGGTCGCGACCATCTCATCAGGAGACTCGCAGACCGTCAAGACCATGGCGACATCCAAACGTTGAATCTGGAGGACGTAAGCGTCATCCAGACTTGCCCAGGGATCACTTGCAACAGCGACAGGCTCAACCTCACCTGCCAGGATCTGCTTATCCTTGCTCTTGTAATAGTCCGCGTCCAGATAGCGGGCTTCACACGAGGCAAAAGGAGAGGCATCTCCTTGAAGCACGCCCACTCGACCATTAAGGGAGTATTGGAGGCATTGGTGGTATGACGAGGGAACCGCCGCGTGAAGATGGAGCCATGGCCTGCCCATCAATGCGTTGTACGCAGTGTCCTGAGAGACTACCATGAATTCGGTGTTGGCAACCAAGTCACCGAACTGGGTCTTCAAACGTATCTTGCCGACCGGGGTTTGCTCGGTGCGATCGTACCCCTGGATCCTGAGGTCGGAGGGAATCAAGTCATCCTCAGACAACCCCAATCTCCGGAGCGTCCGAGTTGGAATCAGGTTAATCCCGGACCCCGTGTCGACAAGACAGCGCCGGACTTCAAGGCCATTGAACTGGCCAGTGACATACAGCGGACGAATGTGTCCCTGTATAGGAGGGTCTTCATCCTTACCAGAGAACGAGATAACTGCCTGACATTCGGCGTCCTCGATCGTTTCGGCGTGAAAGGCCTCTGTAGCCGCAACCTCTGTCTCAAATTGGAGGGGGCTTTTCAGGGCTTCAGCGAGTGCCTCGCGCATCTCAGATGACATGCGCAGAGCCTCAAGGATGGAGAGCCTTGCTGGGATGTCGGCCAAGTGCTTCAGGACATCATACTTTTTGGCCAAGCGCGAGCCCCTGGTTGCAGGAGGTTGCTCTGCGGTTGGTGGCATGACGGGCCTTGCCGGTTGGATCGGCGGCCGACTGGTACTTGGCGCATCTCGCTGTTCACTGGTCGCAGTCCGGGAAATGGTCACCGTACTGGAGTCAGGAGGCCAGGATGGACTTGTGGCAGGGCGGAGCTGGTCGCGACGCGGCTGAGGCGGTTCTGCCTGGTCCCACACCACAAACAGTGGCGGAGGCGAATCCGTCATCCCCGGATGGGGGGGCTGCGCGCGCTGAGCTCGGTTTTGAGCCTGCTGCCTAGTCTCGGTGGCGTGCACGGCCTGGCTGGAGGTACCAACGGCTGTGCCCCGGCGACTCCTGTTGCTGCGGTTCTTCCGACGGTGGCGACGACCGGGGACACTAGGGAGGTCCACCTGGTGTTCTTCAACGTCGGGAACCGAAAAGGGATTTACCAGCTCGACGGTGTTAACCGAAGCGTACCCAATACCATCATCGGACGAATCATCCATCACCGGGCGGATCCGAGGAAGGACCCCAATCTCCGGGGGCATGAAATCGCCGAGAGTGCGGGATAGTGGCGGAACTGGCGGGGCGCTCTCTTCCTTCTTGCGCTGCCGCCGTTTGCTCCTCTTGGAAGAGGCAGGCTGGGACGACGATGCCGAAGCAGCACCCACGGATTCTGGGGGCTCAGGCTGATTCAAGCGCGCACGGATGATTCCATGGGCGCGAATGGTCGTCTTGCGGGCCATCCAGTTATTGTACTTCTGGGATCCGCGGTCGGAGACCAGCTGCCATTCGTCCTCGTTGCCACTATCGTCATCTGATCCCACGAACACGCCCGCCACTTGTGCTGGAGCTGGGCCCAACCTGATTACATTGTTGTTAATCTGGTCTTGGAGCCAATCCTTAAACACATAGCACCGCTGGATGGTGTGCCCCAGGGCCCGGTGGTAGGGGCAGTAGCGGGGGTTATTCGTAAGATGTGCCTCCTCTGGCTTCCAACACTCAGGCAGTCGCCCAATCCTCTGCTCCAGGGCGCTCCGGAAATAACCGGGGACCTGATCCTCATGGAATGAGTAAGTCAGGTGTCGCGAGACCCTGGGAGCGTGGTCTTGACGAGGGGTTGGAGGGGCCTGCCGAGGAGGTGGACCCTGATTATCTCGCCTGGGTTGCGGCGGTACATTACGCGGAGGGGGCGGCCGGTTCTGAGGCTGCCGCTGCTGGGCCGGGAACTGAGCCCGTGGAGGCGGATTCCTGTGAGGCTGTGGAGCTGGCCTCGCCGGCAGCAGCTCCAATGGCCTGGGGGCCTCTATCTGGGCAACAGCAGCGGGCTCAGCCCTGCTGACTCTCCTTGCAGGAATCATAGGAGGCAGCGGGTGTGCCTGGCTGGCCTGTTGCAGGGCTTCCTCAAGACGTTGAGCTTTGTCTGAGAAGTCCCTGAACCCTCCGGGGTAATTTTGAGTGATCAGGGAAGGGACCAGCTCGGTCTTGACGTTCCCGACGCACATTGTCAGCAACTGCTCCTGAGTCAATGGCATGTCAAGGGAATACGTGAGACCCTTCCATCGGGCGACAAAGTCCGCGACTCGCTAATCATGCCTCTGCTTGCACTTGAAGAGGTCTGCGATACTTGTCTTCCGGGTCGTGGAACTGAACTGGTAGAGGAACTGTCTACGGAGGTCCTCCCAGCTAGTTACCGACCCGACGGGGAGCTGGCTGTACCAGACAAATGCTGGCCCTTCCAGTGTCTGAACAAAGTAGCGAAGCTTAGCGGCCTCTTGCTGCGCCGGAGTCCCCAACATAGGCCCGCACCTCGAGTTGAAGTGGGCTAAATGTTGTGGCGGATCTCCAGTCCCGTTGAAGGGGGCAAAAGTGGGATTCCCGAATCCCGGAGGCGCCGGCATGTCATCCACCCATGCTGGGTAGGGCTTGCCGTCCGGTGGGATCGCCACCTGCTGAGTCTCCAAGGCTTCCAAGCGGGCAATGAGTGCCGCCATCGGATCATCCGGACATGGGTTCCAGTCCTGGCGAGGATCTCTAACCACGAGCGCATTGCATGGCCCTTCAATCGGATCGTCGACCGGGTCGTCGAACTCGGCAGCTCGTGGGATGACGGGCGGAGCGGCCCTTTGGGGCAGCGGGAGGAATCCGAGCGGGATCTCTCAGGTAGTCACGCCGCTCGGGAGGGTGTGGAGAAACATACCGCGCCCTCTTGCCATAGGCAATGGCCTCTCTCCTGTCGGCGAACACGGCGTAATCACGGTTGCCCGGGAGAGTCTCATCGAGGAGCGGTTGTTCCGGTCCCTGCTGTCCTGGCCTGGGATCACCGTAGTCAGGCCGCCGTTCTGCAGCGCGCTCGGCGAGGATCTGGTCAACCAGCTTCTTCTGTTCGGCGAGCTGCTGACGTAGAGTAGCCTTCTCGGGATCCTCCTCTGCCCTCTGCATGGAGGCAGATGGGTCGGCGGGCTTTATAGCCTCGCTGTGCTCTTTTCCTTTGCTGACGTTTCGGCTTAACGTCAGTGCTTCAGTGGGTGCGGGGAGCCCCAGGAGGTTTCTCTGATGACGAGTAACTCTCACTGATGGATCTGACAACGGCTTGTCTTCGGGGGGGATGCCCCCGTCGAGAAGTTCCAAGTCGTTCCCCTCTCCCGACAGGTCAGCCATATTGACTGTTTCTGTCCCTGGGGATATACCCTCAGGGCCACCCAGCGAATCGGGCTGTCGGCGAATCACACTGAAGCGTAGGGCAGCGTACTGCCCCCATCCACGGATATACACGTGGGGAGTGGCTTCCTCGATAACTTTGCGGAGTACTTGAAAGCACTCAACGCATCGTTGTTGGAGGGCCTCGTGGCGCTCAAATGACCCGGGGTGCCGAACCGCGGGGAGCATGGCCAGGTCAATTTGACGGAACTGCTCACCAATATACTCCAGGTGTGCTTGACTCCCAGGGTAT
Source organism: Viscum album (assembly GCA_963277665.1). Classification (NCBI taxonomy): domain Eukaryota; kingdom Viridiplantae; phylum Streptophyta; class Magnoliopsida; order Santalales; family Viscaceae; genus Viscum; species Viscum album. The sequence continues at coordinate 1,016,528,808 of OY728141.1, read as the reverse complement.
GGCATTTGTAGGCGGTGAAGACGGGAGTGAGTCTCCCGGAGAGTTCGGCGGAAGCATTCGAACTCATCCGGGGTGAGCGATTCGGGTGCATCAAAGCCCGGTCCTGCGACTGGCCAAAACTTCTCAGGGAAGTGGCCCTCTGCTAGGACGGTCCAGAAGCTCCACGACTCAAACTCGGGACCCAGATCTCATTGGTCCTCTTCCATGGCTGGGAACGGACGGGGAACTGGTAGTGGTGCCGATGCGGGCCGCCGGGCCGACGGGCTGGCCGACGGTGAATACGGCGAACAGGCCGATTGGCCTCCATATCTCGGGCCGCCCTCTGAGGGTTGCGGTGCCCTGGCTACCACATCACGATAGGACGGGCCGGTGAGCAAACATCCTGCCGTAGCATCGGTGCTCGCCGAGGGTGCACTAGATCGTGGTTCGACCGTCGGTCCCCAGAAAAAGTCTCCGGCTTCTCCGATCGCGACGGAAGGCACTTCCGGAGGGGCCAGTACCAACCACAAGCTTGATTCTTGGGGGTCTACCAGGCCCTCGTTACTCCGGATATACCTTCGGAGAGACGCGGGGATCACATCGATCTCACTCTCGGGGAGCACGAGGCTGACGTGCCGCATTCCTACCCCTGCCCTTGACTGGCGGGATTGGGGAAGGGGCTCTGTCGCCGAATCGTACTCTGCCTCTGAGTCAGAGAAGCAACCCGGTCGGATCTCTGTCCGGAATTCCGTAACATTCTTCCCTCGGCGTCGACGCCTTGCCTTCCTGCCCCTGGGTGGTTCTTCGGGGCAGGGCTGATCTCTGTCCTGGCGTCCTCCGGCCGCACTGGTGCTGGGGCCAAGAGGACTGGGAACCAAGGTGCGAGGGGCACCGGGACAGATATCAAAGGGGATGCGGGGAGAGATGATTCCGGGCAGGACTCCGGGCCGGGATCGGAAGGTGGGATGACCCATGCCTCATGGATCGGCCACACAGAGTAGATCCTGCCGGTGAATAGCGCTACCGCGAGGTGGTCCGCGGTGGCTACTGCCAGTGCCAGCAACCGGGAGAGTCGACCCAACCTGCCTTTGGGGCGGTCGGGGCCTCGATCCAGGTCGGGCATAGGAGTTCCCCTGCTCAGGATGCGCAGAGGCCTGGCGACTGGAGCCAGCAGTGGCTTGGGCCAATGCGGCCGCTGTTGCTAGAGCCCTAAGGTGGGCATCCTCTTCCGCTCGTGCCTGACGTTGGCGTCGAGACAGACGAGTCGGGATGAGCGGCGCGGGCAGGTGGAGAGCCCGCTCTTCGACTGGAGAGGCCTGGCGGCGGTGTCGCCGTGGCCTGGCGGGAGTCCTTACCGTAGATCCCTGGAGCGAATCCCGGATAGGATGATCCCGGGCCTCTTACACCTCATCCGCGTAGGGAAGGGAACTGTCAGAGCGCTCCGGGGATAAGCTCCCGAAGCGGTTGGACGTTGAGGTAGGCAGCGGTGCCTCCCTGCGCGGCCCTCGGGGGCGGCGGTGGTGGCGAGGCGCAGCCTCCTCAAGGTCTAGGCGAGCCATTTCCCTAGTGGGGATGACTCCCTATTCCTCGTATCTCCGCACCAGGGTGTTGATCACCCTTCTCTGGATGACCTTCGAGGGGGAGAGAGGGCGTGGTCGTCCCGCAATTGCGGCTGCTGGGACGGCTGTGGAACGGGCGGGACCGCGCAGAGTAGCCGCGTCGGTGTTTCCCCTGTCCCTACGCCAGTGGGCGGGTGGCGATCGGGCACTGGATCGGGCGACCTGATTTCTGAAAGCAGGGAGAATGACCCATTAACACTGACAGGAAAAAGGTATCGACAACCAACCATTAGTGCCACGACGCCTTCCGTGGGGGGAACCCAGGCCCTCGACGTTGCGAGACGGAGTGCCCGATTTCACTTCCCCATCCCCTGGCGGGTAAGACTGAATGCTTGGCCGGGAAACACGCCGGTCTTCCAACACCTCTGAAAGCCATCGGTCTTCGTATCGAGGAGAAGAGATTCACGTCGGGTTCACCATTTTTCTGTTTCGGCGCGGATGTGCGTCGGGTTACGCTGTTCCGCCAGGACGCGTTCGCGCGTGCACCCGTCAACCCGAGGGGATGGGCGCGCGGCTTGTGGTCCCGCAGTCCCGCTTTCCAAGGGCGGGCAGCATTCGTCCCTTATTCAGGGGCGTCTGCTCCTTGATCGAAACCGGGATGATGGGATGTCGGCTCCTCCTTCCTTGGACGTCTCCTCGGAACTCGTCGCCTAATCCGGGTCTCCCTCATAAACTTAAGAATGTTCGTGAATCTCATTCCCGACGCCATATCTTCATGGACACCGGTTAATTACGCTGCTTCCGCCCGGACGCTCCAAGGAGTCTGGTCGGGGCAGCAACCTGCGGTGAGAAGGCCGGGTGGCTCGGGGTGCTGGGGGCGTGTCGTAGCACTGCGGCTCTGCACGTCTGTCTTCCGTCCCTAATAGGGCTTCTCGAAGGCATGATGGCCTGAGGCATCCCGTACTAGGTGCGGGGAACTGTGTCACCTGAGGTTTTCCTCAGCTTCCCATGTTTAACACGGGGTATGCCGCGAGTTTAACGTCCAGCGGGGACGGCATCGGACCGATCAACACGAAAAGTGGATCGGATGACAGAACCCCTTGCGGGGAACCTCCGACGCTGGGGCCAGCACATGGGCGGCTTCCCAAATGATGTGGAGTGGAGTGAAGTGGCATGACCCCACCGGGATGTGGTGGCCCGGGTAAGGATCAGGATGGATGATGGAGTGAAGAGCTTGGACCCCGTAGAGGCTTCCTACTTACCGCGCGTTAGCACGGATCAAAGTCAACGTAGTTCGGGTATACAGTTTAACGTCATGCTGGACGTCGGCAAGCCGACTCACGAAGAGGTCTAGGCCGCCGGGCGGAGGATTGAACCGGACCACCTCGCACAGAGGGGGGTGGAACGGCCGGGTGGATCACAGTTTCACGTCATGCTGGACGATAAAAGGAGAAATGGGAAAAGGGGCTGTGGGGAGGCACAGTGGAGATACACACGGGCAGTCTCCCACAGGGGCGGATTCATAGGTGAATCGACGCAAGCGTGAACCCTGGAGGGGTCCACTGATGGACGAACCGACGTAAATACGACCGGGACGACCAGGTGGTGGGCTTGGACCTCAGGGAGGCTTCCTACGTACCCTGTATAGAAGACAGGGATCAAAGTCCATGTAGTTCATTCTGTCAGGACTTACGCACTTGAGGCAGCCCGGATGCGACAAAACTCAGTTGGAAGGGACTTGGACCGAAAGCAGAAGACACCTCGATCCCAGTCACACCCTCTACTGGCTTCGGCAGTGGGGAGGCGCAATGGAGATACACATGTGCAGCCTCCCACGAGAAACTAGGGGTTTATAATACCCTGCCCCCGTAGGGAAAAGCCACTCCCATTAAATCGTCCCAAAAGGGGGACAATCCCGACATCCCTGCAGAGACGAGCGGGTGGGGGCCACGTCCAAACCGGGGGAGACCCTGCGTGCGAAGCACGGGATCGAATGATGCAGACGGTTTAACGTCTTGCCGGACGAAGTACAGTTTAACGTCGTGTGTTGAGGACGAAGCGGACGGTTTAACGTCTTGTCGGACGAAGTACAGTTTAACGTCGTGTGTTGAGGACGAAACACTTGGCAGTTTAACGTCTTGCAGCGCGGACGATGGGGGCTAGGCAGTTTAACGTCGTGCAGCCTGGACGTATACAGTTTAACGTCGTGCAGGACGTGGTGCAGTTTAGCGTCATGCAGGACGAATGCTGAACAGTTTAACGTCTTGTAGCTCGGACGTAGTGCAGTTTAGCGTCATGCTGGACGAAAAAGCCGCCGGTAGGTCCGTGTCACTTCGCGCGAGCCTAGGGGGGGGCCGCACGGAAAGACGACGCACAACGCGGGCACCTGCGATGAAGACCATCGGGCGCCACGCAGGCGGGTACCCAAAGGGGGTCAAGGGAGGCGACCCTGGCGGATTGCGCGCAAAAGAGGAGCTTTGCGCGCAAAACCGCGGGTCGGCGCGCAAAATGGCGGGCTGGCGCGCAATTGGGCCAGCGCTTCGCGTGCGGATGATTGGGATTGCGCGCACCGGGCTTCGGGTAGCGCGCGGGGGCAACGGCTCATTCTCTAACGAATGGCCACTTTGAAGATGGGGGGGTGCGCGCAATCGGGTTGGATTGCGCGCACCCGGGGGCAATTGCGCGCAAGAGGCTTCTTTTGCCCGCAAAGGCCTTCGGGTTGAAATTTATTCAAAGGGAAGGAGCCAAGGGGATTGCACGCGAAGGCGGACCCCAAGGCTCTATTGCGCGAAAGAAAGGAGGTTACCTGAAGATCGACATTGCGCGCGGAAGGGGTTGAATTGCACGCGCGGGAGACCGTTCGACTTCCAGCAACCTTTGAAACGTTGGGGGTCGTCTAGTATTTATAGGCAACCCCGGGCGCGGAATCCAAGGCGCGAGCGCAGAATTCTCCTCGCGGGCGCGGAATCGGGCACGGCGCGCAAGGGAGTTGCGCGCATCCCGGGGGTTTTGCGCGCGGATCATCATCTTTGCGCGCAGACCTCTGAAATTCCGCGCAAGGCCTCCGGGCCCTCCGAAACATTCTTCCGACTCCAAATATGACCTCGCTTTCCACATCCGGAGCTTCGTTTGGGAATAACGGACTTTTCCGGCGTCTACAGGCGTCTTAAGACACTGTTTTTAAATACAGAAATTTTAATTGGTACTCAATTCACCCCCTCTCTTGAGTAAACCACTCCGACCAACAATATTGAAATTTATGTTTATTTTGTCTTTGTGATGTGTTATAATAAATCGCACCTCAATATGATGCACGGTGTGGATGATATATCAAAAATTGCCTCTTTTAATTTAAAATTGACATTATGTTTAGTTAAAGGAACATGTGATATATTGATAACTAAGAAAACACACTCATATTGTTTTAATAATTTAGGAAAATGTTCCATGAGTCATTTTTGACATGTATTTAGTAAATCACACCTCAATATGATGTATTTTTTAACTGATATGACTCAACTGTGTCTTTTTATATTAAATTGACATTAATTTAGGTAAAAAAACACGTGTCATACTAAAAACTAAGAATAATCATTTGTTTTATTTTTTTACATTAGGAAAATGATATATGAGTCATTTGTGACATTTTTAACTCTACCGTACCTCAATCCTATGCAGATAAAACTAGTATGACTAAAAGTGTCCATTATTAGTTTAAAATTTATATTTTATGTTCAGAATGTGTAACTCACTAAAAAATAGGAAAACATTTCCACTTTTTGTATTATTTTATAACAGTGATTAAAAAGTCATTTGTGACATGTATGAAGTATTATCATGTCAAACCGACACACGATATGACCGGTATGACTAAAAATGCGTGTTTCCAATTTGAAATGACATTTTAGTAAAAAAAACAAAACTGGCATACTAAAAAAAATGAAAATGCCTTCATATTATTTTGAAACTTTATAAAAATTATCAAGACATAATTTTTTATTTGTATAAATCAACCTCACATCAACATGATGCATGGTGTGGGTGGTATAACTCAATGTATCCTACTTTTAAAAAAAAATGATATTATTTTTATTAAAAAGAATAAGTGACATACTGAAAATCATGAAAACATATTTTGATTGTTGTGATAATTTTTTAAAACAATTTATAAGTAATTTTTGATGTATAGGAGTAAATATAACCTCAATATGATGCACGGTGTGATCGATATCACTCTAAGTGTGTCATTTTATTTTAAATTGACTATAATTTTAGTAATATAGAATAAGTGACATATAGAAAACTAAGAAAACACATTCTGATTGTTTTTGTACTTTTGTAAAATTATCCACGACTCATTTTTTACTTGTATGACTTAGAAACACCACAATCTAATGTAAATTGTGATTTATTTGACTAAAAATATCAGTTATCATTTTAAAATTCACATTTTTGTTCAAAATGTTTCACTCACTGAAAATAAAGAAAACACACTCTGATTGTCTTGATAATTTAGGAAAGCAATTCATAAGTCATTTGTGATGTGTATGAGGCTGTCACACATCAAACTAATGGACAATGGGATCAATATAAATCCAAATGTTTGTTTTCAGTTTGAAATATCATTTTAGTAAGAAAACACAACTGACATACTGAAAACCGAGGAAACAGTTTTGGATTGTTTTAATATTTTAGATCAAAGATATATATGTCATTTTCGATATGTAAGAGTAAATTTCAGCTCAATATGATGCCCAATGTTGTAAGTATAACTCAATGCGTCTGTTTTTATTTAAAATTTACAATAATTTTAGTAAAAATAACAAGTTACATTCTAAAAACCAGGAAAATGCATTCTAGTTTCTTTTATAATTTATGAAAATAATTCAAGAGTCATTTGTTACATGTTGGAGTCAATATAGCCTCAATATGATGCATGGTGTGACCAGTATTACTTCAACTGTGTCTTTTTATTTAAAATTGACATTAATTAATGTAATAAAGAATAAGTGGCATTCTGAAAACTGACCAAACACATTAGGATTGTTTAGATACATTTGTAAAAAGAAACAATATTCATTTGTGACATGAAAAAATATACCAATCCTCAATCCAATGCACGGTGTGACTGGTAAGACTAAAAGTGTTTTTTGTGAGTTTAAAATAGATATTTTAGTTCAAAATGTGTCACTCATTGAAAACAAATAAAACATTTTCAAATTGTCTTAATAATTTTGTAAAATGATTCATATGACATTAGTGATGTGTATGATTTAGTCACACATCAAAATGAAGCACTATGAAACTAGTATGACTCAAAATGTGTGTTTCCAGTTTGAAATGCCATTTTAGTAAAACATCACAGCTAGAATACTAAACACTGATCAAACATATTCATATTGTTTTGGTACATTATAAAAATGATCTTTATGTCATTTGTGACATGTAATAATAAATTTTACCTCACTATGATTCATGTTTTGGTAGGTACAACTCAATATATTTCTTTTTATTTAAAGGTGATAATAATTTTAGAAAAAGAACAAGTGACATACTGAAAACCAATAAAACACATTCAGATTGTTTTGATAATTTAGTAAAATGACCGAAGGGTTATTTCAGATGTGTATGAGCCATCAATACCATAAGTAAAGTCATGGTGTGACCTGTATTGCATAAAGTGTGTATTTTTATTAAAATGGCCGTTAATTTAAGTAAAAAAGAATAAGTGAAATACTGAAAACCAAGAAAAAACACTTGTATTGTTTTGATAATTTTGGACAATGATCCATCAATCATTTATGTCATGTAAGATTCAGCCACACCTTAATCAGACACATGGTTTGATTAGTATGACTAAAAGTGTCTATTATCAGTTTAAAATTGATATTTTAGTTCAAACATATCACTCACTGAAAACCAAGAAAACACGCTCTGATTATCTTGATAATTTCGGACGACGATTCATATGTCATTTGTGATGTGTATAAAGAAGAATCATATCCATGAATTTATAAATGTGACTGTAATGACTCAAAATGCATGCTTTATGTTTTGAAATGGTATTTTAGTTAAAAAAACACAACTCACATACTAAAAACTGATCAAAAGCATTCTGATTATTTTGATACTCTCGGAAAAGGATCTATAACTCATCTGTGACACGTATATATCAACTACACATCAATATTGTTCACAGTGTGTCCAGTATAATTCCAATCTTGTCATTATTTTAAATTGACATTAATTTTAGTAAAGGTATAGGTGAGACACTCAAAACAGAGAAAACACTTTCAGATTTTGTGATATTTTAAGATAATGATCCATAACATATTTATGAAATGTTGGAATTAACCCCATGTCAATATAAATCATAGTCTGACCAAAATAATTTCAAATGTGAATTTTTTATTAAAAATTGAAATTTTATTAATTTATTTATTCGTATTAATGTTCAATTTATTTCATTATAGTATCACTAATATAATATTTTTTTCCTATATAGGCGGAATATTTTTTTCAGGTTGAGATGATTTGTTCATCAACTAATATCATGGGTGGTCGTTTTATAGAGAGGATCACAGACATCAATAGATAAAACATTAATGTTTTTAAATTTATGTTGGATAATTTTCATTTTAATTATATAATGAAAATTTTAAAATGTATATAGAAGTGTTTTTTATATACTATGGGGGGACATTTTATTATTCATGATATCAATTGAATTTATATTCCATTGTTTTAAATTATATCTTTTTTCTCATTGTGATGTTATATTGATAACACAATATAGAAAGCTAAGCTTTTATGAGGGCTATTTTGAGCACTGATAAAGGGGACCCCCTATCAGCACTGTGATTAACAACATTCATTTAGTGCTGTTAAATGTATTTTTGCTCACTATAAAAGGGCATATCTGTAGTAATGGACTCAATTATCATTTCCCAGCAAATTTAAATGAAACCAACCATTTGAGAATTTTTTTTTATCATTTTATGATCATTTTAACATTTGGAAAGAATATTAATACATAAAATATGCTTCCAATCATTGACAAGTAAAAATAAGTAACCAAATCCAATGAATGATATCATAGTTTAGAAAAAAAATATTATACCCATCATTAATCAAATAGTTCATAGTATAGTATATGTGTGATGTAGATCCCTTGAGAAATAAACAACCCAATCTTATTTTTGAATACCACCTATCAGATCTTTAAAACATGCTCAAAATTGATGGGTTTTTTCCTAAAAGGCATATAAACTAATTTATTAAATCCATTTAAAATGATGTAAGGATAATCAATATATATGGATGTATTTTAATTATAAAATTGTAATTTAAAATTAATTGTGAAATTCATTAAATTTATTAGTTTCTTATTTATTTTTATAGTTTATATCCATTTGCTATAATTCTATCAATGATATTTTTAATATTTTACATCATAATAATATATATTGATAAAATAAAATTACTTTAAATCTCAATTTAAAAAGAATTATCCAATTTATTATTCATAATTTAATTCTCTCTATTACTATATTGTACCCCCAATAATCCGCATATTAATTAATTTCATTCACAACCGAGTTTTGAAAATAATGTATATACACACCCTTGTTTATTTATTTTCAATACTCTCTGTGTGTTTATCCAATCACATTATTGTATTTTTAACAATTATGTGTTCTAGACATGATATATGGATGTGATTAAATTAACTAATTAATCAAAATAAAGAACTAAAAATAGTTGAACAGAGGCACTAATTTAATTCAAAAAACATCCATGTAATATTATTTAATTTTATGAAAATACTTAAAATAACTCAAACCAATTTCATAATAATAATACTGTGTCACATTTTAGAAATAAAACTGAATCGGAAAAATAAATACTCATAGAATTATAAATAATTAAATGTCTCAATAAATGAACCAAAAAAAATTGTGGTCTCTATTTTGATTTTATCACCAAGAAAAGCAGCCACCGAGCACCCAAATTCAATGCTATCCACTGTTGGAGCCCCAAGTGGCAGACATGATCATATAAAACAACAAATATAGCCCATAAAAAAGAGTCACCATGTAAAACTCTCTTTTAGGTGACTATGAAAAATGATGTGTTTTGAAACGGTGACTGAAAACTATGTTCCTTCTTCCCCGGGCGAGCTATAGTGCCATGACCTCAATTCATTAACTTTCGTGGTCAAGACCCTTCATTTAAAATATTCTAATTAATTAATTTATTAAATAATATATATATATATATATATATATTTATATAATTATATATAATTTAGTGAAAATTTGATTATATATATATAATTCAGGACAGTTAGGGAAATGAGTCAAAGTCACATTCCCATCAAAATTTATTGATCAAAACAAGGGTTGGTACAAGATGATCTTAGAGACTGGTGCACACATCACCCCACACATTAGAGGGATTCAAGTTAAATAATGCACCATCAAGTGAAAAGTACCGAATGGAATTCACATCTTCCACTGCATGCTTGGATAAGACATCATCTTCATTCTTCGTCTCCCAATAAATGTGAATAAAATCAAATTGAATTGTTCTCAAGAAGATTAAAAAATTTCCTCATTCAGTGATGGGATACCAAGGAATCATAGTTGATGTATTTTTAAGAAGTTTGACCACGAAATATTACCCAACCAAAATTCTTTTCATGTTTGACTGCATGGATCACAACTCAAATCTCCACTTCAACAGTAATGAATGTTCCAAGGAATTGTTGAAAATATCCCTTGATAAATCTCCTATTGGTTCTGAAAATGGAACCACATCCTCACTTCTTAATAATAATGTTTTATCAGTAAAAAAATAATCATTTATCAGTGAAAAAAATATATGCTAATAAAGGTTCTATTCAAAGGGCGTCCCTTTTATCAGCATTACAAAAGAGCTAATAATGGTTCCTTTTATCATCATTTTTTTAAAAGTGATGATAATATTAGAAAAATATAAAAAATTAAAAAAAAATCTTTAAATTATACGGTAGAACCACCCTGTTCCCCTTCCACCCATTTTTAACAGCTCTAGGCACACCCTCCCCCACCGTTTAATAGTGTTAGTGTAACACCCCAAAATTCCACGGTATTCTTCCTTTGAATAATATAATAGCTTGGGTTGTACACAACATCAAGTTCCTACACACAAGAACCAACCAAACTAGCCGTTATGAATAATAATACCCACTTTTTTAAATTTTATTAATATTATTTTTCAAAATGGACTTCATTTTTGGATTCGGAATATCAAAATTTATTTGGGAGAATTTTTGGTATTTTTATGAAAACATTCAATTTTTTATGAAGAGTGGAAGACACTGCATTATTATTTAAAAAGATATTTTTATTTAAATAATTAGTAATTTTATTTAAATTTATATTAGGTAAAAATAGATACATAATACTTATATATTTTCAATGTAATTCATTGGATTCATTTTATAATAATATCAGATATACAAAATTTTATTGAACTTTTTACCATCTTTTACCCACCTTCAAGCTGCATTTGAAAATATTCATAAAATGTAATTTTACCACATTGGGGAATTGAATATAAAAAATTTGAGAGACACAGTTGAAATCAGTAACTAAAATGTGGTTAAATAAGATGAAAATCATTTTTTTGTGAATAATTACTTTTGACTTTTAATTTCCACGGTTAAAAGTAAATACAGTAATTATAGGTAACAAATGATATTATAATTACCCAAACACATGTCCTAATTCTATAGGATATGTTTATTCCAACCAAAATAAACATTAGTAATAAAATATGATCCTTTTGGTCCACTTTTATTAGATTAGGACATTTATTATTATTTCAGGTAAAGAATAGTTAAAAGTGTTAAATTCAATGTTTAATAACTAAACCATTTTTAATATAGGGTTACAAATAAGATAAATTCGAATATAAATATTAATTTAAAAAATAAAAATATTTATTACATAATGGTATTGTATTTGTTATTTTTAGACATTAAATAATAAAATTTATTTGTGACACAATGATGATGCAGTAATTACCTTATCAGTGAATGATTAAAATAATTGATATTATAAAAATCAAAATAAATGTAAATTGAGACTTATTATGAATTCAATAATTATATAGGTTAATATGACATTTTAGGGTTTATTAAAAAATTTCAAAGTGATAAAGTTGTTATGACATTCACAAAAACAAAATAACAAATAGTGTCAAAGTTGACATTAATGAGTTCTTAAAACGAATACTATATTATTAATTGATATATTATTCATGAAAATATATGTTTTAGCCAAAGGAAATATATAAGGTTATATATATCAATTATGAACCAATTTTAGATCACTTGTATTTTTAGAGTAAGTGTATTAACCATATATTATAATGACACAAGAATACATGGGAAAAGTTAAACTATTTAACTAAGAGTTAAATCTAAAAGATAAGGTTAATAAGCTGACCTAAACCTGTCTAAAACCTATTGGTTGAGAGTTTTTCGACCCATAAACTCTTTATCCTTGAAATAAATCATTTGTGAGCCACTATAAACTGAATTTGATTGTATAATAAAATAATAATTCAAGCTTTTCCTAAAGTGGCCCTCACCTCTCTTATAAAATGGTACTTACCCTTCACTCAAAATCACACCTCCAAATCCATTTCTCTCATCCAAAACCCACATGAATATCCTAAAATCTAATCTCACATCTACCTAGAGCCCATACATTGTTCATAAAGACAACCTATGGAGCCATTTGGATCTAATCGAAAGTAAACAATCGAACAAGAAGTAATAATTTCACTACCTCTTTCATTGTTCTTTTTTTCTTTCACTTCCTCTATATTTTTTGTTTCCAAGATAAAATTATAACTCCAGTAAATTAAACATAATATGATTTTTTTATAAATATGGTACAACTATATTCATTATTCTATCCACCATATGAATTACAAGTCAACATATGTGCGTACGTACGGATTACCTTCTCCACGTCGTGGTGTAGTTTTCTATTCAAACACTTTATTATTTGGATGGGTATAATAATGAGTATAAATTATTTAAATAATAAATATAACAATTTTAGTATTATATATATATGATATACCATCCAATTACATATTATTTCACCATTAATAGGATGATATTGTCGCTCGTGCGTACGTATAGATTACCGAATCCACTAACGCGATGAAATTCATTCACCATCATAACCATTCAAGATTAATTTTTATTATATGATTAAAAATAAAGTTTAATAACTTAATATCCTTCTGTATATGAATCAAATACATCCTATCCATTAAAAACATGTCTTATGAGACCAATCTTATAAACAAAAATGAATCAGTTAACACAAAAAATGATGATACTACTGAAATATTATTAAAAAATAAATACTATATGATCATATATGATATCATATTTAAGTATGTGGTTATTTTGTAATTTAAAAAAAATGATTTAACTATTATAAAGGAGTTTAACATACCCTCGATCAATGAAAAGTACAAGGTAAGGGTTAATTCTACAATCTATTTATTATTTAAGGTTGTTTATACATGAGTATCTACTAGGACCTCTTTATCATCAGCATCTGTGTTTCTTAAAAACATATTTTAAAACATTTTTACTATTTCCAAGAATATAAGTTGATGTAATTTATAACCATGTTAGAATTTTTATATGATGTTTATAAAGTAACATTTCCATCGTTTTCCAAACAAGGTCCTTTATGACCTTTTCTACAAAATCAAGGAAAGAATGTTTTTTGAACTTAAACGGTGAGTGTAGAATTTTTTTTCCATTATAACACCTTCAAATAATCCCATATATTATTATTAGAATATTTTCAAATTAAATGTTTTATTTCATAATTATTTGACTTTTAAATGATTTCAAAATACAATGGGATATTTCTCTCAAATGGTTTTGATTTCATCTATTTCAATATACACTGATGAATTTTATACTTTTTGTAAGCTGACTTATTATGATAAAATATTCCATATATTATTAAAGGGTTTTTGATATGTTTGACTTTGGATGTGTTTTTTTTATCCCATTCATGGTTTATGGGTAATGTATTAACATTTCGTATGCTAATTTTAATACGAATTATTATGTTATGTTACAACCTTTTCATATGTGGAATGCGTTGGACATAGTAAGTAACATGTGGAGCACGCTATAGAACATTGATACATCGGTAGGTATCATGACACAAAATAGTGTCTTGGCACAAGGCCTTGACAAAATCTTATGTGTTGTCTTGGCACGAGACTCGACTATGTGGTTATGATGTTTTGCATTATGCATTCCATAATGATATTACATGTGATTATTAGACTAGAGGAATATCCGTGTGAATATTAAAATGGAATTATTTGATTTATCATTTTGATATTATGCTTAATTATATGTTTAAAATTCTTGTGCTTTAGTCTTATACATTTTCATAAATGTTTATGCTTATTTATGAAGGATTTCGCTATATTGTTATCCTTATTGAGAACATGAGCTCACCCCTTTATATGTTTTATTTTTTCCATTATGTGAAGAAGTGTATTATGAATGACCTGTATGGATAATCTAAGGGATATTAATGTGCTAAAAGGAGACACAATGTTGTTTTTTTCATTTCAAAATTTAATGTAAAACTTCTATTTGTATATAGTACTTCCAAGGCTACTAAACTGATCGTTATTTCTAGATTTGATCCCATGTGATCATGTAAATGTTAGGTAATAATGCACTGACTCTGGGTAACTAGTTTTGGGGTTTTGCAGTTGGTATCATATGATTTATTTTACAAACCATGGAAACTAGAATCAGAAAAACTCAGATTACGGAACATTACCCTAAGATAGACTTTAAGGATTATCATAGAATAACCTCCTAAAATTTTGGTAATATAGAATTTTTTTGAGTTTTCCAAAAAAAATACATCCATTTCTGGATACGAGAAGGTAGAGGAAGCTCTGGAATAGATGTACGTAGGAGTGAAAACTACAACCAAGAGTTTCGGGCTTGACCCAACGTATCTTGGTACATGACAATGGGCATTATTGCACTCTCAGTTATGACACTCCTGAGTGATATGCTTAGGTTAATCAACATTTTCATTACAAAAAATTATGAAGATTATAGTATTATATTCCTCCAATAAGAAAACATTTTATGATTATAGATTATATCCATAATCTTTTCAATTTATGTTATGTTTTTTAGGAGTTTGGAATTATGTATTGTGATTCATAAACAAATATAGTATTTTCCATTTTTTATAAATAGAACCTAGTGGACAGAATGGAAACCATATCAACCCTTATAATCCATATTGATATTTGCATCATACTCAAGTTAATTATAGTGGAGCCAGTGATGCAACTGGTGCTGATCAACTTAACACCATATTGGGACAATACACTCAGGTTATGAATAATAAACTTACCCGTATGGAGCCCCCTGATCCACAATGTGGAGGTTCAATGTTAGAACACTTCATGTGGCAAAAAAAACATTCAATGGTACTATAAATTCATTTTTATTTGAGTAATGGATAAGTTCCTTAAATAAAATATTTCATTCTTTGGGGAATAGTGAAAGGGAAAAAGTTGTCATGATAGTTTATCACCTCATTAGAGATGTAGATAAATGGTGGTCATTAATTCAAAACATAAATAAATATGAAGAAATATAAAATATGGAATGGATGAAGTTTAAAGATCTTTTTATAGAAAAATACATTCATCATGACCATCGAGCGGATATAAAAAGAAACTTTCTGAGTCTGTTGAAAAAGGATAATGAGAATGTCTCAACGTATGAGGCTAACATTAAGAGGTTATCAAGGGATGCATCAGAATATATAAATAACCCAATGAGTAATATTGATTGATTATTTGATGGTTAAAACTATTATTCCATCGATTATTAGTCTCACAATCCTACTCATCGTATGAAGATATTATCTCATGTGCAATTGAGAGAGAAAAATAATTCCTTAAGTCTTACTAATTTAATGAAAAGAAATAGAAGAAGTGATCTGTTAAACAATCTAGAAGTATAAATAAGGGGAAGAAGGAAAAAGTTGAATATCCATCATGTGGTAAATGTGGTAAGAAAGACCCTAGTACTTTGCTAACGGGAATGATAGAATGTTACAAATGTGGTGAAAAAGGCCACCAAGATTGTGATTGAAAGGGAAAGAAAGCGGATTTCAATTTGGAATGCAGAAATTGTAGAGAAATGGGGAATTATGAAAATGAATGTTATAAGATCCATTTAAACATACCTCAAAAAAGGATAAGGTAGAAAGGCCAAGCTTATGAGATCACTTTAACTAAGGTTAATGCTCATAAAGACATGGTGGTAGGTAATTTAATGGTTTCTTCATGTTTAGAAAATGCATTAATTTAGTATAGATCATCGTATAGGTTCATATCTTCCCAGTTTTCTATGAAAATTAGATATTTATAGTATGATTTTACAAGGGAGTTGTTAGTTAATACATCTAAGGGAAGTATCATTGCAACAATTTTTTGCGAATCAGTTCCCATTAGGGAATATAAAAGTTCTTTATCTACTAATCTCACTGCCATAACCATGATCTAATTTGTTATAATCTTCATTATGAATTGGATTTTAGACCATGATGTGAAAATTTATTGTAGGAAGAAGGAAGATACAATTTTCGATGATGATAAGGTATACCTTATCTTTAGAGAAGAAATGCCACCATCTAATTCTTATCTAGATGAACACCTAGTACCTATTCTAAATTCAATTATTTCGGAGGAAGAGAATGAAATAACTATGGGTGAGGAAATGAATGTTCTAATAAAGCATGTACCAATTGTAATAATATATTTTTATGTGTTTCTAGAGGATATACCAGGACATCCTTTAGAATAAAAAATTGATTTTTTCCATTGATTTAATTCTTGGTTCATGGCCCATATCGAATATCCCTTCTTATAATGGCCACTGTGGAATTAGTTGAACTAATGAAAAAACTAGAGAAATTAAATAATAAAGGATTTATTTTCCCTGTTGTTTCTCCATTAAGAGTACATCTTATTTTTGTTATGAAGAAAGAAGGATCTCTGAGGTTGTGCATTGAATACATGGAGATCAATGCTATAACAATAAAGAAAAAGTATCCCCTACCTCACATTGATGATTTATTCAATCAAATTCATGGAGCTCAATATTTATCATGGATTGAACTTTGATCTAGATATCATCAGTTTTGTGGGATAAAAGAATATGTTTTGAAGACAAAATTTCATACTAGGTATGGGAATTACGAGTATACAATAATGTCTTTTGACTAACTAATGCACCCTCTATTTTTGTCGATAAAATGAATAGAGTTTCCTAGAAATAACATGATGAATTTGTAGTAGTATTTATTGATGATATCTTGGTATACTAAAAAATCAATGAAGATCATAAAAATCACTTGCACACTATTCTGAAAACCCTCAGATGAAATGAATTATATGGGAAGTTAACAAGTGTGAATTATGGATTTATGAAATTTATTTAATTGGAAATATTATCTATAATGACCCATACTTTGCATACATTGTTAGTAATTTAAAATTAATGTACACCTATTACAACATATAACAAAACCATGAAATGACCGTATAGGTATAGTGTCTTTAGAAACTGTGAAACATAAACAACTGGTTCATAAATCATCTACGTTGTCTCCCATTTATTTTATCATATCTAGAGTCCCTTTTTGGAATATCCTACTTAATATCCTTCTTCCTAACCTTGGGAAAAGAAAACATTCAAAAGGGTGATCTCAAATGCTCAGTAAGGGTAAACAAAAGAAATATCAAACATATCATATTTATAAGAACATATCATTTTGAAAATCTTATCCTGCAAAAGAGATCATAACATGGGATGAATCATAGAAGTGAAATGTAATCCCAATAATCATAACATAAAACATGAATCTTTGTGGAATACACACATAATCATAGAGAATCATTTCTTAGTAGTCAAGACTCATTGACAAGACTATCTTAGTGGACAAAGTCCATTTCTGAACCGAGTTCGCTCCTCATTTCAGTCCTGTTTCACTGAACTGGTTTAACCTGCCATTCCAACCATGTCTATCTCATGAGATATAAAATCAATACCCAATGAATTGGAGGGAGAAATCGGTCCCACCCATCTCATAGTGATACCATTCTTATGTGTTCCACAAAATCATAAACCATACATCATAGCATATCCAATGTAATAAAAATGGGATTCTTAAACATCATGACATCATAAAACAATTCATATAAGATAAAGGAATTCATAAAAATAATTCTGTCACAACATAATAAAATCAATGTAATAATAGGGATAGAAATAGAACCCTTTATTATCTTAGATGGAAAATAATTTTGATAAAACACTTGAACTCCATTCTTGAGGAAAATATCCTTTCAACTTCAAAAACACTTTTCCTTTCTTAATATGTCATGAAATTCTAAACTAAAATAATTTTATTAAAAATAATCTTGAAAACTTGTAAAGGAAGTTTCTCAGAAATAATGTTTTAAAAATCCACTCATGCCGTATAATTTTAAAAAAACATTCTTCTCGTACTTATGTCGGAAAAGTCGAAAAGTACCTCGTACGAAAAATGACAAAAGATTCCTTTCATATCCATTAATAAAAAATCACCAAAGGTTAAAATTGGATTTAAACAATTGTAGGTGGATGGAAACAATATTACATATTGAGGGAACATGGATGTGGATGATAAAATACACCCCAGTAAATACGAAAGTATAAACAATCTCGGATAAAATGAGATTGTGATATTTTCTCTTACCTTAGGTCCAATTTACTTCGTAAGTGTTCGAACCTCCTGTATAATGATTTAAATAGTGTTATTGACTTTTTCCAGAATCATACTTATCATATATGGTCATATTCTTAGTTTTTACTAGTAATATTTCATTACTACTTGTTATTCGTGTGTTTATTACTTTTTGTTCTTATGGGTGTTTTGTCGAATAAATTCTTATTCATATTTTTAGGTTAATGATACCTCATTTCCAGAATGTTATTAGTGTAATATATATCATATTCATTCATTAAATTAATTTATATAATCATTATGCAATGAATATCATGTAGAACGAGTCGCATCACATCGTGGAGACGGTATTCCGTACGTACGCACGAGCGATGATATCGTTCCCATGATCGTGAAATTGTTATGGAGTGTATGTATACTATTTTGGAATCAATATCACTTTACAATAATCATATATAGTAATTATTTACACCATTATATCCATCCAAGTAAGGTGGTGGAGGAAAATATATTACACCACGACGTGGAGACGGTATTCCGTACGTACGCACGCGCGGTGATTTCATTTTCCGTAGGATGGATAGATTGTTAAATAGGGTTGTTTCATACTTATAATAACATATCAGTATATTATTGATACTAATGTTATTACTTAATAATGAAAAAACTAAATAAGAAGAAGTGGAAGAAGAAATAAAGTTGAAAGAATCGGTAATGGACATTACCTCTTCTTTGAAGCGCCTCTTTGAGACCTCCTCTTAGGGCAATAAAATTGGTCTTTGAAGTGACCCGGGACCTCTAGGATGTTTCTAGGGAAGTGGAGAAGAGAAATTGGCAGGTTTTTTCCGAACATGAAGGATCAAGGTGGTGTCTGGAAGGGAGGGAGGAGGTTCCCTTTTATAAGGGGGGAGAGGGGAACCTTTGGAATAACTAAAAATATTATTTTATTATAAAGTAAAATTCCTTTTTTAATAGCTCCAAATTGATATATTTAGAAGGTAAGGTGGGGGTGGGTATAAATACTCTCATCCAATAGAATTTATACAAGTTTAGATAATTATATTAACCTTATCATTTAGTTTTAACTCTTAGTTAATTAGATTGACATTTACCATGTCACATTGTATTTTTATATTATATAGTTAATAAACTTACCATATACATTCAAGAGACCCCCAAGTGGTCCATTAATGATAAACCAATCCTCATATAAGTATCGTGGAAGAAATTTATATTTTTAGGTATATAATAACAATTAATTGTATAATATTTGTTTTAAAAACAATTTAATGTCAATTTTTTTGGTAATTGATTTTTGTGAAAATCGTAACAGAATGATTAGTTCGAAAAAAATTAATTAAATGAATACTAACATGTCATATTAACATAGAAAATTATTGTAATTCATAAAAAGTATCAAATTACATTTTTTTGGGTATTTATAACATCAGTTATGCCAATATTTCATTAATAAGATAATTATTGCATCATCATTGTATCATAAATAAATTAAATTATTTTAATTCTAAAAATTTCAAATAAAATAACATTATTTTGGAAATATTTTTATATTTCTAATGAATATTTATAGTAGAATTTATCTTATATATAACCCAATATTAAAAATTATTTATTTATTAAACTTTGATTTTAAATATTTTAACACTTTTTAAATAAATAGATAATAAATGTCCTAATCTAATACAAGTGGGCCTAAATGGTCATATTTTATTTATAAGGTTATTTTTGGTCGAATTAAACTTATCCAATAGAATTAGAACATGTGTTAGGGTAATAATAATAAAACTTTTACCCTTAATTACCCTATTTATTTTTAACCGTGGTAAAAATAGTAAAAAGTTACTATTCACCAAAAATAATTTTCATCTCATTGAACAAAATTTTAGTCCTTGATATTAACTGTGTCTCTCGGATTTTCGAAATTCTACTCACAGAAGCAGTAAAATTAAGTTTTATGAAAAATTCAATTTTTTTAACTACCACTTAGTGGTTTCACTATTCATCAAAAAATGAATGTTTCTAGAAAAATACCAAAAATTAGGCCTATTCTATATTTGATATTATGAATTCAAAAATGATGTCTATTCTACCAAATTAAAAACATATCATTTACATTAAATAATTTAAAAATTAATTCTCGTCGTCAAAACAAATAGCTTGTTTTTAAGAGATAATAACTATCAAAAGATTGACACTTGTTTATGTCTGGTTTAAATGTGAAATTACATCCAATGAACAACATTTTATTAAATTGTAAAAATATATTTTAAATACACTTTAAAACCACTCAAATTAATAATTTATCACTATTAATTATTTCTATTAAAAAAGTTGTTTTTAATTAAAATTTAGTAATTTTCACTATTCATGAGAATTTGAAAGTTATCCGAAAAGTACGAAAATTTCACCCTAAGCTAATTTTGATATTATGAATCCAAAAATGAAGTCCATTTTGAAAAATAATATTTACAAAATTACAAAAAGTGGTTATTACTATTCATAACGGCTAGTTTTACTAATATTTTAATAGTATATCGTTGTTTAGTAAAACTCGGTATTGCGTACGACACAAGCTATCGAGGAAGGCCGCAGTTTCATGTAAAGCAAGAAAAGCAAGTGTTGTGTGTAGTGAAAGATTCCATTGATGATTTATATAACATAAAAACAACTTATTTCTCATAAAAGTCTCGGGCGTTACATTCTACCCCCTTAAAATGAATTTCGCCCTCGAAATTCGTCACTTTGTAACAAACAGACGAGGATACCTTTACATAATCATATCCTTAAGCTCCTATGTAGCTTCTTCTAATTGGTGGTTCTTTCTAATTGGTGGTTCCTCCATAAAACTTACACCAATCGAGTTGTCTTGTTTCGTAGGACTTTTTCACTACGATCCGGAATCTCTATCGGCTGTTCTTCATAAGAAAGATCTTGCTCCAGCTGTAGAACTTCTGAGCTGAGTACATGTGAAGGATCAGTTATTTATTTTCTCAGGAGAGATACATGGAACACATCGTTAATTTGAGAGAGATTCGGTGGAAGCGCCAATTGGTAATCTACCTTCCAAACACGATCCATTATTTCGAAAGGACCGATATATCTAGGGTTCAACTTCCCCTTCTATCAAAATCTCATGACCCTCTTCCACGGAGATATTCATAAGAACAATTTATCACCCACTTCAAAGGATAGGTATTTTCTTCGGTTGTGGACATAACTTTTATGTCGACTCTGAGCTGCTCTTATGTGTTGTTGAATAGATCTGACCTTTTCTTCCATTTCATCAACGTGATCAGGTCCTAATAGCTTTCTTTACCCAACTACATCCCATCAAGTTGGAGTCCTGCATTTCATTCTATAGAGAGATTCATAAGGATCCATCTGAATACTGGAGTGAAAGCTATTATTATATGAAAATTCCACCAAAGGTAGGTGTTGATCCCAACCACCTTTCAAATCTATAGAGTAAGCTCTCAAAATATCATCTAGAGTTTGAATTTTCCTCTTAGATTGACCGTCTACCTGAGGATGATAAGCATTGCTAAAACTCAACTCTGTATCTAGAGTATGCTGAAGACTTCTCCAGAACATTGGGGTAATCCTCAGATCCCGATCAGATATAATAGAAAGTGGTACTCCAAGAAAACTTACCACTTCCTTTACATATATCCTGGCAAGCTGATCTAGAGAGAAATCCTCTCTAATAACAATGAAGTGTGCAGAATTTGTAAGACGATCAACTATGACCCAGATAACATTAATTCCTTTGGATGTTTTATTAAGTCCAGTGACAAAGTCCATAGTGATGTTTTCCCATTTCCATTCAGGTATGGGTAATGGTTGTAAAATCCCCTTAGAATTCTGTCTCTCAGCTTTAACTTGCTGACAAACCAAGCATCGAGAGACATATTCAGCAACATCTCTTTTCATGCCATCCCTCAAGAATTACTCTTTCAGATCCCTATACATCTTCGTGCTTCCTGGATGAATAGAGAATGAAAAACTATGAGCCTCATCCAATAGCTCCTTTAACTCTGGGATGGGAGGAACACAAAACCGATTCTTAAACTTTATTATCCCATCACAATCAAGGTTGAATTGAAGTACATTTCTCACCTTCTTTTGTAACTCTACATTTTCTTTCTGTGCCTCTTTAATCTTCACATGTATATATGGTTGAACATTCATTTGAGAATGATACGATTTTTCCCCTTCCATCATAATTCCAAGATCCATCCATTGTAAATCCATAAATATTGGATCTTTTTTGATCCTCATCATGGATAAGCTAGAATGGTCTTGTCGACTTAATGCATGTTCCACCGTGTTCACTTTCCCAGGGTGGTAATTAATTGAGCAGTCGTAATCCATATTCATCTCCAATGATCTTCTTTGGCATATATTCAGCTCCTTTTGTGTGAAAATATACATTAAACATTTATGATCAGTATAAATGTCACACCTTTCTCCATAAAGATAATGCCTCTAAATCATTAATGAATAGATTACCGTAGATAACTCCAAATCGTGAGTTGGATAATTTTTCTCATGGATTTTCAACTATCGTAAGGCATAAGCTATCAACATATCATTTTTCATAAGAACACACCCAAATCCCTTCTTGGATGCATCACTGTAGAACACAAACCATTCTCCACTACAAGGAAGTGTGAGTACAGGTTCACTGGATATCCTTCTTTTTAGCTCGTTGAAATTTTCTTTATATTCCTCCGTCCAAACAACCTTAAATCCTTTTCGAGTCAACTTGGTGAGTGGGTTAGATAACCTTGAAAATTCTTTCACAAAACGTCGGTAATATCCAGCCAAACCAAGAAAACTTCGGATCTCGGTTACTGTTGTTGGTTTCGACCATCTTTCGATAACCTCTGTTTTTGCTGGATCCACATATATCCCGTCTTTTGAGATTATGTGACCAAAAAATGCAACTTTTTGAAGCCAAAATTCACACTTGGTAAATTTGGCATAAATCTTCTCCTTTCTTAGGGTCATTAATACAATTCTCAAGTGTTCTTCATGTTATTCCTTTCTCTTTGAATATACAAGAGTATCATCTATAAAGACTACTACAAACTGATCAAGATAGTCTCTAAAGAATCTATTCATCAGATCCAAGAAGATAGTAGGGGAATTAGTAAGACCAAATGGCATCACTATAAATTCATAATTTACATACCTTGTACGGAAAGCCATCTTGGGTATATCCTCCCTTTTGACACTTAATAGATGATACCCTGAAAGAAGATCAATCTTGGAAAAGTATTGAGCTCTGTGTAGTTAGTCAATTAAGTCATCAATGTGTGGGAGATGATATTTGTTCTTGACAGTGATCATGTTATGTTCTTGATAATCAATTCAGAGTCTCATTGATCCATCTTTCTTCTTTACAAAAAGAATAGGTGCTCCCCAAGGTGACGCACTAGGGCGTATGAATCCCTTATCAAGATTCTCTTGGAGTTGCTTCTTCAATTCCTGCAACTCAATTGGGTCCATTCTATAAGGTGTCTTTGAAATAGGCAAAGCACCCAGTATGAGTTCTATTGAAAACTCAACCTCACGATTTGGTGGAAGACCTTTAAATTCCTTTAGAAAGACATCATCAAACTCCCGTAAATCTGGCATATTATTAATCGTGAGTTTCTCTCTAGCCATTTGAGATAAATAACCCTCATTTAGTGGAATCAAGATCCATAAGATGGAAGAAATTTACACTGGAAGGTTTTGTTCATCCTTGCATCGATAGACAATCATAGATAGATCTGGAATATGAAATTTGATTTCTATTCTTTGGAAATTGATATGAGATCCATATAGAGAAAGACAATCAATTCCATGAATCACATCAAATTATACTATAGGAAGGATCACAAGATTTGCAGGAAGAACTTTCCCACAAACTTCAATCAGAGAAGAATTGTAAACTTTTGATGGGACTGTTGTTCCATTAGGAGTTTTCACAGTCAACTCAACATCTAATTGTTGAGGTAATACGGTGATACATTTAGAAAATTCTTCAGAAATGAAAGGGTGGGAGATCCAAAATCAAATAAAACATTTTCTAATTTATAGTGGATGGTAAGTGTACCTTTCACCACATCATTATCGTAATCCACATCGCTGATAGAAATTGCTTGTGACTTTCCTTTGCCTTTAGCCTTATGTGTTTTTTGTGTCAAACATAATCATCAACCCTTGGATTTGGGCATTGATTGGCATAATTCCCCATCTCCTTGCACTTGATAAATTGAAGTGTAGTAGGTTAATTCTGTGTATACCTTTTTTTTGCATCATTAGACATCTTCTTCCAATTATTTCGACATTCAATTACCCGATGACCTTCTTTTCCATACTTATAACATTTTCTTTTGCCCTTAAGACAATTTCCTCCATGTTTCTCTAAACACTTTGAGCATAAGGTAAAACTCATCTTATTTTCAGTGTGGTCTTTAGATTTTCCTTTGAATTCCATTTTCCTCTTCTTATAAAACCCATGTGACTGATGGGTTACAAAAATCTCCATCTCAACCTTGAGAGCACATCAAAAAATTTCCTCATAGTTATTGAAGTACCTTATGGATAATGCCCTTCGAACACTTTGTTTTAAGCCACTAAAGAATCGATCGATCTTACTCTCAGGCTAGATAATAATTCCAGAATCGTACCTTGCAAGTCTTGTATAATTTGCTTCATAGGTACCAACAGATTCATCATCCTTTTGCTTCAGTTCAAGAAACTCTTTCTCCATCTTTGTTCAGAGAATACGAGGGAAGTACTTATTGAAAAATAAGTTCTTGACCTATTCCCATTCTATGGACTCAATTTCATCTCTTGGCCTCGTATTCTCGATAATATTCCACCATTGATCAGCATCACCATCCAAACGATACACTGCTAAGATGACTTTATCATGTTCAGAACATTGAAGAATGGAAAATATATTTTCAGTAGTACTAATCCATTGTTCAGCAACTAATGGATCAGTAGACCTGGTGAATGAAGGCAGATGTGGCCTCATGAAGGATTCAACAAATTGTTGCTCCTTCCATTGCTCGTTTGGAAGTCCTGCATGATTCATAGCTTGATAAATTTGTGTGAGCATGCCTACAAGATTTTGCATTCCAGATCCAATTACATTTGGTTCCTCAGGGGGACAATCATTTCATTTCTCGTCGCATTCCGCATTAGCATGGTTCCTTAGGGTTCTAGCCATTGACTAAAACCAAGAAGAATAGTGTGAGCAACACTAATTATAAAATTAAAACAACATAATCAAGAATAAAATTTCACACTTAAGGTCTTATTATAGGTTATTCATGGCCATTTCTAAAACACTAATATTGTGTTCTATGCTTAGACTTATCCTTAGGGTTCTTACTAAGGATTTCACATCCTAGTTTCTAAAGGTTGACTATAAACTCCCTCTGATACCAAATATAATGGCCCATACTATAAATACATAGTTAGTACTTCAAAATTGAAGTACACTTATTACAAAATTTAACAATACCATGAAAGGACTGTATAGGTATAATGTCTTTAGAAAATGGGAAACATAAACAACTGGTTCATAAATCATCTATGTTGTCTCCCATTTATTTCATCATATATAGAGTACCTTTTTGGTATATCCTACTTAATATCCTTCATCCTGACCTGGGGAAAAGAAAATATACAAAAGGGTGAGCTCAAATTCTCAGTAATGTTAGACAAAAGATATATCAAACATATCATATTTATAAGAACATAACATTTTGAAAATCATATCCTACAAAAGAGATCATATCATGGGATAAATCATAGAAGTGAAATGTAATCCCAATAATCATAAAATAAAATATGAATTTTTTTTGAATACACACATAATAATAGAGAATCATTTCATAGTAGTCAAGACTCATTTCCAAGACTATCTTAGTGGACAAAGTCTATTTCTGAACTAAGTTCACTCCTCGTTTCAGTCCTGTTTCACTGAACCGGTTTAACTTGCCATTCTAGACATGTCTATCTCATGAGATATAAAATCATTACCCAATGAATTGGAGGGAGATATAGGTCCCACCCATCTCATAATTATACCATTCTTATGTGTGCCACAAAATCATAAACCATACATCATAGCATAACCCATGTAATAAAAATGGGATTCTTAAACATCGTGACATCATAAAACAATTCATATAAGATAATGGAATTCATAAAAATAATTCCTTCACAACATAATCAAATCAATGTAATAATAGGGATAGAAATATAACCCTTTATTTTCTTAGATGGAATATAATTTTGATAAAACCCTTGAACTAAATTCTTGAGGAAAATATCCTTTCTACTTCGAAAACACTTTTCCTTTCTTAACATGTCATTCAATTCTAAACTAAAAGAATTTGATTAAAAATAAACTTTAAAACTAGTAAAGGAAGATTCTTGGAAATAATTTTTTAAAAATCAATTCATGCCATATAAGTTAAAAAAACATTCTTCTCGTACTTTTGTGAGAAAATTCAAAAAGTACCTCGTACGAAAAATGACAACAGATTCCTTTCATATCCATTACTAAAAACACACTGAAGGGTAAAATTGGATTTAAAAAATTGTAGGTGGATGGAAAAAATATTACATATTGAGAGAACATGGATGTGGATGATAAAATACACCCCTGTAAATACCAAAGTATAAACAATCTCGGATAAAATGAGATTGTGATATTTTCCCTTACCTTAGGTCCGATTTGCTTCGTAAGTGTCTGAACCTCCTGTATAATGATTTAAATAATGTTATTGAATTGTTCCAGAATCATAATTATCATATATGTCCATATTCATATCTTTTTATTAGTAATATTTCATTACAACTTGTTATTAGGGTGTTTATTACTTTTTGTTCTTATGCATTTTTTGTCGAATAAATTCTTATTCTTCTTTTTAGGTTATAGATACCTCATTTCTAGAGTGGTATTAGTGTTATATATATCATATTCATTCATTAAGTTCATTTATATAATCATTATGCAATGAAGATCATGTAGAACGAGTCGCATCACATCGTGAAGACGATATTCCGTATGTACGCAGGAGCGATGATATCGTTCCCATGATCGTGAAATTGTAATGGAGTGTATGTATACTATTTCAGAATCAATATCACTTTACAATAATCATATATAGTCATTATTTACACCATTATACCCATCCAAGTAAGGTGGTGGTGGAAAATAGATTACACCACGGTGTGGAGATGGTATTCTGTACGTACGCACGCGCGGTGATTTGGTTTTCCGTAGGACGGATAAATGGTGAAATAGGGTTGTTTCATACTTATAATAACATATCAGTATATGAGTGATACTGATGTTATTACTTAATAATGAAACAACTAAGGAATAATAAGTGGAAGAAGAAATAAAGTTGAAAGAATCGGTAACAGATATTACCTCTTCTTTGAAGCGCCTCTTTGAGACCTCCTCTTAGGGCAATAAAATTGGTGTTTGAAGAAGACCAGGACCTCTAGGATGTTTCTAGGGAAGTGGAGAACAGAAACTGGCAGGGGTTGGCCGACATTTAAGGCTCAAAGTGGTGTGAGGAAGAGAGGGATGAAGTTCCCTTTTATAAGGGAGGAGAGGGGAACCTTTGGAATAACTAAAAATATTATTTTATTATAAAGTCAAATTCGGTTTTTAATAGTTCAAAATTGATATATTTCGAAGATAAGGTGGGAATGGGTCGAAATCCTCTCATCCAATAGAAATTATATAAGTTTAGGTTATTATAATAACCATATCTTTTAGTTTTTACTCTTAGTTAATTAGGTTGACTTTTACCATGTCACTTTGTGTTTTTATATTATATAGTTAATAAAATTACCATATGCATCCAAGATACCACCAAGTGGTCCATTAATGATAAAACTATCATGATATAAGTATCATGGCCGAAACATAGATTTCTAGGAATATAATAACAATTAAGAATATAATATTTTTTTAAAAACCTATTTTATGTCAATTTCAACACTATTTGGTAATTGATTTTTATGAAAATCATAACAGAATTATTTGTTAGAAAAAAATAAATTAAAACAATAATAACATGTCATATTAACATATAAAATTATTGGAATTCATAAAAAGTCTCAAATTACATTTATTTGTATATTTTTAACATCAGTTATGTCAATATTTCATTAATAAGATAATTACCGCATCATCATGGTATCATAAATAAATTAAATTATTTTAAGTCTAAAAATTTAAAAATAAAATACCATTATGTTGGAAATATTTTTAGATTTCTAATTAATATTTATAGTTGAATTTATCTTATATATAACCCTATATTAAAAATGATTTAGTTATTAAACATTGATTTTAACTATTTTAACCCTTCTTTAAATAAATTGATAATAAATGTCCTAATCTAATCCAAGTGGGCCTAAATGGTCATATTTTATTCTTAAGGTTGTTTTTTATAAAATTACACTTATCCAATAGAATTAGTATATGTGTTAGGGTAATAATAATAACACTTTAACCCTTAATTACCCTATTTACTTTTAACCGTGGTAAAAAAAGTAAAAAGTTGCTATTCAACAAAAATTATTTTCATCTCATTGAACCAATTTTTAGTCCTTGATATTAATAGTGTCTCTCGGATTTTCGAAATTCTACTCATAGAAGTGGTAAAATTATGTTTTATGAAAAATTCAGTTATTTTAACTACCACTTAGTGGTTTCACTATTCATAAAAAAAATGAAAGTTTCCAGAAAAATACCAAAAATTAGGCCTCGGATATATTTGATATTATGAACTCAAAAATGATTTATATTTTACCAAATTCAAAACATATCAGTTACATTAACTAATTTAAAAATTAATTTCCGTCCTCAAAAGAAATATCATATTTTTAAGAGATAATAACTATCAAAAGATTGACACTTGTTTATGTCTGGTTTAAATATGAAATTAAATCCAATGAAAAAAATTGTATTAAATTGTAAAAATATATTCAAAATATACGTTAAATCCACTGAAATTAATAATTTATCTCTATTAATTATTTAAATAAAGAAAGTTGTTTTTAATTAAAAATTAGTAATTTTCACTATTCATCAGAATAAGAAAGTTTTCGGAAAAGTATCAAAATTTCACCCTAAGCTAATTTCTATATTCCAAATCCAAAAATGATGTCAATTTTGAAAAATAAAATTTACAATATTTCAAAAAGTGGTTATTACTATTCATAATGGCTAGTTTTACTAATATTTTAATAGCATATCGTTGTTTAGTTAAACTCGGTATTGCGTACGACACAAGCTATCGAGGAAGGCCGCGGTTGCGTGTAAAGAAATCCAAGCTGGTGTTGTGTGTAGTGAAAGATTCCTTTGATGATTTATATAACATAAAAACAAAATATTTCTCATAAAAGTTTCAGGCATTACATTATCTCTTAGGATAGGATCATTGTTGATCCTTCTAAGACAAGAGAAATACAATAATGTTCCGCACATATGATTATAACTGAGGTATGTAGTTTTATTGGTTTACCAGGTTATTATCGACGTTTCATCCCAAATTCTTCCCATTTTATAAACCCATTAACCACGCCCACATGTAAAAGGGTTAATTTTGTGTGGACAAAAGAGTATAAATAATGTTTTGAAGAACTAAAGAGAATAGTAGTCAATACATTTATCTTGACTCTACCATCGGGGAATTATGGGTTTTATATTTATAGTGATGCTTCAATGAAAGGACTTGGTTTTGTCATTATGTAGAATGATAGAGCTATTTCCTACGCATCACGACAGCTAAAAATTCAGGAACAAAACTATCCTAATCATGATCTTGAGTTAGTAGATGTAATATTTTAATTGAATTTATGGAGAAACTATCTCTAATGTGAAAAATGTGATATGTATAATGATCACATGAGTTTAATGTATATATTCTCAGAGAAGGAAATCAACATGAGGCAAATACGATGGTCTGAACTACTCAAAGATTATGATTGCACAGTACACTACCACATGGGGAAGGAAAATAAGGTGGTAGATGCTTTCATAAGAAATTATCATGGTGTTTTGAACAAGATGAGAGTAAAAAAGGTATCCTCTGTTCATGGATCTAGTAAATATGGATATGGGAAAAATCGTGGATGGTGAAACATCCATAATTTTTCAAATGTTTTCCAATACAACTTTACTAGAAAGGATAAAATGTTCTTAGACTGATGATTAGGAGTTTCAAAAGAAATCTAAAGTTGTGAATGAAGAAACATTGATTGAAATTATATATGAAGATATAATTTTGAAATTTGGGAAGATACATTGTGTTCCTAATATACCTGATCGAAAAATGGAATTGTTGGATAACGCGCCTAGCTCCAATTTATCTATAAACCCTAGTATCAATAAGATGTATATATATTTGATGGAACAGTTTTGATGGGACAACATGAAGAGGGAGATCATTGATTATATGTCAAGATTTATGGTTTGTCAACATGTTAAGGATGGAAGAAAACATCCTAGTGGATTCATGAAACCACTTCCCATAGTAGAGTGTAAATGGGATGATATTATGCTAGACTTTTCCATGGGGCTACCAAGGACACGTATAAGGAATGATGCAATATGGGTCATTGTTGATCGTCTTACCAAGTCAAAAATTTTCGTTCTATAAGAGAAAATTTACCACTTTATTGTTTGGAGAGAATATATATTAATGAAGTTGTAAGACATTATGGAGTAATGCTATTGATTTTTTCAGATTGTGATCCCCGATTTACATCAAGATTCTGGAAAAGTCTTTAGAAGGCCTTGGATAGTGAAATTCATTTCAGCACTGACTACTTCCATCAAATAGATGGATAATCAATACGGACTATTCAAACCTTAGAAGTCATGTTGAGATCGTTATCACATTACATTCAAGTTATGTGGGATCAATATTTACCTCTAGTAGAATTTTCATATAACAATAGCTTACATTCAAGTATTCAGAAAGAACAATTGAAATGTTATATGGAAAGAGATTTCACACATCAACTTGTTGAGATGATGATGGTGAATGAAAACTCGTATCCCCAGAACTTGTTGAGGAAAAAATATAAAAGGTGAAGGTTATCCAAACCCACATCAAATCATCTCAAAGTAGTCAAAAGGGATATGTAAATAACATAAGGAAAAGATTTCGAATTTCGAGTAGAAGATCATTTTTTATCGAAGATATCTCCATGGAAGGGTGTTATATGATTCACTAAGAAGGGAAAATTATGTCCCAGGTACATCGAAACATTTGAAACTCTAGAACGAATTGGAGTTGTATCTTGTCGGTTGGAAATGTCTCCAAGTCTCTTCAATGTTCATGATATGTTCCACGTATCACTGTTATGAAAATACATGCCTGACCCATCGCATGTACTCAACTATGGGGAAATAGAACTAGAACCCGATCTATCTTATTGTAAAGAGTCTGTCATGATTCTTGATACTAGAGAACAATTGCTAAGAATCCGAATGACTCGTCTGGTGAAATTTCTTTTGAGAAACCATAACATAGAAGTGGCAATGTGGGAACTCGAGGAACTTATGATGAAGAACCACCCAAATCTATTTATGAAGTAATATTATGGTAAATTCAAGTACGAAATTATTTGAATGAGGTAAGAATGTAACACCTCAAGCTTCCACGGTATGCTTCTCTTTGAATATAACAATAGTTTGCATTGTACACATCTTAGAGTTCAAGCACACCACGACTAATGAATCTGGCCGTTATAAATAGTAATACCAACTTTTTTAAAATTTTATAAATTTTATTTTTCAAAATGGAAATTATTTTTGGATTCATAATATCAAAACTATCTTAGGGTGAATTTTTTTTATTTTTCTAATATCATTCAATTTTTGGTGAATAGTAAAAACATTGTGTTATTGTTCAAAACAAAATTTTTATTTAAATAATTAGTTATTTTATTTTAATTTATATTATGTAAAAATAGATACATAATACCTATATATGTTCAATGTAATTAATTATAGTTTTTTATAATATATATATATATATATATAATTTTATTGAACTTTTTACCGTGTTTGACACACCTTATAAGAACATTGAAAATTTTCATGAAACATATTTTTACAGCTTCTATGAATTGAATTTTAAAACACTGAGACACAAAATTGACATCAGTATATAAAATGTGGTTCAATAATTTGAAAGTAATTTTTGTGGAATAGTAATTTTTTACTTTTATTTACCACGGTTAAAAGTAAATAAGGTAATTAAAGGTAAAAATGCTATTGTAATTACCCTAAAACATTTCTTAATTCTATTGGATAAAATTATTTCTACTGAATTCAACCATATATATAATATGTGATCATTTTGTTACACTTGGATTATATTAGGACATTTCTTATTATTTTATTTAAAGAAGTGTTAACATTGTTAAATTAAAAGTTTAATAAATAAAACATTTATAAATATAGGGTTATACATAAGATAAATTCTCATATAGATATTTTTTAGAAATATAAAAATATTTCCCAAGTAATTTTATTTTATTTTTAATTTTTAGAAATTTAACAATTAAATCTATTTATGACCCAATGATGATGTAGTAATTACCTTGTTAATGAAATATTAAAATAATTGATAGTATAAATATCCAAAGAAATGTAAATTGAGACTTATGATTAATTACACTAATTTTTAAGGTTAATATGACATTATAGGGGTTATTAGATTAATTGTTTTCGATGTTATAAGGTTGTTATGACTTTCACAAAAATAAAATACCATATAGTGTCAAAATTGACATAAATGAGTTTTTGAATAAAATAATATATTATAAATTGATTAAATATTACTAAAAATATAAGGATCGGTCAAAAGGCATAGATCTGGTTATATATATCAATAATTAACCACTTGGGTTTCAATTGGATTTTTATAGCATGTTAATTAATCATTTATTATAATAATACAAGAATACACGGTTAAAGTTAAACTGTTTTACTAAGAGTTAAATATAAATGATAATGTTAATAAGGTGACCTAAACCTATCTAAAACCTATTGGTTTAGAGTTTTATGACCCATACCCACCTCTTCATAGAAATAAATCATTTGGGATCCATTATTAACTGAATATGACTGTATAATAAAATAATATTTCAAGCTTTTCCTAAAGTGACTCCCACCTCTCTTATTAAAGGGTACTTCCCCCTCACTCAAAATCACACCTCCAAATCCATTTGGCTCGGTAAAAACCAGATCAAATATCTTCTTCGACCCAAAGGCCTTACATTTATCATAAATCCATCTTATTGAGCCCTTTGGATTAACTAAGAGGAAAACACCCGGAGAAGAGGTAATAATTTCACCTCCTCTTTCAATGTTATTTTCTTCATCCACTTTTTATTTATTTGTTGTTTCCATTCCAAAATTTTAACTTTAATACCTTATACATACTGATATATTGTTATAAATATGGTACAACTATATTCATTATTCTATCCATCCAAGGAATGACAAGTCACCATACGTTTGTACGTAGACTTACCGTATCCACGTCATGGTGTAGTTTTTTATGCAAACACTACATTATATTGATGGGTATAATAATGATTTTAACTGATAGAAATAATTAATATAACATGTTAAGGATTCTATATATATGATATAACATCCAATTACATACAATTTCACTATCAACTTAACGATATTGTTTCTCGTACTAACATACAGATTACCTTCTTCGTGAACGCGATTAAATTCCTTCCCCATCATAACCATTCAAGAATAATTTTCATTTTATGATTAAAAATAATTTTAATAAACTTAATATCATTGTGAATATGATGAAAATAATTCCAATTCATAAAAAACATGGTTTACATATCATGTATGTAAAGGGAAACAAATCAGTTAACAACTGAAACAACGATACTACTGAAATATTATTAACAAAGAAATATTAGATGATCATATATGATGTCATATTTTATGTGTTTGGTTCATGTATATTTTAATAAAAATGATTTAACTATCATACATGAGGTTAATGTACCCTTGATCAAGGTAAATTACTAGGTAAGCATTAATTCTATAATCTATTTATTATCTGTGGTTGTTTATATATGAGTATCTATTGGGAACTCTTTATCATCCACATCCATGTATCTTAAAAATGTATTTCAAAACCTTTTTAATATTTCCTAGACTATGGGTTAAATTCATTTATAACATTTTTTTTACTTTTTATATGATTTTTATAAAGTAATATTTCATTCATTTTCCAAAAAAGGTCTTCAATGACCTTTTCGACAAAATTAAGGAAAGAATGTTTTTTTAACTTATACAGAGAGTGTTGCTAATTTCCAATTTTATAACACCTTTGAAGCATCCCATACAATATTATAAGAATATTTTCAAAATAAATTTTTTAATTTATAATTATTTTACTTTTAAATGATTTCAAAATAGACAGATATATTTCTATCAAATTGTTTTGATTTCATCTATTTCAACATTCATGGATTGATTTACAATTTCTTAATTTGATTTATTATGATACAACCTTCTATATTTTATATAAGGTTTTTTGATATTTTTGACTGTGGTTGTGTTACATTTATACCATTCCTGGATTATGGTAAAAGTATTAATATTTAGTATACTAACTTAAATAAAAATGTTTATGTTATGTTTCAACCTTTTTATATGGGGAATGCATTGGACTTAGTCAGTGATGGGTGGATCCCTCCATAGCTCCTAGATGCATCAGAAGGTCTCATAAGACAATCTAGTGTCTTGCCACAAGTCCATGACAAAATATTATCTGTATTCTTTGCACAAGGTCTTAACTATGTGGTTATGATGTCTGAAATTATGAATTCCATCATTATGAAATTGGCTATTGAGACTACATGTGATTATTCAACTAGTAGAATATCCATGTGAAAACATAAATGGAATTATTTGATTTACCTTTTCCATATTAATCTAATTTTTATGTTTAAATGTATTGTGTTTTATTCTTATACATTGACTTAAATGTTTATGATTATTTATGAAAATTTCCTCTATATTGTTATCCTAACTAAGCACCTGATCTCACACCTTTCTATGTTTTATTTCTTCCAAGATGAGATAAGTATATTATGACTGACCTACATAGATTGTCTAAGGGAGATGAATGTGTTAAAAGGAGACACAATGTTGTTGTTTATTTTCAATTCATAAGGTAATTTAAAACTTATGTTATTATCTAGTACTTCAAAGGCAACTAAATTGGTCAGTCTTTGGGGATTTGATCAATTTTGATCATCCCAGGGTTATATAATACTGAAATTACATTGGTTAACAAGGGTGGAGGTATTATAGTTAATATCAGAAAAATTTTAGTATAATCCTTGGAAAGTAGATTTTGAAAAACTATGATTAGAGAAAATTACCCTATGATAGAATTTGAGGATTGATATAGAATAACTTCTTAGAATTTTGGTAATGTAGCGATTTTTTGAGTTTTCCAAGCAATACATCCCTGTATGGATACGAGCAGGTAGAGGCGGCTCTATCATAAATGTACCTAAGAGTGAAGACTCTAACAAGTGGTTTCGGGCTTGACCTGACGTATCCTGGTACACGACAACAGGCCTTGTTGTACATTTGGTTACGACACTCTTGGGGGATATGATTTGAATTATTAAAATTTTCTTTGAAAAACAATATGAAGGATTGATGAGTATATAAATCCTCAAAGAATTTTTTTATGATTATGGATTATATCAAAAAACTGTTCAATTTATGTTAAGTGTTTTACAAGTTTGGAACTATGTATTACAATTTATAAAAAAATTTAGTGTATGCCATTGTTTAGATTTGGAACATAGTAAAAGAATAAAAACTATATCAATGCACGAAATCCATGTAAGGATTTTACTCCCACTCAAGATAATTATACTGGAGATGGTGATGAAACTAGTGCTGAACAACTTATCACCATACTGGGAAAACTCACTCAGGTTAGGAATCATAAACATACCCTTATGGAGAACTCTGGTCCACAATGTGGAGGATCAATGTTAGACCACTTCATGAGGAAACAACCCACAAAATTCAATGGGACTAAAAATCCATTTTTAGTCGAGCAATGGATATGTTTCATAGAGAAAATACTTGTTGCTTTGGGAAGTAGCGAAAGGGAAAAAGTTTTCATCGCAGTTTATTGCCTCATTGGAGATGAAGATCAATGGTGGTCATTAATTCAAAAGAAAATGAAGGGTAAAGAAATACAAAATAATAAAGGGAGGGAGTTTAAAGATATTTTCATAGAAAAATACTTTCCTCATGACCATAAAGAGGGTATGAAAACACAATTTCTGAGTCTGAGGCAAAAGGAGGATGAGAATATTTCAATACATGAGGATATATTTACATGGTTGGAAAGTCATTCAGAAAATTATATACATAACCCAAGGAGTAAGATTGATTGATTATTTGATGGGTTAAAACTATTTCTCTATCGAGCAGTAGTCTCATAATGCTTCTCATCATATGAATATATAGTCTCGTTTGCTATCAACACAAAAAACAAATTATCCATGTCTTACGACATTAAAGTAGAGAAAGATAAGAACAGATATGCTAAACACTATATAAATGGTAATAAGGGATGAATGGAAAAGTTGAATTTCCTTCCGGTGGTAAATGTAGGAAGAAATACCCTGGTACTTGGCAGAAGGGAATGGGATTCCATTACATATGTAGTGAAAAGGCCACCAAACTCATGATTGCATGGGAAAGAAAGAGGCTATCAATGATGAATGATATAAATATAATGAAATGGGGAATTATGAAAATGAATATCTTAATAGCCAAGGAAACATACCTTAGAAAAGTCAAAAAGTGAATGGCTAAGATTATGCGATCATTACTTTTGAGGTTGAAGCTCCAAAATATGTGGTGGAATGTAATTTAATGGTTTAATCATGTTTATCCATTGCTTTAGTTGATTTTAGATCATCGCATTGTTTCATTTCTTCCCAGTTTGGTAAAAAATTTAGATATTTTTAATTTGATTAAATAAGGGGATTGTCAGTTAAAACTATTATGGGAAGTATCATTGCAATAATGTCTTGTGAATAAGTTCCCATTAGGGTATATAAATATTCATTTTCTTCTGATATTATCTTCATACCCATGATTCCATTTGATATAATCCTCATTATGGATTGGATTTCAGAAGATGATGTGAAAATTTATTTTAAGAAAGAATACCTTATCTTTAAAGCAGAAACGTCAACATATCATTCTTATATAGATCCACCCCTAGCAGCTCTACTAAATTAAATTATTGGGGATGAAGAGAATGAAATAACAATGGCTGAGGAAAAAGAATTTTTGAATAGAGGATGTACCTATTTTACAATAATATGTTAATGTGTTTTCAGATGATTTACCTAGACATTCTCCAGAACACGAAATTGATATTTCCATTGATTTAATTTCTAGTTCTAAGACCATATTGAAGACCCCTTATATATTGAACTTTATGGAATTAGTGGAATAAAATAAACAATGATAGGACTTGTATAGTAGAGGATTTATTCTCCCAAATGTTCTTTTATAGGGATCTCTTGTACTTTTTGTTAAGAAGAAAGATAGATCTATATGTTTTTGGATTAAAAAATGGGTGATCAATGCTTTAAGAATAAATAACATGTATTCCCTACCTCAATTTGATGATTAATTCAATCACCTTCATATAGATCAATATTTTTCAATGATTGACCTTCGATATTGATATGATCTGTTGTGTGTAAAGAAGGAATACATTCCAAAGACAACATATCGTACCATGTATTGGAATTATGAGTTAACAGTAATGCCTTTTGGACTAACTAATGGAACTTCTATTTTAATGGATCTAATGAATAGAGTTTTCATGGAATATCTTGATGAATTTTTAGTATTATTTATTAATTATATCATTGTATACTCAAAAAACTACGAAGATCATAAAAATCACTTGCGCACTATTCTGAAAACCCTCAAAAGAAATGATGTATATGGGTTGTTTAGAAAGTGTGAATTATGGATTCAGAAAAATTCATATCATGGCTATATTTTCTGTAAGGATATAATATATGTTGATCCTTCTATGACAAGAGTGACATAGGAATTTCAAGCACTGATGAGTATAATTGAGGTATGTAATTTTATTGGTTTACCAGGTTATTATTGGAATTTCATCCAAAATTTCACCTTCTTAGAAAACCCATTAACCAAGATCACACATAAAGTGGTTAAATTTTTCTGGATAAAAGAGTGTGAAGATTGTTTTGAATAAATTAAGATAATATTAGTCAATACTCTTTTCTGGACTCTACCATCGGGTAAGGATGGGTTTTTTATTTATAGTGATGCTTTAAAAAATGGACTTGGTTGTGTCATTATACAAAATGATAGAGTTATTTCCTATGCATCATGACATCGAAAAATTCATGAAATTTTTTATCCTACTCAATATCTTGAGTCACCACCTATAATATTTTCTATTAATATATGGAGACACTATCT
Source organism: Viscum album (assembly GCA_963277665.1). NCBI lineage: Eukaryota > Viridiplantae > Streptophyta > Magnoliopsida > Santalales > Viscaceae > Viscum > Viscum album. Next base: position 1,016,489,773 of record OY728141.1, on the reverse strand, counting down.
CTATGGTACAAATGTGAGACATATACCGATCACAAGAGTTTGAAGTATATTTTCTCACAGAAAGAACTCAACATGAGGCAAAGGTGATGGCATGAAATACTCAAAGATTATGATTACACTATACACTACCACCCATGGATGGAAAATAAGGTGGAATATGCTTTCAGTAGAAGGATCATGGAGTTTTGAAAAAGATGAGAGTTGAAAGGGATCTTGTGTTCATGGCTCTAGTAAATATGGATAGGGAAATAATCATGGAAGGTGAAACATCAATACTATTTAAAATGGTTTCCAATCCAACTTTAGTATAAAGGATAAAAAGTTCTCAGACTGATGATGAAGAGTTTCAAAATAAAATTAAAGCTGTGAATGATAGGATATTGATTGAATTCATTTTTGAATATGGAATTTTGAAATTTGGGAGGAGACTTTGTGTTCTGAATATACCTGATCTAAAAATGGAATTGTTAGATGATTCTCATAGATCCAATTTCTCTATAAACTCTGGTATCACTTAGATGTATAGTGATTTGAAGGAATATTTTTTATGGGACAACATGAAGCGGAATATTTCTGATTATGTGTCAAGATGTATGGTTTTTCAACAGGTTAAGGCTAAAAAGCAACATCATAGAGGAGTCATGCAACTTCTTCCCATGCCTGAGTTGAAATGGGATGATATTATGATGGAATATGTTATGGGTATAACAAATAATCTTTGATGGAATGAAGAAATATGGGTAATTATTGATCATCTTTCCATGTTATCACATTTTCTTGCTACAGGAGAAGATTTACCTATTGAACATTTAGAAAAACTATATATTAATGAAGTTTTAAGACTTCATGGAGTACCCATATATATTGTTTCTGATCGTGATCCCTGTTATACATCAAGATTATAAAAAAATCTTCAGAAGGCCTTGGATTCTGAAATTCATTTGAGCACTTCTTACCACCCTCAATATGATAGACAATTAGGACAGACTACTCAAACCTTAGAAGACATGTTGAGTTCATTCTCACATGACTTTCAAGGAATTTGAGATCAATATTTACCTCTGGAATAATTTTATTATAATAATAGCTTCTATTCTTGTATTCATTTGGCACCATTAGAAGCATTATATAGAAAGAGATTTTTCCCACCACCTTATTGGGATGATGTTGTTGAAAGAAAACTTGTAGGCCCAGAACATGTAGGAAAAACAATGGAAAAGGTGAAGGTTATCCAATATCACATCAAAGCAGCTCAAATTTGTATAAAGAGATATTCCTATAACCGAAGTAATGGTTTTGAATTTCAAGTAGAAGATTGTGTTTTCTTAATCTCCATGGAATGGTGTTATACTATTTAGTAATAATGGAAAATTATGTCCTAGGTACATCAGACCTTTTGAAATTCTTGAACGAATTGGAGTTATATATTATCATTTGGAAATACCTCCTTGTCTCTCCAAATTTCCTGATGTGTCCCACATATCACTGTTTAGAAAAGACATGCCTGACCCAACACATGTACTCACGTATGAAGAAATAAAACGGAAAACCAATATCTCTTATTGTGAAGAGCCTGTCAATATTCTTGATACCAGAGGACATGTGATGAGAAAATGGACGACTCATCTGGTGAAAGATCAATGTAGAAACCATATGATGGAAGAGGCAATGAGGGAACATAAAGAACATATGATGAAGAACCACCCAAATATTTTTATGCAGTAAAATTTTAGAAATTTCAAGGAAAACATTATTTAATGTAGGGATGAATATGACACCCCAAACTTCCACAGTACACTTCAATTTTAATAACATAATAGATTGTGTTGTACACATTTTAGAGTTCTAACACACCCAGGCCAATAAAACTGTCCATTATGAATAGTAATACCCACATTTTGAAATTTTAAAAATTTTATTTTTCAAAATGGAAATTAATTTTGGATTTGGAATATCAAAATTCTCTTAGGGTAATGTTTTGGTATTTTTTATGAAAACATTTAATTTTTGTTGAATAGTTAAAAACACTGCGTTATTATTTAAAATCGACTTTTTGTTTAAATAATTAGTGAATTTTTTAAAATTTATATTAGGTAAAAATATATACATAATATATATATATATTCAATTTAATTCATTGAAGTCATTTTATAATAATATTAGATATATAAAATTTTATTGAACTTTTTACCGTCTTTTAACCACCTTCTAGGAGCATTTGGAAATTTTTAAGAAACATAATTTTACTGCTTCTATGAATTGATTTTCTAATATCTGAGAGACACAGTTGGAATTAGTAAGCTAAATTTTGCTCAATAAGATAAAAAATAATTTTTTGTGAATAGTAACTTTTGACTTTTATTTACCACAGTTAAAAGTAAATAGGGTAATTAAAGGAAAAAAAGATATTTTAATTTCCCTAACACATGTAATAATTCTATTAGATAATTTTATTTAAACCAAAATCAAACATAGGAATAAAATATTATTATTTTGGTCCACTTGGATTAGATTAGGACATTTATTATTATTTTATTTAATGAAGAGTTAAAAGTGTTCAATTCAAAGTTTATTAACTACAACATTTTCAATATAGGTTTCTACAAAAGATAGATTCTAATATAAATATTCATTAAAAATATAATAATATTTCCTACATAATGGTATTTTATTTTCAATTTTTATACATTATATAATTAAATTTATAAATGACACAATGATGATGGTGTAATTACCTTAGTAATGAAATTTTAAAATTATTGATATTATAAATATCCAAATAAATGTTACTTGAGGCTTATGATGGATTGAACAAATATTCTAGATTAATATGACATGTTAGGGTCTGTTAAATAAATTTTTTCAATGTGATAATATTTTTATGACATTCACAAAAACAAAATACATAACAGTGTCAAAATTGACATAAATGAGTTTTTAAAAACAATAGTATATTATTAATTGATATAATTTTTCTAAAAATATAAGTTTTGTAAAAGGTACATAGAAATATATATATATATATATATATATCAATAATGAACCACTTGGGGTTCTCTGGGATTTTTATAGTATGTTTATTAAAAATTTATTATAATAATACAAGAATACATGGTAAAAGAAAAATTATTTAACTAAGAGTTAAATATAAAAGATAAGGTTAATAAGGGTACCTAAACATATATAAACCCTATTAGTTTAGATTTTTTTGACCCATCCACTACTTATAATGGAATAAAATTATTTTTGTGCGATTATAAAATGAATATGATGGTATAATGAAATAATATTTAAAGCTTTTCCTAAAGTGACCCTCACCTCTCTTATAAAAGGGTACTTACCCATCACTAAAAATCACACCTCAAAAGACATTTATATAGGCCAAACCATACTCCAATATCCTAAAATCTACCCACACATAAACCTAGAGGCCTTAATTTGATCTGAAATCTAACATATGGAGCCCTTTTGATGAACTCAAAATGAAAAACCTGGAGAAGAGGTAATAATTTCACCAACACTTTAAAAGTTATTTCCTTATTCCACTTCCTCTTTATTTGTAGTTTCCAAAAAAATAATAACTCCAATACCTTATACATATTTTTATGTAATTATAAATATGGTAAAACCATATTCCTTATTATATCCATCCTATGAATGAAAAGTCACCATACGTGCGTAGGTACGGCTTACCATCTCTATATCGTGGTTTAATTTGTTATTCGAACACTTTATTATTTTGATGGGTATAATAATGAGTATAACTAATGTAAAAAATAAATATAGAAAGTTAAGGATTATTTATATATTATATACCATAAAATTACATAATATTTCACCGTCAATAAATTGATATTATCACACAGGCGTACATACGGATTACCGTCTCCACACACGGGATGAAATTAATTCTCCATCATAACCATCCAAGAATAATTTATATTGTATGATTAAAAATAATGTTTAAGAACTTAACATAATTCTTTTTGTTAATCAAAAATATCCTATCCATAAAAAAAATGGCTTACGTAAACAAGCATATAAAGGAAAATGAATCAGTTAACACCCAAAACGATGATACTACTGAAATATTATTGACAATGCAATATTAGAGGATCATATAAGATATCATATTTATGTGTGAGGTTTTTTTATAATTTAATAACAATTATTTAACTATTATACAAGAGGTTAACTTACCATCTATCAAGGAAATGTACATGGTAAGATTTAATTCTATAATCTCTTTATTATCTGAGGTTGTTTATACTTGAGTATCTACTGAGACCTCTTTATCATCCAAATCCGTGTTTCTTAAAAATATATTTCAAAACATTTGTACAATTTTCTAGACTATGACTTAAGGTCATTTATTCCCTTATTTTAGTTTTTATATTATGTTTATAAAGGAATCTTTCATTCGTTTTCCAAACAAAGTCCTTTTCGACCTTTTCGACAAAATTAAATAAAGAATGTTTGTTTAACTTAGACGGTGAGTGCAACTATTTTCAGACATTATAACACTTTCAAATCTTCCATTACAAGATTATAAGAATATTTTAAAAATAAATATTTTATTTTATAATTATGTGACTATAAATTTTTTTCAAAATAGAAAAATGTATTTTTCTCAAATGTATTTTTATTTCATCTATGTCAACATCCTTTGATAGATTTTACACTTGTTTGAAGTCGATTTATTTTGATACAATCTTCCATATTGTGTTAAAGGTTTTGTTATATGTTTCACTATGGATGTGTTATTTTTATTCTATTCATGGTTTATGGTTTACGTATTGACTTTTCTTATGAAAATTTTAATATGAATGTTTATGTTAATTTTCAACCTTTTCATATGAGGAATACATTGGACTTAGTATGTGATGGGTGGAGCTTGGTATAACTCTTCAATGCATCGATTGGTCTCATGAGACAAACTAGTGTCTTGGAAAAAGGCCTTGAAAAAATATAATTTTTATTCTTGTCATGGGGCGTTGACTCTGTGGTTATGATGTCTGACATTATACATTCCATAATTATGAAATTTCATATTGATATTAAATGTGATTATTCGACTAGCAGAATATCAATCGAAACACGTAAATAGAACAATTTAATTTATCATTTCCATATTATGCTGATGTTAATGTTTAAATGGAATGTGTTTTAGTCTTATATATTACCTTAAATGTTTAGGCATATTTATGAATGTTTCCTCTATATTGTTATCCTTACTGAGCACATGTGCTCAACCCTTTTTATGTTTTATTTATTTTAGGATGTGAATAAGTATATTATGACTAACCTGAAGGGATAAACTAAAAGAGATTAATCTGTTAAAAGGAGACACAATGTTGTTGTTTTTTTCATTTCATAACGTAATGAAAAACTTTTTTTTGTATCTTGTACTTCCAAGGATACTAAATTGATCGGTCTTCTGGTATTTAATTCCTTGTGATCATGCCAATGTTATGTAATAATACACCAACTCTTGGTAATGAGGGTTGGTGCATTATAATTATCCTCCTTACACCTTCTAGAGAACCCCTCCATCCACATGGATTCGAACTCGATACCTCTCCCATGTCTGCCTGCACCATTACCATTCATCCATATTGTTTCAATCTTTGTTTAATGATATATCTAATTATATTTATTTATTTAATTATATTTATTCAAATATTAATATAGATTTATATTAATATATATATATTTATATTAATATATATATTTATTAATATATTAATATATACATTGTTAGTTATTTTTAATATTTATATATTTATTCGTATATTAATATATATTTTTATCTATTTGTTTATTTAAACCCCCATGAACCTAATATATATATATATTTTCATATATTAATATATATTTATCGGATTTGTTTTAAATACATTTTTTAAATTTGTTTTATGTGTCTTTGTTTATAAATAAATAAATAAATTCATATATATAACATACATACACCAACATATATATATTATATGTGTGTATTTTTGTATATAATTATTCATATTTATATATAATTAAATATATTTACATATATTATATATTAATATGTATATACATATGTTACAATATATAGATAATATATATCAGTTTGGTAATATAGACCAACACTAATGTATAATTACACACACACACACACACAATATATAGGTATATAAATATGCATATATATAAATTTTAAACAAAATGGATATTTGTTTTTATTTATATGAGGCTTATATATTGAGAAATATATTTTATATATAAATATGTTTAATTATTTATTTATTAAATTAAAATGTTATGTGTGAATATATAATAAATATGTGTATATTGTTATATATTTGATTATAAATAACAATACACTATAAAAAATAAGAAAATTTTGAAGCTATAAATCAATATTAATGTGATCCAATAGAATAAATTCATTCCCCACTGAAAAGATCAAAAATACGCCATTGAACAAGCCTAGAATTCCATTAAATGTTAATAAAATTGGGTATCCTTTCTAAAAACTCAGTTTTGGAGGCCTTCTAGGCCAATTTTGGACTTGAAAATTTTGATAGAGGTTTCTCTTTATCATTAGTGCATATATATCATCACTTTATTTGATTTGGTATGTAATAGAGCTCAAACAGACACCCTGATAAAAATTTATTACCTTCCGATGTTGGAGTTATGTTTTTATCGAATATTAGATTTTATTTAAAAAAAATTGATTATTAAAGTCTTAAAATTGTTATTAAGTGATTATTACTCAATATTAAATAGAAAATTATTAATGAAAATATTTTCCAAAATATTTTGTAAGCCATTTTAACAAAATATTTTATTTATTAAATGTAATTTTGTATTTTTACATATCAAAAACAAATTTAAAAAATATATGTTATATTTATATCAACATAAATATATTTATATATTTATATCAATATAATTATATTTATATATTTAAATATTAGTATATTTTTTTAATATTTTTTGAAATGTACACTACCATATCTAGTAAAATAAGCATTAATAAAGACCCATGTTTATCATCGATACTAAAAAAGGTGCTAATAATGGGGGTCCCTTTAACTGTGCTAAAATAAAGCGCTGATAAAGGGGGTACCCTTAGCAGTGCTAAAAATGAACTAATAAAGGTTTAATTTTAACAATTCTTTTTATCAATGTTAAAATAACCTTTAATAAATTTGTTTTTAATCACGAATAAAGGTACCCCCTTTATCATTTATTTTTTTAGCACTGTTAAACAATGTTGCTACGTAAAGATGAATCTTTGGTAGTTCCTGCATGGTTTTTTTCACCATGAGAATCTCCATAAACATTTAATTTGATCTATGATGAGAGTGGAGGAACCCACATGCCACATTTAGTGGAAATAGGCTTCAAAGTATCATTTTTAATTTACAACAGGTCCTGAGAGGGGGTATAAACAAAAAATGTACTGCAATCTGGGAGGCTTGAAATGGAAACTGCCTAAACATCACCACATGTAAAACATGGGAGGAACCCCTAGAGTGCACCCTATGAGGATATACTATATTAATAATTCTAATATAATTGATAATTATATTTATAATTCCTCTCATGGTAGTTCATAAGTGGTTTGGGTTGGGGGTGGTTTTGTCCATTAATGTTTTTATTTTCTTTATATTTTTGTGTGTATGTACACATATTAAATAATTATGTAATTATAAAAAATAACATTTAATAATTAATTAAAACACATTTATTTATATATATGTGTGTGTGTGTCTGTATGTATGTAAATTAATATAAAAATAAACTAGGAGAGCTATATAGATATAATAACAATAAATTAAAATTAATGATAAAAAATTCTAAACTAATATAATGTTAAATTCAAATTAATAATATACAAATTTTAAATATCTATAAAACTACTCATTTGTATTTAAGTGTCAGCCCAAACCCATATTTCTGGGTCCAGTGCTACATGTCCTTTCATTAAATACTATCATTGATACAATGTGTGACGATCCAAGGTAAGGATACATATATTTCACATAATATTCATACCATAAACTTTACATCTCACAATAAACACACTATATCAAGAATAGAAGTATTAGTTTCTTTAAGGAATAACTACATGATCAACTTATTTTACAATACTTGTGATCATTTATCCTTAACAGATCCACACTAGACTTTTAAACATATAACATGTTATACTAATCTTCATAACCCATGAAATGAAAACATATGAATTGGTTAAAGTCAAACTTTTAGTAAGGGAAAAAGTCATAATCATGTCATAAATGGTTAAATAAAATTAATATGAGAAAACATTGATAGTGGAGATATATCTTTTTAAAAAGAATTTGGAACAATTAGTCTTATCCATATGTCAGGATAACATAATATGTAATATCAATTGAAAAAACATGTACCATTACATAAGAGAGATAGAAATTCATTGAAACAAATAATATTCAAATGATATCATAATTTCATTTAATCATAAATTTTTTGAAACAGTATATAAAATGACCTCATAAGAATAAGTCAAGGCTCACCGCCAACACAACATAACATAGTGCATTGAGTCTAACCACCTGTTCACCATACATTGTTTCTTATGAGATTAAAATATTACTCAGTTCATTTTATCACTATTAGGATACTCATAACATGTATATCCATATGTGTTCAATGAGGGGAAAATAAATCATACATAAATCACAAGCATTATAGAACTTATGCAAAGGAAGTGAATCTCGTAACACTATCTCAAGACATAATCAAAGGCTATATCGTAATAATTTCCAATAGAAGGAGGAATTAAATCATTTTGTAATTTCATATTTTAATAAATAACAAAAAGTTCATTAACATGGAATTCCAATGTATAAAATTACATAATAACGATTAGAAATTTGATGATAAAAGAGCAAACCACATAGGTTATGCATTATGGAATGAGTAAAAGGATATTTTAGAAATTTAAAGAGATTATGTTTTCTGATTAAAATATAATTTAACCATAAGTGTTTTCCATAAAATATCAGGGTTTATAAAATATATCTATAGTTTAAAACAATTTATTGTTGTTTTACATGACACGAAATAAAAATTGGGAAGTTCCCTTAAACTAGGATAACATAAAAGAGTGAATCACATAGGGAACATAAAAAAAGTATTATTCCCAGAAAAGATAATGTAAACTAGTTATATATATAAGAAAAATATATAAAAAATATGGATAAATTACATGAGAATAATATATAGGAAAATTGAGAAAAAGAAAGAGAACATATGACCTAAAAGTAACATGGTAAGTTTGTAAGATCCTTTTTTATGTCTTAGAAAAGATTTATTGAGACCCATATAATTTAATCTATAATAACACATTATTTTGAAAATTTTTAAGGATAAATACGAATATCAAATGATATAAAACATATTTTTCCCCAATACGAAAGGGTAACATGGGTTATAAGGGAAAATATTGACACAAAGAAGAAAATTCCATTAGAAAGACCATATATTAATCCTAATAGTTCTGTAAATTTTAGAAAGAAATGAACCATAAAATATGTTTTTGTTTTAAAGAAGTAATTCTCGTAATGGAAAAATTGGATTTAACATTTAGAATAGATAAATTTCAGAATCATGGATAAGGGAAAATTATTGTGAAAAATTATTAGTCAAGACCCAAATGGAATCAAAATTTTGTCAATAACCCACTTATGAATTTTTCATTCTTCAAATAGAAAATTAATAATTGTAAAACATGAGATGGATTTATAAATCAATTATATTTTAAGAAAATATTGATAAAAATAAATCCTGACTGATAATTAAAATTTTTTATTTCAAAGAAATATTTTCTGGTTGAAGTGGGATCCCTAAATATTATAAGACAAAGATAACATTAATCTTTATAAGATATGACCAGATAATTCAATAAAATATTAGGAGTATTAGAATAATTCACCATGTGTATGATCTATTCAATTGAGGTTACCTTTGTGTGTGTTCATCCTTGATAAGATCCTTGAAGTTGTAGACCATCATGCCCAAGTCTGACGATACACCTCTAAATTTATTTTCCCTTTGTTGAAGACTCATGTTAATATTTATCCTTGTTTATTGATCCAAAATTATCGCTACACATTAATAATAACTCATTGTGATCTCTCAAAAATTATCTTTTTATGCTACTATAAAGAGTTGATTGTCAGAATCTCCCCCAACATCTCTTCCTTAGAGTGAAGAGTGGTATATATGAAATTTACCTTGTTGGATTACTCCTTTGTTACCTTATTTATCACACCATCATATTGCTCTGATCCCTAAGACATTTTTTCTTGTTTCTTGATGACTCTTGAAAATATGAATGTGAAATGTTTGTAGGCTCACCTACTAAAATGGATCGTTCATGCACCTAGACTGAGCCTTCAATTATGTCACATATCTAATCTTGTTCCATAAAATCTCCATTGTAAACCCAACATTATTTGAGTTTAGTTTTTGGATGCCTGTCGTAACTGTGATCAATGGGACTCCAGCCACCATTTTACTGGGGTACTCCTCACATGCCTTTGGAGTTTGATCTTTTTTCTCTATCCTGGTAGCCATTGGTTTGGGTAGGGATGAATAGTCCTTTTTTGCTTTTGGTTTTCATGGATTTGATAATATGGTAGTCTCCAATGTTCAGACCCCAATTTTGAACTTTTTTACATGCATAAAGAATATGTACATCTTGGGACTCCCCTTCACACATAAATAATACTGAACTAGAGTCTTCTACCCCATGGATAACCAAAATAATTAGTAGGTTCCTACAATGATTTATTGTTAAATGCATCAAATAATAGGAAACAACTTGTGCTTCCATCAAATGACCAAAATTTGTTCCTTAAGATTTTGGTGTTTCCCAAATGTATGATCCCATTTTTTATAATGTGTTAAAAACCATTTAATTTTATGTTTATAACCTTTATTTATCATTATGGGCATACTTAAGAGGATAAGGAAGGGTTCGGGACCATCTGAGGCTTGTTTGGATCCAGGAGCCCTGAATTTTAGGAGAAACAATGTGAGTTTCATGGTTGGATCATTGTTGTTGATAATAATGTTGGTTAACCATGTGGTCTATATATAAGGGATCATGATTTAATAAACCGTTCATGGGAGTCCACATGGATGTGTGAAAAAATGTAGGCCAATTGTAGAGGGGACATGTGTGGGTTGCGCTTGGATCGGAAAACTATGAACCTTTCTCACACCGTTAGTTACACTTAATTAGTAACCCCACACATTTGGAGAAATGTTTTTACAATCCCTGGAAGATATCTTTTAAATGGTTTTCTCCCTTTGGATAGTTCTGGTGCATGCTTGGAACATTGTTTGGCCAACCGTGTGGCCAAACTGCGCACCTCTAAAAAATATGTGAAAAAAACAGTTTTCCTTCCCAACCATTTATCCTTTCTCCTCCTTTATCTAAACCATTATTTGTGTAACTCCACTATGGGATTTGGAAACCTCTTTCATTACCTTCATAGGCTTATAAATATATCCCTAAAATAGAGTCTAATCCTTCACTGTCATTTTCATTTAATTTGAATCGAAAAGAGCTTCATTCCTCTTCCTTCTTTTCATAGTTTCTTCTATTGTATTCTATGATATTTTCGTACAACCATATATTCTACATTTTCATGAAATATTTCTATTTTTATAATTTCTTCCATTATAGAATTATTCAAATTCCAAAAATGGATGAGTGGTCATCTACCAACCTAAGATTAGTGGTCTAAATTTTTTTTAGCAAAGCCGAGTTGTTTTATAACATGCCATGTTATGTAGAATGATAGACTTTCCACGCATATAATTAATACTATAATTTTCTTTGTTTAAATTTTAACCCATGAAATATATGACTCATGTAAAATAATTTTCAAATTGGGGTACCCTTCTTGCCAAGTGACGCCCCTTGAGGTGGTCTCATAAATTTCATATAACCTATTAAATACCTAAATGGACAAAGCACGTTCTAAGTGGTCTTGGAATGGTTCCTAAATGAATCGACCACCTTGAATCAAATGGAAGTGAGTGGTAAAACCAATTAATTTGACTCCCATATGAATAATGGATACACCCCTTAGTTAAATTTCACCAGAAATGAATTAAAATTTATCCCTTGGATTGTATTAAAGCATTACCTATCCTTATATAAATGTAAATTACTGGCATGGAGTCCCATAAAATTGTAACAGACTGGCATGGAATCCCATGATTTTTTAATACTCAGGAATGAAGTCCCCTCTCCATGTGTTAATTCGTTATGGAGACCAACTTACATATGATTATAGGGCATTATGTCCCATAAAAATACAATATACGAGAATTATGTCCATATATGTGTGATATACGAGCATGGTGTCCCATATACATGTGATATATGGGCATAAGTCCCCTTTAAATGTGATGTAATATAATTAAGAACCTAATTAAATATAATTTATGGGCATTATTTCCCCAATTAAATTGTGATAACTAGGAATAACGACCCATATGTTTCTTGACAACTGGGTGAGGTATACCTCAACTCTCTAGAAGATTGATACTATTATCCATGGATTTCCGAGTTATGACTTAGGACCATGATATTAGTAGTATTATTATATATGGATATAAAAATCACTAAGTATATAAAACATATACATGTATAAATATAGGTACATATTAAGAGATTATCCACGATTATGCCAAATGTAGGTAGTGTTAGTCTGGTGTCCTATAGGAGCAAGAGCCAACATTTTTAATGTTTTTGTTTTTTCCTTATATTATTATAGATGCACACTACTCATATTATATGAACCAAATGAATTTTACTAAACACCATTGGTGGATGCCTACTGAGTAAATCTCAAAATATGCTCGAGCTGTGGGTTGGTACCTGAATAGATCTTATGGCTATAGGTATGGACAAAGGGACACATCTGATTCTGGATTCATGATTGGCTTATTAGGATGGAAGATTGGAGTTGAAGATGAAGTATATGCTCACAATTCTAGTGGAGATAATTTTTACACTATTTATTTTTCTATAGAATGATGTATATTCTTGTACCCCTATCCCCTTTTTCATATCACACAACATGGTCACTATTTTGTTCTTGATATTGATCCTATTTTTAGCTACTTATTTTATCGATAGGATTTATGATGCTATATTTCATAATTATTTTATTTACACTATTTATCATTATTGTATAATGTTGTGCTCCAATCTGACCTAAGGAAATATTCTCCCTAGCAAAAAATCATAGGCCATCAGTGCTATTTAGTAACCTCTATCATATGGGTAGACACACTGAAGGCAATGAGGCCAACTATGATTAGTTACATATCATTGAACTTGGTACAGGTTGTCATAAAGAAGTATTAAAGAACTTTTTACTTTTGTCTTACTAATTTTGTATTAGATTTGACACGAGTAATGTATCATAAATTTGTAATGAGCCTTTTCTTGGGACAGGTTAACCCATGCACTTGGTAAAGACAAATTACATGGGTTGTGATATTACTATTTTGGATTGAGACCATTATATTTGTACTTATTCCTCCATTGGCTGACCCATATTTTTTGTGGAATTAATATTTTTATATTATTTTTATGTAATTATTTTTCCTTGTCTTTTTAATACATTGTGGTATCATCTCATGCATCAATATAGGCAATTTAGGATTTAAATGTCATGCATTATCCCATGCCATATAGGTATTTCTCATTAGATGCATTACCTCTCTTGTCGTTGATTTTTTTGAGTACCTTGGCTATCATATTTGGAAAAGTGATAACGTTTTTTATAGGGTTAAAATTATTTTATTAATTAAAGTGACTACATCAAACTAAATGGTGCTTTCCTATATATATTTTTGATGAAACAATAATTAACCAATCATTCCATTTTGGAGCCATGGACCTTTGGTTCCAGGTGATAAAACATTAGTTGATTTGATTTTAAAAATTCCAATTTTTATTTATTAAACATGTACTCATATAAATTGGGAGTTTTAAATCATATAATCAAATCATTCTACATGGATTTTCACATCTTGATGCTGAATGTAAGGGTTATGTCATAGTTACCGGACATGCCAATTGCAATTTATAGAGTATGGGCCTTTGTAAATTGGGAATGGGAAATCATCTAATTGGATTGTGATATATATATATATATAATAGTAAGAACCTAAATGAATTTATACTCTTATATGAAATGGTTACCATTAAATGGGTATTTCAATTACAATGTAAAGGGTGTTTTCCTATATACCTAGAAATAGACACTTTATATACCAGAACCGCTTCTGTGTGATGTGATACCTTGACCCCAACCAAACCTTCATAGTGGGATGTAAGAAGAGTCTCTTATGATCCTTTTTTATATTCCGTGTAACCTATAAAACACTTTAGGATTAGGAAGATATGTTTTGATCATTTATAGTAAGGATATGTACCTGTTATTTCATATTATATTTATCTTATAAGATGTTGAATCTTGTCTAAGGGATACACATAGAAACTGTATAACTATTCAACCATGACATCCTTGAGTCATGTGCCCGGATGGTGGTGAAGATCATTCCCCGGAGGTGGTGGTCTTTGAGCCACAAAAATTACCTCTAGCAATTACATTTGGGGCACCTCCCATTATTCTTAATCTGAGATTTGATGCTCAATTTTGCGAGAGATTCTTATAGTTTATGTAGTTACTGAAAGGGGTTTCTTAACCTACCCCTACTATGGTAGAGTTGAGAAGGTAATTTCTACAGTAGCATCTTCTGACCTTCTCAGGGGATAGTACACCCCAGGAATGTGACTCATGGATAAGAACTATTCTATTAGTATTTGAAAATCTGGATAATTCTACAGAGAGGAGGCTCAAGATTATAGCCTATATGATTCATGATTCCTCTAAGTGTTGGTGGCATGTGATAACTTAGTATGGTTATTATAAGGGTATGGTCCGGGTGGAATTTTTATAGCCTTATATGATTATAGTTTACACAGAAATTGATAGATGACCATGCTAGGGAGTTTATACACCTATAATAGGGTGTTATGTCTATGATGGAATATTCAGCTCATTTCAAAGAAATCCATCACTTCACACTGACACTTACTAATAATGTTTAAAAAACATTGTTATAATTAGAGGATGATATTTTATATGCTATCCAATCTAGGGTGAATGTATTTCAGTTGAACACAATTTCAATGATAGTGAATCAAGACCTCATCACTGAGAAGAAACTAAGGGATGCTGATGGTGTGGTCTAGGAAGGTTTTGTGCCGAGATAGGGAAGTATTTATTTAAGAAACCAGAAGTGTCAATTTGAGTATACATGTGGTGGTAGAATTATTTAGATAACACATTTTCATAGTTATGTAGTGTATCATCAGTGCAGAAATCTAGGACATTAGAAGCTCCAATATCCCATGGATCAAGTTTAGTACCGAGGTTACAGCTGTTTTGGGAATCTTTAGTGGGTTTTTAGGACCTTCCCATCAGTTCCTAGTGGTAGATGATCCATATCAGCTCCACCTTAAGGAACAGGAATAGAAGAACATCACTTGACAGGTAGTTGGAGTACTACAATCTGATTCAGCTGAGGAGGTTGTCATGACTGATGTGGTCACACTTCAGAAATTCAGCACCGGAAGAGTGGACCTACATAGGGTAGCTCGGTTGTAAATTAGGGATATATATGACAAAATCTATGTAGTTTTTCCTACCCTATAAAATCAGAGTTTCAGGGAGTCTAATATTACTAGTTATATTCTAGTAGCATCCACTTTATTATATACCTTATTTTATAAAATTTCTTAACACTCTTTCATATCTATTGAAATTATGGAATGTTTAGGATTTGAATTAGAGATATTCTATGATGTGTTGATTCTGGGAACACTATTAGGTGTTAAATAATATAGTGTATTTTAGTGAAATGGGTTCCCCCTTGAGATAGGTGGGTACCAATTCTTTTGAAACCTCTTTATCCTCAATATGATGAGTTTTGGTTTCATACATGGAATAGACCGGTCAGTTCCATATCACCCTCATGTAGATATATATCACCAAAGTGTGTCATTCACATCACCTGAGTGCAATACCTATGTTCAGAAGGGTAAATGGGATGTCCATGAGAGTTGAGCAAGACCCAAACATCATGTGCTGGGTAGAGTGACATGCCAAATGGATAGTCTCTTAATTAGTGATATTGGAAAACTACATATGTAATTCACCCTATATTAGATCAATTTAGGGATGTATTCCTTGATGAATTTTCTAGGATATGTAATGTGATAGTGGTGGATTTCACTATTGATCTAGTTTCATGAGTGACAATTGTGTCCATTAATACATATAGGATAGAACCTATGGAGATTCAAGATCTTAAGAATGACATAGAGGATATAAAATTTAAGGGTCTCATACAACATACTACATCATCATGGGGTTCACCTATCATTTTCTCCAATAACATGGATGGTACCCTCGTATTATATGTGGATTACCAAAAATTGAACCATATTATGGAAAATAATCTGTATCTGCTGCCCTATATAGATGACTTTATAAACCATCTCAGAGGAGTGGCGGTTTTATCCAATATCAATCTGATGTCAAGATGCCATCAGGTGCATTTCAAACCATTAATCAAACAATGCACAAAATTCAATATAATATATAACCTGTAAAAGTATCTAATTATGTTTTTAAGTCTCATAAATGTGTATACAACCTTTATGCCTCTAATGAATTGGGGTTTTCACTCATATTTGTATTCATTTTATTATTCTTTATGGATCATATGTTAGTATATTCTCTTACTCAACCCGAACATGAAAATAAATCATTAGATCATATTGAATACACTGATAGAGCACCTTTTATATGCTAATATTACCAAATACCACTTTTGGCTTCATAAAGTTTATTTCCTAGATGACATCATCTCAAAGGCAGGAGTATTTGTTGACTCAAAGAAGGAACTCACTATGGTTTCATGGGAACATCCCAAGAACTTCTTTGAAATACATTGTTTCTTTGGGGTGTCTGGTTGTTACATGAATTTTATCCATAAATTCTGACACCTAAAAATTACTCTCATAGGATTCACTAAAAAGGGTGTGACATTAATATTGTAAGATGCATGTGATATGACTTTTTAGGAGTTGAAAGGGATATTGAATTTAGAATATATATTTATTATAGAAGATCCATAAATAATTAATATAGTATGTTTTGATTCATTAAGCATCTAGATATGAGCTGTTCAAATGTAGGGATATAAGGTTAGGGCATATGGGTCCATCCAAATGAGACCACACGAATGTAATTACTCGAATGATCTCAAATTGGTATTTTTGGTTCATGCCTTATATTGTTAGAAGAAAAATATATATGCAGAGCATTTATGGAATTAAAAGACCACAAAAGCCTCAAATACATCATTAAATATTGTGATATAAATTTCATGGAGTATAATTTGGTGGAATACCTATAGTTCTTTGACTTAAATAATGTATATATTCTTGAGAGAAGAAAAGAAGTAGTTATATCATTGATCCAAAATACATAGAGATGGGCTATATAAGAGTCTAGTAGGGAGAGGCATTTGATAAACCAATTTTATGATATGCACCTAGAGGTTTAAGAGTTTTATGGGTAACATGTTTTAGAATCATTAGTAGTGAAACACCACCTTGTCGAATGAGTAGGCATATATATGTAGCATTTTTCAAGATGATTTTTCTAAGGGAGATTGTTTTAGGTGAGGACCCACCATTTGTTTGGGTACCTGAGAGGGATGCGGTCTTCATGTTCATGGATGTATCTGTGTTCTTAAAAACATATGAGAGGAGTTTATGTTGGAATATAATTCACCTATTTGGGTAGTTCACCCTAGGATTAGCAAGATGTGATAAGATTTAAATATTCATTATTAGTGGCTAGACACAAAGAGGTATATAAAGAGTTTTATCACCCAGTGTTCCAGCTATCAACAGGTGAAGGCAGAACACAAGTGACCAACAAGTATTTTTCAGTATTATTCCCTAACTAAATTGAAATGGGGTGGTTTTACAATTGAATTCATGATAGTTTTACCTATGTCACTTTGAGTTAGTGAAATAGTATGGGTTGTCGTTGATTGGGTGAATAAGGTTGTCCACATTATACCTATCAGAGAAAACTGTTTAGTATAATAAATTTGGAGGATTTACATTCAGGAAATTGTACATCATCAGGATGTTCCCCATTATATAATATCATACTGAGATTCATAGTTTACATCAATATTATAGAAGGGGTTTCATAAGTCTCTCAGTACACAAGTTCTTTTAAGCATGAAATTCAACCAATAGACCGATGAGTAATCTGAATATATTATTAAAATTATGTAGGTAATGATCTACGAATATGTTCTATATTTTAGGGGTTCTTGAAATAATTTTATACCCCATTATGAGTTTTCCTATAATAACATAATTCAGGAAACTATTCAGATTGATCCATATAAGGCCCTATATACTAGGCCATGATGTTCAGCTTTGTGTTGGCTAGAGGAAGGTGAGACAGCGCTACTGGTACCTCATCTCATTAAGAAGACGTCAAAGTAGGTATATATTATCTAGAATCATATGGTTATAGCTTACTATAGTATGAAATATTACATCGATGGTCACCACAAACCTATGGAGTTTGGTGTGGGACATCGAGTTCTTCTATGAGTTTCTCGTAGATTGGGTCATAAATGGATTAAAAGACAGGGTAAGATATCACCTCATTACATCATAACTTTTGAGATCATGAAGTGTTTTGTGCTAGTATCCATTTATTTTTCGTTTCCATAGATAAAATGGTCGATGCATGATTACTTCTGTATATTTTATCATCCTCATTACATTTCTGACCTGCCACATACTTTTGATCATAATGATTTTGAATTGGAGGCAGATTCTTCCTTTGATTAGTATCCTAATTGGATCATTTTATAGTGTATGAAGTCTCACAGAGTCTAGAAAATTCCTATGGAAAACATTCAATGGATGAATAACCAGGTATAGGATGAGGCTTGGGAAAGATGGACTGACATTCAGTCTTAGTTTCTAGAGCTATTCTTATATAATATTTCACCACCATCAAAAGGAATACTTGAGGATGAGTTGTTTTAAGGAGGGAATATTATAAGATCCTAGTTTTTTAAATGAGGTTAAGACCCATTAATTTTTATTTTAGACTATTTATATAACCTTATGGGAATACTTAAGAACACAATGAAGGGCATGGGATTGTTCGAGATTTTTTTGAAACCAAAATATCAGAATTTTCAAAGAACAAATATGATTTTCTTGGTTGGAACATGGTTAGTGGTGATCATGTGGTTTTACCATGTGGAACATATATAAGGGATAAGGTTCTGATAAACCATGTGAGGAAGGCCACATGGATTTGTCAGAAACTGAAGGCTTGTTGCGGAGGGGACCTCCATGGGCTGCACACAATTTAGAAAAATGTGTGCCTTTCCCACACCCTTAACTCCACTTATATAGTAACCTCATAGGTTAAAATGATTATTGTTCCAAACCATGTGGGATAACCATGTGAGGAGTGTCTATATTTTTATAGTGTTGTCACATGGTTAGTGATGGTTTAGAAAATCGTGTCGCTAAACCATGTGCCTCTTAAAAAACTATGAAAAGTCTATTTTTCCTTCATTTTTGTTATATACTCTATTTTCATCCCTCTATAACATAAAACTCCCCTCATTGTGTGGGATCCCTCCTTCCTCCTCTTCCTAGGATTTGATCTATCTCCCTCAAACAGAGTCAAAATCCTTTGCCATAATTTTCATTGTATGTGTATCAATAAGAGCTTCATTTTTCTATGTTCCTTTCTTCATTTCATGTATAATGTTCTGCATTATTTTAATGTAACCTAAATTACCATATATTCAGGTAATTTGTCTATTTTTTTGATTTCTTCCATTCGAGACTGATTCAAAGGATAAAAATGGATGAGGGGTCATCTACCAAACTAATGCAGGTTGTATAATTCCCTTTCCCAAAATATGAGTCATTTTATAACACACATCATCATGTTGTACACTAGAATTTCCATATGTTTCCTTAAAATTATAATTTTCCATATTCTAAATGGTTACCCATGCTAGATATTCCCTGTGTACCCTAAATTGTAAAAGGGGGATGACCGCTCTCGTCTAGTTCCACCCCGTGAGGTGTGATCATAAATATCTTATGACATATTAAATGCCTAATTGGGAAAAAAACATTATAAGTGGTTTGGATTGGTTTTTAAATGAATTGACCACCTTTAATTAAATAAGAGTGTGTGTTATGATCAATAAATGTGACTCCCATATAAATAAGGGATACATACCTTAGTTAAATAATATTCTAAATGAATTAAAATTCATCCATTGGATTGTATTAATGCATTAAAAATTCTTATATAAATGTAAATTATGGGAATGGATCCCCATAAAATTGTAATATATGGGCATGGAATCCACAAGTTCATGATACCCAAGAATGGGATCCCCTCTAACTATGATAATAATGCATAGTGACCCACTTACATGCATTTCAAGGGCATGTAGTCCGATAAATGTGCAATATATAGGCATGGAGTCCTATTTATGTGTGATATAAGATAATGGAGTCCGATAAATGTGTGATATATGGGCATGACATTCCTTATAAATGTGATTTATGTGCAAAAAGATACTAATTAAATATGATGTATTGGTATGTAATCCCCAATTAAAATGTAATAATTAGGCATGTAAACCAGTATGATTCATGAATCCCAGGCATGGCATCCCCTAACACTGCATGAGATTCCTAATACTATCCATAGATGCCTATGTTAAGACTCAGGTGCAGCCTAGTAGTATTATCCATATATATGTCTATAAATGTCAATAACATAATAGAACATATATATGTATACATAAGGTTACCTATTCATATATCATCTGACTTACGATGAATTAGGTAGTGTCATCCTAGTGTCCTTTGGGAACCAGATCTGACCCATTTAGAGTTTATATATTTTTCTTACATTATTATACATACAAATTAATCATTTTATATGAACTGGATAGATTTTACAAGAAACTGTTGGGGATTTATTACTGAGTATATGTCACACACTATTAGGGATACTATTTTCTACTTGAATAGATCTCGTAGATGATGGTAAGAACACAGGGATGTGTCTGGATATGGATTATATATTTTATGCATAGGATGGAGTATAGTTGTAGAGGACCTATCCTATCCTCATGATTGTAGAGGAGATTTTTTTCCCTTTTGGTGATATTTTATAGTACGATGTATGTTCCTAAACCCCTACCCCTTTTTATAACATATGACATGGTGAATATTTTTAATTGTATTGATTATGCTCCCACCCACTTTTTTTATCTATATGTTGTATTCTTCCTTGTTTCCTTATTATATTGTTTCCAATGTTTATCATTATTTTCTACCAGTGATCTCTATGTGACCTAAGGGAATTGTCTTCCCATGGATACACATCAGGCCCTAACTTCTAGTCAGTATCTTGTGGAGTTGGGGGAGGTGTACGTGAGTCCATGCGGCTAACCGTGTTTAGATACTTATGAGTAAATCAGGTCTGAGATGTCACACCAACCATCATCATTAGGAATTCACATGCTTTCACCTCCAAGAAACTAGAACATGTTCTAGAAATTAGATCGTGATATTATCTTCAATTTGAAATCTACAATAGAGTTTGACATGGATCATAGTAGTGCAAAATTGCATGAAAGAACTCTTGTATAAGATTTCTCATAGTGAGCTAACTCAGAGAATAGAACTAGAAGGGATCTAGCTTTTCTACTAGGATAATGAGTTACAGGGAAATTACCAGACCATGCACTCAAATATATAGAACCATCATGAGAATGAATGACCACTCCCTCTAGGATCTAACATTTTTTTATTCAATTATAGCTTGATTTTGGATGATAGATCTCTCCCCTCAAACCACTAGAATTCCTATAGATGGCAGAAATGATTTCTAATTGATCCAACTCCTCCATCTATTGTTGTATAAATAAGCACTGGGAGAATTCATCATCGATTGAGCATAAAAGACCACTATATCTGTAGATTTTGTCCCAAGATCATTGGAGCAATAATTATTGTTCTTTCCATTACTTGTAGTTCTAGCATCCATATGGAGAAAAGAAGGATTTACATGAAAAAAATAATGATAATCGTACTACGAGTTGCCCAAAAAACACTATGAAAAAAAATTGGGCAGAGTATTTAACACTAGTAGCTAATTTTTTATGAACTCTTCTACCACATATATCCACCCATCATATATAGGATTACTAGATATGTTCACTTCCACATAAATTTAATGCATAATGGAGTGACACAGGGACCTCAAATGGTCATCCGAACCAAAAAAAATTCTTACAAGGTCACCCATAATTTTAAGGATTTGGGGATTTTGGAAGGGATTGTGAAGGCCTGAAAAATTTACCCAGATCACCACTGAAGGGGGTCCCACTTCCAATGAAATTCTTAGTCCCATATAAAATGTAAGAACTGAATTCCTTTAAAAGAACATTTTCTATTGGACCATGTAGAGATGAGATCATCTACACTGGTAATGAAAAGATAAAAATTACAAGGATCCCACAATCCAATGGTTACTCAATCCATCAATGTCCAAGATATGTTTATGAATATATAAAAGTCATCAATAATTGGGTTCCTATAAATTAAACATTCCATCTGGGAAAACCCCTGGAGATAAAATGTCTCTAAGAATTCCTAGTGGGAGAGAGGAAGATTCAGGGACCTAAGGTGAAGAGAAGATAACATTGAGACAAGTATTATACAGTGTAATTTGGGTAGAATAGATTTTTTTTAATATGAGAGAAGTATGGAGATTTTTTCGTCATTATAGAGGAGGGAGTATGTGAGTCACAACCATATACACCACCCAAAGGGGGACACCTCCACCTTCCAGGGCTCCAACATCATCACCTACACAACCATAACTATGATTCTGAAAATTATTAAGTGATAATAATACAACCTTGGGAAATATATAAATCAGAAATTGGAATAACTAGTGAATATTGATCATATCTCAATGAATCTGGAATTAAATGCAGAAACCCTATCCTTTGGTCTGGATTTGTTCTGTATATGTACCGAAATAATTAAACAATCAAATTAAGTTTATTAAAAAATTCATTAATAACATTTTTATGTTTATTTTATTTTATATAGTTTATTTATTACCATTTTTTATTCATTTTTTAAATATTTTCCTCTTATGTTAGTAACTTGAGGTGGTTTTGTCAATTTCTTATACTTTCTCACTATATTAGCCAAAGTGAAATGTGTTTTAAAATAGATTCGTAATATCTAGAATTTTAGAGTTTTTTATTTCATTATTCAATTAGTGTTTTTTATATATTATTAGGTTTTCCCGAAATTGGATTAATTTAAGAAAGGTTTAATGATATGATTATATTATGCAGTTATGTTTACTATGACCGTTTATTGTTAATATAACTTATCGAATGTAAAATATTTTCTATAAAAAATATTAATTTTTTTATAAATATTAATATAATAATTTAAATACATTTACAATGTTATAAATGTTAGTAATTAATGGTAAATAAATTATTTTGATTCATTGAGGTAGTACTCTGGATGTAAATACATAAGACACATCATTTTCTTTTAAAATGGGAGGGGTTAGAAAAATAATATAATTATAATTTAATAATATTAATCATGATATAAATATTTTATTTTTTAATTGAATAAACGTTTTTGACTATACGTGTATGAATGTTAGGAAAAATATAATACTCCATTCATGGAGGAGGTAGTCTACATGTACACATGACGACATCTTCATTTTTTGAATGGTTTTGGAGGAACACATGATATGATTTTATCAAGATATGAAGAGGATTAAAATTCCTTATGAATCAATAGGGAAGGTAGAGATATTTTCTTGAATAAATATAACAATATTCAAGGGATAAATACTAAATACAAAGAAAATGTGATCCAAGGAAGTAATATTGATGATAGTGGAGTATCTCATATGCTTGGGAATAAGAGTTGTCCTAGAATGGACTACTCCAATATAAATCCAACTATGAACATCAAGAATAATAATTTGGTAAAAAAGAATGAAGATAAAGGAAAAATTTTCATCCCATTGAGTAATGAATTTTACTTGTATGAATATGGTGTCGATTATCATGGTGATTATGACTTCTAGTTTTTGATTTCATGAAATATTTATTGTCGGACTTTATTTTGTGGTTGTGGGTAGAAATTTTATGTATAATACCCTCCATGATTTTGATTACTGTTTCATTTTTTATATTTAATAAACTGGGATATGACCATTTATTGATTGTTTACTTTCATTAATATATTATATTTGAGGGTGTATAATATGAAAAAAATTATGAGTGCTCGGCTGAGAACATTACCTCTCCCTTTTTATGTTCTCCCATAGTTAAAACATTTAGGCTCTTTATCTGGGTATTTTAGACTTCTAGAAAATGTCTCTATGGTAGAGGAGAGTCTAGGGTAGATTTTCGGTTGATATAATTCTTTATAATTAGTCGATAAACTAGAGAATTAATGGTGACATTTATAAGGTAGAGGAGTGACATTTTTTCAATAATATAAATTTAAAGTCTCTATTTAAGGGTAAAAAGGATTCAATAATAAAAAATAATTTTGTGGGGAAAGTTTACAGTCGAGGTAACTCTTATAAATTCATTTGAAGTCAATTTTTAACATGTTTTAGGCTTTTTACTCTTGGTTAAATCCTTTTTAACATAATATACATTTACAGTGATAACTAATGAGAACCTAAGTAATTCATTTTTTATGTATAAAATCAAACATATTATAGAATTTGAACCAAATGATTCAAAAATATTTAATAAAATTTATAAAATATAATGATTAAGTGTGATAAAACTTATTTTAATGTTAGTCTACAAAGCACATAGAAACTATATTTAGAAAAAAAATTTGTTAAGCGTAAAAAATTATGTTTAAGATACATTTATCAATGTTATTAATTACCATGAAATTAATTGGTTTATTATTAAAAACTAATATTTATATGTATTGAAAGGAAATTAATAATATAATTCTAATTTGTGATATAATAATTAAAGAAAAAGATGAAAAAAAATCATCAATAAGATAAAAAAAATTTTAAGTCTCAAAATGTAAATAACTAGGTTTCTATATTCAAAATGGAAATTTTAAATGGATCATTTTCCTTTTAAAATCATTTAAAATATTTAAAAATATTTTTAGATCTTTTAAATCATTTTTAAATCATGATAAAAAAATGCTACAATATTAAAAAAAACTATAACTTCCACTACTCACTTAAAAACTAACATTTTGTAGAAAAATAACAAAGAATCATCCAATGGAAATATTTAAATGATAAATCCAAAAATTAAGAATCATTGTTAAATTAAAATCCTAAAATTCAGAAATTTAACTTATAAATAAATACATAAAAATATAGGTATTTTTTCATAGGAAATCAATTTCTTAATTTTTTTATTCTAGTTATTATTTCCAATTGATTACTAATTATATTTCTATTAATATATTATTAATATCAACTATATATTTTAACTATAATATAATTGGTATATTAAATATTATAAAAAAATTAGAAAAATAACGTTCTTTTATAATATAATATTAATAGTTTTTTAGATACATTAGGTTAATTTTATCAATTCATTAGTATTAATAAATGATCATACTTTTATTCAGACATATTATAAATAATGCGGTTAACTATATTCTTACCCACCAATTAGATGACTATGTTTTTGAAGTTTTACAATGTTATATAGTTCATTTTGGTTTGGTTCTACATGTGAAGAAATATATTAAACATGTTAGATTTATTTAAAGAAAATATATATAGTAAAATCTTGTGGAATTAAATTCCCCACTATATAAATTGAATTTATGAAATTTTAATCATTATTCCTCAATAGAAATAGCATAGGGAATATGAAATACTAACATATCTCATGATGTAATTCTTATGAAGATATCGACCTTACAAATTTCAGATAAATATAATTTTTAACATGGTATTTAATTACTCAATGCCCTCAATTATCATATATAAAACATCTTGTAGTCATTTTTAGATATTCCATTAGGTTCCATTGCCAAAAATTTTAAAATTATATAAAATGAATCTTATTTCATTTATCATCTTCATTGACTAAAAATACTTGAGGCTCTATTATTCTATTCTATAGTATGTTTGAAAACTCAATCTAGTTCACACTATTAATCATAATTTTTGATAACTAGTTTAACATCATGATTTTCCAATCCAACTATTATATTTTAATTTTTTTCATTGGTAAAATCATTTCATTTTCCATGAAATCCATTTTTAACCTGATTCCTCTAGGCTCAAACTATTACTAATTCCATATATTCTTAACACAAGTGATGAAATATAAAAATTATAAGATAATAATCATAAATTATCTCATCAAAACCTGACCATGAAATATATTACTCTTTACAACCACAAAATTAGTTTTCTATTCCACCTAAATCTCCCTTTATTAAGTACATGTTTATTTAGGTCATGATTTAACATACTTATTAACCTAATTCCTTGATATAATAGATCCTTCATAATGGATTTTAAAGATAATGTGATTGACCAGAGAATATCCCTCGGAGTGTCTAGCCAGGAATACAGTATTTGGATTAATCATCGTTTCGCGAGTAAAGATCATGTTGATTCTCAACTATCAATTTATATGGTGATTTCCCCTATGTTCATTTATAATACAACCACGCCCACATTCAATTATGTATATAGGGACATAATTTATAGGAAACCATAACAAAAATTCAAGATGTTATACTACACTTAGAATCATCATTAATTGTTTTACTAGATTCTACTCATACCAATTTATAAAAAGAACTAAAATAATCCCAAAAATTACTATATTAATCCAAAAAAATAAATATATCCCTACTCTAATGACAAATGAGGTGCCCAAAACCCACACTTCTAAGTCAGGTTCTAAAATGATTTATTTAAATATAGAATTATATATAAATTGAGATAACCCAAGACACACATACATAAATTTTAGATCCTTTTCAAAACCTAAACATTACATTTAAAAATAAAAAACAATCCCAAGAATTGAAGGTTTAGTTTATTTTAGGACTTGTTAAATGAGTAACTTTTTTTAAAATAGCTGTTACCATTTCTTCATATTTGATCCACACTATATGTAGAGACCCGAAGCTTAACGTACATTGACTTTACATTACATTTGCGGAATACTTAGTACATAACAAAAACACACACACAAGGATCGTAATAGTTTAGTGTCTTTGGAAACTCGGAATAAAATCTTCTAATCGTGGTGAAAGATCTTCAATATCTCCCATAAAGATCTTCTTTTTTATACCTAAAACCTTTCTTTATATCCTGGGGAAAAGAAAACATAAAATGGTGAGCTCAAATGCTCAGTAAGGGTAAACAAAAGAAATATCAATCACATCGTATACACAAGCACATAACTTTTGTAAATCTTAACTTGAAAAAGTGATCATAATTACATAACATGGGATAAATCATGGTAGTGAAATGTAATCACAATAATAATATCTTAAAACATGAAACTTTGTGGCATTCACACATAATCATAGAGAATCATTTCTTGTTAGTCAAGACTCATTGTCAATACTATCTTAGTGGAAAAAGTCCCTTTCTGAATCGAGTAACCCTCGTTTCAGTCCTGTTTCACTGAACCGGTATAACCTACCATTCCAGCCATGTCTATCTCATGAGATATAAAATATTTACCCAATGTATTGGAGGGAGATATAGGTCCCACCCATCTTATAATGAATCCTTTCTTATGTGTGCCACATAATCATAAATCATACATCATTGCATAACCCATGTAATACAAATTGGAATCTTAAACATCATGACATCATAAAAAAATTCATATAAGGTAAATGACTTCATAAAAATAATTCCCTCAAAACATAATCAAATCAATGTAATAATAGGGATCAAAACAGAACCCTATATTATCTTAGATGGAAAATAATTTTGATAAAACATTTGAACTCCATTCTTGTGGAAAATATCCTTTCTACTTCAAAAACACTTTTTATTTTCTTAACATGTCATACAATTATAATCTAAAAGAAGATGATTAAAAATAAACTTGACAACTTATAAAGGAAGGTTCTTGGAAATAATGTTTTAAAAATCCATTCTTGCCGTATAAGTTAAAAAAACATTCTTCGTACTTTTGTCGGAAAAGTCAAAAAGTGCCTCGTATGAAAAAACGACAAATGATTCCTTTCATTTTCTTTACTAAAAACTCACCAAAGGGTAAAATTGGATTTAAAATATTGTAAGTGGATGGAAACAATATTATTTATTGAGGGAAAATTGATGTGGATGATAAAATACACCCTAGTAAATGCCAAAGTATAAAAAATCTCGGATAAAAATGAGATTGTGATATTTTCCCTTACCTTAGGTCCGATTTTCTTTGTATGTGTCCGAACCTCCTGTATAATGATTTAAATAATGTCATTGACTTATTACAGAATCATATTCATTGTTATGATATCATATATGGTTCACTTATGACATTATATTACCCGTTCTTTTGTAAATTCCATGTTAAAGAAGCGTTTTGGGTAAAATCGTTTCATTTATCGTAGGTGTTTTGAATTGTTGTTCTTGACATTATTATTACTTATATCATGATTTAATTACTTCCAGAATATAAAATATGATTTATATATCATATATATTCAGTATATATATATATATAATAGATATATAAATGAAATGAAAAACACCGTTCATGGAGACGGTAGTCCGTACGTACGCATGAACGCTGTTTTCCTTTCCTTATTGTGTTGAATGGAAGTAAGTAGATGACTTAGATATATATATATATATACATAAATCCAGTAGCTTTATAATGTCATATATTTCATTATTATTTCTTATAGATACTTTATAATCATTCTTAAATGGTTAACATGGAGAATGAATCTCATCGCGTCATGGAGACGATAGTCCGTACGTGCGCACAAGCGATGATATCATTTCCATAAATATTGAATTGAATTAGAGTGGATTATACAATATATCAGAATCAATATGATGTTTTAATAAATATGTATAGTTATACTTTACACCATTATACCCATCCATGTAAGGTGGTGGTGGAAAATAGATTACACCACGGCGTGGAGATGGTATTCCGTACGTACGCACGCGCGGTGATTTCTTTTTCCGTAGGATGGATAGATGGTGAAATAGGGTTGTTTCATACTTATAATAACATATCAGTATATGCGTGATACTGATGTTATTACTTCATAATGAAACAACCTAAGAAGAAGAAGTGGAAGAAGAAATAAAGATGAAAGAATTGGTAACGGTAATTACCTCTACTTTGAAGCGCCTTTTGGAGACCTCCTCTTAGGGAACTAAAATTGGTCTTTGAGGAAGCCTAGAACCTCTAGGATGTTTCTAGGGAAGTGGAGAAGAGATTTTGGCAGGGTTTGGCCGAGATTGAGTGCTCAAATTGGTGTGAGGAGGAGGGGGAGGAGGTGTCCTTTTATAAGGGAGGAGAGGGGCACCTTAGGAATATCTCAAAATATTAATTTATATTAAAGTCAAAATCGGTTTATAATGGTTCTAAAGGGTCTTATTTTGAAGCTAAAGTGGTTAAGGGTCTAAATCCTATCAACCAATAAGATTTAGACAAGTTTAGGTTTTTATTTTAACCTTATCAATTAGATTTAACTCTAAGTTAAATAATTTAACTTTTACAGTGTCTTTTTGTTTTCTTTCACTATATGGTTAATACACTTACTATAACATGCCAAACGAACCCCAAATTGTTTATTAATAATATATATATCTTTATCTAAGTCATTTGGCCGAACCTTAGTTTTTTAGGAATAAAATAACAATTAATAATATAATATTTGATTTAAAAACTATTTTGTTTCAATTTTGACACAATTTGATATATGATTTTTGTGAAAGTCATAACAGAATTATATGTTCGAAAAAAGTTGATTAAAGCAACACTAATATATCATAGTAACCTAGAAAATTAGTGTAATTCATAAAAAGTCTCAAATTACATTTATTTGAGCATTTATAACATCAATTATGTTAACATTTCCTTAAAAGAGTAATTACTGCATCATCGTTGTGTCATAAATAAATTAATTTATTTAAAGTCTAAAAATTATAAATAAAATATAATTATGTAGGAAATCTTTTTATATTTCTAATGAATATTTATAGTCTAATTTATCTTCTGTATAACCCCATATTAAAAATGTTTTAGTTATTAAACATTGATTTTAACTATTTTAACTATTCATTAAATAAAATAATATTAAATGTCATAATCTAATCCAAGTGGACCTAAATGGTCATATTATATTTATAAGGTTGTTTTTGGTCGAATTACACTTATCCAATAGAATTAGGACTTGTGTTAGGGTAATAGTAATATCATATTTACCCTTAGTTACCCTATTTACTATTAACCGTGGTAAAAAAAAGTAAAAAGTTACTATTCACCAAAAATTATTTAATCTCATTGAACCACATTTTAGTCCTTGATATTAACCGTGTCTGTCGGATTTTCGAAATTCCATTCACAGAAGCGGTAAAATTAAGTTATATGCAAAATTCAGTTTTTAACCTACCACTTAGTAGTTTCACTATTCATAAAAAATTGAAGGTTTTCAGAAAAATGCCAAAATTTCATCCTAAGCTATATTTCATATTCCGAATTCAAAAATGAAGTCTATTTTACCAAATTCATAACATAGAAGATTCATTAATTAATTTTATAATTAAATCCCGTTGTTAAAACAAATAGCGTGTTTTTAAGAAACAAT
Organism: Viscum album; assembly: GCA_963277665.1. NCBI lineage: Eukaryota > Viridiplantae > Streptophyta > Magnoliopsida > Santalales > Viscaceae > Viscum > Viscum album. The sequence continues at coordinate 1,016,458,689 of OY728141.1, read as the reverse complement.
ATCTATCAAAAGATTGACACTTGATTATGTCTGGTTTAAATGTGAAATTACAACCAATGACCAACATTGTATTTAATTGTAAAAATATATTCTAAATATACTTTAAAACCACTAAAATTAATAATTTATCACTATTAATTATTTCTGTTAAAAAAGTTGTTTTTAATTATAATTTAGTAATTTTCACTATTCATCAGAATATGAATGTTATCCGAAAAGTACCAAAATTTCACCTTAGGATAAATTCGATACTCTGAATCCAAAAATGAAGTCCATTTTGAGAGATAAATTTTCTAAAATTTAAAAAGTGGTTATTACTATTCATAACGGCTAGTTTTAATAATATTTTAATAGCATATCGTTGTTTCGTGAAACTCAGTATTGCGTACTACACACGCTATCAAGGAAGGTCGTGATTGCGTGTAATGAAAGGCAAGTCAAGGATGCGTGTTGTGCAAGCTCCTTTTGGTGTAGCGTAAAATACAAGACATTAATAATATTAAAAAGAATATTTTTCATAAAATCTCGGGCTGTTACATTCTACCCCCCTTAAAATGAATTTCGCCCTCGAAATTCGTCGGGGTTATAAATGGTTTACTATTCGAAAGTTTCTTTAATAGAAACCCACATCGTAAAAAGAATACCAAAACTTGGCTTTAAAAACTAAAGTATGAAATGTAACGATTACCCAAATAAACTAATCACTGGGTTTCCACATCGGTGAAAATATGGATATGGAAGAGTAATATAACCATCATGTTCTGATGGAGAGTGGTAGAGAACATGGCTATGGAAAAGCCAGTAATCACAAATCCATAGATTTGTGATGATATAAGGTACCAACTGATTCATCAGGTATAAGATCACTAGGACAACATTTTTGGTTTTCAAGATCATTTCCCTAAAGTTGAAGAATTTGAATTAGAATAAATACTTACTTTATTTTGGTACAATCTCACTGTTGTTCGTGCCTTGAACAATTTCCACTTCATCTCTTAAATAAATGAAGTTTAATTTGTTATTCGTGAAGTGTTAGCAGATCATGTGATAGAATGACGGGTCATTCCATCTGTCTCAAACAAAAGGTTAGTAAAAATTATATACATAAGTCGATCTATAGTGAGATTAATCATGTATGGTTCCTAAAATGGACTTATACTTCATATATCATACTACTTAATATAATAAAACTAGTATCTACTAAACAGGGACTTCCTATAGGCCATTGGTAGGTGATAAAGTCCAGTCGCACTTCGGTTGTGAGTTCGATTCCCACAGCCTTGTCCGACGCAATGGGCTGTCGCCCGTCCTGCAGGTTGTCCTTTTTCTAAAGCTATTTTACTATAACATCCCATCAATAATATCGAATAAAAAAAACTTCTATCCTGAAACAATACTCACTTATGTCCAACATAATCTATTTCAATCTTTAGGCTTATCCATAATACTGTAGTCCACTCTCATAACATAGTGAAAACGATTAACAGAGATTTAATATCATCGTTGATCCCCATATATCATAAGATATGTTTTGTTGGTCACATTCCAATCATGTGAATACCTTAAGCTTGTATTCTCTTGAAAAATTAATACCCATTGAACCATAGTGAAAACATGAATGCAGTTAAAAGTTAACACTTTCCACATACCAAAATCCTCAAAATTCTATATACTCAAACCATGATATCACTTAGTCCTTATATCAATCATGAGCTCATGCATACAATCAAACATATCATTATCGTCTTATCCCTTCATTAAGCTCATATCATATACTTTCCAAAAATAATTGTACCATTCATCACATACATTCAAAACTTAAGGAAAGACAACAATGTAACAATCCTTAGATTTCTATTTATCCCATAGTACCATGAGATTACTTGTACAACATTACACTTGATAAACATGTAATCATTCCACTACATTCTTTAACCATTGACCGAGCTTCAACAATTCTTTCATCTCACATATCATAAATACTACCCATACGACCATACTGATTCTCTTCATGAGACTTTCCCTTAGGGAATTGGTTTCCATAATGCCCGTACATTCCACATTTAACCATTGTTGATGTCGTAGCAATACCATTATCCTCATCCCTGGTGTTAACTGAACCTTTTCCTTTGCACTTACTGGATTTGTTTCCTTCTTTTCCACACCCAAAACATCTTCCAGTTCCTTTGAAACATTCTCCTTGATGCCTCTTCCCACATGATTTACATAGGGGAAATTGAACTTTCTTTCCTCTATGATCATCATGAAACTCCATCATTCTCTTATTAGACGAGTCAGGAAACTTACCAAATTTTACTTTATTGATCATATTTGCTGATTCGGCATAATGATGATGTTTGGACTTCCAAATACCATTTCATTTGGTTGCTCATGAAGAATATCAGTCCATTTTCCATCATATCCTCCATTATCGTGAATCAACTTGTTTCCAGCCATTTTCTAAAACCGAAAAGAATAGTGTGAGAGGAAAAAATCATAATGAAGGGGGAGTAACTTAAATATCTAACATCTTTGGTTTAATCTAATATCATTACCATAGTTCTAGGACTATATCCTATACGTATACTTATCCTTAGGGACATCCCTAGACATACCTTAGAAATATCTCTAGGGATCTCACTAACGTTTTCGCATCCTAGTTTCCAAAGGTTGACTAAACCTTTCCTCTGATACCAACTGTAGAGACCCGAAGCTTAACGTACATTGACTTTACATTACATTTGCAGAATACTTAGTACATAACAAAAACACACACACAAGGATCGTAATAGTTTAGTGTCTTTGGAAACTCGGAATAAAATCTTCTAATCGTGGTGAAAGATCGTCAATATCTCCCATAAAGATCTTATTTTTTTTATCCTAAAACCTTTCTTTATATCCTGGGGAAAAGAGAACATAAAAGGGTGAGCTCAAATGCTCAGTAAGGGTAAACAAAAGAAATATCAATCACATCGTATACACAAGCACATAACTTTTGGAAATCCTAACTTGAAAAAGTGATCATAATTACATAACATGGGATAAATCATGGCAGTGAAATGAAATCCCAATAAGCATAACATAAAACATGAAACTTTGTGGCATTCACACATAATCATAGAGAATCATTTCTTGTTAGTCAAGACTCATTGTCAAGACTATCTTAGTGGACAAAGTCCCTTTCTGAATCGAGTAACCCTCGTTTCAGTCCTGTTTCACTGAACCAGTATAACCTACCATTCCAGCCATGTCTATCTCATGAGATATAAAATCTTTACCCAATGCATTGGAGGGAGATATAGGTCCCACCCATCTTATAATGAATCCTTTCTTATGTGTTCCACATAATCATAAATCATACATCATTGCATAACCCATGTAATACAAATTGGAATCTTAAACATCATGACATCATAAAACAATTCATATAAGTTAAATGACTTCATAAAAATAATTCCATCAAAACATAATCAAATCAATGTAATAATAGGGATAAAAACAGAACCCTATATTAGCTTAGATGGAAAATAATTTTGATAAAACATTTGAACTCCATTCTTGTGGAAAATATACTTTCTACTTCAAAAACACTTTTTGTTTTCTTAACATCTCATACAATTATAATCTAAAAGAATTTGATTAAAAATAAACTTGAAAACTTATAAAGGAAGGTTCTTGGAAATAATGTTTTAAAAATCCATTCTTGCCGTATAAGTTAAAAAAACATTCTTCGTACTTTTGTCGGAAAAATCATAAAGTACCTCGTACGAATAAACGACAAAAGATTCCTTTCATTTTCTTTACTAAAAACTCACCAAAGGGTAAAATTGGATTTAAACTATTTTAAGTGGATGGAAACAATATTACGTATTGAGGGAACGTGGATGTGGATGATAAAATACACCCTAGTAAATGCCAAAGTATAAACAATCTCGGATAAAAATGAGATTGTGATATTTTCCCTTACCTTAGGTCCGATTTGCTTCGTATGTGTCCGAACCTCCTGTATAATGATTTAAATAATGTCATTGACTTATTACAGAATCATATTCATTGTTATGATATCATATATGGTTCACTTATGACATTATATTACCCGTTCTTTTGTAAATTTCATGTTAAAGAACCGTTTTGGGTAAAATCGTTTCATTTATCGTAGGTGTTTTGACATTTTGTTCTTGACATTATTATTACTTATATCATGATTTACTAACTTCTAGAATATAAAATATGATTTATATATCATATATATTCAGTATATATATATATAATAGATAGATAAATTAAATGAAAAACACTGTTCATGGAGACGGTAGTCCGTACGTACGCATGAACGATGTTTTCCTTTCCTTATTGTCTTGAATGAAAGTAAGTAGATGACATACATATATATATATACATAAATCCAGTAGCATTATAATGTCATATATTTCATTATTATTTCTTATATATACTTTATAATCATTCTAAAATGGTTAACATGGAGAATGAATCTCATCGCGTCGTGGAGACGGTAGTCCGTACGTCCGCACGAGCGATGATATCATTTCCATAAATATTGAATTGAATTGGAGTGGATTATACAATATATCAGAATCAATATGATTTTTTAATAACTATGTATAGTTATTCATTACACCATTATACCCATCCATGTAAGGTGGTGGTGGAAAATAGATTACACCACGGCGTGGAGACGGTATTCCGTACGTAGGCACGCGCGGTGATTTCTTTTTCCGTAGGATGGATAGACGGTGAAATAGGGTTGTTTCATACTTATAATAACATATCAGTATATGAGTGATACTGATGTTATTACTTCATAATGAAACAACCTAATAAGAAGAAGTGGAAGAAGAAATAAAGATGAAAGAATTGGTATCGGTAATTACCTCTTCTTTGAAGCGCCTTTTGGAGACCTCCTCTTAGGGAATTAAAATTGGTCTTTGAGGAAGCCCAGAACCTCTAGGATGTTGCTAGGGAAGTGGAGAAGAGATTTTGGCAGGGGTTGGCCGAGCTTGAGTGCTCAAATTGGTGTGAGGAGGAGGGGGAGGAGGTGTCCTTTTATAAGGGAGGAGAGGGGCACCTTAGGAATATCTCAAAATATTATTTTATATTAAAGTCAAAATCGGTTTATAATGGTTATAAAGGGTCTTATTTCGAAGCTAAAGTGGGGAAGGGTCGAAATCCTATCAACCAATAAGATTTAGACAAGTGTAGGTTATTATTTTAACTTTATCAATTAGATTTAACTCTAAGTTAAATAATTTCACTTTTACCGTTTCTTTTTTTTTATTTCACTATATGGTTAATACACTTACTATAACATGCCAAACGAACCCCAAATTGTTTATTAATAATATATATAACCTTATCTATGTCATTTTGCCGAACCTTAGATTTTTAGGAATAAAATAACAGTTAATAATATAATATTTGATTTAAAAACTATTTTGTGTCAATTTTGACACTATTTGATATATGATTTTTGTGAAAGTCATAACAGAATTATATGTTCGAAAAAAGTTTTTTAAATCAACACTAATATATCATAGTAACCTAGAAAATTAGTGGAATTCATAAAAAGTCTCAAATTACATTTATTTGAGCATTTATAACATCAATTATGTTAACATTTCCTTAAAAGAGTAATTACTGTATCATCGTTGTGTCATAAATAAATTAATTTATTTAAAGTCTAAAAATTATAAATAAAATATCATTATGTAGGAAATCTTTTTAGCTTTCTAATGAATATTTATAGTCGAATTTATCTTATGTATAACCCCATATTAAAAATGTTTTAGTTATTAAACATTGATTTTAACTATTTTAACTATTCATTAAATAAAATAATATTAAATGTCATAATCTAATCCAAGTGGACCTAAATGGTCATATTATATTTATAAGGTTGTTTTTGGTCGAATTACACTTATCCAATAGAATTAGGACATGTGTTAGAGTAATAGTAATATCATATTTACCCTTAGTTACCCTATTTACTATTAACCGTGGTAAAAAAAGTAAAAAGTTACTATTCACCAAAAATTATTTTCATCTCATTGAACCACATTTTAGTCCTTGATATTAACCGTGTCTGTCGGATTTTCGAAATTCCATTCACAGAAGCGGTAAAATTAAGTTTTATGCAAAATTCAGTTTTTAACCTACCACTTAGTAGTTTCACTATTCATAAAAAATTGAAGGTTTTCAGAAAAATGCCAAAATTTCATCCTAAGCTATATTTCATATTCCGAATTCAAAAATGAAGTCTATTTTACCAAATTCATAACATAGAAGTTGCATTAATTAATTTTATAATTAAATCCCGTTGTTAAAACAAATAGCGTGTTTTTAAGAAACAATATCTATCAAAAGATTGACACTTGATTATGTCTGGTTTAAATGTGAAATTACAACCAATGACCAACATTGTATTAAATTGTAAAAATATATTCTAAATATACTTTAAAACCACTCAAATTAATAATTTATCACTATTAATTATTTCGATTAAAAAAGTTGTTTTTAATTATAATTTAGTAATTTTCACTATTCATCAGAATATGAAAGTTATCCGAAAAGTACCAAAATTTCACCTTAGGATAAATTCGATACTCTGAATCCAAAAATGAAGTCCATTTTGAGAGATAAATTTTCTAAAATTTAAAAAGTGGATATTACTATTCATAACGGCTAGTTTTAATAATATTTTAATAGCATATCGTTGTTTCGTGAAACTCAGTATTGCGTACTACACACGCTATCAAGGAAGGTCGTGATTGCGTGTAATGAAAGGAAAGTCAAGGATGTGTGTTGTGCAACTCCTTTCGGTGTAGCGTAAAACACAAGACATTAATAATATTAAAAATAATATTTTTCATAAAATCTCGGGCTGTTACATTCTACCCCCCTTAAAATGAATTTCGCCCTCGAAATTCGCCGGGGTTATAAATGGTTTTCTATTCGAAAGTTTCTTTAATAGAAACCCACATCGTAAAAAGAATACCAAAACTTGGCTTTAAAAACTAAAGTATGAAATGTAACGATTACCCAAATAAACTAATCAATGGGTTTCCACATAGGTGAAAATATGGATATGGAAGAGAAATCTAACCATCATGTTCTGATGGAGAGTGGTAGAGAACATGGCTATGGAAAATCCAGTAATCACAAATCCATAGATTTGTGATGATATAAGGTACCAACTGATTCATCAGGTATAAGATCACTAGGACAACATTTTTGGTTTTCAAGATCATTTCCCTAAAGTTGAAGAATTTGAATTAGAATAAATACTTACTTTATTTTGGTACAATCTCACTGTTGTTCGTGCCTTGAACAATTTCCACTTCATCTCGTAAATAAATGAAGTTGAATTTGTTATTCGTGAAGTGTTAGCAGATCATGTGATAGAATGACGGGTCATTCCATCTGTCTCAAACAAAAGGTTAGCAAAAATTATATACATAAATCGATCTATAGTGAGATTAATCATATATGGTTCCTAAAATGGACTTATACTTCATATATCATACTACTTAATATAATAAAACTAGTTTCTACTAAACAGGGACTTCCTGTAGGCCAGTGGTAGGTGATAAAGGCCAGTCGCACTTCGGTTGTGAGTTCGATTCCCACAGCCTTGTCCGACGCAATGGGCTGTTGCCCGTCCTGCAGGTTGTCCTTTTTCTAAATCTATTTTACTATAACATCCCATCAATAATATCGAATAAAAAAACTTCTATCCTTAAACAATAATCACTTATGTCCAACATAATCCATTTCAATCTTTAGGCTTATCCATAATACTGTAGTCCACTCTCATAACATAGTGAAAACGATTAACAGAGATTTAATACCATCGTTGATCCCCATATATCATAAGATATGTTTTTTTGGTCACATTCCAATCATGTGAATACCTTAATCTTGTATTCTCTTGAAAAATGAATACCCATTGAACCACAGTGAAAACATGAATTCAGTTAAAAGTTAACACTTTCCACATACCAAAATCCTCAAAATTCTATATACTCAAACCATGATATCACTTAGTCCTTATATCAATCATGATCTCATGCATACAATCAAACATATCATTATCGTCTTATCCCTTCATTAAGCGCATATCATCTACTTTCCAAAAATACTGGTACCATTCATCACATACTTTCAAAACATAAGGAAAGACAACAATGTAACAATCCTTAGTTGTTTATTTATCCCATAGTACCATGAGATTACTTATACAACATTACACTTGATAAACATGTAATCATTCCACTACATTCTTTAACCATTGACCGATCTTCAACAATTCTTTCATCTCACATATCATAAATACTACCCATACGACCATACTGATTCGCTTCATGAGACTTTCCCTTAGGGAATTGGTTTGCATAATGCCCGTACATTCCACATTTAAAACATTTAACCATTGTTGATGTCGTAGAAATACCATTATCCTCATCCCTGGTATTAACTGAACATTTTCCTTTGCACTTACTGGATTTGTGTCTTTCTTTTCCACACCCAAAGCATCTTCCAGTTCATTTGAAACATTCTCCTTGATGCCTCTTCCCACATGATTTACATAGGGGAAATTGAACTTTCTTTCCTCTATGATCATCATGAAACTCCATCTTTCTCTTATTAGCCGAGTCAGGAAACTTACCGAATTTTAATTTATTAATCATATTTGCTGATTCGGCATAATGATGATGGTTGGACTTCCAAATCCCATTTCATTTGGTTGCTCATGAAGAATATCAGTCCATTGTCCATCATATCCTCCATTATCGTGAATCACCTTGTTTCCAGCCATTTTCTAAAACCCAAAAAGAATAGTGTGAGAGGCAAAAATCATAATGAAGGGGGAGTAAATTAAATATCTAACATCTTTGGTTTAATCTATTATCGTTACCATAGTTCTAGGACTATATCCTATACATATACTTATCCTTAGGGACATCCCTAGACATACCTTAGAAATATCTCTTGGGATCTCACTAACGTTTTCGCATCCTTGTTTCCAAAGGTTGACTAAACATTTCCTCTGATACCAACTGTAGAGACCCGAAGCATAATGTACATTGACTTTACATTACATTTGCAGAATACTTAGTACATAACAAAAACACACACACAAGGATCGTAATAGTTTAGTGTCTTTGGAAACTCGGAATAAAATCTTCTAATCGTGGTGAAAGATCTTCAATATCTCCCATAAAGATCTTCTTTTTTTTACCTAAAACCTTTCTTTATATCCTAGGGAAAAGAAAACATAAAAGGGTGAGCTCAAATGCTCAGTAAGGGTAAACAAAAGAAATATCAATCACATCGTATACACAAGCACATAACTTTTGGAAATCTTAACTTGAAAAAGTGATCATAATTACATAACATGGGATAAATCATGGCAGTGAAATGAAATCCCAATAAGCATAACTTAAAACATGAAACATTGTGGCATTCACACATAATCATAGAGAATCATTTCTTGTTAGTCGAGACTCATTGTCAAGACTATCTTAGTGGAAAAAGTCCCTTTCTGAATCGAGTAACCCTCGTTTCAGTCCTGTTTCACTGAACCGGTATAACCTACCATTCCAGCCATGTCTATCTCATGAGATATAAAATCTTTACCCAATGCATTGGAGGGAGATATAGGTCCCACCCATCTTATAATGAATCCTTTCTTATGTGTTCCACATAATCATAAATCATACATCATTGCATAACCCATGTAATACAAATTGGAATCTTAAACATCATTACATCATAAAACAATTTATATAAGGTAAATGACTTCATAAAAATAATTCCCTCAAAACATAATCAAATCAATTTAATAATAGGGATAAAAACAGAACCATATATTATCTTAGATGGAAAATAATTTTGATAAAACATTTGAACTCCATTCTTGTGGAAAATATCCTTTCTACTTCAAAAACACTTTTTCTTTTCTTAATATGTCATAAAATTATAATCTAAAAGAAGTTGATTAAAAATAAACTTGAAAACTTATAAAGGAAGGTTCTTGGAAATAATGTTTTAAAAATCCATTCTTGCCGTATAAGTTAAAAAACATTCTTCGTACTTTTGTCGGAAAAGTCAAAAAGTACCTCGTACGAAAAAACGACAAAAGATTCCTTTCATTTTCTTTACTAAAAACTCACCAAAGGGTAAAATTGGATTTAAACTGTTGTAAGTGGATGGAAACAATATTACGTATTGAGGGAACATGGATGTGGATGATAAAATACACCCCAGTAAATGCCAAAGTATAAACAATCTCGGATAAAAATGAGATTGTGATATTTTCCCTTACCTTAGGTCCGATTTGCTTCGTATGTGTCCGAACCTCCTGTATAATGATTTAAATAATGTCATTGACTTATTACAGAATCATATTCATTGTTATGATATCATATATGGTTCACTTATGACATTATATTACCCATTCTTTTGTAAATTCCATGTTAAAGAAGCGTTTTGGGAAAAATCATTTCATTTATCGTAGGTGTTTTGACTTGTTGTTCTTGACATTATTATTACTTATATCATGATTTACTTACTTCCAGAATATAAAATATGATTTATATATCATATATATTCAGTATATATATATATATATATATAATATAGAAAAATGAAATGAAAAACACCGTTCATGGATACGGTAGTCCGTACGTACGCATGAACGCTGTTTTCCTTTCCTTATATTTTGAATGGAAGTAAGTAGATGACATACATATATATATATATATAAATAAATCCATTAGCTTTATAATGTCATATATTTCATTATTATTTCTTATATATACTTTATAATCATTCTTAAATGGTTAACATGGAGAATGAATCTCATCGCGTCGTGGAGACGGTAGTCCGTACGTACGCACGAGCGATGATATCATTTCCATAAATATTGAATTGAATTGGAGTGGATTATACAATATATCAGAATCAATATGATGTTGTGATAACTATGTATAGTTATTCTTTACACTATTATACCCATCCATGTAAGGTGGTGGTGGAAAATAGATTACTCCACGGCGTGGAGACAGTATTCTGTACGTACGCATGCACGGTGATTTCTTTTTCCGTAGGATGGATAGATGGTGAAATAGGGTTGTTTCATACTTATAATAACATATCAGTATATGAGTGATACTGATGTTATTACTTCATAATGAAACAACCTAATAAGAAGAAGTGGAAGAAGAAATAATGATGAAAGAATTGGTAATGGTAATTACCTCTTCTTTGAAGCGCCTTTTGGAGACCTCCTCTTAGGGAACTTAAATTGGTCTTTGAGGAAGCCCAGAACCTCTAGGATGTTTCTAGGGAAGTGGAGAAGTGATTTTGGCAGGGTTTGGCCGAGCTTGAGTGCTCAAATTGGTGTGAGGAGGAGGGGGAGGAGGTGTCCTTTTATAAGGGAGGAGAGGGGCACCTTAGGAATATCTCAAAATATTATTTTATATTAAAGTCAAAATCGGTTTATAATGGTTCTAAAGGGTCTTATTTCGAAGCTAAAGTTGGGAAGGGTCGAAATCCTATCAACCAATAAGATTTAGAAAAGTTTAGGTTATTATTTTAACCTTATCAATTAGATTTAACTCTAAGTTAAATAATTTAACTTTTACCGTGTCTTTTTGTTTTCTTTCACTATATGGTTAATACACTTACTATAACATGCCAAACGAACCCCAAATTGTTTATTAATAATATATAAATCTTTATCTATGTCATTTGGCCGATCATTAGATTTTTAGGAATAAAATAACAATTAATAATATAATATTTGATTTAAAAACTATTTTGTGTCAATTTTGACACTATTTGATATATGATTTTTGTGAAAGTCATTACAGAATTATATGTTCGAACAGAGTTGATTAAATCAACACTAATATATAATAGTAACCTATAAAATTAGTGTAATTCATAAAAAGTCTCAAATTACATTTATTTGATCATTTATAACATCAATTATGTTAACATTTCCTTAAAAGAGTAATTACTGCATCATCGTTGTGTCATAAATCAATTAATTTATATAAAGTCTAAAAATTATAAATAAAATATCATTATGTAGGAAATCTTTTTATCTTTCTAATGAATATTTATAGTCAAATTTATCTTATGTATAACCCCATATTAAAAATGTTTTAGTTATTAAACTTTGATTTTAACTATTTTAACTATTCATTAAATAAAATAATATTAAATGTCATAATCTAATCCAAGTGGACCTAAATGGTCATATTATATTTATAAGGTTTTTTTGGTCGAATTACACTTATCCAATAGAATTTGGACATGTGTTAGGGTAATAGTAATATCATATTTACCCTTAGTTACCCTATTTACTATTAACCGTGGTAAAAAAAGTAAAAAGTTACTATTCACCAAAAATTATTTTCATCTCATTGAACCACATTTTAGTCCTTGATATTAACCGTGTCTGTCGGATTTTCGAAATTTCATTCACAGAAGCGGTAAAATTATGTTTTATGCAAAATTCAGTTTTTAACCTACCACTTAGTAGTTTCACTATTCATCAAAAATTGAAGGTTTTCAGAAAAATGCCAAAATTTCATCCTAAGCAATATTTCATATTCCGAATTCAAAAATGAAGTCTATTTTACCAAATTCATAACATAGAAGTTGCATTAATTTATTTTATAATTAAATCCCGTTGTTAAAACAAATAGCGTGTTTTTAAGAAACAATATCTATCAAAAGATTGACACTTGATTATGTCTGGTTTAAATGTGAAATTACAACCAATGACCAACATTGTATTAAATTGTAAAAATATATTCGAAATATACTTTAAAACCACTCAAATTAATAATTTATCACTATTAATTATTTCGATTAAAAAAGTTGTTTTTAATTATAATTTAGTAATTTTCACTATTCATCAGAATATGAAAGTTATCCGAAAAGTACCAAAATTTCACCTTAGGATAAATTCGATACTCTGGATCCAAAAATGAAGTCCATTTTGAGAGATAAATTTTCTAAAATTTAAAAAGTGGTTATTACTATTCATAACAGCTAGTTTTAATAATATTTTAATAGCATATCGTTGTTTCGTGAAACTCAGTATTGCGTACTACACACGCTATCAAGGAAGGTCGTGATTGCGTGTAATGAAAGGCAAGTCAAGGATGCGTGTTGTGCAAGCTCCTTTTGGTGTAACGTAAAACACAAGACATTAATAATATTAAAAAGAATATTTTACATAAAATCTCGGGCTGTTACACTATAATCCTTCAAGAATTATCATATGATATACTTGTATTCATTACTCAGTGAATGTAAATATAATAAATATGTGATCCAAAACACTTAGTAATGGATTAACTCATCAATATTTCATCATGGGTAATATCAAAAGCATATGAGAAAACATTCGTAGTAGATATAAATCTTTCTATAAAGAATATGGAACAATTCATGTTATCCATTAGTCATAATATAAAAACATGTAATCTCAAATAAAAAACATGTACCATTTCATAAGAGTTTGGGATAAGCATAGAAACATGGAATACTGGAATGATATCTTAATTTCATGGAATCATAAATAGTTTTTAACAACATAAAACATGACATCATAAACATAAGTCAAGACTCAACACCAAGAAAACATAACATGGCGTACATAGTCTAACTGCCAATGCACCATACATTATATCTTTTGAGATTAAAACATTACCCAATCAATTAAAGAACTATCAGGATATTAATAACATGTACATGAATATGTGTTCAATGAGAGGAAAAGAAACTACACATAAAGCATAATGATGATAAAACCCATGAGAAGGAAGTGAGATTTATAATACTATAACAAGCCATAACTAAGGGATATGTCATATGGATTCTCATTAGAAGATATAATTTCATCAATTTCGATGTTTATATTGGAATAAATAATAAAATTCCATTAATAAAGAGTTCTAATTTATAAAAATTAATTATAAGAACTAGAAATGTACGGATAAAAAACAAATCCCTTAGTTTATTTATTATGAAATGAGTAAAGGATATTTTAAAGAAGAAAATGGATTATTATTTCATTTTAGAGCGTAGTTGAACCCTGAGGGATTTGAAAAAAAAGTTTTTCTAAAAGATATTCATTGATAACTAAATAATTTATGAAGGTGGTACTTGACATGAAATATAAAATTTAGAAGTTTCCTTCAATCAGTTTTACATGAAAGAGAGAACAATTAATGGAACACAAAACTTATATTATTTGTAAACATTATAGGTAATTTAAACTATTCATATATGTTAGGAATATTTATATTTAAAATGGATAAATTAAAATAGAATATTATAGAGGAAAATATAGAAAAATAAAATGAATGTGTGTCCCAAAAGTAATGAGGGGGGTTTGGAATATCCTTTTTTATGGATTTAAATACTTTTATTGAAACCCACATCATTAAAAGGATAATAAAAAAATATTTTCAAAATTTTGTGAGGATAAATATGAGGATTATAGGAGCTAAATTGATTTGAGTTCCCAAATTTAAAATTAGAGAATTGTTCATAAGGTAAATTATAAACATGGATAAGAACAATCCATTATAATGGATGAGTATTAATCCTAATATGTCGTAACATTGAGGAAGAAATAAACCAATGAAAAAGTTTTTGTTTTAAATTAGTAATAAATCCAATGAAAAAATATTACATGAAGAATAGTGATGTTTTATAATAAGAAAACATTTAAAATAATAGTTATGAATGATTACCCAAGACCCAAATGCAAATAAAATTGAGTCAGCAAAACACTTATAATTTTTTTTCATTTTAATAGGAAACCCATAAAGGTAGAACACAAGATATATTTTTAAATCAAATGAATTTCAATAAAATTATGATAAAAATAAATCAAAGGGAAATATTTTCATCATAAAAAATGGAAAAAGTTGAAAATAAAAATCATATATCAATTAATCAAAATTGAGATGTGGAAACCCTTAACTCGGGTCTTGATTCATTCTTCTCTTCTTACTGACATCCTAAAAAATAAAAATTAGTTTATTGATAACTTAATTATGATCCATTTTCTTATATATTTCATTTTTAATGTCTTTCTATTATCATGTGTTATTCATTTATTAAATCGTTTTCACTATTTTTGGCTAGTTGAAGTTGTTAAGTCAGTTTGTATAAAACATATTTGGAATATTGAATATGGTCAAAAGTGTTGTAAAATTTTGTCATAATCATCATAATGTTATGGTTTAATTTTTTTATTATTCTATTAGTGAATTGTTTTATACTATTTATTATTTTTTTCCAAAATAGACTCAAATTATCAAATGTGGCTTGATATATTTATTTTAGGGGGTTTTGTTTTCTGTGATAATTTAATAATTACATCACTTATACAATTTCTAATAATATCTTTTAACACAACTTGAAATTGGTACATTTTATATGGGGTATAGGCGACTGAATCCCATCACAAATAACCTTTTGTGATGGGGCCCCATCGTAAATTCCCTATTGTAGAAAAGGGTGTCAGAAATATAGTTTTTTTCACTGACAAGTCGCAAAAAGAAAATATTTGTGATGGGATTCAGATCCATTAAAAATAAATTCCTCGTGGTTTTTTAAATACCATATTGTGTTGGCTAATCACTAATAGTATTTGCGATGGGGTGGTGGACCGGTCACAAAAAATGGTGCTGAGTTTTTGAAACCATTTTTTGCAATGGGACCCATCGCAAAATGTGTAATTTTTTTTTAAAAATTTAATATATTAATAAGGATAAAATAATATTCATATTAATGAAAGAATAATATATATATTTTTAATATAAAATAAATAATAAAATAATAAAATAATAATAAAATTATAAAAATAATAATTTTTAAAATATAATAATAATATTTTCATTTATATAAATTAAATAATAATAATAATAATAATAATAATAATAAAATTTTAAAAAAATATAAAAAAATGAAAACCAAAATATTATTTAAAAATAAAAAAAATCACAAGAAAATAATCAAAAAAATTAATAAAATAATAATAATAAAATAAATAAATAAAATAATTAAATAATCTATAAAAAATATTATATTTGAAACAATATAAAAATACACAATATAGAAATGTAGATAGTTATTATTACAAATAAATTTACATTAATTTTTTTTTTCATAAAAAATAAATAGATCGTTGAGGCGGAGGATATTCTAGAGGAATTGGAGGAGCTAGAGAATATGCAGGAGGGAATTACATCCCTATACCATGAGTATAATGTTGCATGTAATCAAACTTCTCTTTCTCTGGCCACTGGCACCATCGACACATATCCTCTGGCATTTCCTACTGCTGATGTCGTAGGAGCTCTTCCTGCTACGGATGTGGCCATTGCTGCAACTGCTACCGCTCCATACACATACTCCATATAAGATCACTCTGACCTCACATATGCTCTTGATACTCTTCGTCAGATTATTATTACTCTACATGAGCTCCTCTCAAGTTGGATGCCAATATCGCAGCTGTGCCATAATAATCTAGAAGCGTTAATCGTGAGGTGATACCCACAACTCAGCCTTTCTCAAGGGAATATTGGGTCGCCTCCATCCATGTTGTTTCAACAAATTAGTGGGTACTGGTCTGTGTATAGGTCTTCTCCTGACTCTCAGTCTATGTCTGATATGTCGTGGTCTCATATGACTCCTTCAATTGTAATTTAAAATTAAAATAGTTAAAATATAATTTGCAGTTAAATTTTAAAATAAAAAATATATATAATGACCACAATCTAACACTGGACAACACCTCTAATATCTCAAGTGGTCGGATCACTGCACATCCTCTTATAAATGACGAGCTCCATAAAATCAGGATGTTTGAATTCCAATATGAATAAAAAATAAACCATTTAAAATTAAATTTATATGAAATATTTTAAAAAATGTACTTAGCATATGCTCCATATGTGTACGGATTGTCTGACTACCGGATCAATATGTCACCTCCTATCTCCCACAATTTTCTTTGTCCTATAGATGATATACTCTAAAAAGACCACCAAACCAGGATGAACCTAATCCATCCCAAACAAAGGATGAAATGTAATCAGGTCGGTGGGCAGAACCATAGTCATCAAACTCTGTCACTCCAAATTTGTCCATTGTTTTCCTTCTCAAATGGTTCATAATATGACTACAATGCTAACACATAGTCCCTTTACATGACTCTCAGATAGCATCTTGCATGATCTCATTGATCAGATACCATAAACCATATAAAAAAGTTAAAATTTCAAGGTATTAGTTAAATTAATCTTTTTAAAAATATTATTTATTTACGTACCAATCAATAATCAAACATACAGTTCTACACATCCAAAATAATATAATCTTATGAGACTCATGATTCAGAAAAATAATTGTGCAATGTAGCGCTCCCCTATCTAGTAGCTATATGCATAAATCCTTGAAAAATAAACTATTAATCCAACAATTAGTATATAAATAAATTATCTAAAGTTAACTAAAATTCATAGGTAAACATACCTATACATGTGTGGATCGATGCCAGGATATGGACATCGCTCAAGGATAGGGTTAGGAAACATCAATCTCACAAGACCACACCCCATTTGAGTCCCCCATGAACCGCTAGTAGTTTGAGGGTCAGATGATCCAACATCCAACTCATCCAAAGTTAGATCAACTACCTACAACAGACAGTACAAATCCTTGTCCATCTAAAACACAAAATGACTAATGTTAGGAAATAGTTGAAAACAACTATTATAAATAGATATATATTATACATTATTATATTCAGAATTTATCTATGTCAATGTTCATATTCATCCTCATCTTCGTATCTGATGATGTCAATGTCTTCATATTTCTTGTCAGTATCTTCAATTTCAATATTAGTTTCAGTTTTATTATGTATCATAATTTAAAATTAATTTGTAACATCATTAGCATCATCATCACTATAGACCCTTATCGATGTGGTGTCATCATAAATATACTTGTCTCTTCATAAAAAAATGTATTTTAAGCAGTCTCTTGAAATATTTCAATTCATTTTACTATAGTGTAACAACATTCACTTCGAGTAAACTGATTTTCCTAAGGTTTAATTTTTATTACCCTCTACCAATCACTCAACTCTCATAGTTTAGTTTAATATTTTGAATAATAAATTTTATGTGCCTGATGATCTAATAAAAATGGTTAATTTATTGCAAGATGAATTTTATTTTTTATATCAATACTTAAATGGGACAGATTAACACATAAGCCTCTCTCAATATCCAACCACTGACATTTAAAAATCGCTTTGTAATATAATCCCAGATAACACAATACAATAATTTTTTCTAGCATATCCTAATATTCAACATCAATTTCTCTATGATTAGATCCTCTAAAAAAATAGTATTATTCACTATTTTTTTATTCCACATATCCACATGTATGAAATTGACAACCATTCACCCAAAATGCATTATAAGGTTTTACCATTTTCGAGGGTGGGTTACTAAATACACATAATCAATTTTCAATTTTATCTGCATGTTGAAATACATAAAAATTTGAAATAAATTATCAATAGAATAGATTTTAAATTAAATTTATATGTTAAACCAAAAATCATTTCTGTTAAAAGTTTTTGAAAATAGTAGGAAAAGTTATTTTATTTACATTCATCAAGAGTAATTACTATAATTTGTGAAACTGTTTTCTTGATATTGTTATAATATAAACTAAAAATAAAATTAGATTAATATACTGTAATAAAAAGTAAATAATAAGTGATAGGAGAACTTTCTGACCAAATAGTATAATTTCATCATAGTTGAGAAAAACATATATATGAGATATGTGATGTTAATCATCTGAAATCCATCGTTCATGAACTCCACCGAAGCCAATTTCAGGCTGTTTGAAAATTGATTATTTATTTCCAATTTCAGCGTCACCATTTCCCTCATTATGGCCCATACATTGATGTTTTAAGGGATATTAATATTGATAGTAATAAGATTAGAAAAAATAAATTCACTCATGCAAACCTGATTCTATAATTGATCCTTAAACTAATGCTTTTTCATGTAATTTATCTTTAGTTTTTTCATGCGCCTCTCGAATAGGTATATCCATCAAAACATTACTGGACCGCCACATTTTAAATCAAGAGTGAAACATAATATCAACTGTTCCATTGATTAAAAGAAATATGGGGATAATATTTTTTACAGATTACATAAAATTAAAACTATATCTTATTATAGTATTCATAATGCGTCATAATCACTTATTGATACACAAATGTCTTGGGAAAAAATATGATATTCCTATTAGTGAATCCCAAATTATAGAATTCAACAAACCACTTACTCCAATCTCCATAAGTCTTTCCATTATAACATAAGAGTCATGAAATTTTAATTTGGTAATATGACTATTTCTATCACGTATTCCCAAATTAGGAGGATAACCATATGGAAGTATCAAATCTTCAATCCACTAACAAAATAATAGTTTATTCTATTTGAAGATTTTAAAAGATGTGTTTGTCTTCATTAACTTCTGTGATATGACATTTTCAAATAGTTCATGATTTGGTCCCCTGTAAATTTGGGTAAGATATAATCATGACTTTACATTATCTTTGATCTTAAATGGTATATCAAAAAATTATATGCAATAAATTATCAAAACACTATTTCATAATATACATGACATCCAACATGTGATGGACCAACAAATTATAGAAATATGCCAGATCCTAAAAATGATTTGTTTTATCCAATTGTGTTTTTCCCAATGAAATAAATTTTTTTAGTTTATTGATGATCCAACTGTGATGGGAGGTAATGAAGAGACAATTGATTTTAACTATGTACCTGAGATAATTGTTAGATGTCCATCTCTTTCAATTGAGTTTTTTCTGAAATTGTATTTGGTCCTCCGAAAAAGATGATCAGTTGGAAGGAATCTACGACGATAGTAAAAAAATGTTTTTTCCATTCATTAGAATGAATGATTTTCTATCTCTCATACAGTACGAACATAATTTTGGAACATGTGTACTCTATACAGAAAACATGTATATATTGGGAAGTCACTAATTGTCTACATCAATGCAGCATTCAACATTATATTTTGTATAATAGAAAAATTAAATGTACTAACACCATTAATCCATAACGAATTTAACTCATCAATTAATGGTTTCAAATATACATAAATATTATTTTTTTATTTCCTCGAATTAATAAGGTGAAAAAGATATATGGTTCCTTCAAAAGTATCCAAGGAGGTAAATTGTATGGAGTTATAATGATATGACAACATGAATACTAACTACTATAAGAACCAAATTTATAGAAACCATCAGTAGGAAGACCCAATCACATGTTTCGAGATTCTAAAGAAAAATACAATTGTGCATGCTCAAAATTATTCCATGAATAACAATCAGAGGGATGAATCAAGGTTTTACCAGTTGGAATATTGGTTTGGTTCCATGAAATCAATTCCAATGTGTTTTGATACATAAATAAATATTGAAATCTGGGTATAAGAGAGAAATATCTCAATTTTATATAGGAATCAATTGAGACTTCACTTATTTAGCCTCTTTATACCTCGATTTTCCACATGTGGGACAGCTATACCGTGTCTCATTTTCACCAAAATATATGTTGAAATCATTTTAATATTCATGAATCTTCCAATAACCAAGAACCTGACTATGAATCTGCATCTTTCTCTCATAGAAATTTTTAGGCAACACATTTCTTTCAGGTAGCAGTGTTTTTAACAAAGATGATATGTAATCAAAATATCTATTTTACAATCCATTATCTAATTCAATAACCATAAATTTGTCAACATCTTAATATTTTTATATCTTGCATCCAGGATATAAGGCCTCCTTAGAGAATCCTAACAACTCATAATAATGAGATGGTTGCAACTCAGGAGTTAAATAAACATCATCCTGAGTTTCAACTTGTTAAAAAGACAGACCTACCACATCATGTACTAAATTTTGAAACTATGTTGAATTTGGAACCAAATTATTAGTATCTTTTCTGGAACTATGTTCACCATGTTTATACCAAAAAACATAACTTGGTTGAAAACCATCACGTAATAAATTAATAACAACATTTTAATATATTTCAAATGTCCTCAGAGAACATTTTTTACACGGACACTTGATTTCACCTTTTGAAAGAAAATATGATTTTGATGATTTAAATCATATGAATGATTCAATTCCAAAAATATATACAAGATTTAAACTAAAACTATTTGGATTATGGTGTTGATTTATCCATTTGTGATCATCTAATAATAAATATTTTCAACATCCTTATTCCATATTTCACTAAAAATATTAAATACTGAGTTTTACTGAATAATTTGATATAAGAAAAACACTGTACAAAAAGAGAAGACAATAAAATTTCTCTTTCTATCAAATTATAATAACATCTATTATTTCATACATTTAAATAGATTTTTTAAACATTTAAACTAATCTAAACTAAAATATAATAATTTATACTAATTACCAATAATAATTATTAATTACAACTAAATTGTACTAATAATTATTAATTAAAAACGACCCAATTTCCAGCCGATTAGCATCTTCCCATTTTCCAGAAGACTCCTCTCTACCATCTTCGACTAAAATCACATTGAAATGTCTTCTCAGAAATATGGATATCTATTTCCGTATGCATGAGGATGGAGAGCAAGGATGTCTCATCCTGATGCTCTCCATTATCACCCATATAAAAATATATATTCGTATGTCGGAGGTGATTTTTCATAGTGATTTCAGTAGAAGAATGTTATAGGGAGATGAGTCTTCAGGAAAAAGAGCCTCTTTTTCCTGATGGCTCTTCTCCGTGAAACATTATTTGATTGGAATCAGTATGAAAAAGATTCTTCGATGAATGCATATCCATTTCGTATGCATGAGAATAGAGAGTAGGAAGGCCTCACGACACTCCTCTTCATTCTCATGCATACGAAAATGGATATCCCTATGTGAGGAAATTTCTTCATAGTGATTTCAATGGGAGAAAAATGTAAGGTAATAAGGCATCAAGTAAGTGGGAGCTACCAATCTGGTGAAAATCAAGATTATTTATTACAATTCGTTATAGTTTTTACAATTTAATGCTATTTATTTATAATTATTTGTAATTATTAGTAATTATTGCTCATTATTAGTTATTATTGTTAATTATTGCTAATTATTTATAATTATTGCTAATTATTGCTAATTATTTGTAATTATTGTAATTATTAGAAATTAGTTACGAATTATTAGATATTAATTACTAATTATTATAATTTATTAATATTTATTACTAATTATTTCAATTTATTAATAATTCGTATAATTTATAAATAATTGTTGCAATTTATTCTTAATTATTTCAATTTATTACAAATTGTGCAATTTATTACTAATTATTGCAATTTTATACTAATTATTAGAATTTATTACTAATTATTTGAATTTATTACAATTTATTACTAATTATTACCATTTATGACTAATTGAAAGAATTTTTATAATTTTTTACTGATTATTAAGAATTATTAAAATTTATTAATAATTTTTTCAATTTATTACTAATTTTTGTAATTTATTATAATTATTGAAATTTATTACTAATTATTTTAATTTATTACTAATTAATAGAATTTATTACTAATTATTATTAATTAACTATTAATTATAAATCATTGTAGATATTTATTACAAATTATAATTAGTAATTATAATTTATTACTATTTATTAGAATTCATTACTAATTGTTAAAAATTATTACTAATTGTTATTAATTATTATAATTTATTACTAATTATTACAAATTATTATAATTTATTACTAATTATTACTAATTTATTTACAATTTATTACTAATTAATAATTTTTTTACTAATTATTATAATTTATTACTAATTATTAGAATTCATTACTAATTATTACAATGTATTACAAATTTTTAGAATTTATTAATAATTATTACAATTTATTGGTAGTGTCACAATTTATAATAAATTATTAAATTTTATTACTAATTATTGTAATTTATTATTAATTATTAGAATTTATTATTAATTAATAGAACTTATTACTAATTATTAGAATGTATTACTAATTATTAAATAATTTTGTAATTGATAACTAATTATTGAAATTTATTAATAATTATTACAATTGATTAATAATTATACAATTTATTACTAATTAATACAATTTATTACTAATTAATACAATTTATTACTAATTATTAGAATTTATTACTAATTTTTAGAATTTGTTGTTAATTATTAGAATATATTACAAACTATTACTAATTAATACAATTTATTACTAAATATTATTAATTATTACTATTTATATAATTTATTACTAATTATTACTATTTTTTGTAATTTATTACTAATTACTACAGTTTATTACTAATTATTTCAATTTATTAATAATTATTAGAATTTATTACTAATTATTATAATTTATTACTAATTATTAAAATTTATTACTAGTTAATACTAATTTCTGCAATTTATTACTAACAATTACAATTTATTATTAATTATTAGAATTTAATACTAATTATTAAAATTCAAAACTAATTATTAGAATTTATTACTATTTATTTCAATTTATTACAAATTATTACAAATTAATAGAATTTATTACTAATTATTAAAATTTATTATAATTTATTAATAGTTATTAAAATTTATTACAAATTAATGCAATTTATCATAATTTATTATTAATTATTACAATTTTTCTCTAAATATTAGATTTTATCACCAATGACTACAACTTATTATCATTTATTACAATTTATTAAAAATTCATACAATTTATTACCAATTATTACAATAGATTACATACTATTACATTTTTTTACCAATTATTATAATTTATTACCAATTAATACAATGTATTCCCAGTTATTACTATTTCATACTAATTATTACTAATTATTACTGATTATTACTATTTATTACTAATTATTATAATTTATTGCAAATTATTATTAGTTATTAATATTTGTATCAATTTATTACTAATTATTCCAATTTATTACTAATTACTAGAATTTATTTATAATTATTGATATTTATTGCTATTTATTACAAATTATTGCAATTTATTACAAATTATAGAAATTTATTACTAATTATTACAATAAATTACAATTTATTACTAATTATTACAATTTATTACTAATTATTATAATTTTGTACGAATTTTTATAATTCACTACTAATTATTGTAATTTAATAGTAGTTATTACTAATTAAAAATAATTTATATAATAACTATTAATTAATACTAATTCATACTACTTACAAGTAATTATTTGTAAAAAACACAAACAATGAAAAATAATACTCTCTAATTCTAATTTAATTTAACTACATGTAATTAACAAAAATTATAACTAAAATGAAATAAAATATATTAAGTAAAAACTAAAATAAATAGATAAATACCTAAAAATTGAATATTTCAAAGGATATAAGCTGTGAATAATGCCCCAAATTAAAATATTAAACCATGAAAAATTATATAGAAAATTTTCGACTAGTGAAATAGAGGAGTGGAGAATTGAGTGAAATGATAAAAATTGGTGGGTGTATATATGGGAAATATTAGTCATGACTAGATAATTTGAGACTGGACTCCTGTTGCAAATTTCTGCCGCCCCTATTAATTAGTGGTGGTTGTTAAAAAGTCTTTTACAATGGATCTCGACATAAATGATAACCTTCTGACATAGTATTCGAAATATGATTTATATCATGTTGCAAACACTAAAAACGACACAGGGTATTTGCGATGGGCTATTATAGCCCGCCGCGAATACCATTTCCTAGGGTTTTTCACGCAAGGCACGCCAATCCTTTTACAATGGGAACCATCTCCCCCTCACAAAAACCATATTAATTGCGATGAGCTGGTGTTCCCATCACATAAAATACCTTACAATGGACTATTTAGGATGGGTTAGAGTTCCAACGCAAATGACTTGTCACAAATTTTCACTTTTCCCATAGTGTCAAAATATTAAAAGTTTCATATATTTAATGTGTATAAATTAAATACATTTTTATATTCATCCATGTTAGGTAGTAATGGAAAACAAAATATGTCGTTCCCTAGAGGTGATAGTTCGCATGTTGACACAAATGAAACTTTCATTTTCTATAAAATTGGAGAAGGTAGAAATATAAAATAATTTTCATTTAATATTATTAATAATGTTTTAAATATTATATTTACTCAATAAAAAACTCTTTTGGACCAACTATGTAATGTGATTATGAAAAATAGAACACACCATTCATAGAGGTGGTTGTCCACACATACACCTGGCGTCATCATTAATTTTTATATGGATTTGGATGAATGTAGAAAATGGATATTAAATTAGTTAAATAATTTTTTTGAATATTTATAAGAACTATGTCATCATACACTCATTGATAGATTATATTTTAGGGGTTAGAAGATGAAATGAACTAGGAGAACTCGGTTGAGAACATTGCCTATAATGTTGGATGTTATCCCCTGGGTAACCTGTTAAGGATCCTTATATTGGTCCATTTTAGAGAAAAATTATTATAGAACATGAGGAGAGGGTTGATGAGAGACTAGGTTATAGTTATGGTTGTGATAATACTTAGTAATTTGTGGATAAATGGGGTGGTAAAGGGTGGTATTTATTAGTGAGAGGAGTGCCGTTTTAGTAATATTATAAAGGGAAAGTCACCATTAAAGGGTCAAAATGATCCAATAATGGAAAATATTGGATTTCGTAATGGTTATGGTCCAAATAAATCTCAACTAATTTGAATACATGCTTTAAACGTCTTTGAGGTTTCTTAACCTTGACTTAACCCTTTTTAATTTTCTGTACCATTACTGTGGTAACTAATTTTTTCCTAAGTAATTCATTTTTTTGAATAAAAATAAAATTGGAAATATTAAATAATATTTACCTAATGATTCCTATTATTAAATTCATTTTTTCAAATAATATTTATATGCATGATAAACAATAATTGTAATTTTATCACATAAAACATGTAAAAATTATATTGAGAAAAATTGTATTAAACATAAAAAAATATGTTTAATAGAAAATTAGAGACATAGATGATTACCATGACATTAAGTGGATAATTGTTACACAAATAATTATTATTCTTGTTTAAAAGAAATCCAAAATAAAATTCTACACTATGATATCAAATTAAAATAACCAGTTGAAAAATATTTTTTTAGAATAAAAAATAACTTAAGTTTCAAAATGTTAAACACTTTTTTTGTAAATTCAAAATAGAATTTTTAAATGAACTATTTTACACTTAAAAATCATTAATTGTTTATAAAAGTTTTATTTCATGCTTAATTCATGATAAAGTAAAAAAATAGTACGGTATTAATAAAAACATTATTTTTCAATTTTCAAATCACATTCAAATATTTCATAAAAATAATGAAAATTAGTCATTAACTAATATTAACATGATATATAAAATAATAAAGTTGGTTTTATAAGATTAAAAATAAAAAAATTTCGAATTTGACTTTCAAATATAAACATAAAACTATAATGAAATTTTTTCCTAGGAAACAAACATCTTAAAATTTTAATTGTTGTTATTCTTATTTCCTATCAATTACTAATTATATTAGTATATATATATTATTCATATCAATAATACCTTTTATATATAATATATTTAGTTTCTTAAAGTGAATAAAAATCAATTTTATAATAAAATATACTATTACCATAAAATTATCCTTTTTGTTACTACATTAATTGAATTTTATAAACTCCATAATATATAAAAATGAAATTTATTTTATATATATATATTTTATAATAATTTTACCACTATTATAACCCACCAATTAAATCAGTATATTTTAATAGTTATATAGTGTTCCATGGTTTGTTTTGGTTTGGTGTTTCATATGAAGAAAACTATTTAAAACATTAGATTTATTTAAAGGATATATATTTAAAAAAATCATTGGGAATTAAAATATTTATACTAATTTTAATAATTATTATTAAATATAGATATAATTGTTAAGGTTATTAAAATAAAAGTATATGAATGTAAAAAATATAAAAATATTACGAGTAACATTTAAAATAATATATTGGTTAAATAATACCAATAAAAGTAAAAGTTATAAATATATATTTTTTTATAATAAAATATATATCAAAAAAATCCAAAAAACAGTGTTAAAACATGAAAATATATTTGAAAAAAAATCAATTATCAAATACACCCACACATGTCTTTAAGAAAAAATTTATACAATCATCTAAATGAAAACATAAAATAATAAGAATTTTTTACTCAATTAAGATAAAAAATAAAGATATATAAGTGAAATTGTTTTATTACTACATATAAAAAATCTTTTAGCCACCTAATTAACAAGTAATAAAGATAATATTGAAATAAAATGGAATTAAATTTCATTTTTAGTATGATTACTTATAACGAAAACATCAATATTTCATTTAAATTTATATTTTTCCAGTATTTCCATTTTACCATATAACATCCCAACCCCAACCCATTTGTTTGGCCATGACTGAAATTCCACTAACCTTGTTTGGACCCCTAATATATCCAAATATGTAAATAAATTCCAAGGGTATAATTTATTTTTGGGGAATGATTTACGCTTATAAACAATAGAACCTACATTGGATGAACCACAATGACATAAAATAAATACGATGCATGATGGAGAACAACCCAAACTTCAAAGAATATATCTAGAAAAAGATAAAAGTTATAATAGTAAAAAAATACACCATATTAGTATATAAAACATCCAATACCTTCCCCAATGGTACCCCTCATAGGTTGTTCATGAAGGTGGGATGTGAATCATCAAAGCCTACCTCCAATAAGCCATGAGTTTGAGACTAACATTGAGGATATAATATACAAAAATGGGAGGAATTACACTAAATAATCCTAGTAATGAATGAAATATTAACCAATCAACTCCATCATATGAATAATGATAACATTGAAATAATACTGATACATGATATATTATAAAATATATAAAAAATAAAAATAGAATAATGAAAGACTACTATGACATTGACAACAAACTCCAATAGCTCACTAACAACCTCACGAGATAGTATTATCAACTCGATCTCCCAATGTCATCTAATAACTGAAAAAAAAATTATACGCATAGGGTTGAGAATAAAAGTATATTCATTATGATAATTTCTGAAACCTCATGTCAAAATATAGGTGAAGCACACAATATTCTTAGTTAATAAAAAATGAAACCGACTCATCTCATTATTAGGTATACTACCTTTCTATATTCACTAATTCTCACTCACCATGTATCACATAAAATATGATAACATAAAAACAAAAGGATATATAAATGTGGGTAACCCACTAACACATTCCCAAAAACTAGTCACCCTAAACACCAATATAACATGTCTTGGTACTCTCATCTCTTCATAAGTCTTCTTATGATGTGGGTTGGGCATCAAGCCATCCAACCCCTGTCTTAAACCAAATATATAGTGATTGAATTAAAGAATATATCCATGTTGTCCTCACAACATATAACCCACTCAATTCACTATACCTTCTCGTAATCGGTTGGTAAGTATGAAATCCACAACAACCAGCATATTGTGCACTACACCTCAACCCATTATATCCCATGTATAACTATGCTAGTAATAAACATAACTATTAAAATTGAAATATGAGTATTTTTTATGACCTCAAGATGCTACATCATGTATATATGAGTATATATTAACTGAGACCCATCACAACTCATATGAGTACATACCATAAAACATTATTCCATTATATTCATGATATGTCAACCTACTTAGTATTATCATAGGTTAGTAATGTGTATGAGGAGTATTCATCCATATAATCCATTGACATCCAATATATTTTCAAAACCCCAAAACCCAAGTCTATAGTGGACATTGACTACTACAACATACTCGAGTGGTGGATTGTAATAAATTATATAACATAGGGATATAATATCTCACAACCACATAAAATGAAACAACCTACCCTAAAATTAAGATATATCTATAACCCCGCATGACATCCAAACATTAATTTCTATGACTAAAATACTAATTATATAAACACATAATCATCAAAGGTTCCTCATATTATTAATTATGTAATTTTTAAATGACCTATTTATTTAAAACCCCATTATAAATTCTTGTTAATTTATTTCATAATCATCTAACTCAAAAGGGTTTTTCTTTTTCTGTCATTTTGATTCCTGAATTCAATAACTTCATCCCATGAATTTCCTAACCATCCAATGGTTTCCATTTTAGTTACATGGTTTTTAGCTGAGTGAGAATCAACTAAATATTGTGTTTTTAAATATTAAGACCCTTCCATTGTGTAAAATAGTAATATTACCCAATCAAATGACCTTAAAAAAATTTGTAGGGTTAGGTGTTCCCAAAGTATGGGTTGTAGCCTTGGGTTATGTTAGCTAGGATAAGAATGTTCCACAGAGCTTGGAAATAATATAATAAAAATATTTTAATATATTTTCCTTGAACATGAGTGTTTCTTATAATATTCCTATATCTCTTGAATGGAGTGTCATATAAGGAAACCTAAACTATGGTTGAATAAATAACATGGGTTCTACCATAAGCGTTACATAAGGTTCTATCGCATCGGGACTCATGATAGGATCCAACCATGGATACCTTTAAATAAACTAATTACATTATTTAATTTTCCCTCGACCTAATTACATACCCTTAAATAACCCTAATTTGTGACTACTATTGTGTTATTTTCATAAGGTAGAGAGTGTTTTGATAGGATATCCCATTTTTTAGAAAACATGGATCGATAACATTATCAATAACAGTCCATGGAGCGAGATTAGATCCATAGTAATATTGACGACTGGGTTCCACAACATCAATGAACATAACCATGATTACGATCTGGATTCCTTCTTCTCTAATGATCTATATTTATCGATGTAGTTGTGGATTTATCCCCATTTTGATATAATTGTGAGTAAAAATTAATTCTTATATGAATTTAAAATTCAATAAACATATTTACTGAACACTTAATTAATATTTTAGTTGAACCTAGGATTTGGGAA
The DNA here is from genome assembly GCA_963277665.1 of Viscum album. Lineage (NCBI taxonomy): Eukaryota > Viridiplantae > Streptophyta > Magnoliopsida > Santalales > Viscaceae > Viscum > Viscum album. The sequence continues at coordinate 1,016,428,387 of OY728141.1, read as the reverse complement.
TAATTGGTTCTTGAATTTCTTATATTATTCTTCTTCTGATTCCCAAACCATAGACAATGGTCAATTCTGTATTATCATCATTGGTTATGAATTTTGTGTTTTATGGTTTTCCTCTACCATTCATTATGTGTTTATCACTGTTATTTGGTTTAACTGATGGTTAAAATTTTCCCATACACCAAAACATTGTGTGATTTATTATTAGTTTAATGATAATTTTTTAGATTCTTATTTATTATTTAAGGAATGATAAATAATCATTTGTGGTAATAGGAATCCATGGGAATAATTTCAGACATTTCATGAGTCCTGATACATGAGCAATGAGAGAAGGTGAGAAGAATTTGATATTCTGATGATGAGTGGCAAAAATATATCATTTGGAATGGTATTGATCAGGGTAAATATATTTTTTGGATGTTTTGATAGTAATTAGGGTGTAGATGTTGTAAGATGAGGGTTTTATGGGAGAATATGATGTTTCAATGGAAAAAAATATATGATGTGTATTTTTTGATAACACATGCTGTGTATCGTTGGTGATTTTGTTCTAGGTTTACCTAAAGATTAAAAAAAGACACATGGCTATGTGGTCGATCCTACACACAATGTGACCCCAGAAATCCAATGTGATGTTTCCAATGTGTACATCATTTGGAACCCGACAGGCCTCGTACTCAATGAGGAATGCCCATATGACTTATGACCATAGAGGAAAATAAATTAAGTAGTGAGAAACACACCAAGTGTAAAGAAAAGGCCTACACTCCATTTAGATCATTTTACAAATATTTTAGTAATAATTTTACATGCCATGTTGACTAGAAGCACATGACTGGGTTATTGACATGGGGAGATACTCCATGTATCACATTAGACATGTTGTGTACCTTACTTTTGAATAGATTACGGTATTAAAGTGACCCATTATATAGTTTTCTCCATGAGATCTATTGGTATAATATCTGGTCCCCCCTAGATAAGGTCAGATATCTATCTTGACTACCTAGGCGGCATGATCCATAGTTGATAGATAAATTACAAACCGAGCTAGGTATCCTCGATGGATATTGGGGTTAAAGTGCTCTATTCCTTTTCCCTATGGTGGTTTAGGTAATCCATTACCATCACCCAGACATGTGATCACATCTTATACGATAATACAGATGGAGTAAGGTATCCCACTATGGCCCATGCCATGACCTCTAAATTAAAGTTATACTTTGATAGGTTTAGGTACCCCTTTTCCCCAGGGTTTGATCCTTTATCTATTTATAGAATTAACTTTTTAATGGTGTCTTATAGTGAGGTGTGGATTTCCATTAGTCATTTCCTGATATCTCCTATAGACCACTTCCTTGATAATGTGACTTCATAAATCTGTATGAATAATGGGGATTATTTTACTGGCTATGAGGTCTGAGACCGTAATGGATGCCTGATATCCTTATATTAATATTTATGAGTTTTTCCTATATCCTTGAGTATCATGTTTGTTATAGGTAGGGATAATTCTTCATGGTTTAGTGATCTCCCTTTTTTATCTTCTAGGGGTAGTATGGCTAGTGGAAGCATATTTATCTTCGAATTTTAGCAGAATTTAGATTCTTTGGTACCTTAAGCGGGGTTCCTTGATATGTGATGTTGTGCTTTATATTGAAGTTATAATTCATGGACTTTTCATTATTATAATAACTTCTAACTACTTGTGAGGCATGATTTTTGAGGATAGTATCTAAGACATACATGACCACCCATTGGACTCCCAGTGTTTGAGCATATCTCAATTATTATTCTTGGATTACTTTTGGGTACTCCATAGTACTAGGGGGCTTGAGATGAATTATTTCTATGAAAATACTTGTGGTTTTGGGATATTTTTAATGTGTATTTTTTTACTCACCCATGCACAAGCCTTTTCTGCACAAATGTTATATCGATGTATGAGACATATTGGTAAGATACGATCTTGTGGATGTGGACTCGAAATGGATTTTTTTATATGATGCCTAGAGAACATAGGGGATAAAATATATGTGGATATTCGTGGTACTATGATATGATGGTAGAATGTGACATTCATTATTGGAGCCAATTTACGGTGAGAGTCTCTTTGTCGTGGATGGTGTTCAGTTTATTTTTTGGCTATTATGCACAAATTTTTCACATTTTTTGTTATGTTATTCATACTTATTACCTTTGTGGATATCAATAAATTCCTCTAGAATGTGTTTTATCCAATTAATTTTTTTGTAATATATATATATATGTATCTACTTTTATTTCTCACCTTATGCATTGGATATATGAGATGATTGTAGGATTTTACTGTCTAAGTCCCCCGAGTGTGTGATATTCCTAATAATTCTAATCTCTAGTCACTATAATATTAGAGGAATTATTGGGGTCATAATCATATGTTACCATCAATCCGAGTAGGGACCTAGTGGTTTGGGTCATGTTCAAGTAGAATCAGAGATGGAATATCATATAGAATGTGTTCAACGATAGTAGTCATGTGAGGATTGGGTTAAGAAATTATAGAAACAATTTCAAGGGGGACTTTATTTTTTCAACATTCTAGAGAAACTATCTTAGGTGTGAAAATATCATATACTTTCACCATAAAATTTATATTAGGTTAATTGATGAAGAACCCTAAAATATCAATTATAGGGTATGGGAAAGTTGGTGCAACGATTATATAGTGGTCAATCATGATATTTCATGTTCTTAATGTGTCACCTCATCCAAATACGCTCTAACCTTTATAGGTGTTTCATATTGCTTGTATGGTACATAGTACTGATACAATTTTTATGTACAGGTAGGTTTGTGATGAATCTATACCTGTTGTGGGTTCTATTTCCACTAGATACCATGTGATGGGGTGTTTTTTTTGAGTCTTGGTTGAAAGGTGTTCTCACCCATTAATATGTGATAGTCTCTCTTCTATTTTTCATAGTGAATAAATTTCTCATTGAAATAATGATATCCCCTGATGTGTTAGATGTGATTACTATTGGACTAGTTATGCTACATGAATTTTTTGGTAGAGGCCTCCAGAGTAAGTGATGTGAGATTAATCCTTGGGTGATAGGGGATCAACTAAAGTCTAGGAATATCTTTTTCATCTAGTTCTGAATTCTATTTACCATATGTTTGTTTTTTTCTTAATCACACTATTTATCTATATGATCCATTATTGGTTAAGGATTTCCTAAAACTCATGAAGGAAATAATCAACCATAATTGGTGTTGGAACCTTTTTCATGGATATAGTTATCATCAGAGGGCGTTGATCCTTTAAAAATGGGTCACAACAATGTTTAGGTACAGATTTAGGAATCCATGCCTTGGAAGGTGTTTTACGAGCCTATTTTTAGTGTAGTTATTTAATATTTAAGAATTGATTAGACTATATATAACACACCATGTTATTATTATTATTATTTAATTATTTAAATTTTGTTATTCAATATGTTAAGTCATTTTTATCATAGAATTATCATAATTTTTTACATTTTTTGGAATCACATGAGTTTCTCATGATTATGATTAAGTATTTGGAAAACATGTGTTTAAATAAGAAAATTGGCAGTTCCATTTTTCATGGTTAGTGTACAGTTAGTCAAAAAATTTGGGGTCTTAAGGGAACCCATTGAATAAACATTATAGTTTCAAGAAGGCTCTTCATGTTTGGCATATGGTTTATTAAACCATGTCTATAAACCACATGAGTCAGAAATTATTGTAATATTTTTTGTAAATTTTCAAGTTTACCTCCTCAAATTATAAGGATAAAATTTCTATTTCCTTATTACATAATCATGTGACACCACCATATGTATCCCCCTTAGAGTTCCTCCCCTCCTTTAATTTTCTCCTATTTATTTTGTGAAATGATATTCTTCCTTCTTAATTTATAATCATATCTCTATGTTGGGCCTCTATATTCCTCTCTTATCCATATTACCTCATATTATACTATACCCATTACTTATAACCTTTTATTTGAATCATGGGGTGTTGGTTTGACCTAATTATTATAGTAACTTTGTGTCTAGGGTGTGAGATTTATTTTTTGTGTCTTTTTTTCATAACATATCTGATGTTCCCAACCATTCACCAATGATTTGTGAATGGTTTTCCCAATCCATTAATTTTAATTTATGAACCGTTTATTTATTGTGTTTTTAATTTCTTTTTCAATTTTAAAATGATAGTGTTGTGTGTGATTATTGATATTTTATGACGAAAACTTGGGGTTTTATTAGTTTCTATAGAATGATAAATGAATTTCTTATTTTATTGTATGTTTCAAATATGATTTCAATTTGAGTATAGAAATTTTTTTTTATATTGGTCAGTTGAATATTTAAAAATTATATTAGGGTTTTAAAAAGCGTACTTGATATTTATATTGAATTTACAAATTTTTTTACTTTGATCTTAAGGGTTGTTTTGATTTAATTATTGTTGTTATAATTGCTTCATCTTAATGATAATGTATTTGGAATTAAAATTTATTTCATAAAGGTTTTATTTGGTATTTTAGGTGATACAAAAAATTAAAATTATTTATAAATAGTTATAATAAATTTTTTGAATCAAATGTGAGGTTTAAAAATGTCTGACCTCATATAGGCCTTTATATAAATGGAAGGGTGGTTTTTTTGAACCTTGGATATTTTTAATATAAGTTGGTTGATTGGTTAAATTAATATCCAAATGGTATTCAATGGGTTGATTCATAATTTTTAAATGATTTAAGGAGTAAATATTATTTAATTTTTTTTAAAGGATGGTCTAAAAGTAAATTTCAAAAAATTAAAAGATTTGACTTGTTACTTTGAGTTATTTTTGGTGAAAGGACCTTTTGAAAATATTAAAAAAAATTAAATAGCATGGATGCATGATACCCTTTATGTGCCCCTTGTGTTTCCCCTCCATTTTATGGGATAATTTAATATTATATAATTATTTTTACTCTCTTATTAGTATTTTATTTGTTTATATGGTAGTTTTATTATTAATAAAATGGATTATTTCCTGTGAGGGTATTCGAGGTGAGGTGAGATCTATTTTGGTTATGTGTCATAATGATTGTGATTCCCTTTTATTGTTTGTATGTTAACCTCTACTTTTGATAGGTCATTGGGATTTGGGGAAACCTAGTGGGAAAACTTGATTTATATAAGTTCTCACCCAAGCTAGTGACCCTTGGTTTTTTACATTTCTAATCCTACTAGAGTCCTTTAATGAGTCATATGTTGGTAAGTCGGGGTATCTAGAATATTTTTCTATGATTCTACATATATCAATAGTTGTTCAAGTGATTTACGAAATTTCTAGGATTGTCTCATTATATAACCATGGGTGTGTCCCATGAAATGTATCCTTTATTTATAATTTTATATTAGGGGATCCCATCATTCTTGATTTTTTTCAACTACGTTTGAATTATCCAAGACACCTTCAATTTCATTATTCTTTTTTACTTCTTACATTATTGGTGCATTTTGTTTTATATTTCATTTAACCTTATTTGAGAATGATATCAAAATGTACTTCTATTTATAATTATAAATTGTTGGTTTTTTTCTTTTATCTGGTTTTAAAATATGGTTAGAAAAATATTTTGTATTAAAGGTTTTCACTTTGGATTTTCAATATAGATTTATAAAAGGGTATTTGGGTTTAAAAAAATTATTAGTCTGATAGAAATCATTAAAAGATATTATTTTCATTTAAGTAAAATAAAACGAATGATTATAAAGTTGATTTGGACTTGATATAGATGTTTCATTAGAATATATTTCAAAAACCTAATTTCTACTATATATAAATATAGATTGAAAATAGATATCTAATTAATGGTTTATCAGGTGGAATGAAGAGTGGTAGAATATTTTCCATGTTTTTTCTCATACCTACTGTTGAATTTTAATTCCATGTTTTATTTTATCTCATTATTTCCCATGGGAAATGCATTGCAGTATGATTAATTGGAGTGACTAAGGGGGTCACACATATGGTATTTATTTAATTTATATTATTTAGTTTCCTAGTTTCTTGAAAAATATACTAATAATGTTTATAATATTTTTATTTAATCAATGGTGCATTATATATTTTGAGTTTGTATGTTAATGGTAAAAACATTCCATTAGAAGGGATTTGGAGGTGAGCCAAGGAAATTACTTTTTCATTTGTTTAAATTATTTATATTACTCTTGTCTACTGGCATGTGGACCTCCAATGTAAAAATTGTTCATGAACATTTTTTTATTATTTATTAACTCATATTTATGGTTTTTACCATTCTCAATGAGGTGTTATTTGATTCATAAACACTATTTTCCAACCCATGGGGATCTAGAATGCCCTTCGGGGGCAGTGGCAGACTTGGTCAGGTTCTGGATTTGGTGGAATTCATGGTTAGTACATTAAAAATTGTATTAGAGATTATATATATCTATAGGGACCTAGTTTTTTGAAATCCCATCGTATTATATTTGTGTGGTATGGTAGAATTTAATCTGGATTGTTATTGGAACTCGAGAGGTAGTTCGTAGAGAGTATAACAAGCTTTTTCTACAGTAATCCTTGAGTATCTTTGGGATATGGGATTTGAATTTGGAATTATAAATTCAATTTGGAATATTGATTTTGGATTTTTTGGTCCTCAATAACATTATTGGAGTTTCCTTTTTGGGTTCTGTTGATTTTATGGATGGAAACAGAAAATGGGTCATTGTCATGAGGTTGGCTTCCATGGATTTATAATCTAGGTATTGACCAAACACTTTATCTTAAAATTTTCTTAAGAATTATTACGTACTATATTGTGGTCTTTTTAACCATGTGAATAATTCAATCATTGTTCCATATCCTATTTAAGTTTGATATTTTTTCCTCGTTTGAGTGACACACCAAGATGGGTACTAAAGTGGATCTTATTTATTTTCATTTTCCGCCTATTTTGTATTAGTTAGTCAAATTTTTTATACCAAAATTAATTTTCTACATTAGTAATTTACTAATTTTGTTAATTTTGTGTTTAAATATTATTTCATTATCTCTTATATTAAAATATGTTTTATATTTTTAATTGTAGCTATTAGTATAATTTTCTTTTAATATGTAATTATATTCTAACCCATCATTTTTTATTATTCATTAGATTAAATTTTGTACTTAAATTATTCTTATTAATTTAATGTTGTTAACAAAATTATTTAATTTATTTGTATTGGGATTTTCTAAATAATAATTTTCAATAATAAATGTTATTTAAAATTTTTTTAATTCTTTATTCATGTTGCATTTCCAAATTTTAAATTTTAAATGATTTTATTTAAGTTAATTATGTTTGTGTGTAAATTAGCAATTTTATTTATTCTGTTATTGTTTTTTTAATTAATTTATTTTCATATTTTTTATTTTATTTAATTATTTTATTTATTTTTTATCTCTCTTATAATTTTAATCACTGATTGTTTTATTTATTTTTGTTCTAGGAAAAGTCTGCATAGTCAGTACACTGACAATGATTTGTGAATATGTGATAAAAAATGTTACGGTCTATGTACTAACAACTATGGACAACACCAGCCTACTGTGAGATCATCCCCTACCTACCGTACTCATTACATTACCTCCACATGGTCAGCAGACTGACCGCGAGCCACCTTATCGCGAGGTCTTCTCATAGTAACCCTACCTACCATTACACAAAAACCTCCACTTGTCAAGACTTTTCCCCCGGGTCCCTTTTTGTGACTACCCTGAGCCCGCCTCCCAAAGGCCATGGGTTGGTGAATAACACCGAAGGAGTGATTCCACGAGTGGGAGGCATTATCTTGATTACCTATATGCATGAACATACACAAAACAACGTCCCAAATTGAATAAAAGGAAAACATGACTGCCACTAAAAAACCCCTGAGTAATGGTACAAGCTATAAGTAAAATAAAATAGAATAGAAACCCAACAAAAGAAAAACTGAAAATATGAAAGTACAAAAGATCTCTATAAGACATCTGGATAAGACCCTGCATGAAGGGTAGAAAAGGAGTAGATATCAAAAGATATGGAAGTACATCCAGCCTGTCGTATCTCACTAAGAACCACCTGGCCCCCAAACAATGAGGTCTCTGTCGAAGAGCATGTCGTCGACACTAGACACAACCAGTGTTGGAAAATCCCGTGCAGGGGTGAGTAACAAAATACTCTGTAGTGACCCCGAAACACAATGGTGATACCTCTAAGGAAAGTATTTAGAAGTTACCGTCAGCTCACATAGGTATAATCTATGTTTATAAAGAAATACTATCATTCAAAACATTGAACACCTTGGAATACAAAGGTACTCATCCCTGATGAGTATCGTGGGTATGCTGAGTCACACAGAGTCACTCCCCACCATGGGCCTGCTGGGTCACATAGATCCACTTCCCACTGAGGCCATCATACTGAGGTTCTCAACACTAATAGGTAAGGTGGTTCTGCTAGGTCACACATAGCCACTCGCCACCATGATCCTACTAGGTCACAGAGAAATTCTTTTCACATAATCCATCATAACTTATGCACATAGGGTCCCTTGTAGCTGATCCACAGAAGTTCTCTAGTTAGTAGTTTTTGAGTCTCAGCTAGCCATAGGATCACACATGTAGTGAGCTAGATTATAGGAGAATCCAATCCTAAAGACATATATTGTATTTAATCATCCATGAAATCTATATTAGAGAACTCAAAAATAAATGAATCATCATGAGGGTCCCAATTCCAAAAATGGCTCGTCGATCAGAAGTCTGTTCTGAAAGATATTTGGGTTCTAGTAAACATGGTTTGGCTGTGTCTGGGAACGGTCTGACCTGGTTGGACCAACCCAACCAACCCAATTCAAGTCTGGGTTGGCCCAGTTTGGATTGGATACAATGCTAGGTCCATTTGTCATAGATGGACATTGATCAGTTTATCCATGTGTCTATCCCTCTAGGTTTCCTATCTACTCGGTTCCATTCAGCCTGCCCTGTAATAGGTCGGCCGGTTGTTTCCATGCTCCGGCCACCTAGCAGCCCCGTTCGCACCCATCGGTCTGTCCCACTCAGTGGGTCGGTCTCCTCCAGCCCGGATGCCAGGAGGGATCCGGTTTGTTGCGCTCTTTGGCTGGCTAAGTTGTCCACCCTTCCTCCTACATGCAGTCCCTACTAGAGCACAATCCAGCGGCCCGCTCCACCAATGTGGTCTGGTGGGAACATCTTCTTCCACCATTTATCGGCCCATAACTGGAGGCCTTCTATTGCACCCCCACAACCCAATCCATCTATGGCCTCCATCTCAGTGTGATTTCGTGGCATGCCTCCCCATCTTGTGGCTGATATCGCGGGCCACTACCATCAGTTTCTAGCATCGGAGGAGCCTTCCGCATACCACCGGGTCTGCTTCAGTGGACCATTGTTCAAAACATCTCCACCTCCATCTTCCTTGGGGTTGCGTGTGTCCTATTATGGCCTTAGTTCCACCTTATTGTCGAAGAGGTTGTTCTTCCCCAAAAAACACACCAGAATGCCCTAGATTCAGGGTCTCAGACCATGTTCATGTTGTTACGCACCCTTCACGTTAGCGGCTTTGAAACATGGGAATTGGGAAACTAAGGTTCTATCCACAAATAATGAAACCTTGTGTACTCCATGAAATAAAGCACCCTCTCAAAAGCACAGGAGACCTGTGGATCAACTTGTTCATTGGTTGATCAACATTTGTTTTTAGAAAGAAGAACTGGGGAATTCGCTCAAAAGTAACCCTAATCTATAGATGGTTCGATCGGAGGAAAGCTCTTTGCCGATGGAGATCCATCTATATGGGTAGGCATTAATTTCTCTTTGGTCTCAGACCCATTTTTTGAGGGATTCATTTCCTCAAGTGATTCACTGGTGTTTGTCTTTGAAAATGACTACTCCCCATTGATTCATTAGAGGAATCCCCAGATATTCCCCTATTTCTCCAACACGTTATTCCATTAAACGTGAAACATGTCATAGAATTTCTGTAATGCGTCATATTAAAGATTCATTATGCTGCTTCATTTATGGAATTAAATAGTCGTCTAATTAATGTGTTGTAGAATGACAATTCTATTCGAATAAAAAAATATTTTTATGTTTATTTTATTCTTATTAAAACATCTGAAAAATAACGTTTTCCCCTGTCCGACGATGGTTGTGGTTAGGCCCATTATTAATTAATGTTGCAGTTCTAGACTCAAAGGTGCCCCTGGATTTTCCTTGAAGGCAACTATTTAGATGTTTCCAAAACTATGCATGCATTCCATTTTAATTCACCTTAAAAAATCCAAAAAATTATCCTTCACCCATGACCTCCATAAGTTAAGGTTACGCTTCACATAAGGGAATCACTCCCTCAATAGTTCAACAGTACACATAGATTTCTAATCTGAGTTACTATTTAGTAGTTATAGGGATTTGAATATAAAATATTTTTTTACATAAATATTTTAGTTATGGATAAAAACTAACATCCACTATTGACCCGCATAATCCATTATTAGACTCTTTTTAGGTGAATACTGAAACTTTGAGTTCAACGGTGCCATCATATTTTTGATCCAGGAACTGGTTTAAATTTTTGAAAATCCTACCAATATGATTATTTAAAAAACATAAAATAATGTTCAAAAATACATTCTAGCCACTCCAGGCCTCATAATTATGTTCCTTCTTAGAGATTGGTCTTGAAATAATCCCAATTTATTTTTAAAAAAAATAATGGAATTTCGAGGTATTACATTACTCCCCCATTTTAGGGATTTAAATCCTCATAAACCAAAACAATGGATAATAATATTGAAAAGGGGTACTAAGCACGAATATGGGCTTCCCACTCCCATGTGCTCTCTTGGAGGTTTCCATGCTACAAAAGAACACACACTAGTGGAATAGACTACCCACAAACGAATTTCCCCTATTAATCCTCTATCTATACAAGAAACTCTACAAACATCACCCCATCATCAATGTACATCTTCCCCCAGTCTATGGCGTTTGATGGTTCATGAATGTACCTACTCAGCTGTGACACAAGGAAAACAGCATGCACTTGGTGCATCTATGGGGGAAGATCTAGGTCGTACGTGACCTCTCCAACTCTACTCAGAATCTAAAGAGGGCTGATGAACCTTGGGGATAACATGATAACCCATCCAAATTTATGTAATCCCCATCAGGGTGAATCCTGAAGGAACACAAGGACTCCAACCTCAAACTTCAAGGGCCTCTATCGCCTCTTAGTATAATATTTATTCCGGCTTTGTGTAGTCCACATATGCTTTTGGATGATTGGACCATTCTCAGTGGTAGCCCATACCAACTCTGGACCCATGAGTGCCGACTCCCCTGGGCATGTCCCTCATTGAGGTGATCTACAAGGTCACACATAAAGTGCCTAAAATAGTGTCATTCCAATGGTAGAGTGATAGCTATTCTTGTACGCAAACTCCACCAGATGCAGGTGGTCCTCCCAACCGTGAACAAAATCAAGGACGTAAGCAAAAAAGCATGTCCTCCAAGGTCTGTATAGTCCTCTCAATCAGACCATTAGTCTAGGGATAGAATGTCACATTCAAGCATAAATGAGTATTAAATGCCTCGTGTAATCCCTTCCCCAACTGGGATGTTAAGTGAGAACCACGGTTTGAGAAGACCGTGGAAGGAACCCCATGAAGTCTCATTATCTCTTGGATGTAAAGGCATCCCATGACCTCTACAATTCCCTTCTCCTAGATAGGTGGGATGTGAGAAATCATGGTGAGTTGATCAATGATCACACAGATAGTATCATGTCCCTTTGATGTGCATGGTAATCCCGTCACGAAGTCCATAGATATACCATCCCACTTCCACTCTGTTACCTTAATTGGTTGGGCCAAGTCTCCTGGGAAATGATGCTCAACGATTACTTGATAGCAAGTGAATAATTGGGAAACAATATATTCTATATCATTCTTCATCACTGGACACCAGTACTGATGTTGGAGATCCTGTTACATCTTTCCCACTATCGGATGTACCACCAAATTGGAGTTATGAAACTCCCTCAGAATCTATTCACACAACTCCATTGGAAAAACTATGCATCCTCTGAAAAGGATGATTTGATCCCCTCCTATTGAAAATACATCAAGGGAATATTCTAAGGATAACTGAGCACTTCAGGCCTTGCAGTCTATATCAACAATCCATTCCTCCATAACTCTTTGTAATAGTGGGGGAGTTACAGTCATAGACTGAATTTTAGCTACTCTATCATCATCCATGATGGATATCTGCATCGTGGCTAGCTGCTCTGTCACGTCCCTCAACAGCTGAAAACCAAAATTCCTACTGAGCACGTCATCCACCAAATTTCGCTTCCCAAGATTATAGAATATCTCAAACTCATAGTCATGGAGAAACTCTATCCATCATTGATACCTCAAGTTCTGGTTTTTATGGGAGAAGATAAACCTAATAATTTTTTGGTTGGAGTACACTGTGAACCGCTCATCCATAATAGAGTGCCACCACATCATCAATGAAAAGTCCACTGTTTATAGCTACAGGTCATGGGTTATGTAGTTCTGCTCATTCTGCCTCAACTATCGTGAACCATATCCAATCACTACTCTCTGCTAAATCTAGACATAACCCAGTCCAGTCCCTGATGCATCATAGAAAACTACATACCCAACGCCCTCCAATAGTAGTCTCAAGATAGGGGAACTCGTAATCTACTCCCCAACTCTTATAAATTCTACTGGAACTTCTTTATCGACAATAAGGGTTTCCCCATCCATGTCAAGGATGATAAGGGTTTTGCTACCAAAGAAAATTTTGGCCCAAACCTCTAGTAATATCCATCCAATCCTAAAAAACATTGCACCTCAGTCACACTCCTGAGTGGCTCCCAAGAAATAACATCCACTATCATTTCCAGATCCACTGAAATGCCAGCCTCCGATATAACATGTCCTAGAATTTCAACTTCCCGTATTCAAAAATAACACTTCAAGAGTTTACTATAAATTTTTTGCTCTCAGAGTGTATCTAGGACTATTTGTAGATTCCAAGAGTTCTCCTCCATAGTTTCCAAGTACACCATGATGTCATCAATGAAGATCACTAGGAAATGATCAAGGTAAGGCTTGAAGATACTGTTCATGAGTCCCATGGACACATATAAGAGAATTTTCCATGAAAAAAGGCATAACCAAGATGTCCTAGTGTCCATTACGGAATCTAAAGGATGTAATCGGTAAATCCTCATCCCGTACACGAATACGGTGATAGCCTGAGCTAAGGTCTATCTTCAAGAACTATCTCACTCCATTCAACTTCTCGTAGAGGTCATAAATCTTTGGCAGTGGATACTTGTTCTTCATAGTCACCTAGTTCAAGCATTTTATGACTATGAATAACCTCGATATCCTCTCTTCCGTCTTGGTATACAAAACTGGGGTTTCCCATGGTGAAACTCTAAGTCTCACAAAGCCCTTATTCGTCAAGTCATATAGCTATACTCTCAATTCCAGAAGTTCTGTGGGAGCCATCCGATATGCTGGTGTAGATATCGGTGTTGTATTGGGGTACATATTGATGCATATGTCTACCTTATTATGAGGAGGATGTCCTAGAATATCCTCAATAAGTAATTCTTCATACTCATCCACCACCACATGAATTTGTGGAATTCCCTCATCCACTGCACCGAGGGTGAAGCTTGCCAACTGGTGAGTGATCAACTGCACCTCCTCCGAGCATATCCATCCAAGGCCACAAGATCTCCCTTCTCGTCGGTTAAGTAAATAATAGTCCCTTCCTTGTAGACACACCACACTCTACGCCTAAAACATGAAATCTATGCATGGACAATGTATAACCAGTCCATATCCAATATTACATCATAAGTCCTTGACGCTGTTACTAGGAGATCCTAGATGAATCTCTCTATTACAAGAGTAATCTCAAACTATCAGAACCAGTGTGTAATCATTGAATCCACTCTCATTGGATTCTTTAACAATAAGGATCAATTCTATGACTACCATGGAATCTCGGAGCCTCTAATGAGGCCCATAAAAAGGGAAGAGTGACTAGTTCCTATTTTTATAAGAACATAAGCTAATTTGGATATGACATAGATCATACTTATAATAATATCTAGATCACCATGGTTGTAGGTATACATCAATTGAAGCAGGGCCCTCCCCTATCAACTGGCTCCCTTAGACCATTATAGACCACTAGGGGGTGGATTTGGTAGCACCTCGATCTTTCACTCACCTCATGTTACTTTTCCTTCTCCTCTTCTTCATCCTCCATCCTATGGAACCCCATGCTCGAACATATGCCTATACCTCAACAGTCCCTCGATGGTCTAATGATTGTCAATGTGGAATATTAGTCAATCTTTAGATTTGTGTCCTTGCCCATTGCATGGGAAGAATAATCTACCTTATACTAACTCCCTCTTCTCTGGGATCCCCGCACTAATGACCCTGAGTTTTTGGGTCATCCCTCTGAAATTATTGACCTGATTGGGTCCGCGTGTCTGTTTCCTACTACCCACCACTGATGAATCTTATAGGATGCTCTCTATAATTTGGGCTTGCTCCATCACCCTATCCTGAGTAGGGATGATGTGGGACACGATGGAAACCATGATATCCCAATGAAGTCCTTGCTCAAAGTCTTGAACCATGATGAACGGGTCTCACACCATGTCTATAGAGTATGGATAAAGCTTGGTGAGCCTCACTGATTATGTTTCTATTATCATGCTACCCTCCTATAAATGTGGTAGCTCTTGTATGTGATAGAGTTGTAAAGAAGACTTGCGGGCCGCAGGCTTTGCAGGTATGGGGTGGATGTGGGGTGGGAAGGGACCTAAATATTTTTATCATTTAGCGTGCAGAACAATGGGGGTTGAGCCTGTGTGGGTGTGGGACAATGTGGGTTGAGCCCACGTGAGTGAGGACTAATGCAGGTTAAGCCCACACGGGTGCGGGCTTTCCCTGGGGACTGATTTAAAAAAATATATATTATTTTTACAATATATTTCCCTTTAAATGATTTGTTTTTTAATAAAAAAATCATGGTTAAGCAATAACATTTTGTTTCTCACTGTAATGGTCATATTAATTCCCCATTTATTCACATGTTAATATTAAATAGGCCTATATTTATTCTTTTAATATGATATTATACTATTTATATAGTAATTATTAACCATATTCACTTGGTGTGTCAACCCATCTCTCAAAAAATGGAACTCATCACCCCTACACATGGTTTCAATTCTATAAGTGTTTTTATGATCGTACTATATTTTAGGATGAATTAATTTTTTTATTATTTAATTTTATTTTGTTATTATGAAAATTGGATAGAACCTCTTGAAAACACTAATATCTTCCTCTAAAACTGATCAATACATGGGGATATTTCATTCATTCATAGGTTTAGTTGTTCACATCACCACACAACCCACATTATCTTTCATCACCCACCAGCGATCACTCACCCACATTCTATCACAATAGTTCCCCACCACATCGGGGTTACAACATTCTATAATTATCCCTAAAAAAATTTCCAATCACATCCTTTAAACTATAATTACTATTAATTAATACTTCTCCCCACAATACCTTTATGAATGATTAAATATAAAGCACTAAATGATTATAAAGAATTTTTTTTGTAAATGTGGGTAAACCCACAGGAATCCCATGTGTTTATGCGTGGCGGGGAGGGCTTGAAATTTTTTGTTCAAAAGATATGTGGGCTTTTTCATAAAAAAGTGTGCTGGCTCAAACCCGTGTTGGGTTGGCCTACCCCACCCCGACCTGACTGTTTCACATTACTAGTATGTGCACAATGAAAAAAATCACTGGGAAGAAAACTTACCTAAAGAGGTGCTAAAAATCTCTCTAGGGGATGGTTATCTCATCATGTGTATGAATCACCAATCTCCACCATCTACCTACCAAGACATGAAAAAGGCTCGTAACATGGATTTCCATCTTGTTGAGAGGTGTCCTCACAAGACAGAAGACTCATGTCACCACCTCAAGCCAATCCTCAGCCACCTAGGGTTTAGTCTCACCCCTGAACCTATGAGGTCTCTACATCTAGAACTCATGAAAGGTGATGAGCTTGTCTGTGTCCTCTACCAGTAGTTTCAATAGTAAATACTGATCAATGGGTGGTGGTAAAATAGGTGCACCACTTATTGGGGCCATCTCTAGCTCTGTTCCTCGATTTGACACCTCATCGCTAGGTGGGGTGTCCTCATAGTCATGTATTGAAATCCTAGCTAGCTATCATCATGAAGGTATCAAGAAATAGATCTTGATGTACCATAGTCAATATATTATACTTGGTGTGTTGTCTCAAGAAGGACAAGAGGAAAAATACTCAAAATCCTACATGATACATCTACCATTTATTTCTTACAACCAATGTTTCCATGTACCAAGTCGGAAAGTAGGTGTTTAGGGTTTTGCTGTATGGAAAATTGGCTGTCATCCCAACATAAGTGTCCCTGGTGAGAAAGATGAACTTGAAACACATAGTACTATTTCACATAAACAAAACCATAGAATCCCTGTATTTGAGGTTGAACTAACCACCTATGATACCACTTTTTCTTGACCCATCCCCCAGGGCCCATATCGTGACTACCCCAAACCAGCCTCCCAAAGTCCAAGGGCTAGAGACTAGCATCGAAGACATTATCCAACATGTTATAGGAATTTTACTGATTACATATACGCATTCACACACACACAACCACATACAAAATAACTGGAAATGAAAACATGAATGCCACTAAATAACAAATGAGTAAAGGTACAATATGTAATTCAAATGGTCTAGAATAAAAATCCAAGAAAATAAAATCTAAAAATAAGATATTAAAAAAGATCTTTGTAAGAATTCAGTAGAAAACACCACCTAAAGGGTAGAAAAGGAATGGTTTTCAATTGTTGTGGAAGTATATCCTACCTTTTGTATCTTATAGGGCACCTCCGTGTCTCGGGCCACCAAGGTCTCTGTTAATGATCTTGTCCTCTACACCAATCACAACAAGTGAAGGAAAATCCAGTATATGGTTGAGTAACAATATACTCATTAGGGATTCCAAAACACAAGGGAATGACCTGAAAGGAATGTATACAGAAGGTACCGTCATCTCACTCCTGCACAATCTATGTATAGAAAGAAAGACTATCAGTCATAACAATGAACACCTTGGACTGCTGAGGTAATAAATCATAATGAGTATTGTGGGTATGTTGGGCCACACAGAGATGCTCCCAACTGGGGTTCTTCTAGGCCTCATAGAGCTTCTTCCCACTTAGGCCATCACACTGATGTAATCATCATTTATGAGTACCTTGGGACTTTCAGGTCACACAGAGCCTCTCCCCACCATAGACATGTCGGGTCACACATAGTTGGTTCCCACTTAGGCAATCATACCTAATCCACATAGGGTCTCTTTTAGATGATCCACACAGGGTATCTTGTGTATCAGACTGGTCCGACCTGGTCCGATTGACCCGATCAACACAGCCTGAGGGTCCCATAAGACAATTCCTTGTTCGGCCAACCCAACCCGGTTCAGCCGTGGGTCTAACCTACCAGGTTTCCCCTTGACCCAATTTAATTCGGCCCAGCCCACAACAGGCAGGTCAGTTTCTTCCCAGTGGCTCGGTTTTATTTCGCCAGCCTGGCCCAGAAAAGAGGGTTGACTTGTTCTAGTTTGGGCCCCCCAACGGCCCAGTATGTGCCTCCCTGTCTGACCAGCTTGGCAGGCTGGTCTCCTACAACCTGTATACAAGGAGGGAATCTAGTTCATGGTTCGCCATAACTGACTAAGCTAGCCCCATTCCTTCTACACATAGTCTCGGCTGGACTACATGATGGCACAATGTGGCCCACATGGCATGTGCTGCTCCAGCAATGTAAATATGTTGACTCGTCCTCCTATGATCGCCACCGGCCCTAAACTATTGTCCCTCTTATGTACTTCCATGACCCAAGCCAATCATGAACTCCCCCTAAGCATGTTGTCGTAGTGCGCTGCCACCCACCCAAGGCTGCTTTCAATTTCTATTGTCGTTGTCACCACCTTTGTGGACCACCAAGTTCGCTCCTAGGTTCCTTTCCTCAAACCTCTTTTGCCTCCAGCCTCCTTGGGCTTCCATATTTCTTTCTACAAATTCTTTTCCTCCTTTCCATTGAATCAGATATTCGGTCATAAAGAAAAAACAATAATTCACACAACGGAGGGGCCCGAGCCCTATTCACGTCAGCCCGTAACCTCTACATTAGAGGTTTTGAATCATGGGAAGGGGGAAATTAAGATTCTATACACAAATAAATAAAACTGATCCAATCCCTGAGATAAAACACCATCCCATAAGATCAAGAGACCCGCAGATCAACTTGTTCTTGGGTAGATTCAAATTCATTATTTTGGAGAGATGAAGGGGAAAATAAACTCAAAAGTAACCCTTACCTGGATAGAGTTTGATCAGATGGAATCTTATTTCCGGTGGAAATCCTTCCTTGATGGTTGGAATTCATCGCTCTCCAATCCTGGACCCATTTTTTGAGGGAGACATTATCATAAGAGATTCAATGAAATTTGTCAAGGGAAAGGATTCCTCACCGTCAATTCTCTAGAGGAATTCCCATATTTTTCTTTGTTTCCCCAATCTATTATCCCATTAATAGAGAAATGTGTCATAGAATTTCTGTTAAGAGACATCATTGCATTGTTACACTTTTAAATTTATGAAATATCTTTTTAGTTATTATTCAAATTAATGAGTCATTATGTTGTTTAATTTATGCAATGAAATATTTGTCTCGACACTGCATTGCAGCAAAACAATACATTTTAATAAAATAAAATTTTTAAGTTAATTTTATTTATATTAAAACATCTAAAAAATAAATTTTTCCCTCTACTGATGTCAGTTGATGATAGGTCCATTATTAAGTAATTTCTTCATTCCAGACACAACTATTCTTTTTATTTTCAATATGGGAACCCATTTAGAAGATGAAAAAACCATGCACATGCTCCATTTTAGTTCACAAAAAAACCCAAAAAGTATCTTTTACCCTCGACTCACAACTGTCAAGGTTACACTCTGCCTAATGAAAACATGCCCTCATGAGCTCAATGATACTCTTGGATTTCCAATCCGAGTTCCCATTTAAGAATTATAATTATTTGAAAATAAAATAATTGTTTCTTAATTATTTTATTTACGTCCAAAAAACTAACTTCCACTGTTTTCCCACGTCATCCAATGTTAGGACCTTTCTAGGTAAATACCAACGTTCTGAGTTCAGTAGTGCCCTCAGATTATTTATCTGGGAACTGGTTGAAATGTTAGAAAAACACTGTCATAAATTTTTTTAATAAACCTAAAAAAAGTTCAAAAATACATTCTGACCACTCCGGTCCTTGGAATTACATGCCGTCTCAGAGCATGGTCTCAAAATAATCCCAATTATATTTAAAAAAAGAAATTCATGCAATTTCAGGGTATTACACCACCATACCAATCCTCTACTCTCTACCCATTGCACCATTCATTTAACATGTTGTTCCTACCAAGGGATGATAAAAACTCCCTCCTCCATAGAAGACACTGATGTTGGAAATCTTACCTTGATTCAGGATATTCCGATATGTATAAATTAAAAAAAATTTATTAGTAAAATAGAAATAGTGGATTAGAACTTTTTTAGGAATATGGAGAAAAATAATCAATTATAATGATGTAAATCGATTCATAGATTAATAGATAGATCATATCCCTTGAATCAAACCACTTTTGAGCTGATCTCTCAGGTTCATAACCATCAATGGCTACCATGATAAGATGAATGATCAACATTACATCAACACTAATTGATAACCGATCCACTGATGTAGAAATTGGATATTGCCATGAAAGTTCATTGTAGATTGATTATAGAAGCTTGAAGAGGAATATACAACACTATTCCACTGAGGTCCACCGTGAGATCTTGGACGAAAAATACCCAAAGGTCGAACCCCTTTATCTTTCTTAGTTTTCTTATACATATATAATATAATAATATATAATAATATATAATAATATATAATAAATATTCTTAACAATATATATAATAATAATATATTTATATAATTATATAAATTTATATCTTAAATACACATAATATAATTTATATTAACATAATAAATTTGAAATGATCAGACGTCACAGACGTCTGAGGCCAAATAAATGTTTGAGGATATTGAGCCATAGTCTAGCCACTACCCTTCCTAGATTTTTTTTTCAATTTTGAGCTCAAATCCCAGAATCTCATATGGTAAATTAATTTCCAACTTTTTATATTTCCTTACACCCCACAAATTTCTGGTCGTTTGATAGGATTAGAAATACTATCTCCATGGGATAGTGTGTGATGATCGAAGGCGGTGATCCTGGGAAAATTCAAGGGGATTTATGGGTTACTTCAAGGGATTGGCTATTTTCACTAGAGATCCATTGAATGCTGGCGAGGAGCACATAAAGGAATTCCACATGGTATTCCACTTCATTTTATTTAATGATGTTAGTGAATTTATATATTTTATTTTTTTAAATCAGAGGGGGTATTTTTAATTTTTATATATAGGTAGTAAAAATGGTAGTCTAAGGGTATTCCTAGAGATGGTTAAATCAAAAATATTATTTCTACCTCTTCTTTCTTATTTATTTTTTCTCAGAGTGTTTATTGACTTCTATTTTATGAATACATGTTATTTCTTCTTATTTCCTCATATTTTGTGATCTAAGATATCCAATAATTGAGAGAAAACCTAGGAAAATATTCTAGGATGTGAGGATTACATTCTACCTAGAGATCGAATGTATTTTTAGTAATCATAATCTTCTACACTCTTGGTAAATTTTTACCATGAAGTGAAGAGATGGGACCAAACAATCATCATTCAGAATGCTTTTCCAATTTTTTCTTCCTGAAAAATTATCATATTATTCTACTAAATGATTGACAAAGAATCTAAAGAGTGGTTGTGTTATTTGATGATCTAGTGATGATCACACTTTCACAGAAGTCATTCAGTGAGAATATGATTTAAACTTTTGATTCATTTCACATTTAGAAGACAATTAACATACATAAAGACATTTTGTGAATGATTTCCCACTTATAAAGTAGAGAGATGTTTGTATCAACACATAGACCAAAAATTGATTAATGTTTATTGTGGGAAATTTCATACTGTAGATCACCGATTGGAAGTTGAAGTTCTGATCATACTGGATCTATTTTTCTTCTAAATGACTTCCTTCTCCATTTTCCATCTTATGTTTCTTCTTTCATGTTTTGTGTTAAGTGTTTCTATAGCACATCATTCCCATCGAACATTTTGTTTTTCATCATTTTTTAAAATTGTTTTCTTTTTCTTCTTTCAAAATATTTAAAAACATGTTTTTTCAGTAATTTTAAAATGGAATTTGGAACTAATTCCTTGAGGGAGACCTTTAGATAAGCCTATGTGCTATATATAGGGTTTATAAATGTAAATAGGATTATCCCTGTGCTAATACATATAATATTTTTTTTAATCATTATTGGGTAATCAAAATTTACCTTAATTATTTTTCCAATTTTATTTTAAAAAACTAAACTAATAACTGAAAACAATATAAAACCCATTTAAAAAACATATTTGGGATTGACTAAAAAATCCTTGAAAATTTTGCACTATTATAATACTCTCAGGTGTTGGAGCTTACAAAATCTCTGAATTTATTTTATAATTGAACATAAGGGAGGATGTTAAGGAACCTTATGTGAAGGACATCATAGTTGTTGAATGGTTATTATGTTTTTATGGCTTCCAATTCAACTTAAGAGGATCATAATAGAATGAAAAAACTCTATCAACCAATGTAATATGACTCTCAAAAACTCAAACTTCCAATTTCTGATCATAAAAATCACTTTTAACATAATCTAGAGATGTGAGATTAATATACTGAGAACTATGATAATGGATGGAAGGGAAAAAAGTCTTCAAAATTTAATGATGCTGGAGAACTTTATCATAATCATTTTTCCCTCATGTTCATTATAATTATTTTGATTAAATGAACATATCTAATAATTTTCCTATGATTTAGCATGTTAATACAATATAATAAATCCTATAATTTTTAATTCATCACACAAGTGGTGATTTGTATTTGAAATAAAATGAAGGAGATTGACTACCCCACTCTGGACCCAAACACACTCCTAGGAGATCTGTCTATTGTAGAGGAAGATCAAAATAACCAAATAAATGTATAATTTCATGTAATTAAAAAATATTTGTTTTTATTTTATTATAATTTTGTATTTAGATGATGATGATCTTTTTTCTCCATCTATATGATCTGAAGAGTCAGCCAAAATTCTTTCTTTTATATAGATCTTTGAGAGACCTGCACCTACTGAGAAACTATTGGAACTCCCAATTTTTATTTAAAAATTAATTTTGGGAGTTGATGAGGTGGAATAGGATTTCATGATAGAGTGAATTGGTGTTAAAGAGGGTGAAAATAAAAATTTATTTTTTCAAGTGGTAATTAGAGATTGGACTAAAATTTAAGAAAAATCTCACCCTATTGTTGATTTCTCACAACCTGTGCACCCTCAACCTCAAGATGTAGAATAGGGGAACTACCCTTACATCATATTTTCCCATCCATTACTCTAAAAATAGTCCACTAACAAGTATGGAGACTTTAATGATGTTTAAAAAGTGGTACTCCAATATTTTAAAAGTACAAAACATGGAGTCAATAACAAGTGGTGGTTCTTGGATAAGAAGCCACTTCCACCATTGGACTGGGGTTGATCCAAAGGTTGTCCAACAGTGGATAGTCACACTACAATACTCCTTAGGGGTAATCACAATATTATTCAATTTCATTTCCTCTGCTATTTTGTTAATTATTGTTTTTAATTTGGGTTATTTTTCATATAAGATAATAATAAGTAAAAAATTCCACCTGTAAATGAGTCAAGACCAATGGGATTAACACACTGACGTTTACATGATCAAAACCCACCATCTCAAACCTAGATCAATTTCAATTTGAGAATTAATTATTGAATTCTAAAGGAATTTTTTTACATATTTATGGACTATAACTGTGTAGATAATAATCATTTCAATGAAAATATGGTGTCTTCATTTCGATGAACATATAAATGAGAAGAATATTCATCAGGGGAGTGTTTTTTTAATTTTTTGATTTTAATTTTTTTCAAATTTTATACTACCATGTGTTTGGTAAAACCCCTTGATTTTACTTTTTAAAACATTGAATCTATTTTCTTAAATTAGGTACTTAGCATTCTATAATCTGGAGTGTTGAAAAATTAAGTTAAACATAATGTCAAAATCTATCTAGTTCCCCATAAATGTTTTTAATGTATTTTTGTGCTATCTCATTATTTACCATGATTCTATTTGAACTGAATTTATTTTTTTCTATTTATAAAATTTGAAATCATGAACTATTCTAAAAAAATTATTTATATTACATTGGTTTCATGTTGGGATCATTTGTATATGTTTTTTTTGTATTCATTTTATTGTCGAAAAAAGATCATTGAATTTCTTTTCCACCCCATAATATAACACCTTTTATGTGTTGTATTATTAACTCTGTGTGAGTCAAACTATTTTAATTGTTTCTCCCACTTTGAGATTCAATAATGATGACATTGTTGAGTTTTAATTCTGGGGGAGTGGATCTTAATTGAGCCAAATTTCACATTAATTTATTACATATCCAATATTGTAATTTTTTTTTCAACATTACTACCTACCATGGATCAAATTAGATGTTTGGGAATAAAATTAATTTTTTTTAATTAGATAAAATTTCTTCATGTCTCTATGTTATATAGAAACAAATAAAAAGGCATAAAAACTTAATGTTTCATACCAATAAAATATTTCATACTTATTTTAAGCGTTTATAATGGTTCTAAATTTATTATAAATGTGTTATTATGGAGTCATATCATTAATTTTGTTCTATAGAAATTCTTTTTGAAAACTAGAAAGGGAAGTGTGATAGGTTAGATTTGAGTGGATTTGGAAATATAACTTATGGTAACTAGAAGTTTAAACTTTATCCTAATAATGTAGACATGGTAAAATTGAAAAATTTAGGGATTGAAGTCAATAAATATTAATATAAATATTTTTAATCTGGAGTAAAATAGGAAATTGGGATCCCATGGAATGTCTTGGATAAAATGGCCCAGGTTCTTTTTTTTTAATTAAATAAAATATATACTCAATAAGCGCTTTTCATTTTTCTTTTCATAAGAAAATTTTCTGGGAATATTCAAATAATGGGTCTTGTAAAAAAATGGGTTAATTTAGATAAGGGTAATATTTAACCCAAATGAATAATGATACAATTTATTTGTAATACTTTTTTAGAATTATATCAATAAAGTGGGAAGTTCAATGAAGGGTTTTAAGGACTTGTGAGAGAGTGAAAGCCTGTATTTTCTCTTCTTATAAATTCAATTAAAGTAAAATATCACTAGAAAGCACACATATAATAGGAATTTGAATATATATTGAAGTTGAGAAGTGATTTTTAATCACATATGAGGCATGAAAATTTCAATAAATTTAGGGATTAATGATTTTCTTTAATTCGGGATTATGCAATTGAACCGATCTGGATATTCATCATTGATTTTGGAGTGCTTTAGATCTTATATAGGATATTATCATATAATAGACTTTGTGAATAAATAAAATTCATTGAATTTTTCATTAATGAAATTGAATTAGTGTGGGAAAATTTGTTGTTGCTATTATTTCATTTCATTTTTCCACATCATTTGTATAAATTAATTTTTATAACAAATTTAGGGTTTTTACTTTAAATTGTACTACTATTGTTAATTTTGCACCTAAATATTAATTCATATAATTTTTTTAAATATATGTTTTTTGTTGTTTATTTTAGCTATTATCATAATATTAATTTAATATGTAATTATATTCTGTCCCATCATTTTTTATTATTATTTAAATTAAATTATGTACATACATTATTAATATTAATTTTATGTTTTAAAATCATTATTTAATTTGTTTCAATTGATATTTTCAAAATATAAATTTTATATCATAAATTTTATTCTTAATTTTTTAATTAATTAATTATTTTTAATTCAAAATATTAAATTTTTAATGATTTTTCTAATTTAATTTTGTTTAAGTATAAATTAACACATTTATTTCTTATATCACTGTTTCTATAATTATTTAATATTCATGTGTTTTATTTGAATTTGATTGTTTATTTATTTATTTTTCTCTAATATTTTTTTAATTAATGATATTATATATTTATTTAAATTCTAGGAAAAGTCCACACATTCATTACACTGACCATTCTATGTTACTGTGCAAGATAAAGTGTTATGGTTATTGTATTGACTGCAACGGGAACCATTGGCCTACCTTGAGAGCATCCCCTACCAAACATACCTACTTCACTACCCCCTCAAGGCCAAAAAAATGATTGTGTGTAACCATACATTGATGTTTTATCATTATTACCCTGCATGTCATGAAATCCAAACCTCTACCCTATCATTTGTTTTCGGTCCACCCACCGTACCTTGCCTTCAACTTACTTTTCTTGCCAACAGATGACAACAAATCCTCTCTACATATAATACACCAACGATGGGATTCTTTCAACGATTCAAGATAATGTGATATAGAGAAATTCTAGAAAACATTCACTATAAAACCACAACATAAGATTCAATCCTTTTTTAAGATAGTGAAATAGAATAAAATTTTGGTGAAGGAAAATGATTCAGAGAAGAAAAGATAGATTAGTTTCCTTGAGGAAAACCCGTACTAATCCAATATCACCTTTCAATAACCATCAAAGAAAATAATGTGAAGCCAACCGCTAAGCTTCAATACAATGTTGATCAAAACCTAATCTGTTGATGATAAAATGAGACACTACTTTGAAGCTTACTGTAAATCTGTGTTTGAGGTCTGAAGAGGAAAATGTCATGCTGTCACATTGAGCACTACACCATGATCCTAAATAGACGATACCCAAACCTACAATGAACAAATCTAGTCCTACCTTAGGATGTTAAACGATGCCTCTCTACCATTGTGAATATTTCCTCAGTAGATATCATAGTTGTCGAAGCTTCCATTATAGAAGACATGATCTTTGGGGATAAATCCTTTGAGGAAACTCGAGTTCTGAACCCCATTTATCTTTCGCAATTTTCTCATATATATACATAATATACTAATAATAGTAATCTATAATTAATAATAATAAATATACACACATATATATAATAATATCAAGTACATAATTATTTAAATGTATATATTAAATATTAATAACATAATTTATATTTACAAACCATATTAAATTTTCTTTGACGTCATTCACGTTTGATCCCAATAAAGGTTTAAAGAAATTAGGCTATGGGATGGGAACTTCCTAAGACCAAAAAATCTATTCCAAGTCTGGGACTACATCCTAGAATCTAATATGGGAAATTAATTTCTAATTTTAGATAATTCCATACACTTTGTATGTTTTTGATTGTCTGATAAGATTAGGAAACGTATTCACAAGAGATAGTGGTTAGTGATAAATGTCAATGATTATGGAAAAATTCAATGGGATTCATGGGTTGTTGCAAGATATTTAACATTTTCACTGGAGTTCCACTAAAAGTTGGTCATGAGGACCTGGAGGAATTACATGTAGAATTAAACATACAATTATTTTCATATTTCACTGCATTTATAATTTGTTTTTGTTTTTTCTAATAAGAGGGGGGTGGGGGCTTCTCCTATGTTTGATGGAGGCCTTAGTCGGAGATGTCGAAAGGGATTCTTAGAGATGGTACCATCTGATTTTTATGACATTCCATTTTTATTAAATTTTCTTCATAATGTTTTTCAATATTATATTTTATTAATACATATTTCATTGTTCTTATTTCCTCATGTGTTGTGATATTGAATATATATTATTTAAGGGATAACTCATAGACTATTTCTAGGATTTCAAGCTCTAATTCTATAAACAAATCGAATATATATTCAATAGTTGTCATCTTCTACACTCTTGGTAAATTTTGAGCATAAAGTGAGGATATGGTATCATATACTCATTAATATGAACGATTTTCAACTTTTTTCATCCTGATACTTTCCCATTTTCTTCTTCAAGAATATTGAAACTGAATAAAATGAGAAGTTCTGTGAGTTTATGATCTTGTGAATATCACTTTTTCATATAATAAATTTTGTGAGAATTTGATTTAAACATGTCTTTAATTTCACATTTGAGAGAGAATTAATGTACATGAAGACATTCTATGAATGATTTTTCACTTTCTAAGGAGAGAGTGATATTTGAATTGAGAAATTAAATGAACTTTGAGTAAGGCTGATTTCTAGTGGATTCATCCTATAGATTAGTGATAAGAATGGTATGAGTCGATCATTATGGAGCTGGTTTTCTTCTATATCACATCGTTCTACATTTTTACACTTTTTTCCATCATTTGTTGTTTTATGATGAGTGTTTTATTCCTAATTTTTCCCTTCTTCCACCATGTTTTCCATCACTATTTCATGATTTTTTCATTTACCAAATTCAAAATATTTATAAAGAAAATATGTTTGGGAATATCATAAGGTAATTCAACACTACTTCCTTGAGAGAGACCCCAAGGATAAACACTATTCTATATATAGAGTTTATAAATATTAAAATGTACCTACTCATGACAACAGAACATGTCAGGTGTGAATTCATAATGGATTTTTTCTATATAGATGATGTTGTTTTAATTTATGATATGAATTTTTTATGTGATCATGGATTTTTCTTGTCTTGTGTGAAATGGAGGATTTTTTTAAAATTATTTTAGATTAAAATGATATTTTGGTCTTAGTTATAAAATATTATTGGTTTTTAGATGTTTTTTTAAATGCTTGATATTTTGATGAAATTGGGAATGTTTTTGTGTTTTTAATGGTACTGATGGTTTAAAATGGTATGTGGTTTAGAAACATTTTAAATATTGGAGCTTAAAGATTTTTTTGAAATTGGGGTAATATTTTGGTTTTTTTCCAAATATGAATATTATATTTTAAGGGGTTTTTGTGATTTTAAAAGAATATACAACAGTATAAAATAATATTTGGATAATATTTTATTAAGTAATTGGAATTTAAATTTTTAATAACAAGGAGAAGTGATTTTTAGTTATAAAAAATTATTTTGGTAGTATTATTAAATGTTGATTTCAAGTATTTGTTTTTTTCATATATGTAAATGATGTTTCATGTTTAATTAATTTATTTATTTTTGATTTTTCGCCATGTTATGGTGAGACAACTTGGTTTGATATATGGGACATAAATCGCTTAAAAAATATTAAATGTTATTTTGTTCATTCCTCCCAATAAAGACTTTAAAAACTATTCATGTTTTGTTTCAAGGAATGAAACATATGGTGGTTTCTATGATCACTTAGATGTGATTTGTAACTGTTTTTGGTAGCCCTAACAAGACTTAAGATCTAGTTGAATGGTTTGGTTATTTATTTTTCATGTATCCTAATTGAAAATCCTAGAACCAATGTGTTCCTTTTTGAGATATTAGGGCCTCCAGGGTAAGTGTCATGGGTGTGATCATGGTTGGGTTGATCCATTTTTTACATCATTTTTTGGATTTTTATTTGGATAGATATTTTAAGGTATTTCTTATCTGGATGTGTTTGAGTAGTTACATTTTTTATGCTTGATATATCTTAGTTTATCTCATGGGTTCTCTTGTATCAGGAGTTTTTTTGTGACTCTATCATGCTCCATATAGTTTTTTTTCTTGTGGATTTTCTTTTAGATTTTTTTTTCAGGGTGTTGGTCATGGTTCTTTTTTGGGTGGTGACTAGTTCTATTGCGGCCCTTTGTTTCTATGTTATGAAGAATTATTTTTAGTGGATAGATCCTGGAAACCATAGGTGAGTTCTTAGCGGTCTAAAAAAACTATGGTTTTATTTCACTCTATTTAGAGTTGAATTGAATATGTTTGATGAACCATGTGTGGATTTACATTAATGAGGTTTCATGTTACCCTTTTTTCATGTTTCTTAACCAAGGGTGAGATCCTACTATGTTTTTATAGATGTTTCTGGTTTGGAGAATCTTCTTCCCTAGTTTTCAAGAGATGATGTTTTGGTTTGGACATGTAAATTTATTTTAGAGTATCAATTTTTGATTGGTTACTTTCATATTTATTTTTTTAATGTTTATTTGATTTTAGTTTTAATTAATTGAGTAATTTTGGTTTCTTTGGGTGTTTGGGGGAAGTTTTTTCTACATGGTGGTGTGTCCCATAGAGGTAATGTGCCAATTTGACACACTATTTTAGGTGAATTCAAAATGGTTGGAAGAGTCAACCATTCATATCATTAATTAGATATTATGTATCATATTATTGAATTTTTTTCCATTTTTATATATTTTGTGTTTCCTGATGAGGTGTCCCATTGGAAGTTCACTCTTCTTGTGGCCTTCTGGCATCTCATCCCTCCCACCTCTTTCTTGGGTTTTATAATTTTAATACTTTGTTGTCTTACATCTATTACCAATATAATTATGTTAGAATAAATCAAAATTGTGGGGGGATTAAAAACACCTTGTGTTATAATTATTATTATTTAATTATTTAGTTTTTGGTTGTTTTATTTTTTATTAATTTTTAGTTGGGAATCAAAAAAATTAATATTCTTTTTTGGGGTCACATAGGTTTCAAATGATTATGAGTTACCAAGTGAAAATCATGTATTTTGGTCTAAAAATTTATAGTTTCATTTTGAATTATTATTACAACCATTTAGTGTCCTAGGGGAAACTATGTTATATTATTTGGATGTTCATGTAACCTCTACATGTTTTCTATACAGTTTACTAAATTGTGTAAATAAACCATGTGGGTACCTAGTTTTTAATAGTTTTGAAATTTCCAAGTTTACCCTAACTAAATTAAAATCCTAAAATACCTATTTTCTTCCCACCATCCATTTGTGACACACCATCTCTTGCCACACCTCAGTGTGCCTCCAATCCAATGATTTTATCATTTTTCTTTGGAGTATCGATGTGTTTCCATAGATATTTAGGAACAAATATCTGAGGTAAGGTATCTTCTTCCCTCTCTTATTTATCTCCTCATGGTTTCTCCTCCCTCATCACTATACCCATTTTGGATAAAACCTAGGGTGTTATTCTGAAACTTCTTTCAAAACCTTTACATATTGGTCTTTTGATGTCTTGTTCACATTCCATTCACCCCATATTTAATGTTTCAAACCATTAACTTGTGTTTTGAGGTAGTCTTGACAATTAAATAACTTTTAATTCAATATTCATTGATTTTTGAGTTTTATCGTTTTATTAATTTATAAAAGATAGTGTTTTGTGTGTTTGTATTAATATTAAGATGAAAACATGGTTTTATCTAGTTTCCAATAAATGTAAAATACTTATCCTATTTTAATGGATGATTCAAATTTTATTTCACTTTGTATTAACACCAAGTGTTTACTATATTTAACCCTTTTTTCTTTATTTTTTTTTGAGTTTTCTGAATTTTTCCTTGTCATTTATGTTGAATTTAAAAAGGTTTTACATATACATTAAGGGTTTTCTTGATTTTAAGTAGTGCATTTTAATCGATTGTAGTTTTTAATGATCTTTTAGTATTTCAATGTGATTTCTCAAAGGTCTTACGTGGTATTTCTAGTGATACAGTAAATTACAAGTATTTTTAAATTGTTATTACAATTTTTCTAAATAAAATGTGAGGTTTAAACATTTATTGCCCATTTTTGGGTCATGAAATAAATTCTAGGATGGTGATTTTGACCCTTGATGTTTTTAATAGATGTGGGTTTATTTCATAAATTAATTTCCAATTAGTGTTCAATTTGATTCTTTAGAAAATTGTTTCGATATGATTTTAAGATTGAATCTTAATTAACATTTTTATAATGTATTATTTTAAATTTATTTCTGTATCATTGAAGGATATGAATTGTAACCCTTTGTCCTTTTAGGTGAAATTCCAATTCACCACATTAAATGATTTTAAAATAGCATGGGTTTGTGAGACCCTTTTTATTCCCCTTTTGTTTTTAGTCCCATTTTTCAGGATTATTTATTATTATATGATGTTTATTACTCCCTTCTTGAGATGTGATTTATTTATTTTATAGTTTTATGATTGTAAATAATGGGTTTTTCATGTGGTGGAATTGTAGGTGAGGTGAGATCTATTTTCTTATGTATCATAATACTTGTGAATCCCACTAAATGTTATTATGACCACCTCTACTTTTTTTGTTCATGGGATCCTAGGTAATGATGTGGGAGAGATTTAGTTATGTTCTACTAGTTAGTTTAAACTCTAACTTGTAAATCCTAGTTATTTGGATTTATCGAGCTATTTGAGTTCCCTAGTGAGGCTTATGTGGGTAAAATGTGGTAGCTAGGTTGTTTCTTTTATGATATAACATATACCGACAGTTGGCCAAGTTATTTTGGAAATGTTTTGGATCATTTCCCTATTGAACCCATGATGTGGATTGTGACATGTATCTCTTGGTATTTTATGTAGGGTATTCTCCTGTTTCTCTACTGTAATCCCTTATGATTTCATTATTTTAGGAACCATAATTTTATTGCATCATTCTTACTTCCTTATTTAGTGGTGATGGTATTTTTATTTTTCGTTCACCCCTGTTTTGGTGTGATTTTAAAATAAATTTCTATGTTGGTTTAATAAATGGTTGGATTATTTTATCTAAATGGTTTTCAATGATGTTCGGAAAATGATTTTGGATTAATTTCATTCAAATAATATTTTAAATATGGATTTTTGAATTGGTGTTTTTATTCAATGATGTCATAATCTAGTAGAATTATTTTGATATTATTTTTTCATTTAAAGAACCAAAAAGGACTGTTTATAAAATTGTTATGGACTGGATGTTGGTTTTTAATGAACATATGTTTTAAAAACAACATTCATTTATATTTTAAACTAGATTTAAAATGGATATTTAATTAAAGGTTTAGCTTGTGGAAATACGAATGGTGGCCTACTGAGCTTTTTTTTATCATGCCTATTATTATAATCATGTTTTAGGTTTCTTTTAACTCTTTATTTCCCATGGGGTATATATAAAACTGTGATTAGTTGTTAGGACTTGATCATCCAATAAAATTTTAGTTATTTATTTTTGTTTTATTTGGTTTCCTTTTTACTGAAAAAATCTGATACCCCTATTTATAAATTTTTTCATTAATCTGTGCTGCATTATATATGTATTGATTGGATGTTCAAGATGATGACTATTTTGTTTGAGGGATTTTGAGGGGAGATAAGGTACTCAATTTTTCTTTTGATTAAATTATTTAAATATTTTTTATTTCTCTTATCTGATTAAAAATGAAGCTATGACATAAAAACATTTCATGCCTATTTTCATGCTATTTTTCAACTCTTATGTAATATTGACCACTTCTAATGATGTATAATTTGATTCTCAGATACTAGATTCCTACCTTTTGGGAATTAAGAATTATATTCGATATAGTGGCATCCTCTGTCAGGTTTCGTTTGATGTGTATCTTTGGGCTTGTTCATTCACTCTAGATGAAGATATTTCTAGTAGTTGATGAGCTTTCTTGTTGTACCACCTATATGAGAGTCATCTGAGATAGACATATTGGATGAGGAAATTTGGTTAAGATGCACCCTAGGTACATGTATATGTTATCTTTTCACCTGGATATAACAAGATTAGTGTTTTGGATTAACTTCCCAATTACCAATGGAGAACTTGTAAATCTTATTATTATATACCCTAATGTTTTATTATATTTTTTGGTGGAGATCAGGTTGTGTAAGAATCAATGGAAAAGTATGATTCATAGATTATTACCCATGATCACAACCCTTATATTCATTTTGAAATAGTGTATAGTATTTATAACTTGAGTTGTGGTATAATACACATATTAGACATTATTCTGGATGTGATAAACCATACCAAATTCCACCTCATTGTTTAGGGAATTTTGGATAACTTTTCATAACTTGGTGATAACTCTCAGATATCAAACAGATACAATAAAAAATGATACTCCCTAAAACCCCACTACTTTTATGATGAACATCCTTGCAATTTGATCGAGTGAGAAGTCATCTTGAGTTAAAATAAATCAAGTAATATTTTAAGACGATCCAAAACAATCCATATAACATTATTTATTTTTAATGTATCCAAAAGTGTAGTGAAAAGGTCCATAGTGATGTTTTTCCATTTTCATATAGGTATGGGTAATGGTCGCATCATCCCCTTAGACCTTTGTATTTAAGACTACAATTTCTAAAACACTATGCACTTTGATATATATTCAATAATCTCATTCTTCAAATTATCCCAGTAATAGTTATCTTCGAGATCTAGATACATCATTGTTAACCCTGGGTGGGTGGAGGAGGTCGATCTATGTGCATCAATCATAATATCTATTTTAATCTCAATATTTGATCATATAATTATTCATGAACCAAATATTACAACACATTCCTCATCAATTTTTAACTATAAGGATTTCCCATTTTTGATATCTTCTAACTTATACTGATTTTTCATATCATCTCTTTGAGAATACATTATCTTCTCTAAATGGGATGGATGAAGAATCATATGAGGAAGGAATGATGGTGTTACTTCCTTTAAGATTCGAATGTTCATCATTTTAAATGATAAGAAGATTTTATGCTTCTTAATTCTTATCATTGATAATTTGGCATCATCCTTTCTACTTAGAGTATATACCACATTTTTTGATTTAATAAGATTGTAGTGGATTGATAAGTCATAATTCGTGATGGGATATAACCGTCTTCACTAGAAAATATTAATTTACTTCTGTGTAAATATATATTTGTGTCTCCTGTGATCAGTATATATCTCACACTTCTCCCTATAGAGATTATTTCACTTGATTTTAAATTTGAATATCATACCTTCCAAATCCATATAATTTGTGGCATAATTTTGATCATAAAATTTTAGTAGCCTTGAGGAATAGGCTATCACATTATAATTTTTCATCAGTATAGAGCCTAAGAACTTCTTTGATGCATCATTTTATACCATGAAGAGATACCCCACTTGTAGGTAGTGCAAGAATTAGTGTAGTGAAGATCATCTTTTTCAACTCCTTGAAGTAGACTCCACATTCATTATTCCTAAAAAAACATTACTCATTTATGATTTATCTTGGATAGTGGGTTTTATAATAACTATAAAATCCTCAAAAATCATCATTAATACCCAGATAGACTAAAGAGACTATGGATATAAATTAAAGATGTTGTTCTGGGCCACTCCTCAATTTCCATTATCATATAAGGGTCCACAGATATCCCTTTTCTGGTTATAACATAATACAAGAAATATACTTCCAACATCCAGAACTCAGACTTACTATACTTTTCATATATTTTCTCCCTTTTTAGAGTCTTTATCATAGTATTGAAATTGTCTCCATGCTCCTCCTTAATCTTGGATTATATCACAATATTTTCAATAAATACCACAGGAGATTATTCAATGTAATCCACAAAGACTCTGTTTATAAAGTCCATGAAAAGTGATGGAGCATTAGCGAGTCTTATATGCGTAACTATGAACT
Source organism: Viscum album (assembly GCA_963277665.1). NCBI lineage: Eukaryota > Viridiplantae > Streptophyta > Magnoliopsida > Santalales > Viscaceae > Viscum > Viscum album. Next base: position 1,016,393,430 of record OY728141.1, on the reverse strand, counting down.
TATAGTGTATATAACATGTTAAAAAGTAGTTTTTTGAATATCTTCCCTCATCCCATTTAATTGGTGACATCCAGACCGAATTTCCACATTAGAGAAATACTTGGACACATATAGTCGATTGTAAAATTAATATATCCATGGAAGGTGATACTTTTTATTTATCATGATTTTTAAGCTCATGATAATCAATGAATAAGCACGTTGATCCAACTATCTTCTTGGTGAAGATAATTGATGAAACACATAGTGAAACACTACAGTGTATGAAACCCTTGTCCATATTCTCTTTTAACTACTTCGGTTCATCCTAGTTAATAGTGTCTATCCTATTTGATTATTTTATATGGGAATAGATCTAGTTATAGGTTTTATTGAGAAAAGAAACACTCTGTCATAAGGAAGACTTTGAATTATTCATGGAACTCATCAGTGTAGTACCTCACAATGGGAAAGACATCAAACATGATTATCTCCTTTATCTCAACCATTTAAGCTAAATATGATTTATTATAATAAAATAGTATCCATTACTAAGAAATAAATTCAAAACGATACCCCTCCTTCTTATATTTTTTATAATTGGAGGATTCTTTGTGATGTGTAGAGTGATCACCCTTTCCCAATAGTTGATGTTAGATTTATATAATTATATCCAATCCATGCACAATATAACATCAAACCCTAGAAATAGAAGTAATAAATTATTTTATTTAAGGTTTATTCCACATTAATTTACTAGGGAGGAGTTAAATATATTAATTTTAAAAATTTCCCCATTGACTATTCTCATGGATAACTCATCCTCCATATTTTGAGGTGGTTTTTGAATTGTTCCACTAATCATTAAAGGTATGAAAAAAATCTTTAGTACCATATTCGAAAAGTAAATTTTTTATTCTATAGTAAATTACCGACATACTTTTAACCATATCATTGTTAGGATCCATCTCAGCAGTATTGGTACCATATTTCCTTCCTTTCTACATTGGAGGTTGTTATCATTGATTATCTCTAATAACCCTTGTCTTAGGGAATTGGATCACATAATTTATTTGTTTATTGATGTTTAAACACTGTATTATAGGTTGATTGTTTATTTTAACTTTCATTTCATGTTCCACAATAATGGTATACTTTATATCTCTTCATTACCGATTATCTTAATGACCCACATTTCCATATTTAAATCATCTCATAGTTCCCTTTAGAAAGATCCCATGATGATTCATCTAAATATTTTGACACGTGTGTTGTTAGGTTTTTTTCACAATGGAATGTATCTATTGATACTTTCATTTCAAAAATAATTTTCAAATATTTATCTCTAAGACAACAGGTCCATTGAGAGTCTCTAATCTTCATCCCAACATTAAGGTCACAATGCACAATCTCAATATAGTTATGAAAGTCTTGAATCTCCAAATATTTTCCTAGATGCGAATTTATCCCACTAATGAAGTGATCCATCATGATTTTGGTGTTCATGAAAAATCTATAGTAATATCTTCAATGAATTGTAAATTATTCCTCAAATTACCCAATAGATCCATCTTCCCTTTTCTTAAGTCTGAGGAACTATCTCTCTATCTTAAGATTGAGTGTTCAGGGAAAATATTTGTTATAAAATATTTTCTTCAACCCTTCCATAACATAGAATCAATTTACTATTTATAATTCATGTTCTTGATTAGTTTCCACCACTAATCAGCTTCCCCATCAAAATGATAAACTAAAAAAAATTTATCTTCTTCTGAGCATTAAAAGAATATAGATATTTTCTCAATGAAGTTATTACATTGTTTTGTGATGAGGGGATGATAAGATCCAATAAAGGTAGGAAGAGTTTTTCATATAAATGATTTCACTACAACTTGATAATTATTTGGATAATGAGGGAGATTCCCATGATTCGTGTTATTGTTTATAATATAAGAATGATGAACCGATAGAATCATAATGTTCAGAGATCCCATTCCCATCAGTTTTGAAATATCATTAGGGAAATAATCACATTTCCTATCACATTAATTGTTATCATAGGTTATCTTATTTACCTCTATTAACTAAAAAAGGGAAAATAAAATTAGGGGGATTGAATACATATCTATTGATTATAAAAAATAAAAACTATGAGAATATAAGGATAAAATTATAAATGAAAAGTATATCCAAAATTCTAATTCCTTAGGTTTCAATCTAAGTTCTCCATGGTGATATAATTATCCACAGGGTTATTAATAAATTTATTTAGTCCCAGTATAAAAAACCAATAGTCTATCATATGATACCAAATATAGATACCCAATCCTTTTACACATATTATTGATCAGTTTTAATCATAATTATCCATGAAATAAAAACAAAGGACCCCAAAGTCTAATGTCATTGGAAGAATAAGAGAATAATTAGATGAAATGAAATTTTATTTAATTTTTTTATTAATACCAATAGTGAGATCCTAACCCCCTTTGAGCTTCTGTAACTATATACGATAACCTAGGAAATACACAGACAAAAGGGATGAGATAAAACGCCTGATTAGGGAATAAATAATGAATTAGAACATGGAACATGATTCAGAAGTCATAACATGATAACATAAAATTCATGGATCATGAATAAACATATAGATCCATAAAATATAGAACATGGAATCATATGATCATGGAAATATAGGAATGTGGTAGAAATATATAGCAAGATATAAAAACGATTCAAGGATAATTTCAACGACAATATCATAGGGTGTATAGATTCCTATAATGGATTTGGTTTACTCCCTTGTCCCATACATAATGTATCATGAGAAAAAAAAACAAAAAATTATAGCTATATCTAGGGACATCCATCAGAACATGTATATACATATCAGTGCCACATAAATAAATCAAATATATGGAACAAATATTAGGGTTACCCAAGGAAGGAAATTAGTTTTATAATCATTTCATAGGGAATAAAAGAATGGAATATCATATTGGTATCCATGATATATAAGATTTAAACCATTCCTGGAAATTAATAAAGTATATATAAAAAAATATCATCAATAATGATGTCCATGTGAGGTGACAACATTAAAAATAGTGGTTAGGTGACTTTTGAAACATGTCACTTTAGTATAGATTTAGAGAAAATAATGAAATGAATTTAAGGAGGGTAATGCATAATTATTTCAATAAATTCATGACTGAAATAAAATGGGTTTTCTAGATAATGTGAGTGATTTTATAAAATTTTGGTGGATTAAAACATTTTATTGAGTGTACGTGAAAATGGGTAATAAACTGAGAAGTTCCATTTAATTGGGTATTTTTATCAAAGGGAATTTAGAATGTAATGATATAAAACACGTATTTACCATACATAAAATATGAATTGAGATATATAAATATAAATATATATATATTTGGAACATATATAAAAAATATGGTAGAATTATATAATAATAAGTAAGAGATAAATTGAGTCAATGAGATATAAAGCATTACCAAAAGGAAATATGGGGGTTTAGAGAGATCCCTTACCTTATGTCTAAATGCATTTTTCAAATTCACTCAATGTATTGGTTAATAAAATTAGATTTATTAATTATTTAATTAAGATCATATTCCACTTATATTTTATTTATTATAATTTTATTAAGTTCATATATGGCCATTTTGATGAGTTATAATGTTCAATTTTAGTGTTTTGGTAGCACCAATTTCATGGTTTCATGGATGGTTTACTTGTATATAATTATTGATGTTCTTTTCAAATATAAATAAAACTCTAGAAGTGAAATAAAATGGTATTCTTCAACTTATATAATATTAAATGGTCAAATATATCATTTTTTCGGTCACTTTTGTTAGGTATAAAGTAATACTTTTTACATTTTTATTTTTTGAGTTTTGGAAATCAAAAAAGTTTCTTAAAACATGTTCACTAAAGTTTCATGTCCCAAGAGATTTAAAATGTTTTATTATAAATTTATTCTAAACAATACTTATAAACAACTAAAATTTATTAAAAATATGAACTTATTATTCTTCATTATGATAATATTAATGAGTTTTTATATGATTAATCATAGTCAAATTTATCAGACCAGAAGTTAAACATTAGTCATGTGTATCATACTGAATTTTTTTTTGTGAAAATGGGGCTGATATTGTTAATGATGCAATCATACTAACACTCATAAAGATAATCACATTGATACTATTAATAAAATCCATCAGACTGACTAAATTTTAAATTCAAAACACAAATACATGTTTATAATGTAAGGGTTATTTATAACAACATAATGGGGTTAATCAATATAAAATTTGACATTCGGTTATATATGTCTTGTCAAGAACTAGATTTCTGAGGACATTGAAAAAATCTCAAAAATATGATCGTTTGAATGATTCATACAAATACCAAGTCATTTTAAGATTTTAGAGTAGCTTGATCGCTTGCTTATGAATGGAGATCTACATGAACATATTGTTCCATGTCAATATTTATCTTTAGTAAATTAACATTATATAGAATCCTCATAAGGGTTTTTTTCTAAATAAATTTTGTTGTTGTAACTTGCATGTGATCATTGTTACCAATGAGGGATTTTGAGGATGGCAAAGCAGTGGATCTGATTCATCAGATTGAGGTCTTCTATGGCTACAAAGAAAGAACTTATCATCATATCAACGAACTATGAGGATAGGAAGATAGAGTAAATCCGATCATCGTATCAAGGTATTTCATAGTATTGAAGGACATAATTTACTGTAAGTATAAAATAGAGGATACCATTATTCAGGTTTATTAACTACCTTACTCTTAATATTAAAACTGTTTAACACTTTTAAATAGCATGTAATTCATTATTACATTTGTAATCTATTGTATTACTTGTTGTTTATATGTTTTTTAATTCTTCTAAAAAATAAATAGAAAGCGATTCATCGTTTTCATATTTGTATTATGTTTGTTTTATCATGTTAAATCTTATTATGATTATCACATTATAATGAATTGGATACATTATGATTTTTATTTTTAATATGATAAAATCTAAATAATTTCGGGATTTTATTTTTTGACAATGTTTTTGGGTTGAGTCCAAATATAATAACTATACATTAATAGGATCAAGTTTTAATTTTTTTAAACTTCTTAAACGGAATTTTTTATACTAAAATTAACCTCTATTGTACATATAGTAGTCATAAGATAATTTTTATGATCCTATAATTGGTATCATAGTTGGTTTCTATTGCATATACTTTAATGAGTTTTTACTTTCTTTACATGTTTCATGTTGTTCAAGATTTATTATAAAAGTTTTGTTTATAAAACTTTGTTACACTAACATGTATTCATGGAAAATATTTTCTATTATTTTTAAATAAGGAATGTCTTAATATTTTATCTATAAAAAATCAATATCGGAATACACCACCAATAATTGATGGTGCTGATTAAGAGTATTGGAGAGATACGAGGAAACATTTTCTTATCAACACAGGAGTTGAAAATTTATTTATGCTTATTGGATACTGTAACATTCCTGATAAGGAATTTTCTACTTTTTCACATCAAGAAAAATAATATTATATGTTAAATTATAGTGTAAGGAATACATTTTTACGTTCAATGATAATAATTATTTACTGTCAGATATCTTCTTATGAAGCAGCATATAGTATTTAGAAAAATATTGAAGTCACACACTTTGGTAAGTCTAATGCTTTTGAACCTAGAATAGCAATACATAAACTATAATATCATGATTTTTATTTTATTACAAGAGAAGTATTTGTAAATATAGGACAAATGTTCATGAATATTATGATTAGTTTAAAATCTATTGGTGAGAAAGGCCTTTATGATTAAATTTTTGTGGAAAATATTATTGATCTTATGCCCAATGATTGAGAATCTGAAAATGAATCTATGGATGAGACATGAAATTTGAATAATCCTACATTGGAAAATTTTATTGAAACATTTATTGAATATGTGGGTAAGCTAAAAATGACGTTGGGAAAGAGAAAAGGTAAAATTTAGGTGTTTCTTTTGATACTACTACCTTACCTTGTAAATCTCAAACACCTGATAAAGTTGTTAAGTTTTCATGATATAATAAAGTGGTTGGTCAATATGATTTTAGTATTTCTAGAAATTTTGATAATGAGTTAGCTAATATCATTATAAGGATGACCAAGATATTAAGTAATAATTATTACCAATATTGATATAATAAAGGACATAATGATAGTACTGATAAGAAATATTAAGTCACCTTATACAAATGAATGAAACATGGACACATCAAACATAATTTTAAAAATTTGAATATGATTTAAATAAAGGAAATTAACATAAAATGTAATTCTAAAAAATATTATAACTCACAAAGAAAGAGTGTCATGAATTTTTTTGAAATGTGGAGTTTGAGTGGAGGTGATTCTTATGAAATTTTTTCAAATAATAAAAGTTCCCGATAGAGGAACATTAATCTTCTTTGTAATTGACCAATTGTAAATCATTGTCTCATAGATTAGGTATGGAAAAATAAAAACCTTAACAATATGAATTTAAATTCTATTTATCTTAATGAGAAAAATTCTAGAACATTTGATTAAGAATATTCCTTAGTAGAAGATAATACTCTTCCATGTTATAATGATGTTTCTCACTTTTTAAAATTTTTTGAAAATGAGAATTGTAAAATATTCAAGAAAATTTAATATTATAAAGAAAAACATTATATAATTGATACAAGAACAAATGTTTTCACTAATGAAATATTTGACCATTCAAAATATCTTTATAAAATAATTTCTAAAAAAGAAACTATTCCAAAAAAAATTAAATTTTTTTATTAAAAATATGTTTTAGATACAAAAAATTATTATAAATCTAATACAAGTGACTATAATGAAATAATTATAACTCTAAAATATGAAATTTCTAGTTTGGGAAAACATTTTTCAAACAATACCACTATTAAATAAAATGTTGATAAAATGTACAAACAAATAAAACATCATGGTAATTGTTTTGGAATGGGTTTTACTTACAAATTTTTTTTAGAAATATATATTTGATCCAAAAAAGTTAACCTTTATTCATTGTGTGTCAATGTGGTGGGAACTATAAGAATAATTCTTCCATTAAAAATTACAATCTCTAGGTTTTCATAAAGAATATTTTTCTATATAAATTTGGATTCCTAAAAAATTTCTAACAATACTCAACCCAAGATGTTTTGGGTTTTAAAATTATAATATTTTTTCTTCAAGATATAAAAGGTAGTACAAACAAAAAAATTTATGGTACATGGATAGTGGGTGTTCCAGAAATATGACTGGAACCAAATAAATTTTCAAGAAGATTATAAAAATGAATGGTGGAAAAGTAAATTTTGGAGATATTGTTCAAGGAGAGATTATCAGAATAAATAACATTGTTCTTATTAAAAAAAACAATTATTTCAAATGTTTTTTATATCTTATGTACAATCTCATAAAATTAATTAAATTATATAATAATGGCTACCTTTTTATCTTTAATAATGATAAATGTTTAGTACATAATTCAACGAATGAATTTATTATTTCTTTTATTCAAAATTAGAATGTTTATACACTTATCATAGAAGACCTTAGTAGATAAGACTTACATTGACATAGTTAAATAGTAGATCAATATTAGTCTGATTAAATGAGGGACTAATGGCCTCTGAGTGGATTCCCCTTTTATCTCTTCTCGTCCTATGGTGTCATCTTGGAGGTTGTTCCCTTACCCCTTTGGCATGGATCAGGTGGCTCGGTGTCGGCTTCTTGGATCTCAGTTTAGCGGTGGATTGGCTCAGTGGTGTCCCCAGTAAGTCTTTGGGATTCTTATGGGATTCAGTTCAGCATTAGCATGTCTTTCGATTGGATCTGTCGCATTGTGGAAAGATCCAGCATCGGTGTGGATTACGGGCCGATCCAGCACGACGTGGTCTCTAGCACCTTCTGGATCAGTTTGGAATCAGTGCATTTGCAGTCTGTTATTCCATTGAAATGGCATCAGTGAGTCTTGTAAACTGTTCTGTCATGACGCGAATGATACTGCATTGCCGTGGTGAGCAGACAAGGTGCGGTATGGTATCTAGCACCTACTGGTTCAGATCGGTGTCTGTGTGGATTGAGGATCCATGGCATGGCTCCGTCTTCTAGTTTGGCCGATGTTAGTGGGACTTGTGGTCCGATCTGGATTGGTTTGGTGGTCGGAGTCAACTTAGAGTATCTCAGATAGGGAAGCTTTTCAGGTGTCTCTAGTTGGTTTTGAAGAGTCTTTACAGCCTGAGGCTACACTGAGGTTGAATCTAGAGTAGGGTTTATCATGGTGAAAAATATTCTCTTCATATTTCAATCTACTTCATTATTCTTTTGTAGACATGTTCTTCGTAGATAATTTCGGGAGACCGTCTCACATTTTTGGAAGGTGGGCATTTTCCCATTAGATCACGTTGGTGGGTATGTGTTTTTGGACTGGTGTTGATAGTTGCAATAGTGGCTGTTCGAGGATATTGGATTCAAGTTTTGTTAATTTTTTTATGATTCTCGTGTTTTCTGGTTTGGGGTTTTGTAGGCCTTATCTCTGGTGATTCTGACTCCTACTATGAATGATTGACAAGTTGAATACTTGGGATGATTGATTTTGTGTTTTGAATGGGATTTTTGGTAGGTATTAATCCTTTTATGAATGATGTCTTGACTATTGTAAGTCGTGATGTCCTATATGGTTTACCACTTTTCCCTCAAAAAGTGTTTGATGGTTTCTCACATTTTGCTCAAAAGTGTTTGGATAATAAAAATTTTAATTTTCACTCTTTCATGATCAATATTGGTTATGGAATTGAATTTTAGGACACTATAATCTTAAAAATATCTCTATGTTGAATAATAATGTAATTTTAATAGATTTAATAAAATAGAGGGTTGATTTTTTAATAGAATGAAACCCTAGTCAAAACGGTATGAAATATAAATAAATTCCTAATTCAATTAGTGAAGTCTCAAATTATTATGCTTTATAGTAAGTGTACATATACATATTTGGTTCTAAAAAACATGAAGTATTGGTGTTAACTAATTTATATACGTATTAGTTGATGATTACACTATATATAGCATGGGTTATTTTCAATTGAATAAATATGAAGCCTTTTTTATTTTAAAACATTTATAGCCAAAGTAGAAAAATGTGAAAAAGGTCTCCATGATATAAATTCATAGTGATCCTAGTGTAGAATTCATAAATTCTGATTTTGAATATTTTTGTAGTAATAATGGTATTAAACATTACTTTTCATCACCTATAACATGATAGAAAAATGGTATCATTTAAAGAAGAAATAAAATTATTCTAGATATAACTAGAACCATGATGAGTGAATACGAATTTTCTAATCATTATTTTCTTGAAGCGGTTTGTACTTCTTATTATACAAAAAATTGAGTTTTAATTAGGCTATTTCTTAATAAAACTCTTTATATGTTGTGTACATGAATGAAACAAAAATATTATTACTTCAATGTATTTGGTTGCAATGTATTAATTATGAAATAGAAAGATGAATTACAGAAATTTTCACCCAAATCTGATGAATGAATATTTTTTGGTTATTCACCTACTTATAGGTCTTATATATTTTTTTAATAAAAATTATTATACACTTGATAAAATCGTAAGTGTTATGTTTGATGAATCCAATCCTTTTTTTCAAGCAACCTCAATCTACATCCTCGAATATTATTTCTAAAAATTATTTACATTAATTGTTAGAAATTTCTTCTCAAAATGAAATAACTCAAGAATTAGTGTCTAAATTTATTCGATAGGAATATTTTATATTTTTTATTAAAGAAAAAACTATTAAAACCCCAAGAATTATGTTGTTTCTTAAGAATCATTCCAGTGAATGTATCATTGGTGATATAGATCTACCTTGTTTGGACTAGAAGTTCTTTTAGGAATGAAATTTAACACCAAGCTTTCTTATCACAATTTAAACCTAATAATCCTGATAAGTTTTTTGGTGATGGGGATTGGATTAAGGAAATTCAAGATAATCTCAATTAGTTTTTGAGGAATAATGTGTGAAATTTAGTTTAATGACCTTCAGAAACATCTATAATTTGTGTAAAATGGGGTTTCTCGAACAAGTGGGATAAAAATGGAATAATTGTTAAAAATAAATCTAAACATGTTCTTAAGGGTTACAATCAACAAGAGGTAATAGATTATGAATAAATCTATTCACAATTATCAAGATGTGAATCTATTTGAATGCTTCTATCCTTTATATCATTCTTTAATTTTAATTCTTTTTAAGTGGATAAGATGTGTGATTTTCATAACATATATGTTCTGAAAGATGTTTATTTTGAACAACCTCCTAGTTTTGAAAATAAAAAATATTCTTAACAATTTTAAAAAATTACTAAATATTTATATGGACTTAAACAATACGCTATATATTGTTATGATATATTAACTGAGTTTTTTAAAAACAATTTTGTTATGGGGTCTTAGGATCCAAATATTTTTATAAAATAAGTAAATAAAAATTTCAAAATTGTAAAAATTTATGTTTCTATATTTATATTTAGTTGAAATAAATAATATTTAACATATTCTTTTGTGATTATTATAAAATATGAGTTTGAAATGAGTATGATGTGTGAGTTAACATATTTCCTTGGATTTCAAATTTAAGAAAAACATAACGGTCATTTATATCACAACATAAGTATATAAAATATCATCTTTTTAAATTTGAATATAAAAATAATAAAAGTAGTATTAATCCCAACAATTTCTCAAATTCCATAGATGTTTATGACGTTGGGGAACCTGTTGATCAAAATATATTTAGAGGTATGATAGAAAGATTACTTTTATTAACAAATTTTATTACAAATTTAATTTTTTTAGTATGTTTATGTTTATGTTTGTATTCTTTAATATTTTTATGTATATTATTAAATAGTTCTGTATCTTTTCTTTTTTTACTTTTCTAACATTTTAGGAACTTCAGGTTCTTCCCTATTCTTTTCTAAAATCACAAAGGGGGAGAAATTATTATATAGGGGAGAAATTATTAATTAGGGAGAATTTATAATATAAATGGAGGGTTTTTTGATTAATGGGTAGAATAAAATCCTTAGTGGGAGAATATTCCCTAAAGGAGATAATATTACCTAATGGGGAGAAGTTATGTTAATGAGTGGTCAATTCTGAAACATCATCGTATTCATAATCTTATTCAAAAGGATTAAAAACTTATGGTGAGTTGTGGATTAAATAATAACTATGTGTATTATATTAATAAAATAACAATGGACTACATTCTTTTGAAGTTATTTATTTCATTTATGTTTTGGGGTTTTTGATTTCCCAAAAGATATAGATTACTGAGTCATAATTTATACTTTTTTCTTTTCTATTAATTTAGTTTTGGAAATCAAAAAAACATTCTCAAAACATGTTTACTAACTTTTTATATCCTAAATATGTTATAATGATTTATAAAAACATTATTTTTACCATAATTCGAAAAAAATAAAGTATTATGAATATTAACTTAATATTCTTATTTACAAAATTCATAATGAGTTTGTTTTTGATTAATCATAATAACATTTATCAGAACAAGGGATATACCTTAATGAGGTCTATTATAATGACAAAAGTCATGAAAATGAGACTAGTAGTGGAACTAATACAATCATACTAACAAACTTAAGAATTATCATATTGAAAATGTTGAGGAAGTCAATAAAATGAATTTTGTAATCAGAATAAAAACCCTTTTTTCAAATGTAAATATTATTTTAGACATAGTAATGGTGTTAATCAATACAATTTTGATTATTCATTTATATATGAGTTGTCATGTTCCATCTATATGAGGCCATTAAAAAAATATCAGAAATATTAATGTTGGAAGGATTTCTAAAAATGTCAGTTCATTTAATGAGTTTTGAGTTTTTTATTGCTATCTTTGGAAGAGATATATACATATAATTCTTGTTCCTAGTCAATATTTTTATTTAGTATGTTTTTATATTTTGAAATAATCATCTGAGTTGTTTCCTAATGAAATTTTGTAATTTTAACATCCATATGATCATTGTTACAATTGAGGGATTATAGGGATCAAAACACATTTGAATCCAATCCATTAGATACTGGGATTTTAGGGCTAGGAAGACATATCATATTGTCTTATTATAGGACTTTGAGGATAAGAAGACAGATCAAATATTATCATAGTATAGAGGGCTTTCTTGTTAAGGAATGATAGAATTTACTATAAGTATAAAACAATGTATTCCTCTATTCAGAGTTATTGAATAATTTAATCATAAAGTTAAATGAGTTTTGTCTTTTTAAATATCTTTTAAGTCATTATTATATTTTTTATCTATTGTATTACTTGTGGTTTAGATGTTTTTCTCTGCCACATCACATTTAATAGAAAGTGAGTCATCATATTCATCATTCTATTATATTTCATTTATCATAATTTCTATGATTATGATAATCACATTCTGATAATTTAGATCCATAGTGATTATTATTTTTACTTTGATATAATCAAACTAATTTCTTGTTCTTATTTTGGGATATAGTTAATCAGACTGAGTGAAAGTCCGATATCCATACTTTAAGAGGATTGTGTGAAAATTAATTTAAAAATATTAAACATCAGTTTTTTGAACTAAAATTCACCCCTATTGTAATTATATCAATTATAATATAATTATTATAATTCTCCAATTTGGAAAATTCATTTAATAAAAAACTAATGATAAATGGTTAGTTTTTTTTTCATTTTTTCCAACCATCTCAAACTAGTTTCATTTTATTTAATGTTATGTAAATATTCTCATTAAAAAAAGATAAAATACATATATTATACATAATTAGTTTTTTATAATTAATTATAATTTAATTTAAACCTCAAATTAAGGTGTTAATGAAAACAAAAACTCATTATCCACAAAGTAAATTAACCAATATAATATGGAAAATAGTTTCCTTTTTATTTTAATTAGAGGAGATGCGAAAAATGTTGTATATAATATATTCCACTTGAAATATAAAATTAAATTATACACATGATACTAGAATTATTATGCTATGATTCATGAAGGGATTAGGAGAAGTAAGAAAGAGAAAATAAATTAAATGATGTAGTTTGAGAATGTTACCTCTTGAATAACTCCTCCTTGAAATATCCCATAAGGAACATGGAATTGGACTTTTTGGTGAGGCCAGAAAAACATGGAACTGGGAGAATGGAGATGATAGGGTTTGGTAGATATTTTGAAATCATAAAGGCATAAATTGTGTGAGGGGAAGAGAAGGTGAGGAGTGGTATTTATAATGGGAGGAGAAGGTTTTTTTATTATATATATTATTTTATTATTTTTTATAAGAATATAAATACTATTGATTCTTATGACTATATATAGAAAATGGTGCATTTGAGTTTGAACTAATGGGTTCTTACATTATCCATGACTCAAAAATTCATGTATTTGGTTTATAATGTTAGATACAATAAACTACCATATCTCATTATTAATGCAAAATTCAACTATTTTAGAAAAATAAAATCACCCTAATTTTTTTAAATATTTTTTTTTCAAAAATAGATCCCACATTATTAAAATATTATTTCAATATGATATTTTTTTTCTAAATAAATTCCCCATTTATTTAAAAAATTATGATTTCAATATTATAATCGACTATATAACACATTGAAAAATTAATTATGGTCCCCTAAAATTATATTATAATTATAATATAAACTTATGTTAATTTATGAATCTATTTTATGTAAATAAATTTTCTTTTAAATCATTATATTCCTTATAAAATTCTAATTAAAATAGTTACCTTTTAAAAATATAAACGCTAAATTTATCGTTTTCCAAACATTTATTCATTTATACCATGATATAAATATATCATATTTTAGTTTTATAAGATACATAAATATTTTTTTACAATTACATAAGTGATTTTATATTAAAATTGTAATATTACTATTCCAATAGTTATGTTACTATTCCAATAGTCAGATTACTATTCTAACAATTAGATTAATAATGGTCACCTGGGTTACCTACTTTCTATAGATTTATCGTATTATATAAATTAATCATTTAAATATGTTTCTATCAATTTTATATATAATTTAAGAATATAAATGTATATTGTATTACTTATGTTATTTTTTTATTTCTATATCTTTTTTCATGAGTGAAGTCATTCTTGTGGTCATAGAAGATCAAAATCATCCCATTCTTATATTATTATTTTATATTTATTTTCCATATATAATATTTGTAATTATTATGGGTTTATTTAACGACTAATTTATCATTAATAATTTATGACAATAATATTTTTTGGTTTCTCTATATAATGTATGTCCTCTATAATACATGAAATATTTATAAGAAGGAAAATTATATTGATGAAATTATGGGTCATTACATATAACTTTTCAAAAATTCATTTGCGATTGAGAAAATGTATAATGATACCCCATTGTTATTTTCATACCCTCTTTAGGTGTCAAATAGTATTGGAATTTATATTGATGGCATGGGCTCTATCTAAAACTATGATCAAGACCCCCGAGGTGAAGAAAACAGTGCCATCCATCTGAAAGATTGGTTATATTTCCATATAAAGGAGAAAATGGATTCATATTATTTTAACCTAATGTAGGCTTTTACATTCTGAATTTTGTGGAATTCATGGATGATTTAGAAGATTGAATGTACCAAACCTATATTTTATGATAAGTATTATCTTTATTTTTTTTTTGATGTCATGTGTTTTATGCTACAACAAGATTATCTTGTGGTATACACCACACTATATTAGCTTTAAGTATACACAACACTATTCTTATATTGTGTTATACACAATTTATAGTTCGTTTTATAATAGTCATTATACGAAAAATTGAGTGTATGTTTCTATATATATATATATATTTAATGTATAAATGAAATATTGTCGGATTCTATTATATGAAACAATGAAGGATTCTTTCACAACACGCAACCCTGACTTGGCTTGAATTACTTGCAATCGTGACTTTCCTCGATAGCGTATGTTATACGCAATATCAGGTTTCACTAAATAATGTTATATGGTTATAATATTATTACGAACTATCCATTATTAATAGTATTAACTAAATATTTAATGTTATAACATTATTATTTCATCTTACACAATTTTCTAGAACATGGTATAAGAACATAATAAATTTTTCAGGTAAAATAAGTATTTTTAAAATAATGCAGTTTTGCCGCCTTTTGATGGTGCACCCACATTAAATCTAGTTTTTGAGATGTTTATAAATTAAATTTTACAAAATAAACTTCTTATTTTGTATCAGGATATATAAATTTACATTGGATAAAGTTTTGATGTTTTTCTAATAACTTTTATATTTTAATGAATAGTAAAAACACACTATATTTTAATTAAAAACAAATTTTGTCATCGTAATAATTTATATGGTTAAATTATAATATTTAATGGTTTTAAAGTATAAATATAATATATTTTTACCATTTAATATAATGTATGTCATTATCATTGATTTTACCTTGAATGCGTAGGTTAAATCAATTCAATCTTTTGCAATGTTTTAAACAAAAACCTGTTTTCTTTCGACAATGGGATTAATTTTAATTTAATTTCTGCAACTTTTGTGTATTGAATTTCAAAAAATGGATTCCATATTTGGAATATGTGGGTCCAAATTATGTTAATAGGCTACTTTTTATTTTTGGGAATTATGAATAGTAACTACGGTAAATTTTATTTACCATAGTTAAAGGTAAATCGAGTAATTAAGGGTAAATATAATATTATAAAATTACCCAAACAAATGCCAAAATTCTATTGGATGACTAAAAGATGACTCATATCACCTATGTGTCAGATTAGAATCAATTAATGGAATTTTTTCCATGAAGAGAACTTAATTATTATTAAAACCAAAGAAAGTGACAACATGTCACTCTCTTAAATCTTATAAATATATTAATTTTAATTAAGTGATAAAATTCATGAAACTTTGAACATGACTAGTCTCCAGAAAGGTAATGAAATTATCTACATCATATAAAATTATTTATAAATTTTAGGAATTAAATAATTATCATTAATTTTGACATAATAGTGATGCAGAAATTATTTATTTAGTGAAAAATCAATAATATAGTTTTTATTGAAATATTAATACATATAAAAAGGCCCAAAACAATCTTAACAAAAGTCATTATTAGTGTATATATAATACCTAATAATCCATTGGCCGAATTGTTGACTATTTGGATCCATATTAAGATGATTATAAGAGTTATAATATGTTATTTTAAATAATGCCAAAGTTGGCACCATCATAATTTCATAAATATAACAATTTAAATGTTGTGATTTTAAGATGATAAATTATATTAAAAGTATTATTTTTAAAGGTAATAGATTTATCTTTATCATAGGATTTTAGTTTTAATTTTTATGCAACAAATATTTATATTAAATATTTATACAAAAATGTTGTAGTAATTATTTTATTAAGAGATAAACCAAATAAATGGTTTTAAAAATAATAAAATAAATATTATATGAACTATTTAATGTTCTCCACTAATTTTTTAGATACATATGACCAATTATGAATCTATTAAACATTTTATTTCAAAAATATCTTCTGTATATATTTTATTTAAATTCAATAAATTGAATAGTGTCAAAATTGACACGATTGTTATTTTCTAAAAATAACATATTATAAAATTGTTTAAAAATCACAAAAATATTTAAAAATTATAAATTTAAATTTATATGGTATAAAATTATATAAAGTATCCAATTATGGACAATTCACAACAAATAATTAATTATTTTTCATAATTTAATATTTAGAATGTTATTACCAGAAATAAAATTAAATTGATTAAATAAGGATAAATCAAGTTCGTAATGTTTAAAATAAATTCCTAACATGTCAAAATTTGATTATTTTATAATATTACAACCCTATCTGATCTAATATTTGGATATGAATCATTTTCGGTGGTTTTTAAGTGGGGTTAGATTTATTATAAATTAATATTTTTCAGAATTCCAAAGGTGCCCCTCTCCTCCCTTCTAAAAGGGCACCTCCTCCCTCTCTTCCTCACACCACTTTGAGCCTTAAAGCTCGGCCAACCCCTGAGAAATTATCTTTTCCACTTCCCCTAAAAACATCATAGAGGTCCTGGTCTGTTTTAACGACCAATTTTAGTGCCCTATAATGAGGTCTCAAAGAGGCGCTTCAAAGAAGAGGTAATGTCCGTTACCGATTCTTTCAGCATTATTTCTTATTCTACTTATTCTTATTTAGTTGTTTCATCATGAAGTAATAACATCAGTATCACTAATATACTGATATTTTATTATAACTATGAAACAACCCTATATCACCATATATCCATCCTACGGAAAATAAAATCATCGTGCATGCGTACGTACAGAATACCGTCTCCACGCCGTGGTGTAATCTATTTTCTACCACCACCTTACTTGGATGGGTATAATGGTGTAAATAATAATTATATATGATTATTTTAAAGTGATATTGATTTTGTAATAGTATACATATACTATAATAAAATTACACGATCATGGGAACGATATCATCGCTCTTGCGTACGTACGGAATACCGTCTCCACAGCGCGATGAGATTCATTCTCAATGATTAACCATTCATAAATTATTATAAAGTATATATAATAAGTAATAATGAAATATATTACATAATAATGATACTGGATTAATGTATATATATGTATTTCATCCAATTAATTCCATTCAATTTAGTGAGGAAACGAAAAGAACGTTCATGCGTACGTACGACCTACCATCTCCAGGAACGATGTATTTCATTCCATTTATCGATATATTATATATATGTATATTATTAATATATATTATATATAAATTATGTTTTATATTCTGGAAATATGTAATCATGATCTAAGTAATCATATAAATAATTACAAGTCAAAACACGGATGACAAATGAAACAATTTTACCCAAAACGCTCTTTAACATTGAATTTACAAAAGAAAGGGTAATATAAAGTCATAAGTGAACCATATATGACATAATAACAATTAATATGATTATTTAATAAGTAAATAACATTATTTAAATCATTATACAGGAGGTTCGGACACTTACGAAGCAAATCAGACCTAAGGTAAGGGATAATTGTGCAAATATCATTTTTATCCAAGATTGCTTATTCGTAAGTATT
This sequence comes from Viscum album, assembly GCA_963277665.1. Taxonomy (NCBI): domain Eukaryota; kingdom Viridiplantae; phylum Streptophyta; class Magnoliopsida; order Santalales; family Viscaceae; genus Viscum; species Viscum album. Next base: position 1,016,375,046 of record OY728141.1, on the reverse strand, counting down.
TAATGGGGTTATTGCTATCGTCCATGTCCATGTATTATTAAAGTGTATTCATGTTTTTTAATTTCATTTTTACCCATTTTTGACTTTTACTACATGGTATGCATGGAATATTTCTTTTACAAGGTACTTTTTGACTTTTCCGTCCAAAGTATGAGAAGAATGTTTTTTTAACTTATACGACATGAAAGGATTTTTAAGGTTTTATAAAGAAATATTTATATGAAGCTTCCTCAAAAATATTTGATGAATATTTTCAAGAAAATCCTTTTATTTTAAAAATTCATGACATTTTGTGAAATGAAAATGATTTTAAAGAAGAAAGGATATTTTCCTCAAGAATTCATTTCAATTGTTTTATCAAAACTATTTTCCATCTAAAATGAAATAATTTCATATGTGTATGTTTTATGTATAATTTCACTTTTATTTACATGGTTTAACTTTTCTTATTATTAAATGATATCCATTTCGTTTATATAGATTATGTTATGATGGGATGATGTTTATGAAAACCATTTTATTCGTTGGGTTATTATGAATGATGTATGTTTATTTTGTGGGACAAGTAAGAATGATTTAATTATGAGATGGGTGGGACCTATATCTCCCTCCAATACATTGGGTAAAGTTTTATATCTCATGAGATAGACATGGCTGGAATGACAAGCTAAACCGGTTCATTAATACATGACTTGAACGAGGAGTGAACTCGATTCAGAAAGGGACTTTGTCCACTAAGATGGTCTTGGCAGCAATGCCTTGACTAATATGGAAATCATATCTTGTGATTAATGGTTTCCACAATTACATGTTTTATTACCATGCTATTTTATCATTTTTAATGTTTCTCTATGATCTATGCCTTACTTACTTCCATGTTTTATGTCATTGCTCAAGCTTTTAATGTTTAAACATTACGTTCATCTTTTTAAGTTCAAATGTATATGGAATGTTTTATTTTATCCATGATTACCCTTACTGAGAATTTGAGCTCACCCTTTTCATGTTTTCTTTTCCCCATGATATAATGAAATGTTTTAGGTAAGAAAAAAAGGGGAAGATCTTTATGGGAGATGTTGAAGATCTTTCACCAAGATTACAAGATTACATTACGAGTTTCCAAAGACACTAAACTATTACGGTTCTTGAGTTTTAATTTTTTTATGTATTAAGTATCCCACAAAAGTAATGTATTGTCCATGTACGTCATGCTTCAGGTCTTTACAGTTGGTATTAGAGGAAAGGTTTAGATAACCATTTGAAACTAGGACCCGAAATCAATAGTGAGATCCCTAGAAATATTTCAAAGGTATTTCTATGGATGTCGCTACGGTTAAGTATAAGTATAGGTTATAGTCCTAGAATTATGGTAACAATATTATATTAAACCTAAGATGTCAGATATTGAAGTTAATCCCCCTTGATTAGTATTTTTGTCTCTCACACTATTCTTTTTGGGTTTTAGAAAATGGCTGGAAAAAAGATGATTCCTGATAATGGAGGATATGATGGAAAATGGAATGATATTCATCATGAGAAACCAAATGAAATGGGATTTGGAAGTCCAAACATCATTATTATGCAGAATCAGAAATCTCATAACATGATCAATAAACTCAAATTTGGTTTGTTCCTGACTCCGCTAATAAGAGAAAGATGGAGTTTCATGATGATCATAGTGGAAAGAAAGTTCAATTTCCCCTATTTAAATCATGTGGGAAGAGGCATCAAGGAGAATATTTCAATGGAACCGGAAGATGCTTTGGGTGTGGTAAAGAAGGACACAAATCCAGTAAGTGCAAAGGAAAAGGTTCAGTTAACACCATGGATGAGGATAATGATATTTCTACGACATCAATAATGGTTAAATGTTTTAAATGTGGAACGTACGGGCATTATGAAAACAAATTCCCCAAGGGAATGTCTCATGAAGAGAATCAATATGGTCGTATGGGTATTATTTATGATGATGATGATGATGAGACTAAAAATGATATGTGAGATGAACGAATTGTTGAAGTTCGGTCAATGTTTTAAGAAGGTAGTGGAATGATTACATGTTTATCAAGTGTAATGTTGTATAAGTAATCTCATGGTACTATGGAATAAAGATACATCTAAGGATTGTTACCCTGTTGTATTTCCTTATGTTTTGAAAGTATATGATGAATGGTACCAGTGATGACGAAAGGTTATTCAGATATTTTTGGAAAGTAGATGATATACGTATAATGAAGGGATAAAGAGAAAATTAAATGTTTTATAGTATTCATGAGCTGATGACTGATATAAGGAGAAAGTCATATCATGGTTTGAGTATATATAAATTTTGTGATTTTGGAATGTGGAAAGAGTTAACTTTTAGAAGCATTCATTTTTTCACTAAGGTTCTATGGGTATTCATTTTTCATGATAATACATGATTACGGTATTCACATGATTGGAATGTGATCAACAATATATATGGGGGATAAATGATGGTATTCACATGCTTGGTTGATGACATTTCAAGTAATTGTTTTATTTATACTATGAGATTGGACATATGTATTTTGGATAAGCCTAAAGATTTGAATGAATTGTGTTGGACTTAAGTTGGTATTGTTTAAGGCTATATTTTTTTCGGATATTATTTATAATGTAGTTTTCTAAAAAGGACAACCTGCAAGATGGGCGACATCCCACCGCGTCGGATAAGGCTGTGGGAATCGAACCCACAACCGAAGTGAGACTGGCCTTTCTCACCTACCACTGGCATACAAGAAGTCCCTGTTTAGTAGAAACTTGTTTTAATATATTAAGAAGTATGATATATGTAGTATAAGTCCATTTTAGGAACCATATATGATTAATCTCACTATAGATGGACTTATGTATTTTTTTGATAACTTTTCTAACCTTTTGTTTGAGACAGATGGAATGAACCATCATTCTATCAGATTATCCACTAACATATCACAAATGAAAAATTAAACTTCATTTATTTATGATATAAAGTGGAAATTTTCCAAAGAATGACCAATGGTGAGACTGTACCAAAATCACGAATGTATTTCTTCTAATTCCATTTTCATCAACTTTAGGGAAATGATCTTAAAAACCAAAAATGTTGTCCTAGTGATCTTAAATCCGATGAATCATATGGTACCTTAGATCATCACAAATTTATGGATTTGTGATTGATGGATTTTTCATAGCCATGTTCTCTACCACTCTCCATCAAAACATGATGGTTAGATTTTTCTTCTATATCCATATTTTCACCTATGTTGTCCTATATGGAAACCCAGTGATGAGTTAATTTGGGTAATCGTTACATTTCATACTTTATTTTATAAAATTATGTTTCAGTATTCTTTTTTATGATGTGGGTTTCTATGAATAGTAAACGATTTATAACCTCGACAAATTTCAAGGGCGTAATTTATTTTAAGGGGGGTAGAATGTAACAACCAGATATTTTATAATAAGTATTCTCTTTAATTTATTTGATGTCATGTGTTTTATGCTACAACAAGATTATCTTGTGCTATACGTAACACTGTATTATCTTGAAGTATACACAACACTATTCTTAGATTGTGTTACACACAATTTCAAGTTCGTTTTATAATAGTCATTCTACACAACATTGAGTGTATATATCTATATATATATATATATATTCAATGTATAAATGAAATATGGTTGTATTATGTTATACAAAATAATGAAGGATTCTTTCACAACACGCAACCCTGACTTGTCTTGCATTACAGGCAATCGCGAATTTCCCCGATAGCGCGTGTTATACACAATATCTTGTTTCACTAAACAATGATATATGGTTATAATATTAATAAACTATCCTTTATGAATAGTATTAACTAAATATTGAATTTTATAACATTATTATTTCATCTTACACAATTTTCTAGAACATGGTATAAGAACAAAATAAAATTTTCGGGTAAAATAAGTATTTTTAAAAAAATGCAGTTTTGCTACCTTTTGATGGCGCACCCACATTAAATCTAGTTTTTGACATGTTTATAAATTCAATTTTACAAAATATACATCTTATTTTGAATCATGATATAAAAATTTACATTGGATACTGTTTTGATATTTTTTTAATAACTTTCATATTTTAATGAATATTAAATACTACTATATTTTAATTAAAAACAACTTTTTTCATCGTATTAATTTATATGGTTAAATTTTAATATTGAATGGTTTTAAAGTATAAATTGAATTTGTTTTTAACCTTTAATATAATTTATGTCATTACCATTGATTTTACCTTGAATTCGTAGGTTAAATCAATTCAATCTTTTGCAATGTTTTAAACAAAAACTCGTTTTCTTTCGACAACGAGATTAATTTTAATTTAATTTCTGCAAATTTTGTGTATTGAATTTTGAAAAATATATTCCATATTTGGAGTCAGTGGGTCCAAATTATGTTCATATGATACTTTTTATTTTTGGGAATTATGAATAGTAACTACGGTAAATTTTATTTACAATAGTTAAAGGTAAATCGGGTAATTAAGGGTAAATATAATATTATAAAATTACCCTAACACATGAAAAAATTAAATTGGGTGACTAAAAGTCAACCCATATCACCGAAGGGTCGGATTAAATTCATTTAATGGACTTTTTTCATGAAAATAACTTAATTATTATTAAAACCAAAGAAAGTGACAACATGTCACTCTCTTAAATCTTATAAGAATATTAATTTCAATTTAGTGATATACATCATGAAACTTAGAACATGAATAGTATATAGAATGATAATGAAATTATCTACATCATATAAATTTATTTATAAATTTTAAGTATTAATTAATTATCATTAATTTTGACACAATAGGGATGCAGAAATTATTTATTTAGTGAAAAATCAATAATATATTTTTTTATTGAAATATTAATACATATCAAAAAGCCCCAAAAATTATGCAAAAAAATTATTATTAGTTTTTATATAAACACTAATCATCCATTGTCCGAATTGCTGAACATTTTTATCCTTATTAAGATGATTATGACACTTATATTATTTTATTTTAAATGATTCCAAAGTTGTCACCTTCATAATTTCATAAATATAACAATTTAAATATTGTGATTTGAAGATGATAAATTATATTAAAAGTATTATTGTGAAATTAAAATATTTATCTTCATTATAGGATTTTATTTTTAATTGTTATGCACAAAATAAGTATATCAAATAATTATACAAAAATGTTGTAGTAATTATTGTATTAAGAGATAAACCAAATAAATGTTTTTAAAAATAATAAAATAAATATTATTTGAACTATTTAATGTGCCCCAATAATTTTATAGATACATATGACCTTTTATGAATCTATTAAACCTTTTATTTTGAACATATCTTATGTATATATTTTATTTAAATTCAATTAAATGAATAATGTCAAAATTGACAGTATTGTTATTTTATAAAAATAACATATTAAAAAATTGTTTAAATATAAAAAAAATATTTAAAAATTATAAATTTATTTTTATATTGTCTAAATTGTTATAAAATATCCAATTATGGAAAATTCACAACAAATATGAAATTATTTGTTATAATTTAAAATTTAGAATGTTATTACCACAAATAAAATTAAATGTATTAAATAAGGTTAAATCATGTTGATAATGTTTAAAATAAATTCCTAACATGTATAAATTTGATTGGATGATGCGATTAAAACCATATCTCATCTAATTTTAGTATATGAGTCGTTTTTGGAAGTTTTTAAGTGGGGTAAGATTTAATATAAATTAATATTTTTAAGAATTTGAAAGGTGCCCCTCTCATCCCGTATAAAAGACAACCACCTCCCTCTCTTCCTCACACCACTATGAGCCTTCAAGATCGGCCAAACCCGGAGGTATTCTCTTATACACTTCCCTAGAAACATCATAGAGGTCGTGGTCTTCTCTAAAGACCAATTTTAGTGCCCTAAGAGGAGGTCTCAAAGAGGCGCTTCAAACAAGAGGAAATGCCCGTTACCGATTCTTTCAACTTTATTTCTTCTTCTACTTCTTCTTATTTAGTTGTTTCATTATGAAGTAATATCATCAGTATCACTAATATAATAATATGTTATTATATGTATGAAACAACCCTATATCACTATATATCCATCCTACGGAAAATGAAATCACCGCGCGTGCGTACGTACAGAATACCGTCTCCACGCCGTGGTGTAATCTATTTTCTACCACCACCTTACATGGATTCATATAATGTTGTAAATAATAACTATATCTGATTATTATAAAGTGATATTTATTCTGTCATAGTATACATACACTCCAATAAAATTTCATGATCATGGGAACGATATCATCGCTCGTGCGTACATACGGAATACCGTCTCGACGATGCGATGAGATTCATTCTCAATGATTAACTATTCATAAATGATTATAAAGTATATATAATAAGTAATCATGAAATTTATTACATAATAATGATACTGGATTTATGTATATATATGTATGTCATCCAATTAATTCCATTCAATTCAATGAGGAAACAAAAACAACGTTCATGCGTACGTACGACCTATCGTCTCCATGAATGGTGTTTTCATTCCATTTATCGATCTATTATATATATTTATATTATGAATATATATTATATATAAATCATTTTTTATATTCTGGAATTATTTAATCATGATATAAGTAATCATATGAATAATTACAAGTCAAAACACGGATGACAAATGAAACGATTTTACCCAAAACACTCTTTAACATGGAATTTACAAAAGAACGGGTAATATAAAGTCATAAGTGAACCATATATGACATTATAATAATGAATATGATTATGTAATGAGTAAATAAAATTATTTAAATCATTATACAAGAGTTTTGGACAATTACAAAGAAAATCAGACCAAAGGTAAGGGATAATTGTGCAAATCTCATTTTTATCCGAGATTTCTTATTCGTAATTATTTACTGGGGTTATTGCTATCATCCATGTACATGTTTTATAAATGTGTATTCATGTATTTTTAAAGTCCTTTTTACCCATTTTTGACTTTTACTACATGGTATGTATGTAATCATTCTTTTACGAGGTACTTTTTGACTTTTTCGTCCAAAGTACGAGAAGAATGTTTTTTTAACTTATACGAATGAAAGGATTTTTATGTTTTTATAAAGCCATATTTTCATGAAGCTTCTTCAAAATGATTTCATGACTATTTTCAGGAAAATATTTTTCTTTTAAAAATGCATGGAATTTTGTGAAAAGAAAATGATTTTAAAGAAGAAAGGATATTTTCCTCAAGAATTCATTTCAAGTGTTTTATCAAAACCATTTTCCATCTAAAATGGAATTATTTAAAATGTGTATGTTTTATGTATAATGTATCTGTGATATACATGGTTTCACTTTTCTTATTATGAAATGATATCCATTTCTTTTATATGGATTATGTTATGATGGGATGATTTTTTTGAAACCCATTTTATTCGTTGGGTTATTATGAATGATGTATGTTTATTTTTTGGCACACGTAAGAATGATTTAATTATGAGATGGGTGGGACCTATATCTCCCTAAAATGCATTGGGTAATGATTTATATCTCATGAGATAGACATGGATGGAATGGTATGTTAAACTAGTTCTGTAATACAGGACTGGAATGAGGAGTCAACTCGATTCCGAAAGGGACTGTGTCCACCAAGATGGTCTTGGCAGCAATTCCTTAGCTAATATGGAAATCATATCATGTGATTAATGGTTTCCAAAATTACATGTTTATTCCCATGCTATTTTATCATTATTAATGTTTCATTATGATCTATGCCTTACGTACATCCATGTTTTATGTCATTTCTCAAGCTTTTGATGTTTAAAAATTACGTTCATGTTTTTAAGTTCAAATGTATATGGTATGTTTTATTTTATCCATGCTTACCCTTACTGAGAATTTGATCTCACCCTTTTTATGTTATCTTCTCCCCAGGATATAAATAAAGGTTTTAGGTAAGAAAAAAGGGGAATATCTTTATGGGATATGTTGAAGATCATTCACCAAGATTAGAAGATTACGTTCCGAGTTTCTAGAGACACTAAACTATTACGGTCCTTGAGATTTTATTTTTGTTACGTATTAAGTATCCCACAAAAGTAATGTATTGTATATGTACGTCATGCTTTGGGTCTCTAAATTGAACCATGGTTTATCCCTTGTGAGAAGATGGTTTATAAGTCAACCAACATGTTGGGGATGTTAAGCACCTTTGTGGTGTTAAAGTGTATTAATCTTAATTCATTCATGAGATGATTTGTGGTGGTACATATCCATACTTAATGTTCATATAATAAAAATCTAGATTCATTATGTGGCTTGGGACTTTTAGTTCTATGTCCATGGACGCAAAGGATACTATTGTAGTGTAGATGTGTTGTGGTGATTAGAATTATCATGAAAAGGACATCGAGTATAAGAAAAAGTAAAATAATGTCTGTCATTTCTTTAGGAAGATAATTTTTAGTTGCAAAGAGTGAATATTTTCACCTCCGGTCGACAATTGTATCCTCCAAGATTTATTTTAAATAAATGATTCTCCAGTAGTGATTTTGAATTACTGATCTTGTAAATTTTCAAGGTTTTATTAATGGTGGGGAGGATTTCGTTAACTCTCTTAGGTGGATTTTGGATCTTCTATGAACCATGTGATTAGTGGTGTGATGGGAATTCCTATTATAGACCACTCTATTAAATTAAACTCCTTGATATTCCTTTCCTGTTTTTTTAGATTATTAATCTCATAGAGAACATTGTTTTATGATAGAGGAGGATGATATCTCAAGAGGATATAATATTTTGTCTCTTGATGAGATTATTTCATTGTGATTGGGGATGATATAGTATGGTTAAATTAATGGTTGGGATTGACCATTTTGTAATGTTATCGGTCAGGTCTCTTGATGAATAGTTGTACGGTGTTGATTAGTTTTTTGAGTTAGCTAATGTGATTGTTGTACTTACTGATAGATTTTGAAAATATTGATGACAAACCTATCAGGATATCTCTAAATGATTGTGTGAATTAATCAAATATTATGACATCAATGAGAAAACATTAGGGATACTAGTGTCGAGGTTTGTATGAGAGTCCCATGATTCTCTTCTATCATAAGATGTCAATGATGAATCATGTTCTATGGTTGAATGTTATGGTAGGGGTTTCTAATGTGAATTATAAAAATCAGGTATCCATTCATATTTTTCAGGGTTAGTGTTGAAAAAATTATGATTTTAGTATAGAAATATGATTTATTTGGGTTTTTCTCTAAGATGAACATATGAAACATGTTTTAAAAGGTGTGTATTAGGGTTCTACCACCTGATTTGTCCTTGTCATATAATTGTTTGTGGGAAATATTTTGAGGCTTTTCAGTATTATTATCATCTCTTTTGTTGGGATGCCTATTGAATAGAGTGCATAGGCTGAGTAAGTCATGCATAGAGTGAATGCATATTTCAGATTCCTTCTTTAATCTAGATGGGTCAGATAAGGTATCTCAATGTAGAAAATGAATTGTTCACATTAACATATAGTGATATAATGAGTTATCTTAGAGCATGAAATGTTAAAGATAATGGTTTTCCATGTGATGGAGGAAAATATTATGTATGGATGTGTTTATGAGTTTTGTTATTTTAATCTCTTTTTTATTCCTTTTCATGGATAAAATTTTTTAAGGTGGGGAGGTTGTAGTGACCTAGGTTTTAATCATGCGAGACTCAACATGATTTTTAGTTTCGAAGCATTAAGACCATTTTGATGGTAAAATTGTAATTTTATCCAATAATATGACCTTAGAAAGTCTATATTAGGGTTCTATTGGTCTAGGATTATTAGTTTCACCCATATAGTGGAGCCAACAGATATAAGATAGTATCAAAAAGATTATTTTTAGTCTTTATGTGAATATTTCTTAACAAATAACAATATATAAAAAATAGATTCCATGATGGGGAAACTGATACTGCAGCTAAATCTAGAATACTGGTTCTACCTGAGATGCGGATATAAGTTTTGATCAAATTGGGATCTATTATAGGAATCAATCATGGGAGATTTAAAATGAATTAATTAAACCATTAAATTAAATTATTTAATTTTCCCTTAACCTAATTACCAATATTAAAACAATCCTCATTTGAGACTCATATATAGTTTTTTATATTATCTAAAGAGTGTCTTAATAAGAGTGTCTATGGTATAGATAATAGGATTAAATAGAGACATTGATAATGGTATAAAGAGGGGACTAGATCTACATAGAGTTCAATGATCAATTTGTGAAAGGATGTTGAACTGTACCATGACTATGATAAAAATTACTTCTTCTCCAACGATTGATCCTTATTTAGGTAAGTCATATATTTTTTGGATTTATCCACATTTTTTATCATTATGAGTATGTATTAATTCTTCTAAAAGTAAATTTAAGTTGACCTTTTCCATTTTATTTTAATTTATATCTTCATTTAACCTATGATTTGGGAATCAATGATTAAATTGTTTTTTTATTTACCTATATCATATGATTTCCCAACTATAGATGATACCCAATCACCTATGATCATAATTTATTATCAATTTTTGTATTTTTAAATTTCCCCCATTATTATTCATGCATTCATCATCGTATTCAATTTAGATGATGATTGAAATTTTCCCAATGAACAACTTTTTGTGAAATAAATTATTTGATTCATGGATCATTTCATTGGAAAAATATTTTTAGATTATGACATGATTAAGGAATTCTGTTCAAAACTTGAATCTTGAAGAATAATACAGAAATTTCATGAGTTAGGATGCATGAGTGATGCGAGGATTGAAGGGGAATCCATTTTTCTGATAAATGGGTCGCTATAATATATTCTCTATAAAAGTATTGATCCTGATAAATGTGTTTTTCGGGTGTTAAGATGGTAACTAAAATGAAGGTGATGAAAATCGTTAAGCTTGCAAGAGAAGATGATGTTTATGAGAATAACCTAAATACATGACATGTAGTTTCAGAGAACAGATTCCATGTATCATAGGAGATGTGGCACTTCAGTTTCCTAACTAAGAAAAATTTAACCTGAACATTTGACTGGGCCCAAATTCCATGTGACATGAGATGACTAGACCTGTGTGTAATAAATGTATATTCTCATGAATTGAATTGACCTCACACACCATTTGGATGACCGCACATTATGTGAAGTTATAGTAACATGATTCACCTTGTGAGGAACATAAAAATATCTAAAATCTTCCTGAGAAACTGTTTAGATCATTTTACACACCATGTAGTTATCCTTTTACTCACCATGTTGACTAGACTCACACAAACAAGTTGTTGACTTTTGGTGACACATCATATATACCCTTATACCCACTATATACATTCTTTTCACTCAAGATAAATTCTTCCTGAAATCCTTTCTGAGTTAGGTTGCACATAGAATTTGGCAATAGAGTCTCTAATCACCCTCTTTATGGTCGGGTATCCTACCCTACTACTTAGTCTATGTGATCTATTATCTTTTACTTGACAATTGATACATCCAATTATCCAACATAGGGACTAGGGTCATGTTCCTATATTCATTTTCCATTGGTATGGTAAGATATCCTATTACTTTCATCTATATGCGTGAACCACTCATATAGGATAGTACAAATGGATTCATGTATCCCCCTATGGCATAGGGTGTGATCATTTATCTAGGAGTCAAACTATGATAAGTTCAATTATACCCATGTGCCCAGCATTATCCTTAATTTGGGAGTAGAATTCCCCCACCCAATGTGTCTTCCAGTGAGGTATGAATTACCTTTAGGCATTTAATAAGTGGTCTCATAGACTGTTTCCTTGATATCATAACTTTATATGGCCTCCTGAAGAATTATGATCATTTTACTAGATATGAGGGTTGAGACCTTACTAGATCATGAGTGTCATTATATGATAATATATATGTTTACCCTGTACCCTAAGGTAGAATTTACTCCCTGGATAGGTGACTATACTTTAAGGTTGATCAGGATCAAGTTTTTTTTCTTCTAGTTACACTATTTATAGTGGAAGCCCAGACAAAATTTTTCTTCATTGGAAATTTAGATTTCATGAGACCCTAGGTGTTGCCTAAATATATGATGTTGTGGGTTAATATAAACTCTAGGATTCAAGGAGACATCATTTTTCTAGAAACTTTTAACTACTCCTTTGAAATTATTATTATTGAATGGATCAAAGAAAATATGGAAATATGGTATCCTTGAGACTCCTAGTGTTTAAGCATATCTAGATTGTTACACTTAACTTCTTTATGGATAATCCATATTACTAGGATCTTTTAAATGAATTTTTTGTGGTTATTTGTGGTTTTTAGGGGAGTCCTACAGATATTTTTATGATCACCATCATATGGGACTTGGGTTCAAACATGTTGTGTCTGCAAATAGGACACATGAGTCAAAGATGATAATGAGGATTTGGTGTTGACTCGACTTTTTCAAAGATAAAAAATAAGGACCGTTGGGGATGTGGATTGGGATGATCCAGGTGGCACTGTGAACTAATGGTAGATGGTGATATCCTTTCTTGGATTCATCTTGTAGGTATGAACTCATTGTCTTCGCATGTTTTTTGTTTATTTTTTGGATGTTTGGCATGTATTTGACCCATTTTTCATATGTTATTCATATAGGTTACTTATGTAGATCATAAAAGATGTCTCATGAATGTGTTATATTTAGTTTAGTTTGGAACATTATATATATATATATATATAATATTTATATTATTTCATACCTTTTTCATTGAAGATATAAGGCTATTTCTTGTTGTTATAGGATAAGTCCTCCCATTAATGTTATATGCCTACTCGTTGATACTCACTGGCCCATGTAATATTGGAAGTCATCTTGGATTGATACTATCATTTTATTGCAGGCCTGGGTAAGTCCTTGGTGGGAAATTTCATGTCATCCATTTAGCTTGTTATTTCACCATCAAAACCACTTCCCATGGGTATAATCATAAATCAATTAACATTCAATATTTTCAGTGTTCAACGAATCAATCCAAACAAAGAAACATTATATATAGACATCAACTAGAGTTTGTAGAAAATCCCCACTCTCAAAATACTCTATAAATACCAGTTTTATCCCTCACACTGCAATAATTTCAATAATTAGTGAAATCTAACACTTCTATTACTAAATAAATAAACTATATCAAGTCCCACAAAAATATTCAGCAAAAGATTTATTATATATATACCAAGAAGTAAGAAAATTTAACCTAATAATTTCAAGAGGAATCTAATTATATAATAATAATGCATACTAACACATAATAATCATTAATGGGATTACAATAACACTAAACATGTATTTCCTACAATAACAATTTGTATTTACCATCTTGTATTAATTAATTCACATTGAACGCATTTTTAAAGTCAATAATGCAATTAAATCTTCAAATAATATCAATTATAAACATCCAATAAACATTCTCACAACAAAAATTATTATCTTAATAAAATTAATGAAGTATCATAATGTTTATTGATTTTTTATCAGTTATTATCTTATATTTTCTTACAATCTTTACATTACTTAGCTAATTATTCCATGTTAATTACATTTAAAAAATCAAAAAAAATCAAATATATCTTTATAATATGTAGAAAATAAAGAATATCACTTTATTTTAATCCTGATGTGGGAATTTACCCAATTTATATATTTATAATTCATTCCATAATTATATCATTAAGTTATTTTTCTAATTCATAGTTCATATGACATGTGAATCAAACGTTATATAAGAACAATATGTAAACCACACTATCTAGGAAACCAGGAGAAATGGTTTGAAAATCATGGATTACATTACAAACTATTTACATATCATTTTTGATATATATATATATATATATTATTCATAAGGTTAGTCTTAAATAGTTTCCCACAAGAAATGTAAATCATGGCCCTTACCATGATGAAAAATAAATAAATGAGAAGTCAGGGATCCCCAACACCAAAAAAGAAGGTTCAATAATAATTTTCATAAGCTGAAATGAATAAGAACATCACTAAACTACAAAAAACTCATAATGGTTTTCAAATTGAATTATAGTCAAAACCACTCAAAATAAAGCGAGAAAACTTGTCTAAGGATCTATCTTGATCTTAATACGGACCTTTAGTAATTTTTTTTCAAGCAAGGTCGAAGTAAAATTTAGAGGGAACATGGGGGGAGTAGATCAAGAAAATAAAATGGGAAGACTGAATACATTTCATAGTACATCCCCCCTTTAATTACCCATATTCATGTCCAATAAAACCAATATAGAGTATTTGGTGTTTCAAGCTCCACATAAATCCCTACCCCCAATAAGTGAGTCATTAAATTTCAATTGGTGGGTAGAATAAAAAAATGAGTCTCCCATCCCTTTTCCAGAATAGATCACATTCCACCACTATATATTTGCACCAAACATGATGTATTCTCTTCGATTGGGGATAAAATGGATAGAATTAATGGTACAATGAATCCTACATAACTGTTTTGAATCTCACTATTGGAACCACTGTGATGTGGAGGTTCTAGGATCATTGTTTTTAAATATGAATGCTTCCTGCCAACAGGCCTTGAAAAAGATAACCATACCCACAAAAACGGCCTTGGTGGTTTCCATGATTCCCATTGGAGGACTATCTAGGAAGAACAACTAGAACCTAGACATCTTAGCCTAGGGGTTTTTACTTAGAGAACTCACTCTTGTTCTACCCATAGACCATGAATAGAAAAACTGGGATGACCTAAATGATTTCAGTATTAGGCATTACAAAGAACCAAAACAGGCATCCCCTACTTGTGACTGTAAAAATAATCAAAAAAACATTTGTCAATCCCAACCAACCACATAAATAGTGACCACTATTTTATACCCCATATCTTATACATAATCCAAAAAAATATTCATATAAAATTCCCAATTCGAAAACCATCTCCCACTCTATTGAAATGAATTTAATCTCACCTTCAATAACTCAAAGTCCTGGGAAAATAGAAAGGGAATGGTTTGGGAGGACCGAGCCCTAACAATAATTTCATATCTAATGGTTATCTTCGTCAATAATAAGAAACCACGAATTGAAAGAGGAGGGAAATCATAAGCAACCATCCTCACAAACAAGGATCTCACTACTGTAAGTAAAAGACCAAATCACATAGGGAATCACATAACCATATGAAAAATCAATATTCTCATAAATCAGTAAGGATCATTCATATCATCATAAAATCAATTAAAAAATTGAGATACTGAGTGTTCTTTATTTCACTAATTCCTTTGTAAATTATTATATCCGATTACGCTTCCTTGTGACACAAACAAAAGGGATAGTATAACTATATAACATTTCTCTAGATAATAATGAAACTCAACAAGATATTCTTTGATGTTATTATCATATCCAATATATAGAACAACAAATTAAATGACAATGGAATTAACATGGAGATATCGATGAAACAATGACACATAGAAAACATGAAGAATCTAATTCATCCTTGGGGGTAGTGCTAACTGATACCCAATTCTTCTTACATGATTTAACAACTCAAATTGTCTAAAAACATAGAAAGAAGAATTACTCACATGATAGAACCATCACATCCCATGATAAGGGTTACCTTTAACAATAAATAATCCCTATCATCTAACACTGTAATTCTCCTCCAATGATCCACATAGGAACACTTATAGTCATTTATTGTCTTCATCCTCTATAAAATCACCCAAATCTTATCAATCATTCCCTAGACTGATTCTGATCAAATAATTGTTGAATCTAAAAGCTTAATCTAGAAAAATAGTGATTATAAATTTTTTCTGTATGACTCTTTTAAAGGGGTCATGCCAATGGTAATGTGATAACCGTTATTATAAGTAATCTCAACTAATGGTAGATAGTATACACGTGATCTTATGAAATTTTTAATTCTTACACACTACATGTCTTCCAAAGGTGGAATAGTCTTCTCTATATGGCCATTAATTTATGGATAAAAATTATTGATAAGTCACAATGAGGATATAAAATAATTATAGAGACCACTCCACACCCAGGCGGTGAAATATTGATTATGTTTATAGATAGTCATCTTTAAAACCCCATGAATCCTCTACTCTTCCTCTAGATACTGTCTTAATAAAGAATCTACTATGCTCAAATACATGATAACCAAGATGCATGATGAATTCATAAATTTTTCTATAAATACAAAAACAAAACCATTTCTTCAAAGTGTTTAAGGTAAACTGATAATGAAATCCATTATGATATCCTCCCACTTTTGATGTGGAATAATGAACATCTAATGAAACCAACTAGAAGCATGATGCTTGGTCTTAAAATTATAGAAGTATAAATGTTATGATATAACGTATATAACATACTATTTCATCCCAATATTGTTATACCCTAGGATTTTATAAAATAAAACAATGTTCGATAACATATTCGACTTGAAACACCATGCTTCAATGACCCGTGAAATATATTACAATTATAATGTAGCCGTTAAATTAGTGGGTATGTATAATTTAACTAATTTAAGAAAATTATATATACATATATATGTATATGTATAAATTTCTTAATCAATATAAATTACTAATAAATATTTAGTAAATAATCAATCAATTTTTAGTAAACTAATTTTATTCTTAAAAAATATGTTTTCATAAAAAATTTGAATACATTTCAGGGAAAAATATTTTAATTGTTTTTTGGGAACATTTAGAAAATTAATTTGAAAAAATTAATTAATTATTTTAAATTTTCATATCAAAGTTAAATTTGGGTTAAATATTGGTATTTTTTATAAAATATGGATTTTTTTTATGAATAGTGAAAATATCGATTTTTCTAAAAATGTCATTTCTTTTCAATAAATTAATAAATTTAAATGAAC
The DNA here is from genome assembly GCA_963277665.1 of Viscum album. Taxonomy (NCBI): domain Eukaryota; kingdom Viridiplantae; phylum Streptophyta; class Magnoliopsida; order Santalales; family Viscaceae; genus Viscum; species Viscum album. Next base: position 1,016,357,992 of record OY728141.1, on the reverse strand, counting down.
TATTATCTTATTAATAATATTTCAAGTAATAAAAGAATTATTTATTTCTATTTAATCATATTTATTGATTTTCAATCAACTTTATATTATATTTTAGTATGGATTTGTCTTTGGGTTTAAAAAAAGGATTTTTATGAAAACTATTTTAAAATGCACAGTGATTCTCATTTTTAATTAATTTAAAAATCCAAAATGAAGAGTGATTTAAATGAAATATATATATTATATATCAATAATTTTTAACTTATATTCATATTATTTTTGTTATTAGTCATAGAGTTAATATAAAATTATATTTTTTCTTCAAAAAATAGATTTCTTTAAAACCCATTTTTTCATCATTTTTGAGAGTTTAATTTTATATTAAAAATTTATAATTAATTGAGTTTAAATTAGAAATATGTATTTCAGATTTTTAATGAGAATAATTTATATTATCTAACAACACCAACATAAATTTTTGTCATAATGAATTGTAAAAAATGTAAAAAAAAATATCATAGTTAAGGTGAGAACAAGTTTACAATGGGGTCAAACTAAAATGACAAGGGTCCAAATGACCATAAAAATGCCTAAAAACTATTTTATGACCATATATAGACCATATAATGTATTATTCTATATAATTATCCATTTTTACCCTTTTTCAGTGGAAAAAATTGTGCAGATTTTTCTTTTAAAAAATTACAAGTGTGCAGCTCCCCTGACATATAAAAGGACACCCACTCTCGACTCTTATTCACAAATTCAAATACTTTTTGTTCAAAAAATACCTAACCAAATCAATTCACAACATCTTAAACATCATCTTAGAATAAATGGTTTCTTCAAAAATACATTCAATGAAAACTTTAGGTATATTCTTAATGAGGTGGTCTGAGAAGAGGTGAAATTACATACTATTTGTTTTTATTTTATTTAGTATTCCACATCATTAATATATTATTATATTACAATAATATAAATGCACTGGTTTCTTGAAGATTATGATATGATATTATATTAATTAAATAACTTCAATCCATATTCTCTTCTATCAAATAGGATATGAAATAATCTTTCGTGTGTACGACGGACTGCCGCCTCGTGGACCGATGTCATTCATTTTCCATCATCACCTCTCAAGGATTATTATAATGATGGATTTAATATATATATATATATATATCATATTTATAATATATTTTTACTTATGGGGTTATTATATCACATATACCTTTTTTACTTTCCATTCCTTCAAAGATATGATAACATTGTTCCTGTGTATCGCATACTACTACCTCATGAAGCGATGCAATTAGTTTTTCACTAATAATTTACATGGAAGGTAATAAGAATAATGATAATAAATATATCTGATATACATGAAATAATAATTTTATTCATGAAATAATTATTATCTTCAAAATATAATATATCATTTTATTTTTACACTAAAAAGTAATAATGTTGTTCGTGTACGTGTGTAATACCACCTCCATGTAGCGATACAAATATTTTTTCATAACCAAATCAGAATAATGATATATATAAGTATATTTAATGAAATAATATGGTATTTATGATATTATTATTTATTTATGATATTATTCTTTATTATTTATTATATTATTCTTAAAGTATAAAATAATACATAACTTCTTTTCACCATTATCATTGCAAAATGGAAACATTACTCAAGCGTATGTATGATCTATCATCTCCATGATTGTATAATAGTTCATTTTTCATAACCATTTTTAATGAATTTTTAAATGTTTTACTTATGAATAAATATGATCATTATGTAATGATTTTTATTCTGTATATTTTTTAATTGTGTCCATTTTGAACACATTCAACACACCGAAGACATTTTGAAATAATTAACTAAACATCCTCAAAACACCCAATGAAGACTTAACTAATTAAATATTTCAATATTTCATTAAAAACAATTAAAATAAATTATTTAAGTATTTGATATTAAACATTGAAAATTTTATTAATGAATAAAATAATTCATTTAAGCTTATTATATAGATGTTAAAGGACATGTATGGAAGGTTTGGCTCAAGGAAAGGGTTTATCATATATATTTTACTTCTGTGAGAAATTTGATATATTCACCACTTATTTATGTTATGTGATGTTAATACTACCCATTATATGTTTAACATCATGAATAATTCATACATCATGGTATTTGAAGTTTCAGTTTGAATCATTTCATCAAAGGTTATTTGACTTGAAAGTTACCATGTGGTAAATAATTTCATAACTCAATTTCATTTCATTAGGATATATTACATATTAATTTATTTGATATTATATGAATATTTTTGTATTTAATTTTGATTATATAATGTTTTATTTCTACATTTTTATGTAAATTAACATTTTATACACTTAATAAACTCATTGGCTAATTCTCACATTGACTTTATGATCATTTTAGGTGACATCATCTCAATTTCCCTTTTCTAAGGCATATTTTTATTTTAGTAATCTATATTAATTTATAAGATTTTTATAAATCTTTTTTAACAATATATATCATTAATTTATCTTTCATAATTACATTTAATGTTTTTTCTATTTTTAATCATTTGTGGGGCTTATGATTAAACTATTTTTAATGTAGTAAATAATTTATTTAAAAAAATCCACATTTAAGTCTCTTTTTCCAGCTATAATAAAAAGGAATGTATTTTTGTAACAAATAAAACATGAACATTATTTAACACCATTATGAATCCTTAATTATTTTCTACTTCCTTTATATGTTTCTAAGGTTTTTTTAAAGAAAATAATTTTTTATATTTTGTGCATTTTTAGTTTTTAAAAATGATTTTCAAAATTAAAAGGTTGTTTTTCTGAAAAACGTATTTAATGATATGTTAATGGTATTTACATTCATCAATTTCAAGAACCCTTGTTTTTACTTATGATACAATTGATATATTTTTTAATTATACCATATTCATTATTTCTCTACATGAATTATAATTGTTTCAAAGAGATTATTATAGAGCACGTTTCTTTTATTTGGTTTAATCGTGTTTGAAAAAAAAATATGTAACAAATTTTTTTATTTGGTTTAACTATTTTTCAAAATTATTTTTATTAAACATTTTCCCACTTTGTTAAAAATGTTTAAAATATAGTTTTATGTAACCTATTTCATTTCCACGGTTTAATCAAGTTATAAAATAAATAATGATATTTTCTATGAGTTTACACAAAAATGAATTTTCAAGTAATTTATTATTGATACGGTTCATGGAAATTGTTTATCAAGATTAGTGTTTTTTCTCTAAACCAATGATGGGTGGTTTCATTAAAAACCATGTATTGGAGTATCTGTTATAAACTAAGGATGGGTGGTTATATTATTAATCATGGAAGGGTGGTTCTATTATAATCAAGGGATGGGTGGGTCTTTTATAGATATCCAATGCATTGGGTACTCCAAATATAGAATTAAACCTTATTGTTTATTCTATTAGTCTGAGTGATACAAGGATAATTCTTCCAAGATACCAATACATTTTATTTATGCTTGATATGTGATTATAATGATTATTATGATAAATATTGTGATGCCATGGATCATGATTATTTATGATGATGACTCTGGCCTTTGTTAAGTCCATATTCCATGTTTTCATGTTTGATAAAACATGTATTTATGTGTACAAATATTCTTTTCCTTAATCATACACTTTGATAATGTCTTCATAACCTTATACATTTCTTATGGTCACTAAATAAATTCAAATTTTATTACTTATTTTTAACCTTACTATGAAATTTAGATAACCCTTCTAATGTTTTCATTTTGATAGGTTATCAAGACTAATTTTGAATGAATTATATTATGAAGGGTTTCATATGGACGATACAGATGAATTAATGTAAAATAAGAAAAGTTGGGTTATGTGGGACAAATTATCATTTAAAAACATGGGCATTTATTTAGTAATAGATTATCTTAGTTCTCTAAAACTATAAACTTAAAAGGAACTTAGGAATGTAAGTGATCCAATTTTTTATTTTTATGTCACATTTTTAGAATAGTGAAAATTGGGTCTCCCTCATCGTTATCAAATTTAGAAAATTAATGTTCATGTTGTTAGAATCATATCTTGAAGTGCGAGTTTTGGGAGTTATATTTTATATCAGAGAATAATTTTAGATAACATTGGAGATTATGATGTTTTCATGTGAGGTTATATTATGATTTATAGATACCATCAGTAGTCTTTAAGAATATGGATGTTCGTATGTTTAGATTATTATACACTTTATTGTGGTTTTAAGCGACTATATCTTAATGTGATTAATGACATATTATGAGACATTTTATTGTATTGAACTATATGTAATTTTTTTAATGTGATGTATTAGTTTACATTTTACAGACATATGTTTTGAGGTATTTATATAATTTATGATTTATATCATCTGTGATATTTAGGTAATTGGGGGAATATAATTTTTAACATGTAGATAATCATGGGTTTCAAAAATGATTTGGTGACTAAGTGATTAATGTTATTTCCATAGGATATCACTATATGGGCATAAAAACTTGAAGGTATGAGATTAAAATTGTCGTTAAAAAATAATTAATGTTGAGGTTATTTTGTAATGTTTTAGTTTGAACTTTGTGTATAAAAATTAAATTTTTGAGGTTAGTGTATCATTTAAACATATTGTCGTTCACTCATTTTGGTAAACATCTTACGATGTGATAATTGTTTTTGTATTGGGTAATTTATAATGAGATGTGTAATATATTTATTATCTATTTTATGATTATGTGATCCTTTAATATATAATATTTTAATACTTGAGGCATGTTGAATTAATCTTGAATACTCATCATTAGGAGAAATATATGATATTGTGGTAGAAATTTATTAAAGGATAAAATTTTACTCATTAAGAAAGGGTGTTTTCGTATTTTCTTAGTCAAAATACAAAAAAATTATTCATCCTTAGGAAAATGATCCTGAAACAAAATTTTTTTCCTATTAAAATGATTTGTGATGAAATCATTAACCTTTTTAACACCACTATAGTATATAGTTTTGTAGTTTTTATCATTTTATTGATCAATCACATTCTTGTGATCAATGATCTATGTCTCTCCACATCATTACATAGGAATTATAATTTTTTCCATGTCTAAATATTCACATCCCACCAATTTTATACTTTTTTAAAACCAATTAAATTTTATACCATATGATATTCCTAATTCTCTATATCTTTTATCATGAGGATGTTTTATCAACCATTTTTATGTTGTGTCTTGACTACAAAAGTATATTCAAATGTCCAAAAATTTATTAAAAAGTTAAAATTTAAATTTAAAGGAATTTATTTATTAGGGGGGAGGATGTAACATCATAATATTTTAGAAAGGAAAACTTTGTTCGATAGCGATTCGACACACAACACCGAGCTTAAACAACTTAAAAAAATATATAACTGATATAACCTAGTAGTTAAATTAGTGGGTATGATTAGTATTAAATAATTATATATATAAATATATATGTACTAATAAATATATATTATTTATAAATTTTCATTAAATAAGCAGTAAATTTTTATGAAAGTAATTTAATTCTTAAAAAATATGCTTTCTTGAAATACGATTTTATTACTTTTCCTGAAAAAATATTAAAATTAATTTTTTGAATTTTTTGAAACTTTATTTGATAAAATTAAAATAATTTTTGAAATTTTAATATAGATATTTACTTTGGGTGAAATGTTTACATTTTCTGAGAAATATTGATTCTTTAGTGACTAATGAAGATTATCGATTTATCTAAAAATGCCATTTATTTTCAATAAATTAATAGTTTCAAAATTAAAATTATGTTTTGAATATAATTTAACGTAAAAGAATTATTATATTTTTATATTCATTCCAAATAAATAATTTTTAATAAAATTCATATTGTATTTTAGTAAAAGTTTGTCTTTGGGTATAAAAATTGGATTTTTCTATAAATAGTTTTGAAGTGCATAATTATTATCCTTTTTAATTAATTTAAAAAACTATTAATGAATAATTATTTTAATTAAATGTATATATTATATATCAATAAATATTAATTGATATACATAAAATTATTATTATTAGTCATTGAGCCAATATAAAATCATCTTTTGCATGGAAAAGAAACTTTCCAAAAACCCAATTATTCATCACGTATTCACATTTAATTTTAAATTAAAATTTACTAGTTATGTAGTAAAATGGATTAAATAATTTTAAACAGAATAATTTATGTTATTTGATATGCTAAACTTAATTTTATACTATAATTAATTGTTAGAAAATTAAAAATAAATTACTGCACTTAAGGTGAAAACAGGTTTACCATTGGTTAAACATAAAGGAAATGGGAAAAAAGGACCTAAACATTGGATAAAAACTATCGTATGGTCATGTTTGGATCTTATAATTTCTAAGAATAAAAAATTAAGCATTTTTACTATTTTTACAGTGAAAATTGAGGGTACACATAATTCTTTTAAAAAATTACAACTTTGCGAATAACCGCACTTATAAAAGGTCATCACCACTCTTATATTATTCAAACCATAATCCATTTTGGTTCACCCAATACATTCTCAAATCACATCACATAATCTATAAAATCATCCTAGAATTTTATTTGGTTATAAATCATTTATAGGAATATTTTTTGTTTAATCCTAATGAGGTGGTCTGAGGAGAGGTAAAATCCCTTACTAGACATTTTTGAATTATTTCTTCTACCACCTCATTAAAAAATTATTAAAATATGATCATAGGATAAAAAATATCTCATATATACTAATATTTTATTATTTTAATGGTATATCCAAAATCCATCTCAACTTCCATGAAATGTTATATGAAATCATAATTCATGCGTACGAAGGACTACCACCTCATGAACCAATGTCATTCATTTTCTAAAATCACCTAACATGACTTGTTATAATGAAATATTTAAATTATATATATATATATATTATAGTTTTAAAATATTTATACTCTAAGAGTTTCTATATTACATATAACTTTTTACTTTCCATTTTTTAGGGGATATGGTAACATTATTTTTATACCCTGAGGACTACAGCCTTGTAAAGTGATGTGATTCATTTTTTACTAACAATTAACACGGAAGGTAATAAAGATAATGTTAAAAAATAAATGTGATATAAATTTAATCATAATTATATCATAACATATTTATTATTCTAAAATTTAATATATCATTTTCTTTCCTACATTGAAAATTGATAAAGTTTTTCGTGTACCTGTGGACTATTACCTCCATAAAGTGATGTGATTATTTTTTCATCAATATATCACAAAAATTATATATATAATTATATTTAAATAAATAATATGTTATTATGATACTATGATAATTTTAAAAATATAAAATAATATATACATTCTTTTATAACGATTAGTAAAAAATGGAAACGTTACTTATGCGTACGTATGACCTACCATCTCCATTGTTATAATATAATTCATTTTTATATCACTTTTTTCATTATTGGTTTTTAAAATATAATTGATAAATAAATATGATAATTATTTTGTAATTATTATTCTACATATTTTGAAATAATGACCTCTTTGACCATGGTCAATACACCAAATCCTTTTTGAAATAATGAACCAAACGTCCTCAACACACCCACCATGGTATTAAATGATTAAATATTTAAATATTACATTGAAAAAAAAATAATTTAGTATAACATATTATACCTGGAAATATTTGATAATAAATTAAGAAATTGATGTAATCTTATTAAACAATGTTAAAGGACATGCTTGGAAATTCTAGACTCAATGTAATAGTTTCTCATCTCTCTTTTACATTTGTGAGACATATTGTATATTCACAACGTACTTATATCATGTGCTGTAAATACTACCCTTTTTACCTGTAATATTATGAATCATTCATACATCATGGTATTTTATTAACCATCTATGTATGGTCCCATGATAATCCAACGATGTTTGGGGCTATTGTAGCCCCCAATGCATTGGGTACTTTTGAGATGGATGTTGACCATATTGGTTTTTCCATTTATAATAATGATATGATGACAATGTTTCCATTATACCAATACATTTTATATATCCTTGATATGAGTTTAAAAAATTTCATATGATCAATATCAATACCATAGGACTCATGATTATTGATTCTGATGACTCTTTCCTTTTTCAATACCTTATGCTAAGTTTTTAGATTTGAAGTTCTATGAATTTTGGGGAATGAATATTATTATGTTGTACTCATGAAATTTTATTTATCTATCATATTTTTATGCACTTAGTATTCTCACTAATGACATTAAATTGTTAATTATTTTGTTTACCCTTACTGATCATTTTCTCTCTCCCTTATTTTGTTTCTTTTTTCCCTGGTTATCATCAATTACGTTGAATAAAATATTTCATGAAGGGTTTCATATGGATGATGTAGATGAATTAATGTGAAATGAAAAAAAAAATATTAGGTGGGAGAAATGATGATTTAAAAACATGGGTATTATTTTTTAATATATTATCCAAATTCTATAAATATATAAAACAAACTTTTCCTTGAGTATATATGTGATTAAAATTTTCCTTTTGATTTTGATAGAGTAAATTGGTTCACCAATATTAGTATAATAGTAAGAAAAGTAAAGTTCATGTTTTTAGCACTAGATCCAAGAGTGTGAGTGTTGGTATATTATTGTTTTTATCATAGATTTTGATTTTTTCATGTGAGGTTATCATAAGAATTGTGGATACCATAATAGGTCAATAAAATTGTGGTTGATCATAATTTTAAATTCTTAGACACCCCTTTTTGGTTTTATGTGACTAGATATTAATGTTATTAATGGTACATTATCACATGTTTTATTAGGATTAATTATATGTAATTTATATGTTTAATATGAAGTATTCATTTACATTTTCAAGCATAAGTTTTATGTTATTTATAACCGTTACAATTTATATTATCTTGGATATTATGGTAATTATAGGAATTCAATTTTTAACATATAGACAATCATGTGATTGAAAAGTGATTTGGTGAAAAATTGATTAATGTTATTTAAAAATGACATAACCATATTTTTTTACTAGAAATATTAAATTTATGAGAGAAATATTTAGATTAAAAAACTATTATATGTTTAGGTTATTTCGGAATGATTTATTTTTATCTTTGGGTATTATTTTTGAATTTTGGAGTTTAATTTATTGTTTCATCATATGATGGGTTACTCATTTTTGGAAACATATTACTATGTGATAACCATTTTCATTTTGGTTAACTTAAAAAGATAAGTGAAGAAAGTTGATTCTAGTGCTTCAAGTGTGACGAATTCATCTTGAGTTCTCATCATTTGTAAAAAAAGGATGAGATTGTGGTAGAAATTGATAAAATGATAAAATTATACTCTTAATATAAGTATATTTATTTATTATATTTTTTTATATGGTAAATTAATTCTTAAAATCTAAAAAAAGATAATAAAAGAAAAAAACCCATTAGTGTCATTTATTTTGAAATCAATGGAATTTTCACACCTCTTTGGTTTATGTTTTTGTCGTTGTTAACTCTATCTTGATCATTCACTTTATTAGGATCAATGAACTCTATCAAAGCATATATTTATTTGTGAATTATAATTTTATTCCATGACCAAATACTAACTTACAACCTATTATATCATATTTGGAACCCTAGTATGTGTTATAGTAGATAACATTTGTAACTTCCTTTCTCTTTTATCCAGAGGATGTTTTATTAACCCTTTTTATGATGTTGGTTTACAAAAAAAAGTATTTTCAATTGTCTAAATTTTAATTTCTGAGATAAATTTAAAATCTATAAGAAAATTTTATTAAATGGGGGAGGATATAAAAAATTGAGGTTTTAGAAAATAAAAATTTGTTTGATAGCATATTCGACACGTAGGACTGAGCATAAATGACCTTTGATATATATTACTATTATAACCAATCCATTAAATTATATAGTATGAATAATAATATTTATTTTATGATATATATATATATATATATTTACTACTCAATATAAATTATAGATAAATTATTAGTACATTAAAGAATATTTTTTTAGTAAAGTAAATTTATTCTTCAAAAATATGTTTTCATTAAAAATGAGTTTTATTTATTTTCATGAAAAAATATTAATATTATTTTTGGGAAATTTTATAAAATTTATTTGATAAAATTTAATTCATCCTTGAAATTGTTATATCAAAATTTACATTTGTGAAATTTTGGGATTTTTTAGAAAATATTGATTTTTTAGTGAATATTGAAAATACTAATTTTTCTAAAAATGTCATTTCTGTTTATTTAATTAAGAAATATTAAAGCACCATTATGTTTTGGGTATTATTTTAGGGAATATAATTATTTTTATAATTATATTTAATCTAATTAATTTATTTTTAATTAACTTATTATTGGATATTTGTTTAAGTTTGTCTTTGGGTTTAAAAAGGATATTTTTTTAAAAACCGTTTTAAGGTGCATAATGATTTTAAATTTTTAATAGTTAAAAAACCCCCAAAAAGGAATAATTTAAAATAAATTTATATTATATATATTAATTTTAATTTATATTCAGTCAATCATTTTATTAGTCATATTTTTAATATAAAATCATATTTTTTTTTGAAAAATACACTTCTCGAAAACCCTCTTTTTCATCCTATCTCCACGTCTAATTTTAATTTAAAATATTCCAATTATGAGATTTTAATATGGAAAGATAGATTAAATATTTTTAATAAAAAAATTACATTATCTAATAAGGTCAACTTAATTTCTAACCATATGGAATAGTGAAAAAAGTAAAAAACAAATTACCACACTTTTGGTGAAAATTGTTTTACCAGGTTGTCAAAATAAGAAGATACAAGTTAAAATGACATAATTTTTTTTATAAAAACTACTTAATGGTAATATTTCTACATTACCATGTATTATAATTGATTTATTTTTTTATTTTGTAACATTTTTTCATGTGAAAAAGGTGAGTACCCCTTTTTCTATTAAAAAAGTACAACTATGCCACTCACTTCACTTATAAAAGGCCATCCCATTTCATATTTTATTGACACCGTAAAACCCTTTTGGTTAGTAAAATACCTTTTAAAATAACTTACCAAATTACATAACCTCATTTATAAGCCTGTTTGTTTTCATAAATCAACTCTATGAATACTCTATGTATAATCCTAAAGATGTGGTCCGAGTAGAGGTAAAATTCTTTACTATGAATTTTTGTTTTATTTACTCACCCACACCCCTTAAATATTATTCAAATATGATAATATTATAATGAAATTATATCCTTTATAAAAATAATTTATTATAGTAATTTAATAACCTAAATCCATATGTTGTTCCATCAAATGGGATGTGAAATCATTATTTGTGTTTATGGAAAACTACCACCTAACAAACCAATGTCTTTTTTTCCATTTTTCCCTTTCATAGAATGTTTTAATGATTCATTTAAAGTATATATGTAATATTTGTAACATGTTTATACTTTTGGAGTTATTAAATCACATATACATTTTTAGAATTTCCATTTTTTGGGGGATATGATAACGTCGTTTGTGTGTATGACGGACTACCGCCTTGCTAAGCGATGTGATTCTATTTTCTGTAATACATTACATGGAATGTAATAAGTATAATTTAAATAAATATATTTTATTTTAATGACATAATAATGATATTAATTACCTATTTATCATAATTAAAATATAATATATCATTTTCATTCTTACACTTAAATTTGATAACATCGTTTGTGTACGTGGGTGATACCGCCTCCATAAACCGACGTGATTATTTTTTCATCACCAAATCAAAATAAAGATATATAAATATATATAATTATATTTAAAGAAATAATATTTTATTTATGAAATTATGATATTTATATAATGATAATATAATAAATACCAACTTTCCATAATGATCATTGAAAAATGAAAATGTTACTCATTAGTATATATGAACTACCGTCTCCATGATCGTAACATAGTTCATTTTTACTAAACTTTTTTTAATGATTGGTTTTAAAAGTAAAATTGATGAATAAAAATGATAATTATTTCTTGATTATTGTTATGTATATTTTTATGTAAAGATATATTTGACCATGGTCAACACACCAAAGTTGTTTTGAAACAATGAACTGAACATCCTCAAAACACCCAACATGGATTTAACTAGTTAAATATTTAAGAGTTTCATTAAAAATGAATAAAATAAATTATTTAATTATAATTTATTAAACCATTAAATTTTTATTAATAAATAAAATAATTTTTTTAAGTTTATTATATTGGAGTTAAAGGATATGCATGTATGTTTGGACACAAGGTATGGTTTTTTCATATCTCTTTTACTTATATGAGAAATATTCTTTATTCACCACTTATTTATATTGGGTGATATAAATAAATCCCTTTTTATATGGAATATCATTAATCCTTCATATATAATGGTATTTTATTTTTCAATTTGAATTATTTCTTCCAATGGGATTTTAAGTGAAAGTAAATAAGTGGAAAAGAATTTCATGACTTAATTTATTTTGATTGGGTTATATTATTTCTTCATATTATTTTATATTATATGAATATGTGTGTAATGAATTTTGATAATATTATATATTATTTTCCGTTATTTTATTTTTATTCACATTTTATATTTATAATAGGAACATTGGTTAATTCTCACTTCAATGTTATTATCATTGTAGTGGACTTCAACTAAATTTCCTTTCATTAAAGAATATTTTAATGTTATTAACATATATTATTTTATTAGGTGTATAGTAATCCAGTATGACATGATATACCATGAGATTATATATTCTTCTAGTATTTATTTTATTTCTATTGTTAATATTTTATTGGGCTTACAATTCAAATGTTTCCAAAGTGGTAAAGTATTTTTTTAATCCACTTTTAAAGTTAACTTTTCTTAAATATTTTCAAAAGGAATGGGGTTTTTTAACAAATAAGGCTGATGAAGAATTTACCACCATCATTATGCCTCAATTATTTAGTGTTTACTTTATATGTTTCCAAGGTTTTCTTCAAATAAAATAATTTTCACATTATTTTTTGAATTTTTAGTTTCAAAAATTAATTTTAACAAAAAACGTTATTTTTATCAATTTTTTAATGAGATCCTAATGTAATTTTCATTCATTAATGTCAATAACCATTATTATTTCTTATTCTGAAATTGATACATCTTCTTAATTTTACCATCCTCATTATTTATTTAAATGTATTACGATTTTTTTTCAAATATATTATTATAGACCCCATTTATTTTCAATGGGTTCATCATATTTAAAATTGTTTTATATGTTACCCATTTATATTATATTGGGAAATTGGGTTTCAAAAATATTGTTATGTAACCTATTTCTTTTCCATATGTTAATAACTTGTCAAATAGATTTTTATAAAACCCATTTCATTTCCATGGGTTAATCAAGTTATGAAATGAATAATGATTCTTTCAATGAGATTATGATTAAATGAGTGCTCTGTGTACATTATTCATAAAAAATGTTTTTGAATTTTTTTTATGATTAATAGTGGTTCTATTATAAACTAAGGATGAGTTGTCCCATTATAAAACAAGTGCATATGGTTTTGTTATAGAAAAAGGATGGGTGGTCATGTAATTTACCAAGGATAGGTAGTTTTGTGATAAACCAAGAATGTGTGGGTATCTTATAACCCTCAAATGCATTGGATTATCTAAAGATGGAATTGAACCATATTGGTTATTGTATTTGAAAGAGTGGTATGATGATAATTTTTACAAGATTCAGATATGTTATATCTATGCTTGTTATGAGTTTATAATGTTTCTTATTATCAAGATTGATATTACATGGATCATGATTATTGATTCTAAAAACTATTTCATTTGACAAGGTCGTATTATAAGTTTTTATGTTTTATGATCCAAGTATTGATGTGTCTTAATATTCTTATATTCTACTCATATACATTTATTAAGTCATCATACCCTTATGCACATTTTATTCTCACTATTTTTATTCAATTATTAATGATTATGTTTACCCTTATTGATCATTTTATCTTAACCTTATTATGTTTCATATCCCGTTGGTTATTATGAATTATGTTTAATGAATTGTGTCATGAAGGGCTTCATATGGATAATGAATATGACTTAATGTGAAATTTAAAAAGTTGGGTAATGAGGGATAAATTATTATTTAAAAACAAGGGTATTGATTTTGTAAGAGAATTACCTAATCCTTTAAAACTATGAACCTAAAAGGTCATTAGGTATGTATGTGAGTGATCATTAACATTAATTATAAGAGATAGATATGTTGGAGATTGAGAATAAAATGGAAATAAATTTGTAAACAGAGAATTTGTGATTTTTTTCAACACTATCGTAAAAACATTTAGGTATGATTCACTTTCAAAAATACTTTTTGAGAATATTAGAAGAAGGATTTTTTACTTTTTTTAAAAAATTACCCAACAATAATAACATGATAAAAAATAAAGTTCTTGTAAATAAATTTAATGTGGAATATGAAAAATTGATGAAAGTGAAATGAAATTCCTTTTTAATCATCTTAGGTTTTAATAAAAGAAATCTAACATGAAGGAAAAAGTAATAAAACCATCCTTTTAATTTATTAAATACAAATATAAATATTACATGAAGATAACAAATATTTTTCATTCAAAATAAATGATGAATTTTTTTTGAATGAAATAATTTAGACATAAAAGATAATGACTCATTATAAATGATTATAATTATTCTTAACAATACTATATTTTATTAATAACGAGCCGTAATGGAAAAATAATTTCATTTGAAAATGTAATTTAGATATAATAAAGATGGAAATGTAGTATAATATCATCACATGATAGAATAAATAAAATTTTTATGGCCATATTTAGAGAGGAATTGTTATGACAAAATGAAAACAGTTGAGTCAGGAGAAACCATAACCCTGTATTCCTGCTGGTTCAGACACACTCTAACCTCCTATGTAATAAATATTACCATTATAATATATTATTTTATAATCTTGTTAATGTATTTTACCATTTTATACTCTATATTTATAATCATTTATTACATATACATTAGTTAGTAACAATTTATTATACTTATTGAATGTTAATCAGTTTGTTTTCCTCACATAAGATTTATAATAGAGATATTGGTTCTTATTTATTGATTCCATGTTCATAATGCCCAATTAATTAAATATAGTTAAATCATTATGTTTTAATTATTTATTTATTCCAATTTTCACTTGATGAAACGAATTGGAATGGTTTGTGAGAATGAAATTCGTGATAAAATTGTTATAAGTAATTTACGGATAATAATGTGTCACATAATATATATCATAAATTTTTATCTTACCCATAAATAAAAATATTCCCAAAAAATTGACTATTTTTTAATGCATTATTATTAATTAATTTTCTATAGTCATCCATGTTATAAATGAATATAATCATTCTTGAATGTGGTTAAACTGATCCAAATAGCAACTTGTTATAATCATTGGGTGATAATGACTATGAAAGTGATATATTTATTATAATATCATTATTATAGAAGTATAATGATATTATTTAGGTATTATTAATGAGGTTAATATGATTATGGTACATGTGGATAAAAAATAAAGAGACGAAAATCTTATGGAGTGGATATTATGCACTTTGAGGGCTTGATTAATTCCATAGAGAGGCTCCTGGAAATGGATGAATTTTGATACCTTATTGTGGACATTGGGACATGGATTTGAGAGGTAGGATATGATAAATATCCTAGGATTAAATAGTAATTTTATGAAATTTATTTTTTTGAATGAGTGGATGTTGTCTACTTTTATAGTTGAAAATGACAGAAATTTCATTAAATACATATTTAATGTGTGGGGAAATGATGGAATCATAATGAAGTTATATAACATATTAACCTGGATAACTCTAAAACCAGAAGGTGAAAATTTTGTGAATGTGACCTTAGGTGTGACTCCCCATACACTAGAGGTTGCAGACTAGTAATGGGGGTATAATGTGATACTGTGATGAGGCAATACCACCTATACTAGAGTTTACAAGAAATATAAACCAACTAAATACTATAAAAAGTAGTAAAAATAATTTTACATAGAAGTAATATACATCAAAAAAATATGATATGCATTAAAAAATCTAACAACCATTTTATACATACAATAATCATTCTCTAGGGTTAATAAAAGATACATTCTATAATAGAATAAATAAAACAAATGGATCTATTACCTATCTTATCCAATACTCATCCAGCCCCATGATACCATTTGAAGCATCCTACGAGACTTTGTTATCCTAAGACTCACCCCAAAATATACCTGCAACCATGTGAATATATTCTCAAGTACCCATGTACAGTGGTGGCCTGAGTTGGGTGTGAGTACACAACTAATTAGGGCACCACTAAAGTGGTCCCATACTGACTATCATGCGTAATGATATGTACATGTGATGTTATTAACTGAAATTAAGACACTATAGTCAAATAAATAAATTAAATTACTTCTTATCCTTATGTCATTGACCCCTATTGACCATAAATACTTCATTTATTTTTGAATTTTATCTGAGCATGTGTCCAAGACCATGCATCCCAATAAACATAAGGGCTCAAAATATATAGTTTCCCTCTAAGGTATTCTTGAAATTAGAATTGAATCCCATGAATTTATGATCAAATAACTTGGCTCTAGGGATACAAATCCCCATGTATGTCCTTTCATTATCTCTATATACATGGAATATTTCATAGGTATGCACAACTGTGGGGATACATCCCATTGAAGCTCATAAATATTCTTCAACTCTAGGGTCATACATCCCCTGATAGTCCTATCATGTGATCCATATCTATGGAATCATTATGAGGTTTTCATGACTCTTGAGATGCATCCCACAATAATTTGATGAGATTCCTCAACTCTATGGATACACATCCCCTTATAAATCCTATCATGAGATCCATGTCTAAGTCATCCCTATATAGTCTTCATGACTCCATGGATACATCCCACAACATTCTGATCAAATTCCCTGGAACTAGTTCCCAACCAAGAAATTCCCATCGTAATATCCATATCCATGGATTTATTATAATGTTTTCATGACTTTCAGGATGCATCCCGTGATATTCTAATCATATTACCCAACTTCATGTATACAATTCCCCATGGAAGTCCTATCATGTGTTCCATATACATGGAAATCCACTACCATACCTAATACAACTTATGTCGACCCAAACAATCATATATTCTCTAAGAGAACATCCCTTAACATCTCAATAAGAATAAAACATAGGGATATCGAAACACTCACACACATTATCACTTCCTCTACCTGAGATGGGTTGTACATCAGTTTGGGTTCTAGGTAACAATGGAAACCATCTCTATGTCTGGCCATATGAACTTGGCCAGGTTTAGTCTTTGAACATTACCAACATGGTCCCATCGTTCACACCAAATGGAGGCACTCCACATAGATTCCAAGGTCTCATCAACAATCTATGTCCATCACCTGATTCACTAGGATGTCATGTCCCATGGCATCGTCCATGGAATAACCCAAATATTTCATAAATAAGGGATATTTCGACATGATTATTAGTCAAGAGATGGACCATAACCCATATTTGTCCATAGGAACATTCTAGGTTTGTCCTCTTACCCATCTTAGTCATGGTAAGCCTATAATCTCTCCCCCTAGTCTTGTCAAATTAGACAGGATAGTTTCTCTTATCTCATCCACATTTAAATGATCCCAAATAGCCCAATGCCCCCAAGGGAGTCCTCTAATGACTCAATCCCATGTACATGAACTATTTTTTTTTTGTGGTTATGCATCACCTAACAATATATCTAGAGTCCAATAAATTTCTCAAGGTTTAAACATCATCCATCAGTGGCTGATGTGTTATGTTTTCACTCAGGTACTTTTCAAGACCATTAGAAATCATGTATTCTTGTGAATCATTTAAATTATATAATTTTTTTATTTAGTCTAACCAAGGAAATCACCCTCAGTTTCATACCTTAACATTAACATGCATCATAGATAGAAAACATTCTATATGGAAAGTATACGAGACAACCTAAATCAAACAGATCTTTTCCACTTGACACCAAGAGAAGAATGTAGCTTCTAAGGCCAACCATACCGTTACTCAACCTGATTCATCTCAAGGAACTAGGCTCCCAAATCATACAAAGAAACAATAATAAATTAATTATAGTATGTATAATTAAACAATTAATTATTTAAATTCAAACATAGAATATTGATGGTTAACTCAACGGGTTATCCCCCTACACCAATAAAAATAATAAAAAGGGTTCATTACATTCCTGATGCATATTATAATTTAGGTCACACAAATTATCCAATAAATTCTACCATTTTTTTATCTGAAAAAAATTTTCTATGGAAGAAAGACTTAAAAATATGAAATGATGACATACCTCAATGGTTTGGCTTGCGAACTCAGGTTGAAATCACTTCAGGATCAATTATTCCTTGTATGACTAAAATTCACGTCATAAATGATCAATTTATCCATACATAGATGAAATTAATGATCCATAAAATGGAACTGTATGAAACCAGAGACAAGAGAAGAAAAAAAATAGGAAGGAGGGAGGATAGGATCTTACCAAATGATATCATCGAATAAAACCCAATATTCCCAATAATAGATAAGAAAATAATGGATTTAGAGAAACATTCAATACCTTCCTATATTTCACATTCATCTAAAGAAGGATTAGGGGGCCAACCCCCTTTTTATATAATAAAAAGGGTGATGAATATATTCACATTGTGACTCTAGGAGTCACATTGTGACATTTCAGGGAAAGCCCCTAAATCCCATTTTCCATTTTTTGAAACCCCCTAGGGATACCTCACTAACCCATTTTACACTATGAATCACTATTAATGATGTGAAAGGATTGTTGTATATATTATCAGTAGAAAAAAATACATGGTACTCCTACGGTGCTCACCTAAACCCCTAGGCCTTCCAAAGAAGTTTAAGACTCATCCAAAAACACCATTATTGGGAGTTAAAACCCTTGGAACCAGTTTTTGAGTCATATGTTTCAAAATTAACCTTCCACTAATGAATACAATTCTATTTCCCACTAAAAATTTACAACCATAAATATGTTTGATTTTACAATATCCACACTATAAAACACTTCATCCCTGAGAAGCCTCTTTGGGGATTTAAGAGATGAAACTGGACTACAAGGGGTTTAAACCATTATTATGTTACCAAATTCTACACAAAACACCAAATGATTCTCTACGATAAAAATTATGAAACATGGATCAATTTTCATCAAAACCTGGGTCACCACTTTCAACCTACACCAGGCCACTAGATGATGATTCATAATTCCCATCTATTTTGAAACAACTTTGTTTCATAAAACAACTCATAATCTTACATGTAGTTCCTTCCACCATAATACATGACATTTATGGCCAATTCTGGGTCTTAGTGATCCCCTCACCAATCATTATTTCCAACCACAATAGGTTCCCAGTAGCCTTATAACCCAATTTATATATTTTTCATATCATCATCTTGAAACATGGAAAAAACACCTTCTAGAGCTAGTACCACACCTCATATTCATTTTCTATCAAAAATAGATGAGTATACAATATCCATATATAGATCCCCCATACAATGGCCTTTCCTCAAAAGGTCTTATCCAAACCCGAGATACTTTATATCGTACCCCAAATGACATACCCAAACCATGGAACCCACTCACTTAGCTTTCCCAATAATTTCACCACAAAAAAACATCATAATTTTGCATCACGTGTTTAACACCTAAAACATTTCATTAAAATATTTTCCACATGATTCAACTTAATTACTATGTGATTAAACAAGAGTTAAACCCCTTGAATTAAGTAGAGAAACTTGTTAACCCATTGACAATGTCTTGAAACATGCCATCACATGATTCACCCTACGAACCAGGATACAGAACATGGATTCACCACTTGAATGAAGATATAAACTAGGGATTCACCCCTTGATTTAAGTTATGAATAATGTCAAAAAATATTTATCCCACAACGAATCATGCCATGAAATGGTAATCTCCCTATGAATCAAATTTTGATCACACTGGAATATTCTAGGTTCATTGTCAATGGACTGAATCTGTCCGACATATTCTGAAAATTTTAAATATATTTTTTACATTGAACCGGATAAATCAGACTTTAGATCTCACTAACGTAAAAAATTACCCTGAACATTCAATGAATTATCCAAAATAATTCAATGAAAGTTCTTATATGAAGTTTACCCTCTAACAACCTATGGTGTTCTGCCCACTATACAAATTTCGTTACACAACTCGCTGAGAAAAAACCCCCATTAAGGCCCTTTATCAAACCTAAAAACACTTTTATATTTCGTAGAGTATAGATTATTGTCTCTAAACATACTCAGAATGATGTTAATATATTTATCATGATCATATATAGACCAAGAGTATACTAATATTTTTTCTCTAATTACCACCACAAACACATCCATTTTTTCATATCACCACAAATTGAAGGTCCAGGTAAAAACCACTCAAGGGACTAAGGTCTCCCTGAACACAAGAATTAAATTAAGCACTTTCTATAGTTGGATTTCACCTAAATACTACAAATTCATGATTTATATGGGTTCCCATGTGTAATCAGAAATTACACTTTCATATCTAAACCAACAAAGTTGTGTATAATATCATACCACCTAAAATAAGTCTTGACTCATGCACATATGAGTAACTCTACACTGAGTGAAAGTTGATTGTTCTCTATGACACTTCATCCTATACAAAACTAAAGATCCGAAGTAATTTCGCTTAAAAATTGAGCACTCCGCCCATGCCATGGGTACTCTCAAACAATTTTCTGACTCACTATGTTATTCTTGCACCAATGGTGATCATATTTTTTGGATAGCATGCTAACCTCATCCACATACAAAATCACCACCCATTTCCATTACTTTCAGATGAATTGATCCATTTTGAGTCCATGATGTTAAATTATCATCTAAAATAATAGGTCTAGACATCACCCTAGTCGTATCCTTGAGACCAAACTTGATACCCAAAGCACCAACATGCAAGGAGTTCTTCACCAAAACCACAATAACCTATTATGGTGTAGTATTAAACATCGAATCAATATTAATTCTTCATGTTACTAAGGAAACACAAATCCTAGGCAGACCTCCCTTAAGATTCTCATCAATCAAAACAAACACCGACTCACTAATGTCCCAGTAGAAACTAAGGGACTATATGTCTCCCATATTTCCCTATCAATCATGTCTCACATCATGGTGACTAAATCTGACCGCACAAACCTTAAGTCAACATATCCCAAGCTCCCAACTTATTGTATGTCATCCACACCCCCATATAAACATCACATGGGACCAACATTCCAAAACACCAATATCTAGGGTCTCACCTATGAAATGGATCACAATCAAATCCATCCTCCACTAACCATGGAAATCATCATATCAAAGTATCTATATATATGAAAACTCCATCGAGATCTAGGACAAACCATTAAAACTAAAAAAAACCACACATGAGGGATTTTAAGGTTATGAAACATTTATTATATTGACCTAACAAGTCACGAAACCTATTGTGAATGTGGTCCATTCAATAATTTTCTTCTCCGTAGAATGCATCTCTATTGAATCAAATGTCCTTCTATAAAAAATAATCCATATCAAAGTAATCCTAGATGAGTACAATACTACTAAGTACTTATACATGAATGTGTCATATGATCATTTATTGAAATCTTAAAAAACTATTTCATTATTATAAATGAAATCATACATCAATAGAACTATATATCATGTGAATATTAT
Organism: Viscum album; assembly: GCA_963277665.1. Lineage (NCBI taxonomy): Eukaryota > Viridiplantae > Streptophyta > Magnoliopsida > Santalales > Viscaceae > Viscum > Viscum album. The sequence continues at coordinate 1,016,335,872 of OY728141.1, read as the reverse complement.
GTTCCATATATAATACATGATATTCCTATTTATTATACAGTCTAAGAGTCAAAATCAACTATGTGTCAACTTTCCACCTAGCCAAGGGCCTAATATATATCATAAATCAAAACATTGAAACTAGATGTGCATCTACCAAGGTGAAAATAAAATGAAACTATAACAATGAAAATTTGAACAACATCCTCATGCCCTGGTAATGTAAACGTCCAAATAGAACAGGTGTTCAAGATGCATCAGTCTAGTGTCTATTATAGGATTCAACACATTTCTAAACCTCTAGTAAACTAGATTCCAAATATTAAATAAATAGAAAACAACACCCCTTATACCACTTGTAACATCCCACCATGGATCACTCTTAAAATAGTGGTTGGACTAGTTAATTATGTTACCACAGACGCACCTCCCTGTAAGGCAAAGCCTAAGGAAAACCAACAGGTTTATCATGTGGTACTATGATGAGACTATGGCCCATATAACAATGTTATCTATAAATATTAAATAACCCAATTACATCCTCATCAGTAAATAATCAGAGTGCATTGAAATAATTTAAATACCAAAATAATATGAAATATAGTAATAACCTGAATGACCATGGTATAAAAATAACAATTTTCATAATGGTCTGATAAAAAATATATACGAGAATAAAATAAATAAAATTAAGGGATGTAATACCTCTCCATGAAAGTAATCATATAGTATTCTAATACCATATGAGATATCCTTCTTGACCAAACTATTATATGCCTCAGCCAAACATATTCTTGAATCCAAGGGAATGTCAACTAGGGTACCAATGTTTACTGAAGGGCCGATAAGGGTGAGAGTACACAACTAAATACAGAACCACCAACATGGTATCTTAATAACAATAATATGAAATGATATGTGCATGTTACATGATAAAAAAAATAATGGCACTACAAAATAAATAAATAAATGAATTTAATACTTATCCCTATCACCATGAACCTCATTGACCATTACTACTTTGAATAGTTTCAGAGTATCTTTGAGTATGTCTCGAAGACAATGGATCATCAAAAATGAACAAAATCCAAATATATGGTCGAACTCTGAGGTCTTGATTACTCCAGGGATACATCCCATGAATGACTGATCATATTCCTTGCCACTAGGGATACACCTACCCCAGACAGTCATGTTATGAGCTTCATATACATAAAATCCCCCATAGGTATTCATGATCCTAGGGTTGTATCCCATTATATTACAATTACATCCATTGAATATAAGGATACACATTACCATGATAGTCATTTCCCGATATTAGTATCTATGGAATACCTCTGAGTTCTTCCTGACATCAAGGATGAATCCCAAGAATGTCTTATTATATTTATCAAATCTAAGGATAAACCCATCGCATCGTCCTATCATGATATCCATATCTATGTAAACCATTTTATGTCTTTATGACATGATGGATGCATCCCATCATAGTGCAATCAGAATCTTCGACTCTAGGGATACACCTCCACCCCTATTGTCCTATTTTGATATTTATACCCATGGTATCCTTATGATATTTTCATGAATCTGGGGATGTACCCCATGATAGTTCAATTATATTCTTCAACTCTAGGGACATACATCTCCTAGAGAGTCTTATAATGATCAATATATCCATGGTGTACCTCTACCATGCCAGCTCCAAATCATGGAAGAAAAACCATTCACATATTCCTTGAGAGTGCATCCCATAACATTTTAATAAGAAGAAAACATAGGGATTTTCAAATACCCATGCCCATCAGTTCTTCTTCTACCCAAGTGGGATTTCACATCTGTTCAAGTAATATTTTCCACCCAAAATCATATATTCCCATGGCCATCCAAACCCTCTCAAGGTCAGTCTTGCAACATCACCAATCAAGTCCCTATGTTCACACTAAATGGTCGAACTCTACATGGTGTCCTCAATATCAGTCATGATCTCAGGCTATCACCTAATGCACTAGGATTTAACAACCTATGAAAGAATGAATATGGTATCATGACTATGCTAATAATAAGGGATATCACCACATGGGTGTTAGTCAAGAGTTGGAATATATCTCATCTTAGTCTGTAGGGGCTCTCTAAGTCAGCCCACTCATCCAACCAAGTCCCACTAAACCTTTGATATTCTTACCTATACCTGATCACATAATATAGGATATGGTCCCTTATACCATCCTCATATTATCATGCCCTAAGGTCCCAAATTCTATAAGGAAGTCTTATAATGACTTAATCCCCTATAAATGTGTTGAGGTCACTGGGGTTTTGCCTCATCTAACAGGATAAATGGATTTCAACCAGTATTTGAAGTTATTATCATCTACCATTTGGTGGTTGAGGTGTAAATAATGTTTAAAGGTGTAGTCCACAACCCCTAGTGTTTATATATTCCAGTTATTTATTTTAAATTAATTAAAAAATTCATTAATTAATATAACTAGGGGAATATACTTCAATGGAATTCCAAAAAAATTTCATGATTTCTAGATAACAAAAATTACATAGGTAAATTAAACAATATCACCAACCTCAAACAAGGATTTTCTATTTGATGGTAATGGATGAAAACAGCTTCCAAGGTATTCAAAGCTCATCCAACCACAACCGTACTCAACCAGACCTATCTCGAGGCCCAATATATTAACCCATGATAAGAAACTAAAATTAATTAATTATAGATGTTATAATTAATTAATTAGTTACATTAAAACATTGAAAATTTACGGTTAACTCATAGGGTCATCCTACCATGCCAAAAACATTGACAATAGGGTATTTCTCTCTCCCAATGCTTCCTCAAATTTAATATGTAAAAAATAGCTAATTAATTATTCAAATGTAATAAAAAATAAAACTTATTTTGTGAAAAAAGAATTTGAAAATATGAAAGAGAGACGTAACTAAATAAATCAACATGAGAGCATGTTATGACATCATCTTGGGATTCCCTATACCTAGGCCGAGTGAAATTGTTGTCAGAAATGGTTGATTTCACTATAGTATGGTGAAATTGACGATGAAAACTAAAACCAAAATATTTTAAATAATAAAAAATATAAGGAAAAAAATACAGTAAGAGTCATGAGGAAGATCATATCTACTGAAATCATCGAAGCACACCCAATGTTATCATGAATGGAGAAGAACATGGGGAGATCTGGCCAACCCCTTCAAGCATGTCTCATGCATCTTGGGTGGAAGAGGGGGATAGAAATCCTATTAAAATAAAAACAAGTGTTGACATGTTTTCAAACATGAATCAAGGATTCATGATGTACATTTTTGGAAAAATCACCCATCTCCACATTTTACTCTGAAACCCCCTCACCCAACCTCATGGATCCCTTTCAACCCTTGAATCACTATTCAATATGTGAAAGGTTTACTGTAGTTATTTTAAGTATCCCAGGACACTTGTTCCTATTTTGGTGCTCACCAAAACTCATAATCCTATTAAAAATTTTTAAGACATATCCAAAAACACCTTTTTGGTTTTTCAATCCCCCCATAAACAAATTCTAATTCCAAAATTTCCTAATAAACAAAACAAAAATAGATAAAATTCAAATTCCAACTAAAAATTTTCAATCGTACGGACATAGGTTCATTTAATTTAGTTGAGTTAGGTAAATAAATTCTTGTGAGACATGTTGGAATTCACTAAAAACATAAATTAAAGTCTTACATAAAATAAATGTCTCAATTATATTTAATAAAATTTAACCCATGATATATTACCTCTTTTTACCCATTGTTAACTTCTTTTATTACTTACTATGGTAATTTTTTTATTAAAAGTATAAGATGGCCCTTCTTAAATAATTTTTATATCGTGACTAAAAATTCTAAATCTGTTTAAAATAATTCAACTTCTAAATATAAGAAAATTAACTATCAAATTAAAACATATAATATAGAGAATATAATTGTTTTATAAAAACGCATTTATAAAATATTATGGGTTCTTAGTATAATTTTGTATGAATTTCAAATTAATTGACTATTAATAATTTATACATATATAAATTATTTTTGAGTAATAATTTAAAATAATTCAATTTAATTTATTTAGATACAAAGTACACAACACTTATAAAAACAATTCTTTTAAAACAAACCCATTATATTTAATGTGGTGACGAACTTTTACCTTGGTAAATTGATTTTTTGAAAATAAAAATTAGATTTATTTACTAAAATTTACATTTTGATTCAAAATATGAAATCCAATTTTTTATATTAAATTATTAAACATGATAAAAAATTAATATCATTACTAAATACATAACATGGGAAAAACAATTTTTAGTTAAAATGTGTTTTTAAGAATAAAATCAATTAATTCTTATTATTGTCCTAGTAATATATATTTTTTTCAATATTAAATTATTATATATATATGATAAATTTCAATAAATTTTTTTTAATGGTGATCAATTTAATTTAAAATAAAATAACACATTGCACACACAAAAACAATACTTTAAATAAATTATATTTTTTTAACATAAAGTTATTTTATCTTAATAATTAACTCCTAATTTTTAATTTTATTTATATAAATAGTATATGTTATTAAACATCATACCTCAAATAAGTAAAATTATAAAAACATATAATTAAATAAATTAAATTTTTTTTCCCATGAATTAGTAAATTATTATTTTTTATCGATCATTAATTTGATATTGAATGTTATAAATTTATTTTCCTAATAATTATTTATATTTTATGAATAAAATCTATTTATATCATTATATAAGGGTTATAAATTTTAACAAAATATATGATTCATAAAACTGTTTCTTTATAATCAATGATAGTTTAACAAATGAATTTGTATCATTTAATTATATTACAAAATCAATTAATTTATTTTGAAAAAAATATTTATAATAAAATTTTATATAATTTATCATCAAAATAAAGATTCTAAAAGTCAAATATGTATCATTAATTCCAATCTAGTAACTTGTTTATTGGTATTATACAAAATTAAAATATTCCATATTTATAATGGTTATATAAAAGTTATATCACCCAATTACCTCCTATAGATTCATTCAATTTTAAATTCATAATTCACTATTTTAATTCCATAAATTTTCTTTAAGTATTTTTTCCTAATTACTATACCTTCAATATTTTTTTTCTATTTATAGGTTTTTTTATAATAATGATGAATATCAAGGGTGGAGATGATCATGGAGATATTATATTTTCAATGAAATTTATCTTTTATATATATTTTTTATTTTAATTTATGCACATTTAATGGATGAAATCATACATTTTATCTAATATTCCATGATATTCAATATATGGATTTGTGTATATTTGTTTTAATGTTCCACTATTAATGAGTAAAGAATTTTTATTTTTATTCATATCTTTTGTTAATCATTTATTAACCAATTCTAATTATTTTAAAATAATAGAAAAACATATATTAGAACTATAGAAATATAATTTAATTATAAAAAATTGTACCCAAATCTCATGATGTTACATTTTCAAACCTTAAATAAATTATATCATGATAATTTTAATTATTAATCCCCTATGAAAACGGATAATTTTATTTAAAAGATAGAGAAGGCTCGTGATATATTATAAATTTCAAAAATATTATGTAAGAATATAAATCTAATCTATTCTTTTATAATAATAATATCCCAATATTAAGTTTCTTACAAATAATTTTATCTAAATAGCACCCAATATATTGTATAAAGACCCATATTTAGGATGTTTTTAACAAAGGGAGTACATAATCATCCTTACATTGATATTTGGTAATGGCTTTATTTGGGATATGAAATGAGATTTTATTTTCCCAATAATTGATATGATCTCTATATTGGGAGATCCAATACATGCCATATATCACATCATACTATACCAAGGTAAGAAGGACTGTATCTATAGGAAATAACTTCCCAAAAATCTTTTTCAGAGAAGAGTTTTATAATTTGAAATCAATCAACACACCACCTGATGCTTTCAATGATAATTCAGTATCCAAAATTTGAGGTGGTGCATCAATAATACTAGAAATAATTCATGATATGAAATAACATAAAAGAATATAACCAAATAAGATATTTTTATATAGATAGTGCAGAATACGTGTTACCTTAATCCACTTCAATATCAAGGTTTACTTCAATAGTAGTGAATTTAAAGGGTTCTCTATATTATCATGGTCTTGGGGGTTGTTGATGCCTATTATCCTCATTATACCTTATATTGGGTCATTTATTTTCATATTTTCTAAACCACCCACATTTCAAACATTGAATTATATGTGGTATATTTGGAAGAACTTTATTCCCCTCCATATTTTAAACTGAACTCTATGTTTATCTTTTGTTATTTGTTACTTTATTCCCAATTTTCCATTCTAAAAACATCTTCCAGTTCATTTGAGACATTTTTCCGGGTTCGTATTCTATCATTTTTGACATGTAATAATTTGAGTCATATTTCTGTTATATTATTTATTTCATGAACATTGATGATTCTCAATTTTTTTATTTGGTGTGTTTCGATATTTGGTTTGGTTGATGTTGTAAATCATGACTCGAGATAGCTGGTCATATATAACCAATATATTTTTAACTATATATTCTATCCAATTTGGTTTCTCATTTATTCAACTAACACATTATCCTTCATATAAAATTTTAACATGGTTACTCCTATTTCCATCCATTTACTAAAATAAAATAATGTTTTGGATTAAGATACATGATTTAGTAAGAATATATAAAGGAATATATTTATATAGAAGTAATAAATCTTAAATGACATGAATAACCTGAATTATGAATCTATATTTTTCAATCTAGGTTATTGATGGTCTATTTCTTATTAGTTTCTATAACCATACAATAAAAATGTTTAAAAATCATTAATAATGATTCAAAAATACCATTTTAATTAACCGAAACATATCACTCGAGAGTGTAAAACCATGTGTGGGGATAGTCCCATTTATTGTGCACTATGTTAAGATAGATTTTTCCCCAACAAATACTTTTCAGGGTTATTACCCCTAGGTTCATCTAATCCAAATCCTATATCTAGTTGTTTATCCATATATATATATATATTAATTCTTTGAAACCACGCACACTCAATACTTTACCAAATTTTTTGGATGACTTCTTTTGTTTAGGATTATCCCTAGTGGTTTTACTAATGTTTTATGATCATAAGACCCAAAAATAAATAAACCATTATTTGATATCAAATTAGAAAACCCAAAAAACCAATAATTTACATAACATAATTTTTATAATTTAAACATTATATATCACATGTAATTTCACAATCCATTATCCCAAATATTTAATGTCTTAGGAGACTACATACAAAAACTTATTATTACACATTATTTATTAAACATATCCCATTAAAACATGTATATTATAATAAATCCAAATTAAAATACTATAAAAAAATCCCTATGAAAGTGGAAAATAAATTAAAAAGTGAGATAAAATTCTCATTAAATGAATACTATAAAAAATAATAAAGGGTTAAATAATATGTGACAATATAACATGTGCATGAGAGAAGTATCATAATTCAAGGATCATAGAACTGTAATAATTTTTGATAAATAGTTATTTTAGTACATTAATCAACAAATTATCGAACATATAACATTGAGTAAGAATATGGAAACATACAAAAATAATCATTAGCCATAAATCATAAAATAGAAAATAACACCGAATTCTCGAATATTAATAAACATATGAAATCATAACATTGTGAACGTAGCTAAAAATAATCATGCACATTAATTATCTTATGAACATAGCCAATAAAAATAATATACATGAATTATAATGTCATCAAATGTAATAAAAATATTTTCCACATTATCTTGTGATCATAGTTAATGAAAATAATATTCAAGCATTATCTTTTAAACAAGGCTACAAAAAAATATGTCCATTCATTATATCATGAGATATTAAACATTAACCAATGTATTAGAGGGATACATAAGACCAAACATGTCATATAATGATAAACTATAATTATTTTACACAAGAAACCAATCATATATATTATCATGAAAATACATAGCAATAAAATGGGTTTAGTAGAAATTTTAAATGTTATTAAATAAGATGATTCCAATAATTAGATTAGTTTATAAAAAAGTAAGTAACTAAAAAGAATTATATCAAAAGATAATTTAGTGTGTGATCATGAATATTTACCGCAATATGTATATATATATTCGTATATAGATGAAAATTCTAGTGAATTTGTAAAAAGATATTTGTCAAATCATTTTAATAAATTTGTATATCGAAAAATTTTCATGTTAATTTAGAAAATTCTTTTCCAGAAAGTGAGAAGAAGAAATTCTGAAAAAAAAATTTTAAAAATAAAAAATAATGGTACCTAGAATATAAATAATTCTTAAATTAGGAAATGTGAATTTGAAGATAAGTAATTGAAAATAGTTAAATGAAGATATTTTTTATGGTTTTTAGGTATTTCTAGAGTAAAACCGACATCATTTAAAATGTTATAAAACATACATTTAAATTTTTTTAAAGTGAAATATATAGACTTAAAAATATAAAAAATCAAATTTCAAAATAAAATCAGAAAATACTTTTGGAAATAGATAATAGTGGCATTGAAGATAAAGAGACATTAAAAAAATGATACTTATTCTTAACAACACAATTTTTTTATGAATAATGTAATCTATTAAAGAAGAAGTATTAGATTTGAAAATTAAAATTACCCCTTATATATGGATTAATTACATTATAAAGTAATCATATTATATAATAAATCCAACTTTTAATAAAATGGTCAAATTAGAATTATTTTGACTCAAGGAAATGAGTTTTCTCAAGAAAAACCTTATTTTGGATTCCTACTACGTCATACATGATCTAATATCCTATATAATAAACATATCCATATTAATAAATTATTTTAAAACATTATAATTTATTTTAAATTTTATAATATTCATTTATAATCTTTTAATAAACACATATTATAATTTATGTTTTATTTTCATCATTAAATTATAGTATTTTTTTATCTCGTAGAGGTTTTATAATGGTGATATCTATTATATTTTATTGACAAAAATTTAATCATAAAATTAATATTCAAGATATTGGAATCATTGTTTATAAATGATTTATATAGTCCCATTTTCACTTGATGTAAGTCATGGGTATAGTTTGTGAAAATAGAATTCATGATAAACATTTTTAAGGTAATTTAGTGATAATAATGAGAAACTTTATATATACTTTTCATTTTTTGTGTCACCCATCTCAAAAAATATTCATAAAATCATTAAACATTAAATATAATATATTAAAAAAATTTAAGTTTCAATAGAAATATATGATTTAAATTTATAGCATCATACATATATGTGACTAAACTGATCCATTTAAGAACTTGCTACAATAATTGCATGAGTATGACTATTAATGTGATTATTCTATTATAATATCATTATTAATTAAGTGTAATGATATTATTTAGGTTTTATTAAGTAGATAAGTATTATTAGTGGAGTGGTTGATGAAAAATATAGAGAACAAAATTTTAGGGAGTCAATAATAATCACATTGGGGGCATGGTTCTTCACATAGAGGGGATCTTGGAAATAAAGGACTTGGGACACCTTCTGGTGACCAGGGGATTCCATTCATGGAAGTGTGATCCAGTAATGGAAACAATTATATATATTCAAGAATAATTTTAAAGGATATTTTGGTTCAAAATAGGTTGAAGTCATCTTCTTTTTATAATGAGGGAATTCACATTAGAAACAAAAAATTTAAGGGGTAAAGATGGAATCACAAGGGAGTTACGTGACTTGGGTAAAAAGATATTGGTGATAAATGTGGTTATGAATTTGAAACCCAAAAAATGGCATTTTTAATATCATATTTTCATGTTTATTTAATATAATTGAAGCCATGGTAGATTAATATTTTTCACCCTTTATTAGCTTGTTTTATTACTTACTATGATAATTATTTTTTTTCAAAAATACAAGATGAACCCTTTGGAATAATATATTTGTTATGATTATATATTTTTTCTCTATTTAATAAATTCCAACATCTATATATATTTAAATTAACTTTTTAATTTAATAATATAATATATTGAAAAACTATTTTTAAAGAAAAGTTACTTTTCAAAATAATAAGAGTTCACAATCAAATTTAATATCAAATACTAATTAAATCAGTTTTAATAAATTTTTATTTATATATAAAAATTATATTAACTAATTATTTAAAATACATCAATTTAATTTACTTAAATAAAATTTACACAACAATTATAAAAAAAATCTTTGAAAATAACCCTTTGACCATTGTTGTAACAACTATCTATTATGTCAGGAAATTATAATTTTTTATAAAAATTAAATTAAATTACTTCCTAAGTTAAACATACTGATTCATATTTTTAAATTTATTTTATTCTATTTAATTTCTAAATGTGTAAAAAAATAATATAGAACACATGACGTAATATTATTTAGTCAAAATGTGTTTATATAAATAATTGATTGTATTATTAAGATATTACAAGTAATAACTTTTAGAATATTTTTAATTTATTTCATATAATATTAATAATTTCCAACACAATCATTCTTTAATAATGATTAATTTAATTTAATATAAAAAAAAAATTATACACACAGAACGTATTATTTTATAATTTTCACATTTTAACCATTAGTGATTTTATAATTAATTAATGATTAATAAATGATTTTTATTGATATTTTATTCATATAAACAATAAATTTTATTGAAATTTATATATTGAATTTATGAGATTATAAAAACATATAACACAACAATTTTTTAACAGAAAATATTTTTGTTCGAATGTGAATTATAAATTTCTTATACCTTATTACCCCAAAATTAATTCATGAATTTTATTAATTTATTTTAGTAATAATTCATTAAATTTTATTAATATATTTTACGGATATCATTATTTAAAATTTATATTTTTTAAAAAATACACAATTCATTTAAATAATTTCTTAAAAATCATGGATATTTTAACAAATTAATTGTCATTATTTTATTATATTACCAAATCACTTATTTTATTGAAAAAAGTTATTTAAAATGAAAATGTAAATTTTGGATCATGTTAATAAACATTACTCATATCAAATAAATATTTCCAATTCCAATTTTGTAACATGTTTACTAGATTATAGCTAATGACTATATACCCCATTTAAAGCATCTCTATAAAGTCTCATTAACTACTATAAATGTAATACATTTGATATTTATAAAGACCATTTTTCATTTAGTAAATTTTCAAAAAAAAAATTATAATTTTCTCACCTTTAATGATTTTTCTTTGTTATTCTAAATTTAGTTATACTAATGATGATTCTCAAGGGTGAAGTTGATTCCTGAGATCTATTAGTTTTAAATATATTTTTATTTTCTAATTATATCTCAATTATAATTTACGAAATTTTAGTGCATGTAATAATCCATGGTATGTAATATTCTATGGTGTGTAATAATTTTTTCATGTACCATTGTTCTAATGTTTTATGATTAATAAATAAAGTGTTATTAGTTTGATTCATATCTTATATGAATCATTTCCAAATCAATTTTTTTCATTTTAAAAAATATAAAAACATATTTTAGAATTATAGAAATATAATTTAAGGAAATAAAATGGGTGTTTAAACCTATGGTATTAAAATTATTGTCAGCATCCTTGTTTATTCCAACCAAAATGTATAGTTACTACTCTCCAATATTGATAATAAGAATTTTAAAATTGAGTCAATGGTTGAATGTATTAATTGAAGTTATATCCCAATGGTTAATTATCCTTTGATATATGTTGAAAATATTTCATTTAATGTATACATCCATGCATTTCATAGTATAGCAAGTTATATTGAGGTAGATTTTTAGGAGTCATCCCCGGTCATCCACAAACTGGAAACCTGAGCTAACTCTGAAAAGTCCCAAAGGTTTTTCTCAATCCCCACTAGATGAAGGAAAGTTCATGGGAACCAAATGGAATGTGGTAGGAATGATTTATACCATCAATAATAAACATTAAAAGAGAATAAATTATATGAAAACATGGCATAAATTTTGACATACAATTATAAAATATATAACAACTTGACAAAAAAATAGGACCTAAAGCAAGGAAATAATAATAATAGACACCAGAATCTCCATGTGCAAGTGTGGAACACATACACCTATACCAAAACTAATTTTTGAGATATGATAAGATATACTACACTGGGACACCTGATAAAAACAAAAGATATATAGTCATGATCTAAAATCACTGTAGGTCACCACCCACTACCCCAAATCATAACACTTAGAATGAGAATATATTTAATAAAAGCATAAACTAAGGATATAAAAATATGTTTTTGGAAATTCAATTTATTAAAAAAATTATCATGTTTTTTCTTAGAAAACAACACTTTGTTCATAAATCCACGACTCTTTCAAAACAAAACCACAATTTATTCTTTAAAAAATTAATCCAAAACATTCAGTTTAAATGGTTTTAAAGAAACCTATAAGGAAAAACATGTTATTATTTACCGAATTTCTGAAAAATCACTTTTATAAGTATAAAAAATACATTATCCTAGAATATGAGGACCAATAGGGGAAAAATACTAGGGAAAAGATAACATGTTCATTGACGAAGAAAACCCCACATACCATAGAATATCTACACATCAACTACCCCCACCGAAATTTTCAATCATTCCTTTCATGGCCTAATTGAGTGAAAAAATTTCTTAGGTTGACCAAAGTCCCTCGTACGACCACATACTACAGTGTAATTCTAAAATATTTTACATATGTACCTATATGTCCCAACAAACAACCATGGTTTTTCAATGACATATATAAAATGATGTGAGTATTTCAAGGTAATAACAATACCAACTAATCATTTTTGAAAATAAAAATATATATGGATCACAACACTGAACAACCACATAGGAACATGAAATTTATTTAATCCCCACAATAAAATTAAACTTCCCTCTAAATGGAAATTTCGTTGAATGAATTAAAACAATCCAAAACCCCATCACACCTAAAATGTCATAACCTAGGGATTTTACATTTCCAAAAAATCCATTTATAGTTCCAACCAGTCCTTTAAGTCATTCATGATGGAAAATCCATGAAAATAATATTTGAAAATCTTGACACATAAATAGACATTTGGTTCTCATAATTATTATGAATTTCAAATAATTTCACAAAAAGTTCCAATTCATATGGTCATACACATTTCATGTCATTTTTAGAAATAAATGTTATAATAAAAAATCAAGATTAATTACCGAGATCCAACTAGGATTTATGATTTCTAAAATGAAGGTTTATTTCATTAAAATAGTTTTCAAATAAAATCATACTACCAAAACCTATTTCCTGTATTTTTTCAAAAGCTCAGGAAATCAACATCCTTTGACATAGATACTAGGTATAAGTAGTGAATATTAAATGATTTAGAACCCCCTAGATTAAAATAAATGAAATTTAGATTAAATTATAACGTGAGACTATTGGGTACCTAACATCGAAAAATTAATGATTAAGAAATTACCATGCCTAAATGTATAACCTTCAATGGAAAACTAAAAATCAAAGAGGAGAGTGTTCACAAGAGGCAAGAGAGAATCCTAAAACCATAAAACCACAAGAATGATATCATATATAATTAATCCCTTTAATGTGATGTCTTTTATGAAGGACGAATCAATAGAAGGACAAGTTATCCAAGGGAAAATGAGTTGGAACTATTGATTTGGAACTACTAAAATGAATGGTTCTTTGATCCATTGATAATTGAGGATGAGAGAGAAAAATCACCTAAAAGGATCTCAGGGTTCGAATGGGTCAATCAAGGTTCAATAAGGAATGGATGAATAATCAAATGGGGATAACAGGAAAAATAACATAATAAAACATACAAAAATTAATATCCACTAATGTCTCGAGCCAGCCATTGGCCTCTACTAGATGATCATTAGGGCTCAGGTTGGAAGGTGTTGACCAATAGGATTGACAATTGGTGTAGGATGCATTCCTTCATTATAATTCTTCCACTAATGGGATGGGGAATAAAACAAAACACAATATCCATTACAACCCCCACATGTTGGACACTGTCTCCCACCGGCTAGTTTTTGGACCACTTGGTGCTTATATGGTTGTAGGTTTAGGTACAATCCCACTATAGACTTTTGGAAAACCCTCTACCCCCTTAAGTGACCTGAAAAAGAACATAAAAATCTATACATAATAGAAATAAAATATATTATGTAACAATTATCCCCATCAAAATAGATTCTTCCCCTGTAAAGCTTCAAGGAAAATGGTCTATTAAGAGGATAGAAAAACTAACTTAGTTGGGAAAAGGAAACTAGGGATTCACTATTGCACTCAAACACCGAGTTGAATCAAAACATTAAATCATAATAGATAGAAAAAAAAAAGAAATTAATCACCATATCAATCAAGAAAATGAGGTCAAAAGTAATAAATTCAAAAGTATGGATCTATAAATCCAAATCAACTAAAGAGAAACAATGAAATGGTTTAGGCAATAATGAGAAACTCTCTAAATAATATTCCACCCAATCATACATGATCATAAATCATATGATAAACAATAGGTCACCAAAAAAATGACGAAATAACCATATACACCCCATGGAAACCCTAAAGGCACCTAAAATGATAGGATTGAGACACTGCACTAGGAAAAAGGGAAAAAAAATTACAACCACAAGAAATGCTAAAAATTAAGATCACATAAGAAAAAAAATTATGAAATAGAATAGGGAGAACATAAAAAAACCACACCTTTATAATAACTACATCATCTTGAATTATCTCATATAGGGGTGAAATATAGTTTTTATTTTAGAACGCCATCTCCTGGTGATACCAAGATATCATAATATCAAATCAACCACTAACTCTCGGTTTCTACAACACCTAGCCACGATTTTATATGAAAACTATTTTATAAATAGAGTCCAAATATAAATCTGACACTAAATGAGGTGAAGTGATAAAGAAAAATCTGTGAAGCATTAGAATACCCAATCCATATGACATTTAATATAAAATAAATCAAGGAAAACCCAAGACAAAAACTACACAAAAACCACCTAAAATGTTTCTAAAATCATAAGAAATCCATTAATTCATAGTTACCAAAGCGAAAAAGAACATAATGTTTTAAGAGAAGACATCCATTCAACAATGAAAACATAATAATGGAGGTAACCCCACCATATCTGGTTTTCCCTCAAATTTAATCCCTTCCGATATAATCCATCATGATATAGGAAATATAATTTAGTGAAGGAAAATGTTAGAATCCATAGAAATTTAATTATTTCATTAAAAAAAATTAATCTAATAATAATACTAGAAATATCAAAACATCACCATATAAATTACTAGATAGTTGAGAAAAAACTAATAACATTATATCATTTACAAGAGGGAATAAATTACATCAAATAAAATTTAAAGATTCTTCACTCTGACATAGAGATAAATGAGATGGATAGAAATATCTTTCAAAAGGGTAGACTTTGTACCATATTTCATACGAGTATATCCACTAATAAACCTTTTTAGATGAACAAAAGCCTAAAAATACTTAATATCCATATAAAAAATTAATTTTTTGTATTCCAAATATTCATTACTGGTATAAAACCAGGTACATATTTCTAGATAATGTTGATGAAATGAAATAAGGTGGTGTTTTGATATTACTACTCACATGGTCTAACTTGGCATGATTACTTGTTCCCTTTCAAGAGATCCCTACACTGCACCTAGGAATTGGTCAAACCTTTCATTACTCTATTTCTTTTTATAATCTTATATCAATTCTTACAGCCCTCATTACTATTTCTTCATAGGAGTAAAGGCCATGTAGCAACACTACCCATGACAGATCTGGTTGAAGACCTTCTTAAAAACACTAATACTTTAATGAATCATGCAAATCCATATGAAGAATATATGATGCAAAATTAATAAGACATTATGTATACTCCAAAATAGTTTTATCTTCTTTCTAGGGGCCTTGAAATTATATATCTATTGAAACCCTCACTGAATTGAAGAATAATTCCTAGTTTAACTTCACCTCAAAATCTTTTTTGGAAGAGTCCTTTTATGGTGTATTCTAAATAAAATACATCCAACACATCCAACACTTAGACTATATAATGAATGTTTCAAAGATCAACTAGAGATATTCAGAAAGATTGACTTGGATGAAAATTTAATTAAACTTCTTTATCCATATCAATGACACCTGATAACCTTATTTATAGAAACAAATGAGGAGGATCCAGGTTTTAAAATTCTCAAACCCAATCCTAATGTCATGGAATGAGAGGAAGAGAATATATCCCTAAGACTATTGCATATGGAACAACCCTCCCAAGAAGATATCGATCTACTAAAATGTCTATTGAATCTAAACATGGGATAATTTAAAAGAAAACATGATATACAAACATAATCGAAATATACCTTATTAGTCATTTCATAAATTATTATAAAACTCTAACACACCATTTCAAAAAAAAATTTAATTCAACCCAAAAACATCTATAAATTCAAAATCATAAATATTTATTTTATTAAACAAGTAAAAGAAAATTATTTCTTTGACTATGGTAGGTTTTATCAAAACTCATTCCAATATGAATTTCAAACCTTTAAATCCACACTCAAAATCTATTATAAACTATTAAAACTAAAATTTTATTAAACCTAAAATATTTTAAAACATATGATTTTAAAACATTTTATTCTTAAAAATTTGTAAAATATCTCAATTAATCTTTATTAACAACCCATGGAACGTGACAAATGATTAAGACTATATTTTTTCCCCAAATATCATGAAACCCTCTAAAGTCTATTATCATTTTAAATTTAATATATTTGAGAAACACAACAAACCAATCACCATATTATGTTTTCAAATATATTTATAGAAAATTACAAATTTAAATTACCTATACATCTATTTCAAGTAATAAATTATATTTGAATTATTATTAAAAACAATATAAAATTTGTAACTCTTTTTCACAAATCCTAATGTTTTTAATTCAAAATATCTACTTAATTATTCTAAAACATCATTTAAATTATATAAGTATCTCATAAAAATAGTGTAAAATAATAATAAGAGACATGAAAATCTATCCAAAACATATATAATCAAAATTATAAAATTTATAAATATGTAATATATAATTAAGGTTTGGCCATATGGTTTGGCATACTACACACAAACCATGTGAAGTTCACAAAAGGAAAACTTGAATGATCCACATAGTATATGAATGATTTTTCCATTCCATGAATAGTGACTATGATCCACCTGAATACCCTCCAAATTCCACTGCAAATTACAGAGTCTCACCCAATATTTCATAAAATATCAAAAAATATAAAGAAACACTCAAATAAAAACTAAATGTATAAAAAACATATGATAATAAATCTCTAATTAAGGACATACTCATCCTATGAAACCCTATTTACTCAAGAATAATCTCAAATGGGTGTTGATCATGCCACCCCATAACTAAATTCTTGAATTATAAGAGTCATACATCAAATCTAAAGGAAATCCTCTAATAATGAGGTCAAACATTTCACTAATACCTATTTTCACAAACAAATATATACTTTCCCTACATGGTGTACCCGAACCGGTTATGGAAAGGATCAAAGGTAATTACCAACCCACAGACTGCAGAAATTTTCCTGGGAACAAATAATAATGATATGGAAATGATTTTCCCATTACTAATAAACATAAAAAATATAGAAAGAAGAATGAAAATCAAAATAATGAATACTGTGAAACTTCCAATAATAAATGAAATAACAAAAATACAATGATTACCGAATACTGATCCTCATTTAATGAAAAAAGAAAAAAAAGATGACAATACCTTCATATAAAAGAGAAGCTATTCCATACACACCTCATAAAAAAGATGATACTTGAGATATGAGAATAATAACTACACCAAGGATAACACTAAACTTGGAAGATATATATCTTTGAGCTAAAAGCATAGTAGGATGCCAAATAATGACCAAAGTACAACACATTAAAATATAAGTGTAATCATTAATGATTATATGTAAGGATATATAAGTTGGTTTTATATATTCTTTTCTCTAAAACTAGTGTTAAACAACTTTCATATTAAACCATTCTCTTAAAATCATGTTTCATTAAATACAAAACCACAATTTATATTCTATAATGAAAATAAACCCTGAAAATAATTTAAATAGTTTTAAAAAAACCCCAAAGACAACAAGGTATTATTTATAAAATTCCAAAAAAATCACATAGTTGAAAATATACACAAACCTTCATCATGGAATCAGGGGTGCGAGGGGGGAAATAATCTATAACAGAGATAACATCGTCATTGAGAAAGAAAAACTTGTATATCGGAGTACCAATACCCATCCAAAGGCCCTTCCCAAACATATGATCTTTTGTTTCCTATCCTAGTTGAGGGGGAAAATCCCATAGGTTGAAATAAGTTCAATATAGGGCCACAAGATATATCATATTTCTAAACTAGTGCACAAGTGTCCTAACCATTTCAAAAAACAACTATTTGTCTTTCTCACATCTTCAAACACCCATATTTGAACATCCATTTATAATATCATAATAATACAATTAAACTTACCTATATTGGTACATTTCATTAAATGGATTAAATCATTCATAAATCCCATTACACATAAAGGGGAATGACCTGTATGCTTTCCTTTTCAAAACTATCAATTTAATGTTACTATCTAGCATTAAATCCATTCATGATGAAAAATTGACGAAAATATATTTTTGGATAACTAAACATATTATCCAAAATATTATTATCCCAATTAATATGACATTCAAATCATTTAAAAAATGATAAAATATTCCATATCATTAGAGAGAACACTTTTCCAATCATTTTAAAAGTATATGTCATAAAAAATTATATATCAAATATAGAGAACCAATTAGGAATTATGATTTACAAATATTAAGGTTTGTTCTTTTAAAGTAATTAATTTTAAAAAAAATTAGAACTACTTTTCCCAAGTTTTACTAAAATCCTAAGAAATCATCATTCATTTGACATAGATACTTTCTATAAGGGGGAAATATTGAATGATATAGGGAACTCAAGAGGGAAACATAGGAAATAATAGATTAAATTATAAATTTAGATGAATAGGTCCCATAATTTTAAAAAATTATTTATTAATCCACAAAAAACAAAAAAAATTCACCATTAATGGAGACCACCAAATCAAGGAGAAGAGAACCCGTGAGAGGAATGAGAGATTCCTATAACTATAAACCCAAAATAACGATTTACACCCAATTAATCCATTGACTGTAATAGACTTATAGAATTATGAATCAAGATAAATATGAGAGATTAAGAGCAAAAAGTAGTTATACATACTAATAGGGAACCACCACAATCAATAAAACTTTCATACATTATGAATTGAAATTAAGAGATCTAAAATTTTCTAATGGACTCCCTAGGTTTGAATGGGTCCATATATGGTTTATAGATAAAGGATAAATAATAAAAAGTTGTTTATGGGGAATAATGACATTAAATACCCGACTATAATCCATGCACAACATTGCCATTGGCTAGACACTGGCTTTCATCAGTTGTTTAACATCTAAAAATGAGCATTGTAGCAACTAAAACCCCTCATTGGCTAGTCGATGGATCTCACTAATGAGTAGATGGAAAAAAATATATTATGGTAATAGTTTCAGGTCTACACCTACTCCAAACATATTAGTAAACCAAATAACCCTTTAGGAACAAGAAATTACACATAAAAATCTATCTGTTTCTAAAACAATGAAATAATGTGACATAGATAAAGATTTTCATCTATATACAAGTTATCTATCATCTTTTTTGATGACTCAATAAATACAACCAAATTATTAGTATCCACTAATAGATTAATATCTTATTTGGTATCCTTTGATCAACATACACCTATTTGAATTTCGTGATAATTCATCATGGAACTCTTTTTTAAGTTTGGGTTTCTTCTTTATGAAATTTATTATTGTGGAATCATCAATCATGACACTAAAACTAGGCATATAACCCAAAATTAAAATCTAATTCTTAATAAAAACATTCATTATTTAATCATCATATTTTTATAATAAAATACTTGAATATCTCTCATGATTAAAAAATTAAATAGTTGATTAGCTATGAAAAATTATAATTCTCACTATAGAACTTGTTAGTCATTGAGGGTGGAAAATATTTATCCAATAAAAATTTCTATGATATCCCATGTTGTGATAATTTGTAACTATAATCTATGTTAATTATATTGTTTCCATTATATGAAAAAATAAATTCTCTCAAAATAATTACATAATTGTGTTACGCCCTGACGCCAGTTACCCAGAATCAGTGCATTATTACATAACATTAGCATGATACAATGAGTCATGTCCCAAAATGCCGATAAATTAAGTATCTTTGGAAGTAATGGATACATACATATGTTATAATTACATAATTAAATAAAAAAAGAAACATTTTGTCCCCTTTGAACACTCTTATATCCCTTAGCCCATTCTTGAAGGTTAATCGTAATAAACTAATTTTCATCCGGGAAAAAATAATACATAAGAAAGAGGTGAGCTTAGATTCTCAGTAAGGATAATAATATATTGGAAACTATCATAAATAATACTAAACATTTAAGTCAATGTATAATACTAGAACACAATCCTTTTAAACTTAAACTTCAGCATAATTTGGAAAATATAAATCGGATAATTCCATTTACTTATTCACATTGATATTCTACTAGTCCAAAAATCACATGTAATATCAATATCCAATTTCATAATGATTGAATTCAAAATGTTGGACACCCATAAAATAGTCATGGCCTCCCTACAAGACTACAAATAATATTTTCTCAAGGCCTTATGCCGAGACACTAGTTTGTTTCATGAGACCTACCGATGCATCGAGGAGCTATAGTGGGCTCTAACCATAACCTAATAAGTCTAATGCATTCGTCATAGGAATGGGTAAAACATAATCTAAACATTCATATTAAAACTAGAATACGAAAAGTCAATTTTTTAAATGAAGACCATGAATGGCATAAAAATATCACATCCACAGTCAAACATAACTTGTTCAATAAAATATTGATGTTTGTATTATGATTAATAAACCTTAGTAAATAATAAAATAAACTGAAGGATACTGAAATAGATGAAAATATTCATTAAAACTATTTGAGATAAATATCCCATTTTTCATGAAAACATTTAAATTTCTCTGTATTTTTCAATGAATTTGTTTAAAAGAGATTTTTGAATCAAAGTGTCCCATACAACTTTGAAATTTTTTAAAAGAATTTCAATTTCAAATATTTATGTCCCTATAAATAATTACTTAAAACCATTTTTAAAACATGGAAATTAATGAGATATATTTAGAAAAATATATATTTATAACATTTAAGACAATATTTTCGTTAAAGAGTTCCTAACCAAATAAAAGATGATTGAATACAAATAATTGAGGAATAACATTAATCAAGACTTTATAATATCATGAGAATAAAGGGATTCATTATATAATATGTCAAATGACAATATATACACCATATAAAAGTGAATTGGTGCATAACAACAAAGAGAACTCAAAGGAATGAAAATTGAGATGAAATACCTTATAAAGACAATAAACTTAAATTAATGATTATTCAATTACATAATTATGTGTGAAAAAATAAAAATACACTAAATATAATGGAATATTCAGTGTAAAGAAATTATATTACATTGACACATAATCTTGTAAAAACAAAACCAATGACTTGGATGCTTAACTCAATGAATAGAAATTGAGTTTAGATTACCATTAAAAAGATAATATCAATGGAATGTGAATTTCTAAATTGAGATATTATGTGTATCAAAGGTATATCCACATAAAGGGGAGTGTAAATTACTACAAAAATAATAAATAGTTATTCCACGCATTATCTTGGAGTAAAATAATCTATGAAGAATGTGTAAAGCCCAATGAGTGGAAATTGAAAATTGAAATTCCATTACCGATTTGGTAACGTATGAAACATACAACCAGGTAAGAAGTATCATACAATGAAGATGTAAATACTCATAAGTTAAATTATATTACACAAATAATGCAATCATGGTATGTACATACACTACACAATAGGAAATATTGGCAAATATAACATGAATCTCACGGGAATAAAAGTGAGATGAAAACTCTTTACCATGTTGTAATCAGTTGAGTCATATGACCAAAGGTTAATAACCAACACGTGAATCACATAATACCATGAATATAAATAGAATCATGATAATATATTTCAAATGGTATTACACAATACACCACATGAAATAAATAAGTGGTGAATAATGGAAATCTCAAGAAATTAAATGTATGATAAGAAACCCCTTACCATATTGTAATCAATTGAGTCATATGACAGAAAATTACTAACCCCCAAATTAATCACTAATAATTGCGAATATAATGATAATCATGATAATATATATCTAATGGCAGTATAAAATACACAACATGCAATAAATAAGTGGCGAACAATGGAAATATCACGGAATTAAAACTGAGATAAGAAACCCCTTACCTTGTACTTTTCCATAGAGAAGGTTAGGCTAAACTCATGTATAATGGTGAAATCATTGTTATTATATAATACAAGAAACAAATACATAAATATTATATCATATATGATCTTCTAATATTGATTTGTTAATTTTATTTAATTAGTATCATGGTTTTGGTTGTTAACAGATTCATTTTCATTTATATGTTTTGTTATATAAGTCATGTTGTTTATGTATAGGATATATTTGATTAATATAAATTATGATATTAATTTCTTAAACATTATTTTTAATCATAAAATGAAAATTATTTATAATTGATTATGATGAGAACGAATCTCATTACGTTCGGGGAGACGGTAAGTTGTACGTACGCACGATGGAAAATATCATTATATTGATGTTGAAATCATATTTAATAGGATGGAATATCATATATAAGAATAATTAAACTGTTATATTTATTATTTACATCAGTAATAATCATTATTATACCAATCCAAATAACGAAGTGTTTGAATAACATACTACACCACGACGTGGAGACGCTGAGCCGTACGTACGCACGTATGTTGACATTATCATTTATAGGATGGGTTTAATAATGAATATGGTTGTAAAATATTTATAATATAATCACAGTATATAGAAGATACTATATTTATTATTTATTTATTTTAAAAAATAAATAGGAAGTGAACAAGAATACAACATGAAAAAGGGTGGTGAAATTATTACATCTTCTTCAGGTGTTTCCTTTTTAGTTGATCAAAATGGATCCATAGGATAGGTTTCTTATCAAATTTAGGCCTTTAAGATGATTTGAGGGATGTTTTAAAGATAATTTGGAAGGTGATGGCTGAGCCAAATGGCTTTGGAGGAGAGAATGTAAGAGAAGGGGATTTTCCCTTTTATTAGAGAGATGAGGGTCACTTTTGGACAAGCTTGAAATATTATTTTATAATAAAATAATAATTGGTTTCGAATGTCTAAAAATGATATATTTGAATGATAAGGTGGTTATGGGTCGTAATACTATCAACAAATATGTTTAGACATGTTTATGTTACCTTTAAAACTTATCTTTTAGATTTAACTATTCGTTAAGTAGTTTAACTTTTACCATGTCTTCTTGTATTCTTTCACTATATGGTCAATAAACATACTATAAACATCTAATAGAACATTAAGATGGTAATTAATGAAATATATAATATTATTTAAGCCCACTGGATGAACATTATATTTTTAGTAATATTATATCAACCCATAATATATTATGTTTTTTAAAAACTAATTTATGTCCATTTTACACTATTTGGTATTTTGTTTTTGGTAAAGTCATAAAAACCTTATAACATCGATAAATATTAATCAAATCAAAACTAAAATGTCATATTAACCTAAAAAATTTGTTTATGTCGCCAAAACAATAATTTATATTTCTTTTAATATTTAAAATATAAACTATTTTAATATTTCATTAAGAAGGTAATTGTTACATCATCATTGTATCATAAATAAATTAAATAATTTAATCCCACAAAATAATAATTAAAATACCATTATGTAGGAAATATTATTATCTTTCAAATAAATATTTATATTATAATTTATCTTATATATAACCCTATATTAAAAATGGTTTAGTTAATAAACATCGAATTTATCACTTTTAAAGCTTATTTAAATAAAATATAAATAAATGAATTAATTGAATAAAAGTGGACCTAAAGGATCATATTTTACTCATATATTGTTTTTGGTCGAATTACACTTATAAAATATAATTAGGACACGTTTTAGGGTAATTAGAATATCATTTCTTACCGTTAATTACCCTATTTACTTTTAACTATGGTAAATAAAAGCCAAAAGATAAGACTCACCTAAAATTATTTTCATCTTATCAAACAAAATTTTACACACTAATATTAACTGTGTCTCTCAGTTTTTCGTAATTAAATTCACAGAAGTGGTAAAATTAAGTTTTTTTTCAAATTTGCAAATGCTTCTAGAAGATTGGTAAAAGGCGGTAATAAGTTCAATAAATGGTTATACATCTAATATTATTATAAAATGACTCCAATTAATTTCATTGATCTTATATATGTATTATAAATCAATTTTGACTTAAAATATATTTAAATAAAATAAATAATTTTTTAAATAAAAATTCAGTTTTAAACTATAATGCAATGTTTATCACTATTCATCAAAAATTGAATGATTTCAGAAAAATACCAAAAATTAACCCTAAGATATTTTTTATATTCTGAATAAAAAAATGTATTTTATTTTACCAAATTTAAAACAAATATGTTGAATTAATTATTTTAAAATTAATTCTTATTATCAAAACCGAAAAGCGGGTTTTTATAAAGTAAAAACTACTATAAGATTGGCATGTGTTTATGTAAAATTTAAAAGTGAAATTAATTATAATGACCTACATTTTATTAAATGATATAAATATAATCTAATTATACTTCCAAACCATTCAAATTCATAATTTAACAAAATAAATTATTTCAATTTAAAATAGTTACTTTCAATTAATATTTAGTTTTTTTATATTCATTGAATTATGAAATTTATAAGAAAACTTCCAAAAATTTATCCAAAATACATTTTTATGTCCATATTCTAAAAAATAATTTAATTTAATTAAACTGAATACATAAAAAGTGTCAAATATTGGTTTTAAAAAGGGTTTCCATAAAAAGGTGTTAAAGGTTCAGTTTTTTAAAAATACTTCTTTTATCTAAAAAAATGAATTTGTTTTCATATTATATCTAAGAAACAAATGATATGTATTATAAAATTATATGGAGTATATAAAATTCAAAATTCAGTTAATACTATTCATAAATAATTTTTGAACAGTTAGTTTGGTAAGTTGTGGTGCGTTCGAACTCAATGTTGTATGTAGCTCAAGATATTGAATTAATTTAAAGAAAATTACATAATATGAAATATTAGGGTGTTTCATTCTTCCCCCTTTTGGAAATTACATCCTCGCAATTTTATGATTGGGATTGGGATCTTCATTGAACGTCCCACATTAGAAAAAGATTCAATAAGGATGTCACTTAAAAAAATAAAAAGAAGTACAAAGGTCACCTATGATAACCCATACGAGGATTCCATGTAGAAAAACAAGGATTTAAAAGATAAAATAAGTATCAAGTTATGCTGGAGGGTGATATAAAACATGATCATGGGAAATTTAACAACAATAAATCTACAAACTTGTTATGGGATAAACGATCATTAGTTTCCCAGCAGGAAAAGTAAATGGAAAATGTTTTTTGTTATAATTTCCATTTAATAAAGTTGAAGAATTTATTTCTGTGATTGACTATGATCATAAAGAGATATATTTATATTTTAAGTATAGTTTCATCCTTAAATAAATTTTTACCATTAAGTCATATTTTGTTTCAAATGATGAGTATTCAAGATGACTTTGTCACACCTGAAGTGATAGAATCAACTTATACAGAATCAAATGACACAAAAAGGATAAACTTCATATTTACCTTGTCATTAGAGATTAACCAAAACCAACATGGTTAGTACAAGATTAGATGATACACAAAAAGGATAATCCTTTAGAGAAAAAAAATATTAATATTAATTTCTAAAATTAAACCATCATTACCCAAATTTCAACAAATATAATTCTATAAAAAATTGACCTTAAAATAATTAAATAAAATCCAAACTAATATTGAAACCCAAAACCTAGAAGAATTTCATAACGTGGTCTTCAAGGTAAAATTGTATATCTAAATAACATCGACTACTCTTAAAGCCACATACTTAAAATTAATCAATCTAATCACATATTCTCTTTGATACGTTAATCATTTCCATAAATAACCCAATCTCTATAAATCCACAATAAAAACATATATAAATTTCCACCATTACTCCTAAAATGAAATCTCATAGTATTTTATTTTCCTACATCATATAGTGTTCCCTACAGAGAAAACGTCCTCCAAAATAACATTTATCACATAATCAAAAAATAACTTTCCTATGATATAGATATCCATTTGATAAGACATAAGATCCCAAATCAACTTATTATTGATCATTAAAATAATTTAACTAAAAATAATTAGTCACACTAACCAGGGACTTCATTTGTTCAGTGGTAGATGATAAATCTCAATCACACTCTGGTTGTGGGTTCAATTCTCAAAGATTTTTCCAACATGACGGGTTGTCACACAGTCTACATGTTTTACTTTTTCAAAAACATAATTTTATTAAAATCCCAAAATGAGATAAATTCCTCAAAATAACCATAACATAATTTCACCACAAATGTTGTCTTATACCTCTCATTTTCATCCCAAAATTTACTAACTTGCAATTGCCTCAAATTCAAGGATCATATAATCCCAAATGTGTATTTATAACTATATCAACAATAGAAAATATAATTCTTCCTAAAATAGAAATTTCACATAACAAAATGCAGGGTTACACATACAAGAAAAAAGTATCCCAAAGTAATCCCATCAACAAAGAGCACTAATACTTTTAAACATTTTTCAATTTATTTATTTCAAAATATGTTCTTCATTGACCAAGAGATTATTATATTAAAAATTGAAATCACTCATGTAATTCCCATGTCCCCTACATTTACAAAAAAAAATGTATGTAAATGTATTCTTGGGTTCAGTTTTGTTTTCATCCATAGTACTCTTTATTTTTCATCATCAATTCATTACATTATGTCCTTCTTTCCCACACATAATGAATTTCATTGTTCCATTGAGACACTTTCCTAGGTATCTCCTTCCACATTTTCTGCATGATAGAAATTGAGATTTCTTTTTTCTATGGTCTTCAATGCTGGAGTTATTATCATTCACCGCCTTTCCCTTCTTTGTTGAGTTTGGGAGTTGGTTAATATATATGTTGTTGATAATATTTTTGGAAAAATTATTTGACATGAACATGATATCTTTTACACCTATCAATATTCCATTTAGTTTCTCATTTCCACCACTATGCCAATATTGTACATCATTTTCAATGTTACTATGACCTCCTTGGAATCCATCCACTGGATAACACAAGAAAGCATATTGTGAGTCATAAAATCATTTATAGAATATCATAAAACCTTATTTTCAAACTAAAACACATTAGGATTAACCAACGTTATTTATTATCATATTATATAAAAATCCATTAAATCAGAGTTTAATGAAGATGTGAATTATCCTAAGCACATCCCCCAATATTGTCATAAAATATATTGAAACAAGGCCTGTTGTGGTGTACTATGATACCTCGGGTCATGCCTGAAACTCCTTGTCAGAGATTTCACTCCTATGTGCATCTGTGCCAAGGCCGCCTCTACCTACTCGTATCCAGACCAGGATGTATTGAATGGAAAACCCACATACTATTTACATTACCAATTTTTTTATATGTTCTTCTTTACTAATCTTCAATGTCAATCACAGGGTAGTGTTTCCAAATCAGAGTTTTTTTCCAAATCTAGTTTCCATGGTTTGTACTAAACTTCTTCTCATACCAACTATTACGTCTCGACCCCAGTTACCTGGAATCAGTGCATTATTATATTATATTGGAATGATACAAGGAATCATGTCCCAAAAGACCAATCTATTTAGTTGCTTTAGAAGTAATATATACATACAAATGTTTTACATTATTTCATGAAATAAAAAAACAACATTTTTTCCCCTTTGAACACTCTTATATCCCTTAGCCTATTCCTACAAGATTATCCTAATATAATTATTTGCATCTTGGGAAAAATAAAACATAAGAAAGGGATCAGATCAAATGCTTATTAAGGATAACAATATAGTGGAAAATATCAAAAATAAGAATAAACATTTTAGGAAATGTATAAGACTAGAACACAGGCCTTTTAAACTTAAACTTCAATATAATATGGAAAAGATAAATATAATAATTCCATTTAATTATTCACTTGTATATTCTACTAGAAGAATAATCGCATGTAATATCAATATCCAATTTCATAATTATTGTGTGCATAATTTCGAACATAAACTATATAGTCAAGGCCTCCTTCCAAGACTACAAATAAGATTTTGTCAAGGCCTTGTGCCAAGACACTAGTTTTTCTCATTATACATACCAATGCATGATATAGTAGAATCCACGTATAACATAATATGTCCAATGAATTACTTATATGAAAGGGTGAAACAAAATATAAAAATTCATATTAAAACTAGAATTTGAAATGCCAATATTTTAACCACAAACCATGAATAACATTAAAAATAACACATCCACAGTAAAATATAACTCATTCAATACAATATGGATGAAGGTATTATGTTAAATCAACCTCAATCAAGAAGAAAATACACTGAAGATATTGACATAAGTGATAACAGTCCATCAAACTATTTTATAGAAATATCCCTTTTTTCTTGAAAACATTTGAATTTCACACTATTTATCAAAGAATTCGTTTAAAAGATATTTTTAATCAACGTGTCCCATAAAAATTTTAAATATTTGAACATAATTTTAATTTCAAAACACTTTTATTTATATAAATAAATACTTAAAACCATTTTTAAAACATGGACATTAATGAGAATGATTTAAAAGAATAAATAGTTAAATCATTTAAAACAATGTTTTTGTTAAAAATCTCCAAACCAAATAAGAGACACTGGAATGCAAGAAATTGAGGAATAAAATTAATAAAGACATTAAAATATCTACTAAATAAAGGTATTAATGATATAATATGTTAGAGGATAGTATATAAACCATATAAATGTGAATTGGTGCATAACGACAAAGAGATCTCAAAGGAAAGTAAATTGAGATGAAATACCATATAAAGATTGTATCCTTAGATTAAGGATGATTCAATAACATAATTATGTGTGAAAAATATAAATACACTAAATATAATTGGATATTCAGTGTAAATCAATCAGATTACATTCACACATATTCTTGTAAAAACAAAACCAATGACTTGGATGTTAAACTCAATGAATGGAAATTGAGTTAAGATTAACCTTAAAAATATCCTATCAATGGAATGTGAATTTATAAATGGAGTTATTGTGTTTATAAAATTTATATCTATATAAAGGGGAGTGGAAATAAATACATAAATAATAAATAGTGATTCCACACATAATCATGGAGTAAAATAATGAATGAAGTATGTGTAAAGCCCAATTAGTGGAAATTGAAATTTGAAATTCCCTTACCGATTTAATAACATATAAAATTTACACCCCATAAAATAATAATCATACAATGAAGATGTAAATACACATAAATTAAATTATAATACACAAACAAAACAATCATGGGAAGTACATACACCACAAAAAGGTAATAGTGGAAAATGTAGCATGAATCTCATGAGAATAAAAGTGAGATGAAAACCCCTAACACATTTTAATCAAATGAGTCATATGAAAAAAAATTAATAACCAAAAAATAAATCACCTAATTTCATGAATATTAATAGAATAATGATAATATATATCAAATGGTAGTACACAATACACCACATGCAATAAATAAGTGGTGAACAATGGAAATCTCAAGGAATTAAAAGTGGGATAAGAAACCCCTTACCATGTTGTAATCAATCGGGTCGTATGACTAAAAGTTAATAACCACTAAATTAATCACTTAACACCTTGAATATTATGATAATAATGACAATATATATCCAATGGTATTACCAAATACACCTCATTCAATAAATAAGTGGCAAAGAATGGAAATTACATGGAATTAAAAGTGAGATAAGAAACCCCTTACTTGTAATTTTCCTCAGTATAAGGTATGTTAACCTAATTTATAATGGTGAAATAATTGTTATTAAATTATCAAAGAACCAAATAAATAAATATGATATCACATATGATCTTCTAATATTACTTATTAACGATATTTTAGTAGTATCGTCTTTATGGTTGCAAACTGATTTGTTTTCCATTATTTGTGTTGTTACATAAGTCTTGTTTGTTAAGTATAGGATGTATTTTATTCATATACATAATGATATTAAGTTCTTAAACATTATGTTTAATCATTAAATGAAAAAAGTTCTTGAATGATTACGATGGGGAATGATTCTCATCGAGTTTGTGGAGATGGTAAGCTGTACATACGCCCGAGCAACAATATCATTTTATTGATGTTGAAATCATATGTGATTGGATGGTATATATCATATAAAGAATTATTAACCTATTATATTTATTATTTACATCAGTTATACTCATTATTATACCAATCCAAATAATTAAATGTGTGAATAACAAACTACACCACGTCGTGGAGACGGTAAGCTGTACGTACGCACGTATGGTGACTTTGTCATTTATAGGATGGATAGAAAAAATAATGTGGGTATACAATATTAATTATGACATAATAGCATGTATTTGGTACTGGATGTTATATTTTGTTATGAAAACAAAAATGAATGTGGAAGTGTAAGGATAAGAGAACCTGAAAGTGTGTGGTGAAATTATTACCTCTTCTTCGAGTATTTCAATTTGAGTTGATCAAAAGGGCTCCATAGGTTGGATTTATGATCAAATTAATTTTTCTAGGGTTATTTCATGGAATTTGGAATGATATTTGGGTAGGGTTTGGCTGAGAAAAATGGATTTGGAGGTGTGAAATTAAGAGAAGGGTATATACACTTTTATAAGAGAGGTGATGGTCACTTTAGGAAAACATTGAAATATTATTTTATAATAAACTAAATTTCGTTTTATAATTGCTAAAAAATATTTTTTTAGAATATAATTTTGGAATGGGTTTAAATCCTCTCATCCAATAGGTTTTGAACATGTTTAGGTAACCATTTTATCCTTATATGTTAGATTTAACTCTTAGTTTAATAGTTTAACTTTTACCGTGTCTTTTTGTATTATTACACTGTATGGTTAATAAACTTACTCTAAACATCCATGTGAACATCAAGTGGTTCATTAATGAAATCCAAAACACTATTTATGGCCTTTTTCTTAAATATATTTTTTTTTTGGAATATCATATCAACCAATAATATGGTGTTTGTTTTAAAAACTAATTAATGTCAATTTTGACACTATTTGGTATCTGGATTTTTTGAAAGATGTAACAACCTTATCACTTTGAAAACAATTTATCTAATAAACCCTAAATCTCATATTAACCTAGAAAATTCGTGGATGGCCTCAAAAACTTTAAAATTTATTTATTTTAATATTTATAAAATAAATTATTTCAATATTTCATTAAAAAGGTGATTACTGCATCCACATTGTGTCATAAATAAATTCGATTATTTAATCTATAAATATCATAATTAAATTAAAATTTTTTGGGAAATATTTTCATCTTTCATATGATTATTTATAGTTGAATTTATCTTATGTGTAACCCTTTGTCAAAAATTGTTTAGTTAATAAACCTTCAATTTAATACTTTCAAATATTATTTAAATAAAATAATAAAGAACATCCTAATCTAATCCAAGTGTACCTGAAGGATCATATTTAAATAAAAAGTTTCTTTTTGGTTGAATTAAACTTATTAAAAATAATCAGGACATGTGTTAGGGTAATTATAATATCATTTTTACCTTTAATTACCGTATTTAATTCCAACGGTGGTAAATAAAATTCAAAAATTACTATTCATCAAAAATTATTTTCATCTTATTGAACCACATTTTACTTAATGATATTAATTTTTTCTCTCAGATTTTTGATATTCAATTCACATAAGTAGTAAAATTATGTTTTATTCAAATTTGGAAACGCTTCTAGAATATGGTTAAAAGATGGTAAAAAGTTCAATTAAATTTTATATATTTAATTTTATTGTAAAATGAATATAATGAATTAAATTGAACATATATAGGTATTATATATCTATTTTTATGTAAAATAAATTTAAATAAAATAAATAATTATCTAAATAAAAATTCGGTTTTAAACAACAATGCAGTGTTTTTCACAATTCATAAAAAATTGGATGTTTTTAGAAAAATACCAAAACTTTTCCCAAAGATAATTTTGATATTCCAAATTAAAAAATTAATTCTATTTTACCATATTAAATGTATATCAGTTTCATTAATTAATTTAAAATTAATTCCCATTTTCTAAACCAAAAAGTGGGGTTTTAAAAAGTAAAAATTATCCAAAGATTGACATGTGTTTAAGGAAAGATTAAATGTGAAATTAATTATAATGACATAAATTGTATTTAATGATAAAAATATAATCTAATTATTCTTCCAAACCATTCAAATTCAAAATTTAACACTACCATTATTTCGATGAAGAAAAAATTCAATTAAAATTTAGTATCTTTCAGTCTTCATCAAAATATAAAAGTTATCAAAAAATTACCAATAATGTATCCAAAATTAATTTTTTATGTCCCTATTATAAATAAGAATTTAATTTCAATAAACTGAATATATAAAAGTGTCAAATATTGGTTTTAAGAAGTGTTTTCTATTAAAAGGTGGTAAAATTAAATTTTTTGAAAAATTCATCTTTTATATGAAAAAATGGTTTTGTTATTATATTATGTCTAAGAAACACATAATATGGATTCTAAAATTATATGGAGTATATAAAATTCAAAATTCAGTTAATACTATTCATAACCACTTTTTGAACAGGTAGTTTGGTAAGTCGTGGTGTGCTCAAACTTGGTGTTGTGTGTAGTGTAAGCTATTGAATTACATTAAAGAAACTAACCTACTATGAAATAATAGGGTGTTAAAATTGTATATTAAAGTATCAAAAAAAATATGAAATTTTAATGGCATCTACATGGATCTTAATTATACAATCAACCAAATTATTTTGTGTATTGTACCATTTCATACACAGTTCATTTTATTTTAATTTTTTTCTCTTCTCTTATTAGTCGATTGATGCTAGTAGTTTTCCTATAAATATCTGGTAAACCATAATATATGGTAGTAATATCACCTTTTCCGATAATAGTTATGATATAGGATAAGTTACTTCTCCATCAAAAGTGGGTTGTCTCTGGGTTCCTTCAATTTTTTTATTTCTGATCACATGTGACCTGTAATGATGAAAATGAATAAAATCATGAATAAATGCAATAAAAAGTAAAAAAAATGGTTAAGAAAAATATTCGATCTAATAAATTTATTTATAAATTATTATTATTATTTTTCTCTATAAATGACCCAAAAAACATGACATGTCCATTGGGGTAATAAAATCAGACCAATGATATTAATTTTTTGAAATTTATGTTAAAAAAAACAATAAAAAACTATTAATTCAATGAAATGTATTTGTGAGAGTACAATATCACATGGAACAGGGTTTCTCAAATTTGATACTGAAAAAAAATAAATTCATCAAAACCATTTCAAAATGGTAATTTTGAGCTCTTGAAATAATTTTAAAATTTTAAATAAAAATATTTAAAAAAATTTAGAGGGATAATAAATATCCCAAATTTATTTTTCATTAAAAATAATAAATACAAATAAACATTTAAATCCATTAAATGAATAATTTTACAATTATTTTATATTTGAAATTATCTTATTGGATTTGAATAAATACTAATTTAAATATTTTAATTCAATAAATTAAAAATAAAGACCACATATTATGTAAAAATCATAATTGTAAATAGAATAATATATTTTTTATAAATTAATTCTATCAACCATATAAGGGATTATCCATTATTAAATATGTTTTCTAATTAATTTAATAATGACTGGAATAAATTTTTTTCTATGATATGGTATTTTTTAATTGAATTTCAATCCTATGTGAGTTTGGAAAATAACTTATTTACACATCCTTGCTCATTTAATTCTCCTCCCCTCCATCTATTTAATAGCTCATTATTTGTTTTTTGGAATTATGGGTTCCATACATCATATATGAAAAGATTAAAATGAACTAATTTTTCTGAATAAAAACTAAAAATAATTGAAAAAACAGTATTTAAATTGAAAATTAAAACCATTAAATATGATATACTTTATTAAAAAATTATAATGTAAATAAAATAAAATTCACACTACTATAGAAATAGTTTTTAAATGTGCTAAAAACCTTATTAGTATTGATAATTCATGTTATAATGAAGTATTAATACATATATTTGTGATAAAAATGGTATGATAATGTCAACCTTTATCAGTTCTTTATTTACAACTGATAAAGTCCCTCTTATTTACAAATATATACTATTACATAAAGGGAACACTATAGCAGCTAATCCACAATAAAAGAATAAAAAAATTTCAGAAATTCAATACTTACATATAATGAACAAAATAATTTCATTTTAGAATTTCAATAAAAGGAAATTTACTTGGATTCACTTCAATACAATACAATTAAATTAATGAGAAATTCAATTAAAAATAAAAAAATTACCACCAATTAAAAAATAATTTAATACTCAGGATATCTTCTTTAATAAGAAACCCAACCTCATACAAATGAATTGTGTTATTGTAATAAAAAATGATTATTTTAGTAATTCTATATAAAGAAGAGAAAATAAATTATAATTAAATTTTTTTGAGCCATTACATTTACACCACATATCAGATTGACATATGGTTAATCACTATCTTTTTAAAATTAAGTTAAGATCATTTTCTTAAAGTAATATGAAAATACAACTTTTTTTATATTTTCTCTATACGTGATGCATGTTTTGACAAAATTCTCACTTGGTAATTAAAAATATGGACTTATAGGCTTACAATACACACTATAAATTAAATTATTATGAGATTAATTTCTAATTTTAAAAAATAAATAATCAACAATTTTCCAAAATTACGAGTTGAACCTGAGCATGTATGACTAGTTTTGATAATGTGACAGATTTTTTGATCTAAAATGTCACTTTTAATAAAAATTAAATTAATTTAAACCATACCAGAAAAAACAATTATCATATCTATGTAAAGTTAATTACTACTTGTTAAAAATGAATATTTTGTTATTTTCATAAATTATCATGATAATTTGAGAACTTTTTCTTGGTTTTGACTATCATGGAATACTTTTATACTAAATTATAAATAATTTTTATTCTGAAGTAATTATTATTTAATCATAATGGCCACAACACATGTCATAAAGATGATTGGCTAATGACTGTATTTCAAAAATTAATCATTGATTAATTTCCTCATGTAATATGAAAATATGAGGGTGTTTGATTAGTTTTTATTATACAACACATGTTTTGAATTAAAATTATACATTTAAATTGAAAACATGAACTTCCACTCATACCTAAGACACTCCATATTAGATATATTTGAGTTATTTATTACATGTCATGAAATAGTTTTTTATCATTTTCCTATATTATCCTGACAATCTGATCATGTTTTCTAGGTTTTGACATTGTGTCCTATGTTCTAATCAAAAATATATATTCATTTTAAATTCAAAACACACATTTCCAGTTATGTTGACCAGTAGGTAAGCAATATTATGAATAGTTATTTCTTAAATTAAAAAAATGAATAACTACTAATTTCCCAAAAGAATCATAATAATTGATGGTAATTTGATTAGTTTTGACTATGTGATAGATGTACTGTACTTAAATTTAACTTTTAAATTGAAATCATGAACATTTAATCATATTATCTACATAACAAGTCAGAATGATGGGAGTTTAAATATTATAAGTTAAAAATGAATCATATATTGTTTTCTATATGTATCTCAACAATCCAAGAGTATTAGACCAGTTTTGACTACACGATACATGTTTTGAAATAATATATAATTTTTAAATTAAAAACATTCACTTCCAATCATAATCCATAGAGAGTATTGAATTTATTTGAGGATAATTCATAAATTTCATAAAATATTCATTGATAATATACCTAAATTATCATGAAAATATGAGTGTGTTTTTGTGGTTTCGACTATGCTGCACACATTTTGAATGAAGATTTCAATTTTAAATTAAACACACACACATTATGTCAATTTGGAGAAACCACTTATGAAATTGTTGTGAATATAATTATTACATATAAAACATAAATCATAAATCTTTTTTATAAATTATCGTGATAATATGAGTGTGTTTTCTCAGTTTTTACTAGGTGATAAGATATGTAATTTTTTAAATTGAAAACTCACGCTTTTAATAATATCAAATAGACAATATGTTAGATTATTTTTTTTATTAATACATAAATAATATCCATTACATATCATCTTCAAAAAGTATCATGACATTCTGGGTACATTTCATCAGTTTTGACTACATGAGTGTCATTTCTAACTAAAATAATTCTTTTAAATTAAAAACAGTATCATTCTTTCATACTAGCCACATCACATATAATATTGATGTGTATTAAATTAATACACATAAAAAATGAAAAATTTATCATTTTCCTAAATTACCGTGACCATTCAAGCATGTTTGATTATTTTATACTATTTGACAGATTTTTTAATGTAAATATCCACTTTTAAATTAAAAACACATTCCATTAGTAATAATAACCACAAAACATGCCATATTAACAATAAATTAATTCAAACATGTAACAACTAAAGAAATAATCATTTTCCTAATGTATCATAATAACATAATATTGTTTTATTAGTTTTGAATATGCGATTCACATTAAGAACTATGATTTCACTTTTGATTTAAATACACACACTTTTAATCATACCGGCCACACAATGTGTTAGATTAAAATTTTGTTAATTATTAAAATAAAAAATGAATAAATAATCATTTTACTGAAGTATAATAATAATAATAATAATATGAGAATGTTTTAGTTTTTCACTATATAAAACATTTTCTGAACAAAAAACTCACTTTTCAAATGAAAACAAGAACTTTCGATCATATCAGAAAAACTATGTGTTAGATTGATGTGTGGTTAATTATTTCCTTAAAAAACAAATCAGGAATATTTTAATTAATGTATAAAAATAACCTAAGTGTTTTTTCATGGTGTGGATCATGTGACACATGTTTAGAACTAAAATGATACATTTAAATAAAAAACATAAACTTTCAGTCAGATCAGTCACATCAAATGTCAGATAAACTTCCAGTTAATTTATAAAATGTTATAAATAAATCATTTATCATTTCCTATCTAATTAATTGAATGAAATGCTATCATCTTTGATTATCAATGCCATATTTTATGTAAAATTATGACTTTTAAGGTGAAAACACATACTTTCAATTATACTGATCACACTACCTGTCATAATGACATATGATTATTTCCTATCTGTAAAAAAATTAATCATTAATCATTTTTATAAATTATCATCATTATATGAGTGAATTTTATCCATTTTGAGTACATGATTAATGTTTTTAACTAAAATATAAATCACTTTAACATTTTAATCACACACTTTTAGACATAACGGTCAAATCATGTGTACAATTTACATGTGATTAATTATTACTTGATAAAAATAAATAATTGATCATCTTCCTGAAGTATCATTAGTATTTCAGAATATATTATTATGTTTTACTTCATAACACATGTTTTAAACAAAAATTAACCTTTTACCATCGAAACACAGACAATTTTAATTATATTGGCTACACCGTGTGTAGAATTTTTGTGATGTTAATTTCTACCTGTCGTAATTGAATCATTGATCATTTTCCTCAAATATCAAGAAACATTGGGCATGATTGATTGGTTTTGACTATGTGAAACATGTTTTCAACTACAATTCCACTTTTAAAACAGATACACACACTTTAAATCCTACCATACACACCATTAATCATATTTAATTAATGTTAATTACAACATGTCATAAATAAATAACCACTTTTTTAAAAATGTACAATTACATTCGGATGAATTATTATTGGTTTTGACTGTGTTACATGTGTTTTGATTTAAAATCTAGATTTTTAATTGAAATAAAAAACATCCAGTAACACTAAACACACCATGAATCAATTGATGTATAGTTAATTTATATATGTCACAAATGAATAAGTATTTTTTTAATAAAGTATCATGATAATATGTCCATTTAAGATCAATTTTAAATATTTGATGCACATATTGAACTAAAATATAAGTTTTTAATTTAAAACAAACATTTTTCATCATATCAGTCATAAAAAATACTGGATTAATGTGAATTTAATTTATACTTTGAAGAAATGGGTTAATGATCATCATCTAGAATAAAAAATAGAGATAAATAACTTTTCAAAAATAAATATGGGTATTATAAAATATAAAAAATAATATCAAATTTTATAATCACTTCTTAATTGTAATAATAAAAACTGAAATAAAGAACACACTCTTAAAATTATAATAAAAATTGTACATATATAATTAGAAGTAAATTATTTCTTGAGATACATCATATATATATTTATATAAGAGTCTCCAAACCAATCATACTGGTATCATATTATCAATAACATAGTAGTATTTTTTTTCCAATTCTAACCATCATATCAAGACACATGAGTTCATTTTTATATGAACATGTATATTTTGTAAAGTAATTATCGTCATCAATGATGATTAAAATAAATAATATATATTTTTATACAAAGAGAATAATTTTTTTAGTGTCACTACTGGAATTTACAAAAACACTGTTATAGTTATTAAAAAAATGATACTATTTTGATTAGTGCACCCTTTCTCAGTTAACACTATTTTCTTATTATGTAATGATTTCAAGATTCATCAAAGAGTTATTTTAATTACATAGAAATAATACAAATTTTCAATAATAATGATAGTAAATGATCATAAAATTATTTAAATATATTAGTGATAAATTTCCTATTCATAATTTATGTGAAAAAATGACATTTGTGATAAGATAATATCTCTTCATGATTCCTATAAACATTCTGACACCATGTATGTTTTCTACTCAATATAAAATAAATTTTTTTCTTGATGTAAATATTTAAACTATTGTCTATCATTTTAGTACTAGAAATAATAAAAACATTTAATAAATATATTAAATTATAATTATAATTAAAATTATAAATATATATTCATGGATATTAATACTGGGATTAAATAAAATATATTTCATTAATTTACCATTTTAATTACCATAATATAAGTGGTTATTTTTTTAAAGGAACAATAGAAACATTTAAAAATATATTTAATTTATAATGATATTTTTTTATCATGAAATATTATTATATATAAATTAGTAATTATATTGTTGTTAAAATACATAGATTTATTGTTGCAATGAATTTCCTTTTACAATGTTTTTAAGATAAATTTACATCACCATTTCATAATTAAATTATTGTTAAAAAAGAAAATATAAAAAATCTAAATTGAATATATATTGTGAAATATTGAATATAGTGTATTAAAAAAACATTAGGGATATCATGTGTTGTTGATATGTTAGATATTTTTGTATTGAATCAAAAAATATATCTTTAGACTTTCCAAATGCATCACAACAATCTCAATGTGATTAATAGAAGGAATAACTAATGTAAAGGTATAAAAATATATTTTATATATTTATAGTGTGTATTTTTACCCTTGCATTGTAGGTATTCAGAAGTTTCCATCCATTATTATTTTATTTTGAAACTCTACGGCAACTTGGAGGGCACTTCTTATAATTTACCTTTTCCCATTCTCGGTATTTCATCTATAGAAATGATATGAGGACTATTGAATCCAATTTCATTTTCATATGAATTTAAATTTTTATTGTTTTGATATATACACTTGTAGAAGATATTATTTTTATACAATTATAATAATAATAGCACACTAATTATTAGAAAAATTTATCATAAAAATACTCCTAATGTATACATTCACAATAAATCATACCAACCATTCATGATTGACAATTTCATTTAAATTTTTAAGAACAATCATTTCATTAATAAACTCTATATATATTTGATAAAAAAAATTCAATGCATGTTTTTATATCTATCTTGAAACATTATTCCTTCATGATTTTTTAATGTTAATAAATGCACTAGTTATTTTTTTAGGATAAAGGTACCCTTACCAGTTATTCTTAATTAAAAAAATAACACATTATATTTTCTGGACCAGAAGTTTTATTTCCCCTTTTTGAACCTTTTTTTAACTACATACATTATTTCAATCCATTTTTTACTCATTGAAAAAATAAATAAATATAAAATAAATTTTAATTAAAATACCTTTTTATCATCATGTTACTTTATAAAATAAAAAATTCATGCTATGAGATTTCAAATATAGTGTTTTCAATTTGAATATCATTATCTTCATGAGGAAGAGGTTGTTTAGTGATACATATGTGAGTTATATGATTTTTTTACTCTCACATTATCTTTTAGAAACTATTTATTATATAAAATATTATCTTGGATATTGTACACTGTATCTATCACATCAATGTGACGAGTGGGTTCCTAAAAATCTAAATTATAGTCTATTTTACCCTACACAATTTTAATATATGAATGGTATCAAGAGTTATTTTATTAACATATAATATAAATTGTTATAAAAAACCTGATTACATTAGTATGTTTTAACATTAAGGGGGAATGGATCACCTTAAAAACCAGGGGTGGATCTTCATAGTATGACTATTTTTATGCTGATTCTTCTTATTAATCCAATAAACGAATATTTTCTATTATTTTTATCCTCCGTACTAATATTTTTCTGTAGTGACTATAGTTATCCAATTCGGTCATTAATTTCGTTGTTTATATCCACATGTAT
Source organism: Viscum album (assembly GCA_963277665.1). Lineage (NCBI taxonomy): Eukaryota > Viridiplantae > Streptophyta > Magnoliopsida > Santalales > Viscaceae > Viscum > Viscum album. The sequence goes on along the minus strand of OY728141.1, from coordinate 1,016,294,171 downwards.
TCTTGATTTCAAAAAAATATTTTTATAGGAGCACTCCAAAACCAACACATACAACACAATTATATTCTTCTAGAAACTAAAGATAATGAAGTTAAATATTATTTATCCATGGTACAAGATGATTCTTATTTCTAAAATACACCAAAATATAAGAAATTATGTTGTAATTTTTATGTAATATTATTTTAAATCATATAGAATTTATATTATGCCATACTCACACATGATTCTCGTAAATTTGGTGTGTTTTCATCCACTATTTTAATTTTTTTACACAAGCCTCCTTCTATAAAACATGATGTGGGACATGTAAGGACCCAACCTTAATCATTATGTAATATAGTTTCTTTATAAAAGATTTCAAATTATTTCATTCCCAAATATATTTCTTGTTTATAGTTTTATATAATTACTTCATGACTTTTATATTACAGAATTAATAAATTACAATGCGTATATACCCACTTAGTGTCTATTTTTATCATATTATAAAACATTCATAATGGAACATGTTTTGTTTTAATTACTAATCTTCAAAACATTAAAATGTACTTCTTCCTTGTTATTACTCATCCATAAAACCAGTGAAAAACATTTGAAAATGTGGGATGGTAAAAAAATTATTTTTATGGGATGTAAGAAGAAATAAATAAATCCATTAGATCATTTTAAAACAATGAAAGAGTAACAAATAGTTTTTCTTTTTCAAAATAATCTTTGATCTCAAAATAATCATTTATTGACACATGAAATCATAATTACTACCCACTATTTGTAATAAAACACTTTATAAAAATTATAATCACGGGGGTTTCTTATAAAACATGATAACCCATGAAAATAATTTTCTAAAACAATATACCTTTTTACCCAATAGGGAATAATCATTTTTTTAAATAAAAGATTATTACCTTAAATTTTTAATTTAAATTATTTCTAGGAAATATCATTTAAAACATATATAATTAATGTAGGTTTCTTGGGTTATAATATTAATATCACTCTTACAATCAATTTTACATATGTAATAACAAATAAGGTTGAATTCCAATATAATTACATGGATAACATAATCATTACCCAATGCATTAGAGAGGTATTTCAAGCTCAGCCATCATTATAGGCTATATCTTTCTCCACATTCATAATGAGATATATCGGGATAACCCATTATAAGGAACTATATCATTCCCCTTAGTCATAATATATAATTTCTAATCACCATAACCTGTATTAAATACATAACAACTTGAATTTCCATCGTCAAACCCATAAAAATATAATTTTAAACTGATTTTTCAAAATTAAAACTCCCATAAAAAGGGAATTAATGGTATTATTTGAATAAATAATGTAATATTTTAAGGGAATAATAATATTAAATAATAGTTTAGATAGAAATAAAATCTGTTGATTCCATATATGTTAAAATAGAATAGTCATGTTTCCTTTTGTAAAGAAACTTGAAATGTTCCATAGAAAGATTCATTTTGAATAAATTTTTTAAAAAACCCAAAATTTCCCCCTATAATTCAATAATTTCAATATAAATAAATTAATAAAATAATTTTATGAATATGTAAATAAAATAAATTTTTTTTGAAAATTATTCATTAGAACATTTAAAATTATTTTTTTAATGTAAAGTGTCTCCTACCTCGAGTCTGAATCATCACATACATTTCATTTAATTCTATGTTAAAACTTTTTTTAATTGTTTACTATACTAATAACCATTTTTTATTTTATGATTCCTTTTATTTTTTCTGTTACAATGTTATATAATGTTTCTTAATCAATAAAGTTCACATCATTTGTTATCATGATAATCGAATAATATATCCTAAAAGAATATGGTATGTTGACCATGGTTATAGTGCTGATTATTCCATCATCTCCAGAATAATAATAATGAAATAATTATAATTTCTATACATTAATTATAAATTTAAAACAAACATAATAAATTGTAATGAAAAATTACTTATTTTATAATAATGTAGACAATTAGATATACACACATATGAGTAACATTTCCATTTTTCAAAGAGCATGATGAAAACAATGTACTTATTATTTTATATTTATATAATTTTAATTAAGTAAATAATATCTTATATATAATTTAAATCTGTCAATATAACCATTTTTGAGTGGTGGTGATAGAAAAAAATTACATTGTTTTGTGAGGCAGAAGTCCACAATACACACAAACAATGATTTTTTTCCCATTTTCTTGTATAAAGATATGGATATAAGTTATTAAATTAATATAATAACATCTCATTATATGGAAAATAATAGATTTATTATTTTGTAATGTTTCAATAATAGTTGAAGGAGGTGGAAGAATCAAGTGAATAAAAATATTTGATTAAAATCTATAACTGTTTTTTATAAAGTTGTTTTATTTTCTCAATAATCACTATAAGATTTATATTATACCCAAAATAATAATTATATAAAGTGGGGATGGATTTAGTAGGGATTTGGGTAGGGATTTGTTGAGTTATATTCGTAGTAAAAAAATACATGAAGGTAACTTTATAGTGTTTTGGGTTGATTTTATTCATTGAAAAACTATGCGGACACGGTTAGTTATAAAGATATAGTATGGTTGCTAACTAGGTATGCTAAAAAATATAAAAGACAAAGGAATTGATGATTTGTACGATGTATATAATATATATATATATATATATATATATGGTGCCATCATTTTCTAGTGTTTACCAAATTTTTGGGATCCAAAATATAAAGGGTGAATCAAGATTTTAGAAAGTAGAATATACATGAATTCCTCATAAAAATATGAAAAAGTAATTATTTTTGTGGGGATTTTAGTTTCACAAGGATATTGAACTTTGTGAAGGTAACAAGTGTCACAATGGTTTGAAGGATCCTGAATGCATGGTGGAAATAAGGTAAAACACTATGACTATGAGAACCTTCATGGATGTAATGTTTCCCAACAACTTTTCAAAAATAGTGAGCTTTATGAAAAAGATTTTAATGATTCTAGAAAAGGTGGTGGTGAGCTTGGAAGTTTCGTGAATGGGAGGTAATGTCACACCCCAACCATTTAATACTAATTATTTTAACAATTTTAATTATCATTAGTCCTTTTCTTGAGTTTAGGTATTTGGAGGAATTAATTTTAGGTTTTTGGTGGCTTTTATCCTGTATGAACAACTATAACCATGTGGTGCTTGTGCAGCTTCCCATGTCTGTATGTGTTGTGGCGCATGACATGCACATAGTTTATTAAACCATGCATCAAATATCTAGGTTAAATATATGATTTGGATGTTCCGAGTGGCACAATTTGAGGAAGTTATTCTTAACCTCACATCTTCCTTGGTGTAACTACGCTGGGGTACTAGGACTAGGCATTAGTCAGCGCATGGTTTGGTAAACAAGGCACAAATAATGACAATTTCCATGATTATTTTATTCATTTTTATTTCCCCTATTTTTCTTTATTTCCTTTTCCATATGTGTCATGTTATCTCCCCCTACCTTCCTATATGGTAGTGTGCCTCCCCTCTTACTTTAATCACTCTTTCTACAATGATTCACTAGATTTCTTCTTGTTTTGTATTCAATTATTCAAGGTATTCATTCTAGTTTCCTCCTCCTCCCTCTTTATGGTGATTTTCTCCTTCGCATTGCACCATTCATTTCAGATAATCTATAGAGTTAGATGTGATCCAATTTTTTGTATTTTATTATATTGTTAGGGTTTGTAGTGGCATTCTTGGTTTATCCTTCTTCATATTATGGCATCCACTATCTAATCCGAATCCGTTTAGTTTGTTTCGACTCGTCTGTCTCGATTTGAGGTTGGTGTTATCTACCGACTTGGTTTGTTTCAAAATGTTCGGGTCCTTTTATTTGATTTTTTAGATTATGGTATTTTTCATTCGTGCGTTTTATTCCTCTGTTCACATGGATGACTTACACATATGTTAAGGGGTAAGTCATATATATATATATATATATTCCCTCTTTGTAAATATTCTCCCATAGTGAGGGGAATATGTGAAATTATGATTGGGGAATATATATATATATATATATATATATATATATATTCTTGTGTGGTTAAGTGTAAATAATCGATTTATGACTTTTTATGAAATACATCGAGTGTCGAGATGTTTCGGCTTGATCTTGTCCTTCTTAAGGTGGGGTCCCTATGCTCAGACCTTCAACATAAATCCCTTAAATTCATGATTATTTTAAAAAGTGTTTTAAATATTAATTAGTTTGTATATTATATGGGATGTGATGGAGATTCTTGATTTTTTACTTTCCTTTATTGTTCGTGTTCACCTTCAAATTTTGAGATAGGTATTTTTCATTAAAGAATGATTCTAATCTTGTTTTATAATGATCAAAATTTTAAATTCATAAAATTGATTTCCAAAAATAGTTTTCTGTGTGTACTGGGTAATTCAAAATATTTATAGTGTGTGTATAATCTTTGAGAAAGGTGAGTTTAATGAATATGGTTTCATGTGTTATTTTAAAAAAGGGAAAATTTCATGGTTTTGGTATCATTGGAAAAGTTCATTGGTTTTGGTGTGAATTGGTGGATAAATGGTGATATCCTTTATTAAATGTTTTTCTTTGATTTAAGAATGGTTTCAAGCTTGTTTTTAAATGGGTGGTGCCTTGGTTATTTAATTGATCTTATAAATGGTTCTCAAACATAAAAGTGTTGGTTGATTATGTTTTTTTAAAATTTAAGGACTACTTGTAATGTAATGACTCCCATTTGGAACCTATAGAACTCTTTATGGAAGTGGAAAATCCTCTTGATTCATTCTCCCTTGTTTTCTAAATATGATGTGTATGTTTAATAAGTGATTTTTGATATGTGCCAAGGGAATAGAATTGTTCATTGTTGTTTGACATGAAAAGGGGGATGCCCTAAAGGAGGGGGATTTGTGGTGAGAGGTTAAATGAGTTTCTAGGTAAAGAAAATGAAATAAACAAATATATTTTCATGAAAAAATCACAACCATTTGAAATAGAGCACATGGAAAATCTAGGTTCCAAGGTGGATAGACTAGGTCTAAAATGATATATATATATATATATTGGCAGGGCTATTTCTTGGTTCCCCATAGAAGGATTGACACCACAACACTAAATAAACATATGATATTATTGCATACCACTAGACCTAGGTATGTTATTCACAATAGTGTCTCATGAATTGCTACACTATGGGTTTTGGATTATGATCGGAGACCACTAGAACATGGGATGTGTTCCCCTATAGTGTCACATTCATGAGGATGTTGTGGGTTTAGGTTTTATGTGCGTATCATTTAAGTATGAGGATCCTATATCTACAGAAACCAAGATTCTTATGGGTTTTCCATGGTGGTTTTGATTGGATTTTTAATTCTTGTAATTCATGATTATTTCAATTATTATGAGAATCATTTTTTAATTTAAACTATTTGACATTAATTTTTAAAGGTATATGAATGATTGGGAATTATTTTAAACATTTTATAGAAATAAAATCTTTTTTCTTGAAAATAAAATCTTGTTACATGATTTTGAAATGAATGGAAGACCTTATTTATATATGGTTTTTTCGAAACTCATTTGACTTCGTTTGATTTTTCAAGGAAATACATTGAGAATAGTTATTTAGGCATGTCTATTTAGTTTTAATACTCAATCATGTAGATTTTTTTTTCAGCTTATGGTGCTACTTTTTTCTCTAGTTCACTCATGGAGTGAGTGTGATCCTACGGTTGGAGGTGACCCATGAGGTCACATGGAGGAATGTGTAGCAGTTCATTTTTTTCATTAATTTGGTTTATTTTTATTATTTAATCCATATATCATTTTTCATTTGTTGTTAATTTCATAAATTCTTCCAAATTATGTATTCTTGATTCGTAGAACTAGTTTCTAGCCCATGATGTTCGAGAAAGCCTGTCAAGTCATGTCATGGTCCAGATTGGGAAACCAGTTCAGGGTTGACGATGGTTGGTTCTTGAAAAAATGGTATCAGGGGAGGCCCTTATTATTTGCGATGTCATGTAGATTGGAGATAGTATTTTTGGGTCTTAGGTGGTAGGTAATGGGTCGGTGTCCGATCACAACTACTCCTAATGAGACTCGAGTCTCTTGGGTTAGTTGGGATTCAAATATTTATTTTTGGATAGAGTTTTGTTGTTGGAATTAATTCAGTTTGATGATATTGTTTATGTTGTGGGATGATAATGTAAATGATTTTGTGTTATATGATGAAGTTACATAGAGTAGCGGACCATGTGGAGTTCACATTCACATTTCAATATGATTTTATTGGTTGATTCATGATAAGTGGATGGCCCTCTAAACCAAGTTAGTTGGGGTAAACATGACAACTAGTTCCCCTTTTTGGTTATTTTGGTATTGGTGATTTTTCAATATGATTTGGGTTGGTTTGAGTGTATCTTGAATTGAAAATTATTTTTTAAAAGTATTTTCATTTTGTGAAAATGGGTTGTCAAAGAAATATTGTTTCAAACTTTTAATTTTTTTGGGAAAATATGGTAGAATTGTGAATTGTGAATTTATTGAATTCTTTTTTTGATTATAAAATCATATGTGTGACCCATAGTTTTTCTTATGTGTTTTCACAAATGAGTGAGTGTGTATAGAAGGTGCATGTTGGTATGTATGTGTGGATTATAGAAGAGAAATTGTGGATTCACATATTTTTTATGGTTCATATGATAACATAAATGAGTATTAATTATCAAAATTTTACTTGGTTTTCTAAATTTATTTTTGAAAAATAAAAAGTTTTTAATTAAAAAGGGGATTCCTTTCTGATGATATTTTTTGGTTTTAAAAGGAAAAGTTATTTGTGGTTTGTAATTTTAATGTGGATGTGGTGAAATGATTTTTGGAAATGGAAAATGATTTTTATTCCAAAAGGGGGAATTAAATTTGAAAATGGGATAATTTAGAAATTGTGGGTTTTAATAGATAGTTCTTGTCTTTTATTTTTAAGATGTTGTGGTTTTGTTTCAGTTGATATTTTTTTATTTGATTTTTTGTGATATTTTTGTTTATGACATTGTTATTTGGTTTAAAATGATAATTGGTTGAGTTCTTTCTTGATGATGATCTATTTTTTTCATTATGTTTTTTCTATTATGCCACATAGAACTAACTAAATAGTTTTTTAGGATTCCCATATAGTCTTTGACACCTCTCAAACTCCTAGTATTGTGGTGGAGCTGAGATCTTCTCAAGTAGTGCCTATTTTTTATATCTATGATATTCTATTGGAGGTTGTTTAAATTATTGGGAAAAGTTGAATGTCTTGGGGTTTTGGGAACTCCAGATGTTGGGAGTGTGGGATTTATTATAAGCATGTTTGAATGACCATGACTGGACCAGTTGAAGGTGGTTGTTCCATTCTCATTTAAAGTTGAGATGTATTGGGTGATCTTTAAGACTAATTTAATCTAGTATTTTATTTGAGACTATTTTCATCCAATTGTTTATTATTGAGGAGGTTAAGGAGAATCAAGTTCCAATGCTCATAGAACCTTGACAAGGTCAAATGATGTTGAAGGGGTCTATTGACCATATTGATGAACCAACCTCCTTTTCATTGGATATATTGTTTAAAGATCAGTTATAATATCATCCTTTACCAGAGGATCTCCATAAATGGTTTATGGACTTGTTTCTTTTGGTGTTTATAGATGTTCCCCACCCTAGTGGGGAGTATGAATTAGAGTAACCTATTTTAGGATTGTCTCCTTGTTAGATCCTATCTTTCATTTGTTGGATAATTCACATGTTTGTTTCTAGTATAGAATGTTGGGTATTCTAATACATATTTTTATAATTTATAGGGGTATTGTTATGTGTGTGTTAGATCATGACACCAAAATAATGAGTTTTTATTGGGGATTATTATCACTCGACTATGGGGTTACAGATGATTCATGATATTAGGGCTGCAACTATAGGTCCCCGAGTGAAGCTCTTCAGGCAGTCTGGAATCACTGAGGCTATGGGGAACCATAGTTTTTATAACAACCCATATATTACATATAGATGTTACTTCAAAATTAAATAATATTTATTATATAAATTAACAAAAACCAATCAAGGTGCTTATAGGTTTAGTGTCTTTAGATACACATAAACATAAACAACTGGTTCATAAAACATAAACATTATCTCCCGATAATTTCATCATAACTAGAATCATTTTTGACATATCTTACTTAATACAATTATTCATGAACTGGGGAAAATAAAATAATAAAGTGGGAGATCATATTCATAGTAAGGTTAAATAAGGAAAATATCATTCATATCATAATCATAAGAACATAACATTTAAAAATCATATCCTATATATAAAAGATCATAATAACATGCTAAGGGATAAATCATAGAAGTGAAATGTAATCCCTGTTGTCATAACATAAGACATTAAATTTTGTGACATTAACACATAATCATATAAAAACATTTCATATTAGTCAAGTATCATTTCAGAGACAATCATAGCAGACAAAGTTCATAACTGAACTGAGTTCACCTCTCATTCCATCCTTGTATTACTGAACTATATTTACTTGTAGTTCCAGTCTTGTCGATCCTCTAAGATATGAATCTTTACCCAATGAATATTACGGATATATAGGTCTAACCCATCTCATAATGAAACCTTTCTTACATGTTCTACAAAAACATAAACACATTCACTACAACATAACCCCTGAAATAAAATGTGTTTCTTAAACATCATTCCATCATAATTGATATAAAAAAATGGATTTCCTAAATAAAACACAATAAAATCATCATAATAATAGGGTTATAAATATATCCCTATATAACGAGTGTCCTCTTATATGGAAAATAATTTTATGAAAACACTTGAAATTAATTTTTGAGGAAAATATCCTTTCTTGTTCTAAAATGGTTTCCATACTCAAAATGCAACAGAAAAATAGAAGAAATAATTTTATGTGAAAATAAAAATGTAATATTTTTGTAGAAGATTCATGTAAATAAGATATTAAGAAAGTGTAAAAATTGATTCATTTCGTGCAAGTTAAAAGAACATTCTTCTCATACGTCTGCATGAAAAGAATGAAATTGGCTTATACTAAAAATGACAGAAGATTCAATTCATACTATTTAGTAAAAATTCACAAATAGGTAAAATTATAGAGGGCTATAAAGAATACTTTGAAATTCATATTTAGGAAACATGTATATTGTTGATATAAATACACAAATAATTACTTATGAATAAACAATCTCGTATAAAAATGAGATTCTAAAAATTATCCTTTACCTTAGGACCAATATCCTTCGTATGTATTGAAACCACCTATATAATGATTTAAATAAATTTATTGAGATAAAATAGAATATTAATCACTTTTATGATATCATATATTATTATATTATCATCTTCTTATTAGTAACATTTCATTGTGACTCATTATTTAGATATTGAGTGCTTTATGTTCTTAAGCAAGACTTTTCTGATACGTTTATGTTCCACTTCTTGGGTAACAATTAAATAATTTATAGAATGATATTATTATAATATATATCATATTTATCCATTTAATTCATGTATATAATCATGTATTAATTAAGATCATGTAGAATGAATCGCATCGCATCTTGGAGATGGTAGGTCATACATACGCACGTGCGATGATATCTTTCCCAAAATCACTGAATGGTATTAATGTGGAAGGTGTATGATATCTCATAATTAGTATAATATTATAATAATTATATATTGTTATTATTTCCATCATTATACCCATCCATGTAAGGGGTTGGTGAAAAACATTTTACCCCATTGCATGGAGACAGTAAGTTGTATATACGCACACACGATGATTTTGTTTTTCATATGATGGATAGAATGTGACATATGGTTGTTTCATATTTATAATAAAATATTATAGTATTATTGATACTGTTGTCATTACATTATAATAAAATAACTAATGACGAGGCAGAAGAAGAAGATAGAAGTTTGAAAGAATCGATAGAAGACATTACCTATTCTTTGACGTGGTTCCTCTAAATCTATTATTAGAGAACTAGAGTTGGTCATTGTATATTACAAGAACCTATATTATGAAAATGCATAAGTATATAAGGAAAGTGGAAGGGGATGACTAATCTTTAAGGCTCGAAATTATGTTATGATTTGAGGGAGGAGGTTCCCTTTTATAAGTGAGGTGAGAGGAACTTTTGGAAACTCCATAAATAATAATTTATAATAAAATCAAAACCTAACCAAAAAACCTCCCAATATCCTAATTTAGAAGATGAGATTAGATATGGTTGTAATATCATCAACCAATAAATTTTATACATGTTATTTTTTTCAATTTAAACCATATTTTTGTAATTTACATTTAGTTATTCTATTTAGTTTTAATTGTTGTAATAAAATTTGAAATATTTAATGGTTATAAATATTTACATATATGGTGTTAATTTAGCATAAATGGATATTATATGACAATTAGAATCTTATATTTATCAATTTTTAATTTTTAATTATTTTTATGAATTTAAAATTGTTTATTTAATTTTTATTTTTTAAAATTTCTATATTGTCAATTTTGACACTATTCATTTATTCGACATTAACTAAATCCATACAGAAGATAAATTTGAAAAAAAATAAATACACTCCTAAAATTTCATAGTCACTTATAAAAATCGTGTATCACATTAATTTGTTTATATAATATTTGATTTAATATCTTTAAAATATTTATTTGATATTTCTATTAATAAAATTGTTTTTACACCATTACTGCGTCCTCATTAATGGTAATTATTTAATATTTAAAAATTATAGATAAATTTACCTTAATTAGGTAATTATTTTATATTTACATAGACTTTATATAGTTTATTTTTTCTTCTACTTATGAATATATTAAAATTGATATTCTTATATTAAATGAGGTTGTGAAATTTTGTCACATTCAATAGTTTTTATTACATTCATGTCATACTCATAGGTAAGTGGCCATAAAGATATTCCATTTCGAAAAATAAATGGTAATGCTCTAATTTAGTCATCCAATATGATTTTTAAACTTGTTATGTTAATTTTATAATGTTATTTTTACCATTAATTACCTGATTTACCTTTAATCATGGTAATAAAAATAATTACAATGCTACTATTCATATTGCCATCAAATAAAAGAGTCCTATTAATAAATTTAGACCTAATTAATCCAAACATATATTCCATTTTTAGAACATAAAAACACAAAATTTCAAGTAATTATTTTAAAATCAATCCAGTGTTCAGAATTTGAGAACGTGTTTTTTTAAGTTAAAACATTACAAATGATTGAATTATTTTTAACTATGAATTCATTGTCAAATAAATCATAATAGACTAAATTATATTGAATGAAACAAATATATTCTCTTTATACTTTAAAATGAGTCAATATTATAATTTAACCATATAAATTATCTCGATGAAAAAGTTGTTCTCAATTAAAACATAGCGTATTTTTACTATTCATAAAAACATGAATGTTAACAGAACAATATTAGAAATTTATCCAAAGTAAATTTTTATGTACCACTTCAAAATAAAATTTTTATTTTGTCATATAAAAATTATTAAGGTTTCAAAATATTAATTTAATTGGGGTTCTACATTCAATAGTGTACAATTAAACATTTAAAAAATAGGTTTTTATACATGAAATGAGGTTTTATTCATACCCTAGGACTAAAATATCCACTGGATGAATATTAAAAATATTTTATTAATTATATAAATCATATATATCTCATTAATTTTTTTACTAAAATAAATTCACTCAAAATTACAAATATCTAATTAATTTATATTTTTTATTAATAATTAACCGCTAATGAATTAACAATTCTTTTTCATAATTTTGTTATAATTATTCCTTTTAACCTAAAATCTTGGCTATAACAAAAAATTTATAATAAGTTTTTCTTACGGTTCATTTAAACTCATGATTTCGTGCAACACAACCTATTGAAGAATAAAAATTATTTGAATAAAATATTTTAAAAAACATATTTTTGTTACATTCTACCCCCATTAAACTGAATTTCACATTCAAAACTCATCACATAGAAAAAAAAAGATGAGGATACCTCTCCCTAATCATATCCTCAAGTTCCCATGTAGCCTCTTCAAATTTTTTGTTCCTCCATAAAACTTTAACAAAGAAAGTGGTCTTTTTTTGAAGAACTTTATCAATATAATCTAGAATACTTATTGGTTGTTCTTTGTAAGAAATATCTTGCTCCAATATTATCCTTATGATCGTTGTACATGTGAAGGAACATGTATGTACTTTCTCAAGAGAGATGTATGGAACACATCAGGAACTTGAGAGAGATTCAGTGGAAGCACCAAATGGTAAGCTAACATTCCAATAGGATCCATAATTTCAAAAGAACCGATATACCTTGGGATTATATTCCTCTTATTTACAATATCTAATTACTATATTCTAGGGAGATATTTATAGAATTTCCTTATCTCCCACTTAAAACTCTAGGTATTTTCTTCAGTTGTCAATATAAATTTTTGTTTATTCTGAGATGCTCTTAGGTTTTATTGAATAGATCTTACCTTTTCTGCCATTTCATCAACAAGATCATGTCCTAAAATATTTCTTTCCCCAACTTCATCCTAACAAGTTGGAGTTCTACACTTCTTTCCATAAGGGGCTTCAAAAGGATCCATCTAAATACTAGATTGAAAGATATTATTGTATGAAAAATTCACCACTAGTAGTTGTTGATCCCATCCACCATTTAAATCCATAGAGAAAGGACTCAACATGTTTTCCAGAGTTTTAATTGTCCTATCAGACAGACCGTCTGTTTGAGGATGATAAGCACTACAGAAACTTAACTTTGTATCCAGAACATGCTGAAGACTTCACCAGAACATTGAGGTAATCCTTTGATCCCTATATAATGGAATGTGGTACTCCATGAAATATAACCACTTAGTTTACATATATCATTTCATGCCGGTCAAGAGAGAAATCGTCTATAATATCTATGAAGTGTGTCAAATTCATAAGCCGATCAACTACAACCTAGATAACATTATTGACATTGGACATTTTGGTAAGTCTGAAGACAAAGTCTATAGCTATGTTTTCTCATTTCCATTATAATATGGGTAATGGTTGTAACATTCCTTTAGACTTCTGTCTCTCAGCCTTAACATTCTCCGAAACCATGCCTCGAGAGATATATTTACAAACATATATTGTCATGACATCCCATCAGAAGTACTCTTCTAGGTCTATGTACATCTTTGTGCTTCCAGGGTGAATAGAGTATGAAGAACTATGAGTCGCATCCAATATCTCCTTCATTAATTTTTATATGGTAGGAATACAAACATAGTTTATGAACCTTATTATTTAATCCCAATCAAGGTTTAATTTAGGAACATTTATCACCTTCTTTTATAACTATGCATTTTCCATTTGTGCCTCCTTAATCATCACTTATATATATTGTTGAACATTAATTTTAAAATGATAATATTTCTCCCCATCTATTAAATTTTCCAGATCCACCCATCGCAAATCCACAAATTTGGGACATTTTGTGATCCTCATCATGGATAAGCTAGCATGGTATTTTCAACTCAATGTATATGCCACCTTATTCACTTTACCAGGGTGGTAATGTATTGAGTACTCGTAATCATTAATCAACTCAAACCATCCTATTTGTTTCATATTCATATCCTTTTATGTAAAAAATAAATTAAAATTTTATGATTAGAATAAATATAACATGTTTCACCATCAAGATAATGTCTCTATATCTTTAATGCAATGATTATTGCAGCTAACTCCAAATCATGAGTTGCGTAATTTTTCTCATAAATTTTCAACCACTATGAGGAATAAGCTATAACCACATAATTATGAATGAAAACAAATCCCACACCCTTCTTGGATTCATCATTATAGATCAAAAACCTTTCTGCACTTCAAGGTAGTGTGGGAATAGGTGCACTGGCTAACCTTCATATTAAGACTTTGAAATGCTCTTCATATTCCTCCGTACAAACAAACATAACCCATTTCTGAGTCAACTTGTTTAGTAGATTATATAATTGTGGAAAATTATTCACAAAACATCTATAATATACAACCAAACCATGAAAAATTTGTATCTCAATTAACATTGTTGGTCTTGACCATCTTTTTATAACCATTATTTTTTCTAGATCTCGAAATATCCCATCTATTGAGATTATGTGACCAAAAAATAAAACTTTCTAAACCCAAAATTCACACTTGGTAAATTTTTCAAAAAGATTTCCCTTCCTCAAGGTCTTCAGTATGATTATTAGGTGATCTTCATGTTCTTCCTTACACATTGAGTAGACAAGAATATCGTCTATAATGACAAATACAAACTGCTCAAGATATTCTGTAAAGACTCTATTATTTATATCCATGAAAATAATAGGGGAATTAGTCAAACTAAAAACCATCACTATAAATTCATAGTGTCCATACCATGTTGAGAATTTTTTATTTGGTATATCCTTCTTTTTGACCCTTAATTGATGATATCCTGAATGATGATCAATCCTTTAAAATTATTGGGCTCCATGTAGTTGGTAAAATAATAAATAAATGTGGGTAAGGGGATATTTTTTCTTGATAGTTATCATATTAAGTTCTCGATTATCAATACAGAGTCTCATTGATTCATACTTCTTCTTAATGAATAGAACAGGTTCTCCCCAAGGGGACACACTAGGGCATAAATGTAAAATCTCAAGTAAGTAATGAATAATAGATATATTTATATATGTCTATTAATGAATTAGAGAGTGTTTTAGAGGCTTAAAATGAAAATAAATCCAATCTTAAGCATGGAATACACTAATATTCTTAAAAGATTGTTTTACTCCCTTTTGATGGAAAACACTTTTTAAATCAAACTTTTGACAATTTTATAATCTATATTTGTCAAAATAAACATATTCATTATGATTGGGACATTGAAATTTAAATTAGATAATTTTTTTGTATTTTTCTGACAATGTTCATTTTTTTAATGAATAGTGAAAAATACTGCATTTTACATCAAAACTGCTTTTTCATTTAATTTAACTATATGGTTAGATTATCATTTTAATTGGTCTTAAAGTTTAATATGAATATATGTTTACCATTTAATATAATGGTGGTCATTAGGACTAATTTCACTTTGGAATTGGGCATAAACTAATGCCAAACTTTTCATAGATATTGTTTCAAAAAAACCCGCTATTTGTTTTGACAACGAGAATTATTTTTAAATCAATTATTGAAATTTATGTGTTTGGAAATTGTTAAAATGGATTAAATTTTAGCAATCAGAAGTTCCAAATTATGTAATCAAGACTCTTTTGTTTTCAGACATTATGAATAGTAACGATGGTAATTGTCTTTAATTATCCTGATTAATGAGTAATCAGGTAGTTAAGGATAATAAAATAATATCATAATAATTAAAAATGACACCAAAATGTGTCCTAAGGATACTGGTTGTCTCATGTCCGACCATGAGATGCCTTTTGCCAATCTTCGGGGCCCCATGAAATCACTTTTGTGGGAAAGTGACTTTTTATCTTTTTATATTTAAAGAATGTTAAATGTGACAAAGAATGTATCAGCTAAGTAAAATATTTTTAATTTTGTCAACATAAATGATCATTTAGGCTATAAATATTCAATAGAAAGATAATAAGATTTTTTACATCAAAGTAGTTTTTTTTATAATTTTTAGACATTAAATAAATTAAATTATTTATGACATCATAATGATGCAGCGATGACCTCATTATTTGACAATTTAAATAAAATTGAAAGATAATGTAAAATCTAAGACATACACATGTCCAAAACCTATTGGGTGGGTAAATTTCGAACCCTTATCACCTTATCCTTTAATTATATCAATGTGGGACCTTTAAAATCCGAAACCCATTTGAATATAAAGTAACATTTCTTTACATTCCAAGAGTGCCCCTCCTCTCATCTTATAAAAGGCCTCCACCTCTAACACCTTACCCAAACTTCCAAAGCCTTTGGCTCAGCCAACCCCTACCTATTTTGTCTCTCCAGTTCCCTCTCTTACTTCTTGAAGCCTCACATTGGGTAGAAGTCTTACCAAGGAAGCCTTTGAGCTCAAACCAAAGGGAGTTACCCGATTTTAAGGTAATGTATTCACTTGAGTCCTTTTGTTTTATTTTGCTTCTCCAACCCCATAAACTCTTTTTATTCATTTATTTTGTAACAAATCCAGTATCTTCAACATACTAGGATGTTGTTATAAGAATTATTCGAGCTACACTTACAAACACCTACATCTAATGGTTAAAGAATATATTGTTTCCCTGGATGGTGAATTTTTGCCTCCTGAAATGACGATTGATCAAAATTCTTTTAACACCTTAAAAAGTTGCCATTAAGATGAAAATATAATTATATATGATATATAATATGTTTATGTTTTCCTTAAACTTCTTTATTTTTCATTTTGGGCATACCTTTATTGTTCCCATTATGGGTAAACGCGATATCTTCATTTAAGGATGTGCGGACTACCGCCCCCTCAAAGTGATTTGATTCATTAAATACCATATGTGGGGCGCATAAAGGATGTAGTTATGATATTATATATGATATTACATTGTAATTATAATATACCTTTATATCATTATGATTCCATTCTATAAAATACTAAATAGAAATGAAAGTAGCGTTAATGCATACGTACGACTTACCATCTCCATGAACGGTGCATTTCATTTCATAACTCTAAATGATTATCTAATATTATAAATGCATGCATGTACTGGATATATAGGAAATATATGATATCGACATCATGAATACCATTCTGGATATAATGGATACATGAAAAAATTTTAATTATAAAGGGCTTATTTTTTACTCAAGTACCAATGATCATTAAAACGAACGTTATTAACTTAAATAATTACATAGTGGTCATGTCCTGGAAATAAGTGATATAAAATGAATAATGAACTTGAAAAAGTTTCTTAAACAAGTAGAAATTAACTCAAGTTTATTATTTAGGAGATTAATGAACGACCGAGTCAAGTCGGACTCAAGGTATGGGACTTCGTCTCAATCTCCTTTCATTGAGGAATATTTTTTTTATACACAACTTTCATTTATACGATGTATAAAACCCTTTGACTTTTAAGTTTATTAAAAAGGAATATTTTTTATACGAAGCTTTTACTAAATGAAAAAAGGTATTTTTTTTGTCATATGTATGCAGCGACAACGACTTCTCCGCCACCGTGACCATTATTTGAGTTTCTGCTTCCTCTACATGCCATACCGTTTTTTAAAAGAAAAACAAATACACAGTTTTACTTTTCTTTTATTTTGTTATTGAAAATGGTTTTCATAATGTTTTTATATCAAGGTGTTGTATTAATATCTTATGATTGAAATGTGGAAATGATATGTTTCCTTTATGTATGTTTTAGGTTATACGATTATGTTATGGTTCTTGGGAATTATTATGAAGGCGGGTGGTTCCGTGATAAACTAAGGGTGGGTGAGCCCGATATAGCTCTCTAATGCATTGGGTATCATGAAGGAGTGAAACGTTAAGGTTTCTCTGAAGAGATTTAGGTAATATACTGTGATGGGTATTCCAAACGTAACCAAGAGGCTTACTCCCTACGTAAGAATGTTATGAATGCCTCAAGTTACCTTTATGTCTTATGATTTCTATGATTTATTCATGATTTGATGAGGTATGTTAATGTGCTTATGTTTTATGGGTAATGTATAATTTCATTCTTATGCATATATGAACTCATGTTTCATTTCCATATTTTTTTAAATAACCCATACTGAGCTTTTTATGCTCATCCCATGTCTTTTTTGAAATGTTTTTCAAAGGTCAAGGGAAAGGTACATGATATGATGATAGTGTCAAGGAAGTGTAAAGAAAGAATCCATGTTTTATTTTAAATATGTTTCCATTGATGGGAAAGAATAATATTATCTTTATGTAACCACTTTGTATATATGTGGAATGTAATGCGAGTTTTATCATGTAATTCTCTAAAAATCTAAACCTGAAAAGATCTGGAAGGTGTAATCTTGTAATAACTCAAGATTAAGTAAGGTTTAAGGCTGGGGCCTTATAGTTGGTATTAGAGGTCGGTTTAGATAACATTAGGAGTTAGAATTCTATTAAATGATTATCCAAAAATATTTTTTTAAAATGATATATCATTTGAAGATTACCATGTTTCTTCATCTAAGACATGTTTGTTCAGAATGGTTTTCTGTAGAGGAAATATTGAAGCAGTGCTAGGAAGGAATAAAGATGGAAATAACTTTCCGAATCAGCATCCTGAGATGGTCGTAATTGGAACTGAATAGTTTGTTGTAGTAATGGAACAGTTGACTCAAGTGATAAATGGTGGTGGTATCCATGCATGAGATTAGCCAGATCAACCATAGATGAACATGTCAGTGGTGGAACATTTCATGAGGAAACATCCCCCATAATTCAGAGGATCATCTGACCCTGTGTTAGCTAAAGGGTGGATTAAAGCACTGGAGAAGATTTTCGATGTCATGGGGTGTTCAGACAACCAAAAGGTTTGTCTTGTTATTTACCGTTTGGAGGGTGAGGTAGATCAGTGGTGGACTATGGTTAAAAATATCAGGGATGCCGATGAGATTGATGCTCATGACTGGGATGAATTCAAAGGTATGTTTCTTGAGAATTATTTTCCTAAGGCTGTTTGACTTAGGATGGAAAATAAATTCTTGGAATTGATCCAAGAGGAAGACTCAGTGGCTGCCTATGAAGAAAGGTTCACTCAATTGGCAAGGTATGCTCCAAATTTTATCTCAGACCTTGATAGTAAAATAAATCGTTTTTACTCAGGATTAAAGCCAAAATATCAAAGGTCATTAGCTTCTCATGAGTTTAAAAGCTAAGAAAAGCATGTTCTATGTGCTGAGAATGTAGAAATGGAGTTTTCCGATGATCAAGAGGTCTATAACAACCAAAAGAAGAAAAGACCGAGGTGGCAGGATAAAGGTAAGAATTCTTCAAAAAATTCTGATGGTAAGAAAACTAAGTTTCCAGTTTTTGATAAATGTGGAAAAAGGAATGCTGGGGAATGTCTTCTGAATTCTGTAACATGCTAAAAATTTGGTAAGATGGGACATTAGGGTCGTGATTGCACTGAAAATGATCCAGGTGAAGGTAAGACCAAATTTTATTTACAGTTAGTGAAATGTTTTAAGTGCAATGCGATGGGTCACTACGTAAACTAGTGTCCGAAAAAGAGCTTGAGTGATGGGATGTAGTTAGACTACAAGCAGAAAGGGGTGGTGAAATCCTTTGCAACTACTTTAGCAGATGTCGGGCCATCAAATGAAGTTGTATCAGGTACTTTTTTTTTCAGATTATGTCAGTGTGTTGTTTGATTCGGGGTCTACACATTCTTTCATCTCTAAAACCTTTTCTAGTAAAATGGGAATACCATCTCAAGAAATGACTCCTGAACTTTTGGTTAAAACACCTGGGAGAAATGTTGAGGCAAAAAGAATTTATAAGAATCTTCTTTATCCTTATCTGTGGAAAGAACCTACTTGTAAACCTTATTGTTCTACCTCTAGTAGAGTTTGATGTTATCCTGGGTTTGGATTGGCTCTTTATTTACCATGCTATGATTGACTGTAGAGATAAAGAAGTTTCTTTTGAGAAAGTCTTTCAGTTTGTGTACAAGAATGAACCCTTACTGTTGATAACTTATCAAGAGGCCAAAAAACTTGTAAAAGATGGAAATGAATGTTACCTTGCACACATCATTGAAAATAAAGGAACTGTTCAGATTAATGATGTGCCAGTGGTAAATGAGTATCCTGATAATTTTCTTGATGAGTTTCCTGGAATAATACCAGATCAGGATGTTGAGTTTACTGTTGACTTAGTTCCTGATGCTAAGCCAATTTCAAAACCCCCTTATCGAATGACTCAAATTGAACTTTTAGAGTTGAAGGAGCAATTTCAAGATTTATTAGAGAAAGGTTTCATTCGACCTAGCACATCACCATGTGGTGTTCGTGTCTTGTTTGTTAACAATAAATATGGCTCAATGAGACTTTGCATTGATTATAGGGCCTAGAATAATATCACTGTTAAGAACAAATATCCTTTGCTCATATCGATGATTTTTTTGATCAGCTCAAGGGAGCTCAGTATTTTTCGAAGATTGACCTGAGATCAGGGTACCATCAGCTAAACGTAAAGGAAGAAGATGTTCCGAAGACTGCGTTTCGTACAAGATATGGCCATTATGAATATGTAGTAATTTCTTTTGGGCTAACCAATGCACCTGCTGTTTTATTGGACTTAATGAATAGAATTTTCCATGAGTTCTTGGATAAGTTTTTGGTGGTTTTCATTGATGATATTTTGGTGTTTTCTAAAAGTAAAGAGGAGCATGAAAGACATTTAAGGGTTATCATGAAAACCTTAAAAGAAAAGAAACTTTATGGAAAAATCAGAAAGTGAAAGTTTTGTTTGCAACAAATTTCTTTCCTTGGTCACATTGTTTCAAAAGATGGGATAACTGTTGATCCTGCAAAAAAAAGGTTGTTGAAGAATGTCCATGACCCAAAAATGTAACAGAGATTCGTAGTTTCCTTAGTTTGGCAGGCTATTACCGAAGGTTTGATAGAAATTTTTCACAGTTATCTAGTCCAATGACTAAGCTAACTCGGAAGGGTGTTAAGTTTATCTAGACAAAAGAATGTGATGATTGTTTTCCGGAATTGAAAAGAAGATTGGTGAATGCTCCAGTTTTGGAACTACCATCCAGGAATGGTGAGTTTGTTATATACAGTGATGCGTTATTGAAAGGACTTGGTTGCGTCCTAATGCAGAATTATGAGGTAATTTCTTCTGCTTCACATCAGTTGAAAACTCATGAGGTAAATTACCCTACACATGATTTGGATTTAGATGTTGTTGTTTTTTCTTTAAAAATTTGGAGGCATCATTTGTATGGAGTAAAGTATGAAATACATACCGATCACAAAAGTTTAAAGTATATATTCACTCAGAAATAATTGAACATGAGACAAAGGAGATGGCTAGAATTAATCAAAGATTATTATTGTACAATTCATTAACATCCGGGAAAAGAAAATAAAGTGGCTGATTCATTGAGTTGAAAAAGTAATGCTTCATTAGCAATGATGCGTTTGGAACGTGATCCTTTGGTTAAATATTTGATGAACATTGGAATAGAAGTTGTTGGTGCAGGACGTTCTTATGTTTTGTTTCAGGTATTAGTGAGATCATCTCTATCAGATAGAATCAAGCAAGCAAAAATCAAGACAGTGAGATGCAGAAAGAGGTAGAGATGGTTCAGAAAGGTAAGTTGCCTGAATTAAACATTGATAATGATTGTGTTTTGAGATTTGGGAAGAGATTGTGTGTGCCTTGTGATTCACAGTTGAAGAGAGAGTTGTTATGTGAAGCTCATAGTTCCCCATTTTCAGTTCATCCAGGAAGTACTAAGATGTATAGAGATCTTCGGGAGTATTACTGGTGGGATGGAATGAAAAGAGATATTGCTGATTTTACTGTGAAGTGTTTGACTTGTCAGCAGGTTAATGTCGAGCGGCAGTTACTGAAAGGGATGCTTCAGCCTTTACCAGTTCCAGAGTGGAAGTGGGAGAATATATCCATGGAGTTTTTTGTGGTATTACTGAAGACATCTCGAGGTAATAATGCAATCTGGGTTATTGTTGATCGATTGACCAAATCTACCCATTTCCTTGCTATACGAGATACTTTTTCCCAAGATCAACTTTACTGTTTGTATCTTAAAGAGATAATCAGGTTACATGGAGTTCCTTTCTCTATTGTATGTGATCGTGATCCTAGGTTCACTTTTAACTTTTGGAAAGGCCTTCAGACGTCGTTGGGTACTGAATTAAATTTTAGTACAGCTTTTCATCCTCAATCAGATGGGCAGTCGGAACGATCAATTCAGACCTTGGAAGATATGCTACGAGCTTGTTCGATGGATTATCAGGGAAGTTGGGACCAATATCTTTATTTTGTTGAATTTTCATATAATAACTGTTTTCATTCTAGTATACAGATGGCACCATTTGAGGCATTATATGGGAAGCGGTGTCGAACTCCAGCTTTCTGGGATGAAGTGGGTGAAAGGAAGTTGATGGGACCAGAATTGGTAGAAGAGATGGCAGAAAAAGATTAGCTGATTCAGAAACACATGAGAACAGCTCAGAGTAGGCAGAAGAGTTATGCAGACAATAGGAGGAAGGATCTAACTTTTGAGGTAGGTGATCATGTTTTACTCAATGTCTCACCATGGGAAAGTGTGATGAGATTTGGTATGAAAGGATAGCTGAGTCCATGGTTCATTGGACCATATGAAATTCTAGAGAGAGTTGGGTCAGTTGCATACCGAGTGGCTTTACCTCCGAGTTTATCTCAGGTACACAATGTTTTTCATGTTTCGATGCTGAGAAAGTACATGCCAGATCCATCTCATGTTTTTAGTCTAGAGGAAGTTCAGCTAGAAGAGAACATATCTTATGAGGAACAACTGGTCCAGATTCTTGACCACCATGAGCAAGTGTTACGTAATTAGTTGATTAATCAGGTAAAGGTTTTGTGGAAAAACCACATGATGGAAGAGGCAACATGGGAATCTGAAAATGCAATGAGGGATAAGTACCCCCATTTATTTGATAAGTAAATAAATTGCGAGTATGTAATTTTCTGAAGGGGGGAAGTATGTAACATCCCAAGTAAGTAATGAATAATAGATATTTTTATCTATGTCTATTAAGGAATTAAAAGGTGTTTTAGAGGCTTAAAATGAAAATAAATCCAATCTTAAGCATGGAATACACTAATATTCTTAAAAGATTTTTTTACTCCCTTTTGATGGAAAACCCTTTTTAAATAAAACTTTTGACAATTTTATAATGTATATTTGTCAAAATAAACATATTCATTATGATTGGGACATTGAAATTTACATTGGATAAATTTTCGGTATTTTTCTGACAATGTTCATTTTTTAATGAATAGTGAAAATTACTGCCTTTTACATCAAAACTTTTTTTTCATTTAATTTAACTATATGGTAAGATTATCTTTTTAATTAGACATAAACTGTATTTTGAATATATTTTAACCATTTAATCTAATAGTGGTCATTAGGATTAATTTTACTTTGGAATTGGGCATAAACAAATGCCAAACTTTTCATAGATATTGTTTCAAAAAAACCCGCTATTTGTTTTACAACGGGAATTATTTTTAAGTCAATTATTGCAATTTATGTGTTTGTAATTTGGTAAAATGGATTACATATTTGTAATCAGAAGGTCCAAATTATGTAATCAAGACTCTTTTGTTTTTGGACATTATGAATAGAAACGACGGTAATTATCTTTAATTATCTTGATTAATGAGTAATCGAGTAGTTAAGGATAATTAAATAATATCATAATAATAAAAATTGACACCAAAATGTGTCCTAAGGATACTGGTTGTCTCATGGCCGACCATGGGAAGGCTTGTGCCAAACCTGGGGGCCCCATTAAATCACTTTTGTTGGAAAGTGACTTTTTATCTTTTTATTTTTAAAGAATGTTAAATGTGACAAAGAATTTATCACCTAAGTAAAATATTTTTACTTTTGTCAAAATAAATTATCTTTGGGACTATAAATATTCATTAGAAATCTAAATAGATTTATACTTCATAGTATGTTTTTTATAATTTTTAGACATTAAATAATTTAAATTATTTATGACATCATAATGATGTAGTGATGACCTCATTATTTGATGATTTAAATAGAGTGGAAAGATAATGTAAAATCTAAGACCTACACATTTCCAAAAACTATTGGGCGGGTATATTTAGAACCCTTATCACCTTTTCCTCAAATTATATCAATGTGGGTCCTTTAAAATCCGAAACCCATTTGAAAATAAAGTAACGTTTCTTTACTTTCCAAGAGTGCCCCTCCTCTCCTCTTATAAAAGGCCCCCACCTCTACCACCTTACCCACACTTCCAAAGCCTTTGGATCGGCCAAACCCTACCCATTTTGTCTCTCCACTTCCCTCCTTTACTCCTTGAAGCCTCACATTGGGCAGAAGTCTTCCCAAGGAAGCCTTTTAGCTCAAACCAAAGGGAGTTACCCTATTTTAAGGTAATTTATTCACTTGAGTCCTTTTGTTATATTTTTCTTCTCCAACCCCCTAAACTCTTTTTCTTCATTAATTTTGTAACAAATACAATATATTAAATATACTAAGATGTTGTTATAATAAGGATTCTAGCTACACTTACACACACCTACATCTAATGGTTAATGAACATACTATTTCCGTGGATGGCGAATTTTTTCCTCCCGAAACGAAGATTGTTCAAAATTCTGTTAACACCTTCAAAGGTGGCCATTAATATGACACTATATTTAAATATGATATATAATATGTTTATTGATTCCTTAATCTTCTGTATTTTTCATTTTGGGCATAATTTTATGGTTCCCATTATGGGTAAACGCGATATCTTCATTTAAGGAAGTGCGGACTACTGCCCCTCAAAGTGATTTGATTCGTTAAATACCGTATGTGGGACGTATAAAGGATGGAGTTATGATATTATATATGATATTACACTGGAATTATAATATACCTTTATATCATTATGATTCCATTCTATAAAATACGAAATAGAAATGAATGTAGCGTTCATGCGTACGTACGGCTTACCGTCTCCATGAACGGTGCATTTCATTTCTTACCTCTAAATGATTATGTAATATTATAAATGCATGCATGTACTGGATATATATGACATATATGATATCTAAATCATTAATACCATTCTGGATATAATGGATACATGAAAAACTTGTAATTATAAAGGGCTTATTTTTGACTCAAGTACAAATGATCGTTAAAACGACCGTTATTAACTTAAATAATTACATAGTGTTCATGACATGGAAATAAGTGATAGAAAAGGAATAATTAAATTGAAAAATGTTCTTAAACAAGTAGAAATTAACTCAAGTTTATTATTTAGGATATTAAAGAATCACTGAGTCAAGTCAGACCTGATGTATGGGACTTCGTCTCAATCTCCTTTCATTGAGGCATATTTTGTTTTATACACAACTTTCTTTTATACGGTGTATAAAACCCTTTGACTTTTACATTTATTCAAAAGGAATCTATTTTATACAAAGTGTTTACTAAATGACAAAATTAAATGTTTTTTTCGTATGTATGCAGCGACAACGACTTCTCCACCGCCGTGACCATTATTTGAGTTTCGGCTTCCTCTATAAGCCATACCGTTTTTTTAAAAGAAAAATAAATACCCTATTTTACTTTTCTATTATTTCGGTATTGAAAATGGTTTTCATAATGTTTTTATATCAATGTGTTGTATTGATATCTTGTGATTGAAATTTTGAAATGTTATTTTTCCTTTATGTATGTTTTATGTGATACGATTATGATATGGTTCTTGGGCATTATTATGATGACGGTTGGTTCCGTGATAAACTAAGGGCGGGTGAGCCCGATATAGCTCTCCAATGCATTGGTTAACGCGAAAGAGTGAAACGTTAAGGTTTATCCAAAGAGATTTAGGGAATATACTGTGATGGGTATTCCAAACGTAACCAAGAGGGTTACTCCCTACGTATGAATGTTATGAATGCCTCAAGTTACCTTTATGTCTTATGATTTATATGATTTATTCATGATTTGATGAGGTATGTTAAAGTGATTATGTTTTATGGGTAAAGTATGATTTCATTCTTATGTATATATGAACTCATGTTTCCATTCCATATTTTTTTTATATAACCCATACTGAGCTTCTTATGCTCGTCCCAAGTCTTTTTTGAAATGTTTTTCACAGGTCAAGGGAAAGGTACATGATATGATGATAGTGTCAAGGAAGTGTCAAGAAAGAATAAATGTTTTTTTTAAATATGTTTCCATTGATGGGAAAGAAGAATACTATCTTTATGTAACCACTTTATTTATATGTGGAATGTAATGCATGTTTTATGATCTAATTCTCCAAAAATCTAAACCTGAAAAGATCCTCAAGGTGTAATCTTGTAATAACATCATATTAAGTAAGGTTTAAGGCTGGGTCCTTATAATAAAAACCCATTATTAATATTTTTTTGGGGTTTCTTTTTCAATTCATGCAACTAAATTGGGGTTAATATATAAGTTGTCTTTGAAATAGGCGTAGCACACGGTATGAGTTTTATTGAAAACTCAACTACCCAATTTGGTGGAAGACCTGGAAATTCTTCTAGAATGCTATCATCAAACTCTATTACAATGGGCATATTATTAATGTTGAGATTATCCCCAACCGTTTGAGATAAATAACATTTATTTATAGGAATGAAAACCCATAAGATTGATGAAATTACTTCTAGAAGGATATATTCATCCTTGCATCGATATATGATCATAGATTAAACTGGAATATGAAATGTGACTTCCCTTCCTTGTAAATTAATATGATCTTCATATATTGAAAGCCAAACCCTACCAAGAATCACATCAAATTCCACTATACGAAGGATCAATAGAGTTTCAAGAAGCAGTTTCCCACAATAATAAACTAGACTAGGATAATAAACTTTTTATGTGACTGTTGTTCCATAAAGAGTTATCACAACTAACTCAGCATCTAATTGTTGAGGTAATATGGTGATACCCTTAGAATTTTTTTCAAAAATAATAGAGTTGGTGGATCCGAATTCAAATAAAACATTTTATACTTTAGAGTGGATGGTATGTGTACCTTTCACCACTTCATTATTGTACTCTACGTCACCAATAGTGACTTCTTATGACATTCCTTTGTCTTTGTACTTATGAGTTTATTGATGTTGATAATCATAAATAAACCTTGGATTAGGTAATTGATTAGAATAATTTCCCATTTCCTTGAACTTTTAGCATTGAAGTATAGGAGGTTCATTTTGTGTATACTTTTTTTCTCATTATTAGATATATTTTTCCCATCACTTCAGTATTCATCTACCCAATGTCCATCTTTTATACACTTAAAACATTTACTGGTCCCTTTAAGACAATTTTCTTCCATATTTCTTTCAACACATTGTGTATAAGGTAAAACACATCTTATTTTAAATGTGGGATTTCAATTTTCATTAATATTACATTTTTCACTTCTTATTAATCTATATGAGTGATGAGTTACTCCAATATCCATCACAACCATTAGTGCACATAGGAAAATTTCCTTGTAGTTATTAAATTCCATTATGGCCAAAGACCTTCAGACACTTGGTTTTAAGCCACTAAAGAGTTGATCAATTTTACTCTCATGTTGGATAATAATTCTATAAGAGTAACATAAATGTCTTGTAATATTTTCTTCTTAGATAAAAATGGATTTATCATCATTTTTTTTGATCAGGGAACTCCTTCTCTATCATTGTTCCAATAATATGTGGAAAGTACTTATTGAATACAAGTTCTTGTACTCGTCCCATTCCATGGACTCAATTTCATATTTTTTTCCTAGTATTCCAGATAATATTACCTCATTAATAAAATTTACCTTCCAAACTATATACTGTTATGATGAAATTATCATGTTTAGAACATTAAAAAACTGAAAATATATTTTCAGTGGTTCTGATCCATTGTTCTGCCACTAATGGATTAGAAGACCCACTGAATTAAGGTGGAAACTGTCTCATTAATGATTCAATAGAATGTTTCTCCCTCCTTTTCACATTTGGAATCCTTACATGATTCATATCTTGAGAAATTTTTTTGATCATAGAAAAAATATTTTTCATTCCATCTCCCATAAAATTTGGTTGCTCAGGGGGACAATCATTACATTTCCCATCACATTCATCATTAAGACGGTTCCTTCTAGTTCAAGTCATTGACTAAAACAAAGAATAATAGTGTGAGAAGAATGAATCATAATAGGAAAACCACATAATCCTGAACAAAATTTCAATTTTGGATTGTTTAGGTTTTATCCTAGGTTATTCATGGTCATTTATATAATACAAGTATTTTATCTTATATATAGACACATCCTTAGGGTTCTCACTATGGTATTATCATCTTACTTTCAAAAGGATAACTAGACCTTTTCTCTGAAAACAACTATAACATCCCATAATTTACAAATAGATATTAATCCAACATAGAGGAATATTTATAACATAACATAAAAAAACTATTCCAAGACTGTATAGGTTTAGTGTCTTTAGATATTGGGAAATAGAAACAACTAGTTCATAAAACATCAACATTTTCTCATTCTTATTTCATTCATAACTAGACAACTTTTTAAATATCTTACTTAATAACCTTCTTCATAACCTGGGGAAAAGAATCATATTAAAGGGTGATCTCATATTCTTAGTAAGGTGAAGTATAGTAAATATCAATCATATCATAATCATAAGAACATAAGATTTAAAAATCATATCCTGCATATAAAATATAATAATATCATGTCATGGGATAAATTATAAATGTGGAATGTAATCCCAATAGTCATAAAAGAGGACATGAAATTTTTTTCCATGAACATATTAGCATAGAAGATCATTTCATATTTTTCAAGGCTCATTGTTGAGACAATCATAGTAGACAAAGTCCATTATTGAACTGAGTTCACTCCTCATTCCAGCACTATATTACTAAACCAGATTTACTTTTTGTTCCTGTCATGTATATCTCATTAGATATAAATATTTACACATTCAGTTTATGGGAGATATAGGTCCCACCCACTTCATAATGAAACCATTCTTACGTGTACCACAAAAACATAAAAACATTCACAATAGCATAACACATGAAATAAAATGGGTTTATTAAACATTATTCCATCATATTTGATATAAAAAAAGGGATTTAATAAATTAAAAAAAAAATAAAATAAATAATATAACCCTATTTAATGAGTGTCATCTTAGATGCAAAATAGTTTTTAGAATGAACTTGAAATTAATTCCTGAGGAAAATACACTATCTTCTTTAAAAATGTTTTCCATCTTCAAAATGCCACCCAATTATAGAAGAAATAATTTTACATGAAGATAACCATGTATGATTGTAGGAGAATGTTAAGGAAAATTTTTCCTTTTGAAATCATAAAAATCCATTCCTTCCCTACAGGTTAAAAAATAATTTTCTCATAGTTTTTCTAAAAAAGTCAAAAAGCACTTCATACTAAAAATGACAAAATATTACATTCATAACATTTAGTAAAAATTAAACAATATATAAAATTATAGATGGATATAAATAATATTTTGAAATAAATACTTATGAAACATGGACTTGGATGATAAATATACCCTAGTAAGTACATACGAATAAACAATCTCGGATAAAAATGAGATTTCCAACATTATCCCTTGCCTTAGGTCTGATATCCTTCGTATGTATCCAAACCTCATATAAAATGATTTAAATAATGTTACTAACATACTATAGACTCATAATAATTTTTATGGTAACATATTTATTTATATTATCATCTTCATGTTAGTATCATTTCATTGTCACATTTTACTAGGATATTTACTAGTTTTTGATCTTATGAAAGATTTTCTGGATAAGTTCATGTTCCACTTCATAAGATATAGTTAAATAATTTATATAATTATATTAGTATAATATATATATCACATTTATTAATTTTATTAACATATATATATATTCAATTATAAATGAAGATCTTGTAGAATGAATCACAACGCATCTTGGAGACGATAGATTGTACGTACGCCCGAGCGATAATATCATTCCAAAAAATTATTTAATGTTATTTATTTAGATAGTGTATTATATTTCAGAATTAGTATAATGTTATAATAATCATGTATAGTTATTATTTCTATCATTATACCCATCAATGTAATGTGGTGGTGAAAACCCGATTACACCACAGCGTGGAGATGGTAAGTCGTACATACGCACGTGTAGAGATTTCATTTTTTGTATGATGGATAGAAGGTGAAATATTATAGTTTCATATTTATAATAATATATTATTATATTATTGATACTGATGTTATTAATTTATAATTAAACAAATAATGTAGAGGAAGTTGAAGAATAAAGATGTTTTAAAGAATCGGAAGAAAAGATTACTTCTTCTTTAATGTGCTTCCTCTAAATCTCTTCACAGAGCAATAGAGATGGTCAATGAAGAGGAAAAAAACCTCTAGAATAAAAATATGTAATTTTATAAGAAAATATTTAAGTGTATTTCTAAGCTTGAAGGCTCAAAATGATGTGAATTGGTGAGAGAGGAGGTGCCCTTTTATAATTTAGGTGAGAGGCACTTTTAGAAACTCCAAAAATAATAATTTATAATAAAATAAAACCCTACAAAAAACCGCAAAAATGTCCCAATATATATTATTATAAGAGATAGGGTTGTAATATTATCAACCAATAAATTTTTTACACGTTAGTTTTTCAATATAACACATATATTTGTAATTGACCCTTAGTTATTATATATAATTTTAGTTATGGTAATAACATTCGAAATATTTATTGATTATAAATATTTACTTATATGGTTATACTTGACAATAAATGTATATTATAGGGAATTTTGATCTTTTAATTATCACTTTTTAATTTTTCAATATTTTTATTATTTTTAAATAATTTAATAAAATGTTATTTTTTTGAAATATCAATAGTGTCAATTTTGACACTATTCATTTATTTGACCTTAAATAAATACATAGAGAAGATAAATTAAAAAAAATATTGAATACACTCCTAACATGTCATAGTCACCTGTAAATTTTTTTTATTATATTAATTATTTTATATTATATTTCTTTTAATATTTTTAAAACCATTTATTTGATATTTTTATTAATAAAATAATTTTCACATCCCTATTGTGTCATCTTACTGGTAATAAAATAATCAATAAAAATTATAAATAAATTTATAAGATGTAGGTAATTATTTTATATTTATAGATACTATATATAGTTTATATTATATCCAAGTAATCTATTTATTAAAATTAATATACTAATAAAAAATAAGATTGTGATATTTTGTAACATTCATTAGTTTTTATTACATTCATGTCATATTCATAGGTAAGTGTGCATAAAGTGATTCCACATCAATAAATAGCTGATAAAGGTAGAATTTAGTCATATATTAGGATTTTTATAGGTTTAATATTAATTTTATAATATTATTTTTACTTTTAATTACCCGGTTTACCTTTTACCATGGTAATAAATATAATTACCAATGTTACTGTTAATAATGACCAAAAATAAAAGTAGCCTATTACCATATTTTGGACATAATAATTAAAAATATGATGTCAATTTTATAAAATTAAAAACATATAAGTTTCAATAATTAATTTATAATCAAACTTGCTATCAGAATGAGAGAATGAGTTTTTCTAAGTTAAAACATTGAAAAAGATTGAAATATTTTTACATATGAATTCAATATAAAATTAAATATAATGAAATAAATTATATTGAATGATAAAAATATATTATATTTATACTTTAAAACCATTAAATATTATAATTTAACAATATAAATTATCTCTAGGTAAAAAAGTAGTTTTCAATTAAAATTTATCATATTTTCGCTATTCATCAAAACATGAAATTTATCAGAAAAGTATGAGAAATTAATATAAAGTATATTTTCATATAAATCTTTAAAATAAAATGATTATGGATTCATATAAAAGTTATTAATTACTCAAAATCTTAATTTAAAATCATTTCTCCCTTCAATGGTGTAAAATTAAACTTTTAAAAATTGTCTTTTATACATAAAATAGGGTTTTATTCATAACCTAAGACTAAAATATACATTGGATGAATATAAAAAAATAATTATCAAGTATATAAAAAATATACAACTCATTAATTTCATTATCCAAATTAATCCACAAAAAATGCCGATATATAATTGATTTATATTTTTCATAAATAATTGAGAGCCAATGAATTCACAATGCATTTTTATATGTTATTTATAATTACTCCCGCTAACATAATCGATATGAAATAATGGTAATTTTATTACAAGGGAATATTTTAGATTTTTTAAACTCATGATGGCATGAAATTCAATCTTCAAAAGAATAAATCTATTTAATAAAAATATATCATAAAAAACCTCTCGTTGTTATAGTTTTTATCTTGTCACTACTATTGGTTGTTGGAAGTTTAAATATTATTCCTATATTTTACCTAGTTATTTTAAGGTTATCCTTATTGAAACAATCTTCATGGTCTAATACTCATGCAATTCTAGTGGTTGTGACTTTTCAGATGTAAATCTCTAATCCGGTGTGCTTATGTGGTTATCATTTTTGGACCAGTTTTGGTTTTTTTGCATTTGGATATTATTGTGACTTGGGGATATAAGGAATTATGGATTTTTATGCTACATGATTTGGTGTTTCTTTCATCAGCACCCCATTATGGTAGGGATTATCTTGTTTGTGGATTTCCTAGGTTGGTATGTGTTGGGTTTCCTATGTCGGTCCACGATGGTTGTTCTAAGCTAATTGATTCTTAATGGTGGGGAGACCAACCATAGATCTTTTTGTGGTTTCTTCTATAGTTGGGTGGTTCTTTTTGGTTATTCTATTAGTATATATCTTTGTTGTGGGGTTTTCTAGAGCTGATTGTGTGTGACTTGTGGAGTTGAATGTTCACCCTGGGTATTTTTTTTATTGGACATCATTTGTTTTGAGTCCTGATTTTCTTCCCGATTTTGCTGGGTGGTTATATTAGGGAATAATTTGTTAATAGTATATATAATTATCACACCCCAACTATTTCATATTTATTATTTTAATTATTTTAACTATCTTTAGTCTCACTCTTGATTTCTGGTAGTTGAACATGTTAAATTTTATATTTCTTGTATCTATTTAGTTAATTCATGGTTATCCAACATAGTATTGAGTAATCATTCGGTGACCGTGCTGGTGTCTCGGTGGATTTTTATTGTGGTGTTAGGATTTCAAACTATTTATTTAACTATACAAAAAACATGTGGGTCAGCTCTGTGAGTCGGTAGTGCTGAGTGGCACTTTTTGAGCACATTTTTCTCAATCATGCATTGACCTAGGAGAAACTATATGAGGATTCCTGGACTAGGCAGTGTCCATCACATGGTTGGTTCATGTTTTGGTAACCCATGTGAAAACCATAAAGTTTTACCAGTTTTTTAAAATATTTTCATTTTTC
Organism: Viscum album; assembly: GCA_963277665.1. Lineage (NCBI taxonomy): Eukaryota > Viridiplantae > Streptophyta > Magnoliopsida > Santalales > Viscaceae > Viscum > Viscum album. The sequence continues at coordinate 1,016,260,700 of OY728141.1, read as the reverse complement.
TTTTCTTCTTTTTTTCAAAAATATTTTCATTATTTCCCTTCCCCTGTGTGAAGCTCGAGCTCCCCGGTCCCTTCCTCCAAAGAAGAATTCCGCCCCTCCCACTGGACATCCTTTTTTATATAATGAGCCATAAGATTTATTTTGGTTTTGCGGTTGATTCGTTAACATAAGAATTTTTTCCCCTCATTCCACATATTTCTGATGATTTTTCACTTTTGTGCCTTCCCATTCGTTTCAGTCAAACCCTAGGGTTAGGGTTGATCCATTTTTTGTTTTTTCTACCATTATTAGGGTACACAGTGTCTCTCTTGGGTTTTCCATGTTGGTATTCTAGTATTCAATTCCCAATGTGATATATTTTGGTTCATTTTGGCTCTCCCATTTTCATTTGATGATGGAATAATCTACCAGATTGTTTTTTTTTCAAATTTTGTGGGTCCTTTTTGGTTATTTTTTTAGGTTTACGTATTTTTCATTATTTAATTTTGATCCACCGTTTGTGAGGTTGACTTAAACCCTTGTTCAGGGGTATATAATATAAATATATAATCCATTTTTTATATATTCCCTCATAGATAGGGGAATATATGATATGAATCTAAGGGTATTTATATATATGTTTAAATTCATGTATGTATATGTTTAAAGAATGTAATTCAGTTTCAGTTTTCAAATTCATTGAGTGCTAATGTGTTTCATCCTGATGTTCTTCTTCTTGTGGTATGGTCCCTATGCCTAGAACTTTACCTTGAATCTCATAATTTCTTTAGTATTTTAAAAGGCATTTTTTATTTTAAATAGTATGTATATGCTATGGAAAGTGACGGTGATGTTTGGTGTTAGAAATTAATTTATTTTTCATGTTCACCTTCATGTTGTAGCATGTGTATTCTTTATTAAGATATGATTCTAATATTGTTTTAAAATACTTGATATTTTAAATTCCTAAAAGTGATTTCAAAAAATTTATTTGGGTGTGTGGTGGGTAATTCGAAAAATTCTTGGTTTGTTTATAATAGCTATAAAGGATTAATTAATTAAAGATGGGTTCATGTGTGATTTCTAAAAGGGTAAACATCATGGTTTTGATAATTTTTTTAAAAGTTCATGTGTTTTGGTGTTAATAAGAGGTTAAATTGCAATTTTCCTTTCTTAAGTGGGTTTAATCTATTTAATCATGGTTTCATGATTGTTTTTAAATGTTTGGTACCTTGGTTATTTAATTGATCATATAAATGGATTTGTAACATAAAATTATTTGTTGATTATGTTTTGTAAAATAGAAGTATTCTTTGTAAAGTTATGAAGTCCATTTGGATCCTTGATAATTCTTTATGTAAGTGGAAACCCCATTTTGAGGCATGCCCCCTTGTTTTAGAAATATTATGTATATATTAAATGTTGGATTTGTTATATGTGTCTAGTGATGAGGCTAATGCATTATTTCTTAACATTAAAAGGGGGATTCTCTCATGGAGGGAGATTGTTGGTGAGATGTTGTATTAGTTTTTAGGTAATGAAATTGATATGTACGTATATCTTTTCATGATAAAAACTCACCACCATTTGAAATATAGCACATAGGAAACCTAGGTACATATGTGGAAAGATGATGTCTAGCATGAAAGGTGGATCTGTACGGTCGAGAATCAGTTCCCCTTGTAATATTAATGCCAAAACAATAACTAAACATATGATGATGATTGGAGACAACTATACCTTTGGATGTGTTTACCTATAGTTGTTTATACACGATAACACTATGGGTTTTGAAATCTATTCAGAGACCACTAGACCTTGGGATGTATTCCCCTCTATTGCCTCATGCATGAGGAAACTGTGGGTTTCGGTTGGGTTTTCTTATCACTATGGTGTGGGGATCCTAGGATTGCACTAACCTAGATGCTTAGGGTTATCTCATGTTTCTTGTGATGTGATTTTCAATTTTGTTTCTTCATTATGGTTCCCTTTATAAAAACCATGTTTTTATATTAACTATATTCCTTTCATGGTTTTTGGTTGGGTTTTCTCGATGCACGACACTAGTTTCTTGCTGGGGAGGATTGGTAAAGACTCCTAGGCCTTGTCGTGGGCTGGCTAAGGTAACCGGTTATGAGATTACCTAGGAATGTTCATGGGAGTCAATTCCTATTAGTATGCCTTTACACCCTTAAGAAGGTTATTTAATCCTTAATTAATATGCAAAGACTCCATATTTGAAAAGGTGATTCATGAAGGTTGTTCTTGTGAAACAGTTCATGAAGAAAGGATGTCCGTGAAGGATATATATGTTTCATGAAAGGGTTGAGATTATTTATGGCTTAGTGAGAATCAAGAAATTTTTTAGCTTTATTAATGTTTTATTATTCCAAAATATTTAAATTCATTAAAGTTGTGTGGTTTGTAAATTATTTATATTCTTGTGATTAATTTGGCAGGTTTTCAAAGGCTATGTGATCTTTACGAAATTAGTGGGATTTAATAAATTATGAAGAATCATGAATGTTTTGGAAATGAATTTACTAATAATAGTTTAGAAAAGTGGTATTCATTAATTGTATTAATGTTTAACATATTTATGCACCAAATTAGGTATAAAACATATTGATTCAAGTGTCTAAAATAAAAATTATTTGAAGGAGAATTGAGCACACATTAGTTGATATAGAAGTAAGCTTCAAAATTTTTATTGGTTGTAAACCAGAAGGTATGGTAAGTCCACTCCATAATTTGTAACAATAGTTTACTTTATTTTATTTTTTACATAGGTACATTGACTATTTATTCTCGATGGATGTATCCTAGTTTAGGTGAACTAAGTAAAATAGATGTAAATCATGCATGATTTCTCTTCTATTCATTAACTATCACCATAAATGGACAAAGAATTTTTTTTTAACAATGAGAAAAGATCTAATGTGGTAGTAGTTTTATTCTTTCATACCATGATTCACCCCCCTCTCAAGGTATTTAACTTTGTTGGGATAATAATTGGTATTAGATCCAAGTGTTAATTTCAATGTTTCTCTCTCAAGGATTCAGTGAAGGTTTTCAATCATAAATGGATTCCAATATTCGATTGAAACAATTTTCAATTATTGAATAAATATATGTTCCACTTTTTTAGATATTTAGGTATGGATGCTTATATAGTATCAACACAAGGTATTTTGGCCATTTTCAATCGTGGTGCTTTATCAAAAGCTGATCATGGAATGTTGGATAATGAGGCTAGAGGAATATGTGAATAAGTGGGAGCCTTATGCAATATTATATATATAAAGGTGATGTGATATAAGATAATTCATTACTTATTGGGACATATTTTTAATATATATGAATGCAATTCGAAAATTATAGAATCAAAATTATAGATTCTGTGGAACAAATACGAGTACATGTGAAAAACCCTCAATGAGTCTATGGATGCATTCTTTGATGGGGTGAATGTTGTTATAGAAAACATGCATGGTCGTGGAGAGATTATTGAATATATAAATATATATAAGTGCATCACGAGAATACTTCCACGTTGTGTCCATCTAAAATCCTTTATTCTTGAACGCAAATATCTACAAGAACTGACAATGGAAAGATTTCTCATTACACTTGTTTCTTACGAGATGAGAAAAGAAGATATCAAGTCTCTGGGAAAAAGGAATTCCAAATAGGTGTAATTAAAGGAAATGAGGAACCTCACCATTTAATATATCTAGGATTAATAATACTTAGATGAGTTCATTTCATTCCTTTCCTCAACTCTACATATAGGAAAAAGGAATGTTCAAAGGGAAACTCCCACTAACTGGATTTTAGTGTTGAATTGTTAGAAATATTTCATCAAGGGGACCTATAAAGTTTCAAGATTCTAATAATGTTTAATTCCCAATTCCCATGAAGAATTATTAGTCCTATGTGAATGGTAAGAAAAATTATAAGAGAGAATTATTTAAAAAGAAGAGCAATCTTTCATAAGAAAATGAATGTTAAAACAAATTTGAGGTTGGAGAGATAGAAAGCTAAAAAGATATTGGATATAATTCTATGGTGTAATTTTAAGGAAGATCCTTGAAAAGGGAATTAAGTTACAATTATGAAGAAGAATTAGATGTATGAATTGATTTGTTGGCTGAATTAGAAGTCTATATTGAGAAAACATATGTTTGGAGAGGAAAACTAAAGAATTCCAACATAGTGGTTCATGATAAAAAAATCTATATGATAAAACAGGATGAATATAGTATAATATTATGTAAACATAGAAAATCATAATTTAACAACTCCTTTGAATATAGAAAATATTTTTTAGTAAAAGATAAATGGTGAATAACATAATAGTGTGATCGATGGTTTGACTTTCACAAGAAAAGATAAAATCAAACACATTAAAGAACACGAAGAGGATGTATTCAACTAATGAATAATGTTATAAAATCAAGAGTGAATATTGAATCCTAATATAAAATAGGAAAATCATATCACTCAGGAAACACAAAATATGGAAATAGATCATATAATTCCATAAAGAGAGAAGAAAAAATCCTATCCAACTGGAAAGGCTCATATAGGGATTGATCACAAAGAGAAATATTTGGTGATTTATGATATACCAGAAGATCACACTATGAGTTTTAAAATTAATTTAAGTAAAAATAAAGAATATAAAACTCATAGAATCCAAGAAAGAATCAGTCCAAAAATAATGTATATAAATACAACTTGTATTAGGTGTTAATCTTGTTGAAATATGGGACATTCTTAAAAAAATTCAATATCCAAGACATACCAAAGGGAATAAGAGAAAAAAAAACTACAAAGGGTTAATTATTTAAGGAATTATTTTTATGGTCACTATTTATACTGCGGAGGATTCACAGATATGGCCTGATTTTTCTCATCAACAATGCAGATGAATGTGCTGATGCAAACAGAAATTTTTTATAAGCACCATCTCTATATATCATATAACGAGTGGAAAATGAAAAATCTATTTGTATATCTACCAGATGATAATTTTTTATCATACTATGAGGAAGTTCAATATGATAAATCCATAATGTGTTTGAAGTCAAATATTTGGATCAAAAAGAAAATAGTTGAGTTAGCATTAGTTTTAGAGATTTCCCAAAAAGCATCATATCATTATGGTGTATGGATAATTGATTGAAGATGACCATCCCATATTATTGAAAATAAGAATATGGTTATAGGCATCAAATATGAAAAGGAAGGTATTATAAAATATGGAAATGATGAAAGCCTAAATATTGTTGGCTCATAAAAATCCAAATTTGGGGGGATAGATATGAGACACTCTAATGTATTGGTTGTAAAAGGATTTAGTCATATGTTTATATGTTTTATTAAAATATGTGACTTAGGAAATGCTATAATCTTTACCAAGATGTTTTGTAACATGAAGGGAAAATATTGTACAATTTTTTATAGGGAAATTACATGTAGGGGAATTTATACCTTGAGCGTGGATAAGAAGATTTGTGCATTCTATCCAGAGTGGAAGAAATTTTTTTTGGTATAAATGGATTAACCATCTATGTCACCCTACATGGATGATATAGTCATATGTGACAGAGATAGAGTTCTCCTCGAGCTACCATGTGATCATACTCACACATGCAATACTAGTCAAAAAGAGATGATTATTAAAAAAACATATATACAAGGAAAAAGAAAAAAAGTCAACTAGAGTGGTTGAATTGGTACATGTAGATGTGTGTGGACCTATATCAACATGATCCATTGCTAGAAATGGGTATTATGTTATTTTAGTTAATTATTTTAGAATAATGGAAATTGTATTTTCAATTCCCACAAGTTTGTTGTGTTCAGTTTCATAAAATAATATTATATGGAATCTGAAAGGATACTTGGACTAAAAATTCTGATGTTTTAGTCTGATAATGGTATGGAATTCACAAACAACCATATGGGTGATTATATTGATAAATAGGGGACATGATATCATTTTTTGGCAGTAATAACTTAATAAATTGATGTGGTTGAGAGGATAAATTGGATCATAAAAAACATGTACATAATAATTCTTATTGAAAAGAACCTACCAGAAAAAAATTATGTAAGGAAACTGTCTTGAAATTGTTCTACATATTCAAAATTAATAAGTTATGTCTGAAGGAATAATAGACTCAGTATGATCTATGGTACAGAAAGAATCCATCATTGAAATACTTTTAAATATTGGGATGTAAGTGTTCTATTATCAATAAGGAGAAACACAAGAAATTTAAATCTCATGGAGTTGTAGGGATATTCCTTGAATATTAAATAAAAATAAAAGTATATAAATTATTTAACAAGAGGAAAGAAAAAGTCTTTGAAATAAATGGTGTCACCATTGTAAGAAATGAACAAAATATTGAACAACATAGTGAACATTTCACTGATGATAATGAAAAGTAGGAAAGAAATCAGGGGGATTATATGTGGAAATTGGTTATACAAAAGAAGATTCTAATGATGAGTAGGAGGAAGTCAGATTAGTATTTCACAAAAGAAGAAAATAAGAGTGGAAATTTAAAGACAAAATATCATTGGTGTGAAGACAACACTAGTTCCAACATAGAGAATGTAGTCTTTACAATAAGAATCCTTCTTATCTTTGGTTGAGCCTAAATATTTTATGCAAGTAGATATAAATAATAAAATGATCTGTTCAATGAATAAAGATCTTGATCAAATTGATAATATTCAGAAATGGGAGATTATTGTGAGACCAACTGATAAGAATGTCATCATGACCAGATGTTTCATTCACAACAAGATGAATGAAGATAGTGTAATGATTCAAAATAAAGAAAACTTGTGTAAAAAAGGTACACCCATATAGATGGTATTGATGTTGATGGAACATTTTAATATATTTAAAGGATAGAGACAACCAGATTATTCTTGGACATAATATTGCTAATAAAGTTAAATGTTTTTCATATGGATTCCAAGTCAGCATTTTTTAATGGGGTTCTATAAGAAGAAGTTTATATCGAATTGAAATATGGTTTTCTCATTCATGAATATTTTAATAGAGTTTGTTAGCTAATAATGCTACTATATGGGTTGATGTAATCACTCAGAGTGTATTATTGAAGACTGGATCATTTTTTAAAGAAGATATATTTTCATTGTAGTGGATTTTATTACAATGTATATGTTAACAATTATAGTAATAAAAGTATGATGGAGTTATTTTATCTTGACAACCTAATTTTTGGTGAATCAGATGAAGAGAAGTGAAAATAGTTCACCAAATTCATGAAAAGTGATCTTGAAATGTCATTAATTGGTGAACATAACTTTTTATTTTTTTCATGTGACATTATGAAAGAATGACACATTTATTTTATAATCGAAATATTTGAAAGAGGTTTTGGGAATATTTGGAATGGATAAATCCATGGTTATTATGTCCCTAGTGGATACCCAAAATAAACTATCATGAGATGATGATGTTATAATTATTTATGTCACAGAATGTTGAAAAATCATTGGAAGTATATTTTAATTATTATTAACAAGAGTAGATGATGTTTTTTCCACATGACAAGTAACGCCATATCAGATTAGTCCCAATGAAAGACATTTACATGTAGTTAATTGAATAATTAGATATACTAAGAGAAAAATGGGTTTCGTTTTTCTATACAATAAAAAATATTAGCATGATTTATTAGGTTATACAAATAAATATTGGGCCAGCTTAACAGATGATAGAAAATAAATTTTAGGTGGATAATTCTACCTTGGTGGATTTTTATTTCATGACTAAGAAAGAAACAATATTTCATTTTATTGAGTTCCACAGATGAAAAATATATTGAGGCCCCACAAGCATATATGTAATTATTCCGAATAAGGCATAAACATGATGATATGAGAGTTTAAGTGATGACTTTGATTGGAAACCATTATGATAATTCAAGTGCTGTAAATACTAGAAAAAATCCATTACATCAGTAAGGAAAAATAATATTGAAATAAAGTATCAATTTATAGAAAATATGGCATATCATGAGCTTTTGAGGTTGTAGTATGTTCCTAAAGAACTGTAGGTTATGAAAATTCCAATAAAGGCCTTACCCAAAGTGGATTTTTAAGGGAATCAACTAGATCATGGAGTCAATTAGACACCCTACACTTGGATATATTGTAGATGTGGGGCCCCTCTTCCAAAGTATAGTGTGTTTTTCTTTAATGGGTTTCATGATGAAATTAAATGAGTGGTTTTGGAATTAAGTAATTAATTGATGAAATTTTCATGCTACTCCTGTTTCTCACACCAAGCATGGAGGGTGTGGTAATATAGTGTATGTTGGGTAAATCTTTGATCTCTATCTAGAGTGAAAAGTTTTGAATTTTGGTTGAAATTAGATGAATATTAAATGTGGTATCAAAGATTGAAGAGTTGTCAACAAAAACATTGGGGGAAATCCTTAAATGTAAATTTTGTGCGTTTTTTGGTTGATTATGATTGTTAAAAAATAATGTGGAAAAGATTTTTTGTGGAGAACCTGTGTGGTTTTTTACATGGTGTGTTGAAAAAAAAATTAAGATAAAGGAATTGATGCGCTGATGGTGGTACATAATGTTGTCTATACAAGGAGGCCCTTTATCCCAGTGTTCTCCAAATTTTATTATCCAAATCTCAAGGATGACTTAGGCTTTAAAAAAGTTGGATTTCCATGAATGCCTCTCAGAAATATGTTAATGGAATGAGTTTCTTGATGACTGGTGTTTCTAAAATATGTTTATCTTCGTGAAGGAGGATACTGTCCTAATGGTTTGAATGTTCATCAATGCAAGACGGGAAGATGGTAAATCTTTGCAACTAAAAGAAGCTTTTTGAGAGGAAAATTTCCCTAGAGCTTAATAAAAAAATATTGATTCACAAAAAGGATTGGAAAAATTTATTAAAAGGTTGTGGGGATCTCTGAAGCTTTGGGAAAAGATGAAAATTACATAAATAGGCCTCTACACCCTCCAAAAGGTCATAGAAGCCTTAACAAAAATCAAAATTTTCTAAATTCATGAAGGTGATTCATTAATGTTGTTTCTGTAAAATGTTTTCAAATAAAGAATGTTTGTGATGTCTATATATGATTCATGAAGGGTTGAGCTTTACTAAGGCTAAGTGAGCTTCATAAAAGTTATGAGTTTCATGAATATTTTGAGCTTTGAGAAATGAGTGAGATTCATTAGTGATGTGGGGTTCACAAAAATAGTTTATTCTTATGAATAATTGGATAGTTTTGTGAAGGCTATGTGAGCTTCAAGAAATCATAGAGCATCATGAATGTAGGGAGCATCATGAACGTGTTTAGAAGGGATTTACTTTTATTACTATGTTAATGTGGTATTAATCAAGTGGTTGAAATTGGAACTTAATGATGCACCAAAATTGGTGTAAAAAATATGGATTAAAGTGATCAAAATATGAATCATATAAAAGAGCAGCGAGCACACTTTAGTAGAGTGAGAATTTATATTTTAAATTTTTATTATTTGTAAACCAGGAGGGATAATGAGTCCATTTTGAACATTGTAATACTAGTTTACATTTGTGGATTTAGTAAATATAAAAATTTATATTGTATGATCCTTGTACATATCCTGCTTCAGGTGAACCATATAAAATTATTGTGTCTCGTTCATGATTTTATTTTTGTACATACATTGCTATGGGAAAGGGTCAGAAAAGTGTTTTTTATTGAAAAAACATAATCCGGAGGGAATGTAGTTTTAATTTTTCAAACCCTAATTCACCCCACCCCACATAGGTTTTTTAACATGGTTGGGATAAGAAGAGTTCTAAATACGATTGAGGTAGAGAGGAGAGGAGGTTCCCTCTTTAAAGTGAGGTGAGGGATACTCATGGTATTTCATAAAGTATTAAATTAATATAAATTATTTTTCATTGAAAATTTACTAAAATTATATATATTTATAAGGAAAGATAAATATGGGTTTATATAATTTCAGAAACTAAAATTTATACAAGTTTAGAGGATATTTTTTTCCTATCATTTAATTTTAATGCCTCAATAACCCTTTTGAAAATTAATGCAATATCAATATACTTTACTATTTTTGGGGTCAAAAAATTTACTATAAAAAGATAAGTGACCCATTAATGTAATCTTTTTGGGTATTTTCAATAATATTAAATTAATTAGGCCAAATATTGGATTTCAAATTAGTTTAAAACTCTTAGTAAATTTTAATTAATTATAAGAAATCATTAATGTTATTTTTCGAAGTGCATAAAATATTATCATATAATATTTGTATCACTTATGTAAACTTGTTCCAAAATTGCATGAATTCATTGACACATTGTATATGGTCTTAATATAATAATACAATAAATCTGTGAAATTTTCTGATATAATTTTAAACCTAATATTTTCAATTAACTCTTTGGTTATCCATATTTAACCTTAACATGAGTAATTAATTTTTCAATTTTAAAGGGTTATAATTTTACATATATGGAATCAATTGGATCATAAATGGAAAAGGGATGACATTTAAGACCATTTATAATCATAATGTTTCCTTTAAATATTTTTATGATTTTAAAATAATTCAGTAAAATATTATTTAACATAAATTACGATTAATGTCATTTTTTAAATTATCCATCAAATTTTACTTTGAAAACAACATAAAATAAAACTATTTCAAATATAACCCATTTACACATCCATAATTTTTTATATTTATATATAAAATTCTTTTGACACTACAAATCACACCAAAAATTTGCTTTTATAATTTTTAAATTCATTTAATCAATTTTTCTACTGCATGCACAAACACTGTGTCGACATTGCATAATCATTTAAGGTAATAATTTCATTTATCAAAATTAAAAATGAATTAACACCATAAAATTTTTTATTAAGTTTAATATATAACATTATATTCATTAAATATGTATATTTACTCACATTCTATTCATGAAAAATTATTTAATTTGTTATTTTCTCTTTTTCTAGCCTTGCACAAGTATTTTGTAACACCCCGAGATTTTACGAAAAATATTCTTTTTTATTATATCGTTGTATTGTGTTGTACGCTACACCAAAAGGAGCTTGCACTACAACAATCCCGGACTTGGATTGCATTACACACAATCACGACCTTTCACAATAGCGCGTGTTTTATGCAATACCGAATTTCACTAAACAACGATATCTTATATAAACTATCCGTTATGAATAGTACTACCCTTTTTTTAAAAAATTTATCAATAGAAATAGACTTCATTTTATGATTCGGAATATCGAAATTATCCTAGGGTGAATTTTTGGTATTTTTCTGAAAACTTTCAATTTTTGATGAATCGTGAAAACACTGGGTTACAATTTAAAAACCGACTTTTTATTTAATTAATTATTATTTTATTTAAATTTATTTTAGTTAAAAATTGATACATATAACCTATATATGTTCAATGTAATTCATTGGAATCATTTTATAATAATTTTAGATATATTAAAATTTTATTGAACTTATCACCGTCTTTTACCCACCTCCTAGGATAATTTGAAAATTTACATAAAAGTTAATTTTACCACTTCTGTGAGTGTAATTTAGAAAATCCGAGAGACACGATTAATATCAAGGACTAAAATGTGGTTCAATGTGAAGAAAATAATTTTTGGTGAAATGTAATTCTTTACTTTTTTACACGGTTAAAAGTAAATATGGGAATTAAGGGTAAAAGTGATATTATTATAACCCTAAGACATGTACTAATTCTATTTTAGAAGTTTAATTTGACCAAAAAAATCCTTCGGAATAAAATATGACCATTGATGCCCACTTCGATTAAATTAAGACATTTAATATGATTTTATTTAAAGTATAGTTAAAATCATTAAAATCGAAGTTTAATAAGTAAAACATTTTTAATATAGGCTTATAAATGTGATAAATTCTACTATAAATATTCAATAGAAATATAAAAGGTCATCCTACATAATGGTATTTTATTTATAATTTTTAGACATTAAATAATTTAATTTATTTATGACACAATGATGATGAAGTAATTATCTTAATAATAAATTATTGACATAATTGATGTTATAAATACCCAAATAAATGTAATTTCAGACTTTTTATGAATTAAACTAATTTTATTGGTTAATATGACATGTTAGTATTTATTTAATTAATTTTGATCGAACTAACCATTCTGTTATGATTTTCACAAAAATCAATTACCAAATAGTGTCAAAATTGACTTAAAATAGTTTTTTAAACAAATGTTATATTATTAATTGTTATTTTATTCCTAAAAAACTATTGTTCGTCCAAATAACATAGATAATGTTATATATATTAATAATAAACAATGTGGGGTTCGTTTGGCTTGTTATAGTATGTTTATTAACCTTATAGTTTAAAAAAACAAGAAGACATGGTAAAAGAAAAATTATTTATCTTAAAGTTAAATCTAAATGATAAGTTTAAAATGGAAACCTGAAATTGTCTAATTTCTATTGTATGAAATTATTTCAACCCATCCCCACCTTAGCTTTGAAATAAATTAATTTGGAGCTATTAAAAACCGAATATGACTTTATAATAAAATAATATTTTTAGTTTTTCCTAAGGTGCCCCTCTCCTCCCTTATAAAATGGCACCTCCTCCTTCTCTTCCTCACACCACATTGAGCCTTCATGCTCGGAAAATCCCTACCAATTTCTATTCTACACCTCTATAGAAACATCTTATAGGTCCTGGTCTTCTTCAAATACCAATTTTAGTTCCCTAAGAGGATGTTAAGAAGAGGCGCTTCAAAGAAGAGGTAATGTCTATTACCGATTCTTTCAACTTTATTTCTTCTTCTACTTCATCTTATTTAGTTGTTTCATTATGATGTAATAACATCAGTATCACTCATATACTGATATGTTATTATAATTATGAAAAAACTCTATTTCACCATCTATCCATCCTTTGAAAAACGAAATCACCGCGCGTGCGTACGTACGGAATACCTTCTCCATGTTGTGGTGTAATCTATTTTCCACCACCACCATACATGGATGGGTATAATAGTGTAAATAAATAAATAAATATTATTATTGTAATGTTATATTGATTCTTAAATATTATACATACTCTTCAATACAATTCCACGATCATGGGAATGATATCATCGCTCGTGCGTACGTACGGACTACCAGCTCCATGACGCGATGAGATTCATTCTCCACGTTAACCATCCATGAATTATTATAAATTATATATAATGAATAATAATGTAATATATGACATAATAATGATACTATATTTATGTATATATATATATATATATGTATTTCATCTACTTAATTCCATTCAATTCAATTAGGAAACGAAAACAGGGTTCATGCGTACATACGGCCTACCGTCTCCATGAACGGTGTATTTCATTCCATTTATCGATCTATAAAATATATATATATGTATATTCTGAATATATATTATATATACATCATGTTTTACATTATTTAATTAAGTAAATCAGGATATAAGTAACAATTTCAAGAACAACTAGTCGAAACACGTACAATAAATGAAACGATTTTACCCAAATCGCTGCTTTTACATCGAATTTACAAAATAAATGGTAATATGAAGACATAAGTAAACTATATATGATATCATAACCATGAATATGATTATGTAATAAGTATATAACATTATTTAAATCATTATACTGGAGGTTCGAATACATAGGGAGCATATCAGACATAAGGTAATTGATAATTTTTCAAATCACATTTTTATCAGAGATTGCTTATACGTAAGTATTTAGTGGGGTTATATTTTTCATCCATTACCATGAAATGTTTTTAATAAAGTGTTTAATATTCTTCCATGTATATTTAATGTCATTTTTACCCCTCTTTGATGTTTACTTTGTGTTATGGAAGGAATCTTTCTTTTATTACCGTACAAGGTACTTTATGACGTCTTCGATAAAAGTATGAGGAGAATGATTTTTTTAACTTATACAGAATGAAAGGATTTGTACGGTTTCATACAAACTTATTTTAAAGAATCTTAATTTACTATATTTCATGATTATTTTCATCAAAATATTTTTCTTTAAAAATTGTACGGCATTTTGTGAAAAGAAAAATGATTTTGAAGAAGAAATGAAATTTCCCGCAAGAATTCATTTCAAGTATTTTGTCAACACTATTTTCAATCTAAGATGAAATTATTTAGTATGATTATGTTTCAAGTATAATGTCTTTATGATTTACATGGTTTAACTTTTCTTATGATGAAATGATATCCATTTGTTTTATATGGATTATGTGATGATGGGATGAAGTTTATGAAACCCATTTTATTTTTTGGGTTATGATGAATGATTTATGTTTATTTTGTGGAACAATTAAGAATGATTTCATTATGAGATGGGTGGGAGATATATCTCCCTCCAATGAATTGGTTAATTATTTATATCTTAGGATATAGACATGGCTGGAACGGTAAGTTAATCTGGTTTTGTGTTTCAGGATTGGAATGAAAAGTAAACTCCATTCAGAAAGGGACATTGTCCACTAAGATGGTCTTGGCAGCAATTCCTTGACTAATATAGAAATCATAACATGTGTTTAATGGATGCCACAATTACATGTTTTATTACCATGCTAGTTTATCATGACTAATGTTCCTTTATGATCTATGCCTTGTGTACTTCCAAGATTTATGTCGTTTCTCATGATTATGATGTTTAGATTTTTTCTTCAAATTTTTGCATTCCAATGTTTATGGATTGTTTTATGTTCTCTATTCTCACCCTTACTGAGCATTTGAGCTCAACCTTTATATATTTTCTTTTCTCCAGGATTTAAAAAATGGTTTTAGGTAATAAAACAAAAGGGGAAGATCTTTATAGGAGATGTTGAAGATCTTTCACCATGATTAGAAGATTATTTTCCGAGTTTCCAAAGACACTAAACTATTATGGTCCTTATGTGTCTGTTTTCGTTATGTATCATGTATTCCACAAAAGTAATGTGATGTCCATATATGTCAAGATCTGGGTCTCTACAGCTGGTATCAGAGGAAATGTTTAGTCAACATTTGGAAACTAGGATGCGAGAACTTTAGTTAGATCCGCAGACATATTTCTAATGTATGTCTAGGGATGTCCCAAAGTATAAGTATAAGTCTAGTTTATAGTCCTAGAATTATGGTAACGATGTTACAATTAATCCTAGGATGTTAGATATGAAAGGTACTCCCTCTTTATTATGTTGTTTTCCCTATCATGAGGTTTGCCTCACGCTATTCTTTTTGGGTTTTAGATGATGGATATAACCCGAAGGAACTGTGTTGATCAATATAATGGACGATGCAATGATTGTCCTCTGGAACAAACCAATGTTATGGGAGATGGAGTGCACATTCTTATTTCTATACTTACAAAAGCTATGAATCATTATGGACTTCCAAATGAGTAGAGAAAGGAGGATCATTCGGTTCAATCCTTCATGAGTCAGCGTCCACCTTCATTCAATGGGTCTTCTGATCCATTAGTGGATGAACAATGGATTAGTACCACTAAAAAGATATTTTCAATTCTACAATGTTCTGAGAATGATAAAGTTATATTATAAGTATATCATTTGTAAGGTGATGCTAATCAATGGTGGAATCTAATCAAGAATATGTGGCAATGAGAAGAAATTGATTCCATGGAATGGAACGAGTTCATGAATATATTTTTCAATAAGTACTTCCCTCGTATTCTTCAAAAAAGGATGGAAAAGGATTTTATTGAGCTTAATCAAAAGGATGATAAATCTGTTAGTATATACGAAGCGAATTTTACAAGTCTTTCAAGGTATGCATCCAGCTTTATCATACAACCTGAAAGTAAAGTTGATCGATTCTTCAGTGTCTTAAAACCAAGTCTTCGAAGGGCATTAGCTATAATATAATTCAGTAGCTATGATGAAATTGTACATTTTTCTATCAAGGTATAAAAGGATGTTGGTGTTATATATCCATCTCATGGTTTGGACAACAAACGAAAGATGCAGTTCAAGAAGAATTATCAGAATAATGGTGAAAAGAAGATAAATATTTCTTTATGCTCAAACTTTGGAAAGAAGCACGTTGGAGATTTTCTTAAAGGGACTAGAAAATGTTTTAATTGTCGAAAAGAAGGTCATCGAGTATCAGAGTATAGAAGTAATGGAAAAAGGGTTTCTAATGATATGAATAATTAAAAAACTGTAGAGAACGCTCCTCTAACACTTCAATGATTTAAGTGAAAGGAAATGGGGCATTATGCTAATCAATCCCCTAATACAAGGGTTAATGATGATCAACATGAGAAACCACTTAATGAAAAGGATAAAGGGAAGTCACATGCAATCACTGTTTGTGATGTTGAGTATGAAAATGAAGTTGTGTAATGATTAAGTGTTTATGTAATGAGATTTCAAAATAGTATCATGGAATCTCATTTATAGTATAATTGAATTTTGAAATATCTGTGTATTTGTCCATTGTGGTTTTCTATAATAATATGGTATCGATATCCATGAAAAGTGATTCAAATATTTTGGAATACAGATGATATGCGCATAATGAAGGGATAAGGAGAAAATAAATTGTTTGATAGGATTCATGAGCTCTTGATTGATATAAGGACTAAGTGATATCATGGTTTGAGTATATATAATTTTGGGGATTTTGTTATGTGGAAAGTGTTAACTTTTAACTGAATTCATGTTTTCACTAAGGTTCAATGGGTATTCATTTTTCCAGAGAATACATGATTAAGGCCTTCAAATGTTTGGAATGTGACCAACAAGATATATTGTATAATATATGTGGGATAAATGTTGGTATTCATGTACTTGTTATGTGACCTCTCAAGTAATCATTTTCATTACACTATGATATTGGATAGAAGTATTTTCGATATGATTAAATGATGGAATGGATTAAGTTGGATATTATATAGAATTGTTTAAGGCTATAATTTTGTTTTAATATTATTTATGGAATTTTATAATAATGTAGTTTTAGAAAAAGGAAAACCTGCAGGATGGGTGACTACCCGTTGCGTCAGACAAGGCTGTGGGAATTGAAACAACAACTAAAGTGTGATAGGCTTTTATCGCCTACCAGTGGCCTACAAGAAGTCCTTGTTTAACCGAAACCAGTTTTATTATATTATACAGTGTGATATATGAAGTATAAGTCCATTTTAGGAACCATATATGATTAATCTCACTATATATGGACTTATGTTTTTTTATAGGGGTTTCTAATATTTTGTTTAAGAAAGATGGAATGACCCATCATTCTATCACATGATCTTCTAACACTTCACTAATGGAAAATTCTACTTCATTTCTTTAAGAAATGAAGTGGAAATTGCCCAAAGAACGACCAACAGTGAGACTGTACCAAAATCAAGAAATTATTTCTTCTAAATCCAATTCCGTCAACTTTAGGGAAATGATCTTGAAAACCAAAAATGTTGTCCGAGAGCCATTATATACGATGAATCAGATGGTACCTTAGATCATAAAAATCTATGGATTTCTGATTGTTGGATTTTTCATAGCCATATTCTCTACCACTCTCCATCAGACCATGATGGTTAGATTTATTTTCCATATCCATATTTTCAGCTATGTTCTCATATATGGAAACCCAGTGATTATTTAATTTAGGTAACTGTTACATTTCTTACCTTAGTTTTTAAAGATTAGTTTTGGTATTCCTATTTACGATGTGGGTTTCTATTAACCAAACTTTCGACTAGTAAACAATTTATAACCCCAACAAATTTCGAGGACGAAATTCATTTTAAGGGGGGTAGAATGTAACACCCAGAGATTTTATGAAAAATATTCCTTTTAATTTTATTGATGCCTTTTGTTGTACGCTACACCAAAAGAGGATTGCATTACATGCATACTTGACTTGGCTTACATTATACGCAATCGCAACCTTCCACAATAGCGTGTGTTGTACGCAATACCGAGTTTCAGTAAACAACGATATGTTATATAAACTACCTGTTATGAATAGTAATACCCATTTTTTAAAAATTTTATCCTTCGAAATGGACTTCATTTTTGTAGTCGGAATATCGAAATTAGCCTAGGGTGAAATATTGGTATTTTTCTGGAAACATTCAATTTTTTATGAATTGTGAAAACACTATGTTACTATTTAAAAACCGATTTTTTATTTAATTAATTATTTATTTTATTTAAATTTATTTTAGGTCCAAATTTATACATAACACATATATAAGTCCAATGTAATTAATTAGAGTCATTTTATAATAATTTTAGATAAATAAAAATTTTATTGAACTTTTCACCGTCTCTTACCCACCTCCTAGGATAATTTGAAAATTTACCTAAAACATAATTTTACCACTTTTGTGAGTGGAATTTCAAAAATACAAGATACACAGTTAATATCAAGGACTAAAATGTGGTTCAATGAGATGAAAATAATTTTTGGTGAATAGTAACTTTTATGTTTTTTTTACCATGGTTAAAAGTGAATAGGGTAATTAAGGGTAAAAATTGTATTTTTATCACCCTAACACATTTCTTAATTCTATTAAATAAGTTTAATTAGACCAAAAACAACCTTAGGAATAACATATGTCCATTTTGGCCCACTTGGATTAGATTAGGACATTTAATATTATTTTATTTAAAGAATAGTTAAAATAGTTAAAATCAATGTTTAATAACTAAAACATTTTTAATATAGTGTAATATATAAGATAAATTCTACTATAAATATTAATTAGAAATCTAAAAAGATTTCCCACATTATGGAAGTTTATTTTTAATTTTTAAACATTAAATAATTTAATTTATTTATGAGACAATGATGATGCAGTATTTATCTTATTAATGAAATATTGACATAATTGATGTTATAAATACCCAAATTAATGCAATTTGAGACTTTTTATGATATCCACTAATTTTATAGGTTAATTTGACATGTTATAATTGATTTAATTAACTTTTTAAGAACTAATCATTCTGATATTATTTTCACAAAAATCAATTACAAAATAGTGTCAAAATGGACATAAAATAGTTTTTGAAACAAATATTAGATTATTAATGGTTATTTTATTCCTAAAAACCTAAGGTTCAGCGAAATAACATAGATAAGGTTATATATATTAATAATAAACTACATGGGGTTCGTTTTTCTTGTTATAATATGTTTATTAACCTTATAGTGTAAGAAAACAAGAAGACACGGTAAAAGTAAAATTATTTAACATAAAGTTAAATCTAAATGATAAGGTTAAAATAGAAACATAACCTTGTCTAAATTCTATTGGATGAGAGGATTTCGACCCATACCCACCTTAGCTTCAAAATAAATCAATTTGGAGGTATTAAAAACCAAATATGACTTTGTAATAAAATAATATTTTTAGTTTTTCCTAAGGTTCCCCTCTCCTCCCTTATAAAAGGGAACCTCCTCCCTCTCTTCCTCACACCACATTGAGCCGTCAATCTCGGAAAACCCCTGACAATTTCTCTTCTCCACTTCTATAGAAACATCCTAGAGGTCATGGTCTTCTTCAAAGACTATTTTTAGTGCCCTAAGAGGAGGTTAAGAAGAGGTGTTTCAAAGAAGAGGTAATATCCATTACCGATTCTTTAAAATTTATTTCTTCTTCTACTTATTCTTATTTAGTTGTTTCATTATGAAGTAATAACATCAGTATCACTCATATACTGATATGTATTTATAAGTATGAAACAACCCTGTTTCACCATCTATCCATCCTAAGGAAAATGAAATCACCGCGCGTGCGTACGTATGGAATACCGTCTCCACGCCGTGGTGTAATCTATTTTCCACCACCACCTTACTTGGATGGGTAAAATGGTGTAAATAAATAACTATATATGATTATTTTAAAGTTATATTGATTCTGAAATATTATACATACTCTTCAATACAACGATCATGGGAATGATATCATCGCTCGTTCGTATGTACAGACTATCGTCTACATGACGTGATGAGATTCATTCTCCATTTTAACCATCCATGAATGATTATAATGTATATATAATGAATAATATTGAAATATATGACATAATAATGATACTGGATTTATTTATATATATATGTATTTAATCTACTTAATTCCATTCAATTCAATAAAGAAATGAAAACATCGTTCATGCGTACGTATGGCCTACAGTCTCCATGAACGGTGTATTTCCTTCAATTTATCGATCTATCATATGTATATATGTATATTCTGAATATATATTATATATAAATCATGTTTAAATTATGTAATTCAGTAAATCAGTATATAATTAATAATATCAATAACAACAAGTCGAAACACATAAAATAAATGAAACGATTGTACCCAAATCACTTCTTTTACATTGAAGTTACAGAAGAAAGGGAAATATAAAGTCATAATTAAACTATATATGATATCATAACAATGAATATGATTCTGTAATAAGTCAATAACATTTTTTAAATCATTATATAGTAGGTTTGGATACATACGAAGAATATCAGACATAAGGTAAGGGATAATTTTGGAAATCTCATTTTTATCCGAGATTGCTTATATGTAAGCATTTACTGGGGTTATATTTTTCATCCAAGCCCATAATGTTTTTCCATATAGTGTTTAATTTTATTCCATGTATATTTAAAGTCATGTTTACCCCACATTTACTTCTACGTTGTGTTATGGAAGGAATCATTTTTTTTACCGTACGAGTTACTTTTTGACTTCTCCGACAAAAGAATGAGGAGAATGTTTTTTTAACTTATACGAAATGAATTAATTTTAACGGTTTCATAACTCCTTATTTTCAACAAGAATTCAATACAATATTTCATGATTATTTTCAATGAAATCCATTTATTTTAAAATACCATGGCATTTTGTGAAAAGAAAAATGATTTTGAAGAAGAAAGAATATTTTCCTCAAGAATTTATTTCAAGTGTTTTTTCAAAACTATTTTCCATCTAAGATTACATTATTTAGTATGATTATGTTTCAAGTATAATTTGTCTATTATTTACATGGTTTCACTTTTATTATGATGAAATGATATCCATTTGTTTTATATGGATTATGTGATGATGGGATTAAGTTTATGAAACCCATTTTATTCGATTGGTTATGATGAATGATTTATGTTTATTTTTTGGAACAAGTAATTATTATTTAATTATGAGATGGGTGGGACCTATATATCCCTCCAATGCATTGGGTAATGATTTATATCTCATGAGATAGACATTGATTGAAAGGTAAGTTAATCCGGTTAAGTGTTATACGACTGGAACGAGGAGTAAACTTGATTCAGAAAGGGACTTTGTCCACTAAGATGTTCTTGGCAGCAATACCTTGGCTACTATAAAAATCATAACATGTGATTAATGAATAAAACAATTACATCTTTTATTACCATGCTAGTTTATCATGATTAATGTTCCTTTATGATCTGTGCCTTGTGTACATCCATGATTTATGTCATTGCTCATGATTTTGATGTTTTGATTTTATGTTCAAATTTTTGCATTCAAATGTTTATGGATTGTTTTATGTTATCTATTCATACCCTTAATAAGAATTTGAGATCACCCTTTATATGTTTCCTTTTCCCCAGGATTTAAAAAAAATTAGGTAAGAAAAAAGGGGAAGATCTTTATGGGAGATTTTGAAGAAATTTCACCACGATTAGAAGATTATTTTCTGAGTTTCCAAAGACACTAATATATTATGGTCCTTGTGTGTATTTTTTCTTTATGTGTCAAGTACTCCAAAAAAGAAATGTAATTTCCATGTATGTCAAGCTCTGGGCTCTATAGTTGGTATTAGAGGAACGGTTTAGTCAACCTTTGGAAACTAGGATGTACGAACTTTAGTGAGATCCCTAGAGATATTTCTAAGGTATGTCTAGGGATGTCCCTAAGGATAACTATATGTATAGTGTATAGTCCCAGACTTATGGTAACAATATTAGAATTAAACCTAGTATGTTAGATATGGAAGGTACTCCCCCTTTATTATGTTGTTTTCTCTATCATGATGTTTTCCTCAGGCTATTCTTTTTGGGTTTTAGATGATGGATGGAACCCGAAGGAACCGTGTAGATCAATGTAATGGACGATGCAATGATTTTCTTCCCGAACAAACCAATGTTATGGGAGATGGAGTGAAAAATGTTATTTCTATACTTACACAAGAAATGAATCATTATGGACATCCAAATGAGCAGAGAAAGGAGAAACATTTTGTTGAATCCTTCATGAGGCACCGTCCTCCTTCATTCAGCGGGTCTTCTGATCCATTAGTGGCTGAACAATGGATCAGTACCACTGACAAGATATTTTCCGTTCTATAATGTTATGAGCATGATAAAGTCATCTTAGCAGTATATCGTTTGGAAGGTGATGCTGATCAATTGTGGAATCTTATCAAGAATACTAGGCAAAGAGAAGAAATTGAGTTCATGGAATGGGACGAGTTCAAAAACATATTTTTCATTAAGTACTTCCCTCGTATTCTTCGAACAAAGATGAAAAAGGATTTCCTTGACCTTAAGCAAAACGATGCTGAATCTGTTGGTATATACGAAGTGAATTTTACAAGGCTTGCAACGTATGCATCCAACTTTATCATCTAACCTGAATGTAAAGTTGATCGATTCTTCAGTGACTTTAAACCAAGTCTTTGAAGGGTATTATCTATAAGAGACTTCGGTAGTTATGAAGAAATTGTGTGTTGTGCTGTCAAGGGAGAAATGGAAGTTGGTGTTACATATCCATCTCATGGTTTGGACAAGAAACGAAAGATGGAGTTCAAGGAGAAATCTCATAATAATGGTGAATAGAAGATAAATGTTTCTTTATGCTCAAATTGTGGAAAGAAGCATGGTGGAAACTGTCTTAAAGGGACTAGAAAATGATTTACTTGTGGAAAATAAGGACATCGAGCAGCTGAGTATCGAAGTAATAGAAAAAGGGTTTCTAATGATGTGAATAAAGAAAAAACTGTAGATAACGCACCACCAACACTTCAATTCTTTATGAGAAAGAAAATGGTGAATTATGCTAATAAATTCCATAATCCAAGGGTTAATGATGATCAGCGTGAGAAACCTCTTAAGGAAAAGGATAAAGTGAAGTCACATGCGATCACTATTTGTGATGTTGAGTATGAAAATGATGTTGTGTAATGATTAAGTGTTTATGTAATGGGATTTCAAAATAGTATCATGGAATCTCATTTATAGTATCATGGAATTTTGAAATATCTATGTATTGGTCCATTGTGGTGTTCTATAAGAATATGGTACTGGTAACTATGAAAAGTGATTCAAATATTTTGGAAAGCAGATGATATGCACATAATGAAGGGATACAGAGTAAATAAATTGTTTGATATTATTCACGAGCTCATGATTGATATAAGGACTAAGTGATATCATGGATTGAGTATATATAATTTTGGAGATTTTGGTATGTGGAAAGTGTTAACTTTTAACTGCATTCATGTTTTCAGCAAGGTTCAATGGGTATTCATTTTTCAAGAGAATACATTATTAAGGCCTTTGAATTTTTGGAATGTGACCAATAAGATATGTAGTATGATATATGGGGGATAAATGATCGTATTTATGTACATGTTATGTGACCTCTCATGTAATCATTTTCTTTACACTATGAGATATGATTGAAGTATTTTCGTTAAGATTAAAGGTTGGAATGGATTAATATGTACATTAGATTGAATTGTTTATGGCTAGAATTTTGTTCCGATATTATTTATGGAATATTATAATAATGTAGTTTTAGGAAAAGGACAACCTGCAGGATGGGCGACAACCCGTCATGTCAGATAAGGCTGTGGGAATCGAACCCACAACTGAAGTGCGACATGCCTTTATCGCCTACCACTGTCCTACCGGAAGTCTCTGTTTAGTAGAAACCAGTTTTATTATATTAAGCATAATGATATATGAAGTATAAGTCCATTTTGGGAACCATATATGATTAATCTCACATTAGATGGACTTATGTTTTTTTGATAAGTTTTTCTAATATTTTGTTTAAGAAAGCTGGAATGAACAATCATTCTATCAGATGAGCTGTTAACACTTCATGAATGACAAATTCAACTTAATTTCTTTAAGAGATGAAGTATAAATTTTCCAAAGAACGACCAATAGTGGGACTGTACGAAAATCAAGAAAGTATTTCTTCTAATTCCAATTTCTTCATCTTTTGGGAAATGATCTTGAAAACCATAAATTTTGTCATAGTGCCCTTATATTCGATGAATCAGACGGTACCATAGATCATCAAAAATCTATGGATTTCTGTTTGTTGGATTTTTCATAGCCATGTTCTCTACCACTCTCTATCAGACCATGATTGTTAGATTTCTTTTCCATATCCATATTTTCACCTATGTTCTCCTATGTGGAAACCCAATGATTAGTTAATTTGGGAAACCGTTATGTTTCATACATTATTTTTTAATGATTGGTTTTGGTATTCCTTTTTACGATGTGGGTTTCTATTAACGAAACAATCGAATAGTAAACCATTTATAACCCCGATGAATTTCTAGGGAAAAATTCATTTTAAGGGGGGTAGAATGTAAGACCCTGAGTCTGGATGAAAAATATTCCTTTTAATTTTATTGATGTCATGTGTTATACGATACACCAAAAGGACCTTTCACTACATGAATCCCTGACTTGGCTTGCATTACACGCAATTGCGACCTTCCACAATAGCGTGTGTTGTACGCAATACCGAGTTACACTAAACAATGATATGTTATATAAACTATCCGTTATGAATAGTAATAATGATTTTTATTAATATTTTATCGTTCTAAATGGACTTAGTTTTTGGATTCGGAATATCGAAATTAGCCTAGGTTGAGATTTTGTTATTTTTCTGAAAACATTCAATTTTTGATGAATAGTGAAAACACTAGGTTACTATTTAAAAACCTACTTTTTATTTAATTAATTAATTTATTTATTTTAATTTATTTTAGGCCAAAATTGATTCATAACACCTATATATATTAAATGTAATACATTGGAGCCATTTTAAAATAATTTTAGATATATAAAAATTTTATTGAACGTTTCACCGTCTTTTACCTACCTCCTAGGGGAATTTGAAAATTTACATAAAACATAATTTTACCGCTTCTGTGAGTGGAATTTCAAAAATACAAGACACACGGTTAACATCAAGGACTAAAATGTGGTTCAATGAGATGAAAATGATTTTTCATGAATAGTAACTTTTTACTTTTTTTACCACGGTTAAAAGTGATTAGGGTAATTAAGGGTAAAAATGATATTGTTATCACCCTAACACATGTCCTAATTCTATTGGATAAGTTTAATTAAACCAAAAACAACCTTAGGAATAAAATATTACCATTTAGGTCCACTTGGATTAGATTAGGACATTTAATATTATTTTATTTAAAGAATAGTTAAAATCGTTCAAATCAAATTTTAATAACTAAAACATTTTTAATATAGGGTTATGCATAAGATAAATTCGACTATAAAAACTCATTAGAAATATAATAAGACTTCATACACAATGGTAGTTTATTTACTAATTTTAAACATTAAATAATTTAATTTATTTATGACACAATGATGATGCAGTATTTATTTTACGAATAAAATATTGACATAATTGATGTTATAAATACCCAAATAAATTTAATTTGAGAATTTTTATGATTTACAATAATTTTATAGGTTAGTATGACATGTTAGTATTGAGTTAGTTAACTTTGTTCGAACTAATCATTCTGTTATGATTTTCACAAAAATCAATTATCAAATAGTGTCAAAATTGACATAAAATAGTTTTTAAAATAAATAATATATAATTAATTGTTATAATAATCGTAAAAAACTATTGTTCAGAAAAATAACTTAGATAAGGTTATATATATTAATAATAAACAACGTGGGGTTCATTTGGCTTGTTATAGTAAGCTTATTAACCTTATAGAGTAAGAAAAAAAGAAGACACAGTAAAAGTAAAATAATTTAACTTAAAGTTAAATATAAATGATATGGTTAAAATAGAAACCTAAACATGTCTAAATTATACTGGATGACAGTATTGCGGCCCATTCCCACATTAACTTCTAAATAAATCAATTTGGAGCTATTAAAAACCGAATATGACTTTATAATATAATATTATTTTTAGTTTTCCCTATGGTTCTCCTCTCCTCCCTTATAAAAGGGCACCTATACCCTCTCTTCCTCACACCACATTGAGCCCTCATGCATGGAGAACCCCTGAAAATTTCTCTTCTACACTTCTATAGAAACATCCTAGAGGTCCTGGTCTTCTTCAATGACCCTTTTTAGTTCCCTAAGGAGAGGTTAAGAAGAGGCGCTTCATAGAAGAGGTAATGTCCGTTACAGATTTTTTCAACTTTATTTCTTCTTCTACTTATTCTTCTTTAGTTGTTTCACTATGAAGTAATAAAATAAGTATCACTTATATACTAAAATTTTATTATATGTATGAAACAACCATATTTCACCATCTATCCATCCTTCGGAAAACGAAATCACCGCGCGTGCGTGCGTACGGAATACCGTCTTCACGCCGTTGTGTAATCTATTTTCCACCACCACCTTACATGGATGGGTATAATGGTGTAAATAAATAACTATACATGATTATTGTAAAGTAATATTGAGTCTAAAATATTATACATACACTTAAATACAATTCCATGATCATGGAAATGATATCATCGCTCGTGCGTACGTATGGACTACCGTTTTCATGACGCGATGAGATTCATTCTCCATGTTAACCATCCATGAATGATTATAAAGTATATATAATGAATAATAATGAAATATATGACATAATAATGATACTGTATTTATGTATGTATATATATGTATTTCATCTACTTAATTCCATTCAATTCAATAAGGAAACAAAAACAACGTTCATCCGTACTTATGGCATACCGTCTCCATGAACGGTGTATTTCATTCCATTTATCGATCTATCATATATATATATATATATGTATATGCTGAATATATATTATATATAAATATTTTTTTACAATCTGTAATTAAGTAAATCGGGATATAAGTAATAATAACAAGAACAACAAGTCGAAACACGTACAATAAATGAAACGATTTACCCAAATCATTACTTTTACATCAAATTTACAAAATAAAGTGTAATATAAAGTCATAAGTAAACTATATATGATATCATAACAACGAATCTGATTCGGTAATAAGTCAATAACATTATTTAAATCATTATACTCGAGTTTCAGATACATAGGAAGCATATTGGACATAAGGTAAGGGATAATTTTTCAAATCTCATTTTTATCCGAGATTGCTTATATGTAAGTATTTACTGGGGTTATATTTTTCATCCATTCCCATAAAATGTTTTTCATAAAGTGTTTAATATTCTTCCATGCATATTTACTGTCATTTTTACCCCTCTTTGACTTTTACTTTGTGTTATGGAAGGAATCTTTTTTTACCATACGAGGTACTTTTTGACTTCTCCGACAAAAGTACGAGGAGAATGTTTTTTTAACTTATACGACATGAATGGATTTTTACGATTTCAAAACTCCTTATTTTCAAGAAGATTACTATACAAGATTAGATTATTATTTTCAACAAAATCCATTTCTTTTAAATTTTCATGGAATTTTGTGAAAAGAAAAATGATTTTGAAGAAGAAAGGATATTTTCCTCAATAATTCATTTCAATTGTTTTGTCAAAACTATTTTCCATCTAATATTTAATTATTTAGTATGATTTTGTTTAAAGTATAATGTCTCTATTATTTATATGGTTTCACTTTTCTTATGATGAAATGATTTCCTTTTGATTTATATGGATTATGTGATGATGGGATGAAGTTTATGAAACCCATTTTATTCTTTGGGTTATGATGAATGATTTATGTTTATTATTTCGAAGAAGTAAGAATGATTTCATTATGTGAAGGGTGGGACCTACATCTCCCTCCAATTCATTGGGTAATGATTTATATCTCATGAGATAGACATGTATGGAATGGTATGTTAATCTGGTTAAGTGTTACAGGACTGGAACGAGGATTAAACTCGATTCAGAAAGGGACATTGTCCACTAAGATGGTCTTGGCAGCAATGCCTTGGATACTATGGAATTCATAACATTTTCTTAACGGATTCCACAATTACATGTTTTATTACCATGCTATTTTATCATGATTAATGTTCCTTTAAGATCTATGCCTTGTGTACATCTAAGATTTATGTCGTTGCCCATGATTTTGATGTTTAGATTTTACGTTCAAATTTTTGCAATCAAATGTTTATAGAAAGTTTATGTTATCTATGCTTACCCATAATGAGAATTTGAGCTCACCCTTTATATGTTTTCTTTTCCCCAGGATTTAATGAGAAGTTTTAGGTAAGAAAGAAAAAGGGGAAGATCTTTATGGGAGATTTTAAAGATATTTCACCATGATTAGAAGATTATTTTCAGAGTTTCCAAAGACACTAATCTATTATGGTCCTTGTGTGTCCATTTTCATTATGTATCGAGTATTCCAAAAAAATTAATGTAATTTCCATGTATGACAAACTCTGTGTCTCTACAGTTGGTATTAGAGGAAAGGTTTAGTCATACTTTGGAAACTAGGATGCGAGAACATTAGTGAGATCCCTAGATATATTTCTAAGGTATGTCTTGGTATGTTACTAAGGATAAGTATAAGTATAGGTTATACTCCTATTATTATGGTAACGATATAAGAATTAAACCTAGAATGTTAGATATCGAAGGTACTCCCCCTTTATTATATTGTTTTTCCTATCATGATGTTTGCCTCAAACTATTCTTTTTGGGTTTTAAATGATGGGTAGAACCCGAAGGAACCGTGTTGATCAATGTAATGGACGATGCAATGATTTTCCTCCTGAAAAACCAATGTTATGAGAGATGGAGTGCACGATATTATTTCTATACATAAAAAAGCTATGAATCATTATGGACTTCCAAATGAGGAGATAAAGGAGAAAAATTCTATTGAATCCTTCATGAGGTAGCATCCACCTTCATTCTGCGGGTCTTTTGATCCATTATTGGTTGAACAATGGACCAGTACCACTGAAAAGATATTCCCTGTTCTACAATGTTCTGAGCATGATAATGTCATCTTAGAAGTATATCGTTTGGAAGGGGATGCCGATCAATGTTTGAATCTTATCAAGAACACAAGGAAAATAGAATAAATTGAGTCCATGGAATGGGACGAGTTCAAGAACATGTTTTTCAATTAGTACATCTATTGTATTCTTCGAACAATGATGGAAAATGATTTCCTTGAGATTAAGTAAAAGGATGATAAATCTGTTGTAATATACAAAGAGAATTTTACAAGGCTTGCAAGGTATGCATCCAGCTTTATCATCCAACGTTGAATATAAAGTTGATTGAATCTTCAGTGGGTTAAAACCATGTTTTCGAAGGGAATTAGCTATAAGAGACATTAGTAGCTATGAATTAATTGTGTGTTGTGCTATCAAGGGAGAAATGGAGGTTGGTGTTACATATCCATCTCATGGTGTGGAAAAGAAACGAAAGATGGATTTCAAGGAGAAATCTCAGAATAATGGTGAAAATAAGATAAATGTATCATTATGCTCAAAGTGTGGAAATAAGCATGGTGGAGATTGTCAAAAAGGGACTAGAAAATGTTTTAAGTGTGGAAAAGAAGGTCATCGAGTAGTTGAGTATTGAAGTAATTGAAAAAGGGTTGCTAATGATGTGAATAAAGTAAAGTCTATAGAGAACGCACCACCAACACATCAATGCTTGAAGTTCAAGGAAATTGGGCATTATGCTAATCAATGCCCAAATCTAAGGGTTAATGATGATCAATGTGATCAACATCTTAAGGAAAAGGATAAAGGGATGTCACATGAGATCACTATTTGTGTCGTTGAGTTTGAAAATGATGTTGTGTAATGATTAAGTGTTTTTGTAATGGGATTTGAAAATAGTATCATGGAATCTCATTTATAGTATCATTGAATTTTCAAATATTTGTGTATTGGTCCACTGTGGTTTTCTATAAAAATATGGTACCGGTAACCATGAAAAGTGATTCAAATATTTTAGAAAGTACATGATATGCACATTATGAATGGATAAGGAGAAAATAAATTGTTTGATAATATTCATGAGCTCATGATTGATATAAGTACTAAGTGATATCTTGGTTTAAGTATATATAATTTTGGGGATTTTGTTATGTAGAAAGTGTTAACTTTTAACTACTTTCATTTTTTCACTAAGGTTCAATAGGTACTCATTTTTCAAGAGAATACATGATTAAGGCCATCAAATGTTTGGAATATGACCAACAAGATATATCGTATGATATATGGGGGATAAATGATGGTATTGACGTACTTGTTATGTGACCTCTCAAGAAACATTTTTTTTACACTATGAAATTGGACATAAGTATTTTCAATAAGAATAATGGTTGGAATGGATTAAGTTGGACATCATATAGAATTTTTTAAGGCTAGAATTTGGTTTCGATATTATTTATGGAATGTTATAATAATGTAGTTTTAGAAAAAGGACAACCTGCAGGACGGGCAACAACCCGTCGCGTCGGACAAGGCTGTGGGAACCGATCCCACAACTGAAGTGCGACAGGCCTTTATGACCAGCCACTGGCCTACAGGAAGTCCCTGTATAGTAGAAACCAATGTTATTATATTAAGAAGTATGATATATGAAGTATAAGTGCATTTTATGAACCATATAAGATTAATCTCACTATAGACAGACTTATTTATTTTTGATAACTTTTTCTAATCTTTTATTTAAGATAAATGGAATGACCCATCATTCTATCACATGATCTGCTCACACTTCATGAGTGACAAATTCAACTTCATTTCTTTAAGAGATTATGTGAAAATTGTCTAAAGAACAACCAACAGTGATACTGTACCAAAATCAAGAAAGTATTTCTTCTAATTCCAATTTCTTCAACTTTAGGGAAATGATCTTGAAAACCTAAAATGTTCTCCTAGTTACCTTTTATCCGATGAATCAGATGGTACCTTAGATCATCACAGATATATGGCTTTTTGATTGTTCGCTTTCTCATAGCCATGTTCTCTACCACTCTCCATCAAAACATGATGGTTAGATTTCATTTCCATATCCATATTTTCACCTGTGTTCTCTTATGTGGAAACCCAGTGATTAGTTAATTTGGGTAACCGTTATGTTTCATACATTAGTTTTTAAAGATTTTTTTTGTTATTCCTTTTTACGATGTGGGTTTCTATTATCGAAACTTTTGAGTGGAAAACCATTTATAACCCCGAAGAATTTCGAGGGAAAAATTCATTTTAATGGGGGTAGAATGTAACACCCCGAGATTTTATGAAAAATATTATTTTTAATTTTATTGATGTCTTGGGTTGTATGCTACACCAAAAGGAGCTTGCAAACCACACATCCCTAACATGGCTTACATTACACGAAATCGTGACCTTCCACAATAGCGTGTGTTGAACGCAATACCGAGTTTCACTAAACAACAATATGTTATATAAACTAACCGTAATGAATAGTAATACCCTTTTTTTTAAAATTTTACTTTCAAAATGGACTTCATTTTTGGATTCGGAATATCGAAATTATCCATGGGTGAAAATTAAGCATTTTTCCGAATCCTTTAAATTTTTTATGAATAGTGAAAACAGTAGGTTACTATTTCAAAACCAACTTTTTATTTATTTAATTAATTATTTTATTTAAATTTATTTTAGGTCAAAATTGATACATAACACCTATATAAGTTAAATTTATTTCATTGGAGTCATTTTATATTAATTTTAGATATATAAAAATTTTATTGAACTTTTCACCATCTTTTACCAACCTCCTAGGAGAATTTGAAAATTTACATAAAACTTAATTTTACCACTTCTTTGAGTGGAATATTGAAAATACGAGAGAAAAGGTTAATATCAAGGACTAAAATGTGGTACAATGAGATGAAAATAATTTTTGGGGAAAAGTAACTTTTTACTTTTTTCACCACAGTTATAAGTAAATAGGGTAATTTAGGGTAAAAATGATATTATTATTACCCCAACACATGTCCTAATTCTATTGGATAAGTTTAATTCGACCAAAAAAAACCTTAGGAATAAAATATGACTATTTAGGCCCACATGGATTAGATTAGGACATTTAATATTATTTTATTTAAAGAATAGTTAAAATAGTTAAAATCAATGTTTAATAACTAAAACATTTTTAATATAGGGTTATTCATAAGATAAAATAGACTATAAATATTCATTATAAATCTAAAAATATTTTCTACATAATGATATTTTATTTATAAGTTTTATAAATTAAATAATTTAATTTATTTATGACACAATGATGATGTAGTAATTATCTTATTAATGAAATATTGACATAATTGATGTTATAAATACCCAAATAAATGGAATTTGAGACTTTTTATGAATTCCACTAATTTTATAGGTTAATATGACATGTTAGTATAAAATTAATTAATTTTCTTCGAACTAATCATTCTGTTATGATTTTCATAAAAATCAATTACCAAATAGTGTCAAAATTGATATAAAATAGATTTTAAAACAAATATTATATTATTAATTGTTATTTTATTCCTAATAATCTAAGGTTCGGCCAAATTACTTATATAAGGTTATATATATTAATAATAATCAACATGGGGTTCGTATGACTTGTTATAGTATTTTTATTACCCTTATAGTGTAAAGAATACAAGAAGACATGTTAAAAGTAAAAATATTTAACATAAAGTTAAATCTAAATCATAAGGGTAAAATAGATACATAAACTTTTCAAAATTCTATTGGATGAGGGGATTTCGACCCATCCCCACCTTAGCATCTAAATAAATCAATTTGGAGTTATTAAAAATCGAATATGACTTTATATGGTAATGTTTGATTTGTTTTCTCCAAATTATGTTCAGGTTTATGTTTAAAAATATGTTTTTATTATTAGACATATTAACTTAGAAGTTTATATATTTCTCTAAATTATTTACCCTTACAGAGCATCTGAGCTCACCCCATTATTATGTTTTATTTTTCCATGATTCCATGAAATGTATTATGTTTTATTTGAATGTTTAAGGTAAGAGAAAAATGGTGTTCTTAATGGATTATCTATGTTTTATTTTATGTTAGAAATTTTAATGTAATGTTCATGTATATAATATAATTTCCATGACTGCTAAATTGATAGGTCCTTCAAGAAATGATTCCTTATAGTCATGCCAATGTATTAAAATAATTCATCGATTCGGGAAAACTGTGGTTATGGTGTTACAAGTGTAATGGTCCCCTAGTTATCCCCTAGAGACCACCCCTTTCCATGAGGCTAGGACTCAGTATTTCATTTGGAATCCCTAACATTAAACGAAAAGAGTTCTTCCTAGATGACCATGGTTACTTACATGAGGACATAATGACCACCACACTGATCTAAAAACCATATTTGTCATGCATAACTTGTGTTTCCCTCGTGTTCAAATCATAATACTAAATTCACTTCTTCTTATCAATTTGTTCATAAATCCCCTGTGAAGTCATTACATTCCAACATGTTACCACATATAGTCCATTCCAAGGCCCAAAAACTCTCAGACATTCCTATGACCATACAATGGACCCAACTCAAAATCACACGAGTCGTACATTACTAGATATAAGTAAGAAATCACACTCACCAAATGAATCATTAACCCCAATCGATAATCCTCATTTTACTTGAGTCATTCCTAACATTCACATCCAACCAGACACCCATACATAAAACCATCCTTACTATGTGACCACCTCCTCCCCGGGTGTTACTTCCCTACCAAACGTACCCATAAACACATTGTTCACCCTTGTCTTATAAATAAAAAATTAACAACAATTTTAAAATCTATCACCATCAACACCATAGGTCATGGCTCTTCGTGACCTTGAATCTTCCAAAAACAATCATTATAACAAACCAAAAGCACGAAGGTACCACTATGAGGATGAAACCAAGGAATAACCATAAAACATTAACACACTCAATGTCACCAATCGCGAATCAATTTTATCTATAATATAACCACTCATGGTTAAAATTACAAGGAACCGCTAACATTGGGCCAACCACCCTTGAGGTTATCCTCAATTTCTTCCTAGGCAGTAAAATCATATCCATAACACACGACACCTCACCAAAACCTTCAACCATCCCACACAGCCCCCTATTCCAAACCTACACTGGAAAACACTCTCCTTGTTCCAATACCTATGTCATAAGAATTCCCATGTTCCACAACCACCCAAAAGCACTAGTAACATAAACTAACCCCTCTCTCATACCACCACATGATTTAAGCAATACCAACTCCCCAAATCAGTGTCAAACCTAACAAAATTCATTGTCTCTACCATTAATAAATAGTTATAAAACATCAAAAATCCTTCTAATCATGACTGAATTATAACCCCAAATTCGAATATAATTCATCTAATTCACCTATAAACCATTAACTATGTGTTTCTCACTATGGATACTCACACACGTACATCAGCACCATGAACCAAACACTTACTATAGGGTCCAAGAACCAAATCGCAATGTATCAACACACAAGATTCATCCCCTCCAAACTAACAGATTCCATTATTAGATTTCAAGGACACGAGTTAACAATTGATCCAATAATAAACATTCCCTCCACTAGAACATCCAACATATCAAGGTCTCAAATCGTAGAACTGAAGCTCTCAAACCAATGCCCTGTCAATTCCCAAACCACCCATACACTGGGTCAACAACCATCACAGGGGATAAATGATGGTATTGACGTACTTGTTATGTGACCTCTCAAGAAACATTTTTTTTACACTATGAAATTGGACATAAGTATTTTCAATAAGAATAATGGTTGGAATGGATTAAGTTGGAAATCATATAGAATTTTTTAAGGCTAGAATTTTGTTTCGATATTATTTATGGAATGTTATAATAATGTAGTTTTAGAAAAAGGACAACCTGCAGGACGGGCAACAACCCGTCGCGTCGGACAAGGCTGTGGGAACCGATCCCACAACTGAAGTGCGACAGGCCTTTATGACCAGCCACTGGCCTACAGGAAGTCCCTGTATAGTAGAAACCAATGTTATTATATTAAGAAGTATGATATATGAAGTATAAGTGCATTTTATGAACCATATAAGATTAATCTCACTATAGACAGACTTATTTATTTTTGATAACTTTTTCTAATCTTTTATTTAAGATAAATGGAATGACCCATCATTCTATCACATGATCTGCTCACACTTCATGAGTGACAAATTCAACTTCATTTCTTTAAGAGATTATGTGAAAATTGTCTAAAGAACAACCAACAGTGATACTGTACCAAAATCAAGAAAGTATTTCTTCTAATTCCAATTTCTTCAACTTTAGGGAAATGATCTTGAAAACCTAAAATGTTCTCCTAGTTACCTTTTATCCGATGAATCAGATGGTACCTTAGATCATCACAGATATATGGCTTTTTGATTGTTCGCTTTCTCATAGCCATGTTCTCTACCACTCTCCATCAAAACATGATGGTTAGATTTCATTTCCATATCCATATTTTCACCTGTGTTCTCCTATGTGGAAACCCAGTGATTAGTTAATTTGGGTAACCGTTATGTTTCATACATTAGTTTTTAAAGATTTTTTTTGTTATTCCTTTTTACGATGTGGGTTTCTATTATCGAAACTTTTGAGTGGAAAACCATTTATAACCCCGAAGAATTTCGAGGGAAAAATTCATTTTAATGGGGGTAGAATGTAACACCCCGAGATTTTATGAAAAATATTATTTTTAATTTTATTGATGTCTTGGGTTGTATGCTACACCAAAAGGAGCTTGCAAACCACACATCCCTAACATGGCTTACATTACACGAAATCGTGACCTTCCACAATAGCGTGTGTTGAACGCAATACCGAGTTTCACTAAACAACAATATGTTATATAAACTAACCGTAATGAATAGTAATACCCTTTTTTTTAAAATTTTACTTTCAAAATGGACTTCATTTTTGGATTCGGAATATCGAAATTATCCATGGGTGAAAATTAAGCATTTTTCCGAATCCTTTAAATTTTTTATGAATAGTGAAAACAGTAGGTTACTATTTAAAAACCAACTTTTTATTTATTTAATTAATTATTTTATTTAAATTTATTTTAGGTCAAAATTGATACATAACACCTATATAAGTTAAATTTATTTCATTGGAGTCATTTTATATTAATTTTAGATATATAAAAATTTTATTGAACTTTTCACCATCTTTTACCAACCTCCTAGGAGAATTTGAAAATTTACATAAAACTTAATTTTACCACTTCTTTGAGTGGAATATTGAAAATACGAGAGAAAAGGTTAATATCAAGGACTAAAATGTGGTACAATGAGATGAAAATAATTTTTGGGGAAAAGTAACTTTTTACTTTTTTCACCACAGTTATAAGTAAATAGGGTAATTTAGGGTAAAAATGATATTATTATTACCCCAACACATGTCCTAATTCTATTGGATAAGTTTAATTCGACCAAAAAAAACCTTAGGAATAAAATATGACTATTTAGGCCCACATGGATTAGATTAGGACATTTAATATTATTTTATTTAAAGAATAGTTAAAATAGTTAAAATCAATGTTTAATAACTAAAACATTTTTAATATAGGGTTATTCATAAGATAAAATAGACTATAAATATTCATTATAAATCTAAAAATATTTTCTACATAATGATATTTTATTTATAAGTTTTATAAATTAAATAATTTAATTTATTTATGACACAATGATGATGTAGTAATTATCTTATTAATGAAATATTGACATAATTGATGTTATAAATACCCAAATAAATGGAATTTGAGACTTTTTATGAATTCCACTATTTTTATAGGTTAATATGACATGTTAGTATAAAATTAATTAATTTTCTTCGAACTAATCATTCTGTTATGATTTTCATAAAAATCAATTACCAAATAGTGTCAAAATTGATATAAAATAGATTTTAAAACAAATATTATATTATTAATTGTTATTTTATTCCTAATAATCTAAGGTTCGGCCAAATTACTTATATAAGGTTATATATATTAATAATAATCAACATGGGGTTCGTATGACTTGTTATAGTATTTTTATTACCCTTATAGTGTAAAGAATACAAGAAGACATGTTAAAAGTAAAAATATTTAACATAAAGTTAAATCTAAATCATAAGGGTAAAATAGATACATAAACTTTTCAAAATTCTATTGTATGAGGGGATTTCGACCCATCCCCACCTTAGCATCTAAATAAATCAATTTGGAGTTATTAAAAATCGAATATGACTTTATATGGTAATGTTTGATTTGTTTTCTCCAAATTATGTTCAGGTTTATGTTTAAAAATATGTTTTTATTATTAGACATATTAACTTAGAAGTTTATATATTTCTCTAAATTATTTACCCTTACAGAGCATCTGAGCTCACCCCATTATTATGTTTTATTTTTCCATGATTCCATGAAATGTATTATGTTTTATTTGAATGTTTAAGGTAAGAGAAAAATGGTGTTCTTAATGGATTATCTATGTTTTATTTTATGTTAGAAATTTTAATGTAATGTTCATGTATATAATATAATTTCCATGACTGCTAAATTGATAGGTCCTTCAAGAAATGATTCCTTATAGTCATGCCAATGTATTAAAATAATTCATCGATTCGGGAAAACTGTGGTTATGGTGTTACAAGTGTAATGGTCCCCTAGTTATCCCCTAGAGACCACCCCTTTCCATGAGGCTAGGACTCAGTATTTCATTTGGAATCCCTAACATTAAACGAAAAGAGTTCTTCCTAGATGACCATGGTTACTTACATGAGGACATAATGACCACCACACTGATCTAAAAACCATATTTGTCATGCATAACATGTGTTTCCCTCGTGTTCAAATCATAATACTAAATTCACTTCTTCTTATCAATTTGTTCATAAATCCCCTGTGAAGTCATTACATTCCAACATGTTACCACATATAGTCCATTCCAAGGCCCAAAAACTCTCAGACATTCCTATGAGCATACAATGGACCCAACTCAAAATCACACGAGTCGTACATTACTAGATATAAGTAAGAAATCACACTCACCAAATGAATCATTAACCCCAATCGATAATCCTCATTTTACTTGAGTCATTCCTAACATTCACATCCAACCAGACACCCATACATAAAACCATCCTTACTATGTGACCACCTCCTCCCCGGGTGTTACTTCCCTACCAAACGTACCCATAAACACATTGTTCACCCTTGTCTTATAAATAAAAAATTAACAACAATTTTAAAATCTATCACCATCAACACCATAGGTCATGGCTCTTCGTGACCTTGAATCTTCCAAAAACAATCATTATAACAAACCAAAAGCACGAAGGTACCACTATGAGGATGAAACCAAGGAATAACCATAAAACATTAACACACTCAATGTCACCAATCGCGAATCAATTTTATCTATAATATAACCACTCATGGTTAAAATTACAAGGAACCGCTAACATTGGGCCAACCACCCTTGAGGTTATCCTCAATTTCTTCCTAGGCAGTAAAATCATATCCATAACACACGACACCTCACCAAAACCTTCAACCATCCCACACAGCCCCCAATTCCAAACCTACACTGGAAAACACTCTCCTTGTTCCAATACCTATGTCATAAGAATTCCCATGTTCCACAACCACCCAAAAGCACTAGTAACATAAACTAACCCCTCTCTCATACCACCACATGATTTAAGCAATACCAACTCCCCAAATCAGTGTCAAACCTAACAAAATTCATTGTCTCTACCATTAATAAATAGTTATAAAACATCAAAAATCCTTCTAATCATGACTGAATTATAACCCCAAATTCGAATATAATTCATCTAATTCACCTATAAACCATTAACTATGTGTTTCTCACTATGGATACTCACACACGTACATCAGCACCATGAACCAAACACTTACTATAGGGTCCAAGAACCAAATCGCAATGTATCAACACACAAGATTCATCCCCTCCAAACTAACAGATTCCATTATTAGATTTCAAGGACACGAGTTAACAATAGATCCAATAATAAACATTCCCTCCACTAGAACATCCAACATATCAAGGTCTCAAATCGTAGAACTGAAGCTCTCAAACCAATGCCCTGTCAATTCCCAAACCACCCATACACTGGGTCAACAACCATCACAGGGGATAACCATCACCAATGTCCCCATGATCCATAATTTACCTATTTCCATTATTAACTAAACATTTCCATTTAAAACACGAAATTTAACATTTCAAAATTTTTTAGATGATTCCAATTCAAACCCCAAGAATTTCTATATTAAAATACCATTTTATTAACCCAACATTGAAAAAGAACAATATTTATTCAAATACATATTTCAAATAATTCTATTTATCAATAATTTAATGAAAATATACATATAAAAATCCATAAGAAGAAAAGTACAATACAAACATATGAATCCCAAGGAACTAGCAAACACAATCAACATACAGATACCATATAAATCCTATGTGCCTAGCATGGTGTGTAAACACCCACACACTCTATTTCCCTATTGAGATTAGATATAGAACCTAATAAATCAACAAAATCGTATCCAACTTAACCAATCGAGGATGAAATAGCAGTCAACCATAAAATCATAAAACCAAACATCAATTCCCATGCCCGGAAACATGGTTTTTCCCTCATTCCTGGGGTTGTAGGCACCCAAGCACGCAGTCATTACCAAGACCTGATAATATCCTAGTCCCTTGTCTACCATGACACATATAATATTATATAAGTAAAACTATGATAATTTTTTTAATTTCCCTATCCTAGTGGACACTATCTGGTTCCCCAAGTAGGTTCGTCGATGACCTCGAGCATGCCAACCCATATGCCAGAGGCTGCTGACTAGCAGTTCAGGTATATGGACAAATGTTAGGGAGACTATACTCACACATAAAAGTAATTTCACATATTAAATAATATCATTTGAGATAATAACCATCAAGACAAAATATACAGATATCATGAAAAAAATGGCAACATGTAACCAAGTATCACATGTTATCAATAAAGGTTGCATACACTACATTGCAAAGAAGACATATAAAAGAATTTCCAAAAACAAAACAACCAAAATATCCCAAGCATGGACCCAATTTCCATACCCATACAAAAATACCATGATCCACCCAAAAAAACAATATATGAACCAAACACCATGAACTTGTCTTGAACCTGTACCTGAAAACAAGTATCATCTGTATGGGTACACAAGTGTCCTGGCAATCAAGCAGGGTGTAAGTACAACTCAGTAGGCTACCACCAATGGTGTTAAATGATAATATTCGTTTATATAATTGGTTATTTAGATAAACTCAATATAATAAATAAAATATGTGTTAATGGAATTTAATATATATAACTGTTTCCTAGATGGGAAAATATCAATTTACAATTCTAATAATTTAGCTCTCTTAGAGAAACTAACCATAAAACTACATCTAGTCGCACTAAGATCCTAATCTATAGCATAAGGGTTACACACAATCTTAATCACATGGGGGGGGGGGATTTAATAATCACAACTTATCAATACACCCCAATGCCTCAATCCAGTCATAAATCCTTGTCCATGTGTTTGGGAAGCAAAGATATTCAGTCTGACAATCCAATAACACCATGACTATATATTGTGATTCTTAGAGCCTCAGTCCAAAATCCCAACCATTCAATAGAGAAATAATACCTGAGGGTCTTGGTATAAGTATTCTTACCAAATGGAATAGTTATAGGACTAGATCATCGGTCTGACTACCTAATCCTTGTATTAATGGGTGTGGTTTAGATACTTCGTCCAACCTAACCTATGGGGGAGACTCAGTCAAGTAACCTACATACCACCAAGACATGTGCTCAAGATTCTATACCAATAACACATTTTATAGACACAAACCCAAAATTATTAAACACATTCATCATTTATAATGAACATCATTATACACATGCGATTAACAAGTCATAACCCATTAACACATAACCATTATTCCAAAAACCTCTTTATTCGTTATTAAACAATGCAAAAATCAATATCAAAATCATTTCACAATTCATAATCACATACAAGTAAAAATACTCATTTAAAAAATATATATTCCACCCTTTAAACATGGGTCATGGCTTTTGAAAACTAAACCATGTCCTATGGATTTAATTCCCATTCCTAACCATTACAAATATTCATTAATGCATTTTCACCAAATGGGAAGAACCACCCTCATTTCAACCACCACTAATAATATATAAAGGAACCCACCATCAAAATATTCTTGAGTCCAACGCCACCTTTTTTAAAACATCACCCACTACCAAACATCATATTCTCTATTTTAAGACCATAACTGGATCAAAATCCAAAATGAATTATTTAAACTATTTGAAAATCACTATAGAAATTTACCAAATATTCAGTATATTTTCAATTTAATTTACCCATTAAAAAGTACCACATGCCTGATTATAATTCACATCCCATTATCTCTCATTTTTCCCCCATCATAACATTTTCCAATTTATAGATCCATTCTCAATGATTCGGCATATCCCATGGGAAGACCTATGTTCAATCTCACACCGTCCATGAAATAAATATGGTATGTGAAGGGTTATGCACCTCAATCTAAGGTAAAAATAAATTTCCAAACTCAATAACATAATTATACTACAATGTAGTGAATTAATGCATCTATATACACATATATTTAAGAATGAGACTATTGAAAAAACATTAATATCACATACCTCATGTCAATTGATGAAAAAAATTTAACCTCTTCCATTTATCTAAAATAAAACACCCATTAAATCCCAAAATTATAATTTACCTAAAAAGTTATTTTTAAGGGTTTTGGAAGAAGTATAATTATTCTACAAGCCATAATCGAGAATATAGAGAAATATGGAGTTCTATTCTTTACTAGATATTTGATTCACACCAAAACACTCTCCAAACAACAAATAATAGAAGTATAATCTTCCCATGGATGTATAATAGGTCTTGGTTCATCACCAAAGATGATGTAGATGGAATATAAAGGAAAATTGGGTTATTAAACATAAATCTAGAGAGGGAAAACTGAAATTTACCACTCTTTAAGGGAATCATGGTTTGGCCGCATGGTTGGAGATGACGTGTGATAACCCTAGGGCTCCATTTATCCAAGATATTTCAAGCCACATGTCTTCATAGAGTCAACCACATGGTTTGTAAAACTGTGTGGAGACCATGCATTATCCTCTATCTAAAAGGAGTTCTCACTACATAGTTTCCTTGTCCAAGCACATGTTTTTAACTAAAAATGTGGTACAGACTATGTGGAAACTTTTCCTCTCATTTTTTTTCTCATACCCCCATGAATAATTTGAATCAACTAAAACACCAAATTATCACTTCATTATGAAAATCATTAATGTCGAACAAAGGATGTTCCACCATGAAAATTCTAGATCGTACAATATGGGACAGTGTTAGAGATTACCTAGTGGTGATGTGATGTGATATGAGGTTTGGGTAATTTATGATAGGAGGAGGTTACAAGGTTTATGTTCTTTTAAATATTTATATCATACTGCACTTATTATGTAATGATATGATAAGTGTGGTTCCATGTGTATTTTTTGGGGATGTGTTATGATAATGACTGATTCTAGCAGTAGATTATATATCTTGAAAGGGTGAGGAAGGTAGTTAATCATACTAACTCACATCAAATATAGATATATACATAATGTTTAATGTATTTAATGGATTTGAGAACCAGATGTTTGATGTTGTGGAATAAGACCTCAAAAAAATAGTGAAGCGGTAGTAGGAAACCATTATTTTTATTTATTTTGTACAATGTTAATATATTGGGTTTACAATTTTTTATCAATCCATGTTAAGGTAATTATAGGTTATATGAATTGTTTATGTTCTTCTTTCTTTATATGTTTTTTCACTAGGTATTTTTCATTCACTATTTACATGTTAACATCAAACCTTTAATATGATCCTACTGAGTATATATGTTATGATCACCCAACATATATAAATAATTTATGGTTTCCATGAGGAATTTAGTGACTAACCAATAACTCTCAATATTTGGTTTTTTATTGATATTGAATCTTTTATAAATGATTTATCTTTTTGTACATGTAGAATTTTATTAATATCCACTTACATTGTCAAAGAATTGTGGGACTATTTTTTGTTTAATTTTATATTACATGTCCATGTTTCATTGTGGATGAGTATTATATATCATTAATGAATATTATTATTCATTTAAATTCCTCCCATGAGTAATATTTTTATATTATTTTTTCTTGTCACACACCATGCGGCCTACTAGAGGTGGGTCCCGAGAGTAAATGGATCTCTTCTTTTATTTCCAGCCTTGTATGGGTGCCTTTCGTTGGAGGGGGACTTGAAAGAGTGATATAAGAGGTTTTGGATTAGATATATGATGTTTTTTGGATTTTGGTTGTATGAGGACTATATGGTTTGGTCGGGAAATGGTTCTAGTTAAATTTATAGAATCACATAGTCCAAGGAGACTTGTTTGGAAATGGGATTTTAGGTCCCTCCTGATCCAATGCATCTAATCTAAGAATATATAATAGCCATCTATTGTAGACCTATTTTTATGTTAGAGAACAGAGAAATATACATTCATCATGATTGATTATTTTCATTTACATGTTGGGTAGTTTTTTGGAATTAACAAAATTAATTAAATAATAATTGAATAAATTCCATGATAGGAGGAACAGTATCTCTCCTTTCATTTTAGAATTGGATCATTGTCAATATCCTTGAGTAGCTCACATGGTGGATGTTAATTATTATGATCTAGGTGATCGTAAATGTATTGAAATTATATA
This sequence comes from Viscum album, assembly GCA_963277665.1. Classification (NCBI taxonomy): domain Eukaryota; kingdom Viridiplantae; phylum Streptophyta; class Magnoliopsida; order Santalales; family Viscaceae; genus Viscum; species Viscum album. Next base: position 1,016,216,413 of record OY728141.1, on the reverse strand, counting down.
GGAGGATCAGGTATGGAAGAGGGAATTGTGTTCCTTTTAGCTTCATTATTTGGAAACGTATATGGGGAGCCTCTCTACTCTAGAGGAGAAAAGGATGGAGGATCTCAATAATAATTTTAGTTTTTATTAGATCATAGGTTATGTTAAAATTTTATATCTTAGTTATTATGATTCTCTGGGAATAACACAAATGTTTTATTTTATTTCTTTCTGAAAATATGGAGGAAAATGTTTTGTGGGTCTACTTTCAAAAGGAGTTCTGTTTGGAATTCCTATTATAAATGACGAGGGAAACCAAGAAGTTGGAGTTTATATCCCTTCATCTGGGGAGACATGGTATTAGTGGTCTTAGAATCATTTTTAAGCACTTCTATAATATTTATTTAGATTAAATTATTATTATGATCAGCCTATATCAGGATTCTATAAGAGGTTTTACACCCATCGATCAGGTATGCAGTTTACTAATTTATGATCCCTATATATATGGATTTTATGAAAAATATATAGGTTATTGTGAGAATACATTTTATTGTATTTGATATTTGAAATGGTTTATAATTTGGAAAATTTATGGTAGTATCATCTTCTAGTTGGTCATCTATGTTAATGTAGTCCAAATTTCTACTATTGGGGAGACAACCTCAATATATATGATATCAACCTTATGAGGCATTTGGATTTTGAGAACATGTCAGGGGATTTATATTCTTATTATATTTATGATGTAGACATGTTAACAACAAGTATTAGTTTCTGACCACTCAGGGAGGCTTGTCATAGATGGGTGTTCAGGCCACTTTTCAGTAGATGGAGTTGTTGCCTCTGAGGTAGTTTCACAAACTGGGATCACCTGTCCATGTTCATCGGTAATGGAAATGTATAGTTGTAATATATAAGCCTTATTATGGTCCACTTCTATATATATCTAGGCAATATGATAAATTTGGACATAAATAGTATATATTCATATGATTTGGGCTTACTCATATGCTTGGGTTAGAGGAAGAAGCATTAGTAGTGTGAGGGGTTTTCAATTGTATGATCCGTTTATATTATAATGTTGTATTTTCCTTAAATTATTCAAATTCATCACACTTATTAATTTATCATGCATTATTTTATTCATTGGGATTGGATTTTGGGAGTCTTCCAATTCTCTTGGTGTTATCCAAGTTGGTTAGAGGTCTAGATATATTGTTTGATGAATGCTAAGGGAGTATGATATAAATAGGGAAACACCAGTCAATGGGAAGATTCATCTTGATATTGATATAATAATATGGTGTATTAATTGGAATAAATTGGTGGTAATATGAATTTAGTCATAAACTACTTATAAAGAGAGTTTCAATTTCCAATGTGAGGGGATAGTGATTGACATTTGTTGGTGAGTGTGGTTTGTAGATGAGTGGTAAGCATGTGGAGACTCTTTTTACTTTTTGGTTTATTTTCTAATGTATGATCAAGAAGAGTGAATCCCAAGAGTTATGAAGGATATATTGTTTTTTTATCAGATATGGTTTTGATAATTCCCCCTCTATGTGACATCATGTTTAGGATAGAGTCACAACCAGGCATGTCTTCGATTTCGACTTATCCCTATATAATGAAACCAACAGAGGTACATGAGTCAAAGATGAATTATTATTTTATGATACATAGTATTTTTATTAAAACTAGTGTTTCTACATGTTCTTAAACAATGTTTTTCACCAAGAAGGCAGACTATATATTAAGGAAGTGTATAGACTACTGGAGGATGAATCAGGGGAAGTTCGAGAATCACTACACTCAATTGACAATCAATGAACTTTTCATCTAGCTGAGAGATACTTGTTAGTTTTCTATGATCGATCCATGTTCTAGATATAATTAGTAGATGGTGAAGGAGGAGGATATCATAAAGAATAAATTTACATAAATTTATGGGCACTTATATTTTTTATACATGTCATTTGATTTTATGACTGTACCAGTTGTGTTCATGGGGAACATGAACTCTGTATTCTGGGTGACATTGAATATTTTTCATATTATACTTCAAGGATATCCTAATATACTCAAATATAGGGGAATAGTATTCCAATAATCTAATGTCTATCATGCATTTCATTCAACACCTCCACCTATATATGGATTTTTTCAAGTGAAAGGTATACAGATGAGAGGTGGATTTCTTTATGAATATCAAATTTTATAATGGAATGATGTATGTGGTCTTCTGTGTTGATTCCTCACTAGGATTGGGATGAAATTTGATATTGTATAGAGATGTGATCTCTTATTTGAATTTTCACGAACATCCTGAAAATTTTAACTATGAAACCTATGACCTAGAGTAGGAGGTAGTTTCCTTCTCTATAATTTTGGGGGGCATTAACTTTTTTGTGATATCATTGTGGTGTTCATGTAGAACAATAGCCTCAAATTCTTATCACTCAATGAGATATGAATCAAATCCATTAGAGGTGGATGAATTATATATAGAACTATAATAATGAGTAATGTTATATTTGATTACACAAATTCAAAATTCCTAAGTTGATGTGGCCCAGGAATCAGGGGATGTTTAGAAAGGGATGGAGGATCTTGCATTGATGAAACTTATCATTGAAGAAATTAGTGGTTGATGATGTCTTTGTAGATGGCTATTGATAATAATGTAGGAAACAGGTGGAGAAGTATCAAAGGTAGTGGTAATTCTTGACTGTATTGGCGATGGTGATACTCTTGAGGTATGTTATCATCAGGGTCAGAATTAGATATTGTTCTCGAGGAAGTTTTTTTAATACATGCGAGATGCATGATGGAGTTCTAGCCGAGGAGCCTACCTCACTATTAGTGGTATATCCTTGTTTTAACAAGTAGTGTCATATCTTGATGAGATTTCTTTGGTGGGAAAGGATGAAAAATTTTGTGTTATAGTATGTGGTTATGTGTTTGTTTTTCTATATGGTGAAAGAAGCGCACCATGTTCATGGAGGATTTTCTTAGTCCAAGAATGTTCAGTAGTGGAAGTTAGAATACACCTTGATGGATTTTATCTTCGAGTTAAATAAAGGTTTTTTATTTTGTGATGTATATTGGGTCATAGTTCACTATAGCACACCAAAATTTTAAAACAACAATGTGTTCAAATGAAAATAATACCGAGAACTACATGCCTAAACAAACAAACAAAAATTATTATTTAAATAAACTGGTTATACACTGTCCATTGAATTAGTAGTTATGGATAATATTAGCCTAATTATTAAATATATATATAAATATATATATATTTTATTCTCAATAAAAATTTATTGATCAATTCTATGTAAATATGTACACAACATTTTGTAATGTTATTTTATGATTCATAAAAGAATTTTCTACAATAATTTTTTTTATTTATTTCCATGAGAACATATAATTGTAGATTTTTTGAAAATATATAAATTTTATTTTATAAAATATACCACCAAATTTTAATTCCTCATATCATAGCTCTCTTAGTTTGATATTTTCTTGTTTTTGTTTTGAAAAGATTGATTTTATTTCAAAAGTGAAAAATACTGATTTTTATTGAAAATTATATTTTTTTCAAAAATAATTAAAGTAATATATTATTTTAAATTTATTTTATATTAATATTACATTTATTATATTTGTATACATCCAATTATGATCATTGGAATACATTTTATTTTTTAATTTGTTATGAAATAATATTTATTCATAAATTATATATATTTTTAAAAAAACTATTTTCATTTACACAATTTATTTTTATATTAATTAATTAAATTTATCACTGTTTACTAAATGATTTTATGGAAGTAAAAATATTATATATTCAACCAAAATTTTTATCATTCATCTTATATTTTTACTAGGAATTGGAAAAGATTTAATCTAGTATTATTCTTATCAATCACACTTTTCATAATGCGGTTTTCATCAAATTTTGAAAAAAAAACATCTATTTTTATCATCAATTTATAAGTATTTATTTTTATAAAGTAAATCACATATTTGAAATGATGAGGTTCATATTTTACAAATTTTTCCCTTTTATTTTTATTGAATATGAATAGCAATAATGGTAAAATTTACCACCTCGATAAATGGTAAATCAATTTTTTGTAAGTTAAAACCATGACTTATGGGTATAATTTTTCATTATAATTAGTATTTGAAAATTATAATTTTAAAACAGTTACATTATTTATGATTTAGAATTTTTTATCGACAATTTTATATGAAAATACCCTATATAAAATTTAATAGAAATAAATTTTTAAAATGTCACTCTCTATAAATTAAATTACTACTATGTGTCCAATTGGGGAAAAAATAAAGTTAAAACGAAGTAAAATATAAATTTTGAACATAATGAAATTATTTTGATGATGGAAATTTATTTATATTTTTAGTAAATTATATAATTACCTTAAATTCTTTTGCAATGCTGGAAATATATTTCATAGATTATTAGAAAAATAGAATTAAAAAATTAAAAAATAATAAATATTGAATAATTATAATGATTAATTGTGTTACATCATTTTTATCTATATTTGTTATATAATATTGTTTTTATAATGGACTATATTCAAATTCCATCTTTTCCTTCACATCATTTAAGAAAATTAAATAAATATTGTCAAAATTGACATTTATGATAATTCATAAAAATAATATTTTATCATATTATTTAAAATTAATTAAAATAATAAATGAGAATAAGGGATATATTATATGATCTAAAATATCTTCCCATTTACATTTATTATGAATTTTCACTTTATGTGTAAAATTATAACCCCTTAAGTGTGAAATGACATTAACAAAATTAATGTTTAAATAGGCCATCAATGGGTTTATAAAAAATGATAATTTTTAAAATACCTCTTAAAAAAGTTTAATTTTATTGGATGATGAATTTTCACACATATTATATCCAAAATTATAATATTGATCCATTTTTAATAATTTTTCTTGAGAAAGACATTGTTATATTTTATTCATTTAAAAAATTCCAAGTGTGTCCTCTTAGACACTTATAAAAGGACAACACTCTTTTCTCATATTTACAACACATTTAGACTTATAGATTGATAAAACCGTCAAAATTATATTCTCTTCATATTTATCAAAATTATTGAGTTTTCTTTCTTTCTAAATGACCAACCATATGTTCATTTTTGAAGGATTTATAGAAGGCCTCTTCATGAATAGTTAATTGTCGTACCCAACCACATTAAATTTTCATCTTCTTTAAACTCTTTTAAATTTTTGTTATTTATCATAAATTAAAAACTTTATCATCATAAATATTCATAATTTTAAATTTAATTATGAAAAAAATCCTTATTCACCATATTTTCCATCAATTGTATGTGAAAGTATTTTTCATGTTTACGTATAGCTTATTGTCTCCATATGGCCATACAATTTATTTTTCATTCCAATATTTTATGCATGGTTATTAGATGGGTATAATTTTTATATATGATATTTATTATATAATTATTATTCAATAAATTATAATTATTATTTACAATTTTTTATATTTTGAAAAGTTAAAACATTTTTCAGGTGTATGAAAGACCCACCTTCTCTAGGAATAGTATTATTAATTTTCCATCTATAACTTTTATAGGGTTCTATAAATACATATATAATTATTATAAATGATATTTTTATCATTATAATCATATACTAGATAATATTACAATGATAAATGTAAAATTACTGAAACTACCAAACAAATCATAAATGAAAAACAATGAAATTATTAACTAAAATAGAAATTTTAACAATGAACATTTAATAAAACCATGATAAATTATTATAATTAAGTCTTATATTATAATATATATATATGTGATTATGTTCTGTAATATATTTAAAATAATGTTTGTTGGGGTGAGTATCTCAATAGGTTTGAATTCAGTACACAACAAATTGTTTTGTTAAAAATGGATTATTTTGAAATGCCCCAAATGTTTAAATATTTGATTGTTTATCAAAATATATAGTATGATATATATAAATTTCATTTAGAAAATAAATTTAAATATTGATTAGTTATTAGATAAATATTATATATAATATAATAGAATATTTTGAAATCAATTTACTTGTTCAAAATACTATAAGAACACAAATTAAAATAAACTATCTAAGTATGAATTCTGATAAAATTTAATAAGAAATTTAATTCTAAAGAATAAATAAAGTAAAAAAACACAGTTGAAAAATGAATACAAGAGGTTTAGTCTCATGTCGAGAAATCGTTCTCTCTACTTGGTGATCATCCTCCACAAAGAAGTTTATATAAAATAAACTTGATGATCTAAAACATGGAATGTGATTATAAAATAGTTTACAACTACCCAATTCATACATGACCTCTTCCATAGTTATGGATGGGAGTAAAAATAAATAGGTAACATATGGAATTCTACTACTCTTATATTTTGGAAAAACAAATAAGAAAAGTGATTGAGAATATATCGTGTGTCTTCCAGTTTAGTGTAGCAGATAGTGTGTGTGTGTGGGTTAAAGCAGAGTAAGCATACACAATTCTCAAAAAGTAATAAAACTAAAAAGAATAAAGAAATATAGAAGTTTCGAGTTTCTATGTTCTCGATCTATTTCAATGTAGCCTTTGATTCTTGAGTTGAATCAATAGTGAATCTTTACTCTGGTTCTTTTGAAATATTCGATAATATAGAGTTTCATAGATCTTTTTTCTTGATGGATGGAAAGCACCGGATGTGATGATGTTTTGGCTTCCCGATTATTGTGTTGACATCAAGTGAGATCTTCATATTTTCAATTAGACTCTGTTATTTTTCTCTCAGATATTCAGAGAATCTTGATCTCTTTCTGTCCTTCACATTTTTCTATTTATTCTTCATGTTGTTCTCTATACAACGTTGTGTGCATATTCAATGAGGGTGTGTGCTCAAATTTTATCAGTAGCTTAAGGAACATCTGAATAAGCTTATACTCCATACTACACTTTCTAGCATGATTTCTATCATATATTTTATGTAAAATCAGTAAAAAATTAAATATAATAAAATTCGATGAATATAGATGTTAGAGTACATTAATTCAAAATACATAGATTAATAAAATAGTGAGTGTTTATTAGGATATAAAAGTTTTTATATTTAGAGTTTATTTTTCTCACAGCTTGACATGTGAAGTATGCTTCTATAGTGGTTTGTTAGAAATAGTGTCTTAGACTTAGCAAAATTTTTAGTATGTTGATAGTTTCTCAACTGTTTGTGTTTGGTCTGGCAGTGTATACTCTGAAAAATTCATTAACATAGTTAAATTCCTTGTTGGTGGTATGATACTAACGGTGTGACATTAATGGTGCCTCATTTGAAAATTTCTCATACATATCCACATTAATGTTCCTGCGACATGATATCCTTTTTGTGTGTTGATAGGTAGTGTCTTGAAATTTTCCAATTCTTCAATCCATCGGTATGAAAGTCTGACAGTGTGATATCCTTAATGTTTCTCAAACTAAGAGATTTTTTTCCCTGGCAGTGTGTCAGGGGAAATTTTTTCTATTTCAATAGTGTCTCATATTTAGATGGATTTATCACATATTATTAGTATATTGAATACTTATAGAAAAACATGAAAATCATCATTATAATTAGAAACATGATATTTTTATCATTAAAACTTAGAGTTCAACAATATTCATCTTTTTGGTGATCAACTATCATGGAATCCAAATAATATTATAAATTTAAAAATAGGTCATTAAAAATATTCAATAATGTTAAAAATAATGTCCAAGGAAATATCTAAATATAAATCAAGACTTTTCATTCACAATATTTATAGATGGTTAAAGGAAAATAATAATAAAATAGTAACTATCAAATGTAAAAACATATTTCAATGATCGAATGATTAAAAAAAATTAGTAGTAAAGATCATAATGTTTGAAAATAGATAAACATAATTCTATAAAATACTTTAAAAAACATTTTATGTATGCCTTAATAATTCTCATAAACTCATATTCCATTAAAATTACCCCCATTTTGGGATTTTCAAAAATGAAAAGAATACCAATAAAGGAAGGAAGTATAAATAGATTAACAATTATGAAATACATTAAAAAGTTAATAGACAAAAGAATATGTAAGAATGATCTTCATAGTTATGATAATAAAGTTATTATAATATAAATCGAATCAATGATAGGACAAGCTAATCCAACAAAATACAGACGATAAGGTTTGGAAAAATGGGTCTATCAGTTATTTGACTTTAGCCTTGGATATATCATTTTATGTATTCAAAGAAGTACTATCATCCTAATGAAGACTAGAGGGAGTACCAGGAATAGGAACTGGGAGATCCTAAAGCGGAGGATCATCCAAAATATCAACTGGCTAGAGATGGTGCACAACTTTTACAGGATCCATAAAAAATGCTAGAAATAGGCTAGAAGAGTTACTGGGGAACCAAATGTAACTCTAAGTATAAAAAGAACTAAATAGAAATAATAATGGTTGACTGATCAACCACTAATATTTTCCTTGTTAATGAAGAAAATGGGTCATGATATTGATTAAATCTATTATAATTTGACCCCCACTTTCCATTTCTCTAATGAAATTAGTCTTCTCTACAATGAAATATGTCATGACTGGGGTCATCTCCTTAAGATGTATGAATTTGTCTTCAAATTGTTGATCCACAGAAGGAAATCTCAAATTTTCAACCAATAATTTAAAATGGTAATCCAAATAATATTTTGTTATAGATCTAAGAGATTTAAAACCTAATGGACATGCTTATAGTTTCTCTATAATCATTTATGTCATTGACATACTAATTTATCATCATGTGAACATGCTTGATTGCATGATTATTCTTTGTTTTAATTTCTAATGGAATTATAGGTTCTCCACTAGAGGTACGACTGGAGGTATCAGAAACATCTTCTCTTACAACTGATCTCAACTGATCCAAATCAAACACTGGAGTAGAAGAAACAATAGCATCGAAAGAATTTGAGGAGGAATCTTTATGACTCTTAATGATACCATCCAAGGATATTTTAAACTCATATTTCATTTCCTTAACCATCGATTTCAATGATTTCAATTCACCACTTAACTTCTTATTTTAATTTCCACCTCACATATGTGATGCATCATTTTTGTTTGATATGATAGATAACCAACTCAAATAAATATGCGGAATCTTTTTCAAATTGAATTTTAAAATAAGTAGATTAATTACATAAACACTTGTGAAACTCATAAATAATATTTTCAACAAAAAATTTCAATTCAACATGAGTGACTATATCCATTAGAACAACTGGTGGAGTTGATGTAGGTTCATGTATAATAGGTATCACAGAACTAAACTTTTCATGAAGGCCTTAAAGATAAACCATTGATATCAAGGATAAATTAGGATCACATTCAACATTATATTCTTCTTTATAATGCATTAAAGGTATCACTAAATCGTTATATAATATTACCCGCTCCTCTTCCATAGGGATCACCCAACGTTTTTCTAGATATATTGTGGAATGTGGTACCACACTAGTAGAAAAAACTAAATCCCCTATATCCCTCTAACCATATAAACTTGGAGTAGCACCTATGTGTTCTACAATGGCAGGATCAAACCCACACTATATAAAAAAGTTGGTGCATCTTGAATCTCAATTTTCTTTTGGTCATCAATAGCAGTGGACCCAATTTCCAAAATTTTCATCCATAGGAGACTCGGGAACATTTTAAATATCTTACTGTTCAATTTAAAATTATTCATCAATAAGATCCATCATCACTTATTTGTAAACATGTAATTCCACAATAGAATAAATCTCATATATTCAGCGACATCATAAACTAAAACATTTGGAACAATATCAACTTATCTCCCCTTGACATTATCAATACTTAGAGCTACATGAAAAATATCCACTGATAGGGAATGATCCCCCTAAAAAATGAAAACTTAATCTTTGGAGGTATTTCTACACACTTCCTCATGATTTGACCACTATCATAAATAGGTTAATAACCACTTCCATCATCACTTCTATCATCTACAACATCCTTATTACTTTTTGTATTCTCATCTTCTACTTCATTTTCTTATTTCTCATCATCATTAAAACATTTAGTGGATCTGGTACTTTTAAATTAATCCTATCCAGTTACCTCAGTCTCTTCTTCATCAGTCTTTACTAAATTATATATTTTTATTTCAACCTCCTACATGGTCTAAGAGCTCCAAAGGTAATGGGGGAGACTTGGGAGACATGTAACGCCCCGACCCTAGTTACCCAGAGTCGGTGCATTATTACATAACATTGGCATGATCACAAGAAAGATCAATTCTCGAAAGACCTATTGGTTTAGTAGCCTTGGAAACACTAGATATATTCATAAGTTTTAAATTACATCATAAAATGAAAAACTACTACAACAACATAATGTCTCCTCAGTCCACACTATTATCCCCTCATAATATCCCTGCAGGTCATTCATAACTTACTTTTTCACATCCTGGGAAAAATAAAACATAGAAAAAGGGTGAGCTCAAATGCCCAGTAAGGATAACAATATAGCGGAACATTAAAAATAAGCATAAACATTTAAGTCAATGCATTACTAAAACAAAAGCCTTTTAAACTTGAACTTCAACATAGTACGGAAAATGTAAAATGAAATAATTCCATTTACTTGTTCACATGGATATTCTACTAATCGAATAATCACATGCAATATCAATAACCACTTTCATAATGTTGGAATGCATAATTCCAGACTATCATAACCACATAGCCAAGGCCTCGTGCCAAGACTACAAATAAGATTTTGCCATGGCCTTGTGACATGACACTAGTTTGTCTCATGAGACCTACCGATGCATCGAGAAGCTATAGCGGGATCCACCCGTCACATATTAAGTCCAATGCATTCCCATATGAAAAGGTTTAAACATAACATAATCATTCGTATTAAAACACGCATACGAAATGTCAATAATTTCACCATAAAAAATGAATGGTATAAAAATAGCACATTCATAGTCAAACATATCACAAAACCATCAATACAATATAGAAGTTTTGTATCATAATAAATCAACTTCAAATAAGAATAAAATCCATCAAAGGATGTTGACAGAGATGAAATCAAAACTCTTTTTAGAGAAATATATCTTTCTATTTTTGAAATCATTTATGAACCATATAAAATAAAACATTTTCTTTGAAAATATTCTTATAATCATGTAATGAAAGATTTGAAGATTTTATAACGACGGAAAATAACCGCACCCATCGTATAAGTTAAAAAAACATTCTTTCCTTAATTCTGTTGAAAAGATTAAAAAGGACCTTGTTTTGAAAATGACCTAAAGATTCCTCTTATAAAAAGTCAAACAAGGGTATAAATGACTTTAACCCATATTCTTGTAAATAATAAAAATGTTTTGAAATACATTTTTAAGAAAACATGGATGTGGATGATAAAGAGATCCTAGTAGATTATTACATATAAACAACCACAGATAATGAAGAGATTGTGAAATAACCCTTACCTTGTACTTTTCCTTGGTTGGGGTAGGTTAACCTCCTTTATAATGGTGAAATAATTGTTATTAAATTAAACAAAAATCATAATCATTAATATGATATCATATATGATCTTTTAATATTGATTTGATAATAATATCTTAGTATTATCGTTGATTCGGGTGTTAACTTACTTGTTTTCTTTTATATGTTTTGTTACGTAAGACATGTTTATAATGTATAGGTTGTATATTATTCTATACAAAATGATATCAAGTCCTTAAAAATCATTTTTTAAATCATCAAATGATAATTATACTTGAATGGATATGATGGAGAATGAATCTCATCGCGTTCGTGGAGACGGTAGTCCGTATGTACGCACGAGCGACAATATCATTCTTTTGATATTAAAATAAAATATAAATTAATGGTATATCATATATAAATAATCATTAAAATGTTATATTTATTATTTACATGAGTTACACATAATTATTATACCCATCCAAATAATATTATATTGAATAACAATTACACCACGACGTGGAGACGGTAAGTCGTACGTACGCACGTATGGTGACATGTTATTCAAAGGGTGGATAGAAAACTGAATATGGTTTTACCATATATATAATAACATAACAGTATATATATTATACTGGAGTTATTATTTTATAATGGTAACAACAATGGAAGAAGAAGTGGAAGAAGAAAGGAACTAGGAAAAGGGTGGTGAAATCATTACTCTTCTTTTGTTTCTTCCTTTTGATTTGATCAAAAGGGCTCCATAGGTTGGCTTATTGATCAAACTAAGGCCTCTATGTTGTAGTGAGGGAAGTTGGGAGAGTATTTGGGCAGATTTTGGAAGAACCAAAAGGCTTTTAAGGAGTGAAGAATTGAGAAGGAGTAGTGCCCTTTTATAAGAGGGATGAGGGGCACCTTTGGAAAAGCTAGAAATATTAATTTATAATAAATTAATAATCGGTTTATAATGGCTCCAAAGTTGATTATTTAAATATTAAGGTGGGGATAGGTCGAAAACAACTCAACCAATAGAATTTAGACTGGTTTGTGTACTTATAATAACCTTATCTTTAAGTATTAACTCTAAGTTAATTAGTTTCACTTTTACAATGTCTCTTTATATTTTTATATAATATGGTTAATAAACATACTATATACATCCAATCGACCCCTAAGTGGTCCATTTATGATGAAACTATCATGATATAAGTCTTTTGGCCGAACCTTAGATTTTTAAGAATTGAATATCAATTAATAATATAATATTTGTTTTAAGAACTCTTTTATGTCAATTTTGACACTATTCAATAGTTGATTTTTGTGAAACTCATAAAAGATTGATTACTTCGAAAAAAGTCAATTAAATCAATTCTATTATATCATATTATCCTATAAAATTAGTTTAATTCATTAAAAGTATCATATTATATTTATTTGTGTATTTATAATATCAATTATTTTAATTTTTCACTATTATAGTAATTAATTCATCATAATTGTGTCATAAATAAATTAAATTATTTAATGTCTAAAAATTATAAATAAAATATAATTATGTAGGAAATATTTTTATATTTCTAATTAATATTTATAATATAAAATCCCACATATATAACAATATTTAAAAATTGTTTTACTAAAAGTTATATTCTTGTGTCATTTTTTATTCATTTTAACTTAATTAAAAAAAAAGTGTCCCTATCACCTACAAGTGGCACCATGGGTTCCCAAAATCGACCCAAAGATGCCTATGGTCGAACATGTATCAACCAATAAGGCTTGGATACGTTTTAGGGTAATTTATATTATTATAATATTATTTTTAACCCTTATTTTCAGTATTTACCTTTAACCATGGTAAATAAAATATTTACCGCAGTAATTATTCAAAATGTATAATAATAAAAGTTACCTATTTACACAATTTGGACATCCTGATTCCAAATATGGAATCCATTTTTCTAAATTCAATACACAGAAGTGGAAGAAATTAATTTAAAATTAATTCCCGCTGTCAAAACAAAAAGCGTGTTTTTAAGAGACAATAACTATCAAAAGATTGACACTTGTTTATGTTCGGTTTAATTGTAAAATTATGTCCAATGAACAACATTATATTAAATGGTAAAAATATATACTAAATATACTTTAAAACCACTAAAATTTATAATTTATCATTATTAATTATATTGATTAAAAAAGTTGTTTTTAATTAAAATTTAGTAATTTTCACTATTCATCAAAATATGAAAGTTATCCGAAAAGTACCAAAATTTTACCTTAGTCTAAATTCGATATTCCGAATTCAAAAATCAAGTCCAAATTAAAATATAAAATATATATAATTTTAAAAAGTATGTATTAGTATTCAAAACGGCTGGTTTGATTGGTTATGGTGTGTTATAACTCGTTGTTGCGTACAACACACGCTATCACATTATTCAAAGAGAAGCATACCTTAGAAACTTGGGGTGTTAAATTCTCCCCTACATCAAATAATTTCTTCCTCAAAATTTCTAGAATACTACCGCATGAAAAGACTCGGGGGGTTCTTCATCATAAGTTCCTCGGGTTCCCACATTGTCTCTTCCATCTTATGGTTTCTCCACAAAACTTTTACCAGACGTGTTGTCCGGTTTCTCAGCACTTGTTCTCTGGTATCAAGAATCTTGATGGGCTCTTCGCAATAAGATAGATCGGGTTCAAGTTCTAATTCTTCATAGGTGAGTACATTCGTTTGGTCAGGCATGTATTTCCTCAGCAGAGATACGTGGAACACATTGTGAACTTTGGAGAGACTTGGCGGCATTGCCAATCGGTAAGCTACAGCCCCAATTCGTTCTAGAATTTCGAAAGGTCCGATGTACCTGGGACTCAATTTACCTTTCTTACCAAAACATATGACTCCCTTCCATGGAGATACCTTTAGGAAAACATGATCATCGACTTGAAATTCCAAATCCTCCCTTTGATTATCAGCATAGCTCTTCTGCCTACTTTGAGCTTCTTTGATGTGATTTTGAATTACCTTCACCTTTTCCTTCTTTTCCTCCACCAGTTCTGGGCCTACAAGTTTTCTTTCACCAACGTCATCTCAACAGGTGGGTGTACGACATCTCTTCCCGTATAACGCTTCATATGGTGCCATCTGAATACTCAAATGGAATCTATTGTTATAGGAAAATTCTACCAGAGGTAAATATTGGTCCCACATACCCTGAAAGTCAAGTGAGAAAGATCTCAACATGTATTCTAAGGTTTGAATAGTCCATTCTGATTGTCCATCTGTCTGAGGGTGGTAAGCAGTGCTCAAATGAAGTTCATTATCCAGTGATTTCTGAAGACTTTTCCAAAATCTTGAAGTAAAACGGGGATCACGATTAGAAACAATCGATAGGGGTACTCAATGAATTCTCACAACTTCATTAATATATAGTCTTGCTAGACTTTCCAAGGGTAGATCTTCTCTTATAGCAAGAAAATGTGCTTATTTGGTAAGACGATCAACAATAACCCATGTTGCATCGTTCCTTCTAGGAGTCTTTGGTAGCCCCATGACAAAGTCCATCATAATATTGTCCCATTTCCACTCTGGTATGGGAAGAGGTTGCATGACTCCTCCAGGCTGTTGCCTTCTAGCTTTCACTTGTTGACAAACCATACATCTTGACACAAAATCAGAAATCTCCCTCTTCATGTTGTCCCACCAAATATGTTCCTTCAAATCTCTATACATTTTGGTTCTCCTAGGTTGTATAGAGATATTGGAACTATGAGAATCATCCAGCAATTCCCTTTTTAGATCATGTATATTGGGAACACAAAGTCTCTTCCCGAATTTCAAAATTCCATCTTCATACACAAAGTCTCTCAATCTCCCATCATTCACAGCTTTAATCTTCTTTCAGAATTCTTTATCATCGGTCTGGGAACTCTTAATCCTTTCTAGTAAAGATAGTTTGGAAACCATTTGAAAAAGCATTGATGCTTTACCTTCCCTGGTTATTCCCATGTCCATCTTTACTAGATCCATGAAAATTGGATCCCTTTCAATTCTTATATTGTTCAAAACTCCATGGTCTTTTCTACTCAAAGAATATGCCACCTTGTTTGCTTTCCCCGGGTGGTAGTGTATCGTACAATCATAATCCTTGAGTAATTCAAGCCATCTCCTTTGCCTCATGTTGAGTTCTTTTTTTGAGAAAAAATACTTCAAACTCTTTTGATCAGTATAAATCTCACATTTTTCACCATAGAGGTAGTGCCTCTATATCTTCAAAGAAAATATCACATCTTCTAACTCGAGATCATGAATAAGATAGTTTTTTTCATGAATTTTCAACTGTCGTTATGCATAGTCAATAACTCTATCATTCTGCATAAGGATAAACCAAGTCCTTTCTTTGATGCATCACTATAAATAACGAACCCATCATTCCCCGATGGTAGAGTCAATATAGGAGCATTGACTAATCTTCTATTCAGTTCTTTGAAACATTCTTCACACTCTTTTGTCCAAACAAATTTAACCTCTTTACATGTGAGCTTCGTTAATGGGATAGCCAATCGGGCAAAATTATGGATGAATCGTCGATAATAACCTGCCAAACCAATAAAACTATGTATCTCAGTTATACTCGTAGGTGCTGGACATTCTTGGATTTCCTTGGTCTTTGAAGGATCAACAGAGATTCCATCTTTAGAGAAAAAATATGGACAAGAAAAGAAATCTCCGGAAGCCAGAATTCACACTTTCTTAACTTCCCATATAATTCATTCCTCCTCAGAGTCTTCAGGATAATGCGCAAGTGATTTTTTCATGATCTTTGTAGGTTTTGGAGTATACCAAGATATCATCAATAAATACCACCACGAATTCATCAAGATACTCCTTGAAGACTCTATTCATCAGATCCATGAATACAAAGGGTGTATTAGTCAATCCAAATGGCATTACAGTAAACTCTGAATTCCCATACCTGGTTCGAAATGCTGTCTTCGGAATGTCTTCCTTCTTCACACACAACTGATGGTATCCAGATCGAAGGTCAATCTTTGAAAATTATTGATATCCATGCAGTTGGTCAAATAAATCATCAATACGAGGTAGGGGATATTTGTTCTGTATCGTTATAGCATTGATCTCCTTGTAGTCGATACATAACCTCATAGATCCATCTTTCTTTTTAACAAAAATAACAGGGGCTCCCCAAAGCCTGAAATATTTTCTCTAGGGAATTTATCCATTGCTCAGCTACTAAGGGATTTGTACTCCCATTGAACGTTGGTGGTTGTTGCCTCATGAATCTATCTAACATTGATCCTCCACACTGTGGATCAGGATGCTCCATATGAGTAAGGTTATTATTCATAACCTGAGTGAGTTGTCCCAGTATAGTTATTATTTGATTGGCACTAGTTGCATCACCAGCTCCACTATAATTATCTTGAGCAGGAGGGCAATCCCTACATGGAGTGCGTGCATTGATACAGTTTCCATTTCTTCCACTAGGCGCCATTTCTAAACAATGTCATAAACTAGATCAGTTTATGAATAAAAATACATAATCCCATACTTATAAAACACTTAACATAAATTGAACTATTTATGGATATAATCCATAATCATAAAAAAAATTTCTTTGAGGAAGTATATACTCATAAAACCTTCATAATGATTTGTAATGAAAATGAGAGTTATCCTAAGAATATCCCCCAGGAGTGTCGTAACCAAGAGTGCTGCAAGGCCCGTTGTCATGAACCAGTTCCCGTTCGAGTCTAGCTCAAAGCAGTGTTTTCGGGTTTTACCCCTAGGTACATCTGTGCCAGAGCCGCCTCTACCTGCTCGTATCCAGACAGGGATGTATTTCTCGGAAAACTCAAAAAATCTCTACAATACCAAAATTATAGGAAGTTATTCTATACTAATCCTCAAAGTTCATCTTAGGTCTACGTGCTCTAATCAGAGTTTATCTAAATCTAGATTCCAAGGTTTGTAATAAACTTTCTCTGATAACAACAGTAACGCCCCGACCCTAGTTACCCAGAGTCGGTGCATTATTACATAACATTGGCATGATCAAAAGAAAGATCAAATCTCGAAAGACCGATTGGTTTAGTATCCTTGGAAACACTAGATATATTCATAAGTTTTACATTACATCATAAAATGAAAAAATACTACAACAACATAATGTCTCCACAGTCCACACTATTATCCCCTCATAATAACCCTGCATGTCATTCATAACTTACTTCTTCACATCCTGGGAAAAATAAAACATAGAAAAGGGGTGAGCTCAAATGCCCAGTAAGGATAACAATATAGAAGAACATTAAAAATAAGCATAAACATTTAAGGAAATGAATTACTAAAACAAAAGCCTTTTAAACTTGATCTTCAACATATTATGGAAAAAGTAAATTAAAATAATTTCATTTACTTGTTCACATGGATATTCTACTAATTGAATAATCACATGCAATATCAATAACCACTTTCATAATGTTGGAATGCATAATGCCATACTATCATAACCACATAGCCAAGGCCTCGTGCAAAGACTACAAATAATATTCTTCCAAGGCCTTGTGCCAAGACACTAGTTTGTCTCATGTGACCTACCAATGCATCGAGGAGCTATAGCGGGCTCCACCCGTCACATATTAAGTCCAATGCATTCCCATATGAAAAGGTTTAAACATAACATAAACATTCGTATTAAAACTAGCATACGAAATGTCAATAATTTAACCATAAACTATGAATGGTATAAAAATAGTACATCCACAGTCAAACATATCACAAAACCTTCAACACAATATAGAAGTTTAGTATCATAATAAATCAACTTCAAATAAGCGTAAAATCCATCAAAGGATGTTGACATAGATGGAATCAAAACTCTTTTTAGAGAAATATCTCTTTCTATTTTTGAAATCATTTAAGAACCATATAAAATAAAACATTTTCTTTGAAAATATTCTTATAATCTTGTAAGGAAATCTTTGAAGATTTTATAACGGCGGAAAATAACCGCACCCTTCATATAAGTTAAAAAAACATTCATACCTTAATTCTGTCGAAAAGGTTAAAATGGACCTTGTTTTGAAAACGACGGAAAGATTCTTCTTATAAAAAGTCAAACAAGGGTATAAATTACCTTAACCCATATTCTTGTAAATAATAAAAACGTTTTGAAATACATTTTTATGAAAACATGGATGTGGATGATAAAGAGATCCCAGTAGATTATTACATATAAACAACCTCGGATAATGAATAGATTGTGAAATAACCCTTACCTTGTACTTTTCCTTGGTTGGGGTAGGTTAACTTCCTGTATAATTGTGAAATAATTGTTATTAAATTATAAAATAATAATATACATTAATATGATATCATATATAATCTTTTAATATTGATTTGATAATAATATCTTAGTATTATCGTTGTTTCGGGTGTTAACTTACTTGTTTACTTTTATATGTTTTGTTACGTAAGACATGTTTATAATGGATAGGTTGTATATTATTCATATCCAGAATGATTTCAAGTCCTTAAACATCATTTTTTTAATCATCAACTGATAATTATACTTGAATTGATACGATGGAGAATGAATCTCATCGAGTTCGTGGAGACGGTAGTCTGTACGTACGCACGAGCGACAATATCATTCTTTTGATATTAAAATAATATATAAATGGATGGTATATCATATATACATAATCATTAATATGTTATATTTTTTATTTACATGAGTTACACATCATTATTATAGCCATCCAAATAATATTATATTGAATAACAAATTACACCACGACGTGGAGACGGTAAGCCGTACGTACGCACGTATGGTGACATGCTTTTCAAAGGGTGGATAGAATACTGAATATGGTTGTACCATATTTATAATAACATCACAGTATATATATGATACTAGAGTTATTATTTTATAATGGTAACAACAAAGTAAGAAGAAGTGGAAGAAGAAAGGAACATGGAAAAGGGTGGTGAAATCATTACCTCTTCTTTGGTTTCTTCCTTTTGAATTGATCAAAAGGGCTCCATAGGATGGATTTCTGATCAAACTAAGGCATCTAGGATGTAGTGAGGGAAGTTGGGAGAGTATTTGGGCAGATTTTGGCCGAACCAAAAGTCTTTTATGGTGTGAAGAAATGAGAAGGAGGAGTTCCCTTTTATAAGAGGGGTGAGGGGCACCTTTGGAAAAGCTAGAAATATTAATTTATAATAAATTCATATTCGGTTTCTAATGGCTCAAAAGTTGATTATTTAAATTTTAAGGTGGGTATAGGTCAAAAACAACCCAACCAATAGAATTTAGTCAGGTTTGGTTACTTATATTAACCTTATCTTGAAGTATTAACTCTAAGTTAATTAGTTTCACTTTTACAATGTCTCTTTGTATTTTTATATAATATGGTTAATAAACATACTATATACATCCAATATACCCCCCAAGTGGTCCATTAATGATTTAACTATCATGATATAAGTCTCTTGGCCGAAAAATAGATTTTTAGGAATTGAATATCAATTAATAATATAATATTTGTTTTAAGAACTCTTTTATGTCAATTTTGACACTATTCAATAGTTGATTTTTGTGAAACTCATAAAAGATTTATTACTTCTAAAAAAGTCAATTAAATCAATCCTAATATATCATATTATCCTATAAAATTATTTTAATTCATTAAATGTTTCATATTATATTTATTTGGGTATTTATAATATCAATTATTTTAATTTTTCACTATTATCGTAATTAATTCATCATCATTGTGTCATAAATAAATTAACTTATTTAATGTCTAAAAATTATAAATAAAATATGATTATGTAGGAAATCGTTTTATCTTTCTAATGAATATTTATAATCTAAAATCCATCATATACAACCCTATGTAAAAATTGTTTTGCGAAACGTTATATGCTTGTGTCATTTTTGTATTCATTTTAACTTAATTAAAAAAAAGTGTCCCTATCACCTACAAGTGGCACCATGGGTTCCCAAAGTCGACCCAAAGATTCCTATGGTCGAACATGTATCATCCAATAAGGCTAGGACATGTTTTAGAGTAATTTAGTATTATTATAATATTATTTTTTAACCCTTATTTACTGGATTTACCCTTAACGATGGTAAATAAAATATTTACCGCAGTAATTATTCAAAATGTCTAAAAATAAAAGTTAGCTATTTACACAATTTGGACATCATGATTCAAAATATGTAATCCATTTTTCTAAATTCAAAACACAGAAGTGGCAGAAATTAATTTAAAAATAATTCCCGCTGTCAAAACAAAATGCGTGTTTTTAAGAGATAATAACTATCAAAATATTGACACTTGTTTATGTTCGGTTTAATTGTAAAATTATGTCCAATGACCACAATTATATTAAATGGTAAAAATATATTCTAAATATACTTTAAAACCACTCAAATTCATAATTAATCACTATTAATTTTTTTTATTACAAAAGTTGTTTTTAATTAAAATTTAGTAATTTTCACTATTCATCAAAATATGAAAGTTATCCGAAAAGTACCAAAATTTTACCTTAGGATAAATTAGATATTCCGAATCCAAAAATGAAGTCCATTTTAAAATATAAAATATATATAATTTCAAAAATTAGGTATTAGTATTCATAACGGCTAGTTTGATTGGTTATGGTGTGTTAGAACTCAGTGTTGCGTACAACACACGCTATCACATTATTCAAAGAGAAGCGTACCATAGAAGCTTGGGGTGTTACATTCTCCCCTCCTTCAAATAATTTCGTCCTCGAAATTTCTAGAATACTACCGCATGAAAAGACTCAGGGGGTTCTTCATCATAAGTTCCTCGAGTTTCCACGTTGCCTCTTCCATCTTATGGTTTCTCCACAAAACTTTTACCAGACGTGTCGTCCGGTTTCTCAGCACTTGTTCTCTCGTATCAAGAATATTGATGGGCTCTTTACAATAAGACAGATCGGGTTCAAGTTCTAATTCTTCATAGGTGAGTACATGCGTTGGGTCAGGCATGTATTTCCTCAACAGAGATACGTGGAACACATCGTGAACTTTGGAGAGACTTGGTGGCATTGCCAATCGGTAAGCTACAGCCCCAATTTGTTCTAGAATTTCGAAAGGTCCGATGTACCTGGGACTCAATTTACCTTTCTTACCAAAACGTATGACTCCCTTACATGGAGATAACTTTAGGAAAACATGATCACCAACTTGAAATTCCAAATCCTCCCTTCGATTATCAACATAGCTCTTCTGCCTACTTTGAGCTGCTTTGATGTGATTTTTGATTAACTTCACCTTTTCCTTCGTTTCCTCCACCAGTTCTAGGCCTACAAGTTTTCTTTCACCAACGTCATCCCAACAGGTTGGTGTACGACATCTCTTCACGTATAACGCTTCATATGGTGCCATCTAAATACTAGAATGGAATCTATTGTTATAGGAAGATTCTACCGGAGGTAAATATTGGTCCCACATACCCTGAATGTCAAGTGATAAAGATCTCAACATGTCTTCTAAGGTTTGAATAGTCCGTTCTGATTGTCCATCTGTCAGAGGGTGTTAATCAGTGGTCAAATGAAGTTCAGTATCCAGTGATTTCTGAAGACTTTTCCAAAATCTTGAAGTAAAATAGGGATCACGATCGGAAACAATCGATAGGGGTACTCCATGAAGTCTCACAACTTCATTAATATATAGTCTTGCTAGACATTCCAGGGGTAGATCTTCTCTTATAGCAAGAAAATGTGCTGATTTGGTAAGACGATCAATAATAACCCATATTGCATTGTTCCTTCTAGGAGTCTTTGGTAGCCCCATGACAAAGTCTATCGTAATATTGTCCCATTTCCACTCCGGTATGGGAAGAGGTTGCATGACTCCTCCAGGCTGTTGCCTTCCAACATTCACTTGTTGACAAACCATACATCATGACACAAAATCAGCAATCTCCCTCTTCATGTTGTCCCACCAAAAATGTTCCTTCAAATCTCTATACTTTTTGGTGATCCTAGGTTGTATAGAGAAATTGGAACTATGAGCATCATCCAACAATTCCCTTTTTAGATCAGGTATATCAGGAACAGAAAGTCTCTTCCCAAATTTCAAAATTCCATCTTTATACACAAAGTCTCTCAATCTCCCATCATTCACAGCTTTAATCATCTTTTGGAATTCTTCATCATCGGTCTGAGAACTCTTAATCCTTTCTAGTAAAGATGGTTTGGAAACCATTTGAAAAATTATTGATGTTTTACCTTACCTGGTTATTCCCATGTCCATCTTCACTAGATCCATGAAAATTGGATCCCTTTCAATTCTCATATTGTTCAAAACTCCATGGTCTTTTCTACTCAAAGAATCTGCCACCTTGTTTGATTTCCCCGGGTGGTAGTGTATCTTACAATCATAATCCTTGAGTAATTCAAGCCATCTCCTTTGCCTCATGTTGAGTTCTTTTTGTGATAAAATATACTTCAAACTCTTGTGATCAGTATAAATCTCACATTTTTCACCATAGAGGTAGTGCCTCCATATCTTCAAAGAAAAGATCATAGCTGCTAACTCGAGATCATGAGTAGGATAGTTTTTTTCATGAATTTTCAACTGTCGTGATGCATAGGCAATAGCTCTATCATTCTGCATAAGGACACAACCAAGTCCTTTCTTTGATGCATCACTATAAATAACGAACCCATCATTCCTCGATCGTAGAGTCAATATAGGAGCATTAACTAATCTTCTCTTCAGTTATTCTAAACATTCTTCACACTCTTTTTTCCAAACAAATTTAACCACTTTACGTGTGATATTCGTTAATGGGTAAGCCAATCAGGCAAAATTCTGGACGAATCGTCGATAATAACCTGCCAAACCAATAAAACTACGTACCTCAGTTATACTCGTAGGTGCTGGCCATTCTTGGATTGCCTTGGTCTTTGAAGGATCAACAGAGATTCCATCTTTAGAGACAATATAGTCAATAAAAGAAATCTCCTGAAGCCAGAATTCACACTTGCTAAACTTCTCATATAATTCATGCATCCTCAGAGTCTTCAGGATAATGCGCAAGTGATTTTCATGATCATAGTAGGTTTTGGAGTATACCATGATATCATCAATAAATACCACCACGAATTCATCGACATACTCCTTGAAAACTCTATTCATCAGATCCATGAATACCGAGGGTGCATTAGTCAATCTAAACGGCATTACAGTAAACTCGTAATGCCCTTACCTGGTTTGAAATGCTGTCTTCGGAATGTCTTCCTTCTTCACACACAACTAATGGTATCCAGATCGAAGGTCAATCTTTGAAAAGTATTTAGCTCCATGTAGTTGGTCAAATAAATCATCAATACAAGGTAGGGGATACTTGTTCTTTATTTTTATAGCATTGATCTCCCTGTAGTCGATACATAACCTCATAGATCCATCTTTCTTTTTAACAAAAATAACAGGGGCTCCCCAAAGCCTGAAATATTTTCTCTAGGGAATTTATCCATTGCGCAGCTACTAAGGGATTTGTACTCCCATTGAACGTTGGTGGTTGTTTCCTCATGAATCGATCTAACATTGATCCTCCATGCTGTGGATCAGGATGCTCCATACGAGTAAGGTTATTATTCATAACCTGAGTGAGTTGTCCCAGTATGGTGATTAGCTGATCGGCACCAGTTACATCACCAGCTCCACTATAATTATATTGAGCAGGAGGGAAATCCCTACATGGAGTGAGTGCATTGATACGGTTTCCATTTCTTCCACTAGGCACCATTTCTAAACAATGGAATAAACTAGATTAGTTTATGAATCAAAATACATAATCCCATACTTATAAAACA
Organism: Viscum album; assembly: GCA_963277665.1. NCBI lineage: Eukaryota > Viridiplantae > Streptophyta > Magnoliopsida > Santalales > Viscaceae > Viscum > Viscum album. The sequence continues at coordinate 1,016,191,913 of OY728141.1, read as the reverse complement.
CTTAACATAAATTGAACTATTTATGGATATAATCCATAATCATAAAAATGTTTTCTTTGAAGAAGTATATACTCATAAACCCTTCATAATGATTTTTAAAGAAAATGAGAGTTATCCTAAGCATATCCCCCGGGAGTGTCGTAATCAAGAGTGCAGCAAGTCCCGTTGTCGTGCACGAGTTCCCGTTTGAGTCTAGATCAAAGCGGTGTTTTCGGGTTTTACCGTTAGGTACATCTGTGCCAGAGCCGCCTCTACCTGCCCGTATCTAGATAGGGAAGTATTTCTCGGAAAACTCAAAAAATCTCTACAATACCAAAATTCTAGGAAGTTCTTCTATACTAATCCTCAAATTTCATCTTAGGTATACATGCTCTAATCAGAGTTTATCTAAATCTAGATTCCAAGGTTTGTAATAAACTTCCTTTGATACCAACTTTAACGCCCCGACCCTAGTTACCTAGAGTCGTTGCATTATTACATAACATTGGCATGATCAAAAGAAAGGTCAAATCTCGAATGACCGATTGGTTTAGTAGCCTTGGAAACAGTATATATATTCATAAGTTTTACATTACATCATAAAATACAAAACTACTACAAAAACATAATGTCTCCACAGTCCACACTATTATCCCCTCATAATATCCCTACATGTCATTCATAACATACTTCTTCACATCCTGGGAAAAATAAAACATAGAAAAGGGGTGAGCTCAAATGCCCAGTAAGGATAACAATATAGAGGAACATTAAAAATAAGCATAAACATTTAAGGAAATGCATTACTAAAACAAAAGCCTTTTAAACTTGAACATCAACATAGTATGGAAAAAGTAAAATAAAATAATGCCATTTACTTGTTCACATGGATATTCTACTAATAGAATAATCACATGCAATATCAATAACCACATTCATAATGTTGGAATGCATAATGCCAGACTATCATAACCACATAGCCAAGGCCTCGTGCCAAGACCACAAATAAGTTTTTCCAAGGCCTTGTGCCAAGACACTAGTTTGTCTCATGTGACCTACCGATGCATCAAGGAGATATAGCGGGCTCCACCCGTCACATATTAAGTCCAATGAATTCCCATATGAAAAGGTTTAAACATAACATAAACATTCATATTAAAACTAGCATACGAAATGTCAATAATTTCACCATAAACTATGAATGGTATAAAAATACCACATCCACAATCAAAGATATCACAAAACATTCAATACAATATAGAAGTTTTGTATCAAAATAAATCAACTTCAAATAAGCGTAAAATCCATCAAAGGATGTTGACATAGATGAAATCAAAACTCTTTTTAGAGAAATATCTCTTTATATTTTTGAAATCATTTAAGAAACATATAAAATAAAACATTTTCTTTGAAAATATTCTTATAATATTGTAAGGAAATCTTTGAAGATTTTATAATAGCGGAAAATAACCGCACCCTTCGTATAAGTTAAAAAAAAACATTCATACCTTAATTCTGTCGAAAAGTTTAAAAAGGACCTTGTTTTGAAAACGACGGAATGATTACTCTTATAAAAAGTCAAACAAGGGTATAAATGACTTTAACACATATTCTTGTAAATAATAAAAATGTTTTGAAATACATTTTTATGAAAACATTGATGTGGATGATAAAGAGATCCCAGTAGATTATTACATATAAACAACCTCGGATAATGAAGAGATTGTGAAATAACACTTACCTTGTACTTTTCCTTGGTTGGGGTAGGTTAACCTCCTATATAATGGTGAAATATTTTTTATTAAATTATACAAGAATAATATACATTAATATGATATCATATATGATCTTTTAATATTGATTTGATAATAATATCTTAGTATTATCGTTGTTTTGGGTGTTAACTTACTTGTTTTATTTTATATGTTTTGTTACGTATGACATGTTTATAATGGATAGGTTGTATATTATTCATATCCATAATGATATCAAGTCCTTAAACATCATTTTTTTAATCATCAAATGATAATTATACTTGAATGGATACGATGGAGAATGAATCTCATCGCGTTCGTGGAGACAGTAGTCCGTACGTATGCACGAGTGACAATATCATTATTTTGATATTAAAATAATATATAAATGGATGTTATATCATATATAAATAATAATTAACATGTTATATTTATTATTTACATGTGTTACACATCATTATTATATCCATCCAAATAATATTATATTGAATAACAATTTCACCACGACGTGGAGACGGTAAGCCGTACGTACGCACGTATGGTGACATGTTATTCCAAGGGTGGATAGAATACTGAATATGGCTGTAACATATTTATAATAACATCACAGTATATATATGATACTGGAGTTATTATTTTATAATGGTAACAACAAAGGAAGAAGAAGTGGAAGAAGAAAGGAACATGGAAAAGGGTGGTGAAATCATTACCTCTTCTTCGGTTTCTTCCTTTTGATTTGATCAAAAGGGCTCCGTAGGTTGGTTTTATGATCAAACTAAGGCCTCTAGGTTGTAGTGAGGGAAGATGGGAGAGTATTTGGGATGATTTTGGCCAAATCAAAAGGATTTTATGGTGTGAAGAAATGAGAAGTAGGAGTCCCTTTTATAAGAGGGGTGAGGGGCACCTTTGGAAAAGCTAGAAATATTAATTTATAATAAATTCATATTCGATTTCTAATGGCTCCAAAGTTTATTATTTAAATGTTAAGGTGGGGATAGGTCTCAAAAAACTCAACCAATAGAATTTAGACAGGTTTGGTTACTTATATTAACCTTATCTTGAAGTATTAACTCTAAGTTAATTAGTTTCACTTTTACAATGTCTCTTTGTATTTTTATATAATATGGTTAATAAACATACTATATACATCCAAGAGACCCCAAAGTGGTCCATTAATGATTAACCATTCATGATATAAGTCTCTCGGATGAACCTTATATTTTTAGGAATTTAATATCAATTAATAATATAATATTTGTTTTAAGAACTCTTTTATGTCAATTTTGACACTATTCAATAGTTGATTTTTGTGAAACTCATAAAATATTGATTACTTAGAAAAAAGTAAATTAAATCAATCCTAATATATCATATTATCCTATAAAATTAGTTTAATTCATTAAAAGTTTCATATTATATTTATTTGGGTATTTATAATATCAATTATTTTAATTTTTCACTATTATCGTAATTAATTCATCATCATTGTGTCATAAATAAATTAAATTATTTAATGTCTAAAAATTATAAATAAAATATCATTATGTAGGAAATCTTTTTATATTTCTAATGAATATTTATAATCTAAAATCCAACATATATAACCCTATGTAAAATTTTTTTTTCTAAAAGTTATATGCTTGTGTCATTTTTGTATTCATTTTAACTTAATTAAAAAAAGTGTCTCTATCACCTACAAGTGGCACCATGGGTTCCCTAAATCTACCCAAAAATGCATATGGTCTAAAATGTATCAAAGAATAAGTCTAGGACACGTTTTAGGGTAATTTAGTATTATTATAATATTATTTTTTAACCCTTATTTACCGGATTTACCCTTAACCATGGTAAATAAAATATTTACCGCAGTAATTATTCAAAATGTCTAAAAATAAAAGTTACCTATTTACACAATTCGTACATCCTGATTCCAAATATGGAATTCATTTTTCTAAAATCAAAACACATAAGTGGCAGAAATTAATTTAAAATTAATTTTCGCTGTCAAAACAAAAAGCGTGTTTTTAAGAGATAATAACTATCAAAAGATTGACACCTGTTTATGTTCAGTTTAATAGTAAAATTATGTCCAATGACCAAAATTATATTAAATTGTAAAAATATATTCTAAATATACTTTAAAACCACTCAAATTCATAATTTATCACTATTAATTATTTTGATTAAAAAAGTTGTTTTTAATTAAAATTTATTAATTTTCACTATTCATCAAAATATGAAAGTTATCCGAAAAGTACCAAAATTTCACCTTAGGCTAAATTCGATATTCCGAATCAAAAAATGAAGTCCATTTTAAAATATAAAATATATATAATTTCATAAAGTAGGTATTAATATTCATAATGGCTAGTTTGATTGGTTATGGTGTGTTAGAACTCGGTGTTGCGTACAACACACGCTATCACATTATTCAAAGAGAAACGTACCGTAGAAACTTGGGGTGTTACAAGAAAAGTCAGGGTCACTCCCTATATCAAAATATTGTTCATTTTCCATCGTTTGACCAACAAATTCTTTATCATATGATAGTTCAACAACTTCATCAGGAACCTAGACTAGATCAAATTCATCCTTATGTATGTTTGGAGGATTAATCGAATTATATTCAAAATATAACTTCTCTTCATCACCAACTAATTGTCTTATCCATTGGTTATAACATATCTTCATACATTAACATGTGGAAATAGTTATACAAAAACCACTATTTTATATAATGGATTCTTCATCATCATGTACTTGGCCCCTGGACTTTAACATGGAAGAAATCATCACTCTGTAAATCAATGAATTTAATCTGGAGGAATGTTTGATCATATCACACATATAAGTCACATGATATTAACATATATTAATATTCTGACCCTCAATCACAAGGGATATAAGGTACACGTCCTAGTACCTTAGTGTGATGAATTCACCCTTCCTTGGGAAAAGCATGTTCTACAAGAACTCAAACAATAATATTTATTCTCTATCATACTCATAGGTAATAGGACTTCGGTTTGAACGTTCTCATATTATCATAGAAAGGTAATCCCCAAAAATTAACATTTCAATAACTTCTATATTTTCTCCTTGGTATTCACTATAGGCTCTATTATGAGGCACATTCAACCACATATCCCATTTTATGGAAGAAAAAAAACAACTATCCTTTCTCATGGATTTTAATCTAATATGTAACATATTTATCAAATAAATACTCTATGTTCTGATAAAAATCATATACCAGCTTTGGATACAAATCCCACTTTTTTAATAAACCAACTTCAACCACCATAGGTCATGGAGAAACGTATATATGAGAGACTTACTCCACAACATTGTAATGACCCAAAGTTTCATTAATAGAAAATCCCTCTTGATCCAGTAAAATGTTTCTTTATGAAAAATGTTTTTATAAGATGTCAACTTCTTTAGTATTACGTTATGGTTTGTGACCGTTACTTTTATATCTTTTGAACAGTGATCATCTGAGTAGTATAAATATAAGGCTTTAACGAACCCATTTCTACTCAGACAAAGGAAGCGATGGCCTCATCCAGTAGAATTGCCCCTTACGAAGCCCATTTGTCAGAGCTCGGAAAAGAGGTGGCGTCATTGGGCTTTGCCGTTGACCAAGACAATGCTGAGCTTCATCAAGTCAAGCTCGAACGTGATCGTCTATGGGAAAAGTGGAAGTTGATTGAAATTACCACTCGAGCGATGTTATCCGAGCCACCCCAAGAGTCTGTCACCATCGCACACCTTACCCTTAGGTCTTATGCGGCTATTTTATGGGGTTATGTAACAAATAAGTAGCACCATGTTCATGTACATTATTATTTTTTATATAATAATGAATATAATTTCTAGTCATTTATGATACATTGTAATTAGTTTTTAATGTACAAATGGTGTTTTTAGTTATTATTTAATTAAGAATTATATTTTATTAAATTAAAGGATTTTTGAATTAAATAATATTTTAATAAAATATTATTATTAATATTAAATTAATTTTTTATTATGTATAAATGATCTTATAATTTTATGAATGCAATTAAAATTTTTTATTAAGGTTTGAAAGCCATTTCTGTCAAAAACCGTGAATTTTTTTTATAAATGTCAGTTTTTATTTTAAAAGTGAAAATTCACATATTTAGAAAATTATTTAGATAAAATTAATATTATTTTTGGAATCAGGATGTTGAAAGTATCCAACGGTGAATTTTTCATAATTTTCTGAGACAGTCAAATTTTTGGGTAAAAATTAAATACCATTTAAATATATAATGTGTTTTATGACATCATAATGTCCCAATGGTGAGGTAATAAAATAGCATATTCCTTATGTTCGGCCAATATGTGTTTTATCATTAAAATAATGAGGTTTTGGGTTTTTTTGACTTACTTTTCAAAGCATTAATGGAACCCTCAAGACATATTCAACACTTTGCCTTTTTAAATTAATTTCCATGGGAGTGTGACTCACCTCCACAAAAGCAACCCTTTTTTTAATAAGTTCGGACCTTGGCCTTGTAAAATATTGTTTTCCTCTTTCCTTTTCAAGAAACCATGGGCAAATAACATGGGATGGTTTGTGGTTTAGATTATTTTAATATAAGGGGTCCCAAACCTAAATAATAAAGAATTCTCTCACCTTTCCTATATAAACACACCCAAGCTCCCACTTCCTCCTCCCTAAAATCCCATAAAGTTCAACAAACCTCTTCCCTACTCTCTCTAGAATCCTCCCAAGGTGCCCCAAGCTCCCAAGAAGCCACTCACAAGCCTCTCTCTAGCCTTTGGATGCACACTTCCAAGTAAGGGTTTTTTCTTCCTTTCTCATTTTTGTCAATTTTCTTAAAGTTGTATTGCCCTTTTAATTTAAATTATGAATTTTGGGGTATGGTTTCACACCTCTCCCATACTACCCTTTTATTGTTTGAATGATGGGAGACCCCTTTCTCTCTCATTAAAAGCCTCCCATGTACACCCATTACTATGCTGAAATTCAGAAAGAAACCTTTTTCTCCTCTTTTATATTCAAGCAATACTTTTGTATCATGAATCTAAATTCCTTTTCAATTTTTGGGACATGTATCTATATGACCTCCTTACTTTCCTTTACATGTAAATTTGATGAGGAACCCCTTTCACTCTCATCAACCTTTTTTATGAATTCTTATGTCACGTCGTTACGATGCTGAAATCACACCGATTTTCTAAGCCAATTTCATTGTGTAGTGAATACCATGCCCATTTCTCCATCAAGGGTATTCACCTTTATGCAGATTTACTTATTGATTTTAAAGTTTCATGTTTGAATTCCACATTCCTTTATCATGGAATAAATTATTATGTTTTATGAATCCATGTTTTATGATCCATGTGGCACACTTATTCATGAAATGAAATGTTTAAGAAGGGTGCGCCCTTATAGCACTCTAATGTATTGGGTAAAGTATAGTATCATTATATGTCATGTGAAATTAGTGTTGACTCATGCTAATTCAAGTGAAATGAGGGTTTACTCGTGCTTCAAGTGCAATGACGGTTTACTCATGCTCCATGTGCAATGAGCCTTGGCTCATGCTAATTCAATGTTAAGTGATGTTTCCACATTTCCATGTTATGGTTATCATGATTTATCATGCCTTTATGTTCATGTTACTCTAATGCTCTATTGATGTTCCTATTGCCTAACATGTATTGTACTCCTCATGTTATTCATTGTGTACACCCTTACTGGGCTTTATAGCTCACCCTTTTCTTATGCATGTCCTCAGGTTATCCCGTGCAATGCTAAGTACAAAGGAATGTAGTGGTCATGTAAAAGAAGTTTTCAATAAGGATGTTGTATTTCATGTTTAAAGTTTTTATGTAATGATCCTAAGCCCCAAAGACACTAAAACTCTCGATCTTCTTTGTTTTATCAAGTGATGTTTTATGTAATAAAGCATGATTAAGTTGTAATAAAAAGCAGGGTTGTCATAGTTGGTATCATAGGATAGGTTTAGTTATTTTTGGGATTAGGAAACCCTAGTAAAGACTTAGATACAAGACTAAGAATAATAAAAACATCCCTATGTTTTGGTAAATACTAAGTAAGTGGTTTATCAAACAAATACATCCCTGTCTCGATACAAGCAGGTAGAGGCGGCTCTAGTACAAATTTATCCTAGGGGTAAAACCCGAAAACACCGCTTTGAGCTAGACTCGAACGGGAACCGGTGCACGACAATGGGCCTTGCTGCACTCTTTATTACGACACTCCTGGGGGATATGTTTTGATAAATTCACAATCTTAGTATTAACCCTTATTAAGGGAAAAATTCCCCTAAGAATATATGTTAGAAGGAAGATCATGAAAAGCCTGGATTGAATCCTACAGACTCATGAGTTAAAGAGATTAAAGTTTATTTATAAGTCATAAACTTTTTTCTTTGGATTACCCTTTATGTGTTACCCCTAAAATTCCTTTTATTCCAGCCAATTGCCGGTAATAGGAGAACTTGGGCTAACAACCGTTGTGAAGATCGGTGTGATGATTGTACTAATGAGATGCCCAATCTAATGGGAGCGGGAATCGCGAACTTTGTCACGCTTCTCTCTCAGATAACTCAAGTTTTGAATAGAAACACGGGTCAAGAGGAACGTTCAACCCCCCCTAAGAAAGAACAAGTGGCTATATAGAGCATCATGAGACGTAGGCCTCCTACTTTTAGAGGATCATCTGATCCAACGATCACTGATCAATGGATCAACTCCATTGAAAAAATCTTCTCTATCCTTCAATGTTCTGAACAAAAGAAGGTTCTCCTGGCGGCTTATCATATGGAGGGTGAAGCTGATCAGTGGTGGATGTTGATCAAAAATACGTAGCCTGAGGAGTATAACAAGGCTTTGGAATGGAAGGGATTCCGGAAGATGTTTTTCGATAAATATTTTCCGCGTACCCTCCATCATAAGATGGAAAGGTACTTCCTTTCCCTCAAGCAGAAAGATGAAGAATCTGTGGGAGCGTATGAGGAAAAATTCACAAGGCTTGCATGATATGCTTCCAGCTTTTTCGTTACCCCCGAATGCAAGGTTGACCGCTTCTTTGGTGGGCTGAAGCCTAGCTTGCGGAAAGCATTAGCGGTCCGTGACTTCGACAGCTATGAGGAAATTGTCTGATGTGCCCTCAAGGGTGAAATGGAGATCAGAGAATCACAAGGGTATCATGGGGACAAGAAGCGTAAGGTGGAATTCAATGCTGGTGGACAGATGGATAAATCCAACGGTGCTAAGAAGTTCCAGCACCCCACTTGCCAAAAGTGCGGAAAGAAGCACCCTGGAAATTGCCTTAGGGGGACGAGAAAATGCTTTAGGTGTGGAAGAGAAGGGCACCTAGATATTAACTGTGGGCATGAAGGACCCATGGCTGTGACAGAGGAGAGGAACACTCCATTCGAACCTCAACACATTGTTCAATGCTACAAATGCAAAGAACCGGGTCATTTTGTGAATCAGTGCCCTAATCCAAGGGTTATCGGAGGCAACCAACAACCTCCAAGACAACAAGGAAGATCTTTTTCCATCACTTCTGCCGAATTGAACCTCGACAACGATGTGGTGACATGTACACTAGTTATTCATTCAAGAATAGCGAACATACATTTTGATTCATGTTCTACACATTCTTTTATATCTCTAATGTTTAGTAGAACAATCCCAGCACCACCACAAATCCTGGAAGTAAAGATGTCGGTGAGTACGGCAAATGGGGCAATCATTGCATCCCATGAATATAAGTCCTCCACTGTTATAACCTGTGTATTGAATTTCCCGACGAACCCCGTCATACTCCCTTTGGTGGAATTTGATGCAATTCTTGGCATGTATTGGATTTCTTCATATAGAGCCAACATAAATTGTCGGGAGAGGTAAATAACACTCCATATGGAGAATCGACCCCCGATTCTTTACAAGTGTCATGAGGAAGATGAATCTCGTTTAGCTCTATCATCTCAATCATGGATATTACTGCCTTATGAGCATGCATATCTGGCTTAGATGATTGAGTCCAAGGAAGAAACCACCCTTGATGAAATGCCTATTGTGAGGGAATTCGCTGAAGTATTTCCCGAGAAAATTCCTGGTCTTCCTCCAAGAAGAGATGTTGAGTTCTCAATTGAACTTATACCTGAGGCACTACCAATATCCAAGACTCCATATAGAATGGCTATTGTTGAGCTTGAGGAGCTGAAGAAACAACTATAGGAGAATTTGGATAAAGGGTTTATACGCCCAAGTGCATCACCATGGGGTGCACCAGTCCTCTTCGTCAAGAAGAAGGATTGGTCAATGCGGCTTTGCATAGATTATCGTGAACTTAACAAAATAATGATAGAGAAAAGGTATCCTCTCCCAAGAATCGATGACTTCTTTGATCAGCTGCGTGGAGCACAATACTTCTCCAAGGAGGACTTGCGGTCGGGATATTATCAAGTAAGGGTGAAGATGGAAGATATCCCCAAGACTGCTTTTCGTACAAGGTACGAGCACTTTGAATTCATAGTAATTCCTTTTGGACTCACCAATGCTCCAGGAATATTCATGGACTTTATGAATAGAGTCTTTAGAGATTACCTTGACAAATTTTTGGTAGTCTTTATAGATGATGTTATAATATACTCCAAAACCAAGGAGTTCCATTATAAGCATTTAAAAACAATACTAGAGACTTTGCACAAGGAGAAGCTCTATGCAAACTACATCAAGTGTGAGTTTTGGTTGAAGGAAGTCTCATTCTTGGGACATATCATCACAAGCAATGGGATATCTGTGGACCCCTCTAAAACAGATGCAATTGAGGGATGGCCGAGGCCAACATCGGTAACTGATATCCGTAGCTTCTTGGGGTTAGCTGGATATTATCGACGATTTGTGAGAAATTTCTCACGATTGTCCAACCCTCTTACCAAGCTATCTCGAAAGGGAGTAAAGTTTTCCTGGAGTGATGAATGAGATGAAAGCTTCAAGGAGTTGAACAGGAGGCTTATCACTGCACCCGTGCTCACTTTACCCACAAGTGGGGAGCTTTTTGTGGTATTCAGTGATGCTTCGAAGAAGGGATTAGGATGTGTGCTGATGCAGAATGATAAAGTTATATCCTATGCCTCGAGGCAGTTGAAAATCAATGAGCGAAACTATCCAATGCATGATTTGGAGTTGGCGGCGGTGATCATTGCCTTGAAAATCTGGCAGCATTATCTCTATGGAGAGAAATGTGAGATATATACTAACCACAAGATTCTTAAATATATATTCACACAAAAAGAGCTTAATATGCGCCAGAGAAGATGGATAGAGATTATCAAGGATTATGACTGTTCAATACATTACCACTCTGGGAAAGCGAACAAGGTGGCAGATGCCCTAAGTAGAAAGGATCCAGCGATTCTATCAATGATGAGAATTGAGAAGGATCCAATCTTCTTAGACTTAATGAAGATGGATGTGGGAATCATAATGAAGGGAACATCATCAATCCTTTCACAAATGATTGTGCAACCATATATTTTATAAAGGTTAAAGGATGCTCAAAAGGATGATACGGGAATCGAAGAAAAAGTGGAAGCTATCAATAAGTGAAAATCCTCAGAGTTTAATGTAAATGAAGAAGGAATTGTGCGGTTTGGGAAAAGACTATGTGTTCCATCATGTTCGGAGCTGAAGAAGGAACTTTTGGATGATTCACATAGTTAAAATTTCTCTATTCACCTAGGGAGCACAAAGATATATCGAGATCTCTGAGAAAACTTTTGGTGGGATAATATGAAGAAGGAGATCGCTGAATATACATCAAAGTGCCTAGTGTGTCAGAAAGTGAAGGAAGAGAGGCAGAAGACTAAGGGGATGATGCAACCATTGCACATACCAGAATGGAAATGAGAGAACATCACCATGGACTTTGTCACTGGACTTCCAAGGACATCCAAAGGCAACAATGCAATCTGGGTTGTTGTGGATCGTCTTCCAAAGACTGCACACTTCATTGCTATTCGAGAGGATTTCCCTTTGGATCAAATTGCACAGATATATATCAGGGAAGTGGTACGGTTGCATGGAGTACCACTATCTATTGTGTCTGACCGAGATCCATGATTTACCTCTATGTTTTGGAAGAGTCTTCAACATGCTCTGAATACTGAACTAAACTTCAGTACGGCCTATCATCCTCAAACTGATGGCCAATCTGAGCGGACTATCCAAACACTTGAGGATATGTTGAGAGTGTGCTCAATGGATGTTAAAGGAGGATGGGATCAACATCTTCCCCTAGTTGTGTTCTCTTATAATAATAGTTTCCACTAAAGCATCCAAATGGCACCATATGAATCCCTGTATGGGAAAAGGTGTAGAACACCAGCATGTTGGGATGAGGTTGGTGAATGTAAGCTGCTTGGACTAGAAATGGTCGAAGAAATGGTGGAGAAGGTGAAAACCATTTAGGAGCATATCAAGGCAGCCCAAAGTCGACAGAAGAGTTATGCAGATAATCGTCGACGAGACCTTCAGTTTAAAGTTGGAGACATGGTATTTTTATGCATATCTCCGTGGAAGAAGGTCATGAGGTTTGGAAAGAAAGAGAAGTTAAGCCCAAGGTACATCGGCCCCTTCGAGATTCTTGATCGTGTTGGGGATGTGGCCTATCGACTAGCACCTCCACCTACTATGACCAAGGTGCATGATGTCTTCCATGTATCCCTCTTAAAAAAGTACATACCAGACCCTTCATATGTACTCTCTTCCGAGGTGGTACAATTAGAAGATGATCTTTCTTATGAGGAGCAACCAGTGAAGATCTTAGATCGTAGAGAAAAAGTTCTACGAAATAAGACAATTCCCCTCGTCAAGGTATTGTGGAGAAACCACAAGTTTGAAGAAGCAACTTGGGAGTCAGAGGATATGATGATGCTAAGTTACCCACATTTGTTTTAGTGTGGGAAAAGGAAAATTTTGAGGGTGAAATTTCTCATGGGGGGAATATTGTAACGACCCAAAGTTTCATTAATATAAAATCCCTATTGATCCAGTTAAATGTTTCTTTATGAAAAATGTTTTTATAAGATGTCAACTTCTTTAGTTTTATGTTAAGATTTGTGACCGTTACTTTTATAGTTGTTGAACAGTGATCGTCTGAGCAGTGAAAATATAAGGCTTTAACGAACACATTTCTACTCAGACAAAGGAAGTGATGGCCTCATCTAGTAGAATTGCCCCTTACGAAGCCCATTTTTCTAAGCTCGGAAAAGAGGTGGAGTCTTTGGGCTTTTCCCTTGACCAAGCCCATGATGAGCTTCATCAAGTCAAGATCGAATGTGATCGTCTATGGGAAAAGTGGAAGTTGATTGAAATTACCACTCGGGCGATGTTATCCGAGCCACCCCAAGAGTCTTTCGCCATCGCACACCTTACCCTAAGGACTTATGTGGATATTTTAAGGGTTTATGTAACAAATTAGTAGCACCATGTTCATGTACATTATTTTTTTTATATAATAATGAATATAATTTCTAGTCATTTTTGATACATTTTAATTAGTTTTTAAAGTACAAATGGTGTTTTTAGTTATTATTTAATTAAGAATTATATTTTATTAAATTAAAGGATTTTTGAATTAAATAATATTTTAATAAAATATTATTATTAATATTATATTAATTTTTTATTAAGTATAAATGATCTTATAATTTTATGAATGCAATTAAAATTTTTATTAAGGATTGAAAGCCATTTTTGTCAAAACTCGTGAATTTTTTTTATAAATGTCCGTTTTTATTTTAAAAGTAAAAATTCACATATTTAGAAAATTATTTATATAAAATAAATATTATTTTTGGAATCAGGATGTCGAAATTATCCAACAGGGAATTTTTAATTATTTTCTGAGACAGTCAAATTTTTGGGTAAAAATTAAATACCATTTAAATATATAATGTGTTTTATGAAATCATAATGACCCAATGGTGATTTAATAAAATAACATAATCCTTATGTTCGGCCAATATGTGTTTTATCATTAAAATAATGAGGTTTAGGGTTTGTTTGACTTACTTTTCAAAGCATTAATGGAACCCTCAAGACTTATTCAACACTTTGCCTTTATAAATTAATTTCCATGGGAGTGTGACTCACCTCCACATAAGAAACCCCTTTTTTTAATAGGTTAGGACCTTGGCCTTGTAAAATATTTTTTTCCTCTTTCCTTTTCCAGAAACCATGGGAAAATACCATGGGATTGTTTGTGGTTTGGATTATTTTAATATAAGGGGTCCCAAACCTAAATAATAAAGAATTCTCTAAACTTTCCTATATAAACCCACTCAAGATCCCACTTCCTCCTCACTAAAATCCCTTGGAGTTCGTCCAACCTCTTCCCTACTCTCTCTAGAATCCTCCCAAGGTGCCCCAAGCTCCCAAGAAGCCTCTCACAATCCTCTCTCTAGCCTTTGGAAGCATACTTCCAAGTAAGGGTTTTTTCTTCCTTTCTCATTTTTTTCAATTTTCTTTAAGTTGTATTGCCCTTTTAATTTCAATTATGAATGTTGGGGTATGGTTTCTCACCTCTCCCATAATGCCCTCTTATTTTTTTAATGATGGGATACCCCTTTCTCTCTCATTAAAATCCTCCCATGTACAGCCGTTACTATGCCGAAATTCTGAAAGAATCCTTTTTCTCCTCTTTTATATTCAAGAAATACTTTAGTATCATGAATCTAAATTCCTTATCAATTTTTTGGGACAAGTATTTATATGACCTCCTTACTGTCCATTAAATTTAAATATGATGAGGAAACCCTTTCTCTCTCATCAACCTTTTTTATGAATTCTTATGTCACGCTGTTACGCTGCCGAAATCAAACCGATTTTCTAAGCCAATTTCATTGTGTAGTGAATACCATGCCCATTTCTCCATCAAGGGTATTCACCTCTATGCACATTTACTTATTGATTGTAAAGTTTCATGTATTAATTCCACATTCCTTTATCATGGAATAAATGATTATGTTTTATGAATCCATGTTTTATGATCCATGTGGCACACTTATGCATGAAATAAAATGTTTAAGAAGGGTGCGCCCTTATAGCCCTCCAATGCATTTGGTAAAGTATAGTATCATGATACGTCATGTGCAATGAGTGTTGACTCATGCTAATTGAAGTGAAATGAGGGTTTACTCATGCTTCATGTGCAATGAGGGTTTACTCATGCTCCATGTGCAATGATCCTTGGCTCATGCTAATTCAATGTTAAGTGTTGTTGCCACATTTCCATGTTATGGTTATCATGATTTATCATGACTTTATGTTCATGTTACTCTAATGCTCTGTTGATGTTCCTATTTCCTAACATGTATTGTACTCCTCATGTTATTCATTGTGTACTCCCTTACTGGGCTTTATAGCTCACCCTTTTCTTATGCATGTCCTCAGGTTATCCCATGAAATGCTAAGTACGAAGGAATGTAATGGTCATGTAAAGGAAGTTTTCAATAAGGATGTTGTATTCCAAGTTTAAAGTTTTTATGTAATGATCCTAAGCCCCAAAGACACTTAACCTCTTGATCCCCATTGTTGTATCAAGTGAAGTTTTATTTAATAAAGCATGCTTAAGTTGTAATAAAAAGAAGGGTTGTCATAACATCCACTTCGAGTTTACTTCCTTATCTAAAACAACAACATAGTTGAAAAGAATTTGATTAATTGAACTAATATAAGAAGTTTAACCCAAATATTCCTTTTAATTTATAGAATATTTGATATTCGAAAGAGAAACCCCAAAATCATGATTCATTCTGGGTATTCAGATCTTTTTTGTAGGCTCGATGGACGGTAAAGAAAAGGTTTGAACTGTGAGAGAAGAATGGGGTTAACTAAGCATGAGGGATTGATATGTGTGTATCAATTGGGGATCAAGGTATATTATGAATATAGGGAGTGATTCATTAATATCATTTCAGATATTATTTATTCTAAAATAAAAATTATACTTGAAATCAAATTTATGATCGAGAGAAAAACATGCATCTGGTATCAAAAAATAAAATAAACTGGTGGATTGAAATATTGAGAAATACAATTTATTTTGCAATGACATGAAAGAAAATGGCATTGAAACTCAACGACCACAAATATCTAATGATATGAAAAATCCAATAGTATGTAAAAAAACATAGTGTGATAAGACAATGGAATGGAAAATCCACAATATAAAAAACCAACAGTATGAAAATCCAACAACATAAAAACCATGGGTATGAAGAGCCAACGGTATAAAAATAAAATGTTATGAAAATCCAATGGTATGTTAATGGTAACTATAATTACCTAAAATTTATCATTTCATATTCATTATTGGTATAATTAATTTTATTAGAATTTAATGGCTTGGTAAAAATATAATCTAACTAATGTTCTGTGCTAATAAACTCAAGAAAAATATCTTACTTTTGAAAATGATCTCTCAAAAAGTGATGTATTACATCAATTTTTTTATTCTATAATGGGAAATAATATTCTTAGAAATGTTTATTTCACTTGTATGGTCATTGTTTATAGGGAAATGGCTTAATTGATATCCATAGTCATGTATAGTCTATTTCATCCACAAAATTTTTAAACAGAAACTATCTCCATTTATGTATTCATCTTTAATAGTAGAAAATGAAACATAATTTTTTTCGTTCTACTAAACCATGAAACTACTAACTTTCCAAAAAAAAAGTGACATGTTTTAGAGGTTCATTTTCAATATAACATAAATCTACCAAAATTACCATCATATTAACTTAATAAATCAATTCCTTTCTTCTATGGTAAGATAATACTGAATTGGTAGTTTACATTAGGTATTTTAGAATTATCTTAACAGCCACAAGATGTGACTTTATTGGATTTCCATGAAAATGGGCATACATACATATACTAAACATAATATTTGGTCAACTAGATGCCTTGTAGATAAGACTTCCAATAATACCTTTATAACTAGTTTGATCAACTAGTTTCCCGAATTCTAGAACATCCAATTAATATGTGGTACTCATACGAGTATCACTACTTCCAATTCAATCTAGATTAAAACATTTTAAATTAATTTTGTATAATTACATTGATTCAAAATAATTCATTATTTGTTTGAAAAATATGAAATACATGAATGAATTTGATTCCACCCAATAAGATAGTTTCATATTCATTTTCATAATTTTAGTGAAATTCCTAAATATATAATTCTTTGAAAATCTAAAAATAATATCATCAACATAGATTTTTACTCCTAATACATATTTTGAAATTCATTTTCTGAAACAGGTAGGATCCTATATTCCTTTTGATAAAACCTTTTGAAATCAGAAAATTGTTGAGCCTATCATACCATAGACGAGGAGATTTCGTAAACCATAGAAATCATTAGTGAAATTAAAATCATTATTTGGACAGTTGAGATTTTGAAAACCATGGGGTTGTTCTAGAAAAAAAACCACAATTATAAAACCATTTATGAATTCACTCTTGAAATCCATTTAATAAAATATGAAATCAATTTGAGCTAAATAAGAAAGACATATTCATATGGATTCTATTCTGGTTATATGTAAAATACATACCTCATAGTCAATCCATTATTCCATATTATAACAATAGGCAACAATTCTATCCTAATTTCTAACTATATTTCCTAATTCATCAACATTATTCTTAAACTCCCATTTGGTTCCAATAGTAAATTTGTCCTTGGATTTATCTATAATTTCAAACACTTTGATCCTTACAAAATTATTAAACTCTTATTTAATTTATATTATCCATAATTTTTCATTAATAGCTTAATTGGTGTTTTTATGATCTTGATAAACCAATAAATATTGATGCTCAACGTGATTTCTAACAGAATATCAAGTTTTAGTTCCTCTATTTAGATCATTGAAAATAGAATCTAGAGGATGGTATATAGTATTTCTCATAGTTCTAGAGAAAGAGGGACTGCTCACTTCTGATTTTCATATTTATGTTTTGGATGATAAAGAAATTATTCAAAACTAGATAATTTTTCTTTTTATTTTTTCAATAGAATCTAATGGTTGGGAATTTTATTTTAGATAAGATAAATCATCATAAATGTCTTATAAGCATATCTTATGAACATGTGGATTACTTTCTTTAAATTTTACATGAACTAATTCTTCCATAGTTTTGGACTTCTTATTTAATACTCCATAAAAGTTTCTAGAAATTCCATATCGAAGGAAAATTTTATCATCCCTTTTGGAAGGAAATTTTTCCAAATTATCCTTAGTTTCAAGAATAAAGTATTTACACTAAAAACCTCTAATGTAATTAACCATTGTGTATTTATTATTAAAAAACTCATTATGAATATTTTTAAAAATATGTCTAATCAAAACTATGTTGATAATATAAAAGGCTATATTAAAATCTTCTTCCCAAAAATGATATACATAGGTCATACACAGTTTACATGGTCTGGACTATGTTAGGAAAGGTTTAATTTCTTCATTCAATTACACCATTCTAATAGTGTATCCTCAAAGCATAGAAGTTTGGAGTGTTGCCATTTTTTGAGAAAAACGATTGAAAATATTGACTCTCAAACTCATGGCCGTGGTCACTTCTTAAGGTCATAATCCTAATTACAGTAATATTTTTTATGGACATAGCATACTTGATAATGTGAAAGTATGATTCAATTACTAGAGATAGAAAATATACCCAAGTAGACCTTGAATATTCATCTACAAGAAAATAAACTTAGTTATTCCCATGATGACTAGAAACAATAGAATGTATAATAAAATCCATGTGAACCAAATTTAGAGGTCATGAATTTGACACTTCTTCCCTTAGTTTGAATGAAACATTATGTTGATTCCCTTTTTGGAAGGGGTAATATACATTCTCGGTTGGGTACTCATGTTTAGTTAGATCCATTACCAAACCTTTTCGTATTATGTTATTAAGTGAGAAAAATTTTCAATGGACTAATCTTCTATTCCATATCCAAGATTCTTTATGAAAGGTTCTTAGGAATGAAAATTTTTGAGAAACTAAGGAATTTAAATATATAGTATAAACGTTATAATTTCACAAAGAAATAATAAATAATTCCTATATTGAACAAATAAAATTGAAAGAATCATTAGTAATATTAACATAAAAACCATCATAACATAATTAATAAATGAAAATAGAATTATGTGTTAAACCATGAACATATAAAAATTTAGAAATCAAAATTGTGTTTTTGTTACCAATCAAGACCAGGATGATGATTTTTCCTTTTTACTTGTCACAAAAAGTGACATGGCCACCATCAACCATGATAATTCTCTTGATGAAAGATTAATCTTCTCTCCTGTGTCTTGAACAACCACATTACAGGTACTATAGAGTTATATTGGAGGTATTCAAGCATTTTTTCAACAAAACATGGTTTAATATGAAATTAGTTTTGTACCCAAAACTGTTTGTGTCCAGAAAAGTTAATGATAAATGCTTTGGGAACCCACATTATCACTATGGGTTTCCTAGAATTTTATTACATACTCATAGAAATAAAAATATTTATGTTTTCATTTTGAAAAAATCTATTAGATGTTTTAGGATTGGATTTAAGAACAAAATTATTCATAGTAATTCTTCAATCTCAAGTTCATATAATATCCCAGAAACATATTTGGGGATACATTCAATCCCAAATTTTTTGAGATTGTCTCTACCATTTTTATTTTTTCACTGTCTTTCTTCAATTTCTCATCTACGATTTTAAATGCATTATTTTTTAAATTAATTTAATAGTTTTATCTTTTTCAATATTCAACTCAGATTTTAGATTTATAGATTTAAAATAATGCCTTGTAAGGATATTATACTTTCTACATTTAATTCATTAAATTTTTCCTCGAAAAAATTGGAGTATTTAAACAATTTTTCATTTGAAATATTATCATCACCATTTTCATTATCAGAATTATACATTCCACGCATAGGTAAAACATCTAGAAATAGTAGGTATGTTTGGAACCTCACAAACCTTAATAATAAAGAGCATGATTTCTATATTAGGAATATTTTTAGGTGATGAACCTAAATCACGTGAACTATATTATAAATAACTCCATGTTAGTTTCTTGGACCTTTTTTATCTTTTTTTCTCATCTTAAAGTTTCCTTTTGTACTTTAGCATTAGAAGGTCAAGATTTATGTGACATTTCGTTTTTAATTTATAAGAGAAAACTTGCTTTGGATCATCACCGTTTTTTCAATTTTATCTATTAGAATACTTGCCTTTATATTATAGATTTATTGAAAAAAATGCACTTTTCAGAATATATTAAACCTTCTATCTAGGTGATAAATTTCTTTATCACTATCAGAGACAGATTCACTAGAACGAAAATCTATAGTTTGAGATTTTTCTTTTTTTCCATTTTTTATGGGGTAGTTTATTTGAAATCTACTAACTTACCCTTAGAATCATAATATGATTTACTATTTAACTTTAGTTCTTCTTCATATATGATAATATTCCCAATAAACTCTTACGCATGAATTTTACATATATCACATGATTCCCATAATGAAATAGAAGTGCCATTATATCTTTCAGGGAGACGTCTCAACAATATCATTATATGATCCTTGTTAGATAAAAGATCTCCCATAGATCTCATGGTATTTAAAAACACATTAAACCTAAGGTTCATGTCAAAAATTGGCTCATTTGGATTTATTTTAAATTTATCATATTTAATAGTATAGGTACTAAGCCTCATTTATTTAACATTTGATGTTCCTTCATGGGAAACAGAAATAGTGTCCCAAATTTCAAAAGCATGTTTACAAGAAGAAATCCTATTAAACTCTTCATCACATAGGGAATATTACATGGCATTTATAGATTTAGAATTAATATTGAATGCTAATTTTTTTCTTCATCACAAGTTCTTCTAACATTATCTGGTATTACATATTCATCATTTATAGGAGAAAATTTTCTATGCTCTTTATCTCTATGTGAATTTCTATATTTATTTTCATTGGGAATAATTTGTTCTATTAATGAAAGGATATATGTTGTTTGCAGACCCTTATTGATGATTATCTATATTTACGAAAAACACAGACTAATAGAAATTTAAGATCATTAATGTCGAACTAAAATCCCAGTTAACTTTTTTCGAAAACATGAATACCAATTAAATAAAAACCACCAATACCATATTTTGGTTAGAGTGTGTATCCCAAGAGGGGGGAATGGAGTAACCAATAATTTTTTTGTTAAAAATGGATTATTTTTAAATCCCACAAATGGTTAAATATGGGAATGTTTATCAAAATAATTAGTATGATATACATCTTGATATTTATAAATATTTCTCTAAATATTGATTATTTATCTGATGAATAATATATATAATATTATTGAATCACTAAAACTAAATTTACTTGAACAAAATACTATATGAATTCTAATTTAGATAAACTCTCAAAGTATAAATTTTGATTATAGTTAAATAAATTAAACTTTAATTTTAAAATAATGTAAGTAAAAATTAAAACAGATTTTGGAAAAATGAATGCAAGAGGTTCAGTCTCAAGTTGAGACCTAATCCTATATACTTGGTGATCACCCACCACCAAGAAATTCATATAAAAATAACTATATAACCGACTACATAGATCAGTTTTATATATAGTTTATAATTTTTTAGGTAAAACATGACATCTTCTATAGTTATGAATTGGAGTAAAAAAGAAACAATCTATACAGGGACCTCAACCACTCTTATTCATTGGGGAAACAAATAAAAAAGTTACTGAGAAGATATCAAGTATCTCTCTCTTTAGTTCAGGAGATTGTGTGTGTGTCGTAAAATAGATTAATAATACACACTACTCAAAATGTAATAAAACTAAACAAAATAGGGAAATCTGGGAGTGCATAGTTTATAAATTCTTATTTTTTTGGCAATGAATCTTTTGATTCCTGAGTTGAGTTGTAAACGAAGCATGAGTGAGGTTATCTCAAAATATTTTGGGAAATTGAGTGTCAAAAATAATATTTTAGGACTAGATAAATGTATTGGATGTGGGGATGTTGTGGATTACCCATTTGAGTGTTCACAACAGGTGATCTCTTAGTGTTTTAAACCAGGTTTGTCTAGCACTTATATATTCAGTGAATCAAGAGATCTTTTTTCCATCATCATTTTAATATATTTTATACATGGTGTTATATATATTACACTATTTGTATATTGAATTATGGTTATTCTACAATTTTATTATCAGTCTAAGGAACATCTGAATCAGCTACTTCCACATACTACTCATTATGACAAGATTTATATTGGAAATTTTAAATAAAATCATTTTAATAGTAAATGGAATTAAATTTTATGAATATAGCCATTGGAATAATTTAATTAAAATAATTAATGTAAGAAAACAGTGATGGGGTCTTAGTATCTACCTGTACTATTCTCTAGAATTGTCTCTCTTGACAGTATGTGGTTTTTGAGGCATGCCACTAATGGTATGCTGATATTGAGTTATGACAATGACCATGTCCTAGACATTGAAAAAATATTAGTATGCTGGTGCTGTCTCAACTAGTGGTGTATATTCTAGTTGTGTATGCTCTAACATCATGTTATAATTTGTCAATCATTGCGTTGGCAGTATGATATTAACTATTTGAAATTGATAGTGCCGTATATACCAGTATCTCATACATAGCCATATTTGTGTTCTAGTAGCATGATATCATATTGATGTGCTAATACACTATGTCTCATACTTTTTCAATTATTCATTCTAGTAGTATGATAGTATGATAGTGTGATATCTAGGTGGTGTCTCGGACTTTGTGAATTTTATGCTGGAAGTGTGTCATGGGAAGTGGTGTCTATGTCAATAGTGTCTCGTACTAATATGGATTTATCACCTATTCCCAGAATACATATTACTTACATATAAATAATAACGTCATCAATATTAATAAAAAAATTATTTTTTAATCATTAATACTATGAGGTAAAATATATATATATATTTATTAAACAATAGGTTTCAACATCTATAAAGGAATTTGGATACGATATAACATATTTTGTCTCAATTTACATTCATTGATTTTTTTTATAGTAATGAACCTAATTTCATTTATTTGGGGTATATATTTTTCCCTTTTTTATATTTGATCATGAATACTTAATAATTCATATTATATTAAGTTGGAAGTTGAATTATTTTTTCCAAGAGGACTTGAATTGAATTTTACCATGTTGTAAAGGATTTCTTAACTCAATTTAATTATTTTTCGGTTTAAACTCTTCATCATTGATATTGTTATGATATTATTATGTGTAAATGTTTGTTAATATTATTTAATTTTCAATTTACAGTCTTATTTTGGGGATTAAAATTTTAAACACATAATTTCTACATTAAAAAACTCTTAATTCAATGGTATGATCTCAATAAAGATTATTCATCTCAAATTATATTTCATTGAGAAACATGATTATGATATGAACCATTGTTATTTAATAATTTTTATATAACACCCTTTTGAAATTTTATATCATGAATATAATTATGATCAAGATATTTAAATATTCATTTGAATTTTTCTTTCATTGGAATATTGATGGAATTATTACCTATATGTAAAGGCTTGATGTTACAATCTCTTTTCTTTTTAAGATTTGTATATTCAGGTTTCCTTCGGTGGAAATAAGAATATATTATTTTCATGAACCTAATTATTTTTGTATGAATGTGTTTTATATTTTTGTTTTCCATTTCCATATTATTCATTAAAGAATCATCGAGAATGTTGTTTGAATGTGGTACTAATCTTATATCGTATTTTAAAATGGAAATCATTATCACACATATCAATGTTTCCTAAAAAACTTATAATTTTTTTCTAAACATTATTGAATTTATTGGTATATTTTCAAATATACTTTCAATTATTTTCAAAAGTATTTGGATAGAAATAACAGAACATTTTTTAGATGGGTGACTTTTGGATCACTTTGAAAGTTGTTTGAAAAGACTGCTTATTTTTTATGTTTAAATCGTGAAAAGGATTTCTTTATAGTCATGACCATTATGTTCTTATATTCTTCATTTATAACATTACAATATTATTTTCAATTGATACATTTATCAAAAATTTATTTTATTTTTTAGGTTTTAAATGTGGTTTTTAATGTAACAAGTTTATTTTCCTAAAAAAATGAATTCAAATGTTCTTTTAATGGTATTTATATTCATCATTATAATAAACATTTTATTTTACTAATGTTACAATGTAAATTTTTTGTAATGATACAATCCTTATTCATTTTTAGATGTATTATGATTAGTTGGTTGGGAAAATATTAACTTTTTTTATGTGGGGTTTTCAATATGAATGTTTATATTGATTATGTATTGACTTATTATTATTAACTTCGAGAAAATGTACATATTTGACTTATTATGTAATAGGAGGGGCCTAGTATAAGTTCTCAATGTATTTATAGGTCTCATGAGTAAAATGAGATTGTGTATTTGGTTAATTATTTAGCCATTTATTTTTTATTTCTTGGCACAAGTCCTTAATGGTAGGTTTTAAAAGTCCTCGAAAGAGGCCTTGATGGGATGTTTTAAATGTATAAAATTATTCTTTCTATCATCATAAAATAAGTTTTACATTTCCATGTAATTATATTAATATTTATAATATCTATGGATATTTTTTAATCTCAATTGGTACTTTATATTGAATTATTTGATCATTATTTATGATGTTTTTATTAATCTTTGGGATCAATTATTGATTAAATGGAATTTGTTTTCAATTATTTACCTAAATTTTGATTATAACTAGTTTATTAAAGTTATATTTTAATTTTTGTATCCCTTAATAAAAATTTGATCTCAACATTTTTTCCCTTTACACAAGATTACAAGTAGTGATGTTTTATAGATATACAAGGATATGCTAGATTGTATATGTAACATCCCATGTAAATAATTTGTAATAAATTTTCATATTTATTAATATTTGTGAATTAAATATTAAATTTTCTTTAAAGGGGTTTTTATATTCGATAGAATACCCGATACGCAACAACGAGTTTCTTTGAAATCTTACGTTGCACACTAATAATATAATATTACTATTTTAAATGGTAGTTGACTCCTAGCCGTTGTATTGGTGAGAATTAACAAAACTTACTACAATATGATTATAAATGTTTGTTAAATGTATTTAAATTCATCCAATAACTGTTAGAGGCTTAAAATGTGAATGAATCTAATTTTAAGTATAATTTACATTAAAAGGCCTATTTACCGCCTTTTAATGGTGAACCATTATTAAATATAATTTTGGTCACTTTAATAAATTCTATTTGACCAAATAAATTATTCATTCAAATGGGGACATCAAAATTTACTTTGTGTAAATTTTTTGAAATTTTGTGATAAAGTTCATTTTCTAATGAATAGTGAAAAATATAGTATTTTAATTCAAAACTGTGTTTTAATCTAATTTATTTATATGGTAATATTATCTATTTTATTGTTTTTAATGTTAAATTAGAATATATTTTTACTGTTTAATCCAATTATGGTCATTGAAATTTTGTTCACTTTGAAAATGGACATAAACAATTGTCAATCTTTTGATAGTTATTGTTTCTTAAAAACACTATATTTGTTTTAACAATGGGAATAAATTTTAAATTAATTAATGCCACTTCTTTGTTTTGAATTTATCAAAATACACATCAATTTTTAATTCTGAATATCAAATAAATCCCAAGATTAGTTTTTGATATTTTTCCTGAAAAACCCCAATTTTTGATGAATAGTGAAATAACTTAGTAGTAGTTAAAAAATGACTTTTTCATTTAAATGAAATTTTACCACTTCTATGAATTGATTTTAGAAAATCCAACAAACATTGTTTTTATAAATAAGTAAAATTTGGTTCAATAAGATTAGAATAATTTTTGATGAATAGTAACTTTTGACTTTTATTTACCGCGGTTAAAGGAAAATAGTGTAATTTAAGGTCAAATGAATATTTTAATAATTCAAAATTACCTTAACACATGTCCTAACCTTATTGGATGAGTAATTTCTGACCAAGGGCATCTTTGAATCTATTTTTGGGACCCATGGAGCCACTAATGAAAGATAATGACACTTTAGATTAATTAATTTAATTTAAAGGCAACAATGACAGAAACAAAAATATTTTAGTAAATTAATATTTATGTTGTGTTATATAAATTATATTTTAAACTTTAAATATTAATTGTAAATATAAAATTATTTCATACATCATGATATTTTTTTAATTTTTAGACATCACAGAAAATAAATTATTAATGACAAAACAATGATATAGTATTTACCTCATTAATAAAAGATTTAGATAAATAAGATTATAAATATTAAAATAACATCCAAAACCTGTCCAATTCATATTGGATGATATTATATTGACTATGAGTCATCTTATCTTTGAATTTAATTATTTTTGGTCATTTATAACCCGAATATCATTATATAATAAAATAATATTATCACGCTTTCCTAAAGAGCACATCTTATCTCTTATAAAAGGAGACCACTTATATCCAATTCATGACACCTCTCAAGCCATTTGACTCATACAAACTCTACCAATTAAGCTTTTTACATCCCTATCCTCCTTCTAGAAGCCTTACCTTAGGAATAATGCACATTAATAAGTCCTTTGGTTCAAACAAAAGGGAGTTACCCAAATTAAAGGTAACCGTTTCTCTTAAATTATTTTCATTTATTATTCTTCTATAACCCCTAACCTCTTTTTATTCCTTTCTATTGTAACAAAAATAGTATCCTCAAATTACTAAGATGTTTTTATAAGAAGTATTCAAAGTAAACCTACACACACATCCATCTAATGGGTGAAAACAAAAATGTTTTTGTGGATGGAAAACTAACTCCTCATGAAACGATGATTGTTAAAATATCTACAACTGCATCTCATGTCGGCCATTATGATGGAACTATATTTATATATGATATATAATATGTTTATTTTTTCTTTATGCTTATGTCTTTTTCCATTTATAGATATACTTTATGGTTTTCATAGTTGGTAAATACGATAATCTCATTAGAGGAAGCGCGGACTACCACCCCCTCAATGTGATATGACTCGTTAATGCCTTATATGGGACATATAAATGATAGAGTTAATATTATTTTATATGATATTATACTGGTATTATAATATAACTATTTTTCATTATGTTTTTAATTCCATTAAAATAAGAAATAGAAATGGAATTAGCGTTCATGCATACGTACGACTTACCATCTCAATGAACGGTGCATTTCATTTCTTACCTCTAAATTTTATTTACTACTGTAAATACATGTATATACAGAATATATATGATAAATATGATATCTAAATCATTACTATCATTCTCAATATAATGTATTTCTTACCACATGAACAACATGTAATTATAAGGTGTTCTGTTTTTTACTCAAGTACCAAATATCAACAAAACGAACGTTATTAATGTAAATGATCACATAATGATTATAAGATGGTAATAAGTAATATAAAAGGAATAATAAACTTTAAAAACGTTATTATGAAAGTATAAATTCACATTATTATATTATTCAGGAGATTAAAGAATGAACGGGTCAAGTCGGGCACAAGGTAAGCAATTTTCTTATCTCACTTTTTATTCCATGAGACATCCATTATTCACCACTTATTAAATGCATGTGGTGTATTGTGTACATCCATTTGATATATATTTTTATGATTTTCTTTATACTAATGGTATTCTAGGATTAATTTGGTGAATATTAACTTTTGGTTATATGACTCAGTTGATTACAATGTGGTAAAGGGTTTCATCTCACATTTTTTCCCATGAGATTCATGCTATATTTGCCACTATTTCCATTTGGGTGGTATATTTACTGTCCATGAATGTTCTATTATTATAATATTCTTTCATTTATGATTTTTTTCATGTAACACACCAATATTTCATAGTAATTCAATAACATGAATTACACGCAACACCGAGTTCAAGTGCACCACAACTCACCAAACTAGCCGTTCAAATGCCGTTATGAATAGTATTAAATGAATTTTGAACTATATATAATACTCTAATTTCAGAATCTATATTATTTGTTTCTTAGACATAATGTAAGAACAAATTCATTATTTCAGATAAAAGAAGTATTTTTTTAAAAAATGCACTTTTACCACCTTTTAATGGTAAACCCTTTTAAATACAATATTTGAAACATTTATATATTAAATTTCAAAAAATAAACTTATTCCTTAGAATTGGGACATAAGAATTTATTTTCAATAATGTTTTGGTGTTTTTCTGATAACATTCATATTTGGGTGAATAGTGAAAAATACTATATTTTAACTAAAACCAACTTTTTTTATCAAAATAACTTATAGTGTTAATTTATATATTTTAATGGTTTTTATGTATAAATATATAATTATTTTACAATTTATTCCAATTCTGGCCATTTTAAGTAATTTTACTTTGATATTGGAGATAAAGAAGTGTTAATATTTTGATAGATATTAGTTCTTAAAAATACGCCTTTTGGTTTTGACATCGGAAATTAATTTTAAATTAATAAATGAAAATATAGGTTTTTATTGGGTAAAATGGACTTCATTTTTTGTTTTGTAATATAGAAACTATCTTAGGGTGAAATTTTGGTACATTTCATATAGGTTTTATATTTTGATGAATAGTGAAAATTACAAAATTTTAATTAAAAACAATTTTTTTAATCAAAATATTTAATAGTGATAAATAATTAATTTGAGATATTTTAAAGTATATTAAAATATATTTTTACTATTTAATACAATTTTGGTCATTGGACATAATTTCAAAATTAAACCGGACATAAACAAGTGTCAATATTTTGATACTTATTATTTTTTAAAAACAAGCTTTTTTGTGTTGACAACGGAAATTAATTTTAAATTAATTTCTGATCCATTTGTGTTGTGAATATGGAAAAATGGATTCAATATTTAGAATCAGGATGTCAAAATTTGGTAAATAGGTAAAATTTTTAGACATTTTAAATAATTACTTCTGTAAATATTTTATTTACCATGGATAAAGTGTAAATCCAGTAAATAAGGGTAAACATGAAATATTATAATAATATTAATTTACACTGAAACATTTCCTAACCATATTGGTTGATACGTGTCTGCCCATTGGCATCTTTGGGTCGATTTTGGGACCCCATGGAGCCACTTGTAGGTGATATGGACACCATATAGTAATTAAGTTAGAGTAAATACAAAAATGACATAAGCATATATCTTTTAGCAAAAATATTTACATTGGGATATATATGTTATATTTTAGACTATAAATATAAATTATAAATCTAAAAAGATTTCCTAAATAATGGTATTTTATTTATATTTTTTAGACATTGAATAATTAAATTTATTTATGACACAATAATGATGCAATATTTTTCTTATTAATGAAGGAATCAAATAATTAGTATTATAAATGTTAAAATAAATATACTTTGAACGTTTTGATTCCATCCACTAATATTATTGGTAATTATGACATCTTATTATTGCTTAAATTAATTTTGTTAGAATTAATAAGTTGTTAAGACTTAAAAAAAATCAATTATTAAATATTGCCAAAATTGACATAAATAGTTTTTAAGAAAATTATTATATTATTAATTGGTATTATATTCCTAAAAAACTAAGGTTTGGAAAAATGACTTATATCATGATAGTTGAATCATTAATGGACCACTTGGGAGGTCTCATGGATGTATATAGTATGTTTATTAACTATATAATATAAAAATACAAAGTGACATGGTAAATGTCAAACTAATTAACTAAGAGTTAAAACCAAATTATAATGTTAATATAATGACCCGAACCTGTCTAAATTCTATTGAGTGAAAGGTTTTAGACTCATCCCCACCATAGAATTTTAATAATTCACTTTGGAGGCATTATAAAACGAATATTAATTTATTATAAATTAATACTTTATGTTTTTTCTAAAGAGCCCCTCCTCCCCCTTATAAAAGGGAACCACTTCTATCCAATTATTCATACCTTAAAAGCATTTTTGTTCAGACAATCTATACTCAAATACCCACTCATCTATCCTACCTTAATCTTATAGTCCTTCCATTAGTCAGAAAGCCAACCTATGGAGCCATTTTGATCAGATCAAAAGGAAGAACCCGAAGAAGGGGTAATGTTTTCACCACCCTATTTCAAGATCCTTTCTTCTTCAAATTATACTTTCATTGTTATTTACATTCTAGAATACTAACTATAGTATATTATATATATTGTTTTTTTATTATAAATATGGTATAACCATATTTAGTATTCTATCCATCTTTTTAATGACATGTCACCATACGTGCGTACGTACGACTTACCATCTCCACGTCGTGGTGTAATTGTTATTCAAAACATTATTATTTGGAAGGGTATGATAATGATCTGAAATTTATGTAAATAATAAATATAAAATGATAATTATTCTGTATATATTATATACCAACCAATTATATATAATTTTCATATCAAAAGTGTGATATTGTTGCTCGTACGTACCTACGGACTACTGTCTCCACTAATGCGATAAGATTCATTCCCCATCATATCCATTAATGTCTAATTATCATTTGATGATTAAAAATAAAATTTTAAGGACTTGATATAATTCAGTATATGAAAATGATAAATACTATCCATAACAAACATGACTTATGTTATAAAACATATAAAAGAAAACGTGTAAGTTAACACACGAAAGGACGATAATACTAAAACATTATAAACAAATAAATAATAAAAAATAATATATGATATAATATTTATGTATATGATTCATTTATAATTTAATAACAATGATTTAACTATTATAAAATATGTCAACCTAACCTCAGCCAAGGAAAAGTACATGGTAAGGGTTTATTTCACAATCTCTTCATTATCCATGGTTGTTTATACGTAACTATCTACTGGGACCTATTTATCATCCACATCCAAGTTTCTTAAAAATGTATTCCAAAACATTCTTACTATTTTATAGACTATTAATTAATGTAATTTATACCCTTGTTGACTTTTTATAAGATTTTTATAATTGAATATTTCCGTTGTTTTCCAAAAAATGTATTTTTTATCATTTTCGAAAAAATAAGGTAAAAATTTCTTTTTTAACCTATACGGCGGGTGAGGATATTTTCTACCATTATAAACTCATAGAAGCATCCCTTAAAATATTATAATAATATTTTCAATGTAAATGTTTTATTTTACAATTATGTGACTCTTAAATGATTTCAAAATAAAAAGAGATATTTATCTAAAAGGTTTTTATTTTATCTATGTCAACATCCATTGATGGATTTTATGTTTATTTGGAGTTGATTTGTTATGATACAAAATGTCCATATTTTATTGTTGGTTTTGTGATATGTTTGACAATAGAAGTTCTATTTTTATACCATTCATGATTTATGGTTAAAGTATTGACATTTTGTATGCTAGTTTTAAAATTAATGTTTTTGATATGTCTAAAACTTTTCAAATGAAGAATGTATTGGACTTAGTAAGTGCTGGGCGGAGCCCGCTATAGCTCCTCAATGCATCGGCAGGTCTCATGGGACAATTAGACGTGGAATTGACAGAGGACCTTTCCCAATTTTATTTATGGTTTTGGCTGAGGCCTTAATCATTTTTAGATGTCTTGGCCGAGGCCTTGACAAAATAACTCAGAATGTCTGGCATTATACATTCCTTCTACATGGAAATAATATTGATGGTTCCCGTGGTCATTTGACTAATAGAATACCCATGATTATGTTTTATTATGGAATTATTTACTCAGATCATATTCTTTCCATAAAAGTATTCATGTTTTTAATGGTAAAGGCACATGGTTTCAATTATTTACCATTCTTAATATTTATGTAATTTTCCATTGTATTACTTACCCTTACTGAGCATTTGAGCTCACCCCTTTTCTTATGTTAAATTTGTCTCGGATATGAAGAAGTTGGTTACGAGTGACCTACATGCCTAATCTAGGAGGCTTGGATGTTTCTAGTGAAATATATTTGAGTTTTATTTCTCTTCAAGTTGTAAAGTTGAACTTATGTATGAATCTTGTTTCCAATAATAATAAATTGATCGGTCTTTCAAGACATGATTTCCTTGTTATCATGCCAGTGTTATGTAATAATGCACCGACTCTAGATAAATAGTGTTGGGGCATTACAGTTGGTATCAGAGGAAGTATAGTACAAACCTAGGAAGCTATATTTAGATAAACTCTGATTAGAGCCCATAAACCTAAGATATACTTTGAAGATTAGTAAATAAGAACTTCCTAGAATTTTGGTATTGTTGAGATTTTTTGAGTATTCAAGAAATAAATCCCTGTCTGGATACATAAAGGTAGAAGATGCCTAGTAACAGATGTACCTAGGGGTAAAACTCAAAAACATCACTTTGAGCTAGACTCGAACGGGAACTGGTGGACGACAACGGGCCTTGCTGCACTCTTGGTTACGACACTCCCGAGGGGTATGCTTAGGGTAATTCTCATTTTCTTTACAAACAATTATGAAGGGTTTATGAGTATATACATCCTCAAAGAAGACATTTTAAATGATTAAGTATTATATCTATAATCTATTTAATTTATGATAAGTGTTTTACAAGTTTGGTATTAGGTATTGCTTTTCATAATCTAATTTACTCTATGCCATTGTATATAAATGGTGCCCAGTAGACGGAATGAATACTCAAGAAATATGCATGATCCAAAGAGTAAGAAGGATCATATATTTCATGGTATTAAGAGAGAATTTAGATGGGAAATAGTCTCCCATTTATTATCATCATATGAAGTAATATTATCATGTGTTGATAAGATAAGTAAAGAGTTCTTAGAGTCCTATGGATTTGAAGGGAAGCCAGAAAAGAAAAGTATAGAAGAGAGAAAGACAGATAAATGGAAGAATGTAATGAAGGATGTTCCCATATGTGATAACTGTGGAAATAAAAACCATGGAAAATGCTTTAAGTGAATGGTAGTATGTTATAAGTGTGGAGAAAAAGGAAACCATAGTCGGGATTGCGAGGGTAAGAAAAAGGATTCAAATGTACAATGCTTCATCTGCAAGGAGTGGGGACACTACGTGAATCAATGTTCATATCATTAGAGTATGACCCAAATAATGCTATAGGATAATAATAATGTTATGATACTATCACATATTAAGAGTAATGACTAGTGTTCTTATTTTGTTATTAAATAATTATTTCATTTGAGTGTTGTATCAACAATGTACTGGTTATATGTATTTTGGAGATAAATAAGGATTGTACTGTAGTACTATTTCATTAAGGATTTGAGATTAGATAGTAATGTGAAATGTCACTCAACAGCAAGTTAAACATTTTTTTGAAAATACATGGTTGAAGGAAAGGTAATCCTTAATATGGTCTTGATACTGAGGTAGTAATTTTGGAATAAGTGATGGTTGATTTGGATAAATTATATTGGATATTCTTGACTACCTTGGCCCTGATTAATGGTTTGTTTATTTCATCATTGTTGGAATATTAAATGTTTTTGGATATATGTAATATATATAGTATTATATAAGTAATAAGGTAACATGAATTTAATCCATAAGGTTTTATCGTAATTCAGGGTGTTACCATATTTAATAGAATACATGTTGAATGTATTCACATGTTATTATGTATCAAAAAAAGATCTTCATTATATTTACCTTCCTTATAATTTTGGACTGTGAGTTTAGAGAGAAGTAATTTGTATATGCCTAAAGGATGGAATGGATTATATTTGACATTTTATACATTTTTTAATGTTAAATAATTTCTGAAGATTATTTTTGGATTTTTATAAAAAAGATAACCCGGAGGTCGGGCGACAACCTGTCGTGTCCGGCAATGCCGTGAGACTTGAACCCGCAACCGAATGGCGACAAGGGTGTATCACCTACCACTATCCCACGTGATTTCCTGGATTGAATAATGTTGTTTTTTTAAAGCGTCTAGTAGATGAATTATAAATTCATTTTTGGGAACCCTATACGAATCAGATAAATAGAATATTTTTTTAAGTTCAATAATCATTTAGAGAGAAAGATGAGTTTGTGATAGAAATTAGTTAAAGGATGGAACTCTTCTTGACAAGTGTACTTTTTTTCTTATCTTACACTATGAAAAAATAAATTCTTAAACATTAGGTAATGTATCATAAAACCTAAAATTTGTTATCCTAATACCTTACATTTTGTTGAACCGATGGTATTTTAAATCATCACAGATTGATGGCATTGAGGCCCACAATTCTATACTTTTTTGTTATTGATGACCTCAATCACTCCATATAAATATTTTTGTTTTCCTCCAATAATTTGTCTCTAATTTCCACCAATGTTCTCCTAATCGAGATCATAATTTGGTGGTGACTTTTTCATTTCCCTTTTCCTATTATTAAGACCAAATTTTATTTACCCAATTTCCGATGTGGGTTTTCCAACAAAGGTATTTTCTCTTTTCGACCTTTTATTTTAAAAGAACAATTTAAATTTTTAAGGACACAATTTATTGAAGTAGGGAAGAATGTAACACCCCAAGATTTGATAGTAATTCA
This sequence comes from Viscum album, assembly GCA_963277665.1. Taxonomy (NCBI): domain Eukaryota; kingdom Viridiplantae; phylum Streptophyta; class Magnoliopsida; order Santalales; family Viscaceae; genus Viscum; species Viscum album. The sequence goes on along the minus strand of OY728141.1, from coordinate 1,016,157,319 downwards.
ATAACTTGCATTACACGCAACATCGAGTTCAAATTCACCACAACTAACCAAAATTTCCCTTCAAAAGCGGTTATGAATAGTAATAACTAAATTTTGAACTATATATAATACATATAATTTTAGAATCCATATTATTAGTTTCCTAGACATAATGTAGGAACTAATTTATTTTTTCAGATAAAAGAAGTATTTTTAAAAAAAAATGCACTTTTACCACCTTTTAATGGTAAACACATTTTAAATCCAATATTTGAAACTTTTTTATATTCAATTTGACAAAATAAACTTCTTCTTTAGAATAATGACATAAGAATTTAGTTTCAATAAATATTTGGTGTTTTTTTGATAACTTTCATATTTGGGTGAATAGTGAGAAATACAATATTTTAACAGAAAACAACTTGTTTAATAAAAATAATTTATATTGTTAAATTATACATGTTAATGGTTTTGAAGTATAAATATATTATAATTTTACAATTTAATCCAATTCTTGTCATTTTATGTAATTTTACTTTTAAATTGGACATAAACAAGTGTTAATCTTTTGATAGATATTGTTTCTTAAAAATACGTCTTTTGGTTTTGACAAAGGTAATTAATTTTAAATTAATAAATGCAACATATAGGTTTTTTATTTCGTAAAATGGACATAATTTTTGGTTTCAGAATTTTGAAATTATCTTAGGGTAAAATTTTGGTACTTTTCTGATTACTTTATTATTTTGATGAATAGTGAAAATTACTAAATTTCAATTAAAAACAACTTTTTTTGAAATAATTAATAGTGATAAATTATGAATTTGAGTGTTTTTAAAGTATATTTATAATATATTATTACCATTTAATACAATGTTGGTCACTGGACGTAATTTCACATTTAAACTGGACATAAACAAGGGTCAATCTTTTGATACTTATTATTTTTTAAAAACATGCTTTTTTTTACAACGGGAAATAATTTTAAAAACATTTATGCCACTTCTGTATTTCGAATTTGTAAAAATGGATTCCATATTTGGAGTTTGGATGTCCAAATTGTGTAAATACATAACTCTTATTTTTAGGCATTTTGAATAATTACTTCGGTAAATATTTTATTTACCATGGTTAAAGGGTAAATCCAGTAAATAAGGTTAAGAAAATAATATTATAATAATATAAATTTTCCCTAAAACGTGTCCTAAACCTATTGGTTGATACATGTCCGACCATGGGCATCACTGGGTCTATTTTGGGACCCCATGGATACACTTGTAAGTGATAAGGACACTTTATATTAATTAAGTTAAAGAAAATACAAAAATGAAATAAGAATATATCTTTTAGAAACACAATTTTTACATAGGGTTATATATGTTATATTTTAGACTATAAATATTCATCATAAAGATAAAAAATTATCTAAATAATGATATTTTATTTATTATTTTTAGACATTGAATAATTAAATTTATTTATGACACAATAATGATGCAGTATTTTCCTTATTAAAGAAAGAATCAAATAATTAATAATATAAATGTTAAAATAAATATAATTTGAAAGTTTTGATTCCATACACGAATATTATTGGTTAATATGACATGTTAGGATTTCTTAAATGAATTTTTTTCTATTTAATAAATTTTTTAATACTTTAACAAAAATAAATTATAAAATATGGTCAAAATTAACAGAAATGAGTTTTTAAAACAAATATTATTTTATTAATTGATATTATATTCCTAAAAATCTATGTTTCAGACAAAGAACATAAATAATGATATATGTGTCATTAATGGACCACTTGGGGGTCGCATGGATGTATATATTATGTTTATTAACTATATAATATAAAAATACAAAGTGACATTGTAAATGTCAAACTAATTAACTAAGAGTTAAAACCAAAAGATAAGGTTAATATAATGACCCAAACCTGTCTAAAATTTAATGGTTGAAAGTATTTTTTCCCATAACAACCTTATACTTTTAATAATACACATATGATCCATTATAAACCAAATATTAATTTATTATAAATTAATACTTTAAGTTTTTCTTAAAGAGCCCCTCCTCTCCCTTATAAAAGGACACCACTTCTAACCAATTCTTCATACCTTCAAAGGCTTTTTGTTCAGACAAACTCCGCTGAAATTCACTCTCAAATATGCTGCCATAATCCTATAGGCCTTACTTTAGTCAGAAAGGCATCCTATGGAACCATATTGATCAAATAAAAAGGAAGAACCCGAAATAGAGGTAATGTTTTCACTACCCTCTTTTAAGTTCCTTTCATCTTCAACTTCTTATTTCTTTGTTATTTCCATAATAAAATTATAACTCCAGTATCTTATACATAATTCTATATTATTATAAATATGGTACAACCATATTCATTATTCTATCCATCCTTTGAATGACATGTAACTATACGTGCGTACATAGGCTTACCGTCTCCACGACATGTTGTAATTGTTATTCAAAACATTTTTATTTGGATGGGTATGATACTGATGTGTAATTGATTTAAATAATAAATATTACATGATAATGATTCTTTATATATGATATACCATCCATTTATATATTATTTTAATATCAAAAGAATGATATTGTCGCTCGTGCGTATGTACAGACTACTGTATCCACGAACTCGATGAGATTCACTCCCCATCTTATCCATTCATGAATAATTCTCATTTGATGATTAAATATAATATTTAAGGACTTGATATCATTGGGTATATGTGAAAAATACATACTATCCATAACAAACAAGACCAATGTAACAAAACATATAAATGAAAACGATTAAGTTAACACATAAAATGACGTTAATACTAAATTATTATTAACAAAGCTATATTGAAAGATCATATATTATATCATATTTACGTATATGTTTCTTGTATAATTTAATAAAAATTATTTTACAACTATAAATAAGATTAAACTACCCTAGAGCAATGAAAATTACAAGGTAAGGGTTTATTTCACAATCTCTTCATTTTACGAGGTTGTTTATATATAATTATCTACTAGGGCCTCTTTATCATCCCCATCCATGTTTATTAAAAATGTATTCCAAAAAATTATTACTATTTTATATAATATGGGATAAAGTAATTTATAACATGGTTTCCTTTTTATAAGAAGTTTATAAAGGAATATTTCCTTCGTTTTCCAAACAATGTCCTTTTTAACCTTTTCTACAAAATTAAGGTAAGAATGTCTTTTTTAACTTTACGGTGGGTGTGGCTATTTTTTACCATTATAAACTCATCGATGCTTCTTTTACAAGAATTTAATAATATTTTCATAGTAAATTTTTTATTTTATAATTACGTGACTCTTAAAAGATTTCTAAATAGAAAGAGATATTTTTTCTAAAAAGGGTTTTCATTTCATCTATGTCAACACCCATTGATGGATTTTTTGTTTATTTGGAGTTGATTTATTATGATACAAAACTTCCATTTTGTATTGAAGGTTTTGTGATATTTTTTATAGTGTATGTCCTATTTTTATTCCATTCATGATTAATGGTTAAAGTATTGAAATTTCGTATGCTAGTTTTAATACGAATGTTTATGATATGTTTAATCCTTTTCATATGATGAATGTATTGGACTTACTAAGTGATGGGTGGAGCCCGATATACCTCCTTGATGCATCGGTAGGTCTCATGAGACAACTATATGGGGAATTTTCTGAGGCCCTTTCCCAACTTGATTTATGGTTTTGGTCGAGGTCTTAATCATTTTTAGACATTTTTGCCGAGGCCTTGGAAAAATGTTTCAGAATGTCTGGCATTATACATTCCTTCATTATAGAAATAATATTGATGGTTCATGTGGTCATTCGACTAGAAGAATACCCATGATTATGTTTTATTGTGGAATTATTTACTCAACTCATATTCTTTCCATAAAACTATTCATGTTTATTATTGATAAAGGCATTTGGTTTCAATTATTTACCATGCTTAATATTTATGTAATTTTCCGTTGTATTACATACCCTTACTGAGTGTTTCTGCTCACCCCTTTTCTTATATTTCATTTTAAAAGGATATAAAGAAGTTAGTTATGAATGACATGCAGGAATGATCTAGGTGTCTTGGATGTTTCTAATGAAATATATTTGTGTTGTATTTCTCTTTAAGCTTTAAAGTAGAACTTATGTATGAATCTTGTTTCCAATAATACTAAATCGATCGGTCTTTCGAGACATGTTTTCCTTGTGATCATGCTAATTTTATGTAATAATGCACTGACTTTGTCCAACTAGATTTGGGGAATTACATTACATATTCATTGTATGATCCTTCTATCATGTGGCAAATGTTTTGTAAGTTACCAAATCGGTAAAGAAACCATTCACCCTCCTCTTTCAAAATACATCATTTTGTTATGTCTTTTAATTTAAATATAATTATGTAGGGATATTTTCTTCAATATCCTTATTGATGTAAACATTATGTCCAAGTTATGAGATAATATTTTTATCTCATCAACTCATTTTATGATTTTCAAAGTGACGTCGTTAGGCTGTCAAATTTTTACAAGGAAACTTCTTAACCCAATTTCAATTCTTTGGGTTCAACATGTACATCATGAATATGTCATCCTATGATAATGTGTGAATGAACTATGATTTTTTACACTTAATATCCACTTATATTTGGTGTATTTATATTTTTCAAACATAATTATGTGATTGATTTATCCTTAACTTAAGGATACCATCTTTATAAGGGATTTCATCTCAATTTACATTTCCACTGAGTCTTCAATGTTGTTATTCACCAATTCACTCTTATATAGTGTACATACTATCCTTTGGAATATTATATCATTAATACCTTTATTCTCATGATATTATAATGTTTTGATTAAATTCTATTCCTTGATTATTTTTATTCAAGCGTCTCCTATTTTGTTCATAACACATTTATTGAAATATTGTTTTAAATGTTTTAAAGATTTATTCTTATAAATATTTCTCATCAATGCCCATGTTTTGGAAATGGGTTTTATGGATTCATTTATATGGACATTAGTGTTCTAAAATGCTAATTCATTTATAATATTCAAACTGGTAAGGGACACTTTGATTCAAAAATATCTTTTTAAATGGTTTTGAAAATGATTTGATAAAGAAACATTTATTTCAATATCTTTATTTGATATATTGTAAAGTGGAAATGTTATGTTTCCATTATACATGTGTTATGTTTTCTGATTATGTTATGGTTATTGTGAATTATTTACGTATATGTGTGGTTCCAAGATAAAACTAGGGTCGGTGAGCCCGTGATAGCTCTCCAATGCATTGGGTAACGTTATGGAGGTAAACATGATGTTTATCCTAAGAGATATGGGGAATATAATATGATCGGTATTCCAAGTGTAACTCCCTATGTATTTGTGATATCTAATATGTAAGTTAGATATGGATTCAATAAGTAACCTTTATGATTTATGATTTGTGTGTGTTATTCATAAATCTTATGATTTTTTAAGGTATATTATGATTGAAAAATATAGTTTCATTGATTTGTATTTATTGATGGGATAATTTTTCCCTTCCCTATTTTATAACCCTTACTGATCATTCTATGGTCATCCCAATTTTTTTAAATGTTTTACACAGGAGTTAAAGATGAATAGGGTCAAGGATTGGATCAAGGAAAAGTCATGCTGTATAAAATATAGAACTATACTTGTTTCTTTTTAAGAGTTTTGTTATATGAAAAATGGATATTGAGTAGTAGCATCTACATGTAATATTCAAGATTGTATGTAACAGTTATGGCCTAATTCTCTAAGACACTAATCCTGAAAAAAAATAATGAATGTGAATCATTCATTTAATTCATTATTATGTAATGTTATAAGGTCGAGTCCTTATAGTATAGTGAATTTATCAAAGAAGAAAATTGTTTTTTATGTTTTAAAATGTAATGTGGGAATAAATTGTGTGACATGTTTACCAAGAAAACAATATAAATTTTGACTTTTGGGATGTGATTCCTTATATTTATTACCGATTTATTAATCCTACCTCTAGCACATGGCTACTTGTTTCAATGTGTTTACGTTTTTATCCGTAAAATATTGTAGAATCCAAGGGAACTCGATTTATGAAAATATATATTATGGATATAACCTTTTCACTAACCTTGAGGATAATTATAACTATTTTATAACATACTAAATTATTTAAAGGTATTTATTATGTGGTTTTCATATTCATACAACTATATATGTATTTTACAAGTGGATTACATTTTGGAACAGATGCATCTAGTAGTAATGACCCAAAAAATTTCAACTTGAGTTTATCTCGACTATAATTCTGGTGAATAGTGAGTGTGAGATTCCTATGAACATGGTCTAAATCTCACAAGGGATATAATTTGGTGTAATCATATTATTTTAAGAACAATTGTTATTATTTAGAGAATAAAACCTACGAAAACCAAGGATATGACATCATGCTATGAGGATAAACATAAATTTTATTTTGTGGAGAAGTTTATGGGTGATCAAATGTTCAAATTCATAGATACCCTTTTCTAGGTTTTATGATTATGGATATTATTGGAGTCATTTAATGATTTTTGATAGATATTTAATAATATGATGCCTTTATGTTTTACATTTGAAAAATCTATTTGAGGATGAATGAATCTATTTTTTTTAGAAATAATATTTATAGTAATGGTAACCAATAAGGATCATATGATCATTGATGTTGAGGTATTTATAAGTTACTACAATTTTGGAAAATATTATTTATCATATAGATAATCATGCGGTAAAAAGGTGATTGGGTGATTAAGTGATGAATTTTATTTCAGATGAATTTCACTATTTGGGAATCCATATATGATTATGGTATATAGAAATTTTTTGAATTGGGTGGGAAAGTATTTGAGGAATAATTTTTAATTTAAATGTTGGTAGAATATATTATTTTAATGTGTCTTTATGATAATTCTAGTAATTAATGAAAATGATTTTTATTTAATGATGATAATTTGATTTGGGAATATATATTTTTAGTGTGAAAAATTAATAGTGATTGATAACATTTGAAGATAAATTAATCATCAAAGAATATTTGATCAAATCAATATATTCATTATGTTTCAATCATAGTCTAGAATACATTGATTAATTTTACTGATAGTTATTTTTTGGAATGGTTTAGTTTTAAATTTAAGCATTTTTGTAAAATTATAAGGATTAATGTTTTATTTATTCCTATAATGGTTTACTCATTTTTTTGTATTATCTTAAATTATCCTAGTCATTTTTGTAGAGTAATATCTTATTATCCTTTTTTGGATTATCTGCTCTGTTAGAAGTTAATTTTAGTTCTTCAAATATGAAAAAATCAACATGGATTCTCATCATTTGGAGAAAAGAATTATATTATAGTTTAAATTGATTGAGGGATGAAATTATACTTTTCTATTATGTATATGTATTTATGTTCTTCATCATGGAAAAATAATTACATAACCTTTGTAAAAGGAACATGCAATAGAAATTTTGTCTTATTTTGATCATTTTAGATGAATTAATGGTCTTTTAACCCATCAAGGATTTGTTGTACTATGGTTGTTTACTTTCTCCTGAAGATATTATGTGTCACACTATTTTATTCCCCAGGAGTTAGTTCTCTCATCCATATACATGTTTTCACATCCCAAAATTGGTCGCCTATTTGGAAACCATGTTTTTATGACCTTTGTGTTTCTTTTTCACACTGTTAAAGTCGATGATTTAATAAACATTTTTATAAAATAGGTTTTCTAAAAAGGTATATTTAAATTTTAGACCCTTTATTATCGAGATCATGTTAAAATTTTAATGATTCATTTTTTTAAGGGTTTAATAATTTAACTACCAATTATTTTAAAATATTACTCTGTTTGATATCATTTACGACACATATAACTAAGCCTTAACGAACCAAAAATACTATTATTTAATTATAACTATTTAAACATATAAATTTAATTTTTGCATATGAATTTTATTAAATAACATTATTTATAAAAATCCATTGAATAATTATTTGGATCTAAGTACTCAACTTCTTGAATAGTAATTTTATGCTTCAGTAAAACATTTTCTTTAATAAATGATTTTTAATTTTATTGTTTGAAATTATCACATTAAAATTCAAGAAAATATATATAATATATTATGTGAAAACAATATAATTTAAAAATTAAGATTATTATAATTACCTAATAATTAATTTTTTTAAATTTTAAAGAAAATAGTTAATTTTTAAGGATCTATAAAAAAAATTTATATTAAAAATGGTATTTTTGATTAAAGAATTTTAAAATGTTTCATTTTTTATAAAAATAATTTCAACAAAATATTATTTTATCTTATATTATTATTAATTCATTATATATTATTGGAACCAATTTTATAAATATATTTTCGATATGAATTTTTGTATATAGAGAAGGAAATTTGTAGAAAAATTATATTATGCACGCAATGTTTTTTATCATAATAAATTTAATTTACCATTGTTGGTGAATTTTTTTTATAAAATAAAAATATTTTATATTCATTAAAATTTCATAACAGTAATGTAATATTTTTATTATGGATGTGATAACAATAAATCCAGTTTTATGTTTCAAAGCTATATTATTTTAAATGAAGTTTTTATCCTCTTTTGAGAACATATTTCAAAATTATTATCAACTTGTTTTAGGTATTTAATTTGAGAAAATGGATTTAAAGTTTTTTATTAGGATGAGAAAATTTTATAAATTGGCCTTGTATATTTTTAATCATTATAAATAGTAACTGTTATAAAATTTATTGCCCCCAAAATGGGTCAATCAGGTTAATAAAGGTAAAAACTAAGTGATTGAGGAATTATTTTTCATCATAATTCTTACTGTACAATGAAAATATGACCCTAACTACCTTAGGCTTGAAATTTATTATTTAGGGTATATTATTCCATCAAAATATCTAATATAATATTTAATGAAAATAATGTAAAAATGACACTCTGAAAGTTTTAAATAAATATTGCATGTCAACATACAGACAAAATAATGTTATGTATGAATATAAATGTCTATATCTAAAATAGTGATGTTAATTTGATAATGGAAATTTATTTATATTTTTTGTAATTATATAAAAACATATATCCTTATGCTATACCGACAAAAAATTTCTACAATTTATAAAAAACTATAATAAAAAATTTTAAAATTATTAATAGTGATATAAATTTAATGACTTATTGTGTTCTACGAATTTTATCAACAATTATGAAATATTATTTTTGATTTAAATTATTATATTTGAATTAAACAGTGTAATTTATGTATTTTAATTCTAATTAAATAAACATTTTTAAATTTTACATTAATTATATTTTATGAAATTAATCTATTGTAAAATTGGTTAAAATTAATTATAATATGGAAAGATGAAAATGGGGAAAATATGTGGTCTAAATTCTATTATATGTTCCATTTTGAGTAAATTTAAAATTTATATGAAAAATTGTATCCACTTAATAGTGAAACATACATTACCATGGTTAAGGTTAAAATATATTAGCTATGAATTTTATTTAATGGATATGTTTTAATACACCCCATAAACAGATAAATATATTTTCTTTTTATGAGATTTATACCATATCATATCCCAAATTTAAATCTCAATACATTTGGAATAATTTGACTTAATAATGGATTTATAATATTTTATTCTATTAATAAATTATGTAACTTCCCGAATCCGGATGCCATTAAACTAGTGCCCCATACCCAGTTGGCCACATGGCCTCAAGAGCATTTCCACAAATTCCAGAGGCTTCTAACTAGAAGTGAGGGCCTAGGATGTGATAGTGGAGAAAAATTCCCTTGTTGGAAGAGTGTAACACAACAGAAAAAAGATTAATAATTATAGAAGAAGTAAATATAATTCCAGAGAATAATAAATAATAAAACAATAGATAAAGATAACAAAGAGGAATATAATATCAAATTGATGAAGCATGTCACATGTTCTTAGAAAAAAACGAAAATATAATACACTATAATCAAGTACAACACAATTGAAAAGTATGGTAACATAAAAAAAACTATGTAGCATCGCAAGACATGGCTTTGTCTCATTCTCTCTTTCTCTAAAAAAGAATTCAAGTATCTTTAAAAGGGCCCTTTCCCTTATTAATAATTGCATCAATATCGTATTTATAGACCAAATATAATGACTCAAACGCGGTGTGATGAATAAATCCAAGTGGGCAACCACCTATGGTTCATGCTAATCTATCTGTGAGTATATGCAGTTGTAATATACAATTGAGAAATGCAATAAACTAGAAGGAAATCAAAATTAAATAATCCTACATGCACCTAAATTCATTTATAAATTTTATTAAGTCGATTGGAAATTCAATTAACTGAGAAATTTAAGTATCATAAATCTGCCTAAGCCCGACATTCCCCTTAGTAAAGTAAGAACAAAAGAAGTCTCATAAGTCCTTCTAAACAAGTAAGTGAAGAAAAAATCCATTAGTGTTATTTGGCTGAGTAGACATGTCACAATAAATTCCATTCCTATATTTAAATTATAACCTATGTACGTTATTGACATTCCTAAGCTGGAATTCAGGTATCACATTATGTGAAATTCTACTAACATCCCGCGAGTCCATTATCAGTGGTCTTGCATGGGATCCTCGAGTATCAAACATGATGTTGGTGTAAGTTCATCTTAATCTATCCTCTATGGTCTTAAAAGGGATCTCCTAGTGTCACTGTAGATGTATTATAAGATCATTTAAATTTTTTCCATCATTTGGAATCCTACTCGGGATCCCAAGTGTCAATAATGAAATATAACTCAACATCCTCTTGAGTCCATCCATGGAATTATAAGATGAACCCATGTGTCGCCCAAGGTAAAAGGTACAATAATCGTGTGAGTCTTTTCCTGGTGTTATAATCTTAACCAATGTATCACCCATTACTATTTACCATTTAATCATTAAAACTCACCAAAAAATTCTAACCTACATAAACAAGAAAACTCACAGCATGGGAAAACGGGAAAATACAATCCCAAAGCCATAATAAAAAAATTTACAATTCTAACAAAATTGAAATTCCACATAATAACTATGTTTATCCTAAAAATCCCTAAAAGGGAAACAATGGAATTCCCATATACATCATAGGCCAAAATGGATAAAAAATTATTATTTGAGGGAAACGCACCCACAGGGTGTCCCTTAATCATGAAATAAATCAAAACATGATTTAATTCATTTATTAGCTACTATAACAATGTTAGGTAATAATAAGGATCAATTTACTTTCAAAGAGACACCCTAAACATGGGCGCAAGTAAAAATGACACATATTAACATCTAAAAAATTAACGAGGTGAAAAAGAAAACCTACCTCATTCTAGTATAACTATCCTCATCCAGCCTCATCCTTCCATTCAAGAAATAATGGCATAGATCATGAGGATTCCAACGGATCCGATGGTGTTGTAATTGGCTACTAAATGATGAAACATGAGATGAAATTAATCATTGCTCTACTTGTTCATCAACCAGGCAACCCCTAGGCCCAAATGGAATAATAAGATGTTACAAGCTATTTAAAAAAAAAACAGAAAATAAACGGCATGTAAATTCATATACATGGCATGTATAACATTTAACTATCAATTTTGTAGTTGTTTCCATCAACATACTTTTCAGGACCTACCTACATAACTACCCCATGTGTACTATGAGATATATGGCATATAGATGGTTTTTACTCTCTTTCTCACTGAGATGCCCATACTCCATGTATTACCTTCATAAATGACCTTAGTACATAGCATTTTCATAGGATTACATAGTGTGTAATCCCTGATTCTAGTATTTTATCAGATTTCCCTTGTTTTCACAAAAACCAATCAAAGAAAAATTGGAAAGAAGAAACTCTACCTCAATTAAAGAACTATGTTATTACAAACATCCCCCCTTAAAAAATTCCCTGAATCTCCCTTCCATGGGTGGTGAGTGAATATCTAAAAATAACTCTAACCACTATGCATATCCATCGGCCTCCCTCTACCATGTCGCGTCCTGTACATGACCATGCTACCATAACACCTATATGAGAGGAAATAACTGGCGTCGAAGAACCTTCATACTCTTGTAAACTATATGAATCTGATGCTCCTCAAAGGATGCATCAACATGATGCTTATCCTCCTAGGGAGGAAAATTGTGAGACTATTCTATGTGATAGAGGCATAGCTAAGATACATGGAGAACAACATGCATGGATCAGTACTGTTGATGTAACTATAACCGATACACATGTGGCCTTAAACTCTCTAGAATTTCAACAATACCAATGTATATCTGTGAAATCAAAACCTGGCTATTTCTCCTCTTGTGCCCCAACCTCACTAAAACATGTAGGAAAAGTCGATCCCCGACTTCGAACTCCAAATGTGGTCTACGGTGATCGGTGTATAATTTTTTATGAGACTACAAAGTAGCCATCCATTTAAGAATTAATCGGTCATGCTTAGAAGTCTCCTATGTGAGAGATGGTCCCAGTAAGGTCGTCTCACCTACCTCTAACAAGAATATGGTATAATGACATGGACTACAATATAAATCCTCAAAAGGTGTGATCTTTATAGTCTCTTGGAAACTGTTATTGTAGGATAACATGACAAAGGTAATATTCATCTCCTAGGAGCCCCCAAGGACTAGGACACATGAATGCAACAAGTCCTCTAGCACATGTATCATACACTCTGACTGGCCATTAGTCTGGGGTTGGTATGTTGTGTTCAAAAGAAATTGTGTACCTTGAACCCTCTGACAAATCTACTAGAAATAAGACGTAAAGACGGTGTCCCTATCTGAAACGATAGAACAAGGGACCCCATGAACCCATACCACCTCTCTGATATACAGCTTCATGACCTAATCAACACCTAAGGTCACCTTGATCAGCAAGAACGGTGTGATCTTCATAAACTAGTTAGCTATAGCTCACACAACATTGTCACCTCTATGTAAGCTCAGTAACCCCTTCATTAAATCCCTCATGACATCATCCCATTTCCACTCAGTAATGGGTAACTACTGTAAAAACCTAGATAGCTGTATATGTTCTGTCTTCACCTATTAAAAGGTGGAAATCCTCATTTCAAAAAAGCTACTTATTGATTTATATCTAGCCACCTATAACACCCCCAGAATCCATGGTACGTTTCCCTTTGAATAATGCAATGGCATGCATTGTACGGAACTTCGAGATTCGAACACCCCACAACCAATCAAACAAGCCGTTATGAATAGTAATACCTACTTTTTGAAATTTTATAATTTTTATCATTCGAAATGGACTTCATTTTTGGATTCTTAATATGTAAATTAGCTTAGTGTAAAATCTTGGTACTTTTCGGGTAGCTTTTATATTTTGATGAATAGTGAGAATTACTAATTTTTAATTAAAAACAAAATTTTTTATCGAAATAATTAATAGTGATAAATTATTAATTTGAGTGGTTATAAAGTATATTTAGAATATATTTTTACCATTTAATACAGAGTTGGTCATTGTATGTAATTTCACATTTAAACCAGACATAAACAATTGTCAATATTTTGATAGTTATTATCTCTTAAAAACACGCTATTTGTTTTGACAAGGGGAATTAATTTTTAAATTAATTAATGAAACTAACATGTTTTGAATTTGGTAAAATAGACATAATTTTTGAATTCATAATATCAAATATAACTTAGGCCAAATTTTTGGATTTTTCTGGAAACTTTCATTTTTTGATGAATAGTGAAACCACTAAGTGGTAGTTAAAAACTGAAATTTTTATAAAACAAAAATTTACTGCTTCTATGAGTGGAATTTCGAAAATCTAAGAGACACAGTTAATATCAAGGTGTAAAATTTGGTTCAATGAGATGAAAATAATTTTTTTTGAATAGTAACTTTTTACATTTATTTACCACAGTTAAAAGTAAATAGGGTAATTAAGGGTAAAAATGATATTAATATTACCCTAACACATGTCCTAATTCTATATGAAAAGTTTATATCGACCAAAAACAACCTTAGGAGTAAAATAGTATCATTTAGGTCCATTTTTATTAGATTAGGAAATTTCTTATTATTTTATTCAAAGAAGAGTTAAAAGAGATAAAATCAACATTAATTTACTAAAACATTTTTAATATAGGTTTATGAATACGATAAATTCTATTGTAAATATAAATTATAAAGCTAAAAATATTTCCTACATAATGGTATTTTATTTATAATTTTTAGACATTAAATAATTTAATTTATTTATGACACAATGGTGATGGAGTAATTACCTAATTAATGAAATATTAAAATAATTGATATTATAAATATCCAAATAAATGTAATTTGAGACTTTTTATGAATTCCACTAACTTTATAGGTTAATATGACATATTAGGATTGATTATATAATTTTTTTTCTAGGTAATATAGCTGTTATAAATTTATCGAAAACAAAATACTCAAGAGTGTCAAAATTGACATAAAAGAGTTTTTAAAACGAATATTATATTATTAATTTATTTTCAATTTCTAAAATCTAAGGATCGGCCAAGAGACTTATATCATGATAGGCGTATCCGTAAAGGACCACTTGTGGGTCTCTTGGATGTATATAGTATGTTTATTAACCATATAATATAAAAATAAAAAGAGAAATTGTAAAAGTGAAACTAATTAACTAAGAGTTAATACTTACAGATAAGGTTAATATAATATCCCAAACCTGTCTAAATTCTATTTGATGAGTGGTATTAAACCCATACCTACCTTAACCATTAAATAATATACTTTGGAGCCCTTTTAATACGAATATAAATTTATTATATAATACTATTTTTTCTTTTTCCAAATGTGCCCCTCACCCCTCTTATAAAAGGGAACTCCCCCTTCTCACTAATTCACACATTCCAAGCCTTTTGGCTCGGCCATACACTACCCAAATACTCTCTCAACATCCCTCAATACAACCTATAGGCCTTATTTGGATCAGAAAGCCAACCTAAGGACCCCTTTTGATCAAATCAATAGGAAGAACCCGAAGAAGAGGTAATGTTTTCACCACCCTATTTCAAGTTCCTTTCTTTTTCAACTTCTTCTTTATTTGTTATTTATATTCTAAAATAATAACTCCAGTATCTTCTATACACCATGATTTTATTATAAATATGGTACAACCATATTCATTATTATATCCATCCTCTGAATGGCATGTCACCATACGTGCGTACATAAGACTTACCATCTCCACGTCTTGGTGTAATTGTCATTCAATAAATTATTTTTAGGATGGGTATAATAATGATGTGTAATTCATGTAAATAATAATTCTAACATTATAATTATTCTGTCTATATGATATACCATCCAATTATATATTATTTTAACATCAAAATAATGATATTTTCGCTCGTACATACGTACGGACTACCGTCTCCAAGAACGCGATGAGATTCATTCTCCAACGTATCCATTCAAGTATAATTCTCATTTGATGTTTAAAAATAAGGTTTAAGGACTTGATATAATTATGGATATGAATAAGATACAACCTATCCATAACAAACATGTCTTACATAACAAAGAATATAAAGGAAAACGAGTAAGTTAACAACCGAAATGGAGATAATACTAAGATATTATTAACAAATCAATGTTAAAAGATCATATATGATATCATATTAATGTAAATTAATCTTATATAATTCAATAAAAATTATTTCACAATTATATAGGAGGTTAACCTACTGTCGACCAAGGAAAAAGTACAAAGTAAGGGGTTTCATATCTCACTTTTAATTCCGTGAGAATTCCATTTTTCACCACTTATTAATTACATGTGGTGTGTGTACTGCCCATGTTTGTAGTCATTGTGTAATATACATTAATTAATTTATATTTACATAATTATTGTATGATCCTTAATTCATGGGTCTTTGTTTTACATTTTACCAAAACAATAAGGGAATTTGAAATTTCAATTTCCACTCATTCGGCTTTACGCATACTTCATTGATTATTTTACTCCATGATTATGTTAATAATCACTAATCATTTTATTATGTCATATATTCCACTCCACATTCCGTGGATATAATTTTGATACACATAATCACTCTATTGATAAATTATTAGGTCATCGGTATGAACTTTATAAGAGTAATTTTTACTCAATCTCGATTTATTGAGTTAAACATCCAATTCATTGGTGTTGTTTTTACAAAAATATATCTAAATGTCATCTGATTGATTTACAATAAATATCGAATCATATTTAGTGTATTTATATTTTTCACATATAATAATGTTGTTTATTTATCCATAACCTAAGGATATGGTCTTTATAAGAAAATTCATCTCAATTTACATTCCATTGAGACTTATTTGTTGTTATACACCAAATCACTTTTATATGGTGTATATAATGTACATTGACATAGTATATCATGAATCCCTTTATGCTCATGATATTACAATGTTTTGATTACCTCAATTATTTTTATTCAACTGTCTCTCTTTTGGTCAGAAACTCTAAATAAATACAATTTTTAAATGTTTTAAAGAATTATTCTTCTAAATCTTTATCATTAATGTCCATGTTTTAAAAATGGTTTTAAGGATTTATTTATATCGACATTAAAGTTTTAAAATTAAAACTCCTTTTAATAGTTTCAATGTTGTATGGGAAACATTGACTCTAAAATCTATTTTAAATGGAATCTTGACAAATAGTGTGACTTTTAAATGATTTCAAGAAAACATGGGATATTTCAAACTAATTGTTTTGATGATTATTTTCATCTATGTCAAAATCCTTCATCATTATCGATTGAGGTTAATATGATACAATACAATCTTCCATATTGTATCTAATTAGTTATGTTTGACTGTGGATGTGCTATTTTTATACCATTCATGGTTTGTGGATAAAGTATTTACATTTCGTATGATATTTTTAATATGAATGTTTATGTTATGGTTAAAACTTTTCATATGAGGAAGTCATTGGACATAGTAAGTGACGGGTGGAGTCCGCTATAGCTCCTTGATGAATCGGTAGGTCTCATGAGACAAAATAGTGTCTTGGAACGAGGCCTTGAGAAAATCTTATTTGTAGTCTTGGTATGAGGCCATGGCTACGGGGTAATGAAAGTCTGGAATTATGCATTCCGTCATTATGAATGTGGTTATTAATATTTTCATGTGACTATTTGACTAGTAGAATATCCATGTGAATTTGTAAATTGAATTATTTCATTTTATCCTTGCCATATTAGGCTGATGTCCAAGTTTGAAATTTATTTGTTTTAGTTACACATTGACATACATTTTTATGTTTATTTATGAAATTTTCCGATATATTGTATTCTATACTGAGCATCTCAGCTCACCCCTTTCAATGTTTTATTTTTCCCAGGATGTGAAAAATTATTTTATGAATGACCTGCAGGGATAGTATTAGGAGATATGAAGACAATATGTTGTTGTAGTTTTTCACTTATTTATGTAGTGTAAAATTTATGAATATTTATATTGTTTCCAAGGCTACTAAACTAATCGGTCTTTGGAGACATGATCATTCTTCTGATCATGACAATGTTATGTAATAATGCACCGACTCTGGGTATCTAGGGTTAGTTCATTACAGTTTGTATCAGAGGAAGATTAGTACAAACCTTGGAAGCTATATTTAGATAAACTATGATTAGAGAACGTAATCCTAAGATGAACATTGAGGATTAGTATAGAAGAACATTCTAGAATTTTGGTATTGTAGAGATTTTAAGAGTTTTCCGAGCAATACATCCCTATCTGGATACGAGCAGGTAGAGGCGGCTCTGGGACAAATGTACCTAGGGGTAAAACCTGAAAGCACCGCTTTGAGATAGACTCGAACGAGAACTGGTGCACGACAACGGGCATTGCTGCAATCTTGGTTACGACACTCCCGGGGGTTATTCTTAGGATAATTGACATTTTCTTTACAAACCGATTTGAATTATTATACATATAAGATGAGAGTAAATTACCTTGGTTAATCTTAATGTGTTTCGAATTCAGAATATTCTGACATGTTAATCTCTAAATGATTTTATGACTATTGTTACTCACACTATGCTTTCTGGTTTTAGTCAATGGTTGGATTCCAATGAAGTCATAGTTACTGTGAGAATGATGTACAAGGTGGGAACGATGGTGTAAATGAGCAACAAATTGGAATTTTGATAGGCGTAAAAGATATCCTCTTTATGAAAAACCAATTTTCAAAAAATATGATCAACAATATTTATATTAACCAATTCCTAGACTCAACAAAGAAGAGAAAGGTGATGAATGATAAGAGCTCTAGCTGTGGAGACCATGGAGAAAGGAATCCTCAAATTTCTATCATGTAGGAAATGTGAAAGGAGACACCTAGGAAAGTGTCCCAATGGGACAAAGAAATTCTTTATGTGCAGGAAGGAAGGACATAAAGTGAAGAATTACCGAAGAAAAATGAAGAGTATTATGGAAGAAGTTAAAAATGGTCCCAAGAATCCATTTATAGTCATTTGCCGTAAATGTAGGGGACCTGGCCATTACCCGAGTGAATGCCCTATTCTATAGGATATTTTCTTGGTCAAAGAAGAAGCTATGTGGAAATAAATGGTTGGAGAAATGTTAAAAAAGTATTAGTGCTCCTTGTTGATGGGTTTACATTGGAATAATTTTCTCTTATATTTTTAACCCTACAATTTTCCATGTGATAATGATTTTTGAAAAAGAATTATCTTTTCTCTTGTGGATATAGTTATAAATAACCATTTGGTTTTTATATGATTTTTGGGTTTGAGGCAATTATATGTTATTATAATTTGGGATGAAAATTCAAGGTATGAGATAAGATTTTTGGTTAAATTATTTTATGGTTATTTTGAGGAATTTATCTCATTTTGGTAATGTTATAAAATATAGTTTTTGAAAAAGGACGACACGTAGACCGTGTGACAACCCATCGAGTCGGACAAATCTATGGGAATCAAACCCACAACCAATGTGCGATTGGGATTTATCACCTAGTACTGGACTACGTGAAGACCCTAGTTAGTATGACTATTATTTTTAGTTAAATGATTTGATTGATCAATAATAATTTTATTTGGTATCTTATGTCTTATCAAATGAATACCCTTAGTGTAGGAAAATGATTTGTTAATTAAGTGATAAATGTTATTTTGGAAGTTGTTCACATTGTTGTGAACACTATATGCCCCAGGAAAATATAATAGTATGGAATTTAGTTGAGGAGTAATGGTGGATTTTTATCTATGTTTTTATTGTGGATTTATAGTGATTTGGTTTGTTTATGGAAACGATTAGGTTAATTACATTTAATTATGTGAATTTAAGAGTAATTAATGTTATTTGGAGATACAATTTAACGTGGAAGACTACATTCTTATAATTTTTGGGTTTCAATATTAGTTTGGATTATATTGACGGATTTTAAGGACAATTGATTATTTAATGGTATTTATTTTACTTTGGTGTATTGATGGTTTAAATTTAGAAATTAAGATTAGTGTTTTTTTCTCTAATAGAATATCCATTTGGGGGATCATCAGATATTATACTAACCATTTTGGTTTTGATTAATCTCTAATGAAAAGGTTAATATATTGTTTATCCTACGTGGATCATGTATTTCTATAGAAGTTTATTCTATCACTTCCATTGTGACCAAGTCTTCTTGAATACTCATTGTTAAAAAAATGAGTTAGTGGTAAAAATTTATTAAATAATGAAACTCTACTTAAAAAGTAAGTATATATATTTATGTTCCTAGTCAATATCATAATTGAATTCCTCATCCTTATTTAATGTAACCTAAAACAAAAAATGTTGTCCGGTTACTTTTCCTATTGGGAGACTAATGACCGTTCGTCCCAAAACAAGTTTGTGATTTTATTATTGTTAACTTTCTCTTGATCATGTTTTCTATCCCTCTCCATCAGAACATGACACTTAGTTTATCGTCTATATGCATGTTTTCCTACATTGAATCCTAGTATGAGTCATATTGGATGACCATTATACCTCTCTTCCTTTCTTTTAAAGTGATATTTTCATTGACTCTTTTTCCGATGTGGGATGTTCCATTATATTATCAAGCCCACTTTTTTAAAAAACATGGGAGGACACAATTTATTGGAGGGTAGAATGTAACACCCCAATCTTCCATGGTACGTTTCCCTTTGAATAATGCAATGGAGTGCATTGTACGCAACTTCGAGATTCTAACACACCACAACAAATCAAACAAGTCGTTATGAATAGTAATACCTACTTTGTGAAATTTTATAAAATTTATCTTTTGAAATGGACTTCATTTTTAGATTAGTAATATCTAAATTAGCTTAGGGTGAAATTTTGGTACTTTTCGGATAACTTTCATATTTTGATGAATAGTGAGAATTACTAAATTTTAATTAAAAAAAACTTTTTAATCAAAATAATTAACAGTGAT
Source organism: Viscum album (assembly GCA_963277665.1). Taxonomy (NCBI): domain Eukaryota; kingdom Viridiplantae; phylum Streptophyta; class Magnoliopsida; order Santalales; family Viscaceae; genus Viscum; species Viscum album. The sequence goes on along the minus strand of OY728141.1, from coordinate 1,016,136,683 downwards.
AAATTATTAATTTGAGTGGTTTAAAATTATATTTAGAATAGATTTTTACAATTTAATATAATGTTGGTCATTGGATGTAATTTCACATTTAAACCAGACATAAACAAGTGTCAATATTTTGATAGTTATTATCTCTTAAAAACACACTATTTATTTTGATGACAGAAATTAATTTTTAAATTAATTAATGAAACTGACATGTTTTGAATTTTGTAAAATAGAAATCATTTTTTAATTCATAATATCAAATATATATTAGGCCCAATTTTTAGTATTTTTTTGGAAACATTCTTTTTTTGATGAATAGTGAAACCACTAAGTGGTAGTTAAAACTGAATTTTTAATAAATCATAATTTTACCGCTTCTGTGAGTGGAATTTCAAAAATCCAAGAGACATGGTTAATATCAAGGAGTAAAATGTGGTTCAATGAGATGAAAATAATTTTTGCTGAATAGTAACTTTTTACTTTTATTTACCCTGGTTAAAAGTAAATACGGTAATTAAGGGTAAAAATGATATTAATATTATCTTAACAGATGTCGTAATTCGATTTGACAAGTTTATCTCGACCAAAAACAACCTTAGGAGTAAAATATTATCATTCAGGTCCACTTTTATTAGATTAGGACATTTATTATTATTTAATTCAAAGAAAAGTCAAAAGAGTTAAAATCAATGTTTATTTACTAAAACATTTTTAATATGGGGATATACATAATTTAAATTAAATTGTAAATATTCATTAGAAATATAAAAGGATTTCCTAAATAATGGTATTTTATTTATAATTTTTAGACCTTATATAATTTAATTTATTTATGACACAATGGTGATGCAGTAATTACCTAATTAATGAAATATTGAAATAATTGATATTATAAATATCAAAATAAATGTAATTTGACGCTTTTTATAAATTACACTAATTTTATTGGTTAATATGACATATTAGGATTGATTATATAAATTGTTTTCGAAGTAATAATGCTGTTATGAATTTATCAAAAACAAAATACTCAATAGTGTCAAAATTGACATAAAAGAGTTTTTAAAACAAATATTATATTATTAAATTATATTCAATTCCTAAAAATCTATGTTTCGGCCAAGTGACTTATATAATGATAGGTGTATCATTAATGGATCACTTTGGGGTCACTTGGATGTATATAGTATGTTTATTAACCATATTATATAAAAATACAAAGAGACATTGTAAAAGGGAAACTAATTAACTAAGAGTTAATACTTAAAGATAAAGTTAATATAATAACCCAAACCTGTCTAAATTAAATTGGTTGAGTGGTTATCTCCCCATCCCCACCGTAACCTTTAAATAATCTACTTTTGATCAATTAGAAAACGAATACGAATTTATTATAAAATAATATTTTTAGCTTTTCCAAAGGTGCCCCTCACCCCTCTTATAAAACGGCACTCCCCCTTCTCACTAATTCACACATTCAAATCCTTTCGGCACGGCCAAACCCTACCCAAATACTCTCTAAACATCTCTCAATATAACCTATATTCATTAGTTGGATCATAAATCCAATCTAAGGAGCCCTTTTGATCAAATCAAAATGAAGAACCTGAAGAAGAGGTAATGTTTTCACCACCCATTTTCAAGTTCCTTTCGTCATCAACATCATCGTTCTTTGTTATTTATATTCTAAAATAAAAAATCCTGTATCTTATATATACTGTGATGTTATTATAAATATTTTACAACCATATTCAGTATTATATCCATCCATTGAATGGCATGTCACCATAGGTGCGTACGTACGACTTACTGTCTCCACATCGTGGTGTAATTGTTATTCAATAAATTATTATTTGTATGGGTATAATAATGATGAGTAAATCCTGTAAATAATAAATATAACATGAAAATTATTTTTTCTATATGATATAAAATCCAATTATATTTTATTTTAACATCAAAATAATGATATTGTTGCTCGTGCGTACATACGGACTACCGTCTCCATGAACGCGATGAGATTCATTCTCCATTGTATCCATTCAAGTATAATTCTCTTTTGATGATTAAAAATAATGTTTAAGGACTTGATATAATTATGAATATGAATAAGATACAACCTATCCATAATAAACACGGATTACATAACAAATAATATAATGGAAAACAAGTAAGTTAACACCCGAAATGACGATAATACTAAGATATTATTAAAAAATCAATGATAAAAGATCATATATGATATCATATTAATGTAAATGATTATTCTATAATTCATTGAAAATTATTCCACCATTATACAGGAGGTTATCCTACCACCGACCAAGGGAAAAGTACAATGTAAGGGGTTTCTTATCTCACTTTTAATTCCGTGAAAATTCCATTATTCACCAATTATTTATTAAATGTGGTGTGTGTACTACCCATGTTTGTATTCATTGTATAATATAATTTAATTCATGTATATTTACATCATAATTGTATGATCCTTCTTTCATGGGTGTATGTTTTTTATGTTACAAAAACAATAAGGGAATTTGAAATTTCAATTTCCACTCATTCAGCTTTACGCATACTTCATTGGTTATTTTACTCCAAGATTATGTGTAGAATCACTGGTCAATTTATTATTTCATAGATTCCACTCCCCTTTCTATGGATATTCTTTTTATACACATAATCACTCCATTGATAAATTATCAGGTCATCGGTATGAACTTGATAAGAGTAATTTTTACTCAATCTCGATTTGTTGAGTTAATCATCCAATTCATTGGTGTTGTTTTTACAAGAATATCTGTGAATGTAATCTGATTGATTTACACTAAATATACAATCATTTTGAGTGAATTTATATATGTCACACATAATTATGTCGTTGATTTATCTTTAACATAATTATATGGTCTTTATAAGAGAATTCATCTCAATTTTCATTCCATTGAGACTTGTTCGTTGTTATACACAAAATCACTTTTATATGGTGTATATAATGTACTTTGACATAGTATATCATGAATACCTTTATTCTCATGATATTAGAATTTTTTGACTACCTCAATTATTTGTATTCAAGTGTATCTCTTTTTGTTAGAAACTCTAACTAAAATACCATTTTTAAATGTTTTAAAGACTTATTCTTCTAAATCTTTATCATTAATGTCCATGTTTTAAAAATGGTTTTAATGATACATTTATATGGACATTAAAGTTTTAAAATTAAAACACCTTTTAAAAGTTTCAAAGTGGTATGGGACACTTTGATTCTAAAATCTATTTTAAATGGATTCTTGACTAATAGTGTGACTTTTAAATGATTTCAAGAAAAAGGGGGATATTTCACTCTAATTGTTTTGATGATTAATTTCATCTATGTCAATATCCTTCATCATTCTCGATTGAGTTTAATATGATACAATACAAGTATCCATATTGTATCGAATGAGTTATGGTTGACTGTGGATGTGCTATTTTTATACCATTCATGGTTTGTGGATAATGTATTGACATTTCGTATGCTAGTATTAATACGAATGTTTATGTTTTGTATAAAACTTTTCATATGAGGAATTCATTGGACTTAGTATGTGACAGGTGGAGCCCGCTATAGCTCCTCGATGCATCAGTTGGTCTCATGAGACAAACTAGTGTCTTGGCCCGAGGCCTTGACAAAATCTTTTTTGTAGCCTTGGCACGAGGTCTTGGCTACGTGGTTATGATATTCTGGCATTATGCATTCCATCATTATGAAATTTTTTATTAATGTTTTCATGTGATTATTCGACTAGTAGAATATCCATGTGAATAAGTATATGACATTATTTCATTTTATCCTTTCCATATTATGTTGAAGTTCAAGTTTAAAAGGATTTTGTTTTAGTTATACATTGCCTTAAAGTTTTATGTTTATTTATGAAAGATTCCGCAATATTGTTTTCCTTACTGAGCATCTGAGCTCACCCCTTTCAATGTTTTATTTTTCCCAGGATGTGAAAAAGTATTTTATGAAGGACCTACAGGGATAGTTTGAGGGGATATGAAGATAATATGTTGTTGTAGTTTTTTACTTATTGATGTAATGTAAACTTTATGAATATATCTAGTGTTTCCAAGGCTACAAAACTAATCAGTCTTTCGTGACATGATCTTTTATATGATCATACCAATGTTATGTAATAATGCACCGACTCTGGGTATCTAGGTTCGGGGCATTACACCACCAGTATGACAATGCATGTCACAGTACGTCTTGGTGACTCCGGGATGCACTGGAAAATATGAAGCATGAAACTCCTACATAAGCTCCTACCTTATATCGCATGGAACCCGCACACATCCATGGAAACACAGAACCTCATTATAACATATCATCCATCAAGTAGGAGGGGCCTCACCTACAATAGATTCTTATAGAACTAGGACATTAGAATATGATAGATACCTTATCCTATCTCTATTAAGCAGGGTCTAGGTCAATGCTAAAGATGAAAGGAAAGTATTTCCCAAATTTTCATTCACCTCCAAATGCTTCATAGATAACAAATCCATAAGCATCAACTCACCATTGTCCTCCTGCACTGTCTTTATATGATTCCTCCTACTCATTGCAATAGCCATCGCATTACCCTTCTTGGGCGTATAGGCAATCTCACAGTCAAATTACTGAAGGTATTCCACCATCATTTGTTATCATGGATTCAAATTATTCGATTAAAATTTTATTTAAGAATTTTTTGGTTTGGGCACACTAAAAAATTCTCCCCCAATAAATAATTTCTCCAACATGGCAATTCCTGAACTGCTCTAGCTAACTCGAGATCATACATCTGGTTATTCCTCTCATGTGGCCTCATCTACCAATACATGTGCACAAAAACTCTATCCCATGCATAAGCACTACTCGCAACCCAATACTTGATGCATCACCGTACATAGATTAAATATTTCACATCTCTGAAGATACATGTATCAGTGTTTAATTAAAATGCCCACCCAGCTCCTGAGAGGCTGTGTGATAAAGTTTGACATTAAAAAAAATCATAGTATTCTTAATCAGGAGAGTCAATGGCGCTTCCAAGAATGATAAGTCTGGTATAAAATGATTGTAGTAAATAGCTATCCCCAATAAACTCCATACCTAAAAAACAGTTCTTCAGATGCACCACCTTTTTATTAAAAGAACCATAGAACCCCATGAAAATGTTATTGGTCAGATAAAACCTTTAGATTCAGGATCATCTAAAAACCACTTGATCCCTTTAAACTCTATCATATCCACTCTATATGGATGGATGGATAATGGTGTAGCTCTCAGCACAAGCTCAATAATAAACTCCACCTCTATGACTGGAGGTAAGCATAAAAATTCATATTGGAAAACATCCATAAAAGTATCAACTACTGGGAAGAAATCCATTTTACATGTTCCCCGGTCATCCAAATATAAACTCGTAATCTGGTATATCATCCCACCAAGTTCATAGTTCTCGGGTCTAGATCAACCCATGAAGACATCCCATTCACCATTATGTAGAAACTCTCTGCCCTCAGGTGACATGCAACTCACCATATGATGATAAATATCACCAAATGATCAAAAAGTAACCAACTAGTGCATTCTGAGAATGACATCAATGCCTGTCATCAGTTAGACATGAATTTTCCAAATATTGTGACACACACCAATATTAAGGGGGAACTTCATGAAATGATGCACACATACCATTATAATAAATAATTGAGTGTTTTCAATCATAATATTATATTTAGTATAAACACTGAGCCCAAGTCATTCCAAAATGGCCACATATATAAAACTATGCATAGAACCTGTATCAAAAAGTGTAAAAGATAAAATAGAGGAAACTAGAATATTACCTATGATAGTAGAAGGTTTGAGATCCCACTCATTTTGGGTCAGTTTCACTAAAAAATTATGATATGTATTGTGACCCTGTGAAAGAGCTTGTCTACCCTATGAAGACATGACCCACTGTCACTGAGATGCTGGGATCTTCCTACCATGACCATGATAACCACCTCTTCCTAAATAACCTATCATACTCTAGTTACCTATCTGAGGAGAAATTACCACCCCCTCTCTTGAATGTGGAGTCAGTGAAAAACCACTCTCACTAGCCACTGGTAGAAATGTCGTACAGAAGCACTATAAATATCCCTTCCTACCATAATATTAGAACTCAACAGGTTCGTTCAGGAACTGAGGCCTCATATACCATAGCCTATCACACTAATATCACTTCACATGATTACATGAAAAAAGTTTCTAACTTCTACTGTCACCGCAAGTGAACTCTAGATGACACTTATTCTTGCAAGTTGAGAGAGTACTATAAATCGGTGTCGAGCCATGCAGGCTCGCACCCCCAGCTTCCCACAGATTTTTCATGTTGATAAACACCTGATTCATGATAGCAGTGACTATAGGAAACCTAGAGATATCAGCCTTTGATCAGATGTTGAACATGATATCGTCCTCAAATCGTCTAGATTTCACACCCATCAGAATTGGTGTGAAACATTAAAGCTCAATAATCTGGGATGAATATTCCACAACTGACAATGTACCCTACTCTAGTTGCATCAACTTCTATGTTCAGTTATCCCTCAGCGTCTCGTGAAAATAATAATCATAGAAGGATGCCTGAAATTCTTCACATGTCATGTCTCGATGAAGCCCTGTCTGGGTGATAAAACCCCACCATATCTAGGCACAATAACGTATAATTTCTGTTGAGAGATTGACCATTCTCTCAAGAGGAATCACAATATTCTCAAATATTGTAACCATTGGTTCTAGCCATTATTCTGAATATTGTGTATTCCATCCCCTGAAAATGTAGGCGACTGCTACTGCTGGAATATATGTGTCATCTCTTCCAAAGATTTGACTGCTTGTGGTACTCCCCGAGAGGTCTCCATGAACATCACAAAGCCTTCACAAAACAATTCATCAACACCTGAATTCAATATAAAATATGGTTCCATGACTGGTATTTCAATAGGATTAATTGGTAACCCATTTCCTACAACCTCTAGGGTGTGATCATCATCATGATCCTGGCATTCAGGTCTACACGGGTTCTGCCTAGGTAGGATACACATTGTGTACCAAATGTTTACATCTTGTTCTGATAAAAACCTTGCAGCCCTTGTTTCATATCACACCTCCTATTACACAGTCAGATTCTACTCGGCATGTATACAAATCACACTATGTGTACTCAAGAAAATTTGTTCTTCTCCAAACTGGATGAACACATGGCGTGTGTTCCTTGAACCACACATCATGTTGTCTTTTTTTCTTCTAGAAAATAATCCCTAGAAACATCCCTAGAACCCCTGTTTTTGCAAAATAAAGCCACAGTATTACAGATTTTGATCCTTGATGGCCCATACTCCCACATGAATCCATGATGGCCAACCATTCATAACATAACATATAAATTTTCAATACAAAATGTTGAATCATGATCCGCCAAATTCAGGTCCAATATGGCTCAAACACCTCATGAACCAAACATTTCCATCCATTAAATCCACAAAATAAAACATACCAATACACCTACAAAATAAAATCCATATCTATCTTAGCACTATCACAACAACATGCATCTCTAGAAAGACATCTATAACCACATCATGAAATTAGTAATTCTCACTAAATCACCTAGAATGTTTGCATGGCACGTGATTTCTAACAAGAGTCTATATGATGCATGAGATGGTATACCATCATCTCATAAGGTTTCAACCAAATGGAACCACAATAACATCAATATTAATGTCAAAAAACATGTGTGTCACCCAATGGTGAAATCAAATCATCTATAATAGATCAAAATCTAAAAGCACAATTTAATTCGATGAAATTTTTATTTTCCATGTACATGGGGTAGCTAATACAAGGCATATCTAATTACTAAATTATATATACTTTATATCATAAAAAATAGTAAGGAAAACCTAAAAAAAACATCTCTGATACCACTTTGTAATGTTCCATATCTGGAATCCATTCAAGAGGTTCCCCTTACCTGGTTGGTCACATGGCCTCAAGCACATTTCCCATAATGCTAGAGGCTACTGACTAGTAGGGAGGGCCTAGGTAGTGATTGTGGGGAAACTATTCCATCATTGGAAGTGTATAATATAGTAGAACAAATAATAACAATAGAGGAAGTTGTAAAAAAAATTCAACTATGTAACCAATGGTAAACTGAAAGATAAAGATAACCATGAGACGTATAATTTTAAAATGAAACATCATGTGAAATTTTCTATGAAGATAGTGAAAACAAGATGCACTAAACTCTTGTAAAACACAATTCCAATGTACAGTAACTCAAAAAAAATCTCAGTAGAATCATAAGCCTTGGCTGGGTCCCATGTTCTCTTGATCCTAAGAAGAAATCAATTACCTATAAAAGGGACCATTCACTTATCGATACTTGAAGAAATATAGTCTATTTAATCCCAAAAACATGACTCAAATTGGGTGTGAGGAATAAATCATAGTAGGAAACCACATAAACAATTTTCCAATCCATCAGTGAGTATATGCAGAAGTAGTGTACTATAGTGAAATGCAGTGAACTAGGAGGCACTAAAATGTAAAAAATCCTACATTTACCTGAAATTATTTATAAAGATGAATATGTCTATTATAATTTCTATTACCTATGATATTTATGGATCAGAAATATTCATAAGCCCCACATTCCCCACAACAATGTAAGAATAATAGAAGTCTTAGAAAAACTTCTAAATAAGTAAGTGAATACTAAATGAAAGAACATGATTTGGCTTGGTATACGTGTCACTATTCATTTCATTACAGTATTTTAATTATAACCTGAGTTCATTCTTGATATTCCTATGTTGGAATTCAAGTATCACTTTATGTGCAATTCTACCTACATCCTGCGTGTCTATTCTCAATGGTCCTCCATGGTAGCCATGAGTATCACTCTAAATGTTAGTACAAGTTCATGTGAGTCCATAATGAGGTGTCCTATGAGGGACCACCATGTGTCGCTCTAGGTGTAGTATATGATCCTGTGTATTTAGTTCTCCCTTAGAGGTCCTACTAGGGATCCCATGTGTCACTAATGCCATATAACTCATGAGCATATCGAGTCTATAAATTTCATTCAATGATGAACCCATTTGTCACACAAGGTTCAAGGTAAAATAGTCATGTTATTATATTCATGTTGTTCTAAAATAAACACATGTATCACCCAATTCTATTAACTATTTAATCATTAAAACTCACTAAAACATTCCATCCAACTTAAATAAGTAAAACCACTTCATGGGCAAAGGGGAAAACAAAATGCCTAATCTACAATAAAAAAATTACAATTCTAACTGATTTACAATTCTATATAATAACATCATTAATCCTAAACTACCCTACAACATACACAATGGAATTATTATAAACATACTAGGCTGAAATGTATAAACATTAATTATCTGAGGAAAATGCACCCACGAGGTGGCCCTTAATAGTGATACCAATCCAAACATGATTTAATTAAGTAAATTAATTACTAGAATAGTTCTAGGTAATATTAAAAATCAATTTAAAGTCATGGATACACCCTAAACATGGGTTTAAAGAAAAACAATACATATAAACATCTCGACAATTAACGATAGGCACAAGACAACCAAGCTCGTCATAGTATAACGCTCCTCATCCAGCCTTGACATCCAATTCAAGCTAGAACAATGTAGATCATGAGGATTAAAATGGATATGATGGTTTTTGAGTCATCTTAAAAATGATTAAATGGGAAAATAAATTAATCCTGATGTTGCTTTTTTATCCACCCGATGACCCCTTTGGCCAAATGGCAGAATGACGAGGCTACAACACATTTTTTTACAAAAAAACAAAAAATACATGGCGTGTAAATTCATATACATGGAATTTATATAATTTATCTATTCATATGGTGTATATTTCTGATTAATTACATTCCTGGACCTACTGGAATGACTACACGGGGTGTACTATGAGATAAAGGGCATGAAGTTGTTTTTTCTCTCTTTCTCTCTGACATGTGCACACACTATGTATTTGATTCATAGAGGACCATACTACACTGCATGTTTAGAGGATTACATGTTGTGTAATCCCTGATTCCATTATTTTCCCATATTTCCCTTGTTCTCTTGAAAATATCTCAATTGAAAAAGGAAAAGAAGAAATTGTACCTCAAAGAAAGAACCGGGTTCTTACAAATTCCATGTGTGTTCTCTCCCCCACATAAAAGAGGAAGCACATTCCTTAACATCATTAAACCGTATTGATCCTTCTATCCCAACCATACCAAGATGTATTATTTAAAATAATATTTTTCCATATTCTATTTTTTTTACCCTAAAGACTAACCATAGGTTCCTTATGGATCAATCTAAATAAGTATCCTACAGAAGAGGTAATTTTCTTACCCAACATCTTTCAATTTATTTCATTATTAAACTCCCCCAAATATATGTAATTTATCAAAATAAATAAATTAAATATAATAAATATTCAAAATAGTTATTATCATTATGAAATCAGGTTTTAACAAACTCTTTCCTATCAAATGGTATGTCAATGAATCACTCATGCATACGTACAGCTTAATGTCTCCACATGCTAATTCTATTCATTTTCATCATAAACATTTATATATGGTTACTATAAAGTGTATAATGTTTATATATGATATATATAGTAAAATAGTTTTTTTTCTTGTGAATTATTATTTACCTTTCTCTTTTTCTATTAGTCGAAATGTGAAAACAATGTTAATGAATTTATATATCCCACCATCTCTTAGAATAATACAATTAATTTTCAATCTATATATTGTTTGGATTACTCTAAATTAATATATAATACAAATATATTATATTTAAATCATTATTATTACACTTTATATTATAAAAGTATGATCAAAATAAAAGGACCAAATCTACAGAACCAAAATATATGTGAAAAATGAAGCAATTATTCCCAGAATAATAATTTTAAAAAATAATTTTAAAAAAATTGGTAGTAAAGGAGTATATTTAAGTCATATATTATATTATTTATAAATTAGTATTGTTTTAAAAAACTTTTATAATATATATATATTATCCCTTATTTTTTGATATATATAGTGTAATTTGGAACTGAGTTAAGGGATTTCATCTCAATTTACTTTCATTGAGGAATATTTTTTTTGTTATCCACCTAATTTAATTTATATTGTGCATATATATATCCTTGTTTATATATTATACTATCAATAATTCGAAATTTATGTTATTGTAAGTTTAAATTTTAATAATTTCATCTAAGGGGATTTGAATTTAATGTTACCAAGAGGTAACATGTTTATAAACTCAATTTCCTTTTGTTGTGTTATAACTCTTAATAATTGACACTATTATTCTATGAATATGTCTGAAATGATCCTTATATTATTTATTATATATTTATACTTGTTTTTATATTTTTATATTTTTTATTTATAATAATTCCATTAATAAATTCTCAACTCAATGGTATGATCTTTAAAATGGTTATTCTTATCAAGTTCACTATCCATGAGACATATACTTATGATATGCACCTATATTGTTTTATGATATTAATTGACTTTTCTTTTGACATGAAATATAATTAATATACTTATGTTCATGATATTTGGTGTTTTATTTTATGGTATTATATCATGGGGATTGTGATTGAAAATTTATCAATATAGAAAATGATTTATGTTATAATCTCTTTTATTTTCAATATTTTTTATATTAAAGGTTAATTTTGGGTAAATCATATTATATTATTTTATTAAACCATGTATCATTATTTTTCCTCTATTTATAAATGTTTTTCTCAATTTGGATTTCATTTTTCCCAATTATTGAATAAATAATTGGCAATAATGTTTTTTGTAGGTTACACTAATCATGTATCATCTTTTGAATCATGAATCACTAAATTTTGTATACATGTTTTATAAAAAAACTCAAAAAAAAATATTTTATAAAAATAAAATATTTACTAAAATCATTTAGCCTGATATTTTCCCTTTTATAAAGGTTTTACAAATAAATTTTTTAAAGTTTCCCAAATGGGAACTTTTGAATCTCAATACAAAATGTTTCAAAATAATTTTTTTTCAATGTTTTATAAATTAATGTATTTTTTCACCAACATATCTTTTGTTTTATTTGGACATTACATTTTAAAATTAAAATTTCTTAATCAACAATAATGATTTGCCCATTTTTTAGGGAATTTTTATCTTTTAAAGTTTCTTTCTAAAGTGGAAATATTTTTTTCCTCAAGAATGTATTTAATGATATTTCAATGGTATGTTAATTCAACAATATGAACAACCATTCATGTTACATTTTCACGAGTATATATATCTGTTATTGATATCATCTATAATCTTTACCTAGTGGGATTATGATAGATTTTTTTTGTGGAAATATTAACATTTCTTAGGATATTTTTTCAATATGAATGTTAATATTGATTATGTATTAAATTATTATTCTCGACTTTCATATGATTAATTTATTGGACATAATAAGTCGTGAAGGGGGGAATTATATCCCATTATTTTATGGAAATGTATCATGAGAAAAACTAGATTGGTTATTTTAATGATATCTTACCAATTTATTTTCGATTTAATGGTTAAAGGACTTGATTAAATGTTTTATATTTCTTGTAATGGAGCCTCAACAGTATGTTTCTGTTTTCAATCATTATAAATTACACCATTATGAAATCAATTATTTATTTCCATGAGATTATTTTAATAGTTATTATATGCCTGGATATGTTTAATTCTCAACTGATTCTTTATATATAATTATTGGTTCATCATCTATTTCTTCCATTGTATTCTCTGTACACAATTTATAGATTTAATGTAATTTATTTTTAGTTATTTACATTACAATACTGATAATACATTATTTTCTAAATACAAAATATAATGTATATAATCCTTAACAATAATATATTATCATACTTTATTTCTTCACTTTCCCCATGATACTCCGAAGTCGAAAATGATTCATAGAAAAGGATATTCTAGACTAAATAATAATTTTATCAATTAAAATACCTTTTATATAATTTTCAAATATAATGTGACAATTAAGTATAAATACATTGTACATGGAGTACTAAAACATTTAGTCCATGGGGATGTGATTTCATGTTTCTAATTCCATGTAAAAAAGTAACCATAAAATCTGGGGTACTGGGGTTGGGGTATTTACATGTAGTGGCTAACAAAATTTTCCCATTTTCTAGAAATCATCATGTTTAATATCATGGATATTTTAGTTAGGTGGTATACATATTATGTGGTTTGGATCTACAGGGTACCAGGGACCATTATCTCTTATTGGGATCAATTTTTTGAATCATAGGTCTGAAGTGTAATGTAGCATGGTTTGGGCCCATATTATGCATTGATACATCCTTCCACCCTTAGAAAGATGGGTAGTTGGAGTAGGTCATCCGTATGTAAGAGGATATGTTGTTATCCTACGTCTTCAATGTTCAGGATTCATCAATAAGAAAACTTCCTCTGGTTGAGTTGGAATAAAAAAATATCACTCATAAATTGGAAAGGATCCATTTAATGTACTGAATTTGTAGGCATATAGTTCACTATTATCTAGGATGGAGGTTGGGGAGTCTCCAATTCTTGTTCCTAGTGTAGTTAAGTGAAAACAAGGAGATCCAGTTTCATTAATAGTGAATGAGGGTATATAAATACTATAATAGGTCCAATGTTGACCATCAGTGTAGGCTTCTAGACATTGAGGTTGGAGACAATTTTTTCTTGAGAGTCTCCTATTTATGATGAAGGTAGTGACTTGGGATGGAGAGTAATCTTTCTCCCCTTTTCATTTTTTCATTTTAGGTCTGTTGTCTTGTAAGCATGGTGAAATTTAGTTTCTTACTTCCACCATAGTTGTACATGATCCATGATGTCTTTTATGTGTCCCGACATCTTCAGTATATTCATGATGAATTTTACGTCATTAACTAGTGAGATTTGGATATTAAAGAAGACACTAAATTAGTGTAGTATCAAGTAGATTTCTGTGATTATTGATAAAATGTGTTTTTCATAAGAATTATCCCATTAATTCTGTTTTTTTGTGGAGGCATGGAGGCCTATAGAAGAGTAATTATGATAGAGAGACATATACGTGTTCATTGTATATGGATTTTTTTTTTGAGTTTTTCCTAGTTCAGATTTACTTTGATGATGTGAATGATTAGATCATCATATTTTATGAGATTTTTCTTTTTTTCCCTTGATGTGAAGTGTGTTGAAGCTTACAAAAAGGTAATTAGGGAAAATGATTCCTAATGAAATGAATTATACTATTAAATATTTTAAAATGATGTTTGTGAGTTGGTGATTCCCTTAGAAGATAATATCTTTAAATAGGATAAAAAATTCTTTATCTTTTGTTCTTAGGGATGTGAGGTGTGTTGATTGTGGTAGTTATTATTTTGGTTTTTGTGGAGGATGGGATGGACGTTGCGATTGTTATTTGTTGAAATGTGGAAGAAGTCATCTAGTTCCAGTTGATGTGGTGTAATTCATATATAGAGTTGGTGATGTGGTTACATGTGTTTTTAATATATGTATTGGTTTGATGTGTTTTGTTGATTTCAATGCTAAGGTGTAACTAGAACCCCGATATCTATCTCATAGGGAGTTTTTTCAAACAATATCAATCAATTTGGGTTTCTATTTTACTCTCAAGGATGATAAAAAATTGATAAGTATCTAATTTAATAGTTTTCTGCATTTCTATCCCATTAATTTTACATTTTAGTTTCTCAAAGGTATTTATAGTAGGGTGGAGGTGGGTTTTTAGGAGGTTGAAGCTATAGTGGTGTTGTAAAAGTAAATCATGATGTTAATGTTGGATTTATGTCATGAGTTAATGATTAAGATCATGTGATTCCAATTAAGTCATGGTGCGTATATGGAAGAGGTTTAATGCATGATATGTATTCGTATTATGAAATAAGAATTTTTGATCTGGTTTATTTCCGGCTGAGGTATTATTATTATTACTGGAAACTGAGGTGTTCAAAATTTATACCTCAAGACTATTTCAAGAATTATATTTCATAGACTATATGAAATTATAGAAATAAATATGTTATTGAAAACATGAATATGTTGAGATATATTCTTTTTAAAAAAACAATATTTAATGAATATTCAATATCAACAATTGTTTCTTCTCAAATTATAAAAACCCATATGCTCTCTCAGATGATTTTAAAAACCAATAATTCATGTTTTGATTATTGGGTCCTAATGGATGGACATTTTTTTATTGAATGTGTTTTTCTTCCCCTCCCACATGTTTCCTTGTGATATTTACTCAGGGAATCACTATGGAGTTGTTGTTTTTTTTGTTTGGGGTGTTGTTATGCTATTTTTTGATGATTTCTAAACATTTTTTATGTTATTTCAAGGTTTCCCTTATGTGATTTTGGTTTTTAGGATATTTATAAATCACACTAATTTTCATAGTGAGTTGTGAAATTTCCTTTTAGGTATGACTTCCTCAATATCTCCCAATTTATGTTCTACTTGTATGGATTTCATGTTCTTTCCTACCATTTGAGGGATATTAATAGTCAAATTGATAATGAAAATAAATTATAATAAAAAATTATGGGGAAGGGGGAAATCACAGTTTCTATTTTCCTGATGTTATTTTTTATGACATTATTCATGTTGTTTGTATCACTGAATATCATGGTTGTTGGGATCCATGTTTGTTTATAATTGGATTTTTCTCTGTGACACTAACTATGTTGTTTTGTAAGCACACATGGAATAAATAGCTAATATATATATGGAAAATTAATTGGTTTCTTAGGTAAATTAAGTTTTTCTGATCATACACATGAAAAATAATAATATAAATTGATGAATTCTCTTAAATAAATTTAAAATTTTGAGATGTGTTGTTGTGTGTGTGGAAGTTCTCATTGTGCTTACATGTGTGATTTGGGCTATTGTACAGTGATAATTGTGAGTATTTGGGACATGAAAATATGTGGGGCTATTGTGTGTGAATTGTTGATTATGTTATATGATGGCTGGTTGGCGTGGGTTGTTATTTGAGAAGGTGTGTGGAGGTTGTGGTGTGTGGTTGTTTTGATGCATGGTCCTTATGGTAGTTGTTATTTGTGATGTGTCATGGTTGGGGTATGTTGTGGTTGTGATGTGTTGTGGTTTTCATATATGGTGGTTGAGGGTTGAGGCGGTTTCAATGTTTGATGGATGGGACATATCATTAGTGTGGTGAGATGGCTGGGTTGATGTGGCATTGTGTAATGGCTTGATGTAAGAAGAGGAAGATGTTGGGGTTCAGGGTATTGTTAGCTTCTGCATTTATCCATGTAATTAATTATGATTTTGAAATAAAATAAAATGGGTTATTAAATTAATGTGAATATAATGGTACTAATAAGTGGTAATTGACTTAAATGAACTGAATATATAAATTGGTTTTGTAAAAGTAAATTTAATTGATAATAAGTGAATGTTGGGGGAAATATGTTAAATGTGGAATGTGGTGTAACCTATAATTGAATGCGGGGATATATTTTTTCTGATGTAGTTGTGTGGTGTGTTTCATATAGTTGTTGGAGTCATTTTGATGGTTGATGTATGGGGTAGTGGTATTGATGTGGTGTGTTCTAGTGTAGTTATTGTAAACCCATAGGATATATATTGTGTGATATCCCTATATATATTGTATTTTATGTTATTTATGTATATGTCCCTCCAATTTTGGATAACCATACCAATGCCCAAATTTTTTAGTTCAGATTCTTTCCCTAACATCCAAGATAGTGGTGATATAGATAGGTTTTTATACCCTCTTAATCACTATTATATCCTATTTGATGACACAGGTTGGTGTTAGAGATTAATCAGTGGTGATGGGATTTGATTTTTTGTGGGGTTAATTCATGGTATGAAGGAGAACATGGATGATTTTCTTCAAGTTAATGATATTATATTTCCCAGGTTATATGATGTGATGATATGTATTGGCCCATGTGTATTTGGTTCAGATGTTATATGTTGATGTATGAGGCTAAAAAAAGATTAATGACCATACATTGGTTTGGTAGGTAGGTATACATCTTTAACCTCATCATATATTGATGAATATGATTTTTGATACGTATGGAAAGAATTAGAGAACATAACATTTTTCATTAGCAAAAATAGTGGAAAATTAGTGGGTAAGTGGTATTATGTTTCTTTTAATTATATTATTTTGATACTATTTTACTATATTAGATGCAAGATATGATGATAAATCCATGATGTGGATAGGAATGGTATGTTGGCCTATTAAGGTTCTTGTTGGTTCTGTTGTTTGTTCACTAGCACATTAGCATGCCTTTCTCACACATTAACTTTCTAACGTAGGTACGATCATAAAAAAATTACATGTTATTCTCACTCAATATATATAAACTATTTATTAAGTCTCTAGGTGGACATTGGGTATCAAAATAGACATTTATAGATTGGGTTTGGAGTTGATGTTGTGTCACTACTATAGGACTTTCCTTTTGTTACTAACATGGAGACTTCTGTTTGTATCTACTAAAATTGTTGATGCATTGCATGATTTTTTTGTGTTTAATATTATATAATTCTTTAGAGTTTCTTTTTGGTTTTTATCCTATCTATCAATCCTATATTATATTATAGGGTAATGCCTCATTTGTATGATATTTTTACACCCTCTGTGCTTTTCTCCAACTGAGGGTCTATAAGAGGCATGACTAAGGGGACATTATCTATTTTCCTTCATTTCCATTCATGTAATGTATCTATTGAGTAATTGGTACATGAAAAAACAATATCAAACTTAAATTAAAATCTATATAGACATTATACAAAATGACACAACACTTTTTTATTTTATCCAAATTAATTTGGTCATAGTTTATCAAACTCTATTTATTATCAACCAAACACATTGTCCAAAATATAATCATTGTTTTATGGACATACTATTTTAACATATAAGATATTTTATCATTGAAAATAAATATTATTTCAATAGTTCATATATTTAATGATAAATTAGCCTCTATTCTAATTTCCATACCACTCATACTATAAAGGGATCCGGTGTAATCTTGAAAAAAATAACTCATATCATTATATAAACATTATTACTAAAATATGTGAAATATATATCATATGTATACATAATAGTCTATTTTTTCCTAAAATTTAGTGACCACTAGATATTTTATATGTATATATTGTTTAGTAAAACTCAAATACACATGATTCTTGGAAATAGACTAACTTCATTAAATGAATAGGTCATTGTTCATTCATTTAATTAGCCTAGCATATTATGTTTCACTCATATAATCTAGGACATCATTTACCAAATCTAATACAATCATGGGACTAGATAAAATTTCATTTCAAAAAATTGTGATAATATAATACAATCCAATCACCAATTGGTGTTATCATTAAAAACATACCCAATAAACCAATCATTTGCTGAGTCTCAATGCATTCATATTAATGTTATCAAGGTATGATGGTTATATATCTATGTATCTATCAATCCTCAGAAAATAGTTTTTCATAATAAGAATATATCCTAATTTATATTAACTACCCTATGAAATTATTTGTGATATAACTTGTAGGGTCAATAAAGATAATAAGTCATGATTAATTTTCTTATTAATTTATTCTATTTATATCACATAAAACTCATTGTATCAAATATAAAATTAGTCTAATTATAATTAAAACATATAACTGAAACCTATACAAAATTTTAATGATATAGGATTAAGGAAAATGAGATATAATACATTGAAGTGATAATATCTTTATTTTATATATGAAATATAAATATAGTTTTCATTAATAAATGATAAATAAACATTTACATTATTATAATTCTATTAAATTTTTTACAGACATTGCATTCAATTTCTCATGTATCCACTACCATAGGATTACAAATAAACAAAATTATTTTGAGTCTCTAATGGTGTTGATGAAGGGTCCACTGTATTTATTTTGGAATACACCCAAGAGATCATTATATCACCCCTATCAATTATCTCTTGAATCATATAATATTGTGAAATTTTTTTTTATTACATTAGTGAGACCACTGATGTATTAATTGATCAATTTTTTAAGAAGAATTCTATATTAATACATAAATATTAGAATCCAAAAAATGTTTAGTAATGATATTATTACCGAAAAGAGATTCCTTCAGAACATATGAAATAGAAATGTAATGTTTATTTTATTAAAAAAATTATATTATGGAATTTTTGGATATTTTTTAGCTGATCATTCCACCACTTAGGAATAATATGAATCCAAATACTTATCTCATACTAAATACATAATTTTAGAAACTAGAACCATTTTACCGCATTCTAATTACCTTACTCTATATTCCAAAGCCCATGAATAAGTCTATGATTCTTTTCTTGTACTTAGAGATCCTATTGAAAGAAATATGGTGAATACCACTAGGATTGTATTAGTATCTACACGTTCTATTTAAATCATGAGAGACAAATTGTAATTTAAATAATATGGAATAAATGATTTATTATATCATGAATTCATATGGAATTATATACATTAATTCTAACTATATAGTGTGAAATAAAATATTACTGTGTTTTGATCCATGAAACACTGATAAAGTTACCCTTTTCAATTTATCCATGATAAACACCAGTAACATGTTTAAAACATACGTGTTTTGGATTATTCCAAGAATCATTTTAAATCCATATTTATAGGTTATTAAACCTATTAGTTATTCTAATTTTCCCATATCTTTAATTTATAATAAGTATTCCAACAAAACCGTTATAGAATGTAAATTTAAAATATCATTTCCTATAAGTAGTATTTTATGGAAAAAAATAATTAGAAACTACAATACACAATAATAAGAAATCATGTAAACACAATAATAATTTTTATTTATAATGAAACTAATTCCTTTGATTGAATTTTAAAACTAGATACTCGACCTCAATATAGTTTTATTCAATCAATATATGTTTCATTTCCTCTACAAAACAATAATATAATTAATTATAAATCTAAAGCCATTATTTTCTCTGATTTAATAATCCATTTAAAAATATACCATTGTTGAATTTATTCTTCAAATACATTTTATTTAACATAGAATTGTAATGATCCACTATAGTAAAAAATATAAACTCAATTTTTAATTGAATTTGGAGAAAATCCCTCTTCAATGTATATACAATGAATATTTCTATAACCCATATCCACAAGTAATTCATTATTTGTAGACACAAAAAAATACATTTAATTTTATTTCAATAAAACCACATTCACCAAATAATTATCACCCCTTTACATGTATCAACCTTATTTAATACATCTTTTTTGTACAAAGAGTACATTTTATTTCCCTTGGAATTCATCCATTTTTTATAATACATACCCTTAGCGTTATTTAAGTAGTTCGTATGTTTATAATCTATCCAAATCATGAGATAATTATTTTCCATAATAAATTCATTTCTAATTGTATCAAAATAAATCAAATTGTATTAGTGTGGTTTATCAATAACTTGAGTTGATTCATTTTTAGCAACACATAGTGAATCCAACTACACAATAATCTCATGAACATTTTGGGTTTTTGCATCTTGAGATTATCTAATTTTAACATTCCACCCACTAGATTCCCAAAAGGATGTGTTCCACCTCATGGAAAACAATATTTTGGCCTTCAAAAACCCTATGTTTAGTGGTTTAATATAACACCCCGACCCCAGCTACCCAGAGTCGGTGCATTACTTTGTAACATTGGCATGATCACAAAAGATCAAGTCTCGAAAGACCGATTAGTTTAGTAGCCTTGGAAACACTAGATACATTCTTAAACGTTACATTACATCAAAAAGTAAAAAAAAACTACAATAACAAAGTCTCCATAGACCACACTCATATCCTCTACTGACAATCCCTGCAGGTCATTCATAAAATACTTCTTCACATCCTGGAAAATATCAAAACATTGAAAGGGGTGAGCTCAGATGCTCAGTAAGGATAACAATATTGCGGAAGCTTTCATAAATAAACATAAACATTTAAGGCAATGTATAACTAAACAAAAGCCTTATTAAACTTGAACTTCAGCATAATATGGAAAAAGTACAATCAAATAATGCCACTTACTTACTCACATGGATATTCTACTAGACAAATAATCACATGAAAGATCAATAACCACTTTCATAATGAGGGAATGTATAATGCCGGACATTCTGAAACATTTTGTCAAGGCCTCGACCAGGATGTCTAAAATGATTAAGGCCTCGGCCAAAACCATAAATCAAATTGGGAAAGGGCCTCGGCCAATTCCACGTCTAGTTGTCTCACGAGACCTACCGATGCATCGAGGAGCTATAGCGGGCTCCACCCGTCACTTATTAAGTCCAATACATTCCTCATATGAATAGGTTTAAACATATCATAAACCATAACATAATCGTATCACATAAAACATGCATATAGGAAACATAACATTTCCACATTTCAATCACAAGATATCAATACAACACATTGATATAATAAAAACACTTTCAAAACCATTTTCAATACCAAAATAAAAGAAAAGTATAACATGGTATTTATTTTTCATTAAAAAAAGGGTATGGCTTGTAGAGGAAGCCGAAACTCAAATAGTGGTCACGGCGACGGAGAAGTCATTGTCGCCGCATACGTACGACAAAAACATTCCCTTTTTTCGTTTAGTAAACGCTTTGTATAAAAAAGATTTCTTTTGAATAAACGTAAAAGTCAAAGTGGTTTATACACCGTATAAAAGAAATTTGTGTATAAAACCAAATATACCTCAATTAAAGGAGATTGAGAGGAAATCCTTACAAAGATCATTTTTAAAATAAAATAGATACATTATGTGTATTCACTATAGGTACACATAAATAAAGTAAAAATACAAAATAAGACATAATAATATCATGACATAATTTGAAAGTAGGAGATTAACCCTAAGAATGGAAGTTGGGTTATGAAATTCCCTTACCTTGCGTCTTGTCATGACTCGACCGTTCTTTAACCTCCTAAATAATAAACTAGAGTTAATTTCTATTTACTTAAGAACCTTTTTCATGTTCATTATTCCTTTTTTATCACTTATTACCATGTTATGAACATTATGTAATTATTTAAGTTAATAACGGTCGTTTTGTCGATCTTTGGTACTTCAGTCAACAATAAACTTCTTATAATTACAAGTTGTTTATGTGGTGATATATATTCATTATATCCATAATTATATTCGTGATATAGATATCATATATATCATATATATCCAGTATATACATTCATTCATAATACTATGTAACATTTTAGAGGTAAGAAATGAAATGCACCGTTAATGGAGACGGTAAGCCGTACGTACGCATGAACGCTACTTTAATTTCAATTTCATATTTAATGGAACGAAATCATAATGATATAAATGTATAATATAATTCCAGTATAATATAGTGTATAATACCGTTTTCTCCATCCTTTATGCATCCCACATATGGCATTAACGATTCAAATCACTTTGAGGGGGCGGTAGTCCGCACTTCCTAAAATGAAATTATCGTGTTTTACCCATAATGGAAATAATAAAGTATGCCATAAATGAAAAATACAGAAGAATAATTAAAACATAAACATATTATATATCACATATAAAAATAGTTACATCTTAATTTCCTCCTTTGAAGGTGTTATATGAGTGTTGAACAATAATCGTTTCGTGAGGCAGAAATTCGCCATCCACAGAAACCGCATGTTATTTAACCATTAGATGTAGTTGTGTGTAATTGTAGCTCGAATACTTCTTATAACGACATCCTAGTATATTGAGGATACTGGTGTTGTTACAAAAGAAATGAATAAAAAGAGTTTAGGGGGTTGGAGAAGAAAAATAAAAGAAAACAACATTAGAAAAGACATTACCTCAAAATCGGGTAACTCTTATTGATTTGAGCCAAAGGCTTCCTTGGGAAGTGTTCTGCCCAATGTGAGGATTCTAGGAGTAAGAGAGGGATGTTGGGAGAGTATTTGGGCAGAGTTTGGCCGAGCCAAATGGCTTGAAGGTGTGAATAAGGTGGGAGTGGTGTGGGCCTTTTATAAGTGGAGAGGAGGGGCTCTTTTGGAAAGATTGAAATGTTACATTATTATACAATGCTTTTCGGATTCTAAAGGTCCCACACTTATATAATTCGTGGATAAGGTGATAAGGGTTCGAAATATCTTCATCCAATAGGCTTTGGACAAGTGTAAGCATTGGATTTTGCATTATCTTCTCATTTTATTTAAATCGTTAAATAATGAGGTCATCACCGCATCATAATGATGTCATAAATAATTTAATTTATATAATGTCTAAAAATTATAACAAAAATAATATGATGTAGGAAATATTTTTATCTTTCTAATGAATATTTATAATCAAAATTTAGACTTTTGTTACCTCACTTAAAAACTGTTTTAGTAAAACAACTCATGTTTGTGTCAATTTAATTTTAACATTAAATAAATATATATTAATGTCATTTTCCAACTAAAGTGGCTCCATGGGGTCCCCAAGTTGACCCATGGGTTTTCTTGGTCGGCCATGACTCATCATAGTTGTAGGACAAGTTTCATGCTCATCTCATATTATTATAACATTATTTGTACCTTAAACTACACTAATTACCTCTAATCGCGATTAAGAACTTAAAAGTTACTATTCACCAAAAATTATTTTAATCTCATTGAACCACATTTTACTTCATAATGAAAACCATGTATGTAGGATTTTTGAAATTAAAATCACAGAAGTGGTAATATTTCATTTAAATGAAAAATCAGTTATTTAACTACCACTTAGTGGTTTCACTATTCATCAAAAATTGAAGTTTTTCAGAACAAAGCCAAAATTTCACCCTAAGCTATAATTGATATTCCGAATTCAAAAATGATGTCTATTTTAAAAAATTCAAAACATATAAGTTGCATTAATTAATTTTATAATTAATTCACGTTGTTATAACAAATAGCGTGTTTTTAAGAAACAATTTATATCAAAAGATTGGCAATTGTTTATGTCCAATTTCAATGTTAAATTAATTCTAATGACCAACATTGGATAAAATGGTAAAAATATATTCTAATTATACTTTAAAACCACTAAATAGTATAATTTATCACTATAAATTATTTTTATTAAAAAAGTTGTTTTTAAGTAATTTTCACTATTCATAAAAAAATAGAAGTTCTCAGAAAAATACAAAAAATTCAACATAGGCTAATTTCGATATTCCGAATCCAAAAATGAAGTCCATTTTTATAAAATTTCAAAAAGTAGGTATTACTATTCACAACGGCTAGTTTAATTCATTGTGGTGTGTGTTAGAGATCGAGGTTGCGTACAACACACGCTATTGCATTATTCGAAGTGAAACGTACCGTGGAAGCTTGGGGTGTTACATTCTCCCTCCTTCAATAAATTGCGTCCTCGCAATTTGAAAATTTTCTTTGAAAATAAAAGGTTGAAAAGAGAAAATACCTTTGAGGAAAACCCACATCGGAAATAAGGTTAATAAATATATAACATTAAAAAAAAGCAAGATAAGTACAAAGGTCACCCGATATAGCCCATTCTAGGATTCTATGAAAATATGGATATGGAGGAGAAACAAACCATCAGGGTCTGATGAATAGTTATAGAAAACAGGATTAGGAGAAAGTTTAACCACAAGAAAATCACAAACTTGTGATTGGTTAAACGGTCATTGAGTCCCCAGTTGGAAAAGTTAACCGACAAGATTTTTGTTTTAAGTTACATTTTATAATGTTGAGGAATTTATTTAGGAGATTTACTAAGAACGTAAGGGAATATACATACTTGTTATGTATACTTTCATTCGTTAATAAATTTTTACCACAACCCAGCTTTTACTCCAAATGGTAACGGAACTCAAAAATATTCTATTTACCCTAATTCTACAAGGTTCCAAATGTTAACACATACCATTTAGATTAGTAAAATTATTCTGTAATAACCAGGGACTTCCTGTAGGCTAGTGGTAGGAAATAAAGGCTTGTCACACTATGCTTGTGGGTTCGATTCTTGCAGCTTTGTCTAACGCGACGGGTTATGCCCCACCCTGCAGGTTGTCCTTTTCCTAAAACTATAGTATCATAATATTCCAAAAATAATCTTCATAAATTTTTTAACCTTAAACAATACTATCCAAAGATCAACTTAATCCACTCCAACCTTTATAGTTATCCAAAATAGCTCTGTCCAAACTTTCTCTAAAAGGTCTCTTAATTCCAAAATCAATTTATCAGAATCCCCAAACAAAGTAATGTTTCTCTTATTGTCACATACTAAAAATATGATTACCTTAATCATATTAAAACGTTACTGAAATCAACAAGTACTGCAGTGAAATCCTTATATATATCACATTATTCTTATAACCAGAATATAATCCTTGAGTCCAAAAGCACCAATACATTAATCATTCTGCTTCAACTGTAGTCACAGCATAAGATTGGCCTTGATCCCTTGGCCTTTTCTGAGGTAATTTTCCTTGATTCTTAGGAAATTCATTTGCATAATGCCCCATTTCCCTACAATTGTAGCATTCAACTTTGACAGCCTCATTATTTCCCTTGCAATCACGAGCCTGGTGAGCCTTTTCTCCACATTTATAACAAACTCCCATTCCTTTTAGGCACGTACCAGGGTGATTCTTCCCACAATTATCACATAACGGAAAATCCTTATTTCCCTTTATCCCTTTATCTGTCTCTTGTTCCACCGTTCTCTTCTTCTCTTGCTTTACTTTGTTGTCATAAGACTTAGAGAATTCCTTTTCTGTCTTGATAACACACGAGACAATATCTTCGTATGATGAGAAGGATTGTGATACTAAAGCTCAATGGAGAAATGGTTTTAACCCATCAAAGAAACGATCAATCTTACTCCTTGGGTTACGTATATAATCGGCAGCATGCCTCGCTAACCTTATAAAGTTAGCCACATACTTTGCGACATTCTCATCCTCCTTCTGCCTCAAACTCAGAAATTGCCTTTCCATATCTGCTCGATGGTCACGAGGAAAGTATTTTTCTAGAAAAAGCTCTTTGAACTCCCTCCATTCCATATTCGATACGTCATCATCTTCCTTTGTGTTTTGAATCAGCGACCACCACTGATCAGCATCTCCAGTGAGGCGGTAAACTGCCATGACAACCTTCTCCCTTTCACTACTCCCCAAGGCATGGAATATTTTCTCTAAGGAATTTATCCATTGCTCAGCTACTGTAGGATTTGTACTCCCATTGATGGTTGGTGGTTGTTGCCTCATGAAACGGTCTAGCATTGATCCTCCACGTTGCGGATCAGGGTGCTCCATACGAGTAAGGTTATTATTCATAACCTGAGTGAGTTGTCCCAGTATGTTAATAAGTTGATCAGCACCAGTTGTATCTCCAGATCCACAATAATTATCTTGAGCAGGAGGGCAATCCCTACACGGAGTTCGTGCATTGATACGGATTCCATTCCTTCCACTAGGCGCCATTTCTAAACAATGGCATAAACTAGATTAGTTTATGAATCAAAATATATAATTCCATACTTGTTAAACACTTTACATAAATTGAACTATTTATGGATATAATCCATAATCATAAAAAGAAAATGTTTTTTTTGAGGAAGTATGTACTCATAACCCTTCATAGTGGTTTGTAAATAAAATGAGAATTATCCTAAGAATATCCCCCGGGAGTGTCGTAACCAAGAGTGCAGCAAGGCCCGTTGTCGTGAACCAGTTCCCGTTCGAGTCTAGCTCAAAGCGGTGTTTTCGGGTTTTACCCCTAGGTACATCTGTGCCAGAGCCGCCTCTACCTGCTCGTATCCAGACAGGGATGTATTGCTTGGAAAACTCATAACATCTCTATAATACCAAAATTATAGGAAGTTCTTCTATACTAATCCTCAAAGTCTATCTTTGGTCTATGTGCTCTAATCAGAGTTTATCTAAATCTAGCTTCCAAGGTTAGTACTAACCTCCCTCTGATACCAACTATAACGCCCCGACCCCAGCTACCCAGAGTCGGTGCATTACTTCGTAACATTGGCATGATCACAAAAGATCAAGTCTCGAAAGACCGATTAGTTTAGTAGCCTTGGAAACACTAGATACATCCTTAAACGTTACATTACATCAAAAAGTAAAAAAAAACTACAATAAAAAAGTCTCCATAGACCACACTCATATCCTCTTCTGACAATCCCTGCAGGTCATTCATAAAATACTTCTTCACATCCTGGAAAATATCAAAACATTGAAAGGGGTGAGCTCAGATGCTCAGTAAGGATAACAATATTGCGGAAGCTTTCATAAATAAACATAAACATTTAAGGCGATGTATAACTAAAAAAATCCTTATTAAACTTGATCTTCAGCATAATATGGAAATAGTAAAATCAAATAATGCCACTTAATTACTCACATGGATATTCTACTAGACGAATAATCACATGAAAGATCAATAACCACTTTCATAATGAGGGAATGTATAATGCCGGACTTTCTGAAACATTTTGTCAAGGCCTCGGCCAAGACGTCTAAAATGATTAAGGCCTCGGCCAAAACCATAAATCAAATTGGGAAAGGGCCTCTACCAATTCCACGTCTAGTTGTCTCATGAGACCTACCGATGCATCGAGGAGCTATAGCGGGCTCCACCCGTCGCTTATTAAGTCCAATACATTCCTCATATGAATAGGTTTAAACATATCATAAACCATAACATAATCGTATCACATAAAACATGCATAAAGGAAACATAAAATTTCCACATTTCAATCACAAGATATCAATACAACACATTTATATAATAAAAACCCTTTCAAAACCATTTTCAATACCAAAATAAATGAAAAGTATAACATGGTATTTATTTTTCATTAAAAAAAAGGGTATGGCTTGTAGAGGAAGCCGAAACTCAAATAGTGGTCACGGCGACAGAGAAGTCATTGTCACCGCATACGTACGAAAAAAACATTCCCTTTTTTCATTTATTAAACGCTTCGTATAAAAAAGATTCCTTTTGAATAAACGTAAAAGTCAAAGTGGTTTATACACCGTATAAAAGAAATTTGTGTATAAAACCAAATATACCTCAATGAAAGGAGATTGAGAGGAAGTCCTTACAAAGTTCATTTTTAAAATAAAATAGATATATTATGTGTATTCACTATAGGTACACATAAAGTAAGTAAAAATACAAAATAAGACATAATAATATCATGACATAATTTGAAAGTAGGAGATTAACCCAAAGAATTGAAGTTGGGTTATGAAATTCCCTTACCTTGCGTCTTGTCCTGACTCGACCATTCTTTAACCTCCTGAATAATAAACTATAGTTAATTTCTATTTACTTAAGAACATTTTTCATGTTCATTATTCCTTTTATATCACTTATTACCATGTTATGAACATTATGTAATTATTTACGTTAATAACGGTCGTTTTGTCGATCTTTGGTACTTGAGTCAACAATAAACTTCTTATAATTACAAGTTGTTTATGTGGTGATATATATCCATTATATCCAGAATTATATTCATGATATAGATATCATATATATCATATATATCCAGTATATACATTCATTCATAATACTACGTAACATTTTAGAGGTAAGAAATGAAATGCACCGTTCATGGAGACGGTAAGCAGTACGTACGCATGAACGCTACTTTCATTTAAATTTCATATTTAATGGAATGAAATCATAATGATATAAATGTATAATATTATTCCAGTATAATATAGTGTATAATACCATTTTCTCCATCCTTTATGCATCCCACATATGGCATTAACGATTCAAATCACTTTGAGGGGGCGGTAGTCCGCACTTCCTAAAATGAAATTATTGTGTTTTACCCATAATGGAAATCATAAAGTATGCCATAAATGAGAAATACAGAAGCATAAGTAAAACATAAACATATTATATATAACATATAAAAATAGTTACATCTTAATGGCCACCTTTGAAGGTGTTATATGAGTGTTGAACAATCATCGTTTCGTGAGGCAGAAGTTCGCCATCCACAGAAACCGTATGTTCTTTAACCATTAGATGTAGTTGTGTGTATGTGTAGCTCGAATCCTTCTTATAAAAAAATCCTAGTATATTTAGGATACTGGTGTTGTTACAAAAGAAATGAATAAAAAGAGTTTAGGGGGTTGGAGAAGAAAAATAAAACAAAACAACATTAGAAAAGACATTACCTCAAAATCGGGTAACTCTTTTTGATTTGAGCCAAAGGCTTCCTTGGGAAGAGTTCTGCCCAAATTGAGGATTCTAGGAGTAATAGAGGGATGTTGGGAGAGTATTTGGGCAGATGTTGGCCGAGACAAATGGATTGAAGGTGTGAATAAGGTGGGAGTGGTGGGGGCCTTTTATAAGTGGAGAGGAGGGGCTCTTTTGGAAAGATTGAAATGTTACATTATTATACAATTAGTTTCGGATTCTAAAGGTCCCAAACTTATATAATTCGTGTATAAGGTGATAAGGGTTCGAAATATCTTCATCCAATAGGCTTTGGACAAGTTTAAGAATTGGATTTATCATTATCTTCTCATTTTATTTAAATTGTTAAATAATGAGGTCATCGCCGCATCATAATGATGTCATAAATAATTTAATTTATTTAATGTCTGAAAATTATAAAAAAAATAATATGATGTAGGAAATCTTTTTATCTTTCTAATGAATATTTATAATCAAAATTTGGACTTGTGTAACCCTACTTAAAAACTGTTTTAGTAAAACAACTCATGTTTGTGTCAATTTAATTTTAACATTAAATAAATATATATTAATGTCATTTTCTAACTAAAGTGGCTCCATGGGGTCCCCAAGTTGACCCATGGGTTGTCTTGGTCGGCCATGAGTCATCAAATAGGATTAGGAAAAGTTTCATGCTCATCTCATATTATTATAACATTATTTTTACCTTAAACTACACTAATTACCTCTAATCGCGATTAAGAACTTAAAAGTTACTATTCACCAAAAATTATTTTAATCTCAATGAACCACATTTTACTTCTTAATGACAACCATGTATGTCGTATTTTTGAAAATCAAATCACAGAAGTGGTAATATTTCATTTAAATGAAAAATCAGTTATTTAACTACCACTTAGTGGTTTCACTATTCATCAAAAATTGAAGTTTTTCAGAACAAAGCCAAAATTTCAACCTAAGCTATAATTGATATTCCGAATTCAAAAATGATGTCTATTTTATAAAATTACAAAAATATAAGTTGCATTAATTAATTTTATAATTAATTCCCGCTGTTACAACAAATAGCGTGTTTTTAAGAAACAATTTATATCAAAAGATTGGCAATTGTTTATGTCCAATGTCAATGTTAAATTAATTCTAATGACCACCATTGGATAAAATGGTAAAAATATATTCTAATTATACTTTAAAACCACTAAATAGTATAATTTGTCACTATACATTATTTTTATTAAAAAAGTTGTTTTTAAGTAATTTTCACTATTCATAAAAAAATAGAAGTTCTCAGAAAAATACAAAAAATTCAACATAGGCTAATTTCGATATTCCGAATCCAAAAATGAAGTCCATTTTTATAAAATTTCAAAAAGTAGGTATTACTATTCACAACGGCTAGTTTAATTCGTTGTGGTGTGTGTTAGAGCTCGAGGTTGCGTACAACACACGCTATTGCATTATTCGAAGTGAAACGTACCGTGGAAGCTTAGGGTGTTACATTTAAAAAAAATACATCATAGACTATTTGGGTGGAAGAAAAACAATTTCACTTATTTGTGGATGTTTTAATCAGATTACAATCATTCTATATAAGCTTAAAACCCTTAAATATTTTTAAATGAAATATTGGGTTTTTTTCTCATATAATATCACATGTAGTGATTTTATGATTGAATTTGATGAAACATGGATAATTAGTAATATTACGGTTTAAATAGAATATACTGAAATTGAAATTAGATGTTGATATTGAATCAACGTTGATCAGACATAGTAAAACAGGGTCATATTTCTCCTCTAAAATTCACCATTCTATTTAGATCATCTATGAAGACTGTATTGTCAAATAACTTCAGAATCATTCAAATTATCTCTGAATTCTGGGGATAACTATTCACCACCCTGTTCTGATATATGAATCCTAAAAAACATTTGAAATAAGATTTTACAAATCCTTATGAAAAAACATTTTTCATTATAAAAGTATACTAAATATTACTCAGTATAATTGATTAACTATTAAAACTAATTTCATTAGTAATTGTTTTGAAGCACATAAACACCCCACATTCAAGAGTACTCATGTTTCATATATATATATATATCAATCTAAATGATGCAATAGTCAAGTAGACCTTTCACACTTTATGGTAAAATTTTATTTGAAAATATCGGATAATAAAATACATTCAATGTTATTCAATTATTTATTATCACATTATTCCAACAATCTATCTCTGTAGTGTCCTTTAATTCATATTTAATTTATATGATAATGTTGACATATCCAAAGTAATGCGGGTTTAGACTCAACATTTAACATGTTATTTTTAATGATATTGAAAATATTTTCTATATCATAAATTTTAAATAATTTACCTCATTCCTAATTCCAAATATCATTTCATTCTTATATATATATAAAATAATAATAATGAATCATGTCCTTGTTAATGAATGGAAATCTTATAATTTCCAAAGTAGATACCTAAATCAAATTTCTTATTATGGAATGAACATAATAATATATTTACAATTCCACATCTAATATAGTATATAGAAATTAATCATAATTGTTAATATCGATTTTAGGGACTCATCATACATTACTACAAAATTTATCCACATCACATTTCTATAATTATCTATTATCTATGAGTCATTATTCAACTAAAAAATTGTGTGATGTACACCGAGTATATAATTTCTAAGAAATAATGTAATATAAATTTATTTATATAACATTAATAACTATATGATCATAAGTCTTATATTTTAGGAAATTTCACAAAAAAATCTTCCCAAATATAAAAGTTTTGTAGGTTATACATATTAGCTTCATTAAAATCGTAAAACTAATGAATTCCATAATCTACAAAAAAAAATTTCCATGTGTGAGTATGATTTCTAAATATTTTCATCAAGTAATTTTGATAAATTTACACCCTTTAAAAATGATTAAACTATAAATAATTTTAATTTTCTGATCCAAGATCTATATTTAATCGTGAATTATTTAGGTTAAAAATGTAAATACCTCAAAAAAATATAATATAAAATTATTTCAATTTTATTATATATGAATATTTGATATATAATTTGGAAAAAAATCATAATATATCATAAAGATTCACTCAACCCTATTCCCACAGTATTATTAAACATAGAGTTTCCCACTTTTTTGTAACCCAAAGATAGCATGAAATATAAGAACATTATGAATAGAGTAATCTCTAATCTACCAACCATAGACTGGGTAATTTAATATAACCAAATGATTGGGATCATCCATACCAAATTTTTGAGGTCTTGACAAGTGTTATCTTCAAAATTTGTATCACACTACATTTTTAAGGGGGTTTATTTTATAGAATAGAGAATACGTTATACATAGTATTCATATTTAATCAAGAACTATTAAATACCAAAAAATCTTTAATATATCATTTTTTATATCAGGACATATGAGGTAATTCTATAATTTGGTATTATAATCAATATTACCTCTAAAAATTAATATGATCAAGAAATATTAGTGTGCAACTTTTTAAAATAATCATTGTTTGTGATACATAACGCAAAAGAGAATCCAAATATATTTACAAATAAAAATCCATCTTTTTTGTATGGTATATAAACATTTAATAAAATATTATTTATTTATATGAATTAATTAATAACCCTATGGAGCCATAGAGAGACATCCCCCACTTTATTAGAACACATCATACCCTCCCTGACTAGTGGGAAGTCTAGCATAATGTTTCTCTACATATGAATGTTTTACACATAAGAAATTAAAAATAAATTGTAACATTTTTTCCAAAAATTTATACAAAATATTAAACCACTATATTCAACATAATTATTTTAATTACTAATCGATGTTAAGGTATGTGGAAACAATTCCCATATTATCCAATATAGCATGGATTGCCAATTTTTAAAAACTATGTTGTCTAATAAATTAATGAGTATAACAAATAATCAATGAATAAAAAATCTATAAAATAAATATTTCAAAGTAATAACAAAATAATTAATAATTTTTATTTTTTACACAACAATATATTTTAATATGGGAATTTAATATTTATTTAAGACATAAAAATGTTACATTTATATTTCTTTACAACTATCCTTTTAAAAATAAGAAAATGTAATTTTTGGGAAAAATTGTTTTGATCATTTTTAGTGTGATATAGTATATAGTAGTTGATAAGAGTAACTAAATGTATTAAGCTAGTACTGGGTGTTGTACATAATACATATGCTCCATACATAGGTAATTTGATATGTGTTCTAGTTTCCATTAAATCGGGTTGTATCATATGAAAAAATGTATAGTGGGAGGTCTGTCTAATCTAAAATGAATACCATTATCATAATTTTGATAGATAATTCATAAACCCATTATGTATATTCAATAAATATTAGAAAATATTGTGCCTTGCACAGATGGATTTAATGACTATTATGTACTGTTAAGTCTTCAGAAGTGATTTCACCAATATTATTGTAATGATTCAATGATCTATTTTCTGATACCCATGTTTTCATCATACCTTATGATATCATCCATATTATAGATTAGTGTATAGAAATAGCACTATGAATTTAATTTATTGTAACTTATAACACACTCATGTTGTAATATATAACTAAGAGTCCCAAACAAAAATATATTTTATCCTGGCTCGGATACCACTAATGGATTTTATAGGATCATATTTGGATAATCACTCTCTATAAAGCCCATTAAATTTCCCAATGAACAATAAAGAAACCAATTTAATAAAATTAAAATAAAAAATCTTCACGAATAATTCATATATAATGATCCCTATCTCTAATGATCATGTTGGAGTATATTTTATCATGATCACAGTGGGACAACTAATAGACTCTCGCCTATATAGGGATTACATTGATCACTAGAATCCATATATGTTATTAGATAACCAAATAACTCACAAGGTGTTCTAGAAACCTCCTTGATAAAACAAAATATACTATAATGGCAGGTTAAATAATTATTTTAGTAAAAAATTATT
This sequence comes from Viscum album, assembly GCA_963277665.1. NCBI lineage: Eukaryota > Viridiplantae > Streptophyta > Magnoliopsida > Santalales > Viscaceae > Viscum > Viscum album. Next base: position 1,016,102,116 of record OY728141.1, on the reverse strand, counting down.
CAAACAACCCTAAAAATAAGGATCTAAACACTTTATTTAGGCCTAATCGTGCAATAAACATGTTCATTGGTCAAATTACATTGATTGGTTGAAAATAATTGTCACCAATATTGTATGTACATTCAGTTTTTTTATCACATAATGTTTCAGTGGTGATAATATATTTTTTAATTTTATAAATAAATTATCCCTTTGTTTCATAATGAATAAAAATGAACGTTGATGAAATGGATGTGTCCATGAACTAAAAACCATCGATGAAATGTTATGCACAATGTTAAATGATACTCTGATATGAATCACATAAATATCTCTATATCTATATATATATATATCATATTTTATTTCTCAATATATATCATGAAATCTGATATATTTGATTTAGTTTATTTAATGTAAAGCTACTAATTAAGATTTTTATGATCACTGAGATGGAGAGAGGTTAATTAGTGTTCGTGTATATTAATGTTTTTCAAGTTTGGAAACAATAATTTTCTCTAGTTATTAATTAATGAATCTAATCAAAAACATTTGAACATGTACAATCAATAGAAGACAAGTTTTTACAAGGTTCACTACTCAATAAGAGTACATTGTAATTTAAATTGTTTGGATGTAATCCAAGAAAAACAAATATTGAATGTAATAATTTTGGGGGTTACGTGGAGAAGGTAATATCTTTTCATGTTTAATGAAACATATTTAATTGATAGTGCATTTACTCTTTACATTGATAAATGGAATTCCATTTTATTTGTAGAAACTTTGAGGGCCTTCCTCAAAATGCTTTAGTATTCTATCATTATACTACATGAAAATTCTCCACACATTCAATTCATTCATGTTCATATTCCTATTCTATTTTTTCCACATTAGTTAGAAATAAAATCTTACTATACTTATCAAATAAAAAGCGATATTTGGTCAACTCATCCGATCACTACTCTATCTGGATCACTCGATCCACTGAAACTTGATATGATTCCTTGTTCTCCCAATCACTTTAATCTGATTGTTCACCTCTATTAGAATGATTTCATATTCCTAATATTTTAATTCTACCTATTCAACATGTTCAACCAATATACATATCACACCATTAATATAAAATAATTGATATGAAAATGTTCTAGCATCAGTCAGATCGGTGCTACATTAACCATTTATTCTGATTATTTATTCAATCTGGAATCACTTCACCTAAACTTAATAATTTATGCATAGACTCCTCAGTTACCGAATCCCCTTTATATAGGAAATTATCCACATTCATTTTATGGTGAGTTAAAAACATGATTTCTTATTTACCTCTCAAATCATTGAGGGTCCCTCATAGATATTTGACAATATTAAAGCCTCCTAAAAATAAAGAGTTTCCTAATTAATGTAATTAAAATTTATATCATCAAACATTTCTAATGTCTTAGTGAGAATAATGATACTCTTCTTTGATCTTCGGAACATTAATGATCCACTTTGTACCTCCACATTTGATATCATTAGGAAACCATCATAAATACCTTAAATCATTTTTTATTTACATGTTCACACTTTTATTCCAACTGATGAATCTTCGATTGGTATTATTTGTAAACATTATAGAAAATTTTATAAACATTTGACCCAATATTTCTTTCTTATAATTCTATTAATAATAACTCTTCAACCATAACCTCTATTTAAAAATCTCTGATAGGCTAAATCCATAAAATCAGTGTTTCCTAACAACTTCAACCACATGATTATTTCAGATGACAGAAATACATCCATTTGATAAATTAGAAAAATTATTAATTCTAATAAAAATATTTTTACATGTCTATAACATATGAATAGTACATATTAAAACATTGTTATATCCTAAGAAAATCAAGAAAAAAGTTTATCTAATGAAATAATATTATTGACACTATTAGAACTTGTCCTATTTCTTGTTTCAGATGACATTCCCTAATAACAACTTTTTTATACATTAGAAAACATTAACACCTGAATTGTAGGAACTATATATGTCTAACTGATTACACATTGTAACAAGAAATGTTTTATTAACATTTTTCTAATAAAATTTACAACATCAGAATATAATCATTATACAACTACACCTCATATTTTATAAATGTCAAAAACAAAATATTTGTTACTACTTGGGCTTTAATCCTAAAAACATTCATTAGTCATTATTTTTATAAAATATAAGGAAAAAAAGATTTATCATATTTAAAACATCACAAAACAATTTCTATCTATGCATATATGCATTCACTGATTAGCATTATGTGCACAACTTGGTCCATTAATATTATATTTATAGAATCCATACAATTCAACCAATATAATCAATTTCATATGATTCTTTTTATAACCCAAAAATTTTATGTGATTTATATACTATATAATGTTATGTATTTATTATTGGTTAATAAAATACAACTCATAAATGAAATCCTTCTGATATCCAACAACTTCTTAACATGTTCAAATTATTCAAAAGAGTTCAAATCTTCTAAGTACCAATAATCTCCCCATTTGGAATTTTTTTCAAACAATGAACATATATTCTAAGAAAAATTATGTTAATAAATAGATTAAAAATCCAAAAATTATAAGCCAATGTGATTGGAATCAATGTATGAAAAAATAATCATTAAATAAAAATACCATTCTATCTAAAAGTAGTTAGTTAAGGATTTTTTCTTGCACTTGTTCAAAAACTATATATTTCACATGGTAATTTCATCAAACAAACATCTTCCTATAAAAATAATCCATCATTTTCTTCCAAAAACTATTAAAATATTTCATTGGCAAATACATCAAAATATATTCCTTTAGAAAACTCCACCTAAATGAAATATGTTACATAAAAATTAAACCATATATATGCTTATTGATCTATGTTACAGTTTCTCTCGCCCTTTGAATCAACTATACAAATAAAAAATGGTAGAGATGAAATAACACCACATTCCTTTTACTTGATGTGGTTTTGGTTGTACAACCATGAGAAACCATAATTTTTAAAATGATTCATTTGAAAAGGATTTTGTGAATATATCATCAATATTATACACATGGGAAAAAAATTCATATTTAGTTCATTTATTTCCACGTTATATTTTATGAAGTGATATCCAATTTCAATGTTCATGGAATAATAAGGGTGTATATATTTTTTATAAATATTAATATATCATTTATTATCATAAACCAGGAGAAGAAAAAACAATATTTTGAGAAAAAAATATTCCAGATATGTCTTCATCTATATTAACAATTAAACATCATTAATGGTATAAATGCACCCATGTTATATCATATTGAGAAATAATTTATATTTATTATTTTAATGAAATCATACACATCTTTCTCATTATAATAATAATACACTAAATGGGGATCATCTATCATTAAAAAAACATGCCCAGTTTCTATCTTTATATCCAAACAGGTCAATCATTCCAGAAAAATCATATGTTACATAGACATAAATCATACATTATATATATGTATATAGGAATACATTTTTCATTAAAAAATATTATTATAAGGTCACTTTGATTCCTATAACACATTGTAATATTGTATAGAATATCTAGTCATAAATTCATTATATATAAAAAACATCCTACCAACTCCATAAGAAGTTCTGAATCAAACTTTCTTCAATTCCTTTATTTTGAAAAACAAATCCCAATAATATGTTTGTGGATATATTATTAAACATTTCCATCCCAAAATTAGTCAGATGTTACTTAGAATACTTATTTTGGGAATGAAAAATTTTCTCCTTCCATTGAGGGATTACTAATCCATGAAAGTATTTAATTTCTCCAAGAGTTGACATCTCAACATACCAATTTAACTATTTATATAACATGTCACATGATTGTTAATAATTATTTAAAAAAACAATATCAATAAAATAAATAATCAAAATAAGGGAAACCAATACTTTTTGTTTTTTGTAGTGGTTTTTAAATTACATTTACATAACGAAGTATATAATTTGGAATACAAATCTATGAATATTTATTAAATTTATATTACTCTTTATTAAACTTATAAACAACAAATTCATATTTTTCAAACATTCATCCACACAATTGTTTAATATAAACAACCTCAATGACATCTATATTAAGAAATTATGAATTTAAATCCATATAAAATTTCCTATATATTCATTATGCAACGATTTAAGGAAATATTTAGATATTTTCATGCCATACTACTATTGATCAGTTGACGACAAAATGATTTCATTCAATTTTGAGTACTATTTAGATAAATATCTTTTCGTGTTTATTATTAATTCACCCTTTCCATTCATCTTCTTCAAGAACACCCACTTTTTACAAATAATTTATTTAATTTGAGTACAAGTTCACAGTAATAATTCTTTTAAATATAATCCTTCTCTTCATTCATGGAATCAATCCAATTGAAATAATTTAAATCTTCTTCAAAATCTCATAGATGAACCTGAGAGTGTAAAGAGGAATATTAAATTAAAATTAATTTTATTTAGTTTTGATCCATTTTTCGTTGATCTCTAATGATATTTTAGAAATTCACCAATTTCATCATCCAAGGATGAGATCAACACGATTGTTTTTAATCACATGAATTTTCTGAGAAAAAATATTCATCTCTTATAGATTCAACATTATTACTCTTTTCAAAAACATTCTATTCTTGTTTACATAATACAACTTAATCCTCTATTTTTTATTATGTTTGTAATTTTTTGTGAAACATTCTTCTATGTTTTTTCTTGATGTTTCACTTCCATAGAGTAAATAATCAATCTTGTTTCTTAATTATAAAAAATGTACCATCATGCATTAGGTGTTTTGACAATCTTAATTCCATCAACCCACTATAAAAAAAATCCCAAAATTCACACTCTTGGATTTAATAATGAAATGACGTAAAACCCCTTTATAATTTTACACATTTGGTTCTATAATGAATTTGGTAAGGATTCATATCTGTGTATGTCTTATAGAAACAAATATTTTTATTATGATTGGACACTCTAAAATCTTTCCACCAAAATTATTGATAAGTATAATGTTCAACCAATATTACACAATCCACATCAAAGATACATTTATTTATTCTTTTAGAAATAAAATTTTCTCTACTGTTTTATTAAATTGAATATATTAAAAATTACATTTTTTTTAATGTGGTAATCGAACATAACATTATTATACTCAACACCAATATCAGTTATAATTTAATACATTGAATACTCACACCCATTTTTATAAATTCTACTGAAAAACCAAAACACCATTAGAGAATATGAATTATGTATTAAAAACTAAACACCTATAATGTAAGGAAAATAATCCATAAAGGAAATAAATTAATAATTTCTATTTGTTGGTTTCCCATTTATCCTTTAAATATCATAATTTATAATCTCCATAGGATGATTTGATGGTTTTTCAATTTTCATATGTACTGAGTTTGTAATCTTCCCTTTCCATCAAATTGAGCATCAAAAATATCATATTAATTTAATGTTAGGAATATCAGGAATACATTCCTTCTTTTTTTGCCTAATCATGTTCCTCTCACTCAGTTCTAATAGCCTCTTACAGCATAAATAATTTCCATCCCTAATTGTTAGATAACGTGATCCCTTTTCTTCCCCAACATTAAAAATTATTCCTTTGGTTATTTATCATATTTCTAAAGTATTCTCATATTAAAACCATATAAAATGTAATATATTTTTGAAAAACAACATTAAATTCATCATAATGTTTTGAAACACACACAAAATTTTCATTCAACCCATAACCAAATAAGGATCTTCTGGATTTTAATTTTACCATTAACATTATAATAGATAAAATAATTTTGATTATTAATGACCTTCCATTTCCCAAAAGTCATTATAACTTCATTATAATAATTTAAATTCTTATACAATTTCAAATATAGTTTTTTATTGGAATAGATATAAAAATTAAATATTTTTTTTTATTTTGTATTGTTGAGATAAGTTTCATCAACTAAGGGTTTTTACATTACCTTTATCTTAATGAAAATATGTATTATGAGATATACTACATAAGCTTTTTTTTCTGGCAACAAAAAAAATACATTATCATGATTTATAGGATTATCTAATCATTCAAAAATAGTTTCCTGAGATTTAAGATTTTTTTTAATCATGATACAAACATTGCTTAAATGTATATTTTGAGTGTGCTAACTATACCTAAAAATTTTCCACTAATTATTCTGGGGATAATTGTAGTATTGATGGTTAAACCAGAACATGTTCAACATAATTTTTCATTATTATATTATTTTTTTCTATGATAATTTTGTCTCGTATTATACTTTCTAGTCTTAGTCAATAGTGAGAACTAGAATGAACTTGTTTAACAAGGAATTTTGCAGAATTGGAATGTATGTTCATTATAAAAATCAATATCCTTAGAAGATATCTCATGAAGAGAATAAATATGGTGGTATGAGTATTGGTTATATTACTAAGGATAAATAGACCACAAACAACATGTGTATAAGATATTCAAACAGTATTGTTCACATTAAATGTATGAATTGTGATTAGATTGAGGATTATAAACCTTATGACATGATTTATATTTCATATTCAAGGAAATGTGTAGTAACTAAGAAGATTATTAAACCTGAGTAATGGTATATGAATAATGTTGGATGAATTTTGTGTATTTGTTTAGTAATTCAAATATAATGTTATATGAATCACGGCATATGTAAATATTTTCACTATAAGTTTTTTATTAAGGATTCATAGGACTTTAGAATGGTGATGAATTCTTATAGAAGTTATTTAATGGAATGGTTTTATTTTCGTTAAGGTCAGGTAACCCTTAATGTGTTCATGAAGATGAGAAAATGATATATATTAAGAATAAAGAGATAATGATATAGATTAATTAAATTGGATAGTATTTAAGACCATAGAACTCTGAAAGTATTTGTTTATAATTTGGTTTTCACTATCTTGTAGATTATTGAATATAAGTAATATATCCAATGAAATTTGGAAAAATAAATCATGCATGCTGTTAATAAATATGTATGGTAATTCATGTTATTACCGTGTTTCAAGAGAATACATTGTAATGGTATTCACGTGTTTGGAGTGTTTCAATAGAGATAAACATTATGATATATGGGGGATCAATGTTAAGATGGATTATGGAAATTCTTTTTATTTTTTTCTATTTTCATCTTTTGTAAGGGTTACATGGTAGAAAATATATGGGATAATTTAATATAAACTTTGAATGAGTTTTTAGAGATTAAATTTCCTTATTTCAATATGTCGATTTATATATATTAAATAAAAATTTATAACCATTTTTATATGATGATAAATAAATATATATTAAATTAATTATCATCTTTTATGAATATTATGATCTATTAGTGCTTCATAGATAATAGATTCACCTTCATTTCATAGAGTAAGATATCAAGTGGATTTTGATCAAGGCATAACCAAAGGGTGAAATTGTGTATATAAAATGGAATGAAACCAGGTATTTATACCTCCTTCTGAAAATAATTTAAATTTATGAAAAATAACTTGTAAGGAACATGTTTTACTACAACCCTAATACCTAATGAATTAGATTTTCCCTTAGATCATCAATGCTATATGGCTTTGTGATTATTAACTTTCTCGAGATCACCCACTTCTATAGATCAATTCTCTCTATCAATATCCATCAGAACATGATATTTATATTTCTCTTACATGTCTATCATTTCACTTTACACCTATTTTATCCAATATGGAATCCTTATAATGAGTTACTTTGGGTAATTGTTATTTTTTCATCATTCCCTTTTTAAATAGATATTTTTTAATTACTCTTTTGATGCGAGTGGCAATGAAAGTAACTGTCATGTATTAAAACATTAATAACCCAAAAAATATTAGGGAGAAATTAATTTTAAGGGGGTATAAAGTAATACCCTGATATTTTTTGAAATACTTTGTGAATTGATTTATTCTTTATGGCATTCTATATTTCATGCAACACTCATTAAAACTCGTGCTATATAAAATCACCGTGATTGATTTTCATTGAATGAAACACCAAGTTAAGAATGTGATATAAGAAAAACATATTTTTTTTGTGTGGAAACCACAACACAATGTTTATCTTGTGTTAAACACAATTTTGAGTTCAATCAATAACTGGTGTGATAAACAAGACCTAGTTTACCAAAAGACAATGTAATATTAATAATATTATTAAAATTTTATTATAATTAACACTTAGTTTTTGTAATGGAATTTATTAATAATATTAAATAATTTGTGAAAATATTATTTAAATATGTATATAAAATTAATCCTTTGGATATCAATTAGTAAGAAATGAATGTAAGAACTATCTGAAAATAAAGAAATTCCTTTCATAAGAAAACTATTTTTCATTGAATAAACAGAATTTTACCTCAATAAATTTAACAAAACACATTTTATATTTTCTATTAATAATATTTTTATATTATATATTCAATAATTTTTTTTTTAAACTCATCTAAAATATTTTATCTATATAAGATAATAATAAATCCATTTTTTTGAAAAACATGATGTATTTTTTAAAAAAAGTAATTTTGCCTCATTTTAGTGGTGCACCTATTTTAAATATGATTTTTGAAAATTATAATTTTATATTTGGTAAAATGAATATATATTTATAAATTTAAATATAAAAATTTACTTCTTATGAATTTTTCATATTTTTCTGAGATGTTTCATTTTTTGATGAATTGTGAAAACACTGAATTTTAATTAGAAAAACGTTTTCATATAACTTATTTATATAGTTAAAATGTATTTTAAATTGGTTTTAAGGTATATTTAGATCAATTATAAATATATTAATACAATATATATCATTTGAATAAATTTTATATTAATGTTTTTTATAAAAAAAGTCAAAGTTTTTCATATTTTCACATTAGAAACCCATTGTTTGGTCCTGTCTGTGGGATTATTTTTAAATTATCATCTATTAGTTATATTTTATTATTATAAAAAAGGGATTCCATATTTTTATTACAAATAAATTATAATTTCTAAAAATTTAAACTTAATTTTTCATTGAAAATATTATTGAAATTACTTTATAATAATTATAGCGATTAAGGTAAAAACAAGATTACATAGTGGTTAAACATTAACATAAGCAGAAGAATAAACTAGAGAAAGGTCTAAAATATAGTTTTTAGAAATATTATTACCATATAATACCTTTTATAAAATAAGAACTATTATTTTATGCACATTATGAAAGGTATACCTATCAATTGTGTTTTCTTTATTATATTCATAAGAATGCCACTCCTCAACTATAAAAAGGGAACTAACCCCCGTCACATATTAACACATATAAGAAACATCTCACATAAAAAAGCAGACCAAATAAGACAAAAACTTTCCTCGTCTCATTCTATAATCCACAATTTTTGTATAAATCAAACCATGTTTGTCTTTTGGTGAAAACGAAAAGGAAATTTCCAAAGAAGATGTAACAAACATCAACAAGCACTTTTTGTTTATTTTCATTCTCCACACCATCAATAACTCGTATTACAAGATTTTATAATAACCTATGTATCATAAATTTACTGAGATTTTTTAATTATAATTGTAGTACCTACACTCACACAAACATTCTTCAAATGGGATACACAATAATTATTTTTGTGTACGGAGGACTACTTCCTCATTAACTGATGTTGTTAATTATAACATTTTCATCATAAAATGTTGGTAATAATGGTAGAATTTATATTTTTATATGATATATGTGATAAATAGTATGTATTTGTACGTTATTAATCATTCTATATCAAACACTTTCATGATTTCCCTTTTTTTAAAATATGATAACTTTGTATGTGGACGTGTGGACTACCACATCCTCAAAGCGATGAGATTCAATCACACATTACATGGAATATATTAAGGATGTTGTTTTTAAATTTTATGAAATATATTAAATAATAATTCTATGAAATTATAATATATGTTTATATAAATTTATTATAGATTTTCATTCATTTAATATAACAAGATAATGGAAATAGTGTTCCTAGGGACGTATGACCTACCATATCAATGAATGATGTATTTAAATTTCTATTTAAATCTTTTATTGATTATTAAATATATATAAAAATATACATATTATATATGATATTTATATAATTTTTATATTATTTAAGTAATTAAATCATGATTTAAGTAATAGTGTGAAGAACAACATGTCAAAACATTTATGCAAAAAAATCTGTTACGTCCAAAAATGAAAAATTAACATGATATTTTTATTAAAAGGTAATATAAATTCATAATAACAACATATATGGTATGATATATTATAATAAGCCTCTGTGGTATATTTATAATAAACATATATTTATTGTATATTATTTTTTAACATGTATGAATAAAATAAACACTTAATATAAGGGTTTTCTTGTCTCAATTTTATTTATTTGAGATATACGCAATATTCACCCATTATTATAATATATTGGTTTATAAACATCACTATGACATGTTATATCATGAATTTAATTTATGACATGATATTAAATTCATCAATTAATCTGATTATTTCTTAGATCTCGTGATTCAAATGTTACTCATGTGGTAAAGGGATTTCATGTCTCACTTTTATTTCTATGAGACTTCATTCATATTCATAAATTGTTTTCTTGCATGGTGTATATACTACCCATGAACATATTCTATTATTATTATCCTATATTTTATGTTTATTTACATATCAATTTTATAAATTCTCTTGCAATTCCAAATGTACACTCCACATTTCTGTTCATGTTTTTATTCTAGCACCCACTAGAACCAGGCTACATCATCACATATGCTGGTCTTTCACCAATTGTTAGTGAAAAATTATCCTTTCATAGCACTTCCTACAGCTTCATTTCCCACACAATAAGATTATCCACATTGAATTTTTTGATCTGGAATTTCAACACCATCTTGACACACTGTTATTCTGTCCTTCTTCCTTTCAAAATAGTGTATTTAATAATTTCACTAAATTTTTTCTAATATGACAGATCAACCAGAGTTGTAATCACAATGATTACTCAAATTAATGAAAATTATTAATACCTTAAAATGTAAAAAAACACTATTCCTGAAACTGTCGTCAAATACAACTTCTGGGTACAGAATAATGACTAGCCCATGATAAAATAAGGATCCTTATATAATATGAAGTGAAACCTGTAGAAATACCTGGACACCATATGTAACATGAAAAAAAAACCCCAATATGAAAGGGGTAAAAAACCCAAGAAAATAGAAGGATCACTATGGGTAAAAAAGGGTACACACTCCCTCGTTATTATAAGGTAAAAACTATCTTAAAATATCTCTTAAATAAGAAGGGAAAAAAACTCACAAAAACTCCTCAAATATGAAATCTTCTTTGCTGGTGAGATGATGAAGGTATTGTTTGAATGGGAGCATGCTCTTGTCTTCTATAGGCATGCCTCACCCCCTACCTTCTCTTCCTCTCTTGGTGGGTTTGGTAGGGTTTGGCCACCCACCATCTGCCACCACCTTCCCCTCTATGAAAAAATAGGGGGTGATGCCATATTGGAAAAACATTTCCAACACCCCCTAGTTGAGCTCATGGCCTCCCCCATCATGATGTCTCCATAGGCAGACCCCCACACTCATCCCGTCGTCTTTCCCTAATATCCATTTTCTTTCCCAGATTTCACCGTCACCTATCGCATTTCACCCTTCTCACCGCTAGCCTACCTTGGCCACCATCACAGGCCACCATCACCTCTATCACCACGACTCACAAGCCTTGTCATCTCCCCATCCTATAGCTTCTCCAGTGACACCCTATAGATCTCCGCTAATCCCCATCTGTGGTATATGGAGGTCCCACTACTAGCCATGTCATGGCCTAGTCGGGTTGACCATACCCAAGAAAGGATATGTGAGGATATTTTTAAACTGATCTTCCCATTTCTAGTCATGAATTGGACAGAAACCACTTTCAACGATTTACTAGGCTACATAGGCTGAGAGAATTTAAAAGTTTTAAAAAATTTAATTTTCAAATAATTAGTCAAAAAATTTGAATAATATTAAATGAATTATTTTATTTCATTTAATTATCTCAACATATATTCAATTCAAACATAATTTTTATTATGCAATTAATTTAATTATTTTCATACCTCAAATTTCCTTTATTTTAATTAATGGGTGAAGCCTATAGAAACCAAGTGAATAACGGGTTCTAGAGACAATGTAGTGACTTCCCCTGTGAACAACTGAACAAGATATAAGTTTAAGTGAGAATCAGTGTGGTTATTCCTAAAAAGTGATATTTAATTATGATTAACCATTTAAACATAGTTTAATTTTCAATCACATCAAATAATGGATTAATGGAACCTTATAGAAGTTAATATAATGAAGACTACAACCGAATGAAGATTCAGTTTAGTTAAAAATGTGTGTCACTCACTGAAAACCAACAAAATGTTCTTTGACTATCTAGATAATTTGTGATAGTGATTGATTAGTCATTTTTGACATGAAATAAGTAGTCTCTCATCAAACCAATACACGATGTGGCCTATATGACTCAACGTGTGTGTTTTGAGTTTCAAATGAAATTTTAGTAAAAACACACACAACTAACATGCTTGAAACTAAGGAAGCACATTTAGATTCTTTTGATACATTTAGACAACGATTCATAAGTAATTTTTGACTTAAATGAATCATCCACAACCAAATACCATGCATGGTGTGGCCAATATTATTCCATGTTTGTCTTTATTTAAAATTGAAATTAATTTTATTAAAAAGAAAAATTGACATACTGAAAACCATGAACACATATTCAAATAATATTGATAATTTTGGACAACAATCCATATCTCATTTGTGATGTGTATGAAACAATTGAATTTAAATACTATGCACAATGTGACTAGTATAACTGTAAGTGTATCTTTTTATTTAAATTTTACATTTTATTAATTTATTCTTACATATTAATATTTATTTTATTTTTTTATAATATTACTAACATAATATTCATTTTCATATATAGGTGATTTTTTTGGTCAGATTGAGGTGATTTGTTTGTCAAATGATTACATGGGTGGACATTTTTGAGAGGGGATAATGTGTGTCATAGACAATGAAACATTAATGTTTTTAAATGTTTGTGGATAGTAATTCTAAATTTAATTTTATAAAGCATTGTTTGAAATGTACATAGAAGTTTTTTTTCTCTCTGTGATATAAAATTTAGTTCCATTAAATTATATATTTTGTGTACATGTTACAGGTTGATGTATTGTGATATTATAAAAACAAGTCACTACAGTAGGTTGGGCTTTTATCAGCATTAAACTAGATATTTTTTAGAATTATTAAAATCCTTTTTATGTGATTCTAAAGGGAATAATTATAGTATTGATAGTTACATCCATCATGTGTAATATTATTCTAGAAATTTGTATTTTCCACAGAGGTGTCTAAAGAATAATTGTCATTTTATTTTATTTTTTTTCATTCAAAATATCTTAGATAGTATTTAGTAAAAATCTAGAATGTATAGGATCATAGAAGATTTCGAGTATGAAATAAATAAAACCCCAAAAATTTGTGGTTGGAAGAAACTCAAATAAAAAATTTTAAACAAAAGATTGTAGAAGTTAGGTTTTTTGGAATGGTGGTGGTTGTCCATGGAGATAAAAAAAAATTAAAATGTTGTTTGGTAGTGATAGTTTTGAAAAAAATTGTATAATAATAATATTTTAATGAAAAGTGGATGAATGTATCCCCCACCCAAACCATCTTTGTTGACGCTAGGTATCTCCATTGATACTCGCCCCTAGTCTTCAATACCTTCCATCGATTCCAGCTATAGATTCCATCTCCCCCCTCATGATGCCCCCACCGGCAAACCCCTCCCACACTCATCATTCCATCTTTCCCTTAAATCTATAGTCTTCCCTTGATGTTCTCATCCCCTCTTGTATCTCAGTCTTCCTGCCGCCAGCCTTCCTAGGCCACTGCCGCATAGATCATATTTCGTTTCATCTCAACATCCTACTACCCAGCCAGTGCTACCCTACATATCCCCTTATCTCCATGTGTGGTACATGGAGCTCCCTCTATTAGTCAACTCATGTACCAGTTGGGTTGACCTGACCCAGGCTTGGATAGGTGGGGGCCTGTCTAAATAGATCCACCCATTATGGGTCATGATTTATCCGAAAACCTTTTTTAGGGATATAATATTCTACCTGGGCCCAAGAGAATTTAAAAGCTAAAAAATTGTTTTCAAAAAATATGCCATCAAATTTTATAAATATTAAATGAATTTTTTTCTTTCATTTAATTCTATCAACATATATTTAATGAAAAACTAATTTCCATTATTCTTATAATTTCTGTTTTGATGGATCTTGGGAATCGCCGAACCTATGTATGTCAAGAATTTTTTTTAGTTATTACAATTACGTTTGTTCCATGAAATAATTATGATCTTTGGATGATATATGCATCATTTTCAATTCCTGATATGATTAAGGGTCTGGGAATCGATCAATATTTTTCTATTTGTATTTTGTGCTTCTTAAGACCCCATTTTCTATGTGTCAGTATTTATTTGTTATGAAGAGTACATTTTAAGATGTGAAACTTTCCCATATGAGGTAATATTTCTGTTGAGATAGTGAAAATTGGAATTAGGTGCAAGCAATGAAATAAGTAATAGACAACTTAGGTATTTGACCCCTGAGGTCATAGTTGAACCGTTACAAATAAATATAGATATGAATATAAAAATATCAAGAGGTGTGACATAATTTGTTTAATTTCATCTTTGTTTATTTTTGTCCATTGAGTATTGTTGTTTACATGATCACAAAAGATAATAAAAAAATTCATTGATTTGTAAAATTTAAATGAGCTAAATGTTATCCTATTTAATTCATAGTCTGTTGTGACTAAGAAAGGGGAATGATTTTGGGGACTAGATTTTGTGAAGATGCTAGGTGAGATACCTAAATGAGATATTAATATTCATTATTTAATTACATAAATTCAAGTAGTCATTTATTTTGATATGTGAGTCCTTTCTAGCTATAAAATCAGTCAAATAAAAATGTGGAAAGTGGAATACACAACTTGATACAGTGTATACATACTATCTAGGAGTTTCATGATTTCAAAAGTGTATGGATAACCCAAAGTAATTCATTTTAATCCATCAAAACCTTTTTATCTCTAATTTACAAAATCCACAGTCTACTCTTAGAGTTTGGTTCTCACCACTAGGACACCATATTTGGTTGAATTTTTAAGGAATCAGTATCCCTCAGTGTAGAGAAGAATAATGTCACATGGTAAGTGTTTAAATGGTGATGGGATTTTTGTAGTCTCATTATGTCATCCACCTATGGAAGAGAATGTTAATCACTCAACTACTAATGTGAAACAGGTGTTATATCACCACCCCAACCTATTTGAGGATCCAACCAACCTGATTACATCATGATTGTATTATTATAATGTTCAGCATATAATTTAATTATTCTATTTCTAATTGAATATATTTACAATTGGGTGAAGCCTTTGTTGGAACTCCATTTTGTAATTGGTATCAGACAATAAATGTTAACATGTATGGAGAATGCAAAGAAGTTATGCCTATGTGACACATTTTATACACCTATACAAATAATATAATTCAATGCACATTGTTTTCATTAACTCAACCTACACAGATTCCTTTCATGTCCTAGTATAGTGATATGTATTTTAGTATAAAGCCCTTCCTTGGAACCTTTTCTAGGCACAATCATCACCTATTCATTACCTCAGCACTCAATCATTTTTTCCTAGACCTAATAATAAAAAATTAAATATACCCCCACTATCCTCATTTTATAGTAATGTTATCATTTTATGAATTATGAAGTGATTCCCTAATCGATTTTCCTAGGTCCTCCCTCCCCTCTTAAGTGGGTTATTAATCATGAAACCATGTGTAATAATCATGATTTTGGGTTATTTATTTTAATCAAAATATTAAAATGCCAAAATATTCTAATAATATAAATTACACCCTCATGCACCAAAACTAGGGTGAAGGGAACCTCTATATCAAAGACATTAACATGCCTTGTGTGTTGCACTTCGAGATCACAACACTACAGTTGCAATTCACCAAAGACCTCGATTAGAAAACCAACTTCACCATACACCCCAACTCTGGTGAAACCTTCACCATAATAGTTTATATGGTATGGAAAAATCTCACAAGCCTCCGATAGAGTGATTCATCACCCTAGAAACCTACTCAGGAACCCCATTGTTAGTAGCTAATCATTTATGCCCTATTTCACCTTGAACTCTAACTTGGGACACACATCACTATATTCTCCCATTGGAATCAAAAATTGACTTAATTATAATACTTGGGGTAACCACTTCTCTCAACAACACACTAAGGTAATAAGTAATCCCTAGACCCTTACTACTGTGGAACATCACCAATAATTCCTGTAATGACTCATATTTTTATGATTTTATTATTAGAAATTATTGGGGAAAATTTGGAGAGAAGACATTGAGATGGCGTGACATTATAAGGAATAGGGTGATTAAGATGATTGTTTGAAAAATGTTATTTTTTTAATAGAATGAACAAGTGGATTTTCTAAAAAAGTGAAATATCCCTAAAATGAGTTCCCATATCAGAAATCTGAGGGAACTGTTGAGCTGAGAGTAGTGGATTTACCCGAGGCATGACCTACAATTGGTTGGAACATGGCATTTCTAGAAAAATTCACCAGGGGTGTAATCATAAATAAAATAATTAAATAAAAAATTATTTTACTTTGAAGTCCTAATAACTCATATATGGTAACTCGGATTGGAAATCTGATACCACTGTTTAGTTGGTAAGAGGGTGTTTTCTTTAGGGGAGGCATAACCTTGACCGGCACAGGTCGAGGATGAATGTTAGATTTTGGATGTAAATGCCATCAAAATATCTAATAAAAAAATTATTAAATGGTACATGTTGAAGTAGTGGAAATTTCTTTTTTTTAAATCCATGTTACAGAAATTAAAGGTTATTTCCATAACCTTGGAAATACCACTAAGGAAAAGAGAAGGAATTTATCTACTGACAAAGAACGTTAATTGAAGGAGAATCGACAACAACACAGACCTCCATTCAACATCATCAAATGATCCAATCATCAATTTAGGGTGTCAATCTCTTTTTGATTTATTTTCCTCTTCTATGAATCAACTGATGATTGTGGAACAACCCACAAAAGGTTGATCCATAATTTGGTCATTCATTAGTGGTAGATAATTATTGCGAGATTAATGGGAATAGATCTTGGTGATTACTATGCTTCTGGATTCTTCATGATCATGCTAACAACAATGGATCATGACTGAATGAATAAGTCTACTATTTTTTCTTTGGGTGTTCATATACATAATCCCTCCCCCATAAATCTATCATATTCTTTGTGCGTTCTTCCCCCTTCGAGACCCTAGGTGAATGATCGATCATTCGACCCACGATAACTGTTTAAATGCTCTGAGACTGAATGTTTTGATTTGAGATTGCAATAAAAATGTGTGATAAGAGGACAACTGGTAGTTGGAAGCTCACAGTAGAGGGCATGACGAATGGTGGGCTACTGACAGGGTGGTCGGTGGTGAGTGCAGCGTGCAGCACGTCTAAAGGCGAGGCTCTAGCGAGGTGCACAACTATGGTCCAGTGTGATCATTCCAGATGAGGATACAATGGTGGAAGCTATGGTAAGATGCGGCTCGAAGGCCATGTCGGAGGACGACCCCATAGTTGTAGGGAAGAGGGACCAGGGTAGACTAGGACGCAGTGTCGTTCGTGTCGAACACGGATTCAACATTGACCGAGAGCGCATGAACTTCATGTGGTTGGATGGGCTAGGCGAAATGGTCCTCTTTAGCAACCCAATGGGCATGAATGCATAGCCCAATAGCCTATCAGGCCAGGCCAGACCGACCGGTTTGGGTCGAGTCCAGTTGGGCGAACCGGGTCGGTTCGGGTCGGACCCATACCCGACTAGATCCTTTTTACTAAATTTTTCATATCTTTCAAACTGTGTGTCAGTTTGACGAGCTATTTGATATGTTGGGACCCTTGTGATGAGTCAGTCACTTGGATATAATATAAATGAGTTTTTATGAAAGATTTTTTTAATGAACTAATGGATTTAGGAGTACTTTCGACTAGAACAGGTGTGGGATGAGCAGAATCCAGCGGCTGGCTGTGACTATGTGACTTGGTAGACTACTTGACCCACTGACGTTTAGTACACCATCAAAGTTGAGGTACGATGAGAATCATTAAGATTGATTTGACTATATGTCTTGGGGGACTGCTTGACCCATCAATTCTATGCGCACCATCGACGATGTATGCACCCTCGATGTTATGTGCGCCATTGATGCTCTATGAGGCATCGACGCTCGGGGCACCATCGATGCCCCATGTGACATCAATTATCCATGCACCATAAATGATCTGTCCTCTATTGATTCTCTATGCACCATCTACGCTCCAGGCACCATTTAAACTCCCTGCACCATCAACGCTATGTGCGCCATCGACTTCCTGAACACCATCACTACTTTGGGAACCACCAAAGCTCAGTGCACCACAACAGCTCAGTGCTCCATTGACACATTTTTCACCACCGACACTCTGTACGCCATCAATGCTTCACGTACCACTGTTTATTATTGTTCCACTAACACTCCATGCACCACTAGAACTTCTAGTTTCATAGATACTCAGTTATATATTGACTACTACTTGAAATCCTTCTCTTTGTGCTATATAGTTGTACTTGTGTGAGCTGACTGTATTGATTTCACATCCTGTGATTTTTCTATGTTGTACTTCCTGTGTTTCCCTTGTGGTTTAATTAATGTGTTTCTTTGTGGTTAACCTTTGTGGTCTCGGGGTCTCAACATTGTTTTTCTTGAATCACCCATTCTTGATCTATTCTTGTATGTGTCATGCCTTGTTCAGATGATCGAAGTTGTTATGGAGTCCTTGGTGGACCAGGACTAGGTGGTTCTTAGAGAGACACATGAGAGTCAAGGCATGCTTCAGCAAATTAAAATGGTGGATTCTGTTCCTACATTTCATGAATGGTTTTCTACAGATGAGATTCAGGAGCTTGTACCTTCCCTTTTTGGTTGGGCTTGTATTCCGGTGCGGTTTACTTTTTAGTTTTTGTGCTATCATATTATGTTGTTCGTATCATAGTGGAATGCATGTTTGTTTGCATATTGTATTCAATTAAGTACATTTTGGCTTGGATATGGGTCTTTTGTACATGTACTTTGAAAAATACCTCTCATTTGTGGGATATGCCTACTCGGTTCTAGTTACCATCACCTGGGCTGTTTGAGGTGGGTTTGGCATAGTCATAGCATGGTCCCTAGGTGACCGATCGTGAAAGAGTGGTATCAGAACTAGATCATTTCTACCTGACAAACCAAGAGTCTGTGAGATTGGTTTGGGGTAATAGTGTTAAGTGTTTCGAGTTCGTATGTTAGACCATATACTCTAATTTTGGTGCGGTAGTCAACGTATCCATATACAAGGACTCTGATTTCTTCTTTTTTTTCTCGGTACATAAAAACACTGGTTGTAGGAAAAAATAAATTGAACATAAATTAAATAGGATTGATTGTGTTCTCATGTCCTTCTGGAGTCAGTGTCAGCTCACCTTGTATACTCTATTGATTGGGGTACGTCTTGATCTATTTTCGGATTCCTCCACATAGACATCCATCCAAGATTCTGATGCATTATCATGAAGATGATTTTCCTAGTAATGAGATATCAGTATAGGGGTCAGTACCAGAGATTTCACCTCTGGGTGGTTCACCAGTGACACCACTACCTGTAGAGAAGTCGTTACTACCATCAATACAGGTAGAGGATGAAAATAGTATGAGTGCATTGCATGAGTTCCCAAGGTAGAAACATCCTATGTTCATGGATTAGCTAGACCCCCAGGTTTTCTGAGTTTTGGATGGAGGTAGTAACACGTGCCTTCCACCCAGTGTGGATTTCTCTAGACCAGATGACAATCCTAGCTGCGAGTCTTTTACAAGTCTTAGCCAGGAGATGGTGGAGCCTAGTTTTCTAGATGCATGAGAGGATGACCCTCACATAGATAGTCTTAAAGAATATCTTTAGGGGTGAGTTCTTCCCAATGAAATTACAATCTATGAATATAAAAGAGATACTGCATCTATATTAGGGCATCCAAATTGTAGTGGAGTACTCGATGAGAATTACGTATCTTTCTCGCTACTCGACAAATATGTTGTGGGGCCCATTATTTAGGTCCTAGACCTTCAAGTAGGGGAAACGTTGGTAAATCAAGGAATCCAAGATATCCCATAGAATTCTAACATATATTTGGGTATTGGAATGAGCTATTCTAGTAAATAGATTTCTGGAAGACCAAATACTGATAATGGGAGCTACAACAGGGCTCCAGGTAGATGAGTCATCGACAACAGGTTATTGATAGATGACGTAGATATCCAAGTGGAAGAGATAGTTCGGGGGAAGACCCTAGGACATAGGGTCAGTGTTGAGATTCTCCTAGGGAAGAGTGAGACTGCCGAAGGACAAGTTGGTCTACTCGTGCGGTGGACGGGGACCCATGGATTGAGATTTCACAAATCACCACACAAATGATCAACAAACAGTCGAGGGACCGTCGAGGTAGAGAAAAAGGAATAGAAAGAGCAGTTTGTCGAGTAGGGGATGTGGAAGAGGATCGGGAAAAGCAGTAGGAGGTGGGAGGAGGTTTTAGGTTCTTCCACCCCACCCCTAGGTGATCCACTATGGGCTCAGGGTGCTGGAAGACAAGGATGAGGCCAGCTTCAGTTGATGGTGGCTTACAACCAAAATTCTTTAGAGATGAATAGAGGTACAATGACTGCCTTTTCCACCCTAACTATTGTTTTGATAGATATAGGTTCTAGTCACACTTTTCTCCCCATGACCCTGGTTCGTGACAAAGAGATTTTAGTGGAACTGTTGACTCGATCACAATGCTTATAGAATCTTATAGGAAGAGATTGGATGATAACATGTTGGTGCAGATAGTGTAACCTTACTCCTGGGGGAGAGAGAATCAATTAGGATCTCTTAGTGGTTGTGTCGAGGCCTTACGATGTCATCCATGTTATGGATTTGTTTTTTATATTCCATGCCTAGAATGACAATTTTAGATGCATTGTGTGATGTGTCCCTAGAGATGGGATCATGTTTTCATTTGTCTATGAAAAGGAGACCCAAGAAGTGTTGGATAGACTAGCATGTAAAAAGGTGCAGTTGATCGCAAACCAGTTGTCTAGCATGACCCTCGTTGTAGTGGATGAGATGAGTCATAATTTTCATATACTAGTGGATATATATGGTGATTTCTTTCCAAAAGATGTTCTCGGATTACCTCCTCATTGGGAGGTTGTTTTATATAGTGATCTATACCTGGGGACAACAATAATGTCTACACATGCATATTAGATGGATCTCGCTGAGATTCATGATTTAAGGGTACATCTGGAGGACTTGTAGAGAAAGGGAATCGTGAGACTCAGTGTTTCACCATGGTCATCACCAATTTTTTTTTTCAAGAAGGGAGATAGGATCTTGAGATTATGTGTGGACATCCGGAACCTGAACCAGGTGACTATGAAGAATAAGTATCCACTACTGAGGATTGAAAACCTCTTCAATCAACTGAAGGGATCAAGGTGGTTCTCGAAGATAGACCTCAGGTCTAGCTATCACGAGCTACGAGTACAAGATGATGGAATCCCGAAAACAGACTTCAGATGTTGGTATTGACACTATAATTATTTAGTGATGTCGTTTGGCATGATGAATTCTCCATCCATGTTTATGGGACTCATGAACATAATCTTCTAGCCTTAATCAGACTGGTTCATCGTGGTCTTTAGTGATGACATCCTGGTGTAGTTGACATTTGAGGAGGAGCACATGATACACATGAGAATGGTTCTAGACACACATAGAGAGAACTAGCTATATGGGAAGCTCTCAATGTTTTATTTTTAGATACAAGTGTTCCAATTTCTTGGACACGTCATTTCAGTGGCTAGAGTTTCAGTAGATCTGGTGAAGATTGAAGCAATTTGTTCTTATGAGTCACCTAGGAGTGTTATCGAGGTGTGGATTTTCGGGATTTTGGATGGATACTATTATAGAATGGTGCCTATCTTTTATAGTGTATAATTACCCTTAAAGTCCTTGAAATGGAAGGTAAAACTCTTCATGTGGATAGAGGAGTGTCAATTGTGCTTTCTAGAGATGAGGGAGAGGTTGATGAGAACTCCCATATTCAGAATATTTGAGGAAGGCAGTGAGTATGTGGTGTTATGTAACATATTAGGGACTAGGCTTGGTTGTGTCCAAATGTAAGGGAAAATGATTATTGCCTATGGTTCATACCAATTGTGGAAGCATGAAAAATACTACACAACCCATGATCTGGGGTTGGTATTGGTAGTCATTACATTGAAGAAGTGGTGATAAAAACTGATGGGTGAGTGGTTTACCTTTTAATAAGACAACATGAGTCTCAAGTATATCTTCGCTCAAAAGAATTCAAATTTGAAATAGAGGCCTTGGCTACAGTCCCTCCAGGACTATCAATTCATGATACTCTATACTCATAGGAAAGGGAACTTGGGGGTAGATGCTCTTTTCCTGATATCGAGTTCGCAACTACTGAATGAGGTATCAGAGTAGTTATCCCCATTGTAGATATCATTTTTAGATAAATATGAATCATCTTATCTCTATTTGATGGTGGTTACACCACACTCTAATAGTCAGTAAGAGAGGAACAAATCAGAGATACTTACTATGAGACTACACATGCACAGATGTCCATATGGCTTGCCCCTAATGGATATTCAAAAGGTGGAAGGCACATCACTCTCATTAGAGGGAGCACAGTAGTGCCAATGAAATTGTGGGAGTTGGTCTTGAGGTAGTTCCATACTTCTACTTTGGTGGTATGTCTAGGAGTAGAAATGATGTTCCAAAACATCTTACATTAGTTCTGGTGGTCAAGGATGAGGAAGGCATTGGATGATTTCTTTTCTCGATGCCTCACTTGTCGGTAAGTGAAGGCTGATCACCAGATTACAACGATTTTGACTCAATCCCTTGAGGTTAGAGAGTATAAGTGGGATGGAATATCAGTGGACTTCATGAAGGGTCTACCACACATGACCATAGAACATGATAACATCTGGGTGACCATTGATCAACTTAAAAGTTTTTCCCACATCCTACTAGTCCATGAGCAGAGATTAGTAGAGAACATGGGATGCCTCTACAAGTAGAGGATTGTTCGGATTCACTGACGGCCATCAATGATGGTCTTATATCATGATGATCTCATTACATGTCAGCTGTGGAAGGGATTGCAGGAGGATTTTGGTACTCAGTTTCACTTGTGCACAGTTTTCCCTCCCAAGATAAATGGCTATATAGAGAGGATCATCCAGGTTCTAGAGGAAATTCTCCCTTTTTGCATCCTCAACTTTGGACACAGTTTGGGGGACCACATAGCTCTAGTGGACTTTTCATATAACAACAACTTCCACTCCTCCATTAGTATAACATTGTTCGAGGCCTTGTAAGAATGACCATGCATGCCACCACTATGTTGAACATAGACAAAAGAGTTACTACTTATGGGTCTAATGTTGGTACTGGCTTCACCAAGAAGGTGAAAATAATCCAAGAATGAATGTGGACTGAATAGAGCCGGCAGAAGACATATGATGATAGGTGGAAGAGGCCTTTGGAGTTCAAGGATGGAGACCTTGTGTTCCATAAGATCTCACCTCGACGGTGATTTGCGATATTTGTCTAGGGAAGCACGTTATCTATAAGTTAAATCAAACCTTTTCAGATTCTATGTAGATTTGGTGAGGTGGTGTACCACTTAGCTCGACACCCTTATTGGCACCGGGTGCATTATATCTTCCATGTATCTCAACTGAGGAGGTATATGCATGCTCCATTATATGTCATCAACTAGGCCGAGATGGACATTGACCATGGTATGAATTTTACAGAGTACCCAATAGGGATCGAGGATTTACATGAGCAGATCCTTCATGGGTGGTCGACTCCTCTAGTTCACATTCAGGGGAAGTCGTGAATCTCTAAGAGAGATCATGGGAGAAGGAGGCTCAAATTTCTTCTCAATACCCTCACCTTTTTCTTGATTAGCCCTTGTTTTGGATTTTGGGGACGTAAATCCCTATGTTGGGTAGAATTTTAGGACTCATATTTTCTTGATTTTATTTTTAGAAGTTATTTGGGAGAATTTAAAGACCACACACTAAGACAACTTGAAATTATGAGGCTTGGGGTGTACAGAATGATATTTTTATAAATTTTAAAGTTTTTAATAGCATGCACATTTTAAAATTCTAAAAAAATAAGATAACTCTTAAACGATTACACGGATTAGAAATATAAGGGAATTTTTGAGCTAAAGACATTTTTTTACCCAAATAGTGACTTAACGTTGATTTTGGATGATCATCTGTAGAAAAATTCACCAATGGAAAAATAGTGAATAAAATAATTAAATAAAAAATAATTTTGTTTTGAAATCCTAATAACTCATAAACAATAATTTGGATTAGAAATCTAAGACCACCGTTGAGTTCGTATGGTGGTTTTTTCCTTATTCGGGGCCTAATATCGACCAGCGAGGGTCGAGGGTTAATGTCATATTCTGAATTTAAGCATCATTAAAATATATTATTCAATATTATATGTTAATTCAGCAGTGATTTTTGTTTTTATTAATCCATGTAATAGTCATTCATGGTTATCACCATAAACTTTTATTTCCCCTATGCCAAGGAGAAGGATGCTATCCCTCGATGACGAACATCGGAAAATTAAGTATCGGCGATGATACAGATCTCCGTTCATCATCATAAGCTGATCCAATCACTGAGATAGGTTTCCGATCTCTTTGTTATTTTGTTTCTCCTTCATAGAATCAAAAGATAAAAATAAACTGACCCACAAATATTTTGATCTATTCTTTTATCGCTATTTTGGGGTGGATAATTATTATGGGATTAAAGGAAATAGATCTTGGAGATTATTAAACTGTTGGTTTTTTTTCATGATCTCACAAACATGAACAGATGAAGGTCGAACAAAAAAGGAAAAGATCCAATATTTGGGTGTTCAATTTCTAAATCCCCTAAATATATTCTGTTCTTCATGTTCTATTACCCCTATAAACCCTACATGAATGATCTATCGTTGCGCCCATGATCCATGGCGCAACATTCCGAGACCAAAGGTTGTGATCCATGATGGTAGTGTAGAGGTGTTTCATGAGCGCAACATGAAGGTGGTGGCTCATGGAGGAGGGTGTGAAGAATGGTAGACCAGTGGTAGGGTAGCCGGTGGTGAGGGAGGCATGAAAACTTGTGAGAGGTTGGGTTCCTATGGGGTGAAAAGTTATGGTCCAGTGGGATTGCGCCGAAGGAGGAGCCAGTGGCGGCGTAGGCCATGTGCGGGGGACATGCATAGTGTTAGGAGAGGTTGCGATGGTGGCTATGGAGGGATGTGGCTCTGAGGCCATGTCATAGGAGGACCCCACAGTAGTAGGTCCCTAGGAAAAAGGTTGGATGGGATATGTTGTTGTCCCCGTTTAATGTGGCAGCCACGTTGACTGGGAGTGCACAGTCGAACCGTGCGCTGACGGAGTTGGACCGCATGCACCGGGCCTGGATGGGGGAATCAGGCTACTCTGTCTTCCCATTGGGTTATTCTCACCCAAACCGATCAGTTCAGATTGGTTTGAGGGAACTAGGTTGGGTCAGGTCATACCCTGACTGGACCCTTTTTTTAATTGGTCATATCTTTCAAACTGTGTGTTTGTTTAACGAGTTGTTTGTGGTGTTCGGACCCCTTCAATAAGGCATTCCTTTTGATATACTATAACTGAGTTTTTGAAGAAATAATTTATGATTTAATCGATTTATGAGTAGGTTCTCTTAGAAAAATCATTCTATGAGCATCATCTTGCGGCTGGTTGTGATAATGTGACTTGGAGGACTGCTAGACCCATCAATGCTTTGTGCTCCATCAACGCTCTGTGCACCATCAACGCTCTGTATGCCATCAAAGCTTTATGCGCCATCGATTTCATTAATTTAATCACCACTCTAGGAACCACTGATGCAACATTCTCCACTAATGCGTCATGCACCACCAATTCTCCATGCACCATCGACGCTCTGTGATCCATCAATGCTCAATGTTCCTTTGACACTCTATGTTCCATTGATTCTCTGTGTGTCAACAAAACTTATAGTTTCATAGATATTTAGTAATCACTGGACTACAACTGGAAATAATACTCTCCATGCTTTAGTTTTATACCAATGTGTGCTAACCATGTTGATTGTACTTCATCTGTTTCCTTTATGGTGTACTTCTTGTGTTTCCTTTTTAGTGTACATAGTTTGTTTATTTTTTGGTGTACTTTGGGTATTTCTTAGTTTTGTACCATTTTGGTTTCAGGGTCCTTAATGATTATTGTTTTACTCGCCTCTACATGGACTATTCAAGCATGTTCCATGTCATATGAAGACAATCGTCACTTTGACAGAGTCCTTGGTGGACCTGGACCAAATAGTGATTAGAGAGTGGCCCGATAGATGAGGTTTTCCCCAACGAATTCATAGAGTGCTTTATATAACTACTATTCAGGTAGGGTTTTCTACTGATGAGATTTAGGAGTTTGTACTTTTTTTTGGTTGGGCTTGTATTTTATTCTCATTTACTTTTTATGTTTTTGTACTGCCGTACTATATTGTTAGCATCATAGTGGTATGAAAGCTTGTTTAGTTAGTCTTTTGAGTTCATCACTTTTAATCTTTGATATGGGTGTGTGTGTGCAAGTACTTAGGAAAAATTCCCCCATATTTGGTATATGACAACTCCGTGCTAGTCCTTAGACCATAGCATATTAGAAGGTAGGCATGGCGTAGTCACAACACGATCCCCGGGGGATGGGTCATGAAAATTCCACTAGGGATCCCTATTCAGCCTAGTCACTCACTAGAACACCAATTATCCATAGTTGTTCATTATATAAACATGTATCCCATGCATCTCAATTAAAAAATCATTTTACATAACTATTGTTCAAAACCCATATAAAATCATCTTGTGCCCCACATTCACTCCGGATCCCTAAATACACTACGAATATTTCTTCATTTTTTTATCGACACTTATTTTCCCATTATAACATGTTGTTGGGTGGTTCATCTCTTAGAATCCACCTGGACATTATTAATTATTGGGATTGTTTGGGAAAATAATTATGTAATCATTTATTCATGTATTCCCTTAAAAAATGTGTCTATAACTTTTCCTACCAAAATAATAGGGCCCTTAAGGTGTTTAAAATCATGCTCCCCTTGAAAATGAGAGTCATTTTCATGAGGACACCAGTGAGACCCATCCTACATCTCATTTCACATCTTTTCTATGAAACTGTTCAATTGGATAACTTTTTCTTCTCAATTATCATTAAATTTATGTTACTCATTCATAGGGGAATGTAATAATAAATTTCCCATTTATCATTTCATGAAAATGAATAATTTTTTAGACAATGTCATTTGTGAAAAGATATATTTCAAACTCTTATGATATATATATATCTCACATCATTCAGTATAAATATAGTGTCTCCATATCTTCAGAAAAAAAATATTATAGCTTCTAACTCAATATCATGGGTTGGATAGTTCTATTCATGGGTTTTTAACTTCCTGGAAATATATGAAATAACTCTATCATTATATATAAGGATACGACCAAGTCTTTTCCTTGATGCATCACTATAAATAATAAATCCACCATTTTATAAAGGTAAAGTCAAGATCAAAGTATTGACAAATATTATCATTGATTATTCAAAACATT
This sequence comes from Viscum album, assembly GCA_963277665.1. NCBI lineage: Eukaryota > Viridiplantae > Streptophyta > Magnoliopsida > Santalales > Viscaceae > Viscum > Viscum album. The sequence continues at coordinate 1,016,073,926 of OY728141.1, read as the reverse complement.
ATTTACATTATTTTTTCCATATGAACATAACCCCTTTACATGTGATCATGGTTAATGGGTTAGCTAATCAAGAAAAATTCAGAATAAAATAGTTATAGTAACCTACTAAACTAATGAAACTATGTATGTCAGTTATACTCGTTAGTGTAGGACATTCTTATTTTTCCTTTGTCTTTATAGAATCAAAAGAGATTTAGTCCCTAGAGACAATATGGCTATGAATGGAAATTTCTTGAATCCTAAATTCCCACTTTCTGAATTTACCATATAACTCGTTCCTTCAGAGAGTCTCAAGAATGATCCTCAAGTGTTTCTTAAGATCTTCATAGCCTTTATAATACACTAGAATATCATCAAGGAATAACAAAAAAAATCATCAAGATTTTAATTGAATACTCTATTCCTTAGATCCATAAAAATTGAGAGTGTATTGGTCAATCAAAATGGAATTATCTTAAACTCATAATGTTCATACCTTATCTGAAATGTTGTCTTCAAAATGTCTTCTTTTTTTACTCAAAGTTCATGGTATCCAAAATGAAGCTAAATCCTCTAAAAAAGATCATCTCCATGAACTTAATCAAATAAATCATTTAATGCAATATATGTTATACTTTTTATTTATTAAAATAGCATTTATTTCCCTATAGTCAATGCCAAGCCTCATGCATTCATCTTTCTTCATAACAAAAGGAACAGAGGCTCTCTATGGAGAAACAGTTGGTGGAATAAATCCCTTTTTACTGAACTCCATTAATTTTTTATTCATATCCATTAATTTCACATTGACCATTATAAAAAAAATTATATTTTTCTTTCATCATAGATTAAACGAATATAAATATCAATTTCATGATTTGGGGGTTTCCAGGTAATTGCTTAGAAATACGTTAATGTATTGCCTTACAATAAGTGCATCCTCATTTTAAAGATCACCTTCTTTATCCACAGATTTTGTTTTCTCTTCCTCTAACAAATTCATCGAGTACAAATATTGGGGTTGGATCTAGATAAGAATTAGATGATGAATTTTCTGATTTCAAGATAAAGGATTCCTCTTCTTTGTCACAAATAAAAATTTCATTCATCTTGTAATAAATTTTAACATCATATTTTCAAATCCTATCCATACCTAGGATTATATCAAATTCAACCATAGGTATGATGACAGGGTAAACAAGTAAATAATGTTTATATGTCATAAAGTGTATTTACTAACACATATTTGTTTAAATAATAATTCTCTAAAGTGTTTTGACTAAAAACTCATTTATTAAATCAAAAGGGAAATATCTAATTTTCATTGCAAACTGGGAAGATATAAAGGAATGAGATGATATAGAATCAAATAATTTATTATCTATGGTTTATGATATGATTAATGTATCTTCCAGCACATCATTAGGAACTTCAACCTCAACATTTTTATCGCAGAAGCCTCCCCTTTATCCCATGTTCTTTTCTTTGGAATGTTTCCTTGACTAATAGGAAAATAATTTTCATATTTTTCCATCTCCTTACAGTTAAAACACTAAACATTACTAACTTATTTATTTACCTTGTTATAACGGGTTTGGTTAACTTTTTAACCATACATGTAACAATCTCCCATACACAATAGGCATATTCCATGATGTTTTCTTCCATATTTTTTTTAGGATTGAAATTCAAATAGTCCCTTATTCACCTTTTCCCTATTTCCTTTTTCAAAAATGTTATGCAACAATATCCTTCTCTTTAATTCCCATAAATGAATACGACATAGATAATTCATTCTCTATCTTGATAACACATGATATTATATCATTTTATGATGAGAAATTTCTGGAAACCAATTCCCATTGGGGGAGTGGTTTTAACCCATAAAATAATCAATCAATATTTATCATTGGATTGCATATGTAATCCATAAAATGAATTGAAAACCCTGTAAATTTGGCTTCATACATAGAAACATTCTCATCCTCCCTTTGTGTCATACAAAGAAATTTCTTCTTTGTATACACTTGATGTTCGTGAGAAATTTATAATCTAAAAAAAGTTCATTAAAATTATTCCATTCCATTTTTTCTATTTTATCCCCTCCTTTGTGTTTTGAATCATTTACTACCATTAATCTGTATCACTTGATATATGATAAATTTCCATGACAACCTTCTCCATTTACTTACTTCCCAAAGAAAGTAATATCTTCTATAAAGAAGTTATCAATTTCTCATCTAACAATGGAATTGTAGTCTAATTGAATGATGGAGGTTATTGTCTCATGAAGCAGTCTAACATTGTTTCTCCACATTGTGGATCAGGATTCTACATACAGGTAAGGTTATTTTTTATAACTTGGATTAGCTATCCCAGAATAGTTATAAGATGCTTAGAATCAGTTTCAGCACTAACTCGAACATCATTATCATTCATAGAAGGTAACCCCTCTAAACAGATTTCGTGTGTTGATATGTTTTCCATTCCTTCCATTGGGTGATAGTTCGAAAAAATGGAATACCCTATATTTGGTTATGAATAATAAATCATATCTTTTAATTGGTACAATAATGAACATAAATTGTATAAAAAATCTCAAAATCAAAAGCTTGGTTACATTGGGAATACTCTCAAAATCTTTATAGGGTTATGTTTCACTAATATATATTTTCATAAATCTAGTTTCATATATTTCTACTAAAATTACTCTGATACCAACTTTATGGACCCCATCCATAGTATCCTAGAGCCTATGCCTCACTTTATTACATTAGCATATATATATGATTTGAATCCCAAAGCGCGTAATAGTTTATAAATTTTGGAAACCATATTGAATATATAAACCTTACATTACAATTTAAAATATAAAATAAATCATAGAGAATACTTTAAGAATACCATTATTACCCTAGATTAAACCTTTATATCACTCATAATATACATTGTAGAATCTCGAAAAATATAAAACATAATTAAGGGGTGATATTAGATGCTCAGTAAGGGTAAGCATATAGTGGAATCTATTACGAATAAACAATAATAAAGATTAAGGAAAGTGTTATAACTGAATCACAAGACATTTAAACACAATCTTGAGCATAATATGGGAATAATAAGTGAAAATAAAAAAATTGAATATAAATAATCACATGGATTTTATATTAATAGAATAATCAGATGGAATATCATTATCTAATCTCATAATGAGGGAATACATAATGTCGGACATTATAAACATATTATCAAGGCTTCGACTAAGACTCCATACATAAACAGGTAAGGCCTCTTCCAATACCCAAATTAGTTTCTCTCATGAGACTTACTAATGCATTGAAGGGATATAATAGCTCTCGACCATTACTAACTAAGTCCAATGCATTCATCATATGAAATAGTTGAAATATAAATAACATAAACATTAATATTGAAAAACTAGCATATGAAATGTGAATACATTATCCATAAACCATAAATGGTGTCAAAATAGCATATCCATAGTAAAAATAATCATAATACATTTAACAAAATTTTTTATATGGTATCATAAGTGATCAAACACAATTAAGAATAAAATCCAAATAAATGATATTGACCTAGATGAAAATATTCTAATAAAATCATTAAATATTTCTTGATAGAAATACACATTTTTTCATTGAAATCACTTATTTAAATATTTGTGCAGTTATAAAAGAAAATGTTTTAATTGAAATTAACCTTTTAAAATTATAATGGAATCTTGAAATCATTAAGGCATCATCACTTTGTTAAAATATGATCATTTCGTATAAGTTAAAAAAACATCCCTTATGTATTTTTGTCGAAATGGTTCTAAAGTACTTCATTTGGAAAATTAAAATAAATCCTTTAAAATAGTTTTATAAAAAGTAAAACGTGGTTAAAAATACATTAAACATTTTAAGGATAATTTTAAAAATATTTTTGAAAACACTTTCAGAAAAAAATGTACATGGAATAAAATATTTCCCAGTCGAGACTTAAACATAAACAATCTTCAATAATAATTGGATTGTGAAATAACACCTAACATGTAATTTCCTTAAGTTAAATGAGATTTAACCTCTGTAAAATGGTTTAAATAATGTTATTAATTTACAATAGAACCATAACCATATCTATATTTTTGAAATCATATTTGATCTTCTTATATCATTTTTTAATAATATTTCGTCCTTCTTATAGGTGTTATTTGCATCATTTCCTATAAATGTTTTGTTGTTTTAATCGTGTTTCTTTTACATAGGATATATTTCATTTATCTCCGGAATGATATTAATTTCATTGATATTATATTTAATCATTATATAAATTTTTATAATCATTCTTCAATAGTAAACATGTAGAATGAATCACATCACCTTGTGGAGACGGCAGTTTATACGTACACACGAGCGACAATATCAGACCCTTAATGGTAAAAGGGTAGTAATTGGATGGTATAATAATTATAAATAATCAATATTATTCCATAAATTATATTTTTATCCATTACATCGATAATTTTACACATTAAAATAAAGTTGCATTGAAAATAAATTACACCACAGCACGGAGATTGTAAGACGTACGTACGCACGCAGAGTGCTTTCATTTTTCATTGGAAGGGTAAAAGGTGGAATATAGTTGTCCCATAATAATAATAAAATCTCAGAATATATATGATACTGGATTTAATACATTATTAAAAAAACACATGAATAAGAAGTAGAAGAAGAAATGAATTCCATTGAGTTGGTCAAACAATTATCTCTTCTTCGATGGACTTCCTTTGGCATCTCTTCTTAAGGGATTTAGAGTTGGTTTTCTTGGAAGAACAGGCCCTCAAAAAAATGGATAAGGATATTGTGTAGAGAAATGGTTAGAGTCTGGTCAATATAGAAGCCTCAAATTGGTGCGAGGATGAGATGGATGATGTGTTTTTTTATAATTGTGGTGATGGTCACTTTTAGAAACTCTCCAAAATATTGATGTAATATAAATTACTTTCTTATTACAATTAGATTAAAATTGATTTATTTAGAAGATAAGATGAGGATTATTGGAAATTATCTCAACCAATAATATTTATACATGTTTAGGTTTCATTATTACCTTTATCTTTTGGATTTAACCCTTAATTAATCTCTTTAACTGTTACTGTGATTACATAAATTTTTTCTTTTTGATTGTTAATATAGTAAATATAAAATTCCAAACTAATCTAAAATGAATAATGAATTATATTTCAAAAATTATCCCAATAGGTTGGAAATATTTAATATTTTTATGAATTTTATATCATTTAATAAAGTAGTATTTATTTTAATATAACATTAATGATAATTATGATAATATTCATTACTTTGACTATAAACAAATCCATAAAAAAGTTATCTTTAAAACAACACTAATAATATATCAATAACATGTCCAATTTATTTATAAAATTCTTGGATGGAATTTTTTTTGTCAAATTATTTTTATTTTAATATTTTTATAATCATTTTTTTGGTATCCCAATGAATTAAATAATTACTGCATCATCATTGTGGAAGCCATTAAGGTAATTATTTAAAAATTAAAAATAAATTATCATGATTAAGATAAATATTTAATACATTAAATAAATATTTATAGTCCATGAAATTTTATGAATTACCCCATATTAAAAATTTAATACCTTTTAAAAACATGAGTATGACATATTTGGATTTTCTAAAAATAAAATACTATAAAAGGGTTAATGTCATCCAAGTGGTTACAGGAGGCCATAAAATCGGCCAAAAGATGATTTTGGTCAACCCTCAGTCATCCAATAAAATTGGAACAAGTGTTAGGGTATTTTCTTAATATTTATAATATTATTTTTATCTCTTAATTACTCGATTTCCCTTTAACTATGGTAATAAAAATTACTAATGTTATTATACATTTTTACTAAAAATAAAAGGGAACTATTAAATAAATTTGGACTTAAGATTCCACTTATGGAATCCATTTTTCAAAATTCAAAACGCATATTGGTTAAAATTATTTTAAATTTAATCTTTTTGATGGAATGAAAAAATGTGTTTTTAAATTTAAAACATTCAATACATTGAAATGTATTTTATATCAAAATTCAATGTGAAATTTATTCCAATGACCTAAATTGGATTAAATTATAAAAAATTTGATCTAATTATACTTTAAGACCAACAAAAAATATAATTTATCATTATAAATTATTTATATGAATATAAGTTTTCAATTAAAATGAAATATTTTTTCAGTATTCATCAAAAAACTAAATAATCAATGAGGCTTCAACCTTCACCTTTTAAAAAAACAAATCATATTAGAAAAACAAGAAAAATAAACCTAAGTAATTTTTTATATTCTTATTTCAAATAAAAAGTTTATTTTTTCAAATAAAATATATAAAAGTGTCACCAACTATATTTAAAACAGGCACGTCATCAAAAGGTGGTGATTCCTCTTTTAAAAAAATATATTATTATAAGGTTTAAAATTGAATTAATTATTATCTTATACATATAAAATAATTGGGATGAATGTTCAAAATATTTTATTAAATATATATAATATATAAATTTCATAATGTGGTTAATACGATTTATTCCTACTTTTTTAATTACTAGGTTATAACATTCCCTTATTAATAGAATACAGTCTGTTTGAACTTGGTGTTACATGCGATACATGGTATTAAATTTTAAAAGAAAACATAACATAAAATATTAGGGTGTTAAATTCTTCACAACAAACAATCTCATCCACAAAATTTCTATAATATCACCTCATAAAAATATTTGTCTAGTTCATCATAAAAATTCCCTGAAGTTTCAACGTAGCCTCTTCAATTTTGAGGTTTTTTATTATACCTCTACCATCTGTCTCATCTAATTACTCGACACTAGTTATCTAGTGTTATGAATCTTAACAAGATATTCACTTTAAGATAAATCAGGTTCCAATTCCATTTCATCATAAGTGAGAACATGGGTTGGGTCTGCCATGTACATTCTTAGAAATGGGATATGGAACACATCATGTACCTTAGAAAAGATAGATTGAATTTCAAAATGATAATACATAGTTCCAATTAGGTCTAGCACTTCCAATGTTCTGATATATCTGGGGCTTAGTTTCCCTTTCATACCAAATTTTATAACACCTTTCCTTGGATATACATTTATGAAAACATGATATCCAACTTGAAATTCAAAATACTTCATACAATTATCATTATAGAACTTTTCTTAATTTGAGATGCTTTGATATAGGTTTTAATAGGATTTACCTTTTTAGTTTTCTCCCCAACAATTTCTGGACCCACAAGATTCTTTTCGCCAACTTTATCCCAACAACATGGTGTGTGACATCTCATTCCATATAACACTTCAGACACTGCCATTTGAATACTTGAATGAAATCTTTTATCATACTAAAAATATACTAGAGGAAAATACTAATCCCACATAAATTGAAAGTCATGTATGAAAGACCCCAAAATTCCTTCTAATATTTTGATAGTCCTTTTTGATTTCCCGCCAGTTTGAAGGTTGTTAGCGATGCTCAAATGAAGTTCGATATCAAGAGATTTCTAAATACATTTCTAGATTTTCATTAAAACATGTTGATCATGGTTATAAAAGCATATCAAGAGACAATTGAAATAGGCACCCCATGAATTCTTACAAATTTATTAATATTGAGTCATTCTAGGTGTTTAAGAGGTAAATCATCTCTTATATTAATAAAATGTTCTTGAATTTATAAGGTGATTAAAAATAATCCATATCACATTATTCTTTATGAGAGTTCTTGGTAGTCCTATGAAAAAGTACATCGTAATGTCATCCCATTTCAACATAGGTATAGTTATAGGTTTCATGAATCCTATAAGATGTTGTCTCTCAACCTTCACTTATTGACTAACCAGACATCTTAATACATAATCATCAATTTCTCACTTCATAATGTCCCACACAAAATGTTCTTTTAAATATCTATACATCTTGGTACTACCAGGGTGTATAGAGAAACTTGAGCTCTGTGAATCATATAATTATTCCTTTTTCATCTATGTTATATAAGTAACCCAAAGCATATTTCCAAATTTCAAAATACCATCTTCACATAAGAAGTCTTTCAATTATCAATCATTCACAGCTTTATTTTTTTCTTGAAAATTCTCATTATCAGACAAAGGAATTTTTATACATTCCAATAAAAAAGTTTTGGAAACCATTTGAAAAAGTATTGATGTTTCACCTTCCTTGATAATTCTCATATCCATCTTTACTAGATCCATAACATAAGATCTATTTCAATTCTCATTTTTTTTAGAACACCATAATTCTTATTGCTCATTGCATATTCCACCCTATTTTCCTTCCCTGGGTGGTAGTGTATTGAAAAATAATAATCCTTGAGTAGTTAGATCTATATCCTTTCTCTCATGTTAGGTTATTTCTATGAGAAGATATATTTAAAACTCTTTTGATCTGTATGTATCACACATATTTCACCATAAAGATTGTATCCCCATATCTTCAGCACAAAGATTGAAGCTTCTAACAAAACATCTTGAGTAATATATTTCTGTTCATGGGTTTTTAATTTCCAAGATACTTATGAAATAACTCTATCATTTTCATAAGGACATAACCTAGTTCATTCCTTGATGCATCACTATAAATTAAAAACATCATTTCCAAATGGTAATGTAAATATGAGAGCATTGACCAATACTTTCTAAAATTATTCAAAAAATTTGTCATATTACTTAATTTATAAATATCTAACCCCTTTACATGTGATATTGGTTAATATGTTAGCTTTTCAGTAAAAAATTTGAATAAAACACTAATAGTAACATTGTAAACCGATGAAACTACAAATGTTGGTTAGGAATATTGGTGGAGGCCATTTGTGGATTGCCTTTTTCATTATAGGTTCAACAGAGACTCCATACATGGATAAAATATGGACAAGAAAAGAAATTTATTGAATCTATAATTCACACATTATAAATTTACCATAGAGTGCTTGACAACTCCTCACCTCCATCCAACAACTTCTCCTTTGCAGCAGCCGATCCAGTCTCCACCGCCACTGCGTTCTGTTCCACAACGCTCTGAGATCCCGTCAGCCTTGCCAGTAAGACAAATGTCATCCCCCCAACAACATTATTCATCAATCTCAGAACCAAAACAGAAGTTTTGAACACAAATGGAGGGACACCCTTTTCCAAGAGAAACTCCACTCCATTCAAACACTAGTATCTCAGATTTCTGCTCACTCCCATGTGAATCGCCCAGGTGGAAGCGTTCAGGAGCGTGGGCGGTGGCTTGTTTGGCGTCTCGAAATTGGGATCCATCTTCTTCCTCGCCATGATCAGCCCATTAGATATGGCCGTCCCCACAAGGCCGGCTGCAAAACCAACCGTAGTAAAGACGATCCCTTTGTACACGAGCGTCCCGAGCCGGCTGCCCAGCCCAAAGCCGCCGGCTTCGAACATGTGGCTCGAGGGGCAACCCGTGAAGATGGCTGGGAGGGTTGTCGCGGATGCAGACGCCGTGGGTGCCAGGAGGTACATGAGGACGAAGTTCATGAAGGATCCGACGACGAGAGTGGAGAAAACAAAATCCAGTTCATTACTTAAAATTGCCTCAATAGTTAACCACATGTGATTCTCATGATCTTCATAGATTTTAGAATACACCAAAATTTTATTAATGAATACTGCAAAAAAAATCTCAAGAAATTACTTGAATACTCTTTTCATTAGATCCATAAAAATTAAGGCTTCAATACTCAATCTAAATGGAATTACCACAAACTCATAATTTTCATACCTCGTCTAAAAATGTATTTAGAATTTCTTCCTTCTTTACTCATAGTTGATGATATCCACAACAATGGTAAATATTTAAAAAATATATATCTCCAGGAAGTTGATCAAATAATGAATCAATATGACATAGAGGATACTTTTTATTTATTATAACAATATTTATTTCCCTATAATCAATACACAACCTCATTGATACATCTTTCATCTTAAAAAGGATAGCAGGCTCTCCCCATAGAGAAACAATAGCGAGAATAAATCCCTTTTTTACTCCAATACTCTATTTATTACTTAATATACTCTAATTCCACTATGTACATTATATATGGAGTCTTTGATCTTGGTCTTTCATCAGGGATTCAATCAATAGAAAACTCACCTTGTTCCTCTGGGGGTGTCCATGTAATTCTTTTGGAAATATATTAATGAATTCTTTTATAATAGGAACACCCTCGATTTTATGATTACCATTTTCATCCATAGATTTTATTTTTTTCCTCCACATGAATTTCATTTAGTATAGATATTGGGGTGGATCTAGATAAAAATTATATAATGAGGTTTCTACTATAAAGATAAGGTATTATTCATCTTCCTCACAAAACATAATTTCCTTCTTCTTCTAATAAATTTGTGCATCATATTTGGAAAGTGAGTACATAATAAGGATTATATCACATTCAACCATAGGTATGATGATAATCTCATCATTTAAGGAATGTTTTTTTTCCATAAAAAGGACTTTCTAATATTTCATTATTGATATGTGACTTCCCTTAAGCATTTTTATCAACAAATCCTTTATTAAATCAAAAGTGAAATGTCTAATTTTCATTGAAAATCATAAAGATAAAAAAGAATTCATTGATATAGAATCTAATAAATCATTAGATAAGTTTGAGGAGATGATTAAATTATATGAAGCCATATAATTAATAACTTAAACCTCAAAATTTTTGATCCTATAAGCTAAGACAGTTTCCATTTTCCTTTTTTGTGGAAAGTGTACCTGAGGCATTAGGACCATCATTTTCATAGTGTCCACTATAATTATAGTTAAAAGATTGGAAATTATCGATTTCTTTCTTACCCTTGAAATCACAGCCCTGGTGACCTTTTTCTCTATGATGGTAAAAAAATTTCATCTTAAATAGGATGTTCCATGTTTTTTATTTCCACATTTACTATAGGGTGGAAAGTCAACTCTTCCCTTCATCCCATTTTTCCTTATCTACATTTATAGAATGTTTAGAGACCCATTTTTCATTTAATTTTCCTTATATTCATAGGACTTATATAATTATTTCTATATCTAGTTAGCACATGAGCCTATATCTTTGTATGATGATAATGTTTGAGAGACCAGTGACCTTTAGAGGAATGGTTTTAACCCATAAAATTATAGATCAGTCTTCTTTCTTGGATTGCATACATAATCTACAACATGACTTACTATCCTTATAAAGTTGGATTCATACATAGAAACATTCTAATCATCCTTTTTCTTCAGACTCAGAAATTTCCTCTCCATATCTACTCACTATTCATGAGGAAAACAATTTCTTTGAAAAGTTCCTTAAAATTATTCCATTCCATATTTTCTATTTCTTTATCCTCCATCTTGTTTTGAATAAATGAACTCCATAGATTTTCATCTCCCTATATATAATTAATTTTGTTGACAAAAGTTTCCCTTTAATTAATTTTCAAAGAAAGAAATATATTCTCTAACGAACTTATTCATTGCTTAGCTACAAATGAATTTGTAGTCCCATTGAATTATGGAGGTTTTTGTCTCATGAAATGGACAAACATTTTTTGTCCATGTTGTGGATCATAATGCTACATATGGGTAATGTTATTGATCATAACTGTAGTCTGTTTTCCCAGTATTGTTATAATTTTCTCAGTAATATTTGCATCTTTACCTCCAAAATCATTATCTAATATAAGAGGGAAGTCCCTATTTGGATTATGTGCATTGATACAGTTTCTATAAGTTCCACTAGTTGTCATTTCTAAATATTGTCATACACTATAATATGTTATGAATCATAAAGAATAATTTTCATATACTATAATACTTAACATAAATTATATAACAAATCTCAAAATCATAATTTTAGTTACTTTGGTAGTAATCACCAATACTTTTATAGGGTTTAGTTTCCCTAATCTATATTTTCCTTAATCTATTTTCCAGGATTTCTACTAAAATTTCTCCAATACAAACTATAAGGACCCCAACTACAGTAGCATAGAGTTAGTACCTCACTTTATTACATTGGAATAAATAAATTATTTGAAACCAAAAATAACTATTTGTTTATTAGTTTTATAAACCATATTACATACATAAACATTGCATTAAAATATAGAATATTAAATACAACATAGTTAATCCTATGAGAATACCATTATTCCCTTAGCTTAGTCATAAATATTAGTCATAATATACATCTTTGAGTCTTCGTAAAAAAAAACAATTATGTGAGATGAGATTCTCAGTATGGGTAAGAAAACAATATAAGCTATTTTGAATAAATAAGAAAAACATTAAGCAAATGTGTATAATTGAAACACAATTCATTTAAACATAATCTTGCGAATAATATAGAGAGATTAATTAATGTTAAATAATTCCATATAAATAATCACATTATTATTATACTAATCAAATAATCATATGGAATATCAATAACTAATCTCATAACGAGGGAATTTATAATGTGGGATATCATAAACATATCACCAAGTCTTCATCCAATACACCATACATAAACAGGTAATACCTCAGACAATACCCAAACTAGTTTGTCTCATGAGACCTACTAGTACATTGAGGGGATATATAAGGTCAAACCTATCACATAATAAATCATATATATTCCCCATATTAAAATGGTGAATCATAATCAACAAAAACTTTTGTATTAACAAATAAGCATAAGAAGTGTGAATAATTAAACCATAAACCATGAATGGTGTCAAAAAAGCACATCCATTTTCAAAAAAATAATAAAACCTTTAATAAAATTTATTATATTCTATCATAATAGATCAAACTTAATTATGTATAAAATCCAAAAAAGGATATTCACATAGATGAAAGTAGTCAAATAAAATCATTAAAAATTTGATGATAGAAATACCCATTTTTTTGTTTGATATCATTTATTAAAATGTTGTGCAACTATAAAATAAAAAATTTTCATTGAAAATAATATTTTAAACTTATAAATTATGTTAAAAAAAATTAAGGCATCTTGAAGGTGTTAAAATATTCTCCAACCATATAAGTTAAAAAAATTCATTTCATATTTTTGTCAACAAGGTCATAAAGTAACTCGTTTGGAAAAATCAAAATATTACTTTCAAGAAGTTTAATAAAAATTAAAACATTGTTAAAAATATTTTAAAAATTCATAGGATAATATTAATAAAAATTGAAATCACATTTAAAAAACATGGATATTGAAAAACATATTTTCTAATTGAGACTTAAACATAAATAATCTCGAATAATAATGAGATAATGAAATAACCCTTACCTTGTACATTAATTTAGTTGAATGTTTTTTAACCCTCTATAAAATTATTTAAATAGTTTAAATAATTTACACTAGAACCATATCCATATTCATGATATCATATATGAATTTCTTATATCATTTTCTTAACAATATTTCTTCTTTATTTCTGGTGTTAACTTCTTCATTTTTCTATACATGTTTTGTCATGTAATTCCAATTTCTTATGAATAGGATATATGAAATTAATATATAGAATTATATTAATTTAAAATATATTATATTAACTAATTATATATATTTTTATAATCATTCTTGAATGGTTAACATTGAAAATGAATCACATTGCGTTGTAGAGACGACATGACGTACATAAGCACTAGGGACGGTATTATTCCCTTAATGGTAAAAGGGTAAGTAATTGGATGGTATATTAATTATAAATAATCAATATCATGTCATATGTGTTATTTATATCCATTATACCCATAATAATACCCATACAAATAATGTGGTGATTAAAAACAAATTACATAATGGTTTGGAGATGGTAAGTCGTGGGTAAACAATCACAGTGCTTTCCTTTATTGTAGGACAGATAAAAGGTGTAATATATTTGTCCCATAATAATAATAACATATCATAATATTTATTATATTGGATTTATTACTCTACTATGAAAAAAATAATATTATGTAGAAGGAGAAATGAAATTGAATGATTTGGTATAACAATTACATATTCTTCGATGGACCTTCTTTAAATCACATCTTAAGGGATTTAGAGTTGGTATTTTTATGAATTCCAGGACCTCCAAAACATGTTTATGATTTTGGGAGGATAAATTTGAAGGGTTTTTTACAGATATAATGGTAAAAGTTGTGTTAGTTAGTGAGGGTGAAATTACCCTTTTATAGATGAGGTGAGGGTCACTTTTCGTAACACTACAAATATTAATATAATATAAATTAATTTGCAATTAAAAATGACATTAAAGTGATTTATTTCAAAGATAAGATGATGATGGGTATAAATCCTCTAGAAAAACATTTTTTAGACACGTTTAGGTCATATTCTTACCCTTATCATTTTGGATTTATCCCTTAATAAATTTTAGTAACTCTTACCATGACGACATGTATTTTTACTCTTTGAAGGTTAATAAAGTTACTATAAAATGAAAAATAAACCTCAAATGATTCATTAATGACATATTATAACTTCATCCCAATAAATATTCCAAAATTTGTTTTTTTATGAATTTTATATCGTATAATAAAATGTTATTTATTTTAATAGAACATTAATGAAAATTTTGATTCTATTCATTACATTGACTTTTATAAATACCAATAAAACAAATTATCATGGAAAAAAACATCGAATATATCACTAACATGATAATGGTATCTATAAAATTCATTAATGACATTAATTATATCATGCTATATTTATTTAAATATTTTTATCATCATTTATTTGATATTCCCATTAATTAAATAATATTTCATCATCATTGTTTAAGACTATAAAGTAATTATCTACAAATTAAAAATAAATTATCATGGTGAAGATAATCATTTTAGATTTAAATTTATTATTTATAGTCAAATATATGTCCTAAATGACCGCATATAAAAAATGTAATACTAATTAAAAACATGTGTATAATATATTTGGATTTTCATAAAATAAAATACTATAAAAGGGTTAATGTATTCTAAGTGGCTCCCATAGGCCATAAAATACTCCATAGGATGATTTTATTTTACCATAACTCATCCATTAAAATTTTTACAACTGTTAGGGTTGTGTCTTAAAAATTATAATATTTGGATTGACTCTTAATTACCTGATTTACCCTTAATCGTGGTAATAAATATTACTAATGTTACTATTCATTTTGTCCAAAAATAAAAGGAACCAGTTTTAAAAAATTATAAAGTATGATTTAAATATACAATAAATTTTTCCAAATTCAAAAAAAAAATTATTGTATAAAATTAATTTTCTATTAATATTGTTGAAGGAATAATAAAATGGGTTTTTAAAGAGAAAACATTCAAAATATTGAAATGTTTTTACTTCCAAATTCAATATGGAATTGATTAAAATGTCATAAATTGTATAAAATGACACATATTTGATCTAATTATACTTTAATTCCAATTTCAAATTTGATTTAACACTATATATTATTTATATGAAAAGTTTTTTTCAATTAAAATGCAATAATTTATCATTATTCATCAAAACAGTAATATTATCATAAATATAAAAAAATAAACCCAAATAAATTTATATATTTCTATTTAAAAAAAAATTATTTTTTCAATATTTTTATAAATCATTTAATAACTATATTTAAATCAAGTGTTCTATCAAAAGTTGGTAAAACGACCCTTAAAAAAATACAGACTTTTATTACATAAAATTGATTTCATTCTTATATTATACCTATAACATATTTTGGATGAATTTCCAAAACAATTTATTAAATATTTAAGAAATAAATTTTATAATTTGATTAATACTAGGAATTCTCACCATATTAACCACTTGGTTATGACATTGACTTATTAATAGACTATGGTCTCTTTGAACACGTTGTTGAATGCGACAGAAGATGTTAAATTTAAAAATAAAATGTACCATAAAATCTTGGGGTTTTACATGATTTCATGATAAATTATTCCCAGGTCCTCCCCCCCCATTTTAAGATGGATATTAATCATGTAATCATGTATAATATTCATGATTTTGGGATAATTTATTTAATCAATGTATTGAAACACCAAAAGACTCTCAGAATATGAATTACACCCTCGTGCATCAAAACTAGGTTGAAGGGAACCTCTATGTAAAAAAACACAACCACACCTTGTGTAATGATCTTGGAGAGCACAACACTATAGTGACACTTCACCTAGAACTCTTACTTGGGACACACTTCACTATAGTCTCCCATAAGAATCCAAAATTAACCTAATTCTCCTCCTTGGGTGACCACTTCTGTCACACCCAAACTTTTGGAAATAATTTTATTTTTTTAATTTCATGGATTTTGGTATTCCTTTCAGAGTTCAGGATGAGTCCTGATTTGAATTTAAGGGTATTAATTGAAAAATGAGTGTTTTGGGCTTAGTAGCATCTAACACACGAGCAGAGCATGGTTTGAAAATCATGTGAATTCGACCAAGTCACTATGCGTCCTGTAAAATGTTCAAAATAAAAAAAATTAAATGAATAATAAAATTAAAATAAAATAAAATAAGAAAATTAAAATGAAAATAAAATAAATTTTTTAATAATATTGATAATATTATTATTATGATCATTATTTTGATAATTGTTGTTAATATTATTAATAAGTTATTATTATTACTTGTTATCTTATTATTAAGTTATTCATACTATTATTATTATGAAGTTAATATTATTATAATTTCAGTTAAGGTTTCTCCCCCTTCTCCCTCTTTTCCACTCTGCCACATGCATCCCTTCCCCCCCTCTCCATATCACATGACCAACCCCTCATCCCTATCCTCCATGAATGCATGACTCCCTTCAGGTGAGCCTCCTATGGCAGCCTCCGGCACTCCTCCTTCGGCCTCCCTCCACCACATGGCCCTGTTAGCCACCCACCCTCGTACGAACCCACCAGAACCATATTCCATAGCATGTGACTCGCTGGCTCCCTCCGCTATGGTGGTCGCACCTCCTCACTCTAGTAGCCTCACCCTTTTCCCCTCTAGGTAAGTATTCTTCCACTATCTATTTCTGTTTTCTTTTCAATTGGATAAGTTTTTTGGGGGTTCGATCTTGAGTATTTTGGTTTGATCTCTTGGATTAGGGTTTGATATTTCATCCCAAAGGTGTAGTTATAGTTTCAAAACATTTTCTAGAAGTTTATTCTTGTGAGGTTGGTGGTTCCATGAACTAATAATTTTTAATGTATCTAATATTCGTGTTTTTTCATTAAATATTGTTTTATAAATTAACTATGTGGTGAGAATTATGTTTCGGAAATGTTTGGCATGCAGGTGCGTTAGAAATGAATTTTTATGAAATGAAATTACCATGTGTGGTATTTTTGGTAGTTTGATGTTTCATTAAAAATGTTTTATGGGTTGTTTGAAATGTTATAATTGAGTTTGGAAAAGATTCAATGTGTTTTATTATTGAAAATTTGGTTCTTAGTGAATGAGCTATATTTCTTACATGTTTCACATGTTCCTTTGTTTTTTATGCCTTGAAAGTATTTGAAAAAATATGTGGGCGGTGAGAAACACTTTTTAAATGGTTTTGATATGTTTATAGCTTAAAAGGGGTTTTCCCAAAAATGAATTGGATATTTTTCATAGTGTAAACCATTGTTCTGAATGTCGAAATTGTTTTATAAATTTATAATTTTTATTAAATTTTACAAGTGTTTTAGATTGTGTTTTAATGTATTTTTGGGTTAAAATATTTCAATTTCATCTTAAAATTGTTTTATAAATTGTTTTAATGGTTTATTAAATTATATAAAAGATGTCAAACATGTTTAAGAATGGTTTGGTGTGTGTAAGATTTTATAATTGAATTTGGGTATGAAAATGGTGGCATGTTATGGGTAATGATTCTTTGTGTTGACGAAATTTGTTAGTGGAGATATGTAACATGTGAGACTTAATTAAGCACAAAAAGTGAATGTGTGTATGTGTGTGTGTTTTTTTTACAAATACCCTTTTTCTTTTAAGAAAGTGATTGTGAAATGGATTTCCTTGGAAGTGTTCTTTTTTAAACTGTTTACCTAATAATTGATTTTCCGAAAAATGTTTTAAGACCATATAATTTAATGATCATGTTGAATTATATGATAAATGTTTTATCATGTAATATTTTTATTTGGGTGGCATCCTATTGGGCTTTGTCTCACACACTACAGACACAATTTGGGGTATGTATACCTCATTCTATGTTTGTTCTAGGTGAAGGAAAGTTGTTTAGTGATGGATGTTTCAGTTTTCAAAGATTATCCTTACAAATATTAGTGATAGATCAAGAGTGATTCTACACATTTCACGTTGAGTTTTTTGGGGGTTTTTTCCTAATTTCCTTCATTTTATTATTTCTAGTTTTTGGTAGAAGTTGTAAAACATTGAATATAAAAAATTATGTGCCATGATTGGTTGTGTGATTTAGTTTTGGATTATTTCTTTTTTTACTTTTTTATCTTTATGTCATCAGGTAAATTTTTACCATGTTGTAACATTGATACCTGGAAACTTGTTACTAGACAATGGGGAATGGTAACGCCCTTTAGTACTTGTTCCAGATCAACTAAGGTGATAGGTTTAGGGTTGACTCAGGTTAGTTCATGACAAAATGGTATCAGTGGAGGTTACGCTCTTTTGAGTCATGTTCCTTAGGGAAGAGTCTCAGTATACTAGAGCTAGGAATGTCGGTACGTGACATTATAAGAACGAGTATGGTTCTTGTCCAGCACACCTTGTCCTGGAACTCTAGTCAGTAGGTGATGTCGGGTTTTATCTGAGTGGTTTGTTTCTTGGGGTTGTTCTTTGATGGTTGGAAAACGAAAAGGGAGTTGGTTTGATGGTCTCAGTGATCTCAGAGGTCTATGAAAACCATGTAAAGCTATAGAATTTTTTCTAGATCACTCGGTAATGGTGGATTGATTTGTGTATGGTCGCTAACCATATGTCTTAGCCACCTTCCATCACTAATTTCTTCTTGAATTATCCTATATCTCTTTGTGTTTTGAAAAAACATTTTTGAAAATCCCTTGTTTTGAAATCATAGAAACATGATTTTTAAGTTAAAATTATTTGGTTTTGGGAAGGTGGAAAATGAATTTTCTAAATTTATCAAAAGGATTTTTTTAAATGCGATCTTTTATAGAATGATTTTGAGTAAATTGGATGTGTTTATTGAGGGTTTATTTTTAGGAATAAACTTTTTGGTTTATCAAAAGTTTGTTGTTTGGAAAAAAGGGGAAATTATATTTTAAATAGTTTTGGAAACCTGTTTTAAAATGAGAAGAGTTTAGTTTTTAAATAAATTGGGATTGATGAAGTGGAGTTTGTTGTGTCCCCAGATGTTTTTTGAAATGGGAATAAATGTTTTGAAATTGGTGTGTGAGATTTAAAAGTGAGTTTTAATCTGAATGTTTGGTACTTTTCTGAAAAGGTATGTGATATTTAAATTGGGTGATGATATTGTGGTTAGCGGTTTTAAGAAATATAATGTGTGGGTTGAATGTTTGGGTTTTGGAAAATGAAAAAAATTGTTTTAATATTTAGTATTTTCATGGGTGACCACATGCATGGGTTATATGTGGAAAAAGAATTAGTTACCTATTGGCACAAGGAGATGCATGTGTGAGGCCCATGAGTTACTATTAATAAATATGCAAACCACATGTATATTTTCATTTCCAAAAGTGTTTATAAAAAATGATGTGATGCTTAATTGTCTGTAGTTGTGTGGAATATTCCTTTATGATTTTGGATTATTGCATTTTAGGTGTTTTGAGTTTGAAAAATATTCTTGATTTGAAGATGTGTCAGGTTGTGTTTTGTCAGTGAGTTGGATTAATATAATAGTTACTGGATTATTCTTAAAAAATTTTTGGGATTCCTTTGAGCGAGTTCCCTTTTGGTGAGTTTAGTATTTCTTGTATTATTTTTTGGCCAATGAACTAGTTTGATCTAGTCATTAGATTTCCCTTATCATATAGTGTGTGTCCCCATAATGAAATTGATGTACGATTGATGTGCGTCCATGGGTGATTCACCATTGGAGGATCATATAGTTGATCAACATAATAAATTTTCTCTGGAGCTCTATAAATTGATTCCACCTCTCCTCGCATTTAGTCAAGTAGATCCTCTTATAGTGGGAGATTGGATGTGAAAGGTTGAAAGATTCTATTGTTTCATAAGTTTCCTGAGTCTTCAAAGGTGTAGTTTGGAACCATCGTGTTTGAAGGTTCTGTCTGGGAGTAGTGAAAGGAATCCTAGTAAGGAAATGTAGAAATAGTTTGGGGTTGTTACTACTAAATGTTTTCTGGAAGGTATTTTGGATCATTCATTTTTTTTTCTATGAGAGGGATCATGCTAGGACACTAGTGTGGAAAATTATGTTACACGTGGATGTCATGGACATTTATAGGAATTTTATGTCATTTCGGACTCAGTTCAAACTAATTTTCCTTGTAAGGCCTCTTAAGTTGCAATGGTCATGTTTGTTGACATTTTGTAGCATTATGTTCTAGTTCAAGTGTATGGGTGGATTTATTCTCTATCACGGCGATGTTCCATGTTGAGGAAATGTTGGTTGAGAAATGTGTCATGTTCTGATGGTTCTACCTAGAATGTGTTATAGTGTCTTGTGGCACTAGAATGAAGAGTTATGTTGAGGGGTTATTAATGAATGACTACGAAGTAGGAGATGATACAATTATCCGAGCTCTAGTCATATTTCATAGAGTGAATCTGGCACATAGTTAGGTGCCCCCAGTATGACAACCATGCTTTTTATTACAACTTAAACATGATTTATTAGATAAGACATCACTTGATACAATAAATAAGATCGAGAGGTTTAGTGTCTTTGGGTCTTAGGATCATTACATAAAAACTTAAAACATGAAATACAACATATTTATTGAAATCTTCCTTTACAAGACCACTACATTCCCTCGTACTTAGCATTGCATGGGATAACCTGAGGACATGTATAAGAAAAGGGTGAGATATAAGGCCGAGTAATGGAGTACACATGGAATAACATGAGGTGTACAATACCTGTTCAATAATAGGCATATCAAGAGAGCATAAAAGAAAAATGAACATAAAGGCATGATAAAGCATGATAATCATAACATGGAAATGTGGCAACAACACTTAACATTGAATTAGCTTGAGCGAAGGCTCATTGCACATGGAGCATGAGTAAACCCTCATTGCACATGAAGCATTAGTAAACCCTCGTTTAACTTGAATTAGAATGAGTCAACACTCATTGCACATGATGTATCATGATACTATTCTTTACCTAATGCATTGGAGTGCTATAAGGGTGCACCCTTCTTAAACAATTCATTTCATGCATAAGTGTGCCACATGGATCATAAAACATGGATTCATAAAACATAATAATTTATTCCACAACAAAAGAATCTGGAATTAATACATGAAAATTTACAATAAATTCATAAATGTGCATAAAGGTGAATACCCTTGATGAAGAAATGGGCATGGTATTCACTACACAATGACATTGACTTAGAAAATCGGTGTGATTTCGGCAGCGTAACGACATGACATAAGAATTCATAAAAAGGGTTGATGAAAGAGAAAGGGGTTCCTCATCATATTTACATGTAATGGACTATAAGGAGGACATATAGATACATGTCCCAAAAATTGAAATTGAATTTAGATTCATGATACAATAGTATTGCTTGAATGTAAAAGAAGAGAGAGAAGTTCCTTTCGGAATTTAAGCATAGTAACAGGTGTACATGGGAGGCATTTAATGAGAGAGAATGTGGTATCCCATTATTCAAAAAATAAGAGGGCAGTATGGGGGAGGTGCGAAACCATACCCCAAAATTCATAATTGAAATTAAAAGGGAAATACAAATTAAAGAAAATTGACAAAAATGAGAAAGGAAGAAAAACCCTTTCTTGGAAGTGTGCTTCCAAAGTCTTGAGAGAGGCTTGTGAGAGGCTTGATTGGAGCTTGGGGAAACTTGAGAGGATTCTAGAGAGAGTAGGGCAGAGGTTGGATGAACTACAAAGGATTTTAGTGAGGTGGAAGTGGGATCTTGGGTGGGTTTATATAGTAAAGGTGAGAGAATTCATTATTATCTAGGTTTGGGTCCCCTTACGTTAAATTAATCCAAACGACAAACCATCCCATGGTTTTTGCCCATGGTAATTGGAAAAGGGAAGAAAAAAACAATATTTTATAAGGCCCAATTCCGAACTGCTTAAAATAATAAGGTTGTTTATGTGGAGGTGAGTCACACTCCCATGGAAATTAATTTAAAAAGGAAAAGTGTTGAATATGTCTTGAGGGGTCCATTAATGCTTTGAAAAGTAAGCAAAACAAACCCAAAATCACATTATTTTAATTATAAAACATATATTGGCCGAACATAAGGATTATGGTATTTTATTACATCCCCATTGGGTCATTATGATGTCATAAAACACATTATATATTTAAATGGTATTTAATTTTTACCCAAAAATTTGACTCACTTTGAAAATTATGAAAAATTCACCATTGGATAATTTCGACATCCTGATTCCATAAATGAAATTTATTTTATCCAAAAAAAAATTCTAAATATGTTAATTTTCAATTTTAAAATAAAAACCAGTATTTATCGAAAATTCACGGGTTTTGACATAAATGGCTTTCAAACCTTAATAAAAATTTTAATTGAATTCATAAAATTATAAGATCATTTATATTTAATAATAAAAATTAATTTAATATTAATAATAATATTTTATTAAAATATTATATAACTCAAAAAATCCCTTAATTTAATAAAATTGTATTCTTAATTAAATAATAACTAAAAAACACCCTTTTTTACTTTAAGAACTATTTACAATGTATCAAAAATGACTAGAAATTATATTTATTTAAAAACAACAAAAATAATGTAGGTGAACATAGTAATACTTATTTGTTACATAACCCCTTAAAATAGCTTCATAAGACCTAAGGGTAAGGTGTGCGATGGTGACAGACTCTTGGGGTGGCTCAGATACATCGCTCGAGTGGTAATTTCAATCAACTTCCACTTTTCCCGTAGATGGTCACATTAGAGATTGATATAATGAAGCTCATCTTGGGCTTGGTCAAGGGCGAAGCCCAAGGATGCCACCTCTTTTCTGAGCTCTGAAAAATGGGCTTTGTATCAGGAAATTCTACTGGATGAGGGAATCGCTTCCTTTGTCTGAGTAAAAGTGTGTTCTTTAAAGCCTTATATTTATACTAATCAAGTGATCACTATTCAACAACTATATTAACAACAGTCACAATTCTTAACCAATGAAGTTGACATTTTATAAAACATTTTATATAAAGGGACATTTAATAAGATCAAGAGGTAATTCTATTAATGAAACTTTGGGTCGTTACATTATTCCCCCCTTAAGAATTGTCTCCCTTGAAATTTTCCTTTTCCCACACTAAAACAAATGTCGGTAACTCAGCTTCATCATTTCCTCCAAGTCCCAAGTTTCTTCTTCCAACATGTGGTTTCTCCACAACACCTCGAGGAGGGGCATTGTCTTATTTCGTAGAACTTTTTCTCTACGATCTAAGATCTTCACTGGTTGCTCCTCATAAGAAGGATCATCTTCCAATTGTACCAGCTCGGAAGAGAGTACATGTGAAGTGTCTGGTATGTACTTCCTTTAGAGGGATACATGAAAGACATCATGCACCTTCGCCATAGTAGGTGTAAGTGCAAGTCGATAGGACACATCCCCAACATGATCATGAATCTCGAAGGGGCCGATGTACCTTGGACTTAACTTCCCTTTCATTCCAAACTTCATTACCTTCTTCCATGGAGATATGCGTAAAAACACCATGTCTCCAACTTTAAACTGAAGGTCTCGTTGACGATTATCTGCATAACACTTCTGTCAAATCTGGGTGGCCTTGATATGCTGATGAATGGTTTTCACCTTCACCACCATTTCATTGACCATTTCTTGTCCATGAAGCTTACGTTCTCCGACCTCAACCCAACATGCCGGTGTTCTGCACTTTTTCGCATACATGGCTTCATATGGTGCCATTTGGATGCTCGAGTGGAAATTGATATTATAAGAGAACTCAACCATTGTAAGATATTGATCCCATCCTCCTTTAAAGTTCATTGAGAACACTCTAAACATATCCTCAAGTGTTTAGATAGTCCTCTCTGATTGGCCATCTGTTTGAGGATGATAGGCCGTACAAAAGTTCAGTTCAGTATTCAGAACATGTTGAAGACTCTTCCAAAACTTAGAGGTGAATCTTGGATCTTGGTTGGATACAATAGATAGTGGTAGTCCATGCATCCTTACCAGTTCCCTGATATATATCCGTTCCAGTTGATCCAAAGAGAAATCCTCCCGAATAGCAATGAAGTGTGCAATCTTTGTAAGACGATCCACAACAACGCAGATTGCATTGTTGCCTTTGGATGTACTTGGAAGTCCAGTGACAAAGTCCATGATGATGTTCTCCCATTTCCATTCTAGTATAAGCAATGGTTGCATCATCCCCTAAGACTTCTGCCTCTCTGCCTTCACTTGCTCACACACCAGGCACTTTGATGTATATTCTGTGATCTCCTTCTTCATATTATCCCACCAAAAGTTTTCCCGGAGATCTCGATACATATTTTTGCTCCCTGGGTGAATAGAGAAATTTGAACTATGTGAATCATCCTAAAGATCCTTCATCAGCTCCGGACTTGATGGAACACATAGTCTTTTCCCAAACCGCACAATTCCTTCTTCATTAACATTAATCTCTGAGGATTTTCCCTTTTTGATAGCCTCCACTTTTTCTTGAATTCCCACATCATCCTTTTGAGCATCCTTTAAACTTTCCAAAAGAGATGGTTGAGCAATCATTTGTGAAAGGATTGATGATGTTCCGTTATTTATGATTCCCACATCCATATTCATCAATTCTATGAAGATTGGATCCTTCTCAATTCTCATCATTGATAGAATCGCTGGATCCTTTCTACTTAGGGCATCCACCACCTTGTTCGCTTTCCCAGGGAGGTAATGTATTGAACAGTCATAATCCTTGATTATCTCTATCCATCTTCTGTGGCGCATATTAAGCTATTTCTGTGGGAATATATATTTAAGACTCTTGTGGTCAGTATATATCTCACATTTCTCTCCATAGAGATAATGCCGCCAGATTTTCAAGGCAAAGATCACTACCTCCAACTCCAGATCATGCGTTGGATAGTTTCACTCATGTATTTTCAAATGCCTTGAGGCATAGGATATCACTTTATCATTCTGCATCAGCACACATCCTAATCCCTTCTTCAAAGCATCACTGAATACCACAAAAATCTCCCCACTTATGGGTAAAGTGAGCACGGGTGCAGTGATTAGCCTCCTTTTCAACTCCATGAAGCTTTCTTCACATTCATCAATATAAGAAAACTTTACTCCCTTTTGAGTTAGCTTTGTAAGAGGGTTTGACAATCGTGTGAAATTCCATACAAATCGTCGATAATATCCAGTTAACCCCAAGAAGCTACGGATATCGGTTACCGATGTTGTCCTCGGCCATCCCTCAATTGCATCTATTTTGGAGGGGTCCATAGATATCCCATTTCTTGTGATGATATGGCCCAATAATGAGACCTCCTTCAACCATAACTCACACTTGTTGTACTTTGCATAGAGCTTCTCCTTGAGCAAAGTCTCTAGTACAGTTTTTAAATGCTCCTCATGATCCTCCTTGGTTTTGGATTATATTAGAATATCATCTATAAAGACTACCACAAATCTGTCAAGGTAATCTATAAAGACTATATTCATCAAGTCCATGAATATTTCTGTATCATTGGTGAGTCCGAAAGTCATTACTATGAATTCATAGTGCCCACACCATGTACGAAAATCAGTCTTGGAATTATCTTCCTTCTTCACCCTTACTTGATAATATCCCTACCGCATGTCCACCTTGGGGAAGTATTTTTCTCCATGCAACTGATCGAATAAGTCATCAATTCATGGGAGAGGATACTTTTTATTTATCATGATTTTGTTAAGTTCATGATAATCGATGCAAAGCCGCATTGGCACATCCTTCTTCGTGACGAAGTGGACTGGTGCACCCCATGGTGAAGCACTTGGGCATATAAACCCTTTATCCAGATTCTCCTATAGTTGTTTCGTCAGCTCTTCAAGATCTACAACAACCATTCTATATGGATTCATGGATATTGGTAGATCCCCTCGTATAAGTTCAATTGAGAACTCAACGTCTCTTCTAGGAGGAAGGCCAGACAGTTCCTCAGGAAACACTTCCGCAAATTCCCTCACAATAGGCATTTCTTCAAGGATGGTTTCTTCTTTGGAATCAATCATCTGAGCCAGATATGCGTGCTCATAGGGCAGTAATATCCATGCTAGATATGATGGAGCTAAAGGAGATTCATCTTCCTCCTGACACTTGTAATGAATTGGGGGGGTTCAATTCTCCATATAGAGTGTGATTTCCCTCTCCCGACAATTTATATTGGATCTATATAAGGAAAACCAATCCATGCCAAGAATTGCATCAAATTCCACCAGAGGGAGTATGAAAAGGTCGCCGGGAAATTCAATCCATAGATTATAACAGGGGAGGACTTATATTCATGTGATGAAATGATTTCCCCATTTTACGTACTCACCGAAATCTTTACTTCCATGATTTGTGGTGGTGCAGGGATTGTTCTACTAAACTTTCGAGATATAAAAGAATGAGTAGAACCTGAATCAAAAAGTATGTTCTCTGTTCTTGAATGAATATCTAGTTTACCTGTCACCAATTAGTTGTCGGGGTTCACTTCAGTAGAAGTGGTGGCAAAAGATCTTCCTTACAGTCTTGGAGGTTGTTGGTTGCCTCCGATAACCCTATGATTAGGGAACTGATTTGCAAAATGACCTGGTTCTTTGTATTTGTAGCATTGAAATACGCATTGAGGTTCGAACGAAGAATCCCCCTACTCTGTCACAACCATGGGTCCTTCTTGCAGACAATTAATATTTAGGTGCCCGTCTCTTCCACAACTCAAGCATTTTCTCGTCCCATTAAGGTAATTTCCAGGGTGCTTCTTTACACACTTTTGGAAAGTGGGGTGCTGGAACTTCTTAGCGCCATTGGATTTATCCATTGGCCCACCAGCATTGAATTCCACCTTACACTTCTTATCTTCATGATACCCCTGTGATTCTACGATCTCCATTTCTACCTTGAGGGCACATCAGACAATTTCCTCATAGCTGTCGAAGTCACGGATCGCTAATGCTTTCCGAAAGCTAGGCTTAAACCCACAAAATAAGCGGTCAAACATCCATTCGGGGGTAACGAAAAAGCCGGAAGCGTATCGTGAAAGCCTTGTGATGTTTTCCTCGTACGCTCCAACAGATTCCTCATCTTTTTTCTTGAGGGAAAAGAACTCCCTTTCCATCTTAAGCCAGAGGGTGCGCGGAAAATATTTATCAAAAAACATCTTCCGGAATTCCTTCCATTCCAAAGCCTCGATCTCCTCCTCAGGCTTCGTATAATTAATCAACGTCCACCATTGATCAGCTTCACCCTCGATACGATAAGCATCCAGGAGAACCTTCTCTTGTTCAGAACATTGGAGGATGGAGATGATATTTTCAATGGAGTTGATCCATTGTTCAACGATCGTAGGATTGGATGATCCACTAAAATTAGGAGGCCTTTTTCTAATGAATCTCTCTATAGCGACTTGTTATTTCTTTGGGGGGTTGAAAATTCCTCTTGACCCGTGTTTCTATTCAAAATTTGAGTTATCTGAGAGAGAAGCATGACAAAGTTCGTGATTCCCGCTCCCATTGGATTTGGCGTCTCATTAGTACAGTCATCACACTGATTTTTGCAACGGTTGTTAGCCCGAGTCCTCCTATTACCGACCATTGGCTGGAATAAAAGAAATCTTAGGGGTAACACATAAAGGGTAATACAAAGACAAAATTTGATGACTAAAAAATAAACTTTTTTCTCCTTAACTAATGAGTCTATAGGCTTTAATCTAGGATTTTCATGATCTACTTTCTAACATATATTCTTAGGGGAATTTTTTAATTCCCTTATTAAATGTTCATACTAAGCTTGTGAATTTATCAAAACATATCCCCCGGGAGTGTCGTAACCAAGGGTGCTGCAAGCCCTGTTGTCGTGCACCAGTTCCCATTCGAGTCTAGCTCAAAGCGGTGTTTTCAGGTTTTACCCCTAGGATACATCTGTGCCAGAGCCGCCTCTACCTTCTCGTATCCAGAAAGGTATTTATTTGTTTGATAAACCACTTAATTATTATTTACCAAAACATAGGGATGTTTTTATTATACTTATTCTTGTATTTAAGGCATTACTAGGGTTTTCCTAATCCCAAAAAAAACTAAACCTATCCTCTGATACCAACTATGACAACCCTGATTTTTATTACAACATAAACATGATTTATTACATAAGACATCAATTGATAAAATAGATAAGATCGAGAGGTTTAGTGTCTTTGGGGATTAAGATCATTACATAAAAACATAAAACATGAAATACAACATCTTTATTGAAAACGTCCTTTACATGACCACTACATTCTCTCGTACTTATCATTGCATGGGATAACCTGAGGACATGCATAAGAAAAGGGTTGCCTATAAAGCCCAGTAAGGGGGTACACATGGAATAACATGAGGAGTACAATACATGTTAGAAAATAGTAATATCAATAGAGCATAAAAGAAACATGAACATAAAGGTATGATAAAGCATGATAATCATAACATGGAAATGTGGCAACATCACTTAACATTGAATTAGCATGAGCCAAGGCCATTGCACATGGAGCATGAGTAAACCCTCATTTTACATGAAGCATGAGTAAACCCTCATTTCACTAGAATTAGCATGAGTCAATACT
This sequence comes from Viscum album, assembly GCA_963277665.1. Classification (NCBI taxonomy): domain Eukaryota; kingdom Viridiplantae; phylum Streptophyta; class Magnoliopsida; order Santalales; family Viscaceae; genus Viscum; species Viscum album. The sequence continues at coordinate 1,016,044,831 of OY728141.1, read as the reverse complement.
CATTGCACATGACGTATCATGATACTATACTTTACCCAATGCATTGGAGCGCTATAAGGGGTGCATCCTTCTTAAACATTTCATTTCATGCATAAGTGTGCCACATGGATCAAAAAATATGGATTCATAAAACATAATCATTTATTCCATGATAGAGGAATGTGTAATTCATACATGAAATTTTACAATCAATAATTAAATGTGCATAAATGTGAATACCCTTGATGGAGAAATGGGCATGGTATTCACTACACAATGACATTGTCTTAGAAACTCGGTGCGATTTCGACAGCGTAACGGCGTGACATAAGAATTCATAAAAAGGGTTGATGAGAAAGAAAGGGGTTCCTCATCATATTTACGTGTAATGGACTGTAAGGAGGTCATATAGATACATTTTCCAACAATTTAAATGCAATTTAGATTCATGATACAAAAGTATTGCTTGAATGTAAAAGAAGAGAGAGAAGTTCTTTTCGGAATTTCGGCATAGTAACGGGTGTACATGGGTGGAATTTAATGAGAAGAAAGGGGTCTCACATCATTCAAAAAATAAGACGGAAGTATGGGGGAGGTGATAAACCATACCCCAACATTCATAATTGACATTAAAATGTCAATACAACTTAAAGAAAATTTAAAAAAATGAGAAAGGAAGAAAAAACCCTTACTTGGAAGTGTGCTTCCAAAGGCTAGAGAGAGGCTTGTGAGAGGCTTCATGGGAGAGTGGGGAACCATGGGAGGATTCTAGAGATAGTAGGGCATAGGTTGAACGAACTCCAAGGGATTTTAGTGAGGAGGAAGTGGGAGCCTTGTTGGGTTTATATAGGACAGGTGAGGGAATTCTTTATTATTTCAGTTTGGGTCCCCTTACATTAAATTAATCCAAACCACAAACCATACCATGGTTTTTCCCATGGTTTTTGGAAAAGGGAAGAAGAAAAAAATATTTTATAAGTCCCAAGTCCTAACTTAGTAAAATAATAAGGCTTCTTATGTGGAGGTGAGTCACACTCCCATGGAAATTAATTTAAAAAGGCAAAGTGTTGAATATGTCCTGAGGGGTCCATTAATGCTTTGAAAAGTAATTCAAACAAACCAAAAATCACATTATTTTAAGGATAAAACATGTATTGGACGAACATAAGGGTTATGGTATTTTATTACACAACCATTGGGTCATTATGATGTCATAAAACAAATTATATATTTAAACAGTATTTAATTTTTACCCAAAAATTTGACTATCTCAGAAAATTATGAGAAATTTACCGTTGGATAATTTCGACATCCTGATTCCAGAAATGGAATTTATTTTATCTCAAAAAATTTCTAAAAATGTTAATTTTCACTTTTAAAATAAAAACCAATATTTATCGAAAATTCACGGGTTTTGACAGAAATGGCTTTCAAACCTTAATAAAAAATTTAATTGCATTAATAAAATTATAAGATCGTTTATATTTAATAATATAAATTAATTTAATATTAATAACAGTATTTTAATAAAATATTATATAATTCAAAAAATCCCTTAATTTAATAAAATTGGATTCTTAATTAAATAATAACTAAAAAACCCCTTTGTACTTTAAAAACTATTTACAATGTATCAAAAATGACTAGAAAATATATTCATTTATATAAAAAATTAATGTACATGAACATAGTACTACTTATTTGTTACATAACCCCTTAAAATAGCCACATAAGACCTAAGGGTAAGGTGTGCGATGGTGACAGACTCTTGGGGTGGCTCCGATAACATCGCTCGAGTGGTAATTTCAATCAAATTCCACTTTTCCCATAGACGGTCACGTTTGAGCTTGACATAATGAAGCTCAACATGGGCTTGGTCAAGGGCGAAGCCCAAGGATGCCACCTCTTTTCCGAGCTCCGACAAATGGGCTTCGTATGGGGCAATTCTACTGGATGAGGCCATCGCTTCCTTTGTTTGAGTAAAATTGGGTTCGTTAAAGCCTTATATTTATACTAATTAAGTGATCACTATTCAATGACTATATTAACAAAGGTCACAATTATTAACAAAATAAGTTTATATTTTATAAAACATTTTATATAAAGAGACATTTAATATGATCAAGAGGTATTTCCATTAATGAAACTTTAGATCGTTACACCCAGGGGTGTAAAGGATCTTGGTTTAAAATTCTTCACTGGTGTGTGATATGGAATCAGAATGGGGTTACAGTGTGACTGATCCACATTAATTTTCTCATTTAGTGGAAGGAGGCAGGGGGGATTTATCTCCATTTCATGACTCTCATGGGTGGAAGGATTCCACATTGTCAAAAATGGTGTATTTTTCTTGTTTCTTTGAACCTCAATGCTCGTTCCCTTGTGGATGGGGATTTTTGTCTGGTTATCCATGTATGGTCTGCCTTATGAGTCAATATCAATTTTGTTTTGGGATCATCTATGAATGGTAATACTTGTGGAAGTGGTTAACTTCATGGTGTCATCTATATGGTTCAGAGTTATGTTAATCAGGTCCCTTGCAGTGGGAGATTTGTTTCTGCCGGAAGAGCCCAAGTTAACCTTGTCGGGTTTTCCGTGTAGGCCTATGCTAATATATTTATGAGGATGGTCCTTTTGGTGAGGAGACCCACCATGGGTATCTCTAGGATTCCTTCATAATAAATTCATGTTAGACTATTTAATATGGTGGGGAGACAAATCGAGCCTCCCCATGTCAGTAATTAGGATTCATTCCTAGTGTTGGCTAGGTGGTGGGTAGTCCCGTTCGGATCCATATAAACCTATCCATTTCTTTGAATAAACATCAGGATTGGAGATCACCCAACAATTTTGTTGAAACAAGTCTATGGTAGCCACATTTGGATTCATTTTCTATTTTTGATGGACTGTATGATCTTCTAAAGATTGTTTAAGGTGTTTTTCTCCGGATGTTGTAGTGTGTGGTAAGAGTATCCTTTACTTTAATCAATCAAGTAGAGGTGTTTTGGATTTTAGGGGTGGGTGGCACATAGCGGGGAGTCTATTTTGGTTCCCTTAGTTATATTTGTGAGTATATTATTCTTTTCATAGTGTTCTAGTTTTCTTCTCATTTTCCGTGCATTGGGAATCTCTTTAATCTACGAAAGAGAGTCCGTATTTTCTTTTGGGTTAAATCGTGGAAGGACTTTATGGGGGCATAAAGAATTATGGTGGGGAGAATTGTCACACCCTATATTTGGAAATAATTTTATTTTATTATTTTCTTGTATTTTTGAATTCATGATGGGGTTTTTTTTGAGTCTTGGTTTGAGTTTTTGAGTTTTTATTGAGAAATGACTGTTTGGTCTTGGCAGAATTTTTCACAAGGGAAGCCCACAGTTTGGAGACCATGTTTCTTTGCCCAAATCCCGTTGGGGCCTTTCTAGTGTTCTAAATAAATAAAAAATTAAATGAATAATAAAATTAAAATAAATTAAAATAAGAAAAGTAAAATTCAATTAAAATAATAGTTTTAATAATATTAATAATGATAATATTATTATTCAGAATGTTATTATTATTATTGTTGTTATTAATATTATTAATAATTTATTTTTTTTGTTTTTTAATATTATTATTAAGTTATTACTATCATTATCATTATTATTTATTATTATTATGAAGATAATTATATTATTTTTGGTTCATTGTTTCTCCTCATTATCCATCTCCTCCCTCCTCCACGCACACCCTTTTCTCCCCCCATCTCCCTATCCCTTGACTTACCACTCCTCCCTCTCCTCCTGATGCATGAAACTCCCTTCCAGTGGCCTCTCTCCCTCCTCCATTGGCTGCCCTCTCACGTGTGACCCTACTGACCATCCTCCCTTTAATGACCCCACCAACACCCTCCTCTTCAGCACGCGACCCCACCAACACCCTCCCCTCTAGTAGCTGCACCTCCTCCTTCTAATTGCCAACCCCTCTTTCCCTCTTCGAAAGTCTTCTTCCAGTTTCTGTTTGGGTTTTCTTTTCTAGTGGCTAGGGATTTGTGTTGGGGGTTTGATATTTAGTATTTTGGTTCGAACTCTTGTATTATGGTGTGATCTTGCTTCTAGGTGGGGCGGTTGTGGTATCACAACATTTTCCAGATGTTTATTCATGTGAGGTTGGTGGTTCGATTCCCTAACATTTACCGATGTTTATAATATGAATGTTTGTGCATTAATCCTTGTCCTATAAATTAATTTTTTTCTTGGATTTATGTTTTTCAAAAAAAAATTCATACTTATGTGTTAGAAATAAATTTTTATTGAAGTAAATGGCCATGTTTAAAATTTTTGGTAATGTGATGTTTCTTAAAAAGGGTCTTATGGGTTTTCTGAAAGGTGAACACTGTGTTTGGAAAACATTCAAGGTGTTTATGTATTGAAAAATAGATTTTTCATGAAAATAGGCTATATTTGTTGTGTGTCTCACATGTGACTTTGTGTTTTATTCTATTATTGTATTTGATAAAATGTGTGGGTGGTTAGAAACCCTTTTTTAAATGGTTTTGATATGTTTAGGGATTAAAATAGGTTTTTCCAAAAATGAATTGGATGTTTTCCTATTGTAAACTGTTTTGGTGAATGTCGAATGTTTTTTATAAATTATGAAACATGTTTATTAAATTGTAAAAGTGGTGTGGATCATGTTTTGAGGAAGTTTTGGTGTAAAATATTTGAAGTTCTTCTTAATGTTGTTTTAATGGGGTTATAAATTATATAAGATAGGTGAAACATGTTTGGGAATGGTTTAGTGTGTGTATGATTATAAAATGGAATTTGGGTGTGAAAATGGTGGCATATCTAGGGTAATGATTTTTTGGGTTAAATAAATGAGTAGGTGGAGTTATGTTACATGTTAGACTTGATTGATCAAAAGAAGGGGAAGACTAGGTAATTTGGTGGATGGACTAGGACTAGCTTCTTGTGAAACAAATGATTATTTGGCCTTGTTTTATTTAGTTGTATTGATGATTAAAACATTAACAAAATATGGATGATGAATGGAGACCTCTATAATATTGTATTTTACTCCGCTTTAGTGGCTCATGCATGAGAATATAGTTGGTCATGGCTTCTAAGACGTGGTTCACTAAGATGAGAGGTTCCTAGAATCCCGCTTGAGCTACTTTAACAGTAGAGATTTACCGATGGTGCTCTTCTATATATGATGTGGTGCCATCGATTGACATACAGTGGAAACCTTGTGTGTTTCTGTTTGTGTTTTTTTATAAATACAATCTTTTTTAAGAAAGTTATTTTGAAATTGCTTTCCTTGGAAGTATTCCATTTTAAACATTTTACCTAATAAATGTATATCATGGAAATTTTTTCAAAGATTTTACTAAAATCATCATGTTATATTATCTAATAAATTTTTTGGAATGAAATATTTTTATCCAGGTGGATTCCTACTAGGCTATGGCTTACACACAGCATACACCCTTGGGTGTATGTATACCTCATTCTAGTATTGTTCCGGGGCAAGGGAAGTTGTTTAGCGATGGTGGTTCCTATTGTTAGAGTATCTCTTTGTAGGTTTTGGTGATGGATCAAGAGTGATGGCTCTCTTGTCACAGGGAGGTTGTTGGGTTGTTTTCGGTGTTTCCTTCATTGTAGTATTTATGTTTCTTTTTAAAGTTTCAAAACCTTTAATTTAAAAGTTTGTGTACCCTATTTGGTTTTGTGTTTTAGTTTCTGATTATTTCTTTTATTAGTTTTTTTATCTATATGTAATCTTGTAAATCATTCCCATGTTGAAATATTGATATTAGGGAACATTTTTCTAGCCTATGGAGATCCGGATCTCCCTTCGGACCTTGTTGTAGATTGAATCAGGTGACCAGTTCAGAGTCGAACCAGGTTGGTTCGTGAAAACTTCTCTCAACCACACACTAAGGTAACAAATTATCCATAGGACCTTCCTATTATGGCACTTCACTTATCAATCCACATGGGAGCCCCATTCACCCTAGTCACTCACTTCACCATCAATTATCATTCATTTTTCATTACTTTGGAATGTCTCCCATGAATCCCAATTAAGGAACAATTTTACTTACCTATTATTCAAAACCCATATGAAATCATCTTGTTCCATGCATTCACTCTGGATCCCTAATTTCACTAAATATATTTCTCAAAATTTCTTATAAAAACTTATTAGATCATTATATCTTGTTTTAGGGTGGCTCATCTCTAGGAATCCACCTAGACATTATGAATAATAGGACTGATTTGGGAACACTAGAGTGTATAGATTTATTATTTTATTCCCTTAAAAAAAATTGTCTATAAAATTTTCTACCAAAATAATAGGGTCCTTAGGGTGTTTAAAATCATAAATTCACTTGATAATTTGGGTATTTATCATGAGAACTACAGAGAAACCTATCCCATATCTTATTTATCATCTTGTCTACCAAAGTGTTGAGTTAAATAGCTTGGTCCACTTAATTGTCCCTACATTTATGTTACTCCTTAATAGGGGTAAGGAATAATAAATTTCCCATTTATCATTTCATGAAAACAAATAATCAGTGAGATAATGAAATCCATACCAGCGAAGCCCTTATGAATTCCCCAACATCTTTTTCTGGGGTCAATATCTCTTATGAATCCAGAATTCCTTTCTACTTAGAATAAAAAATCGATGGGATATAGATATACCATAGGGATTTATATGAATAATCCTTACAGTTATCCTTCATATTCCCCATATGGACTTGGGTATTCTTCCATGGAATAATCTGAAACCATCTTCCAATTGATGACCTTATCACCATAATTCATGAATTCCCTAGGGATATCGGACACAAGACTCCTAAAACATATAATCCACAATTAATCACCTCCTCCTGACTCACCTTCAATGTCAACAATTCATGTGAAGTTTATATGTGTAATCCCCAACTCCTATTCACATTGTTATATCTCCCATGAAACATTCTCATAGGGAAATATTACCTATGAGTGACTTGTTAAAGATGGTGCCCTATAAACTAACTTATTTTTAATTTATGATAAACCTGTATTCATTGGATAAATAATTATAATCATTTTTATCACATCACAGTTGTTCATCTATGTTACATAGTATGATATACTTTCTTAATAATAGATGCCGCACTAAAATGTTATAGTAAATCTCTACTATGATGGAAACCATGAAATTCCCTGACATTATTCATTAATATATGTTCTATGGATGGATACTATCATTTTAAGGGACACATATGATTCTGGATATCAGGGGTGGGGAATCATTAAACTTTGAGTCCCTTCTCATGGGGTGAACCAATTTTAATATCTAGAAGGATATTGTGAGAACAAGACCCTCCAGTAGGAAATCCAAATTTATAAGTGTCACTGGATCTTATTATATGTGGATGTGTGCATTGTTACATTGACATTAAGATTATTATGAATGAGTATTATGACACACACACTTAAATGCATTGAAGAAAAATGTGACGACAGATGATTGCAACACGGTTAGATATGTTGGGAGTGTCATGGGTAGTAACGCATTAATGAACAATTGAAGGAAGGATTTTTCACTTCTATCAAAGTAGATATCTCAGGACCTTTGATGGAAATGATACAACCTAAATATGTTCTTGGCCATGGTGTTCTCTATGCAAGTTCAATTTCAGGAAGTCAAAGAAGGATAAATCGAGCACATGGGTTTATTCCACTTGCGTGCAACCCGCTGGATTAGAGATATCGGGACGAAGATATTATATTACATGGTAAGAGTTCATATGAGGTGATAATTCATTATGACATTAACATCTTTCTATTGGGTTCCTTGACCCCTTGTTGGACAATAATCTCCAACTTTAGGAAACCCCACCTAATTCCAATGAGAAAGAGGCCTATAGGGCCACACACTAAGTGTAGCTAGTATCTCAGATAAATAATTTATTTATTTAACAAATTAAATAAATATTATTCTCGATTGTGGTTTTATAATTATTCTAGTATATCTGATCGCATTTATTTAATGGCTTGATATTTGAGAGAATGTATTGTGGAAGTAAAAATTATTTATCAATGGATAATGTAGTTATATTTATCTAATAAATATTCATTATTCAAGGCCTGATAAATATTGAGGGTAATTGGTGGACTATGTTATGGGTCTTGTGAGAAATAATATTAAATGTTATTTGGTTAAATAATATTTTAATATAACATGAATGTAAAGTACATGTCATGGGAATAATAGCATTGTTATTATTCTTTGACATGGGGTTTGATATGGAATAATAAATTAAGTAACGACACATATGCTAATAATTTATTATTACCTGGTGAATTAAATTCTATGTTATGTTATTTTTTTCTATATTAGCGAAGGAATAATTTGACCAGCTAACCAATCATTGTGTTCACAAAATCCTTTGGGAAAATCTCTTGAGCCAAGAGAACTCTTCCCTTTCCAAGAACACTCTCAAGAAGGAGATATATCCTCCTCCACCGGATCAAGGAGAACGCTTTGGGAGTGATTCTCCAGGATGTCAATGGAGGTCATCACAAGGGGAAGGATCTTAAAAGATAGCACTGGGAGACTCCTTTAGCAATGTCCAGAGATATGTGGAGTACATGTGGGTCACCTCTAGTGGATTTCTATCCTTGTATTCTATGTTGAAATAAAGTCACACCACAAACACTTGGTCAGACACATTAATGAAGAAAGAATCACATTAAAGGCAATTCAATAATTTAATTAATTTAATTATTTACAAAATATGTCAATCCTATCTTCTCAGTTCTGTGTTCTCTCCATTGTCATTTATCTTTGATTCAATTATGTAGATATTTTAATTCATCGTCTTATTGATCCTAGATTAATAATCATTTATAAAAGTTTTCAAATTTGGGTACACACCAATCATACACTTTCACTGCGCCTGGAACCTACATGTAGTATCAGAGGGATGTTATATTTTTTGTTATAAATATTTAAATGATTTTTTGATGATATATGATTTAATAATTTAGTTTTCTAATTAATAATTAATTTTCCTTGTAATCTGAATTTGAAGATCTATTTCTCCATTATCATTTCCCAAAGATCTAACAGAAAAATTCTTTTATGGTTAAAATTAAATTGAGTATCTCATCAGGAGGCACAAATGGTTCTTTCTAGATAGCACAAGAATACACTCAGTGTATTCGGATCTACATACCATGTATTTGTGTTCAATACATCAGTAGTAATTCTGAAATTTCTCAACCCATGCACATTAATGAAATGTAGTGTAGTTAATTCTTACACTGAATGTTGACCAAGATAGACTGGCACATGGTCAATTAGACTACACGTTGTGTGGCTCACTAGAAACAGTGTATATTCCCTTTAGGTCAACGTCAAGTTGTGTATCACATACATGAATTTTCTAGATGGTAACCATGTAATGCGAAGTCTACACGACATGTGGACCACTGGACACATCATATACTCTAAAGATTTCCAAAGTACACCTGACATGATGATTCCGCAGGTGTGTACATTGGATGTATGGTGAGGAGAGTTCATTCCATGTAGTCATATATAAATGCCTTGTAATATTTCTAGATTACGCAGATTAAAAAAATTATTGTTATATTATGTAACCCTTAAGACATGTATCTTTGTGTGGGCGTAATGATGGGACACAATCTGTGATGGGTTGTTCATATATATATATATATATATATCTGTGTGTCTGTGTAATTAATTATCATCTACGTAATGTTCAAAGATCTTCACATCATGTATGATTTGTATTACAATTTTAATTCTTCATGCATGAAACATGTCACAAAGAATATTGTTTATTCAAGTATAAATACATGGTGGGTAGATTTGTATGGGTAATCACCGGGTTGTTTCTTAGGTACAAGTTATGTACGATGTTATGGATGAGAATCTCAAGGAAATTCGAAAATGATTAAGATAAAAAATATAGATTAATTGAAGATAATGATTAATTGATTGGAGAATAATTTATCTTAATCAGAATGATTTAATATTTTAATGCTAGTTTTATTGAATTCATAATTCATTTAATGTATGTGGATGATCACTAGCTAGACCAGACATTTTTATGTGATTGGTTCACTTTTAATTTAATTTATCAAATTAAAATAGTTGGCATGTGTGCCTTCTCCTGATTAATATATTGGGCATGCGTGCACATGATTTATTTTTTTGTAAACCCCATATTACATGTCCCTTTCATGTGAGTTAAAATAATATTTAATGGATGGAGCTCCCATGATAGTAGAGTCAGTTCATGTTAGGAGACGTGGTGAAACCAATCCAAGGATGTACAAAGGAGGATAGATGGAAAGCTGTAAACATGATCCTTAAATAGTTCAAGGTGTTTCTACCCTAGTTCAAGGTTAGTTTATCAACCTCTAGAAAAACTAACCAATAGTAAATCTCATGATCATACCCTTTATTTTATTTCTATCAGTTGTATGGTTATTCATTATGGATTTTTGATGTGATCACATAATTAGTGAACTAAAAATAATACAATATGGAAGTAAAATAAAAATGGATTATACATAAATACTATCTATACATGGTTAATAACATAAGTATATCCCACTTAACATTAATATTAATGATAAATGATAATATGTTTCAATTTACGCAAAAAGGATAAAATCAATCAATTAAATATTATTTCAGAATGGCCTTCCATTACATCAGTTATAATCGAACCACAGTTCAAGGTGCATGAACAAACCCAGTTGGGGTGATTCAATTTATCGGGGAATTATAAATTGAAGTTTTGGGTTGACATAACTTAGTTTACATCAATGGTTTACTGGCCTTGCAGGATTGGGGGTAACTGAGAGCTAAAGGTTGAGGAAATAAAAAATAAGGATTTTTGGATTGGGGAGTTCACTCAATGGATCAAGGAGTTTTGAGTTAATGATGTTGGAATCTATAATGAATAACTGAAACCTTTCATGTTTCTTGATCAACCCCAGTTGGGGTAATGCAAAGGGAAATATGGATCCTATCGTCTTGAATGTCCAAGAAATATGATATTCTGAATCCAATGGTGATGACTATTATGTTTCAACAAAATAGTGGGATATTGAATGATATTAATTTATATATTTGTTTATATTTATCAAGTTAATGTACTAAAACTCTGTTGATATTAATTTTTAGAATCAGAAATCAAAATGACATCAAAAATATCATTATGATCCATAATCGAGAAGGAAAATCTTCTCACTGACACTAGTTTCCAAGAGTGGCAAAGGCACCTTCCGGATATCGTTCACCATGATGTGAATCATTATGTGATGGAAGAGCCTTTATCAGTTGTGATTGGAAATGAAGTGTGTGTTGAGTAACACTCTATGTACAGGAATCATTTGAATTAAACTATGGATTTTCAATGCCACAACATATCATCGATGACCGTTGAGATGTTGAAGCAACATGAGAAAATGGATGCTTATAGCGTGATGTCTCACCTTCTGGATCTCTATCAAGAGAAGGTGATACAAGAGAGGTATGAGATCTCCAATGCTTTGTTCACTACTAATTAAGGAGATTCTACACAAGCTGGACCACATGTAGTCAATATTATTGTCTATGTTGAGAATCTATCCATCTTAGGGATTAAAGTTTCATATGAGTTGTGTACTAATCTCATATTATCATCACTAACTAAGACCATATGAAGTTTTATTGTGAATTATAATTTGAGAAATAATGAGAAGAGTCTATCGAAGCTTCATACCCTGGTTCACCAAGTTGATAAAGACATGGGGTGTGAAAAAACTATAATCCTTATGGTGAACAAAAAGTGGAAGTACAAAGAAAAGGGGCATATGATTTCTAAACAATCTAAATCCTCTGAGCATCATCCGAGGAAGTAGAAGAAGATCGAGAGGTAGAACATGGAAAAGGAGGTAGTATGATTTGCATGTGGCATGTCAAGTCACTGGAATATGAACTGCGCCTAGAGGGAAGGGGAAGACAAAGGTGAGTACATTATTGTGTGAAATTCATTCATTTCTACACATTGGGTATTTGATATATCTTGTGGGGCTCACATCTGTATTCAAATGAAGGAACCAAGTAGATTATGGAAAATTGATAGAGTATAGGTGGCTCTGCGAGGTTATAATGGCATGAGGTTGGATTCTCTTCACATTAGTGACTACCACATCACATTGTATATGGGAATGATTTTGGTTTTACATAGATATTATTAAGTACCTAGTGTAACCATGAACATAATTTCATTATTGAGTTTATATATAGATTTATTTATTTTCATTTTTTGAAATAAATGTTGATACTTTTATAAGGATGACATATGTTACTCTTTGGAACATTTAAATAATGGTATTTATGTATTAAATTATTAGAACCAAGTGCATTAAATTGATAACAAACCATGTTCACATGACTCGTACAACACCAAGTTGTGGCTTCGCCACCTTGGTCATGTAAATGGGATGTTCCTGATAAATCTCTGTCACGATGGTAATTTAGACTCTTAATAGCTAAAACCTATTGATAGATGTAATGATTATTTATAAGTTAAAATGAAAAAACCCCCATTTTGTGGACAAGGTGAAAGGGCCACAAAGCTTATAGGATTGGTACACATTGATGTGTGTGGACCACTTCCATTAGAAGTTGGAGGTGGATATTCTTACTTCATTACTTTTACTGCTGACTTGAGTCGACATGGTTATGTATACTTAATGAAGTAAAATTTTGATTCCTTTTATAAATTTGAGGAGTTCAAGAATTATGAACAGAATCAGCTTGTTAAGAAGATAAAAAAGGTTCAATTCGATTGAGGTAGATAAAATCTTAACCAAGAGTTTATCAACCTTTTACGGGAGTCTGGTAATTTATCTTGTAATGACCCAATGTTTTATCAATGGAAATTCCTTCTTATAATCATGTCTTAATGTATAAACACATTAGAAAAGACAATGACATATTATGATTATAAATAATATATTACCATTAAACATAATTTTTTTCACTTCTGTGTTTTGAATATTTAAAATATGTCATACACGGTTGCGTCCAGGATGATTTTTGGGGTCTGATAGAACAAAAATAATTTGTTTGGTCAATAGTAACCTACCATTATCAACATTAACCTTATATATGATAGCATATATATATGATTTAAGTGAATGTAAGATATACCTATATCATTTAGTAAGTAAATTAATTATTTTAAATTGGTATTTTTTGTATAAACTATTATTTTATTTAAAAATATAATTTTACATGTTTAGAAAATTATTTTCATAAATGGATTTAATTTTTATATTCTACCCATTGAAAAATGTTCAGGGATAATTTTTGGGATTTTTCTTATGTACATGAATTTTTATGAATAGTTAAATATTCTAATTTACAAAATAAGTTAAATTCATGAATTATAGAGTCAAGGGTGATGTCATTATTATGTAAGCCCAATTTTTTAAAACTCAAATGTCCTCCTTACTATATATTTTCGTGGAATAATCACTTTTTCTTCTCTTTAGAGAAATTAATAAACTAATTATTAAAAAATATGAAATACACCCCTCCCCTCCACTATAAATAACACCCTTAACACCCCCATTTCCCCACACCTCTCGTGCATCATGTATTTACTAAACACTAAAAAACATCTTCCCTATCCACTCCTCTATTTCCAAGAGCTTCTGGTCTCATCAAAATACCAATACAAGTTGACATAACGAGGATCCAAGAGGTAATACCCCTCAATATTTTCCTTTAATTTCGTTTCAATTCCAAGTTATTTTCATAAATTATCCTCATGTATCCTCATCCACATGGTACAACAACTCCATTATAATACATCAAATGTAATTTTATGATACTAATGGGATAATATATAATCCAACACACTTATTCTATTGTTTTTATTTTATAAAGTAAAATGTTGTTCGTGAGGTGTTAATTTATCACCTTCAAGAACGACATGTTTTCATTTTTCTTTACCGCATTCAGATCTGGCCATGAAATTATTATTATCATTGAACCATATTATTTTATATGTATTATACCATATTTAATTACCTGTAACTAACATATGTTCATATTAATAAATGATTAACCGAAAAAGTTCATTGTGGTCGGAAAACCACCAAAATTAACACAAATGATCATCATTAAATTCTTATCTATTTATTCATTCCCATGGTATATAAAAAACTATTTATAATATAATTTAAATCATTGTAACATAATTAATAAAATATAATTATATTTTTTCGTGTTTATAAACATTCTAAATGAACTTCCATTCATGAATAGAAGTGAACCGTTCACGAAAAGTACACAAACGAACATTCCTGAATAATGAATTTAAATTCTATAACTCATAAAAAAGGCCATAAGTGAAATTAATAAAATGTTAATGAATCTTATTAATGTATTAAGGGTTCTGGAATTTTTAATTAATGATCCTAATGTGGTTCTACAAGACATTAATGTGAAGAATTTGTTCGTATACAAGGTAAGGGGAAATTCTCAATCCCAACTCTCATACATGGGTTTTCCCTATTTCAACCCATTATTAGAATGTATATTCATTAATAATAATTTATTCATGCTCAAATTACCTATTCTGAGATATATATGTTTTTTAATTGAGTTTAAGAAAAACCTAATGTTCTTCTAAAAGAACAATGCTTTGAAATAAACACCCACTTTCTACTTCTCAAAGATTGTTTCAACTTCACTCACTGTTGATTGTTCTATGTCATGAATGTTATCCCCTCTTTATTTTGGGAGCCAAATTTTTGTGAATGTATTATTTACGATGTGAAACCCATTCTTTTCCATGTGTTATTTTATGTTTATTTTTTACTTATGTTTTATGTGGGATGAATGATAATATAAATGTTATGATGTGACAGGTGCACCCGGAATTATATAGCGCTGTATAAATGTTATGATGTGATGGGGGCACTCAGAATTATAAATAGCTCCAATTCATTGGGTAAAGAGACGATTCTCGTGATTTAAAGGAAAATTATGCTGGAACATGATGTTATCATTGTTCATAACTATGTGTAGTTGGTGACCACTAAGACATGATGTTTCATTTTTATGAATTGCCACATTTCAAGTCTTTTACCAATGCTTACTATCATATTCATGGTCATTTGAATATGTTATGATTGTTCTCACAAATTTTTATATTGTTCATATCAATCCTTTTACTGGATTTTTAGTTCACCCCTTTTTGATGTATATCCTCTTGGGATTATGTGTACTAAAGAGTTCTCACGAGAAAATAAGAAGATAGAGAAGAACATAATAAATAAATGTTTATTCTTTATGTTTTAATTGTTATGTATGATACTAGTTTTTCAAAGACATGAAACGTTTGGATTCTTATTGTGTAATACTATTATGTTATTTATATTCTAAATGATGTAATAGTAGTGTAATAAAATGATGGATAACTATAGTTGGTATCAGAGGAAGGTTTAGTTAATTTGGGAAATATAATTAGAGAACCTTAGGAAAAAACCCTTAGTATGATACTAAATATAAGTAATCAGAGAATAATATTTTCTAAACATAATCATCCCACAAGATATGTTTTTAGTTTAAATTTCATAAATGAATAATTTATTTGTTCATGGAATTTTCTAACCTTTTCAATTTTAGAAATGGTTGGAACCAGGAGAAACCAGGCTAACAACCCATGTGAGGGACAATACAACCATTTCCCAGATGATATCCTCAATGCTTTGGGAGGTGGGGTTAAAATATTAATGGTGATGATTACACAACTATCTCAGGTTATGAAAAATAAAAATAATAATATGTAACTTTCTCCTTCACATAAGAGGGGAAAACCTTTTGTCGAGTGTTTTATGTAGCAACGACCACTAATGTTTAGTGGGTCTTCTGATCCACTAGTTGTGTAACATTATGTCGACTCCATGGAAATGATCTTTTTTGTTTTTCAATTTTTGAGATGGAGAATGTGACTCTATCCTTTTATTATCTTGATGGAGAGGCTGCCCAATGGTGGGGATTGGTTAAGAACACCAAGATGGATGGTGAAATTGAAGAGATGATATGGGAAGACTTCATGATAATGTTTCTTAAAAAGTATTTCCCAATTACTCTTTGTACAATGATGGAGAGAGAATTAATAGATCTCATGTAAAAAATGGAGAATATGTCACAACATATGAAGCTAGTTTTACAAGTATTTTAATGTACACTTCGGGTTCTTTTAACAACAATGATAAAAAATTGATAGATTCATTAGTGGATTAAAACTCAACCTTCAAAAGGATCATTCAATTCATGAAATTGAGAGTTATTATTGTAACACCCCAGGTAAATAAAGAATACGACATTTTTGTATTTATCCATATTTGTGAATAAAATATTAATATGACTTTAAAGGGGACGCTATGCTCGATGGCGTACCCAACACGCAACAACGAGTTTCTTGGGAATCTTACGTTGCACTCTAATAATAAAATAATATTATTTTAAATGATAGTTAACATGTAGCCGTTGTATTGGCGGGAATGGATAGAAATAACTAAAATATGATTTCATATGTTTTTAATTGTTTTTACATTTATCCAATAAAGAATAGAGGCTTAAAATACGGAAAGAATTCAATTTTAGGCGTATATGCCCTAGTTTTCACTAAAGGTTCACTTATCACCTTTTGATATTGAACCATCATTAAATATAGTTTTGTTCACTCTTAAACATTCTTTTGGACCAAATAAAACTCTTATTAAGAATCGGGACATCAAAATTTACTTTGTGTAAATTTTTGGTATCTTTCCGATAAAGTTCATTTTTTTAAGGAATAGTGTAAAATGTTGTATTTTAATTCAAAACCACTTTTTAATCTAATTTATTTATATGATTAGATTATCTTTTGAATTGGTTTTAAAGTGAAATTAGGAAATATTTTTACCATTTAATCCAATAGTGGTGGTTGGAATTAATTTCACTTTGAAATCGGACTTAAACTGGTGTCAATCTTTTGATACTTATTGTTTTATAAAAACACGCTATTTGCTCTGACAGCGGGAATTAATTATTAAATTAATTAATGTGAATAATATGTTTTGAATTTTGTAAAACGGACTTCATTTTTGAATTCAGAATATCAAATATAGCTTAGGGTGAATTTTTGGTAATTTTCTGAAAAACTTCAATTTTTGATGAATAGTGAAACCACTAAGTGATAATCAAGCAAACTGATTTTTCAGTTAAATGAAGGTTTACCACTAATGTGTATTGAATTTTGAAAATCCTACATACATGGTTGTCATTAAGAAGTAAAATGTGGTTCAATGAGATTATAATAATTTTTTGGTGAATAGTAACTTATTAAGTTTTTAATCGCGATTAGTGATAATTAGTGTAGTTTAAGGTATAAATAATACTTTAAAAAAATGAAATGACCTAGACACATGTCACAACCCTATTGGTTGTGTCATGGCCGACCAAGACAAGCCATGGCCTAACTTGGGGACCCCATGGATCCACTTTTGTTGGGAAATAACATAAAATACTTTTTATTTAATGTTAAAGTGAAAATGACACTAACATAGTATGTTTTACTAAAACATTTTTTAAGTGGGGTTATACAAGTCCAAATTTTGATTATAAATAATCATTGGAAAGATAAAAAGATTTCCTATATCATAGTATTTTTTTTATAATTTTTAGACATTAAAGAAATTAAATTATTTATGACATAATAATGATGCAGCGATGACATCATTATTTGACAATTTAATTAAAATGGAAAGATAATGAAAAATCTACAATATACACATGGACAAAACCAATTGGATGAGTGGATTTCGATGCCTTATCACCTTATCCACGAATTCTATCAATGTGGGACCCTTTAGAACCGAAAAGCATTTTCAAATAATGTAATATTTCATTGCTTTCCAAAAGTGCCCCTCCTCTCCTCTTATAAAAGGCCCCCACCTCTACCACTTTTCCCACACCCCTCAAGCCTTTGGCTCGGCCAACCCCTGCCCATTTACTCTCTCAACATCCCTCTCCTCATCCTAGAGGATCCCCTTTGGGCAGAATCCTCTCAAAGGAAGCCTTTAGGCTCAAATCAAAAGGAGATTACACTTTTAAAGGTAACTCATTCTCTCTTGTTCATTTGTTTTATTTTGCTTCTCCAAACCTATAATCTCTTTTTATTTACTTCTTTTGTAACAACACCAGTATCTTCAATATACTAGGATGTTGTTACAAGATTTATTTTAGCTACACTCTCACACAACTACATCAAATGGTTAAAGAACATACGGTTTCCGTGGACGGTGAAATTCTGCCTCCCGAAACGATGATTGTTCAATACTCATTTAACACCTTCAAAGGTGGCCATTATGATGTCACTATTTTTATATATGATATATAATATGTTTATGTTTTATTTATGCTTCTGTATTTTTCATTTTTGTCTTACCTTTGTGGCTTCCATTATGGGTATACGTGATATCTTCATTTAAGGAAGTGCGGACTACCGCCCCCTCAAAGTGATTTGATTCGTTAAATATCATATGTGGGATGTATAAAGGATGGAAATATGATATTATATATGATATTATACTGGAATTATAATATACCTTTATATCATTATTATTCCATTCTATAAAATACGAAATAGAAATGAAAGTAGCGTTCATGCGTACGTACGGCTTACCGTCTCCATGAACGGTGCATTTCATTTCTTACCTCTAAATGATTATGTAATGTTATAAATGCATGCATGTACTGGATATATATGAAATATATGATATCTACATAATGAATACAATTCTGGATATAATAAACATTTGGCCACACGAACAACATGTAATTGTAAGAAGACCACTTTCGACTTAAGAACCAAATATCGGCAAAACAAATATTATTAACTTAAATGATTACATAATGTTTATGACAAGGTAATAAGTGGTATAAAAGTAATAATTAACTTGAAAAGGGTTCTTAAGGAATTATAAATTAACTCAAGTTTATTATTCAGGAGATTAAAGAATGATCGAGTCAAGTCGGACCCGAGGTAAGGGATCCTACAACTCTCTTTCTTTTTAAGTACATTCTTTTATGTAATTTCTTTTAAGCTCATCTTTCTGATGATTGGGATGTTATTTTATATTAATCCTACTGTAATTTTTATGTTCGTGTGATGAGAGACCCTATTCTCTCTCATCAATCCATTTTGGAAGTTTTATGTGGCGCTGTTAGGCTGCCGAGTTCTCGTAAGGGATTTTTCATCTCACTTTTATTCTCGTGAGATTTACGCTACTTTTGCCACAAATTTCATTGAGTGGTGTATGTACTGCCCATTATTCTACACTTTGTGTAAAATACTTTCGTTTATGAGTATTTACATCAATGATCTATTGTCCCTCTTTCATGGGGTGTATTTTCTGAAAGATACCCAAGTCGGTAAGGGAACCTTTCACCCCCCTCTTTTTAAAAGACTTCTTTTATTGGGTCTTTTAATTTACATATTGTTACATTGGGATATGTTCTCATGTATCCTTAATGATGTAAATTTTGTGTCCAAGTGATGAGATACTCTTTTTATCTCTCATCAACTCATTTTGATGTGACGCCGTTAGGCTGTCAAGGGAACTTCTTAACCCAATTTCGATTTCTTTGGGTTCGACATGTAGTCATTGAATATGTCATCCATTCAATATGTGTGAATGACATTTTATTGTTTTACACTTAATATCCACTTATATTGGGTGTATTTATATTCTTCACACATATTTTTGAGATTGATTTGTCCTTAATTTAAGGATACCTTCTTTATAAGGGATTTCATCACATTTGACATTTCTATTGAGGGTTCTTTGTTGTTATGCACCAATTCACTCTTATATGGTGTATATACTGTCCTTTGGAGTATTATATCATGAATCCATTTATTCTCATGATATTATAAAGTTCTGACTAAACGTTATTCCTCAATTATTGTATTCAAGTGTCTCTAATTTTGGTAAAACCCCTTTAACCAAAATATCATTTTAAATGTTTTAATTATTCGTTCTTATTAATATCCATGTTTTCAAAGTGGTTTTAAGGATTTATTTATATGGATATTAATGGTTTAAAATTTTAAAAGCTTCAAGGTGGTATGGGACACTTTGATTCAAAAATATCTTTATTAAATGTTTTAAATGGTTTTGGAAATGGTTTCTTTTTATATGGATTCATTATTTCAAAATACTAAAATGTTATGTTGTGTTTGAAATGTGGAAATGTTTTGTTTCCTTTATGAATATTTTATGTGATACGTGTATGTTATGGTTCTTGGGCATTGTTATGAAGAACGGGTGGTTCCGTGATAAACTAAGGGCGGGTGAGCCCGTTATAGCTCTCCAATGCATTGGGTAACGCGAAGGAGTGAAACGTTAAGGTTTCTCCGAAGAGATTTAGGGAATATACTGTGATGGGTATTCCAAACGTAACCAAGAGGGTTACTCCCTACATAAGAATGTTATGAATGCCTCAAGTTACCTTTATGTCTTATGATTTCTATGATTTATTCATGGTTTGATGAGGTATGTTAAAGTGCCTTTGTTTTATGGGTAAAGTATGATTTCATTCTTATGTATATATGAACTCATGTTTCCTTTCCATATTTTTATAACTCTTACTGAGCTTTTTATGCTCATCCCAAGTTTTTGAAATATTTTTCACAGGTCAAGGTAAAGGTACATGATGTGATGATAGTGTCAAGGATGTGTCAAGAAAGAATCCGTGTTATATTTTAAATATGTTCCCGTTGATGGGAAGAATGAATGCTGACTTTTATGTAACCACTTTGTTTAAATGTGGAATGTAATGCAAGTTTCATGATCTAATTCTCTAAAACTCTAAACCTGAAAAGATCCTCAATGTGTAATCTTGTAATAACTCAAGATTAAGTAAGGTTTAAGGCTGGGGCCTTATAGTTGGTATCAAAGGTCGGTTTAGATAACTTTAGAGGTTAGGGTATTCCTTAAGCATAAGTGACATTACCATAATGGTTAGAATTTCAGAAAGAGTCCTAATTTTAGATAATGTGAATGAGTAAGTATATCTTAGAGTCTACCTTCCTCATTAGTACATGATGTTTTTGTTGATATACTCACATTGACATTTATGTTTTTAGTGAATGGATGGATCTAGCAGGCACCAAAGTGACAATGGGTTTGAAGGAAACTGTGGTGGTTCTCTGATTATGATACTAGATGAGATAGGGGATTCAATGAGGAATCTCATAGTTGTTCTAAACCAACTATCAAGGATCCATGATCAATCACTTCAACCTTCGTGAGTTCTCTAATGCATCATTTACGAGATGGCCAACTCGATGTGGAAATTCAGGTAATAATTATTAAGGTAACCATTAGGGTTTATATGATCCTTACTTTTTAGGTAATTATGGGTTACTCTATGATATGATGGAAAAGGAAAGGAATGAGATAAACTTGAGGTTAAAATATGTTATGAATATTTTTGAAGATTTTATCTCATTTTGGGGAATGTTTTGAGAATTATATAGTTTTGGAAAAAGGACAACACGCAGACCGTGTGACATCCCGTCGCGTCGGACAAAGCTGCGGGAATCGAACCCACAACCAAAGTGCGACTGGTATTTATCGCCTACCACTGGACTACGTGAAGTCCCTGGTTAGTTTGACTGATTATTTTTGGTTATATGATTTTATGAATTAAGAGTGAGTTGATTTTGGGTTATTTATAAAAATGATTAACCTATCATGGAGGATATGTGATTAGGATAATTACTTTTCAATGTGAGACTTTAGGAGCAACTGATGTTGTTTGGAGATAAATGTTACGATTTAACTTGGAAGACTATGTGACTAAATCCTTCAAATATTTGGGTTTCAATCTTATATTGGTTTACTTTGAAGAATTTTATGGACAAATTGTTTATCGGATGGTCCTCTTTGAACTTTGGGTTTTGTTGGACAAATTTTGGAGATTAAGAATAGATTTTCTTTTTATAAGGGGTTATCCTTTTCTAAATTATCTGATCTTGTAATAGCCTTTTTGGTTTTGGTTCTGGTTTAAGCCTAAAGACATAGGATGTACATAGTTCTCTTTTGTGGATTAGGTGATCCTCTAGAAGTTGATTATAGTACTCTTAATGTGAACAAGTCTTCCTAAATACTCGTCTTTTGGAGAAAATATGAGTTTGTGAAAGGAATATAATAAAAGTTGAAAGTCAATATGATAAGTGATTATGTTTCCTTATGAATAAATTACTCAATAAAAAGTAACTTAAAACAAAAATGTTGTATATTAACTTTTCCTACTGGGGAATCGAATACCGTTTAACCCATCACAAGTTTGTGATTTTCTCATTGTTAACTTTCTCCTAAACATGTTTTCTATCACTCTCCATAAGAACGTGACCCTTTGTTTTTTCCTCCATGTCCATATTTTCATACTTGGAGTCCTAGTATGGGTTAACTCGGGTGACCTTTGTACTTATCTTTCTTTATTTTAAAGTGATTGTTTTACCAACTCTTGTTCCGATGTGGGACTTCCAAGGATGTTTCCAAGTCCAATTTTAAAATTGCGCGGACGCAATTCCCAAAAGGGGGGAAGGATGTAACACCCCAGGTAAATAAAGAATACGACATTTTTGTATTTATCCATATTTGTGAATAAAATATTAATATGACTTTAAAGGGGACGCTATGCTCGATGGCGTACCCAACACGCAACAACGAGTTTCTTGGGAATCTTACGTTGCACTCTAATAATAAAATAATATTATTTTAAATGATAGTTAACATGTAGCCGTTGTATTGGCGGGAATGGATAGAAATAACTAAAATATGATTTCATATGTTTTTAATTGTTTTTACATTTATCCAATAAAGAATAGAGGCTTAAAATACGGAAAGAATTCAATTTTAGGCGTATATGCCCTAGTTTTCACTAAAGGTTCACTTATCACCTTTTGATGTTGAACCATCATTAAATATAGTTTTGTTCACTCTTAAACATTCTTTTGGACCAAATAAAACTCTTATTAAGAATCGGGACATCAAAATTTACTTTGTGTAAATTTTTGGTATCTTTCCGATAAAGTTCAATTTTTTAAGGAATAGTGTAAAATGTTGTATTTTAATTCAAAACCACTTTTTAATCTAATTTATTTATATGATTAGATTATCTTTTGAATTGGTTTTAAAGTGAAATTAGGAAATATTTTTACCATTTAATCCAATAGTGGTGGTTGGAATTAATTTCACTTTGAAATCGGACTTAAACTGGTGTCAATCTTTTGATACTTATTGTTTTATAAAAACACGCTATTTGCTCTGACAGCGGGAATTAATTATTAAATTAATTAATGTGAATAATATGTTTTGAATTTTGTAAAACGGACTTCATTTTTGAATTCAGAATATCAAATATAGCTTAGGGTGAATTTTTGGTAATTTTCTGAAAAACTTCAATTTTTGATGAATAGTGAAACCACTAAGTGATAATCAAGCAAACTGATTTTTCAGTTAAATGAAGGTTTACCACTAATGTGTATTGAATTTTGAAAATCCGACATACATGGTTGTCATTAAGAAGTAAAATGTGCTTCAATGAGATTATAATAATTTTTTGGTGAATAGTAACTTATTAAGTTTTTAATCGCGATTAGTGATAATTAGTGTAGTTTAAGGTATAAATAATACTTTAAAAAAATGAAATGACCTAGACACATGTCACAACCCTATTGGTTGTGTCATGGCCGACCAAGACAAGCCATGGCCTAACTTGGGGACCCCATGGATCCACTTTTGTTGGGAAATAACATAAAATACTTTTTATTTAATGTTAAAGTGAAAATGACACTAACATAGTATGTTTTACTAAAACATTTTTTAAGTGGGGTTATACAAGTCCAAATTTTGATTATAAATAGTCATTGGAAAGATAAAAAGATTTCCTATATCATAGTATTTTTTTTATAATTTTTAGACATTAAAGAAATTAAATTATTTATGACATAATAATGATGCAGCGATGACATCATTATTTGACAATTTAATTAAAATGGAAAGATAATGAAAAATCTACAATATACACATGGACAAAACCAATTGGATGAGTGGATTTCGATGCCTTATCACCTTATCCACGAATTCTATCAATGTGGGACCCTTTAGAACCGAAAAGCATTTTCAAATAATGTAATATTTCATTGCTTTCCAAAAGTGCCCCTCCTCTCCTCTTATAAAAGGCCCCCACCTCTACCTCTTTTCCCACACCCCTCAAGCCTTTGGCTCGGCCAACCCCTGCCCATTTACTCTCTCAACATCCCTCTCCTCATCCTAGAGGATCCCCTTTGGGCAGAATCCTCTCAAAGGAAGCCTTTAGGCTCAAATCAAAAGGAGATTACACTTTTAAAGGTAACTCATTCTCTCTTGTTCATTTGTTTTATTTTGCTTCTCCAAACCTATAATCTCTTTTTATTTACTTCTTTTGTAACAACACCAGTATCTTAAATATACTAGGATGTTGTTACAAGATTTATTTTAGCTACACTCTCACACAACTACATCAAATGGTTAAAGAACATACGGTTTCCGTGGACGGTGAAATTCTGCCTCCCGAAACGATGATTGTTCAATACTCATTTAACACCTTCAAAGGTGGCCATTATGATGTCACTATTTTTATATATGATATATAATATGTTTATGTTTTATTTATGCTTCTGTATTTTTCATTTTTGTCTTACCTTTGTGGCTTCCATTATGGGTATACGCGATATCTTCATTTAAGGAAGTGCGGACTACCGCCCCCTCAAAGTGATTTGATTCGTTAAATACCATATGTGGGATGTATAAAGGATGGAAATATGATATTATATATGATATTATACTGGAATTATAATATACCTTTATATCATTATTATTCCATTCTATAAAATACGAAATAGAAATGAAAGTAGCGTTCATGCGTACGTACGGCTTACCGTCTCCATGAACGGTGCATTTCATTTCTTACCTCTAAATGATTATGTAATGTTATAAATGCATGCATGTACTGGATATATATGAAATATATGATATCTACATAATGAATACAATTCTGGATATAATAAACATTTGGCCACACGAACAACATGTAATTGTAAGAAGACCACTTTCGACTTAAGAACCAAATATCGGCAAAACAAATATTATTAACTTAAATGATTACATAATGTTTATGACAAGGTAATAAGTGGTATAAAAGTAATAATGAACTTGAAAAGGGTTCTTAAGGAATTATAAATTAACTCAAGTTTATTATTCAGGAGATTAAAGAATGATCGAGTCAAGTCGGACCCGAGGTAAGGGATCCTACAACTCTCTTTCTTTTTAAGTACATTCTTTTATGTAATTTCTTTTAAGCTCATCTTTCTGATGATTGGGATGTTATTTTATATTAATCCTACTGTAATTTTTATGTTCGTGTGATGAGAGACCCTATTCTCTCTCATCAATCCATTTTGGAAGTTTTATGTGGCGCCGTTAGGCTGCCGAGTTCTCGTAAGGGATTTTTCATCTCACTTTTATTCTCGTGAGATTTACGCTACTTTTGCCACAAATTTCATTGAGTGGTGTATGTACTGCCCATTATTCTACACTTTGTGTAAAATACTTTCGTTTATGAGTATTTACATCAATGATCTATTGTCCCTCTTTCATGGGGTGTATTTTCTGAAAGATACCCAAGTCGGTAAGGGAACCTTTCACCCCCCTCTTTTTAAAAGACTTCTTTTATTGGGTCTTTTAATTTACATATTGTTACATTGGGATATGTTCTCATGTATCCTTAATGATGTAAATTTTGTGTCCAAGTGATGAGATACTCTTTTTATCTCTCATCAACTCATTTTGATGTGACGCCGTTAGGCTGTCAAGGGAACTTCTTAACCCAATTTCGATTTCTTTGGGTTCGACATGTAGTCATTGAATATGTCATCCATTCAATATGTGTGAATGACATTTTATTGTTTTACACTTAATATCCACTTATATTGGGTGTATTTATATTCTTCACACATATTTTTGAGATTGATTTGTCCTTAATTTAAGGATACCTTCTTTATAAGGGATTTCATCACATTTGACATTTCTATTGAGGGTTCATTGTTGTTATGCACCAATTCACTCTTATATGGTGTATATACTGTCCTTTGGAGTATTATATCATGAATCCATTTATTCTCATGATATTATAAAGTTCTGACTAAACGTTATTCCTCAATTATTGTATTCAAGTGTCTCTAATTTTGGTAAAACCCCTTCAACCAAAATATCATTTTAAATGTTTTAATTATTCGTTCTTATTAATATCCATGTTTTCAAAGTGGTTTTAAGGATTTATTTATATGGATATTAATGGTTTAAAATTTTAAAAGCTTCAAGGTGGTATGGGACACTTTGATTCAAAAATATCTTTATTAAATGTTTTAAATGGTTTTGGAAATGGTTTCTTTTTATATGGATTCATTATTTCAAAATACTAAAATGTTATGTTGTGTTTGAAATGTGGAAATGTTTTGTTTCCTTTATGAATATTTTATGTGATACGTGTATGTTATGGTTCTTGGGAATTGTTATGAAGAACGGGTGGTTCCGTGATAAACTAAGGGCGGGTGAGCCCGTTATAGCTCTCCAATGCATTGGGTAACGCGAAGGAGTGAAACGTTAAGGTTTCTCCGAAGAGATTTAGGGAATATACTGTGATGGGTATTCCAAACGTAACCAAGAGGGTTACTCCCTACATAAGAATGTTATGAATGCCTCAAGTTACCTTTATGTCTTATGATTTCTATGATTTATTCATGGTTTGATGAGGTATGTTAAAGTGCCTTTGTTTTATGGGTAAAGTATGATTTCATTCTTATGTATATATGAACTCATGTTTCCTTTCCATATTTTTATAACTCTTACTGAGCTTTTTATGCTCATCCCAAGTTTTTGAAATATTTTTCACAGGTCAAGGGAAAGGTACATGATGTGATGATAGTGTCAAGGATGTGTCAAGAAAGAATCCGTGTTATATTTTAAATATGTTCCCGTTGATGGGAAGAATGAATGCTGACTTTTATGTAACCACTTTGTTTAAATGTGGAATGTAATGCAAGTTTCATGATCTAATTCTCTAAAACTCTAAACCTGAAAAGATCCTCAATGTGTAATCTTGTAATAACTCAAGATTAAGTAAGGTTTAAGGCTGGGGCCTTATAATTATGAAGTTGTTAAATTTGATCTCAAACTAGTTATAGAGTTTGGAGAGGGTCCCATGGCTATGGTGATAAGAAACAAAAGATGGAGTTTCATGCAAGAGGATCTAATGATAAAGGGGGAATGAAAACTCAGCCACCCACATGCCAAAAATGCTGGAAGATGCATCATAAGAACTGACTCAAAAGGATGAATAAATACTACAAGTGTGGGAAAGAAAGACACCAAGATCATGAATGTCGAAAATACATGATCGGAAAGGAGAATGTGGTGGACGAAAGAAGAGCACCACCCATGGTCTGATGCTACAACCATAGGGTGCAAGGGCATTATGAAAGCCAGTGCACTAAACCTTAAGTCCCCGAGGGTAATTAGTGTCAGTATCCAAAAAATAAAAATGAACATGATAATGATTATACTATCACTACATCAGAAGTGAAGAAATTAAATGATTTATTTCAAGGTACACTTCTTATACACTCAATAATGGAAAAAGTCTTATTTGATTCTGGTTCTACACACTCCTTTATATCTTTAATGTTTTCTAGAACTATAGAATCACAGCCCTGAAACATTGACGTAGTGATATATATATAAACAATAATGGTAAGATCCTTGCAACCCAAGTGTTTGACTCATCTTCTATTAGTGTATGTGGGAAGATTCTACCATTAAATCTTGTAATACTTCCCTTGGTGGAATTTGACACTATAAATGGAATAGATTGGATCATTCTATATAGAGTACATATAAACTATCGATAATTGGAAATATCATTTTATATTTAGAAGCATACCATGACCCTATAAAAATGAATGGAAGTTCATGAATCTCCTTTGGAATATACTTCTGTAGTGTGGGAGTAGATTCCCTAGGAAGTGGCATACCTCGCTCAAATGGTTGAGTCAAAGAAAAGTGTCGACCTAGTAGAAATGTATATAGTGAGGGAATACATGGATGTATTTCCCAAAGAGTTTCCTGGAATTCCACCTGATCTTGAGGTAGAGTTTTCAATAGAACTTATACCCAGAGCTACTCCTATCTCAATGTTACCCTATAGGATGGATCCTATCTAATTAGAGGAGTTAAAGAAGTACTTGTAGGAGCATTTGGAAAAAGGGATCCTAATCTCTAGTGCATCACATTGGGGTACACCGGTTCTCTTTGTGAAGAACATGGATGAAACAATGTGGTTGTCTTGATTATAGGGAACTGGAAGAAATCACCACAAAGAAAAAGTATCATCTTTTAGGATAGATGACAAGTTCGATCAGTTAAGGGGATCTCAATACTTCTTAAAGGTGGATCTTCATTCTAGATATCATCAGCTAAAGATGAAGAAGGAAGATATTTAGAAGACATACATCTGTACATGGTATGGGCAATATGAGTTTCTGGTGAATCCCTAGGACTTACTAATTCCCCTGTAATATTCAAGGATTTCATGAATCGATTTTTTAGACATTTCCTCGACAAATTTATGGTAGTGTTTATTAATAATATTCTCATCTACTCCAAGAGTGTGGAGGGATATGAAGAACATATAAGCCTTATATTAGTGACATTAAGGAAGGATAAGTTATAATCCATTTTTAGAAAGTGTGAATTATGGATGCATAAAGTTTCATTCATGGGACAATGATCACAAGAGAGGGAATTTATATATTCCCTTCAAAGACAAAGGCAATTGCGGAATGTCCTAGATACTCTAGTGTCACATATATATGTAGTTTTATTTATATTATAGGTATTAACGATGATTTTTGAGAAATTTCTCATGATTGGAATGACTAATAACTATGCTTACAAGAAAAGGGGTAATGTATGTATCGACATAATAATGTTGGGGAAGCATCAAGGAGATAAAGAGAAGGTTGATCACTGCAACTGTACTCACATTACAAAAGACGAGATAATTTTTTGTGACAAAAAGTGATGATTCAAAGAAATACATGGGTTATGTACTCATGAAAAATTATAATGTCATATCCTATTCCTCATATATTTTGAATATTCATGAGAATAACTACCCATCACATGATCTAGAGTATGCAGATGTTATTTTATCCTTGAAAATACGACGGCACATTTTTATGGTGTGAAGTATGACATATACACCCACCAAAAGTTCCTAAAGTATATATTTACACAAAAGGATAACAAAATGTATTAATGGATATTGTTAGAGCTAATCAAGGACTATGATTTCTCTATTCATTATCATCCCAGTAAGGTAAAAAAGGTATCTAATTATCTTATAAGAAAATAAACTACTACTATATCCATGTTACGGATTGAGAAAGATCATATCTTCATGGATATGCAGAGGATGGATTTGGAAGTAATAAGGCCCAAGAATACATCCTACCTTGGCCAAATTATTTCCCAACCATCTATCTAAGAGAAGATTAAGGAGGAACAAAGGGATAACCCAGAGATACAAAAAAAGTTGAATGAAATAAAGGAAGCGAAGCTCAACGAGTTCCATATCGATGTTGAGGTAATGATTTGATTTGGAATGAGGCTTTCTATGCCTTCATCACATGGAATAAAGAATGACTTATTGAATAATTCACGTAGCTCAACATTCTGTATCCATCTATGGAGTTCAAAGATGTATTTTGATCTCCAAGAACACTTTTAATGGGACAACATGATGAAGAAGAAGATTGTGGAGTATATCTCAAGGTTATAAATATGTGAGAAATTTAAATTAGTATGACAAAAGTCCAAAGGGATGATAAAACCATTTCTTATACCCATGTTGAAATTTTAGAATCTCGCTATGGAATTTTTCACGGGTCTCCCGAAGACGTCCAAGGGAAAAAATTCATTATGGGTTATGGTTGAATGACTCCCCAAGACTGCCCAATTTATCACTATTTAGAACGATCCCTCATATACAAATCATGCAAATATATATGTGAAGGAATTAGGGACAATGCATGATATTCTAGTCTTGACTGTCTCTGATCGTGATCTCAGTTTTACATCTATATTATGGAGGATTCATCAACATGCTTATAGTAATGAATTAAATTTTAGAACGACCTATCATACCCAATACGATGGACAATCTAAAATAACTATTCATATTCATGAATATATGATAAGAGATTACTCTCTAGAATTAAAATTTGGATGGGGACAAAATATCCCATTGGTTTAGTTCTAATACAACTATATCTGCCACTTGAGTATTCAGATGGCTCCATATGAATCACTATTTGGAAAAAGATAAAGAAATCCAACTTGTTGGGATGAAGTTGGAGAAAGAATGAAACTTGGACATGATCTTGTGAAAGAGATGATAGAGAAGGATAAAGTCATAAAAAACAATATCAAATCAAATAAAATTCGGCAAAAGGGATATGCTGAAAACCGTCAAATGGACTTGGAGTTCGACATTAGAGATAAAGCCTTCCTTAGAATATCACTATGGAAGAGAGTCATGCATTTTGGAAATAAAGGGATGTTAATACCAAGGTACATTGGCCACTTTTAGATCATTGACTTCATATGAGCTGTGTCATATCATCTTAAATAACCAAAAAATATGGCACATGTTCATGACGGGTTTAATGTATCACTCTTAATGAAATAAAAACCATATCCCTCACATGTACTGAACTCATAGATGGTAGATTTCGAAGATGATCACTCCTATAATGAACTGAAAGAAAAATTGTAGACCAGAGAGATAAGGTTCTACACAACAAGAGAAATCACCTTGTCAATGAGTTTTTGAGGAACCATGTGTTTGAAGAAGAATCATGTGAAGTGGAGGAAGAGATGAAGGAGAAGTTCCCTCACTTTTGTGTGTAATATAAAATTTTTATGGAGAAATTTCATAAGGGGGAGAATGTAATGACCCAAATTTTTATCAATGGAAATCCCTTCTTATAATAATGTCGTAATGTATAATTATATTAGGAAACACAATGAAATATAATGATACTATATACTATTTGACCATTAAACATAATTTTTTCACTTATGTACTATGAATTTCAAAAATATGACATAAACAGTTGCGTCCAGGAAGATTTGGGGGGTCTGATGGATGAAACCTAATTTTTGGAGTATAGTAACCTACCCTTATAAATAGTAACATAACCTTATGAAAAGTAACCTTTGCTTATGAGTAGTAACCTAACATATGATATTATATATATATATAGGATATTAGTGAAAGTATGATATAGCTATATCTTGGAGTAAGTAAATAAATGATTTTAAATTGGTATTTTTCAAATAAACTATTATTTTATTTAAAAACATAATTTAAGATTTTTATAATATTATTTTTGAAAAATGGAGAGAGTTTTTGGATTTTACAAGTCAGAAAAATTTAGGGTGAGTTTTTGTGGTTTATCTAAAATATTTGAATTTTTTATGAATATTAAAATACGATAATTTACAAAATAAGTTAAATTCATAAATTAAAGTGGGTGATTTAATGATAGTTTAATCCCAATTGGATAGATTTAAAATTAAATTCTTCCTATATTTAGTCATGGAATAATCACTATTTTTTGTCTTCAGCGAAATTAATAAACTAATGATTTAAATATTTGGAAAACATTGATCCCCTCCACTACAAATACCACCCTTCACACCCTAATTTTTTCACACATCTCTAGAATCATGTATTTATTAAACTCTAATCAAACATCTTCCCTAGATCCTCTCCCACTTTCAAGATCTTATGGTATTATATAAAGACCAATCCAGGGTTCTTTAAAGAGGATTCAATAGGTAATTCCCCCATCTCCATTTTCCTTTAATTTCCATTCAATTTCAAGTTCTTTTCTTAATCTATCCCCACCTATCCACATATATATGGTATGGTAACACTACTATGATACATATAATATAATTTTATTACACTAATGGGATAATATATAATCTAACCCTCTTCTCATCTTCTTTTTATTTTAAAAAGGAAAACATTGTTCGTGAGGTGTTAATTTATCGCCTTCAAGAATGACACATTTTCATTTTTATTTAACACATTCCGATCAGGTAGTGGAACCATTTTTATGTTTGAAAGTGATTAATTTACATTTATTATATACAATTTAATGTTAGATTACTATCTTATGTACACATTAATAAATTATTAAACAAAACAAGTTCCTTGTGGCTGAAAAACCGCATGAATTAACCCAATCAGTCATCATTAAATTCTTCTCAAATGATTCATTATCATGGTATATAAAAAATTATTTATAAAATTATTTAATGTTCTACAAAATTATAAATAATTTTTAATTAAAATCCTATATGTTTATCAAGGTTTTAAATGAACTTCCATTCATCAATACAAGTGAACCGTTCTAGAAAACTACACAGACAAACATTCCCAAACAATGAATATAAACACTATAAATCATTCAAAATCCTGTAAATAAACAAAATAAAACCATATAGAATCACATTAATTTATAAAAGTTTCTTTAATTTTTAATTAATCAATATAATCTGGTTATATATGTCATTAATTAGAAGAAAAGGATCTGATACAACGAAAGGGGAGATTCTCGAACCCTACTCTATTACTTTGGGTTTCCACTATTTCAACCCATTCTCTGTATGGACAGGCCTTATGAATCATTTTTTCTTCCTAATATTACATATTCTAAGATATAAATGTTTTCTAATTGAGTTTACTAAAAACCCAATGTTCATCCAAAAGAACTCAGCTTACAAATAAACACCCTATTTTTACTTCTCATAGATTTTTTCTACACCACTCATCGTTGATTGATCTATGTCAATAATGTTATCCCATATTTATTTTGGGATCCAAATATTTATGAATGTGTTATTTATGATGTGAAAACAATTCCTTTCCATGGGTTATTTAATGTTTTATTTTTTCAAATGTTCTAAGTGGCATGCATGATAATGTAAATGTTATGATGTGTCAAGTGTGGCCAGAATTATATAGCGCAATATGAATGTTATTATGTGAAAGGTGCACCTAGAATTATAAAGTTCTCCAATTCATTTTGTAATGCGGTGAATCTCAGGAGTTAAAGGGACATGAAGCATGAACATGATTATATCATTGTTCACAACTATGTGTGGTAGTTGACCACTAAGACATGATGTTTCATTTTTATGTTTTCCCACATTTCAAGTCTTTTATTAATGCTTCCTCTCTTGTTCATGATCCTTTTCTGAGGATATAATTTTGCTCGCCCATTTTTATGTTGTTCATAAATATCCTATTACTTGGATTTTAGATCACCCCGTTTTGATTTATATCCTTA
This sequence comes from Viscum album, assembly GCA_963277665.1. Classification (NCBI taxonomy): domain Eukaryota; kingdom Viridiplantae; phylum Streptophyta; class Magnoliopsida; order Santalales; family Viscaceae; genus Viscum; species Viscum album. The sequence goes on along the minus strand of OY728141.1, from coordinate 1,016,011,248 downwards.
GGTGATTATGTGTACTAAGGTGTTTTAAAGGGACAATAAGAATTTGGAGAAGAATGGACTGAATACATGTTTACATTTTGTATTATAAATGTTATGTATGGTCCTAGTTTTCCCTAGACACAAAACCATTGGATCCCCATTAAGTAATACTATTATGTTTTTTATATTATAAATTTAGTAATAGTAGTGTAAGAAAAGTTTGGGTCAATATATATCACACCTCACTCCACATTATACACCACAGTGGAATGGTGTTAGTGAAACAAGGAATTTTACATTTTTGGACATGGTATGGTCAATAATGAGTCATAAAAATATTAAATTATCCATTAGGGATCATTAATTTCAAACTGTGGAATAAAAATCAACCATGTACAAACTAAGGTGTAAAATGGGATTCCCTTCGATCAATGGAGTGGAAAGAAACCCACTTAGTTGCATACACGTGTACATGGATGCAAGAAATTTATTAAGGATTTTCTTGGAAAGAAACTATCACCCTGTGGAACGAAGTTTATCTTTATAGGGTATCCTATGGAAAAATGGGATACTACCAATACAACCCCTCAGACAAGAAAGTGATTGTTGATAGACATGTTTTCATTCTTGAGAGGGTGAACATCCTAAAAACGAATTGTGGGAGCAAGATTGACATCAATGATGTTCATGCTCATGATACATAGGAGTTGGTACAAGAAGAAGTTCCACAAGTCCCCATGGAAGAGGTAGTTCTTGAAACACAAGTATTACATATGAGAAAAAGAGAGGTAAGAGTACCAAAGAGATATGGTTTCCTTTTCACTGAGGAAGGTTACTCATTATTGTTGGAAAAAGATGAACTTATCTCCTACAAGAGAGTTGTAGATATCATAGAAGTTGCATGTTGGATAGAATATTTGAATTCTAAGATGGATTCCATGTATCAGAACCATGTATGGGATCTGGTCGATTAGCTAGTTGATGTAAATCCTATTGGGTTTAAATCGGTATTCAAAAAGAAACTGTACATGGTAGGTCAACTGAGAACCTATAAAGTAAAGCTGCTAGCTAAGGGTTTTAAACAGAATCATGGAATTGACTATAATGAAACGATTTCACCTGTTTCCATGTTTAAATACAAAAGAATTATAATTTCCATAGTATCGTTCCAGGACTAAGAGATTTGGAAAATTGATTTTTAAAAATCCCTCCTTAATAGAAACCTTTGGGAATATGTCTATATGACACAAACAGAAGGGCTTGTGACACCAAGTGATGATAAAAAGGGTATGAAAGATGTAGAAATCTATTTATGGACTAAAACAAGAATCAATATAATGGAAAATTCTATATATTGAATCCATAAAAAAATAATTAATAGTGAATGTGAGCCATGTGTTTACAAGTGGATTAATGGGAATGTTGTCTTTATCCTAGTAGTGTATATTGACAACATATTGCTTATTGGAAACGACATAGCATTCTTGTAGTCATCCAAGGATTATTTGAACATGTGATTCTCTATGAAGGACTTATGTAATGTTTCCTACATTCTAGGGATAATGATTATTCATGATAGATCCAAGAGGCTTCTTTGACTAAGTCAATGTACATACATTGACTAGATACTAAATAGATTTAGTATGGAAAAATACAAGAGGGTATTTGTTCTAGTGTCATAGGGTATACATCGTGCCATGAAAATGTGTCCTTAAACACAACATAGGAAAATTGGATGAGTAAGATTCCATACGCTTCAGGGATAGGATCTATCACATGTTCCATGTTATGTAATAGACATGATGTGGAATATAAACTAAGCATTGTTGGAAGATATCAAAAAGATCCCAGAGAACAACATTGGATTGCTGTCAATACTATCCGTAAGTATATGAGATGAACTAAAACTATATTTTGTGTGTGTGGAGGATATTAAGAGCTTGTTATTAGAGGATTGTTGATGCTGGTTTCATGCAGATCAGAATGATCAGAAGTCGCAATAAGGATATGTTTTTTGTCTAAATAGAGGAGCTATGAGATAGAAGAGTTCAAAGAAGCTAGTTGTCACAAAATCTACAGAGGAGGAAGAATATATAGAGGCATGTAATATATCAAATTAATCCATCTAAATTCATAAATTTGTCTAGTATATTGATTTGGTACCTAGTATAAAGCACCCCATTACATTGTATTATGATAATACTACAACGGTGGATCTTGAAAAGGATCCAAGGTCACATCAATGGAAAAAACACATAATCTAAAAGTATCACCTCTTGAGGTATTTATATCAAATGAGTGAAGTTGTAGTGAATAGTGTGTCCAAAAATGTGAACATGGTGAATCCCTTGAATAAAGGCCTATCTCAGGAGAAGCATGAATATCACATTAGAGCAAGTGGACTGATGGTTGTTAGTAGTTGTATCTAGTGGAAGTGGGAGTCTATTGAAGTTGGTTCCCCAGAAACCAACTTCTTTGTAATTTATATTAAAAATTTATTCATTCGACGAATATTTATAATCTCATTATCACATCATTATTGTTATTTTGTGTGACATAGAATTTGATAATTTCCTATGAATAGATGTCGCACTAAAAGGTCATAGCAGATCCCTGCTATGATGGGAACATGAAAATGTCATCAAACTATTCTTGAATATATTTTCTATGTCCAGATGATTCATTTTAAGGGAAAAAATGATAGAGGCTATCAGGGGTGGGGACTCATGAAACATTTAACTTCCTTCTCATGGACTGCGCCCTTGGTAATATCCAGGAGTGTGACTCCCCGAGATTTTATACGATAGATTCTTTTAATTTATTTGATGTATTGTGTTTTATGCTACAACAATATTATCTTGAGATATATGAAACACTGTATTATCTTGTAGTATATGTAAAACTATTCATGTACTGCGTTTCACATTAGAGCGACCTTCTTTAATAGCTTGTGTTGTACGCAATACCAAGTTTCACTACACAAAGATATATTATTTAAATATTATTATTTAATGGGATATGAAATAGCTGTATGAATAACATCAACTACATTTTGATTTTTATAAAACATTAACATTCATAATATTTATTTTCTAGAGATGAAATAACAATAAATTCAATTTTACAGATAAATTAAGTATTTTTTAAATAATGAACTTTTCCACCTTTTGTTGATGCAAAAATTTTAAATTTATTTTTTATCACTTTTATATATTATATTTGAAAAAATAAACTTCTTATTTGGATGTGGAACATAAAAAATTACTTTTTTTGGAATTTTTGGTATTTTCTCAAAAAATTCATATTTTAAGGCATAATGAAGAATACTGCATTTTAATTCAAAAGAACCTTTTCATCAAATTTATTTGTATTGTTAGATTAAGTTTTTAAATGTTATTAATGTTTAATTGGATTGTTTTTTTATCATTTAATCCAATTTTAGTCCTTGGAAGTAAATTCACATTTAAATTGTATATAAACACAGGACAATCTTTTGATAATTTTTTACTTCTTAAAAACCCACTTCTTAGTTTTAACAATGGGAATTAATTTTAAATTAATTTCTACAAATTCTGTGTTTTTAATTATTAAGAATGTATTCTTTATTTGGAATTGTTGTGTCCAAATTATGTTAATAGCTACATTTACTTTTGGGCTCTATGAACAGTAACATTAATAATTATTTTTATTACCATGGTTAAAGTTAATCAGGTAATTAAAGGTAAAAATAATATTATGAAATTACATTAAAACATGTCAAAATTTTATTGGATGAATAAATAATACCCTTATAATATATTTTTATAAAATAAATCACTTAATGGCCACTTTCTCATTAATATAACATGAATATAAAAAGATTAACTAATGTGACAAAATGTCACCATCTCATTTTAAATATGTATGTTAATTTTAACATAAATATTTCTAGAAAATAAATTTGAATTCATGTAGTCTCTGGAAATAAAATATAAATAACTAAATAATATAAATTTATTTATAATTTTTAGAGATTAAATAATTATCATTAATGATGACTCAATAGTAATGCAGAAATTATATTATTAACAGAAATATCAAATAAATGATAGTAAAACATTAAAATGAATATAATTAGTGTAAATTAATGTCATAAACTAATTTTATGGATGTCTTTGACATGATGTTTATCTTTTAAAGTAGTTTTATCAAACACATCTCTATGTTATTATATTTCTAAAAAGTCTACTAATGAATAGTATTAAATTGACACTTTTGATATTTTAAATAAATAATATTTTTTTAAATTATATAAAATTTATAAAAATAAAACAATTCATCCAAAAAATTGGGATGAAGTTAAATATGTCACTAATGGTCCATTTATGGCTCCTTTGGAGTTTTAAAGTGACTATATTATCCCTTAGTAAATAAAAAGTCATGCTATCATTGTAAGAGTTAAAGGAATTAATTAATGGTAAATCAAAATTATAAGGATTAAAATATTCCAAAACATTTCCAAAAAATTATTTGATGAATAAGAATAAATAATTATCACAATAATATATATTTTTAGTTGTTTAGTTTACACGTTTTCAAAAAAAATATATTATTTATATCAATGATAGTTACCAAAATATCACTATCTTGTATTTTAATATCTTTTATGTGACCATATAGGTATAAAATCAAACTATGAATGAATATAAATATTTATATCAATATAAATGAAACTTATTTATTTTATAAATTTATTTTAAAATTTTAAAATTTATATAGTAACCTTATAAGTCACTTCATTTCTGAAACAATATTTATTCAATTAACATAAAAACAGAATAAATGATTTTAATAATACTAATTTTGTTATATTTTCTAATATATAATGTGTCTAAATAATTTATAAGATTTATAATATGTATTATATATTTTTAATATCATTATATTCGAATTACCACTTTTTATTTTTATATTTTAAATCAAATCAAATAAATATTTTTAAATTTGGAAATAATAATATATTATTGATTAATTTATTATTACATTCTTTAAAAATCAAAAAAATGTTAAATAATTACAAGGGGATACTATATGGTCTAAAATGTATTATAAATTTCATTTATGGGTCCTTTGTAATTATTTTGATCAAGAATAGTTTTATTATATTTTAATATTTTCAAAGTTTTCTAAAGTGCCCCTCTCCTCTCATATAAAAAAGGAATCCTTTCCAACATTTCCTCGCACCTCCATTATCCTTCTAACCTGAAAAAACCCATCAAAACTATTCTATAAATATTATAAGTTAATTCTAGAGGTCTTAGTTTTCCAAAAAGTATATCCCCAGTGTCCCTAAGAAGATATCCAAAGGAAGTCCAACAAAAAAGAGGTAATTGCTTTACCAATTCAATTCAATCTATTTTCATCTTATACATCATATTTATATGTTTATTCCATACTAAAGTAATAATTATAGTATATTATACATTATAATATGTTATTATAATTATGTGACAACATTGTTCCTCCTTTTATCTATCCTACAAATAAAAATATCACCATGTGTGCGTGCGTACGACTTACCATCTGCATACCTTGGTGTATTTTTTTATTCAAAAATACTTTATTAGAATGGGTATAATGATGATTATAATGGATTTAAATAATTATTAAAACATGATAATGATTTTCTATAATTAATATACCTACTAATTACATACCATTTAACCATCAAACGAATGATATCATCCTTTGTGCGTACGTACTACTTACTGTCTCTACGATCCGATGAGATTCATTCACCGACGTTAACTATTAATGAATGGTAATAAAATTTATATCATGATTGAAATTTATAATTTTGAACCTAATTTAATGAATACAATTCATCCAATTCATAACAAACATGACTTATACAGAAAAACAAAAATGGGAAAACAAAGAAGTTAACACCTAAAATAATGGTAATATTGAAATGTTATTAAACAAATGATATAATAAGATCATATATGTTATTATGAATATTAATATGGTCCTAGTATAATTTAATAACTTTATTTAAGTATTATAGTGGTGTTTACCACACCATCATCTAATGAAAAGTACAAGGTAATTGATAATTTTGCAATCCCATTTTTATCTGAGAGAGTTTATACTTAAGTATTTATTGGGGATATATTTATCATCCGTGTCCATGATTTCTAAAAATGTTATCATAAAATGATAATTATTATTCTATGTATGTTTGAATTATTTTTTACCCTTTTTTTGACATTTACTACATGGTAAAAAAGTAATCTTTCGTTAGTTTACCTAATGAGGTAATTTTTGACTTTTATGGAAAAATTACAAGGAGAATGTTTTTATCTTATACAACATGAATAGACTTTTAATGTTTCATAACACCTTATTTACATGAATATTTGTCTACACTATATTGATATTATTTTGAATTAATTCATTTCTTTTAAAAATGGGTGGCATTTTGAGAAAAGAAAACATTTTTGAAGAAGAAAGGATATCTTCCTCGAGAATTAGGTTGAGGTGTTTTATCAAAATTATATTCCATATAAGATGACATAGAGTTATGTTTATATCCATATTATTACTTTTATTTTATTATTTTTATGAAATCCATTTATTTTATATGATTATGATGGCATGATGTTTAAGAAACGCATTTTATTTCAGGGGTTATGCTATGATGAATGATTTATGTTTTTGTGGCACATGTAAGAATGATTTTATTATGAGATGGGTAGGACATATATCTTACTCTAATGTATTGGGTAATTATTTATATCTCATGTGAAATATATTAATATAATGGATAGTAAATATGGTTCTGTAATATAGGGTTTTAACAATAAGTAAATCTGGATCGGTAATACACCGCTGGAATGAAAAGTAACCCGGTTCAGTAATGGGCTTCATCCAATATTATGGTCTTAGAAGAAATGCCATGGCTACTATTGAAATCATATTATGTGCTTACGTGTTTTCCAAAATTCCATGTTTAATTACAATGGTATTATATCATGGTTATTGTTCCATTATGATCTATACCTTACGAACTGTTAGGATTTATTTCATGACTCCTGATTTTGATATTTAAAATTTATTTAAATGTTTTTACATTCTTATGTTTTTGGTTTGTTTTACGTTCTCCATTTTTACCTTTATTAATCATTTTATCTCACCCTTTTTATGTTTTATTTTCCCAATGATATAAATAAAGGTTTTAGGTAGATAAAAGGGGAATATCTTTATAGGAGATGTCGAAGATCTTTCAACAATTTAGAATATTATGATTTAAGTTACCAAAGGCACTAAAAAAATACAATCATGGGAATCAGTTTGTATGATGTATTATGTATTTTGAAAAATAAATTAAATGTCCATATATGTCACGCTTGGGTTGTTATAGTTGGCATCAGAGCGAAGATTTAGTTATCCTATGGAAACTTGGATGTGGAAACATTAGTGAGATCCCTGGAGATAATTATAAGGTATTTATAGGGATGTCCCTAAGGGTATGTCTAACTATAGGTTTCAATCCTAAAATTATTGTAACTATCATGAATAACCGAGGACTAAACCTACGATGTTAGATATTGAATGTACTCCCCCTTGATTATGTTGTTTTCCTAGAATGATTTTTTCCTCTCACACTATTATTTTTGGTATTTAGACGATGGATGGAACCCGAAGAAACTATGATAATGATAAATTCCCTAGGCAATGAAATTATTGTCCTCCTGAATATCCAAATGTTATGGGATATGGAATGAAAAATAGCCTTTCTATACATACACAAGCTATGAATCATTATGGACTTCCAAATGAGTAGAGAAGGGAACAATATCCTATTGAGCCCTTCATGAAATAACACCCACGTTATTTTAGTAGTTCTTCTGTTCCACTTTTTACTGAAAAATAGATCATTACCACTGAAAAGATTTTTTCCATCCTTCATTGTTTAGAACAAGAAAAATTCATTTTTGATGTTTATCATTTAGAAGGTAAACAAAATTAGTGATGGACTCTAATTAAGAATTAAAGGCTGTAAGATTAAATTGAATCCATGGAATGGGATGAGTTCAAGAATTTTTTTTAAATAAGTACTTCCCTCGTATTCTTAAAAAACTATGGAAAAGTAGTTCCGTGAGATTATGCAAATGGATGATACGAAGAAAATTTGAAAAGACTTTTAGGGTATGCTTTTGGGTTTATCATCCAACATGAATGTAAAGTGGATCGATTATTTAGTGGATTAAAACCAGTAATTCAAAGGGAATTATCCATAAGAGACTTTATTAGATATGAAGATATTCTTAATTGCACTATCAAGGTAAAACTATATGTTGGTATTATATATCCATATCATGTTTTTGAGAAAAAATGAAAGATGGTGTTCAAGGAAAAATTTGAAAACAATGCTAAAAATAAGATGAATGTTTTCTTATGATCAAGGTGTGGAAATAAGCATAGTGGAGATTGTCTTAAAGGGACTCGAAAATGTATTTAGATTGGAAAAGAAGGCCATCGTGTAGTTGAGTGGTGATGTAATTGGAAAAAGTATTCTAATAATGTGAAAAGGGAAAAGACTATAGATAATTCAAAACTCACACTTAAATTCTACAAGTGCAAGTAAATAGGAAATTTTGCTAACCAAATGAAAAAATATAAGGTTTAATGATGATCAATGTTAGAAACCTCTTAAGGAGAAAGAAAATGTCAAATGACATGATATAACTATTGGTGATGTTGAGTATGATAATTAAGTGTTGTAATGATTATGTGTTTATGTAATGGGATTCTAGAAAAATGTCGTAGGATTTATTTTATAATATTATGGAATATTGGAATATCTATGTATTGGTATATTGTGGTTTTCCATAATTATATGGTACCATCATCCATGAAATGTGATTAAAATGTTTTTGTAAAGCACATGCTAGGCATGTAATGAAGGGATAAGGAGCTAGTGAGACGTTTGATAGTATTAATGAGATCATGACTAATATAAGTGAAAAAGTGATATCATGGTTTTCATAAATATAATTTATGGAATTTTGGGAGTTTGGAAAGAGTTAAATTTGGAAAAATGTTTATTTCTACTAAGGTTCTATAGTAATTCATGTCATTACCATGTTTCAAGTGAATATAAGAATAAGGTATTCACATGTTTGTAATGTGACAACCATGAACTGCCAAATGGGATATGGGAGACAAATGTTATGTTGATTTAGTTTACCTCTTTCTAAAGTTTTATATTTTTAGTTTTGGTAAGGATTACAATGTTATCCATTGACGGATAGTATAAGTTATATTATTTTTTATTTTTGTTAGATTAATGTATTATCTCACTGTTGGTGTACATATGCATATTTGATAACTTGTTCTAACCTATTTGTTGAGATGGTTGGATTCACCTATCATTCTATCGTAGGATCTACAAAGAATTAAAAAATGAAAAATCCAACTTAATTTCTTTAAATAAGAGATGAATTAGAAATATTTCAGGGAATGATCAATGGAGAGATTGTACTGAAATCAACTAAGTATTTATTCTCATTCAAAAATTCATCAACTTTAGGAAAAGGATCTTGAAATAAAAATTGTTTCTGTTAGTACCTTCTTATCTGATGAATCATATGGTCCATTAAATCATCACAGATTTATTGCTTTCTAGTAGTTATCATTCTCCAAACCTTATTCTCTATCACTATCCATCAGGAAGTGTTTGTTATATTTCTCTTCTACATCCATGTTTTCACTAGCCACATATGTACTCCTAAGTGGAATCCCAGTGATGAGTAAATTTGGTTAACCATTATGTTTCTAACTCTTCTTATTAAAATGATTATTTGTATTCATTTTTATGATGTGGGATTCCATGAAATAATATTTTAAGTAGTAAATCAATTATATACTTGATGAATTTCAAGGGTGAAATTCATTTTAAGGGGGGTAGAATGTGACACCCATAGATTTTATGAGATATATTCGTTTTAATTTTTTTAATGTCTTGTGTTGTACTCTACACCAATGTTATCTTACACTATACAAAACACCATATTATCTTGTAGTATATGAAACACTATTATTGGCTTCTGTTACATGCAAGAGAGACCTTCCTCAATAGCTTGCATTGTATAGAATACCGAGCTTCACTAAACAATGATATATTATATTCATATTATTATTTAATGGGATCTAAACTAAATATTATTAATAGTATTAACCATGTTTTCAATTTTATAAAATATTAAAATTCAGCGTACCTATTTTCTAGACATGATATAAAAAAAATTCAATTTTTTCGATAATAAAATTCTTTTTTAAAAAATGAAAATTTTCCCCTTTTGATGGCGAACCCATTTTTAATTTAGTTTTTAACACTTTTATATATTCTATTTAAAAACAATCTTCTTATTTGGACACATAACATAAAAATTTATTTTTTTTTCTGATAAAATTAATATTTTAATGAATAGTGAAAATAATGCATTTTAATTCAAAACTTCATTTTCATCTAATTTATTTATATGGTTATATTATATTTTCAATTTGTTTTAATGTGTAATTGGATTTTGTTTTTAACATTTCATCTAATATTAGTCATTGAGTGTAATTTCACATTTAAATTGGACATAAACACATAACAATATTATAATAAGTTTTTACTTCTTAAAAACTCGCTTCTTAGTTTTAACAATGAGAATTAATTTTAAATTAATTTCTGACATTTATTTATTTTGAATTATGATAAATGTATTCAATATTTAGAATCAATTGGTAAAAATTATGTTAATGAGTTACTTTTATTTTTGGGAATTATGAATAATACATTTAGTAATTATTTTTATTACCATGGTTAAAGTCAAATTGGGTAATTAAATGTAAAAATAATATTGTAAAATTACCTTAACACCTTTAAAAATCGTATTGGATGAATAAATTATACCTATATTATCTATAGTTTGAAATGAAATCACTTAATGGCCATAGTCCCATGAAAATGAGATGAATATAAACAACATTATTGAATGTGACAAAATGTCACACTCACATTTTATTTACATATATTAATTTTAATTTAGGGATTACCAGGGAATAAAATCGACTAAAGGTAGTATCGAGAAATATAATAGAATTATATACATCATATAAATTTATTTATAGTTTTTAAAGATCAAATATTTATCAATAATAAAGACTCGATAGTGATGTACAAATTATTTTATTAACAAAAATATCAAATAAATGATATTAATAATATTAAAATAAATATAATTTGAGTGAATTAATGTCATCCACTAATTTTGTGGATGAATTTGAAATGTTATATATTATTTAAAGGTTTTTTTTGAGCATATAACTATGTTATAATATTTCTAAAATGTCAACTAATTAATAGTGTCAAATTGACACTATTCATATTTATAAAAAAATAATATTTTATTAAATTATATAATATTCATAAAAATATAAAAATCATGAAAATAAATGGGATGAAGATAAATATGTCTCCAATGGTCTATTTATGTCTCCTTTGAAATTTTAGAGTGACTATATTAACCATTAGAATAATCTTATTATATTTTAATATTTTGAGAGTTTCCTAAAGTGCCCATCTCCTCTCTTACAAAAAGGCATCCCCTCCCACATTTCCTCACATCTCATTGAGCCTTCTAGGTCAAAAACAATTCCCAATTCTCCTATAAATATTCTAATATAACTTTTAGAGGTACTATTTTTCCAGAAAAAGTCCATCCCTAGTGTCTCTAATATGTGATCCAAAGGAAGTCCAACAAAGAAGAGGTAATTACTTTACCAATTCAATTCAATTTATTTTCTTCTTCTACATAATATTTCAATATTGATTCCATAATAATGTAATAAATTATGTATATTATAAATTTTGAGATGTTATTATATTTATGGGACAACCTTATACCTCTTTTTATCCATCCTACGAATAACAATATCCCCATGCGTGTGTGAGTGCAACTTACCATCTCCATGCCGTGGTGTAATTTTTTATTCAAAAATACTTTATTAGGATGTGTATAAGGATGATTATAATAGATTTAAATAATTAATATAACATGATAATGATTCTATAAAATTAATATTTCATCCAATTACATACCATTTAACCATCAAGAGAATGATGTTGTCACTTGTGCGTATATACGGCTACCATCTCCATGGTGCGGTGAGATTCGTTTTCCACATTAAAAATTCAAGAATGGTTATAAAATATTTTTTAAGTGTGTAAATAATAATTATGAACTTAATTTAATGAATAAAATATATCATATTTATAAGAAACATGAATTACATAGCAAAATAGAAATTGGAAAATGAAGCAATTAACACCTGATATAATTGTAATATTAAAATACTTTTAATAAAATGATATAATAGGATCATATATGATATCATAAATATTGATATGTTCCTGGTATAATTTAATGACATGATTTAACCATTATATAGTAGTTGAAAACACCCTCAACTAATGAAAAGTACAAGTAAGGGATAATTTTGCAATTTCATTTTTATCTGAGATTGTTTATAAAAACGTATTTACTGGGGATATATTTTTCATTGATGTCCATGTTTTATAAAAATGTTATCATAAAATGTTTAATATTCTTCTATGTATGTTTAAAGTCATTTTTACTCATTTTTAACTTTTACTACATGTTATGGAAGTAATCTTTCTTTTGTTTACAGTACGAGGTTCTTTTGACATTTACGAAAAAAGTACGAGGAGAATGTTTTTTAACTTATATGGAATGAATGGATTTTTACGGTTTCATGACACCTTATTTCAAAGTATCATCCAGTAAAAAATTTCTGGATTAGTTTAAACTAAATTATTTTCTTTCAAAATTTGGTGTCATTTTAAGAAAAGAAAACATTTTTTAAGAAGAAAGGATATTTTTATCAAAATTATTTAAATGTGTTTTTTAAAAATTATTTTCCTTATATGATGACATAATGATATATTTATATCCCTATTATTAATTTTATTTGATTATGTTTATAATAGGATTATTTTTATGAAATCAATTTATTTTATATGGATTATGATGGAATGAAGTTTAATAATTCCATTTTATTTAATGGGTTATGCTATCATAAATTATTTATGTTTTTGTGGCACATGTAAGAATGATTTCATTATCAGATGGGTGGGACCTATATCTCCCTTGAATGCATTGTGTAATGATTTATATCTAATGAGATAAACATGATTATAATTACAAGTAGATATGGTTCAATAATACAGGGCTGGAACGACAAGTAAATCAGGATTGTTAATACATGGATGGAACGGAATGTGAACCTATTTCAGTAATGGACGTTGACAACTTTAATGGTATTGTCAACAATGCATTGGAAACAATAGAAATCATATTATGTGCTTAAATGTTTTATACAATTACTTGTTTTATTCCAATTCTATTTTATCATGAATAATGTTACTTTATGATCTATTCCTTACAAACTAGAAATATTTATTTCCTGACTCATGATTTTGATATTTAAACATTATATTTATGTTTTTACATTATTATATTTATGGTTTTTTATGTTCTCCATGTTTTCCCTTACTGGGCATTTTATCTCACCCTTTTTATTTTTTCTTTTCCCCGGGATATAAATAATGGATTAAGGTTGTAAAAAAGGGAAGATATTTATGGTATATGTTGAAGATCTTTCTAAAAGTTAGAAGATTATGTTCCATGTTTCCAAAGGAAATAAACTTATACGGACATGGGAGTCTATTTTTTTTGTGTATTAATTATTAATAAAAAGAAATTTAATGTCCATGAACATCAATCTTGGTTAATTATAAGGAGGATATTATGAGAACAAGGCCCTCCATGGAAATCAACTTTCAAAAGTGTCATTGAATTTTACTATGTATAGACCTGTGTATTGGTCCTTAGACTTCTAAATTATTATTAATGGGTATTATGACTCATGAACTTATATGTATTGATGAAAAGTGTGATAACATGTGTTCGCGGGGAGGTAGGATATATTGGGTGCAACATGAATAATACTGGATTAAAGAATAATGTCAGAAAATATTTTATACTTCTATAGAAGTAGATATATTTTTCCCTTTGATGGAAAAAATATAGCCTAACTAAATCCATGGAAATGGTGTTCTCCTGGAAAGTTCAATTATGGGAAGTCGAATGAGAAATCGATCACACGTGTTTATGGAACTTCGATGGAACCCAGTTGAATGGATATATCAGTACTGAGGGATTATATAACACAATTAGTGTTCATATGAGGTGACATGTCTTAATGACCTCAAATTATTTTCTCATGGGTTCCTTGACCCATTACTAGATAGTAATCTTGGATATTGGGAAAACCCACCTAATGACAATGTGAAAGAGGCCTAGTGGGTCACACACTAAGTGTGGCCAGTATCTCTATTAAATAATTTATTCATTTAACAAATTTAATAAATATTATTCCCAGTTGTGGTTTAATAATTATTCTAGTATTCCTGATCACATTTATTCTGCTTCTAGTAATTCGAGAGAATATAATGTGAATGGAATATTTATTTACCATTGGATAATGCAGTTATATTTATCTAATAAATAAATAGTCATTATTCAAGGCCTGATAAATATTGAGAAGGATTGGCAGACCATGTTATCAGTCCAGTGAGAAATAATATTAAACTTTATCTGGCTAAATATTATTTAAATATAATGTTCAAGTTAAGCTCATGTCACACAAATAAAATTATTGATATTATTATTTGACATGGGGTTTCACATGGAATTATAAATGAAGCAATGGTACCTGTGTTAATTATTTATTATTATCTCGTGAATTAAATTCCCCATTATGTTATTATTATATATATTAGCCAAGTGTTCAATTAACCAGCAAACCAATTATTGCATGCACAATATCATTGGATAAAATCTATCAGTCTTAGAGAACTCATTAACTATGAAATAATTCCCTCAAGAACATGTGATAACCTCCTCCATCGAGAATTATTTAGAAGTGATTCTCAAGGAGATCAAAGGTGGACATTGTAAGAGAAAGGATCTTCCGGGCAAGCACCCAGAGAATCCATTAGTGACATTCAAAGGCATGTGTAGCAGGTGTGGATTATGAATAAAGGATTCCTATAATTTGAGTCTATATCACAATGAATCCACACCTAGGAACCTTCGTCAAATGCATCAACAATGAAAGAATCACCTTGTAGGTAATTCTATAATTTAATTATATTAATTATAAAAAAATATGTTTATTCAATCTTCTAGGTTCCGAGTTCTTTCCTAGGTACCTTATCATTGATTCAATTACATGGATACAATTTTCCATCATCATATTGATCTCAGATTAATCATTGATTATGAAAATTCTCAATGTTGGGTGCACACTCATCCCTCACTTCCGATGTGCCTGGAACCTACATTACCTCCTTCAAAGGGAAATAATCCATGAGAAACACATATGGTATTCCCATTCATAACACCCCCTCAATCATTTATTTTCATGTCAATCGTGATGAAAATAACTTAGTTCCGTTTTAACATCATTTAATTCCACCATTTAGGATATGTAGGAAGCGACATGAGTATCTTACACAAACATCCAAAACCATAACATCAGTGGGACATACTACCAAGGAAACCCTATCCTTAGTGAGGATTATTACCCATAAACATCATTATCAAATGTAAATATTCAGTATAAGATTATTAACAAATGGTCACTCATACAGAATTCCTACATCTAATTTCTCTGGGAATCGTTTACCTTTGTATCAATTTAGCATAATCATAAACAACATGGAGTCGATAATTGGCGTATTACCATTAATGGATATTATCATGTCAATTATCATATTTCTATAAAAGGCACAAAATAGGTCCTTTTAACAAGATAATAGAAGATATAATGTGACCCATTTAGTGGAATTATACTATGTGGGGTATGATTCGCTATGTAGGGATATTTAGTAATCTCTTCTCATCGGACCTATCATAACTCCAAAATAACTAATAACTATCTATCTAATGAAAATTTATTATATTCTCATATAAATGGCATTAAATAGTATCTTAATAATTTTGAAATAGAATAACAATGAAATTATGATATATGAAGTCACTACCATTGATGTAGAATATCTGATATAAATATATGTTCATAATAACAAATAATGTTGATTCAATTCCAATCATGGTGTTTTTCCTATCCCACATCCCAATATTGAATGTTTTAATAAATATAACTTAAATATATAATAGAGTTATTTAGACATAAATAATTCCCCTAAATAAGATTATATTACATTATCCACCCATCCCCTCAACTAACACGCATTACACAATGTTGTTGTAAAATACCATTGACCATCATCCGTTAGAAATAAGGTATAGTAGAAATTTAAGTATAACTAGTGAACTCCCTAAATAAATAAATATTTTTATAGATTAAATGGTAATTATATCACAATTTTAGTGATAGAGTGTTGGTACAAGTCTTTGAAAAGGACCTCAACCTATGACATAGTAAGATGGTCTTTGATGATAATGAGACTATTGATGGAATGACAATTTTTTGAAATATTATTGTGTTTTCAAACCATTCCCTATGATGTAGGTTGTTACATAAATACTCTATCATTGATCTCACCCTGGGTGATTGGGTATGGGTAGAAGACATGGTAATTACACCAAAAAATAATTAATATTTTGTTTCTATAAGACTCTTTTGTTAACCTCAATAAATTTAATAGGGAATTTATATATCTATATAAGATTTCAGCAATGGAACTATATATATGTTTTTTAGGATTTTTTCACATTTTTATTTATTCTAACATATTGAATACAAATAGGTCCTAAATTAGTTGGGAACACGTTTCTAGGTGTCCTAGTTAGCACATGATGACCTAAAAGTTATACATATTTGTACTTTTTTCCTTTATTTTTGAAATTACCAATGAATAAAAATTTATATAAAGATTTATATTTTAATGGATTTTGGGATTCTCTACTGAGTATTATGATCACACTGTTAATAGGTAACATGTGATTCATGTATAAATTTTTGTTAGCTTTCATGTAACTCTTTATATGGTATATAAGGACATAATTTCTCAATGATGATTGGATATTGGACTATAGGTGTTGTGAGGGGATAATAGTGAATTATTTTAAAGTATTTTATCCTCTATTATTCTTTTTTGGGAATCATCCTAGTAGTAGACCTATTAAGATGTATGACTTTATAACTTGCTTTGTAAATTAGATATGTAATGATTCTCTATTTATTGTTATGACATTGGTTGTAATTTAATATATATATATATATATTAATTTTTAATATCAGTTTTATATGATATTTATTGATTTAAATTTCACTGTTGACTTTGTAAATGAGATTATGGTATCACCAATGTTCATTATAGTCTCCCTTTGTTGGCTAGAAGGCTCTAGGGGATTAGGAAGTAGGCCTAATGTCCTGTAAAAACTCATCCTTAGGTACCATTCAAGAAATTTAGGATAAAGAATTATATATAGATAACTAATCAATTGTTATCAACCTCTAGCACATGGAATGGTATGATTATTTTTATATAGTTATCAATCTTGAGTATTATTCAGGTGAACATAGAATGGAAAATTTATTTTCTATTTTATGATATTATTTTTTTGACTTAAAATTGAGGAAAAAGTATATTTTCCAGCAACAGGTTAACACATTAAATGAAATATATATTTTTTATTGTTTAGTAGAAATATGTGTGGGATTTAAACATTAAAACGATTTATCATTGTGGTTATTGTTTTTTGTTATTAATGATCAACTAATTTTTATAAGTTTGGTGTTTTATATTATTGATTTAGTTTTTTACTGTTTGATCATTTAGAAGGTGAAATGAGTTCATACAATAACATTTCAATTTTTTTTAAAATGACATGTGTAAACATGTATTTCATTATAAGACTTGTTCCAATAAATTAAAAGTGGTTATGATTTTCAGAACACCAGTAGAAACTTTCCATGTTTTTTATAAAATTTTATTTTGATATAGTTCTAAGCAATCAAATGAATTCTGTAATTATAACATCCCTATCAGGATATTTAAATTGACACACGATGGAACTCAAAAATAACATAGGTGAGCACATTTATTGAGAGATCATAATATAAATTTTGAGGAAAACTTTTCTATAAGTGGGATATGGTTTACTATCAATTTAAAATTATTCCATAACTTCATAGAAAAGAGTGTTTATTAAAGAATATATAATAAAAAGTGTCAAGAATCAACTTGGGAGATGAAAATAGTAGTATTCACTAGTGGAACGTAGGTATTCTATGTTACCAATTCAATAACATATACAATAACTATATGAACATATATACAAAACAATTCCTGGTTAATTTTTTTTTAATTTTTACAATGTTCAAATTATAACAAAATATAGTTTAAAAATATAAATCATTCTATAAGTGTCATAATGGTATAAATAATTTGTTCTATGTTATCATTATAATAATGGGAAATGCTAGGATATCCCCATTATATCAACTCCACATAAACCATTAAAACACTAAAAGTGTACAAAATGACTATATGCACAATGTGATATATTCAAATAGGATTTGGTTTAATCAACCCTCACGTGAATAAATTTTTCTATTACATGGGTCTATAAAAACATCGTATACCTAAATTCCATATGATCATGTGCTCACTGAGAGTACAAAATACCCCATTGAGGTCATAACCCAACCATATCATGTCTATTATAAAACCTTGTATAAAAATATGCAATAAAATTTCTATATGTGGAAAGTTATTAAATATAATTAATAAAATAAGTAATCAAAAAAATTAATACATTAATATATAATAATCAATTTCATTGTTAAAATACATTAACTCATCACTAGTAGTTTTTAGTTTAATATATTAATCCTTATGTGAGATATTTCTCAGAATCCAATTAGCATATGTCACACCCGGATTTTTTATTTTTTCCTTTGATACAATTTTAATTTTATATTATTTTTATTTATCAAAAATTATGAGTGTTCTAGATTTGATTTTGGAGTTTTGGGATTTGGAGGTTTTTGGGGGTATTTAGGCTTAATCATGGTTACTGTGAATGGTATGGGGAGAAAATTGCAGGATGGGTAGTTTTTGACACCCCTAGTGTAACTTCCCTATTGGGTGTGTTTGATTGATGGTTTAGAGCCATGAGTTAGAATAGTTTTGATGTGAAAATGGTGATGATTGGGGGACATTCTCCAGATCTCATGATTAAAGTGCATGGTTATTTTAACCATGCAACCTAAGTGCGTAAATGTCAAATGGTTAAGGTGCATGGTTAAACTAACCATGTTTCCTAAGTGTAAATCACATGTAGTACTTGAAAGTGGGGAAGTTAATGTTTTTTGCATGGTTTCTTATATATTGAGAGATAACTATGAAACCCATCTAGAAAAGATATTTTGGGATTTTCTCCCTCTTTTTAATTGTGCTTTATTCCATTGGCTTCCCCCATTTGAACCCTATTAATAGTACACATTCAACTGAGGTTTTTGAATCCCCCAAGCCCCTACAAGTGGGTTTCAAGGTGGTTTCATTGTGATTATCCACCTTGAATAAAACATTAGGGATCCCCTCCCTTCGTCCTTTAGTTTTCATTAATTTTACTTTTCTTCTATAACCATACTGTCCAGGGTTGGAGGATTTGGAAAACTATGGTGGTGTGAAAATGGGGGTTTTCCTTATTAAGGATCCTCTTGGATTTTTTCTATTCCTTGATATATTCTAGAGTCATTTCAGTTGGGCGTTGTTTAAGCTCAGGTTACTTGATGTTTGTTTTTATGTCACCGTGATTCACTATTTGATTTCATCCTTACACCTCTAGGTTAGACATGTATTGAATTGAAAATAATAAAAATAATAACAAATTTTGCTTCATGTTTTATTAAATTAATTTTAATTTATCTCAATTAAAAAAGTAAATGTTACTTTTTTTATTAATTAATTTTTATGTGGATAGGATTTTGGAAATCCCATAATAATGTTTAAGAAGAATATGCTAAACTACGTAGGATCCAAGCACACCAGTGGACTTAAACGCACACTTATTCTGATAAGTGAATTAAATTGGGATGGTAAATGTGTTTAATGATCCAAAACATAGTGGTATACAACTATTTTGATGATACCAAATCCCAAATCATCGACTAAGAGGCCCATATGAACACATCTATCTAGGGAATCGATTCTGCATAATTTTAAAAGTGGTGTTTTGTATTTTGTCTATATCTCAAAGATTAATTTTTCCAAACAGTTCCACATTTTCGATAATGATATTCAAGAGTTTGGGCTACCAATTTTTAGTTTTCTTCAAAATAATATAATACTATCTTGATATTCAAAACCATGGGACAAATGGGTTCTAAAAATATTGGGGCTTAAAACCACATTCTAATATTTGAATAAAATGATACCTTGGGCACCCCATTTACAAATTTGATCATGAGGAATTTATATACCATTTTGTTGACCCAAAGGTGTCCTCTAATTATTCCTAGAAATTCTGGGGGCCATGTTATTTTCTCCTTAATCATCATTTTCTTTCTCTCCTCCCATGGATATCTAAACACCTTGTGATGACCTAGGGGGAATGTGATGTAAATCGCAAAAACTATTTCTGTAATATTTGAATGGTATTTTAAATTCTTATTTTATTTGTAATTTTTTATAACCCTATCATATAATTTATTTTTGTTATGTACTATAACGTCATTCTCAAACTCATGTGGTCATGTTAGAGGGTACCTTTTCTTGTGATGTTTCACACACCATTCACCATTTCCTCTTCCCCCTTTTAATTGCGGTGTTTGTGTGGTTAATATTTGAAAATTAAACTATCATAAACATTGTAATGGCCATGTATATTTATTTCATGGTATAAAAATGAAATAACATTACAACCTATATAATTCATCATGTTTTTCAAGTGTTTCCTTGGAATTTTTCAGTTATAAAGTCGAACACAAATCACCCAATCATTTGTGGTATCCAGTGAATCATTGTGTGCCGTCAACTAAAAACTAGGATGTATCCTAGTATAAAATTAGTATAATTCTGGTTTTAGGTGCCACAAATGACAGATTAAAATATCTAAACCATATCTATTGAAGCAATGAAGGATGATAAAGATGAGATTTTCCCAGGCTGATCATGCTTAATTAATTCTATTAATTTCTACATTTTTTATCGCTTTCCATTTTGATTTTTATTCTTAAATAATCAAACCCCCATGTTTTACAAAACCTCATTACCCATTTATTATTATAATCAAAACCTTAACTTTTTTATTAATGATCAAAGGGTTTATCGATAGATAACCAAGGTGTCCAAATATAATGCATATGTTCTAGTCAAAGTAAACATCTAAATTTTCATGCTTAACAACACGATCATATTTTTGTTTTTTTTCATGGATCCAAGATATTTTTTTATCTTTATTTAAATTAATTTATATTTTTTACTTATTAATTATTACTCATTTCAATATCCCTCCATCCAAGTTGATTATTTTTGTTTTTACTTAAGATTTTTTTGTGGCTTTCTTCTTCTTCTCCCTCCCTCTTCGTATTTCTCTAATTATATAATATTAGATTATTATTTATTTTTTCCTTTCACGCTTATTAATTTTTTATATATTATCCATATTGAACCATAGAAAGAAAAAAAATAACAAAACAAACATCGGAACTTATTTTCATAACCTGAACAGAAAATGAACAAGGGATTGAATTTGACCCAGAAATTGAAAAGATACTCCCCTCATAAATCAAGTAATCTAGAGTAAGTAAATCAAGAAAAATTGAAGATCCCCTTTTAGAACCTCAATTGGTCCCAAACCAATAAAAAATAATCAAAACAAACCCCATAAATTATGGCTGAAAATAATCGAATCCTAAATGAATGGACCACCACGGATGTGGAGTATCAACCTACGTACATCCAATATCCTAACAAATCCGCCAACATTAAGCTGAGTTCGGGCCTTTTCCACCTATTTCCATAATTTCACTTTCTTCAATGGGAATACCCTCACAAATATCATAAATTGTATCCCATAGTTTTCTTCACCATGAAACCCCAAAATGTGCCTGAGGACCTCATAATGTTATGGGACCTCCCTTTCTCCCATGATGGTGTAGCCAAATAATGGATATACTATCAACCGACAACAATTGGGTGATAAAATGAACTTAAACAACTATATATATATATATATATATATTACCCTACGACCTGCACTACATCAATTCAAAATGAAATTTATGTAATTTGGAAATAACAATGAGAGATCCTTCCTGAATATTGGGAGAGATTCAAATGAATTTGTTCAAGTTCCCCCACAACCATATTAGTGAACAATTTCTAATTCAATCTTATATAAGGTACTTGTCCCCATAGATTGTGTAATGATAGATACTGTAGATGGTGGTTCCCTAGTTTATCAAACTCTTTCTACCAATCGTGATGTAATATCCAACATGGATTAAAATGCACAACAATTTGGTACATGAGCAATTTCACCAACCCGAGGAGTTCATGAGGTATGTCATTTATCCCTAAAACAAAAGGATTACAATAAAATTGACGAGATTCATACCCTATTAAATCAATTATCTAATGTACATGGTAATTCACACTCTCCTTCTCTTGCATTACATTTTGGTATTTTTTTTTGCTAACACTCATTTTTCAGAATAGTGACTGTAAATTCCGGATTCAACTGAGTCGTGTGTTGTAGTATTCCTAGGCCATCCTTTTCATCAAGAACCAAATATCAAGAAAGAACCATTCAATCCAATACAAAACTTAGGTGGAAACCACAATAAAAATAATAATAACAATGAAAATCGATCTACTGTAAACAGAACTGGTATCAACAAGGACAAGGTATAAAACCATTTTATGCTTCATCATCTCGAAACAATCCTCCTCCTCCGAAATCTGAACAAAGAATCGAAGAAATAGTAAGGAAAATGGAAACCAATAACCTCCAATTCAAACAAATCACAAAATTTATTATTAAGTACATACAAACTAAAGTGTTAAAATTGGAAAACACCATTCCATAGATAAATATACAAGGTTATCGACAAATACTATCCCAACTTATTTCTAATCCAATAGAAAATGGTATTTTTTAAAAAAATATCACTTTTTAGTGGTAATGAAATTTATTCTTACAATGACTCTACCAAAAATGTATGTTCTCCTATTGAAAACTCTCTTTCACTAACCACAAATGTTTCATGTGAATAAAAGAAAGAGAAAAAGGTTTCAAAAAAATATCATTGAGGATTCCCCTAAATAATCCATTAATATTCCTTCCCCCAAAAGAATCTATAAATCTAATAAATTTTTTGATAATGAGATTTATAATGAAATAGTGGATAAATTAAATGGTATAAGTTAATAATACTTTATTGGATGCAGTTAAATAGATCTCTTGCTATTCCAAATTCCGTAAAGATATTTTCACACATATATGACAACTGATGGGGAATGAGAGAGTAAACATGGGAAGGAATGTCTCAGCCTTAATACATCTAAAAATTCCATTCAAATGAAATGATCCAATCACTTTCACATTAAATTTTACAATATGGAAGACCTTATTTTCTAATGAAATGCTAGATTTGGGTACATCGATTAATTTGATGCCTTACTATGTGTACACTTCTCTATAGGTTAGATAGCTTCAACCAAAGTGAATTGTCCTAGACTTTCCAACCATATCATAACACACCCATCAAGAGTGGTCGAGGACGTCCTCATAAAATTGAAGAATCAAATCTTCTCCATATAATTTTACATTCTTGAGTTGGAAGATACCTAAACCGAAAGACATTGCCCACTCATACTAGGATGTTTATTTCTTAACACAATAATGATGATCATCAACATTCACAATTGTAAACTATCCATATATTTTGGTAGAGAAAATGTATTTTTTAGTATCCTTGAGGCTATAAAACACCCTGTTGAGGACCACTAAACTCATCCTGTATATTCAATGGAAGTTCCCTCAAAATATACACACACACACACACAAAATTCTCACCTTGAACCATTCTCTGATTAAATTTCCTATTCTTCTCTATTTGATTATTTGTTTTTTGATTCATGTTTTGAGTGTTTTTTGGGTTCAGAAATGTGTAAATTTTTTTCTTAAAATAATTAGTTTGTTCATTATAATGTACCCATGACCATCGGTGATTATTAAAATATTATTTCAATTCATTATCTTTACATATTTAATAAACATGAGTATATATATGGTTTCATTGACCTCACTCCCCCTAATCTCCACCCTAAATCCAAAAAACACATGTGTTGGATTTTTAACCAGTTCCACCTAATTTAAAATATTTCTATATTGAGCGTATTTACGAATTACTTGTCATTATTTCCAATATCATCTCTCAACTATAGGAATCAAAAGTTCTCGACCTTTTGTGAGAGTGTAAGATGTCAAATTGATGGAAATTGGCAGATATTCCCAAAATTATCCCATTTTTTTGTATGCACCATGTAATTTTAGATGATGGGGCTAAGCCTACAGAGAAAGCTGAAAACCAGTTGAATCCCACTTACCATGAATTGGAAAAATAGGAAGTCAGTAAATTACATATTGTTGGGATTAGCTATCCTATATATGATTGTAAATGGGTTAGCTTAGTGAAAATTATGCTTAAAAAACTAGAATAACATTATTTTCAAATTAAAGGAATGAATTGGTTCTAACAAGTGTGAAAAATAGTTAGCAAGTCTGTACTGAATACTGTCAACTAAATAAATCCATGAAAATGGACAAATTTCCTCTTTCTTGTAGGGGGACATTGGAGTGGTTACGGTTGTGGCACCCTGACTCTAATATTTTGGGTTTGAGTCCTCATAAAGAAATTCCTGATATTTCATTAATAATTACTGTTGGACCCTCTACCCCATTGGGAACTGGCCCAATCCCATTGTTGGACCCTTTGGACTCACTGGGGACAAATGGTGCACAGGTGGTGAGTCCACACCTATACCTCATTAACCAAAATCATTTTTTCTATGGGGGAATGGGGGAGTGGTTACGATTGTGGCACCCTGACCCCGTGGTTTTAGGTGAGAATCCTTGCAAGGAAAAACCTGATATGCCTTTAATATTTACTCATAGTCATTATACCCCATTGGTAACTGGACGAAGAATAATGTTAGAACCCTTAGGCCTCACTAGGGATGTGTGGTATTAATGTGGTGAGTTAGCACCTATACCTCGTTACCCAAAAAACATTTCTGCTCATGGGGGCCTAGTGGAGTGGTTACGGTTGTGGCACCCTAACCTCGAGGATCTGATTTATATTCTTCCCAAGGCAATGCCTAAGATACCTTTAATAATAACTCCTGCAACCTCTTCCCCATTGGTAACAATACCAAGACAAAGGTTTCTCCCCTTGGGCCTTGATGGGGACATGTGGCATGTAGGTGGTTAGGCCACACCTATTCCTCATTACCCAAAATCATTTTTGTTGCATTAGTAGTGGAGTAGTAGTGAATGTTTTAGGTACATAGAAATGGTGTTTTTTGTGGTATGGGGTTCGATTCTTGGGAGCCCACTCATAGGGGAATTTCTACCTCCCATACTCTACTCGCCATGTCATGTCACCTGGTGTCTCATTGGGCGGGCATAAGGTCACAACCCACATATCAGACGAATTTCCATGATGAACCATAAATTATTGGGTTGTTACCCCCATGAGATGCTATTTCATCTTAGCTAGAAATAGATCCTTCCTAGTTGTGGCTTCTCCATATGACCTCTTTATGGGGAGGGGGATTTTGGGTGAGGAGGATTCAAAAAGGACACTCCCATATATTCTATTTCTATATAAAAGTAATGATAAAGAAAAATAAGGACCACTTTACTCAAACATTCATTGACCAAATACTAGAATGACCAGAAGGAATGTCTCATTAATTTTTACTTGATGGAAATTCAGGTTATTTTCAAATCTATATATCCCCTAAAGATTAAGAAAAGACAACATTTACCTTCCCATTTGGATCATTTTCATATAGAAGGATGCCATTTAGTCCATGTAATGCTCCTGGTAATTTTAAGTTATGTATTATGTGTATTTTTTATGAGTACCTTAATAATTTTATTGTAGTATTTATGGATTATTTTACTACTTGTGGAACTTCCTTTGAGGACTATTTAGCGCACCTAAGTTCTTTCCTCCACCATTGCATTGAAATATATCTCATATTAATTTATGAGAAATTTTGTTTCATAGTTGAGTTAGGGTTAGTTCTTGGGAAGGATATTTAAAAAGATGGAATTTAAGTGGATAAGTAACAAATTAAATTAATTTCATCACTTCCATATCAAAAATGTGTCCATGAGGTGCGATCTTTCTTCGATCATGTAGGATTTTACAACAGATTCCTTAAAAGATTTTTGTAAGATCGCACATCCCTAGTCTTTATTATTGAAAAACAATTCTAAATTAGTTTTTGATAAATAATGTGATGATTAATTCAATTCAATAAAAAGTCTTCTCACATCACCTCCCATATTCCAAACACCAAGGTGGGATCTCCCCTTTGAATTATGTGTGACGCATAAAACATTTCACATTGGGTAATTTTATCATAATGGGTTGAGAAGTGTCCTCATTTTATTGCATATGTCTCACGTACCCTTGACCCTATGTAGAAAAACAACACCATCCCTAAAAAATTAATCCTTTATATTATTTTACCCTTGACAAAATTATGTTCTTATCTTATTGAGTCAAAAATCATTGTTTTTTCAGATCATGATTTCCTTCAATTTCTCCTAAAAAACCTGAAGCTAAGTCATTCCTCATTTGGGGGATGTTCCTCCTCCAAGAGTTTGACCACAATATTCTTTGTAAGAGTGGAGTAGAAAATGTGTCATCTGACCACATTTTTAGGTTTTCTCCACTATTGGACCACCATGTTGGCTCATCCCTGCCCATTAAAAAATTCATCCCTTATGAGAACCTTGTGATGTCAGTGACCTTACCCCTTGGTAAGAAAACATTATGAATTTCCTATCAACATCAGGGTACCCATATATTTCATCACTTCACAGTCCCAGAGACATAAGCATGATTCAAAATGGTATATTTGGGATGACTCATATTTAGGGAGAATTTTTAGTGACCAAGTTATTCTTATTTATTTCCCTATCCTTGAGTTCACCGTTGTTTGGACCTTCTACCACACATTGGCTTATGGGGGCCACTTTGGCATTCAACGTACTGTTCAAAGGAACTTGACTCGGGAATTTATTTTAAAACATTATATAGATATTCCCATCAGTTTTGTAAGTCATGTACTCGATGTCAATTAATAGAGAATATCTACAATATGAATTAAATTCCCCAATAGCCCATGTTATTTTGCAAGATCATCAATGCATGGGGCATTGAATTCATGAGGAATTTTTCAAATTCATTGGATTTATGTACATATTATTCATTTTGGACAATATATCTAAATGGGGAAAACAATGGCACCTAGGATCGATGACTCTATATTGGTTGTTGATTTTGTGAGATCCTATATTTTCAACAGGTTTTTTTTCCATGATTCATCATTAGTGATTAGGGTTCACATTTTTACAATAACAACATGAAAAAGTTTCTTTGTAAGTATCGTTTTGTTCATAAATTATCCATTTTTTATCACCCCCAATCTAAAATAAAATTACAAATCTCATCTTAGGAAGTTAATTAAATCTTGGAAATAATGGTACAACCCAATATGAAATATAGGAGGTCTCACTAGGATGATACAATTTGGGCGTACCATATAAATTTTAAAACCCCAATCGGAATGTCACCATAAAATATTTTTCTTAGAAAGTCTTGTTACTTCCTGGTATAGGTAGATTACCATACATATTGGCTTGTTAAACAATTTAATATGAATCAATCAGATGCAGGTGATTATAGGATGTTTTAGATTTAGGAGTTGGTAGAAATTCAAGATAGTTCATATAAGAAATATGAAATCTATAATGAAAAGAAAAAAGATATCCATTACTAGATGATTCATCATAGGATGTTTCATGTTGGTGAGAAGGTCCTCGTGTATAATTCCATGCTAAATCACCACCTATATAAGCTTCATTCCTAATGGATCAGTCCTTATACTATTACTAATGTCTATCATTTTAGTGCAATATAGGTCTCTCATGAGCCAAGTGGATGAAATATTACTATCAAGGGGAAAAGACTTCAACACATTTATGATGATTTCACAATGAACACGGGGAAGGAAATACAACTTCAAAAAATAAATAAACCATTAGAACTCACCAGGTTTTATCCTTCCTTCCCACATTCTCTATTATTACAGTGAGGACATTGGACACTCAAGCTGTGGGGGTGGGAAATTTATCGAAAATGAATAAGGAATTTCCCTATTTCATATTGTTTTAACATCTATTTTTGTTTCAATAATGAAATGGGGGTTTTAACATGAATTAAACATTGGGGTGTGAGTTTTAGTAAATTACTTTTTTAATGATATTAATGTTTGTATCTCCTTGAAAACATTCAGAAGAGTGGTTCACTATGTGTTACTAGTTTATGGGAAATTATGTCACATAATATCTCCATACATATTTGTCACCAAACCATAACGTGTGACTATTTCATATTAAATAGAAGGTAAATATAAGTTTGGTTAGTATTTATCATCTTTCTAAAATGATTTCACCATATTTTCATTCCTTATATGATCTATTTCATTACTATGCTGGATTGACTTATATATGTTTACCTATTATTCGACTGTTGTACACCATAAAAAAACTATAACTAAAAAAAATAAACAATAACATAGAAATATGAGTTTTGTCTTAGGTAGGTAAAAACCACTATTCCTCAACCATCAATCTTGTTAGAACTATTACTATTAGTGTCTTGAAGAGATTAAACAAGGGTTGAGTGTTGAGTGTGAAATTTTTTAAAAGTTAAAATTATGAAAATAAATAATAGTAATAAATGAGGGTAGTGATGTAATGTAAAAAATATGGGGGTATCTAAGTTAGAATCTTAAGGTTATACTTTTGGGAATTCTTAATTCAGTGTGTTCTGAAATTTGATAGCAAAGGATGTAGGGCATGGATGGGAGAGAAAATCATTTAAGGAAAAGAATGTTAAAATAACCTATATTTACTAGATAGAAAGTGGAAATAATATCATGGATTGGTTTTCACACATACACATGGAGATTTATCACATTATTGAATTTTTCATTCCGTATTCATATTGGTATCATGCATCTCTTTGAATTTCATTAAGATACAATTTATGGGACACCCTTTTCCATGATCACTAAGAATAACTCCTTGGTGTAATTTTCTCTTTGATCAAATTTCATTCATGAATTAAATTTTTATTTAGTGGAAAATATAAATTAATTTGGTAATATATACATAAATAATTTTTGAAGTGTGACTTTTCCTCAGAGTGTACATATTTAGGTTTGGGGGTGTGATTGCACAGCGATTCACTGTTTTATTTCACCCTTACACCACTATGTTAAACTAGTTTTTTATTTAAAATTATAAAAATAATAACAAATTGAACATCATTTTTGGTTAAATTATTTTTTATTTATAAATTTAAAAAATTTACATGTTACATGTTTTTATAATTACATTGTAGGTGGAGATGATTTGGAGGGACCATGAAAAAGGTCAAGAGGAATGGGCCAAACTGCGCAGGATCTAAGTAAACTTGTGGACATAATATTATTCATATAGTAATAAGTGAATTCACTTAGGATTATATGTTTATTAATAGTCCAAAACATATTGTTCTAAAACACTTATGAAGGAACTCGATCCCAATTCATCCACTAAGAGGCCCATCTGAACTAATCTATCCATGTAATTGAATCTACACTAAGTCAAAAGTTGTGTCCTATATTCTGTTGATATAACATTATGTAGTCCAAATGGTTCCAAATTTTTTATAAAGATGTTCAAGAAGTGGTTATACTACATTTTATTTTTCTCCAAAGGTAGATAAGACTGTATAGATTTTTAAAACCATGGGGAAATTGGTTTCTAGAAATTCAGGTGCTCAAAACCGCCTTCCAATTTTCCTATAAAATGATTTTTTGGGAACCCCATTTGAAAGTTATACCAAGATGAAAGGTGTTTTCATATAGTATACCCAAACATGTCCTATAATAATTCTTAAAAATTTTGGGGGCCATGGTAAATACTCTCTCATCTTCATTATCTTTTTCTCCTCCCATGGAGATCCAAACACCATGTGATCAACCGGGAGGAATGTTATGTAAATCCCAAGCTTTGTTTCTGTAATAATTGAATGTTATTTTAAATTATAGGTTTTTGTGTTATTTTTTATCAATATATATTCTTATTTAATTTAATTATTTATTAGTATTTCATTCTCAAACACATATGATCATGTTTGGTGGTACCCTTTCATGTGATGTTTCACACACCATTCATCATTTCTTCTTCCCCCTTTTAATTGTGGTGTTTGTGTGGTTTGTATTGGTCAATTGAACAATAATAAACACTTTAATGTCCATTTAAATTTATGCAATGGTATCAAAAATAAATAATATACAAACTAGAATAATTCATTGGGTTCTTCATGTAATTCCTTGATGATTTTCAGTTATGAAGTCGAACACATTTATACCAATCATATGCAGTATCAAGTGAATCACTATGTGTTTCTGAATGAACCCTAGGATGTATCCAAGTATAGAATAAGTAAAATTATGGTTCTATTAGTTACAAACCAAGAATTAAAATATCTAAACTCTCTCTCTCATGGAGTGATGAAGGATGAGCATCAAATGATTTCCCTATGTTGATCACGCATAATTAATTCTGTTAATTCATTATTTGTTTTATCGCATTCAATATCCTTTTGGATTATTAAATCATCAAACAAAAACATTTTAAAAATCCCATTCCCTTATTATTTTCACAATCCAAAACTTATTTTTATTTTAATGATCTAAGGCTCCATCGAGGGATACCTCAGGATCTTGTTATACTGTGTAAATTCAAGTACAAGTAAACATCTAATTTGATGAGCTCGACAATGTGATCAAGATTCTTGTTGAACATACCCTTTAAATATAATAATAATTTTTTTATTGTTCTTCTCACCTTAAAAATATTTAAATTAGTAATATTTTATTTTTATAATATTTTTTTAGCATGGAATGGGGTGATTCACTTAATTGTTTTGAAATATATGGATTTTTTTCGTAAGTGATGAACATTATGTGTTTGATAAAATGACTGATTGTATTTTTAATGTGTATTATGAATTTTAAAATCACGGTTTGGAATTTTAAATGAATTTTTGGCATCTAAAATGGTTGTTTTGGATTGAAAAATTTATTTATAATTTTTTTTGGAATTGAAAGTGTTGTGTGTTTGGTTATTTGAAAATGGTTTGACATGTGATTGATATGTGTTGGTTTCCACTTGTAAATGAGAGATTTTTTGATGGATGATGTGAGACCCAGATTTAATTTTTATGAATGTGGTATATTGAAAACTCTCATTGGATGGTCCTCTTGCCCTGGTTAAGTTAAATGTTGTGGTAGGTTTGATGCATTGGACTCCATTGATATCAAATGTTTGAAAGGAAATGTATGTGTTCCTTGGGGTGACTCTGGGTGACTAATTGTGTGAGTTTCTTGTGTGTGATATATGTACATGTTATTGGAACTTCAGTTGACATTGGTTGGCTCACTTACTATTTATTCATGACATGGTAACCAAATATAGCTAGTGGATTTTCTTTGAATGGTTGATGCACTATCTTGGGATTTTGATCTGGATAGTAGAACTTATCATGGATTTTTCTTTATCTTAGGGATAGTGTCCCTCAGTCAGAATAGGTATTGTCTAATAGAGCATGTGTGTGAGTTTATTTCATCGGGTGAGTCATTCATTCAGGATGATTGATATGTATAGTATGTTCTAGATTATCCACTGATCTCCAAAGTTCTCCTATATTTTCTGGCACTTAGTTATTAGTAGACGAATATTGGGATGCATCACTAGATGGTTACTAATTTGGGTTATTTTCTATTTACCTTCTAATGTGATCTTTTTTTCTTCTTTCTTGTGTGATGAATCTCTTTTATTAAGGTGATAAAATTGTTTTCAATGATTACATAAATTTAATGATGATAATTTACACCATATTTTCATCTTTAAAATAAAATGTCTTCCTTCTCCCCTAAAGTCCTAGTGTTTCATTCTTTGAAAATATTGAATTTTAAAAACAAAAGGAAAATGTATTGTCTATGATTTCAAAGTGAAAAGTTTGTGTAAAAAACGAGGTTTTGAATATTGTATTTCAAACATGAAATTTATGTATTTTTATTTAATGGAAATGAATTGGGAATATATTTTTGGGTCACACATACTATGTTTTAAAACGTATACTTATAGTTAATTACTTTTTTTAGATTTTTGTGTAGGTTTCGGATTCATTTCAGTCACTATGGGTGATGGTAGGTATTGGTAACAGATAGTGATCCTCAGGGTCACATGGAGATATTGTGGTAATCAGGATCAGTTTGGGTTTTGTTGTATAGTTTTTTTGTATTTTATGTTTTTATAAAATGATGATCAATTTTCAATATTGTATTTATTTGGGATTCTATATTTATTTTCCATTTTTCAGTTTATTTTATATCAGAAAACATAATCCCCTTGGTTTTTCTCATAATGCCCTGACACCATTTGTCCACCCAGGATGATTGGGAATTCCTCTTAAGACTTACCATTAATTGAATCGGGTGACTAGATTGAGGTCTAAGGGTTTGATATTGGAAAAATGATATTAGAGATGCTTGGTTTATTTATAAGATCTATCTTTTAGAGAGACATTTTTTATTTGAGATGTCAAGTTAGATGGAGTAGGACGATATGAACTTAGGGTGTAAGAATGAGGGTGTTTCTGGACAACAAATTCAATTTTGAACATTGGATTTCCATAGAAAGTGGAGTTTTATTTGTTTATCTGGTTCACATTGGTTGTTTTGTGTTTCTGAAAATGAAATAGGGTTGGACAAACGGTCTCTATGAGCTCGTAGGGATTGGAATCACATTTGAAGTTAAAGACTTGTTCACAGAAGACTATCTGTGATGGTGGCGTGATTGGCATATGGCCACCAACCATATGGCCTTGTCACCCATTGAAATTATTTTCCAAATTTTATTTGTTTTAAATATTCTTTAATTTTTATAGAATTTTTAAAAAACTTTTCATGAATTTCAAAAAAAAAAAATTTAATGGTAATTTTTTGATTCTTGGAATATGGAAAATTAATTTTTGAGACTTGTTTTAATTTTTTTTGGAGATTTTCATTAAGCAAGATTTTTTTATTAGGAATGGGTTTTTAATTAAATGATATTTTTTGAGCTGGATGAAATATTTTGAATAGTATGAGGGATACCATTGGTTTTTTTAATTTGAGTGGAATAAATAGTATTTAATTGCATAGTTTAAAAAAATTCGATTAGCATTTGGTGGTCTTTAGAAAAAGATTTTTAAATTTTGAAATGTGAAGTGAATTCAGAATTTGAAACTTGGGTTGAATATTCTATTTAAAAGTGGAAAAGAAGTTTTGATTGGCCTTTAGTATTCTTGTGATTACTCACATGTGATTATGTGTGTAAAAGTGTGGATGGATGATGGTATGAGTTGATGGGTGCCCATATTGGCCTGGGAACAGACATGTGTGAGGCTCTAAGGAATACCATTTGAGATTATGCAACCAACAATATTTTTTTTAGAAATGGGGTTTTTCAGAGAGAGAAATAAATTGTTGTGTTTTGATAATAATTCGTAATGTAATTTGTTTTCTCATGTTTTTGGAATTTTTTCTATGTAGTGTTTCGAGTTTGAGAATTCTTTTTTGTAGAATTGGGTTTCATTGAGTTCTTGGTTTTCCTATGGATTAGAGTATAACCCTACCAAATAATATATGGATATTCGAGGTGAATCTATAGGTTGTTCACCATTAGCAGACCCTCCATTTTAACAACCCATATACTTCCTTCTTCAATTCCAAAAGTTGAATCCTATTGTTTTTTATGGTCAAGAAGATCCTCAAGTAGTGGAATAGTGGATGTGAAAAAATGAGGGAATCATATATTTCCTTGTGTTTCCTATGTCATTAAAGGTAAATTTCTCAACCTTTATGCTTGATTATCTATCCTAGATGTGGTGGAAGTATTTATCATGGACCAAGAAATAGGAAGATTTTACCTGGAATTTCTTAAAGGCTATGTTCATCCAGAATTATTTCTCTGATGTAATGAATGATAGGAAGGGGATGGAGATGTGTTGTTTTTAGTATGGTGATGGATCTATTTTGGAGTTATTTTTTCATTTTTTCTACCTGGTTCCTTACCTTATGGTTTGGGATGAAGACAATTCCTTGTAAGATCAATGTTTTTAGAATAGGATTCATCCTGATCTGTAGCGAAAAGTGTCAGAGTTCAGTCTAACCTCTTCTAATGATGTGGTGATTCTGGCTATTTATATTGAATCTTTTCTATAAAGAGTGATTTAGAGGGAAAAACTTCTTCCTGTATCTAGAAGTGGTTGTAATTAAAATAAGTAGATTGGAAAGTGGCCTGAAGCTGGTGGTTCTGGTAGTGGAATTAAAAGGCATTCATATCTTCTTCATCCTATTCTACGTGAGGGATCCTAATGTGTAATCGGTGTGGTAAATATGTTTATAATAAGTCATCATGTCTATATTATCCAAATATCTTCCATATATATGGACACCTAGGTCACATGAAATGGGGTTTTCATGATTTTTTTGGGAAGAAATGTATAATCATCTCCACCTATTCGAAAGACACCCATTTATGTTTGCAGGAGTTAGGTGCCGGATTTGGATCCATTTGAAGACCCTTTTTATTTGAGTGTTACTTCTGTTGTAGGGGTTCTGTTTGGTCATGTTTCCCTTTCCTTCTAAAAACAAATGATGTTGGGTGTCTTATGTTAACTTATATTTTAAAAAATGTGTGTCTTTTTGAAATTCAGAATTTTTCTATTCTATGTTGAGGTGTTCTCCATCTGTATCTTGTTCCTTCCGTTTCTCGTTTGGGGGAAGTGGGATGATGTGTGTGCATCATCAAAATACATATATTTATTGATAGTTAATTTTTGGAGAAAAGTGATTCTTGTGGTGTTTCATGTTCTTCTGGTTATACATGGGTATTTTGTGACCGCTTTTGTGGCCAAAAGAATGAGTTTTAATTAGGGATTATCAGCATTCGATTATCGGGTAGCAGATTATTCCAGACATTAGGGATCCAACAATAGGAGTTAGATTGAGGATCTTCAGAAAGTCAAGAATCATTGTGGGTGTGGGCAACCATGGTTAACCACTTTTATCCACCATTGGGGTGTAGTCATTTCAAGTATTTTAATTGTGGATCTCATTGTTAGAAAAGTCTTGGTGGCCTTATCGCCATGTAATTGAAGTGGTCATGCCTTTGCGGATTCGAGTATATGATCAGTGGATATTTCTTGTTATTTTGGTATAATTTGATATAGCATAATGGTGGGTAGACCTATCACAAGAATATTTTTGGTTTATTATTTTTTTCTTGGTTCCTCTCACAGGTTTTGATAGATTAATGTGTAAATGTAGTGTTTTGGTTTGATTTTCACCAGTTGCGTGGTGTAGGTGCACAGTTAAGGGGTAACCATGAATTCTCCAAATAATGAATCTCTTTTCACTTATTTTTCCTCTTACATGGTTTGATCCCAACTATAAGGTTCCCAAGAAAAACGTTGAAAGATTTTTGGGTGTCTCTGGTCAAGGGCACACAACCTACACATGGTTAACCTAACCATGCAGTATGTGATCCCATGGATCTACATTTTTGACATAACTATATCACATGGTTGGCATAAGGTTTTAGGAACTATGTGGTATAACCATAATGGCGCACAGGTTGTCCATTAAGGGCACACAGTTACTGCCCGGTTTGGGAAACCATGTGGCCTAACCTTGCATAGTGCATCGATGTCTTAAAAATGTAAAATCTTTATTCCATTGGTCACATGGATAGATCTCTAAAATGATGGGGAGTCCATATTGGATTTTTTTGTTGATACATTGGTTTGTAATCTGGTTTCAGTTTAGCTCTAGGTGGTTTTTTGCGAAGTTGGTTGTTTTTGGGTCTTTTTTGTTTGGATGGACGTCATGTTTATGGAGTACAAACAATGGTTTCTATTATGGAAGGTGATGAAGCATTATCATGAACACTTGATGAAACAAAATTGTGTTGAAAAATTTATTGATAATAAATGTCAAAATTTCCTCTAATTGTGTTAAATGTGTTTATTTATAAAATATTTTGGATTAGATTATTCATTTAAAAATATGATGAAAATTACAGTTTTACCCTTTAAAAATTAACTGTAGTATTTTGAACATAAATAATTTTATTTGAATTATTTGAACTTATTATTTAGTGAAATTTTTTCTTGACTTTATGTGGTACATGTTTTATTCAGGTCATATGAACTAAAGAGCTCATTTTATTGGACATAATGGTCCATGAAGTCAAAGTTGGGCTGGACTTGCCAGATTGAACATTAGTTCTATATTTAGGACATAACATATTCATATGTTCTTTTATTAGGCACATATTTTGATAGGATATTAGGGAATAGTTTTCTAAAAAATAATCCTTCTTAAAGGACATCTGGTTCACGTGATTTGGTGATAAAATAGGTTGTTCAAGTTTGATTAATTTATTTGTCCGAATTTCCCAATTCACACTTGAATCCTCTTAAAAACTAGCCTCCCCTTCATACTATAAATTGGTTTTTTTATAATTTGGATGGCTTGGGACGATCATTAGTAAGTTGAGGGTAGAGTATAATTGGTTTCACTCCAATTATCCAAGCAGTTTAATACGGGTAACACTTGAAGCATGTATCCCTTCACCGAATCCTTCTTCTTCTTCTTCTCATTGTAATGTTTGTGTTTGCATAATATAAATCCCAGTTCTACATTAATTTCATCTATTTTCATCGATTTTTTACAATTCTATTCTTCTTTAATCTTCCTCTTTAGGATGGAAATCAATATTAGAAACAATATTGGGTTATACCCTCTCTAAACCTTTGCAAATGATACTTATTTCTATGATGACTACACTGCCCATGGAAGTGTAGTTTTCTTAGTTATTGATATACCTCTTTCCATATTCATTCATTTATTTTGAATAAATAAGATTATATATATATATTAATATTATCTATGAATTGATTTTTTTAAGTATACTAATCTATGTTAGAAATTGAACAATTAACACAAAAACACGTGAGGTCGAGAATTTGTGAAAATTGTGAGAGCGCAAACTTAATCGATAAAACTATACCACATGGGAATGCATTGAATAGTTAAAATAAAATTATTATGCTCAATTAATCATCATTTATAGAGTGGTTATGTGACCAAATTCACTATTTACCATACGATATCCTTAGAATGACAATCAAATTAGGGTGTTCTGATTGCATGTTCCAAAGCTATCTAAGGGTTTAACTCTATTCATCTTTGTGGTTAAGTTAACAACAGTAGGGTAAGAGGGTTAGAAGATTAGGGGATTATAATTAATTTGAGATTAAGTTAAATGATAATTATTAATATGTATGTGATTGGGTAGAGTCAGATCGATTACTCTTTTTAAAATATTTAAAAAAAACATCCTCCTTAGGTGTCTTTTTAATCGAACTACATTTCAATAATAAAACAAAGAAATGAAATATTCTTAAAGAAAGCATATTATAGTTTTATAAATGATAATAAACCCATACATTCAAGTAGTGTGTTTAAATAATTAAATTTTATTTTCAAAATAACTTTAATATGTTCTCTTATATTACTTCCTCCTTTGAGAGACATCCTTGCTCAGCCACTCTGCTCCAGCTAAATAACCAGAATCAGAATATCATTTGAGAGTTCCCAGGACCTCACCATTAAAAAAGGCAACATTACCAGAGAGAAAAGTAATTTTTTCAACCAATTATAGGTATTTATTATATTTTTCATTTAATTCTATTCTTCTCTTCTTCATTTCATGTTTCCCATTTTTGAAGTATTTTTTCTCATACTCTCTTATTTTATTTTTACCAGACCATCTCAAACATCTTTTTTTATTATGGTCCAACTTTCACCGTTTATTTTTTATAATTCATTGAATTATTACATTAACTAATCCCAATGATCTCTTAGATCTTGACCCTGATATTTAACACAACCTTATGGCTTGAATCATACATTCTCAGTCTACATGAAGTTTCAAAATTCAACTAGTTGGATAATTCCTCTATTTTAGTGAAATTGAAATTGGAAAAAATTAAAATTCAAACATAAAACAATAAATAATGGAAAAAACAATAACAATTAACTTAAAATAACCGTTAGATAATTGGTTGCACTAGACATTAATTATCAACCAAATTGCATTGCATACCCAAATCTCGAATCAGACTTTGAATAGAAATCTGGATTAAATCACCTTCTTCCAAAGATTCAGGGATTATCTGGTGAGGACCCATAAAAACACCGTAAAGAATTTAATGTGGTTTTCTAAACCGTTAAACCATGGAATGCATATGAGGATCAAATAAAACTAAGAGTATTCCCATTTTTACTTGATAGAGCTGTAAAGGGTACAATATATTATTTACAACCTGAAGTCGTAACATATTAGAATGATTTGAAAAAACTTTTCTTGAAGTGATTTTTTCCAACATCAAGGAACAAATCTATTCAAATGGATATTTCTAGGAACATGAATGAACAAGGGGAATAAATGTATGTGTAAGGGGAATGATTAAATATGTTTTGTGTAAGAGGTCCACATCACCAAATCTGAGAGATACTACTCATTTATTACATTTATAAAGGACTCACACATATGGAGAGAATCATGGTGCATACAGTTACTGGAGGGGAATTAGTCAAAAAAACACTAGCAGTCTAACGTTTATTGATCGACATTATGACACAAAACTCCCAATAATTTTGTGATCGAGGTACACCACATGTTAGAGGAGTTAATCAGGTAAGTCCTTCTTCTTTTTAAACCCATTTGATTGATAATACGTTAGAATAATTTACCACTATGTTGAGGCTTATTTATTTGGCTCAAAATACATCCCAACCCACTCTTACGAGGCCATGTGGAATTTTCACTGAAACAGACCACCCAAATGACTGTTTCCCCCAATTACAAGAGTCAGAGGATTGTGAAGTAGTATTCCCTGGGAGACCATATCCACGTCAACAACAGACACATCCATAGAAGAAGTATGATCCCTTGCATCCAACATACAACCAAGGGTGTAATGATCAATTAGACATGAGGTATGGCTCTAGACAAGATCAAATCCCCCCCTTTAAAAAAAATCCGCAACCTCCACCTTACCAATAGGGTTTCCAACAACCCCAATAGAGATTTGAATCCCAAGAAACAACAAGCCATCAATAAGGGACTTCTCAACAAAAGGTAGATTCTAATACTGGTGATGTTTTCAAACAAATTGTTCTTAATTAATTTAATGAGCTGAAGTGTCAAGGGTATAAGATTAGGGAGTTGAAGATACAAATGAGCCAGATTTCCACTGCCATCCATTTATTGGTAAGTAAGAATTATGGAAATGTACCTTCCCAACATACTCCAAATCCCAAGGGTAATGTTAGTACCGTCTCATTGAGAAGTGGGAAGCTAAAAAATGATACATCTTCACCTATTATTCAACCAGGATTCACCTCAACTTTAGAGAATACCCATTCCATACCAATTGATGATAAGACCAAGTTGAAAGAAAGAGCTGCAAAAAATATTAATTATGTTCCTCCTAAACCCCATACATTTACAAATAGTGTTATAAAAACAAAGAATATTTGTAAATATTAGATGAAAAAAGAGGTTTTAGATACATTAAATCAGGTTTAGATAAACATCCCTCTACATGATGCAATAAATAAAATACTAAGTTATGAATTTTTATAAAAACATTGTACCAAGAAAAGAGGGCTCAAGGGAAATGATAGGGTCAATCATGGAAGGAATGTGTCAACACTCATTACAAAAACACTAGTAATACCAACAAAGTGCAAGGATATGGGGACATTCACCATCCCATGCACCATAGGGGAGTTTCACTTTTCAAATGCTCTTTGTGGTTTAGAAAATTTTATAAATGAAATTCTTCACTCAGTGTTTTCTTATTAACTGGTTGGTGAGTTGAAGCCAATGAGAGAAGTGGTGCATTTCGTGAATCAAGGTACAACATATCCAGTAGGATTCCTTGAGGATGTACTTTTTTGGGTAAGAGACATGATATTCTTAGTAGATTTCTATGTGGTTAACATTGAGGATGGTCATGTATGTTCTCTTTCTCCCATTATCTTAGGAAGGAACTTCATAAAAACTAAAAAATATATAATAAATGTTCATGTGGGTATACTTTCCATGGTTTTTGGAGAAGAAGATGTTATATTTAATGTTATGGACTCCATGAAGTACCCTTTAGAGGACCATTCTACTTTTGTTATCTCCCATTTTGAACCACCAATTAAAAACCCCATAGAATTTGATTGTCCTATTCTTAGAGAGATTATGCGTATTGGATCTTGTTTGATTCTAATATCACTTACACATATGTTTATAATGCACAAAACTCTCTAATATTTTATTTTGAAATGGATTCATATTCTAGTTTTGATAATTCTTACTCTAATTCTGACATGGCGGTTGAGTATGCTAATGGATATGATGAATAATTCTCTAATTTGATGATGTTTATTCTAATACTCATTTTATTTGTGCACATATTTCAGTTCCTTCAATTTCAATATCCACACATCACCCCCATTCATTGGAGCTCAATCCATTTCCACCAAATCTGAAATACTCATACATGTTTAGTGGTGAGAAATTATTTTTCATAATACAGAATAATATTCCTTTTCAACATGAATATATTTTAATCACCTGGGGGATAACATTAAGGAAATTAGATGGAACATGGCTAAAATATAATTTATTATACCCTATATCTTCATGCATAGTATTCTTTTGGAGGATGGGGTTAAAACAGTTAGGATGCCACACATAATACTTAAATGAACCCTTTAGAAAGTTGTTAAAAAAATAGGTTGAAAACATCATCGAGGTAGGTATAATTTATCCCATTTCATATTTCTCAGTGGATGATTCCTATTCAGTTTGTGCCTAAGAAATGTGGTTTTTTTTGTTAATAGTGATAATGAGTAGCTAGTTCCCATGGGGGTGCAAAACAGTTGGTGTTTGTGTATTGATTCTAGGAAACTAAATCTCTCCACTCGCAAGGACCATATCCCCCTCCCATTTATTGATCGGATGCTTGAGAGACTAGATGGGATAACACCATATTGTTTCATGTAAGGATTATCTAGACATTTTCATGTTCTTATTACTTTATAGGTTCAGTAGAAGATGACATTCACCTGTCCATTTAGAACATTTTCCTATTGGAGGAATCTATTTGGACTTTTCAATGCCCCGGGTACCTTCTAGAAATGCATGGTGAGTATTTTTTCTTATTTTCTTGAGACCAGCATGAAGTTATTGATGGGTGATTTTACAGTGTATGGGTCTTCATTTAAAGATTTTACATCTAGTTTATGAATGTTATTGAATCATTGTATTGAGAAGAATTTATTCTTAACCTTCTAAAATTATAATTTCATGATAGAGAATGGGATTGTCTTAGGGAATTTAATGTCAAAACAGGGGATAGAGGATGACAGATCTAAGGTAGATATTATTTCACCCCTAGCTAATCCTTCATTTGTGAGTGATTTTAGAATTTTCCTAGGGCATAGAAGATTTTATCGGGACATCATCAAAGATTTTAGTAAGATTTCTCTTCTTATGTCACGATTACTTAAAAATGATTCTAATTTTGTGTTTGATGATTATTGCAAGTATTAATTTGATGTGATAAAACAGAATCTGACCACTACAACTATCATACAACCTCTACGGTGGGATATTTCATTTGAGCATATGTATGATGCATCCAACTTCGCGGTCAGAGATATCTTATCTCATAGGGTGGAGGGATGTTCACATGTGATTTCATATGCATCGAGGACACTGGATTTATCACAATAAAACTACAAAACAATGGAAAATGTGTTTCTTTCCATGATATTTTTTTAGATAAATTTTGTTCATATTTATTAGGCTCCAAAGTAGTAGTTTTTTCTGACCATACACCTCTGAGATACCTCTTGAAGAAGCTAGATGAAAATCCCAGACTTAACTGATGGATGCTCTTTATTTAGGAATTTGATATTGAGATAAAGAATAATAAGGGTTCGGAAAACCTGGTGGTGGACCATGTGAGTAGGCTTACTCACACACTATAAGATGACACCTTGGACCCGGTACCCCTTTGGGACACTTTCCCCGATTAGCATCTTTATTAAATCTTATGAGTGAATCCTTGGTATGCTAATTTAGTGAACTACCTTTTTTCCACTAAAATAGATAAAAATTTAAAGAAACATAATGCCCAAAAGTTAAATATTCAGCCATGATTTTATGTTTGGGATGATCCATACCTCTGGTGCATGTGTAGAGACCAAGATATTAGGAGGTGTGTTTCTGATCATGTGTTTGAGTTTATTTTACATTCATTTCATACACTTTCTTGTGGGGGAAGATTTATACCCCAACCAATAATTATGAATGTCTTAAACTCTGAAATATATTATCCTAGCTTATTCCATGATTCCCACATGTTTTGTAAGTTGTGATCAAATTTACAACACACTAGTAATATTTCTAGGAGACATAAGTGACCCAATAGCCTATACTATTCTTTGAGATTTTTTATGTATGAGGAATCAATTTTATCTGAAATATTAATATATCATTAAGGTTTTTGTATATATTGTTTTTTATTTATTATGTAAGTAAATGGGTGGAGGCTAAGGCCACCGGACTGATTATTCTCATGTTGTAGTGGAC
Source organism: Viscum album (assembly GCA_963277665.1). Lineage (NCBI taxonomy): Eukaryota > Viridiplantae > Streptophyta > Magnoliopsida > Santalales > Viscaceae > Viscum > Viscum album. The sequence goes on along the minus strand of OY728141.1, from coordinate 1,015,968,046 downwards.
TTTGTCAAGACACGTATTTTTTGTAGGTTTGAAGTACCAAAGGCCATCATCCGTAACCAAGGGACACACTTCTGAAATAGGAATTTTTCTTCCCTCTTTCAGAAGTATGTGGGGACACACAAAACATCAACACCATACAACCCCTAAAAAAGGATAGGATGAGGATTCAAATGAGTAGTTGAACCAAATTTTGGAGAAAAACATGCATCCGAATAAGAAGGATTAGAGATAGAGATTGGATGATGCATTATGGGATTATAGGAAAGCATTCCGGAAACCCATCAGTATGTCCCCATTTCTAATTGTTTTTGGTATAGCATTTAATCTCTGAGTGGAAGTTGGTCATCATGCATATTGGGCTATAATGAAATGTAACATGGATTTGTCCCAAGATGGAATCCAAAGGATGATGAAATTTAAAGAGCTTGAGGATATTCAATTGTCTTTATATGATAACTCAACGATCTACAAGGAATTATCAAAAGCATATCATGATAGAATGATCCAATAAAGGGAGTTTGGTGTTGGAGAGAAAGTCCTACTCTATAGTTCTCGCTACATTTGATACCTGATAAGTTGTGTTATAAATGGTTAGGTCCAAATATTGAATCATATATTTTTTATTATAGTGTAGTGGAGATCATAGAAGAGGACACTAGATGAATATTTACAGTCAATGGAAAACGTTTGAAGTAATACATTGAGGGAATTTCTACAGATGTAGTGGATTTCAACACACTTTGTAACCCCATCATCACTTCCGAATATCAGGTTGTTCCTAACCCCGTTAACTTTTATAATAATTTTCCTATTTAAAAATATCCATTTCATGAGTACAAATCATATCTTGGTATTACATTGAGGACAATGTAATATTTTATGTGTGGGGGAAGACACCATTTATTTTAGTAATTTCAATTGTAATTTATTTTTCAAAAATAAAAATGTGTGTGTGTTTGTTTAAAATTTTGTTTGTTTCTAAAACATTTGTGAATAAAAGATTCTCATCACCATTTTCAAATCCATAAAAATAAGTGAAAGAATTTATCCCATGAAATTGAGCTTAAATGAATGTTGAAAATGGCTTTTTTTCAAATTCAAATCATTAGTAATTTCATGAAAAGTACTCTGAATTTTGAATCCCATACCACATCTCACTGTATTGATTTTTGAAATCACTTTCTTGTGAGGATTCTGATCCATTTTTTCAGAATATTTACATTTACCTCACTTCTTGAGAGAACTAAACAATGCTTGATTTGACCATAAGTTGATTTATTCCTGTCAAAACATTAGGGTATGAGGTACTTGTTTTTTTATGATAGAGGGATTTGTTTGGTATTAAATACCCTATTTCAAATGATCCTTTTTATAAGGGCCTATGTTGAACATTTAATCCTTTTAGACCTTAGATTCCATAAACAACCTGTTAGGTTAGTTGAATTACAATCAAATTTTCCATATCCAACCAACTCTTGAAGTGAAATTTCAAAATATAGTTCAACTTTTGTGAGGAAAATGTTGTCTGGTATTATGCAATGAAATTGTGTGATAAATTAGGCAAAAAATTGAATTCTGAAGAGAATTGTTTACTGCTAAAAAATAATTATGTTAAAAGAATTTGTAACTTTCTGGAGCTTCAAATGAAGAAATAAAGCCATGCCTATCTAGAGCTTTCACAAAAAAAAATATTTGATAATATTGATATTATCATTGTTGAAATGATGAATAGTGTAATCATTCCATGATTTTTCATGATTATGTAGTTTATTTGATATTTATGGGAGTTATGAAGAGACCATACTCAGTTGAAAATTAGTATAATGCAATTTTTCGTCAAGAAGCTTCAAGCCCTCCTCATTCTGCCTCAAAATTTTTCACATCTAAATCCTACCAACCTAAATCCAAAAAACAACCATGAAAAGTTCTCATAATAAACATATGTACTTTACTCACATTGGGTACTGATTTAGTAATTTATCAAGCCAATGGTGACCCTTATATGAGTTCGGATGAGAAAGACAGTGCAAAAAATTTACATTTTTGTGATAAGAGAAAAATCAAGTGTGGAAAGTATTTTGTGTGCATGCGAGGAGGAATAAAGAGGAAATATATTGACTGATATAAATGTAGCACATGAAATAATTATTTCAATGATGAATTATATCTTTTGTTTCTTGGTTTGGAATTATTGGATATCAAGGATATGTTCTTTAATTTTTTTTGATTTGATAATGATGTTTACTTGTCACAATTTGTTAAAATACATGATAGGAGTATTTTTCAGAGAGTTCAAAAGGGTATGTGTGGGGGATTTGATAAAACAAAATTGTTTTGAATATTTTATTTATAATAAATGATAAAATACCCTCAAATTGTGTTAAATATTATTATTTATAAAATATTTTGGATTAGATCTTTCATTTGATTTTTTTTTAAATTCTAGTTTTAGCCTTTATTTTTTTCATATATCGAATATAAATAATTTTATTTTGAATTATTTGAAATTAATATTTTTTAGTTGAGTGATGGACTTTATGGGATAGAACATTCATTCAGAACATATGAGCTAAATTTAGCATTATATTGGACTTAATGGGCCATGAAGTTAAAGTTGGGAAGGACTCCCCATATTAGACATCAGTTCTATATTTGGGCCATAACATCTTAATTCATGCTTCGATTAGGGCCAAATTTTTATAGGAGATCTGGGACTAAGTTCTTACAACTCAACCTTCTGAAAAAATAGATTGTTCACAGTTCTTTGTTGTAAAATATGTGTTTCAAGTTGTATTTATTTATTTAGACAAATTTTTCCATTCACACTTGAAACCTCACTAATACATGACTTCCATCAACTATATAAATCGGTATTTTTCTCATTTTGATTGCTTGAGAGGTAAAATAGGAAGTTGAGGGTAGAGTATAAGTGGTTTCACTTCAATTCTCCAAGAAATTCAGTATGGGTATCTCTTGATGCAAGGGTTTCTTTTTTGAAGCCTTCCTCTTCTTCTTCTTCACGTTGTAATGTTTCAGTTTATGTAATATACTTTTTAGTTCCACATTAATTTCTTCTGTTTCACTATATTTTTTTCAATTATATTATTCTTTAATCTTCATCATTTGTCTGTAAATCAAGAGTATAAATTAGATTGAGTTATACCCTCTCTAAACCTTTGCAAATTCAATTTGTTTCAACGATGACAACACCCCCATGGAAGAGTAGTTTTCTTAGTAATTTATCTACATATTACCTTATTAAGTAATTTATTTTGAATAAATGAGATACTATAATTCAATTAATATGATATTTGAATTGATATTTTAAATTAGAATAAACTATGTAAGTAATTGAACAATTTACACAAAAACACGCGAGGTCAAGAATTTGTGTAAATTGTGAGAGTGAAAATTAATCCGTAAAAAAATACCACCTGAGATAAATTAGTAGAGATAAAATAAAATCCCTAAGATCAATTAATCCAATTTTCTAGAGTGGGTATGTTAATTAATTTACCATTTACCATTATCTATCCTTATAATGGTAATCAAATTTGGGTGTTGTGATTGCATGTTCTAAACCAACCCAAGGTTTTTACTATTTTCATCTTTGTGGTTAAGTTAACTGCCATAGGTTTTTAGGGTTAATAATTATTGGATTATAAATAATTGGACATTACATTAAATGATAAGTATTAAAAATTAAACGAATAGGTAGATTTATATTGATTACAACTTTTAAAATTATTTATGAAAAAACATATTCTTATTGTTTCATTATAATCAAACATTATTTCAAAAAAAACAAAAAAAATGAAATATTCATCCAGAAAACATCTTCTAGTCTTATAAATGATAAACACCCCCATACATTAACGTAGATTGTTTATGTTATTAAATTTAATTTTCAAAATACATTCAATATGTTGTCATAAATTCCTTTTTTTGACAGACGAACTTGGTCAGCCACTTTGTTGCACCTAAATAAACCAAAAGGTAATATCATTTAAGAGAATCCATGACATCTCCTTTAAACACTCTCAAAAATATTTATAACTACATATAGCACAAGGTTGTTAATCTCTTTTGGAGTTGCTGCGGTCAATCAATCAATACTTCTAATTCAAATTTTATTTATTTAATATTTTTGTTAAAATAAAATAAATATAAATGGATATTTGAGAATAAGAGTTCAAAATAAAAATTAAATATGCATATTCAATGGAAACAGTATGAATATAGACATAATGATGTTATAAAGAAAAGATATCCTCCTAGGAGATTGTCTGTAGTAATCCTTCATCAACTCTTTTTTTTAGTTTCAAATAAACTTAATGAATATGATCCATTGTATACTAATACTCTTATATATCCCATGTTTTTAATATATGGTACACTCAACGATTGTCGATATACAACACATCTACCTCCTGCAGATGTGAAAGATAATCTTCCTGTGGAAAGTGGAGACACAAAGGTGTCTTTTCCACTAAGACCACCCTCAACCTAACTCTAAGAAAATAATAAACATAAATATTGAATTTAAAATGACTTAGTTTAAATAATGTAATGATCCCCAGAGAATTTCATCGGTTTAGTTACTCATGTTCGTGAGTATAAGAGATTACAGTGGAGTAGAAATTGGGGGGACAATACAAAAGATAAAAATTAGAATGAATGAGTTGAATAAGAAGAATAACATATACTAATAACATGTAACAACATTAAAAAATTAATGAATCTACGAAACATTATAAAATGTATAACAAAGGCTCCCCCAAGTTTCCAACACTTTTAAATGAAAGAGGGATACATTTTATAGGGAAAAAATGTGAATTTTTTTCTCCAAAATAATAATCCAAATTTTTACACATAGATGACCTATTAAATGACCAAAGTTGTCAAATTGTTCTGATTGAAATCTTTTTATCTACTTTATTTAGATAATACCATAAAATTTTGCTTTTTGTTAATGTGATTTAGGAGTTTTGGGTGATTCAATCTGAGATATTAAATCTGGCCAGGTTACTCTTCACATTCCTATGCTCCACGTTCCCATGAATTAATTACCATGAAGATGGAAGAATATGGTATGGAAAAAGTTAATGAAATTTTTCCTATAGATGTATTATTCCTCCATGTAGAATTTTAGATCATTTGGTTAGGCCCTATATGAGATATGGGCCCACTAATAAAATTATTCAGATATGTGCACAGTTTTCAAGGCCTGACTTGTGAAATGGATTTGGGCTTCCAAATAGTGGATCATGCTTTGGGTCCAGAATAATGAAATGGATATAATATAACATAGAATACAAAAAAATAATAATTTTTCAATTTTTATCATTTTATAAAAATTTATGTCTGATGCACTGAAATAAGATAAAAATATTAAAATTCAAAATAGGTCATTTTTTAAATTCATCTAAACAATGTTTCTAAGACATAAAATGTGAGAATTTCTCTTTAAATAACACTTTTTTGGGATTAAAATCATTGAAATTAAAAAAATAACTGAAAATATGTGCTCTGTCTGAAATTTTGTGGGGTTTTTGGTTCAATTTTTCCATTATTTTTCAAGAAGTGGAATTTGTTTCTAATTTTTTTTGTAGAAGTGTGTGTTTCTTCTTGGAGATTATCAATTATATTTTATGTTTGGGAAATAAAATATTAAAAGTGTATGATCCTTTTTCCATGATCAATTATCTAGAAATATCATGGATTTTTGGGGGCAGAAAGTATAATGGTAGGGAGAATTGTCACACCCTTATTTTTAAATGCCATCATTTTTTAGAGTTTTATTTTGGTTCTTGTATTTTCATTATAATTCTAGGTTTTTGGGATTTTATTTTTATGTTTTAGAAATTATAGTGTTTTGGTGTTTTTTGTTCTTAATCACGATTAGTGTGAAAGGATTGTGGGGAATATAGAATGATGGGGAGTCTATGACACCCCTAGTGTCACTTCTCAATGGGGTGTGTTTGATGGATGGTTTATACCCATGAGCTAGAATATTTTAGGGATGAAAAGGGTGATTTTTGGGAGATTTTCTGCCATTCAAAAGGTTAGGATTAATTTTTAGTTTAACCTTGAAAAATAAATGTGCACGGGTCTCATGGATAAGGTGCATTGTTAAACTAACCATGTAGCATAAATTTTCACGCCATGCAACACTAGATAGTGGGGAATTGCATGATTTATACACAGTTTCTTAAATCTTGTTAGATAACCATGAAACCCACACAAAAAGGGTATTATTGGTTTTTCTACCTTTTTTAATTTGGGTCACATCCATTGGGTTACTAAATTCCAACCCTTTGACCAGGATGCCTCCTATGGTGGTTTTTGGATCCTCCAAGCCCCTCTAAGTGGGTTTCAAGGTTGTTTCTTGGTGATTCTCCACCCATATTCAAAGGTTAGGGCTCCCCTATCTTCCTCATTTGGTTTCCATCCATATTCACTTTATTATATAACCCTAGTGTCCATGTTTGACCAATTCGGTTGACTATGGTGGTGTGATATTGGGTGCTTTTCCTTATTAAGGATCCACTTAAATGTTTTTCATTCCATGAGCCCTTGTGGAGTCATTTCTATCAGGCGTTATTCAAGCACTTGTGATTTGATTTAGGTTTTAATTTTTACCTTCCCATTAAATTTGAGAATTATTGGTTTCTTATTTTTCACACATTCCATGGATGTTAATTATGGATGTATTATTTTTAGAATAATTATTTATCATGAAATGAGATAATTTCCTTAATTTTTTAGAAGTATGTATAATTTTTTTGATTAGTGTTGCACACAAGGTGTTTGAGGAAATTCTTGATTTTCTTCTTCAAGTGTATTATGATTTTTAAAGAAGGGTTTGGAATATAAAATTTATTTGTGTCTTCTAAAATGGTGTTTTTGGTATCTCAAATAAATTTATAATTGGTTTTGTACTTGAAAGTGGTATGTGTTTGGTTCTTTTAAAAAAATTTCACATGTTATGGAAATTTGTTGGTTTCCCATTAGAAATGGGTGATTTTTGAAAGGGTTATGTGAGGTCCATCTAGAATTTTTATGAATGTGGAATCTTGAAAACTCTCATTGTATGTTCCTTTATCATTATTAATGTTGAATGTTGTGGGAGGTCTAATGTATAGGACTCCATTGAGATTAAATGGTTTAATATCAATAGACATATTCCGTAGGGTTACTTATTGTTTGAGTTTCTTGTGTATGATATATGTTCATGTGAATGGATACCCAGTTATAAATGGTGAGCTCAACCACTATTTAATCATGACATGGGAACTAAGAATAGCTAGCAGATTATTGGTGAACAGTTATGGCACCAAATTAGGATTTAACTATAGTTAGTGGCCCTTAGCATGTATTTTTTCTATTAGGGATAGTGCCCCTTGGTCAGAACATGTAGGGTGTGATTGAGCCTGTGGGTGAGTTGATGTCATCAGGTGAGGCATGCCATCTATATTATGAAGAAAAGTATGATCTAGATTATCCACTGAGCTCCTAGGTTCTCCCATGTTATATGGGACTTAGTTATCTATGGGGGATTATTGAGATGAATTTTTGTTCAGTTACACATTTGTATTATTTTACATTTCCCTTGTTATGTGATCATTATTTCTGCCTTATTGTGTGGTGTATATTTTTACAAAGGTGATAAAATGGGCTTCAATGTTTATGTAAATTTTTTGAGAATGATTTAAAACATTTTTATACTTTTAAATAAATCATCATCATTATTCTCTAATGTACTAGTGATTACGTCTTGGAAAGATTTTATTTTAAATACATTAGGTAAATTGATATATTTTTTGTTTTAAAGTGGAAACTGTGTGGTAAAAACCTAGTTTTGTATATTGTATTTCAGAAATGAAATTGATGTATACTTAATATAAATGAAATGAATTGTGAATAGATTTTTCTGGCATGCCTACTGAGTTTTAATACTCACACCTATAGTTATTTTTTTTAGATTTTGGGGTAGGTTCCCACATGGTTTAGATTGCTATAGATGATGGTTGGTTTTGGTATCAGATAGTGACCCTCAGGGTCACATGGAGACATTGTGGTCATCAGGTTTTGTTTGGGTTTTGTTGTATAGTTTTGTTGTATTTTTTTTAAATGATGTTCAATTTTAAATATTGTATTTATTTTTCTTGCTCGATTTATTTTATTTTGATTAGTTTATTTTATATTGGGAGAAATCATTACCTTGGTTAATCTATTGATGCCTCAACACTATTTCCCAGTCCGAGATGATTGGGAACGACTCTCGATCCCTACCACATATTTACTCAAGTGACCGAACTAGGGTCAACATGGGTTGGTTCATGATAGTATACCAATCAACCATACAATACCAGTATGTTATTTCCCATTCATTAATATGGTTAGTGTTGATATACATATATATAAATACACACAAAAATAAATAGTTATCAATCATTTTTCTCAATGGGTGGCCATACACTCCTCGTAATGAGTAACTTCTTGTGTGCCTCATCTTCATCATCTCCTAGAAGGTTACTTATCTACTAATTGGATGGAACGGTTGACTGTATATAACCTCAAGAAAATATTTACATGAAATTCCTTAATATAATCCCTCAAATTGTATGTGGGTGAATAGATAATATTTTTATACTAATATATCTCCATGTTTTGTACTCATGTCTTGTGATGGAATCTGTAAAATAATTCTCAGCACCGACATATGAAATATAATGAAATACTATTATATATATATATATATAATATCATTAATGAATACTCTATGAATTTTAATCACAATAATTACTCCTAATATTAAAATAATAAATGTTTTCTAACAAAATAACAACATTTCCCTTGAAAACCATCTTTTGGTATATTTCGACAGTCCTCTATATGAATATTTATAATGTTTAGGGTGGAAATTTCACAATGATACATTCATAGAATACACGAATCATATTTTAGAGAGTTATGATTATTTTTATTCTTAATTATATCATACACTACTATAAAAATATGATATTTCATAAATATAACATAACTCATTATAATATTTTTATGGTAATCTATATCACGAAATATTTTCCACTAGAATATATAGACAAATTCATGGTTCCACACATAAGGAATAATTATAACTTAGTTGTTAAAATATATTTTACATATCAATGTTTCTAATTGAAAATAAATAATTTTTCCACCCATCACTCTAACTCGTGTCCCTGTAACTGTATCACTATGATAGTATGAATAAACTAGAAGATTTCACTCACATTAGCCTCTACAAATTTTAATCCCTATGTCCATGTATAGTTAAAAATCCACATATAACAATTTTATGAATTCTCTATTATTCTAAAATGATATTTAGATCACTTTTAAAATTGTAAAAAAATAAAAAATATATATATAAGTAACTTGAACTCATGACTGAACCATAATGTCCAAAAAAGTCCCAGAATAAGTATTACTAAAAAGTGTTTCTTTGATCAAAGCCCAATAAGTTTATGGATGTTGAAAGGTATGTGAATTTAATAAAAAATAAATAAAATATGTGTAATACGACATTCAAACCATACTATTGAAAATAGTTTACTACCATGAAAAATTCATGAAGAATCTCAAGGAAGAAGGTAGGACTAGCTGGAGGAGTGGGTGAGAATTTTAGAATTATGTCCTACGCATATATATATATATATATATATATATAATGGATTGAAATTATTGCGTTAAACATTTTTAGGTTTGTTCAGTTTTTATGTGAAAGGTTAAAATTTATCATTCATTAAAAAAAACTTTTATGGAAATGATGTAGCTGGCATAGGTCCCCATGGTTCTCAATAAAGACAATAAAAATCCCACACCCCCATAGGACAAATGTGTATCTTATACTCTCTCACCGGGTACCTAATGTCTTTCATGTAAAAAGGACCCCTCATTTATAAAAATATTTACCTCCAAAATTCACTAATCATCCAATGAAATTAAATTTCACATAAAAATGAAACTAAATACTATAATTAAGGGAGGTAACTAATCCATAAAGATAAAAATTGTTTAAACCACTCCATGATCAAGCTTCCAATCCTTGAGAAGCATCAACTATATTTTGGATCTAACTAATAACACAAATAATGTAACACCTCTTTTTATTGATAGAAAAATCATTTATCAAATCCAACCATACATAGTTTAAACACATATCAATGTATTATTAATTAATCAGAATTTTTTATTAATTAGTTTAGTAATAAAAAGTTTTTTTCCACCAAATAATCATCTTCCTCTATCACCATGTGACCAACTGTATAATATGTGGTAGTTAGGGTACATACTTCTTGATATGTGATATTTTAGAAATTTTATGCATTTCACATAAAAAAGGAACAAAAGAAGACTTATAATCAATTTCTAGGAAATTTTCAAGGATCGAAAAGGGTCAAATAAACCGACATTCACACATTTACATGTTTTTAGTAATTTCATAATAAAATAAAAAATGATACTCAATGAAATAATTGGTCCAAATCCTGAAATTGAATGGGATTTTTTGTAAAACTAGAATAAGAAATTTTTTTACATTTTTTTGTTGGTAATCATTATATTTATTATATAACATATAAATGATGATTGATTAATTTCAATAAATACTAAACTCGTGAAAAATATTCTACAATATAGTTCCAAAAAACAATGTTTTTTATTGGATTACAAATTTATTTTGTTATTGTAAAAATTCCAGAGAGATAAATTATCCTCCATATTATGGGAATAATAAATGAAATAGACTCTCATCAAGTCTTATAAATTATGAAAGGTATTCCCTAACAGAAAAACCATATTAGGGTGAATAAAATTGTAATAGTGGGTTCCCTACACCCACCTAAAATAGTACATTTCGATTTCCATATCATGAATATTAGGAGTTAAGAATGATCTTCTCTTACCATAATAGTGTAGATATTTAAGAATCAATTATTAATAAGTTTAACGTCCTTAGAATAATTTTTGTATTAGAATGTTATAGTATTTACAAATATATAATGAGAAAATTTATATAATTTTAAATTAATATTAAATGGTCTAGATATGCACTAGTAACTGGATACTGATGGTGTTTGACTATAACGTCATAGAGAATCCAATGAATTAAGACTTATTCACATATAGCTTATACCTAGTATTCCCAAGTAGATTATATCATGAATATTTATCACCAATAAGAAAACCACATGTTTCAAGTGATATTGGTTGTTCATATCTACAAACAAGTGTAATGGCCTATCCACTTGAGATTAATATTAGTGTATACTATATTATATACATTGATACATGAAGGAAACTATGGAAATTATGGAATAGTAAAATAGCTAGCATATAGAGTGTCATTATTTTTATTACATGGATTGAATAATCAATATATAATTGTTCGATTTTGAAAAAAAAGTAATATCTCATTCATAGTGGATCAGGATGGTAGAACATTCACTAATTTCATTATTAGGGTAAAAGATGGAATGTACATTGAGTTATGTCAACTCTTTATAAATCAAGAAAGGATGATGATACAATGGGTACATACTACTTTGTGATAAGTTTCAACAAAAAGTTAATATATTACATGATGTTTATTCCTAGGAATGTTGTTGTCATGACTTATCATTATCTATTTAGTGGCCTCAATGGGTTGCTAGACTGCACTCTTAGTCTGTGAATCGTCTTCACTTCTATTGAGATAAGGTTATAGACCATCACACACCAATAGTATTCAAAATAATATCCTATTCTAATGAATGGGATTTTTGGACATAGTGGGACCCTCCAATGTGTTTAAGGGATATCTAGGATTTATCGATAGCCATGAAATAAATAAATTCATTATTATTTAAGTAAAAAATAATTAGAGTTGAATTTATTTATTTAAAATATTTGTATGTATTAAATTAAATAATTGCTAAAATATTAAATGAAATAATATTATTTTAATATTCATGGTTCATTTAATATTTTCAGAAATATCATGTTAAGTTAATGAATCTTTTTTATCAAATAATATTTTTATTATATTACATGTAAATGATAAAAATATATTGATATTTATGACGTAGTAATTCATTCATAAGAAATTATTTATAATTTATTTAGTGGGTAATGCATATATGGGGGTGTCTCTAAGCCATTTTGTGATATTAGGAAGCCAACTATAAAGGGGGGATGATCTAATGAACATTATTATTCATTAAATGATCGATTACAGCTACTCTATCATCTCCAACTTACTAGAGAGAGATGAAGATGACCCATGCTTTTAATTTGAGTTCATCTTCACGAATCGGTGGACTGTCACTATGGTGATCGTCGAATGTTGATGGTGTTGTTGAATCTTAATGCTAGCACCTGAATTTCAAATAATGATGTTATAACATACATTCCAAGCCTGTGTGGAAAATATGGAAGGATTCAGATTTAGTTCTTTTGAAAAATAGTCAATGTTGATGAGCATATATTGAGCTTTTCTTCAAATAAAATGATATATTTTTTTTGTTTTTTTCATGGAAACAGTACCACAGATCCAGGAATGGAATGTGCCGCCTTGTATTATCACTAAGAAGAAAGTGATGGTAAAATCTTCAACTTTATCAAAACTAGTTAAAAGCACTAATAAAGGTGATTTTTATCAATGATGATAAAGGTGTACCCTTTTTCAGCGTTATTCAGAGCACTGGTAAATACTTTTAATAAAAAATATTATTAATATATATATATATAATTATTATATTTACATTCATAATTAATGTTTATTTATATAAATTAATTAAAAAACCCCATGCACATAATTAATAATTTCTTAACTATTCAAATATATATATAATGTTTTTAAAAATTATTTCAGATTATAGAAAATATATATAATTACATAATTATAAAATTATACTAAATTTTTTAAGATAAGAAATATATTTATTATATATATAATTATATATTTAAATAAATATACATCTCCAATGAATATGGTCTATAAAAATACATTTCAAGAGATAATGATGATATTCAAGATTGGCATCATTCTTATACAATATATGTTTGAGTACTTATAATTGATTTTATATGAATCATATGTTTATTGGTGAAGATGATTATAGGTTGTTATGTTGAAAAAAACTGGAGAGCCTCAGAGCGGTGTGTCTCCCAAACCACGGTGGCTAGGGTTTCTCTAAGTATCGATTTCCCCTCTTCCCCCCTCTGGCCTAAATTTCTCGTGAATTCTACATCTTGTTTCGGTTCGGTGTGGGCATCGTTATGCCTGAATTGTTAGACCCAGCGTGGTTTGGCCCCTATGTCGAAGACTTCAGCTTCGGCGGTGCGACTTGAATCTCGTATGGTGTGACGACGGTGCGATATTGTTTCTCAGCATCCCTCAGTGCGGCTGGATCTCGTATGGCATGATGGCGGTGCACTGGGGTGGCATGGCTCATCACTCTATGTCAATGAAGAGGTTCGGTGTGTGGTCGGCTTCGCAGCTAGGTTGTTTTGTCCCTCCTCATCGTGTGTCGGGGTTTCTTGGACATTTGGTACATGCTCTCTTGCTTCATCGGGCAGCCTGGGTTTCCCAGCTCATCTGGCGTGATTAGGCACGAGTCTCTAGTCAGATCTACATGACATTAGAGGGGGGAGGTATTGTGTTTAGGCTTCTCTAGTTTTTATATATTCTCTTATTGTATGGTGTGATTGGGTATGCTATGATTTTTTACGTGGCTGGATATGGTGTTGTTTGTTCTTGTTCGATCTCATTGGCTCTTCTATGCCTTTTCCAGCTTCCATTTTCATTGCTGTGAGGTTTTGGAATCTGATAAGGATACATCTATGGTTCTGATTGGAGTAGACTCATGCCCATAGCGGATCTTCTATTCCAGGATGACCGTGATCCCCTCATCAGTGGCTCCCTCTTGGTGCAAGGTTGGGCCACCCAGTCCAAGGTGACGATGGCTTGTTCTCATGCCTCTCGGGTTGCCTTCCGGGCTTATGAGACTATGGTTCTTGGGGAGTTTGAGGATGACAGTGGTGTTGTTCAAGGATGTTCTTTGATGGTGTTGCTTGGAATGGTGATTTTGGAAAGTTGAATGGTTTTTTATTTGGAGGACTGTTGGTATGGTGACGCTCCCAAACTCAACCCTCGGATCACACCCCAGAAGAGGTTTTCCAGAGCTCCTCTTCATCGTTGTAGTGTTTTCGGATTTTTTTGTTGACAAGGTATGACGATAGACATCGGATCGGGCTTGTTCTTTGACATATGACACTTGCATGTTGTTAATCCTTGCAACAGTGGAGCTCTTTTCCTTGGTCATATGCTGGGGTGGGGTAGCATCATGTGTTAGTCTGGTTTGTCTCGCTAGACCGTTGGGTCATGAATTGTTTTAAGACGATGATGTCTTGGGTTCCCCCCTTCTTCCCTTAAAAGGTGTTTATATTTATGTTTATGTTGAAATAATAAAATATTTAAAGGCCTTCGGGATGTTGGATGGATGGATTTTGGATTGTTATGTTCTAAATGTTACGATTTCTATTATTAATGATGATTCATGCATATGTTATGTATTCATGAGTCATAAATGTTCATTTATACATTAATGATACCCTTATTAACCATTCATTCCATATATATGAGATGACTCATTTTTTATAATTTATAACTACTTAGGTATGATTCATTCATGTTGTACCCATTAACTCATTATGTTTTCATAAATAATTATAAAAATATAATAAATATATTTAAACAATAATCATATTTATTATATTTATAATTAAACAATTGTATTTATATTTATATAATTTTTAAAAATATTTATTTTTAATTACAATTATAACTTTATATATATATATATAGATTTAAATAACTATAAAATTAAAATAATTACATTTTTTTTAATTTATATATATTTATATTTACATTTATATACAAATATTTATAAATACATTTAATGATGCAATTGGGGACTTGCCTGAGGGGTAAAGGCTCCAGAAATTACGCATTAGATCTGGGTTCAAATCTGGGTGGAAGAAACGGTTCATCGGTAAACGCTGATGTGGACATGAAGAAGACGAGTATTGACACAGGCATGGCATAGACATAATAATGTAAATACTATAATGTAGGAATGACATTGCACTCAACCATTGGGCTAGTTTTTGGGCCTTTAGGAGCTGAGATACTTGTCTTATAAACCTTTTGAGTATAATAATACAAATAAATTATTAACATTAAATCATTATCAGTAAATTTTTAGTACTCATAATGATATCCCTTTATTAGTGCTAAAAAATATTGATAATACTATTATTTATTAGATGATCTCCATCATATAAAATACTTGGTTCCTGTATTACATCTAGTTCTCCTCATGAAAATCTTAATATCCTCTGACTCAGAGGTATTATCATATGATGCATGATTAATGAATACATTTGATGTGATAACTTTATTTCCCACTTTATTATTGAATCTTGATATTTCAAATTTCTTCCAACGTTGGATGTAATTTATTTAACAATTTTCATTTTTTTATTATGAAAATATTATTTTATGTAATCAATGGGTATTATGTCATTTTTTTAAACTATAACTAATGGTTTCCTTGGTGAAAAACATTATTTAGATTCAATGTGTTATCGTATTGTGATTTTTTCACACCCCTGCATATTCCAAATGGGTGTATATACACCTGTTTTTATATGATGTATGAAAAATAAAGCGATCCATTACATTTGGTGACTCTTGTTTACCCATTTGGGTAATCGGATAAGACAATTATGGAAACTTTTTAATCAATCAAGTGGTTTTATAAATGTGTAATAATGTAAAAATTGATTTCAAGGGTAGTTTAAGTGTAAGGTTTTAAGAAAATTCTTATAAATTATTTCAAATTATTATATAGAGAATTGTCTAGTTGGTGTGTTTTTCAAGTGGTTTTATCCCTTTTTTGGAATTATATTTGATGACAAGTGTCTGGTAAAGGCCTAAATGGAATTTCTTAATGAATTATCTTGGTTTTAAAATTAGTGTTAATCACTGACATGATTTTTTAAAAATTATTCTTGTGTTAATTAGATTTCAAACAAAGAGTTTGGGTGATTTTTAAGTGTAATTTTTTTTATAAAATGTTGTTTTATTTTTATAGTGGTGGGGTAAACCTTGTGATCTATATTTAAAACAGCTTTTTTAGCCTTAGTTAATTTTTATATCAATTTTTTTGGGGTGTTCAAAGAATTTATGATTTCTAAATGAGATTAATTATTTAAAAAGGGTGTGTTTTCCCATATAGATTGGATTTTGAATCGTATTGTGCCTTTGAATGTTTTTCTATAGACGTTCAAAGGGTAGCGTGAATTCTCATTTGAGTTTCAAGGGTGTTTTGTTAAAATTGGTATAAAGAGTAGATTGGGATGACTTTTATAGATGATAAAATTTCACATCATTCCAATCAAGTTTTGAAAAGAGAAGACAAATTCCAAATTTTATAAAAAATGAGTTTTCATAAAAGATCTGATACCCTCTTAAACCTCTTTGATTCTTGTATGGCCATTATAGGTTGCGATCCCATGTGGTGATGTTTATTATTGATGACCTAGTATTATGGGACTTTTGGGGGTGTGGATTGTTTTAATATTGATGACCTAATATCCTTATCCCTAGTTCAATTCCTTTTATTAATACAGCCTAGTAACGGTAGCCATGAAACGAGAACCCTTTTTAGGATCATTTATGTTTCTTATCCCCACTTATATTATATATCCTTATATTTTTATTATTTTTTGATACAAATTTTATTTTCTCTTACCCCATTTGGTGTGATATGAAGTAGTGGTGCTTGACTGTGTGCTTTTATCCTTATTTGAATGGTTTTCTTTTCAATTTTTTTGAAAAATGATCATGAATGGTTTTTAAAGAAGTAAAAAAAGGACATCTTTATTTTGAATTGTTTTCACACTATATTAATACTGAGTTTGAAAGGTGTTCTAAAATGGGAAAAGTTATAACGGTTTTTATTTCAAATTCCAATAAGTGGGTATGTTTTGAAAATGGGGTTCTAGGCCACCATTCCTAGTTTTATGGAAATGGTTGGTTTTCAAACATGTTTAAGAAAATAGTATGATAGCTGGAAAGCTCTTTCAGTTTGGAAATTTTTATTTCCAAATTTATTGTTTCTGAAATATTTTAATGTAATATTTTAAAATGGTTATTTTACTAAGAGGTATTGGATGTGGAAAAATGTCTTCCATTTTATTTTTTCATTTAATGAAAATATTAGAAAGAGTTTTAGCACACTTTTATGAGTTACTCCATATTTGATAAAATATCAATGATAATGTTTTTTTAATAGTTTATTTCTAACATTATTTTTTAGGATTTAAAACGAAAGTGATATCTTAGATTTGGTTGGTTGTGGGGACCTACAAGACTTTTAGATCATGCAAATATTTTATAGGTTCAGGTTAATTTTGATTAGTTTTGCTTCCTTTAGATCTTCAGAGAGAGATATGTGGTTCGATTGTGACCCTATTTAAACATATTTTGGGTATTATTCTTTTTCAATATTAATATTACCAAATAAAATAGGATGGATATGAATAAATAATGTATTCATGCCAATCGTATGACAAAAGAGTATGAAGATGGAGCGAAGGAGTTCATCAAGTTTTTAAAATATCATGCATATGTCCCTTATCAAATATTTTTTCTATGTTTACGTTGTTTTTATTGAAGAACAATAATTCCAGGAGATTTATAAGAACACTTGATCTTTCATGGAATAGATAAAACATATAAATTATGGAAAAAACTCATTGAAAAAAGAATATAGCTAGTGGATGGGATAACATTGTATTTTATGGATCATCTGATATGATTACAAGTGTGACCAATAAATAAAAGTGTATGGATGATGTTATTAAAAATGTTAATGATGATTAATATTATATAGAGGAAATGAAAAGGACAATTGAAGATGAAATTTTTGATTGTCCAATAATTTTTGAGAAGTTTAATAGTTGAGAAAAGACACCATTGTATACTAGTTTCACTAAATACACTGCATTTTTATTGGAATTGTAGCTATAAAATATGAAAATAGGAAATGGATAGAGTGATGGTAGTTTTATATATTTGATTTACCTCTTTAATGACATTCTCCCATAAGATAAAGAGCTCCCTAGTCGAACATATGACACCAAATAAATGATACACTTGATAGATATGATCTCTAAAAGAAATACAAGATTTCTTAAATGACTATATATTTTTTCTCAGGGACCAAAAATCACATACAGAATTCCAAATGTGTGGTGCTTCTTGATACAAGAAAGATAAATCTATTCCTATGAATGTTTTATGGTAATTCCAAATCATTCTAATGTTTAAGTGCCTATATGAAATTGATGAAACTATAGAAAAATTTACGTGGTACACAGATACAAGAAATAAATATGGGAAACCATGTCACCCAACATAATCTCCTCAGTGGATGAGAATTGACCATGTGTATCTTGAATATGGGAAATATCCAAGAAACCTTGATCTTGCATTGTCTATATATGGAGTTAACCCTTATGGTTTTCAAATCAACACTCACATTACATGGACAGTTATGTTGGAATATTATAATATTCCACTGTGGTTATGCATGAAACCAAAATTAATCAAATTATATATGCTTATATTACGACCAAGACAACTAGGTAGTGATGTTTATTTTTATTTTCCTCCATCGATTAAGGAATTGAAATTATTATGGCTTTCTTGTGTTACATTGTATGATGCTTACAAAAATGATGATTATATATTGAGATACATGTTGAATGTGATGATAAATGAATATAATATTTATGTATATTTTTTAGGATATAGAATTAAAGGATCTTAAGGGTGTCATGTGGGTGAATAACTTACATGGTTAATTAGGTTGAAACATTCATCAAAGACTATGTTTCCAGGACATCACTTATTTCTACCCCAATCACATAAGTATCGATCTTGGATGGTATCTTTCAATGAGAGTTCAAAAGAACATATAGAATCATCTCTACTAATAGGTAATCACCTATTTGAGAAATTAATAAAGGTGGACACTACTTTTGGTAAACTGTTTTAGAAAAACCTTATGAAAATAAGTTGGAAAACGAGCTCTATATTTTTAATTACCATACTTGATTTTTCTATATATAAAAAATTTTCTAGATGTTTTGCATATGGGAAAATTATATATGTGATAGTTTTATCAAAATGTTTCTAAATACACCCAGAAAAAACAAAGGTCGTAATTAAGTCTAGGATGGACATGGATGACATGGGAATATGAGAAGAGTTGGCGCCAGTGAAGGGTGAAAATTTAACATTTCTTCTTCCAGCTACAAACACAATTTTATGGTAAATGATATATCATTTTTGAAACTTCTTAAATAAAATAATGCTTTCAGAGAGGTATTCATCGAATATCCAGAATATTATGTGAGTGACTGATTTAATGTTAAAGCTTATGAAATCACATGACTACCATGTTTTGATGCAAGATCGAATTCTTGTTTCTTTATGTTTCATTTTCCCCAAGAATGTCCATCATATATTAACCAAGCACTTTTCTTTCATAAAACATATATATGGAAAAGTTATAAATTCGACAAAATTTTTAACTATGGGAAATTAAATTATCATCATATTAAGTGAATTGTAAAAGTTTTTCCTGCTAGGATTCTTTAATATAATGGTTTCCATAATGGTTCACTTGGTGAGAGAGAGTCGAATAAGTGGTATTGTAAACTATAGATGGGTGTACCCCATTTGAACGGTATATGAATATTTTGAAATGGTAAGTCAAAAATCGAATTTTATCTGAGGGTTTTATTATAGAGTGTTATATTGTTGATGAATCCATAAAATTATGTACGTTATACCTATTTAGTGTGGAATAAATTGGTCTACTAAACTCTCGTCACACTGTGAGGATTGCGGGTGATGGAATTTCTTGGAGGGATCTTTTCACAATCATTTTTAAAGATCCAGAGAAGGCTCACCTTTATATTTTTCAAAACAGTTTGGAGGATTCTCCATATGTTAAAACCCAAAAATAAGTTCATAGGCTCTTGAATCAATCAACAGATGAATGATGGATAATAAATACAAATAATCAAAAGTTTATAGGATGGTTTGAAGACCCTATTGTTAAGGATCTGTATGAAAATCCAAATTCTGTTTCAGAATGACTTCGATGGATATCCAGTGGACCATGTTCGTTTGTATTATCTTATAATAGTTATGTAATTAATCATTATGTGTTCCATAAACACAAAAACTATGAACATTGAACCATGAAAAATTGTGGAGTTATATTTGTGGATGATGTGATGCATGTTTCTGGTAATAAGTAAGGAAATCCAATTTACATGAATCTGTCATACATTGGCATCATTAAAAAAATATGGGAGTCATATTATACAACATTCCAAGTGCCTATTTTTCAATTGAAGTGTGTTAATAATAGGAGTACATTTAAAATAGATTAATTTGGATTCATGAAAGTGTAATTCAGTAGGAATGGGTACAAAGATGAATTTTTTAAAATGGAATGAAATGTAGTACAAGTATTTTATTTTATAGATCTCACAAACATAAAGTGTTCAATTTTTCTATTATGGACCAAAACCACTATAGGTTCATATGAAAATTCAAATGAGGATTAACCTTTCATCAATACATCATAATCATTTCACAGTGGTCCTAATGTAGATGGGGTCTTGTAATTATGATGAGGCCAAAATGAAAGGAATCAGATACTCGGAAGTCGGATGAAATCCCTCCTGCCTCTTAAATAAATATAGTTCAATAATAGGGTTAAATTTTCTTAATATATATTGTGTCACGCCATGTAATTATCTATTCCATATTGAATATATATATCCTGAATTAAATGTTAATCCACATCTACAGAGAATGTGTAATGCCCCGACCCCAGCTACCCAGAGTCGGTGCATTAATTACATAACATTGGCATGATCACGAGAAAGATCAAGTCTCGAAAGACCGATTAGTTTAGTAGCCTTGGAATAACAAGATACATCCCTAAATTTTTTACATTACATCATAAAAAAAACATCTTGTCTTCATATCCCCTCATACTATCCCTGCAGGTCATTCATAAATTACTTCTTCATAATCCTGGGGAAAAAAAAAATAAAACATTGAAAGGGGTGAGCTCGGATGCTCAGTAAGGATAACATTATAGCAGAAGCTTTCATAAATTAGCATAAACACTTAAGGGAATTTATAACTAAAACAAAAGCCTTTTAAACTTGAACTTCAGCATAAAATGGCAAAGGTAAAATGAAATAATGCCATTTACTTACTCACATGGATATTCTACTAGTCGAATGATCACATGCAATATCAATAACCACTTTCATAATGATGGAATGCATAATGCCAGACTATCATAACCACATAGCCAAGGCCTCGTGCCAAGACTACAAATAAGATTTTGCCAAGGCCTTGTGCCAAGACACTAGTTTGTCTCATGAGACCTACCGATGCATCGAGGAGCTATAGT
Source organism: Viscum album (assembly GCA_963277665.1). NCBI lineage: Eukaryota > Viridiplantae > Streptophyta > Magnoliopsida > Santalales > Viscaceae > Viscum > Viscum album. Next base: position 1,015,946,444 of record OY728141.1, on the reverse strand, counting down.
GGGCTCCACCCGTCACTTATTAAGTCCAATGCATTCCCATATGAAAAGGTTTAAACATAACGTAAACATTCGTATTAAACTAGCATACGAAATGTCAATACTTTCACCACAAACCATGAATGGTATAAAAATAGCACATCCACAGTCAAACATAATTCATTCGATACAATATGGAAGATTGTATTGTATCACATTAACCTCAATCAATAATAATGAAGGATGTTGACATAGATGAAAATAATCATCAAAACTATTTGAGAGAAATATCCCCCTTTTCTTGAAAACATTTAAAAGTCACACTATTTGTCAAGAAGCCATTTAAAAGTATATTTTTGAATCACAGTGTCCCATACCACTTTGAAACTTTTAAAAGGAGTTTTAATTTTAAAACTTTAATGTCCATATAAATAAATCCTTAAAACCATTTTTAAAATATGGACATTAATGAGCATGATTTAGAAGAATAATTCTTTAAAACATTTTAAAATGGTATTTTGGTTAGAGTTTCTAACCAAAAGAGAGACACTTGAATACAAATAATTGAGGTAATCAAAACATTGTAATATCATGAGAATAAAGGAATTCATGATATACTATGTCAAAGTACATTATATACAGCACATAGAAGTGATTTGGTGTATATCATCAAAGAAGTCTCAATGGAATGTAAATTGAGATGAAATTTCTCAAAAAGGTTTTATCCTTAGGTTAAGGATAAATCAATGACATAATTATGTGTGACAAATATAAATACACTAAATATGATTGGATATTCAGTGTAAAACAATCAAAGGACATTCACACATATTCTTGTAAAAACAATACCAACGAATTGGATGTTTAACTCAACAAATGGAGAATGAGTTAAAATTACTCTTATCAAATTCATATCAATGAATTGAGAATTACCAATGGAGTGATTATGTGTATCAAACTCCTATCCACAGGAAGGGGAGTGGAAATTATGACATAATCAAATGAATAGTGATTCCACACATAATCTTGGGGTAATATAATCAATGAAATATGTGTAAAGCCAAATGAGTGGAAATTGAAATCTCAAATTCCCTTATCGATTAGGTAACTTACGAAACATACACCCATGAAAGAAGTATCATACAATGATGATGTAAATACCCATAAATTAAAGTATATTACACAATGAATACGATCATGGGCAGTACACATACACCACATGCAATAATTAAGTGGTGATCAATGGAATTCTCACGGAATTAAAAGTGAGATAAGAAAACCCTTACATTGTACTTTTTCCTTGGTCGATGGTAGGTTTACCTCCTGTATAATGGTGAAATAATTGTTATTGATTAATAAAAGAATCATTTACTTTAATATGATATCATATATGATCTTTTATCATTGATTTGTTAATAATATTTTAGAATTATCGTCATTTCGGGTGTTAACGGGTTCATTTTACTTTATATTCTTTGTTATGTGAGACATATTCGTTATTAATGGGATGTATATTATTCATATCCAGAATGGTATCAAGTTCTTAAACATCATTTTTAAATCATCAAATTATACGATGGAGAATGAATATCATCGCGTTCGTGGAGACGGTAGTCCGTACGTACGCACGAACGCTACTTCCATTTAATTTTTATTTTAAAAGAATCGAATCCAAATTATACATAGGTATATTACTATTCCAGTATAATATAATATTTTATATATGTTACTTAAGTTCATTTACACCATCCTTTATACGTTCCATGTGTGGTATGAACGAGTCATATCATTTTAAGGGGGCGGTAGTCCGCACTTCCTCAAATAAAATTATCGTATGTATATACAACATGAAACGAATAATGGTATGAAATAAAATGGAATTACAGAAGCTTATATATAAAATATATATCATTAATATCATATTTAATTACAGTTCCATCCTAATGGCCACCATGAGAGGCGGTAAGATGTATTTGAACAATCATCGTTTCGTGAGGCGTTAGTTTTCCATCCACAGAAACATTATGTTCATCATCCATTAGATGGAGTTGTGTGAATGTGTAGTTTGAATCCTTCTTATAACAACATCCTAGTATATTGAGGATACTGGTGTTGTTACAAAATAAAGTAAATAAAAAGATTTTGGGGGTTGGAGAAGCAAAATAAATGAAAATACTTTAAGAGAAATTGTTACCTTTAATTTAGGTAACTCACTTTGGTTGGAACCAAAGGACTTCTTGAAATGCTTTCTGCCTAAGGGGAAGCTTTAAGGAGGAGGAGAGGGATGTGGGGAGCTTAGTTGGGCAGAGTTTGGACGAGCCAAGTGGCTTGAGAGGTGTTAGGAAATGAGAAGGAGGAGTGCCCTTTTATAAGAGGGGTGAGGGGCACCTTTGGAAAAGCTAGAAATATTAATTTCTAATAAATTCATATTCGGTTTCCAAAGGCTCCAAAGTTGACTATTCAAAGGCTGAGGCGGGGATAGGTCGAAAACAACTCATCCAATAGAATTTAGACAGGTTTGGGTACTTATATTAACCTTATCTTTTAGTATTAACTCTAAGTTAATTAGTTTCACTTTTACAATGTCTCTTTGTATTTTTATATAATATGGTTAATAAACTTACTATATACATCCAAGAGACCCCCAAGTGGTCCATTAATGATTAACCTATCATAATATAAGTCTCTTGGCCGAAACTTAGATTTTTAGGAATTTAATATCAATTAATAATATAATATTTGTTTTAAGAACTCTTTTATGTCAATTTTGACACTATTCAATAGTTGATTTTTGTGAAACTCATAACAGATTGATTACTTCGAACAAAGTCAATTAAATCAATCCTAATATATCATATTATCCTAGAAAATTAGTTTAATTCATTAAAAGTTTCATATTATATTTATTTGGGTATTTATAATATCAATTATTTTAATTTTTCACTATTATAGTAATTACTGCATCATCATTGTGTCATAAATAAAATAAATTATTTAATGTCTAAAAATTATAAATAAAATATCATTATGTATAAAATCTTTTTTATCTTTATAATGAATATTTATAATCTAAAATCCAACATATATAACCCTATGTAACAATTGTTGTTCTAAAAGATATATGCTTGTGTCATTTTTGTACTAAATTAAAATAAAGTGTCATTATCACTTACAAGTGGATCCATGGGGTCCCAAAATAGACCCAAAGATTCCCATGGTCGACCATGTATCAACCAATAGGGTTAAGACACGTTTTAGGGTAATTTAGTATTATTATAATATTATTTTTTTAACCCTTATTTACCGGATTTACCTTTAACCATGGTAAATAAAATATTTACCGCAGTAATTATTCAAAATGTCTAAAAATAAAAGTTACCTATTTACACAATTTTAACATCCTGATTCCAAATATGGAATCCATTTTCCTAAATTCAAAACACATAAGTGGCAGAAATTAATTTAAAATTAAATCCCGCTGTCAAAACAAAAAGCGTGTTTTTAAGAGATAATAACTATCAAAAGATTGACACTCGTTTATGTTCGGTTTAATTGTAAAATTATGTCCAATGACCAACATTATATTAAATGGTAAAAATATATTCTAAATATACTTTAAAACCACTCAAATTCATAATTTATCACTATTAATTATTTTGATTAAAAAAGTTGTTTTTAATTAAAATTTAGTAATTTTCACTATTCATCAAAATATAAAAGTTATCCGAAAAGTACCAAAATTTCACCCTAGGATAATTTTGATATTCCGAATCCAAAAATGAAGTCCTTTTTTAAATATAAAATATATATAATTTCAAAAATTAGGTATTACTATTCATAACGGCTAGTTTGATTGGTTGTGGTGTGTGTTAAAACTCAAGGTTTCGTACAACACACGCTACTGTATTATTCAAAGAAAGCGTACCGTGGAAGCTTGGGATGTTTAATTTTAAATTTTTGATGTCCCCATTTAGTCAAAAAGTTTAAAATATAGTATTTAAAAAGGGTTCACTATTAAAGTTGATAAAAGTGCAATACTGAAAATGAATTTGTTCTTGCATTATATCTAAGAAACTCATAATATGGATTCTAAAATTATAAGGATTATATAAACATTAAAATTTATCTAATACTATTCATAAACTCTTTTGAATGACTTGTTTGGTAAGTCATGGTGTGCTTGAACATGGTGTTGCATGTAGTGAAAGTTATTGAATTATTTTGAAGAAATAACACACTATGAAATCTTGGGGTGTTACATTCTCCCCTCCTTCAATAAATTGCGTCCTCGCAATTTGAAATTGTTCTTCGAAAAAAAAAGGTTGAAAATAGATAATATATTTGTGGGAAAACCCACATCGGAAATTGGGTTACTAAAATTTAGTCTTAATATGAGAAAAAGAGAAATCAAAGGGTCACCACCAAATTATGATCTCGATTAGGAGAACATTGGTGGCAACTAGAGACATATAATTGGAGGAAAAACGTAAATATTTATAGGTGGTGATTGAGGTCATCAATCACAAACAAGTGTAAAATTGAGGTCCTTATAATCATCAATCTATGATGATTTGAAATACCATCGGTTCAACAAAACATAGGGTATTAGGATAACACATTTTTGACGTTTCAAAATATCTTAGTTGAAATCCCACATCGAAAAATGAATTAATGAGGCCTCTATTTAAAATAAAGAGTCGAAAGTATGAAGATTACCAAAAATAACACATACTAGGGTTCCATGAAGGAAAATATGGATATGGAGGAGAAATCTAACCATCAATTATCTGATGGAGAGTGGTAGAGAACATGGCTATGAAAAGGCCAAAAATCCCAAAGCCATAAATTTGTGATGATTTAAGGTACCATCTAGGACAACATTTTTGTTCTATGTTTCTTTTATTAATGTTGGGGATTTTATTTATGAGATTGGCTAAGAACATTATGAGATATACTTAAATTTTAAGTAGATTTTCATTCTTTAATAAATTTCCACCACTAACTCAAATTTTTTTTAAACGATGAGTATTCAAGAAGACTTGGTCACACTGGAAGAGCTAGAATAAACTTCTATAGAATCACATGATCCATGCAGGATAAACCATATATTAATCAAAACCAAAATGGTTAGTGAATGATCTAATGATCCCCCAAAAGGATATTCATTGAGATAAATATGCACTAATCTTAATTTCTAAAATTAAACCAACAATACCCCAAAGTTAAATAGATACCATTCAATAACCAATTGTCCTTAAAATCCTTTAATATAATCCAAACTAATATTGAAACCCAAAACATAGAAGAATTTGATTATGTAGTCTCCTATGTTACATTGTATCTCCAAATTACATCAAATACTCTTAAAGTCACATACTTAAAAGTAATCATCACATATTCTCTGTTATAGGTTAATCATTTCCATAAATAACCCAAATCACTATAAATCAACAATAAAAATGTAGATAAAAATCCACCATTACTCTACAAATGAAACCTCATTGTATTCTATTTTCCTTGGGCATATAGTGTTCCAAACAAAACGAACATCTTCCAAAATAACATTTATCACTTAATCACCAAATCATTTTCCTATACCAAGGGTATTCATTTGATAAGACATAAGAACCCAAATCATCTTATTATTGATCAATAAAATCATTTAACAAAAAAAAATAGTCACACTAACCAGGGACTTCACGTAGTCCAGTGGTAGGCGATAAATCCCAATCGCACTTTGGTTGTGGGTTCGATTCCCACGGCTTTGTCCGACGCGATGGGTTGTCACACGGTCTACGTGTTGTCCTTTTTCAAAAACTATATTTTATAATATTACCAAAATGAGATAAATTCCTCAAAATAACATAATTTTACCACAAATGTTATATCATACTTTGCATTTTCATCCCAAATTATAATAACTTATAATTTTCTCAAACCCCAATGATCATATAAAACCAAATGGTTATTTATACCTATATCCACAAGAGAAGAGACAATTCTTCCTCAAATATCATTCTCACATGGCAAACTGCGGGGTTACAAATACAAGAGAAAATTATTCCAAAGCAATCCCATCAACAAGGAGTGCTAATACTTTTTAAATTTTTCTCCAGCCATTTATTTCCACATAGCTTCTTCTTTGACCAAGAAAATATCCTATAAAATAGGACATTCACTCGGGTAATGGCCAGGTCCCCTACATTTACGACAAATGACTGTAAATGGACTCTTGGGACCATTTTTATCTTCTTCCATAGTACTCATCATTTTTCTTCGGCAATTCTTCACTTTATGTCCTTCCTTCCCGCACGTAAAACATTTCGTTGTCCCATTGAGACACTTTCCTGGGTGTCTCTTTCCACAATTCCTGCATGATGAAAATTGAGGTTTCTTTTCACCATGGTCTCCATTGCTGGAGATCTTATCATTTATCACCTTTCTCTTCCTTGTTGAGTCTGGGAGTTGGTTAATATATATGTTGTTGATGATATTTTTGGAAAACTGATTTGGCATAAAGACGATATCTTTTACGCCTATCAACATTCCATTTTGTTGCTCATTGCCACCACTGTTCCCAACTTGTACATCATTCTCAAAGTCACTATGACTTCCTTGGAATCCAGCCATTGACTAAAACCAGAAGGCATTGTGTGAGTAATAGTAGTCGTAAAATCATTTAGAGATTAAAATATCACCATATTCTCAATTTGAAACATATTAGGATTAACCAAGGTCATTTTCTCTCATCTTATGTATATATTACTTAAATCGGTTTGTAAATAAAATGTAAATTATCCTAAGCATATCCCCCGGGAGTGTCGTAACCAAGAGTGCAGCAAGGCCCGTTGTCGTGCACCAGTTCCCGTTCGAGTCTAGCTCAAAGCGGTGTTTTCGGGTTTTACCCCTAGGTACATCTGTGCCAGAGCCGCCTCTACCTGCTCGTATCCAGACAGGGATGTATTGCTCGGAAAACTCACAAAATCTTTACAATACCAAAATTCTAGGAAGTTTTTTTATACTAATCCTCAAAGTTCATCTTAGGTCTACGTGCTCTAATCAGAGTTTATCTAAATCTAGTTTCCAAGGTTTGTACTAAACTTCCTCTGATACCAACTGTAACGCCCCGACCCCAGCTACCCAGAGTCGGTCCATTAATTACATAAAATTGGCATGATCACGAGAAAGATCAAGTCTCGAAAGACCGATTAGTTTAGTAGCCTTGGAATAACTAGATACATCCCTAAATTTTTTACATTACATCATAAAAAAAACATCTTGTCTTCATATCCCCTCATACTATCCCTGCATGTCATTCATAAATTACTTCTTCATAATCCTGGGGAAAAAAAATAAAACATTGAAAGGGGTGAGCTCGGATGCTCAGTAAGGATAACATTATAGCAGAAGCTTTCATAAATGAGCATAAACACTTAAGGCAATTTATAACTAAAACAAAAGCCTTTTAAACTTGAACTTCAGCATAAAATGGCAAAGGTAAAATGAAATAATGCCATTTACTTACTCACATGGATATTCTACTAGTTGAATGATCACATGCAATATCAATAACCACTTTCATAATGATGGAATGCATAATGCCAGACTATCATAACCACATAGCCAAGGCCTCGTGCCAAGACTACAAATAAGATTTTGCCAAGGCCTTGTGCCAAGACACTGGCTTGTCTCATGAGACCTACCGATGCATCGAGGAGCTATAGCGGGCTCCACCCGTCACTTATTAAGTCCAATGCATTCCCATATGAAAAGGTTTAAACATAACGTAAACATTCGTATTAAACTAGCATACGAAATGTCAATACTTTCACCACAAACCATGAATGGTATAAAAATAGCACATCCACAGTCAAACATAATTCATTCGATACAATATGGAAGATTGTATTGTATCACATTAACCTCAATCAATAATAATGAAGGATGTTGACATAGATGAAAATAATCATCAAAACTATTTGAGAGAAATATCCCCCTTTTCTTGAAAACATTTAAAAGTCACACTATTTGTCAAGAAGCCATTTAAAAGTATATTTTTGAATCACAGTGTCCCATACCACTTTGAAACTTTTAAAAGGAGTTTTAATTTTAAAACTTTAATGTCCATATAAATAAATCCTTAAAACCATTTTTAAAATATGGACATTAATGAGCATGATTTAGAAGAATAATTCTTTAAAACATTTTAAAATGGTATTTTGGTTAGAGTTTCTAACCAAAAGAGAGACACTTGAATACAAATAATTGAGGTAATCAAAACATTGTAATATCATGAGAATAAAGGAATTCATGATATACTATGTCAAAGTACATTATACACAACACAAAGAAGTGATTTGGTGTATATCATCAAAGAAGTCTCAATGGAATGTAAATTGAGATGAAATTTCTCAAAAAGGTTGTATCCTTAGGTTAAGGATAAATCAATGACATAATTATGTGTGACAAATATAAATACACTAAATATGATTGGATATTCAGTGTAAAACAATCAAAGGACATTCACACATATTCTTGTAAAAACAATACCAACGAATTGGATGTTTAACTCAACAAATGGAGAATGAGTTAAAATTACACTTATCAAATTCATATCAATGAATTGAGAATTACCAATGGAGTGATTATGTGTATCAAACTTCTATCCACAGGAAGGGGAGTGGAAATTATGACATAATCAAATTAATAGTGATTCCACACATAATCTTGGGGTAATATAATCAATGAAATATGTGTAAAGCCAAATGAGTGGAAATTGAAATCTCAATTTCCCTTATCGATTAGGTAACTTACGAAACATACACCCATGAAAGAAGTATCATACCATGATGATGTAAATACCCATATATTAAAGTATATTACACAATGAATACGATCATTGGCAGTACACATACACCACATGCAATAATTAAGTGGTGATCAATGGAATTCTCACGGAATTAAAAGTGAGATAAGAAAACCCTTACATTGTACTTTTTCCTTGGTCGATGGTAGTTTTACCTCCTGTATAATGGTGAAATAATTTTTATTGAATAATAAAAGAATCATTTACTTTAATATGATATCATATATGATCTTTTATCATTGATTTGTTAATAATATTTTAGAATTATCGTCATTTCGGGTGTTAACGGCTTCATTTTACTTTATATTCTTTGTTATGTGAGACATATTCGTTATTAATGGGATGTATATTATTCATATCCAGAATGGTATCAAGTTCTTAAACATCATTTTTAAATCATCAAATTATACGATGGAGAATGAATCTCATCGCGTTCGTGGAGACGGTAGTCCGTACGTACGCACGAACGCTACTTCCATTTAATTTTTATTTTAAAAGAATCGAATCCAAATTATACATAAATATATTACTATTCCAGTATAATATAATATTTTATATATGTTACTTAAGTTCATTTACACCATCCTTTATACGTTCCATTTGTGGTATGAACGAGTCATATCATTTTAAGGGGGCGGTAGTCCGCACTTCCTCAAATGAAATTATCGTATGTATATACAACATGAAACGAATAATGGTATGAAATAAAATGGAATTACAGAAGCTTATATATAAAATATATATCATTAATATCATATTTAATTACAGTTCCATCCTAATGGCCACCATGAGAGGCGGTAAGATGTATTTGAACAATCATCATTTCGTGAGGCGTTAGTTTTCCATCCACAGAAACATTATGTTCATCATCCATTAGATGGAGTTGTGTGAATGTGTAGTTTGAATACTTCTTATAAAAACATACTAGTATATTGAGGATACTGTTGTTGTTACAAAATAAAGTAAATAAAAAGATTTTTGGGGTTGGAGAAGCAAAATAAATGAAAATACTTTAAGAGAAATTGTTACCTTTAATTTAGGTAACTCACTTTGGTTGGAACCAAAGGACTTCTTGAAATGCTTTCTGCCTAAGGGGAAGCTTTAAAGAGGAGGAGAGGGATGTGGGGAGCTTAGTTGGGCAGAGTTTGGACGAGCCAAGTGGCTTGAGAGGTGTTAGTAAATGAGAAGGAGGAGTGCCCTTTTATAAGAGGGGTGAGGGGCACCTTTGGAAAAGCTAGAAATATTAATTTATAATAAATTCATATTCGGTTTCCAAAGGCTCCAAAGTTGACTATTCAAAGGATGAGGTGGGGATAGGTCGAAAACAACTCATCCAATAGAATTTAGACAGGTTTGGGTACTTATATTAAGCTTATCTTTAAGTATTAACTCTAAGTTAATTAGTTTCACTTTTACAATGTCTCTTTGTATTTTTATATAATATGGTTAATAAACTTACTATATACATCCAAGAGACCCCCAAGTGGTCCATTAATAATTAACCTATCATAATATAAGTCTTTTGTCCGAAACATAGATTTTTAGGAATTTAATATCAATTAATAATATAATATTTGTTTTAAGAACTCTTTTATGTCAATTTTGACACTATTCAATAGTTGATTTTTGTGAAACTCATAACAGATTGATTACTTCGAACAAAGTCAATTAAATCAATAATAATATATCATATTATCCTAGAAAATTAGTTTAATTCATTAAAAGTTTCATATTATATTTTTTTGGGTATTTATAATATCAATTATTTTAATTTTTCACTATTATAGTAATTACTGCATCATCATTGTGTCATAAATAAAATAAATTATTTAATTTCTAAAAATTATAAATAAAATATCATTATGTATAAAATCTTTTTAGCTTTCTAATTAATATTTATAATCTAAAATCCAACATATATAACCCTATGTAACAATTGTTGTTCTAAAAGATATATGCTTGTGTCATTTTTGTACTAAATTAAAATAAAGTGTCATTATCACTTACAAGTGGATCCATGGGGTCCCAAAATAGACCCAAAGATTCCCATGGTCGACCATGTATCAACCAATAGGGTTATGACACGTTTTAGGGTAATTTAGTATTATTATAATATTATTTTTTTTAACCCTTATTTACCGGATTTACCTTTAACCATGGTAAATAAAATATTTACCGCAGTAATTATTCAAAATGTCTAAAAATAAAAGTTACCTATTTACACAATTTTAACATCCTGATTCCAAATATGGAATCCATTTTCCTAAATTCAAAACACATAAGTGGCAGAAATTAATTTAAAATTAAATCCCGCTGTCAAAACAAAAAGCGTGTTTTTAAGAGATAATAACTATCAAAAGATTGACACTCGTTTATGTTCGGTTTAATTGTAAAATTATTTCCAATGACCAACATTATATTAAATGGTAAAAATATATTCTAAATATACTTTAAAACCACTCAAATTCATAATTTATCACTATTAATTATTTTGATTAAAAAAGTTGTTTTTAATTAAAATTTAGTAATTTTCACTATTCATCACAATATAAAAGTTATCCGAAAAGTACCAAAATTTCACCCTAGGATAATTTCGATATTCCGAATCCAAAAACGAAGTCCATTTTTAAATATAAAATATATATAATTTCAAAAATTAGGTATTACTATTCATAACGGCTAGTTTGATTGGTTGTGGTGTGTGTTAAAACTCAAGGTTGCGTACAACACACGCTACTGTATTATTCAAAGAAAGCGTATCGTGGAAGCTTGGGATGTTTAATTTTAAATTTTTGATGTCCCCATTTAGTCAAAAAGTTTAAAATATAGTATTTAAAAAGGGTTCACTATTAAAGTTGATAAAAGTGCAATACTGAAAATGAATTTGTTCTTGCATTATATCTAAGAAAATCATAATATGGATTCTAAAATTATAAGGATTATATAAACATTAAAATTTATCTAATACTATTCATAACCTCTTTTGAACGACTTGTTTGGTAAGTCATGGTGTGCTTGAACATGGTGTTGCATGTAGTGAAAGTTATTGAATTATTTTGAAGAAATAACACACTATGAAATCTTGGGGTGTTACAGAATGACTTTTAAACTTGTATGTGCTCCTAATCCTGATCAAAAACAGGTCTCTTAATCTATTGTTGCTCACAGTGTAGAGGGATGAGGACCTTGTACATGTTTCAATGTTACACTCCATATAAACATTAGGTATGTCAACATGTTTTTTCTCCCAATATAGAGAAAAGACAAGCTTATGCACATGTTGATGTTACCGCTCTAGAGAAATAATAGGTTTTTCAAGGCTGTTGGTCCCAGTACAGAGGTATAATCAACGATTGCACATGATGATGCAACCACTATAGAGGAAAATCATATTGATGATGTTGAATCGATGGAAATGTAATGTTATAAAGGACCAATGATGCAGAAAAAATAGGATCATCATAGTTTGACGGTGTTAGAAAAAATCATTAAGGTGAAAAGAAAAGGCATTGAAATCAAGGTTGGATAGAATGGGTGGGAAAAAATGACAACCCAAAAAAACCCATGTATAGTAGTTATATTGGACTCATCCCTCAACAACATGTGTTGATTGATGTATAATTAGGGCACTATGTTTTTTCAATGCTTAATACACTGATGTGGGAAGATATTATGGTAACATTATGATATCATTTGTTTAGTTTACTAAAAAATAAAACAATGAAACATTTATTTACTCTTCATAATCCCTTTCAAAGTACATTTATTATAGAAAATTCCATAAAAATATGTATTACTGCTTTGTGGAAGGATATACAGAGGATTTCGAAAAATTATAACAAGATATCATCTTAAGGATTTTGAATAGAAAATAAACTCACACCCACAATAGATGTATGCACACCTAATAACACAAGAATATTGGGATGCATTTATTGTCCCTCGTGGGGAGTTTTCATTTTAGGTAAATTGTGTATGGTAATAAATTGTTTTAAAATATGTGTATGCGTCACTTTGATTGAGAATGTTTTATTTATGAAACAGCAACTGAATGCTGAAAATAAGGAATAGGCAGCAAAACCAACATACCCCAACTGTAAATCAAGGATGGGGTATGCTTCACTTGGAAAAAATTGGTACATATTTTAAATCTACCATAATAATTTTATGTGACATTAAACAAAAACATAATTATGTTCATCTATTTATATGCATATTGATGAATCCAAATCCAAATCCACGTCCATCCCACATCATGTGCTATGTAAGGAGGCACATGTAAATAAAGATGGGATTCTAATAGATAAAAACAAATATTTTTGGGAAACATGTCTATGTAGGGTATATAAAATTTATTTAAATAACTATTAAATATCAATGAAACACTATTGTTTGAATATCCCCCCACCCCCACTATGTAACAACTAGGTCCCAGTGACTACACAGACACCCCGCCTAAACATGGTCATCGGGTCCTGGCCTGCCAGCTACCACCAGTTTCCCCACAGACATGTGGTCCCTATCCTAGGTCACACCCACATACCTGAACGAGTCATATGACTAAAAACATTACCCACAAGACAACACATGTCATTTCCAGTGTGCTTTGTCCTCATTCACACACACCCTGAGAAACTTTTCGGAAGGTCATCCATCCTGATCACTAGTCCAGGCCAAGCATGCTTAACTGTGGAGTTCTAATAATTTAGTCTCCCTAAAAGGAAGGTGAACCTTGTTTACATGAGTCATATCATTTTTTCATTTAATCCTTTATAATTCTATGGTGTTACACAATATCTTTGAGGAGATTCATTTGCCTCAAAGAGTATTATTATTCAAGTTAATCAAAATTTTAATAATGTTTTCTATGAAATGTAAATCAGATAGACACTGATATATTTCGTGTACTGATATTTTATAGGGTGAAAATAACATTAATTTGTATCAATCAACACCCATACATCACCTTTTATCCAGGGCTACGGTGTTCAATATTGAAGATGAAAGGCTACACAACATATAATTTCCAATAGGTCATCTGAGAGTGCGGATTATGATAGCTCATGAGCTGAGCACTGAGCCTCCAATTCCACTTGATGATAAAGATATTCATACAGTCGACCAAGATATTTGAATATTCATCACATGGCCTTCTGTTCTTGTAAAAACACATTTTGAGAATGAGTTATTCACTTCAAAGTTATTTTTCATTATAAAACTTTAACAAATAATGGAAAAAGGTATAAACAAATGAATGTTATTACATATGGACAAAGGGAAGAGGGTTAAATTAAAGGTCAACTCAAAACCATATAATGTATCAACCATCCAATCAAAAAGATATTCTAAATGAACCTTTACCCCAACCATTGAATATCTAAATTTACTAACAATGTTTGTTCATGAGGATACAATGTTACAAATTGGTATTAGTCATATAGTTGATATTGAAGAAAAAATGTACAGAGAGGAAGGTACTAACTACATAATGTTTGGTTATGTAAATGAAATCATCATCTATGAATGGATATGAGCCTCGGTTGTAAATTTATACATGAGGTTTGTCATCATAATTTAATTGTCCAAAAGTTGATATACTGAGATAATTATGACTAAATACATTTCATATTCTTTGTCGACGTATATATCAATACCAATTAAAAGGATTTCCCTATGAAATTTTTTGGAATCGTTATTCCTCATGCAACCTCTATAGAAAAAAAATAGAATCCAAACAAAGTGATGAAATTGTGGAAAACTGGGCTAAATCATTTGAAAGAAAACATGGGGATGGAATACTCTTTTTAATAGTAAAAATGTAGTGGTAAAATGCTAAAAAACCATCATATCAAATATATTTTCATTTTAATCATTTATTATTCCTTTTTTTTCTTTAAGAAACATTCGATGCTCATTTTGGTCAATTTGGATGCTGCAAATATTTATTTTATGGATTCACTACAGAGATTACTAACCAACCAACCACACCTGATGGAATTGTTCAATTTATAATACTCTAGATCCAACATTTTAGAACTAAATGTCAAGTTATATAATTTATATTATTTTTTAACGAGGATTTGATAGGGTGGTGTGTAAATATCATTTAATTCATTGCATTAGAACAAGAATTTCACACAAGGACCCTGTGATGTTCTACAACTAGATAATTATCCAGGAATATATAATAAAATTTCACTATATAAATATATGTAAAAACAAATTACTTATTTTACCAAATGTTTCTATAGTTTTTTAAAAAAATAAATTGAAAAGATCATTGTAATTAAATTTATAAATTTACGAGAGAGATCATATTACATCAAAAAACACACATCCCTGTAGTGGTATTATCAAAGTTAATTACTATTAAATTTAAAATATTTATTAATAATTTTTGTATTTATATTTTTTCATTAATACTATGACTGTGGAAAAAATCATATACAAAAGAACATATAAATTTTTATTGAAACGAATGGGAATCATGCCTAATCTCAAAATGTACACAAATAGAACGAATGTTTGACTTCCATAGAAGTAATGGATTGTTACATATTTTATTTATTTATATATTTTTATTATTAATCACATAATAATTGTTTTTTATACATTTTTATTCCTTTCTTTTTTATCAGTCATGAATGTATACAACCATCTGGGAAGTGAAATTCCTACTACTTATTTTATCAATTTTGTTATCATATTATCTTCTATTGGTATGTTATTTTCCCAATCATGATTATCTAATACTTATTTATTAGTTTTATAAGATATTTTTGGAAGTCATATTTTTATTTTATCAAACTACAACAAGTCATAGAAGCATTAAAATGTTCTTTTCTTCCAATGTTACCTTGCATTCTATTTATTTTCTTTGTCAAGCTACCAACACTACATATTCATCCAATGTTCTTAGCAAAAAAACATTCTCGAATCAATATGAGGTTTTAGTAGATAAAAAAATATGTACACTATTAATCAAGGAAAAAATGTAATATCTTATTTTTATAGACATTGGGATTTGTATGAATTTTTGGCACCACAATCTGACACACAATGTGATCGGTATGACTCATGGTGCGTTTTCTTTTTAAATTGATATAATTTTTCTAAAATAGAAAACTGAAATAAAGGAAACAAAAAAAACATTCAAATTATTATTTTTACTTTATTAAAATCATTCATATTTTATTTATGAAATTTAGGAATCAATCTCACCTCAATCTGATGCATGGTGTGATCAGTATGACTCTATGTCTCTCTTATTAGTTTAAAATTGACTTTTTACTTTTAATGGTGTCACTCTATAAAAACCAAAAAAACATTCTCATGTTTTAATTTTAATTTAAGAAATCAATTAATATATTATTTTTGACGTGTAAGAGTTAGTCTCGTGTTAAGACGATACATGATGTAACTGGTATGAGTCAAAGTGTGTGTCTCCACTTTAAAATAATATTTTAGTAAAAAAAGACAAGCAACATCGTAAAAACAATGAAAATATTATTTTATTGTTTTAATATATTAGTAAAATTATCCATGAGTCATTTTAAATGTGTATCATTAAACCTCACCCTAATCTGATGCACGGTGTGACTGTTATGACTCAAAGTACGTCTTTTTCTTTAAAATTGACAAAAATTTTAGTAAAAATAAATAAGTGACAAGTTGAAAAATGAGAAAGCACATTAATTTTATTTTAATACTTCAGGTAAATGATCAATGAATCATTTGGGACATGAACGAATCATCCTCACATAAATATGAGGCATAGTGTGACCAGAATGACACAAAGTGCATTTTATTAATTAAAATTACTTCAATTTTAGTAAAAAGGACAACTGAACAACTAAAAATTCACAAAATGCACTGGGATTGTTTTGATACATTTAGAAAATGATATATGAGTCATTTGAGGCATATAGGAATAAAAAATACCAAAATATGATGCACAATGTGACTGGTATGACTCGAACTACGTCTTTGTATTTAAAGATGACATCATTTTTAGTAAAAAGGGAATAAGTGACGTACTTAAAATAATGAAAATGCCTAAAAATTGTTTTGAAAATTTAGTTCAATGATTAATGAGTTATTTGGGATAATAATGAATTACTCTTAGCTATACTTGAGGCATGGTCTGACCTGTATGACTCCTAGTGTGTATTTTTTATTTAAAATTTATGTTAATTTTAGTGAAAAGGACAACTAACCCACATAGATCCTAGAAAAAACATTTGGATTGTTTTGATTATTTATTAAAGCAATACATGAGTAATTTAAAATTTGTAAGAATCATCCACACCTATTTTTTATGCACAGTTTGACCAGTAAGACTCCATGTGTGCCTTTTATTTAAAAACTGACATCAATGTTAGTAAAAAGAAACATGTGGCATACTGAAAACCAAGACAAAAATTATAAAATGTTTTGATAAATTATTAAAATTATCTTTGAGTCATTTGAAACTTTTATAAAAAATCCACACCTCAATCTAATGCATGGTGTGACCTGTATAACTCCAAGTGAAACTTTTTTATTTAATATTTAAATCAATTTTAGTTAAAAGGAAAACTGAACAACTCAAAACCATGTAAAATAATTTGGATTGTTTTGATACTTTAGGAAAACTCTCCATAAGATATTTTAGACATCTATGAATTAGCATACCATCAATTCGATGCATGGTGTGACCCGTATGACTCAAAGTGTGTCTTTTTATTAAAAATTTTAATCAATTTTAGTAAAAATTAAAACTAACCTACTCAAAACTGAGAACATGGTTTCGATGTAACAACCCAAGGATTTAAAAATAAATTTAATATAGAATGATATTCTCACAACATTTAGTCTCTGAAAAAAAAACACTTTGTTATTAAATCTATTTAAATGAGATGGTTATAACCTAGATGTAAAAAATAGTATTACAAATAGTAATAACAACAATTAAATGTTATTTATAATGGTTTCACCTAAATGAAACATGTTCATAATTATATGTATAATTTTTTTGTAAAATAAATATCATTTTTGAATTTGGAATGTCAAATTTAACTTAGGGTGAATAATAATTATTTTTCTGAGAAGTTTCATTTTTTAAAGAATATGGAAAAATACTACATTTTAGTAAAAAAAATTATTTTATGTTTAAATAATAATTATTATTTAAATTTATTTTCAACGTCAAAATTGATCAATTATAAATATATTATTCCAATTTAAGTCATTGAAATTTTTTTTATATTTAATTAGATATAAATACTAATTTGAACATTTGAACGTTCTTTTTACAATCCTTCTCGCCACACTTGTAGGATTAACATTAAATATAAATTCCAAGAATCTGTGAATTAAATTTCAAAAAATAGGCAAACATAGTTTCTATCAGTAATATATTTATATTATTATGTGATCAACTTATATTTTTTGGTTAATAGTAAAATGTCCCATTGAAATAGTAATGTTACCCTTATGAATAATAATATGACCAAATGAATAGTAATATCACCCCATGAATGTATAAATAAAATTTTGGAATATTATAAATTAAGGTACGATATAAATATATTTTGGTATAATAAAGTGAATATTTTAATAATTAATAATTATGTGTTGGTATTTTTGAATGTTGTAAATATTTAATTTCATATTTATAATTATAAAAAATCATCTAAAAGAAATTTAATTTTCATAAAATGTATTCATAAGTTAATATTTTTTGTCTTATTATTTTAGTATAATTTTGTGACACCTTAGTCTATTTGTCAAAGTTTAATAAATTCAGATATAATTTTAAAATCACTATTTTTCAAGTAAATGATGATTTTAATTAAAGAAAAATTTATCATATTTATAAAATTAATTTCATTAAATTGATTTTATTTTTGAATAATACAAATTAATAAATGGATAGGGTGAATTTTTGGTGAATGGTAAAATACGATAACTTACGATAACTGTTAAATACAAGTAATATTGAGTCATATGTGATTTATGGTTTATGTAAGAAAATAATATCAAACAATATATCATTATTTTAATATATGCGATGGTAACTTTTATATTATTCATATTCTTGATCCAACATAATAAACTAATGAATAAAATATTCAAAAGACACCCCTCTCCTCCAATGTAAATATCACCCCCCATCACCCTTTCTCCTCAAACCTTCTCTGCTTCGGGACATGTTCAAATTATATGAAAACCTCTTACCATGCCTCTCCCCCATGACTTGGATCTGTTGGTCGAAAAAATGGCCAAACCATGTTCCCTTAAGCAGGATCTCAAAGAGGAGAATTCAAGAGGTAAATCCTTTTTCTTTTTCTTTTATTTTAATTTCAATTTCACTTATAGTTTATCATCGTACCCTTACATCCATTGTTTAAATGATAATTATAAATCCATTTTCATATATATACGAGAATTATATCATGTTAGTGGAATATTCTACATCAAAATCCTGTCTCTCTCTCTTTTATTTTAAAAATGATATCATCATCTGTGATGTGGCCATTTAGAAACTTCTTAGATGATGATTTTTTGTTCTTTGATTTCTCATTTTAGGATCATCTCGAAAAGTAATTTTATGGTAAAAATTTCTCTAATATATTTTTTACAACCCTTTTTATGGTATTTGAGAAACATATTTACATAATACTAAATGATTAAACAAAATGAGTTTGTTGTGATCTAAAGCCACTTAAATCAATAAAAACGAATATTATTAACATGAAATATATTGATTCATCATCATATATGGGAAAAATATATTTGAAAAATTACTCTTATGGATTTTAATTAATAACTGATAACTCCAATTCTTGAGAATTATACCCATTTTATATAAATTTCAGTACTTATAAACAAGAGAAACGATCATGAAATCTAAGAAAATGAATTCTCTGAATGGTGTAATTAAACTCTATAACTCATCAATAATACTATAAATGATAATAATAAATTGATAATGAATAATATAAACATATAAAATATTTTTAGTCAATAAATTAATGGATTTAATTTGATTATATTAAACATTATGATTAAGTGCAGAACACATTCAGACATAATGTAAGGGGTTTCTCATCTCACTTTTATTTCTATGAGATTTCCATTATTCACAACTTATTTCTTGTATGTGGTGTATTTGTACTTACATTTGATATATTATATCCTAAATCACATTATATTTTTGGTATTAAATGATTCATTGTATGATTATTAATTTTTGGACATATGATTTGATTGATCACAAAGTGGTAAGGGATTCTACCTGAACCTTAATTTTTTCCATCGGGT
This sequence comes from Viscum album, assembly GCA_963277665.1. Taxonomy (NCBI): domain Eukaryota; kingdom Viridiplantae; phylum Streptophyta; class Magnoliopsida; order Santalales; family Viscaceae; genus Viscum; species Viscum album. The sequence goes on along the minus strand of OY728141.1, from coordinate 1,015,926,298 downwards.
TATTCTTTCACTATGTTAACCACAGGGTAATATTATTTTTCTTTTTGTTAACATATTATAAATTATATTTCTAAATCATATATCAATATCATTTCATCTTTCATTAATGGTATGAACATGTTTTAATATGGTCTCCTTCTCAATTCTTTATGATAAGAAAACCTGATTGAAGGGAACATCCAGAATTATTACCCCTTTTCAAGTGCACTATATAATATATTTCGAGCCCTAATTAATTTTCTAAAATAAAAAATTTTATAATAAAAAATTTTATTAGTTAATTTATGGTTTTAAGAAAATCTACAATTAAATTTTACTTTAAATTATCTTTAATATTTTCCATAAACAACACTAAAATGTTTTATTAATAATGTTTCATTAAAACACTTTTTACATGATTTCAATTCAGCAGGACATTATTTATGGATAAAATATAATTATAATTTCTTTCCCTTTTATTTTTTGGTATTTATATGTTTAGAATATTATTTTATGACAAATACAAATGGTTGTCCAAAAAATCATATTTCTAAAGTAAAATGTATTTTTATCACCTCACTTTTACTTCTGGGAGATATATGCCTTGGTCACCACATATTCATTATGTGTGGTATTTTCACCACCCCTTTATATACCATTTCTAGACTCTCTTTATTTTCATGATATTCAATGTGATTATTATTTAAATGTTTCATGTAGTGTGGGACACTTTGAAAGGTTTAATGTTTATTTCCTCAAGAATCTTATAATTTTATCATTTAAACGTATCTTCATATATTTCAAAATAATTTATTGAATATTTTACTTCATTGAGATTTTACTATTATGATACAATCTACCATATGTTTTCAAAGGCTTTATGATTAATTTGACTACGTTTTTGTTATTTTATATCATTCATGGTTTATGGTTAAAAGTATTCACATTTCATATGTTAGTTTCACAATACAAATATTTATGTTGTTTATGGTTCATTATTTTCATATGAGAAATGTATTGGACTTAGTAAGTGATAGGTGGGTCCCTCTATATCCCCAAGATGTATTGGTAGGTCTCATGAGACAAACTAGATAGTGTTTTACCCATTTTATAGGGTGTCTTGGATAAGGCATTTATAGTATATTTATGATGTCTGAAATTATGCATTACCTCATTATCAAACTAGTTATAGATAGTTCATGTGATAATAAGACTAGTAGAATATCCATGGTTATGTTTTATTATTAAATTATTTAATAATCTTCTATTCCTTTCATATTATGCTCATGATTATTTATTAATGGCATGTGTACATTTTGTTTTTTGTTATGCCTTATTTTTTATGCTTCCACTGTATTACATACCCATACAGAGCATCTAAGATCACCCATTTATTATGTTTCCTTTCCCTAGGTTACGATGGAGAAAACATTGAATATGATTTCAAGGATGCAGTTTATTTCATTTTATTATGTATCATATTTTATTTTATTTTCCGGAAGTATTATGTGGATCAAGAATTTAATCTCGATTTCCAAGACTATTAAACAAATCAGTCCTTCGGGGTTTGATTCATTGTAATAATGCCAATTTATTAAAATAATGCACCCACTCCAGGATTCTGGGGTCAATGGATTATTTTTGGTATCAAAGGAAGTTTAGTATCAACCCTGGAAACTATATTTAAAAAACATAGGTCAAGTTACATAACCCTAATATAGAAATTAAAGAAAAGAATAGAATAATATACAATAATTTTGGTAAGGTAGAGATTATGTAGGTATTCCTAAAAATACATCCCTCTCTTGATATTCAAGTAGATATAGTTCTGGTATAGATGTACCTAGGGGTAACAACTTCAAAAAGGTGTCACAGGCATGACTCGGGGGTACCTAGTACACGACATCGAGGTCTTCCTTCACACATTATTTGACACTCCTGTGGGATATTCTTAAGATAAGTAACATTTTCTTTACAAACCATTATTAAGGATTAAAAAGTAAATATTTACCTAATGAAACCATGTTTATGATTTAGCGTTTAGTTATACAAAATATTTGAATTGATGTTTTGTTTGAAATTATGCATTGTGATTCATAGTCTAATCTAATGTCTTCCATTTTTTAGAAATGGAACCTTGTTGAAGGAATGAAAAACACATCAATGTGTAAAATCTAAGGAGTAAAAATGATCATTTCTTAAATGGGTTAAGATAGTTTTTGAATGGATATACTCTCACAAATGTTTTCATCATATGAGGAAATAATATCATTTTCCAACAAGACAAATAAACAATTATCCATGTTTTATTGCTTCAATGGGAAGAAAGTAAAATAGTGGGTGGCTGGAAAAAAATAGAGATAAAGGGATGAAGGGAAAGAAGTATTTTTACACATGTGACAATTATATAAGGAAACAACTTTTTAAATTCTTAAAAGGAAAATGAGTTTTCTTCATGTATGGATAAAAAGGCCACCAAGATCATAATAAAAAGAGAATGAAATAATTTTCCAATTTTAAATTCTTAAAATATAACAATATGGGGCTCTATAAAAATGAATGTCCCAAGCATCAAGGAAATACAAGTCAGAAAAAGTAAAGGGATCAAGGTCAAGATTATGTTGTAACAACTACCAATGTAGAAAAATTAATGACTTTTTATTTTTTGGATTCAAGAAAAATGTTCGGTTATTCTTGTTATAAGAATTATGAGATATATAAGAATTGTACTATAGTACTCCCTCTTTAAAGAATTTGATGCAAGTGATGACACTACTAAATAACTAACGTTTAATAGTGCTGGTATTTATCAGCACTAAAAAAAGTGTTCAAAAATGGAATCTTTATCATAGCTAAAGAAATCCCTGATAAATTTAACCTTTTATCATCACTTTTTTAGTGCTGATAAAGAGAACCTTTATTAGTGGTTTATTTTTAATGCTGATAAAGGGTACCCTTTATTAGTGCTATAAATAGTTGATAAAGGTCCGAATAAATAAAATGAAATAAATAAGTAAATTAATAATAAAACACTAGTTTATTAAAAAATATATTACGAATTTTATTTAACAAATAATTATTGATAAAAATTAATAAATTGATTATACATTATCAAATATTAATCATTTTATTAATTATATAATTTTGATAGTTAATGATAATAAATTGTATATATTAAATAAATATATATATATTAATGTATATAAATATTATTTTTATATTAGAAAATATTTAGGTTCTTTAAATTAAATAGTCATATATTTAGTTAATAATTGGTTATAATTAAAAATTAAAATGAGTTAAAAATACTGGCTAATTGTTTATACAATTTGATGGAAATATATATAATTGAATGTGTCATTTTATTTTTAAATTTAACAGAGATCAAATGTGTGTTATATTGATTTCATAAAGAGATAATTCATGCATTTTAATATAAAATGAACAACACGAAACATATATATTTTTTTTATTAATGTTCAAGTGTTCTTATTTTTAATTTATTCAATTTCACTGATTTTTAACATATATGCATTCATGCACTTAAAATTAGATATAAATATTATTTTTCAAAAATATTTCTATAATTATAAATAATTAATTATAAAATTATAATTATTATATTTAAAAAGTAATATATTTACTATATTAAAATTTATATATATTTGTTAAGTATATATATTTCCAATTTTTTTATTTTTTATTTTTAATATAAATACATTATCATCACTTAGGTAATAAGTGCAGATAAGTTAGGTCTCTATCAATGCTTTTATCGCACTGATAATGAAGAATCTTTATCATCTCTAAACCTTTAGCTCAGATAAATATGGATTTTATCAATGATTTTTTAGCACAGATAAAGACCTTCCTTTATCAGTGATAAAAATAACTGATAAATATTCCTTTTATCAGCACTTATTTGTAAGCGCTGATAAATGAGTCCTGGTCTATTTAAAATCCATAACCATTTGTCATCTCATCACCATACCTAAAGCTTTCTACTGAATCTACCCACTGTTGGTGATCCTCCATGGTTAATTGAAGATCAAATCACACTACTCGACTACATTTAGTAGCTAAAGGATCGTCAGACATCTAGTATTTGGTTGTAGTTAGGGTTTCTAGAGCGAATTTTCTTAATCCTAGTGAGGTTGGCCATGCCATTTTGGTTGTGTATTTTTTGTTTCATTTTGTATTTGTTGTTTTAAAATGTCATGAGTAATTTGTGTTTTGGTCCCTGTATGCAATTTTTTAGATTATTAATAGAATGATTTGTTTATGATCCGTTTTTTTATTGAATACTGATTTGGATATACTTTTTCGATATTTTTAAATTGTTGGTTTGAATCAATTATCTTCATATTCTACATATATACCCCGGCTTGCTCTACAAGCTTAATTTTTTCTCTATTTTGAAATATTAGAGAATCACCTCAAGTCAATTCAATCTCATTTTTAGATATGAAAAAAATTGATTCACATACCCAATACATTCTAAACTGTTTATATGGAAATCATTAACATTTTCTCCACATCTAATTTATTTTTTGTAATCATCACATTACTCATTATGGTAAGTTCATCAATAAATGTGATGAAGTAAAGATATCCTTGAGTGGAATTATGACTCATGGGTCCAAAAAAATAAAAATGTTTCAACTAATGATGATATTTGGACTGAATTTCCACCCATTTATGAATACCTTTAATTATTTACCCATTTCGATTGTCTCACAAATCAGTCCCCTTTAGCTTTCGAAATGAATCAATTCTCTCAACACAACTCAAATTTTTTTCATATATTTCGTGGGAAAATATTACAAAACCTTTTATGATATCATTTTTTTCTCTTCAATTGAACTCAGCTAGATGGAATGGTTGGAGTCTCCATTCAGAAAAATATTCCCATTGGCCCTCTCACATTGGTTGGCAATAATTCCATATTTATGCTTGTTTAAGAGGAATGTTTTATTTCTAAATAAAACATCATTACAATCATCATATAGCTAAATGAACTAGAAAATTGTGTGTATGACCATCAACAAACAACAATCCTCTGACGTCAAAATATGTATGGGGTTGTATTTATTTTACTATGTTGTGATATTCTATTGTAATAGTTACGTAAATTTTTATCGAATTATTTTTATTTTATAAATATATACTTATATATATTTAATTACAATAGCATGAGGAGGCGGAAAAATACAACAAAAATCATACTCTACACCAATATGAAATAACTCAACATGTCTCAAACCTAATTCCTCGAAGAGACCCCGTAGAGACGCTACCAACTGAGATGGTCTCTAAAGGAATATATATATATATATATATATATCCTTCTATATATTTAAATTTGTTTTCAGAATTTATATTCTAAGAGTGATTTGATAATTATTTATTCACAAATTATGGTTCTATATTTGCAAATGAGGAAGTGAATTTATTTATTTTATTTAAAAATTATGATTAAATGTGCATTTTTTTGTAATTATGTGTATTTCAAAATCCATGTTATATATATTTGTGTGTTTCAATGTGTATGGGATAGATGATTGAAGGGTTGGTGTGTTTTTCTCCCTTATTTTTGATATATCTTGTGGATTTTTATTATTCCTTTATGCCATGTACTTTATGGACTTCCATAGAATGTCGTGGATGGGTCAATGTGTATTGGATGGATACCCTATAATCCTTCAAATGGGTAGATCTGATGTGAAAACCACCCTAGAATCCTTGGGATGAGTCAATGTAGTGATATGGCATCCCAAGAGTCTTGATATGATTCAAAATATTTGATATACCATGAATTTTAAATGTAATAATTTTTTAGGATTATACATCACTTATTCCCAAAAATAGAATGGAAGTTATAAAATTCAATATATTAGAAATTATCACAATTTTTATCTTGAGACTCATCCCCCATATCTTTTTTAGACAATTGTCATTCTCATTACATTCATTTCCCAAACAACCATTATTGCACATTGTTTATTTAAACTCACCCCCCATCTCATTTATGTTTCTTGTACTACTCTGGGAATTAGTTATCTAATGGATGACTACTGCTTAGAGAATTTCAAGAAACATAGGTGCATGTCTACCAGAGATGAAGGACACGTCAAACAACAAAATGAAATGATAAATGTATGGGAGATAAGGCGATGAGGATGAGTTGTCTATAACATTCACCTTTGAATAAAATCATAGGATAACACCTTCCATAGTGAAGTAGTGATTTTCATAAAACAAATTACCCACTTTCTTCATCATAATGAAATTCATTGAAACAATCAAATGTTTTGTTTCCCTTATATGATGTTTTTATAAATTTTACCTTTTATAATGGATATATTATAAGTATTTTTTTATACTGTACAAAATTAATCTTTTATGAACCCATAATTAGAAAAATGATAATGAAGATAGAGTTAAAGGGTCTATCATGTTTGCAAGAGAGCATGTAGATGATCCTTCTAAAATCCTTTGTCTGTGTTTATGTTGTTTTTATACAATACTAATTAGTCCAGAATCGTTGGATGAACATTTTATTTGTCATTGAATATATCAAAGAAATAAATATTTGAGTAAACATGGGAAAAACTGAATGTGTAAATCGATTGGGATTATAGTGTGGTTTATAAATCATTCGATATTAATACCTTTGTAAATGATGATGTAGATCACATGGAAGAAATTAAAATGAAAATTGAAAATGGCGTTCATGTTTTTCCAAATTTGTTTGAGTAGTTAAATAGTTGTTCCATGAATCCTTTGTATGCCAGTTATACTAAATACACAACATTTTCAATTGTATTGAAGTTAAATAATTTGAAATATTGTCGCGGAAGGTATGAAATTTGTTTTACAAAACTACATGGTCTTTTGAATGATATTATACCTGGAAAAAATGAACTACCATTCTGAAAATATTATTCTAAATGAATGTTACGTTCAATGGGAATGATCTCTAAAAAATTCAATCTTTTACAAAAATTTTCATATTCTTTTACAAGGACCATGAATCACTCATAAAATATACTAAGTGTGGCATAGATCGATACAAGAAAAATGAATGATGTCCCTAAAAATATGTATGGTACTATTCTATCATTCCATGGATTAAAAGACTATATGGATGTTAGGAAACTGTGAGAATATTAACAAGGAATTCATAAACATGAACTAATTATGGGAACCTACATCATCCAGCAGTTTCTCCTCAGTTGAAGAAAATTGATTACAACTTTCCTGAATTTAGAAATGAGTTGTGAAGATTGTGTCTTGCATTATCTAGAGATAGAATAAATTACTTTTGGTTTACATAGTAGTACTCACTGTACATGGACCTTCATATTTGAAAATTACATCTTTCAACCATGGTTATGCATGAAGTGCTAATACATTATGTCTTCTACGCTTATATCTAGACCAAATAAACCAGATAATGATATTTATGTGTATCTTTATCCATTGATCGAAGATCTGAAATTGATGTGGAAACAGGTGTTACAGTGTATGATGTTCATTAAATTGATGAATTCAAATTGAGGGCCATATTGAATAGAACAATAAATGACTTCCACACTTATGAAAATTTATCAGGATAAAACATCAACGGAATGATTGGGTGTCCCATTTGTGAAAAACACACATACATAGTTCAATTGAAACATTCCATGAAGACTATATTTTTAGGGAAAACATAAATTTTTAACTTGATGACATAAATAATGATAATGGGTTAAAATAGTCAATCTGAATATCAAACAAGTTACAACATTGTCTCCAGTTATGGGTGATAAATTGTATTATAATGTAACAAATATTTAGACTATTTTAAGTAAACCATTTTTTTAAAAAACATACAAAATAAATTTGGAAGAAGATATCAATTTTCATGGAATTTATATATTGAAATTATTTGTATGTCAGAATTTTTCTTATTTCCATTCATTTATATAAAATGTTTTTGATAGTGTTATTGGAACGTTACTAGATATTCATGAATAAAATATCGGCTCATGGATAAGTTTCTCTTGATTGAAATGGGGACAAGGGAATAGCTAGAACTGTTGAAGTGAAAAAGTCATAATTTTCTTGTTCCAGTTCATTATAATATTTTGAGACATGAAAATTATATTTTTTTCTTTTCCTTACTAGTGTAAAAGTTCTACAAGGGTATTCATCAAATATCAATAAATTCATTCTAATGAATAATTTTAAGTCACACGGACTAAAATCACATTACTGTCATATTTTGATGAAAACATTTAATGCATGTTTCTTTCCATTTCATTCAACCTCAACATTAAAGACATACATTAACCAAGATATATTTTTTTCAAATCTATATGTATCAATGTTGTAGAATCGATGATATTTACCATGATGAATAATAAGATTGGAGTCATATTATGGGAATTAGATATGTTCTTCCCAACATAATTCTTTGATGTAATGGTCAACCTGATAGTTCACCAAGTTAGAGAGGTTCAACTGTGTGGTCCTATCCAATATAGATGGATATACCCCATTGAACAGTACATGAAGATTTTGAAAGGTTATGTCAAGAATTTAAGATAGCCAGAAGGTTGTATTGTAGAATTATATATTGTTGATGAATCAATTGAATTTTGTGCAAATTATCTATCAGATTTTGAAATCCTCAACCTTCCAAAGTCTCACCAAACCAAATGCATTCTAGGATATGGGATTTTTAGAAGAGATGTTGTTACAATTACCATGACAGAGTGGATGAAATTAAACCTTTACATATTACATAATAGTGAATATATTGATTAATACATTGAATCCCACTATGAAATTTTTAAAGATGAGAATCCATCAAACTGTAAAGGATGGATATAAAATACCCATAAAAAACAGTTTATAGGATGGTTCATAGATAAGATTTATAAGGAGTTCTATGAAAATCCATATTCAGTTGTGAAACAACATCTATGCTTATCCAGAGAAAGAAATGAAAATGTTATATCTTACATTGGTTTTGTAATCAATGGTTATGAATTCTATATACAATAACAAAATGACTTTAGTACGATACAAACCAATGGTATTATGGCTGTGGATGATGTAATGCACATATTTGGTTCCAAGTATAAAATTCCAATTTATGCAAATATGTCATATTTTGGAATTATCAAATAGATATATGAGTGGGATTATACAATATTTCAAGAGTTTATTTTCTATTGAAAATGGGTTAACAATATCAATGGAGTGAAAGTTGATGAAATGGGATTTCTAAAGGTGAATTTATATGTGGAAGGGGAAAATGATGATCCATTCATAATGGAATCACAATTATTGAAAGTATTTTATGTCTCTGATCCAAAAAACAAGAATCGGTTGATTGTACTTTTGTGAAGTAAAACAAATGTCGAGTCAGATGAAAGCTCAGTCCAGGATGACCCTTTCATTTGGACATCACAATCAGTGTATGTTGGTCCCAATGTAGAAAATTTCATATACATTAGTGGGGTCCACAAAGAGATGATTCAGACTCTCGGTAGAGGAACCAAACCATTGAAACCATTAAAAAAATAAATATTGCTCAATGAGAAGGTAAAATGATTTTTAATATATTAAGTTTTTCCCCATAATATTATATGTCAAATAATGTTTTAATATAATCAAAATTAAATGTTTGACAACTCGTGCAACCAATGTATTCTACACATTATGTTATTACCAATCCCTTAAAAGAGAAATCTATAATGAAGGAATCCCTTTGGAAAATGTCAAGATAATTTTTTGATATAATACCTATATTATCAAAAAATATATATAATTAAATATTTATTTAATTTTCATTCTTCCTTGTAGAGTTCATTTATTGTATTATATTTCTGTCCATATGTCATACCATTTCTATAAGAGAAATCATGTTGTCCCTACTAAATCATAAAGGTAATTTTTTTTGTTTGCAAAGTATAATCATTGTCCATATAATTAATTTATTGTGTCATAATTATTTTTTATTTATTACTTTTTTTATTACTCAAATAATAATTATTTTATTATAATGTTGGATTATTATTTTTATTCGAGGTGGTCTTTCTATCTTTCATTCCTTTCTACAAATAATCATCAACAAACATCTTCTCCCTCAAAACCTTTTCACCCCTATAGTGTTGCATCTATCACTTTCTTTCAAGTAATCTCCATTTTCATTGCAATAATAGAAACAATGTTCTCTCTACTCGATCACAGAGGTAATCCTGATGTTTATAGAGTAAAATCATCGGGCATAGAATTAATGTATTCTTTCATATTTGTGTTTAATTTATATCTTTTTAGTATTACTCACATAATAAATGCTTTCTTATACAGTTGGATTTTTTTTATTTGGGGTATTTTATCATTATTTTATGTATTTATATACTAAAAATTCCCAATAAATATTCTCCCCCAAAACCATTTCTCCCCTATAGTGTTTCATTAATCACTTTCGTTCAAGCTCGCTCCATTGCCATTGTTGGAAGATTAATGATACTACCTCTGACCAATTATAGAGTTAATTGGGATATTTATATAGTAAAATCATTTTCCATATAATTAATGTATTGTTTCTTATTTATGCTTAATTTGTTTTTTAGTATTACACAAATAATAATTTTTTTCTTATACAGGTGGATCCTTTTGTTCCAGTTTGGGTTGTATGTCCATCATTCATGCCATTCTGCCCCAAATCTTTTACAAACTTCTTCTCCCTAAAAACCACCCCCCTATAGTGTTGACATTTATCACATTCCATCATGTTACCTATATTTCCTTTTTAGGAAGATCAATGAAACTACCTATGCACAATTACATAGGTAATTTTGATGTTTTCAAAATAAAATCACTGTCCATATAATTAATTTAGTGTTTCATATTTATGTTTAATTTATTTATTTTTAGTATTACTCATATAATAATTGTTTTCTTATACATGTGGATTCTTTTTTTTGAGTTTGGTTGTTTTTTCCATCTTTCATGTCTTTTTTCACAAAAATTTATAGACTTCTTCTCTCTCAAAACCATTCACCCATATAGTTTTGACATTTATCACATTCCTTCAAGTTTCCTCCATTGCTCAACCATAGCGGTGATCTTGATATTTTTTTAATAAAATCAATGTCTATTGAATTAATGTTTTATTTCTTATTTATATTTAATTTATTTCTTTTTAGTGTTACTTGTAATAGTTTTTTTCTTATACATATGGATTCCTTTTTTTGAGTTGACTTGGTTTTTTCAAAGCTGCTCATGTAGTGTTTGAAGGTCGATAAATATTGTTTATAGAATTCGTGGTAACACTGATAGATCAAATTTTTTGGCTACTTTTGGATATGTAGGAATCAGACGCACCTCAATCTGATACACAATGTTATTGGGATAACTCCAATTACTTATTTAAATTTATAATTGACATTAATTTTTGTAAAAAAGACAACATAAACAACATGTATACTTTTAGTTTAAAATCAGTATTTGAATTTAAAAAAATTCACTCCCTGAAAACTGAGAAAACACGCTCATGTTTTTTTATAATTTGAGGCATCGATTCATTAATCATATTTGACATTTAAGAATTGGTATCACAATAAAACTGATACAAGATGTGATCTGTATAAGTTAATGATCATGTTTCATGTTTAAAATCACATTTTAGTAAAATATACAAGTGACGTACTCATATATGAGAAAACACATTCAAATTTTTTGAAACATTAGGGAAAAATGTATATGTTTTTTGGAATGTGTAAAAATAATTATTACGTCAATCTGATGAACTGTGTGACCAGTATTACTCTAACTGCATGTTTATATGAAATTGACATAAATTTTAATAAAAAAACATATTGACCAACTCAAACCATAAAAAACATTCATATTGTATTGATACCTTAGGAAAAAAATCCATAACTGATTTGATATGTGAAAGAATCAATCTCACCTCAATTTAACACATGGTGTGATCGGTATGACTCAATGTACATGTTTTCATTTAAAATTGACATCAAATTTAGTGAAAAGGCCAATAAACGTACTCAAAATTGAGAAAGCACATTAAAATTGTTAAAAATAATTTAGTAAAATGGTCCTTGAGATATTTTTGACATGTAGAAATTAGACACACCTCAATCTAATACAAAATGTGATCTGCATGAGTCAATGTTCAAGGTTCAATTTTATAAATAAATTTTTGTAAAAAAGATAAGTGACGTAATCAAAACCAAGAAACCACTTTCATATTGTTTTAATACTTTAGTAAAATGATCTATATGTCATATGATATGTGTACAAATCGACCACACCTCAATCCAATGCACGGTGCGACCGATATGACTCAAAGTGTGTCTTCTTATTTAAAATTGTCATCAATTTTAGTAAAATTGACAATTTTCCGACTCAACCCCAATAAAACACATTAATATTATCATTAATATTATTTTGATACTTCATGAAAATAATGCATAAGTCATTTATAACATGTAATAATTAGTCACACCTCAATCCAATACACGATGTTCCCGGTATGACTAAAAGTGTCCGCTATCTATTTAAAATACATAGTTTAGTTCAAAAATTATCATTCAATGAATACTAATCAAATGCACTCGAATTGTCATGACAATTTTGGATAATGATTAATATGTCATTTTTGATTTGTTGGAATCAGTTTCAAATTAAACAGATAAATGATGTGACCAGAATGAGTCAAAATTTTGTGTATAATGACCCATATTTTTGATACATTGTTAATACTTCAGTATTGAAGCACACTTATTACAACATAAAACAAAACCAGGAAAGGACCATATATGTATAAAGTCTTTAGAAACTTGGAAACATAAACAACTGGTTCATAAAGCCTCCACATTGTCTCCCATTTATTTCATCATATAAAGTGTCCCTTTTGGAATATCTTATTTAATAACCTTCTTCCTGGTCTGGGGAAAGAAAACATACAAAAGTTCAAGCTCAAATTCACAGTAATGGTAAAAAAAAGAAATATCAATCACATCATATTCATAAGTACATATCATTTTGGAAATCTTATCCAGCAAAATAGATCATAATTTCATAACATGGGATAAATCATAGTAGTGAAATGTAATCCCAATAAACATAACATAAAAAATGAAACATTGTGGAATACACACATAATCATAGAGAATCGTTTCATAGTAGTCAAGACTCATAGCCAAGACAATCTTAGCGGACAAAGTCCATTTCTGAACCGAGTACACTACTCATTTCAGTCCTATTTCACTGAACTGGTTTCACCTGCCGTTCCAGCCATGTCTATCTCATGAGATATAAATCTTTACCCAATTCATTGGAGGTAGATATAGGTCCCACCCATTTTATAATGAAACCATTGTTATATGTGCCACAATATCATAAATCATACATCATAGCATAACCCATGTAATAAAAATGGGTTTCTTAAACATCATGCCATCATAACATAACCCATATAAGATAAAAGGACATCATAAAATTAATTCCATTATAAAACAATCAAATAAATTTAAAAATAGGGATATAAACAGAATGCTATATTATGTTATATGGAAAATAATTTTTATAAAACACTTGAACTCCATTCTTGAGGAAAATATCCTTTCTACTTCAAAAACATTATTCCTTTCTTAACAAGTAATATAATTTTAAACTAAAAGATGTTGATTAAAAATATACTTCAAAAATTTTAATGGAATATTCTTGGAAATAATTTTCTAAAAATCCATTCATTCCTTATAAGTTAAAAAAACATCTTTCTCGTAGTTTTTCCGGAAAAGTCAAAAATTACCTCGTACTAAAAAAGACAAAAGATTCCTTTCATATATTTTACTAAAAACTCACCAATGGGTAAAATTGGATTTAAAAAATTATAAGTGGATGGAAATAATATTACATATTTTGGAAAAATGTATGTGGATGATAAAATACACAAATAAAAACTAAAGTATAAACAATCTCGGATTAAAATGAGATTGTGAATTTTTTCCCTTACCTTAGGTCTGATTTGCTTCGTAAGTGTCCGAACCCCCTGTATAATGATATATATAATTTCATTGACTTATTCCAGAATCATACTTATTGTTATGATATCATATATGGTCATTTTATTAGATTCTTACTAGTAATATTTCATTTCTATTTGCTATTCGGGTGTTTATTACTTTTTGTTCTTTTGCGTGTTTTGTCGAATAAATTCTTATTCTTCATTTTAGGTTATAGATACCTCATTTACAGAATAGTATTAGTGTAATGCATATCATATTTATTCATTAAATTAATTTATATAATCATTATTCAATGAATATCATGTAGAATGTGTCGCATCACATCGTAGAGACAGTATTCCGTACGTACGCACGAGCGATGATATCGTTCCCATGATCGTGGAATTGTATTGGAGTGTATGTATACTATTTTAGAATCAATACCACTTTAAAATAATCATATATAGTCATTATTTACACCATTATACCCATCCATGTAAGGTGGTGGTGGAAAATAGTTTACACCATGGCGTGGAGACGATATTCCGTACGTACGCACACGCGGTGTTTTCATTTTCAGTAGGATGGATAGATTGTGAAATAGGGTTTTTTTATACATATAATAAAATATCAGTATAATAGTGGTACTGATGTTATTACTTCAAAATGAAACAACTAGATAAGATGAAGTATAAGAGGAAATAATGTTGAATGAATCGGTAACGGACATTACCTCTTCTTTGAAGCGCCTCTTCTTAACCTCCTCTTAGGGAAATAAATATGGTCTTTGAAGAGAACCAGGACCTATAGGATGTTTCTAGGGAAGTGAATAAGATAAATTTTCATGGTTTGGACGAGCTTGAAGGCTCAGAGTGGTGTGAGGAAGAGAGGGAGGAGGTTCCCTTTTTTAAGGGAGGAGAGAGGTACCATTGAAAAAACTAAAAAAATTATTTTATTATAAATTCATATTCGTTTTTTAATAGCTATAAATTGATTTAATTAAAAGATAAGGTGGGTATGGGTCTAAATAATATCATAAAATATAATTTAGGAAAGTTTAGGTTTCTATTTTAACCTTATCATTTAGATTTAACTTTAAGTTAGATAATTTAACTTTTACAGTGTCTTCCTGTTTTCTTACACTATAAGTTTAATAAACATACTATAACAAGCCAAACTAACCAAAATTTGTTTATTATTAATATATATAACCATATATAAGTCATTTGGCCAAACCGTAGATTTTTATAAAAAAAATTAACAATTTATTATATAATATTTGTTTTAAAAACTATTTTCTATCAAATTTGACACTATTTGATAATTTTTTTTGTGAAAATCCTCACAGAATGATTAGTTAGAAAAAAGTTAATTAAATAAATACTAAAATTTCATATTAACCTATAAAATTATTGGAATTCATAAAAAGTCTCAAATTTCATTTATTTCTGTATTTATCACATCAATTATGTTATTATTTCATTAATAATATAATTATTGCATCATCATTGTGTCATAAATAAATTAAATTATTTAATTTCTAAAAATTATAAATAAAATACCATTATGTAGGAAATATTTTTATATTTTTAATAAATATTTATAGTGGTTTTTATCATATGTATAACCCTATATTAAAAATGTTTTAGTTATTAAACTTTGATTTTAACTATTTTAACAATTCTTTAAATAAAATAATATAAAATGTCCTAATCTAATCAAACTGGGCCTAAATGGTCATATTGTATTCCTTCGGTTTCCTTTGGTCGAATTAGACTTACCCAATAGAAATAGGACATGTGTTAGGTTAATAATAATATCATATTTACCCTTAATTACCCTATTTACATTTAACCGTGGAAAAAAAGAAAAAAGTTACTATTCACCAAAAAATATTTTCTTCTCATTGAACCACATTTTAGTCCTTGATATTAAACATGTCTCTCAGATTTTCGAAATTCCACTCACAGAAGCGATAAATTTATCTTTTATGTAAATTTGAAAATTCTCTTAGGAGGTGGGTAAAAGACGGTGAAAAGTTCAATAAAAATTTCATATATCTAAAATTATTATAAAATGGATCCAATGAATTATATTAAACTTATATAGGTATTATGTATCAATATTGACGTAAAATAAGTTTAAATAAAATAAATAATTATTTAAATAAAAAGTCTGTTTTTAAATAGTAACATAGTGTTTTCACTATTCATGAAAAATTGAAAGTTTTCAGAAAAATACCACAATTTCAACCTACGCTAATTTCGATATTCCGAATCCAAAAATGAAGTACATTTTGAAAGATAAAATTTAAAAAATTTCAAAAAGTTGGTATTACTATTCATAACGGCTAGTTATAATAATATTTTAATTGAATGTCGTTGTTTAGTTAAACTCGGTATTGTGTACGACACAAGCTATCGAGGAAGGTCGTGATTGCATGTAAAGAAAGCCAAGATAGTGTTGTGTGTAGTTAATGATTCCTTTGATGATTTATATAACATAAAAACAAAATATTTCTCATAAAAGTGTCGGGTGTTACATTCTACCCCCCTTAAAATGAATTTCGCCCTCGAAATTCGTCTCTTTTTTACAAACAGATAAGGATACCTCTCCCTCATCATATCCTTAAGCTCCCATGTAGCTTCTTCAAATTGGTGGTTCCTCTATAAAACTTTCACCAAGCTAGTGGTCTTGTTCCGTTGGACATTTTCTCTATGATCAAGAATTCCTATCTGATGTTCTTCATAAGAAAGATCTTGCTCCAGCGGTACAACTTCTGAGCTGAGTAAATGTGAAGGATCAGATAGATACTTTCTCAAGAGAGATACATGGAACACATTGTGAGCTTGGGAGAGATTTGGTGGAAGCGCCAATCGGTAAGCTACCTTCCCAACACGATCCATTATTTCGAAAGGACCGATATATATAGGGATCAACTTTCCCTTCTTTACAAATCTCATTACTCTCTTCCAAGGAGATATTCATAAGAACACTTTATCACCCAATTCAAACTCTAGGTCTTTTTTTCGGTTGTCAGCAAAACTTTTTTTTGACTCTGAGATGCTCTTATGTGTTATTGAATAGATCTAACCTTTTCTGCCATCTCATCAACAAGATCAGGTCCAAATAGCTTTCTTTCCCCAAATTCATCCCAACAAGTTGGAGTCCTGCATTTCATTCCATAGAGAGCTTCATAAGGAGCCATATGAATACTGTATTGAAAGCTATTATTATAAGATAATTCCACAAAAGGAAGGTGTTGATCCCAACCACCATTGAAATCTATAGAGAAATCTCTGAACATATCTTCTAGAGTATGAATTGTCCTCTCAGACGGACCGTCTGTCTGAGGATGATAAGCAGTGCTGAAACTAAACTCTATATCCAGAGTATGCTGAAGTCTTCTCCAGAACTTTGGGGTAAAACTTGGATCTCGATCAGATATAATAGAAAGTGGTACTCCATGCATTCTTACCACTTCCTTTACATATATCCTGGAAATATGATCCAGAGAGAAATCTTCTCTAATAGCAATGAAGTTTGAAGACTTTGTAAGACAATCAACTATGACCAAGATATCATTATTGCCTTTGGATGTTTTAGGAAGTCTAGTGACAAAGTCCATAGTGATGTTTTCCCATTTCCATTCTGGTATGGGTAATGGTTGTAATATCCCCTTAGACTTCTGTCTCTTATCTTTAACTTTCTGAAAAACCAAGCATCAAGAGACATATTCAGTGACATCTCTATTCATTACATCCCTTCAGAAGTACCATTTCAGGTCCCTATACATCTTCATGCTTCAAGGATGAATAGATAATGAAGAACTATGAGCCTAATCTAGCAGCTCCTTCTTTAATTCTATGATGGGGGAACACAAATCTGATCCCTAAACTTTATTATCCCATCACAATCAAGGTTGGATTCAGGAACATTCCACACCTTCTTTTGTAACTATACATCTTCATTCTATTCTTCATTAATCATTACATGTATAGATGGTTGAAAATTCATTTGAGAAAGATAAGATTTCTCCCCTTCCATTATAATTCAACGATCCATCCTTTGTAACTCCATAAATATTGGATCTTTTGTGATCCTCGTCATGGATAAAATAGCATGGTCTTGTTGACTTAATGCATCTGTAACCTTGTCTTCTTTCCAAGGGTGGTAATCAAATGAGAAGTCGGAATCCATAATCAGCTCCAACCACTTATTTGGGGCATATTAAGCTCCTTTTGTGTGAAAATATACTTGATACTTTTATGATCAGTATAAATATCACACCTTCCACCATAAAGATAATGTCTCAAAATCTTTAATTTAATGATTACAGCAGCTAACTCCAAATCATGAGTTGGGTAATTTAGCTCATGTATTTTCAAATGTCATGAGGAATAAGCTATCACCATATCATTTTTCATAAGAACACACCCCAGTCCCTTCTTGGATCCATCACTGTAGATCACAATACTTTATCCACTACAAGGAAGTGTGAGTACAGGTGCACAGGATAACCTTCTTTTAAACTCCATGAAATTCTATTCACATTCCTCCATCCACAAGAACTTAACTCATTTCCACGTCAACCTAGTGAGTAGATAACATAATCGTGATTTTTTTTCACAAAATGTTGATAATATCCAGCCAAACCAAGAGAACTTCGGATCTCGGTTACTGTTGTTGGTCGCAACCATCTATCGATAACCTCTGTTTTTACTGGATCCACAGATATCCCCTCTTTTAAGATTATGTGACAAAAAAATGCCACTTTTTTAAGCCAAAATTTACACTTGGTAAAATTGGAATAAAGATTATCCTTTCTCAGGGTCTTCAATATAATTTTCAAGTGATCTTCATGTTCTTCTTTTCTCTTTGAATAGAAAAAAATATCATCTATAAATACTACCAAAAACTGATCAAGATAATATCTAAAGACTCTATTCATTAGATCCATGATGATAGCGGGGGAATTAGTAAGACCTAATGGCATAACTATAAATTCATAGTGTCCATACCTTGTACAAAAATCCATCTTTGGTATATCCTCCCTTTGACCCTTAATTGATGATACCCTGAACGAAGATCAATCTTGGAAATGTACTGAGCTCCGTGTAGTTGGTCATATAAGTCATCAATGCACGGGAGAGGATATTTTTTCTTGATAGTGATCTTGTTTAGTTTCCGATAATCAATTCAGAGTTTCATTGATCCATCTTTCCTCTTAACAAACAGAATAGGTGCTCCCCAAGGTGTCGCACTATGGTGTATGAATCCCTTATCAATATTATATTGGAGTTGCTTCTTCAATTACTGAAAGTTAATTGGGCCATTCTATAAGGTGTCTTTGAAATAGTCAAAGCACCCGGTACAAGTTCTATTGAAAACTCAACTATACGATTTCGTGGAAGACCCGTCAATTCCACTGGAAAGACATCATAAAACTCCCGCACAATGGGAATATTCTAAATCGTGAGTTTCTCACCAATAATTTGAAATAAATAACCATTACTAAGTGGAATCAAGACCCAGAAGATGGGATAAATTTCCACTGGAATGTTATGTTCATCCTTGCATCGATAGATTATCATAGATTGATCTAGAATATGAAATGTGAATTTTCTTCTTTGGAAATTGATATGAGCTCCATATAAAGAAATCCAATACATGCCAAGAATCACATCAAATTTCACTATAGGAAGGATCACAAGATTTTTAGGAAGCACTTTCACACAAACTTCAATCAGAGATGAATTATAAACTTTTGATGCGACTGTTGTTCCATTAGGGGTTGTCACAGCTAACTCAACATTTAATTTTTAAGGTAATACGACCATACCCTTAAAACATTATTCACAAATAATAGTGTGGGTGGATCCGGAATCAAATAAAACATTTTCTACTTTAGAGTGGATGGTAAGTGTACCTTTCACCACATCATTCTCATACTCCACATCGTTGATAGAAATTGCATGAGACATTCCTTTGTATTTAGCCTTAAGAGTTTGTTAGCGTCGATCATCATCAACATCCCTTAGATTAGGTCATTGATTGGAATAATTCCCAATTTCCTTGCACTTGTAACATTGAAGTGTAGGAGGTAGACTCTGTGTATTGTTTTATTTGTTCGCATCACTAGACATCTTTTTCCCATCATTACTGCATTCAAATTCCGGATGAGCTTCCTTTCCACATTTGAAACATTTACTTGTCCCTTTGAGACAACTCCCTCCATGATTCTTTCTACACTTTGAGCATAAGGGAAAACTCATCTTCTTTTCAGTGTGCTCTTTAGATTTTCCTTTGAATTCCATTTTCTTCTTCTTATCAAAACCATATCACTGATTGGTTACTCCAATCTCCATCTCAACCTTGAGAGCACATCGAACTATTTCCTCGTAGCTTTTGAAGTCCCTAATGGCTAATACCCTTAGAAGGATTGGATTTATTCCCCTAAAGAATCAATCGATCTTACTCTTAGGTTGGATAATAATACCAGAACTGTACCTTGCATGTCTTGTAAAATTTTCTTCGTAGGTACCAATGGATTCATCATACTTTTGCTTCAGTTCAAGAAACTCCTTCTCTATCTTTGTTCGAAGAATACGAGGGAAGTACTTTTTGAAAAATAAGTTCTTGAACTCTTCCCATTCCATGAACTCAATTTCATCTTTTTGCCTCATATTCTTAATAAGATTCCACCATTGATCAGCATCACCTTCCAAATGAAACACTGCTAAGATGACTTTATCATTTTCAGAACACTGAAGAACTAAAAATATCTTTTCAATGGTACTGATCCATTGTTCAACAACTAATGGATCAGTAGACCCACTGAATGAAGGTGGACGCTGCCTCATGAGGGATTTAATAGAATATTGCTCCTTTCATTTCTCATTTGGAAGTCCTGCATGATTCATTTCTTGAGATAGTTGTGTGAGAATGGATACAAGATTTTTCATTCTATCTCCCATAACGTTTGGTTGCTCAGGCGGATAGTCATTTCATTGCATGTCTCATTCCGCATTAACATGGTTCTTCTGGGATCCATCCATTGACTGAACCCAAGGAGAATAGTGTGAGAAACACTAATTAAAATAGGAAAACCACAAAATCAAGAATAAAATTTCACTCATAAGGTCTTATCATAGGTTTTTCATGGCCATTTTTAAAACACTAAGATTTTTTTCTATGCATAGACATATCCTTAGTGGTCTTAGTAAGGCTTTTACATTCTAGATTCCAAAGGTTGACTATACCTTTCCTCTAATACAAACTATAACGACCCATACTTTACATACGTTTTCATTACTTCAGAATTGATGAAACTTATTACAACATATAACAAAACCAGGAAAAGACCGTATAGGTATAGAGTCTTTCAAAACTGGGAAACATAAACAACTGGTTCATAAAGCATCTACATTGTCTCCCATTTATTTCATCATATCTTTAGTCCCTTTTGGTATATCCTACTTAATAATATTCATCCAAACCTGGGGAAAGAAAACATACAAAAGGGTGAGCTAAAATGCTCAGTAAGGGTAAACAAAAGAAATATCAATCACATCATATTCATAAGTACATATCATTTTGGAAATCATAACCTGCAAAATAGATCATAATTTTCTAACATGGGTTAAATAATAGTAGTGAAATGTAATCCCAATAATCATAACAAAAAACATGAAACATTGTTTCGTACACACATAATCATAGAGAATAATTTCTTAGAAGTCAAGACTCATAGCCAAGACTATCTTAGAGGACAAAGTCCATTTCTAAACCTAGTTCACTCCTCGTTTAAGTCATGTTTCACTGAACCGGTTTAACCTGCCATTCCATCCATGTCTATCTCATGAGATATAAATCAGTAACCAATAAATTGGAGGGAGATATAGGTCCCACCCATATAATAATGAAACAATTCTTATGGGTTCCACAAAATCATAAATCATACATCATAGCATAACCCATGTAATAAAAATGGGATTCTTAAAATTCATGCCATCATAACATAACCCATATGTGATAAAATGAAATCATAAAATTAATTCCATAATAAAACAATCAAATAAATGTAAAAATAGGTATATAAATAGAACCATATATTATCTTAGATGGAAAATAATTTTGATAAAACACTTGAAATCCATTCTTGAGGAAAATATCTTTTCTACTTCAAAAACATTTTTACTTTCTTAACATGTCATAAATTTTTAAACTAAAAGAAGTTGATTAAAAATAAAATTGAAATTTTTTCAAGGAATATTCTTGGAAATTATTTTCTAGAAATCCATTAATTCCGTATAAGTTAAAAAATCATCCTTCTCATACTTTGGCTGGAAAAGTCAAAAAGTACCTTGTACTAAAAATGACAAAAGATTCCTTCCATATCTTTTACTAAAAACTCTCCAATGGGTAATATTAGATTTAAACAATTGTTGGAGGATGGAAATAATATTACATATTGGGGAAATATGGATTTGTATGATAAAATAAACCCCCGTAAATACCAAAGTATAAACAATCTCGAATAAAAATGAGATTAGGAGGTTTTCCCTTACCTTAGGTCTGATTTGCATTGTAAGTGTTTTAAACTCCTGTATAATGATTTAAATAATGTCATTGACTTATTATAGAATGAGACGTATTGTTATGATATCATATATGGTCATATTATTATCTTCTTATTAGTAATATTTCCTTGCTACTTGTTTTTCGGGTGTTTATTACTTTTTGTTCTTATGCATGTTTTGTCGAATAAATTCTTATTCGTATTTTTAGGTTATAGATACCTCATTTACAGAAGGTTATCAGTGCAATATATATCATATTTATTCATTCAATTCTATTCAATAATTATTATTCAATGAAGATCATGTAGAACGACTCACATCACATCGTGGAGACGGTATTCTGTACATATGCACGAGAAATTATATCATTCCCATGATCGCAGAATTTTATTGGAGTGTAAGTTTACTATTACAGAATCAATAACACTTTAAAATAATAATTTATAGTCATTATTTAAACCATTATACCCATCCAAGTAAGGTGGTTGTGGAAAATAGATTACATTATGGCGTGGAGACGGTATTCCTTAAGTACACACACGCGGTGATTTCATTTTCCGTAGGATTGATAGATGGTGAAATAGGGTTGTTTCATAATTATAATAACATATCAGTATATTATTGATACTTATGTTATTACTTCATCATGAAAAAACTAAATAAGAATATGTTTAAGAAGAAATAAAGTTGAAAGAATCTGTAACGGACATTACCTCTTCTTTAATGCGCCTCTTCTTAACCTCATCTTAGGGTACTAAAGATGGTAATTGAAGAAGACCAGGACCTTTATAATGTTACTAGGGAAGCGGAGAAATGAAATTGGCAGGGGTTTTCCGAGCCTGAAGGCTCAATGTGGTATGAGGAAGAGAGGGAGTAGGTGCCCATTTATAAGGGAGGAGTGGGGAACCTTTGGAAAGACTAAAAAAATTATTTTATTATAAAGTCATATTCAGTTTTTAATAGCTTCAAATTTATTTATTTAGAATCTAAGGTGGGGATAGGTCTCAATACTATAATAAAATATAATTTAGTCAAGTTTAGGTCTCTATTTTAACCTTATCATTTAGATTTAACTTTTAGTTAGATAATTTAACTTTTACCGTGTCATTCTGTTTTCTTACAATATAAGGTTGATAAACATACTATAACAAACCAAAAGAACCCCATGTTATTTATTATTAATATATTAAACCTTATCTAAGTCCTTTGGCCGAACCATAGATTTTTAGAAATAAAATAACAATTAATAATATAATATTTGTTATAAAAACTATTTTCTGTCAATTTTGACACTATTTTGTAATTGATTTATGTGAAAATCATTACAGAATTATTAGTTCAATATAAGTTAATTAAATAAATATTAACATGTCATATTAACCATGAAAATTATCTTAATTCCTAAAAAGTCTCAAATTACATTTATTTCGGTAATTATAATATCAATTTTTTTAATATTTCATTATTAATATAATTACTGCATCATCATTGTGTCACAAATAAATTAAATTGTTTAATGGTGAAAAATTATAAATAAAATACCATTATGTAGGAAATCGTTTTCTATTTATAATTTATATTTATAGTCGAATTTGTCTTATGTATAACCCTATATTAAAATTGTTTTAGTTATTAAACATTGATTTTAACTATTTTAAATATTCTTTAAATAAAATAATATTAAATGTGCTAATCTAATCCAAGTGGGCCTGAATAGTCATATATTATTCCTAAGGTAGTTTTTGGCGAATTAAACTTATCTAATAGAATTAGGACATGTTTTATGATAATAATAATATCATTTTTACCCTTAATTACCCTATTTACTTTTAACCGTGATAAAAATAGTAAACAGTTACTATACTCCAAAAATTATTTTCATCTTATTGAACCACATTTTAGTCCTTGATATTAACCATGTCTCTCAGATTATCAAAATTCCACTCACAGAAGAGGTAAAATTATGTTTTATGTAAATTTTCAAATTCTCCTAGGAGGTTGGTAAAAGACGGTGAAAAGTTCAATAAAATTTTTATATGTCTAAAATTATTATAAAATGACTCAAATGAATTATATTGAACGTATATAGGTATTATGTATCCATTTTAACCTAAAATAAATTTAAATAAAATAAATTTTTATTTAAATAAAAAACCTGTTTTAAAATAGTAACCCAGTGTTTTCACTATTCATCAAAAATTTAATGTTTTCTGAAAAATAGAAAAAATTAACCCTAGTCTAGTTTTGATATTCTAAATCCAAATATGTAGTCCATTTTTAAAGATAAACTTTTCAAAATTTCAAAAATTGGGTATTACTATTCATAACGACTAGTTTTAATAATATTTTAATAGTATATAATTGTTTAGTGAAACTCGGTATTGCGTACAATTCAAGCTATTGAAGAAGGTCATGATTGCATGTAAATCAAGACAAGCTAGTGTTATGTGTATTGAATGAATCCTTCTGTGATGTATATAACATAAAAACAAAATATTTCTCATATATTTCTCGGGTGTTACATTGTGCTCCATGTTTAAGAATACAATTTAGTAAGAAAGATAACTGATGTACTCAAAATTCAGAAAACACATGCATATTGTTTTAATAATTTATTAAAATAAACAATAAGTCATTTGATATGTGTTATAATCAGCATCACCGCAATCTGATGCATGGTGTGACTGGTATGACTCCAAGTGTGGCTTTTTATTTAAAATTGACATCATTTTTTGTAAACTAAGCACAATCTGTTAATTTATTTTCTTATATTATTACAAACATAAAAAAATTCTTATATGTGTTAATTTATTTTATTGAGTTTGGTCGGTTTGTTTAGAAATAGCATGAGTCAGGTCGGGATTAAAATACAAATGAACATTGATGTTTTTCAATGTATGTAATAATTTGTATTTATGTATTTGTATAAACTAATGTTGGAAATGTCTATATTATAGTGATTTTTTCTTGTTTATGTGTTGTAAATTTCAGTTCATTTAAATCCTATATTTATAATTTTTTGTTCATCTTTAGTGTTTTTCTGTTATTGTAGTGTGCTATTACAATACACTGCAATGGTGTAGTTTTGTGCCATTACAACACACTACAGTATGACCCTTTATCATTTCTTCTATGAGCACTGATAAAGGTTTACTTTATCAGCGCTTCTACGTGAACTGATAAAATGTCATTTATAAATGATTTTATAAGTATGAATATAGTCATAGTTTATTAATTCTTCTATAAGAAATGATAACATACCCTTTATCAGTGCTGATAAATGGTGACTTTAGCTTTTGTAAATTAAAGTGCAGATAAATTATTCCATTATGATTGCTTTTAAAAGGCCAGATAAAGGTAACATTTATTGGTGATTTTTTTAACTGATAAAGGATCCCTTTATTAGTTCTTTTACATCACTAATAAAATACCAAGGCTTCTAACATTTCTCATGTAGTCAGTGGTTTTATAGAATTTATAAATGACATTTCTAGCACTGTTAAGGCCTATTTTGTTGTAGTGGGAATAAAACCATTAATTAGGAGAAGTGGTTATGTTGTAATTTTTTCATATTAAAAACACATTCCATTGGAAATATAACCCTAAATATGTGTTTGATGTTCGAGATAATAATAAATATATGTTTATGGGAAAGTATTGGTGACCATAAAGCTGGTTAGTAATCTGATGGTTTATGATATACTGAAATTATTAGATTTTCACATTTAATGACAACATGAGATTTTACTAATGGAATCATGCATGATTTTATTATGGATTAAAATATATTAAGTTAATTGTTTATTTATTATGTGATTATAAGATCTATGTTATTTTTTTAACCTTATGATAAGTTAATTTTTGGAAATTTAGTTGCCTTCTAAATTTTCGGTCTTTGATTTTGGAAAGAAATATTTTGGATTATTTATAAGTTTAACTACATATGGAATGGATTAAGGAATATTATTGATTAAGATAGATTTATAATTTACCAAATTTGATAACATGTGCCAACTATCATTCTTTCAGTAAACATTTAAAGGCTAATGGAATGACTTTTGGATCTTATGATTGATAAAAGTGCTTCTATTATTAAAACATTTTTTTCAAATATCCATTTATACATTTAGGAAATGATTTAGAGTTGAATCTAAGCACAAAAAAATGATGAAACTATGACATAGAAAGGAATCAAGAATGTTAATTTTCAAAATAGCAAATATGTATAGTAAAAGAAATCCCTTAACTTTAGAAAAAAAAATATAGGAACTAAAACGTTATCTATTTAAATTGTTTTTGAGGAATCAATGGTCTTTTGACCAATCACAAATTTATAGTTTTGTGGGAGTTAAAAATATAATCACCATGTTTTCTATCACTCTCCGTCAGAACTTGATTATTAGATTATTCATCCATGTTAATAATTTCACTCTGCACTAATGTTATCCTATTCGAATGCATAGTTTTGTGGTAACCTATGCATTTCACATTCCGTCTTTTTAAGAGGATATTTTATTAACCCTATTTCTAATATGGGTTTCCCACAATGGAATATTAAAGTATCAACCTTTACCTTTCAAAGAGCAATTTCAAATTATGATGATGCAATTTATCGAAGGAGGGTAGAATGTAAAACCCCAGAAATTTACAAATAAATTTAATATAGAATGTAATTCATGTAACAATAAGTCTTTTTTTAAAAATATTTTGTTATTATAATTATTTAAACGAGATAGTTATAACTTAGATGTTAAAAATAATAATATAAATTTTAATAACTAAAATTAAATTTTATTCATAATGGTTTCACCTAAACGAAACATATTAATAGTTAAAATTATATTTTTTTAGTAATGATAAAATCATTTATTATTTTATAATGTAAACATTTAATTATAGAGAATTTTTAGTATTTTTCTAAGAAGTTTTGTTTTTTTGAGGAATAGTGAAAAATACTACATTTTAGTTAAAAACTTTATTTTAATTTAAATAATTATTATACATTAAAATGATTATAAAGTCACAATAGATCAATTATACATATATTAATCCATTGTTGGTCACTGGAATCATTCTTTATATTGAAATTAGATATAAAGACTTGTTGAATTTATGAATGTTCTTTTTACCTAAATTCTCACCACACTTTTAGGATTAACAGTAACCATAATTTTGCAACTTATGTGAATTTAATTTCGAAAAACGGACATACAAGGTTTCTCCTAGTAAGATATTTAGAGTCTGATATGATCAACTTAATTTTTTGGTGAATAGTTACTTGACCTTTTGGAATAGTAATGTTACCCTTATGAATATTAAGATAAAAAAATGAATAGTAATCACACCTATGAATTTATAAATAAAATTTATGAATCTTATAAATGAAGGTATGATATAATTATATCATAGTATAATAAAGTTAATATTTTAAAAATTATTAATTAATTTTTGGTTTTTTTGAAATTCATAAATATTTAATTACAAATTTAAAATAAAATAAAATGATATAAAAGAAAATTTATTTTCATCAAATTTATTCATATGTTAATATTTTTTTCACTTATAATTTTAGGATAATTTTATGAGACCTTAGTTATTTGTTAAAAGTGTTATAAAATCAGTTTAAATTTCACAATATGTCTTTTTTGAGTAAAAGATGATTTTATTTAGAAATTAAATATATCCTATTTAGAAAATTATTTTCATAAAATTTAGTTTTTTTTGAATTTTAATCATTAAAATTTGGATATGAAGAATTTTTGGAATTTTTTCAAAAATAATTTAATTTTTGGTGAATATTAAAATACGATAATTTACGATAAATGTTAAGAACATGAATTATTCAGTCATATGTGATTTATGGCTGATATAGTCCCATAATATCAAACAATACCTCATTTTTTTAAAAAAATTTGAGTACTATTATCAAAATTTTCATAGTCTTGATCCAAAAAAATAAACTAATGATTAAAATATTCAAAAAACACTCTCTCATCCACTATAAATACTAACATTTACCACTATTTCTTCTCACGCCTTCCAAGCATTGGGACTTGTTCAAATTCATAAAAAACTATTACCAAGACTCTCCCCCATGTCCAAGAACTCTTTTTCATTACAAAATACCTATCCAAGGTTTATTAAGAAGGTTCTCAAAGAGGATAATTCACGAGGTAAAACCTCTTTATCTTTTTAATCTCCTTTCAACTTCCTTTTTAATTTATTATCCTCACTTCACCTCCTCTGTCCAAAAGAGCATGATAACTCAAGTATCAAATATATAATATAATTATATCATTTTAATGATATACCCTTCATTAAACTCCTTTCTCTCTCTCTCTTTTATTTTAAAAATGAAATCATTGTTTTTGAGGTGTCGATTTACAACCATCATAGATGAAGAATTTTTATTTTTCAATTTTTTCTTAAAGGATAGTCATTAAAACTTCTTTAATGGTTAAAACATAATATAAAATATGTATTATAAACCATTTTTATGTTCTATATGTTACATATTTACATAATACTAAATGATAAACCAAGACGATTTCATTGTGATATAAAATTGCCTAAATAAATCTAAACGAATATCATTTACATGTTATCTATTGATTCATCATCATATCTGGTAAAAATAATATATAAGAAAAAATTATAATTTTTTATGTTCATTAATAAAATATAATATGACTTCTAGATAATTATATCCATTTTACATAAATTTCATTACTTATAAACAAGCGAACTGATCATGAAAACCTAGAAAATGAATGCTCCCAAACAATGAAATTAAACTCCATAACTCATCAATAAGTCCATAAATGAACTTAATAAAACTATAATGAATCAAATTCATAGAGAAAAGGTTCACTAATCAAAAAATTTATAGATTTAATTTGATTATCCATGACATTAAGTTCAAGTCCAGAACACAATTAGACATATGGTAAGGGGATTCTCATCTCACTATTATTTCTATGATATTTCCATTATTTCAACATATTCCTTATATGTGGTGTATATATACTAAAATTTGATATATAAAATTCTAAATATCTTTATATTTATAGTATTAAATTATATATTGGATGATTATTAATTTTTTACATTTTATTTGATTATTTACAAAGTGGTAATATATTCTACCCAAACCTTCATTTTTTCTTCAGGTTATTATTTAACTATATTTACCCCAATCTAATGTTAATTTATTTTTGTGTAATTATTATTTATTTTATTCCAAAATCTTATATCCATATCATTTCATCTTTCTTTTATGGGATGTATATGTTTTAATATGGTCCCCTTCTTAATTCTTCCCTATAAGGAAACCTGATAAAATTGAACATTCTATATTATTTCCCATTTTATAGTGCCCTATATAATCTATTTAAGCCACAATTATCGTTATAAATTCACACATTTTATCATGAAAAAAAATATCATGGTCCATTTTTTGTTTTATAAAATCAAACAACGCCTTTCCACTTTAAAATGTATTTAATACTTCCCTTAAACCGCACAAAAATGTTTTATTTCTAATGTTTCATAAAAACTATTTTAATATGATTTCACCTCATTGGGACATCATTTATGCATAAAATATATTTACAATTCCCTTACCTTATCTTTTTTGGGATATACAAGTTTACAATCTGATTTGATGACGATTACAAATAAATTTCCAATAGAACTCTTCTTTGCAGGGTAAAAAGGGGTTTTTCTTGTCTCACTATTACTTCTCTAAGATATATGACTTCTTCACCACTTATTTCTGTTTTGTGGTTTATATAATTCCCCTTGACATATCATATCAAGACTCTCCTTATTATAATGATATTCTAAGGGGTTATGATTTAAATTTTTCATGTGGTATGGGACACTTTGATTTGTTTAAAGATTATTTCATCAAGAATATTTTTATTATCACCTTTATATGTATCTTCATCTATGTCAATATCCTTTTTTGAATCTTTTACTTTATTAATATTTCTATCTTACTATACCTTCTATCATGTGTTGTCTAAGACTATATGATTAGTTTGACTGTGAATGTGTTAGTTGATACCATTCATGGTTTATGGTTAAAATATTCACATTTCATATGATATTTTTTCAATATGAATTTTTATGTTGTTTATGTTTCACCCTTTTCATGTAAGAAAGTTATTGGATTTACTAAGTAATGTGTGGGGCCTGTTATAGCCTATCGATGCATCAGTATGTTTCATGAGACAAACTAGACTTGGTTTTGACCCGCTATGTATGGTGTCTTGGTTGAAGCCTTGAATGTATATTTATGATGTCTAGTATTATGCATTCTTTCATTATGAAAATAGAAGCTGATAGTTCAAGCGATTATTCAACTAGTAGAATATCTATGCTAATGTTTTATTATGAAATTATTTAATCATATTTTATCCATGTCATATAATGCTCATGTTTATGTATTAATGGCATGTGTGCTTTTAGTTATTCACCACGCCTTATTATTTATGATTCTATTTTATCTCTTACCATTACTAATCTCACCTTTTATTATGTTTCCTTTCTCTATGTTATGAAAAAAAATTCTTAATAAGCTTTCAAGGATTCAATTTATTTCATTTTATTATGTATCATATTATCATTTATTTTACAAATTTATTATGGGTATCAATAATGTAATCTAGTTTTTAAAGACTACAAAACAGATTGGTAAATTAGGATTCGATTCCCTTTAATTGTACCAGTGTAATAAAACAATGAACCGACTCCAGGGTTCTGGGTACAAGGGGTTATATTTGGATTGTTTTAATACTTTTGGAAAATGATTCTTAAGTCATTTGTGAGATATAGGAATCAACCACACCTCAATCCAATGCTTGATCTGATCTGTATGACTCTATGTGCATCATTTTATAGTAAATTGACATTAATTTTATCAAAAGGAATAAGTAACGTAATCAAACTGAGAAAACACATTTTGGTTGTTTTGATATTTAGGGAAGTGTTCTATGAGTCATTTGTGACGTGTATTAATCAACCGCACATAAATACAAGTCACATTATGACCGGTATGACTCAAAGTGACCATTATCAGTTTAAATTCACATTTTTGTTTTAAAACATGTGTCACTCACTAAAAACAATGAAAATGCGCACTAATTGTCCTAATAATTTAGGAAAACAATTCATATGTCATTTTTGACATGTAGGAATTTGTCTCACATCAAACTGACACACGATATGTCCCGTATGACTCAAAGTACATATTTCTAGTTTGAAATGACATTTTTGTAGAAAACACAAGTGACATATTGAAATCCTAGAAAACACATTCATATTTTTTTGACAGTTTTGGAAAAAGATCTTTATATAATTTGTGGCACGTAGGAATCATCCACAACTCAATCCCAATTAAGGGATGATCGGTATAACTCCAAATATATCAGTTTAAAATTGACATTAATTTTACTATAATGAAAACTTGACATACTAAAAACTAAGAAAATGCTTTCGATTTTTTTCTATACATCAAGACAAGGATCCATGCCTCATTTATGACATGTTTGAATCAACTGCACCTCAATACAATGCTTGGTGTGGCCATTATAACATCAAGTGTATATTTTTATTTAAAGTTGACAACTTTAATGTATTTGTTTATACTAATGTTTAGTTTACTTGCTTATAATATTCATTAAATTTGTTTTCTTATGTAGGTGGATTATTTTCGTCTAGTTGGGGAGATTTGTTCGGCAACAGATACCACGGGTAGACCATTTTGTGTGGGACCACAAGGTTCCAAAGGCAATGAAACATTACAGTAATTATGGTAATGACTTTAATTACCATAAAACCATATCTAAAACATGAATTTTTATTATTCCTTAAATAGAATATTGATCATTAGATATATTACCTAAATCCAAAAATGATTTACACTCAATCAATTATAGTATAAAAAACTTTGTCAATAAATTATTACACAATTACATGGTAGTTAACACATATCTAATTTTTGTTATCCAAATAAATCACCTATTTATCCAAAAATCATTATCTTAGCATTAGGAACAAATTAACAGTTATATTTCCTTCAGTCATGCATTTTCCAAAAATTATTACATTCTAATGAAAAACTATACTTGGTACCATTCGGCTTATGATGTTAAATAATTAATGAAAAAGTACTAGAGTACAATCCTCATATATTCCATAATTTTTATAACTACTGCATCATTGTAAATATATTAAAATGACATAATTATTGAATCCAAACATAAGAACATTAATCATTCCACTTCATCTATGGTAGTAGAATTATCCTGACCAAGATCCATTAGCCTCTTTTGGGATATATATTCCTTTGACTCATGATATATTGATTTGTTTAGTGTCCCATATCCTTGTAGTGGAATCATTTCACAATAGAATTTTCATTCATTCCCTTGAAATCAATATCCTATTGGAATTTTTATCGACACTTATAAAAAACTCAAATCCCCCTCATGCAAGTATCAGGTTGTTTCATTCGAAAATAATAACATGTGGGAAATAATACATTCTTTTTTTTATGATTATAAATCTTTTGAATTTTAATCAAAAAAATTTATTGATTTACTTATAACCCATTAGACATGAATAATTCTTTAACAATATTGTTATAACATGATATTATGTCCTCATATGATGAGAATTCTTGGGATATTGCTTCCCTTCGAAATATTGTTATAATTCCATAAAATATATGATCATTCTTAATATTTGGATCATGTACATTGGTGAGGTTCTTGTTCCAAAATCTAGGTGTTATTTTTAAATAAATAAATACACTAAATTTGTTTATATAATAATAAAAAATATTTTATAACAAAAAACAAGTTAAATACTTAACATAAATTTAAAATTTTACTCATAGATAATCTAATAATCATAAATACAGTTTCCTTTGGGTAATTTTTACTTCAAAATCCTTCCTAATATTTTTTAATTAATATTTTAATTATCCTAAGCATATCCCTTGTCTATTTCAAACCTGGTGCATAGTAAGGCCCGTTTTCATGTACCAGGTTATGCTCGAGTCAATCCTGACATACCTTATCAGATTTGTCACCCTAAGTATATTTGTGCTAGAACTACATCCACATGTAGTATCCAGAAAGGGATGTATTTCTTGGAATACCCACATAATATCTACCATACCATAATTCATTGATGTTCTTATATTCATATCCATAATGTCTATCTTAGGTTTATGTTCCCTAATCTATGTTTTTTAAATCTAGTTTACAAGGTTTCTTCTAATCTTTATCTATTAAAAACAATAACACCACGACCCCAGAAGCACATATCCAGTGATATATATTATTATATTAGTATAGATCCAAGATTCAAATCCCAAGGGACCAAATAATTTAATAGTTTTGGAAAAAAACATTCCATACCAGATACCCATATTATATTGAGGAAAGAAATAAACCAAATAAAAAATAAAATCTCAATATCCTTTAAACTCATTCAAAGGATTCTTCTTCATAACATAGGGAAAGAAAATATTACAAGGGTGAGATAAAATTCCTAGTAAGGGTAAATACTATATAAGAAATGTTGAACTAATAAGAATAATAGCATGATAAATAACTGATAACACATTCCACTGAATAAATGGATAAGGAATAACCAATAAGTAAAGATAAATAACAAAAAAACATGAAATTTAATCAATAAAATGATAATGAAAATGAATCCATAGATTTTATCATGTGAAAACCACATGGATAATAACAATGATTATTGAAATATCAAATAAGAAAATACTTAATTAATGGACATCATGTCTGAGGAACATGAAATCCTATACCATCTAACCATTCAAAATAGGTTTCAAAACTATTGGTAGAAATCCATTTAATTTTGACAACTTATTGGTCTCATGATAACCAATCGATGCATCGAGGTGCAATAAAACATCTGGCCCCACACATAACTTCATATCTAAATCATTCCTCATACCAAATAATGGATTCATTTAATAAACAATATTCTTTATCAAATATATGTTCTGAATAATGAATAAGGATTTATCAATATTTACCCAATATAGGGTAATTTTAAACAAGGGTTGTTGATGTTGATAAATGGAAATGACATTAAAATATCATTAAACTATTCTTGAGGAATATAATATTTAAACACTCAAAAGTGTCCCATAACACTTTGAAACATTTGAATAATAATTACGATGAAGAAATAACAATAATTTAAACATATAATATCATGAGAAAAAGGATATTGATGATATAACATGTTGAAAGGAATTATATAAAATATATGAAATTGAATTGGTATATAACAAAAAATATGTTTCAATAGAATGTAAATTGAGAATAAATCCATTAACGTGAGTCCTAATTGTCACATATGTCATTATATCCCTGAATAATAAACTTATACTAATTATTTATTCGATTCATAAAATTCTTGTTTATTATTAATTTTAATTCACTTATTACAAGGTTTTATACAACTGCTTAAATAATTATGTTTATGTCGGTTGTTTTTGACCAAATTTGGTTCATGTGTTTAGAACGACTTTTATAAGTCCTCTATGGTCGAAGGGGTCATTATATAAACATATAAATAATAATAATATCGTGAAATAAATATTAAATTTATAGATAAATTATACTTTTTAAACTATTTATGAGATTTGGATATGAAAAATTAAACAACGTTACAATCATGGAGACCGTAGGTCGTACATACGCATGAGTTCTCAATGATCATAATGGAAATAATTTAAGTAACATTATATAATTTAATAATGATAATTATATCATAACTATAATATAATTTGATCATATATATTTATATATAAAATTCATGTGATGTAAAATGAATCACATCATGTGAATGATGTGGTAGTGCACACATCCACAACTGGCGTTATCATTTTATTAGTGTGTGAAATCAAAAATGAATAAGATGATATATTATATTTAAATAAATATAATTTATGTCATTAATTTTATATATTTTTTATTAATTTCACATATTTTTAATTAAAACCATCATTTATACATTTCATGTATAATATGAATGAATCACATTTCTTTGAGGATGCTGTAGTCCACACTTCCAAAAATGATGTTATCATATTCCCCAAAAAATAGAAAGCATAAAGGTATGCTCTATATGAAAAATACAGAAGCATAAAGAAATTATAAATATAATTTATATCAGAAATAAATATATTTTCCAACATAATTCCCAACCATGAAATATGTAAAATGAAAAAAGGACTACATCGTTTTATGTGATGACAGTTCACCGGATACACAAATGGTATACATTTTTCCCATTTTATGGAAATGTGTGTAATAGTAGGAATGAATATTAATATAAGAACATATCAGTATATTTTGGATACTGAATATATTATTACATCACAGAATAATAATATTTTAGGCAATGGATATTAAAAATAAAACGAAAGAGATTAAGGAAGGATGTTACGTCTTTTTTGGGAAACTCTTTTTGGTTTGCAGTAAATGTCTTCCATGAAAGGATTTGTTACCAAATGGAGGCATAAATGATAAGTGTATGTTTGTTTTTATCTTATTTGAGCAGATTTTGGGCGAGGAAAAGGTCTTGATAGTTGTAAATAAATAGCAGGGGTGAGCGCCTTTTTATAGTGTTGGAGTAGTGGTATTATTGTAAATTTTTAATAAGGGAATTCCATCCAAGTTTTCTTGATGAAAATTTTATCCTATAATAGTAAAAAAAATTACATAATGGATTATTGGGTCGAAATATATATATAAATTATCTTTTCTACAGGTTTATAGGTCATTTAGGACATTAAGTTTAAGGTTTAGTCCCTTATTAAGCTAATATCCCTCTTAATCATTGTAATTAATTTTAATCAATTTTAATAATGTTATTAGTAAATAATAATATTTCCTTATTGGAAATTATAAAATAATATTATCCAAAATATAGAATTAATTGTTTCTAAATTATAATAATAGAAGTTGCAGAAATTAATGTAAATTTAATCATGTAGACAGGGTAACAAAGAGGGGTTTTTTAATAAAAATGTTCATAAGATTGGTAAATTTTTATATCTGATTTCAAAATTAAATTTATTAAAATTATCTAAATTGGATTAATTTATTTATAATTGATTTAATTAACCTTTTAAATTAATCTAAAACATAATTTATCCTTATAAATAAATTAGACGAAAAAATAGTTTTGAATTAAAATCAGTATTAATAAATATTCATTTAAAATAAAACTTCTCATAAAAATAAAAAAATTAAACCTAACATATTTTTTGTTAATTTTTAAAATATAAAGATAATATTTACATACTAAAACAAAAAAAATTCAAAATAAAGAATTTAAAATAGATACACCATTAAAAGGCTATAAAACTACCATTATAAAAAATAGGTTTTATGCATAAAATCAGGTTTATTTTTTCTTATGCCTATAAAATATATTGGATTATTATCAAAACTATTTTATTGCATATACAATATTAAAATTTCATTAAAATTATATACTTATAGTAATTTATTTAATTTTTTAAGGTAAAATACCTTTTTGAGATTATAAATAAATAAATATATATATTCTATTCAATTGGTTTATATTTTCATTTCTAATTAATTGTAATCAAATGAATTCATTTTATATTTTTCTAAACTTTATATTTTCATTAGCTAGTTAATAATCTTCCACCCTTCTAATTTTACTTCTATGTTATATCTTGTTTTAATTAATTATAATATTTTTAATAATGTATTATTGTTCGGTAAAACTAGGTCTTGTGTATTACACAAGACATTGAGGAAATTAAGTATTGTATATAATGAATGATAAGCTTAGTGTTTATTGTAAATAAAGATATTTTTTTTTCATGTAATATAACCCTAACTTGGTTTTTTTGTATAAATCAATCTTGGACCAAAAATTAAATTTATTCTAAAATGAAATTATTGTAATTTCATGGTATTTCATTAATTTAGTTAAACATATGAATCATCCAAATATTATATTCGGAACAAATATTATACCAGAAATTACAAATTACTAATTGGGTCATAGAATTATAAAAATTTCATAGTGGAGTAAATAATGGAATAAAAAATCATAAAATGACAAATATGGTGTGGGGATGAGAAAAAATAAAATGAATTTTGGGTCGACATCAGGACACAATCACCAAAGCTAATGTTGAAGGTTGATTTGGGTATAACTTGGAATAAAAATACCCGAAGAACCCAAGTGAAGATTAGTTCTAAAATATACACATAAAAAGTATCCTCAATTAATAAGGTATTATTTTGAAAATAATTGGCATTCTTAAAATGTTTTTTCTATTAAGAAAAACTAATGAAGGGCACAAGAGACACAACAGTACCTAAGCAACGACAAATAGTTTTATGGAAACTATTTCTTGTTTATAGTATTTAGACATATGGATAGGTATTTATATAAAAATCATATAAATATTCCTTTGAATACCCAAAGTGGTTAGATGTAATATCTCAAGGAATCATTGAATGAGATATAAATGAAAACTCAATTTATATCTTTTTAACATATGGTTGGTCCATCTTATACTAAAGAAGGTAATGTATTTGAATTAACACCAAGAGTGAATTCAAGGGCATGGATCAAAAATAAATTTTTATAAGGAAACATTTTCAAATATTGATTTCAAAGTATCAATTATTTCTTTTCTGTGAATCCTTGATAGTAGATCCACTTCTCACATGATAGTAAATAAAGATATTTTAATAGGCGTCAAGTGTGAAAATTATGGTGTCATATTATTTGTAAATTATAACGGCCTTAAGAATATTATCTATGAGAAATAAAAATTATGGGGGGTGGAGATTGATACATGCATATGTGTTTTTAGGTTCTCAATCATAACCTATAATGTATCCATCAAATATGTGACTCGGGGCATGAAATAAACTATATCTATAAAAAATGTATCTTCAAGGGAAAATATGGTTTAGGTTTTATGAAAGGGAATCACATAATGTTGAATATCTACCTTTATAATGGAGAATAATACTCGTGCTTTCTATCAAGGGAAGGAAAAAAATATTGTATAATAAGTGGCTTGGGAATCTAAGACAATAATACATTGAAGGTATGGTTAATTATCATATATCTCAAGATCTCCCTGAGCTACCATATGATCAAACACACATGTACTATATTTTATTAAAAAAGGATATTACTTGAAAGCTATTTACGGAAAAGGAACAGAAGACAAAAATAGTGGTTGAATTGGTGTATATTGATGTTTTTGACCCCTATCTCCAAATAAATTTATGGGAAGATATATTATATTTTTTTTATTGATTATTATAACTGGAAGGAATATAAAATGGTTATCACTCATAGTTACAAGGTGTTCAGTTTTATTTATAGGTGTCATTGAGAGCCTAAAAAGATGCTTCAATTGAATATTTTGAAATTCAAGACTGATAATAATAGGGTGATTAAAAATATCTTGATGGAGGATTATATTGAGAAGTATGG
Organism: Viscum album; assembly: GCA_963277665.1. Lineage (NCBI taxonomy): Eukaryota > Viridiplantae > Streptophyta > Magnoliopsida > Santalales > Viscaceae > Viscum > Viscum album. The sequence goes on along the minus strand of OY728141.1, from coordinate 1,015,887,150 downwards.
GATAAGAAACCAAGTCTTTTTAATGAAAAATCCTTAGCAAAATGGTGTGGCTGAGATAATAAACTATATTATATATAATATGACCAATACAATACTTATCAAGAAATACCTACTACAAAGGGTTATGAATGTAAAAGTACTTACAAAATTATACATTTATAGTACATATTTGTTGTGTCTATAAGAAGAAAATAATCCATATGAAGTATGGTATGTAAATAAGATGAAACTAATCTACATTAGAGTCTTTAGAAGCAAGTTTTTTATTGTTAATTAAGAGAAACATAGAAATTTTGAGTGTTGTGGGATGAAATAATTTTCCTTGGATACTCCAGAAAGAGAAAAGAATATAATTTTGTCAATTAGTGGCTAATAATGTTTGTCGAAGTAAATTATGTTACTCTAGTATAAAATTAGTACACTATTTAATAAAAAGATGAGTATATTCAAGAGGATAGTGATGAATATTTGAGTGGATCATTGGGGGGGATAATATCCTTGAACATATTCAGAAGAATACATTGATGATAATTATGACCAATCTAGACATTCATTTATAAGAAATTCATATGTTGGAGATGAAATTGATTAGTATTTTGTAATCAGTTATAAGAAAACACTAGTATATAAAAGGATAATGAAGTCTCTAAAACAAACATATTACTTGTCTCAGATAGAGTTTAAGTGTTTTAATAACAATGCTTGGGGATAATAATTGTGTTCATTTTATGAATAAATAACGTGAAAAAATTAAAAAAAAATTATAATTGGGATTATATTTCAAGGTAGGTAGACAATAATTTTATCAATGAAAAATGGGTTTTCTATAAAAAACTAAATGAATACATTGAAGTGATTAAAACTAAATAATGAATGGGGTTAAAGGGATAAAACAAGATTGGGGGGATCTGTGTAGAATAATAATTTTTACATATGGAATTGATATAGAAAATTTAATTACTCTTATCTATATAAGTGAAATGAAAATTCAAGGTTTTATATATATATATATATGAAGTCATCATTTTTTAAATGCAGTTTTTAACAATGATGTATAAATTGAATATATGGATGGTTTTTTATCCATAAAAATAAAAAAAGTATACAGATTGGAGAAGAATCATTATGGGATCATATAGGCACAGATCTTGTGGTATTCAAGACGAAATCAATTCTTGAATAAGCTCAGTTTCTATTATAGTGGAGTAGGTTATAATATGTTTTTATAAAATGTTAATGATCAGTGGATAATAGTGAAAATATATTTGAATGAAATAATATTTCGGTGACCAAATTAATAATAGTGATTTTTTATAGAATTATTGAATTAAAATTCTGAAATGTCATTAATTGAAATAATGATAGTTTTATTTGGCCTATGAGTATCACAAGGATAGAATAATACAATAATATCATAGTTTAAATATTCTAATGAATTTATATGAATATTCTTAAAAGTGATTTCCAATGTGTTAGCAACACTTATTTCTACCAAGATGATGTTTTCAATAGATAATTATGTAAAATTATTAAGTGTAGAATATAGGCAAATCAATGGGATCCTATTATATTTAATAGTAAAATAATATGATATTGTTTTTTCCACATGTCAGGTTTCATGTTATGTTGAAGAGTCCTTAATCAAATATTTTTTAAGGCATTGGTGTATCTCATATTCCATTCAATCACTAATACTTAAATAATTTGGATATGGAACCCCCACTCCATGAGGAATGTTATAAAATTCCATGTATGCTAATAATTATTCTAAACTCTATTGTTGACCTCAAATTTTTTACCTTTTTATTTATTAAAAAATAGTAAGAAATATTATTCATAAAAGGGGGAGATTTTTGAGACCTACTACAAGATATAGTAAATATGTTAAAGTGTTATATATTTTCTATATAACACTATGGGGAGGATGATTGGGGAGAAATAAATATATTGATGTTGAAGCTATTATTTCAATGAATAAATATCATGAAATTAGTGGATTTTGAGATTATGATGAAATTATTTATCATGTTTTTTATAGGATGAAATCATTAGAATTAACTCAATATTTGGTATTGAGAAATATTAAATAAGTTGTATTTTTAATGAAGTGATTCTTCGATGAAACTTTCATCAAAGTCACATATCTTTTACCAATATAGAATCATGTGGACATAGAGTATGTTTTGGGAATGTATTTGATTTCATTATAAATTTTGCTATATTAGGCTCTAAAAAGTCAAATGGTGATTCGAACAATAGCTGTTCTAGTGTGTTTTAGTAGGAGGATTGAAGTGGTATCAAATTTTGAGGACTTACTAACGAACCAAAAGTGATATATTTCCTATAAATAATCTTCTTGATATTGTTTTATTGTTTTTGGGTTGTTTTGTTTGTTAAAATATATATTTAAAAAAAATTTACTATATTTTTTTCAGATAATATGGAAAAATTTATAGGATTTTTTAGATGATAAAATGATTATGAATAAAGGTTTTATAAGCTATGGAAGTTGTTTGAAACGATTGGCACAAAAATAGAGTAATTTATTTTTTTCAAAAGTCAAATAAAAAATGAACAAGGGAAAAGTTTTGAAAAAATAATGGTGTGAATATGAATCATTCAAAATAAGAAATATAAATGATTTTTGTGATATATTATTAAATTATTAGAATATGAAGTTTCGCAAACATGGTTCAGGAAGATGGGGATTTACGTAAAGATGGTGTGCTATGCGTAAAAAGTGTAAATGGAGGATCCATGTTTACGGGGTGTGATAAAGATATGAAAATAATGCATATATCAATGAAGGATTTTCGATAACTGTAAATAGGCTTTTACCCCTCGCATTTATTGTGAGAAACTATTATTGTAGATATTAAGGATCAATTTTCATATGATAATTAAAAATAATGAATGTCTTGTATGATAGCATTTACACAAACATCAACTCCACAATGAAATGAGATTATGTCTCAATGAACAAGTTCCATTGAATATGTATAATTTTATAAGATAGAATATTTGTGACAAATAATTATATTTATATGAATGTTTTGAAGTTTCATGAATGTTTTTAAAAGGTTGTGAAAATTTTTTAGTTTCATAATCCTCCATGGATTTTCCCAATATATCTATGTTAAATAAGGATTCATTATTTGGATGAAAGAATTTCTTCATGACTAACTAATTTTTGTGCAATTAAAAGTGAGTCAAATCATAAAATGACACATATTTATGTAATAGTTTGTAAAATTTAGTATATAGAGAAATTATTTTTTAATAAGTGAGTGGATATAAACTAGCGGATAGTGAGTCGGCTCCAAACATTATAACAATAAAACACATTAGGGATTCTGTTATATTGTAAAATATCATTTTTATGCTACATGGATTAACCTTGTTATGGGTAACCAAGTAAAATTATTTTTTCATATTAATGATTTCATTTTTTATAATTTTTTTTGGGAAAAATATATAAAATAGTTTTTTAACAGAATAAAATTTTAAAACAGGTGACTGTTTTAATATTTCATACCATAATTCATCCACTCCCAAACCTCCAAGGTTATTTAATCTAGTCGATCAAATATTATAAATTTATATGTTGTATAGTATGTTATATGGGTCCACATTGATGGTATTTGGATATGTGATAGTGGGGGAAAATCACATCAACCATTAAATAAACAAACATGTCAAATAGATAGGTCAAATGACTTTGATTAGTTTTTTAAATAAAATGTGTTACCTATTAATATTATTAATTATATACTATTATAACATAATCAAAATAAATTTCTTAACTAGTTATGTAGATAATGGGTTCATCACCTACTAATCGTAGAAATCTCAATGAACAACATAGAATTAATATTAAAATTAAGAAAATGATACAAAGTAACAAATATTTTAGAAGTGATAAATAACCAGATGGTGAGTCACATGATATTGTAGATAATAATTACAGAGGTTATAAAGCTATAATATCAATTTGTTAATTTTTTTTAAGATTGAATGAAAAAAATCAAACACATTAGTGGAACATTATAATATACATTCTATATTTTACTAAAAATCGCATAGTGAAAAAATGATTCACAATTCATTATCCAATATAGATTACATTTATATTCAAATATTTTAGGTTGATGTTTATATAAATGGTCACTAATTTTTTTTAGAGAATTATAAACCCTTGTAACAAAACATCATCTTAAATATATTTAAAAGAATGTAAAACGTCACCCACAATCTTTATACATTCACATCATAAAGCATGGAACACGATATGCTTTCATTGACTATCATGATGAGGAATCATTTATGGTGATTTTTATATTAATTATTTTATATGAAACTTTATCTTTTAATAAATTTTAGTCACAATTTTTAATTTATGAAATAATAAAGGAATGGTGAAAATGAAGAATATGCATCGAAACTATTGTGCACCAATAGTAAGGAACATATAGATATTCTTCAATTGAAAAAATAAAATAAAATTTACATTGATAGTAACGTATTTTTGTGGTATGTAAGAAAAATGTAATTATGTTTCTATTTATATATTTATAATTCTAAATTGGAATGTCAAACCACATAAATCCTGTAATATTGTGAGATTTTAAAAGAACACAATGTTTGATACCGTATACAATACGCAACACAGAGCTTAAATGAACCATGAAATATTTTATTTTAAATTTTATAATAATAACTTGTGAGTTAAATTTCTAGGAATTAATAGTATTAAACTCATTATGATGCATATTCAAAGTTCATACTCAATAATAGCGTACTGAATAATTTTTAGGAAATAAGCACTTAAATTTTTCAGTAATGTCATTTACTGTATCAAAAATATGTTTTCTTTAACAGTTATTATTTTTTATTTTCATTTTATAATTAATTTTGATAAATTTTAAACAAATTATTTCAGAAAAATTATATTATTTTATATTTCATTATATCAAAATTATCATAATGTGAAATTTTTTAATTTTTATGAACAAATTTATTTTAGTGAATAGTGAAAAACACAATTTTTTGTAAAATAGTAATTTATTTACATTAAAAATAAAAATTATGATTTATATTTATCTTAAATTAATATAATACTAATTTTTAAATAAATATAATAATTAATTTCATAGTAATAATCTTTATGGTAGATTTTTGGCAAAAAGTAATTTTTTGGCATAAAAATGAATTTTTCAAAAAATTATTTTCATTGTGTATTATGATTTTATATTAAAAGTAATTTCTCAAAACTATTAGAATATAAATTTATTAAATTGAATAAAAATTTAGATTCATCAATTACTTTTTTTTTAATTCTATTTTCTCCACATTTATCAAAAGAATTTAAAATTTTGGTGAATCATGATAATATATTTTTTATGAAATACTATATCTTTTATGATATCAGAAATGCATAAATATGATTTAAAAATAAATTAAAATAATTTTATGAATAATTTATTATAATTTAATATAAATACAATATTAAAATAATTCAAAACATATAAATTATAATTTATTTAAAAATAAATGAGAAAACAATTTTCAGTGTTGATGCAGTGCTTAAGCAACAATGAAAAAGTCAAATATTGTTTCTTGATGTTAAAAATAGAGATTCAAAAAGCCTTTTCATGAATTTTTAAGAAATATTATTTATAAATGATGATTTTTATTGATAACTTCTGGTTTTGGATTTATTTATCGTCAATATGATGTAAATTTTTATGCAATAATTGACCAAGACTAGAATAATAAAATTAACATATTAAATAATTTGTTCATGAAATATATTTGGGTAAGTATACATATATAATTAATATTAAGGTTTATATTAAAAATAATTAAATTTTTTATGTTTGAATTTATTTTTAATTTTTATAAATGAAATATTTACCTTAAATTCTTAAGAAACACGACCATAATACTTTACCAATCAGTAAAAAAATCATGAAAATTATTTTAAGAACTATAAAAGATTTTTGGGGGTCAGTTATAGTTTACCGTGAATTTAAATATAAATATAAAATTTTAGAGATGTGTGAAGGAGTTATATTCATATTGATTTTTTCTCATCTTGTTTTCAACGTCAAATTAAAATAATAGTATCACAAAAGATATTTATGATATTTTATGATAAATAATATTTTATTAAATTATTTTGAAATCACAAAAATATTTCAGGAGGAAAATTTAGAAAATAAAAAGTATAAATTTCACCACATAGACAATTATGATCCATATATAACATTATAAGTAAAATTATGACCCTTTAAAGTTGAAAAATTCATTACCATGGTTGAGATTAAAATTGGATTACAATGCGGATAATTGAAAGGATAAGGTTTAAAATGATACAAAACATATCAAAATCTGATTATTATTATTATTTTAATTTCATATACTCTATATATTATAATAATTCTAATTTTAAAACCATTTTAAATAATTTATACTCATATTATATTATTACATTACATGTATTTCTGAAAATGACATTAATGAAATTTTGTAATAAATAATGTTTTTTTAAATTATATAAAATTCATAAATATAATATATTCAGGGTACTGAATGGAATTTAATTTCAAATATCTATCATGGTCAAATTATGTGTCACTTTTACATTCATAGTAAACTTCATGACCCATAAAGAGTAAAAACATTGATATCATGGTAATGGTCAAAAGGATTAATTAGAGTTATATAAAAATGATATTGTAAAAGCATCATATGAACATATATAAATTTTATTGGATGATATTATTTAGACTTTTATTCATACTATATAATTATTATATCAATTTGGAGTCAATTTTAAATAAAAAGAAATTTATATTAATTTAATAATTTAAGAAATTCATAGAGTGCCCATCCCTACACTTATAAAATGGTACCTTCTCTCATCTCTTCCTCACACATTTTTAGAACTCTATAGCAGAAAATCCATTCGGAAATACTTAAATAACATCCCTCCCATGTATTATATGACTTATTATTTGAATAATACCAAACATAGAGAGATTAAAATCTAGAAGAAAAGAGGTTGTCCAAAGTAGAGGAATAGGATTGAATAGAATGTTTTAGTTATATTCCTTATTATACCTCCCCAAAATTTTCTAAAAACATACTAAAATAAAATAACATATACATTTCATATAATAATATTTTTTATCTTTATTCCATAACATGAATATATATCCTTCTTTAATCAAATAGGAAACAAAACCACCATTCATGTGTACATCAGACTACCGCCTCATGAACAGATGTAATTTGTTTTCTATCACTACCTCTTATGAATGGTTATAATAACAGAATTAAATTATATATATGATATTCATAAAATAATAAATATTATTTAAATATAAACTTATACTTAATTTATTTCATTCATGTTCTCTAAAAAATGAAATGTTACTCATTTGTACGTATGACATACCTCATCCATGATGGTATCATAATTCTTTTTTCGTAAACATATCTCATGGTTGGTTTTAAAGATATAATTAATATATATAATTTTTAATAATTTACTGATTTTTATTCTACAGATGATGGAATAATGACCTCATTGACTGTATTTAACTTACAAATGACATTTTCTACATATGTGTTGAATATCATCAAAACATCAAACATGAAATTAATTGATTAAGTAATTGCATATAAAGATAAAAAATAAAAAATAAAATTAACAATGAACCATAAAAATATAACAAAAAATGTAAATAATGAACATAACTTTATTATTCATGATGATAAGTTACATATTTGACTAGTAAGAATCGTGCTAAGGGACACTTTAATTTAAAAAAAACATTTTAAATGATTCAATTCATATTTTCTAAAATGTTTTTCTTCCATGTACAATGTTTTAAAATTATTTTAATGATTTATTTATATGGACAAGAATGATTTATAATGGGAAATATTGACTTATAATTTTTTTTAAATGTATATTTCTAAAAAAAATTAAACTCATTACCAAATATATCAAGAATGTTGTATTTTAATATGTATGTTATCCAGATATATTCCTACAGTCAAACCATTATTTTATATTTTGATTAGTTTATAATAATTCATATTTTCTTCAAATAAAATCCATACTTTAGATTTTTTGAATTTTTTGATTTGAGAATATGTTTTAAAAAAGATATTTTTATGATTTTTATGATGTAAATGCAAGATGTTATGTATTTTATGCATGTTATGGTTTTTAATCCCTATTTATGATATTGGGGGATCTCGATATAGCTCATTATGATGGGTGATCTAAATATACATCATTATGACTAGGGATCCCCATATACATCATGATGACATGTGAGGCTGATATAGATCTCTAATGTATTGGGAAATGACTATATTCTCTAGATAATTATGTTAGAGGTTGACTATATCAGTATTATATGTATAAAAGTGATTGTAAGAGTGATATGCATGTGATTTCCCAATATTCCATCATTATTTTTCTAATAATTATAATTATTTTCCATTATGATAATTTTACTACAAAAGGTATGATAAGGATGTATTGTTTTAATGGAATTATTATTCCCTTTTTGGGTAAAACGTCTTTTTTTTAATTATTTTCATGGGTTCTCATGTTTTCAAAGAGACAATCATTATTATGTTTTTTACAATGTTTTTTATTAAAACAATTTCCCAGTAATACTGATTTAATTTGTAGTTTAAATAAAAATATAATCTCTATGTTTATTTTGTTCAACACAAACTATTTTTACTATCTCATGGTTTAAAAATGGGCTACGAGGTATCTTTATTGTTTTTACATCCCTTACAGAACTATTTTTGCTTATCTTTCATTCTCAAATGTTTTTCATGGATTTTAATTATGATTAAGAATAATGAAAAAGTCATGTTAAAACTTATGAAGGATTGTTCTGAAAATAAAACATATTTCATTTTAAAAGTTTTATATTATTGGAAAAAGGACACTTAGTGGAAATTTCAACTCTGTAATGTATTAATTTTTGAATGTAAGAGTTATGACCTAATTATATAAAACTCTAAAACTAAATGATATTTAGGAATTATGAAATTGAAGTCTAGACTGAAGACTACAGATTATATAATGTTTATGGTTGGGTCCTTAAAATTGGTATTAGATAAAAGAATCAGATAATATTATAGGTTTTGATATTATTTGAGCACACACAAAAATGTTAGAATGTTATAAAGAATTAATAAATTTTAGGTGGATTTGGTAATACCATAAATTAATTGAGATATAAAGGTTTTGAATTATTATAGTATTATTGAATTTTTAGGGTATTGTTTTCACCTTTATGAATTATTATACATTAAAAAATTTAATTTTTATTGATGTGATTTTATTTTCAATTCATGGATGATTGGATCCCTGAGTATGGTTTCTACAATGGTACCCCCTTCCCTTTGAAAGTGATGGTCAATGAACTGGTCCCACCCCCCATATTGGGGGAGGGACCTCAGTTATCCCATGAGGCTACTACTCACTCATTCACCCCTTCTCAAAACCCAATTGTCTTTGATATTTCCCTTGAATACTGTTCAACCTTAAGGTCCCAGATCTATTCAAGGGTTTTCCACAGTTTTCGATCTCAACATCGATTTAAATGAGACCCCATATCTTTTGCATCCCAACTTGGATGCATGATTTAAGAATCATCAACCCCCATTTGACTCCTTCATTAGATTTATTTTCAACTTTTGGGGATTTATAGGCTAATAAATGATTTGTTTTCTTGATAAGTGACACATCATGATCCAGTTTTGTTTATAGGACAATCAGGTCAAGGGATAGTCTAGTGCCCCCCATTGCTACAATGAATTTTAGTTATACCTCTTCAGGTTTTCAAATGATTTTCATTTGAAGCAGGACATCCCTATAATGGTGGTTTATGTTAGTTTCCCCGAGAAACCTTTGCATTTTCAAAATCTAGTGATGATATTCTTACATGGTAACTTGGTTGGTCGATACATATGTACCAATAATAGGACTAGGTTTGTTTTTTCATCTTATTCCGTCCTATATAGGAATCCGGGTTTATTTATCCAATCTATCTAAGGAGTTCATTTGGGTTACAATGAAAGAATAATATCCACAGAAGCCGAAATTGATTTTCAATTCATTGGAATAAATTTTCTCTTCATGTAGGAAAATGGTTCACTCCTCGGTTGTTTGTCAAAATAAACAGTTGAATGAGGTTTCAAGAGAAAAAGGAAAAGGATTTGTCTTTAGTGGTGGTGAAGTGATGATGGGGAGTCATTTTTCCACTTTTATCCCAAATAATGTTATGAATGTTCATTATGATTCTCAGGGGGGAATATCTTTTTGTTTCTTATATTTTTAGGATATTGGAGAATGACCTAGGTGATCCCATATCATATACTCGTGTTCATTCAAGTATTGATATCATGGAGGTGGGCCGTTCAGACATCGTTCTAGATTTTTTTTTCAGTAATCGAAAAGAGTCATCCCAAGGAGGGGTTCTGAGACCTAACATTGTCAAGGTCATAATTTATAAATATGGAGGTTCATGGACTCCGAAGGCAGTAACCTATGCTGATAAAGTACATTCAATTCCAGCTTCCTTAGAAAGAGATGAATCAAAAGAACCCGAGAGGCTTAAAAAATATTCATATGAAATAAGGGGGATAATTATGAGAAGGCACTCTCCAATCCTAAAGCCAAAAAACCTATTTGAGAGTATAGATCTTGACATGCTGGAATAGGAGGTGGAAGCATCCCATATAGATTATTCAAATGAGGATCATGGTAAACTCAGTGAGTTATCTAGTGATGACCAATCTTTCCAACTCCTGAGATATAGTAATGACGATCTTCATAGTGAAGATCTCCTTAACCAATGGAAGAGGAAGGGTCATAAAGGAAACAAGAAGGGTCAGAATGGTTATTCTTACTTACCCCTTCTAGTGGAGATGAGATCCGATAAAAGGAATAAATCCACGGACAGTGTTATTGATCCAAAGGTTTTCGGTTCCCACAACTTTATGGAGGCTATATTCATTGTGGTATTTCTATTCGACGGAATTATTAATGTTCATCAGAAATAGTAAGTATTGGGTACAAAAAATAATCTGAAACTGCTAATGCACATGGGTGAAGAAATGTTGGAGTACTTTAGGATGATTAAATCCACATAGTTTGATGCTGAAAAAAAGATGGGATGTACTCTTAGAGTGGGAAATACTAGCGATGAATGAAATTTTATTGACCAACAAGACCATATATAGATAAGAGTATTAAATGAGGGGAAGATCAAACAAGGGAAATACATGAAATATTGGGATTATCAGGCATATCATTTTGAATACCTCCTAAAAGATGATCAAGGTGCTCAATTATCTTCTATAACCTATAAATTGTTTAAGGATAATGATTAGAGATGTTGTACACTTTTCATTGATAATTATGCAATTTATATTTTTTCATGATCTAGATATGATGTGTGAGTACTGACATTCTCCCGTAAAAGTGTTTTATTAATAAAAAGTTACTTTTTGTAAGTTCCTTTCAATTTGTTATAGATAATTTATCATGATTGAATGAATGAGAAATTTCACAAACATATTATCCATTCTAGATGATTTTATCTTCACTATTATTATATAATATTGTTCAAATTGTTTTTATAGCTTCTTGAGTATTCAAATCACATGAATGAAATTGTTTGACTTATCCAACACCAATTTATTTCTTCAATAGGTTTATGGTTCATGATAACTTCTTAGTTTCATTTAAAAATTTCTACTCTTTCATCTCTCTTTAAATGAAAAATACCATAATGTACTTGATAATTTATTTTCTACTAGTCAGGTATCATGCTGCAAGATAAAGAGAATTTCAAAAAAAATCCTAATTACAAGATTTATTGTATAAATTATTTTGTTTATTTTTAATGTATAAAACATGAAATGGTTGATATTTATGATTCATAAGTAAATAATTCATATCACTGAATTTTAGGAATGAGGACTGAAGGAAGAAGATGAAAATCATGGCTATTGCTTTAAGAAGTAAGTTGAATAATGTATTCTTTTTTGTATCGAGTTTACAAGATTACAATACTGTTGTATTTTATCAATGATAATATTATATATTAAAAATATTATTATAATCATGTAACACCTAAGGAATATTATATAGTAGTTTTTTTGTTTTGAAAATTTAGAAATATATGTTATGTATAATTGATAACTTTAAAAAGTGGTTTAGTAAAAATGAGATAATTTTTGGAGACATTCATTTAATGACATATTATTGATGGATAAATAAACATTTGGTTTAATATGTGCTTAATATTAATGGAATAATAGTAAATTATGATTATATTATTTTTTTGAAATATAAACTGTATTGAAAACCATAGAGTCTAAATAGGGGTTTGATGATTTTGAATTATGAATATGATTTTACCTTTAATTTTTACATTTATAATGAATATATATTCATATAGTTTTAGAAAAAGGACAATATGTAGGTTGGGAGACATCCCTTTGTATCTGGAAAGGTCGCAGTGTGTGAACCCACAAATGAAGTTCAAAAATGGTGTAATTACAACCATTGGCCTATGTGATGTCTTGTTTAGTATGACATTTCTTGACAAAAATGAATTTAAATATAAATATTATTTTTATTTTGTTATGTATATTATGATATCAATTATTTTTGAATTTTTCTAGATTTTGATGTGATTAATGATACTTTGGGTGAATTTTATTGACATTGATATGTGTTTTATGTATATGTAGTTTTTTATTTAAACATGGAAAAATATATTTTAGGAATAATTCCTTCAAATTTTTGGGACATAAGTCAAATTTTACTATTAAGCTTTAGGCCATATATTTTTTTTATAAGACTTTATGAATGATTGATATTATTTAGAGATAAATTTTTTTTATCTTGGAATAATATGTGATCAAAGAATTATAATATTTGTTTTAAAATACTATTTATGATTATTTTAAGGATTGTTATTTCTGGAATGGTTTAGTAAACACCAGGTATTAATTTTAAAATTTGGACATGAAAATATTATTTATTTGTATAATGGTTTATTCATTTTGGGTATTATATTATCTAGTTCTAATTATTTTGGATTTTTAATATATAGAGATAGAAAGAATATATTTTCATCCATTTATATACATCATGGTCAATCAAAATTAGATTTTAGTGGTTCAGGCATGAAAAATTCATCCTGAATAGTCATCATTTGATGAAAAATATGAGATTACGGTGGAAATTGATTAAAGGATGAAATTATACATTTTAATTAATTATATATCCCTATGTTATTATTATATATGGTAATTTATTTCCTTGAATATAGAAAAATTATCTTGAAAGAAATTTTTTATCATATTTCCTTTATTTTTGATGAATCAGTGGTCGTTTTCACACCGTAGCAATTTATGATTTTGTAATAATTAACTTTCACGTGATCACTCAATTTCTTGTTATCAATGATATATATCACTAAAAATCAGTATTCAGAAATTTTTTTCTTCCATTTCCAAATTTTTACATCCCACTAATGTTATCCTATTTGGAATCCTTACTAGGAGTTATTCCAAATGACCTTTATACTTACCATTCCATCTTTTTCAAGCGGAGTTTTTATTAACCATATATTGAATGTGGGATTCCAATTTTTTTCCAATTTCAAACAATTGATTATCATGATCATGTTCAAATTGAATTGATGAAATTTATTAAAGGGGAGAATGTAATATCCAGGGATTTTAAAAGAACATTATGTTTGATTACGTATACAACATGCAACATCAAGCATAAAAAACCATGAAATATTATTATTTAACTATTATAGTTTTAAATAATAAATTCAATTCAAAATAATGAACAGTATTCACCTCATTAAAAAATTTATAAAATGGTCATACTCTTTAAAAATGTATTGATTAATTTTTCATAAATAAGCACTCAATTTTTCACTAAGGGTATTTGTTTTTCCAAAATATGATTTTTTTATAATATTATTTTTATTTATTTTTGTATCATAATAATTTTTTGTAAATTTTAAAAAATATTTTTTTAGAACAATTTTATATTTCATATTAAAAAATTAGCATAGGGAGAAATTTTGAGAATTTTAGGAAAAGATTTTTTTTTCATTGAATAGTGGAAATATTAATTTTTGTAAAATTTTCATTTATTTTCATTACAATTCTCATAATTATTTATATTTGAAGGAATTGAAAGAATGTTTTATAAATTTATTCATAATATTATTATTTATATAAGAATCAGATATATAATTGATTTTTTATAAGTTCATTTTTGAGCTTAAAAAACAATTTTCTTAAAGCTAGTTTCATTACATTTTAGTAGTTTATATTAAAATTAATTTTTAAAGTTAGAGTAATTTAAATTTATTAAATTTAATTCATATTTCTATATAAAAATTAAAATTTTTCCTAGCATGTATTTTTAATATTTTTCTAAGGAAGTCAAAATTTTATTGAATAGTAAAAATACAGTTTTTATGAAATATTTTGTCATTTATGATAACTCTCAGACAATAATAAGAAATAAAATTTTATTAAAAATATATAATGAATAATTTATGAAAAAATAATACAAAAATAATATTAAATTAATTCAAAACATATAAATTATAATATATTTCCCGAGAAGTACAAAATATATTTTCAGTGTCGACTCAATTCTTGTGCAACATTAGAGAAGACATTTATGGAGTCTGGATAATAAAATTGGATAATTAAAATACCTTTAAAATTATTTTTTATTTAATTTTATTTATTAAAAATTATTTTGAGTGATATTATTTAATTCTGAAGTTTTATATCATGAATCTTATCAAAATGCTTGTGAAATTCTTGTGCAAAGCTAGAAAAGAGAAAATAACTTATTAAATATGTTATCATGACATACTTATGAGTAAATATACATATTTAACGAATATAAAGGATTATATTGAACTTAACTAATCTATTTGTATGACTTTAATTTTTTTTAATTTTTAGAAATGAAATAATAACCTTAAATGCTTACGCAATGTTGAAAAAGTGTTTGTGAAAGTAGTAGAAAAATCGATTAAGTAAATTTAGAAATTATAAAATTAATTTTCATGGGTGATTTATAGTTTCAAATTAATTTTATTGATAAATATAAAAATTATGGATGTTTAAATGGGTTATATTTTATTCAATTTTCTGTTATGTTGTTGTTTTAGTCAAATTGAATAAATAGTTTCATTAATGAGATTAATTATATTTTATATTAAAAAATATTTTATTGAATTATTTTAAAATCCAAACAGAATTTAAAGAGTAAAATTATGATTATAAATGGTTTATAATGTCATCCCTTGTCCATTAATGATCAATGTTTTACCATATATTTAAAATAATAACCATTTAATATTAAAAAAATTCATTACTCATGTTAAAGTTCAATTTGGTTAACCAATGGGTTAGTTGAAAATATTAGGTTTAATATTATAACAAAACATCTCAATGATTTATTTTATTGTTATATTAAGACCATATCCTATGTATAAAATGATTCATTTTATTTTTGGAATAATTTTACATATGTCATAAACATATTAGTTTACAATATTTTGTGCATTAAAAAAAATAACATTAATGTTTTTTTAAAATTAAATAAAATTTATTAAATGATTTAAACTTCATAAAAATTATAAATTTGGCCAAATGAATTTAATATTTTTTATAATGTAAAAAAAACAATTAATGGGTTACTTATCCTTTTATAGTAACTTTTTTTGACCCCTAAATAGTACAAAACATTGATATTAGAGTAAGTGTAAAAAGGGTTACCGAGGGGTTAAAACAAAATGATAAGTGTAAAACTGTCATCAATAATTGTATTGGTTTCTTTTTGTGAAATGGTTTAAACCCATATTTATATTATCATTAATTATATCAATTTAGAGTATATTTTTTTAAAAAAATATTTTATATTAATTTAATACTTTATGAAATACCAGGAGTATCCCTCCCCTAAATTTAAAAGGGCGCCTCCTCTCCTCTATTCCTCACACCTTTTGAGAAATCTTATTATCCTAACTAGGTCAAATACCCTAATGGGGGGATGAATCTGTGTATAAAAAACTAAATATACTTTTCCTTTAGATCATGTTTCATAATTAAAAATATTTTTCATAACCTTTCTCATAGGAATCTGTGAACAGAAATAAAAGATTAAATGAGAGAAAACAGTTTTACATGATTTACCATAACTGTTATATGTACAAAAGAATATAATGGTGATTTTCATATTTAATAAATCCACTTAAGTGAAATATTGTTACAATGTTATAAATGGACTCATTATCCCTCCTAGTTCACAAACAATAACAATTTGAAATATCCATGCTCTCTTAGATGAGGTGTGATGAGTGATCCTTCAGATGAATATTTTTTTAATCATATAAAACAATATTTTTTTGACCTATATTGGTGCATCATTATTTTACAATTTCATCCACTTTATTAATAATACATTACCATATTTTTACTGGGATAATCTGTTTAAACACTTTTATGATGCTCCCTTCTTTTAGGAAGCCGCCATTTTCTTCCCAAAAAAATTCAATTATTCATAAGAATAAACTATATTTTTGAACCCCACAACATTAATAAATTTCACAACTATACTGAAGATCAACATGTTCTTGAAGTTAATAACTTTCACGAACCTCACATAGCCTTTTATGAAGCTCATTGCTTTCATGAAGCATACACATCCCTCAAAAACATCATTTCTTTGAAAACTTTTTACAAGAAAAACATTCACGAATAACATTTATGAATTTAGACACTTGGGATTTTTCTTAAAGCTTCCGTGACATTCTAAAGGTGGTATAGGCCAATTTATGGAATTTTCCCCTATTCTCAAAGCATTCAAGATCACTTTCACATTTTCAGGAATATTACTAATCCCTTTCATGAATCTCTTTATTTTCGTGAAGCTCAAAGGAAATTTTACATTCAAAAAGAATATTGCAGCTGCAATGATTTTCCATCTTTCTTTCTTGTATTCACAAACCTTCAAACCTTCAAGGAACTAGATTCCTTCATGAAGATAAGAATCATTCAGAAACTCCAATAATCATGAACCTCATTCTATTACCATGTTTTTATTGAGGCATTAATAGAAATTCATCATTTTCAAATATTGAGTCATCCTTGAGTTTTTGGAAACCAAAAATTTGTAAAAAACTGGGAAACATTGCCTCCTTGTAGAGACAACTTTCTATACCACTACCAGAAAATAAATTTCTTTCCCATGGATGTTTTTCAACATACCTAATCAAAAATCATACTAGATATCCATAACTAAACTTGTACATATTCTTTTTCAAAAAACATAAACAACCTAAAAAAACAACATAGTTACCTTAATGGACCCACCCCCAAAATCTGTCACTTTTGGTTTGTTGAAAAATATTCACTCTTTGATACAAAACCAAATATTCTTATAAGTTCAACCAGAATTCAAATCATGGGACTCCATATTGAGATCAATGATTTACCCAACACACACTAAATGACCGTACCATTTACAGTCAATGTGAAAAATAAACTTATGATGGAATTATCATCAATTAATCACTTAATTACAAAACCCCTCATCCTATTTCATCATGAAAAACAACTTTTCATGCTATATAACATTTGACAGATATACTTTAGCATCATCAGATTTAAAACTGCCCCTACATCACTTCTCCCCCTATTATGTTCTCCCTTATCTTGATTAAGATATTTTCTCCCCCTTTATTAATGAACTCAAAGGGAACTCCTCTATGGATGAAACACTATAAATAATGAATATCAAAAAATTAAGGAAAAACACACCGTAACTTTAGAAGAGGGGGTCCCACACCCACAATATTCTCTAGTTCAGGTAGTCTAATGGACTCCAATATGTAGTTGATGCCTCAAAAAATCCACTTTGGGTAAGGAATTCATTGTAATGTCCATAACATATATTTATTTTGGCTCATACTCCAACTTCACATGCTCATGATACAACCTCATATTGAAAAATTGATACTTTATTTCAATATAAATTTTCTTGAGTGATGGAAAATACATTGTGCTCTTGATATATCAATGTATTCTTTTAACTACATGTAAGTGTCTTTCTTTTGGACTATTTTGATATCGTGCCACTTTTCATGTGGAATAGAATAAAATCTAGTCATGTTAATATCATGTACAGTAGACTTCCAATGATTTGTCTGTATTCTATGACATTAATTGCTTTACCTTCATCATCTCAAGATAGTTTCATTTGAGTTTCCACTAGGATCAAAATCTCTTTGAAATTATCCATTCCAAATATTATCAGAATATACATGAAATATTGGGATTATGAAATAAATGTGTAATTACATTCTTTTGTGTCATATAAACTAACTAAAAAATATAGTTCATCGATCATTGATATTTCAAACTCACTTTTCTTGAATTTAGTGAATAATATGCACTGAAAGTCATATGATTCACCAACAATTATATCGTCATCATATAATATCACCATCATACTTTTATTAATTTAATTATTATCATATAAATGGTAATAAACTCCACTACACTAAAAACCAATCATCTTTAAACACTAATCCAGTATTTAATAATACACACTCAGTTATTTCTTCAACCCATATACCCCCGTTATCAGTAATGAGACACTATTTTCTTCTTCATTAATGAAAAAACCATGCGTTCGGTCAATATAAACTTCTTCTTATTGATCCCCATTCATAAATGCAGACATGAAATCCATATAATTTTTTAACATTATTTTCACTACTATGTCCAAGAATAATATTGTTTTTTCTAGCCTTAAAATATGTGAGAATGTTTCATCAACATTAATACCCTCTATCTAGGTGTACCGTTTTCACACTAGTTGTTATTTATTTTGATTAATTGTACCATCTTCATTCATCTTGTTACAAAAGACCCATTTGTTCATGTTGACATTTTTATCATTTGTTCTCGAAATAATATCCAATTTCTGATACTTATCAATTTGATCAAGCTCTTCGTTCATATAACATAATCAGGTCTCATAAATAGATTCTTACTTAAAACATGTATGCTCAACCTGAGATAAGAAGGATTCCTATTGTAATTTCACTGTTCTCTATGTTTGAACTAGTGTTTCCTTCTCACCAATGATATTTTGTCTTTTAATTTCCACTTGTCTCTTATGATTATATGCATGTAGCAATAATATTTCTTCCTAATAATCCAAAATATCTACTTTTGAATCACCATTTTCTACTTCAACTACCCCTTAATTTCTTACCTTCTCATCAATTTCATCAGGTAAATGATCTTGATGTTGTTCAATATTGTGTTCATTTTCTAAAACAACTACATCATTTAATTCCAATACTTTTTCGAGTCTCTTGTTAAAGAATTTATATACTTTTATTTTTCCTAAATATCTAATTAATATCCCCTCATATCCATGAGATTCAATTTTATTGTATTTCACATTATTGAGAATAAAAAACATACTTCCCATTATTTTAAAGTATTTGAATGATGGATTCATTACGTAACATAGACTAAACAATTTCTATTCTTCCTTTAGACACAATAGATCCATGTTGGATATATATATAAATTTAAAGATTTTTTCCATCCAAAATTTATCTGCTAGGTTCTTCACAATAAGAATTATTATTTCCACGTTTTTTATGATCCGATTTATCCCCTGAACCAATATAATTTATTGAGAATATATTAATACCAAGACATGATATCTTATCCTATGTTTATCAAAATATTCTTCAACTTGGTTATTTTTTAATTGCATACCATTTTAGGTATGAAATTTCAGAGTCATCTTTCCATGAATCATTTTAGATTTGATGAGAACCATCTTCAGAACATGATGAATATGCTGAGAGATCATGATATCTATTCTAATATTGGTAAATTTCCCTTTTGGATCGATAACGTTCACTTCCTGGGTTATATCATTTTAGAGTCATGAGTTTCTATTGACCTAGACAAAGTTAGGTCTACGGTTTCATGGGAACATCACAATTAAATATTTTAGGTTTAGTGTTTCTTGGGGCATGTGGGATACTACCTACTCATCATTCAGGATGTATCATTCCTTGTAACACCACTTACAAGTTTGATGAAAAAGGGTGCCAAATTTGAATGGTCAGAATCTTGTGAATTAGCTTTTCACAAGTTGAAGAGAAGACTTACTTAATCACTAATACTAATTTTTACATAGCAAGGAAGGTCTTATATTGTTTATTGTGAATCATCAGACATCGATATTGGAGATGTTCTGATGTACTAAGACTGAGTCGCTACATATGGTTCTTGTCAATTGAGGTCTCCCGAGAAAAATTTACCAACGAATGACCTTGAGATCATTATTGTTGTTCATGGATTGTACTTTTGGAGACACTATTTATTAAGAGATCATTTTTTGGTGTTCAAATTTCACAATATCCTCAAATACACCATCATATAGAAGGATCTGAATATCAGGCTGCATGGGTGGGTCAAGTACCTTCAATCATTTGATTTCGAACATTCCTACACTCTATAGAAATGGAATTCAATAGCAGATCCCTTAAGTTAAAATACATACACATGGGTAGTTAAGGAGTCTAGTGGAAAATAGAAGTTTAATCCCATATCCTCTAAGATTCAAATTGAGGTTCAAGAGGACCATTGTATGACTATCTATTCATCCTTAGCGGTGACATCTACTCTTCTGGAATGGGTATGGTTAAGTAATTTAACTAATCTTGAAGGCCTTTTCCTAAGGGAGAGTGTCTCAGATGATGAAAAATATTTTTATTGTATGGTCGAGAGGGATGATACTCTTCAATACCATGGGAATCTATAGGTCCTAGAAGACATTGGAGAGGAGTTGATTAGGGATTTACATGCCTTACCCTTGGAGGTTCACTCTAGTGTCACCAAGATGTATTGATATCTACAACATCATTATTGGTGTCCCTACATGAAACATGAGATAGTCAGATTCATTACATGTTTCTCTATCTATCATTAGGTAAAGGTGGAACATTAGCATATGGCTTGTCTTCTTCTTTCCTAATCAATTCATGAGTGGAAGTGGTATGATTTTCAGAAGGACTACATAATCAGAATACCTAGATCACCTCATTGAAACAACATAGTGTGGGTTGTATTTTCTCATTTGATGAAGGTTTCACATTTGTTACCTATGCAATAAATTTTTTTTCGATGTGATCGGAAGACTATATGTTCAGAAGGTGTTAGATATTCATGGGGAACCTCATTTTGTTGTCTATGATAGATACGTTCATTTTACATTAGGGTTATGTTAGGGGTTGCGAAATTCCATGGGAACATATGCACTTTTTAGTATATCATATCTCCCTCAAACAGATGGGAAGATGGGGCATACAATTCATGTTTCAGAGGATACACTCCATGTGTTTGTTCATGACTTTGGGAGTTATTGGGAGAAAAATATTTCCCTCATAATGTTTTCTTAAAATACTAGTTTCCAAAATACCATTAAGATGGCTCACTATGAAGCCTTGTATGGTAGGCCTTTTTACTCTCCTCTGTGTTGGTTTGAGGCAGGGGAAGCATCTATCCATGGGCATCATCTCATGCATGGGAACACAGAGCTGGTCTAGCTAATTTATAAGAAAATTTGGTAACCTCATCCTAGATATCAGTCTTATTACAATAAGATCTAGTGAACTCATGAGTTTGAGGTTTAGGACCATGTTCCCTTGAATATCTCACCTTGGTTAGGACATAGAAGTATTCCAAAGTAGGGTAAGCTATAACATAGTTTTGTTAGACCCTTCGAGGTTGTGAAGTTGATTGGACGAGTAGAATTTCAGTTGGAAATTCCATAGTGATATTGTCCCTGAAATATTTCTTTCATGTATCTAAACTTTATTGGTATTATCCAGACCCATCACTTGTCTTTAATCCTGATGAGGTTGTGATGGATATGGATTCTTATTTGGACAAGTATCCAGTTTGTATTGTTGATCAAAGCATGAAGATTCTATGAGGTAGGTACATTCTTCTTGTACAGGTGCTATAACAGCATGGTCAGGTACAACATGAGACCTGGGAGCGGGAAGATGATGTACAATCATAATGTTCAGAGCTCTTTTTTTAGAGTAAATTTTTACCCATGGAAGCACAACTCGGGGATGATTTTCTTTAACTAGAGGAGGTAGTAATGAATAGACTCTTTGGAAACGATATAGATCGTTTGGTTTTCTCTTTTAATATCTCTAATAGTCCTTGTAATGTTTGTAAATCAATCTAAGGTGGTCATGGATGTGTTCGGGTCACCTCTAGAGCCATTTCTCTAAAAAAGAGGAACACGGGTTTGGTTGCACAGTTAGGAGAAACCGTATGGGCCCAGATGCACGGTTAAGTGACCTACTATAGAGAGTTGAAGATGTTTTAGAACCATTTCATATGGTTTTCACACAATCTATGAAATTGAGGTAAGTGAAAGTGAAATCATGATGTAAGGAGACCGAACCTTTCACGTGGTTTGGGCATAGTTTTCCAAACTGTACGTAGAAACCATGCGAGAGATATTTTAGGGAAAAATTGCCATTTTACCCTAAATGATTTTAAGTTCAAATTTCATTTTCTTCTCCCTTATTTTCACTACAGGATCCCATATTCTTTTGTGATCTCTTAAATACCTTCTCCCATCAATATCATTACACTCCTTTATTTGGTTTATGATCTCCAGTCCATTTATGGTGTTGGGACCCTTGAGGTAAGGCTAACCTTGAGTACCCCCTTCTTCCTCACTTAATCTCACCATTGGATGGGATATTTAGATTCAGTCATGGTCTCCCTATTTTAGGTTATTGGATCTAAATTCAGACCTAATCCAACCATCCCCTATTCTGAGGCTGATACTCAGCGAGTCGTCATCTAAGACCCTAAGGTAGGTGGTCACATAGTTTTCCATTTTATATTTGGCCATTTTCCATTTAATCTTGTTGTGTTCTGGGCCATCCCTTGTTGGTATCTTTTATTATGTTTCTTTCTTCTTGTTTAATTGACCCTAGAGTGACGACTTAGCCTAAATGACTCTTGGTTACGGGAGTAGAGGTCACTCTTATACTATATGGACTTCCAAGGGGCATTCCCTAAATAAATTGGCAATTTTAGGCCAATTTATCGAAATAGAGATTTAGGGTTAATGGATTTCCCCTTGGTATTTAAATGAATTTTCCATTACCTCATGTGTATTATGACTAATCTAGAACACTCCCTAGGTGTTTGGTCCAATATGGATTGAAATTGCCAATTTGGACTTTTGAATTTTTTATATGGAATTTTCCTTTGATTTGATCCTTTTAAATGGGATTTCCTTCTTATGAAAATGAAATGGGTGGCATGTATGGGATAGATAGAATGTGACCATCAAAAACCTTATGAATTATTTGGCACATATGGAATGGATCAAGGGATGGAATGGTCAGTTACTAGTTATGTTTTATCATTAAAGGTATTGCATAATAGTTTATTATCTGATTTGAAATATTGTATGATGGTTTTCCTTACATTTTATAATGTGAATTACTTAATCATTGGTATTCTTGTGGCTTCAATTAAATGTGGGCGATATGCATTATATCACTGAGCCATTCTATTAAATGTGGGAGGTAGGGATTGTATCCCAGAGCTATTCTGTTAAATGTGGGAGGTAGGCATTATATCCTAGAGCCATTCTGTAGAATTTGGGCAGTAGGAATTATACCCTGATCCATTCTGAAAAATGTGGGAGGTAAGAATTATAGCCCCAATCCATTCTGTAAAATTTGGGTGGTAGGTATTACATCTCTTTGAAATTATCTCACATGTTGGTGGTTGGAAATATAGCCACATGCCATTTATATCAATATGTAAATTTATTTGGTGATATACTCAGACATTACAACATTGAGCTGAAGTAGGTAGACCCACCGGGTGTCCATTAGAACCTAATTGGGAGGTTATTTGTTTATTTTGTATTTCTTTACTTTCTTACTATTTGTTTCACACTATTTAAATTCGAGAACCATTCGGATTACACATAAACATCGTTGGTAGTGGCCTACTAAGATTTATCTCACAGCCTATTTGGGACACCATTGGCACCCAAGAAGTTTGTTTCTATGTAGGTATGGATAAAGGCAAGAAACCTATCATCTTCTTGTTGACTCTTTTTTTTATGTGGAGATTAATAGTATAGGACTAGGTTCAGGATCATGATGCTATATGGAATCTTATGAATATTTTTTAATTTTGTACTATTGTTCCATGTATGTATGCTTCCTAAATTTTTTCGCTTTTTGTACTAGCATGCAATTCATACATATCTATATTAGACATTTACTATAAGTAAATTTGTTACACTATCAGTATTTCACTGTTTTTTTTATTCTTTTGCTATTAACTTCATTTGTTTTATTATTGAAGATTACGCTACTACTTATTGTTATTATATATTTTATGTTACTCGAACATGGCGGTATAGTCTCCCCACTGATATACTATTAGACCCCTTCTGCTAGTCGATAGTCCCTAGCATATTGGGAGAATTACCAA
Source organism: Viscum album (assembly GCA_963277665.1). NCBI lineage: Eukaryota > Viridiplantae > Streptophyta > Magnoliopsida > Santalales > Viscaceae > Viscum > Viscum album. Next base: position 1,015,862,463 of record OY728141.1, on the reverse strand, counting down.
TGGGTTATGTGGACAACCGTGCACTAGGCCTGGGTTATGTGGCAATTGGGTCTGATACATCACAAATTATGTACATGGGTGATTATCACAAACCTATAAAAAATAGGGTATACAGATTTTACCCCAATACTAATAATAAGAGTATACTTGGGTTGTTAGCACAAGCCTAAAGCAGGTACATGGGTGATTATCCTATTCCTAACATGTTATAAAGGTCCTGTTAGGTATCATTTCCAAAATATTTTTATGCATATGTGTATGACACAAAATTCATATCTCATTCATGTGTATTTATATCATTGATTATGCTTTGGATTCCTTTATGGTTCATTTTTTATGAACATATGATCATTATTCTGTGGCTTTGGATTATGATTTTAGATATGTAGGTTCTGTCCTTATAATTTTATGATCATGTTCACATACACTTATACTCATGATAATTATTATATATATTCCATTTTTACACTTAATGTTAATCTAATCTTGTTCATTACTATGTTTCCTTTAGCTAGATTATGTAGGAGTACTAATAGTAGAAGATCATTATGGGATATGTTGAATGTATTTCACCAAATTTGAGGAATGTGTTCCATGTTTATAAACACACTAAACTATGACAGTCCTCTTGCATGTAATTTTATAATGTCATGATAATTCAAATAAAATGATGTAATATCCCTATATGTTAATCTTGGGTATCTACAATTAATCTATCAACATATATTTTATTTTTATCAAAATCTAATGTTGGTTTCATGGATATAACATGTTTACAGATTCCACTAGTAAAAATCATTCAAAAATGATTTCATTGACTCCCAAGAACTATTTTGCATCCAAGGGTCTTGGGAATATCCATTTGGCCATGTTACAGGATATCCCAAGTAGAAAGTTCTTGGGGAGTCCTAAGTTGGTTCATGTAATGATCAAGGATATTTGGGATATCCAGAAACCCCAATATTTGATTATAGTGGCTCATGTAAGAGGTGTGAAGGAGTTTCATGTTAACACTCATAGTATCCTCTATTGAGTTTCTCATTGACAATGTAAATTTGGTGTTTATTTTAGATTAATTTTAGTATTAATTGTTGGTTAAGTTTAATGGTCTATAAAAATGCACATGTGCCTATTTTCTTAGATGTTAGTGATTTTTTATTTCATTAACATATTATTTACATGGAAATTTATTAATTTTTCATGTTATATATTGATTTTTTTTATTTTTTTTGGTTTTTTCATTAATTTATTTTATGAAGTACTGTATCCCCTAGAAAAAGACCAATGAACCATCCAAATAATGTTATGGATTACTTCGTATGATTCAACCCACCAGTTGATAATGATCTTTTTTAGGAAAAAAATTGAATGATATAGGATGTGGATATGTGGGATGGCCTCAGTACCACTAAATCTTAATAAGTATAATATATCAAAGAAAAAAATCATTATAAATAATTTCTTCTATATAATCATTCCATTTTTGTGGAAATAATGATCCATTAAGGCTATGTATAGTCTTGAAAATACTGAGATAAACTGTTACAAACTCTTGGCCACTAAATTCAATAATGTGTAGCATATCAAATTTATTCCTATTTCCCCAGTCAAAATTATCAAGAGTTAATCAGTAAATAAAATCCACATGATAATTTCAAGTGGATGGATTTCATGGTGATATTCACCTAGTAGTTTAATCAAGTCCTGATGGCAAAACAAAATCCATAAGAATATTTTTTATCCATCGAGTGGATATATGGGTTATAGAGTATGAAAATTTATTCTTTGAGATTATTCATACTTTACCAATACTCAATTAGATAAAAAATCCATGTCTCATTGGGTTGAAATGGGTCATCAAACTGATATTTTAACTCCAATCATTCCCCTAAATATTTTGAAGTAATCCATCTTTATTGATATAGGATGTAATGCCAATATACCCATATATATTTCTTGTTTTGTGGGAGTCATATCCATTTTAAGTGGTATTATAATTCAACTCAATATGCTCAATGTTTTATAGGCTCCTCAAAACCCAATGGTTATGTAGTTTAGTTAGATACCTCACATTTAGTAGGACCCAAATCTGAGAGGAATTAATATTGAACTAAATAATCATTTGGTTAGATTAATGTATTATTATAACACTGGGAAATTGGTACAACTCACTCTTATAAAGAGAGAACGTAGTTTCACAAACTGGAAAATGTTCCAAATTAGTCTAAGATAAGATCATTATTATGAGTGTTTTCATAATTATTTTATCATCAATGTTAATTTCATTATTTGATAATGGATATTTTCATAAAATTACCTCCAATAGACTAGTGTAATTTTAAAATATTATATCAAATCTGTTGTCATATGACTTATAAATCTTGATAATATGAAGAATTATCATGTCTTTTTATCTATATTTTTTGTTTTCTCTATATCAATGGTAGATTGGTCATGCGACTTCCCCAACCATGAGATAGATTCCTATGATATATATTATAATTTTTTGGATGGTTTCTTTCAAGGATTATATTGAGTGATACTAGCTATAGGTGATCTTTACATCTACCCACGAGAATCTCTGAGTGTTTCTGGGGGACTGGGATCCATAACTGGGTTGGGTGGGACTTCCCATTTCTAAAGTAGGTAGTTTCGTATATTTGATCCTATCATTATTGGCATAGGTTGTTGACAAGAATCTTGTGACTGAATATACTAGTTTTATAAGGTAGTTTAAATATATATTTTTAGATGATATCTTGAGTTTATCACTAAAATGAAACCTCATTTTTTCTACCATGTTCGATCATTGAACATGGTTTATTTATTTTAAAGCATAATATTTAGATCAAATAGTTATTAAAGACTTTAATTTTAAACATGTTGATTTGAAGTCTATGGGAATCTTCCACCCAAGTGAGTCCCCCTAATACACCGTAGTTATTTTCACTAAGAATAATAAAATGATACATCGATTATGTGTAGAATTTAAATAATTTAAATCCTTAATACATATAATTGATTCCTTAAACCTAAAGTAATGTGGAATGAGAAATTGCGGTTTTTTTAATGATGACAGACAATGTGTCTGTAATGATTATATTTAATATTTAATATTGAAAATCCATTAAAAATGGATGAGAGAAATAAAAATGAAAATTATAAGGGGATAGAAGAAAACTAAGGGCTACTATAACCTAGTTATAATGATATGGGGAATAATGAATAAGTAGAAGATGTAGAGGCAGATAAAGGGAATGAAACAATATCAGGATCTAGTATCTGATCATATTGGATGATGAAAAAGAGGGATAAGGCTGAATAGAAGTGAGGAGACGTACATGGAGAGGGTAGTACATGACATGATGGGAGTGCGAGGGATAAGATTTGGGAGTGTAAAAATATTGTTTTTTTAAACGAAAAAATTGGTTTTTAAAATGTTTAATTATAACTCTAAATGTTATATTAAACCTTTTGGTGACTATGAATATTCCACTATAATGTTTGATCTCCTTGATTCCCCATATCACAATATTTATAATGACGGTTTATTTAACCTTTCATACCCTGCATGATTTATAATTGATAATAGGATTCATATTGAATGGTTTATCTTCACAGTTTTCTAACCATGTGGTAACTGATCAACATGTTCATTTATTACAAATGGGGTTTTCTTCTAATTTTTTAAATCAATTACTTCCCCAAAATTATAAATTTCAATTACACAAGGGTTTTTATATGTGAATTTTTAATCCTGTAAAATTATATTAAGTCTCACATGAAATAATAAATCATAAAATTTATACTTCTAATAAATTATTTAAATTGAACACATAAAAAAGAAATAACAGAATCATGATCCAATAAAAACTCCAAAACATTAAGAGGGAAAATTTTTATGAAAATTTATTATGAAATATTTTGTTGTTTCTAGGTTAGGGGTATGTTTATTTTATCATGTAAAATATATATTATCCTATTTTCAGTGAAATTGTAATTGGTAAAAAAATCACCATATCTTCCATTAAAAAATAAGTCTTGATTCATTATCTATTTACATTTATTAGTAGTCTATATGGACTTTCAATCTCCACCACTCTAGGACCAAATTCATTGATCTTTATGAAGTGACTTGAACACTATGAGTTCAATTTCCATTAAAAATTCTCTCTATAGATGTAAAATTTACTGCATGGTTCCCTTGTTGAAATTAATTTTGATAGATCCTGTTTTCATGGACTTCCTACATATACCCCTTATAATGATTTAAATTATTATAGGCCTCTTGTGTGGTCTCATCACATGTAGATAGTTGTGGATTTCTATTCTCATCCATAGTTTTAAAATAATTGTTTATTTATTTGTCTACCAAATGTCCCATATTCCTAGTTTCAATTGGAAATTAGAAAGTCTGTCTATAGACCAATCAAGAAGGTGACGTTCCAGGAGAAGTTATTTATGTTATTCAATCATCCAACAATGCAACATCATGCTTCCATGAAAAATCCATCCTTAATGAAAATTCCCAATTTGTAATGTATAATTTTTTTTATCCCCATTAAAAAAATCCATATGACCACTATATTGATTATGATTTATGGTATCAAAAATAAATTTTGTCCAAATTTCATCATAATTTTACTCAATATTGAGTTTTCAAAATAAATTCCCATATCTCTAATGATAAGCCAAGGAACTCTAATTCTACTCAATAAGTTCCTCATATGAAATTATATTACTACCTTTTCTGAAATATTATATATATATATATAAGTCCCTTAAACCTACATGGAAAAATAATCCAAACACACTAGAATTCATTATTTGTATATGAAGGTAGGAAAGGTAAAATGAAATAAATCCAAAAAATGTGAAATACATCAACTTCAAGTATATGATTTTATTGAATATAAAATTTTTATCAATTAAATCTCATGAATTAGACCCAATTTATACATTCTTGTAATGTTCGAGCATATTTATTCATAGTGGACTAAATGAAATGATATTTCATAATTTTAGAAATAATGCAGTCTGAGGAATAATGTCCCTATGATGAAGAGGATTGAATAAAATCCAAAATATCATAAACCACTATCTATGGAACACTTAATTGAATTATGACATATCCATTAGAAAATAATGGTAGTGGATCTTCCCAAAAATGGTAACTTATGTCTGAAAGAACACTTTATTTGGTTAATGAAATGGTATGGATGTAGTTACATAATGAGTGAACATTTTTTCATATCTGAATACCATGGTTGAGGGGCCTTCATCCCAGAAAATATGTGTTTTTAAAAGAACTCCAACTGAATTTCTCTATCCTATTCCACCTAAAGGGTAGAAACTCGATGAAAGATAAATGGAATGACAAAATGATCTCACTCCCCTTTTCATTATGTATCTCCAAAAAAAAATCATAGAGGGGTGAACTTTTTATCAAACTTGGAATTGAATCATTCTTGTTGAATGGTTATTTTAGGTTATAATGGTTTTTGAAAATAATAACATTATACATCACCAAATACAAACAACATTAAACAAATGTGAATTCCACTTCCAACATCTTTTTCCCTACATTCAGAAAATTTTCATAAACACCATTAATATTATAGATCACAAAGTTTATTGGGTGAAAGACAAGTGCAACATCATATCCAAGTAATTATCTTAATGTATAATCACTTGTACCACAAATTATTTTAAATGGTGCATTCTAGTTTGGGTAGATCATTATCTGATATTACCCTAACCCCTTTCTGAACAACCAGAATAACTAAATGAATGGATAATAATACATAACAATTTCACCCTTTATTATAGTATTTTTCATCATTTTTGAAATTTTTTAATAATCTCTAACAAATTTATGATATAACCCTATGTATGAAATGAAGAAATGGATTACTCAAATTGATCTATATATGATAATTTTAGATTTTAATTTAATATTTTATAGATAAAAATTACTCTATATTCTATAAATAATGTTTCCAAAGACTATATAATGTTTTCTCGTAAAATATAGCTTTATCTATATTAAAAGTAGATTTATTTTCTCATATTGTTACAAAAAATATCTAGATTCATTATGTATGTATTAAAGGACTTTATATAAACAAATAATTACTCAATAAACATGTATATAATTTACTCCAACTATCATAAATGACAATTATCATATATCTCTTAGAAGATATTAGATAATTGAACATATGGAATGATATTTAGTGATACACAAATGTGTTGTATGTTTAAGTGAATGTTATTTTTAATGATATTTTGGCTTAATAGAAATCAAATTAAATTATAACTAACCGTTTTTATATAATACAAATTATTCCATTACAAATTTTATATCATCTTATCTATGAAGGGTAGCTGAATGTGGTCCTTCTGTGTAACATCATTCAAAATTCAATGGACAAGAAACATTCTCCAATATATGACCATCTTAGTGGGAATATTTTCATTCATATTTTATAAACTCACAATGATTCCTCCATTCTTAATGATAAAATTCCATATACTCTCCCATGATCTATCTATGTTTGGATGGACTATTCTAGTATCTAATAAATTGATCACCTCTTTTTAACAACTTCTTTCATTATAGGTTTGGTTCTCTACTAAGGATTCCATTATGTCCATGATCCATCCTCTAAAATTACTATGTGAGTGAAAATACCGAGACTAGTTCCTTTGAAATCTTCCACTTTTCATCTAATGTAATACTCTCTATTTTTTATCATTTAATACAATAAGGATTATTGATAATTTGAGAGATATGAGTTTAAAATAACTCATATCATGTCCTTTTAACCCAAATGGACATGGAATAAGATTTAATTCTTCCTTTGGAGCCCCTAAAATTTAAAGAAACATAGTGTCACTCTTCCCCCTATCCAAACATCCTGAGGAGTCTTCTCACAACCAATAATGCCTTCCTTTTATGGAAATGTACTAGACTTATTGATGGTCTAAAAAATATACTATTCTTTATCTATATAATTTAGAAAGAGTTTTAGAAAAAGTTCATTTACATTGATGCTCTAAAATAGTTTTTAAAATATTAAAAATCTAACTAAAACTATCAGTATACATAATAGATACATTATTAATAGCCTTTAGTATCTTATAAGATAACGTTTTTTTATCTCCCACTAGAAAAATACATTCTACATGGTGGAATTCAATTAACACATTCCCATTCACAAGAAAAGGTATTCCTATGATCATTGTGACTTCAGGGTCATCCTCTATGTCTATAATTATGAGGTTGGATCAAAGGATAACTATCCCTACCATAACTAAGAAATACATCAAATTTACCTCAGGGTACATGATAGGTCAATAAAAAATTTGAAGTTCCACATATATGGGATTTATTTATTCCAAAACCAGCTTTATAAAAACTCAAAATTACATCAATTTATAATGGGAACCTATGTCACAAATACCTATAATATACTCAAATGATTTAATTGAACACAAAATATAAAAATGTTATGGATCTTGAATATCTTTTAGAATTTTACATTAAACAATAGTTAAACAATCTATGTTAAGGTAAATGGTTATTAATCCTTCTATTCTTCTTTTCATGTAAATAATATATTTTATGAGCTCTGAATATGATTAAATTTTATTCAATTATTAAGTAGAGGTAAAATTTTACTAGACAATCGATAACACCTCAGTAAACATTCCTAAATATTGATCTAGTTTCATTTTATTAATTTGATCTAGGAATAGTAATAATGGTATATAAGGTTTTACTAGATCCTTTTCCTTTTATTTATTCAATTATTCCCATTTGGTTCATGCCTTTTTGATTATAAAAAAAATCAACCAATTATTCCACTTTTATCTAAGGATTCATATTTATTTTCACCATCTTCTATCTTTTTTTGGGGAATATTGATATTGTAATGTTCCAATTTTATAGGAAACACCCTTAGATTCCACTAAAATATTTTTCTCATTGTGACCTATCTATATACCATCATTTCATACTAAAGGGTAATTTGAGATATTCTTATTCTATTGTTTTATGTTTAAAATGGTTTCCTCTTCATAATGAATCTTATTTTTGGGAGTGAATATAATATTGGATATCACCCATTCAAGATTGGAATTTGGATACCATTGGGTTTGATACATCACCTTTTATTATTTTTCAAAATGAGGGTGTAACACCCCGACCCCAGTTTCCCAGAGTCGGTGCATTAATTACATAACATTGGCATGATCACAAGAAAGATCAAATCTCGAAAGACCGATTGGTTTAGTAGCCTTGGAAACACTAGATATAATCATAAAGTTTTACATTACATTTCAAAGTGAAAAACTACTACAACAACAAAGTCTTCATATCCACACTATTAACCCCTCATAATATCCCTGCAAGTCATTCATAATTTACTTCTTCACTACCTGGGAAAAATAAAACATAGAAAAGGGGTGAGCTCAAATGCCCAGTAAGGATAACAATATAGTGGAACATTCATAATAAGAATAAACATTTAAGGCAATGAATTACTAAAACAAAGGCCTTTTAAAATTGAACTTCAACATAGTATGGCAAAAATAAAAATGAAATAATGCCATTTACTTATTCACATGGATATTCTACTAATCGAATAATCACATGCAATATCAATAACCACTTTCATAATGTTGGAATGCAAAATGCCAGACTATCATAACCACATAGCCAAGGCCTCGTGCCAAGACTACAAATAAGATTTTGTCAAGGCCTTGTGCCAAGACACTAGTTTGTCTCATGAGACCTACCGATGCATCGAGGAGCTATAGCGGGCTCCACCCGTCACTTATTAAGTCCAATGCATTCCCATATGAAAAGGTTTAAACATAACATAAACATTCGTATTAAAACTAGCATACGAAATGTCAATAATTTCACCATAAACTATGAATGGTATAAAAATAGCACATCCACAGTCAAACATATCACAAAAACTTCAATACAATATAGAAGTTTTGTATCATAATAAATCAACTTCAAATAATCTTAAAATCCATCAAAGGATGTTGACATAGATGAAATCAAAATTCTTTTTAAAGAAGTATCTCCTTTTATTTTGAAATCATTTAAGATCCATATAAAATAAAACATTTTCTTTGAAAATATTCTTATAAGCTTGTATGGAAAGCTTCGACGATTTTATAACGGCGGAAAATAACCGCACCCGCCGTATAAGTTAAAAAGAACATTCTTACCTCAATTCAGTCGAAAAGGTTAAAAAGGACCTTGTTTTGAAAACGACGGAAAGATTACTTTATAAACCTCTTATAAAAAGTCAAACAAGGGTATAAATGACTTTAACACATAAAAAATGTTTTGAAATACATTTTTAAGAAACATGGATGTGGATGATAAAGATATCCCAGTAGATTATTACGTATAAACAACCTCGGATAATGAAGAGATTGTGAAATAACCCTTACCTTGTACTTTTCCTTGGTTGGGGTAGTTTAACCTCCTGTATAATGGTGAAATAGTTGTTATTAAATTATACAAGAATCATATATATTAATATGATATCATATATGATCTTTTAACATTGATTTGTTAATAATATCTTAGAATTATCGTCGTTTCGGGAGTTAACTTACTCATTTTCTTTTATATGTTTTGTTACATAAGCCATGGTTGTTGTATCTTATTCATATCCAGAATGATATACAGTCCTTAAGAATCATTTTTAAATCATCAAATGATAATTATACTTGAATGGATACGATGGAGAATGAATCTCATCGCGTTCGTGGAGACGGTAGTCCGTACGTACACATGAGCGACAATATCATTCTTTTGATATTAAAATAATATATAAATGGATGGTATATCATATATACAGAATAATTAACATGTTATATTTATTATTTAAATGAGTTACACATCATTATTATACCCATCCAAATAATATTATATTGAATAACAATTACACCACGACGTGGAGACGGTAAGCCGTACGTACGCACGTATGGTGACATGTTATTCAAAGGGTGGATAGAATAATGAATATGGTTGTACCATATTTATAATAACATCACAGTATATGTGAGATACTGGAGTTATTATTTTAGAATGGTAAGAACAAAGGAAGAAGAAGTGGAAGAAGAAATGAACATAGAAAAAGGTGGTGAAATCATTACCTCTTCTTCGGGTTCTTCCTTTTGATTTGATCAAAAGGGCTCCTTAGGTTGGCTTTCTGATCAAACTAAGGACCCTAGGTTGTAGTGAGGGATGTTGGGAGAGTATTTGGGCAGAGTTTGGCCGAACCAAAAGGCTTTGAAGGTGTGAAGAAATGAGAAGGAGGAGTGCCCTTTTATAAGAGGGGTGAGGGGCACCTTTGGAAAAGCTAGAAATATTAATTTATAATAAATTCGTATTAGGTTTCTAAAGGCTCCAAAGTTGACTATTCAAAGGATGAGGTGGGGATAGGTCGAAAACAACTCATCCAATAGAATTTAGACAGGTTTGGGTACTTATATTAACCTTATCTTTAAGTATTATCTCTAAGTTAATTAGTTTCACTTGTACAATGTCTCTTTGTATTTTTATATTATATGGTTAATAGACTTACCATATACATACAAGAGACCCCCAAGTGGTCCATTAATAATTAACCTATCATAATATAAGTCTCTTGGCCGAACCTTAGATTTTTAGGAATTTAATATCAATTAATAATATAATATTTGTTTTAAGAACACTTTTATGTCAATGTTGACACTATTCAATAGTTGATTTTTGTGAAACTCATAACAGATTGATTACTTCGAAAAAAGTCAATTAAATCAATCCTAATATATCCTATTATCCTAGAAAATTAGTGTAATTCATTAAAAGTTTCATATTATATTTATTTGGGTATTTATAATATCAATTATGTTAATTTTTTACTATTTTAGTAATTACTGTATCATCATTGTGTAATAAATAAAATAAATTATTTAATGTCTAAAAATTATAAATAAAACATCATTATGTAGGAAATCCTTTTATCTTTCTAATGAATATTTATAATCGAAAATCCAACATGTATAACCCTATGTAAAAATTGTTCTTCTAAAAGATGTAAGTTTATGCCATTTTTATTTTTATTTTAACTTTATTAATATAATGTGTCCCTACCACATACAAGTGGCTCCAAGGGGGCCCCAAATTGACCCAAGGATTCCCATGGTCGGGTATGTGTCCAACAATAAGGTTAGGACACGTTCTAGGGTAATTTTGTATTATTATAATATTTTTTTTACCCTTATTTACCGGATTTACCCTTTAACCATGGTAAATAAAATATTTACCGCAGTAATTATTCAAAATGTGTAAAAATAAAAGTTACCTATTTACATAATTTGGACATCCTGATTCCAAATATGGAATCCATTTTCATAAATTCAAAACACAGAAGTGGCAGAAATTAATTTAAAATTAATTCCCGCTGTCAAAACAAAAAGCGTGTTTTTAAGAGATAATAACTATCAAAAGATTGACACTTGTTTATGTTCGGTTTAATTGTAAAATTATGTCCAATGATAAACATTAAATTGAATTGTAAAAATATATTCTAAATATACTTTAAAACCACTCAAATTCATAATTTATCACTATTAATTATTTTGATTAAAAAAGTTGTTTTTAATTAAAATTTAGAAATTTTCACTATTCATCAAAATATGAAAGTTATCCGAAATGTACCAAAATTTCACCTTAGGCTAAATTCAATATTCCGAATCCAAAAATGAAGTCCATTTTCAAATATAAAATATATATAATTTCAAAAAGTAGGTATTACTATTCAAAACGGCTAGTTTGATTAGTTATGGTGTGTTAGAACTCGGTGTTGCGTACAACACACGCTATCACATTATTCGAAGAGAAGCGTACCGTAGAAGCTTGGGGTGTTACATTCTCCCCTCCTTCAAATAATTGCGTCCTCGCAATTTCTAGGGTATTACTGCATAAAAAGACTCGGGTGGTTCTTCATCATAAGTTCCTCGGGTTCCCATGTTGCCTCTTCCATCTTATGATTTCTCCACAAAACTTTTACCAGACGCGTTGTCCGGTTTCTCAGCACTTGTTCTATCGTATCAAGAATCTTGATGGGCTCTTCACAATAAGACATATCGGGTTCCAGTTCTAATTCCTCATAGGTGAGTACATGCGTTGGGTCAGGCATGTATTTTCTCAACAGAGATACGTGGAACACATCGTGAACTTTGGAGAGACTTGGCGGCATTGCCAATCGGTAAGCTACAACCCCAATTCGTTCAAGAATTTCGAAAGGTCCGATGTACCTGGGACTCAATTTACCTTTCTTACCAAAACGTATGACTCCCTTCCACGGAGATACCTTCAGAAAAACATGATCACCGACTTGAAATTCCAAATCCTTCCTTCGATTATCGGCATAGCTCTTCTGCCTACTTTGAGCTGCTTTGATGTGATTTTGGATTACTTTCACCTTTTCCACCATTTCCTCCACCAGCTCTGGGCCTACAAGTTTTCTTTCACCAACGTCATCCCAACAGGTTGGTGTACGACATCTCTTTCCGTATAACGCTTCATATGGTGCCATCTGTATACTCGAATGGAAGCTATTGTTATAGGAAAATTCTACCAGTGGTAAATATTGATCCCACATACCCTGAAAGTCAAGTGAGCAAGATCTCAACATGTCTTCTAAGGTTTGAATAGTCTGTTCTGATTGTCCGTCTGTCTGAGGGTGGTAAGCAGTGCTTAAATGAAGTTCTGTATCCAGGGATTTCTGAAGACTTTTCCAGAATCTTGAAGTAAAACGGGGATCACGATCAGAAACAATTGATAGGGGTACTCCATGAAGTCTCACAACTTCATTAATGTATAGTCTTGCTAGACGTTCCAGGGGTAGATCTTCTCTTATAGCAAGAAAATGTGCTGACTTGGTAAGACGATCAACAATAACCCATATTGCATCGTTCCTTCTAGGAGTCTTTGGTAGCCCCATGACAAAGTCCATTGTAATATTGTCCCATTTCCACTCCGGTATGGGAAGAGGTTGCATGACTCCTCCAGGCTGTTGCCTTCCAGCTTTCACTTGTTGACAAACCATACATCTTGACACAAAATCAGCAATCTCCCTCTTCATGTTGTCCCACCAAAAATGTTCCTTCAAATCTCTATACATTTTGGTGCTCCCAGGGTGTATAGAGAAATTGGAACTATGAGCATCATCCAGCAATTCCCTTTTTAGATCAGGTATATTGGGAACACAAAGTCTCTTCCCGAATTTCAAAATTCCACCTTCATACGCAAAGTCTCTCAATCTCCCATCATTCACAGCTTTAATCTTCTTTTGGAATTCTTCATCATCAGTCTGAGAACTCTTAATCCTTTCTAGTAAAGATGGTTTGGCAACCATTTGAAAAAGCATTGATGTTTCACCTTCCCTGGTTATTCCCATGTCCATCTTCACTAGCTCCATGAAAATTGGATCCCTTTCAATTCTCATATTGTTCAAAACTCCACGGTCTTTTCTACTCAAAGCATCTTCCACCTTGTTTGCCTTCCCTGGGTGGTAGTGTATCGTACAATCATAATCCTTGAGTAATTCAAGCCATCTCCTTTGCCTCATGTTGAGTTCTTTTTGTGAGAAAATATACTTCAAACTCTTGTGATCAGTATAAATCTCACAATTTTCTCCATAGAGGTAGTGCCTCCATATTTTCAAAGCAAAGATCACTGCTGCTAACTCGAGATCATGAGTAGGATAGTTTTGTTCATGAATTTTCAACTGTCGTGATGCATAGGCAATAACTCTATCATTCTGCATAAGGACACAGCCAAGTCCTTTCTTTGATGCATCACTATAAATAACGAACCCATCATTCCCCGATGGTAGAGTCAATATAGGAGCATTGACTAATCTTCTCTTCAGTTCTTCGAAACATTCTTCACACTCTTTTGTCCAAACAAATTTAACCCCTTTACGTGTGAGCTTCGTTAATGGGTTAGCCAATCGGGCAAAATTCTGGACGAAACGTCGATAATAACCTGCCAAACCAATAAAACTACGTACCTCAGTTATACTCGTAGGTGCTGGCCATTCTTGGATTGCCTTGGTCTTAGAAGGATCAACAGAGATTCCATATTTAGAGACAATATGGCCAAGAAAAGAAATCTCCTGAAGCCAGAATTCACACTTGCTAAACATTCCATATAATTCATGCCTCCTCAGAGTCTTCAAGATAATGCGCAAGTGATTTTCAAGATCTTTGTAGGTTTTGGAGTATACTAAGATATCATCAATAAATACCACCACAAATTCATCGAGATACTCCTTGAAAACGCTATTCATCAGATCCATGAATACATAGGGTGCATTAGTCAATCCAAACGGCATTACAGTAAACTCGTAATGCCCGTACCTGGTTCGAAATGCTGTTTTCGGAATGTCTTCCTTCTTTACACACAACTGATGGTATCCAGATCGAAGGTCAATCTTTGAAAAGTATTGAGCTCCATGCAGTTGGTCAAATAAATCATCAATACGAGGTAGGGGATACTTGTTCTTTATCGTTATAGCATTGATCTCCCTGTAATCGATACATAACCTCATAGATCCATCTTTCTTTTTAACAAACAGAACAGGGGCTCCCCATGGAGAAACACTAGGGCGAATAAATCCCTTATTACTAAATTCCTCTAGTTGTTTCTTTAGTTTGACTAGCTCTACAGTGGCCATTCTATAAGGGGTCTTCGATATAGGCCTTGATCCAGGAATCAAATCAATAGAAAACTCAACTTCTCGTTCTGGAGGATGTCTAGGTAAATCTTCCGGAAATACATCTACAAATTCTTTCACAATAGGTACATCCTCTATTTGAACATTCCTTTCCTCACCGACAGTTATTTCATTCTCTTCCTCCCCGATAATTGAATTAAGTTGAGCTACAGGGGGTGGATCTAAATAAGAATTAGGTGGTGACGATTCTGCTCTAAAAATAAGGTGCTCCTTATCATTATCATCAAGAATCGTAACCTCTTTCTTCTTACAATAAATCTTCGCATCATAGTCCGAAATCCAGTCCATACCGAGGATTATATCAAACTCAATCATAGGTATGACGATGAAATCAGCAGATAAAGAAAATTTATGTGCTCTAATGGGGACTGATTCACAAAACTTTGTTGCAACGATACTTCCCTTAGGAGTTTTAACTGACAACTCCCTTATTAAATCAAATTGGAAATATCTAATTTTCTTAGCAAACTGGGAAGATATGAAACAATGCGATGATCCAGAATCAAATAATGCATTTGCTAAACTTGAGGAAACCATTAAATTACCTGCCACCACGTCTTTCGGAGCTTCTACCTCAGCAGTAGTGATAGCATAAGCCTGGCCTTAATCCCTTGGCCTTTTCTGAGGTATGTTCTCCTGACGCTTAGGACATGCATTTGCATAATGCCCCATCTCCCTGCAATTGTAGCACTAAACGTTGGTAGCTTCCTTCTTCTCCTTGCAATCATGAGCTTGGTGGCCTTTTTCACCACACTTGTAACAGACTCCCATTCCCTTCAGGCAAGCACCGGGGTGTTTCCTCCCGCACTTACCACAAGATGGATATTCAACCTTTCCCTTCTTCCCCTTATTTCCATTCCCAGATTGATCAGCAGGTCTCTTCTTCTCTTGCTTTGCTTTAAAGTCATAAGACTTAGAGAATTCCTTTTCGGTCTTGATAGCACATGAGACAATGTCTTCGTACGATGAAAAGGATTGTGAGACTAATGCTCGACGGAGAAATGGTTTTAACCCATCAAAGAAACGATCAATCTTACTTCTTGGGTTGCGAATATAATCACCAGCGTACCTCGCTAACCTTGTAAAGTTAGCCTCATACTTTGTGACATTCTCATCCTCCTTTTGTCTCAGACTCAGAAATTGTCTTTCCATATCTGCTCGATGGTCGCGAGGAAAGTATTTTTCTAAAAACAGATCTTTGAACTCCATCCATTCCATGTTTGATACTTCATCATCTTCCTTCATGTTTTGAATCAATGACCACCATTGATCAGCATCTCCAGTGAGGCGGTAAACTGCCATGGTAACTTTTTCCCTTTCACTACACCCCAAAGCCTGAAATATTTTCTCTAGGGAAAATATCCATTGCTCAGCTACTAAGGGATTTGTACTCCCATTGAACGTTGGTGGTTGTTGTCTCATGAATCGATCTAACATTGATCCTCCACGCTGCGGATCAGGGTGCTCCATACGGGTAAGGTTATTATTCATAACCTGAGTAAGTTGTCCCAGTACGGTGATTAGCTGATCAGCACCAGTTGCATCACCAGCCCCACTATAATTATCTTGAGCAGGAGGGCAATCCCTATATGGAGTGCGTGCATTGATACGGTTTCCATTTCTTCCACTAGGCGCCATTTCTAAACAATGGCATAAACTAGATCAGTTTATGAATCAAAATACATAATCCCATACTTATAAAACACTTAACATAAATTGAACTATTTATGGATATAATCCATAATCATAAAAATGTTTTCTTTGAGGAAGTATATACTCATAAACCCTTCATAATGATTTGTAAAGATAATGAGAGTTATCCTAAGCATATCCCCCGGGAGTGTCGTAACCAAGAGTGCAGTAAGGCCCGTTGTCGTGCACCAGTTCCCGTTCGAGTCTAGCTCAAAGCGGTGTTTTCGGGTTTTACCCCTAGGTACATATGTGCCAGAGCCGCCTCTACCTGCTCGTATCCAGACAGGGATGTATTGCTCGGAAAACTCACAAAAATCTCTACAATACCAAAATTCTAGGAAGTTCTTCTATACTAATCCTCAAAGTTCATCTTAGGTCTACGTGCTCTAATCAGAGTTTATCTAAATCTAGTTTCCAAGGTTTGTACTAAACTTCCTCTGATACCAACTATAACACCCCGACCCCAGTTTCCCAGAGTCGGTGCATTAATTACATAACATTGGCATGATCACAAGAAAGATCAAATCTCGAAAGACCGATTGGTTTAGTAGCCTTGGAAACACTAGATATAATCATAAAGTTTTACATTACATTTCAAAGTGAAAAACTACTACAACAACAAAGTCTTCATATCCACACTATTAACCCCTCATAATATCCCTGCAAGTCATTCATAATTTACTTCTTCACTACCTGGGAAAAATAAAACATAGAAAAGGGGTGAGCTCAAATGCCCAGTAAGGATAACAATATAGTGGAACATTCATAATAAGCATAAACATTTAAGGCAATGAATTACTAAAACAAAAGCCTTTTAAAATTGAACTTCAACATAGTATGGCAAAAATAAAAATTAAATAATGCCATTTACTTATTCACATGGATATTCTACTAATCGAATAATCACATGCAATATCAATAACCACTTTCATAATTTTGGAATGCATAATGCCAGACTATCATAACCACATAGCCAAGGCCTCGTGCCAAGACTACAAATAAGATTTTTTCAAGGCCTTGTGCCAAGACACTAGTTTGTCTCATGAGACCTACCGATGCATCGAGGAGCTATAGCGGGCTCCACCCGTCACTTATTAAGTCCAATGCATTCCCATATGAAAAGGTTTAAACATAACATAAACATTCGTATTAAAACTAGCATACGAAATGTCAATAATTTCACCATAAACTATGAATGGTATAAAAATAGCACATCCACAGTCAGACATATCACAAAAACTTCAATACAATATAGAAGTTTTGTATCATAATAAATCAACTTCAAATAATCTTAAAATCCATCAATGGATGTTGACATAGATGAAATAAAAATTCTTTTTAAAGAAGTATCTCCTTTTATTTTGAAATCATTTAAGATCCATATAAAATAAAACATTTTCTTTGAAAATATTCTTATAAGCTTGTATGGAAAGCTTCGACGATTTTATAACGGCGGAAAATAACCGCACCCGCCGTATAAGTTAAAAAGAACATTCTTACCTCAATTCAGTCGAAAAGGTTAAAAAGGACCTTGTTTTGAAAACGACGGAAAGATTCATTTATAAACCTCTTATAAAAAGTCAAACAAGGGTATAAATGACTTTAACCCATAAAAAATGTTTTGAAATACATTTTTAAGAAACATGGATGTGGATGATAAAGATATCCCAGTAGATTATTACGTATAAACAACCTCGGATAATGAAGAGATTGTGAAATAACCCTTACCTTGTACTTTTCCTTGGTTGGGGTAGGTTAACCTCCTTTATAATGGTGAAATAGTTGTTATTAAATTATACAAGAATCATATATATTAATATGATATCATATATGATCTTTTAACATTGATTTGTTAATAATATCTTAGAATTATCGTCGTTTCGGGAGTTAACTTACTCATTTTCTTTTATATGTTTTGTTACATAAGCCATGGTTGTTGTATCTTATTCATATCCAGAATGATATACAGTCCTTAAGCATCATTTTTAAATCATCAAATGATAATTATACTTGAATGGATACGATGGAGAATGAATCTCATCGCGTTCGTGGAGACGGTAGTCCGTACGTACACACGAGCGACAATATCATTCTTTTGATATTAAAATAATATATAAATGGATGGTATATCATATATACAGAATCATTAACATGTTATATTTATTATTTACATGAGTTACACATCATTATTATACCCATCCAAATAATATTATATTGAATAACAATTACACCACGACGTGGAGACGGTAAGCCGTACGTACGCACGTATGGTGACATGTTATTCAAAGGGTGGATAGAATAATGAATATGGTTGTACCATATTTATAATAACATCACAGTATATGTGAGATACTGGAGTTATTATTTTAGAATGGTAAGAACAAAGGAAGAAGAAGTGGAAGAAGAAATGAACTTAGAAAAAGGTGTTGAAATCATTACCTCTTCTTCGGGTTCTTCCTTTTGATTTGATCAAAAGGGCTCCTTAGGTTGGCTTTCTGATCAAACTAAGGCCCCTAGGTTGTAGTGAGGGATGTTGGGAGAGTATTTGGGCAGAGTTTGGCCGAACCAAAAGGCTTTGAAGGTGTGAAGAAATGAGAAGGAGGAGTGCCCTTTTATAAGAGGGGTGAGGGGCACCTTTGGAAAAGCTAGAAATATTAATTTATAATAAATTCATATTCGGTTTCTAAAGGCTCCAAAGTTGACTATTCAAAGGATGAGGTGGGGATAGGTCTAAAACAACTCATCCAATAGAATTTAGACAGGTTTGGGTACTTATATTAACCTTATCTTTAAGTATTAACTCAAAGTTAATTAGTTTCACTTTTACAATGTCTCTTTGTATTTTTATATTATATGGTTAATAGACTTACCATATACATACAAGCGACCCCCAAGTGGTCCATTAATGATTAACCTATCATAATATAAGTCTCTTGGCCGAACCTTAGATTTTTAGGAATTTAATATCAATTAATAATATAATATTTGTTTTAAGAACTCTTTTATGTCAATTTTGACACTATTCAATAGTTGATTTTTGTGAAACTCATAACAGATTTATTACTTCGAACAAAGTCAATTAAATCAATCCTAATATATCTTATTATCCTATAAAATTAGTGTAATTCATTAAAAGTTTCATATTATATTTATTTGGGTATTTATAATATCAATTATGTTAATTTTTTACTATTTTAGTAATTACTGCATCATCATTGTGTCATAAATAAAATAAATTATTTAATGTCTAAAAATTATAAATAAAACATCATTATGTAGGAAATCTTTTTAGCTTTCTAATGAATATTTATAATCGAAAATCCAACATGTATAACCCTATGTAAAAATTTTTCTTCTAAAAGATGTAAGTTTATGCCATTTTTATTTTTATTTTAACTTTATTAATATAATGTGTCCCTACCACATACAAGTGACTCCAAGGGGTCCCCAAATTGACCCAAGGATGCCCATGGTCGGGTATGTGTCCAACAATAAGGTTAGGACACGTTCTAGGGTAATTTTGTATTATTATAATATTATTTTTTTAACCCTTATTTACCGGATTTACCCTTTAACCATGGTAAATAAAATATTTACCGCAGTAATTATTCAAAATGTGTAAAAATAAAAGTTACCTATTTACATAATTTGGACATCCTGATTCCAAATATGGAATCCATTTTCCTAAATTCAAAACACAGAAGTGGCAGAAATTAATTTAAAATTAATTCCCGCTGTCAAAACAAAAAGCGTGTTTTTAAGAGATAATAACTATCAAAAGATTGACACTTGTTTATGTTCGGTTTAATTGTAAAATTATGTCCAATGATAAACATTAAATTGAATGGTAAAAATATATTCTAAATATACTTTAAAACCACTCAAATTCATAATTTATCACTATTAATTATTTTGATTAAAAAAGTTGTTTTTAATTAAAATTTAGAAATTTTCACTATTCATCAAAATATGAAAGTTATCCGAAATGTACCAAAATTTCACCTTAGGCTAAATTCAATATTCCGAATCCAAAAATGAAGTCCATTTTCAAATATAAAATATATATAATTTCAAAAAGTAGGTATTACTATTCATAACGGCTAGTTTGATTAGTTATGGTGTGTTAGAACTCGGTGTTGCGTACAACACACGCTATCACATTATTCGAAGAGAAGCGTACCGTAGAAGCTTGGGGTGTTACAGAGGGAGTTATGATGGATTTTGGTTTTGAAAAAATTGTTATTGGTACGACCCTTGATGGTACCAAATAACTTTTTTGCAGCATTATATATGGATTCTTGATGTAGTGTGTTACTGCAGGGTAGTTTGATTCATTGTTGTTATCCTTGATATTTATGTGAAATACATAAGGGATTTTAATTATAATTTCATGATAAATTCTTGTATTTTATAAAAGTAATTTTCCCATGCTTTTATTAGAAATAGATCACATCACTATTAAATTGATAGACAATTGTGATTGAACACTTTCTAAGAGAAAGGTTATCTACAATATAATTTCATGATTGATGTTGAATGGTTTTAACATAAAAATTTTCTGATATGGATTTCATAAATCGTCTTTAACATTTGATCAAGTTGGGTATCCAATATTATAATAATGTAAACAATATGACCTCCTCTTTTATTTTTCCCTCATTTATAATTCCTATGAAATTTTTTGGTTGACATATCTTTATGTAAGAAAAATAATATATGTATGATATTTTATACTTAATTTACATATTTATGATACATAAACTAGATATTTTAAAAGTGTATTGTTTTTTATATAATTTTTTTTTAATTTTATTCACAATGTGCGCCCATGGTGATGAATCATTTTTAACATATCCTCACTATTTTCCAATAATTCATATAGTTACTCACTAAGATGTTTCGAAAAATTGTGGACATCATTCCATAGATTTAATTTCATGGATGTAGGAAAACCAAACACAAAACATTCATTATAATATGAATACCATGTGAGAGTATAACTTTTTGGAATCCCTTTGATCCAACAATTGGCCTCATCCATCAATGAGAATTAGAAAATATGAAACCTTATCACACCTTCTGAAACTCCATGATAAATAAAAGTGCCACATATAAATAGGAAAATTCAAAAAATGATAATTTTAATCTTAACTTAGTTTCCCTCCAAACTAAACTATATTTTTAATATGTTCTATGATAAAAGGTTTAATCTTGACGTGTTCGTGAATTCAATGGTGTCAGAATAATTTGTTTTTCTACCCTATGAATTAATGGCTGGTTGAACACCATGAAAGTAAGATATGGAGGAAACTAATATTGAGGAAGTTATGGAATATATTAATTATTTTGAGGAAAATACTACCACTTATTGTAACACAATTTTTTAAAAATAATATTTTTTTGAATAATTTAATATCACTGATATCTTGTGTTACATGCAACACTGAGTTTTAATAACCCATGAAAATAGAATAATATATTTATTTTTACATGACCATTATTACCTAGACGTCAAACATGGAAACTTGAATTTGAATAATCCCATTATAAAAATTAATCACAATGGTATTATATAAATATTTAATAACATTAAAATGTTCATAATTATTAATAGTCTTTATATGAATTGAAAACTATTTTGTTAATATAAAATGATATAGATTTCTTTTTGTGAAAAAATAATAAAATAAATTATGGAAATATTAAAAAACAATTATTGTAAAAAATGATCAGAATTTATTAATTCAATATTTATCAATAAGAATATGGTTATGTTTTTTTATTTTTCAGAATATATTAAATTTTTGAATAATACTTAAAAATATTGTGTTTTATTGAAATTCTTATTTTCATTTAATGAATTGATAAGGTAAAATTTTGTTTAAAACTTAAATTAAAATTAAAATTACATAAAATATATTATAATTAATCCAATTAATGTATTTGGATTCAATTTCTTATACAATTTTTAAATGAAAACATTTTAATGTTTTAGAGGTTTTCACATTGAAAAAATTTTTCTTTATCATGTAAGAGGATTTAGTTTTAAGTTGAATTAATAAAAATATTTTAATTGAATTTTAAAACATGAAATAAATATTTGGAATCAAAATAACTATTATTATATAATACAATTTTCTAATGTTTTCGTCATAATTAATATTAAAAATACAAAAAATAAATTATTGTGGTTAAGGTAAAAAATGGTTTTACCTATAGTTAAACTAAAATGATATGGGTTAGAAATTACCCAAAACATTTCAAATTTATATTGAATTGATATAATTAGACCTTATTAGAAATAGGGTTCTAGAATGACCCATTTTTATCTTTTTCATGTAAAAAAATCATTACACTTTATTCTATTCAAAAATTCCCACTGTGTCGTCTTGCCAACTTATAAAAGAGAACCCCCTCTCTTCTCATCATCACAGCTCAAAAAAATAGATTCATCAATGATCAGTTAAAATACCTTAAATTAATCCCTCATAATGACCTAGATTAACTATTTGGATTATAAATACATCCCATGAATCCTTTTGGTGGAAACCTTTAGAAGTTTTCTAATGAAGATGTATCATTTTTAAATAAGTTTTTATATTTTGTTTCTTTATCAAAATATATAAAATATTGTTAAACCATGATAATATAAAAAATCATTGTCTTCAATTAACTTTGATGATATTATTTTATGGTAATTACCAACATCGAGCTTCTCTACTATCAAATGGGAAATGAAACTCTTGTTCATTATACGAAGGACTAGCACCTTTCAAACCAAAGTAATTCATTTTTCATAAACACTTATCAAATATTTATATAATGATTGGTTTAAATTATATATGTTATATTTTTGAAAAAAAATATTTATTTACATATAATATCACATTTACCTTTTTACCTCCCAAAACATTAGAAAACAATATCATTGCTCGTGTTGTAGTGGAATACTGCCTCACGAATCGATGTGGTGTACGATTATTTTTCATTTTACATGGATGAAAATGAGGATATATTACATGAATATATATGGTATTTTAAAAATTATATATACTTATTCATTTATTATATCACATATTACTTTTTAATATCCATTCCATGGGGGATACGACAACATAACTCTTTTTCATGGAGGACCACATCCAGAAGAAGTGATGTGACACGTTCTTCACTAAAAAACTACATAAGAAGTTAATAGGGATAAAGTTAATGAAAATATGTGATATATATTACATAAAAATTATTTTTTAAAAATAATATTTTTTGTTAATTGTTTATTTCATCCATTGAAAATATTGAAACCGAATTGATGTGCTCATAAGCACAACTTTTTTCATCAACGGTGTTTTTCATTTTCTATATATAACATTAATGGATTACCATAAAACATTTAAACAATATATAAATATGTATTATACTTATATCGTGGTAAAAATATTGAGACTAATTAACCATGATCTAAGTATGATGACCAAAAATTCGAAATCAAAAAGTACCAGAAAAACCAAGATGTTATTACTTTTAACGTGATTTAACCCATGAATTGATAATAAATAGGTTATAAAAGGTGATAAATAAATATTATATGGTAAAATATATATATAATTATGGTATTTAAATAGATTTATAAATTTTCTATATTTATTATAAATGAGTTTCGAATGTGTACAACGAATTTCCTAACATAAGGAATTGGATTTTTGTCTCAATTATTCTTCTATTAGATATATGTTATGTTATGAACCTATATTAAATTATGAGGTGTATATAATGAAACATTCACATTATATATCATTAATATCCTTCATTTAATTATATTAAAAGAATAATTTTATATTATTTATTATTTGGGTTCATTATTCAAAAAATTACCAAAGTCGTATGGGATTTTCTTTTCACCTATATGTCTATGAGACACATACCATATTCCCCACTTTGTTTTATTGTTTGGTGCATATAATACTCATTAATTTATTTTAGGATTATTATCATGAATGGTATATGGATTTCAATTTCAATCTAATATTCCTTACTTCATGGGTATTGCGATTAATAAGTTTCCAAATTGGTAAGAGTTTCATGTTACAATCTCATTGTTTATTGAAATTGTTTCTGATTATACTTCCTATGATGAAATTTTAAGATATACATATTATATGAAATATTTATTCTCATTGAATAAGGTTATTACATGAAAATACATATATTCCCTTAATTTTCTTCTGTATTTGTACTCATGAGTTCAAAAAAATTAATAAAAATTGATTTTACTACTATCACCGTTCGAAAACCATTTTTCATCAATGTTGATGTCTTCTAAATAAATGTTTGGAATAATGTTTTTTTATTATCCAATTAATTTGGGATATAATTTTAAACATTTTTTAATTTTTATATTTTGTTTTTAAAATAACCTTCATGTTATTTTTCATACAAGTCATGTTTTTATTTTATTGAAAATGTGAAAGAAATATTTTTTCCACCATACACAATATGAAAAGAATTTCCCAAAATCATGAAAAAAAATATTTTTGAAATTAATTTTTAATTCTTCCACATTATTTTAATTTTAATTATTCACAAAATATTTTATGAATTTATAGTTTTGAAAAAATTTATTTTCAATGAATGTATATTTTACTCATGAATTGTTCCAAGAATATATTTTTCAAAATAATATTCAATATAATATTAAATAATTTGATGTTACATATTATTTAATAGGGATATTATCCAATGATAATATATTTATTATTTATTTAGAGATTTTATGTCTAAGATGAAATTATTTTTATGAAACATGTTCCTCATATATGGGTTATTATATGATGAAATAATAATGTTTTTAATGAAACTCATTTATTTTACGTGGTTGTTTCTATGTGGAAATGTTTATAAAACCCATTTATATTCATGGGAAATTATAGGATGTATGTTTTATTTTTTTGGAACAAAACATTTATGGATTATGTGATGGGTGGGATTTATATCTCCCTCCAATATATAGGGTAATGATTAACTTTATATGAACTCAAAGGTTACATGGGATATTATGAAAATCACAAAAGAGGGTACATGGGTGATTATCCCTAGACCAAAAGAAGGTGGAAATGAGATTATCCAGAGCTGGAATTTGGTACATGGTTTGTTATCCTAATAAAAATATGTTATGAATGTCTTGGTGGATATCTTAAACATAATATTTTATATGATTATGTGAATTACACAAATCTATATCGTGTACCAATGTTATGTTCTCATGTATCATCTTATTTTATTACATTATAATTCCTGTAGTATAAAATAGAAAGATGTATGTTATGACTCAGGTTTATGATCTTTGATATTCAGGGTATGTTTTTTAAAATTCTATTCTCATTTTCTCACAACCTTATGATAATGTTACATCGAAATGACCTTATTTAACCTTAATGAGTTTATAATATCATTCTTTCTTAGGTTTCCATTACCTAGGTTATGAATAATGGTTTTATGTATGATGTGTATATAAAGGGTTCTAGTTATAAATAACATAGTGGGAGAAAATGTATCACAGTTGTGGAAATTTTTTTTTCCACATTTCTAATGGGATTATACCAAAATAATTATGGCATGGATTGTTATATAATGAAATAAATATTCATCTATTAAAATTTATTATTTATGTATGAGAAATTTAGGTCATTTAAGTTTATATAATAGAAAATTCATAGTTAAACATTGTAATTTTGGATGTTAAAACATTAGTGATATCCATTGTTAAAAGTGTAAGGATAAGTCTTAGTATATTCCTAATTATAGAAAAATATCAATGAATATCGAGGAATAATAGAGGGAGGGGCTTCCTAAAAATCCCTCTATACCTAGATTTTAAAACTATATGTGGTTCTTGAATAGATGTACCTGGGGTTAAAAACAACAAAAAAGGTGTGTTAGGAAAGACTCGTGTATCACATAGTACACAACAACTACACTTACTATGCATATGGTTTGAAATTTTTTGGTGATATTCTTTTGAAATAAATAAACTCATTACAAACCATTATGAATGATTTCAATAATGACCATGAATGACCTATGTTAAGACTATGGTGTCATATATTGAAAATAATTTTTCATGATTTAGATATTATTTAAGATATTCATTCATATTATGTGGATCACCACTCATATCGGTGTTTCTTATTATATGATTTTCACTTTCGTCAATGGCCAAAAACCAAATGAACTGTATTAAAAATGAGAGGGACAAAAAATTCAATGATTCTACTTTTGACCATCATAAATTTATTGCATATGTATTGAAAAATATAATTTTTATTCTTAGAAAACATCCTCCAGATATGAATCATTCAAAACATCCCAATGATAATGGACAGAACCATGTTATGTTGTGTCCTTTAAGAGAAAATTTAAATCTTATTTTAGTGGTCCTTCTAATAAAATAGTAATTTATAAATGTATTAGTATTAATTAAAATATATTTTATATTATCCAGTGTTTGGAGAATGAATAATTATTTTTGGAAATCTATATTATGGAAGGATGAATCTGGCCAATGGTAAACACTTTTCAACAATATGATGCAATAGGAACAAATAGACTAAATTAAATTGGATGAGTTTAAGATCATATAATTTAATAACTACATTCCTCATATTATATGTATGAATATCAAGAAGGAATACATTGATATAAAACAAAAGGATAATGATGTTGTTGGTACCTATGACAAATATTTTACAATACTTTTGAGGTATGCTTCTTTTATTATCATCCATTTATGAATTAATCCTAATAAATTCTTTAGATACATAAAAAAATCTATCTAAAGGAAATTATCCATAAGGGACTTTGGTAGATATGAATAAATATTTTTTGTGATATCAAGTTGGAAATTAAGGTTGTAGTTACCCATAAATAATAGGGTTTTCATAAGAAAATAAGGATGGAATTCCAAGGAAACTCTAAAACCCATGGAGAAAAGAGTATTATCTTTACATTATGCCTGATAAGTGGAAGGAATCAAGGAGGAAATTATATAAATGGTACTACTAAATATATTAACTTTGTAATGGAATTTTTTCAATCGGATTAATTTTAAAGTGATGGGAAGATATAATGTTATGGATTTTAATAGAGAGAAATATCCACTAAACGAACAACCCACACTTGAGGGCTTTAACTTAAAAGAGTTTAGGAAAATATGACTAAATTCCCTAATATAAGTGATAATGTAATGTCCCTTGTTTTCAACCTAATAAAAAATCCCATGATTTTTTTCATTAACTCGGTGGGTGAGTTTTACCACCGAGTGTCAGAACTTTTTTTCTAATAGTTGACATTGTGAAGTGTCTTTTAAATAATTTTTTATTAAATTATTAGATTAAAATAAAAATGGAAATAAATTAAATAATGTGTAAACGTATTCTTTAAAACAATTGAATATTATTTATAATATTTTTAGTGTTAGATGATGAGTCAGTGTGGGGTTTAGAGACTCATAGAACCTCGGTGTTGATAGAATAAAAATATTGAATTTATTTAATTTATAATTGTGTGTGTTTATTTAAATAAAATAACTCTCAAACGGCGCATCATATTAGAAATCTAAGACCACAGCTAGGTCCGGAACGTCGGTTTTACCATAGGAAGCTTTTAAACTTGATTCGCATTGGCTGTTTGGCACCCTCCCACAAGATAATTCCATCATTATTTTTAATTATTTAATTAATCAGTTTTTTATATAATAAATAACTATTTCCCCACAAATGGGGCGTCAAATGAGAAATCTGACCTCACTGATAATTCTAGGACATGGGGTTTACCCTAGGTAGGGTATAACCTTTGAGATCGGTGGATGTATAGTCATATCGTACCCGAAAATAATATAATTGTTTTAATTAATTTTGTTGGTTGTTAGAAATAATAATAATAATTTTATTATTTATATTATTATTTTTCTTGATTTCAACAAATGTAAATGCACTCCCACTATTAAAAAATTGTGTCATGGTGTAAATAATAACAGGGCTATGTAATGAATGTTATATTATTAATTATTCCAACTAAATACAAATCTTCAATCATTATTAATTTAATAACCATTATCTATTTTTAATAGTTATTGTTTTAAAATATTAATGGTGTCATTGATGGGTTGAATTAAATGATGATTATTTTAATTATTGTTAATATTATTGTACTAGGACAAAAACAAGGAGATATATGTATATAATGTGTATATATATATGGAATTAAATATATATATATATAGTTATATACAAACATGTGAAGAAGTATATATATGTATATACAGATGTGTGTGTATATATATATACCTAAAATGTGTATATATATATGGTTGAATATTTATTATTGGGTTAGAAAAAATATTATTAATTACCCACATAAATACATGTAATGTCTCAACTTAAATCAAGTTGTGGATTAATATGTGTTTAGTCCAAATATTTGAAGCCACCAAGGGCGTGCGCCTGCGCACCCAGTTATGGGTCCCGTATAGATATTAAAATTATTTAAGTGATTGCTCCGGATTTATGTAAAATATTATGTCTCTCCATACCACATAGTTTGGGTTAAAAATAATTAAAAATGATTAGTTGAAATTAATGGAATTTAAAGAGGGATACAAATAAATCATAAATTTGATATTGTTGGAGAGAAAATTAAAAATAATTAAATTGAAGTAAACCCATTTTAATTATTTACTTCATTCTTCCACCATATTATTTATATTATTTTTCTTTAACTCCATTTTATTTTATTTTTCCTTTTTCTTTTTCTTTCCATTACTTTTTATTCCTTTTCTCCTCTCATCCTCTCCTCCCTCTCCTATGTGGGGCGCACCCCCTCTCCCTATGTGGTGCTAACCACCTTCTCCTCCTTTTAGAAAATCATCTTTCCTCCATTCGTCATTGTTATTTTCGTCATCAAGTGCATTGTGAGCCTCTCAATAAGGCTTATCCCACGCACCAAGAATCATGTCATCTCATTCCAAATCCTTTGTTCAGTTCGCCACGGAATGATTTTACCCTATTCTGTGTTATTTCTAAAATATTTTGTTTTCTTCCGTTTTATGTAAAATTAGATCCTACCACAAATCATACCATCATCTACGACCATAAGGTAGGTCATCTACTCTCTTTCCTACTGTCTTGTTGTGATTTATAAAAATGAAAGATTGTGTCGTTTTTCGGTGCCTACTAACGTTGTGAAAATTCACCCAATATTTTCAATTTAATTGTACCGCTTAATTATAAAAACCATAATTCATATATATTAAATTTTTTAATTTATTCCAATGTGGCGGACACCCCTATGGGTGTTCCTAATTAGTTGGTATATTTTTTTCGTTAGCATGGACATTTAATTTATCTAACTACATGTGTTTGACTACCTACTTTTGTTGTGTTTAATTTAAATAATTAATTTAGAATAATTATGAACATGTTATTGTTGGATCTTAGGTACTAGTTTGTGATGGATTATCTATTTATTTAAATATAAATGCTTGAGCATTTAATTTAAATAATAGCATGTGTTGTGCAACCTATTTTTGTCAAGTTTAAATTAATAATTAATTTAAATTAATTATGAACATTGAGTTATATTATCTTTGATTGTTGTTTGTTCTGAATATTTTATTTATTAAAATTTTCATTTATCTTATAATGTTTATATGGTATTTTTCCTTGTTCATATTGCTATGCTACAATATTTAATTAGTACCTAGAGATGAACGGGTGTATCTATTTTCTTTTCAAGCTTCAACTTGAAATTCTTATTTGGTCATATCTACTTCTGTGAGAACCTAAATTAATTTCAGGGTGGGGGAAGAAGGTGGGTCTCATATTAAAGGTCATTATTAGACCATCTGTTCCTGATGGTTTACACTACTCGTCGGGGGGGCAGTGTTGTTTGAATTGTTAGACCGATACTAACTTAGTCTATCTAATACTTATGACGGACAACAGTTCCAAAATGGCCCATCGAGAAGGATCTATTGGCAATGTGTCTAAGCCAGTCTCAGATGATACTCGACCTCTTTTTGCGATATTGGGATGAACTCAGGGTAAATCCATGCCCCTAGTGAAACTTGGTATTTTAAAATATTGTCTTTGATGGGCTCAGTGGTATTGGATAATTAACGGATGTTCCATAACGATACCTTCAGGAAGGGTTCAAACTCCAACTCTCAACTTGAACCTTAATAATTTTGCACTAAATAATTAAATTAAAGTCGTTGTTAGTCCCTTGAGATTTGAGATATTTTCTGGTATGTTGAAGAACACCTTCTTGACACCTGACTTTGAACCCATGTTAAAGCACAAAATTTGGGGTATGCCACTTCCTTGATTGACCTTATTCTTCCTAACATCATATATATGCATATGTGTATTCTGGTTACAGGTACTCCTTTCTGATATCCATTATAGGCTGAACAAAGTGATTAGGGATGGGTGTTGTTGGTAACCGGGGCCGAGTTAATTATTTAATTGCACATAACAAATTATATTCAGTTGATATATAGTGGCACACTACATTTTATTATTTTATGAAATGGAAAGTATTACACACCGTGATTTTTTACCTACTGGTATTTTATCTCACACCCTTCTTGAGTGGTCACTGACAACCGACTAGATTATATGTTTGCATGTATTGTCAAAGGGATGTGTGCTGCTTCTGATGCTTGATTATTTCTTACTTCTTAGGATGGATACTGGGGCAGAGGATCAAGACTTTCTTGTGATGAAATTTTTGCACATTGTGTCTTTTTTTTAGTTGATAGTATTCTTGGGTTCTTGTTTTCCATGATTTTAGTTTAGAAATACATCATGGAATAATATATTGTTGTGAACTGCCACACTTGATTATTATTCATTTTGATTATCCATATTGCTTATACTGCAGTTTATTAATTTATATGCCTCCTCTATTTATTATTAATATTTATTTACTACTTATGTGATAATACCTTTTACCTATAAGGGCATAGTCCCCCCCTTGGGACACAAAAAATCCATGGCTGCTACTTGGCAGCCTCTGGCGTTCAGGGAAATTTGTTTGAGGTCATGTAACCCATCGGTCCGACCACTGTCTTAGAGGAGAACCAGTTCAGGACGATACAAAGAGGTATCAGAGGTGGTATTTTTCCTTTGTGTTACTATTTTGGGTTAGTAGACTTGAGACAAGGAATGTGTCAGCACTTGGTTAAAGGCCATTCTTGGTACTATTCACCCCATGTACGAGAAATGACCAAGTGACCATGGTTGGGATTGATGTTAATGCTTTTCGATATTACAGTTTATATTATTTCACCTCGAGTGATTGGTGTAATTTCGATTGCATATGAATTTATGAAATTTATGATATTTTACCCTTGTCCTGTTATAGTAATGTTGAAGCATTGCATGCATCATAATATGCACATAGGAATTCACATGTCTTGCATAGTTCCATGCCATGTAGTTGCATTTTAGGATTCCTTTTGATTCAAATTGTGTGCCTTGATTGTATTCCATGTCTTGTAATTATTTAGCATGCCTTTTTAGAAACCATGTTTTGTTGATATATTTGGCATGCTAGCTTATGTTTTATTTTAGGTTTCCTTTTGATTCAAATTGTGTGCCTTGATTGTATTCCATGTCTTGTAATTATTTCGCATGCCTTTTTAGAAAACATGTTTGGTTGAGATATTTAGCATGCTAGCTTATTTCTATGATGACTGTTTAATACCATGTTTTCATTATGTCATGATTCTATGCCTATTAGAATGGATCCATGATTAAAATGTTATGCTTCAATGATTACATCATGTCTCTCTCTATTATCTTATTGTACTGACCTACTTGATTTTTTGTTATGTAATTGGTTAATTTCCAAAAATGTGTTGGTTTCCTTTGAATGGGATCCAAATTCCAAAAAACTATAATGTATATAGTCACTTCATAGGTTGATAGACACCCATATATCAAGGTTGATATGTGTTTGAACATGTTCTAATTTCAAATGAATTGGTTATCTACCCAAAGGAATAACTAGAACCAAGTCATATATTTGATCCATGTTCCTCATGAGAAAACTGAGTATGGGTGTTGTGACTCATAATAATGAATAAATTGTTTTTATGCATTATAATGAACCCTGGTCATCTTAGTGGGACCTTTGTAGGTCGCCTTATCCTCTTAAAAGTAATTTATGTGACAGATTTTGTAATTAAGGATGGAATTTCAATTAATGTAAAATGTTTTCAAATAATGTTTTATAAAACTATCATGTTTTTCCATTGTAGTGTTGGTTTGCATCAAGTACCTTGTGTTTTGTTTTGAAAAAGGGTACATAATTTTTTGATTAAATCTTTTAATGATTAAATATTAAATGTGATTAATTATAAAGGGATTGGATATGGAACCTTTAGCGATGTCCTCTGTTTAAGACCCTAGTATAAGGGTACTTTGAGTTTCTCCATGAGATTATTTGGAACAGAACCTTTCACATGTCTTTGTCCGTAGTTGGACCCCCATGATTAAAATGACACCCTTGTTCATACGGGTGTTCATTTTTTCATTTAATTTTGTTTTCGGCACAAGCATCAGTTAATGCTCATTTCCATCAGGTTAGTCATGACATATGAATGGTCATTTGTTTCTTAGTTCGTTTGACCATCTCTTCCCCACAGTGATGGATGATTCAGTACGTCTCCGTCCGAGTTAAAAGTCATCTTGCTTCTGTATCACCTCGGGGTAGTATGTGTTCACGTACGTGGTTCCATTGAGTTCTTAATGTTGTGATGAACTGGTTGAGTTCAGTGTAATCATCAAGTCTTGCACTGTTAAATACATTTTGGGTCATCTTCATAGTAAAATGAATTCTGGAAATAAAAACTGGGCAATGTAATAAATGTATTTTTATTAGTTGTTCCAACTAAATACAAATCCACAATCAATATTAATTTAATAACCATTATCTTTTTAATGGTTATTGTTTTTAAATATTAATGGTGTCATTGATGGGTTGAATTAAATAATGATTATTTTAACTATTGTTAATATTATTATATTAGGTCAAAAACATGGAGATATATATATATGATGTATATATATATGGGATTAAATACACACATATATATATAGTTATATATATATACATGTGTGTTTGTATATATATGAATATATAGATGTGTGTGTATATATATATAACAAATGTGAATATGTATATATATGTGATTATTTATTGTTGGGTTAGATAAAATATTATAAATTACCCCCATAAATTCTTGTAATGTCTCAACTTAAATCAAAGTGTGGATCGTTATGTTTTTAGTCCAAATCATTAAAGGGACCCAGGGCGTGCGCCTGCACAACTGGTTGCGGGTCCCAAATAGCTTTTAAAATTAATTAAATGATTTCTCATGCTTTATATATATTATTATGTCCTTCCATAGCGTAGCGTTTGGGATAAATATAAGTAAAAAAGGAATAATGGAAAATAATGGAATTTAAAGTGGGATAAAAATAAATAATAAATAGATACGGTTAGAGAGAAAATTGAATAAAATTAAATTTAGGTAAACCCTATTTATTTATTTAT
The DNA here is from genome assembly GCA_963277665.1 of Viscum album. Classification (NCBI taxonomy): domain Eukaryota; kingdom Viridiplantae; phylum Streptophyta; class Magnoliopsida; order Santalales; family Viscaceae; genus Viscum; species Viscum album. The sequence goes on along the minus strand of OY728141.1, from coordinate 1,015,828,333 downwards.
TTCATTCATCCACCATTTTATTTTTATTATTTTTTCTTTATTTCTTTTTTATTTATTTATTTCTGTTTTCGTTTCGTTCCATTATGTTTTATATCTTTTCTCTTATCTTCCCCTCATCCCACGCCTATGCCTGGGGCACCCCCATTACCTATGTGGTGCACACCACCGTCTCCTCCTTTCGTAAGATCGTCACACCTCTATTCATCATTAGTTTTCTTTACTGTCAGATGCGCTATGAGCCTCTTATTAAGCCTTATCCCACACACCATGAATCGTGTGATCTCATTCCAAATCCTTTGCATAGTTCGTGCTGAAGTATTTTACCCTATTTTGGGGTTTATCTAAAAACTTCTATTTTATTCCGTTTTAGGTCAAATCAAAGCATACTTTTGGATCATTGGATCATATACTACCTTAAGGTAGGTTTTCGGCTTTGTTTACCTATTTTTCATTTCAATTTATAAAAACTCACGATTGTGTTGTTTGTCGGTGCCTACCGACATTGTGAAAATTAACCCAATATTTTCAATTTAATTTTACTTCTTAATTGTTGCCGCCATAATTAATATAAATTAAATTTTTTAAATTTTTTCAACCTGTTTGGACACCCCTTTGGCTGTGACGACATGGTTGGTATATTTCTCTGTTTTTCCGGACATATAATTTTTCTACCTGCATGTGTTGCACAACCTTTCTTGTTGTGTTTAATTTAAATAAATATTTTTTAATAATTATGAACTTGTAATTGTTGGTTCTTTAGTATATGTTTGTGATGAATTATTTATTTATTTAAATATATATTCCTGAACATTTAATATAAATAACTTAATTTGTTCTACAACCTATTTTTATTATGTTTAAATTAATAAATAATTTAAATTTATTATATACATAGAGTTGTTGGATCATTGATAGTTGTTTGTGATGATTATTATTTATTAATTAAAAAATTCAATTTATCTGCTCTTTTTGATATGGTATTATTCCTTGTTAATATTTCTATGCTATAATATTTAATTGGTACCTTGTGATTCACAGGTGTATCTGTTTAGTTTTCAAAATGCAATTTCATATGCTTTTGTTGTCATATCTTCTATTGTGAAAACCTTAATTAAAATCATGGCGGGGAAAATAATGTGGGTCTCATATTTAGGGCTATAATTAGACCCTCAATTTCGTATGGTTACCAATACGCACCGGGGTGGGGTGTCATTGGCTTTGTCAGAATGAGACTTATCTGGTCTTTCTAATAATTATGAGTTACATCACATCCAAAAGGTCCCATCGAGATGGACCCCTTGGTAATGTGGATAATCCATCCTTAGATGATACATGACCCCTTAGGCAAAATCGGGATAAACTCAATGTAAATCCATGCCTCGATCGATACGTTGTCTATTGAAAGATTGTCTTGGACAGGCTCAGTGGTATTGGATAATAGAAGGATGTTCCATAGCGATACCTTCGGGATGATCTCAGACCCAAACACCCAACTTGAACCTTAATAATGATGCACTAGATGTATATATTAATGTCACTGTAATTCAATTGAGATTTGAGATACTTTTTGGTGTGTTGAATCACACCTGGTTAACACATGACATAGACCCCATGTTGAAGCACAAACATGGGGGTATGCCTCTTCTTTGTTTTAACTTACTCTTCTAGGCTTTATATATATGCATATGTGTATTCTTCTTACAGTTACTCCTTTAAAACATCTGGAATAGGCCAAAGTAGGTGACTAGGGACTGCTGTTTTTGGGAACCAGAGCCGAGTTAATTATTTCATTGCACATAATAAATAATCTACAATTCTTATACAGTGGAACACTTCTTCTTTTTATTGTGCGAAATGGAAAGGTTTATACACAACAAGTTCTGACCAACTGATATTTTATCCCACACTCCACTTAGGAATCATTGACACCCATGTAAATTATATATTTGCAGGTATTGACAAAGGGAAGTGTGGAGGTTTTATTGCTTTATTGTTTCTTTCTTCTTAGGATGGAGACTAGGGAAGAGGATTTATCCTTTCTTGTGATGTTGTTGTCACACTTTGTGTATTTTATTTTTTGTTGACAGTATGATGGGTGTTTTGTTTTCCATGTTTTTAGTTTAGAAATACATCATGTCATGAAATTATTTTTTGAGCTTCCACACTTCATTCTTATTCAGTTGGATTATCCAAATTGCTTTTGCGGTAGTTTATTCCTTTAAATGCCTCCACTATTTATTATTAATTGTTGTTTACTTCTTTTGTTACAATACCTATTACCTATGAGGGAATAGTATGCCCCCTCGGACATAGAAAGGCCCTCGCTTCTAGTCGTCAACCTCTAGTTTTTGGGGAGATTCACTTGAGGTTATGTAACCCGCTGGTCCGGCCACCGTCTTAGAGGTGATACATGTCAGGAAATAATGGATAATAATGACCATAAGACAAAACAACCTATGATGAAAATTTATAAAGGAAAGTCTTCTAAAACCACAATGGATGAACTAAATCATGAAATTTATGGAAAACTTGTCCTCCACTACTTAATTGGGATTATCGTGATTGATTTTATATAAAGGATACTTAGAAAAAAATTATTTTTCATCCTTTTAATGAGCATGATTTTATTATATGAATATATTATCCCAGTAAAAATGGATTTTGGAATAATGAAACACCATTTAATAATATATCAACATAAGGATGAAAACAATATTCCAATATAAATGTTATTGTATAAGATAATATGTTATTTTTGGAAAAAATACTGAATTGTTTTTGGTAGAATATATGTCATAATTTAAGATTAACTTAAGAGTTATGGATTCCATCAAGGGTATATGAGTGTATGGTTTCATCATTAGATCAACGACCTATTCAACCTTTTTGATATTTAATGGGATGGGTTTTTATAATTATTTAGGATATTTTGGGAGAAGTTTTTGTTAATACAACCCTTTATATTTGTTTATGTTTTAATAAAAAGGTTATTTGAAGAGGAATGCCTTTAATTTTTTGGGAGATAAGATTAATGTTATTAGAAACCATTATGGTTTTCAATATCTTTGATATTTAGGTAATTATTGGTTACAATAGTTTAGGGAAATTTCTAGAATTATATTAATTTATTTTTCGTGAAAGTAAACCCACATGTCAAGCGAAAACCTATCACATCAACAGGGCCGCAGGGCCTAAACACATATTAAAATCTACAAAAGGGTATATTTCCAAAAACACCAATATGAATGGATATTTCTAGTGGAAAAATGTGAACATATATATTTTTTTTATTTATCAAGATGAATTTTATATAATCATGTTAAGGTAGCGTGAAAAAATTATAAGGGGGAATTATAACCATTACCCATACGAAAATGGAAATAGGAAAAATGACCATGAATTTTTTTCCTGACTCCAAAAAACATTTACTGGGATCAATTATTTACGATTTGTAGAAAATTTCCATAAAAAAGTATCACACATAATCTCTATTAGATAATATATATCTATAGATCATTTTTTTCAAGATATAAATTATGGAAGTTGTAAGGTTGCATAGAGTTCTAAATTCCATTATATCTAATCTTGATATGAGGTTATTATTGATGTTCTATCAAATTCATCCAAAAAATATTAATTCAAAATTGATTTTTAGAACTATGTTTCACTCAAAAATTTATTTTCAGTATAATAAAACCAATAGGATTTGTTGCAATATTGCTCTATGGATTTCAAAGGTAGTTGGGATCTACACCTTCCACTAATTGAGTTATCATACAATAATAACTTTCATACAGAGTATTCAGATTGATCCTTATAAATACCACTAAGGATAAATTTATATAACCCTAATATAATAGGACAAATTTATAGAAACAAGGTAATTGGTACTTGAGCTAGTTAATCAAATGTAATTGAAGTTTACAACTATTCAACAACAAAAATGGAAGAACTAATTTGGAAAAAAACATATGAGGATAATCACTGATGTCATGTGAAATTTAATGTTTTTTATAATGTGTTTTTAATAATTTCTCATAGATGAATTTAATAAGATTTTTCAATGAAGGTTATATAAGACCTTTTTGTATCAATACCATTGAAACTCTTGATTGTATAGTTATGAAACCATTTTGATTAGTGCTTCCACTAAACCTCTCTCAATTCAACGATGTGATCCATGTATATCTCGTGAGTAACTACATACATGATCCTTCACATTTACTAAACACAGAGATCATACAAACTGTACATCATATTTATTATGAGGAAAAACTGGTGGAAATTCTGGATCATAGATATTATGTGCTACTAAACAAGATCCCTTACCTCATCAATGGTTTTTTTGTGAAACCACCATCTTAAGAAACGTATATGGAACATGAGGATATAATGAGGTAGAAGTATCCAAATTTTTTATATCAAAGTGAAAAAATTTAAGTGGTAAATTCATTTAAATGGGGGTATGATGTAATAAATAGAGTGGTTATGAAATATTTATTTTCGAATAATTTAATTTCGTTGACTGCATTTGTTACATGAAACAACGGGTTTTAAAAATCCATAATAAACTATTAATAATATTATTTAAAAAATCTTCTTATCACTAAGGCATTGAACATAAATGAATTAATCGGAATAAACACATTAGAAAATTGTTATATAATGGTTTTATATAAATAAATCATATTTATAAAAAAGAAATAAATATTTAATAAAAAATTATATGATTCAAAAAATACTTTTTAATAAAAAATGGTTCTTAATGATTTTTGTGAAAATATAATAAAACTAATTTATGAGAATTTTTTAAAATATATTTTAAAAAATAATGTTTATTTTGGAATCAAAATGTCAAAATTATATTATGATCAATTCATTATATTTTTTTGAATATATTAATTTTATTATGAATGGTGAAAATTAATGGTTTTGATTGGAAACTGGATTTTTTTTATAAAGATAATATAAGGTACCATTTTTATTTAAACTGTGTTTAATAGTAAAATAAGATCAATTATAATGTAATTAATCTAATTTTGGTCATTGGAAGCAATTTTATTCTGAATTTTGATATAAAATCATTTTAAATATCTCATGGGTTTCTCTTTGGAAGACTTTGTTTTCATCACATTTTTGGGTTTAATTTTTAATTAATTTATGTAAAATCTATGAATTAAATTTGGAAAAATAGATTCCATATTTTTAGTTATAATAATTAATATTATATAATATTTTTGACTTACTTCTTTACAACAATGAATAGTAAAATAGTAAAAAGTAATTTCAGTTGTTAAGGTAAGAATAGGTTTACTAAGTGGATAAACTAAAATGATATGGGATAAATTTAATGTATCATATTTTCTATCCATTATTTTTTGAAATTATAGGGGTTGTTTTCATGACTATTCATTGATATGATGTGTGATTTCGAGGCCCAGTGGTCCTGGAATAAATGTTTGAAATATATTAAATATATTACATATCACGTACAAACTTTTTTCCTAGAAAATTGGAATAACATCTAAATGGGTTCATGAATTAGAAATTAGATTGCACAGTTGAGTTCATAATTTTGGGTTTTACCAAATTTGGGACTCTAGAATTAGTCAGCATGGTTTGTTTGTGGAAAAGTCATCGTAGACATGAAAATGAATAAAATAATTGAATCAATTATTTTATTCCAATTGTGTTGAGTAGAAATTCATGGTCTATAAATAGATTATTATGGAGAATTTCTTGGGTCATATTCATAACCAAAGATATTTTTGAGATCCATTGGAGAGTGTTGACATATTCCACAAACGTGAACGGTGACTGGATCATGAAATGATGATAGACGCACCTCAGATTCAACAGATCTTACTAACAACAATGATGTCACATCATTCTTCATCATCAATCAATCCAAATTGAGGCATGGAATGTATTTTATTTTGATTTAATCTCCATTCATTATTTATTTTATGAACATAGATCAATTTACAAACTGATTGATCAACGGTTTGATTATATTGCGATATGGGCATATTTTCAGGGTTTTGAAAGGAGAATTATCTTTGGGATTTAATTATTATGATTTTTGTTTCAATGGGGATGGATTGATATCGACATGAACATCGATTGAGGTTTTTTACTCTAATATATCATTGTTCATTTCTCCCCCCCACCCCCATTCATCATTTGTTGAGGGAATTCTTCGTTAGGATAATGACTCTACTTATCTTGATTGATTGATTATTGTGCACCAATTTCTGAGTATAACAATCCAATATCATATATTTGGGATCGACACGATATGAAGTTGGTGTAATGATAGAAGCGATGATGAATTAGATAATTGTTAATATATGATTTTGTGTTCTTCGGCGTGCAATGTAAAATGAAAACCATCTTGTTTTCTGAAAACATAGATGGCCTAAATCTTGTTGATTCATTGATAGAGTGACTCGAAATGCTCAATATATTGTTTTTTAGCAAGGAAACTGCCATATTGATGTCTAGAGTATCGTTCGGGATGGGTGGAGGAAGAACCAGGGATTCTGTCAAATCATGATCCACATGACGTGTAATCCGTCATTACAAAGTGTGTGGGGCCCCCTAAGGAGCGACTATTGTTTCATGTATGATATATGTATCAAATGGTGTGTAACATATCCCAAAAGATTTGATGTGTACCATAGATAGTACATGGACATGGTGTTTAGTACATGGATTTCTTACAAAGCATGTACTCCCATACACAGACACGAGTTGGAACAAGTACGTGGGTTATGCCATGTAATGGCACATAAGTAGAGTAAATAGGATTCCTACATGGTGTGTACTTGTACCTAGAGTTATTTTTATGACACTGGCTATTTACAAAGGAAAAACATAGGGTTATGTAACACAGCGTGTCACCCCTACTCTATTTCGTGTGCTGCTTAATACATGGAATGAATCTATTTTCCTACATATATTCAATAAGTTTATTTAGGGTTTTTTTCTATTATCCCTTCATTGATGGTTTCTATGGAATTACTTTCTAGTCTTAGGACTATGATCCATTCAACATTAATTCCATGATATGGTCATTGAAATCCCTCTGAGAGGCCCAATGTGAGATCACCTATTCATGTTCATGCCCTTGGTGGATTTCCTGGTTCCATTGTGACCAACACAATGTGAGTGTTGATCAAATAAATGACATTTTAATCCATTTTGAGTTTCTTGGTATCCCCCATATCATTGGTAGTTATCCTCCTAGATGTATTGTATTCTCTTCAAACTACCAGTGTTTTCATTCTCAGTATGAGACCCGACAAGCATTACCTCTCAGACGGATATCATAATTGCTATAATGATCAGGAATGTGTTCTCCCATATGAGTGCTTGATGGATTTTTTGAGATTTAATACTAGGGACAGTTTACTATGGTTGTGACTTACCAATAGGCTATGTTTCTTTGATTTAGTATATATAGATATTCTTATTATATTTATTTTATAAATATATATGTGCAGTTATGACTATAATTCCTTTGTTGTATGATTTATCGCTTCCGGGAGTCCTACTAAGTATTTTTATACTCACGCGAAGACTGTCTTTTCCCTCATACATCGTTTCTTGTCCAGATGATCAACCATTCAGTAGAGTCCTTGATAGACCAGTACCAGAGAGTGCTTAGTGGGATTAGAAAAAATCGATTTGTGTTCTTATAGATTTTAGATAGTAGTCCCTTTTTTTTCATGTTGGACTTGTGTTTCAAACACTTTTTGGTGGGATTTTATTTGGCCATGTTTACTTTATTTTGATTCATGTCATACCCTAGTTAGTGGATTTAGATGTATTAATGCAAGGTTGTTCATTTTTTAAATTTCAATATTTGATATACTTGGAGATATGTGCATGTGTGTAGGTACTTAGCCTAAGGCCTCCCATCTTAGTGATGTTCCCACTCAATGCTAGTCTGCATCCCTTGACCTTTTGAAGGGGGGATGGGGAGACGTGGCATGGGCCACATTGGGATGGTTCATTACATGGTGGTAACAAAATTGGTCAGTTCTACTATAGGAATTAGTTTCTGTGAGATTTGTATGAGGAACCTGTGTTATGTTTTTTGAGTTGTGTTTTAGGGAAGATACCGTAGTGTTCGTGCAGTGGCTGATGTATCAACACACCATGACATTGATCATAAACATTTTAACTTGATACATGATAATATTTTTTACATGAAAAATGTTTTATATAGATTATATATGAATGGGATTCTTTTCCATGTACTTTATGATTCATCTCTCCTGATATACTCATTGATCGTGGTACATATTGTTTACTTTTAGAATGCCTTTGCAACGTATACCAGCTTGGATTTGGCATGATGGTCATGAAGGATGATCCCCCTCAGTGATCATACATCGATTCAAGGACCATTTCCTACAGTGTTTCCTATAGGAGATGCACTATCCATACCACCTATAGAGAAGAATGTGGTACCTGTAGTAAAAATAGATATGGTGTGCAATCTGATAGGACTTCACAAGTTTCAGATACCGAGACCCCTCAGGTTCTGAGGAGATCCCAAATCATAGGCACTTAAAGACTATCTTGAATCCATGGAATGGGTTTTCCATCTAGTTTTCATATTAGTAGATAAAATGGTGTTCATGGTTGTGAGCCTTCTTCAAGGATCGACAAGGTGATGGTGGGGCTTAACAACCCATACTTTTGATGAGGTGACTCTTTTATAGGTAGATTTTGAGTTCCCTTTCAGAGAGAAGTTATCACTAGCTACGCTGAGGGCTATTGATATCCAGGATCATCTGCTTCTCAATCATGGTAGCATGATAGTTGATGAGTATTCATCGATTATTACCAACTTATCCTAATACTTGATGTATATGGTTAAAGATCAGTTATTCATGGATCCAACATTTAAGATAGATATGTGTGGAGTCATATGAGAAAGTGTTATCCCTCTGTGAATTCCTACATATGCTAGGGTTAAAGATCAAGCTTTTGGGGTTGATAGTTTCTTGGATGAGAAGATACAGTCAGTGGTTGTTCGTAGAGGGAAATGGGGAGCAGAGACCTTTGCAATAAGGAGATGATGTCAAACTTTGGGATATGGATGTGGGTGAAATTTCAGAAGGAGGTACTGGGACAAAGGATCATCAATTCAAGGCTCAAAGGGTGGTCCCATCCATCCCAAGATAGAAGAAGTGTTAGTCATTTGATGTTAGGGTAAATCTCATAAAATATTATCTTCCCATGTTATAGTTAATATAGAACCGATAGATAGGCCTCTGAAGTAGAGGAAGTAGTAGGAGTGGGAAGGTTTTCATGGTGGAAGGCATGGAAGTGGAGCTGGGAGAGTAGTAGGAGGTGGCTAACCATATGAAGTCTTACCACGACCACACCTAGATAGACCACGCTAGGATTAAGGACCTAGAGGACATAGGAGGGGACTGCTGCAGGTGATCAAATCCTAGGACACAGAGGCTTTGAGAATGATTCGATATATGATCAATGTCTCTTATACATTATCTATAGTCATAATAGAAATAGGGGATATTCATTCCATTCTCTAGAGATAGCTTATTTGATACTTATAGATTCCAATTGAACCATTCATTTGACCCTTAAATTTGGAGACTTCTACAGGAGAAGACTCAGTAATTGCACACTGTTTCAAAAGATTGATCTGACTCTTGGAGTTTATAGTTTCAGTTGGGATCTCATGGTAGCTGCATTAGGCCTTACGACGTCATTCATGGTATTCATTGGTTATCTACATTCCATGCCAATGTTAACTATATTAGGGAAAGTGTGTAGTGTGTCGGACATGATAGAACCATGTTTTTCTTTTTTGAGAAATTAATCCTAGGTAGAAAATGATGGACTTGTTCATTGGATGGTGTAGTCAATTACTCATTTGTTTGAAAACCTATCCCTTGATGTATTGGATGTTATGAGTTTCATTTTTCTTTCAGTTTTGGTGGAGTATGAGGATGTCTTCATCGAAGATGTTCCAGGTTTACCTCCCCACTGAGAGGTAGATTCCTGAAATAATCTACACCATATTATGGAACTGATATCTTCCTCAACATATCATATGGATCCCATAAAACTTTTTGAGTTTAGATTTCATTTGGAGTACTTGAAGAGTAAGGTATTTTTTGCACCCATTGTTTCACCATAAGAAGACCCAATTATGTTTTCCAAAATGGATGATTAGAGTCTAAGGTTGTGTCAGGACTACCAGTTCTTTAATTAGTTGATCGTGAATAACATTTATACAGTACCATGTATAGATTAACTCTTCGATCCATCGAGAGGGGAATGGTGGTTCTCGAAGGTTGACCTCTAATCATACATTCACCAGTTGTGAGTATGGGATGAGGATATACCGAATATGGAATTCAGATATTGTTACGGTCACTACAAGAACATGGTAATTCCCATTGGAATGATGAACACACTAAAAATTTTAATGGGACTCATGAAAAAGATATTTTAGACTTACTTATACTAGTTCTTGGTAGTCTTCATCGATGACAACCTTCGGTACTTGGCGTACGAGGAGGAGCACATGAGACATATAAAGTTGGTTCTTGACATGATCTGAGAGCACCATCTTTTCAAAAATATCATTCAATGTTCCATTTCTAGATAAAGGTGTTCCACTATCTTGTACATGTTATCTCAATATATGTACTAGTAGTGGACCCAGACAAGGCCAAGGCATCATTAGCATGGGAGACAACTAAGATTGTGATAGAGGTACAAAGCTTCCATGGGTTGGCAAGATATTATGAGTGATTCACACCCGATTTCTCTAGGATATCAGCACCCATGATAGCATTGGTTCAAATGGTACTGCCTTTCCTGGGACAGAGAGTGTCCAACATGATTTTCAGCAGTTGAGGTAGGGTTTTAAAATTCCTCTCATCTAGATATTGCTAGAGGAGGTTGTCGATTATGTACTGTTCTATGATGCATCTAGAAATGGGCTCAGTTGTTTTTTGATGTATTAGAAATTGGTGATTGAAAATGGTTCACTCCAGTTATGACCACATGAACAGATCTATGTGACCCACAATCTTGAGTTAGCAGTGGTAGTCTTCTCATTGAAGATGGGGAGATACTACCTAATGTGTGAGTGGTATATCGACTACTCTGATCATAGGAGTCTCAAGTATATATATTCTGTCATAAGTATATCAACTTGATATAGAAGTGGTGGTTAGAGTTCTTCTAGTATTATGACCTATAAATTTTCCTATACTCCTATGAAGGTGAACATGGTTGTGGATGCTCTCAACTAGAGATATTGTTCATAGTTGTTGAACAAGGTATCAGAGCATTTAGAATCATTTTAGTGATCAAATTTTTATGTAGATGGATTAGCTTACCTCCATTCGATGGTTTTTAACCCTCCTCTTTTGTAATGATACATGGAGGCACAACTAGGGGATATCTGTTGTGAGACCCTACAACCTTGGGTTTCCACTAAAAATTCTCCCGATGAATTTCCCCAAGGTTAGGATCCTGTCATTATTTTAAGAGGAAGCTTGATGGAACCAATGATGTTGTTCGATGAGGTTATGATGGAGTTTCATATATCTCTTTTCACAGTTCATCCATGTATTTTATTGATGTACTAGGACCTTGGACATCAGATTTGGTGTCCAGGGATGAGGAAAGGAGTAGTATAGTTTTTCTATCAATGCCTTACTTGTCATCAAGGGAAGGATGAGTACCATATCCCAAGAGGGTTTATCATAACCCCTCGTTGTTCCAGATTGGAAGTGTGATTGGATATCCATGAATATTGTGTTGTTATTACCACTCATGTCTTGGGGAAATAATGTTATTGGTGTGCTCATAGACAGATACACCATGTCGGCCCACTTATTAACAATTCAAGATCATAGTTTAGTAGAGATATTGGGAAACCTCTACATGAAGGAGATCGTCTAATTTTATGTAATTCTATCAATGAACATTTCTAACAGTGATACTCACTTCACATCTTCATTGTGGAATGGATTATAGGAAGCGTTTGTGACCCCATTATGCATGAGAATTGTGTTTCACCCACAAAATGATGGAAAGACTGAGTGGACCATTTAGGTTCTAGAGGAAATGATGTGAGCTTGAATGTTGGACTTTTTACATAGTTTATAGTATCATCTACCACTGGTAAAGTTTCTATTAAAAATAGATACAATTACACCATTGTTATGGCTCCATTCGAGGCTTTGTATGGGCGACTGTGTAGGTCACCACATTGTTGGACTGAACTATGAGATTCATCCCTCATGGGCCCAAAGATGGAGTGAGATATAATTGAAAAGGTGAACATCATCCATGAGTTGATGAAAACTTCATAGAGCTATCATAATTCTCATGATGATAGGTAATAGGGGACTTTGGAGTATGATGAACGATACCATGTGTTCTTATGGGTTTCACAACAATGTGGATTATGGAGATTTGGAATGTGCGGAAAGCTATATCTGAGGGTAATTGGATATTTTCATATACTATTTAGTATTACAAAGGCATCATACTCTTAACTCTATCTCCTTTGTTAGATATGGTATACAATGACTTACACATGTCACGTCTGAGGAGGTACGTGCATTCCCCATTCCACGTTATAGACTAAGGAGAGTTGGACATTGAAGATGGAGCAATATTTGCTGAGTACCCAGTGGATATCGAGGGTTGATAGGAGAGGATCCTTCCTAGGTGATTTATTCCTTTAGTGTGTGTCTAGTGGTTGTATGGGAATCTTCAAGAGAGAACATGGTAGTGGGAGGTTCATATTCATGATCAGTACCCACATCATTTTTGAGTAGCCCTTGTTTTGGGTTTTCGAGGTTGTAAAGCCCCAAGGTGCGGAGAATTTAATATCTTATATTTTCAATGTATTGTTTTTGGATATTTTATGGATTATTTTTGTGACCATGAATAGAGGTGGTCTGCAATTCTGAGGATTGGTATTCTGTGAATAAATGTTTAATATATATTAGATATCTCAAATAGCATCTGCACGCAGTTTTCCTGAAAATGGTATAGCATCTACATAGGTGTTCAAATCAGAAATATGAATAAATTATTAAGTTAGGAATATGTGCTTTACCCAAGGAGTGACATAACATTAGACATTATGGGCCTTTTCTGGTTATTTCATCACGGGTAAGGAAATGAATGAAATAATTGAATAAATTATTTTATTAAAATATTGTTGTATCAATGGTTAATGGTATATAAGTTGATTTTTATGGGTTATTTATACGTTTATATTCAGAATCCTAGAGATTTTGGAGAGACGTTGGAGATCCTAATGGATTCCTATCAGGAAAATGGTGTCTGGATCATTAAACGATGATTGACACACCTCAAATTAGATGGATCTTGTCAATGACAATGACATGCATCATTCTTCATCAGTGATCAATTCTAATCAAGGTATGAATTTTTTTTTATTTTTATTTCATCCTTGTTATTTATTTCTATGTCAAAATAGATGAATCAACAAATAGATTGATTTTTTGTTCAATTGTCTTGCATGATGGGCATATTTAGAAGGTTTTACGGGAGAATTATCATTGTGCTTTACTTATTCTGATTATCGTTCTAATAAATATAGATCGATATGGAACAAAAAATATATATGGTTTCATTTATCAAATATATTATTATACTCCCCCCCCCCAATTCATCGTTCATCGTGTATGTTATTTTATTGGATCATGATCCAATTATTCTAATCGATCGATCATTGCGCACCCATTTCCTAGTGAAATGCTTTGATGTCGTATATTTGGGAATGAAATGACATGATTAAGGTGTGAAGATTGAAGTAGTGATGAATATGATGATGTATGATACCTGATTTCATGTTCTTTGTTGCACAACAAAGAACAATGATGATATTTTTTTCATGAATATTTAATTCTTGAATCTAATTGATTTAGTGATGGCATGATTTGATGAGCCTAGATCAAATGTTTTGTGGAAAGGTAAATTCTAGATTGAAGGTTGGAAAATCCTCTAGGTCGAACATAGGAAGAACTAAGGGTTTTAGAAAATCCTGATACACAAGATGTGTAATCCGGGATGACATAACGTGTGGGGCCCTCTAAGCGGTAGGTAGATTTTTGGTTAGGTGATAAGAATCAAACAACATGTGGCTTGGACTACACAGAGTGTGACCTCTACCTGGAGACTTATCATATACCATAGAGAGTAAATGGATAGTTGGTGGAGTATATGGGTTGACTACATGGTGTGTATTGCCCTACACCGACATAATTTGGACCAAGTACACGGGTTTAGACATGTCCTAGCACACAGGTAGAGTACATGGGATGACTATATGGTCTGTACTTATACATAGACCCAGATTGATGAAATGATCCATTTACACTGGTATAACCCTTGGTCAAGCTACATCGCATGTGACCCATACTATATGTCATACAATCCTTTATATATGGATTGAGTCTCTTGTCCTCCATATCTTTGGAATGTTTCATTAGGTTTTGTTCCCCTTATACTTTCTGTAACGGTTACTATGGAATCATTTTCTACTCCTATGACTATGATCCCTTTAGCAGGAAATCTTTGATAGAGTCATTATAATACTTATTATATCTCTGAAGTGAGATATCTATTAATATTCATTCCCAATGTGGATTTGTTGTTTTTTTCAAGACCAAAACTACATGACGGTTGACCCTCTACTTAGCGTGTTAATCTAGATTGTGTTTGTTGGTATCACCCCATAGCCTTGATAGAGATCCATATTTGTGTATCATATTCCCTTTAGACTATCAGTTTTTTCATTCTTGTGTTGAGCCCTGATAAGTAATACCTCTAAGAAAGACATCATTAGTACTATCAGACTTCAGATTTTTTTTCTCCCAAATGACTACTTTTTAGATCATTTGAGTTGGAATCCTAGGGTTGGTATTCAAAAGTTGTGACTTACCTTTAATTGTCTATCTTGGATTGAGTATATATGGATATTATTGTTATATTTACTATATAAATAGTCTTCTATAGAGAAGAATTTATTTCTTTTGTTTTATTCTTTTTTATTTCCGGGAGTCTTACTTAGTATTTTCATACTAACCCTTGCACAGGATTTCCATGTACGTGTTGTGTTTTGTGTAAACAACTTATCTTTTGATATAGTCTTAGATAGACCAGGACTATATGGTGCTTAGTGATATTGGAAAGACGAAGGTGTGTATATATGGATTTTAGATAGCATTCCCTTTTTTTCTCATTGGTCTTGTGTTTCAGAGTCTATGGTGGGTTTTTATTTATACCTGATTACTTTTTTTATTTTCTGTTGTATTCTTGTTACTGTGTTTAGATCTACTCATTCATGGGTGTCAAATTTTTTACATTTAAAAATCTTATAGGATTGTATTAGAGTGTGCGTGTGTGTGTGTTTGTATATGTACCTTGGCTAAAGCCTCCAACATTAGTGATATGCCTTCTCAGTGCTAGTGTCCAGCCCCTTGCCTATTGGAGGCGGGGTTGGGGAGTTATGACAGGGGCTACATTTGGACGTGTCCTGACACTAAAAATTATGAAAAAGTTCACTAAATCCTATTTTATGTACCTATTTCGATCTTATCACCTATAATTCTATATAATTACCCATTTTGGATACATTTGGCATGTAAAGAACTTGAGAACCATTTTTTATATAATACACTCCTAGTGTCTCTTCTCCCCGACTTATAAAATGCCACCACTATCCTATCCTATTCACATATCCAAAAAAATTTGGTTTAGAAAATCCTTACCCAAATACCTTCCTTACTTCCCTCCCCATGACCTAGATCTCCTATATTGGTCAGAAATATATCCACGGATGTATTTTAGTTCTATCCTATAGAGGGTTCCCAAAGAAGATGTATCATTCCTAAACGGGAATTCATATTTTACTTATTTCTCCACCTCCTAAAATAATAATAAAAATAATAAAAATAATAATATAATATAATCATTTTAAAAAATATACTGAGATTATATTATGTTTTTTAATGACCTATATCAATCTTCACTTTCATCAAATTGGAAATAAAACCATCACTCTTGTGTACCGAAAACTACCACCTTGTGAACCATTGTAATTATTTTTTCCCATCAGAAATTATCTCATATTTATATAATGATTTATTTAAAGAAAATATATGACATTTATGAAATAAATATATCTCTACAACTATAATTTCATATATTCTTTTTTACATCCTAGCCCATTGGGAATCCATAATGTCACTCGCGTGTATGACAAACTGCAAACTCGTGAACTGATGTGTAATGTTTTCATTTATGTTTTACTTTTATTATTGTAACAAAATATTACTTAAATATAAATGATATTTGAGAAAAATTATACTTTTGTAGTTATTATTTCAACTATAACTTTTCATTTTCCATTACACGGGGGATACGATAATATTGATGGTTTGTACATTGGACCACCACTTCGCGAAGTGATGTGATTCATTCTTCAGTAACAATTTAAATTCAATGTAATAAGGATAATTGTAATGAATATATGTGATATATGTAAAATTAAATTGATTTTGTAATGGTAACATATCTTTTTAACTTTTTTCATCAATCGTGAAATTGGAGATAATGTTAATATATACGTATGACTTACCCACTCCATGAACTGTGTATATCATTTTCTATCTCTAACATTTGTGGATTACTCTAAATAAATATATACTATATAATTACATAAAAAATATATGTATACATATAATGATTAAAATTATGGACATTATGGAACCATGATCAATTGAATTGGACATAATATACCTAATCAAAACAAATATAAAAAATAAATTTGTTACTTCTAGAAAAACGTTTTTAACAAGGAATTATTAATAAAAATTTAATAAAAGGGAATTGCTAAATAATATATGGTATGATATATATAATTATTATTTTTAAAATATTATAAAAAATATATATTTATGAAATGGTATATTCTAATGTTTAAAATTTATGTCGAGACGTATGTTAATGTATTTTTTACTAAATATTATTTCTTTGAGACAAATGTTATATTATGTAGTTTTATTATTTTATGAGTTATATATTCTATCGATTTTAAATTTTATATCATGAGTATTTTTATTTTAATGAAACATAGTGTTTTATTTTATGTAATTATTTAATAGATATTTTTATAGAAAACATTACCAAAGTTTTATGGTATTTTCATATCACTTGTATATTTATGAGTCACATGACATATTTAGAACATGATTCTTTTTTTAGTGTATTTACATCCCATAGATATATTTTAAAATTTTAATTATGAAATTTATTGTAATTTACATTTCAAAATATGGTTCTTTACATCATGGGTATTATGAGTCAAAATGTACCAAAGTGGTAACTGTTTGATGTCACAAACTCATTGTTTATCGGGATTGTTTATGATTATGCTTACAATAAATAAATAGTACAATATATCTCTGAAGATAATCATTTATTCTCATAAAATATGGCTTTTTCATTAAAATATATGTGTTTCTATTATTTCCATCTCATTATACCCTTATGAGTTTGAAAGATTTTTTTTTAATAAAAATGACTTTATTTATCTCTTTTGTCGAAAACACTTTTTTTCTGTCAATGTTTTCTAAAAAATTTAAATAATTTTATAAAAAATTTATTGAAATTATTTTTAAATGAATTTTTACCCATGTTTTAAATTAAAAAAAATTGGTTTTAAAGAAATATTCATTTCATTTACTGAAAAAATACTAATTTTATTTAATGGAAAATTTGGAAGGATTATTTATTTAAAATTGTATGATATGAACAAAAATTGCCACCATTTTGAACATTTAATATTTTAAATATTGATTTATAAGTTTTAAAGGTTATTCTAAATGAAAATAATTTCCATAATGGTTTATGAATTTCTATTTTTAAAAATTACATTTTCAACGAAATGTAATTTTCATAAATAAATCATCCAATTGATTTTATTTTCAAAATATTTTTTCATTTAATATGATATCCTTTTATGATAAAAAATATTTTCTAGGGATTTGTTCAAATGATAACAACATTGTTCTTAATCTAGATAGGTTACACAAATGATGATAATATGTTAATGAATTTAATTCCATTTCTATGAGTTATTCATTTATGAAATGATGATTTTTTAGGAAACACCTTTTTTCTAATGGTTATGCTATGATTAAATGTTTATGAAACCCATTTATTTTCATGGGTAATGATATAATAATTTTTTATGATCTTGTGGAATATAAATTTATGGATTATATGTGGAGTGGAACCTATATCTCCTTATAATGAACTTTAAAATGATTAATGTTATCTAAGCTAAAAGGGTAAATGAAAGGTCATCCAAATCCTTGATGATGGAATGTAGGGGTTTATACCAATTTCAAAAGAGCATACACGAGAGGTTATCCCATTCTGGAAGCAAGTCTATGTGTGGGTAGCCTGAGCCAAACATTCTATGAATATCTTGGTGGACATCCTGGACATAATATTTTTGATACATATGTGTCTATCAAAAATATATGTCATATCAAAATTTTATGATCTCATGGCTCATGTTCATTGATTCCTTTATGATTAATGTCATATCAACTAGTATTATTATTCTATATATCTTGTTTATTATTATTCTATATAGGGTATGGTTTTCAAAATGTTATTCCCATGTTCTAAAAACCTTATACTCATGATACATTGATATCAACCTTGTTTGCCCTTAATAAGAGTCTATGGTTTCCCTTTTTCATGTTTTCATTCATCATGTTGTAAATAATGGAATAATGTCAGATATGTCTTAGAAGGTTTCTAGTTATCAAGATATTAATGGGATTTGATGAAGATAACTTATGGAATAGTCATTTATGATTCAATGATTCCTTTGGAACTAGAAAAAAATGATTCTGGTGTCGATCATTGTGTTATGTAATGAATATTCAACTATGAAATGTAGTGATTATAAATATTAATTTTGGACATTTACAATAATTTTGTAGAAATTATTTTTTCATTCTTGGAAAATACTACAATGGATTTCGTATATGACCTTCCAAAAATTGAGTCGGTGGTAGATGTTTCCCTAACATATAATCTATGAATAGAGGGGTATATAATCGTTTTTTGACATTGGGTGAAATTTTATAGTTTTTCCCTCCATAAAGTATAAATTTATATCTAAATCCATGGAAAAAACAAGATATTTAAATTCCATGTATGGATTGGGATATTTTTGATGTGTTCAACTATGTGGTTTATACATATCCTTGAAATAGTTTCATCGATTCTTTTGTTGAAAATAATTGTCTCTACAAATAAACAATACTCTGGTAATGAGTGTTTTATGGCTCATAATCTTAAGGTCCCTCATAATAAAAAATGAAAAACTAATAAAAAAAGTCAAATTTATAAATAAAAACTAAAACAAAAATATGAAATGATTTTAATTTTCAGAATTTTAAATTTTTATTTTTGAGTTAATCATCATAAACAGATGATGAAACTACATATCCGAAAGATCCTCAAAAATAGTTTCATAATTTGGTGCTTTTCTAACTAAATGATTATAATTGGAAACCAAAATTTAATTATATCCCGACATTACAATGATTATAGTGGAACTATGGTATTGGTATATAGAAATAATTAGTCATCACTTAACTGATTCCCTTGGTAAACTAATTATATATTTTATTGAATAAATTAAATTCTCTATTTAATATATTGCTTGAATTTTTCATGAAGTTAAACTAAAATAATTCTAAATTTTTATAAAATGGATAAGTCACTAAAAGATTAGTTTGTTAAATTCTATATTTAAAAAACTATTATGTAAAAAGTGTTTGCAGATTGTGTTTTTGTTAAAGATTGTTGGGATTAGATTCAAATAATTATTTTAATACTACTAATATGAAATTTCACCATAGGGAATTAATGAGATCATGATATCCTTGGTCCAATAGGTTTTGATTGTTGTATTAAAAAAGTACTTATCTAGGTTTGATAATATAATTTATAAACAAAATTATAGAAAACATCCCTAAGGTGACACCAAACTGACTTAATGGTCATAAATATGATAGTTGTAATCCCTTCCAAGATCCTTAGATATAAATTTATTTTTTTTATATTGGATAACAATTTAATTATAGGAAAAAAGGACCAATGATTTTTTTGATTATGGTGTAAATATCACTCAAAAAATAAAAGCAAGTCAATGTCCTAATGAGTGACTAATATTGTTGACACCCCCAACATTGTAATTAAATTAGGTAAAATTGATAAACATTCAAATAAACAATATTGTAGTACCACTAGAGTTCATTATAGTGGTGGATATATAACAAAGTACATGATACATCAATAAAAATTATAAAAAAAATCTTTGTATTAGTTTTAAGATCCCCTTATTTGATGATGGATTAATCTATGATGATAGAAACATCATAAATGGTATTTGATGCATTATTAGGTTTCAGCCTCTTAATTCATGGTAGAAAAGGTCATAATCTTGATTCAATGAGATGCTAAGGTGGTATATGGTAGTTTGTTTTAAATTTGACACATGGTGAATGATTGAGGCTCAAATTTTGATAAATCGTGTTTAAACTATGCACATGGTTTTTTCACCATCACATTAAGTCATTTTGTTCCCAAAGAGGGGTGTAAGATTCTCTAAATCATTCACATAAAATGTACATAGTTATTCTCTTCTATGATCCACCAACAATGATTTATTGGCCGTTATACACAGTTTTAATAGTCATGAAGACACTGTGAAATGATATTATATCTTTATTTATGACATTCATGGTTTCTCAGGCTGGGGTACATGGTTTGTATGTTTTATAAAAACTGATCATATTGCAAAATGGGTCCAAAAACCACCGATTTTCCTCTAAAAATCCCAGTTCATGTTGAATTATATCATTTCATCATTTAGTTATAAATTATTACATATTTAAACATTTAGATGATTTAATCGTATATAAATTTTCATTTAAATCCATTTTCCGGGTGAGATTCACTGTGAATCATCACTTTACACAAAAGTGCATGAATATTTTATACAAATATTTCATGTCCAAAATAGTGTTTTTAATTTCATTATTTATTAACCTAATAGGTTTATTATTTTACAATTTATTAACATATTATTGTTATTCCCATTTATTTCTTATGGTTTTCTTTCATTATTTTGTACCTTGAATGTTTAATTTCTACCTGGTATAGAAAATTATGAGAATATGGTGATGCACCCTATTGGAAAAAAATTATATATCCCTATAATAATTCATGTACAAATTTATATCTCATGAGACCATTATAGGTGAATATGTTTCAAATTTCATTGTTCATAGTGTAATTTGTACATATGATGTAGTACGATTTGTCTAAATGTTTATGCATTAAAAATATATAATAATGATTTTCCATTATGTTACGATGTCAAAGTAGTGATCCATGAATTTTCTGATTAGGTGTTATTCACATGTGACATTTTAATCCTGATCACATTTTTATTCAATGTTTTACTATTATGAATCATATTAAAAAAATGATAGGTTATTTTAAACAATGTTTTCAAGGTATTCTATATTAAAGTTCCACGGTCTTTATTTATTTATTTGAATTATCATATGATTTAATAACATAAAAATGATTATAATTTGTAATCACACATTGATTATGAAACCAATACTTATATTTATTGAAATTTATGTGTATTTAATGTTTCGAGTTTCGTTCATGTATTACCCGAGGTTTTCAAAGGTATTATGATGGTTCTAGACATCTAATAGGCTATCTATGATAATGTATTTGAATAATATTTAGTGATATTATATATATATATATATATGTTGATGACATGATATATAACTAATTCTAAAAGTACCCAAATGTATGATTCATTTAAATATTTGAATATTAAATAATTCTAGGTTATATATGTAGTTTAATTATGTGATACACCGTATTCGAATGTGCGGCTTAGGGTAATATCATAAATTTTATTTTATGTTTTTTGTTAATGAATAAACCACCAAAAGGAGAGAATCGTATTTTTACAACAATAATTTTTATGGGCCTGAAAAAAAATCAACTAAATCTAAATCCTCAAATGGTGATATAAATTCTATAAAAAAATTTAAGAATTAATTCATAGAATAAGGAATTATTTCATCACATAATGGTGTGCATTGGTCAACTTATTTCACAACAATTAAATAATGTGAGTCAACTAATATTCTAGTAAGAATATCTTATTCAATGTATGAAATATTGACTAATAAAAATCTAATTCATCATTGTACTAAATACATTATTTTATAAAATGATTCTTTTCATGAAATGGGAATAGAAGACTATGAAATTGTATGTTTCATCAACACCGTATTTGTTCCCATGTAGAAAAATAATTCCTTTTTGAATAATTATGGGGGGCGAATCATTACCTATTTTTTCATATATGTGGTTATAACAATTTAGTGTAACTATATGGGAGAAAACGTTCAAACATCTAGAGGTTATAAATTTTATAATTTTATATATACATACATTCATAAAAATTAATTTTAGAGGTAATAAGAGATTCTCTCTTTTATTTCAAATGAATCATTTTACAAGGTGTAATCTGGAAAATGATTCAATAATTTTTACCAAATAAGGAATGCGAGTTGTGTGTATTATTTTTATTGTAATAGAGAAGGATAATTAAATTATAAATGATTTTCCATTAATTATATGTTATATTTATATGGATTATGTATTGTTTTTTACCATCATTTTTTAATTAGGAGGATCATGATAATATATTCAGGTCAACTAATGTTGAAAACAATTTCAACATTCTTGATAAGAATGTCAATCAAGTCAAATAAATATGATTATCAAGTAAATTCATGATAAAAAAACAATATTTTGGAGATATAAAAGTAAAAATTTATTACATAAGAATATATTTATTTAATTTTGTAGTGTAATTAAACATGATAAATGAATCAAAAAATATATATCAATGTTATGTTATTCCTTGGATGTAGAGATTGTGACTCTATAATTATGGATTATATATATATTTTTTGAGTGTACATTTTGTTTCATGTTACAACATTATTCCAAATTACAGACATAATTCCATGTTTTTTCTTTAAAATTGTTCATTGGATTGATTTTTTATAGAGTGAAATATATTTTTCAATAATTTAGATCTTGATTCGTATTTTTCATGTATCCATATTTTTAAAATTTTTCCTTATGGTATGTGAAACAACGACATCAAATTTTTTGGAAAGTATTATATGGAATACACATCATGTTTATGTAGAATTATATATCAAAAATTATTTTGGGCAGTACATTTCTTATTCTTAATATTGAACATATGTTTTAGTTTAATTTTTGTAAAAAAATATTATTCATTAAAGATATATTGGAGTGGTTTCACATTGTATTGCATGCCATTTTGTGTAAAACAATTAAATTCACAAAGTATTTTTGTTTTTTGTAATTTTTCAATGAGTGTGTTATAAAATTTTAATTGATTTTTGGGTGATTTATGAATAATCCACCAAATTATGAAAATTAATATTAAGAGGCTTCCCATAAATTAAGGGTCAAATAAGGGTAAAGTCACTATCCTAAAGTACCTATTTAGATAGATTTTACATATGGGTTACAATATTATAATTATTGATGAGATGATATCATTGGAAACTAATTACTAGTTAAACTGAAGGATAACTCTATTTATACACAATATTATAGTTAAGAAGAGATACTCTACCTTATACAACTTAAGATAACTTTAAAAGAAACTCATATTTTCCCTTAGTGCGGAGAAATTATCCCATGACTTATAAATAATGGTGGCATCTATGTTTATTGTAAAATATATATTCTATGAAGGTCTAAATAAAACAGAGTAAAGTATGATTAAGAAAGTAGTGATGTTTATTTGAGTTTGTCGATGATTAGTTCATATTCTTCAACACAATGTGGAATTTTATAAATGTTATTTAAATATATTCATAATTTTTCAAAATATAGATAAAGTAATTTGAGAAGAATTGATATGATAGAAATGGATATGGAATTATTTTATGTTATTCTTATATTATTTGATAGATTTTGGAGTAATGTGATTTGAATTGAAAATTTTATACCCCTAAAATTTGTTTTAAGGGTTATATGTTCTCTATAAGAGTGAATATGAATCTTCCTATTGAGAATTTATAAATTCGTGAGTATTCCATTTTAATTATTCCCATTTCATCATTGTAGATACCAAAAAAGGAAAATTTCTGGACATAAATATTTTCATTCTAGACATCATAAAAACAACCTAGAGTTTTTATGGTTGATTATAAACATCATTGGGGTTAATTAGACGGTTTTTATGGATAATTTTTTGAAATATTCATGGTGATCCATTGTTTAAGGACAATTTTATGTCTATGTATAGATAATTAATAAAATTTCAATCATGATGGATGAATTTTTAAGGATTTTCTCAGAATTTTCATAATAATATGTTTGTTATAATATGTAAAATTTAAGAGAACATTAGTTAATTTTAAAAGATACTGCCGGTTATAGTAATAATAATTTTCATTTCATAAGGATCCTTATAGAGGGATAAAATTTGTAGATGGAATGGACGTCTCTAGTGTTTTATAAGCATCATTTTAGTATCATATAGATCATAGTGAATCTATAATTTCCATTATAACTTCATAACTACTAACATATTATGCAATTTTAATATTTTTGGAGGTTGAAATAATTGAGACATTAATAATAATTATTCAATTGAAATATATATTATATTTTCCTAAATTTGTATTATTAAATGATCAATTTATTATAATCCTTTTTTAATAAATGATTTTATCCATGATTTTTTTACATTTAAAAATATAAGTTTGAAATTATCACTCTTCCATTTAATCAGGGATTTTCTTATATAGAAATTTTAAAATTAATTTTGGATTCTAAAACTAATGAAATTAATAAGATTTAAATCTATCATCCCTAAAACATTTCTTTATATATTTTAATATCAAAAAAGGTACTATGACTACTAGTAATAAATAAAATAGTCATTTATTTATTTATTTTATAATAAAATGAAATATTTAGTTCATACTGAATGTTTGAGGAATAAAATTATTATGAGTATATTATAATTTCATAAATATATTATAATTTTATTATTTTTATAAAGAAAAAAATATTCCAAATTTAAAAATTATATAAGATATTTACATAATAATCTTCATTAGTATCTTAAATGACTAAAACCAGGATTTATTAATCATGGATAAAATAAGAAGAAAAAGTAAAATGAGATTTATTGAAATTTAGTACATATAAGATGATTGGAAAAAATAATTTTTTTTTATAAGGGATAATACCCAGGCGATTCTATTGGGGAATGGATGAATTTTCTTATTAGTCATGATTTTTGGGATTTTGATATTAAAAGTAATAAAATTGTATTTGTCTCCTCCGTTGAGTATAAAATAATTTATAAAGAGAGAAAATGTTTGACACTAATATTGGAGAAACTAATATATAACTATGTGATAATACAAAACCCTAAATAGAGAAATAGAAGATAAAAGTTCTTATTAACAAAGAGGAATATGAATTAGACTTGATTAATTTTATTAAATCAAGTTCCTCAAATATGAAGATGATTAAGGAGTAATAATAAGGGTTTTGGAAGGACTACATGCATGAAGTACTATTTTTATACATAATTTTTTATAATCATTAAATATTGAGTTGAGATATTCCATTAATATGAACCTGTGAGAGATATCAATTAATTAATGTTTTTATAAACTGATTTTCAACTTACCACTATTCATTTTCTACATGTAGATGAAAAATTTATAGAGGAATATGAACATATCATTCAATGCATCGAAAACCTATGATATATAAATGAACATCATAAACATGATGAAGAAACAGGACCATTTATGAATAATTGTTTATGTATAAAAAACCATGAAGACTGTTTATACTTGATTAATGATCCAATCGAGGTGATAGTTAATTACCCTAGGTAAGTGGATGAATAACTATCCATAATTTTACCACTAATATAAAATCAAATATTTTCTATGTTGACTATAGCATGATACCTTTTGTGCCCAAATTGTAATCACTTTTATGATATAGTGATAACATATTTGACTTAGGGTGAATAACCTATCACAACATAGATTATGTTCCCAATTATAGGGATCAACCATGTAAAACATTCGTTTAGTACACTCTACATTACATTCTTCATTATACATGGTTTTCTCACTTTAAGTAATTGAAAACCCTAGTGATTTATATCCAAATACAAGAAATTATTTCAAATAATAATGTGGTTAAAATCATATTAGATGATTTGGGATATTGAGAAAACCATTCAAACATAATTTAACTACCTGTCTAATGTGAATACACATGATCGTATTTGGAAATTTAGTTGTTATTAGAGGATATGGTTCCCTATGTGTTCATATATGTGTTCATTTATAATGTATTTATCAAAATTACATGAAGTTATTATTTGAAGTGATTTTACAACAGCCTGAGATGGAAAATTATTCTTCAATTTTAATTTCTCGTACTGTGGAGGTTTACATTATAACATAGAAAAAAGAACAAAATTTAGACCATGATGATGAGAATGAACTCTGAATTTATATAGGAAAAAACCCCACTTGATGGAAATTAATTTTATACTTTTATTAAATATGTTCAGAGTTAATCATCTAATTTATCATGATCAATAAGTGTTGAGTATATCCTTAATGATTCACATAGTGTTTTTATTCTGAAGTGAAGGATTATTTGATAAAAATTTCTATTGATGATTTCACATGAAAATTTTAATTTATCAAGGGGATAAATGAAAAAGAATTATATTCATTGTGAGAATATAGTTCAATGGATGATACATTGGTTTGGAAGATAAGAAATTGTAATAGTCTCACAAAACTAGTTGATGTAATGGAATAATATATCCTAGTTTAAAATGAATGATTTTTTTATAAATGATAATGAATTGTAAAGGGGAATTTAAAAAAATTTATTTTATAAATTTGATGCTGATTTTATTCCAGCATTTGAATTACTAAAACATTTCTATGTGATTGATATGTTTTCACATATGGAATTTAATATAAATTTAAATATTGAGATATTTTTTTTTTAAAATATTAATCTTATATTCATGGAATTTAAATACATAAGGTTAAAATTTATTATATAGGTTTAGTGGGGATTGTTGTGGAAAAAAATGTATAAATATATAATTTGTTGGGTTTGATGTGATGTTGAGAAATTTAGAAACAACATATTAGAATTTTCATAGGATACTGAAAATAAAAGTGAGGTCAAAAGTGTTACTCTGAAGAGTATTAATTCTAATATGAATCCTTGTAGTCACAAGATGATTGTTGAAAAATATTTTGATCAATACATAACATGATATTATAAGAAGTAATATATTTGTCCTGACAAATTTGTTTTTAATAAAATAGTTTAACAAAAATTACATGATATAAATTAAAATCTAGAAAAATAATAGTGGTTAAAAATGAAAATAAATCCACCACTTCGGAAATGATGGAAACGACCATGTACATGAAGGGATCTACACTAGATGGTTATAAAAAAATTTATGCTTTCTAGTATATGAATGATCTAAATTTGAAAATATTGTGATAACTAAAATTAAAAGGTGAGTTATATACCACTACTGGTGATGTTCAAGGATTTTGAACATAACTATTGATGTGTATCACAACATTTTGTCTTATGTAAATAATATAATAAAACATTAATGTGGAATTATGATGAACCCAAAGGAATACATATTGATCTTAAAAAAATCACATAAAGATAGAAATCGTTCTATGATAAACATATTTAAAAATCCTAAAAACACTATTTCGTATTTTATTAAAAAAATTCTTAATATTGAAGATAAATGAAATGTACTGACCATGCATAATGAATATATAAATTCAAATATAACTCCAATTAATTTATAAAAGTAACAAATAAATGATAATAATTCCTTCATGGGTAATAAAAAATTATTATTTAAAGAAGTGAACCCAATAATAATAATCAAATTTATTTCAAACTAATGTGTACATTCTCATATAGTGGATGTAATTCCCATAGTATAGATAATTTCTTTTTGTGATAAATATGAAAAAGGTTGAAGACATCTGGAATTTAAAATTAAATCAATTCAAGGCTTGAATAACTAGATTGATTTGATAGAACACATTCCTAATAAAGAACTAAAAATATTTATTTATAAGTGTAACAAACAAGACATTGAATTGTTTTTTGAAAGGTGTGAATATTTTTTGCACATAGATACCAGTTTTAAGAAATAGATTTTAGAAATGGAGAAATTATTTAAATCTAAAGGAAAATTAATAGTGACCCCATGTGGCAAATCTGTGGTTATTAAAAATGATACTTCACATAAAAGGAAGTTTGAGAATGTGATTAATGATTTCTTGATTATATGAACATATAAAATATAGTTTTTGGATATATTAGAGAATAAATAGAAACCATATAGTCATTAACTACATAAATTAAAACTATTTATTACATATAAGATTAATTTTAATGAAATAATTAATAATATGTATGGAAAATAAGAAAAAAATTCAATAAACAATGGTGAAGTCGGAATGAATAATTTTTATACATTTTAGAGTGGAAAGTTAAGGAGTTTTTTTATTGAGATCTATGTATCAACTATATTTCTCTCGTTATAAAAATTATGGAAAACATATTTATTTGAATCCCTGAATATTTTAGCTATAATTTATTGTGAATTAAAAAATGAAAACTATGGTTGATTGGGACTAAACATAGATCTACATCATGTATATATAAGGATCAACTCTGGACCTTTACTGTTATGGATCATTTGTGAGTGTGTTATTCGGTATGTATTGATGTAATTCAGAATATTCATGTGTGTATATAGTGGGGGTCACTATCAGTCATATCATTGGTGAGTCTATGGATGGTATTTGGCTACTTCAGTTGATTATTAAAACATGTTGAGGAAATAGGTGGTTTTGGCATTTAAAAAATTGTGGGTCCTTAGAGATGATGACAAACAATGACATGGACCATAGGTGTATAAAGATTGCCTCAAAGATAGAGGGTACATAGGTAATGATGACCTGGTACGTCTTAAAAAATTAAAATGTGGAATTAGAGTGTTCCTTGTGAATGATGAACACATGAAACATGGGGTGCGATGGAGGTGACAGACTGAATTGAACCTAGGTTGTGTAGTATTTTAAGGTCCCATCATGACTAAAGTCAATGGGATTATGGGATAGATTCTAGGAAAATATGTTCTATGATACAAGATGTTCTATAGGGTGGTATTTAAAGAGAATACATTTCATGTTTTAGTGGGTCCATGAGGCTAATAATGTGGTACATTAGGATATATTTTGTGGATTTATGTTCATATAATTTTGGGGTTTTTGGTTTATGTAATATATAAAAATTAAAAAACTAGGTGATCATCCATTGGGGATAGGTTTAATGATACACATTGTATATGGGAAGGTGGGGTGTGTGAGTTTGTTCATTAACTTGGTACCCCTGATAAAATAGTATTATTAATTATTGGTAATTTAAGGGAAAACATGGAAAAACATAATTTGAAATCTTCTAAGATTATAAATAAAAAAATATCCATCATTGATTATTTTAGTAGGAATCATTGTGTCTCCTTACGACAAAACTATTTAAATATCAAAATTAATATCAAAAATTAAATAGTATCATTAATTATTGGATAATATAACGAAGAAGAACATTATTGATGAGGATAAATGATTAGAATCCATTGAGTTATATTGTGAATGTGTATCTTATAGAGTTTTTATATCTTATTTTTCAATATATTATTATATATAAAAATCACAACAACTAATTATTGAGGTGTGAAGATCACATTCCAAACACAGTTTCATTTCCTGATAAATATGGTTACAATGGTAGGGTGATTTTAAAACCAAATGGGAGGTGAAAAATAAACCTTCTCTTTAATTTTTTTAATATATTTATTAAAATTAAATGTAGGACTTCAAAATTCAATGAAATTTTGTTTTTACAACTCCTTATAATTTAAATCACTATTTGTATTATATTGTGGATAGTGTATAGACCACTTGTTGTCAAAATTGATCACTCTAGTTTCCCACATAATGAAAATCATAGATATATATAGATGTGATAAATTGATACCACACTAGTAGATAAAATATATTTCTATTCTTGGTTTTATGGTCATGTATATTATAATTAATGTTTAATTTTTCTTCGCATTTTCCACTGAATTTACTAATGTTAAATTCAAAACATGAATGGATTTTTTAAATTTTTTATATGATTGATTTGTAAACCTATTTTTGTTTGTTTTCAAAATAGTTATTTTTAGTAATGAATGATGAAAATAAAATAAGAATGAATTTTTTCATCTTTTGTTTCAAAAACCTAATTCAAAATGCTTTAAATAATGGGTTTTGAAATTATTTATTAAAATAAACATGTGAAAACACTGTCCATATAGGGGTTTTACATTGGTTAGATAAATGACCATCATAAAAACATCAGATTCCATGGGGTTTTAGCATTATTTTTTAAAATAATAGAAATTAAAACAATTCTATTTTTCATTTTTAATGACGACTTTTATTTACTATCATTAAAATTAAAATCATAAATAATTTTCATTTAACAAACATAAGAATTTATATTTCAACCTAAAAATTCATCCTTCGGTATATATAAATTATATATTATTTCATCAAACCCACTTATTTTTCCTTCTCAGATAGAAAACATTCTTAGATTACCCTCTTTTACAAAATCTCAATAAAAAATATCCTATTAATCCTAAGTGTTTTGACCTAGCATGATCAAATTATTTCTAACCCATACATCATTGATCATAATTTTTTTCACATATATATTCCAAATCATGAATGAATATCCATGATGGATATTTATATGGATTAAATGAATTTTTGGATAGATATTTATGTTAGTGTGAGATAAATGTTAGTCATCAAAAATCTTGTATGGAAGTGAAATCCACATAACAACATCTCTTATTCTAGAATGAATTTTTTCCACTACTGTATAATATACTAGATTATATTGATATTTTCTTCATTTATTATTGTTTCTATGATTTATTTTTTTATTATGAAATTTTTTTATCATTTCAAACTAAAAATATATATTCCAAATAATTTTTTACTAATCATTTTCTCATTGAATTTCTTAAATGAAAAAAGTATTATTTTTCTCCCTCAATTTGTTTAAAAAACATATATTATTATCCTAGGTTGTTTGAAAAACTAAGATGGAAAAAGGTTATCCATATTTCTTATTAAAATTAGTGACATGAAATATTTATATAAAAGTATATTTTATATTAATATCATAAAATAACACATGTATTTAAATTTTTTTATTTGTAAATACATTAATGTTAAAAATATAGTTATAAAATATCTTGAAGATAATTTCCCCAAAAATAGATATGAAAACACTATATTAACAAACATTAAATGAATTTTTACACTATTCACACATTTCTATGAGTAATTTGTTTATATACTCTCGTCGAGATAAGTATCTTGATTCTCTCAATTAGTATGAGAATAATAAAAGGAGAGGAAAAATGGGAGAATATTGTTTGATTAAATAAATAATTTTAAAGAGAAGAGCACGATTTCAAATTTCAGAATGTACTTAGTATTTTTTGTTATATAAGGCGAGAAAACTATGAACTACTAAAGATGTAATGAAATTAATTTATGTATGGTAATTAATTGTATTGAAACCAAATATCGAGGGGGAGGGGGTATTATGTGCACAATGGATTATGCTAGTAGATTTTTTTGTTAATATGACTGTCTATAAGATGTATGGAGTATTTGATAATTGTATAATTATCGTCAAATTTAATAAAACAAACTTGAATAGGTGACCCATAAATTTATAGGTAAATAATAATGAATCTGTTATCATCAAATACCGTGATGGTCAATTACGTTTCATAATTTATATACATATGATTAATTATAAAATGAATATCATGGAAATTAATTACATGTGTTTTTTAAGGATAATTCTAATTTAAAAAATTTATAGTTATGTGGATAATTGTTCCACTATATTAATTTTTGACACTAACATTAAAAGAATTAAAATAGTATAAACATGAGAAAAGACTATCTAAATATGTTATTAAAAAAAGTTATTTCTATTTTCATTTGAAATATGTCTTGGATGATGGTTTGAAGAATATGAAGTGAGAATGGAATAATAATGAAATGAAGATTCAATGAAGTACTCAATGTATATTTCAAATTCTTTTAGAAGTCTATGGAATTTAAAATAATTGCTTTGGAATAATTATTTTATTTTTTAAATGATATCTGAATTCATTTAAGCTGACATAATGTGGTTGAAAAGTCACATATATTTAGTGATGTGATTTTGATATTATTTTAAGAATTATATAATATCATTATTAGAATTATATAAATTTATATGTCTATGATTTTCTATAAGGATCATCATTACTCTGTAAGATTATATCTAAAGACCAAAGGTGATAATTTGACATGGTTGGAAAATTTAGTATGGAAAATTATTAATTATATATATATTATTTCAACATTTTATATACTAAATATAATAATTTAAGTCCTTTTTAAGGGCTCTCTTATAATTTTCAATGATGAAAAAAAAATTCACAAAAATCATCCATGAAGTATTAAGATCGTGATCTACATTATTAAGATGATTTATAATGTTTTTGTGCAAGATTTCAGACTTTTTAATGATGAGTTAATTCATAAGGATGATGTATCACTATACAAGTTTGTATTCAAACTTTGTAAGGATCATCTAAAACTTTATATCTTGCATTATTTTGGGTGAATTTCAGAAAATAAGTTAATCTTTAGTGAGCTCTATAAGAGTAATTCCATTACCATAAGGTTTACTATGATTTAATAAGGTTCATTCATGAGGAATAACGTTTAGAAATTAATGGATGTTTTCATAGTTATATAAGAACCATTTTGATACCTTATGAATCACGATGATATTATAAGAGTAATTTTGACTTAAAAATTTTCAACACATTGTAAAAAATTTTTGGTTTTTGAATGATTAAATAAAAAATATTTATAGAATAAATATTTTGTGGAACTATATATAATATTATAATTAATGTGTTATTCAAATATCAAAATATCACCATTAATTATTAATCATTGAATAAATCCTTGATTTATAGAAGATTAATTGAGACAAGAATGATTAGATCAAAACCTTATTTAATCTAATGTTTTCAAATATAGAAATTTTGAAATCAATATTTGTGATCATAACTAATGGAATTCTGGAAAATTAAATTTATTAATGCTCAATGTTTTCTTTATTTTATGACATATCACATATCTTATTGTGAATTACTAAATAATTTAAATGGATAATTAGTTATGTTCTATTATAATCAAATGCATGATGGATTCCAGACTAAAATTTCATATGGTTTTATGACTATGAGAAGATGAGTCAGAAAAAAACATACTATTGTAGTTTTATTTTCATATAGTCATGATATTTTTTATTTTTATATTTTGAGGATATTGTGGGAAGAGTCTTCTCAAATCCCTTAGTTGAAATGAATGAAGGACTTATATGGCTTGGATAAATTGAGAATAAATCAGAAAATGGTTATTTCAAGATATTTTTTATAGAAAAAATCATAATGCTGAATGGAAATTGTTTTATCAATGTAGCACTCCCAAGTGATGTTGTTGATGAAATATTTGTAGATCATGATTATGATATTGTGATATTTCTATATTTAAAATGTTTGATTTCACTTTTTATGTCATGACTGAATATAAAATAATATAAGAATAGAGAGGATGTGTGACTATTGGACAAAGGAGCCTAATAGATCTCATTGTCAAAATATATAATCCAATATGTAGTAGTACTGGAAGAACAGTATAGGTATTAATGAATAATAATAACCTAATGATATTATATTGATTATTTACACTATGTTAAGGTAAAATATTAATAATTATTAATAAGAATATTTGAGGTTGGTTTATTTACATGAATAATGGTAATTACTTCTTTTGAATTTCACATTATTTGACATATCAGATGAGAGAAGCCAACAATTTGATTATAAGAAATATAGGGAGATTGGATATTTATCAATATCTTATTAAATGATTTTTTTCATGATTATATATGGGTAGTAAAAGTCTTTTTTGATGAAGAAGATCGGATCATTTTGTTATATTGCTTAATAGGAATAATTGTTTATCATTTTCAAAGGGGTTCATAAGGAGGACAATTAAATACTATTTCTTCTTGTATATAGAACACATTGAAAAATTTAGGGACTTGTATAATGATTATATCAACAAGATAATTATCTATCCTACCTCTCTCTAGATGAATGAATCCTATTATATGATCAAAATTTATTAGGGGTATGAAATTCATTGGTCAATGGAATAGTTATTTAATTTGATGTATTTTATGATTATTCTTAGGGAATTCCAATCCAAATTCATTTATATTCCCCTATGATCCTATTCATGAGGTAACATTCTTGTAAAATGAAATATATACAACACTAATCATTAATAAACTATAATATAATAAATATATCATTAAAATGATGTTAATTTTATAATGATGATTAATAATCACATAATAATATCAATTATAAGAATGATTAAATCAAAAATTAATATAACATGATATATATGTCTATTATCCTTTTATGTATACTATCTCGTTAACATATTATCTTTGAAATTATATTTAATTCTTGATTTTTTTCAATTTGATATTCTCAATTATATATCATTATGTGATGAAAACATATCCTTGGTTTGAATCTCATGCTCATCAATATTTCTCAAGAATATACATGTTTTAAAATAAAATTGATAAAATAATATTGAATATATTATAAATAATTTTATTTATTATTTAATGTTAAATAGATTAATTCTATTTTCTATATATATATTTTTTTAATTTTGAAATAAAAACCACTTTGGAAAATATATACAATAGAATCATTATCATAAAATAATGCATTTGATATAAGAATTTCATAATTACATCATGTTGATTTATTGGTATATAAAAAAATATTTTATATAATTTTATTTTAAATTGATATGAAATTATTATGTGATCGAAGAAAAGAATTTACAATATATCAAATTTATATTTATAATGAGATGAATCTAACAATCTATGGATTTTATTTAGCTAACTAAAAAATAATTTTAAATATTTATTAAATGTTTTATATAAATATATTTTTTTTAATCTAAATATTCTAAATTTTTTATAAAGAAATTAATTGATTAAAAAATAAATCATTACTCACTCTTTTAATGTAAAAAAATTTCTCTCCCTAAATGTTGATTTTTACTTAATATATATATATATATATATATAATTTTATGTTGTGTCTAAATTAAATGATATCATTCTTTTGTGATGTAAAAAATATAATAATATTTTATTATTTTAATCAAGTAATCATGATAAATGATTTAAACCCTTGTTTGGAATAATAAAAATGACACTTGGTATAGATCCATATTTTTAATTTGACCCCACTATATAAAAATATTTATGAAATACAAAATTTCACCATGTTATTGATTAAGAGAAATGAAATGTATTTTTAAGTATTTTATCAAAATAAATCATGTTGATAAATATATAAAATTAATTTAGTATATTCTAAAATTATTAATGGTATTCTTAATATATAGTTGTGAAATTGACGATAACATGTCTCTAAGAAATATTATGAGTACCATTGTGCCTAAATTTTTGGGTATATGACTATTCTTTCCACTATTGGGTGATTTTTAGTGCCCAAAATGAAAAAAATAAGTTTAATTATGAATATTATTGTTAAATAATAGTGCTCCAAAATAACTACAGACTTGATGACTTATATGGAGTTTCTAGTTTAACCCATGACCTCGGTTAAGACTAATATGTTTTCATATGAGATGAAAAATGGAACATAAATAGATATTTCTAAAATGTTTTTTCTTACAATAGATGGTGATAAATAATAAATATATATTTTTGGGTTCTAAAATTTTTAGACTATTATGATATGTGAAAATATTTTTGTTAAATTTAGTAGAATAATGTAACATTTTATTGAAGACTAGAGAAACTAATGAATAATACTTATGAATTTCACTTCTCAATAAAATGACACGAAATGATTTTATTGTCTTTATTATTTAAGGATATAGATTCTTTTTAGACAATGATGTATGAATTTATGATGATGGAATGAGGTCCTTATTATAATATTTCAATGAATTAACAAGATATGTATTCGACCACATGATGTTGATATTGACACTATTACTATAGTTATTTGGTGTTCAAAAATAGAATTTTAATGAAACTAAATATTTTTTGTATTTTATAGTATGAAAGACACAAAAAAAATTTAGGTTCATATTACATCATATGTTTACTGTATGGAATTTTTGTTAAATATGTTGATCTAGAATGAATCGGTTTTCATGTTTCCCATTTTTAATCGCTTTACCTTTCTGGTTTTATGTAACCCATTTTTTTGTGTATCTTTTTACTTATAATACACTAGAGTGAAATTTCAGATGTTATAAAACTAAATTTCTCAAGATACCTATAGTGTAACACCCAAAAATGAATTATAAATGTAATAATAATTTTTTTAGTTATTATAATTTTTTTTATTTTTTTTATATTGGTTTCATCCAAAACAAATTATTGCAGAATGAAATAAGAAACATTTTGTTCATCAGAAACACCCATACATTAAATTCATGCAAGGGATTAAAATTACTCAAGGAAATACATTAAAAGGAATATTAGGAACACTAGAAGACCTCCAATCATAAAAAATATACCATGTATGTAGTGAACATTCCTTAACTATGTCATAATGAAAAACATTATTTTATGTTCTATGGAAAATTACTAAGTGTCAAGGGTGTGACACCCCTTGATTTTATGGGATATTTTTTTTAATTTATTGTGTCTAATGATTCACTAATATTACCTTGCACTATATGCGGAACCATATTATCTTTCAGTATATGCAACACTATTCTTAACTTTGGATACACACAAGAGAGACCTTCCTTGATAGCTTGTGTTGTATGCAATGTCGAGTTGCACTAAACAACGATATATTTTAAAAATATTATTAAGGAATATAAACTATCTCTTATGAATATTATTAACCAAAATTTTAATTTTATATAATTAAAAATCATCTAATATATTTTATTGAACATTATATAAGAACAAATTTAATTTTTTTGATAAAAGAATTATTTTTCAAAAAAAATGCAGCTTTAAAGCCTTTTGATAGAGAACTCATTTTAAATATTGTCTTTGACACATTTATAAGTTAAATTTGAAAAAATAATATCCTTCTTTGGATTCAGGGTATAAATTATTCTTTGGAAGAATTTTTGATATTTTTCTGATAACTTTCTTATTTCCCTGAATAGTGAAAATACACAAAATTTTAATTGAAAAAAAACTTTTTTCATTGAAATAATTTATATGGATATAACATATTATTGAATGATTTTAAATTATAAATAGACTATATTTGTATAGTATAAGAAAATGTAATTCATTGTTATTATTTTACATTTAATTCATATGAAAAAACATTTCAATCTTTTTCAATGTTTTAACATTTAAACAAAAACCCATTTTTTAGACAATGGTATTATTTTTAAATTAACTACTGAATATTCTATGTTTTGAATTTTTAAATATGGATTTCATATTATGGAATCTCTAGATCCAAATTATGGTAATGGGATACTATGGTTTATTGGGCATTATGAATAGTAACCTGGGTAATTATTTTTATAAACATAATTAAATGTAAATAGAGTAATTGAGGGTGAAAATAATATTATAAAATTACCCTACCACTGGAATAAATTTTATTGGATAAATAAAAGTTGACCCCTATCACTTAAGGGTCCTAATATGTTCATCTCATGGACTTTTTCCCCTTACAATGATGCAATTATTAATAAAACAAAAGAAAGTGACAACTTGTCGCTCTCTTATATCTTATAAGTTTAATAATATTAATTTAGTGATAAACTTCATGTATCATCGAAAGAAAATAGTCACAATAAATATAATTTAATTATATACATCATGTAATTTTTTTAAATTTTAAGAATTTATTTATTTATCATTAATTATGACACAATAGTAATGTAAAAAATATTTTATTAATAGAAATATCGAATAAATGGTTTTAAAATATTAAAATAAATAATATATAAACTAATTAATTGCTCTACTAATTTTCAATGTTACTATGACATTTTAGGAGTGTATTAA
Source organism: Viscum album (assembly GCA_963277665.1). Lineage (NCBI taxonomy): Eukaryota > Viridiplantae > Streptophyta > Magnoliopsida > Santalales > Viscaceae > Viscum > Viscum album. Next base: position 1,015,789,729 of record OY728141.1, on the reverse strand, counting down.
ATATTTTTTTCGAATTTATCTTTTGTGGGGATTTTATTTGAAGAAAAATAAATGAATAGTGTCAAAAATGACACTGTTGATATTTTATAAAAATAACATTTAATTAAATTCATTAAAAAACATAAGAATATTTAAAAATTAATAAGTGATAATGATAATGTCTAAAATGTCATAAAATACATATTTTTATTCAATTAATAGTGTATATTTTAATATTTATAACCATTAAACATTTATAATGTTATTACCACAATTAATATTAAATAGAACAACTAAGTGTTAATTAAAATGAAAATGCTTATATTGAAGTAAATAATAGTTTAAAATTTATTGGTACATGGAATTACAACCCTATTTCATTTAATCTTAGAAATTTTGACATTTTGGAAGATTTTTTGTGGGGTTTGATTTTATTATAAATTAATATTTTTGAGGATTCTAAAAGTGCCCCTCACCTGAATTATAATAGGGAACCTCCTCCCACACCTCTTTACTCTATTTTAAGACTTCATTCTCGGCCATCCCCTGCCCATTTATCTTATAAACATAACTATTTAAATTCTATAGGTTATGGTCTTCTCAAAATTTTATCTCTAGTGCCGTAAGAGGAAAAATAAAGGAGGCACATCAAGGACGAGGTAATCTCTTCTACCAGTTATTTCAAGTCTCCTTCTTTTTCTACATCCTCTTCATTAGTTTTATAATTATAAAGTAATAACATAAATATAACACATATACTTATATGTTATTATAAATATTAAAAAAAACCTTTTTTCACCTTCTATACATCCTATGAAAAATGAAATCATACCACGTGCATACGTGCGACTTACCGTCTCCACACAGTGGGGTAATCTGTTCATTCACCACTATAACATCCCGAATCTGGGTGTATCTCTATGGGTGTCCCGATCCCAGTTTGTCACATGACCTCAAGGGAATTTCCCCAAAACACCAGAGGCTACCGACTTGCGGTGAGGTCCCAGTTCAGATTGTGGGGAAACTATTCCCTCCTTTGTCAAAGTGTTGTGCGACGAAAAAAAATATACAATCATACAACAACAACGGAAGAAGTAAAACATACATACATAACTGAAATTGATAATAGATGTAAAAGGAAACCATTAGTCATAAATATGAAGTATGAGCATGTCACTATTCTATAAAAACTGCCAAGACATGTTACACAGCAATACAATACAACTAAAGTAAAAGTATAGAAAAGAAAAACAGAACTTCTAGCGGCATCGCAAGCCTAAGCTCAGTCCCATGCCCCACTATACCTCAGAAACACTCATGTACCTGTATAGGGACCCATTCCCATATCCATACCTGCAGAAATATATTCTGTTTGAGCTGATGACATGCCCCAAATAGGGTGTGAGATATGATTCCCAGTAGGCACCCACCAATGATATGTGCCCAACTGTCAGTGTAAATGTACAACTGCATTGTGAAGTAGTAAATGCAATAAACTAAGCAGTACTCAAAAGTAAATAACATTACCAGTTATACTGCCATTTTAATATTCTTTTATTCATTCAGCAGTAGGAAAACACCACAGTGTATTTCTATTTAAACAGTCAGTGTCCACAGGCATATAAACCCTTACCCTCTGGTAAAGAGAACCTAAACCCATAGGAATCTGCCCACAGGCATATCGAATAATGCCCAAAGGCTTACGATGTGTCACCGATAGGCACAGAATCTGTTACCGACAGGCATGAAAGAAGTTTCCCTCATGCTGAACAGAGTACTTCAAACAGGTTAATCACAACACTGCCCTTAGGAATAACAAGTAATCAGCTCATGCCCCACATATAAACAAGAAATTTATATACAATTCCTCTCAAGGAAATTTAATACATGATAAAATCATTGTATACCCTCAGGTAACCTGGACAAATGGCTAAACAGAGGAACGCACTGCATGGGTGGTTCTGGATCCAAGCAGCGATCCCAAACAACAGTTATACATGTTCATTAAACTACCAATGCAACTCAAGGTATTTAATTATTCAAGGCCTCATCCATATGACACCCCATTCATGGGAGTGTATCACAATGGTAGTAAAATTCACCAAAACAATTGGAAATAAATGTTAGACCACCTACCTCGATCTCCCATGATCGATATACATGATTGACGCTCCCCGAAACGTCCCAGAACGACGTAGATCTGAGGTAGAAGAAAACATATTCAAACTTAAATAACCTTCCCTCAGGAATGAATTGGTATGAATGGATTAATGATAAAGAGAGGATTACCCGTACAGTTCTAATGAGATTGAAAGTGGAGGAATCATATTCCCAGCGTGCGATCTGGAGCTCCTCGAATGTTTGGCCCTCTCGCCTGATTCCTCCTCTTGTTCTAAGCCTTCCCTGTGAACAGGGGAGGCTACTGCCCATTTTAAGTGAAAAAAAACAAACTACACGGCATGTACTATTTACTACAAAGTGTTTACTTTTTTCATTTAACTGTTCCTCTGGCGGCCCTTCCACACTGTTCATCCGTCAACATGAGTAAACGACATGTATATCTGATTACATGGTGTGTACTGTCGCTCATCTGGCGACTTCTTCCAACACCTTACTTATTTCCTGCCGACTGACAACATGGAGTTTAAATACACACTACACGATGTGAAGTCAGTTTTTATACCCTTCAACACCGACTGAGCTATACACCCTGTGTACTCATCCCACACGGCCAAAGTACATAGCGTTTATAAAAGTACATGGTGGGTACCCACAAAATTTATAATTTTCACCATTTTCCTTATTTTCTCATAATTACTTATGGAAAAAGGAAAATAAGATAATCGTACCTCAAAAACAAGAACTGGGTTCATACAAACTTCCCCCCTTAAAGCAATTCTTCCCCAAATTTCCCTTCCAAGGGTGGTGAAGATAAAGCTCAGAAAAACTCTAGCCACTGAGCATGTACATCGGTCTCCCGCTCCCAGGATTCGTCCTACACTCGACCATGCATCCATAGCACTCGTACGAGAGGAAATGACCGGCCTCAGAGAACCTTCATGCTCCTAAACATGATACGAATTAAATGCTCCTCAAAAGACACATCTATCTGAAGATCAACCTCCTTTGGCTGAATGATGTGTGAGATGAATGAATGACACCAGTACAACGGAGATACATGGAAGACGTCGTGCATGGCTTGGTACATCTGGGGTAACTGTAACCGATATGCAACGAGCTCGACTCTCTCATGAATCTCAAAGGGACCCACATACCTCGGTGAATGTTTACCCTATCTCCTGATCTGCCTGTGTCCCAACCATGGTGAATCATTCATGAAAACCAAATCCCTAACCACGAACTCCAAGGGTCATCTGTGAGGATCAGTATAAGATTTCTAATGAGACTGCGTAGAAGCAATTTTCTTTTGAATCAAATGTACCTTCTCAGAAGTCTCCAGCATGAGCTGTGGTCCCAGTAATGCAGCCTCACCTGCCTCCAACCAGTATAAAGGTGATCAGCATGGCCTACCTTATAAAGCCTCGTAAGGTTCCATCTCAATAGTTGTCTGAAAACTATTATTATAGGCAAACTAGACTAGGGGTACATCCTTATCCCAGGAGCCCCCAAAGTCTAGGTCACATGTAAAAATCATGTCCTCAAGAACCTATATCGTACGCTCTGACTGACCATCAGTCTGAGGGTGGTATGTTTTGCTCAGAAGCACTTGTGTTCCCAATGCACTCTGAAAGCTCTGCCAGAAAAGAGATGTAAAACAGGCATCCCTATATGAAATGATACAATGAGGAACCCCATGAAAATGTACAACCTCATGGATATATAGCTTTCCGAGCGTGTTAACCCCGAAGGTCTCCTTAAACAAAAACAGTGAGCAACCTTCGTGAGTCTGTACACAACAACCCACACGACATCATTGCCTCGAGATGAACTCAGAAACCCAGTCATGAAGTCCATCGCGACATCATCCCATTTCCACTCAGGGATGGGTAACTACTGTAATAGTCCAGCTAGCCACTGATGCTCTCCCTTCACCAGCTGACAGGTGTAACAGCTCATAGAAAAACCAGTTGTCTCACTCTTCATACCCAGCCACTAGTACCTATGTCTCAATTCACGGTACATCTTTATAACCTCAGGATGAACTACCCATGTTGAAGCATGAAACTCCAGCATCATCTCCTCACATATATCCCCTAGAACCCATACTCATCCATGGAAAAATAGTACATCATCATCTCCTATCGTCCAACCATGAGTGGGGTCATCACTTTCCACTGAATCCCGTAGAACTAGGCCTTATGAATTAGCTAGCATTCTCATCCTCACTCTATCCAAGATGGTAGAAGTCACAGCTAAAGAAGAATGATAGGTCTTCCCTTGAATGTCGTGCACCTCCAAATGCATCTTAGAGAACAAATCCATGAGCTTCCACTCACCACTAGCCTCCAGCACTGCCTGTATATGAGTCCTCCTGCTCAGTGCATCAGCAACTGTGTTACCTTTACCAGGTGTATAGGCAATCTCAATGTCAAAGGACTGGAGGTATTCGACCCACCTTCCCTATCTCAGGTTCAATTCACGCTGACTAAAGGTATATTTGAGGCTTTTTTGGTCGGTGAATACCACAAAATGCTCTCCCAAGAGATAATGTCTCCAATAGCGCAACACATGAACAACTACAGCCAACATGAGATCATATGTTAGGTAATTACTCTTATGTGGCCTCAACTACCGAGACCCGTACGCAACAACTCAGTCAACCTGTATCAAAACTGCTCCCGACCCAATACCTGATGAATCACATCAAACTGTATATCTCTTACCTTACTCTATAAGTATCAGGGCTGGTGCTGATTTCAACTTTCTTTTCAGGTCTTGAAAGGTTGTCTCACAATCTTCTGGCCAAACGAACTTCACACCCTTCTTATTAAAAACAGTCAATGAAGCTGCTAAGCGAGAGAAGTCCTAGAAGAAGAATCTATTGTAACCGGCCAGACCTAAGAAATTCCATATCTCATATAAGTTCTTAGTTTTCTCCCAGGAAACTACTGCTCTAACCTTCTCTGGGTCCATGACAACTCATTCCTCTGAGATGTTATGACCCAGGATGTGAATCTAGTCCATCCAATAGTATAACATTGAGATCATAGCATATAGCTGATGTTATCTCAGTGTACTCAGTATGATCTCAATATGGGTGGCATGGTCGTGTTCAGTGTGAGAGTACACCAAGATGTCGTCCACGAATAGTACAACAAAAGAATCCAGATAAAGTTGGAACACAAGATTCCTCAGATCCATGAAATCTCCTGGCGCGTTCATGAGTCCAAAAGAAATAACCAATTACTTATATAGACCATATCTACTCTGAAAGGTTGTAAGTGGTATGTATGATGGTCTCACTCGTAGATGATAATATCCTGATCTCAAGTCAATCTTAGAGAACACTAGTGCTCCACAATGTTGATCAAAAATATCATCAATCCTCAGCATGGGATATCAGTTCTTAACCGTTAACTAGTTTAGCATCGGATAATCCACACAGAGTCTGAGGATACCATCTACCTTCTTCTCAAAGAGGACGGGTGAACCCCAAGGATAAGTACTGGGTCAGATAAAACCCATTTCCTATAACTCCTCTAACTGCCTCTTGAGCTCCTTAAACTCTGTTATAGTCATCCTATAAGAAGGGATAGTCACCAGTGCTACTCCTGGCACAAGCTCAAAAGTGAAATCCACCCCACACTATAGAGGTAGGCCTGAAAAGTCTTCCGAGAAGACATCCCTGAAACGATCCACCACTGAAGGGAAATCCTTCTGACAAGTCCACTGATAATACAGATATAAACTCGCAATATTGGCTGCCAGACAACCTAACCTGCGATGCTCTGCCCCAGCGCGACTCTTTTGAACATTCCATTCACCTTTATATAGAAACTCTCTACCTTCCGGTGACGTGAAACTCACCCAACGACGATAGCAGTCCACAAGGGCCCAAAAGGGAACCAACCAGTCTATCCTGATAATGACATCATAGCTCGTCATCTCTAAGACATAGAGGTCCCATAAAAAGTGACCCCAACCAACCTCTAGGCGGAACTCCCTGCACTTACGCACACTAGCCGTTCAAGTTCCCAACGTTGTGTCTAGCATCATAACAGCAGAAGAAGAAGAAACACAGAGCACAAGGCTCTTCCCAATAGGAACAGATATGCAACTATGTGTAGCACACATATCGAAAATTACTGAAGATAAAACAGAAGCTACTAGAATAGTACCTTTGATAGTAGAATGTCTGGGATCCTGCTCCTTTTGGGTCTGTTGCACTACATATGCCTACCCTGCCACATAGCCTGGCTACCCTAAGATGTCCCACCCTACTGCCTCTAAGATCATGGTGTCTGGATACCATGGCCACGACCACCATTCCTGTCTGAATGCCCGGACATATTCTAATTTCCCGACTTGTAAGAAGCTGTTGGTCATGCTACCACACGTGGAGTCTGCACAGAACCCCTCTCACTAGCCACTTGTGGAAACACCCTACAAAAGCGATGCAGATGCCTCATCCTGCCACAATCTCGGCACTCCACTAGGTTGCATGGGCAATGCAGTCTCTTGTGTCCCTCCTTAAAACACTGGTATCACATGACCAGGCCACCTGAAACATTCTTCTGCCTGGTACTGCCACCGTGAGAGAAGTCCATATGTCTCTTCCTCTTTCAAGTAGAAATAGAACTAGAAACTGAGGCTGAACCGCCCTGGCCCCCACCAATAGCTTCATGCAGATTCCGCTCGGTAATCAGTGCTTGGTTTACAATATCATGTACATTAGGAAACCTGAAAACCTTCACCAGTGCGCGGATGTCATATCGAATACCATACTAAAAGCACTTATCCCTCAACACATCATCACCCACCAGAACAGGTGCAAAACGCTTATGATCGGTGAAACGAGAAGAATAATCCATCCCTGACATAGCGTCTTACTACAGATTCATGAACTCACAAGATCTATTTTCCCTCAGCATCTCTATGAAGAAGAAGTCATAGAAGGCTGTTTGAAATTCTTCCCACACCATTTCTTTGTGATGCTCTGTCTGAGTGGTAACATCCACCCACCTCTCGGTGGAATCACCCAGCATATAATTCGCGAGCATGACCCCCCTCCATGTAGGTGTCTCAAGATACTCGACGATATTCTGCATAGACTCCAACCAAGACTCTACAGCCTGTGGTCCGCCATCCCCTGAAAACGTAGGCAAATGCTGCTGTTGGAATATATGAGTCAGCTCAGCCATAGATGTGGCTGCCGGCGGTGCTCTCTGAAGGGTCTTCATGAACTGTATAAATATTTAAAGGAACTGTGCTTCCATGCCTATGTCCGATATAACGGCTGGCGCCGCATCTAGCTCTGATGGAGGATCCACAGGTTGCCTATGGCCCACCATCTCCAGAGTAAATCATTCCCACTCCTTTGGCTATCAACACGTGTTCGTCTTGGTGGAACGAATCTACATGGTCAAATTCACACCTTAGATCAAGTTTATCAAAGACTAAAAAATGAAGGGACCAAAAAAGGAACATGAGAAAAAAGGCATTCAAGATTGCACAATATGATTTCACGGTGTGTATCTTATATGCCCAGCGTGTACCAGGATTTTCTTCCAATTCCCGGGTCCTTCTACACGGCTATGCCACACGGCTCCCGTCAAACAACACTACACGGCATGTATAATAACTACATGGCATGTTTGGTGTAATTTTCCAAATTCTTGTTTCGTTCGTGACATGGCCGACTAATCGACTTGATACTACACGGCGTGTTACACCCGCAAACGGAGTTTACACCACTCCATCTTCCCAGCCACACGGCTAGGACCACACGGTCTATCACTGGTAAAGACTACATAGTGTGTCCCACAGGTACACGACATGTTCAAGACGAGCTTTGCCAACCCGTGTTGTAAGTTACACTATTGGATACATAGCTCACGCTACACGACATGTTCTAGATGGACACAGCATGTACGCGAAAGGATTACACCGACCAGTGTTGTTATTTACACAACCGGATCCCAGGTCAAACTACACGTGGTTTTCCATAGTGGAAACAGTGTGTATGTCTAGGTCTCCTCTATATGTGTTGTTAGATACATGGCCAGACTCCAGTTCAACACTACACGGTGTGTACATCCGGTACACATCATGTTTTTCCCACACATTTCTCTTCCTCGTGTCCCTGCCCATACAGTCTATGACACAGGAAGAGACTACACTACATGTACTGAGGGTACACTGTGTGTGCTTAAAACATTTCTTTTTCTTCCTGAACAGAAGAACACCTGGAGTGTGTCTGAGGAACTACATGGTGTGTATCTGGGGTTTTCCGGACAGTAAGCCCCAGATACTACTCTGGAACCTTGATAATACAGAAAAAAACAAATATGTTCCAAATTCCGACCCGTGGGGGCATATACTCCCCATGATTCAATGTTTTTTCATCTTGTCTATGTTATAAATACAATAAACAGCCAATGTTCCACCAAATTCCAGTCAATGAGGGCCCATAATCCTCAGTAACCAAAGTTTGGCGTTCATTCTATCAAGGCCTCAAACAAACATACCCTATCACATATCAGGTATTTATCAAAGATGATATCACAATAGCATACATTCCTAGCACAACTACTATCACAACAACATGAAATTTCTAATGCGCCTACATGGCATGGAACTATGAATGGCATGTGATTTATATCATGTTCCAAAATGATGCATGATATGGCATACCATCATCTCATCGGGTTGAAAATAAATAGAACCCATGGATAAAATATAAACAACACAATCAAAAGTGATTCACCCAATTGTGAAAATCAAATCATCTGTAAAATTTCAAAATCAGAAGAATTACTAAAATATGAGGTAGATTGGATTTTCCCTAAACACGTGTTAGCTATTCTAAGGAACAACTTATTACCAACTACCATTTCCATCCTATCCCTAACTAAGGATCCAAATAGTATGTCAATGAAAAGAACTCCTTTGATAGCAGTTTTTAAGGTCCTGAATCTGGGTCCCACTCTATAGGTGTCCTGAACCCGGTTGGTAACATGACCTCAAGCACATTTCCCCACACACCAGAGGCTGCCGACTAGCTGTGAGGGCCTAGGTCTGATAGTGGGGAAACTATGCCCTCATTTTTCAACGTGTAGCACAACGGAAAAAAATATACAATCATACAACAAAAGTGAAAGAAATAAAACATACATACATAACTGATAACGATAAATGATGTAAAAGGAAACCAAAAGTCATATATATAAAGATTTATCATGTCACTATTCTATAAAAATATCCAAGTCATGTTACACTACAATACAATACAACTGAAGTACAAGTACAGAAAAGAAAAATAGAACAGCTACCGGCATCGTGAGCCTGAGCTCGGTCCCATGCTCTACTACACCTCAGCAACACTCATGAACCTGTATAGGGACCCTTACCCTTATCCATACCTGCAAAAATATAATCTGTTTGTGGCAAAGACATGACCCAAACAGGTTGTGAGAAATGATTCCCAGTAGGCACCCACCAAAGATCCATGCCCGACTATTAGTGTAATTGTGCAGCAGCAGTGTGCAGTAGTAAATTCAATAAACTAATAAGTACTCAAAAGTAACTAACATTAGCAGTTAGATTTCCATTTTAATATTCATTTAGTCATTCGGTACCAGAAAAATACCACCGTGTATTTCTAAGTAAACAGTCAGTGTCCTCAGGCACATAAACCCTTTCCCTCAGGTAAATAAAATCTAAACCCATAGGAATCAACCCACATGCATATCGAAAAATACCCATAGTCTTACGAGGTGTCTCCCACAGGCATAGAATCCATTTCCCACAGGCCCGAAAGAAGTTTCCATCAGGCTGAACAGAGTACTTCCCATAGGATAATCACAACACTTCCCTTAGGATAAACAAGTAACTGGTCCATCCCCAACATATAAACAAGCAATTTATATACAATTCCTCTCAAGGCAATTTAAGCCATTCTAAAGTCACGGTATACCCTCGGGTAACATGGCCAAATAACTAAACAGAAGAACGTACCCCAGGGGTGGTCCTGGATCCAAGTATAGATCCCAAACAATAGTTATACATGTTCATTAAACTACATATTCAACTCTAGGTATTTAATTATGCAAGGACTCAGCCATACGACACCCCATTCATGGGCGTGCATCACAACGATAGACAAATTCACCACAGAAGATGGAAATAAAAACTAGACCACCTACCTAAATGGCCCTTGATCGATATACGTGATCGATGCTCCCAAAAATGTCCCAGAATGACATAGATATGAGGTAGAAGAAATCTCATTCAAATGTAAATAACTTTCCCTCGAGAATGATTTGTTAAGAATGGCTAAAGAAGAAGGAGTGGCTTACCCATACGGTTCCAAAGAGATCGACAGAGCTGGAATCAGATTCCTGGTGTGCGATCTGGAGATCCTCGATGGTTCATACATCTCTCCTAACTCCTTCTACAGTTTTAAGCCTTCCCTGTGAATAGGGGAGGATACATCCCATTTTAAGCGAAAAAACAAACTACATGGCATGTACTATTGACTACACAGAATGTACTTTTCTCATTTAACTTTTCCTCTGGTGGTACCACCACACTGTTTATCTGTCGACATGAGTACACAACGTGTATTTCTAATTACACGGTGTGTACTGTCGCTAAGCTAGCGGCTGCTTCCACCACCTTACTATTTTCCTACCGACTGACAACACGGCGTGTAGATACCCACTACATGGCATGTAGTCAGTTTTTATACCTTTCATCTTTGACATGGCTACACACCCTATGTACTCATCCCACATGGCCAAAGTACATGGCGTGTACCCACAAAATTTGGTATTTTTCCCCAGTTTCCTTATTTTCAAAAAACACTTATGGAAAAAGGAAAAGAAGCAACTCGTACCTCAAAAACAACAACCTGGTTCTTACAAACACCACCTTACCTGGATGGGTATAATGGTAGAAATAATAACTATATATGATTATTATAAAATTGTACAAATTCTTAGATAGTATACACTTCCAAACCATTCAATAAAAATGGGAACGATATCGTCACTCATGCGTATGTACGGCTTACCGTCTCTACGATGTGATGTGATTAGTTCATCAAAATCTTCATTAAACCATGATTATATAAATGAATTGAATATATAAATATGATATATATTATAATAATAAAATGATTTAAATTATATAACTATAACCATAAAATAGTAAAAATCACCTATCTTACAAAACATTCATAAGAATACAAAGCAGTTAATACATGAATGTAAAGTAAAAATGAAATGTTACTAAAAAATTGATAAAAATATGATCATAAATTTTATCAAATAATGGATTATGATTCTAGAATAAATCAGTAAAATTATTTAAATCATTATACATGAGATTTGGATACATACAAATCATATCATACGTATGGTAATGGAAACATTTTCAAATCTCAATTTTATCCAAGATTGTGTATGCCTAAGAATTTGTTGAGGGTATATTTAATATCCATTTCCATGTATTCTAAGAATGTTATCATAATTCTTTACAATTATTCAATGAATGATTGATGTCATTTTTTACCATTTTTTTAATACATGGTTTGGCAGAAATCTTTCTTACATTTACCATATGAGGTTCTATTAGACTTTTCTAGAAAAAGTATCAGAATATTTTTTTTAACCTATATGGAATGAATGGATATTTACATCTTTGTGACACCTTTATCCCATAAATATTCCTATAAAAATTTTCATGTTTATTTTCAAATAATTTTTTTCTATTAAAATTTCATCGAATTTTGAGAAAAGATGTTGTTTTTTAAAAACAAATGACATTTTCTACAAGAATTAAGTTCAAGTGTTTCATCAAAATTAGTTTCTATTTAAGATTTCAATATTTAAATAGGGTTATGTTTCTAACCGTATTATTATTATGATTTGATTATGTTTATGATTTAATGATTTTTCCTATGAATTATTTTATGATGGAATGATATTTAAAAAAGCTCATTTTATTTCTTGGGTTATTTAATGATGAATGGTTTATGTTTTGTGGAACATCAACTAATTATTTTAGTATGATATGGTTAGACCTATATATTCGTAAAAATAATGGGGTAAAGATTTATATCTCATAAGATAGACATGAATAGAATGGAATGAAAATATGGTTCAGTAATACATGGCTGGAAAAACAAGTAAACACAGTTTAGTAATGGAATTTTTGAACTATGATGGTCTCGGAAGATTTTTTTTGGCTACTATGGGAATCATATAATGTGCATATGAGTTTTCCAAAATTACATGTTTTATTCCTAAGTTATTTCATCACGGTTAATGTTTCCATATGATCAATACCTTACAGATTAACAATATTTAATTTATGACTCCAGATTTGGTTGTTTAAACTTTATGTTCATGTTTTTAAATTCAAATGTATGTGGTTTGTCTTATGATCTTCATGTTTAACCTTAATGATCATTTTATCTCACCCTTTTTATGTTCTATTTTCCCTAGGATATAAATAAATGTTTTAGTTTGTAAAACAAAAGGGTAAAATCATTGTGGGAGATTTTGAAGATCTTTCACCAATTTGGAATATTGAGATCTGTGTTTCCAATGACACTAAACTATTATAATCTATGGGCGTCTGTTGTTTCATGTATTAAGTATTACTCAAAAGAAATTTAATGTCCATGTATGTCATGCTTGGGTCTCTATAGTTGGTATTAGAGCAATGGTTTGGTTATGCTTTGGAAACTAGGATGTGAGAAATTTTTTGAGATTCCTAGAGATATTTCAAGTGTATGTCTGGGGATGTCCTTAAAGTTAAGTATAATTATAGGATACAGTCCTAGAATTGTGGTAATGATAATGAATAACCCAGGATTAAACATTATTTGTTAGAGTTTGAATTTACTCCCCCTAGATTAGGTTTTTTTCCTAGTATGAGTTTTTCACCCATACTATTCTTTTTGGGGTTTAGAAAAATGATGGGATATGAAGGAACTATGTTAATGATTAATGCACTAGGAAATACAATGATGTTCTTCCAAAACAACCAAATGTTTTGGATATGGAATTAAAAATCTTGTTGCTATAATTTTACAAGATATAAATCATTCTAGACTCCCTAATGAGTAGAAAAGGGAACAACATTCTTTTGAGTCATTCATGAGGCAAAGTCCACCTTCTTTAAGTGGGTCTTCTGATCCACTTATTGCTGAACAATGAATCAGAACAATGTAAAATATATTTTCCATCCTTCGTTGTCTGGAAAATGAAAAATACATTTTGGATTTCTATCATTTAGAAGGTGAAGCATACCAGTGGTGGTAATCAATATTTAAGAAACATAAAATACATGGAAATATGTAAAACAACGTTCATGCGTACGTACAGTCTACCGTCTCCATGAACGGTGAATTTCTTTCCATTTACTGATATATTATTTATATATATATATATTCTGAATATATATTATATATAAATCATGTTTTATATACTGTAATTATGTAATCTTGATCTAAGTAATCATATGAATAATTACAAGTCAAAACACAGACGACAAATGAAACGATTTTACCCAAATCACTCTTTAACATGGAATTTACAAAATAATTGGTAATATAAAGCCATAAGTGAACCATATATGATATCATAAAAATGATTATGATTCTAGAATAAGTCAATGACATTATTTAAATCATTATACAGGAAGTTTGGACACATACAAAGCAAGTCGGACCTAAGGTAAGGGAAATATCACAATCTCATTTTTATCTGAGATTGTTTATACTTTAGTATTTACTGGGGTATATTTTATCATCCAAATCCTTGTTTCCTCAATATTTAATATTATTTCCATCCACCTACAATTGTTTAAGAACAATTTTACCCTTCAGTGAGTTTTTAGTAATGGATATGAAAGGAATATTTTGTCGTTTTTCGTATGATGTACTTTTTGACTTTTACGAAAAAAGTACGAAGAATGTTTTTTTTAACTTATACGACATGAACGGATTTTTAAAAAATTATTTACAAGAAGCATCCTTTAAAAGTTTTCAATTTTATTTTTAATAAACTTCTTTTAGTTTAGAATTGTATGACATGTTAAGAAAGGAATAGTGTTTTTGAAGTAGTAAGGATATTTTCTTCAAAAATGGAGTTCAAGTGTGTTATAAAAATTATTTTCCATCTAAGATAATAAAGGGTTCTATTTCTAACCCTATTATTACATTGATTTGATTATGTTGTGATGGAATTATTTTCTGAATTCCTTTACCTTAAATGAATTGGTTTATGATGTCATGATGTTTAAGAATCCCATTTTTATTACATGGGTTATGCAATGATGTATGATTTATGATTTTGTGGCACACATGAGAATGTTATCATTATGAGATTGGTGGGACCTATATCTCCCTCCAATGCATTGGGTAAAGATTTTATATCTCATGAGATAGACATGGCTGGAACGGTAGGTTATACCGGTTCAGTGAAACAGGACTGAAACGAGGAGTGAACTCGGCTCTGAAAGGAACTTTGTCAACTAAGATAGTCTTGGTAATGAGTCTTGACTAATAAGAAATGATTCTCTATGTTTATGTGTGAATGCCTCAATGTTTCTTGTTTTATGTTATGATTATTGGGATTACATTTCACTACTATGATTTATCCCATGTTAAGAAATTATGATCTCTTTTCCAAGTAAAGATTTACAAAATGTTATGTTCTTATGAATATGATGTGATTGATATTTCGTTTATTTACCCTTACTAAGAATTTGAGATCACCCTTTTATGTTTTCTTTTACCCAGGATATAAAGAAAAGTTTTAGGTAAAAAAAGGGAAGATCTTTATGGGAGATGTTGAAGATCTTTCACCATGATTAGAAGATTTTATTCCGAGTTTCCAAAGACACTAAACTATTACGATCCTTGTGTGTGTGTTTTTTTATGTACTAAGTATTCCGCAAAAGTAATGTAATGTACATGTACGTCAGGATTCGTGTCTTTACAAAAATGACCCTAGTCCTGAAACCCATGTCACTCCCATATCCAAACTCTTACCCATATATTATGAATCAAAATAAGTAATAGGATCCCTTTCCATTATCCAAACTAGCATCCTTGAATTCTAATAAGGTACAAAATGGTGCTCGAATAGGGTGAGAGTAAAACTCATTAGGAAAACACCATCATTTCGAACCATAACTACTCTAATAATATGTGTATGAAATAAGTGATAAATAGGAATATTAAATAATAAATTTATACAATAAAACAATTAACCTCCTTCAAAACCATGATGGAATATATTTGAGCATGTAGAATTACCATGCCACCAAACATCATATTTCCATAGAAAAATCAACCCAATATAGACTGATCCTACAATATAAGAAATTAAACATTAGACTGGGTAGATCGCACACAATATATTATTTTTAGCATAGTACTAGAAAACATCACTCAACATAAGTATTACATCATATGAATATGTAGATCCTACTCAATATAAGAATTACAGAATGGGATTTGATGGATCCGGCTCAATATAATAATTACAACATGTGACTGGGAATATATTTTTCAATATATGAATTAATGCTTGGGATTAGGAAAATACTAAACAATATAAGGATTATATCCTATGACTCGGAAGATCTCCCTAAATATAATAAGTATAGAATGGATCATTGGAAATAGCCTTATATATAATCATTTTTTCATTAACTAAACTAGTAATAAATATAATCATATCACACTATGAAATCATAATACTAAATATTTAATTCTATAAATTAAAATTTATCTTCTAATTTCCCCATTCATTTATAATGTTGGACTTTACAAAAATATATTTCCATCCATTTAAATTAACAAAAACATTTCCACAGATAATCTCTAGTAATATATAATTGGAATCTCATGACATTCTAACTAAACATTAATCGATTTTCAAATTTTTTATTAATCAGGGCGTTTTCTCACACTATAGGTCACTATATCATTGGAAAAATCATAAACTAATTCCACAAAATGATATACCATAAATTAATTAATTAATTAATCAGGGAACACATTATTTTATAACAATCACAATATTTCATATAATTCAAAATTAAAAAGACCGTAGGGTTAGGTTTTTTAATCCCGAACTTTATATGGTGATTTAAGATCACAAAAAAATGAGTAATGCCAATGTAAATAAAAGAAATAGATATCAACAAAGAAATAATATTTCACACAAGATTAATAAAAACCCAATTCAAACGTGGTCGATATATTTACGCCATAATGAGAGAGAGAAATTAGTGAATAGATGGAAAACTAAAGAGAACAAGTCAATTGGGATCAAATGTTTAATCAGGATGTCTAGACTAGAGGAAGAGACTCCAAAATTTATTGTAATTCTTCTTGCAGTTGAATGTGGAGAGGTTACACCAAATTGATGAAATTATCATACATGATACCCACTTAGAACAATTTTTTCTGATGAATACACCAACTGTAATTCATTCTTGTCTTGTAATTCCGCATGTTTATGTTATTTTAAAAAAACATGTCACCTGATGTTAATATTTATCCCAATCAACATTTTCATGATGTGAATTAGTTTCATAACATGTAATGACATCACATCATGAAAATTGTTATGGTTTGTGTCTTGTTGAAATTATACATCATGTAACATGTACACGGTGTGTAAATGCTCTACTGAAATTTTTCATCCCAATTTAAACATAAGGACCAAACAACCTCCAATGCCTTCAACAAAATAGTATACCCACATAAACCCATTTATAATTTTTATAAACAAACTCTATTAATTAAAAAAACACACATCCGTAAAATTTAGGTTATTTTTTCCAATAATGGTTCTCCATCTTAAAATAAAATTGATCCACAAAATTCTAGTGAATAACCAATTGAGGGATGCACCTGGAAAAAGTCTAGATCTTAAACTATATCACCTAAAAATTTCATTCAATCACCCTAATAAATTCCTAATGAAGTATTTTATCCTTGAGGGACGTCATCAAAAGATCCAAATTAAATTATGAATTTAAAAAGGTTAATGGATTTTAAATTATATTACATATTCAAGAGTTTCGAATTAATACTTGGGTTTCCTGAAACACTTGTATTTGTTTTCGAGACATAATATCTCTACTCATTTTTTAATGTAATATTTCCCTGAGAATAATTCATACTTACATTTTCAATCCCTCACTTGGATCTTAATTCTTTCTAATATTTATTTATACACGTTATCATTAATATCATCAAATAAAATAAAAATCAACATATTCATTTATTATAAAATAAAAGTGGGAATATATTAAAAAATATTGATATTAATAATCATTATATGCCAAAGATACATAGTAATTTTATATTATTGTAAGATAAAGGGAACTGAATGCTTATGAAAACCGATAGTATCTTCTACAATATTCCACCCAATCCACATTGTACAGATTCAAGGCCATATTTATCCATTTGATGTATCTTTCTCAACATTATAATACTCCAAGATCTATATAGTTTCAAGTGAAAAAATGATAGGGATATTCTATATAGTTAATATTAATCATATGTATCCTTAGAAATTTTATATTTTATGTTATGAGGTATATTGTGTTTTTTCTCAAGCTGATTCCAACGAATATTTTAGGCATTTTCTAGCATATTATTTAATTTGATCTGTATATATATATATTTACTATCATTATAATATCATATAGAATTACATTTTCATATAATAAATATTTTAATATGGTTTTAAAATATTATTTAATTGAAAATTAAGTTATTGTTAATGTGTTATCATTCAATTTCTCCTCCACATAATTTATTGTTAAATATTAATGTTTCATTTGAGTCAGTATTTGGGAGAATATGATATAAGGAAAAACCCTTAAAAATTTAAATTTACTCTTTATAAATTAATTAACACTATTTCATTGTGAACATCCTTATAGTACAGAGTTTTAGATTATTAGGACTTTATACTTACATAAATGAAAATTCAACCACATGGTGGAAACATGAACATTTTATCCATTTTTCCTATAACCAAAAAACATTTAGGATATTACATGTTTTATTTTCATGATAGATCTTCACAATTTTCAAAATAAACTCATCCATGTCACTACAACTTATTAAAACCCTATGAAAAAAATTATTGTGAGATGCGAATAAAAATCTCAATGAAAGATATATAAAAATAAATAAATATATAAAATGATAGTCCATGAATACACATAAGAACATACCTTTTTGAAAATAAAATTTGATCACAATATAAACATTTTATTTCCCCAAATATGATCTTCTATTATGAAATATTTTCCAAAACATTTCATAATAAATAATAATGTAAACAAACTCATAATGGTTTATTTACAATGATGAGATACATATGAAAACCTTTTCAATTTTTTATAAACATTTAAAGTATAAAAAATAGAATATGTTTTTCTTTAAAAATAATATCAATATATTACCTTGTTAAAAAATAATATTTCCAGAAAATATATAGATGGTATAGAAAAATACAATAGGTTAATTGGGACTTAATGATAATACCACCCTCGAATTCAGTCGTATAAATACCCAATTCATTGGATAACTATATCAACACCACACATTCATGTTTTATAATGGGACCAATCATCATTGGTTTGTAATAGAACCGACCATCCTTGTTTTATAATGGAACCACCCATCTATGGTTTATAATGGAGACACCCATCTATAGTTTATAATGGAACCAACCATTGATGGGTGGTTCTGTAAAAGTGGTAAATATAAAAAAATATATATAATAATAAATATAATATTATTATTTCTAAACAATGGTTATATTTTTATATCTAATCATGGATGTATATTATTAAAAATTAACCATGTTATAGTCATTGAGATGGTAGGCATTACATAAGCATGATTAAGGTTTCTAATATTTGATGAACATGGCCAAAATAAGAAAAAATTTATTAAATATTTCTATAATAATGATTATATCATTAATATAATATAATTTCCTTAAATATATATATATATATCATCAATGTTATGTGGTTACGAAGTAATTTTCAAATCGATTCATGGAAGTGGTAATCACACATACGAATGAACAACATTATCATTTTCCAAATAGATAGAAAGGTAAGAATATAGATGATATACTACCTTATAATAATAAATATTATTTCATGAATATTTTATTTATACACTATATCTGTCATTATATTTATCCATGAGATGTTGTGAAGGGACAAAAATTATCAGTGCATGTGGGGGTAGACCACCATACACACAAATGGTGGATTTGTATCCCATTTGATTGAATGGAATATTAATATAGATTAATCTATATTAGTATAACAATAGATGTAAATAGAATAAACTTTGGCATTATTTTATCATTTTATAATTATATTTTTATATGGTCGAATCAAAAAATTAAACACAAACATTTGGTTAAAATATATACCTCTCCTACAGAAAAACTCAGAATTTTTTAACATAAGCATTATAATGTTGTATTATACCAAATATATATCCTATAAAATATGGGTATGGAAATCAACAAGGAATATTGGCTGGTATTGGATTAAAAAATTAATCTTTAAGTGTGCATAGGAGAGGAGATGGGGTTCTCTTTTATAAAATATGGGATGGTAACTCTTAAGATTTAATTAATGTATTAAATTAATATAAATTAAATTGGAATAATTAAAATATAGTATGATTATTAGACTAAATACTCACATTAATTAAAAACTATACATGTTTTGGTGTTTTTTTCAACCTTATTTCTTTTTTAACCCATGTTATCCCTTTTTAAAATACTATTATATTTATTTTTTACTATTATGGGGTCAAATATGTTACTATGAAGGAAATGAGACCCATAAATGAACAATGATAAATATTTTAAAAAATATCCCATTCAATATTATATATTTATAATTTTTAGTTATTTTAAATCTTTTAATAAAATATATTTTTTATAAAATATCATCAATGTCAATTTTAAAATTATGTGAAATATTATATTATAATATGTTAATAACTCAATTAAAATGGTTCCAAAATGAAATGTATTTTAATATAAGGAGGATAGAGTTTTAATATAATATTAAAATAAAATTTATATTGTTTTATATATCTTTTAATACATTATATATTGTTTTAACTACACGATTATCCAAATTTAATCCATAAGCATGTTGATGAGTTTTTAAATATTATAGGGTTATAATTTTACTTATAAGTGAAATATTTGTGTATTTATGGACATGATAAAAAAATTTAGAAAATATATCATCCTATTTATTATATTAACTGATTTTTATGATATATAAATTTCTTAATAAATAATTATTTATCATAAAATATCGTTAATGTCATTTATGACACTATTAATTTAATTTTACTTTTTAATCCATATGATAGCAATGAAATATAAATATATAAATAAAATACAATGTGAATGTGTTATATTAATCTATAAAATTATTGTGATACTATATTTTGGATAAAAAGTATTTATTTTATTATTTTTAAATTCATCTTATTAATTTCTCTACTTATTGGAGAAGCACAATATCAGCATTTCATTAAAATTTAAGGTAAATATATCGTCACTAAAATCTAAAAATAATTTACCATGTTAAAAAATCATTAATATTGAAAATAATTATTTATGGCTAAAAATAATATTTTTTTATCACAACAAAAAAATATTATATACTTTAATTGAGATAGAGTGAGTTTTTTTACTTTATATTTTAATTAAATAATATAATGGTAAAATAAATGAAAAAATGTCATATTTTATAATTTCATTTGATTATAGATGATATATACTCATAAAATTAAATAAAAAATATTTTTAGGGAAATTTTAATCCTTATCAAATTAGGTTGAACCCTAATTAATTCATTTTACCTTTACCGTAGTAACAATAAATTATTTTGGTTATTATTCATATGAAAAAATAAAAGAGACCTATTTACGAAATTTAAACCTCTTGATTAAATATATGGTATCCTTTATTTATTTAATTTCTATAATTAGAAGAAGTAAATTAAATATTAAATTACAAAATGATATAAAAATTGGGTTTCTATAAAATTATTTTTAGTATAAATATATTTTTATAAAAAATTCGTAAAAAAAAATTCATTATAAAGACCATTAACATATTATTACAAATCACAAGGATCTAAAAATAATTTTAAATTAAACCAAAATCTAATTTTAATTTCTATATTTTTGATAATAAAATATAGTTTCAAATAAAACATAGTATTTATCATTATTTGTTAAAAAAATCTCTTAAAAAAATATAAAAAAATAATCTTAAGATCGTTTTGACCAGATGATTTAAAAATTAAAAAAAACTACCAATAAAAATTCCTAAATGTTCTATAAATTACTTATAGATCATTCTTAAAAATATAAAATGAAACTAATTTTTTAGGAAAACATATTTTTGAAGAATAATATTTTTTTACCAAAAATTGATTACTTTTTACCTAGGAATTATCACAAAAATAGGTATTGAGTATGAAATTTAAATAAATATTTCAGAATGTGGCCATTTTTATTCATACCTACCAATTTAGTTTATATCTTATAAAAGTCGTATTTATATAATAATATTTCAAGCTTCATTTTTGTATGGTATTGTGTGTCGTATACACTATCAAACATAGTATATTTGTTTTCTAAATCTCTATTAGTTACATTATAACCCCTATAATAAGTTTCATCCTCACAATTTAAACATGGGATTAGTAATTAGTGATTTAAATATGAAAATACATTTTCTGAAGAATCAAGTCATTAAAAGGGATAATAAATCATTTTATTCAAAATTGGTAAGGATAAATAAGTTAGTCATTTGAAATAACACATACAAGGTTTCCAAATATCATAAAATATATGGGAAATAGTAATATTGAAATGAGGAAAAAATAATTTCCAAATAATGATGTTGACTGATAGAGATCATTTATCACAAAAAAAGTGATTTATCAAGAGAAATTTAATGACAAAAAATATATTAGCCAATGACGTGTCAAATAGTCCATCGATTTAATTAGAATGATGGAAATATGATATTTTTTAGATCTATTTCCTGGAGTTATGGAATTACATTACCATCTAGTCAAATAAAATAAGTAACTATACTTACATGACAAGTATAATTTCATCCTATATTAAATTATGACTACAATATCATTTTTATCAAAATAGTGAGTATTAAAGATTAATAATTCATGCCTAACTATATAAAATTAATATTTAATGAATAACTTAATCATCTAAATATTTCTATGAAAATTATACATTAACTGAAAACAGAAAATTTCAAACATTATAATCCCACAAATGAATAAACTATCATATAATGAAATATAATATTAGTCTCCAAAATACTCAATAATAACAAAAGAATTTCAAAATGTATCATTTTACAAATAGATATTCACAAAATTATTCAAAATATTGATGATTTTGATTGAAACTAAAAGTGCAGAATAATTTGATCATAAATTCTTTAAAGATAAGTTTATCATTTTTCTCCAAATAACATCAATCACACCTAAAGTCGAATACTAAAATTAGATGTTCACCAATAACATAATCTCCATGATATGATAGTAATATCCATAAATGTAATTATTAATCCAGAAGCCACATTAGAATAATATATAAATCCAAAATATAATTCCAACATTAATTATAAAATGGAGTATAAATTTATCCAAAAATATTTCACTTTACCAATATCTTATAATTTTTAAAAAAAACGGATCTTCATCAAAAATAAATGTAATCACTCAATCACCAAATCAATTTTCAATCTTAAAGTTATCTATTTGATACAACATATGTTCCCAAATTGTACCATCCCTCAATTACCTCAATATCAAGGACCATATAATCTCTAATGGTTATCAATACATCTAAACATATATCCAAAAAATTTAAATTCATTCTTACTCAAACAAATTATCAGATATAGAAATTAAGGGTTAAAGATACTTAAAATATTTATCAAAACTCCATAAATGTTTCCAAAGTATTCCCATCACATAAAATAAAAAAGGGATTTCTATGCAACTAATCTTATGACCAACCTTAATCAAGTAAACTCATGATGGTATCTAAAACTATTAAGTTATCAACACATAAAAATATTGTAATATCTAAAAATGTCTAAAACATACCTCTTATACCATATATAAAAAACTGACCTTATATAATTCAAAATTTTAATCAATAGATTAGAATTCCCTCAATTATATTTTTGATATCTTTATAGTTTAGAATTATAGTAAATTATGATATCACCCTTTCATAAATAAATATTACATTATAAGGTGGAAACTAACACATGGTATTCCCTGTATCACCTTGATAATTTAAAATATACTTCTATTTGAAAGTTTTCATTTTATTCAATATCTTTTTATTAATGCTACAATGGGATTAAATAAAATGTGTTACTCAATTAAAATATATTGTAAATTTCATTATTTTAACCTAGCCATTATATTTGTGTTTATAAATAAAAAAAATAAATTATGAAAAATTTATATTATAACACCTAATTTTTTTGTATATATTATAAATAAAAACAGTAATCTTATAAAATAAAAAGAATTTTTTTTAATTTATTATTATTTTTTCAAAATGATGTTTTAGTCGTGCTTCAGCAACATAATTTATAATTTATATTTTCCATGTATCGAAAATTTATTTTATAAAATGGACTTAATTTTTTAAATTATTATATCAAAATTATCTTATGGTAAATTTAATGGATTTTTAAAAAATGTTCCAATTTTCGAGGAAGAGTGAAATATACTAAATTTTATTTGAAAATTGATTTTTTGTTCAAATTATTTATAATGTTAAATTTTATATATATTTAGTTTTCAAGTAAAATTAGTAAATATATACATATATATTAATCCAATTTATTTCATTGTAATCATTTTCTTGTTGAATTTGGAAATAAAATCTTTGTAAACATTTAAACATTTTCTCTCAAAAAGCATGCTTTCTTATCACGACTATGGTATGAATTTTAAATTAATTTTCTCCAATTATGTTGATTTAATTTTTAAAAATCGATTAAATATTTTGAATTATTATAATTTATAGTATCTAATATGTTTAAATTTATTTTTGACCAAAATGAATACTGAAAAAAGAAGAATTTAATTAGCATGGTTAAGTTAAATACTAAATTACAAGGGGACCAAAAAAATATTATGGATAAAATGACCTAATTGTTTTTCTAAAACATATTTTTTATCCATATTTCAATCATATCATGCATTTTTCTCATGAATAATCTATTTTGGAAAATATATTAAAGTATAAAATGTGGATACACCTTTTAATTTTAAAACATTACAAGTTTTCCACTCACCTCACTTATAAAAGTACACCACATCTTCACTCATCTTCACACCTTCACAACCATTTTTATAACCCAATAACTACCCAAATCACTTACCAACTTCCATAACTTAATCTAAGAAGTGTTAATTTTTTAAAGAAATTTATTTGATGAAGGATTTTGTTGTAAACCTAAGGAGGTTACCAATAGAATAGGTAACATTATTCAAGGACTGGTTGTATATATTATTTCTCCCTGAACCAAATTAAATTATTAATAAACTATAATAATAATAATAACCTTGTTGTATTTCATATAATTATTTATTTTTATATTAATTAAATTACTTAAAATAATCCCCACTTCCATCAAATCGGTTATGATGTTATTAATCATGTGTAACGCGTGTCACTGCCTCATGAAATGATGTCAATCGTTTATCCATTACCACCATTCACGGTTGGGTATGATTATGTATATAAAGTATATATATGATATTTATAAAATATTAACATCTACATAGTAATTTTATCATAGATAATTTTTTTATTTCCATTCCTTAGTTGATATGATAACATTGCTCGTCTATACGGCGGACTACTGCCTCACAAAGCGATGCGATTTTCCTTTAACTAACACTTTACATGGAATATTATAATGATATATTTAATGATTATATGACATATATATAATATAATTATGATAATAATAACATATTAATTTGTTAAATAAGATAATTTCTCAATTTTTCGGTTAGCGGAAGATGATTACATCATTCATATTTTTGTGGACTTCCACCTTTATGAATAAATTTGAATCTATTTTCATTACCACACCACATGGATAACATATATAATTATATTTAAATAAATAATATGGAACTTATGATATGATTATTATTGTAGAATAATTAAATTTCATTAACTAGACCAGGTGTTCATCCAAGCCTACACCGGACCCAGCTCGTAGGGATCAAGAATTCCCTACAATTCATTCCACGAGATGATAGAATATATATGTGATAGATATACTTATTTTTATATTTGTTGGTGGTGTTGGAAAGGGGATTTAACAATCTTGTTTCCTAAGATCTTGTTAATGTAATTGGTTCTACTCCCATTTTTGGGATTTTCGTTCCAATTATAAATATCTAATGTTTGGCTCATATTTTTTCATTATCATGTGATCTCTCATATTTTAGTCAATTCTTATAATGTCTGACTGACTGAAAATTTATTTTTTAGTTTATTTTTGAAACAGCCACTTTTTGGCTCAGCGGTAACCGTTGGGATAAAAGATCAGATTATTCCCTATTCAAAATTCAAAATTCAAAAACTGATATAATAGTCCCGTCAGCAACCAACATCACCACAGACATAGCTTTGAACGCCATCCAATTCATCATCATCCCTAGAAAAACACCAGTGACCATCGAGCTTCCATGAAACATCTTCTTCTTGCCGTCTTCTTCCAAACATCATAGAAACCTGAAACAATAAAACATAAATACCATATACAAAATGTTCACCAAAAAATCCAGCACCCCCACCGTCATCACCATTCGAACTTCACACAAGTTGTCGTAGATCGTTAGAGACCGTCTTAGCCACTGTAAAATAGCATATACGTGTCTTCACAAATCAAAAATAGCCAAATCGCCGATACTGAATGTGATCTTCTATTCATAAGAGTTTTTTATGGATGATTTTTATGGGAAAAATAATTCCCAAATATGATTCTATGTGAATAGGAACTAGATTCCAGCCTATGTGGATAAGGAATTCCATTTTGTCCATGCCACGAGATAGTTCAGGTATCGGCTTGGATGGTTGCCCAACATAGTTTATGGAAAAATGGTAACAGGATAATATTTTCCATTAATTTGGGAAATTTTATTTTGGAGAGTTTGGAAAAACTGGAGCTAGGACTATCGAGGCTTGCGGTTTTGGTTGTAGTTGGGGTTTTTGGATAACACACCACATGACAATCCTGGGTCCACATGGGATTTTTAGGATTTGGTTTGACTCCTCAACTAGGTGTGATGTGAAGGCTATAGACTAGGCATGGATGTCAAGATAGGTGGAGTGATTTTACTTTTGACTGTTCTTGTTATGAATTTTTATTGACTTATGGTAGTGTTTAAAAGTTGTTATTATTGATAATTTTATGGATTATGTATTGATGATTTTCTTTTGTTTTTTGATTATTTTAGAATAATTTTTCCTCAGAGACTTCATGTGAAACCATGGTAAGAGTACAAGTATAGTTCTTCCTTTCCATTTGATCATACAATAATGGTTGTAGTAGTTCAAGTTGTTTGAGCATTGAATCTGCGAAAGGATCTGGTCATGCACATTTGAAGAAAGAAAAACCAGGTCCATAAAATGATAAGGATCATGAGTTCTTCAAGATTAAGTATCCTTCCATATAGGGTATAAAATAACCCCATAGGTGGTGTATTTTATTGAAAATATTGAAAGGATTTTTGGATTTCTTGTTACTCTTGAGGAGGTAAAAGTGATGTGTGTTTCGCTCATGTTAGAATTTTATAGTCGTGGTTGGAGGCTCTCAGTGGTACAAGATATAAAACATGAGCGTATGGGTTATAATTAATTCATGGATTCTTTCAAATAAAATTATTTTCCTGATACCTTGACCCTTTTCAAGACCCATGAGTTTTTTATCTCCATCATGGGGATCACACAATATTAGAATGTGGAAACTACTTCCTGAAATTGGCATGTTTTTCACCTGATGTGGTCTCAAATCATTAGTGAAAGGATCATAGTTCTAATATGGGGTTTTGGTCAGACAATAGGTATTAGTTATTAGTGTTTAAGGGGATGATGTATGCTGAGATAGTGGCTCGAGCCCTGATAGTGGTGATTCATCGCACTAAAAAATATGGTTTTTAGGGATAGTTTGAGTAGTGGGACAAAGAAGTAGTGTTCCATTTGAAATGAAATGTAAGAACAATGAGAATGAGAAAAATGGTTGTGGTAGATTAAGCCACACATCTTGACCTCCTTCATATGTGACCAATTGTGGTGGGTCAGATTTATATTACCAGTTTGGGAGGTTGGGGTACATGTGTGCATCATGATCAATTCCCCATATACCCCTCCATTATTTTGAGAACATGAAGCACATTCAGAGGGCTTATAAGTGTTTTACGACGATTTAATGTGGTTTTGGATCCTCATCCCACAACGATCTACCAACTAAATACATTGAACGAAAGGATATGGGTTCTTGGTCTATTGGGAGACTAGTAAGGATATATCTTATTATGGCCCGAGTGAGCTCATGTACGAGTAGTATAGAGACCCAAATCTTGATGTACATGGACATTACATAACTTTTTGAGAATACTTAATACATAACAAAAACCAATACTCAAGGACCATAATAGTTTAGTGTCTTTGGAAACTCAGAATATAATCTTCTAAACATGGTGAATGATCTTCAACATCTCCCATAAAGATCTTCCCCTTTGGTTTTCTTACTTAAAACCGTTATTTATATCCTAGGGAAAATAAAACATATAAAGGGGGAGCTCAAATTCTCAGTAAGGGTAAGCATGTATAAAATAAAACAAACCATATACATTTGAACTTAGAAACATGAACATAATGTTTATACATCAAAATCTTGAGCAATGACATAAAACATGGTAGTACGTAAGGCATAGATCATAATGGAACATCAATCATTATAAAATAGCATGAGAATAAATCATTTAATTATGGAAAACCATTAATCACATGATATGATTTCCATAGTAGCCAAGGCATTACATCCAAGACCATCTTTGTAGACAAAGTCCCATTCTGAATCGAGTTCACTCCTCATTCCTGTCCTGTAACACTGAACCGGATTAAATTATTTTTCCAGCCATGTCTATATCATAAGATATAAAAAATTACCCAGTGCAATGGAGGTAGATATAGGTCCCACCCATCTCATAATGAAATTATTCTTACTTGTGCCACAACAAGAACATAAATCATTCATCATTATCCAAAGTATAAGATGGGTTTCATAAACATCATCCCATCATGACATAATCCATACAAAAAAATGGATATCATTTCATCATAAGAAAATTGAAACCATTTAAATCATAGAAACAATATACTTGAAAAAAATCCATATGATATAATTCCATCTTATATGGAAAATGGTTTTGAAAAAACACTTGAAATGAATTCTTGAAAAAAATATCCCTTCTTCTTGAAAATAATTTTCTTTTCACTAAATGCCATGCAGTTTTAAAAGAAAAGGAATTTTTTGATAATATTCATGAAATCTTATAGAGTAAGAATCATGAAAATAAGGCATTAGGAAGCCGTAAAAATCCATTCATTCTGTATAAGTTAAAAAAACATTCTTCTCGAACTTTTGTAAGAAAAGTCAAAAAGTACATCGTATGGTAAAAAAAAAAATTCCTTCCATATGATGTGGTAAAAAGAAAAAAGGGTATAAATGACTTTAAATATACATGGAATAAAAGTAAACATGTTATGGAAACTTTTTGAGAACATATGGACATGGATGATAAACATAACCCCGGTAAAAACTTATAAATAAACAATCTCATATAAGAATGAGATTGGAATAATTATCCCTTACTTTAGGTTCGATAAGCTTTGTGTGTATCTGAAACTCCTGTATAATGATTTAAATAATATCATTTACTTGTTACAGAATTATATTCATTGTTATGATATCATATATAGTTCAGTTATGACTTTATATTACCCGTTCTTTTGTAAATTCCATGTTAAAGTAACATTTTGGGTAAAATCGTTTTATTTATTGTACGTGTTTGGAATTGTTGTTATTGATATTATTATTACATATATAATGATTTAAATACTTCCAAAATTTTAATCATGATTTATATATATCATATATATTCATTATATATATATATATATAATAGACAGATGAATGAAATGAAATACACCGTTCATGGAGACGGTAGGTCATACGTACGCATTAACGTTTTTTTCCTTTACTTATTAAATTTAATATATGTAAGTAAATAATATATACATAAATTCAGTATCATTAATATGTCATATATTTCATGATTATTTATTATATATACTTTATAATTATTCTTTAATTGTTAACATGGAAAATGAGTCTCATCGCGTCATGGAGACGGTAATCCGTACGTACGCACGAGCGATGATATCATTCCCATATTTATTGAATGGAATTGTAGTGGATGATATAATATCTTATAATTATTATGATATTATAATAATCATATATATTTATTCACTACACCATTATACCCATCCATGTAAGGTGGGGTGGAAAAACAGATTACACCACGGCGTGGTGACGATATTCCCTACGTACGCATGCGTGGTGATTTCGTTTTCTGTAGGATGGCTAGAAAGTAAAATAGGTTTGTTTAATATTTATAATAACATTTTAGTATATATTTAAAATTTATTTTATTACTTTATAATTAAACAACTAAAGTATAGAACGTAGAAGAAGAAGGAAACTTGAAAGAGTCGGTAGAAGAGATTACCTCTTCCTCGACGCACCTCCTTTAAACTTCTTCTTAGGGCACTAGAGTGGATTGTTTGAGAAGACCCGAACCACTATGATATAACTAAAGAAGTATAGAAGAGTAATTGTTAGGTTTTTGAAGATCATGAGAGCTCAAAAATAGGTAAAGAGATGAGAGAGGAGGTGCCCTTTTATAAGGGAGGATGGGGGAACATTAGGAAAAAGTTAAAATATTATTTTTTAATAAAGACATATAAAGTTTATAATTACTCCAAATTAGTTTTTTTCGAAGTTAAAGTGGGTATGTGTCTCAATCATATCAACCAATTTGGTTTATACATGTTTAGGGTACTATTTTAACCTTATCATTTAGATTTAACTCTAAGTTAAATAATTTAGCTTTTACCGTGTCTTCTTGTTCTCTTCCACTATATGGTTAATAAACTTACTATAACAAACTAAAAGAACCCCAAGTCATTCATTATTAATATACATAACCTTATCTATGTAATTTGGCTGAATGATAGATTTTTAGGAATATAATAACAAATAATAATATAATATTTGTTTTAAAAACTATTTTATGTCAATTTTGACAATATGTGGTAATTAATTTTTTTAAAAATCCTAACGGCATGATTAGTTCGAAAAAGGATAATTGAATCAATTCTAACATGTCATCTTAACCTAAAATATTAGTTTAATTTACAAAACGTCTCAAATTACATTTATTTGGTTATTTATAATATAATTTATGTTCACATTTCCTTAATAAGATAATTACTACATCATCAATGTGTCATAAATAAATTAAATTATTTAAAGTCTACAAATTATAAATAAAATACCATTATGTAGGAAATATTTTTATATTTCTTATGAATATTTATATTAGAATTTATCTTATAAATTACCCTATATTCAAAATGTTTTAGTTATTAAACTTTGATTTTAACTTTTTTAACTCTTCTTTAAATAAAATAATAATAAATGTCCTAATCTAATCCAAGTTGACCTAAATGTTCATATTTTATTCCAAAGGTTTTTGGTCGAATTACACTTATCCAACAGAATTATGACATGTTTTAGGGTGATAATAATATCATTTTTACCCTTAATTACTCTATTTACATTTAACCGTGGTAAATAAAATTAAAAAGTTACTATTCAGGAAAAATTATTTTTATATTATAGAACCACATTTTACTCCTTAAAATTAACTGTGTCTCTTGGATTTTCAAAATTCAACTCACAAAAGCGGTAAAATTTAGTTTTATGTACAATTGCAAATGCTTATAGGAGGTGGGTAAAAGACGGTGTAAAGGTCAAAAAAAATTATATATCTAAAATTATTGTGTAATGACTCTAATGAATTTTATTGAACTTATATAAGTATTATATAAAAATTGTAACTAAAATAAATTTATATAAAATAAATTATTATTTAAATAAAAATTTGGTTTTAACCAATAACTCAGTGTTTTCAGTATTCATCAAAAATTGATGGTTTTTAGAAAATTACAAAAATTTCACCCTAGGCTAATTTCGATATTCTGAATTCAAAAATAGATTTTATTTTAAAAGATAAAATTTATTAAATTTTTAAAAGTGTGTTTTACTACTCATAACGGCTAGTTTATATAATATTTTAATAACATATCATTGTTTAGTGAAACTCAGTATTGCATACAACACGCGCTATCAAGGAAGGTCACGATTGCGTGTAATTCAAGGAAAGTAAGTATTAGATTTAGTGAAAAATTCCATTGTTGATGCGTATAATGGAATCCAAACATATTTAATTTATACATTGAATATATATATATATATATACTATCAATGTTGCGTAGAATAACTTCTATTAAATGAACATAAAATTGCATGTATCATGATCCAAGATTAGTGCTGCATATACTGCAAGCTAATACGGTGTTGCGTATAGCGCAAGATAATCTTGTTATAGCATAAAACACAAGACATCTAATAAATTAAAAAGAATACATATCATAGAATCTTAGGGTGTTACATTCTACCCCCCCTTAAAATGAATTTCACCCTTGAAATTCATCGTGGTTATAAATCATTTACTACTTGAAATTTTCTTTCATAGAAACCCACAATGTAAAAAGGAATACAAAAACTTAATTTTAAAAAATAATGTATGAAACATAATGGTTACCCAAATTAACTCATCACTGGGTTTTCACATAAGAGAATATCAGAGAAAATATGAATATGGAATAGAAATATAACAATGATGTTCTGATAGAGAGTGGTAGAGAACATGGATATGAAAAAGCCAACAATCAAAAGGCCATAAATTTGTGGTGATCTATGGTACCATCTGAATCATCGGATATGAGGGTACTAGGAAAACGTTCTTAGATCTCAAGATCATTTCCCTAATTTTAAAAAATTGTTGAATTAAAATAAATGCTTACTTGATTTTGGTACAATCTCACTATTGTTCGTTCCATGAACAATTTCCACTTCATCTCCTAAAGAAATGAAGTTGAATTAGTCATTCGTATGGTGTTATCAGATCATATGATAGAATGATAGGACATTCCATATGTTTCTATCACAAAAATTTTAGCACAATTTATTAAATATACATAAGTCCATCTATGGTGAGAATAATTGTATATGATTCCAAAAATGGACTTATACTTTATCTATCATACCGCTTAATAAAATAAAACTACTTTCTACTAACCAGGTACTTCTTGTAGGACAGTTGTAGGTGATAAAAGACTGTCACACTTTGGTTGATGGTTCGATTCCCACATCCTCGTCCAAGGCGATGGGTTGTCGCACGTTCTGTAAGTTGTCCCTTTTCTTAAACTACACTATTATAACATTCTATCACCAACATCGAAAAAATTTCTAGCCTTAAAAATACTAACTTATGTTCAACATAATCCATTAAAATCATTATGCTTATCCAAAATACTTTTTCCGAACTCAGAGTATAATGAGAATGATTACAAAAAATTTCATATAACAAGCACATGAATACCATCATTTATCCCTTATATATCACAAGATATATCATGTTGATCGCATTCCATACATGTGAATAACTTAATCTTGTATTCTCTTGAAAAATGAATACCCATTGGACCGTAGTGAAAACATGAATGTTGTCAAAAGTTAACTCTTTCCACATACAAAAATCCCAAAATTTTGTATACTCAAACCATGATATCTCTTTGACCTTATACCAGTATTGAGCTCATTAATACTATCAAACATATCATTATCTTCTTATCCTTTCATTATGCACTATTAATCTACCTTCTAAAAATATTTGAATACCCTTTCATCATTACTAGTACAATTAATCATTTACTTTCAAAACTCAAGCAAAGTCAAAAGTGTAACAATCCTTATATTTTTCTTTATACCACAGTGACATAAATTATTCTTGATAAACATAAAATCAATACACTACCTTCTTAAACCACTGACTAAGGTTCATCATTTCTTTCATCTCATATATCATTTTCAGTCTCTTCATCATCATCCACATAAATATTACCCATATGACCATGTTGATTCTCTTTATGAGATTTTCCCTTAGGGAGTTTGTTTTCATAATGCCCATACATTCCACATTTAAAACATCTTACCATTGTTGATGTCTTAGCAATAAAATTATCCATGTCTATGGTGTTAACTAAACCTTATCATTTACAACTACTGGCTTTGTGTCCTTCTTTTCCAAAGCCAAATCATCTTCTATTTCATTTGAAACATTCTCCCTCATGCCTCTTCCCACATGATTAAATGAGGTAAATTGAACATTATTTCTTCTATGATCATCATGAAATTCCATATTTCTTAGATTAGCTGAGTCGGGAAACTTACCAAAGTTGATATTATTGATCATATTATGAGATTTATTATTAGTCATAATAATGATATGTGGACTTCCATATCCAATTTCATTTTGTTTCTCATGAAGAATATCATTCCATTGTCCATCATATCTTCTATTATCGTGGATCTTCTTGTATCTAGCCATATTCTAAAACCCAAAAAGAATAGTGTGAGAGGAAAAAATAATTATCAAGGGGGATTACCATCAATATCTAACATCTTATGTTTAATTATAATATCGTTTCTATAATTATTGAATTATAACATATACTTACACTTAACCATAGAGACATCCGTAGACATACCTTCGAAATATCTCTAGGGATCAAACTAAAGTTTTCACATCCTAGTTTCCAAAGGTTAACTAATCCTTTCCTCTGATACCTACTGTAGAGACCTAGATCTTGATGTAAATGGACATTAAATTAATTTTGTAGAATACTTAATACATAAAAATCACCAACACTCAAGGACCGTAATAATTTATTGTCATTGGGAACTTGGAACATAATCTTCTAATCATGGTGAAAGATATTCAAAATCTCCTATAAAGATCTTCCCCTTCTGTTTTCTTACATAAAACCATTATTTATATCTTGGGGAAAATAAAACATAGAAACGGTGAGCTCAAATTCTCAGTAAGGTTATGCATGGGGAAAATAAAAAAAACATATACATTTGAACTTAAAAACAAGAACATAATGTTTAAACATCAAAATCTTGAGCAATGATAAAAATCATGGTAGTATGTAAGGGATAGATCATAATGGAACATCAATCATCATAAAATAGCATACGAATAAATCATTCAATTGTGGAGAAAAATTAAGCACATGATATGATTTCCATAGCAGCCAAGGCATTGCATCCATGACCATCTTAGTGGAACAAGTCCCTTTCTGAATCGAGTTCACTCCCTGTTCTAGTCCAGTAACGCTGAACCAGATTAACTTACTATTCTAACCATGTCTATCTCAGGAGATATAAATAATTACCCAATGAATTGGAGTGAGATATTGGTCTCTACCATCTCATAATGGAATCATTCTTACTTGTACCACAACATGAACATTAATCATTCATCATTTCCCAATGTATAAAATGGGTTTCATAAACATCATCCCATCAAATCATAACCCATACAAAAAATGGATATAATTTCATCATAAGAAAAGTGAAACCATGTGAATAATAGAGACATTATACTTGAAACATAGACATATGAAATAATTTTATCTTATATGGAAAATGGTTTTGATAAAACACTTGAAATTAATTCTTGAGGAAAATATCATTTCCTCTTCAAAATAATTTTCTTTTCACAAAATGCCATGCAGTTTTAAAAGAAAAGGATTTCTTTGATAATATTCAGGAAATCATGTAGAGTAAACTTCATGAAAATAAGGTGTTATTAAACCGTAAAAATCCATTCATGCCGTATAAGTTAAATGACATACTTCTCGAACTTTTGTAGGAAAAGTGAAAAAGTACCACCTATGGTAAACAAAAGAAATATTCCTTTCATACGATGTGGTAAAAGTCAAAAAAGGGTAAAATGACTTTAGATATACATGGAATAAATGTAAAAATCTTATGAAAACATTTTCAGAACATATGGACATGGATGATAAACATAACTCTAGTAAATACTTACAAATAAACAATCTCGGGTAAGAAGGAGATTAGAATTATTATCCCTTACCTTAGTTCCGATATGATTCATACGTATCGAAAACTCATGTATAATAATTTAAATAATGTCATTTACTTATTACAAAATCATATTCATTATTATGATATCATATATGGTTCACTTATGACTTTATATTACCGGTTCTTTTGTAAATTCCTTGTTAAAGCAGTGTTTTGGGTAAAATCGTTTTATTTATCATACGTGTTGGGACTTGATGTTCTTGATATTATTATTACTTATATCATGATTTACATACATCCAGAATGTGAATAATGATTTATATATATCATATATATTCAATATATATATATAATAAATAGATTAGTGAAATGAAATACACCATCCAAGGAGACGGTAGGTCGTACGTACACATGAACGTTGTTTTCCTTTCATTATTAAATTTAGAAGACATAATTAAATAACATGTACATAAATTAAGTATCATTAATATGTCATATATTTCATGATTACTTATTATACATTCTTTATAATCATTTTTTAATTGTTAACATGGAAAATTAATCTCATCACGTCGTCGAGATGGTAATCCGTACGTATGCACGAGCGATGATATCGTTCCAATATTTATTGAATGGAATTGGAGTGGATGATATAATATCGTAGAATCATTATGATGTTATAATAATCATATATAGTAATTCTTTACACCATTATACCCATCCAATTAAGTTGGTGGTTGAAAAATAGATTACACAACGACGTGGAGACGGTATTCCGTACGTACGCACGCGTAGTGATTTCGTTTTACGAAGGATGGATAGAAGGTGAAATAGGGTTGTTTAATCTTTATAATAACATATCAGTATATAAGTAATACTGATGTTATTACTTTATAATGAAACAACTAAATTAGAGGAAGTAGAAGAAGAAAGAAACATCAAAGAGTCTGTAGAAGAGATTACCTCTTCCTCGACACACCTCCTTTAAACATGGTTTTAGGGCACCAGCGTTGGTCATTTGAGAAGAACCAAAACTCTATGATATAACTAGAGAGGTTTATAAGAGTAATTGTCAGGGTTTGTCTGATCTTGAAATCTCAAAATAATGTAATGAGAAGAGGGAGGAGGTTCCCTTTTATAAGGGAGGAGAGGGGAACTGTAGGAAAAACATATAATTTTATTTCATAATAAAGTCATATTCATTTTATAATAGCTTCAAGTTGATTTATTTAGAAGATAAGGTGGGTATGGGTCTTAACCCTTCAACCAATATGTTTTATACAAGTTTAGGTTACTATTTTAACCTTATCATTTAGATTTCACTCTTAGTTAAATAATTTAGCTTTTACCGCGTCTTCTTTTTTCTTACACTGTATGGTTAATAAACGTACTATAACAAGCCAAACAAACCACATGTAGTTCATTATTAATATATACAGCCATATCTAATTAATTTTTTAAAACATTATATTTTTATGAATAGAATATCAATTAATAATATAATATTTTTTAAAAAAACTATTTTATCTCAATTTTGACAATATTTGGTAATTTAATTTTGTAAAAATCATAACAGCATGATTAATTCTAAAAAAGTAAATTTAATAAATAATGACATGTCATATTAACATATAAAATTAGTGGAATTTATAAAAACTCTCAAATTACATTTATTTGGTTATTTATAATATCAATTATTTTAATATTTCATTAATAAGGTAATTATTGCATCATCAATGTGTCATAAATAAATTAAAATATTTAATGTCTAAAAATAATAAATAAAATACCATTATGGAGGAAATAAATTTAGCTTTATAATGAATGTTTATTATATAATTTATCTTATTAATAACCCTATATTAAAAAAAATTAGTTATTAAACTTTGATTTTAACTCTTTTAACTCTTCTCTAAATAAAATAATAATAATTCTTATAATCTAATAAAAGTTGACCTAAATTGTCTTATTTTATTTCTAATGTTGTATTTGTTCAAATTAAAATTATCCGATAGAATTAGGACATGTTTTATGGTGATAATAATATTATTTTTACCCTTAATTAACCTATTTACTTTTAACAGTGGTAAATAAAAGTAAAAAGTTACTATTACCCATAAGTTATTTTTATCTTATTGAACCACATTTTACTCCTTAATAGTATCTGTGTCTCTCCAATTTTCTAAATTCAACTCATAGAAGTGGTAAACTTATGTTTTATGTACAATTTCAAATTCTCCAAAGAGGTGGGTAAAAGACGGTGAAAAGTTCAATAAAATT
This sequence comes from Viscum album, assembly GCA_963277665.1. NCBI lineage: Eukaryota > Viridiplantae > Streptophyta > Magnoliopsida > Santalales > Viscaceae > Viscum > Viscum album. The sequence continues at coordinate 1,015,751,849 of OY728141.1, read as the reverse complement.
TTTATGTATCTAAAATTATTATAAAATGGCTCCAATGAATTACATTGAAAATATATAAGTATTATGTATCTATTTTTTCCTAAAATAAATTTAAATAAAATAAATTTTTATTTAAATAAAAATTTGGTTTTATCCAACAACTCAGTGTTTTCACTATTCATCAAAAATTGAATGTTTTCAGAAAATTACAAAAATTTCACCCCAGGCTAATTTTGATATTCCGAATTCAAAAATGAATTCCATTTTGAAATATAAAATTTATAAAATTTTATAAAGTGGTATTACTATTCATAAAGGATAGTTCATAGAATATTTTAATAACACATCATTGTTGAGTGAAACTCGGTATAGCGTACAACACACACTATCGAGGAAGGTCGAAATTGCGTGTAATGCAAGCCATGTTAGTGTTGCATGTAGTGAAAGATTCCTTTTTTTTTGTGTATAACAGAATACAAACATATTTTATTTATACATTGAATATATATATATATACACTTAATGTTGCATAGAATAACTTCTGTCAAATGATCTTAAAATTGTGTGTAACACAATCCAAGAATAGTGTTGCATATATTGCAAGCTAATATGGTGTTGCGTATAGAGGAAGAAAATCATGGTGTAGCATAAAACACAAGATATCATATAAATTAAAAAGAATACTTATCATAGAATCTCGGGGTGTTATAAGTAGTAAGTCTATAAGTGGTCTCGAGCATTAGATGAGACAATATACCCCTATGATATGGATCAGGTGCATATGGAATGAGATGAAGGACCTTCAACATTTCGAGGTACTAATTTTTTTTCATTATCAATATCAATTTTTTTATTTGGAAATGGTGATTACAATTATTTTATTTCATTCTTTTGTGGAACTATTGAATTTTATAACCAATATTATACCTTATGTGATGTAGTTCATGAGTCCACATCGAAAGAAGAGAGATAAAGTTATTACATATGTGTCATATTTCCTCACCCTATCAGAGTTTTAGTTGGAATGGAATTTACTAGTTCAAGAAATGGAACTCTTTGACATGAACCTAAACATAGAATTGAGGGTGCCTTTCAACACACACATTTAATGTTATCATCGTAGAGTGTGTTATTTGGAACCCTGTGGGAGTAACCAGGTCATCCATGTTAAATCGGATCCCCATTCCCAGCATGTTGGACCTCCACATATAGTGTTTGGAAATATCAATTTTCTAGGTGTCCTATCTTATGATGTGGGATCATGGTAGTGTTTTTGAGGCTGGATTACCTCCTATGGAATATGAGTTACCAAATGTGATTCTAGATGATTTTCTCTTGGTTTCCTCTAGAGATGGATATAGAGATCACAATTGATTTGGTGCTAAAAAATAATTGATTTCTCTTCACTCATATCATATAGAATTTACTGAGTTATGTGAATTAATGATTTAGCTGGATGATTTGGAATCCAATGGATTTATTTACATGAGTGTCTCACCATGGGGCCCCCTATGTTGTTCACTAAAAATGATAATTGATTTCTCTAATTATGTATTCATAATAGAAAGTATAATAAATTATAAATAAATAATAAATACAATTTTCCCCACATTCATGACCTATTTGATTATCTCCTGGGGAAATTTAGTTCTCAAATGCTGACCTGCACTTCGGGTATCATCAGGTCATGGTCTTCAAGTCTTATGTTTTAAATATAGTCTTTTTAGTAAGATATGTCCACATAGAGTATTGTGCCTTTCCTTTTGGGTAGAAACATTCTCTAGTGTTTTTCATGGTGATTTTGAATTGGGTTTTCCATCAGTACCTTATATCATTTTTCATGGTATTTTTAGATGATATCATGGTTTACTTCAAGACTTTGGAAGGGCATGAGCATCATTTCAAGATCATTTAAGGCACTCTTTGAGATTACTATATTAATTTTATGATCTATATGTCTGACTTTTTTATTAGAGAAGAAAATATTATTTTTACATTTGGTATCAGAATGTGGGGTATCAGTGGACCATAGGAAGACCAAAAAGGTTATTTAATGGGAGAATCTAATGTAAATTTTTATTATTAGGGGATTTTTGGGCATTGAAGGGTGTTATAGGTGGTTCATTATGAATTTATTTTAGATTAACCCTCCCATGACATCACTTACCTGGAAATGTTTAAGGTTTTAGTGGAGCATGAAATGTCTGGTGTCCTTTGAGGAGATTAAGAAGCTTTTGACCAATTCCCCCTTTTTCATCTTACCAGAATCTATAAATGGAAAAAATGTTAATTGTGATGCTTAAAGGATGGGTCTTGGATATGTGTAGATTTAGGATGACTTTATGGTGGCATATGGATCTCAAAAACATTGACGAAATAAAATTAATTACCCAACACATGACCTAGAACTAGTATTGGTGATGCATTCCATGAAAACATGGTGTCACTATCTCTATGGGGAGAATTTTTTAGTTTACATGAATCATATTAGAGTGCACTATATTTTTTCTTAAAAGGATATGAATATTAGGTGATATGAATGGGTCAAGTACCTTTATGGGTTCTATTTTGATATCATCTATACCCTGAGTATAGGGAATTTGGTTTTTGATTCATAAATAAAGAAGATATCAATGTAAGTAGTAAAAGTGTGCAGTGATGAGTGGTCTTTGATGAATCATTTTACCTGATGAAATTATAGAACAGGAAGCATGTTGGGGACATATATTTATCTAATTTTTATCTTATTCACACCGTTATGTATTTTATTCTGGAAGAACATCCAATTAATTATTTTTACCTACATTCCATTCAGTTTTTAAATGGTGTGGAGATTTTTTTGAAAATTGTCATTATATTCCAAGGGAGTTATTTTCATAATGGTTTGCTTCACAATATCATTTAATTTATGGAAGGTGGAGATATATTATTTCCACCAATACCATTGTTTCATTCACCATGGGACCTCCATGAAGTTTAATGTTGTTCAACATTGGTTTTGGTGTCTAGTTATGAAATAGATTATAGATGGAATTATAACTACGTGTTATAATAGTTAGTATGTTAAATATAAGAATCAGAGTCCCCCCATATTTCTTAAAACACTACCCATTCGTAAATATAAGTGGGAAAAGGTCACTGTGGATTTAATCATTGGACTAACTCATTAACCCTATGGAAGAAATTCAATATGGATGGTTATTGAACGCCTGAACAAATTTTCCCATTTCATTCTAATTTGGGATTAATCCAAGGTGGATGTGTATGGTTTGTTGTGTGTTTAGAAGATAGTAAGGATTCATGGTGTATATCCAAATAATATTCCATAAAGGGACACCTAATTTACCTATTAACTCAATGAAGGACTTTAAAAGGTAGTGGGATTACATTTCAGACTAAATATGTTATACAATCCTCAAATGGAAGTTCTCACTTAGTTAGAAAATCAGATCTAGGAAGACATGATATGTCCATGTTTGTTAGATTTTAGAGGTTCATTGCATAATAATTTGGGATTGGTTGAACTAAAGAATATAAATATATACCAATAATTGATTAAAAATCCCCCCTTTGAGCCTCTTTATTTTCATCCATTTCAGTTACAATTATTCTTGATAGAAGTGGGTAAGACTTCATTTCTAGGACCGAGCCCGGAGCAGGAGACATTGGATGAAGACACGTTAGTCAAGAAATAGTTATTGATGTTGAAAACCCACTATAAGTCATATTATGATTATTGGTGATAAGACTTGTAATTTTTAGTGGTTGACCAAGTGTTTCTAATGGTGGCCTGTCCCTTGGGAAATTTTTAAATTGGTAATAATGGTAAACTAATACAGAGGTATGTTGGGACTTTTACTATTACTGAGAAAATTATTATGATGGAATAATTTTTTTAATTTTTATCCCATTTAAGATTGATTGAAGATGTGTAACATCTCGTGAAATTAAAGAATTATAATATTGTCTCATCTTAGGTGCAGAATTGTAATGAACTAGAGCTGGAATCTAATTTTTCAATTTTTGAACATTTGGTGTGGGTTGTGGATTCCCAAGAGAAATTTCTTCAGGGGAAGTATTATCATTGGTCTGTGTTATTTGGTGGAATTTGAATGATGAACATGAGACATGAGAGTAGAAGTCATGTGGTAGAGATGTAATATCCACACTTATTCGCAGAACAGAATTCATGATGACATTCTGATCATGGAAAGTTTCATGGTAGGTAGAATTATCACATCCATTTTTTAATGTAATTTTTTTCTTTTATTATTGTCTTAACATTAGTATATGGATTTCATTATGTTTTATAAGGAAAATTATGGTTTTGGTCCATATGGATATAGGTGTAAGGTTTTCTAAGGGTTAGCGGAAACCATTCTCCATCCCAGTGGAAACCATGTAACATGGACAATGTCACTATCCAGATCTTACAACCTAGTGCACAGGCATGTGGGCGAATTTTCACCTAGGAATGTGGCTTTGTATGAGGTGCATGTAGAGGAACATAGGAACCCCCCCATACCAACTCCTAGAAATCTATGAATCCCTCTTTCATATTTGAAAGAGGATACACATGATTGGAGCATGTTTTGGAAAATCATGCGTCTATATTTTTTTAGCCTCTTAGAAGATTAAAAAAATTGAATTTCCTAAACCACCAATTCTATCCCAGAATTTTATCAATGGAAATTTCCTTATTATAATTAATTTATATATTATAAATTCCATCCATCACATAGATAACCCAATAAAAAACCTTATTCTCATAAATGAACAATGAAATGAGTGTTTTTTATATAAATTAAGGAACCTATACCAATGGAATAGTAACTTGGCCATTGGAATAGTAATGTGACCGTTAGGAATAGTAAACTAGCCAATAGAATAATAACCATTCCTATGAAAATATAAATAAAATTAACAAATCTTATCACTGGAAATATAATATATTTATGTCATGTAATAAGTGATTAAATTTTTTATAAATGATAAATTAAGTATTCTTATTTTTGGAAAATGTAAATACTTATTTACAATTTCATTGTTTATATATTGATTGAAAAAAATTATTTTTATAAAAAATATTAATAAATTAATATTTTATTTTTTTATTATTATAAAATAATTTTATGAGGCCTTAATTAATTTTTCAAAGGGTCATTAAATCAGTTGTAATTTAAAAATCGTTATTTTTTGTATAAATGATGATTTTTATTAAAAATGAAATTTCTCATATATAAAAATTCATTTTCATAAAATAAAATCTTTTTCTTAAAATAAAAAGTTTTATGAAAATCTTGGATGAATTTTTTGGATTTTTCTAAAATTGTTGAATATTTTGTGAATAGTGAAATACGGTAATTTACAATATATACCATTATAAGTAAATAAATGAATTTTTGAGTCATAGTTGAGTGAGTTTTTATATAAGTGGCCATTATATCAAACTCTCATTCTCGAGTCAGTCTACTTAGTCACAAAAATCAATGATATTTATAGTCTTGAGAAAAAATAGTAAACAAATGAATAAAATAATCATAAACACCCCTCTCCTCAAAATATAAATACTACCCCACACCACCTATTATCCTCAATCATTATAATCATTGGATAATGACTATAATCTATCCAATTCCTCTCCCAAACCTTTTTAATATGTTCCTAAATTTATGGACTCACCAAAATACAATTTATAAGTTCCCAAAGGAGGTTCTCAAAGAGATTTTATTTAGGACGTAAAATCCCCCACCATTCCCATTTAAATTCATTTATTCATCTACCTCATCCTTTCCTCCAATTTCCATTTTGACATTATAACTCTACTATTTTACATATTCTAGAGTTTTATTTGGTAAATGATATATCTATCTTCAAATATATTATCTTCACTTTTTTATCTTAAAAACAAAAACATCATCTGTTATATGTCGAATCACCACATTCATGGATGAAGATTTATTTTTCTATTAAAGCCTTCATGGATGGTCAAAAACCAGTTATAATGGTTAAAAAAGGTTGAAAATTTTAGATTAGAACTCATTTTATGTTATGGAACAAATATATATATATATATAGATATATATATCTTAATAATACAAAACTAGATTGTTATAATTGAAAATTCACTTAAATAAACTAACATTCATCATTAAAACTATATCCAATGAATCATTATCATATCATGAAAAAAGGATATAATAGAAAATTTAAAATTATTTTGGTGCATAAATATCTTATAATTCTAGTTTTGGAGTTTTTCTTCTATTTGACAACAACTCTCATAATTAAACTCAAGGGAATCAATTTGAAAGTCTTGAAACGAATTCTCCCGAGATGACGAAATTGAATCTTATAAATCATAAAAAAAGGACATAAAGAAACATAAAAAAAAATATAATATTTCAAATACAATAATAAGAGGTTATTAATTAATTAATAAATAAAACAAATTTTATTAATCAGGCCATTAAGTTCTGGTGAAGAAGAATCTTGTTTATAAGGTTAGGGAATCTCTTCGAACCTCTATTTTTCTTTTGAGTTACGCTTTCTATCTATTTAAAAAAATATTTTAATTCATTATTATTATTGTAAATTCTATTTATATGTTTGAAAAATATATATCCATATCAATTAATGTTTCTTTAATAGGGAAAACATATTTTAAATGGTTCCCTTCTCAAATTCCCCATGATAAGCAACCCGATTAAGAGGAACTTCCCAATTTCATACTTGATTTCAAGCACTCTCCATAATATATTTTAAGAATAAAATATTTTTCTAAATTATATCTTTTAATAAGGAGAACTAATATAAGTTCAAACGACATTTATTCAATAAATTATTCCTTATCTTTTTTAAAGAATCTTTTATATGTCCAATTAAACCGCACTAAAGTGGCTCATTCCTAAAGATTCTTAAACAATATTTTTTCATGTTATTACATCTGTTGTACATCATTTACCATTATCTAATCCCGTTTTTTCATTATTAGTTCTCATATATGATTTAAATATATTATTTCATGGTCACACTTATGATATGCACATTGGTTAGGCCATATTTCATGATTGTGGCACCCATTTCTCTACAAGGGTAACCCTTATGTTTATTCGTTATGTTTATTCGTTATGTTTGATTCTTAATTTGGCACACATATGAATGAACATGTTATGATGGAGGAATCTAGATAGTGCTCTAATGTGTGGGGAAATATTTTAGTCTCATTGTACATCATATTGGGATATGGAGTAAACTTGATTCCTTTAAGAGATTTGTCCCCACAAGTAATTTAGTCTTAAAAGATATCCTTGACTCGTGTTTATGTCATCCTGTATATAGCTTCCACATTACTATGATTCCATGATTACATGATCCCATGTCATATATTTTAGGCTTCCATATGTTTATTCTTCTTCCATTCCTTTTGATTACATGATGTTATTCCTTCTAACTAATGTGTAGTTCTTTATTAATATATTTATTCCCTAAATGGGATTTTTAGCTCATCATTATGTTCATTTATTACTAGGGTTATACTATGAAGATGTAAGAGCTGAAAGAATTTTAGGATAAATATGGTACATAAATAAAATATGTTTTTATTTTTGTTTCATTCCTTCCAATTGTGTACCAAATTTTCTAGAGACACTAGATTTTACTGTCCATGGTTTTTATTTTATGGTTAATTATACTTAAAATCATGTCATAATATTTTTAAAAGGGTAGGGTCATGGTAGTTGGTATCATATTGCGGACAAGTTATTTTTGGAGATTAGGACTGAAAAACATTAGTAAGAACCCTTGGGATAATTCTAACACTTTGGATAACCTGTATTGAAACGTAGAGAATCACATGTTAGAATATAATTTTTATTTATAATATTATACTTCTATGATAAAATATTCCATTCTCAATGCTTATTAGCTAAGTATTCAATCCCCCTTTATTTTATTTTATTTTCTAAGTTAATGGATGGAAAGAGGATAACCCATGCCAACAAGAAATGTGATATGAAATGTGATGATCTCACTAATGATATGCCTTACCTCAAAGATGATTATGTAACACATCTTGTGTTTATTCCAAACCAGTTATCAAATATTAAAATTAATTACTAGAACATAGTTGATTTTACAAAAAAATCTAATAATAGAAGGATGGAATCTCATAGAATATCTGGAAATAAGATTATATGAAAAATAATAATCAATTCCCTTTCTGCAAAAAAATGTGGTAAGAAAAATCCCATAATCTATCTCAAGGGGACTAGGTGATGCTTCAAATGTGGAAAAAAGATAATAAGGATGCCAATTTCCCAGGGAAAGATTACAGTCCTACAAAAAATACAAAGGGAAATAAAATTCATCCTAGGGTTTCATATACGGTTCTATGTCATAAATTTGGATAAGTGGGGAATTATCTAAGTCATTTGTCTATTACAAAGGATTAAAATCCTAATGAGAAACAAAAATATCCAAAACCAAGGGAACTAAGAATCCCCTAAAGTGGGATGGATCATGGTGTTTGAAGTAAAATTAACCTATACACCTGAGTAGTGTTTGTGTTGTCGTATTTCCATTCATTTTATATCATAACATCCTTTATGTTTTCGAACTACATCATGTCACCACCCCATATTAATTGATTTCATTAGGGGAAATTTATATTAGTGTTGTATCATATGATGAAGTTTATATAAATTTACTAATTAAAAATCATATTCAAATTTCTTTAATAGAGTATATGTTATATTTGTAATGGATTGGCTATGTTTATATAAATCATGCATCAACTTTCAGGAAAGGGAGATCACTCTTCACATCTCGAGGTATCCTCAAATTCTATACAAGTGTAAAGAGGAGGATGAATATCCTTTAGAATCATTTTCAAAATTTTGGATATTATTTCCTTTTGATAAATCATATATATCTCAAGTTATTGAGTTAAAGAATACAATCTTCATAAATGATATTTCCATTGTAAGGGACTGCACTGATGTGTACCCTAAATAATAGTATAGTATTCCTCTTGGCCAATTGGTTGAGTGCCCAATTGAACTTATTAATATATCTCTATCTTTATAAAATAAAACTTATATAATAGTTACAATTGAGTTGGAGGAACTAAATAAGGAGTTATAATAGAATCTAGACAAGGGTTTTATACACATGAGTGCTTTACCACATAGTATGCCAATCCTCTTTTCCAAGAAGAATGACATATTGATGTACCTCTGCTTCGATAATCATGAGGTCAACAAAATAATGATAAAGAAAAAGTATTCCATTCCATGGATAAATGACTTGTTTGATCAGCTATATAGGGACAATTGTTTCTCTATAGTGGACCTTCGGTCTGGATATCACCAATTTAATGTCAAGAAAGAAGATACTCCAAAGAATACATTTCAAACAAGGTATGAAAAATGTGAATTCATATTTAAGCCCCTTGGAATCAATAATGCTCAAATAATTCTCATGGACTTGATGAATAAAGTCTTTAGATATTACATTTGAATAAATTTGGTAGTATTTATTGATGATATTCAAATATACTATTAGATCAATGTGGAACAATATGATAATTTGTGCTAAAGACATTGTGATGGGAGAAACTCTATGAAAACTGCAAAAAATGTGAGTCATATATGGATGAAGTATCATTCTAGGGGAATATTATCATCATCACAAGAATATTTATGGATCCTTCCATGATAATGGAAGTCAATTTGTGGCCCAGGCCAACACCTATAACGTATATCCATAGTTTCTTATATCTAGCTAGGTATTAACAACAATTTTGAGTAACTTCTCATCATATTCAAACCCACTTACCAATCTAATTCACAAGAACGTAAAGTATATCTAGTTTAGTGATTGTGAAGAATTCTTCCATGATTTGAAAAAGAGGCTTGTCAAAGAACAATTACTCACACTACCAAATAGTGAGGAACTCTTTTTTTCATAAAAAATTATTAAAAAAATGTATTAGGGTGGGTAATGATGTAAAATGATAAATTTATAACATACACCTTATGGAATTTTAATATTATTTAGATAAAATATCCCATGCATGATCTTCAGATTGCAGATGTGATCTCCATATTAAAAATCAAGAGATGTTACCAATATAGGGAGAAGTGTTAGATATATACTAATCATAAGATCATCAAATATATATTCACACATAATGATATTAAAATTTTCTAGTTAATATAGCTAAATATGATCATGGATTATGAGTGTTCAGTCCACTACCATCCTGGTAAGGAAAATAAAGTAGAAGATGCTCAATGTAGAAAGGATCCTACAACATTATCAATGATGAGAATTAATAATGATATAATATTATTATATTAATAAAGGATGGAAATGGGAATCCATAATGAAGTAACATCATAAATCCATTCTCAAATGATTGTTAAACCATACCTCATGGAGAAAATAAAGGATGTTCAAAAAAATGATATGGAAATTTAAAATAAGGTTGAACATATTAGAGTTGATAAATTTTAATTTTTTATAATTGATGTGGAGGGAATCATAAAATATGGGGAACGATTATGTGTACCATCCAATCCATAGATAAAGAAATAGATTCTTAATGATTCACATCATTCATCCTTCTCTATTCACCCAGGGAACACATATATGTATCGAGATATCTCAGAGAACTATTGGTAGAATAATATGAAGAAGGAGATCACTGAATATATATAATGGTTCATGATATGTCAAAAAATGAAGGATTACGGGAAAATTTTAATTGAATGATACAACCAATACTCATACCATCATTTAAATGGGAAAACATCATTGTAATCATTATCTCTAAACATCCAAGGACATCGATTTTTAATAATGTGATATGGTTCATTGTGGATCGTCTTATAATGAAAGATAACTTTATCAAAATTTTATAGGACTTATCACTCAAACAAACATTACATATATAAACTAGTGAATTAGTGAGCCAATACAAAGTACCCGTATCGATTATATATGATCAAGGTCCAATATTTATCGCCAAGTGTTAGAAAAGCCTTTAATATGCGATAAAGACTGAGATGAACATTAGTATATATTATCATCCTAAAACATATGTCCAATATGAGAAAACTATTCAAAAACTTGAAGTCTAGTTGAGATTTCGTTCTATGGACTTCATGGGAGTATTGGACCAACAAATACCTAAGTTTGAGTTCTCATACAAAAATAGTTTCTACTATTGAATCCAAATGGCTCTATATGAATCCCTTTATAGTTATAGATACAGTATACTAGCTTTATATGATGTAGTCAGTGAACATAAGTTTCAAATACATAGAATGGTTGAAGAAATTGTAGAAACTTTAAAAATAATTCATCATTACATCAATCACTATTGGAAATTTTCCTTTTTTGCTGGGATATTTGCGACGGCATCCCGTCGCAAATACCCCGTTATAGCAAACAACGTCACAGCTAGTATTTTTTACGATGGGCCCGCCGCAAAAAATATTACTTGCGATGGGAAGTGGACTCATTAAAAATAGATGTCTGATTCAATACATTATATATATAATAAACTTTAGCGATAGGCCTGTCTCAAATAACTTATAGGTTATATACCTTTTTCGACGGGATAGTTGCAAATAAGTTTTTATGACGGTAAAAAAAACCAATCACAAATATTTTTTAAAATATATATATTATCTGTTTGCAACGAGATCTCCATCGCAATAGGCCCCGTCACAAATACTTAATAAAATAAATTTTTTATTTATATTAATAAAAATATATTAAAATAAAAAATATGAAAATTATTAATATTTAAAAATAATTAATAAAATAAAAAAATAATAAAATTTTGAATAATAAAAAATATAATATTTATATTATTAAAATAATAATAAAATAAAAAATATTAATATTCTCAATATTCAGAAAAAATATATAAATAATCATATAATAATAATATTATTAATAATAATAAAATAAACAGATATTAAAATATGTAATAATAATAACTAATATTAAAATATTAAAATATTAAAAATACTATAAATATTATGAAATATTCGCAAAAATATAAAAGGGAAAAACTGTAAATAGTTCATATTACAAAAAAAAGTTCATTTCAGATGTTTTTAATAGAACAAAAAATCACAGGGGGGTCATCTTATCGACGAGCTAGAGGAGATGGTGGAGGAAAATATTTGCTTAAAATATGAGTCAGATGGAACATGTTCTCCATCTGACCGTGCTATAGCTACTACCATCAATGCATGTCCTCCTTGTGTTGTTGGTTCTGCTGTTGCTGGTGACGCATCTCTTCCTCTTTCTTCTGCAAACTATTTATAATCTCAGTTTGAGCATGTAACTTCTCCTGATACTGTGAGCTAGAAGATGATTCCTCCCTACGAGTTCCACTCGAGCTGCACGCTGACATTGCAGCAGTACCATAATAAGTCTATGGATTCAAATGAGAGCTTATACCAACTACTCGGCCCTTCTCGAAGGCATACTAGGTCACCTGCATCCATGTCGCCTCATCAAAATGGCGGGCACAAGTCTGATCAGCCATCTTGGCCTGAATCTCAACCCATGTCTGAGAGGTCGCGGCCTAATATGACTCCTTTAGTTTCAATTTGAAATTAAAATAGTGAAAATATTATATACAGTTAATTTTTAAAATGAAAAAGAAATAATACTGACCACAATCTGAAGATGGCGATCACCTCTAATCTCTTCTGTGGCTAGATCATTGTACATCCTCCGATAAACTTCATACTCTGTAATATCAGGATTCTAAACACCCTATATGAATATAAAATAAACTACTTTTATGTAATGTTATATAAAATATTTAAAAAAGAAACTCACCAGATGCTCACTATGCATATTGAATGTACGGCTACCAGCTCGATGTGTTTCCTCTGAAATCCACTACTCAACCAATGTGAACATAATCCATCCCACACGTGAGATGAAATGTACTCTGGTTGGTGGGCCCTATATGACTCAGTAAATATTATCTCTCTTTCATTCTTAATGGTTGTCCTTCTCAAATTGTGAAAAAACTAACGGAAATGCTCACATATAGACTGCTCTTATGCCTTGTGGATAGCACCAAACATACTATCATCGATGGGATACCATAAAACCTACAAATAATTTATAATATCATGTTATAAATGAAATAAAATAATGAATAAATATTATTTATTTACGTACAATCCAATTATTGAACATTCCATACCGCTATCAATGGGATATTGTTCCCATGTGATACATGGCCAAGGAAAAATAATTGTGCATGATAGCACTCCCCTATTCAACACTTAAATGCGCAAGAATTCGAAAAAGAAAAAATAATCAAACCACTAATATATAAATAAATTAATGACAGCCAACTAAAATACACTTGTTATCTTACCTCCTCATGCGTGGATTGAGACCGTGATTTGGACGCCGCTCAGAGATAAGGTCAAGAATCATTAGTTGTGAAAGACCACGCCCCCTCCGCGTACCCCCTAAACTGCCAGTAGCCTAAGGGTCAGATGATCCCAAATTCTCCTCATTCAAAGGTATCTCAGCCTCATCCAACTCATAAAATAGATTAGGGTCCATCTGAAACATGAAATGATTATTGTTAGCAGACAGTTGAAAATAACTATTACATATAGATATATATTAGTTATGATTTTAACCAGCATTTAACTTTGTAAATGTTCACCTTAATCATCATCTTCATATCTGATGTCGTCAATGTCTTCATATTCATCATCAGTGTCTTCAATATCCATATGAGTTTTGGTTTCATCATCACTTTCCATTTCAAAGTCATTTGTAACATCGTTAACATCATCATCACCATCAACCCTTAATTGTGGTGTTTTATCATCGATATTCGTGTCACTTTGTGAAAATTGTGGATTTTGAGTAGTCTCTTGAAAAATTTCAATTCCTTTTATTTCATTGGAACCAAATTTAGTTAGAGATAACAGATTTTCCCAAGATTTCATTTTTATTATGCACCACCAATCAATCAGGACTCTTAATGTAGAACAGTACATTGCATAATATATTTTATGTGCTTTTTGAGCTAGTTAAAATGGTTCATTTTCTTCAAGAAGACTTTTATATTTAATATATATGATTCCATGAATCGGATTAACACATAATCCTCTCTCTGTATCTAACCACCGACATTTAAACCTTGATATGTAATTTTTCCCTAGATAACACAATTCAATAATTTCATCCAGCATGTCGTAAAAGTCAACTATTGTTTCTCTATGATGGGATTCTATCAGGAAAATATATTGTTCTTTGTTTTTCTTGATTCCCCATATACACGTGTAAGAAATCGAAAACCATTCACCACATATGCAATGTAAGATATAACCATTTTGGATGGTGGGTTACTCAATATACACAATTATTTATCAATTTTATCAGCATGTTTCAACACCTGACGTTTTTTAATCAATTTTAAATATAATAAATAATAAACCAAATTGATATGTTAAACCATTAAATATTTATGTTATCAGTTTTTGAAACCATTGAGAAAAAATTTATATATCAGCGTTCATCAAGAGCAGCTTTTGTAAATTGTGGAAGCTGTTTGATGATATTATTATCATATAACCTACAAATAAAATAAGTTTGCATACTATAACATAAATTATAGAATAAGGTATTGAAGAAATCAATGTACAAATGATGTCATTTCTTCACAGTTGAGAAGAACATACATATGAGCTTTGTGATGTTCATCATCTAAAAGCCATAGTTCATGAACTCTAGCGAAGCCAAGATCTAGCGGATTAAAAACTGATAATTGATTTTTCATTCATCATCAGAATTCCCCTCATTACATCACATGTGGTTTTGTTTTTTAGGATATTCATATTGAAAATAATGAGAGCTGAAAAAAAATTCCTCTTATAAATAAGTTTCAGCAATTGAGCCTTCAACTGATGCTTTATTATATACTTTTGTCTTTAATTTTTATATGCATCTCTTGAATGGGTACATGCATCGAAATTGTACCAGACCTCCAAATTTAGCTTCATTGGAAAATGTAATATTAGATGTTCTATTGAGTTAAGGAAACCCGGCGGAAATATTTCATCCAGATTATGTATAATGATTACAACATGTTTTTTCAGTTTACTTTGTGCATTATAGTATGTTGTCATCACACAAATACCTCAAAAAAAATGTGATGTGTCTATTATCATATCCCAAATCATAAAATTAGACAAACCTCTGAATCGAATCAGAAAAATTCATTCCATTATAATATGACAGTCAAGACTGTTTAATCTGGTAATATGACCATTCTTAACACACCTACCCAAATTAGAAGCATAGCCATTTGGAAGTCTCAAATATGAAATCCACTGATAAAATAATCAGGGACACACTATGGAAAATTTATAAACTAATTTTGGATTCTTTAACCTCCATGATCTGACATTTTGAAATAGTTCAAGTTCTGGTCGTCAGCAAAATAGGGAAAAATATAATTGTGCCATTACATTATCTTTGGTCATACATGGTGTATCTAAAACTGTATGAAATAAATTATCAAAACAGATCATATAAATATTAATGACATCCAACATGTAGCCATCCAACAAATCAAACCAATACGTATGATCCCAAAAAGTGCTTTGTTTTATCCAATTATGCTCTTTTTCCTAAGCCATGAATTTTATGTTGGTTTACTGATTGACCAAATGTGATTGGAGGTAATGAAAATGCAACTGAATTTAACTCTGTACATAAGATCATTTTTGGAGGATCATCCATTTCAATTGTTTCTTTTATGAAATGATATTTTATCCTTCGAAAAGGATGACCGGTTGGATGAAATTTGAGATGACAGTCAAAATAGAAATTTTTTTTCATTGATGATCATAAAGAATTTGTTGTCTTTAATACAGTTTAGAAATGATTTTGGGCCATGTGTACTCCGGCCATATAATATTCCACATTCCTGGATGTCACTAATCAACTGCATCAATGAATCTTTTAATATAAAATTTTGTTTCGCAAAAAAATCATATGTACTAACACCATTACTCTACAATGAATTTAACCAATCTGTCAATGGTTTCAAATAAACATCAATATTTTTTCTGATGTCCTGGAATTAATAATGTTAAAAAGATATAGGGCTCCTTCATTAGCATCCATGGAGGTAAATTGAATGAAGTTATAAAGACAGTCCAACAAGAATACTGACTACCGTAAGAACCAAACAGACAGAAATCATCAGTGGAACGACCCAATCAAACATTTTGGGATTCTAAAGAAAATGACGGATACAGTCAGTCAAAATGTTTCCATAAATCACCATCAGATGGATGATTTAAGCTATTATCAGTTGAAGTCATGGTTTTGTGACATGACATCATTGACATTGTGATATGAGACATAAAACAACACTACAACCAGGGTGTAAGGGGGAAATATCTCAATTATTTCACATTAATCGATCCAGACATCCCCGGTGGAGCTTTTTTATACCTCGATTTTTCACATGTGGGACATCTATCCAATGACTCATTTTCACTAGAATATAAGATGCAATCATTTTCACAAGCATGAATCATCCGTTCACTAAGGCCCAGATTACAAACCAACCTCTTTCTCTCATAGTAATTGGCAGGCAACACATTTCGATCAGGTAACAGTGTTTAAACCATAGAAAATATCTTATCAAAATAGTTTTTTAACAATGCATTATCAAATTTAATAGCCAAAATTTTTGAAACCGATTCTAATTTTCTTATCATGCAACCAATATATAATTCATACTAAACATACCTCAACAACTCATAAAATTTAGATAGTGCCAACTCAGGAGTTAAATAAATAACATCTTGAGTTTTCATGTTTATTGAATAATTAGTAATAATTAGTAATAAATTGAACTAATTACTACTAATTAGTAGAATTATGTAATAATTAGTAGTAATTAATAAAAAGAAATAAATAGTAATAAATACTTTTAAATAGGAATAAATAGAAATAAATAAGAATAAATTCGAATAAATTCTAATATATATGAATAATAAATAACAAATAGGAATAATAAATAATAAATATGAATAATTAATAATAATTTGGAATAAATAAGAATAATTAGTAAGAAATAAAAATAATTAGTAATAAAGACGAATAATTAGTAATAAATAATAATAATTAGAAATAAATAGGAATAATTAGTAATAAATAGGAATACTTAGTAATAAATATGAATGATTAGAAATAAATTGGAATAATTAGTAATAAATTGGAATAATTAGAAATAATTAGTAATCATTAGTAATAAATAGGAATGATGAAAAATAAATAGGAATAATTAGAAATAATTAGTGATAAATATGAATAATTAGTAATAAATAGGTATAATTTGTTAAAAAGAGGAATAATTAGTAATAAATAGGAAGAATTAGTAATAAATTAGAATAATTACTTATAATTAGGGATAATTAGCAATAAACATGAATAATTAGTAATAAACATGTATAATTAGTAATAATTAGAAATAAATAAGAATAATTAGGAATAAATAATAATAATTAGGAATAATTAGTAATAAATATTAATAATTATGAATAATTAGTAATAATTAGGAATAATTAGAAATAATTAGCAATAAATAGAAATAATTTTCTATAAATAGGTATAATTAGAAATAAATAGACATAAATATGTATAAATAGAAATAAATAGTAATAAATAGCAATTAATAGTAATAAATAGAAATAAATAAGAATAAATAGTAGTAAATAAGAATAAATACTAATAAATAGAAATGAATACTAATAAATAGATACAAATACTAATAAATATAAATTTATAGCAATAAATATGAATAATTACTGAAAATAGGAATAATTTTCATTAATTAAGATTAATTATTATTAATTATGAATAATTAGAATTAATTAGGAATAATTACAATTGATTAGGAATAATTAGCATTTATTAGGAATAATTAGTAGTACTTAGGAGTAATTAGCATTAATTGGTAATAATTAGCATTAATTAGGAATAATTAGAATTAATTAGGAATAATTAGTAGTGATTAAGAATAAATAAGATGATTTAGTAATAATTAAAAATAAATAGTACGAAATATACATAAATAGGAATAAATAGGAATAAATAGAAATATATACTAAAAATTATGAATAAATAGGAATTAATTGGAATAAATTGAAATAAATAGGAATAATTACTTATAAATAGGTATAAATAGCTTAAATAGAAATAAATAGCAATAATTAGGATTAATTAGCAATAATTTGGAATAATTAGTAGTAATTAGAAATAATTAGTAGTAAATAGGAATAATTAGTAGTAAATAGGAATAATTAGTAGAAAATAGGAATAATAATTATTATTTAGTAATAAATTGGAATAATTAGTAATAAATTGGAATAATTAGTAATAAATAGGACTAATTACTAATAAATGGAAATAATTATGTGTAATTAAGAGTTAACAGAAGTAATTATGAGTTAACATGAGTAATTAGTTGTTAACAGGAGTAACTAAGAGTTAATAAGAGTAATTAGGAGTTAATAGTAGTAATTAGGAATAAAGAGAACTAAATAAAAATTAACATAAGTAATTAGGAATAAAGAGGTATAAATTGGAATAAAGAGGAATACAGAAGAATAAAGAGGAATAAATAAGAATAAAGTGGAATAAAGGGGAATAAATAGGAATAAATAGGACTATATTCTAATAACATGTAATAACTTGGCACAATATCCAGTGGATTAATGACACTCCTTTTTCTCGGTGACTCTTATGCATTCAACTTTCACCGACAAAAACCATTATGAAAAGTATGCTTATACATATGTATATCCAATCTCGTATGCACGAGTTTGAATATCCATTCATAAGAATACATTTTTTATAATGTTTCGAGGTAGTGATAGTTGCATGAAGATGATTCATCGACAAAAAGGGGGCTCTTTTGTTCGACGTCTCATTTACTTGCATCATTTTCACATTGAAATCACAATGAAGAAACTACTGAGAGGTTCGCTTATACATTCACGTATACATGAGAATGAATAATCTTACCACAAAGAATATTCTTGATTTAGATTTCAATGTGAGAAAGATGCATGTAAATGAGCCGTCGGACAAAAAGAGTAGTCATAAATACACTAGAATTTTTGTCGACTAAATTTAATGGGAATTATTAAGAAATAGTTGTAATTATTTATCTTCTTTTTTCAAATAGTGTTTTTATTATTTCAAATTATTCAAAAATAATGTTGATTTATATTTTGACGAAAAATATGGAACAAGGAAACTAACATAATTCATTATAAGATGACTGCGCTTGGATAAATCAGTGAAGAAATCCAATTAGTTCTGGTTTAAATATTGTATATATTGAGATTGTTGAAGCATTCTTATCATTTACATCATCAAAACTAGAATATTTTTAGAAGTCATAATTAAATGTTCTTGTAAAAAATGTTTTCTGATAACGTTTGTCACATTTGACAAGGTTGGGGGACATCTCTTGCGGTTTGGTTTTCAAATAGATTATATTTTTTGGTATCAATACGGTGAATGCAGTTCCAGAGAAGATATTAATAACTAGATTCTGGATCCATCACGGTTTCAAAATTTATTACAAGATGTTGCAGGTCCATCTATTCAACAAAATGAAACTCAAGATGATAGTCATTTAACTGCTGAGTTGGCACCATCAGAATTTTATGAGTTGTTGAGGTTTGCTGAGGATGCATTATATCCTGGTTGCAAGATCTGAAAAATAGAAGCGGTAGAAAAATTTATGGCCATTAAATCAGATAATTTAATTTAAAACAACTGTTTTTATTAGATATTTTCTTTGGTTAAAACATTATTACATGAAGGAAATGTGTTTCCTAAAAAATACTAGGAGAGAAAGAAGCTGGTTCATAAGATGGGCCTTAATTATCATAAAATTCATGCATGTCCAAATGAATGCATCTTATATTTTGGTGAAAATAAGTCTTTGGATAGTTGTCCCACATGTGGATAGTCGAGGTATAAAGAAGCTCAAAGAGGGAAGTCTAGATCGATTCCAATAAAAAATTTGAGATATTTCCCACTTGCACCCAGGTTGCGGCATTTATTTATGTCTCAGAACATAGCGTCAGTGATTTCATGGCACAAAACCATGATATCAACTGATTAAAGCTACAAACATCCATTTGATGGTGATTTATGGAAACATTTTGACCGTCTGTATCCTTATTTTTCCTTTGAAGCCCGAAACATGCGATTGGGTCTTTTTACTTATGGTTTCTGTCCATTTGGATCGTATGGTTGTCAGTATTCATGTTTTCCTGTATTTATAACTCCGTACAACTTACCTCCATTGATGTTGTTGAAGGACCCCTATATCTTTTTGACTCTATTATTCTCAGGACATCTGAGAAATAATATTGAAGTTTATTTGAATCCATTGATTGTTGAGTTAAATGAATTATGGAGTGATGGTGTTAGTACATATGATGTTGCTGCGAAACAAGATTTCATATTAAAATATGCATTGATGTGGACGATTACTGGCATTCTGGAATATGGCATGTTATCTGGCAGGAGTACACATTGTCCATAATCTTATCCTTACTTTATGAAAGAAAAAAAAGCATTTATGCTCGTAAATGAAAAAAAACATTGCTATTATGACTATCACCAAAGATTTCATAGAACCGGTCATCCTTTTTGGACTAACAAATATCATTTCAAAAAAGGTAAAATTGATAGTGATAATCCTCCAAAGATGACCTCAGGTACAGAGTTAAAATCAGATGTATTTTCATTTCCTCCCATCACATTTGGGCCAACAATAATCCAACAGAAAATTTATGGCTTTGGGAAAGATCATAATTCGATAAAATGATTCATTTTTGGGATCTTCCATATTTTTCTTATTTGTTGGTCCGCCACATGTTGGTTGTCATGCATATTTAGAAGAACTATTTTGATAATTTATTTCAAATAATTTTCTATACACCTGGTAAGACTGAATTTATTATAAAGGCATGATTAGATCTTGCCCAAATTTGCAGGTGACCAGAAAATGACCTTTTTGAAAATGTCTGATTATAGATGTTAACAAAGATTAAAGAAGCTTATACACTATCCAAAATGGGCGCTTATTATTTTGTCACTGGATTTCAGATTTGATACTTCCAAATGGTTGTGCATCCAATTTGGGTAGATGATCTAGGAATGGTTATATTACCATATTAAAAATTCATGATTTCTATGTTATAATGGAGAGACATATACCAATTGGATTCAGATGTATTTCGAATTAAATTATTTGGCATTCGATAACAGAGATATCATATTTTTTTGAGACATTTGTGTAGCAAAAACAGACTACGATGTCATAAGAAAACTTGGAGAAGATGTTGTTGTAATTATAGGTAAACTAGAAAAAATATTTCCACCAGCTTTAATTGACTCAATGGAACATTTGATCTTACATTTTCTACATGAAGCTAAATGTGAAGGTCCTGTACAGTTTCGATTGATGTACCCATTTGATACATGCATGGAGAAATTGAAGAAAAAAGTATGTAACAAATCATTAGATGAAGGCTCAATTGCTGAAGCTTATTTTCAAGAGGAAATTTCATTATTATGCTCTCATTATTTTGAATCTCAATATCCCTCAAAACATAATCACATGGGAAAAAATGAAGAGAATGTTATTGAAAAAATTTTCAATCAATTATTAGTTTTTAATCATCCAAATCATGGTTTTGGTGGAGTTGATGAAAAGATGGATTTCAGATGATGAACATCACAAAGCTCATACATATGTTCTGCTCAACTGTGAAGAAATAAAATCAATTGTGTGGTGAGTGATTCAATCAATTATTAAATAATTTATGTTGCAGTATATAAACATATTATATTTGTAGGTTATATGATAATAATATCAAGAAAAAACATCAACAAATTAGAGCAACTGTTCATGAAGAACACAGACCAAAAAAAATTTCTCAATTGTTTCAAAAACTAGTAACATAAATTATTGATGGTTTAATATGAATTCCATTTATTATTTATCATATTGATAATTGTTTTAAAAAAATTAATGTGTCTCAACATGCTGATAAAATTGATAAGCGGCTGTGTATATTGATTAACCCACCATTGAAAATGGTTAAATCTTATAATGCATATGTGGTGAAAGGTTTTTGATTTCATACACGTTCATATAGGGAATAAAAAAACAATAAACAGTGGAGTTTTCTTGAGAGGATCACATCATAGAGAAACTGATGTTGACTTTTATAGAATTATGGATGAAATTATTGAGTTTATTTATCTAGGACAGAATTACATAACGATGTTTAAATGTAGGTGGTTGGATACTGATAGAGGTTTGTGTGTTCATCCGACTCATGGAATCGTCAATATTAAATATAAAAGATTCTTTTTAGTTAATGAACCATTTTTACTGGCTAAACATGCACACCAAATTTATTACGGAAACTACTCTGATGCTTCAAGAAACTTGAGTGATTGGAGGAGCATAATAAAAATGAAATCATGGTAAAATCAGTTTACTCGAACTGAACGTGATTCTGCTGAAGTGGAAGGAATTGAATTTTTTCAAGAGACCAGTCAAAATCCATCTTTTTCACATAGATATATGAATATTGATGATGACACTCCACAATTAAGGATCGATAATGATGAATTTTTTAATTATGTTACAAATGAATTTGAAAAGACAAGAGATAATGAAACTGAAACTCATATGGATATTGATGATGTGGGGGAGGACGATGAAGACAATAACATGGACAGCTATGGAGATGAGGTTGAAAATGGAGATTGACAAGGTTAAATTCTAGTAATAATAATAACCAATATATATCTATATATAATAGTTATTTTAAAATATTTTCGAACAACAATCATTTAGTTTTTTAGATGGATCCTGATCTATTTCAAGAGTTCCAGGAGGCTGGTCTACCTTTGGATGAGGGGGATTGTGAACCATCTGACCCTCAGCCTACTAATGGTTCGGGGGGTACGCGGAGGGGGTGCAGTCATGTGCAATTGAAGATTTCTGACCCTATCCTTGAGCGACGTCCACATCTTGGTTTCAATCCTCACACATGGAGGTATGGTAACATGTATATTTTACTTAGCTTTCATTAATTTATTTATATATATAATAATTGATTAAATATTTATTTCTTTTTCACAGTTTTGCGCATGTAGCTATTGGACAGGGGAGCGATATCTTGTGTAATTATTTTTCTCAGCCATGGATCACATGGGAATATATTCCCATAGTTGTGCGGCGTGACATGTTCGATCATTGGTTGGTAAGTAAATAAATAATATTTATTATGAAATATATTTTATAAATAACATGATAGTATAAATAATTTGTAGGGTTTATGGTATCCCACTGATGATAGCATGTGTGACACAATCCACATGGCATGGTAGGTGTCAATGCATGACCGTTTCCGTTAGTTTTTGCAAAATTTTATAAGAACAACCATTAAGAAATAAGGAGTGACAGAATGTGATGAGTTCTCTAGAGCCAACCGACCAGTGTACATTTCATCTCACATTTGGGATGGATTGTGTTTACACTGGTTGAGTGGTGGATTTCAGAGGAGATCTTTAGTGGGATGAAAAAACTAGGGGAGAGAGTATATGACACATCGAGCTGGTAGTTGTACATTTAGTACGCATATAGAGCATCCGGTGAGTATATTTTTTAAATATTATATATAACATTAAATTTAAACAGGTGATTTTATATTTTTGTAGGAAGTTAAGCATCCGGATATTACAGAGTTCGACATTTATCGGAGAATGTATTTTCCTCTATCCAAGAGAGAGATTAGAGGTGATCTCCATCATCAGATTGTGGTTAGTATAATTTTTTCAGGAGACATAGTATGAATTTGATAAAAGATGAGTAGTTGGTATCCAGTCTTTTTTTACACCTGGTACTTACTATGGTACTGTTGCGATGTTGGAGTCTATCTCGAGAGGAGGTCGTGGATAGGCATCATCTTCTACCTCATAGTATCAGGAGGATTTGCGATCTCAAGATGAGTTTATAGAGAGTTTGCAGAAGCAGCATGAAGAGACGTGTCAGTGGATGCTGCAGCAGCATTAGCAGCACGAGGAGGAGATCTGTCGATGGGAGTAGTAGCGGCAGCAGCAATATCCAGAGTAGATGGAGTACATTTGCTGTCTGACTCATAGTTTAGGGATGGAGTTTCCTCCACCATCTTTTCCACCTCCTCCACCTCCTACAAAAGACGACCCCCCAGTGATTTGTTTTTTATCTTAAAAACATATGATTTCAAGATTTGAAGTAATATGAACTATTTAAACTTTCTTTGTTTTATATTGGTAGTAATATTGAATAATTTTTTTATTTCTTTATTAATTATTATTACTATTATATTAATTAATATTTGTTTATTTTACTCATAATAATAATATTTTATGATTTTTTTATATTTTTTTTGTAAATATAGAGATTTTTAATTATTTTTTATTAATTTTATTATTTTAATAATATTAACATAAAATTTTTATTAATCATATTTTTATTAAATATATTTATTTATTAATATATTTTGCAATGTTTTTTTATTTTACTAATAATAATATTGTTATTATTTTAAATATTTTAATAATAATAATATAATTTTTTCATCATTTATAATTTTATTAATTTTGTTCATATAATTTTCACATTAATCAAAAAAATTTAATTTTTCAATTAGGTTTAGTATTTGTCACGGGACCTTTTGCAACGGCATCCCATCACAAATAATCTAAATATAATTTTTTATTATTTGTATTTGCGACGGGACGACAGACCATCACAAATACAATTTGCGACAGACCGTCGGAAAATGTTTATATATATATATATATAATGTATATAATCAGACTATTATTTGCGATAAGAAACTTACCCATCATAAATAGTATTTGAGACATTCCCATCGCAAAAGTTTGATTCATATATAAGGTATATAATCGGCTGCTTATTTGGGACGTGCCCATCGCAAAAAATGTATTTGCGACGTTGTTTTCTACAATGGCCTATTTGCGACGGGCCCCCATCTCTAAAGCCTATTTGCGACGGGATCCTTTCGAAAATAGCCCATCAAAAATATCTATAATTTTAGTAGTGCAATTTATTACAATTTATTTCAATTGATTTTATTTTTAATTATTTATAAATATTGCTATTTATTACTAATAATTGCAATTTTTTCTATTTATTGACAATTATTGCTAATTATTGCTAATTATTGATAATTATTGCTATTTATTTGTAATTATTTCTAAATATTGGTGCTATTTATTGCCAATTATTTTTATTTATTGCTATTTATTTGTTTTTAATTCTATTTATTAGTATTTATTTCTATTTATTTTTATATATTGCTATTTATTTTTATTTATTTGTATTTATTTATATTTATTTATATTTATTCCAATTTATTCTAATTTATTGCTATTTATTTCTATTTATTGCTACTTATTTCTAATTATTGCTAATTATAGCTAATTATTGCTAATTATTGATAATTATTGTTAATTATTGCTAAATATTGCTAATTATTCTTAATAATTACTAATTATTACAAATTATTACAATTTATTACTAATTATTACTAATTATCATTAATTATTACTAATTATTACTATTTTTTACTATTTATTACTATTTATTACTATTATTACTATTTATTACTATTTATCAGTATTTATTACTAATATTTACTAATAATTACTACTAATTACTACTAATTACTACTAATTACTACTAATTATTACAAATTGTTACTAATTATTTCAAATTATTTCCAATTAAAACTAAATATTACTTTTTAATAATATTTATTACTATTCATTACTATTCATTGTTATTTATTACTATTTATTACTATTTATTACTAATCATTACTAATTATTAATATTTATTACTAATTAGTACCATGTATTACTATTTATTACTATTTGTTACTATTTATTACTATTTATTTGTATTTTTAACTATTTATTAGAATTTATTAGTATTTAAAACTATTTATTTCTATTTATTTCTATTTATTTCTATTTATAACTATTTATTTCTATTTATGACTATTTATTTCTGTTTATAACTATTTATTTTTATTTATTACTATTTATTACTATTTATTTATTTTTATTACTATTTATTTCTATTTATTTCTATTTATTACTATTTATTAGTATTTATTATAATTTATTACTATTTATTACTATTTATTAGTATGTATTACTATTTATTAGTATTTCTTAGTATTTATTACTATTTATTGGAATTTATTATTATTTATTCAAAAAATTTACAAATTATTACTCTTTATTAGTATTTATTAGTATTTATTACTATTTATTACTATTTAGTAGTATTTATTACTATTTATTAGTATTTGTTACAATTAAATAGTATTTTTATTACTAATTATTAATAGTTATAACTAATTAGTGTTCATTGTTATTAATTAATACAAAATACAACTACTAATTAATAATTACCACTAATTATTTATATATATTTCTAATTATCGTTAATAATTATTACTTATTTCTTTTTTTAAGAAATAATATTAATAATTTAATTTTAATATTACAAATAAATACAAATGAAAATCAATTTAAATCTAACTTCATTACAACTAATAAACCATAATTAAAATTAAAATAATGAAAGGAAATAAATACTAAATTAAATAAAACAGAAATATCTTTAAACTTGGTCTCTTATAATTGTAGGCGACTTCACAACTTCTTCGTAAAATAAATGCTAACTCCAAAAAAAATTCACTCTAAAATTGGAGTTCATAGAAGTAGAAGAAGAAGAAATTCAGGTGGAGAGAAGAAAAAACAGAGGGGGTATATAAAGGTTAGATTAGTTTCGACGGGACTATTAGCGACGGGAATCTCGTCGCAAAAAGTACTTTTTGCAATGGGCCCCATCGCAAATACTTTCAGCCGCATTAATTAACATCTGCGGTTAATATGTTATTTGCGAAGGGCCTTGTCGCAAAAAAAGTGATCTATCGACATACTTTTTGCGACGAGAAAACATCCCGTTGCAAATATGTTTTTACAGATGCCGGTTATTTGCGACGGGGTACAACCAATACTCAAACCATCATTGAAATTGGAAAACATCAATGTGGACATTATCAGTTGACATCCAAAGACACATAGTGTAAATAATGTGATATGGTTCATTTTGGATCATCTTATAACGAAAGATAACTTTATCACAATTCAATAGGACTTATCACTCAATCAAACATTACATGTATATATTAGAGAAGTGGTGAGGCAACACATAGTACCATTGTCTCTTGTATATGATCATGTTCTAAGATTTATTTCCAGTTGTTAGAAAAGTCTCCAATATGCTATAAAGAATGTGTTGAACTTTAGTATATATTTTCATCCCCAAACTTATGTCAAATATGAGAAAACTATTCAAACACTATAAGTCCTATTGAGAGTTTGTTCTATGGACTTCAAGGGAGGATTGGACTTAGAAATACCTAATGTTGAGTTCTCTTAAAAAAGTAGTTTCCACTCAAGAATCTGAACGGCTCCGTTTGAATTCATATATAGGAAAAGAAACACTATACTGGAATGATGGGATGATGTTGGTGAACATAAGTTGCAAATACCTATAATGGTTGAAAAAAGGTAGAAATGGTAAAAAATTGTTCAGCAATACATTAATGTAGTCCAAAGTCAAAGAAAGAGATATGAAAACAATCATCAACATGGCCTATATTTTGAGGTTAGAGATATAGTATTCCTCTGTATAAATCCATGGAAGATTATCTTGAGATTTTGGAAGAAAGGAAATCAAATTCAAATGTACATTGTCCCCTTTGAGATTCCTTATAGTGTCGGAGTGGTGGCCAATTGACTAGAACTTCCACCAATCATGTATCAAGTACATGATGTATTCCATGTATACCTATTGATATATTACATACCATATCCATCACATGTAATAAATTCAGAGGAGGTACGATTGGAAAATGTTCTGACTTCTGAGGAGAAAATGGTGAAGATCTTGGACCATATAGGTAAATTCTTATGCAAAAAAGACTACTAACCTAGTCCTTGTAATATTATAGAACTATAAGTATGAATAGGAAACATGGGTACTATAGGAAGTGATGAAGCAGATGTACACTCTCCTATATTATCCTTTAGAAGTAAAATTAAATTTCTAGGGTAAAATTTTATAAGGGGGGAAGAATGTAACGACTGAAAATCATATAAATAGAAATTACCTTCTTATAAATATTTCATATAGTATAAATATCATACATCCCATAGATAACCCAATAAAAACATTATTCTCACAAATCAAAAATGAAATAAGTGTTATTTATAGAAATTAAAGAACATATAACAATGGAATAGTAAGTTGACCATTGGAATTGTAATGTGACCATATGGATTGGTGAACTTTCCAATATAATATTATCCTTACCTATGAAAGAATAAATGAAATTTAGTTATCTTATTAGTTAATATATAATATATTTACATCATTTAATAACTGAATAAATGTTTTAAAAATGATAAATTGAGTATTGGTATTTTTGTGAAATGTAAAAATTTATTTACAATTTAATAATTAATTTAGTGATTTGAAATACTATTTATTTTCATAAAATATAATTATAAATTTATATTATATTTTTTATAATTATAATATAATTTTATTTTATCTTAAATAATTTTTAAAAGTGTCATAAAATATGTTATAATTATAAAATCTGTATTTGTTGAATAAATGATGCTTTTAATTTAAAATTTAATTTCACATATTTAGAAAATTATTTCTATAAAATGGAATCCATTTTCAAAATCTAAAAATCATAAAAATTTTATGTTTAAGCTTTTGTATTTTTCTAAAATAGTTTATTTTTTGTGAATAGTGAAATACAGTAATTTACAATATTTAACCATATATGTAAATAAATGATTTTTCTACTCATATATGAGTCATGAATGATTTAATTGTCTATTATCTTGAACTCACACTCTCTAGTTACTTTACTTATTCACAAAAATCAACAATATTTATTTTCTTGGGGAAAAATAGTAAACAAATGAATAAAAAACACCCCTTTCCTCCCACAAAAACTATAACCCCACCACCTATTATCATCACACCATATAATCCTTATAATTTTTTTATTCCGAAATTCTCTCTCATACATTTTCCCCATTTTTCATATTTTTCTAGTTTAACCCAAATACAATTTTCAAGTGCCTTACGGAGGTTCTCATGGAGGAATTATTCAAGAGGAAAAATCATACACCTTTCCCTATTAAAATATTTATTTATTCTAACTTATCCATTACTCCACTATAAAAACTAACATGATAACTCTAGTATAATAAAATTATTAAAATTATATTTTTTTAATTGTACATTGATCAACAAATCTCTTATATTATCTTTTTTATCATAAAAATGAAAACATCATCTGTGATGTGTCGATTCCCCACATTAGTGGATGATGATTTCTTGTTTTCTATTATCACCTTCATGTTTGGTAATAAAACAATTATAATTGTCAAAGAAGATTTTAAAATTTATATTAGAAATCATTTTATATTCTTGAACTAATATATATAAATAATATTAATTAATAATACAAAACTACTTTGTAATAATTGAAAATTCATCAAGATAAACTAACATTAATCATTAACATTTTATCCACTATATAATTATCATATCTGAAAAAATTATAGAATGAATCATTTAAAATTAATTTTGTGAATAAAAATCATATAATTCATCTTTGGGAGTTTTCATTCCATTTTACAAGTACTCCCATAATTAAACTCAAGTAAATAAACCATAAAATCATGAAACGATTACTCCCGGAACGATAAAATTGAATCTTATAACTAATAAAAGAGGCCATAAATAGAATTTAAAGAATTTATAATAAATAAAATAAATGTAAAATAAGTTTTTTATTAATTAATTAATGGATTAATTTTTTTATTCAAGACATCAAGTGAATGTTCAAAACACCTCCGGACATAAGATAAGGGATTCACTCTAAACCACCATTTTGAATTTATGTTAGGTGTTATCTATCATTACACCAACTTATATATTAATTATTATTATGTAATTCTTATGAATTATATTTTTATGTTTCAAAATATTTATCCCAATCAATTCATCCTTTCTTGACTGGTACATATATATTTTAAAAGGTTCTATTATCAAATACAGCCGATAAGAAAACCCGATGAAAGGGACTTCCCAATTTCGTACCTGTTTTCTAGTACATTCCATTATCTAGCCTAAGACTCCGATATTTTACATAAATAAAAGTATTTATCATTAAAAACTATCTGAGTTCATTTTTAGTTTTATGTAAACAATTATTCCTTTTCCACTTTTATGACTCTTTTATGCTTTCCCACAAACTACAACAAAGTGGGGCATTTCTAACATTTGATAAACACTATTTTTACATGTTTTTACTTGATTTGCACATAATTTATATTTATATTTAGATATTTATACCTTTTTAATTTTCATTTATGATTTAAATTTATTATTTTGTGGACAATTTGATGATACGACCATTGGCTATGCCTTATTACATGATTATGATACCAATTTCTGTCCATGGGTAACCATTATGTTTATTCTTTATGTTTGATTCTTAATTTGGCACACATATGCATGAACATGTTTATATGGGTGAACATATATTGAAACCCAATTCAGTGAGTAATGTTTTAGTCTTAGGATACGTAGCATCCCTATCCCGATATCCACCTGAAGGGTGCCCCAAGGCGGGTTGACCACATAACCTCAAACACATCTCCTTGAAAGCCAGAGGCATCCTACTAGAAACGTGGAATTTTTTGGGTTTTTAGGGGATACTATGCCATCATAGGTAATAGGTATTATCACATATGTAGTAAACAATAATTAACATAAAATTGTCATAGCATATAAACAAATAAACTCTAGTATAAGAAATATGAATAATCCAAGTGAATATTAATCAAGTGGGGAAGCTCGCAAAACCATGAAATGTTATGATGTCTGTCTAAACAGATGTTTTGGGAAACATAAACACAATTATACTATATACTATATGAAAACACACATAGAAACAAAAGAATCATTTTCAAGGATCGATACGCTACACTGGTCTCCATCATAAGAAGCAAGAAACAATCAAGCATCAGAAGCAGCACACTTCTATTTTTCAATACCTGCAAGCATGTAATCTACTCAGGTGTCAATGATTCTAGGGTGGGGTTTGAGATAATATCCCTATACGGTTGAACCCATAGTCTCTAAACCTTTTCATTTCATGTAGTAATAAAATACAGTGTGTCATTATATAACAAGTGAAGGTAATTAATTAAGTGAAATAAAAATAAATAACCTAGCATGCATTCCCAATTGTACCCATCCCTAATCACCTTCTTCACCCGAATATGGAAGTCCGAATGGATTAATTTTAATCAAAATGCACATATACATATATATTATGCCTGTAAAATAAAGTTATAACATGGAAGAGGCATACCCCCAAGCTTTTTCTTTGACTTGGGGT
The DNA here is from genome assembly GCA_963277665.1 of Viscum album. Lineage (NCBI taxonomy): Eukaryota > Viridiplantae > Streptophyta > Magnoliopsida > Santalales > Viscaceae > Viscum > Viscum album. The sequence continues at coordinate 1,015,720,164 of OY728141.1, read as the reverse complement.
CTAAGTTATGTGTCAACCAGGTGTGCTTCAACATACATGAAATATATCACAATTATCAATGTTTCAAAGTTACGATAACATAATCCTTTAGTTAATCGTTATTAAGGTGCATGTTTTGAGTTGGAGTCTGAGCCTGTCATGAAGGTATCGCTAGGGAAATCATTCATATTATCAAATACCACCGAGCTCGTCCAAGGTAATCTTTCGAAAAACCAAGTATCTCTTGAGGAATGGATTTTACATTAGTCCATTTAGATCATGAAAAAAGGGGTCTAGCATCATCATAGGATGTCATAGACTCATTTGAAATGCGTCAATCCTCGATAGGCCCTTTTGGAACCCATTTCAATCATAAATATTAGAATTCTCAGGGAAGTCTGAATCCAGAAAAGCCAATTACACTGCCCCCCAATGTGTAGTGGTAACCAGTCAGGAATGGAGGATCTAAGCATGGCCCAAAATATGGGACCCACCTTGATTTTCCAGCATGAATTTAATCAATGTTTCATAGCAGCAGTTATGACATATCATGAATATGAAATCCTAGTTTGAAATCTAAGCAGATACACTTTTGCAACACAAGGTATTAATTTAATATTGTAGCGTAAAAACATAACAAGGAAATATACCTTATCATCACAAAGAAGATAAATGAAATTTTTGATAAATAAATAAATCATCACAAGAAACTACTAAGGATCAATAAAATCAAGGTTCATAATTAATCTAAATTAATCAGTTAAATTAAACACTAAAAAGTTGGTTTTGTAACACATGGAGTCAATTAAATTAAATTCACGGGATAACAAAATTTATACCGGCCACATCGTCATGACCAAAGGGATGTCCTACCTTGTCGAAATAATTTAAAGAATTTAATTTATGATAAATAGGGCTGTAAAAATTTGGTGAAATAATTAAATTAAATTGATTGGGTGAATTTTCAAAAATTCATGTAGGCTCCAACAAACGGCATAACTGTGAATTTTTATAAATAATAATGAAATGGCGGGAAAGAAAGTAAAAACCCTACCTTATAGTCTTAGATAAATCTATGATCTATTCTAATATTTTATTTTACCTAAAACAAAAGAAAATAAATAATTTTAAAAAACCCCAAAATATGGTAAAATCCTTCTATGGTGAACTATGCATGGGATACTCAACGAAAATCTATGACTCTAAATGGGAAAGGTTATCCTTTCCCTAAGGTTTTTAGCACACCTGACGGTTAATAAAATAGATGCCAAATAGAGGAGTGGCAGTCTTTTGTAGAGTGGGTAGGGGGTGCACCACCTAGGGAGAGGGGGAGGCGGGCCGTGAGGGAGAGGAGATGAAGAGAGGAGAAGAAAAAAGAAATAATGAAAAGAAAGAAAAAGAATGAAGAAAAGATAAAAATAAAAGCAAATAAAAATGGAAAATAAAATGAAAAATAAAATAGAATAAGCAGGATAAAAAAGAATAAGCTATAAATAATAAAAAATTGTAATCTCCCATATTTTATCTTTTTTTGTAAACCCCTTTCTATTTTGTTTAAAAATTTCTTTTTATCCCATATTACTTTCTTTTTAATTTTCTTTAAATATATTATTATTTCATTTCTATCTTTATTTACATATCTAGATATCAAACACCACACTAAGGCAAGACATAATATTTTTCAAAAATCTCCTACAGCTATTTAAATTATTTAACGAACTACTTGATACAGGTAGCAAGGTTCCCCAATGCGCGCCCTGGGTCTCTTTATGGTACTAGACAAAAAAATTAAATAGTCTGTACCGAAATAAAGCCGTGATTTTACAGCCACCCCTTCTTATGACAACTCATCCCCGAGGTTCCCTTCTGAGTTTAGTATGACGTCATTAGAGAATAAATATGTCCACTGTGAACATATATCCATCTCTCACTCCTAGGTCTCATCTTGAACACGTCTGTCTTTCCATAACACCCGAACTAGAGGGACTGACCTTCTTCGGTGAACTTCCATTCTACGGTTGACGATTCCAATTGGTTTCTCCATAAAGGATTCATATACCTCAAACTCAATGTCGTCAGGGTCAAAATAATGAGATGGGTCTAGATGATATTTTCAGAGCTGAGATATATGGAAAACGTCGGGCATAGAGCGGTACCATAGAGGTAATAGTAAACGATAGGCTACCATCCAAACTCTATCCACTATCTCCAATGGCCTGACATATCTCAGTGATAAATGTACCTATATCCCGATCTTCCTCTGACCCTACCTCGGAGAAACACACAGAATGACTCGATGTCCCACCTCAAACTCTAGAGGTCTGCGGTGACGATCATTATAAGACTTCTATCAATAATGAGCTATAGTCATACACTTCTGAATTAGCTGAACATGCTCATAAGTTTCCTGAATGGGATGAGGACCCAACAGATAATCCTCACTATCATCAAGCCAATATAAAGGTGAATGATATGGTCTATCTTAGAGGTCCTCATACAGAGCCATTTTGATTCTCGCATACAAGATATTATTATAGGTAAACTCAACAAGAGGTATATGATTCTCCGAAGAACCTCGTAAATCAAGGATACATGCCTGTAAAATATCCTCTAACACTAGTATAGTTCTCTTAGACTACCCATCAGTCTGAGGGTGATATGAATTACTCATAAGTACCTGTGAACCCAGCGCCTTTTGAAACACATGATAAAACTAAGAAGTAAAGTGGACATATCTATCTTTTACAATAGAACGAGGTACGCCATGAAGTTTCAAAATATCATGGATATATAGCCTTCAAATATCATCAATTATAAAGGTCTATTTAATAGGTAAGAATTGTTCAAACTTGGTAAAACTATAGGCAACCACCCATACTGCATCGCTGCATCGAGGGGATCATGGAAATCCTATAAAATATTCATGATGATGTCATTCCATGTCCATTTAGAAATAGATAGAGGATGTAGGAGTACAACAGTTTGATAGTTCTCTGCCTTCACCTTTTGGTATGTGGAGCACTGAGTGATGAAACCCGCTATCTACATTTTCATACTAGGTCACCAGTACAGTAGACACATGTCTTTGTACATCTTGGTCATCCTCAGAGAAACTGCCCAAACAGAGGTGTGATGTTTCTTCATTATCTCTTCCTTTATACATGAAGTAACCTATACAATACCATGGTAGAGGAGATTTCTACTACCATCAACAACCCAGCTAGGAGGTGGGTTCTCTCCATTAATGCTTTCCCTCAAAATAATCCCCTCAGGATCCGTCAGTTGTTACCTGCAAACTTGCTCTAGGTGAGAGGATGTCATTGTAGGAGCAGCTGGAACTGGTTTCCCACTCTTCTTCTGAACCTCCAAATGCATCTTTGGAAATAAATCCATCATCTTCAACTCACTACTAGATACCTAAACATCTTGTGTCTGTGTCTTTCAGTTTAAACCATCTGCCACGGAATTACCCTTACCATGGGTATAGGCAACCTCAATGTCAAACAAATATTATTATTCGACCCCCTTATGGGGACTTAAGTTCAAATATCTTTGAGTGGAGATATATTTTATGCTTTTATGATCCATGTAAACAATTAATATCTCACCCAAAAAGTAGTGTCTCTAATAGTGAAGAGCATGAACCATAACTTCAAACACAAGGTCTGTCATAGGATAATGCTGCTCGTATGGTATTAGCTTGCGTGATCCATAATCTAGGACTCGATCACCCTAAATCAAAACTGCACCTAGTCCAATTCTTTAAGAATCACAATAAATAATATAAATTAAACTTGGTTCAAAAATAATTAGGATCGAGTTTGAGGTTAGTCTTCATTTCAACTATTGAAAAGACTTTTAACAAGATTTAGACCAGATGAACATTAGAACATTCTTAGTCAGGGTCATAATAGGTGCTGATAAGTGGGAAAAATATTTTATGAAACACCTAATATAGATAGCAAGCCCCAAAATAATGTGTATGTCAAAGACACCCTTGGGATGCTCCTATGAAACTACAATGCTCACCTTTTATAGGTAAACTGATAATCCTACATGAAATATAATTTGACCCAAACATTTAACATTATCAATCCAGAAGTGGCACTTGATTAGATAATCATATAGTTATTTGTCTCTCAGTGTACACATTATGATCCTAATATGAGTTTCATGGTCATGTTTGGAATGGAAATACCCTCAGATTTCATCCATGAAGACTACCACAATGGAATAAAGATACGGGTGAAAACTCCGATTCATCATATCCCTGAAGACTACTTGCGCATTTATGAGGCCGAATAGATTTACCAGATACTCATACAAGCCATAAATTATTCGCAATGTCATATTTGGTATGTCAAATGGTTTCACACATACCTGTTTATATCCCGACCTCATATCAATCATGAAGAAAATAGTTTCTCTATGAAGCTAGTCAAAGAGATCATCTATACGAGGAAATAGATATCGATTCTCAACCATGAGCGGGTTGAGATGTTGATAATCCACACATAACTTGAGGGTACCATCTTCCTTTTTGGAAAAAATAACATGTGAAACCCATAACAATGTGCTAGCTCTAATGAAACCCTTAGGCTCAATGTCTTTAAGTATCTTTTTGAGTTATTGTAGCTCTGTTGGTCCCATCCTATAAGGAGGAATAGACACTGGTGCCGCACCTAGAATGAACTCGATAGTGAACTCCACGTCTATCATAAGAGGTAATCATGAGAAATCATCAGGGAATACATCCCTAATAAGATCCACCCCAAGAGAGAATTCAACCACTTGTGTTCCCTGATTGCCCATGAAGAGACATTACAACTGAGATGTCACTCTTCCCAACCCTGCATATTTAGGCTTAGCTCAGTCTTCCTTCTTATCCCATTCTCCTTTTTGTAGATATTTTTCTCCCCCAGGGGATGTAATGTACACCAAAAAAGAAGATAGAATCCACTTGAACCTGATAAAGAGCAAGAAAGTTCATTCCAATAATGACTTAAATTCCAGACATATTAAGGATATAGAAATTCTAAATGAAAAGGTTCCCACCTATCTCAAGGGGGAGCTCTTGGCACTACCGAATTCCCTCTGTCCTCACCCAAAGTAGAGTGTCGAGATACATGATTCCCCAAAGGTGCTAAATTAGAAAATCAAGTCATTCAACAACAAAAGAAAATAAATAGGACTAGGATGTGATGGAATAAAAAAGTTCAGGAACTAAAGTAGAGGATACCATATTAGTACCTCTAACTGTAGATAGTCCGATACTATGCTCCTCTGGTGTTAATCTCACTGCGTAAATGAGACCTGAACCACATCCCTAAGACATTGTATGGTTTTCCTGAGCAGGTCCACTATGCTGACTCTGATAATCTAGAACTTGATTTCCTTATCAACGTCCTATGTCATTACCTCAGACTGATCGACCGTTGGGAAAAGAACTTTCAGCCTGCTGTGGAGTCATAGATCCCATACCTGTTGAATGTGCAAGTGTGGATCCTCTACCACTGGATGCAGAAGAGAAGTAATGGTAAAAACGCTGATGGTGACCCATCTTGCCCTAATCGTTTCACTCATTCGGGTTTCTTGTGCACTTTGTCTTCTTGTGACCATCTCTACAACATTGATAACATGTGACTAAGCCCTCTAAACATATTCATTGGCTAGGATTTCCCCAATCTGCACTTTCCAAATGGCATTTCCTTCTTCCAAAAGAGTCTCCTCCATATCGAGAAAATTAATTTCCTGGGCTCACTAGTTTAGCTACCCCTACATGTCACAATGAAATTATATCCTGGTTTATGATATCTATGACAGTGGTCAATTGGAATATGTTCACCTGCAACTGTATAGTATACTCATGTCTGTCCTCAAAACTCCTCATAGTAGTCTACACGTTTCCAGTCAAAGATGGAGAAAAGGGATGAATTTATTTGAAATGAGTAGAATAATATAATATAGTTATAGAGCCCTACTAAAGATGTAGGAACTACCGTGCATGATCATCTCTCAAAGTCTATGGGAAAAAAGTGATCGTTGAAATCTATTTGGAAGTGGGCTCAAACCATGTCACTATTCTGCTCATCCTTAGAAAAAACATCCCACCAGCATTTGTCGGAGTCACAAGGCATGTAGATTGACAGTTTGACCCTTTGCTCTGGAAGCGTCTGGAGGTGGTTGAATATAGACCTTATTCCTTCTATGCATGACTCTTCAGCATGAGGGCCACCAATCCATAAGAAGGTGGGAGGGTGATGCTGTAGAAAGTCTCGTGTGAGGTCGTCCATGGATGAGGTAGGCCTGAGGATACTCTTAACTGACTATATAAACATGAGGATCCTATCCCTAAATTGAGAGTTAGGGTCCCTTGAAAGATCGGTAGGAGGTAGTGCCATAGGAGGCACTGCAAAATGTACCAATGGTGGTTCAGGACCCATAATCTCTGTAATGTGCTCATTGCCACTCTCCTAAGGCATGACATGAAGACAAAATGGAAGAGTTGGTCTAAAAAATACAAACACACACCTTTCGACAAAGAGTAGAGAAGATGGGAAAAAATGTAAGGTGAAAAAAGAGGGTTGGTATATAGCCTACCTATGATCACCACATAACAGATAACCCGCATCAAGAGATGGGTCTTGATATAGAAGAGAAAACATAAAAAGTATTATTATACATGTTCTACTATCCATTTCCAGGTTAATTCAGGTAAAAATCTAACAAACTATCAAAACATTATATTCAAAAACCCATCATTACAAAATGTTTACCATTAGGCACAATGAAACTCACATGAAAACAAGAAAATGCATACTGAAAGTATATATGGTATGTTAATATGATTGAAATTTTAATCATATAGTGCCAAATATGATTCATGTGATGTATTTTCCTCATATAATCTGTCTAAAATAGTAAAAACTCATTATCTCAACAACACCAACAAAAATAACAACGCAAAACAAGTGATTCACCCAACGGTGAAATCACATCAACAATAACTGGGATAATCAATAATTGCAGTCCCAAACCAGGAATATTGTATTACCCTGTACATGGGTTAGCTACGTCTCAGCATAGGGTACATTAAAAATCCCTATATCCAAGTCTATTTTAAAACCCAAATAGTAATAAAAAAATAAAAACCACATCTAATACCACTTTTGTAGCATCCCCATCCTGAGATCCACCTGAAGGGTCCCCTGATCCAGGTTGGCCACATAACCTCATGCGCATCTCACCGAATAACATAGGATGCCTATTATATGTGAGGACCTTTTTTGTGTCCACTATGTAGACTATTCCATCATAGGTAATAGCTATTAACACATCGAAAGTAAAAAACAATTAATAAAAAATAGTAGAAATATATAAATGAATAAACTGCAGTCGAAGAAATACGAGTAATCCAACAGAATAATAATCAAGTGTAGAAGCCACAAACCTATGTCATGCAATGATTTTTTTCTAAACTGATGCTACGGAAAAAAGAAACCCAAGCATACAATCAACTCAATGAAAATAAACAAAATCTATTGAATCAGGATAAAGGCTCGATCCTCTATCCCAGTCTCCATCCTATGTTGCAATAAAAATTCAAGCATCAGAAGAAGTACTCTTCCTTTTATCAATACCTTCAAGCATGTAATTTTCTTGGTTGTCAACGATGCCCAAGCAGGGTGTGAGAAAAAATCCTAGTATGTCGGCACCCATAGTGTCTAAACCATTCCATTTCGTGCAGTAATAAAATGTATTGTTCCATTATATAACAAATGTATGTAATTAATTATGTGCAATAAAATAAATAAATCATCATGGGTTCTCAATGGTACCCATCCCAAATCACCTGCTTTATCCTAAGACATAAGTCTAAAATGATTACCTATAAGAAGAAATCACATATACATATATATAAATCATATAAATGTGAGTTAGAACAAGGAGGAGGAATACCCCCAAGCTTGTGCTTTGACTTGGGGTCTAAATCATGTGTCAACCAGGTGTGATTACATCTCTCCCTCTCCCTAGGTGGTGCACCCTCTGCTCCCTCATCAAAAGACCATCGCACCTCTGTTATTCATCTATTTTGTTCAATTTCTAGTGTTCTATAAACCTTAGGTAATGTATAACCTTGCGAATTTGGAATCATAGAGTTATTTTGAGCATCCTGCACGTAGTTCATTGTAGAAGGATTTTACCCTATTTTGGGGTTTTTCCAAAATCATCTTTTTTTCTATATTAGGTCAAATAAAAGACTATCATATATGATTGAATCATATATGACTATAAGGTAGGGTTTATACTCAATTTACCTCCATTTCATTGTGATTTAAAAAAATGCACGGTGGTATCGTTCGTTGGTGCCTACCGACATTGTGCCAATTCACCCAATATTTTTGATTTAATTGTTTTGACTAATTATTGTTGACATATTTTTCATAAATTAAATTGTTTAAATTTTTTCAACGTGGTCGGAACCCCTTTTGGCATGCCGACAAGGTTGTTCTAAACTTTGTTAGGTCGGGCATTTAATTTAAATAAATGGCTATGTTGTGAAACATAATTTTGTTTTGCATAATTTAAATATTTAATTTAGATTAATTATGAACCTTGAATTGTTGGATAATTGGTAGTGGTTTCTTATAATTTATTTTTTTATTAAAAATTTCATTTATATGCTTGTGCTGATATGGTATGTTTCCTTATTATGTTTTTACACTACTATATTAAATTAATACCTTCTCTTGCACAGGTGTATATGCTAATATTTCAAACAACAATTTCATATGCATGAATTGTCATATTTTCTTCTGTGAAACATTAATTAATTAAAGGGTGGGGGAAGAAGGTGGGTCCCCTATTAAGGTCAATGCTGAGACACTCTATTCTTAATTGGTTACCACTACGCGTCATGGGGGGGGGGGTGTCTTTGGCTTTTCCGGACTGAGACTTCCCTGGGATTTCAAATACTTATGAATGAAGCCGATTCCAAAAGGGCACATTGAGGATGAATCAGTTGGAAATGTGGCTAAGCCAACCTTAGTTAATGGTCGACGCCATATTGCGAGATTAGAACAGACTCATGGTAAAACCATGCCTCGAGCAAAACTTGGTCATTCGAATGATTTCCATGGACATACTCAGTGGTATTGGATAATTTTAAGGATGTTCCATAGCGATGTCTTTGGGATGGGCTCAGAATCCAACTCAAAACATGAACCTTAACAATGATGCATGGAAGGTTTATGTTAAGCCTCTTTTAGTCTTTGATAATTGTCAAATTTTTCTGGTATGATGAATGACACCAGGTTGAATCATGACATAGACCCCAAGTCCAAGAACAGGCTTGGAGGCATGTTGCTTCTTTGTCCAACCTTGTTTTCATGGCTTTATAAATATGTGTATGTGCATTCTTCTTACATGAACTCCTTTTAGAATTCCATCTTAGGCCGAAGAAGGTGATTAGGGATGAGTACTATTGGGAACCTTGATAGAGTTATTTATATTATTGCACATAATTAATTACCTGTATTTTTTATATAATCGAACATGTCATGTTATTACTTCATGAAATGGAAAGGTTTAGTCACCATGGGTGCTGGGCTATTGGGATTTTATCTCACACCCTCCTCCGGTATTGTTGAAACCTGAGTAGATTACATGCTTGTTGGTATTGACTAAGGGATGTGTGCTACTTCTAATGTTTGATTGTTTCTTGCTACATAGGATGGAGACTGGGTTAGAGGATCGAGCCTTTCTCGTGATACAATTTTTCTTTGTGTCTTTTCTTTTAGTTGATAGTATTCTTGGTTTTTTTCCCATACCTTCAGTTTAGACAAAAATCATAGCATCACATGGTTTTGTGAGCATCCAAACATGATTATTATTTAGTTAGATTATTCATATTGCTTATATTTCGGTTTATTTGTTTATATTCCTCCACAATTTATTATTAATTGTTATCTCATTTTTCTATTATAATACCTATTAACTATGAGGGCATATTCTCCCTTGCCGACCTGAAAAAGGCCCTCGCTACTAGTTAGAATCCTCTGGAATTTGGGGAGATGTGTTTGAGGTTATGTGGCCCACCCGGCTCAGGGTACTCTTCAGGTTCCTCTTAGGATGGGGATTCTACAATGAAAATCAGATGAAAAATATAATATAATAAAAAGCACATTAAAATAAATAGGATAAAATAATAAAAAATCACAATCTCCAATTTTAATTATTTCTACTTTTTTTGTAACCCCCTTTCTATTTTATTTCTAAATTTAATTTTATCCCTTATTGTTTTATTTTAAATTTTCATTAAATATCTTCTTATTTATTTTTAATCCTTAATTAATTATTTTAATCCCAAACACTGCACTACGGTGCATCATAAAAGTTTTCATAAATTCCCTCCATTTATTTAAATTATTTAAACAGTTGTCCACTACCCATACTGGGGTTCGCCGAAACGCGCCCTATGTCACTTTAATGAATTAGAAAACAATAATTTAAATAGTACATACCAAACTAAAGCAGGAATGTTACATGATACATCGTTTTGGGATATGGAGAAAACATAATTCATTTATATGATATTCTCCACCATGTGATATAGTCTTGGAAGTTAGACTGGACTTAAGTTTATGTCCCACTGTATGTTGTTTCCACATTCCACTAATTCCATGACTATGTGATCCCATGTTTTTTGTGTTATAATTCAACCTGTTTATTCTTGTAAAATTCCTTTTTTATTTTATCCTGTTATTCCTTCTAAATCATGGGTTATTCTTTATTCTTATGTTTATTCTCTTACTATGATTTTTAGCTCATCCATTTTCTTATGTATTCACAGTGTTATACTATGATAATGTTTGTTCTCAAAGAATGTTAGGATATCATTATGGAATTAAAATAAAATAATTCTTTATTTTGGTATCATTCGTTCTAATTATGTACCTAATCTTTCAAATAAACTAGACCTTACAATCCATGGTGTGTATTTAATGGTTAGTTATGCTTAAAGTTAGGTAATAATATGTTTAAAGGGATAGGGTTTTCATAATAACACTCCATAATGTTTACACCAAATCTACCATTTATTTCCACCATTAGAGTACACATCCCTTGTCACAACTACCTATCCTCTCCCACTCCCTTGGGCATCAATATTGTTTTTGGATTTATGTGGAATCCTCAAGAAATCAACATGTAAACTTATCTTTTCCTCCTTTATTCCTTCTTTTTGGTATATTATATATTTTTTATTAGGTTTCCTCATCTCCAATGGATTGGTTTCACTAATTGTTTTAAAAAAATGGTTTTTGGGGTTAGATATTGATGAATTTTATGTCTACTTTCCATTATATGGTCTCTCTATTGTGTAGTTTTTGTATCTAATTTGTTTCGGGAGATTTATAAGAAATTGGGTGGTGGTTCCTTGTTTTGAAATTATTTGATGATTTTGGTATGCTTAAATTTTTATCTAAATTGTTTGAATGAATTGTGTGTGGGGTTTGAGAGATGTTTTTAAAGGTTTTCGGTGTGCATAAGGGTTTAATGGTGACCTTACTCATGTAAGTGGTTGTTTTGTGTGTGTTTATACTAATGGAACTGTAATTGGGTGATAGGTGGTTCATAAGAATTAGAGAATGGAATTTAGTACAAGGGAATACAAGGTATCTATGTGGTAAAAAAATTCTAGTTTGATAGGTGTGTTGGAAGGGCCAAGGTCTGGTCTCCCTAACAAGAGTTCACTACAACAACAACCAAAAATACATGTGACGAGGATATGTAGATTGAGCAGAAATTTTATATCAAAGAGATGGTTTGATCACTGGGTGTATTAGGATACTAGGACCTCTCTAACCCTAGTTCATGAGGGATTGACAATAGTGCTCATGATATTAATAATATCTAGATTTTTAAAATTATTTAAATTTCTAATCATGTTTAATTCAAAATCATATCCTTCTGTTCTTTAAAAACTAGAATGTTAATTTTTCTTATAATGTCCGTGTATGGAATATATTTTGCTGGTATACTACTTGGAATTTGAAACACACCATATATACACCCTTCAGAGTATGTATAACTTTTATTGTTTAACCTAAGTAAAGCAAAGTATTTTTGTTGTGGGACGGTGGAAATATATTCTAGGGGTTCCCCTTTTGAGAGTTTTTTGTGGATGTTTCATGGGGGTGTTGACCCTCTTGTATCATGTAGGCTTTGTCATGTAATTGGTTCTCCTCCCCTTTTTAGTATTTTAGTTTCTGTTTTAAATGATGAATGATTGAAACATATTGTAGTGTTTTCTTGGGATCTATTATATTTTTGTTATTTATTGTGATGTTATGTCCAATTATTTTGGTTTATTTATCATTGATTCTTAAGGGAGAAATCATTTAAAAATGTGATTATTGATGCACATAAACTCATTTCAGGTCTAGGGGGATTGGGAAAGCCTTTTGGTCCTTTTTATGGGTTGGGTTAGTTTCTAGGTAGGATATAAGATTAGCTTGGTTCATGATATTAAATATTTTTTATCCCCATTAAATAATGATCATTTAAAAATGAAAACGTTTCTCATGAATAAGTATGACATGCCATCTATTGGATTGTAACATAGTTCATTATTCATAACCATCAATAATGATCATTATTTTAATTATTATTGATCTAAAAATATGATAATGGTTTCATGATTATTACTAAATAGATAATGGAACTATATAATATGATCTCGAATAATTTTTTTTGGATAAATCATGAATAATAAAATAAGGTAATTAACACTATAAAAAGTGAAATTAATGAATGAATATTTACCAAATAGTTATAACATGTTATCAAAGGATCATATGTTATATTATAAATATTAATTTGGTTCTATTATATGTTAATATCATTTTTAAAACAACTATTCCAAATGTGAAATTACTTTCAATGAAAAGTAATCATGAGATAACGGATTTATGATCAATTTATATTCCACTGATAATTATTTTTTATTATTCACCAAGTCACTTTTTCATAGTTTTTAAACTTACCCTTTGACATTTAATATCAAGATTAATTCATACTTCATGGTATTTTATGTTTCATTTTGAATTATTTCATCTATGGGAGTTTGACTTGAAAATTACTAAGTGGTAAAATTTATATACAATCACACTTTCTTTTATAATTGTTAACATTCTCTTGAAACAATCACATTTCTATAATATTTTTTCATTATAAATTAAATTTTTACTAAATATTCATATTATTTTATAATAGATATACTTATTTTATAATCCATATACTATTTTTTACATAAGATTTTTATTTGATAATTATTTTATTAACTGTGGAAATGTTAATATATATATATCCTTTACTCAGTATGAATATTTGATGATAAGGCCCAATATTCAAAAATTAAATTGATTAGTTGATATATAAGGCACGATTTGGACATCCATATTTCGGTTTGATCTAGTTATAGATATCCCTCAATGCATCGATAGGCCTCATAAGACAAATCAGTTAGAAAAATTAAATGTGTTTCTACTTATAGTTTTAAATTGTCTTGTGAATGGTATTTATGGATGAGGTATCATATTATTTAGACATGACATCCATTAATTAATAATATATTTCATTTATAATTTATTTATTTTTATTATCCCTAATATTTTCACTATGATATTATCTTTGGATGCATTTTCTTATCAGTTATTGTTTAAATTGCAGGTGTTTTCAGTTATTTACCTTTCCATATTTATTACGAATTATCTAATCATGATACTAATGTTATTTAAAGGACATATGTGATTAGTTATCTACATTTTAATTTTTATTATGCATATTGATTCATGATATATTCTATTGTATGTAACCCTTATATAGCATTTTAGATCGCACTTTTTTTCTTTCCCCAAGATATGATGAATATATATTTGAATTATTTTGCAAGGATATAGTTAATTTTATTTTGTCATGTATTATGTATTATTTTCAATTCCCCATTTAAAATTGGTATCATGTCTATATCTGGTTCTCCAAAACTACAATACTAATAAGTCCTTCGAGATTTAACCCTTTATATCTATGCTATATTAATAAAGAATACACCCACTCTGGGTTACTAGAGTCAAGGTTGTTATAGTTGGTATCAAAGGATGTTTAGTAAAAACCATGGTATATAAATTAATAAAAACATAGATTATGATGAATAACCCGACAATATAAATTTTGGATAAAATACAATAAAATCCAGATGTTTTGAAAAGTGAGAGATTATATTATTTTTCATATCAATACATCGATGTCTAGATACTACAAGTGGATTTCATTCTATTATAGAAGTACATAGGGGTAATAACTCTAAAAAGATAATGTTGGGCTTCACTTGATTATCACATGTTTCATGAAAATTATCCTTAAAGTGAACCTAGTTTAACACACCTAGGGGATTTTCATTAGACAATTCATGTTTTCATTATAAACCGTTATAAATGATTTGAAAATAATGATATCCACAATGAAACGAAGTTTTAGATTATAAGATTAATTTTCCATAAATTTTAATTTATGTTATGTTTTTTTAACAAATTTAGAATCTTACATTATGATTTAAAATTAATAATTTAACAAGATAATACAATATATTCCATTTTTTGACATGGAACTTGTATGGAAGAAGGGTATCAATTGTTCTTACAATTATAGATTTTTCTATGACAAAGAATCCAATACATGTTGTATTAGAACTAAAATAATCATGGTTATATTTTGGGATATTAATAAGTCTATGAAAAACAACCTTGAATATAAGATGTAACCTATTCAAAAAAGATATTATCCTATATAGAACCGCTTTATGTGATATTATCCACCAATATTTAGTGGGACTACTAATACAATGGTATCTGAACAATGGATTATGATGATGAATAATATATTTATATCCATTAGATGAATTGAAAAGAAAATGGTTAAACATGAAGTGTATTATCTCAAGGGTGATTTTTATTAATGGTGATCATTGATCAAGAATACTCGAGAGGAAGAATAAAATATAATTCATGAAATCGAATGATTTAAAGGAGATATATATCAAAACAACATATCCCACCTAAGTAAAAAACTGAAATAAAAAGAAATGTAATTAGAATAATGAAAAAGGAAGAATAATGTGGTGTGGAGTATGATGCTATTAATGCATGTTTATCTAGGAATGATACAAATTACATAAGAAATATAGAGTTCATGATTGACCATTTCATTGGAGTGCTTAATCCAAGTCTCTGAAGGGAATTGGAATTTGATAATTCATCTTCATATGATGAAATAATTTTATGAACTATCATTACAGAGAAGGAATTCTATAAATCATACATGGGAAAGGTAAATATATAGAATAATATGTTTTTAGAAAATCTTCCAAAAAGGAAATGTATCAATGAAGAAGAATATAACACATTAATTTCAATTTTATGAAAACTGTGGGTTGAAACACCTTGGTAGATACATTAATTGATTAAGAGTGTGTTATAAATATAGAGATAAGGGTCACCAGTCTTAATCCCATTAATAAAATAAAAAAATCATTTACATCTAGTTATCTAGTTTTAAATATATGGGTGCTATGAAAATTAATTCCACATTCATCAAGGGAATCCACCCAAGAATATATTTTTGGGGGAAATCCAAGAATATGCAATCTCTATAACTGAGGTGGAAGTACCTAATGATGTTCTAGTAGGTAGTTTAATACAATATTCCAATTTATAAAACTATTTATTTTATTCTGGATCCTTTAACATAGTTATATCTACCATGTTTTTCATGAAAATTTGAAATTTTCCTTTTAATTAAAGATAGGAATTATCTGTCAAGACTCTTAAGGGGTGTATCACTATAACTAGGGTGTGTCAAGAAGTCCTCACTATGAAATATAAATGTTCTATATTTTGGGGCCATATTATGATATATATGATTGACTTTAATATAATCCTTATTCTAGGATGAATTATAAATATAATGAAAAAAATTATACTAATGAAAATTAAATTATGATTTTTGAGGAATATATAGAATTTTATATCTTTAGATCCAACACTTCATCATCTATGGTGTATCTGGATCAGTCCCCAATAGATCTACTGAAAGAATTTTTTTGGTATAAAGAGAAAAAAAATATAAGGAATGTAATATTAAAATTTTGGATGTAATTATTATACTAGAAAACATTTATTTATTTCCTTAGGAATTACCTAGACATCTCATAGAGCATAAATTTGTGTTTTAAATTGATTTAACACCTAATTGAAGAACAATATCAATGATTACCAATAGAATGGACACTATGGAATTAGTGGATTTAAATAATCAGCTAGACTATTTGGATAACAAGGGGTTTTTATGGCATAGTGTTTCCCAATGGGGAGCACCTATTCTATTCGTTACAAATAAAATCAGAACTGTGGGACTATGCATTGATTATAGGTAAAAAATGTCTTTTAAAAAAATAACATGTATCATATTCCTCACATTGACTATTCATTTGATTGAAATTATAGAGCCCAATATTTTTCAATGATTTCCCATTGTTTAGGGTATCCTCAAATGCGATTAAATAAAGAATAAATTCCAAAGAAATTTTTTTGAATAGGGTATAGGAACTATGATTTTATAATAATTTCATTTTTATTTACTAATTTACCAACTATTTTTACAGATCCGATGAACAGAGTTTTCAAGTAATATATAAATAATTTTTTTACTATATAAATTAATGATATGTTAATGTATTATAAAATATATTAGAACCATGAGAATCATTTTATGTTAATTCTTGAGATTCATAATTGGAATTATTGTTATGTGAAATATTTTAATTGTGATTTCTGGATTCATGAAGTTTCTTTTTCGGTATATTTTCTCTGAGGATGGAATCATTGTTGATCCTGAAATGATGATTTCATGTAGAGAATATCTTATACAAATGATAATAACTGAGGTATGTTGTTTCATTGGTTTGTTAGGTTACTATCCATGATTTTTTTCATATTGGTTCTTGGTTAGTAATGAAATTAACTAAGATCAAACATAAATGAGTTAATATTTTTTGTACAAAGAAATGTGAAGAATGTTTTTGTGAAATATTGAGGAAATAAATCAATGATTTGATTTTGATTCTTATATATGGAAATTATAGGTTTTTGATATATAATTTTCCATAAAATATGGTAATTGGTTGTGTCGAAATGAAAAATTCTGATGTTATGTAGTATGAATTAATGTAATTGAAGACCCATGATCATAAATATCTAACTTGTAATCTTGAGTTAGAAACTGTAATATTTTCATTAATGATATGGTGACATTATATATATAGTTAAATATGTGAGATAAAAATGGTTCATAAAAACCTAAAACATATCACTTCAGAGAAATATCTCAATATGAGACAATGGAGATGGCTCAATCTATTCAAGGATTATGGTTTTCTGAATACACTACCACCAAAGTGGAAGAAAATATGGTTGTGGATTCATTGATTAGGAAATATCATGGGATTATAACCTAAATGTGGATTGTGAAGGTTAATATGTTCATAGATCTAGTAAATATTGATATGGGAATTTTGAAGGTAGGGGAGATATCACTCATTTTTTAAATGATTACGATACCATCATTATTTTTAACAAAAAAAATTTCTTAATCTGATGATAAGAACTTTTAGGAAAAAAGTTAGTGTTTTGTATGATAGAAACTTTTCATACTACATTGTTCAAGATGGTGTTCATAAATTTGGAAAGATATAATGAGTTCCATATATACATGAGATGACAAGGCAATAATTGGATGACCATTTTAGTTAAATTTTTCTATACACTATAGTTGTGCAATGATGTACATGCATTTGAGGGAACATTTTTTGTAGGATAAAATAATTTGATAAATTGATTATTATGTGTCTAGATATTTTTTTAAATATGTGAATGATTTGAGATATAATCCATGAGTATTAATGAAACCTATTTTTATTCTTGTTCATATATTAGAAATCATTTTTATTAACATTATTATATTACGACCACATGCTTTTAGAATGAATAATACAATATGGGTTATCCTTTATTTGATAACCAAATATACACATTTATTATTTATAAGAGAATATTTACCTCTTGATCAACTCACAAGTATCTATATTAATGATGTTTAATGTCTTCATGGTGAACCTCATTCAATTATGTTTGATAATGATCCATTTTTTAAATAGAAATATTAGAAACATCAACAGAGGGATATTGAAAATAATATTTATTTAAGCACATCCTTCCATCGTTAACATGATATAAAATAAAAAATGACTATTTATAAAATGAAAAATATGTTTAGGTCATGTAGATTGTCATGTTATGGTCATGGAGTGCGTTGGGAATAAGGATCTCTTCATCCATTGTGTAAAGAAAAATCATGATGTGTCGTGGGAGGAAAAATCAAGCAGAAGCTTTGTAGATGTGGTTAAAGGTGTGGGAAATAACTCATTTCTTGATTATGAAACTGTTACCTCGGGAAAAATTATTCGAAATTAGCATGCTGCACATGTCTTTGCAAATCAGAATGCGGTGGAGGAATGGATTAGGCTCTGCAGATACTCGATCATTGCAAGAGTGGTGATCCCAAATGGGGTAAAGCCATGGATGTGCAGTGATCTCATGGTGAGGATTGCTGATATATGGGGATTTCATGATTGGAATAAGACAACAATTTTCCATGGATTCTACCATATTATTTTTCAATCATATGAGTTCACGCTTCACGCCTCGTGTCTTGGCTCGGTCCCTCTCAAGCTGGGTTTTCTTCGAATTCATGAATGGGACTAGAATTTTGATCCCAGCACTGTGAAAAACACATTTTAAAAAATTTGGATTCATTTTAGTAATTTGAATTTGATCTATTGGCATCCTTAAATTTTTTGGGACATTGCCTCGTTATTTGGAAACCCCATTCGACTTGATAAACAGTCTGAGAATCCGACCTTTGGACACTATGTGAGAATTTTAGTTGAAGTTGATATGGATTCCACTCTTGTTGTGGTGGTAGTGTTAACCACCAAATATTATTGTATCACTTTTTGTATTATATATGAGTGAAATTATAGATTTTTTTTGAATTGTCACTTCTTTGGACATATCCTTTCCCAGTACAATCGAAATAAAATCTGCAGTCTTTGTAAGGGTCGAGGGCATGATGATGGGAACTATAGGAATATAATGAACAAGGTAATAACATCAAGGATGATGGTAATCCCATTGATTATAAGGAGGATTTTAATGATCCATCCAGGGCCTCGGGAATTGATGGGATAGTGGCTGATGGAAACCCTATATATAGGAATTACTGTAAGGAAGATGATGAAAATGGTGTGAAGACCAGTTCTATGGTTGATGCATTTTCTATGGAGTCTGAACCAGGTCATCTTTTCATTCACATTTCTAATTTCTCAGAAATATCTATTGTGGTACCTTCGACTGGGGATGGCTGACAGAACAATGAAGGGGGGAAACAGAAAGGTTCAGACAATGTTCTTAGTTTGACAGATTTTGTTGCATCAATAGTGATTGCTGAAAATGTAGAACCTGATGATGGTACACAACTCCAGGATGCAGACCTGGCTGATTGCCCTAGCAGTGTCCCTAATCCTACTAATTCTGATGATGTTACTATTGAAAGGCAGGATGCAGAACCTGGTTCTCCTGTGAATCAAGGTCATGATTCAGGTCTTGGAGTTATTCCTCTGGTGACCCAAGATCATGATTCGGGCCTTGGAATGAACCCTAACTAGGTTGTGGAGCATGTATCTGGTCCAGTTGAGCTAGGGGGTTTCTCTCAAGTCTATACTTCTATGGTTGTAAAAAATAATACTTCCTGCTATCCTGTTGCTTGTTCATGCTAATTCAGTCAACAGATTCTCCTTGCTACAATTGGTGGGGGAGGACACTGGACCTGAATTTTATGACAAAATATCAGATGATGCTAATGGTTCTAGCTTTCTTCCCTTTGAGAAGGATGATAAACAGATTTATGATGGGCCTAGCACTAGGCTCAGGTAAAAAAATGAAGATTCTCATCTAGAATTATCAACGGTTTGGGAATACTCCCACTATTAGATCCCTTAGAAATCTTATTATGACAAATTTACCAATTCATGTTGTCATTGCAGAGCCAATGATGAAATTTGAGAATTGGAGCTCCTTCAGATGGGCTTCCATGGGATATTACCTAGTTTCCAGCAATCAATTTACTGTGATTTCTGAATCTCTATGGGTGTTGAAACATGATAGTGTTGCTATTAATTCCATTTTGACTAATTATCAATCTCTCACTCTTTCATGTTACATTAATAATGTCTCTATTATGGTAACTTTTGTTTATTCCTTAAATATTTACACAAGAATACTAGCATTGTGGAGAAGCTAACTGATATTTCTATGTGCATGACTAGAAGTTGGGTTCTTCTTGGCGATTTTAATACGGTTATGAGGCTGGAGGAAAAAACTGTGGAATGTATCTGTCATGTTTCGGCCTCAGATTTTTTATTTTTCATTAACAAATGTTTCCTTTCTAAGGTCCCCATTTCTAGTGTTGATATAACATGGAATAGAAACACTATTAATGGGAGATAGACATGTAGACTTGAAAGATTCTCTGTACAAGTTGATGATAGTAATAGGGCGATTGATTTGGCTTGGAGAACCTTACAACATTTACATTCTGATAAAAATTATATACTTCTTGAGGTCTTTCCCAATAATTTCAGGTCACCCCCTTTGCCTTTCAAATTCAATAATGAATGTATTTTTATTCTTGGATGCAGAGGGATTTTTTTGGATGCTTGGAATTCTAGATACTTGGGTGTATAATTGAAAATTCTCTATTGTAAATTGAAAATAGTTAAGTCCAGGCTGATGCAATGGAGTAAGGAGTCCTTATTCTCTATTGATAGTGATATCAGAGAAGTTGGAAATATCCTATCATATCTTCATGAATCTGGTCTACCCCAAGAGGTTACCTCTCCATAGTAAATACAGGCTACTTCAATACTGGACAAGCTCTTGGCCCTTACATAAAATATAGTTCATAATCAATTCAATGTTAAGTGGTTAATGGAAGGATACCGGAACTCAAGAATATGTTATTGCATTAACAAAGAAAAAAAGTCCTAGAGGAGTCTTAATCCTCTTTGCATTGATGAGAAGCGTTTTGATTTAGAGAGAGATATTGTTGATGATGTGACAGACTACTTTGCGAAGCTGTAATCGGATATTGGAAATGACAATTCTGATAAAATTATCCAGTGTTCTGACCCCTCTATTGAAGACGACCAGAATAAGAGGATCATTGAAATCCCGAGTGAAAAAGAGATACTTGATGCACTCTTCTCACTGAACATTGATAGTGCTACAGGTCCAGATGGATTTACTTATAAATTATTCATGTTCTACTGGGATATTGTGCACACCGATGGTACAAATATTGTGAATGAATTTTTTAGATCATCTTATATGCCATTTGGGATGAATTCAAACTTTAATTCCTTAATTTCTATAAGGGAGAATGCCCTGAACATTAAATATTTCAAACCTGTTTCCATTGGGATTACATAACCAAAGGTCATAAGTAAGATTACATCTCAGTATCTGGGTGAAATTTCCAAAGGACTCGTATCTGAGAATCAGTCTGGGTTTGTACCAGGGTGAAACATCCAAGACTGTCTATTTAATTCTTCTGAGTGTGTGAATTCTATGAAAATAATGGTCAAGGATGAGAATATGGTTGTTAAAATTTATATTTCAAATGCTTTTGATATAATAAGATATAACTTTCTATTTACTATTCTCAGGATGCATGGATTCTCATTGAGGTTTCTTCATCTAGTTGGATCAATTTTATCCAGTACAAGACTATCTATTTTGGTCAATGGTTCTCCTGGATGTTTTTTTCAATTCTCAAGAGGTGTGAGGTAGGGTGACCCTCTTTCCGATATGTTTTTTTTCTATTGCCGAAGATTATTTAAATTGGTGCTTCACTAATCTAGATAATTTTGGATGGTATCAACAAATGAGAATTCGAAAGAAATTGTGTTCCCCTTCACACTTACTTTTTGTTGATGATATCACGCTTTTTGGGAAGGCAAGAAATGCTACCATTTATTGTCTTAAAGGAATTTTTTCTAACTATGATGAGGTTGTAGGTCATTTCATTAATTGGAGAATGTCTTATGTGTATTTTGGTGATGGAGTTACAATATTAAGGAAAAACAGAACTCCAATGATGTTGGGAGTTAAAAGGGGCTCCCTTCCTTTCACATACCTGGGTGTACTACTTTTTTGGCGTAGAGTTAAAATATTTCTCTTAAAAAATATTGTGTTGTGAATCACCAAACAACTATCAGGCTAGAAAGGA
Organism: Viscum album; assembly: GCA_963277665.1. Taxonomy (NCBI): domain Eukaryota; kingdom Viridiplantae; phylum Streptophyta; class Magnoliopsida; order Santalales; family Viscaceae; genus Viscum; species Viscum album. The sequence continues at coordinate 1,015,697,724 of OY728141.1, read as the reverse complement.
AAAAATATGTCCCATGCTGGGAGAATTTTTCAGTTAAACTCAGTGATTACCTCAATGTTTGTTTATTACTTTTCTTTATATAAGTGTCTGAGATCACTGATTATAGATTTAAGTTCCAGAATTAGAAACGTTGTTTGGACTGGCGCACATAATGAGATGAAATTGGTTAAAGTTTCTTAGAAATATTGTATTAAGCCTGATCAAATGGGAGGATTCGGTATTATTGACATTCTAATATTCAATGACACTATGATTGAAATGTTTTTCAAGAACCTTTTTTCAAATCGTCATCCCTCCGTGAAGTTTCTGAATATTAGATTTACTAGATATGTTTAGAATGGGTATTTCAACTATATGTGATTCTCTTTCAGGGCTACTCTAAAGCAAGCATATTGTGAGATTATGGGTCATTTGAAATGGTCAGTTTGTAAGCAGTCCAATCTGAATTGTTGGAGCACCACTTAGTTATCATGGCCCATTTGTGATGAGAATATCATTCCAGCAACTCTTAAGCTCAAATCGATTGTTGATTTTGTTGTAGACCTGTAACGTTCTAGAATTCAGCCCACCCACCTGATAATCGAAGCAATATGGTATTGTTTTACTAATTATGACGTTTTGGTGTAGACTTTGGATCTGAATGGAATCTTCAGCATAAAGGAATGTTACAAGTCTATTTGTGGGTCCTTTATAAAACACCCTAGATTGGTTATGGACTTCACTAAGCACTTCATTACCCCTGCACGCTCTCTGAATTATTAGAAAATATGAAAAAACAGGCTTCCCTAGCAGTCCTTGTTACAGTGCATTGGGATGACCCTTTCCCCAGTCTGCCATGTATTCATGGAAGCAGATGAAACCATCTCACAAGTTTTTGTATCCATCAACTTTTCTTGCAAACTATGGTGTTACATACAGTAGATTTCTGATTGCTGCATGAATTTTCATTCAGTTGAAGACTTATTATAGGCCATTGGCATGACCAATTTCAGTGTGCAAGTTCATGATCTTCTTTTGGCTGCAATGGAAGCTGTTATTGACTTCATCTGGAAGTCCAGAAATGTCATGCTGTTTAATAACATTTAGCCATGGTTTCACAATGGTGTCTTGACAATGCATTGTTCCATTCTCATGGAATCTAATATCTAAACCAGCTATATGAGAAATGATGTTTCTATCCTAGTTTTGTTGAGATCTCTTGTTCTTAATGGCAGGAAGAAGAAGCCACTGATGGTGAAATACATAAGATGGATTCTGCCTCTTCCATGGTGGATAAAGGTTAATGTTGATGGGGCTACCTCTGGTGCTCTAGGGCCTTCTAGATGTGGAGGTGTTTACCGTACCTCTTGGGGGTTTGTCAAAGGATGCTATTTTCATTTTATTGGTAATGTATTTTCAATTGAAGCTGAACATTGGGATATTATTAAGGCATTCAGGTATGCTGTCCAGTTTGGTTGGAATGATTTATGGATAGAATCTGATTCGTCTATTGTTGTTAAAATTTAAAAGAACCTTTGAGGATTGTGCCATGGAGGATTCTAACATCTAGGATTGGTTGTCCTTGGCTTCTTGGCTCGCTCTCCATTGATGTCACCCATGTTTACCATGAGGCTAATCAAGTGGAGGATGCTCTTAAAAAATGGGAAATTAATGAGGTCACCTCTTTTGGGTCATTTGTGGAGCCTGACTACTGTGATAGTCTTGTTCATGCAAATTATTTTGGTGAGGATTATTCTCGTCTTTGTACAGTGACTCTGTGGTGACTTGTACTATAATTTTTGTTTTATTTTTATTTGATTTCTTCAAGAGAAGGTTTTCATATCTCATAGATTTCTTGGTATGTTGGATAAGTATTTATCTTTGTTGGTGTTTTCCTATAGAAATAGTTTCCATTAATGTTTTAAAAGTCCATCGTATGTAGCATTATATAGAAAGAAATTATAAAAACCAGCAAGTTGGTATGAAGTTGGTGAGAGAAAAATAATACATCTAATACGTGTTTATGAGATAAAACATAGATAAAGGCTATTAAGGCTCATATTAAAGAATCACCAAGTAGGACAAACAGTTGTGCTAATAATTAGAGGAATGATTTGGAATCCCAGGTGAGAGGTCATGTTTTCTTGAAGGTTTATCAATTCAAGGTTGTTATATGGTTTGATAAGAAAGGGAATATATTCCCTATATACATCATAACTATTGAAATAATTGAAATAACTAGAGTTGTTTCTTATCATTTTGAAATTCATCCAAAACTCTTAAAAGTACAAGATGTGTTCTATATATCAGGTTAAAGAAGTAACTAAAAGATATATAACAAGTTCTCACCATTGATGATATTGAATTGGAGTCAAATATATCCTTCTATAAAGAAACCATATATATTATTGATATTATAGATAAATTATTTATGAATCATATGACTCTTCTGGTTACATTGCATTGGAGAAATCACTAAAATGAGGAAGCAATGTGGGTACACAAGGATATTATAAAGTAGATCATCCCTAATCTATTTTAAACTTTACATAGATGAAATTTAAAGAATGAAATTTTTTAGGATTGGATAATGTGACACCCCAAGATGTGACAATATATTTCTTTTTTAATAAATTTATTTTCAACGATAGACTCGGTGCACACAATAATGTGTTTAAAAACATGATACTTCATTAAAATGATATATTAACATTAAAATTGTATCATAGAAAGAAATTTAATGGTTATTAAAATAACTAAATAAATTATTAATAATATAAATTTTACACATGTATGTTCATTATATATTTATTAAAAATTAAAAAAATGTTTATAACAAATTGTAATTTTTTTTCTAAAAACAGTTTTGTCGTTCTCCAAACCAATAATTTAAATTTTTTTTCAATTTATATTATATTTATTTTAAAAAATAAACTTAATTTTTGAAATTATATTACAAAAATTCACTTATAGTGAATTTTTAGGGTTTTTCACAAATGTATCATTTTTCGATGAATAATGAAATATAATAAATTTTAATTTCAAATATTATTTTCATTAAAATTATTAATAAAGTTAAATTATATTTATAATTGGGTTTAAAGTAAAATTAGTTAAATTATATTTCAATTAATAAAATTTTAGAAATTTAAATCATTTCCATATATAATTTTAATGTAAAAAGTTTATAGACTTTTTCACCTTTTCCCTTTAAAACATTGATTTCTCATCCTATCTACAGGATTAATTTTATTTTAAATTTTTTTCACTTATTGCAATGATTTTGGAAAATGTAATCTATATTTATAATTATAATAATTTATATTATATAATAAGGTGAACTTTAACATAATTAATATTAAAAATAGTAAAAAATAATTATCCTGGTTAAGGTAACAACTTCTTTATTATGGGGGAAACTAATATCATAAGTGTTACATTGAACTAAAACCTTTCTAAAATATATTTAATGGAAAAATTTCAAACATATAATGTCTAATTAACCAGAATAATCAATTTTTTCAACCTTTTTTCATGTGAAGAATTAGTGTAACCCTTTTAATTTTCCAACATTACAAGTGTTCCACCCATCTCACTTAGAAAAGGTCACCCCCTATTCTCTCTTATTCACATCTTCAAACCATTTTTGCTTGGAAAATACCTTCCAAAAAACCTTCCAAATTACAACCTCATATACAAGATTCATTAGTTTTGGCATAAATACAAAATTGTTAGGCTTTTCATGGAAAACATAGGTGGTTACATGAAGAAGTGGTAACATTCTTCAACATGTTTTTTTACTATATTTCTTCCTCAACCTCCTTAATTTATTATTAAAAAATTTTGATATAAAAACCCAACTATATTCCATATATTTATATGTTGTTATATTAGTTTTATTAACTAAAATAATCCCTAATTTCATGAAATAGGCTTATAAATAATCATTCTTGTTTATGATAGACTATCTCCTCACAAACAGATGTCATTGATTTTCCCACAACCAAATTCCACATTTGGACATTATGATATATATAAAGTATCTATATGATTTTTATAACATAATTATAACTCTTGAGTCATTATATCATATATATATATATACTTTTTTTATTTTAATTGCATCGGTGATATGATAATGTCCTATGTTTGTATGAAGGAAAACCGCCTTATGAAGCGATGTGATTAGTCTTGTAGTAATGCATTACATGGAAAGTGATAAGGATACATTTAATAAATATATGAAATATAAATGAAACAATTTTGATATTAAGAAAATATTTAACATTATTTAAAGATAATACATAATTTTTTTTACCTTTTCACTCACTTAGTGATGATAACATCTTTTGGGTAAATGTGGACTACATGCTTCACAAGGTGTTGTGACTCTCTTTTTATCCCCATACAACATTGATTAAATCATTGAGTGTATTTAAAGAAATAATATGGTGACTCTATTACTATATCCACACCACATGGTTGATATCTATGAGTGTATTTAAGTAAATAATTTGGTATTTAAAATATTATGATAATTAATTAATTAGAAATTATAACTTACCTCCTTTCTATAATGATCATTGAATAATGGAAATGTTACTCATGTCTACGTACGGACTACCGCATCCATGATTGTAATATAGTTTAAATTTCAAATATATCTTTAATTAATGGTTTTAAAAGTATAATTTATGTAAACATATGATAATTATTTAGTTATTATTATTATAGAGATGATTGATTTGTATAATATGTATAATAATTGGAACATTCATGAGAAAAAACAATTGAGAAAACTGGGGAATTAATGAATAAAAATTAAAATAATGAATGATTTATAATTAAAGAATGATAATATGTTATTAAATTATCATATATGATATTATAAATATTAACTCTTTTCTATTATAAGTTAATAACATGTTTAAAACAATTATATATTATTTTAATTAACATTCAAACTAAAAGAATCATGAGGTAAGAGAATGTGTCTCAAATTAGATTCCATTTATTCATATTTGTTAATATTCATCAATTCATTAATATGTTTTGTATATAATTTCATTTTAAATGTAATGTAATTATTCATTCATAATTCATTTTTTTATGTTGTAATTTTATTTATTTTATCAAATGTTATTTGAAATGGAAATTACTAAGTGGTAAATGTTTCTGTACAATCTCATTTTTTTGAATGTTCACTTTCTCTTAAAACAATCCCCTCCTTGTAATAATTTCTCATTATTCATTACATTTATCTTAAATATAAATATTATTGTATAATTTATATTATTAATTTTGAAACTATATACCATTTAAACTTGTGGTATTTAATTTGATAGTTTTTTATTTAACTAGGGAAATATTGAAAAATATGTATCTTTTACACAGTGTAGATACTTGATGATAATGAAAAATTTTCTTTAGTGAAATAAATTATAGAATATGTGATTATTTTTTTGGACATAATGATATGAGTGGGAATGGTTATAGATATCCCTTCGATGCATCAATAGGTATCACGGAACAAATGACCTGGCCAAATTAAATGTGTTTCAACTTATAATTTTAAACTATATTGTGAATTGTCATGATGGTATGTTTATCATGTTACTGAGAAATAAAGTACAATAAATAATATTTCCAATAATTTTTAATTAATTTATTATTAATTTCCATAATAGTTTTATAGTATTTTATCTTTTTATGTGTTTCATTCTCACTTATTGATTAAATGACATGTATTTTCATCTATTTACCTTTCCAATTGATTATTCCTTATCTAATAAATGCAGTAAAGTTTTTAAATTGAATTTTTGTTATGTTATTTACCTTTTCATGTTGATTTTGAATATTCATTCATTATATATTCCTCAATATGTAACCTCGTACAGATCATTTGAGGTAACCCTTATTTTTTTACTTTACCCAGGATATGGAGAAGCAGTCTTAGAATATGTTATCAAAGATGCGATTTTTTTGTTATTGATTATGTTTTATAATCTATTGCCGATGTAAAATGGGTTTAATTTATGTATATAGTTCTCCAAAAATAAAAAATTGATCGATACTTTGTGATTTTTATCCTTTGTGTCTATACCAATGTAATAAATTAGAAATTGGTTTTGTGTCACTGATTTCCGGGTTATTACATTAGTTTTTACCATAACATAAAACATTAATGGTGTATAATGTTTTCAATTCAACATATATCTTAATAATTTACATCATAACATCAACCTTATCCCAACTAATCCTCAAAACAATATGATTTTTTACACATTGATGATCCCTTAAATAATATTATGAGATATATAAAAACTATTAAATAAATAATAAAATATGTTAATCTATGAATACACATTAGAATTTTCCTTTTTGGAATAAAAAATGGGCAAAAAAATCATTTCCATACAAAATAAATCGTATTCTCTAGACAATTATTTTCAGTAATATTTTATATGAAATCCTACTTGAAATATAATACTCATAATGGTTTTGTAGAATTCATAAAAAAAATACTTTTTTTAAAAAAAGTTATACATTTAACCCTTCAGAAGTAGAATTTATTTTCCTTAAATCTAATGTTCAATATATTACCTTGTGAAATATTAAAATTTTCATAAAACCACATATAATAAATAGATATTTTTATGGAATTGATTTTCAAAAAAATATTATAATTGCTCTTACAAATACACTATGCATTTGAGAGCTATATCAAGCTCAAATATACTTGGTTTAAAATTGATCCGCTCATCCAGTCTTTATAATAGAATAGCTTAGCCATAGTTCATAATGAAACCAAACCTAATTAGGTTTTAATTGAACCATTAACTATCATAAAAAATTCCCAAGAATCGTAAAATAAAAATAACAAATTAATGATTTAATTTCCACTATCATAGTCACAAAAATATTATTTACACATATAACAAATCATTTTGGTATGTTGAAATATCCATTCTATTGAAAACTCAAATTTGATAATAATGAGTAAAATGTTAAGGAGGTGTTTTCTTGGGATAAATCATAAATTCATTTAAATTAATAAAACATTAAATACTATTTATGGTTGTGGGAAAAACCAATTATTCTATATATGTTAAAATATAACATTATATTTTCCCTTTTTGAAAAAACCTTCCCTAAAAATATAAAAAATGTTCCTTTTGGAACCCTTTGAAAAACGTTACAAGTGACTTAAAATAAAATTTATAATTAATTATTTTCCATATAAATACATATTAAATATCAATATATTTATATTTAAAATTATTAAAATAATTTAGAAAATAAATAATTAAAAAACATAAAATAGAGTTTTTCATTTAAACGATCTCTTACCTCGAGTTCAACTCATCACATCTATTATCTATTTTGGAAAATAATAAATTTATTTTAATTTTCTACTATCATAATACCCATTTTTAATTTTCATTATTCAATTTATTTAAAACAATGTTATAATAAATTAATTAATCAATTAAATTCACATCGTACAATTTGATAATATTTTGAACAAATGTCTATAGAGACTTTGGTTGGTTGAAAGTGATAAAATTGGTCATTGATACATTATTTTGATAATAAAAAACATAAAATAGTTATAATTTTATGGATATGATATAATTTTATAAACAACCACAAATCATGGATTTGAAAACGAACCATGTGAAAATCATTGATAAGATATCTCGTAAGTACACATGATTAGCATTTAATTTTTTTCAAAGAACGTGATTGAAAGAAGGAATGTATTATTTTATCTTAACTTCATGGTTATTATGCCAAAAATATCAAATAGTTTCTTTAAATATTGTCAAATATATCTTCCATTTGATGTGGTTATGAATAAGAAATCACATTGGTTTATAAAGGTGGTAATCCACACATAACCATGAACAAATTTATCCTTTCTCCATGGATGATCATATAATAAAATAGATGATCTGTTATAATTAAAAATTGAAAACTATTACCTTAATATAATAAATAAATAAATTTATTTAATAAATAATTATTACCCATCAATTAAGAGGTGATGGAAAACAAATTTCATTGGTTTTCAAGGAAATAGTACGTAGTACAAACAAATGATGGCTTTGATTCCCATTTGGTGGAAGAAGATATGTATATATGTTATGAAACAAAAATAATAGAATCACATAAAATTTAATAAACATAAATTATTATTTCATCATGTTTGAACAAGATTTTATGGAGTTGTAAGAAAAAATTAAACTAGAATATTCATTTAAAATCTATACATATTTTTTAGAAAACCTCATTTGGATTACAACTTATTCCATCTATGATAATACCCCTAGAATATGGGGAGGGTTATTATTAATTTATTTATGTAGGTATTGTTTTAAAACAAATATATCTTGATGTTTGAAGAGTATAGGAGATGGGGTTCCCTTTTATAAATTTAGGGAGGGGTATTTTCGGATTTTTTATATGATTAAAATAATATAAATTGATTTTCATGTAAAATGGATCTAAATAGATTATATTACTTTATTAAATGACTACTATTGTAAATAATACCATAAAATAAAATTTTAAAACATTTTGGTGTTCTTCTCAACCTTCTTTCACTATTTTAACGCACTATTAAACCTTTTGACAATTACAGGGATTTTAATATTTCATCTCTCTAGGGGATATGAAAGACACTATAAAAGGATAAGTTCCTAATAAATGAATCATGGATTATATTTAAAACAATATTTCATTCACTAGGATTTAGGATTTTTATGAATTCTTAATCATTTACTTAAATATTTTTTATTTTAAAGTATCATTACTATCACTTTTGGAAATTCAAGAAAATATTAAAATGTTATATGTGTATAACTAATTTAAAATAGATTAAAACCATAATAATATAGAAAAAATATGATATTATCTTAAAATTGTCTTCAAACCATATATATAAATTTTTATATATAATTTTAAACCGTGTCATTTGGATTAACCCCTCAATTATCCAGTTTAACATTAACAATGGTAATGACTTTTTCAATATAAAAGGGTTATAATTTTATATATAATGAAAAAAATATCTTATAAATTTCCACTGATTGAAATTAGAAACAATTTATAATCATAATTTTCCTAATAAAATATCATTATGTTTACTGAATAATCTAATAAAATATTATTTATCATAAAATATCAATTTTATCATTTTCACACTATTAATTTAATATGACATTGAAAACAAAATGAATGAAATGTGATATAAATATAAACCAATAAAACATACCAAATAATTTATATGTATACATAAAATTGAGAGTACAGAATAAATCACCTTAAAAATATTACTTTTATTTTTATTAAATTCATTTACATGATTTTTCAATTACTTTCACAATATGTGTGTCTATGTAGCCTAAAAATTAAAGTAAATTCTTTCATCACTAAAAATAAAGAATATATTACAATGGTTAAAACTAATCCATATTTAAAATATTTATTTTGTCAAAAAATAATCAATTTTTATCCCTCCAACAAAATATAATAAATATCAATAGTGAGAAATTGATAATATCGACTTTGTATTTTAATTAATTATTATAATGAAAAAAATCAAATAAAAACATTAAATAAAATGAATTATTTAATATTTTTTGAATATCTGTTATATAGAATAATCCAATCATATAAATTCATGTGTTTTAATGAATTTCAAACCTTAACACATTTTTATTAACCCTAATTAACACATTTTACCTTAACCATGATATCACAAATTTATTATCATTAGAATTCATAATGTCAAAAAAAGAGAATTATTAACTATAATTAGAATGAATAATTATAAATATTTAATTTATTTTCTCAGATTCTAATTTTTTATGTGGAATAAATTAATTGAATATAAAACGCAAAATGTGATGAAAAACAGATTTCCAAAAATATGCCTCTAAAAAATAAAAATATTTCCATACTAAAGTAAAGTTAAAAATTCATTTAAAATAACTTAATTGAAATATAGTAACTCAAGAGTAATATATTAAAATTTAAAAGAACTCAATAATATAATTTGATATAGTAAATACTTGGAAACAAAATATAGTTTCCATTAAAAATATATATTTTTTCTATTCGATGAAAAATCAATCATTTTAGAAAAAAAATAAAAAATCACCCTATAATAATTTTGATAATATAATTTCAAAAATTATATCCTTTTTTAAAAATAAAATTTGTAAATTTTTTTTTAGATTATATACAATATTCTCCTTAAAAAGAAACTAAAACCATTTTTTAACCAAACATATTTTTGAAGCATAGAAGAACCTTTCTCAAAATAGACTGTTTATTTCTAATGAATTGTTAAATAATTATTTTTTGAGAATGAGATTTATATATATTTCATAATATATCTATTCTTATTCATACGCACCAACTCAATGGATATGTTATAACAACTATATTTAAATTGTAATATTTCATGTTTCGTTTATGCTCGGGGTTGGATGTCCTGTATGTTATCGGCCAGAGTATATTTTTTTCGAAAAATAGCATGGAGTTATAGGGGATGAGTACATTTATGTGAAAAATTCATGTCTATGATTAAATAGTTAAAATGTGTCTATTATAATTACATTACTCAATAATTATGTAATTTTTTATTAAATGCATGGATGTGTAAGAGGGTATCACCTAGTCCAATATAAAAATGACATATCAACGATAATGGTGGGTGGGATCGTTTTCATTTTTCTAAAATTAAAAATCGTGTTATCCTTATTCTTTCAAAAGGATGAGTTATAGGATTACATGGATAAATAATGAATCCCACCTAAGAAATAGAAGCCTTCTGAGATCATGGATATCCTAGGAAGGATGAGTCTATTGGGTTCTTAATTGTTATCTTTATTAAGCATGTGATTAAATATTAGATTAATATAAAACACTAGTCTATAACATGGTTATATTTTTATAATTTACACTATTTTGGTTTCATTGATATAAAATATCATGGCTTATGTATTATTATGATTTCCTATTCATGAATAAATACTATCCAATCCTATAAAATCCATTGATGGTATCAAATTAATGTAATATTACAATTCACACATAAAATGATTTTTGAAATGAACACAATGTAACCAATAATCGATATAATCAAATATGTTTTTAATTTTCCACAATGGTTTGTTTTATTTTTTTTTATCATAAATAATTATATGATCATCATCGTTATTTTCATTCCATTAAGAACAAATATAAGACCAAAGAGAAGATTTCATGAAACCAAAGTAAAATATAGGGGGCTATAGTAATTAAGTGTAAGAGAAACACCTAGGACAAAGCTAATGCCATCATGTCAGAAGCAACCCCAACTAGAGAAACAACACACTGATTCTACTTGAGAAGCCCTAGTGGATAAAAAATATTCCACTTTATCACATTCTTTCCAAGTATAATGAACTTTCACACAGTTGTTAATGATTCATTTCCACATAGACATATTGTAGTATTCCTTACTCAGTGTACCAAACTAACTGAGCAGGGAGTTGTAAATAATTATTGATCCTATTTCGATTGCTGCTAGAAAAATATTATGTCTTTCACAAAGATCAATACCTATTAGAATCACCTTTGATTCCTCCTGAAAGGATTCTCCAAAAATAAAATGAGTATTAAAATACAAAAGAAGAGATCCATTTGAATCATGAACCTGACCCCCCACCATGTATCATTAACTGGATACAAGATCCATCCATGATAAACTTTGGACCACTCCTATGTGGTTTTAATTTAACCGAATTGCCCAAGAGGATATACGATGAAAAATGGGGGGTGTTAAATCTTGTGACTCACCTAAGAGAAAGGAAATCTATCCATTTATTAAAATATTGGGACATGTTCGTCAATAAGTTTCTAATTCTAACATAAAAACTCCATTCATGAGCATGATATTACCTAGTATTCTTCTTTATTTCAGGCCTTCTAGATACACCAACTCCCAATAGATAACATAATTTTTCTCACCTTCTTTTTAGAACTATTTCTCATTGTACATAGAATCCAGCAGTCCAAAAATGGAGCTCTCAAAGCATCATTGGTGGATAGGCCAACAAAAATATCCAAATTTACGTCACTACATGAGTTCCCCTTCACATCTATAAAATTAGTGTGTTGTGGATTCCTCCTATGGATTACCAAAATAGAATCACCTTGACACTATATTAATTCTTGAATACTTGACAAGATCTTCACCTGATGATGATTTTTTCTATATATTCCAAACTAAGAGGTTAATTTTTTTGGATCTTCTTGTTCCCTATAAAATATCCCCATTAGTTCAGTTCCAATGATGATATAAAACATTGATGATACAGATTCCTAGAAAAAAATCCTGATGATGATCCTGGGAAAATGTATTTATCTGGGTCAGAAGAGATCTATTTGAGCTCTAAAATCTTTAGCTACTATTCATTCAGAATAACCTAGGTGAAACCAGGGAATTATTTCACCACACAAATATAGAGGTCCAACAATTGTCACACTAGAATCCCAAAAAGTAACTAGATCAGTTTATGTTCTAGAAGATTATATTTCCATTACTCATAATCCACCTATATTGAATCTAATGATCCTGCATGTTTGGGTGAACTACGAGCCAAAGAGGGGAAGAGTTCCTGCGCTGAGGCTTCAATAAATAATCATTTGTTTCATCCATAATTCAACACCAAAGCATTCATTTTTAAATCACCTACTAGGAAAACATTTCATATGATGCATCCAACTCACCAAAAACACTATTTATGTTAATCATATCCTCATGAACTTGCCTTTCCATACTTGAACAAGATTCCCAATGATGTTTTTCTTCATAATTTTTATCCTAGATGAATGTGTAGATGATATTTTCAATGCTACTGGTGATAGATGTAAGAATTTTGAAGAAGTATATAATATATATATGGATTAAAGTATGTTCCATTTTTACAAATATAATGTGCCCACCTAAGGATGAATTTTTTTTCCTTGTTGTAGATATGGAGTGTTATCCTGTCCACAATTGTTTTTTGAAATGATGAATTCAAAGCCTTCCTTGAGATATATGTTCAATTAGATAATCCATTAAGAAACTGTACCTACTAATACCCAAATAATGTTTTTTGTGTCTAGCCCTCTTATCTATACAAAATGATGGGATATAGATGCAACATTTCACAAGGTTAACAAGTTTTCCACTTAGGTGATAGTATTCTTTAGGAGAGTTGTTAATGTCATAAATAGATCTTCTACTACCATTAATAAAAATCACAGTGTGATATACCTACATGAGAAGAGACACTCTGATAAAAAAATTATGCACCCGCAAAAGATAATGTTTCTCGCTTGATTTTGTTTGTTGATGGAGTGGATGAAGTAATATTTCAGGAGAATGTAAACTCTATGAGACATAGGATCACATTTCTTGAGTCCATGTACTGATTTTATGAAACCCTGGTACTTTCTGATGAATGATAAATCAAGATAGGATGAGTTGAGGATCCTATAAATAAGGTCACATGACCAATTAGAGAAACATATACATGATATAACCTTTAAACCAAAACCCCATTCACCTTTATCATACTCATTATCGATATCCAATATGATGATCATGGTAGATTTTATAGCCTTTATGTTGACATCTCTTATCATTTACAATGTCATACCAATGGCGCCTTTTATGGACCTACGTCTAATAAAGTCATGTTTCTTGTTTAAGACCAAAAGGTAGGAGTATTGATAGTCTTTTATTTAACACACTAGCCATTATACTATAAGATAAGTTATATATTATTATATGATGATATTTATTTATAAAGGAATAATTCTTAACCATTGGAATTAAAACTAAGTAAGTATCACTAGCCATGTATGGAAGATAGATTCCCTGAAATAAATCTTCCACCACCTTTACTACCTCACTTTTAACCAGATTCAAGGAAGTCATATAGAATAAGCCTAGGAAGCAATCTAGACAAAGATAGAAATAAAGTTTGACTCTATTCATCAACTTAATGATCGCCCACTACCCTAGTATTGAAATAATGGGAAAGTTCATATAAGTCGAAACTAATCTAGTAATTCCAAAAAATATCTCTTTGTTGCTGCTAGGATGTCCTCTTTTCAATCAAGGGTTTAAACCTACATGAAAATATTTTATGTGAATTTTTTTCATACCTCTAACCATGTAACAATCATCCCTTAATGATTCATCATCTATGTGAATATTAAGCATGAGGAACCACATCATTTATGTCACACATGCATGAAAAAAATGATTTATTTTCCCCCCAATTACTGTTTAATCCAACATTAATTTTTTGATAACTCTTATTCTAGGATGATCTCCACCATGTTTTTCTTCCTTAGAGAAATATCATTGAATATGTTGTCATCATAGTCATTTTACAATTAGAGCTTCATTCTATCAATATCATCTTTGATCAAATCCAAGAGATGATAACGCATGGGAATGATTATGGCATAGGATTACAGGTATTCTTTGAGCCATAAGATATTTTTTTATCCTAGTGAGTCCATATTCATCCATACACTGGTTTATTTCATAAAAAACATACCACATTCTGGTACGCTAGATGGGATATCCATGTATTTGAGAAAAGAAACAATCCATTATTATTAACACATGTCGAAATGGCCTTGATTATCAGAGAGTGATTTGAGAGACCTATCGCATGGTGGGAGACCATTATATCATTGAAATAGGATATCATATTCACGTTATACATCAGTGATTAACACGACACCATGCTCAATTGTTTCAATTATGGGTTCATCACCACGTTAAGCGAAACCTGAATACCCAGGGTCTGAAATCCCATTACGTGCCATCAATGTATTGAAATCCTTACTTTAATTATGTTTTATGGATTGAAAGAACATATTCTATATGTCATATGAGATGGTTTTAAAATCCCCCCCCAAACAAGGGTGTTTGCGGGTCAAAATCTTCCCAGTTCATGCCAGAGGGTCCCTCTTTCTTAAGCATCATATTTAGCATACATAATTGAAAAATAAATGATATGAAAACCCATGTTTATATGTGTTATGATATATTGGTCTAGAGCTTCCACTAAGTCCACTGTGATTTTAGGCTTCTATAAAATCTAAATATACTGATTTAGTGAACCTGTGTGAATGATGTTATGTATTAAAATTCGTCATGAAAAGAAAAAAAATCTTCCCCCTGCTGTTTGTTCTTAACAACTATTACCATTGAAGATAGAGTTTGAATCTGTTCAATGGAGATATAATTAGTTTTCAAATTCAAATATAGACCATGAGAGTCCCATAAGAGGATAGAGTGAACTGATAGATATAATCATTGTCTTTGGAACCTGACATCAATTTTGATGTTGTTTTTATAGTCATGAATCCTAGAGAATCTCTCATTGGATATCTGGTTTGGACACCACTAGAAGGGGAGAAGTAGTTTTTAATGTTATAGAAGTCAAAATGATCAGATTATTTGAAGCAATGGGGTTGTCTGGAATAGAGAAGGTATTAGATAATGGTATGGGAGAAAGTTCAAGGAAACTTTATTTAACCATTATGGTGATTTGAAAGGGGTATTTAGTAAATGGAAGAAGAATCTTGTGAGTGGAGGGGGAAATAATCCTTGAAATATATAGAGCTTGATAAAGACCTTATTCCCATCTCTATAGGGTTTGATCCATGGAAGTGGAAAAAGAAGGATGGATTTCTGGAACATGATCATTAAGGGAGGGGAGGGGAGGAGGTGTAGTGATAAATAAGGATGACATCTTGACATGTTGAAAGGGTAGGATTGATATACTAGGAATAAAAGGGGGTGGGGAGTACTAGGGTCTGTGGGATGAGAACGGAGTAGGTATTGGAGTGGTGGGGGAAGCCTGGTGGTCATGATTATATTTTCTGCATGATGTTTATTAGTGAGCTAGAAGATAGAAATTTTAAAATATGTGGACAATATATGATGGAAATGGATTTTCCAACCAAGAAAACACACCATTTTTAAGAGTATGTAGTCTAGGATAGGGGTGGATAAGATGACCTCAACATAAATGTGGGTCATGGATACATCAAGAAACTGAGAGGTGTTCTCATCCATGCATAGGAATGAACCTATACTGTCACCAATGGAATAGAAAAAAGTTTTGTTTTGTAAGGGAAGTGGTAACCTTGGAAGGTTGAGCCACATCAATGTCTATTAGGGATCTCATTTAGAGTGGGATCCATGAGACCAGCTAAAGATATTGACAAAACATTATCCCATGGATCTAGATATTTGCAACCATTCCTTAAAAAATCATATATGACTGAGAAAATGAAAAAAATGTTGGGTGAGATAGATCAGAAACCCCCTCCTAGACATATAATCTCCAAGAAGAAACTAACTTCTAGAATCACAAGAGGGGGTCGATCATTGCTGAAGTGAGCCAATAAGATCAATTGATAGAGTGAAATTGCTTCCCAGAATTATATTTTTAAAAAATTGAGTAATGGGAACCCCTCCACTATGCTCGGTGAGATTTGGGTTAGAAAAATATATTTCACAAGCAGAAATGAGCTAGACAGTGGAGGGAAAGGCTGACGAGGAACATAACTTAGTAATGATATAGGGAGATCAGTTGGTCCCGACCAGAGGAGTGTGCAAGGGGGAACACCGGGACTATGGATCGATTTGATGAGGTAAGAGGAGGGACATTGGTACTCTTGAAGAGGGCCTCTGCCGCTGGGGGCATAGGAGGTAGGGACAAAATGACAACATTTTTTTGAAATGTTAGTGGCATGTGAATCTCATTATCATTGAAAAAAATTGCCATTTTTTCTGGAACAATAGTGATATGATGACCTTATATAATATATGTTATTAGGAAAAATTATCTTTTTAATATTATTTAGTTTTGATATACTGTAATGTATAAAATGTAGAAGTGTAATATATGAACTAAATATTTTGAACTATTAATATTAGCATAAAACATAGAATTATATTAATTATATGATATAATATATATCATAAAATAAAGTTTCCAAATGAAGAAGGGTGATTTTAAGGCCACTTCATGCCCGTTATAAATTGAAATAATAGTTTGTGAGTATGTCAGAACTTACAATACCAATAATATTTTTATATATGATTTATATTGTCAAGATTAATTATCATATGCCATTAGTACCTTTTATAATCTTTTATATATAAAATACTCAATATTAAGACTTATGATAAAGATTGTGTCTTTAAAAATGATATAGAAAAAAGTATTTTTAAAAATTTAATTACTAATTTTATTAAACACATTAAATGTTGATTATAAATAATATAAAAATTAATATTTGGATATTTATTTAACATATAACAAGTTTGAAAATTTATTAGCTATAAAATGTATATAATTAAAAATTAAATATTTATGAAATATGTAATCAAAAAATATATGTGACACAAAATTTTAATATTAAATAAATGTATTATATATATAATTTCTAATAATAGATTTATAATATATTCATATACATGTTTTATTTTAATTAATATACCATTTATATTTCAAAAAATAAGGAAAATGTTAAAAAATTATGTTAAATTATGAATTTTATATTTATACTAATAGGAAATATTCAAATCAATAGATGTATATTAGAAATTATTTGACATATATAAAAAAGAGGTTTGATAAATGAAATGATAATTTTTTAACAAATATTAGATATTTTTTATTATTTTTTATTTAATTTTTTTCATTACATATTAATTGGGTAAATGAAATAAAAACACTATATGGGTTAATTGAATACAAATTATTTAATTAAACCAGTTGAAAATTATAATATTAAGGATTCTTTATTGGAAATAAATAAAATAATTCATTTAATTAATTATTTTTGATGTTTTCATAATGTATTCTATTATTTTTCAGCATTAAAATCATATTACTAATGAATTATTCATATATATTTATATCATATCTAATTACATGAAATTTTCATTTATATATATTATTCCCATATTTATCCATAATTATAAATAGTTTAATTATAAACTATTTTTTTATTTTTTTTATATTATTTTTAACTACAACACTAAATTATTGGATACACATTTATTGAGTTTTATGTCTTGTAAGAAAATTAATATACATTTATTTTACCATTACATTGGATAATTAATGTGTTATGAGCAATAATGTAATGGTTTGTCAATGATTATATAGATTAGGGGTTAGACATACAATTGGATTTATTCTCACATAAGTATTTAATCACGAATAATTAGAATTTGTGTGATAAAATTTACTAGAATTTAGATTTTATGTTTTTTATAGGAAAAGTGGAAAAAGGCTACATATCACACTATACGTACTCTTATAAGTAAATTTGATTTCTTTTGTCTGTAAAAAATTAAAAGAAATTCTATCATATATCAATCACAGGTGATTAATTTTAATGTGTCTAAATATTATTATCTTTTAATTAGGGATAATAATAGAATATATGTGTTGTTTACATTTTTACTCATGAGTATTCTATAATAAATTGATTTGTTAAAATTAATATGGATTTAAAAACTAAATCACTAGGAGAAAGTATACATGTAATTTTATTACATGAAATAATATTGTGAGATATTAAAAAACTATAAAAATAATAAATATTAGATTCCTTCGAGAGAAATTATATTTTAATCACATGATCATACCACGAGGTAGGTTCATTATTATAATTAGATCTCAAAGAGTATCTTTGTTATCTAATTGATGAAATTGACAACATCAAGAGTTCTGAAATCATATACCATAATTATAATTACATTAGACATCACTAGTAATCCTCAATAGTTAAGATACTATATGGAAAATAATTTAAAATTCAATATGATGGATTGGAAAATGATAAATAACCCAAGAGCCAAATCATTATTTCTGAAAATATTTTCTATCTAAAGATCTATGTGATGACATGAAGACTAAAAAAATTAATAATAGAAAAGTATGGATAATGAAATGCTAATTGATTTGATGAAATTATAAATGATTTTTCATATTAGTGGTGTCAAATTATATAGATGTTGTTATTTTATGACTAAAAATATAGCAATCATTTGATATACGATTATGTACTAGCTAATATGATATCTTCATCATTAAACATAACTTTGAGATGAATCTATGAAATGTGTATACTAAAAGAGATAAAATTCCACAAATAGTATAGTAACTTATTTATAGTTATTGAGAATGAGATGAAAATTAATGTGTCATAGAAACACATTCCTCATAAACTAATCACTTAATAATTCATCAAATAGATATAGATGATGGTTAATTTTCTTTTAATTATTTCATTTATGTATCTATATTCATTATTATGTCCAAGATTAATATACTACAAATTTAACAATGGATTTTTTGTTCTTTTATGACTATTGATGACCATAAAAATCAGTTCCAATATATTGTAGTTTGGATAGGATTGATGTTTCAGTGGAGGTCATTAGATGCAAGATTTCTAAATCAACCTAAAACTCATAAAATTTTCTCAATATTACTGTGAAAATAAATTAAATTGGTGATATGTGATCTCCATTGACAAATGAAATATAAAAAACATCATGTTTGAATCAATTACTCATTTTTTTTATTATTTATCAATTTTTACATCATGATTAAGTTTAATTTTATTATTAATAATTATATAATATTAGGGATGGTTGATAAAGAAAAGAGTGTGCATTGATTAAGTTATGTAATAATAGTACAAGAGGTTTTATTTCAATGTTGGATTAAGAAAAATTCTTTTTGAATATTCAAAAGTGGGTCATCCCATAATTAGGAAAAGTTTTATAAACTAACGGTAGGAGTATAGAAAGATAATAATTGTTTCAATTATGAAATCCCCAGTCTATATCGATGTAATTTCATATAATACCATAAGGATTTAGGGAAAAAATGGAGTTTCGACATAATTTTTTAATTATATAGAAATATATTCACTTATTTTCATGTTTATGTGATTAAAAATACATTTAATAATTGTTTTGAATAATTATAGGATTTCATTATAATTTTGGAGTTATTGAAAAGGTCATTGATTATTTCTCCATTTGATGAACCAAACATTTAATATATAATGAAGATGGTTATGAAGAATTAATTTGAATATTTAATTTATTAGAAAAAATAATTTTTTTCCATATTCCTCTTCTCAAAAGTGATATGATGTGTAATTATAAAAAGTTGTTATTATAAATATAATTTATAGAATTTTTGATACACATGGATTATTTTTATATAAATGTGTGATAAAATAAAAATTAATACATAGATAAAAAATATAACTAATTTTTTTATACATGTTATTATCTTAAATATGAATGAAAGTGTTCCCCAAACCCATATGTGGACTATATTAAAAAAATTAAACCATATTTTCATAAGTTTTTCCTAATCACAAAAAATGATATATATGATATACACATTAATAATTTATATTATTATATATTATCTCTTTTGGTACAAAAAGTCATCTTCAAACATAAATGTCTACTTCTAATATATAAGGATATTTCAACATGGATTAATTTTCTATGTCATGAATTAACCTAGATAACATACCAACATTGTACCCATATTAGTTTGGACACAGACAAAATGGTATTATTGATCCTCATGGTCCAGTGACTATCTATTTGTATTGAAGAAAAAATAAAAGTGAATAATATATCAACATGTGTAACTCATCATGACATAGAATTAGATATAAAACTATAAAAAACTAGAATGCCAAACGATCTTGATGAGAAAAAGGTATCATTACTAGAAAGATACAAGTATAAATAATAAAATTTCAACCAAATTCATCTAATAAAACTACTGAAACAAAATATAAAAATTCTCTGTGTAATAAGTGGATCACACATTCTAATACTCACCACCAACTCCCAAGGTTATTCAAATCAAGTACACCAACCACCTCTAATTGGTGATTTCCTATTTCCAAAACTTGTCATAAGAAAATAAAAAACATATAATAATGATTATGGTGTGAAAAAAATCCCAGTAGGATCTCATTGTTCATTTAATAAAAAATCTATAACATATAAACTATATTTTATTAATTTTTAATAATAACATATCATGGAAATTGTTTCTCAGCTCAGTTCAAAAATGATTAATAAATTAATAATATAAAAAAGGTTCCATAGTGAATTTCCATAAAATATGGAAGAAATAATTATATTTATAAAATAGTAATGAATTATAATTTCTATAAAAATATACATGAGTAAACTATTTCAATAAATCATTGTCATATAGAAAACATTTACATCATGGTACTGTTTTTAAGAGCCTCGGGGTTAGTTTAGTACAAGGATTATATGACAACTCAATAAAATATGGATCCATGGTTACACATATCACTAGATATCAGGCCTAGATAGAATGGATAAACTCCTCAAATAATGATCTCCCTTCCATCATTATAGTTTAATAATCATTAGAATCATTAATCCATTGGTTGATAGAGATAATGCATTTCTATCATATGATTTGACATCCTAAATACACAATCTTTCTTGTGCATCATAGAAATTAATCATATAAGGACCTAACATTAATTTTACTCAATCATAAATAATTTTTATCAATAATTCCAAATGCGCCTTAAGTTATGGTTTATAAACATTCCATTTCATTTAAAAACCATAAATTGCTATTTTTATTATCCCAACCCCATTACTATAAAGAAAATCATCTAATTTAAAATAAAAAATAATTAATTTTTATCTAATATAAATCATCTTTAAAATTGTAAATTTCTAATTGGTTTCATTTTCTTGGAGTCAACACGTAATTTTTAGAATCCATTTTTCATGGGACTTAATCATGACCATCATGTGATTTGAAATAATTTATCAAGGGACTAAATATAGTATTTTTAGGTCATTTTTATAGAAATTAAATTTAATCAATAATCAAATGATTAAATTTGAAGATATTTCCTTAAAAAACAACCTACCTTCGTCGCGGTCAACAAACACACATGGGATCTTCTAATAGATATTCAAGGTATAAAATGATCAAAAGTGAATCAAATACTCAAAATTAATCAAGTAAATATATATATCCATCAACAATATGAGGATAAGAACTTATTGGAGTGGGAGATAGATTAGGAGGAAAGGATATGTTAGGATAAAATATGTATTACACTTACTAGAAGAGATCCTATTAAATAACTGACACTAAAATAACAAAGGAATCAATTTTTTGAGAGGAAAATAAACTTTATAGATCCTATATGGGTCTTAGAGTAAAAAAATTTTAGAGATCATATTAAGTTTAAATAGTAAGTTAAATGAAGTAATGTTACGCCACTACCCTGAGATGTCAAGGTGACATCATCATCATTTACTATCTTGTGGTATATGGTATAATTCTAGGACTATTGGAACTCCCCACGACTACATGACAAGATAGAAATAAATCTTCTTCCACTTGCCACACAAATGACAAGGAAATGGGATCCCATTAGCCAATCGATGGAGTTTCTATAGAATCTCCCTACTGCTAGCCTCTAACTAGCTGGTCGATGGCATTTAGTAGCTTTCTAGTGGGCCTCCTATAGCTTTTCCATCTCCATTTGAATTCCCACTTCTATGTTAAAATCACAACTGCCTCTTAGCCAATACGATGAGAACCAAGACAGTCCCTCACACCCTTCAAAATATCAAACCAAATGTAAAACAAATAGGAAACATAGGTAAATCAACAAGTTGATAGAAAAAATATAGATAAATATTAAAACAATGATAACCATGAACAAACAAAAGGTTTTATGTAAAATCTAATAATATGATGTCACATTCTATAAATATTATTAGAATATATTTTTTAAAAAAATTAAATATTACTAAAAATAAAACTCAAAATGAATGTCATATTATATCTTAATAGATTTAATTATTTATTGGTATGGAATGATAAAATAATAATATATATTTAATTTCAAAATATTTACCAAATAATTATTTTTCTAATAAATGATTCAAGATTTTAAGTATGAATAGAAATAATATGTATTTTTATACATGATGTTTTTTAAATAACATTATGTTTTTTAAGGATGTTTGAATACATTTTGAAATAATTTAACATCATGAATAAAATTAAAATTTATCCATTATTAAAGAAATATTACATAATCAATATTTTTCACCAATGGAGTTTGGTTTATGGTTTTATCAGATGTTCATATAGATACGGGGTAGATTTGATGTGATTAAAAAACATACAAAGTGTAATAATCATATGTATTTTTATTTATTTTTACCAAATTTTGTACGATTAGATTGGTTCATATTCATGATTTTATTAAATATTATTAAATGGGATAGAGAATATAAAATTTGTTATGTTATTCAAATACTACCACCACTTTATCAATATTTTTTATTGGTAGCATTTACATAGGATGTGAAATAATAATCATCCTATTATGTATGGATTTTTTTCATCCCTTACCACCAGTCATCATATAAGTATTATAGGTTATAATTCACTATTATTCTTTTTTATTTATAGGATTTCATATAATTATAAAAAATATGCCACAGAGAAAAAAATAAGTTTCTTTTTCAGGATTTTTCAGAATATATTCCACATGTAGTGGAATTCACTAAAACATTAATATGATAGTGTTCTTTTTCATATTTAATCAACATATATAAAGGAGTGAACATCCCATCCAATGTATGTTACATGTTTTATACATATTTATTTTGTGAAGGACTAAGGACATGCTCATCCACTAAGGTAAATGAAACACGGTGAGTTTATCTACATGGTCTATCTATTATTTATGAATCAAGAATATAAGAGCAGTCATACATGACTGCCATACTCAATTTAATTTTATTATTCATTATATTAAATAAAATGAATATATGATTATTCATTCATGTATTAAATAAAAAAGTGGATAGATGTCAAGATATACTTTTGATTGATAGTGTTCGTACTAGATATAGTTGTGAAATTAGTATCATTGAATCATTAATAAAGTAAAAATTTGATTTTATATATTTATTAGAGAGTTAAATTTTTTATTTATATTCAAAAATGGAAATTAAGGACAATATTTTTGTTGACTTAATAGAATATTATTTTATAAAACATATGAACATTAGTTAAATGTGTTTTAAATTTTATCCAAATGATGACTTTGATTGATATCCAAAATGTACTAAATATGATATGATACATGTTAAAAAATAAGATAGCTTTCTAAAAGTTTTTTGGGAATATCCAAACAACGTATCAGATAATGTATAAAATATTATTGTACGTGATAAAATATATAGTGTAATGTCACAATTTCCATGATTCATTATGGAATATGGGTTATTTATATAGAAATTACCTATATCAAATATAAATAATATAATTACCTTCATTATAATAGATATATTTAAAGTTATTTACATATATCATAGAGTATGGTAAAATTATATCATCAAATATATGATATGGTTAATTATTATTCTATGATGAACAAGTGTACTTGAATGTTTGGTATTAAAAATTTTGATAACTTTAATGCAAGATATCATCAATAATTAATGTTTTAAATGATAAAAAATTTGATTGAATAATTCTAATTATTTTATATGTTAAATTCATGAATATAGTTGATAGATAAAAAATATTTTTTAACTGATGTACTACTTAAACAATATATAAGGATGTGATTTATGTATGGATGTCTTTTAGAATAATCTTACAATATATTTTAAGGAGTTTCTATTAGTAATAATAGTTTCATTAATCCGTGTTGACTCTATAAAATAAAAGATATATTTTCGTTATTTTACTACATCGATTGCACTATCATACTCTCGTTGAAATGTGACTCCGATCAAAGGATTGTGTGATTCATCAACCCAAGGACACACTTCCTAGAAGGATTCTTTTGGTTAAATATATGTGATCTTCCCCTTGTATGTGATTAATGAAATGGGGATTTTCCATCATTAGTATATGATATGATATTAATTATATATTACACATATATTTTGTTTTATATAATATAAAATGACTTCTAGTGTCACTTTTTCCAGGAAAAAAATAATTTTTTCCTTTATAAACCTCTATTTGTTCTTCATTAAATTATTATCTTAAACTAAATATTTATGATTTAGTATTTCTCATTTCTGATCTAGAATCCTGTGAAATAGAAAAAATATTTAATTAAATTTAGACAATATCATTATGTTAACTTTAGTCTAAAATAACATTTATTTAGTATCCCATAATAAACACTATGATATCATGTATCATGGGGATATTTTTTCCCATTTAACAATTTTTTGAATAAAACTATATGGGGAATTCTTTTACTGTTCATAAAATAAAATTGCGAATTATATTATATCCTTATCTATTAATTTTCTTTATAGTACTACTTTATTTCATAGAAAATTATCAAGAGGTGGTTATGGATAATGAAAACAAAATGGTATTCTGATATTCCCATAGTTATTTCTATAATTGGTCCTGAAGTCATATTTTAATAAATTTTTATAATGAAATATTTCTATTAGATATATTGATGATAACCTAGAATGGATTTAGTTAGTGGAAAGATTTTTTTTCCTTTGTAGTATCCAATTTCTCTTTAATTTATATCATTTATCACACTAAAAAAGTGTTCTCATACCCAGTGATGATATTGTTTCTAAACAAATGTGATTATATCACTCCTGATATATATCAAGTTGACTAATAATTAATTTTCATTATTCAAAACAACTAATTTATTCAGTTTATGTGCATATCATCATTGATTATGAACTTATATTTGGGGATATTATAATCATTAAACATAAAATTTTAATTAATTCTTATCTGGTCGTAAATCATCTATTTTTTTATCTAATTAACATAAAAAAACCTCACGGAATAACTCTCAACATAAATTAGTATGCACTAAATTAATAATAAAAAAACTAAATTCAACCTTTTATTATTATTTCCAAATAAAATCTATAAAATGTTCCTATATATAATATATATATATATTTATTTATTTTTTTTAATTTAATTAGTCTGTATTTTTGGGTGGGTAAAATGATTTATAATTTTAATATATATCCCATTATTGTGTAATTACATCCCCAAATAGTTTTTTCGGACTTCGAGGATTTAATAAAATAAATTCTAATAAATATGTGTATCCAATTGAAAATTCAATATCACATTAAAAACTAATAAAATATAATATAATTCATAATAAATATTGTATTCCCTAGTCTATGTATTTGAACATTTGACTTTTTAATTCTCTCATCCTCACTCATCTCAACATCTCATTTCTATATTTTTCTATAAAATGCCTTTCCTTATAAGGGAATTATTTTTCAATCTTCCCTCAAAAATAATTAATTTTAAATATTATAACCATTCCTATGTTATATTACTTATTATATATTCTGGATTAAATTATCTATTTCAACCCTCATTTTTAATATATTAAAAATTCATTAATTTTTTAACATTTAATAGTATATAAGATCTTTTAATGTAAGGTTGTAACCATTTTCATCATTTTTTATTTAATATAATTAAGAATGTGTTTTTCAGAAAATATGATTTTATTTCTCTCTTCGGTTGGAAATATTTGTTATTTCAAAACAATATTTTCAAAAAAATATTTCAAAAGATGTTTTATGTTTATAAATTGTTTTAACTATTTTCAGGATTTATTTATAACTGGTTAAATTATTTTCAATGGAAATTCATTTGAATATTCATTTCAATTTTTTTAATGATTTCAAGGGAAGTGGTTTTCAAAATGAAGTTCAAGATTCATTAATTTTATTTCATGGAAAAAAAATTATGTTTTTTTCAATATTCTCATATATATTTTCAATTAAAAAAATTATATATTTTTTCAGGTTTCCTTTGTATTTTTTCCTATCCATTTAAATAGAAGTTTATTAAAATGATTTAGGTATGAAATATATTTTTTAAATGAAGAAATTTTATATTACATAAATTTGGTTTTAAAAAAAATCATGATTCATTTATATGATTTTAATTTTGTTTCAAAGAAATATATTTTGGAATTTCATTTGTTTTAAATATGGATGTTCCATCTGATCATTAATAATCCTTCTTCGTCTAAGATGATATCCTTGGTTCTAGTTTATACTTAAGAGGGATAAGATCAATTGAAACCATTCATATTATTCCTATAAATTGTTTATGTATTAATGTATTTATGTTTATAAAACAATTTTTTCTTCAACAGGTAATACAATGAAAACTATTATGAAAACCCCTTTATTTCATAGGCTATTCTAAGATAACATTATTATGAAACCTTTCTATTTACTATAGTTTATTCTATGATTTAAATTTTACGATACTCTATTAATTTCATGGGATATGATATAAAGTTAATAAAACCCATCTGTTATTATGGTTAATGATAAGATTAATTTTTAATGGAACACATATGTGTGATTTAATTATGAGATCATTGGGACCTATATCTCCATCAAATTTAGTGGGTAAATATTTGATTCTTTTAAGTATGAAGGGATATAACATGAAGTAAACCTAGTTTACCCACATAGGTATGGAATAATTAGTGAACATTGTTTAGTAATATATTTTTGGAATTACTGGTGAACTTAGTTCCATAATATAGTTTTATAATGGGAATTAAACTCAGTTTAGTAATACAGGGCTGGAATATGGAGTGAACTAGATCATGTAACATATGGCTGGAGTGGGAAGAGAACCCAGATCAATAATAGAGTGATATAATTAGAAGTAAGCCGTATTTAGTAATAGAGGTCTTGAATGAGGAGTGAACATGGTTCCATAAAATACGGTAGGAATGGGATGTGAACCTGATTCAGTAATACATGATTGTGGAGGGGAGTGAACCCAGTTAATTTGAAGACTTTTTCCACTAAGATGGTCTTCTTAGTGAACCATGACTACTAATATTGTTTGGGGAGTGAAACCATTCCATTATGATTTCCTTGTAATTAATTCTTGTCAACAATGGGAATTGTTTTATATGTTAATGTGTTACCAAAATCACATTTCATTTAATTATTTTATGATATAATTGATTTTTATTTCTATTTTCATTATAATGCATGACTTATGATATAAAAAATGTATTCCATGACTCTTAATAATGATATTTGGTATGCATGGTGTGTTCCTATAATGATATGATCATGTTGGCCTACCTTTATTCTCATGTTATTCTTACATATCTCCATTATTTACTCTTATTAAGAATATGAGGTTACCATTTTCTTATATTTGTAATCCATTGTCTATGAAGGAATAATTTAAAATGGGTTTTGAATGAGATGATATTTATGGGTGTTGTTGAAGAAATTTCATTAAACTATACGAAATTGTTCTATGTTTCAAAAGGAATTGAACATTTACATTCCTCTCGCAATTATTTTTTTATTGTGCTGATTATTCTTCTAAAATGATGTAATATGCATATTTGTTATGTCATGGTTACAATAGTTTGTATAAAATGAATTGATTTGTAATCCTTTATAATCTTGTATGAGAAACCCTTGGTGAGAACCCCATGGAAATCTATAAGGATAAAGAAAATTATAGAAAAATTTATAATAATCTTGTAATAAATAGAGTGAGTGTTTCCGTTGAAATACATTCATATCTGCATTCTACAAGTGGATTTGGATCAGGAGACATGAATAAAAACATGTACCGTAATGAACTCTTAGACTCGCCAAAGAAGAGCATGGAGGAGTTTAGGAAAAGTTCAAAAAATTGGATACCATGAACGAAAAATGATTTAGTTTCCATTATCTCAATAATATTAGAATAATCACCCAAGTGAAGTTCTTATTTGAACTTGAAGATGATTTGAATGTTGAAAATGACACAAATAATAAAAATTAAAATGGA
This sequence comes from Viscum album, assembly GCA_963277665.1. Lineage (NCBI taxonomy): Eukaryota > Viridiplantae > Streptophyta > Magnoliopsida > Santalales > Viscaceae > Viscum > Viscum album. Next base: position 1,015,668,733 of record OY728141.1, on the reverse strand, counting down.
AAAGGAATAGTTCAATTAACACAATGGATATGAATTTTATCCCCCCAAGGTATTATCAATTGATTGCATATTTAAATATATAATGTATTGGTATTTTGAAAATCAATTTCATAATTTGAAGGCTAGTGGAGAGAATCAGGAAGGTGGGTCGAGTAACAATTTTTTTGATTCTTCTCAAGATATCACAAGAGATATGTGAAAGTTATTAGATTTTCCTCCACTACTATTTACATTATATGTAATAGGCATGATTATATAGAGTTTTAGGAACCTTAAGACATGTTTCATATTTCGTATATCAAGAATGTGGTATTATGGTATATATTGATAAAGGCTATGTAATGGTTTAAGAATAATGTTGGTTGAGTGATGTGTATATGTATAGGAATTCATGAATTATGTTATATGAATAATGAATTATATTTTTTCCATTATGGACTTGAAAAAAATATACTTAATGGTTATAATGAACTAGAAAATGGATTTTATGGGAATATGGTTTTTTTATTAAGGGAAGGTAACCATTAATTTGTCCATATTTTTGATAAAATTGTGTTTAGATTGTATTAAGAGTTATTGAACTGGATAATGTAACCATTAATGCGTCCCTTAAAAGATGGTAAAACTGCCTTTTAGAATTATAGAGATTTTATGCTTAAAAGCAGATTTTTTCTTATATTATCACTATAAAGCTTATTGAATGGATTTAAAAATATTTTATTGATTATTTAACATATAAATTCATTAACATTTTTCCATAATAGTGATTAACATATTTTTTAAAGTTAAAATACTTTGTGGGAATATAAGAACATCCTTTATATTCAATTGGTTTTAATATTCACTTATAATTAATTGGTATCTGATGAATTAAATATATATATATATATATAAACTATACCTTCATAATGTATTGAACCACATTAATTCCCTCCATTTTAATTTCTAAGTGATAAATCTTGTGTTAAATAAATAATATTGATATAATATTATTGCCTGGTATGACTCGACCTTTCATGTAACACAAGTTGTCAAAGAAACTCAATGTTACATATAGAGATAGATAAACATGTTGTTTTTTATATATCAAGAATAAAATTACATTTCTTGTAACACATGATTTCAAATAATTTAAATTAATTTCAAATGAGATAATTCTTAAAATCTCATGATGTTACAGAGAAAGAGTTCTTTTTGTTTCCTTTACCTTAGAATAATTCGGGTCATATCTGTATGTATCAACTATAATTGTCCTCATGGATCATAAATGTCTAAAATAACTTTCCAAAATCAATATTACAAGGATATGTTGGTTAGATGGTTCCTTATTATCCAATATATTGATATAAAAATTAAGGTTAAATGGGTGTTAAAAATTTTATAGCTGATCGACTCAATATTGTTGAATTCATAGAAAAATAAAATCCACTTTATATGTATGATTAATTTTCTATTATGTAGATGTTTTCTATAATGGATTCCCCATTGTATGCTAACATTGAAAACCAATTTATTTTTAGAATTCATTCTATAATTCTTTAGGACCATGATAATATTAAATTGTCTTCTGATGTTGAACACTATGATATTTTGATCCATTCCTCATTTAGATTTTTTTAATCATGTCATTAGGATATATGTTTTTCAGTCTATGTAAGAGTCTATTAATAAATTCTATCTTGGAGAGGCAAGTGGGGGAAATGTTTCAAAATTAAACCAACTAAAAAAGTCCTCAAATGTGGTTTTTCTTGGAATAAACTCACTATGGTACTTAAAAATTATTCCTTAGATGTTATAGGTGTTAATAATAAGAATCAATAACCCAGAAGAATCAAGTCCCCCTTACTCCTATTCTGATCGCCAAAATATTTTATTTTTGGGGAACTAATTTCATGGGACCCCTTTCAAACTCTAGTGACTATCACTACATTCACATAGCTATTGATTATTCCTCAAAATGGGATGATTAAATTTCCACCAATTAAAATGACCATAATTTTTTTATCCAATTTTTATAGAATGAATTTTTACTAGATTTGGAATTTCTAGGTATATCATTACATAACTTAGAACCCATTTATATGACCCTCCCTTCTTGAAACTCATGTGTAAGTGAGTTATTTCTCACAATGTTTCCACAAAATATTACCCTCAAACTAATGATCATGTTGAGTTTTACAATAGGGAAATAAAAATTATTGAAAGAATAACAAAAATATCTATGAAATAGTGGTCTAATAATCTTTTTTTCCCTTCATGCATATCATAATTCATTTAAATCATCCTAATAATGTCACCATGTATGTTTTTTATAGAAAATATTTCCATTTGTCTGTTAAAATTCAATATAAAGACATTTTAAGAATCAATGAAATTAACATTGATTTTTATTTAGATTAAAAAGTGGAAATCATTCCTTAATAAACATGAGGAACTTAAAATTTAGGCTTAGTAAATTTCAAGGTTAAATAAAGATAGAGTTGGAGAATTTTAATATAGGAATATCTTATTCAAACACATTGAATCTATAAAATTATTGATCTTTAATATTTTTTATGTTTATTTATTCTATTTAATTTTAAATTATATATAGATATGTCCATATAAAGAGAATCATGTGTACCTCCATGTGGATGCATATATTCAAGATCCCACTAGTGTTCACGTATTCAATGACAATGGTCATAGGTTAAAACCATTTATTGAATCATTTAATAAATAAGAAATAGAGGGTTATATAATAATGAAAACAAATGAAATATATAATAGGCTATAGATTCAAGGTCCATTTTATGTAAATAATATTAAAGAACTCACATTTCTTGTGTAATCTCAGGTTTTTCATATACATTGACTCAGTTATTAGAGTTCCAAAATAATAAATTCTATTTTTTATCAATTCCTTTTTTATTTTATTTATTTAAGGTAACCTAAAAGAGTTTCGATTATATTATAAGTGTTTTACTATGTATTATTCACATGACACAGATGTGGATGTATTTTAAATAAAAGTATATTACATCCATGATTTCAATCATAATCATCCCCTATTGATGAGGTGTCTCTGAGTGAAATGGGGATCAAATGAGAAATTAAAAGCATCCTGAACATCAAATTCATCAACCATTTGACTTTATTGCATGTTTCTTATTTTAATTTCCTTTTATATCTTATCTTATCTTAATATAACCCCTTTTTAATCTTATTATCATTAAACACTAGGGATGATGTTTTTATATGATGGTGTGGTGAAAATAAAGGGAATATTTTATTTTCCAAATACAATTTTGTATGAATGAATGGAAAATAAAATTTATCTAACCATTAACATGATAATTTATTTATGTAAAAATTAAACCAAAATATAAAATAATTTTATAATCCTTGATTTGGATTTTAAATAAATGTTATGTTCACCAGCGCAGTTTTTGGAATGTTTGGTTAAACTATGTGTTTTTTCACCATTTTGATTTTCATCATAATTAATAAAAATATCACCTGGTTCATCATTTGGATTATGGGGTCTTATTTTGAGTTTATTAGGTTCTTAAATAAACACCATAGGTTTGGTGATCATTTTAATTTTAAAATTAGTATTCAAACTAAACATGAAAATTATTAAAAAAAATATTAAATTTTCATGTTGAGAAATGGATTGACCTAATTAATGTCTATAAGAACATAGGTATCATGAATCTAGAATTTTATATCCATTTATTGAGAATTATATCAAAGAAATTTATTTTGAATTTTTTTAATGGATTAACTCAAAATGAAGCCTGATTATGTGAGCATCACTTAATACCCTAAGGTATTGGATCCTTAGAGTCGGCGACAAAGTGTCACTACAAGGGTTTAATTGATTGAGTGAAATTTCAATTACCATTTCAAAATTAAAAAATAACAATAAATAAATGAAATCTAATATTAATATTATAATTCTATTCCACCTGGTGCTTCCATTTTTTCCCTTGAATAAAAAATGAACCCCTAGTCTATTATGATTCACATCAAATAATAATGTTTAATTAAAACATGATGAAATCTAAAGATGAATTTAAAAAAAAGAAATAGGCTTGGGATTGGGATATTTTCTTGACTAATTTATTTTTAAATTATTGTGATAGGTTTTATTATTGATTGATGTGAGGTCAAAATGGTAATCATTATATGATAAAATGTTCTTATGAAGGGGAAATAAATAATCATATTTGTATATAATTTTTTATTTGGAATAGAAATAAAATTACGGGGTATTATTATCCATCAAAAAGGGATAATATTGTTTTTATAATATATAATTATCATGTGCCTCATTATTCAGAAACAATAATTTCAGTTCGTTTTACAATATGAACATTATTTTGCATTATTATTTTAATTTCATCGTAAAATGCACTATTACATGGTACATATTTGTACACCACCTAAAAACACTAGTGGACTTGATTTTATTTTCATTTATCATTTTTCGATATCTCAGGTTATGAATAACTTTATATCCTTCTGGATCTTGTAGAGATTAAATTGGGATGATGCCCAAAATGGGATAATAACCTAGAAAAATTTGGGTGATGTGAAATGGATAGTATCCCAATAAAATTTCTATAGTGACAAATATACAAGAAAATTAATGAAAAATGTTTAAATTTTGGTAGTGGAAATAATGGGGAAAATTTAATTAAAAATATCCCTAACTAATTTGTATTTTTATGGGAGTTACAAGTGGTCCAATTTAACAATAAATTTCTTAGGAAGATTCTATAGAATAGAATAACAGTCCACCATTTTATGCATATATCTGAAAATAATTATTTAAAATATACATCATTGTAGAGGTAATATAGGTATTTAATTTCATATTCTATGTATCCCTATAATATTTCCATATAGAGGCTCATTTTATTACCATTGTCAGTTATATTCAATATGTCTCATATTTTTTTCAATGGGGGGAAAAGTTCTCTTTCCCATAACATTCCACCCACCCATTCCTACAATCATTTATTGGGAAGACTTTTAATATTTGTTGAAATACACATGGGTTATAAAATATGTATTTATGGAATTGGTGTTGGATTATTTGAATGGAGTTTTGAATGTTTTCATTTTAATGGTATCCTACCAATTTGATGATGTAGTCACATTTCTTTATCATATAATTTGATATAATTAACATTTTTTTCCTAATAAAATTTATTATTACCATATTATTTTATTATTACACATATAAAAATGATAACATTTCTTCTATGTGTGATCTTAATCACATGAACAACATTTAAATTCATCACACAATGGTGGAGTGTTCATTATTTCACTATTTTTCTTCTTTAATTCTACCATCAACAGTCAACTTTTTGTGAACATTTAGATAATATCATCGGTGGACATATGAAATTCCTATGAATTTATCCATGGGAGTAGAAATGGTATGAATTGGGTGTTATTTCTCACTCAATTAATGTTTAAGAAATTATTTGAATTGATAATTTCATTTGATGATCATAATACTTCTTCATTCTTGTTTAATTATAAGGCCACTCAAATCAAGTTCTAATATGAACCATTTATATTTAGGGAACATAAAAATGACCTTCAATTGATATAATTTATTAACATTAGGTTTCTGTTGGTATTAAACTAATATGTGATGAATTATTTGTGATCTCGTTAAATTAATCACTCTCAATTCAAAGGATATGAAATATATAAAAAGGAATTTTATCCAATCCATCCCTTGTAATAGAAAAATATTAACCCTTTATTATAAATCGAATAAAATTATGTATCTCGGTTATTTTGTATCCCACATAAATTAAAATCTAATATATCCCATTTCATTTTTAAAATCCATCTCTACAGAATGTGTGTCCATAGGTTCTTCATAGGTCTATAATGATTCAACAATAGAAGATAAACACCATGTGACCACATCAACTGTAATCATGGGTAAATGTGTGTCATATCAGCAATAAGTTACTCATTTAACTACTTCATGTTAAATAAACACACAATTTTAACATGTCAACAATGTAAACATTGTTTCAATTGGTTTAACATTATATCCGATTCAATTCATAATTTAACAATTAAATTTCCATATTCAAGGTATAGTCACACACCAAGGGTGACCATAGCATAACATAATCTTCTTCAATGGATCCAATGGTGATGATGTGGGAAATAACACATCATTTAAGCACTCAATTTTTCATTTCCCAACACGGAATAAAATTCACAGGATAATAGCAGAAAACCAAAACATAATACACTTGATTAAACATCAACAATTTGTAATATAAATTATATACCACCTACCTCATGATTATAGACAAATAATCATAGAGAATCATCCCATGATTTAGCCTAAAATAGTCTTTCAATTCATAATATAAAAATCCTCTAGAAAAAATGATAGCGATTCAGATGTAGAGATATTATTCTACAAATATTCTCTTATAATATAGAAAAATTTTGATTTTTTGACTCACCTAAATATTTGATTCACAACCAATGGTGCTTAAAATGACCAAGGATAAAAATAGAATAACCCTTGGGAATCTGGGGTGGGATGTGTTCAAACTCGTGGATACTGGAGGAAGAAATGAGAGGAAAATTGTGTAAGAACACAAAAATATAGAAGGGGAAAGTTGGGAATTGAAATATTATAATGAGGCTTACAGTTTATATAGCCCACCAACAATTTTGAAAAATAGTGCAATAGTTTTACACTGACCTCCCTCTATGGTGTTAGGTCACATAGTATCCCGAGCCCTGGTTCTTAACTATTACTAATTATGCACTAACTTTACTACCAACACATAATGGCCTACTTTCCCACTAATTCATGTCTTGAACCCTCCGAGACTCACTCAATACCAATTATACTCTTGGGTATAATTCCATACACCTATTTTTTAGTATAGAAATCTAAATTTAAATAATAACATACCTCCTTCATTGTTTAGGATATTACAACCTACCCTCTTTATAACAAATTGTCACCATGACACACTACCAAGGATCAATAACCATATATATTAAAGATACCATTCCACTGAACCATTATATCTTTATTTATATAATATTTTTCATCTTGAACATGACCATACTACCCTACAACTCTTACTAAATTCATTGTATTTCCATGATGAATCCTCTTACTATGATCCACAATACTAAGTAAATGATCCTCAAAGTATTCATCACCCTCAATCTCAAAATTATCAATATCTATTAAATTAGAATGGTTGAGGTGATATTTTTGAATATATGTCACCTAAAAAACATCATTAATATCATTGTACCATTGTTAAATATCAAACCATTATGTCCCCAATCTGATCCTATCCATAATAAAACTAGTCCCAATAACAGGGTTTTAATATTGATTGATTTCGAATTCGATAGTCACTCATTCTTAGTAACACATATTGGAAACCATATTCACACCACATAAAAAGATGTATTCTAAAATCTCAATTATAAATTTTCTTTTTATGATTTTTTTTCATTGTCATATGCTTCCAAATCAAATGATCTTGCCCTAATTTCTCTTACACATGACTCGGTGCCAACAAATTCAATTCTCTTTCTTCCATATGACATAAGGGTTATCAATATTTCACACCATAGATAATCTGATATGGAACAATCTGAATAGTCTTATGATAACTATATTAATAGGGAAAATCAAATTTTTTTATCAGCATCTCATATGTACTAAAATAATATTGGATGCACACACACTAAAAGTCCTCTAATACCTAGATAGTACAATCTGATTTCCCCTCTCTATATGGGTGGAATGATTTACTCAAAAACATGAGAGTTCCTAGAACCTTAAATAACCCTCAAAAAATAACTATGTAAAACATTGATCATGATATAAAACTATAGTATGTGGAACCCCATACAAAAATACTATTTTTTAATGATATAATTCACCCAACTATATGAGGGTGAACATTTACCAAATAATCAATAAATGAGAGACCTTTGTCACCTTATCCAAAATTACCCAAAACAAATAAATTTTCTATGGTTTCCTTGGAAGACTAACTATAAAATCTTTTATAACATCATCCCAATTAAATTATAGAATGGGAAATGAAAATAAATTCTATTATATCATTGAATCATGAACATGACGTACAAGAAGATGTTACATCTTGTCAAAAAAAATTAATCAACCATTTCAACATCCATCACTAATACTATCTCCAAAGTTCATGTTATATTTTTGTCAAACAAAGGTGAACCACCTAATATGAGGCATGAAAATCACACATCAACTCTTCTAGTATTAATGTAAATAAAAATACGTGGAAAAAAAATTGTGAATATTAGCATCCTAATCTATAGTTAAATAAGAAGGTTGATCCACACCATCAAAACTATCTCCAAAAAAATTGACATTATAAATACCTATACTATCTAAACATAACCCAATTATGAATAGAGAACTCTATGGATAAGTGCACGAGTTCCATTAACATGTTGTTCTCATGGAACCCAATATAAATATCAATATAAAATGACACAATCGTCCACTCATAACTAGAACCCTAAACATCCTAATTTCGTGACTTTTGGATCAATGCATCTGCAACATTATTTCCCATCCCTACCATGTAACTGAATAAAATCTAAATGACTACATATAATAAACCAATACTCTATATCAAGGATTTAATTCAATCTATGAAATGATATATTTAATTCTCCTATGGTTTGAATAAAAAAATTAACCCAAAAAATATTATACCACCAACATGTAATGGCATAATCCATTGTGACAAACATAGGAGAATGCATAGGATATTTTCATTCCTAAGTACTCAAATTTCATGATCCAAATGCCATGACTTGATCTCTCTGCATTAAAAATCTATAATTCCAATACTATATGTGTCAAAAAAATGTATAGCCATTACCCGTCTTAAGTATGATTTTGATTGGTGTTGTGGTGAATTTTTTTTTCGACGACTATAATTCAATTTAACATGATTTGGAACACTAAAACTTGAATCCATTCTTGTTCTTGATTAAATGCAGCATTTCTATTCAAGAAATGTATCTAATGAACATTTAGTAATAACATTCTAAATAAAAAAGGCTTCATATATCCAAAATTCTTTTAGGATTCTCTCATGAACCCAATAATTGATCCTTTTATGGGTCAACTGACACGCCTTCCCTAGAGATGATTTTTCCCACAATATATAGAATGTCGATCTAGAAATAAAACATTTGTATCATGGTATAATGTTTTTGCTCCATCAGTATACACAAGACTATGTCCAAATGTTTGGATTGATCATCATGAGTCTGGGATTACACTCTGATTTCATCCACAATGTCAACTACCAACTGAGAAAAATATGGGAATATGATTGGATTCATAAATCGTGTAAACATAAAAGGATAATTTGTGAACGAAAATAAAAGTACAAGAATTTCATACAACCCATACCAAATTTTGAATGCTATAAGAGACATATCGTAAAGTTTCACCCTCAATGAATGATACTGATATGTAAAATTAATCTTGGATAATATGATGGAACCCCTCAGCTGGTGAAATGTGTCATCAATACATGGACGATGGTACCAGTTATTAATCCTCATCTGATTCAACATTCAGTAATTGACACACAATCATAACATTACATTAGCATTCCTAGAAAAAAAAATATTAGAGAAACCCAAGGTGACATACTCATATGGATAAACCAATTATCCTTTAACTCATCCTACTAATTATTATATTACTAATGTTTTTTCATTTCCCTTATCTATGTTTTAATAGAATCAATCCCAACCCCAAACATCAAATTAATGATGAACTCAACCGATATCCCAATTGGAATATCTACGAAATCCTCCTGAATGAAATCCTGAATCTATTACACTATTGGAGGGAACACATCTTGCTCTAGTTGCCCAGTATGAAGAAAATTTCTGGAAATAGGGTATGTGAGCTTTCCTAGTTATGGAATAACTAGCCCTTCATGACCTTCCATGATATACCATTCCCAACAATGAACATAAGTTTCACCCTCTAGAAACATAAAACTCACCCTCCTGTGGTAATAATCGATGTGTACATGTTATATAACCAACCATTCCTTTCCATGTATCAAGTTATAAACTATCACCTTAGTTAAATATTATTCCCAATGGAAGCAGTACTCACCATCTTTAAAGTGAAAAATCGTTAATTTTTTATATACACTTTGATTGTACCCCTATTGTTGTGTTAATAAACCTATCCCCAAAAATATAATTCACTACTTTAACCAAACCATTTATAGCAATGAAGATATAATATAGTGTGAGGATATTGTTTCAATTAAATAACTAGGAATAATAGAATTGATAACAACTGTACTTTGAACTATTAATGGTCCAACATATCTAACATTCAGAATAGGTCGAATAAAACGTGATTATCATGTTCCCAAACTTTTGGATTGTCTCACGTCTCATGTTTTTTGCTCTACTGATAATGATTATTTTTCTTATAGTACCATGACCACCACCACAAAACATATGTACAGTAAACCCCCAACTAGTAGAATGGTATTGGGTAGAAGACCCCCTAATAGAACTATGGATCTTCCTAGGTCATCTATGACCACCTACCAATAGAGGTTTCATACAGAACCTCTATATATAACCCATCCTCCCGAAATATATGTATTTTATTGGTGATAATAGACACTGGAATCAAAGGTGTCCCATTCTTCCACACTGACATTAGGGAACTAAAACACTACCGCATCAGAATGATCCTCTCCATTTACGATTACATTCACCTTTCACTAGTCAAATTATCATAATTTTACATTAAAACATATTACGAAATACCACTAGATCACCCATATGAAATTATATATTCACCACAAGTGACTCATTCAATTTATACATAAAAGTGAGATTTTTTATCTACAACCTCTGTGAACCTATTCATTAATTTTTTTTTTACTTTTTACATTATCTCACATATATGTTCATACTAAAAACATGTGGTTGTAGATACCTTATATCCTATTAACAAGAGATTAAATGATATAATGATAGTGAAGTGAAAAACATAATCCACAAACATTATAATTCTAGGTGACAATTGCATAAACTATTCATATTTCCATTACCGCAAGGACTTGTGGTAAAAGTTCCCCATGATCATATTTGAGAATTTTATTCAATCCATGCCTTCAATCTTCTCATCCTGAGCCTAAATATGTGACCAATTATTGGTTGGAATTTGTATTATATAGGCTGCCAAATTGACGCTCTTCTTGTGAGGAGTCCCTATGTGATCCAGAATCATCTGGATAGACTCAATCTCGAACTCATCTTCCTTAGCTCAACCCTCCCTATTTATTGCTAATGGCTATTTCAGTTGAACCCCCCCATAAGATTGAATATCCATGGTGTATCCCATCGTGAATCTCTATCCATATAATTGATAAAAATAAAAAATTTCTTATGGAACTACTCTTCCCATTTTACCCAAAACCAAGAAGGGTTCTTGTCTCACCGCATGAGTAATTTTCGATGAGATTTAATTTTGTTTCCCAATAAGTAAATATCATCATGGTGGAACCAATATACAATTAAAAACACACATCACAAATATATTAACATAGGGTATCCAAAATTTAAAATAAAATAGAGATCACTAATAGCTATAAATATCACATTGTACATACACTATCCCAAATTACATATCACTTAACTATCAATATACGTGACTATGCCAACCATGAGCCATGTCTAATATAGGGTAAACTAAACTTTCACCATAACAAGGTTTTCATTAGACATAAATATAACCATTTGACATTAAAAACATAAATAATTCCTATTTATGAACCATTTAATCAATATAAACTTAGCACATCATAGTAATAACTAGTTATAACTATTTACTAGTATGTGTTTTTTTTAACTGTAAGAATACTCGAAAAGAGATATCATCTCCCAAAACCCACCATAACCTTGTATTTTGTGAGTTCCTAATATGATACATGCAATATGAATCCTAAATTCATAAGATGATGAACTTAATATAAAAAACCTCATTCCATGATGGTCAGTCAATATAACCTCAATAATATGATAGCACCACACAAGAAGTGTATCAACCAAGATAAAATAATGTCCAATTATAATTGAAAGCATAATGAACAAAAATTATCACAATAGTGACTGGTGTTTGTTTCCAACATATAGGTTAGATATTCCCATAAATGACCTCATAAACAAGGTGTCAGTCATCTTAATATCCTATATAACATTCCAAAATTGTAATGCAATGGGAAATAGAAATTCTTTGCTAACACATTGTAACATCCAGACCCAAGGATTCACTAATACACTACCAAAATCCGATGCGCCAAATAACCATAATCATTCATACACATACTCTACATGATACTAACTATTAGTTATGGTCTAATGAACAATGTAGTGATTTTATACACTCTTTACCAGAGAAAAACAACAGCATCAAAAAAGATAAAAATCTATATTAAATAATAATTATTGACCAACCATCACATAGCACATTCCCAAACTACAGATGTTCCCAAAACCAAATTATTATAAATATGGAATGTCATGGTAATCTAGTGTGAAAAAGGAAAACAAAAAATAAGACACTATAGAAAATTCCCCAATTGGATCCCGACAGCAACTCTGGTCCCCTCAACCATGCTCTATCCTGAATCTCAGATTAGCCATGATAGACATGGCCTTGTCCTTGATCCTAACACACAAATGTGATGTCTAATGGGGTACCCAATGACAGCCCAAGCAGGGTCTGAGTACAACACAATATTTCACCACTAATTATATCAAAAATAATATATAGTCTGAATATGTATATAATGAATTAAAATAAACAATAAATATTTAGTAAATAAAAAATGTTTCATTTTTTAATATAATTTAAATTAACTGCACTTATAGACAATTATTATTGATACAGACACACATATAACACACTTCATCGAATTTCAGTTCTTTTTAACACATCATAGAGGATATAGGTTGACATACAAGTATAATCATTCTATATATCCAACTGTTATTCGAAAACCCATGTTCGGTCATTACAAGACATATTTGAAATGCCATTTACATAACCAAGGAGTTGAAATCATCATTTCATCCTTGGAAAATATGATTCATTAGGCTTCCTATTAAATCTTTATGATCTAACCATGGGATAGGAGAATCTGTCCAACTCTCACACCATCCAATAGTTAAAATTTTATAGTCCATTATTAGTTATCTTTTAATTTAACACATATAGCACATATACACTATTTCTTTTCACACATTTCGACAATTCATTACATTCAACATGATATTAATACTCACAACATGACCATTTCATTATTTAAGAACCATTTCAACCTATTAACACCACATTCTATCTATTTAAGCACATATACGTTCCACTTTAACCATTTATCAAATTTACCCATTTGCGAGATATAACTCATTTAACTCATTCAAGTTAATCCAAACCACCCATTATCCCTTGTTTTCCTTCCAAACAAAGATCAAATTTATTTAATCCCATAGTCCATTAAATTCATAATTTAACAAATCAATCTCATTGTTCCTGGGAGTGGCACATCCCATGGATGAAAATAAGACCGATAAAATTAACCTCATTGGATCAAGTAGGGATTCTAACCATTTTTTTAAATGCCCAATTTATTATTATTTTTTAATCAAGTAATATTTTCAGCACAAAGACACAGAATCACAACCTCATTTAAATGAATAAATATTAAAACTACGGTATTAACTTGAATACCACCAACCTCAATCTCGTAGACATGTACTCATACAAAAAACCCCTTGGTTTAAAACAAAAAACCCTTTAATTATGAAGAAAGTAATCTATTGAAAAATGAGCATTTAGGGATTTAGAAGGATGGAAAACATTACACAATGATTCTACAAAAACTAAAATATAGAGGATGGTAGACTCACCAGAAGAATTGATTCACAACTGATAGTTCTTTAAACAACCAAGGATCAATGGAGATTCACACATGGGATTCTTGGGAAGAATGGGATCATACACTAGGATATTGGTGTTAAAAAGAGATGAAAATAAGATAATACCACATATTTCTTGAGGGGGGAAATGGGAAATTCTACTCTTTTAACGAGGTTCTTATTTTGGATTCATAGATGTCTAAACTATGTTCCATCCATACGCAACCCTCTATCCAAAAGGGGGGCTAGGTTGAACTGATTTTTTAAGAAACCAAAATAGTTTTAAAGACAATGTGGTTTTCATGAACCTGCCTATATCAAATGGGCTAGGACACATAGACTACTGGTTCACGACTAGTGGTTAAAACTAATTCAGAACCAATAATACTCCCATCATATAATAGCATCCTCTTCACCTATTTAATATCCCATATCATTTTAAAAACTTTGATTCTTGTTATAATCATTGGTAGAATTATATATAACAATTTATAAGGAGTGGATTAAAATTTAAACATGAATATACTTATTTGAGAGTTTAGGATCATACAATAACCTAAATGGGATTTTATCAATTATATGTTCTAGGGTGTCTTTTGATTAAATCAGGGATGATGTTTCCCAATTTCCATACTAGTATGGATAATGGATTCAAAATACCCATAGACGTGTTTCATTCAATCTAAACTGAAAATTATATTAAGAATCGAGATAAGTATTCATCATTTTTCACTTCTTGTTATCGAAATAGATATTTTACTCCAGATCATTATACATTTTTATTCATCACTATTGATTAAAGAAGTGTGAACTATATGAATCATTAAAAAGTTCCACATTTTGATCTAGTTTTTATATAACACAGATCTATGTTACATAACATTATAATTATATCAATATAAAAGATTAACTATATAATACTCACTTCAATTTTTTATACATCCACAATAACATTTTTTCCTTCATTGAACCTCTTTTGAATGGATGGTGATGTTTTTATTTGAGAAAAATATGATTTCTTCTTTACATTATTACATAGATATTCATCGTCTACAAATCCATTTTTATTGGATCATGGTTAGTACTCATCACTCATAGGGTAGCATGATATTACCTTTTTAGAGCATGAGCTATAATATTTTCCTTCCCCATGTGGTAATGTGTTGAGAATTCATAATCCTTTATAAATTTCATCCATGATCTTTTGTTTATATTTATGTCATTATTTGTTACTATATATTTCAATATATTATGATCAATATATATATATATATTTAATCTATACAGAAAATTATGCAAAATATTTAATTTAAATATCGCAACTACAAGCTCTAAATAATGAAATAGGTATTTTTTCAATGTTCTTGAATTAATGTGAGTCATAATCTATCACCTTATAATAATACACAATGATGCATCCCAATCAATTTAATAATTCATCACAATAACATACAAATTCTTTTCCACTACTTGGTAATTTAAGTATTGGGGTAGTACTGGACACTTCTTTTGTTTCTTGAATCATTAATTACATTCCTCCAATCACAGGAACATCAATTCATTGCATGTTAACATGGTTAGTGGATTTAAAAACAATGATAATTTATCACAAAAATAGACCATATCCTTATAACCAAATAAATCTATCCACCTTGGTCATATTAGTTGGTACTGAACATTTCATGACATCATTTTTCATAAATAAATCTAATAATATTACTTTGAATGAGATTTAATGTCCCAAGAATTATATTCCTATATCAATATTTCACACTTTCAAATTTTTTTCATACATTTATTTCTTTATCTAGGTCTTTAACACAATCCCAAGATGATATTTTTTAACACCCATGATATTTTAATATATAAAATATAATATATAAAGACAACCCAAAATTTATCAATATATCCTCTAAAGTTATTGAACATTAAATCCATGATGATTCTGGGAGCATTTGTAAGCCCAAATGACATCACTATAATTCAGTGTGTATAACACATATGTAAGGTTTTATTAGTTATATATTACCATTTAATCCTTAATTAATGATATCTATATTAAAATTTAATCTTAGAGAAGTATTCATCTCCCCATATTTGATCGAATAGATTAGAGGATACATGTTCTTCATTGTGATATTTTTAGGATCATAATATTAAATGAAAATATTCATTTATGTATCCATTTATTTTATAAATAGAACTAGTGCAACCCATGGAGAAGAACTAGGCCATATTAAACCATTTTCCAATATCTATTGTAGATGATTCTTTAATTATACAAACATAAGAGGTCTATGGATTAGTGACTCACTGAGATAGGCATAACTGTAGGGGTGAATTAAATTGAAATCAAAACCTCGATATCTAAGGAAATACCTAACGGTTCATAATTAAATAGATTAGTATATTTCTATACAATTGAAATGTCACCAATACTAAATTTATCAACAATAATTCGAGTTATAATTCTATCATTACTTTGATTTAACTCCCATATTTTAATATTCACTTAAAAAGGGATATCATAATCTTCATTTTATATTTATTTGATCATAGGATAGTTCGGGATATGAAATGAGATCACCAAACTATGAAAATTGATACTTCTAGGTAAAGAAGTTTATATATACACATTATTAATATAATGTCAACCACAGATAAAAAGAATATATTTTTAGGAAATATTTTCCTAAAAATCTGTATCAAAGAAAATCAATATATCATAGAGGAAATCAACTTGCAACAAGGGGTTTTAATATATAGTTATATATATAATTTTTGTGTCATTGAATTAATATTCATATCAATATTTTACGATATGAAAGGATTAAAATAAGAATAATCTAATATGGAATTTGTATTTTTGGAGTGGATAATGAGTATACCATTCACCACTTCGGTATCATGATCTACCTCAATGGTAGCGATGTAATATTATCCCTATAATTATCATTGTTTGGGAGGTTGTTGGGGATTATTTTATCTATTAGATATGTAGTTTCATCTAATGACTCTGATTTATCCATGTATTACATTCAGATATTATATGCATTGTTTTCAGATCAATGCACTGAGACAATGTGAAATTTTGATACATTGTTCAACCAGAATTAATTTTTGATATATAAAAAATAAATATAATGATTCACATTGAAAAATATGAATAAAATTCGTGTACATAGGCCCAGATCAAATATCGAAGTGCATATTTGAGTTTAATATTATGTTTTTACCCTAGGCATGACACAACCTCTGTCAGTGTTGGGTGTTTTTGAAAATGTTTTTGTCGATGTAGAATTAAAAAATAAATTATTTTCTTTATTTTATTTTATATATAAATAGTATTCATCTATTTGAACATGAGTATGGTGAATTTTGTGGTTCATCCACATAACCTTGAATATTGAAGAGGAGCCATTAAAATGATCATTGGTGGGGATATTGGTGATCGGTAAGAGATCAAGATTGGATCATGGATCAGTGTGCCATTGGAGTAGGTGGATCTCTTAAACAATAAGAATGAATGACTATTCATCACCATCAATAGATCCAAACTATGGGTAATATGTATGATTTTTTATATTCTATATTTTATTATGAACATGATCGATTGTGGATCAATTACACAAGAATAATTGATCCATTCATCGATGGTATATTTCATTGAAATGGATTTAATTGTCTATTGTGTTTAATTTCTATTTTCTTACATATTAATTCGATAATGGATTGACGATGAATTAACAAAGGCATAGGTTTTTTCATCACATTTTTTGGTATTTGTATTTCAAACCTATTTCTTCAAACATTTATTGTTTGTATTTTATTTTCCTCATGGTTCTATTATTACCCTGAATATGATCGTTATAGAACTATTCTTCATTGAAATAGATCAATACAAGTGGTATTTCTTTCAAAGTATGAATCAATTTTGATTATTTTTTATTATGGATGATGATCCCAAGAGGGATGAGATAGGATCGAACTGAGGAAAGCTATTTCTTTTTGGATAAGTGAAGTGGGCTCTGGGTGGTAGCAGATTTGGATTCATGGTGGTGATTTCCATGATGATCAGAGACTGGATCCACATGAACAATGATGGAATGGAGTAGATGGGTTTAGAACCATAATTTCATTTTAAAATCATGGTGATATAGGAACACATCTATAAATGGGTAATAACCTGAGGGTTCTATAAAATTCTCGGTTGCATAGCATGTAATCTGGAATTACACAACTTGTGGGACCCCTCTGTTCTGCACTATGGTTTTTTAGAGGGAAAAATATTCTATGTTATGTGACCACTTTCACACATCGTTTAATCAATGTTGTCATATTGGTATGTATCTTGGAGGATACATGGGCATGGGATTACTTAAGTACATCAACATGGATAATGTATATAGACCGGGCCATATGTACAAAATCAAGGCTATGTTTTCCAAGATTGGTACAATGACATGCTTAGTGGTACACAGTGACGATCATAAAACATGGGTAGTGTACTTGGGAATCCTTACATACCATGTACTATTAAAACATGTTGTGTATTTGGTGATTTATAGGATCTATGAGGAATCACCACACTTTCAAAAATGTTGTTGGATGGACACATAATTTACCCCCAATACACACTATGTACCCCCCCCCCCCTTTAGGGTGTTTGGAGCCCTTAATACCCTTAGACTTGACCAGAATATGTTTATTTTTTTCCCTTTGTATATCACTTTGAGTGTAAGGTTTTTAAATAATTCCACATCTATGGATTGTTATCCCTTTTGTAGGATGAGTCTCGTATATATTTTTTAATATCCATTCATGGGACCAGAGTGTGATCCTATTTATTTTAAACCTTTGGTTGGGTTTTTGGAATCATCGTGACCTCCTTGAGTAGGTCATTGATCCTCCATCTAGAAATACATTTCAGTAGGGTTTGTAGTGTGTTATCCACTACTATGTATCAGATTTTTTGAACTAGTATGTTTTCATCAGTAGGGCCTAATAATCATGAACTCTTATATGAGTTTCTCAAGTGATGGAATGGATAATGGAGTTGATTAATTGGGAAAAATTATTTATTTGATCTGAATCATGGGGTTAGCTATTTTTTTGTGAACAACTAGATGCGTGGTTCCTTAATTAATATATATGGGTTTTATTATTATGAATTAATTTCTATATAGTTATTCTGATATACTATTATTTACTCTTTTTGAATATTGTTTTCAAGGTTTCTTACTTGGTATTGTTACACTCAACCCTGGATAGGTTCTTCCTATATTTTTTGTGTCTTATACAGATGACGACTCATTTGAAGGTGTCCCAGGAGGACAAAATGTGGGTGGAGCATAGCTATAATATAAAAAAATGAGGATATTTATTGATGTCTTCATTTGATTATTTTTTCCATTGTATCATTCAAGACTCTCTATAGATTTTGGTTGGTTTTGTATATTTTCCTCTATATCACTTTCAAAACATTACTATCACACTCTGATTTTGTATTCATATATGTATTCATGAAGTCGTATTTTTTTTACATTTTATCATTTTATAGGCTTAGAGTTTTGGGTATGTGTATAGTTACATTAGGATAATTACTATAATGTGTGTTATATACCTACATGACATTAGTCAATACCTGCATCGTATAGGAATGGTTTGTGGTTTTTATGTCATTTATGAGAAACCTCACCAGATATAATCCTTCATCATGGTATATCATATTTAGTTCTGGATGACTCTAGGAAGACATCCAGCTAGGATTGTAATGTTCTTGACCTAGTGAACACTATATTTGGGACCTCGATACAGGTTATCACATGACCTCTGGCATTCCACTTCATACGCCAGATCCAACTTACTAGTAGTGCAGTTCTGAAGGAAAACATAGAGATACTATATTCCATTATCAAACTAAAGCTACAATATAATTAATATAAATTGGTTCAATAACTAGATTGAAAAATAAATTGATAGTATATAGAATGTTTCATTAATAAACTATATTCCACCACTATAAAAACAAATACACTACATTATAGGAATCCATGCAAATAAAATGTCTACTATCAAAAATAGAATTGTTCTATTTAATAATCCACAATTAAAGTATATTAATATTACATATTTTTAGATGAATATTCCATTCATTTTAAAAAATCACCCTTATAGTAAATAATAGTTTAGTGACTTTGGAAACTTCAAATAAATTTTTCTAACTAGTAAATGATCCTCAACATCTCCCATTAAGAAATTCCCCTTTAGTACACCTATATAAAAGCATTATTTGTAACCTGAGTTATGGAAACATAATAAAGGATGATCTTAGATGCTGAAAAAGAGTATACAAACAAAATATAAACATTAGAATGTAAAAACATGAACATGACTTTGGAAAATAATATCACGTATATCATTTATAAAAATTCTGAGTCATGGAATGAATCGTAGTGACTCATAACTCAAAAAAACTAAAATATTCTGAACCATTTGAAAATAGAATTTTAATAATATTTGTATTTGAGGAAAACAGATATGCATATAAAATCATTTCAATATTATCCAAGGCTCATTTTCAAGTCCATTATAGTGGAAAAGGCCCATTACTGAACTAGGGTTAACATGTTGCTCCTTCCATCTGTTACTAAACCAGATTTACCTATCATTTCATCCCTATATTGCATAACTAGATATACATGTTTTTTCATTCATGTATTTCCCATGAGATATAAATCTTTACCTAATTCATTGGATGGAGATATAGGTCCCACCAACCTCATTATGAAATTATTTTAACCTATTCAAAAAAACATAAATCATTCATCATTACATAACACAAGGAATAAAATGGGCTTCTTAAACATCATTCCATCCTAAATTATTCTATATAAAAAAATTTATTTCGTAAATAGAATTTCATCATAAACAAAATCAAACTATAGGAATTATAGGGATATTATACTTGAAAAAGAACCCTCTTAAAGAATATCATCATAGAAGGAAAATATTTTTGATAAAACACTTGAATATAATTATTGAGTAAAATATCATTAATACTTCAAAATTGTTTTCTATTCTCAAAATGTAGTGAATTTTTAAAATAAAATAAGTTAATTGAAAATAAAATTGAAATATTGTAAATGAAGCTTCATGGAAATATGGTGTAATGAATGTTTATGATTTTCTTGATGTCGAATAAGTTAGAAAAACATTATTCTCATACTTGATTCATGAAAATAAAAATATTTCTCATTTGTAAATGAATGAAATATGCCATCCAATCCATGTAGTAAAAGTGAAAAATTGGTAAAATTGACTTTAAACATACATTAGAGAGTAGTAAAAATTTAATGATCACAATTTTTTAGATGAAATGGATCTAGATTATAAATATACACTAGTAAATAATAACATATAAACAACCTTGGATAAATATGAGATTTCAAAATTATCCCTTACCATAGGTCTGTTATCCTTTTTGTGAATCTGAACATCCACTTATTCGACATGCTCCCTCTTAAACTCCTCTTAATGGCACCAGATTTGGTATTTTGAGAATACTAGTACATTTATAATGCGACTATGGATGATGAGAAGAAATTACAGTATGTAACTTCCATGATTGAAGGCTCAAATTCAAGTTAATAGGTGAGGGAGGAGGATTCCCATTATAATTGAGGTGAGGGAACCCTCAGAAAGTTATAAACTAATAATTTAATAGAAATTAATATTTTATTCCAAAAGCATCCACATTGAAATATTTATACGATTATATGAGGATAGTTTGAAATCCTCTCATTAAATTATTTTTATAGATTTATTGATTTTATTTTAAACCTTATCTTTTTTTACTATTATTATTCTCTATTAATATTAATTGTGGTATCAATCATTTATGTATTTAGAGGATAGAAATTTTACATATATGGGTTCAATATATCATAAACTTGAAAATTATTGAACTTTTAGAACTTATCATAGTCACATTGTGATTTTAAAATATTTTTATTTTTTATATACATTAATAATAGATTATTTTTATAAAATATCAATAAATACAATTTTTACAGTATTCATTTTATTGAATTTAAAAAAATTCATATAGAGATATATCTTAGAACCAAACCATTTAATAGTCGAATAATATTTCATAGTCACCTAGGAAATTCTTGAATGTCATAAATAATATCATATATTTTTTATTTAGATATTTATAATATAATTTATTAGATACTTATCCTAAACAATTGATTACAATATCACCGTTCTTTCAATATTTATGGTCATTATTTAATCTCTACAAATTATAAATAAATTCAAATGATGTAGATAATTTCAGTAGATTTATGGAGAGAACGTATTCTTGTAGTATCATTACATTTACACAACATTAAAAATTTTATACTTGAAATAGATAAGAGAGTGACATGTTGTCACTTTCTATTATTTAAATAAAAATTCCATCACTTTCATGGAAAAAACTACATTAAATGAATAAATTTTAATTTTTAGATGTTAAAAGGTACAATATTTTTCATCCAATATGATTTTATCGAGTATAAGAGTAATTTTATTATCCTTTCCAAATTATTTATTATACTAATTTACCTAATTTTCCTTTAACCGTGGTAATTTTCTTTCCAATATTACTATTCATAATGTCCAAATTATTAAAATGGACCTAATTAAATAGTTTGGAAATAATTATTAATAATATGGAATCCATTTTTCTAAATTAAAAACATATAATGTTTTAAAATTATTTTGAAATAATTTTGTGTTGTCAAATCGAGAAAACTGTTTCTTTAAAGTAAAAATCATCAAAATATTGACATGTCTTTATGTCAAATAACAACGTGAAATTACTTCCAATGACCAACATTGGATTAAATGATAAAAAAATAAAAAATATATAATTTAAATTTAATTGAAAATCAAATCAATCAATACAAATAAACTATACAAAAAATCAGTTTTGAATTAAAATGTACTATTTTCAATATTTATTAAAATCTGAATTTTCACCTAAAATACTAAAATTTAAACCAAAGTAAATTTGTATATTCCAATTCCAACTAATAATGTAATTTTTTCAAAAAGAAATTGTAAAAGTGTAAAATACTAGATTTAAAATGGGTTCTTCATTAAAAGCAGGTAAATGTGTATTTTTTTCAAAAAATAATTATTTTATTTAAAAATTAGATTTTATTCAAGTTTCAAGAGTAGAAAAAATATACAATGAATTTTATAAATTATATTGATTATGTTAAATATATATTTGTTTATTAAAATCCATAAATAGTTATATTATTATTTTATAAACTCACATATTTTCATTTATAAGATTTATAGAAAAACATTTCATTTTAATTAAAATAAGTTTTATTTTCATTTATAAATAACTTATCACAAAAATATTAAATAATTACATGTGTAATTAATAATTCCATAACTCAATTAATACTATTAATTCCCTCCATTTTGACCTATAGGTTATAATGTAACATAATAATATTTAGTTGTTCATTAATACTCAATCTTGTGAGAAATGACCTATATCAAATGTAAATGAATTTGTGTGTAATACAAGACAAGAGTAGTGTTGTGTATACCACAAGCTAAGACAATGTTTTGTATTACACAGGCATATATTGGTGTTGAGCACAATACATGACATGAAAGAAATTAGAAAAACTATATATCATAAAAATTAGGAGATGTTACATTCTACCACCCTTAAAATTAATTTCACCATCAAAATTCATTGGGGTTATAAAATTATTTTATACTTAAAAGTTTGATTCATAGAAACCCACATAAAAATTGTAATAATAAAATGGTTTTTTAGATTGAAAATTTAGAATCATTATGGTCACCCAAGGTAACTCATCACTGTGTTTCCACATAAGAGAACATTAGTGGAAAGAAAAAACATGGATTTGGAAGAAAAATCTAACCCTAAAATTCTTATGAAGTGTCATGGAGAACAATGTTAAGATAATGTTAATAATTAGATCACAATAAATTTGAGATGATTTATGGGGCGATATTTTTCATCAGATAAAATCGTAATAGGTAACATTTTTTTCAATATCCTTTTCCTAATGATGGATACATTTGAATGAGAAGAAATACTTACATGATTTTGATACAATCCCACCATTAGCAATCCTAATATAATATCCACTTCATATATTTTAAAAATAAATGAACTTGGACTTTTCACGGTTAAAGTCATATCAGTTCATGCGATTCAGTAATTTAATAATAGATAGTTCCACTATCATTTTCACGACAACAAGTTAGAAAATTTTATCAAATATGTATAAGTCCACATATGGTGAGATAATTCATTATTCAATAAAACATCATAAAATTTTAAACTTAAGAAATCCTTAAATTAAATTCTTACAATACATATAAAAACTTAAAATCCAAAACTTATAGAAGAGGTTCTATCACCCCAAGATGTCATAGTAAGTTATCTTCTTTAATATAATTAAATAGTTTAGACTACACGCAACACCGAGTTTGAACGCACCCCAACATACTAAACTAGCCGTTCAAAAAGTGGTTGTGAATTTTATCAACTGAATTTAAAAATTTATATAATACATATAATTTTAGAATACCTATTATGTGTTTTTTAGATATAATTTAAGAACAAATTCAATTTATGAGATAAAAGAAGTATTTTTCAAATAATGAAATTTTACCACCTTTTAATGGTGAACCCTTTTAAATCTAGTATTTGGAACATTTATTTGTTAAATTTGACAAAATAAACTTCTTATTTAGAATCAGGTCATAAAAATTTAGTTTCGATTAATTTTTGGTATTTTGCTGATAATGTCCATATTTGGGTGAATAGTGAAAATACTAAATTTTAATTGAAAAAAAAACAATTTTAATCATAATAATTTATAATGTTCAATTATACATTTTAATGGTTTGAAATTATAATTACATTATATTTTCACCATTTAATCCAATTTTGGTCATTGTAATTATTTTCACTTTAAAATTATACATAAATAAGTGTCAATCTTTTGATAGTTATTGTTTCGTAAAAACGCGCTATTTGTTTTGACAACCTGAATTAATTATAAATTAATTAATACAATGTATATGTTTTTAATTTGGTAAAATAGACATAGTTTTTTAATTTATAATATCAAAAATATCATAGGATTTATGTTTGATATTTTTCTAAAAAACATCAATTTTTGATGAATAGTAGAACCACGTGGTAAACGTTAAAAATGGACTTTTTCATTTAAATAAAATTTTACTGCTTTAGTAAATTGAATTTCAAAAATCTGACATACATGGTTGTTATTATTAAGTAAAATGTGGTTTAATTAGATGAAAATAATTTTTTATGAATACTATCATTTGACTTTTATTTACCACTGTTAAAGTTAAATTTGGTAATTCAAGGTAAAAAGAATATTATAACAATAAAAAATTACCTTCACACATGACCTAACCTTATTAGTTCAGTTATGGAAGTCCATGGTAATCCTTGGGTCTATTTTGGGACTCCATGGATCCACATAAGAATTATAAGGACACTTTATTTTAATTAATTTAAAGTAAAGTCAAAAATCCCATTAACAAATATCTTTTAGTATATCAATTTTTACATGGGATTATATAATTCATCTTTTAAAATATAAATAATCATTAAAAAGGTAAAATGATTTCCTACATTATGGTATTTTTAATAATTTTTAGACACCAAATAAATTCAATTATTTGAGACGCAATAATGATGTAGTATTTACCTCATTAATAATTGATTTAAATAAATATGATTATTAATATTAAAACAATATCCAAAACTTGTCCAGTTCATATTGGATGAGTTTATTTCTAACATGAGTCATCTTATCTTTGACTTTAATGAGTTTTGGACTTTTTGAAACTGAAGATATGTTTATAATAATATATCATTTTCAAACATTCTAAATGAGCCCCTCCAGTCCCTTATAAAAGGACACCACTTCTAACCCATTCCTCACATCTATCAAGCCCCTTGGCTCATCCAAACCCTACCCAAATAATATCTCAAGATCCATTTCTTCTACATTGAAGACATAACATAGGCATAAGTCACTTCAAAACGACTATTTGGATCAAACCAAAGTGAGTTACCCA
The DNA here is from genome assembly GCA_963277665.1 of Viscum album. Taxonomy (NCBI): domain Eukaryota; kingdom Viridiplantae; phylum Streptophyta; class Magnoliopsida; order Santalales; family Viscaceae; genus Viscum; species Viscum album. The sequence goes on along the minus strand of OY728141.1, from coordinate 1,015,642,537 downwards.
AATTAAAGGTAATTTTTTCTCTTAACGTCATTTCTTTTAGTTTACTTCTCCAACCCTTAAACTAATTTAATTACTTTATTTTATAACAACACCAGTATCCTCAATATAAAAGGATGTTGTTATGAGAAGTATTTGATCTACACTTTCACACACCTCCGTCCAATGGGTAAAGAACATGTTGTTTATTTTGATGGGAAACTAATGCCTCACAAAATGATGATTGTTCAATTATATCCTACCACATCTCATGGTGGCCATTAAGATGGAACTTTTTTTATATATGATATATATTATTTTTATGTTTACTTTATGCTTCGTTATTTTCAATTTATATCATTCTCTTATGGTTTCCCTTATGGTTAAAACATGATAATTTCATTTGAGGAAGTGTGTACTACCGCCCCCTTAAGGTTATATGACTCATTAATACCTTATTTGGGACATATAAAATGTTGGTCATAGTGGATACTCAATGGGGGGGGGGATTGAGTTCCAATAAAAAATTTCTGTTAAAAAAATTTCTCTTAAAATCACTCAATTTAAAAACTAAGTTAAACTGAAGTGAATCTATACAGAGTGTAAATGTTCAATCAGTTTCTCAAAGATTGATTCGGTCTCAGTTGACTTGATCTGAAGATTAAAATAACATTTGAAAATGACTTACTAATTTACAATAAGTATAAAAACTTTTTAATTTAACTATCAAAGTAGCTTTAAAATAGTTTTGTATTTCAAATTAATAGCAGCAGAATAAGTATATAGTTTACTTATAGACTTAAGTTAAAATGAATATTATAGTTAACCAAGATGTTCAGTATCATGCCGAGACATAGTCCTCTAAAAAATTTAAATAAATTTATACACACCCTAGATCGAGGTTAACAACAGTGAACAACTGTCCAGGCCACACATGAATATCTACCACATTTCTTTGTGGGAAACAAAAACTATGACCAGGACACACAAGGACCTCTTCCTGAGTTGTCGTGGGTAAACAAGAGTAAATAATTGTGGTTTTAGGATTTTTATATCCTCCAGTTTAGCACAGGAGTCAGTGTGTGTGTAAGATATATAGAGTACACACATATCTCAAAAATGTAAGTAAAATAATCACTATGTCAGAATGTATCAGAGTGTAGAAAGCTCTAGTGATTGGAAGTGCAGCTTGGGACTCGTTGGATTCAACAGAAATGATCCTAAGTCCTTCTCTGGTTTTTCCCTTGAAAAACAGAGTATCGTGATTCACATCCATCACTTCCATTGTAGGTGTTCATCTCATGTATTTGTAGTCGTTATAGCTCTTCATCTTCTTCTTTGAACTTGTGTTATTGATGTATATCAATGTTATTCAAATTATTCTTTTCATGTACATGTATGGAAGAATTATCTCTCTTTTTGTGTCTCTGTATCTGTTGTATATCTGTGTGTATATCTGTGTGTATATTTACTATAGCTCAATCTTCCTTTTATTCCACGAGCTCCGGTAGAAGGAATGATTACATTTTTATAGGTACGAGGTACGGTCCCCTGACATGCCAACAATCAACATTAAATAACAGTAAATGAATTAAAAACATAAAAAATGACCATTATAATTAAATATGAATTTGTAGAAATTCAAACAATTTTAATGACTATCGGTGAGTCATGTTATGGGTGAGACATTTTGAATCTGTATTGGTTTTGGTAGCATCATCATTAGTGTCTCAACATTATTGTCTCAGCATCGGTGTCTCAGCATTGGTGTCTCAGCATCGGTGTTTCAGCATCGGTGTTTCAGCATCAGTGTTTCAGCATCAGTGTCTCAGCATCGGTGACTCATCATTGGTGACTCATCATTGGTGTCCCATGATTTTCGGTATCGATGACAAATGATCATCGGTATCAGTGACACCTGATCATTGATATCCCTTTAGATATTCGGTAGCTATTGGTGCGACCGTTCATCATCGCTGCAACCATTAATCATCGGTGCGACTGTTCATCATCAGTGCGACCGTTCATCATCGGTGCGACCATTCATCATTGGTGTGACCGTTCAACATTGGTGCGACCGTTCCTCATCAGTGCGACTGTTCAACATAGGTGTGACCGTTCATCATCGGTGACTCAGTAAAATGACTATCAATAAGTCAAGATGAGGAATTCTTACAGAGTGTCTGTTCAATCCAGAATACTTCCAGTTCAACCCTAACCATACATTTATCATATATAAACAATTGTATATATGATTTAAACATATTTAAAACAAGTTGAACAATATATTAAAAGGAAATAAATAAAACTAAGATTTGTGATTATTAAAAATACCATTTCAAAGAGAGTTCAACAATCTCCCCCTTTTTGATAATCTCAAATCAATGGCATAAATGAAGAGATAATATATTATTTCATTCATTATGCTCCCCCTATAAAAAATAATATATGAAAAAAGATAAAACATTGTTAGAATAGAAACCAGAACATGTAGATATAACTAAGGCATTCTCCTTTTTTCAACATTTATCCCCCTGGGTATACATGCATCTAATAAATCGCCAGCATGGGCATTCAGGTCACCCATCCAGACATGATGCATCCAGAGTTCACATATGCATGCATGATTCACCTGTTTTATCAATGTGATTTCTCTCTCCCTTTGTGATTATCAAAAAGAATTATATGCATGCATGATTCACCTGTTTTCTCTCCGTGATTTCTCTCCCCCTTTGGGATTATCAAAAATAAGTGATAAATAAAGATAAGCAAGAAGATTTCAAACCAACAAAGGGTACACATATTACAAACAAAATAGAATAGTTCTGGTAAACAAACACCCTATCAAAAAAATTGACAATAAAAACTATTTCTCTAGGTGCAAGGGAGTATTCCCTTTAATAGTATGAGGAATTGATGGTCCATATGGTTGTTGGGTAGAATGTTGAACTGGACTTTTGGAGAATGGATGTAGGACAATCCGATATGGATGAACTGTGGGTTCCAAGGTCACCTTCTGCAAAGAAATTCATTCTGAAGGTTGTTGTTGAAAGACTGGTCGATTACTAGAAAGAGCTTGAGAAAAAACATCTAGCTAGGAGTAAAATCTGATGATTGAAGTGTTTCAGCTGTAGAAAAAACAATGGCTTTTTCTTGGACATGAAGGTAGGGTTTTAGTATGTTGATGATGTACTGAATGACTTCTCCAACGTACTTCATGGATTTTTCAAAATCATCCTTATTTTGCATGAAATTTTCTAAAGTGGGGCTAAAATCTTTTAACTACTGAACTTGAGCTTTAAAATCTTGATTCACTAGATGGAGTCTCAGATTATTAGCCAGTACTTTAAAATGATGATTTAACTCATGATTTCTGTAGATCTTAGATAAATAATGATTAACTTTCTCCTTAATCTCCTTTTGATCTTTTGTAGAATCAGCCGAATACAACTGTACGATTTTATGCACATGATCAAAATGATCTTTTATTTTCATCAAAGAATCTAAATATAAAATCTTCCAAAGAGACAATAGCTCTTCTATAACAGCATCTCTTAAGGTATCTAATTCTCGACCAGTGATCTTGGTCACCTTGGCATTGCCAGACTGAGCAATAACCTGAGTAATCTCAGCTTTTAACTTCCTCAAATCTGCTTTCTTCAAATGTTCATTCAGATTTCTTAAAACTTCTATCATACCAGAGATGGTTGTTCTGAACTCACCTGACAATGAAACAAGATTTCTGCCTAAATCCATAAGTGGTTGATTGAAAGATGTAATATACCTGCCAATTGATTCACTGTAATTGCACAGGTCTGGATTGATAAGTTTTGCCACTCTTTGATCCAAATAATTCATAGCATCATCAGATAAAGTCAAAGGAGTAGGAGAAGGAATATGACATAACTAACTGTTCACAGTCTCCCTAACATCTTGCATCAATTCAATCTTGAAATTATCAAAATCTAACTAAGAAACTTCCAAATCAGGTCTACTTTTTGATACTGAAGGATCTGGTCTGACATCTATTCTTTGCAAAAACTTGGCAACAAATTGAGCCTTAATAGAATAACTAATGCCTGCAAGATCCACTTCAACAACATCCTATTCATCTAGGTAGTCTAATCCTAGAACAGCAAGACCTGGATGCTCTTCTCATTCCTCTTTGCATGAAGGTTATATAGGATTCACAAACTGAGCTCATCTAGAATTTTCAGGAAGGACTTTCTCATCCTCAAAACTCACCAACTGTTCTGTCCTCTCATATTCAGGAACATGCTCTTGCCCAAGTGGATGGGGTTGAAGATCATCTTGGATCACATTTTGACCTTATAAAGGTCGAGAATCAGCATCATCATCATCATCATCATCATCACCATTACATTCATTTTCATCGCTACTACCATCACCATCAGCATCACCCTTATCACCATCACTACCTTCATCATCATCATCATCATTAACTGATCTCTCATTAGAACTGTCTGTTCTTCTGGATTCATACTCCTCATAAGTTTATTCAGTAGTCTCACCTTCTTTATCATCATCTAAAAGAAGTACAATTTCTGGTAAATTGATAGGAGGACTTACTGAACCAAATTCCATCCTTCTTCTCTTTGGGCTAACAGTATCCGGATCACTCCTTTCACCATGAGATGATTCATCCACTTCTTCAGCATTTGTATTCTCATCAGCTTCTTCTTCTTCTTCTATTCCTTTTTTATAGGATTCGCCAGTTTCTTTAGGAGCAACCAGTTCCTCTTCTTCATCTGAATAGATCACTTCCTCACCAGGTATTAAGGTAGGATCTATTACTACCCTTGGTCTCCTTGAATGATTAGTAGGATTGAAAGAATCATATAAATTTTCTTCATCAGCAACCCATGATTTCATCCATGGGATCCAATTTATTTTCATTATCTTAGAAATAAATTTGGTGAAACAAAATCTAACTAATGAGATACAATCATCCCCATCATCCAAACAACCTATGAATTTCAGCATGGAAGAAATTTGTTTAGAATAAAACAGAGTGGTAGCTTTCTTTGATGGTTTTATGAACTCAACAATATGCACGAAAAAATATCTACATAGATTGATATTTTCACCATTCACCAAAAGAAATAGCATAAAAACATCTTGATACCTTACTGTAGAAAAATCACCTTTTCTCGGACATACATGATGTTGAATAAATTTTAACAGGATTATGTTCTCACCATCCAACTCAACAGCAATTATCCTTCGCGATTTATACTTCCCAGTCAAAAATTCCAGGGCAAACTCATAATAAAATAAATTAGTTGTGGGAGGAATATTACCAGAATAGTCCTCGTATCTTCCATTGTGAGATACGCCTAGACATTCAGCCCATTGTTTTGATGAAAACGTAATATTTTTCCCTATTACTATAGAAGACAATCTCGCAGCCTCTAATCTGTCCAAATCTATATCCAGTTTCAAATAGAACTCATGCACTAGCTTCGGGTAAAAGACTCTATCATTATTGCAGAACCACTCCTTCCAGCCTTGAGTTTCCAAAACATCCAACAGAACATACATTCTAGATTAAACCCATTCTGAACAAATTTCCTTTTCAGCTATAACTTCTCATTTTTTTAGCTCCTGGTTCATAGAACTCTATGTTGTACTGCTCAAATCACCTCAATCATGCTTGATAGGTGAAGTTCCTTTAGATTACTTGCTCTGTATCTTTTTCCTGGCCATTTTGAGGTTTTGAGACAATCGAGAGGCTTGGAAAGATTCAAAAGGCTCGGGTTACAGAGAAGAGAGGAGAGAGTTCGACGGGAAGTGGAAGGTCAACAGTCTTTAGAGAATGGAATAGTCGCATGTCATTATTTTTATCATTTAGGGTTATAAATAATAAAATATCGATTAAGTAAAACAATGTCATTTTTAAAAACAAAAAAAAAAAGTATGACCCAATCGGTAGCACTAATCAACATGAAAGATCAGTTTGACAAATCGGTTTGACAGATCGGTTTGACAGATCAGTTTGACAGATTGGTTTCACAGATCTATCATACCTAACTCTCATTAAATCGAGTTTAACCTTTCACAATTTTAGGGCTTGGTCAAAATACCAGCTAATTGATGTTCAATATCTATAAACTCAAGAGTGATATCAGCTTTTTGGTAGTGATCTCTCAAAAAGTGATGTCTTGCATCAATGTGTTTGGTTCTAGAGTGAGACACATGGTTCTTTGAAATGTAAATTGCACTAGTGTTATCACAGTTAATAGAAATATGCTTAAAATCATATCCATAGTCCAAAAGAGTGTGTTTCATCCACATAATTGGTGCACAACAACTACCAGTTGCAATGTATTCTGCTTCAGCAGTAGATAATGCAACAGAGTTCTGTTTCTTACTACACCAAGATTCTAAGGATTGACCCAATAAATCCCAAGTTCCATATGTGCTCTTCCAATCTAACTTGCAACCAGCAAAGTCAGCATCTGAATAACTGATTAGCTCAAAATTTTGTCTTTTTGGATAAAACAATCCTAATTTTACTGTATGTTTAAGATATATAAAAATTATTTTAACCGCAAGTAAATGAGATTCTTTCAGGTTAGCTTGAAATCTTGCACACATACACACATTGAACATAATATCCGGTTGACTAGTAGTAATGTATTGTATGCTTCCAATCATACCTCTGTAATTGGTTTTATCCACTGGTTTCCCAGCTTCATAGGCATCCAATTTACAGATTGTACTAATAGGAGTATCACTTTCCTTAATACTATCCAAACCAAAACATTTTATAAGATCCTTTGTTTATTTCATTTGAGTCGAAATAATACCAATTTAATTTTGATAAACTTGAAATCCAATAAATTATTTATGTTCTCCCAATAAACTTATTTCAAATTCATTTTTCATAATATTTGAAAATTCAGTACATAAAAAAGGTTTAGAAGATCCAAAAATAATATCATCAACATACATTTGAACTATTAAAACATCTTTATAAATTATTTTAATAAAAAGAGTTGGATCAACAATCCCATTAGTAAAAGTATTTTAAATAAAAAAATTACTATTTCTATCATACCAAGATCATGGATCCTGTTTTAAGCCATATAAAGATTTAGAAAGTTTAAAAACATGATTTTGAAAATAAGGATTAATAAATCCAGGTGGTTGTTCAATGAAACATCTTCAATAATAAAACCATTTAGAAAAGAACTTATGACATCCATTTGATATATCATTAAATTGAGATGAGCAGCATATGCAAGTAAGATCCTAATGGCTTCTAATCTGGCTACTGGTGAAATGGTTTCCTTATAGTCTATACCTTCTTCATGACTATATCCTTGTGCAACTAGCCTATCTTTGTTTCTAACTACGTTTCTAGACTCATCAACATTGTTTATAAACACCCATTTTATGCCTATTGTTTATGGGTCCTTAGGTCTATCAACTAAACCCCATAATTTGTTTCTTTCAAATTGATTTAACTCTTCTTTCATATTTGTTACCCAAAATTCATCATTGATAGCATCATTGACATTTTTAGGTTCTTCCTGTGAAGGAAAGGCTTGATGTTCAACCTACTTTCTTAGAGAAGCTCCAGTCTGTGTCCCTTTATCAAAATTACCAACAACAGCATCTAAAATATGATTCTTTAGAATTATAGTTGATCTAGTAAAGTTTGGACTAGAAATTTTAGGTTCTTCTCTAGATTTGGGTTCAATAAGAACATATTCTGGAATAAGCCCAGAACTAGTTGTCTTTATAGCAGGTTCTTTAGATTTTTCATTAATGTCCAGAACAGATAAATCTTCTTCAAGATTTTAAAGAGTGGTTTTATGTTCATGTGGATCAGTTTCATCAAATTTTATGTGAACATATTCTTCCACACATTTTGTTTTCATATTAAAGACTTTATAGGCTTTTCTAGTTAATGAATAAGAAAGAAAAATTCCTTCATCACTTTTAGAAGCAAACTTTTCCAGATTATCCTTTGTATTAAGAATAAAAACATTACAGCCAAAGACTCTAAAGTAAGAAAATTTAGGTTTTGTATTATTCCACAAATCATATGGGGTCTTCTTAAGAACATGTCTAATTAAGACACTATTAATGATATAACAAGCTGTATTGATAGCTTTATCCCAAAAGTAAATAGGGAGATAATATTCATTAAGAATAGTCCATGTAATTTCTTGAAGGGTTCTATTTCTTCTTTCAACTACACCATTCTGATGAGGTGTTTTGGGAGAAGAAAAGTTATGACTATAGCCATTATGGGAGCAGTAGGACTCAAACTCATGATTCTCAAACTCATGGCCAAGATCACTTCATAGGGTTTTAATCTTATGTCCCCTAAGGTTTTCAACAGACTTGGAATATTTGACCATGTAAGAACAAGCTTCACTTTTGTGAGCTAAGAATTATACCCAAGTATATCTAGAAAAGTTATCTACTAGAACATATAAATAGTGCCCCATTTAAACAAGAAACTCATGATGGTCGGAATAAGTCCATGTGAACCAACTCGAGAGGTTGAGAAGTAGAAAATTATTTCTTTTATTTAAAAGAAACTTTATGTTTCTTTCTATTTTGACAGGGATTAAAACTTTGTCAATTGGGAATTCATGTTTATGTAGGTCTCTAACCATGTTTTCCTAGTTAGTTTCCTAAGAGAATGGATGTTGCAGTGTCCTAATCTTCTTGCCAAAGACATGACTCTTTATGAAAAGCATTTAGACAAGTAAAATTTTACATACCTAAACAATTTAAATCAACTGCATAAACATTTTGCTTTCATAAAGAAGAAAAGACTAATACAGTTTTAGAATTAAAAACATTACAAAAATAATTTTCAAAATTTACATTAAAACCATCATCCCACAATTGAGAAATACTTAACAATTATATTTTAGTCCATCAACAAATAAAACATTGGAAATAAAAACTGTGTTAGTGTTACCAATTTGGCCTAGCCCGATGATTTTTCCTCTAAAATTATCACCAAATGTGACATGGCCTCCATCAATCCTGATTATACTTTTAAAACATGAGTAATCTCCAGACATGTGTCTCGAACATCCACTGTCCATGTACCATACCTTCTTGTGAGAACTCTTCAAACAGGTTTCCTACAAAACAGATTTAGATGGAAAATGACTTTCATACACAGATCTTCTTGGGTCCAGAAAATTTATAAATCAATGATTTCGGTACCCACATTTGTCTTATGGGTTTCATAAAAATTACAGAATCAATAAATATTGGAAGATAAACTTTATTTTATCTATACCTATGTGAATTTCTAGTTGAAGAATATGAATGTCTAGAACTAGAACTACCAGTATTCTGTCCAGATTTAGGAATAAATCTATTCTTATTAATCTGTCTATATCCAGGTTTGTAGCCTATTCCAGTAGTGTATTTGAGAGCTAATTGATTTCCTAGCATTTGAGTTAGTGTATCCTTCCCAATTGTAATCTTCTCTAAGCCTTTTCTAAGTTTCTCATTTGACATTTTCAGTTCTGTGTTTTCCTTTAACAGTTGATCATTTTTATATTTTTCAATAGTAAGTTTGGTTTTAATAGTAATAGTTAGAGCATGTTGTTTCATCAATAATTTGTATTTATCCTTCAATTCATTTCATGTCTCATCAAGAATATTACAATATTTAAATAATTACTCACTATTAATGTTTTCATAATCAAAATCAGATTCTGCATCATCTCCAAAATAACAACAATTAAAAACAAGAGTATCTAAGCCACCTCGGATGTGTTGGTCATGAAACAAATGTTGGCATGATTCTTCTTAGAATAAGACATTTCAGATTCACTTGTACTATCTTCAGATGCACTCCAAGTAGCCTTCATAGCTTTCTTGTACTTACTATCTTTGTAATAATATTTCTTCTTGAATTTTAACTTTGGGAAGTCTGCATTAATTTTTCCTTTTCTTTTTCACTCATAGCAAACAACTTCATCACTTCTATCTGGATTTTTCAATTCCTTCTTCAAATGTACCTTATTGTCATACTTTCCTTTGAAATTTGATTTTTTGAAAAATTTATTCTTCCTATATAATTTCATAAACCTCCTTGCTATCTAAGCCATTTCAGCATCACTATCTGAAGTAGAATCTTCACTGGTTGAACTCTCAGTAGGTATTTTCATTTTATCCTTGACATTTCTCTTTGAAGAAGTAGTCTTGAAAGCCACTGATTTCCTTTTTGGTTCATCATCATATTCTTTATTTACCTTGGTTTCTTCCACATACATCATGAGCTTTCCAATAAGTTATTTGATAGGCAGAGCTCCAATGTCACATGATTCTATGATTGAAACAGATATGCCTCTCCATCGGACTAGTATAAATCTCATTATTCTCATGATTTGTTCCTCTACTGGAACAACTTTACCAAGTGAATTCATTGTATTTACTATCTCATTGAACCTGAGATACATATCAGAAATGGGTTCATCAGATTTCATTTTAAATTTATCATATTTAATAGTATAAGTATTCAATTTCATTTCTTTATCATGAGTTGTTCCTTCATGAGAAACACCTAAAGTATCCCAAATTTCATAATCAGTTTTGCAAATAGAAATTATGTTGAATTACTCATTCCCTAAAGCACAGTACAAGGAATTCATAGCTTTACATTTATTATTATAAGCAGTCATTGTAGGTTCATCCCAAGTTGTTCGTCCAGTTTCGATAATTTTATATTGAGACTCTATAGCAGTCCAGATATCAAAACCCATACTCTCTAAATGTATTTTCATTTTATGTTTACACTGATCATAGTTCATACCATTAAGGAAAGGTGGAATGTTAGTAGCAGAACCCTCTAGTCTTTTATCCATAACTAGATTTTAGAAAATAGGTTTAAAGAGCTAAAATTTAGAACTAACAAAAATTTGAGATCTTTAAAGATGAAACTAAAATCATAGTTGAAAAACATAGTGTTTCAAAAATCCTTAAACAAAAACAAAAACCTCTGATACCAAATGTTGGTCGGAGTGGATACTCAAGAGGGGGTGAATTGAGTACCAATAAAAAATTTCGGTTAAAAATATTTCTCTTAAAATCCCACAATTTAAAAACAATGTTAAATTGTAGTGAATCAATACAAATTTTAATTGTTCAATCAGTTTGTCAAATATTTATTAGGTCTCATTTGACTTAATCTGAAGACTAAATTATCTTTTGAAACTAATTTACATATTTACAATAACTATAAACACCTGTGAATTTAACTATCAATGTAGCTTTAAAATAGTTTTGTATTTCAAAGTAATAGAAGAGGAATAAGTATATATTTTACTTATAGACATAAATTAAAATGCACAGCAGAGTTAACCAAGAGGTTCAGTCTCAAGGTGAGTCTTAGTCCTCTCAACAATTTATATAAAATGATCCACACCCTGGATCGGAGATAACAATAGTGAACGACTGTCCAGGCCACACAGGGACCTCTACCACAATTCTTTGTGGGTAAAAAACAATGACCAGGCCACGCAAGGACCTCTTCTATAGTTTTCATGGGTAAACAAGAGTAAAAAATTTTGGTTTGAGGATTTTGATATCCTCCAGTTCAGCACAGGAGTCAGTGGGTTTGTAAGATATATAGAGTACACACACAGCTCAAAAATGTAAGTATAATAATCACTAAGAGAGAATGTATCAGAGTTTAGAAAGCTCTAGTGATTGGCAGTGCAGCTCTGGACTCATTGGATTCAGAAGAAATTCATCTAAATCCTTCTCTGGTTTTCCTCTTGAAAAACAGAGTATCATGATTCACTTCCAGTTTAGGTGTTCATCTCAAGTATGTGTAGTCTTTATAGCTCTTGAGCTTCTTCTTTGAACTTTTGTTCTTGATATACATTAATGTTCTTCAAGTTCTTCTTTTCATGTATGTGTATGGAAGAATTCTCTCTCTTTTTGTATCTCCATATCTGTTGTATATCTGTGTGTATATCTGTGGGTATCTTTACTGTGTCTCAATCTTCCTTTTATTCCACGAGCTCCGGCAGTATGAATGATTACCTTTTCAGAGGTATGGGGTACGGTCCCGTGACATGCCAACAATCAACATTAAATAACTTTGATTTCATTAAAAACATCAAAAAATTGTCGTTAGAATTAAAAATGAATTTATTGAAATTCAATTAGTTTTCATGACTATCGGTGAGTCATGTGATCGGTGAAACATTTTGATTTAGTATTGTTTTCAGTAGCATCAGCATCGGTGTCTTAGCATGGGTGTCTCAGCATAGATGTTTCAGCATCGGTGACTCATCATCAGTGACACATCATTGGTGTCTCATGATCGTCGGTATTGGTGACACATGATCGTCGGTATCGGTGACACATGATCGTCGATATCTCTTTAGATCATCGGTAGCTATGGGTGCGGCCATTCATCATCGGTGCGACCATTCATCATCAGTGCAACCAATTCATCATCGTTGTGACCGTTCATCATTTGTGTGACCATTCATCATTGGTGCGACCATTCATCATTTGTGCGCCTGTTCATCATCGGTGCGACCGTTCATCATCGGTGTGACCATTCATCATAAGTGACTCGGGAAAATGACTATCTCTGAGTCAAGATGAGAAATTCTTACAAAGTGTCTGTTCAATCCAAAATACTTCCAGGTAAACGATAACCGTACATTGATCATAGATAAACGATTGTAGATATGATTTAAACATATTTAGAACATGTTGAACAAGAGATTAAAAGGAAATAAATAAAACTAAGATTTGTGATTATTAAAATATCCACTTCATCGAGAGTTCAACATAAAAGATGGATTTAAATATTTTGCTACATGATATTATACTGGAATATTAATATAACTTTGTATCATTATTTTTTAATTCCATTGAAGTGAAAAATAGAAATGAATGTAGCATTCATGCGTACGTACGACATATCGTTTCCATGAATGGTGCATTTCATTTCATATCTAAAAGTATTATGTACTATTATAAATACCTATATACACTAGATATATAATATATATTTGATATCTAAATCATGTTTATCATTCTGTAGATAATGGAATTTTCACCACATGGAAAAATTTTATTTATAATAAGTTCATTTTTACTCAAGTTCCGAACATCGATAAAATATCCAAAATGAACTCAAATAGTTAACTAATTGTTATATCACGGTAATAAGGGATATAAAAGTAATAATAAACTTGAAAATATTCTTAATATTGTATAAACTAAAATAAGTTCATTTTTCACGATGATTAAGGAACATACAAGACAAGTTGGACTTGAGGCAAGGGGTTTCTAATCTCATTTTTAATTCTGTGAGATTTCCATTGTTCACCACATATATATTGAATGTGGTGTATTGCGTACTTAAAGTTGATATATATTATCAATATTATCCTTATATTCGTGGTATTATGTCACAATTTTGATGGTAATTAACTTTTGGTCATATGACCAGATTGATTACAACACTGTATGATGATTCTTATCTCACCTTTAATTCCACGAGATTTCCATTGATCGCCAATTATTTATTGCATGTGGTGTATTGTGTACTGACATTTGGAATATATTATCATGATTAGCCTTATATTAATGGTATGATAATACTAATTTGGTGGTTATGAACTTTTGTTCGGATGACCTGATTGATTACAACCTGATAAGGTGTTTTTTATCTAATTTTTAATTCCATGAGATTTCCATTGTTCACCAATTATTTAGTACATGTGGTGTATTATTTATTGACATTTGGTGTACATTATCATTATAAACATTAAATTAATGGTATTCCGTGACTCATTTGGTTGTTATTAACATTTGGTCATATGACCTGACTGATTACTACATGGTAAGGTGTTTTCATCTCACTTCTTATTCATGTGAGATTCATGCTATATTGTCACTATTTCCTTTTCTGTGGTGTATGTAATGCCAATTATTGTATTATTTGTGTAATATAAATTAATTAATGGGTATTTAAATCATCATTTCATGATACTTCTTTCATGATGTGATTGTTTCGTATGTTACCAAATCGGTAAGGATATTTCAAATTTCTATTTCCAATCATTGGGCTTTACGCATACTTCATTGATTATATTACTCCATGATTATGTGTGGAATAACTATTTATTATTTGTGTAGTAATTTACAATCCCCTTTATTAGTATATACTCTTGATACAAATAATTACTCACTTAATAAATTCTCAATACATAAATATGAACTTGATAAGAGTAATTTTAACTCAATCTTCAGTCATTGAGTTAAACATCCAATTCATTGGTGTTGTTTTTATAAGAATATGTGTGAATGTACTCTTATTGAATTACACCGAATATCCAATATTATTGAGTGAATTTTTATTTTTCACACATAATTATGTCATTTATGTATTCTTAAATTAATTATACAGTCTTTATAAGGGATTTCATCTCATCTTACATTCCATTGTGTCTTCGTTGTTGTCATGCACCAACTCACTTTCATTTGGTGTATATAATATACTTTGACATAGAATATCCTGAATACTTTTACTATCATGATATTATAATGTTTTTATTACCTCAATTACTTTTATTCATGAATCTCACAATTGGTTAAGAACATAAAATAAAATATCATTTTAAATTTCTCAATAATTTATTCTTCTAAATCATTGTCATTAATAGGCATGTTTTTAAAATGGTTTTAAGGTCTTATTTATAAGGATAATATTGTTTTATAATTGAAATTCCTTTTAAATGTTTCAAAGTGTTATGAGAATCTTTGATTCAATAATCTATTTTAAACAGCCTATTGATAAAAAGTGAGACTTTTAAAAGTTTTCATTGAAAATGGGATATTTCTCCCAAATGTTTATAATGACTATATTCATATATGTCAATAACCTTCAGTGTATTTTATTCTTGATTGAGGCTGATTTATCATAATACAATCGTCTATATTGTATTGAATGAGATATTATAGACTGTGGATGTGCCATTTTTGTGCCATTAATGGTTTGTGGTTAAAGTATTGACTTTTCGTATGCTATTTTTAATACAAATGGTTAGATTATGTTTCACCCATTCATATGAGTAATTAATTGGACTTAGTAAGTGATGGGTGGATCCCCCTATAGCTCCTCGATGCATCGGTAGGTCCCATTATACAAAATAGTGTCTTGGCACAAGGCCTTCAAGAAATCATATTTGTAGTCTTGGCATAAGGCCTTGACTATGTGGTTATGATGCTTGAAATTATGCATTCCATCATTATGAGATTAGCTGTTGATATTTATGTGGTTATTTTACTAGAAGAATATCGATGAATATGTTTTATTATGGAATTATTTACTCAACCTATATTCCTACCATAAATTTTTCATGTTAACTATTTGTAAAGGCATGTGTTTTCAATTATTCCCCATGCCTAATGTTTTTGTTATCTTCCTCTATTTTTCTTACTCTTACTGAGCGTTTGAGCACAACCCTTTCTTATGTTTCATTTTCCCATGATATCAAGAAGTTAGTTATTAGTGACTTACAAGAATAATATTGGAATCTTGGATGTTTCTAATGGAATAAATTAGTGTTTTTTTATTTTCATGTTGTAATGTTGAACTTATTAATGTATCTTGTTTCCAAGACTACTAAATTGGATCGGTCCTTTGGGACTTCATTCTCTGTAATCATGCCAATGTATTTAAATAATTCACCAACTCTTGGATTCTGTGGTAGGGGAATTCTAGTGGTGCACTAATTATGAATTATCATTTATCCCCTTTATATCATAAAGTATCTATTGTTTTTCGCATTCCAAAAATCTGAACTCATTCCTCATGTATTCTCTTATGTCATTGTTATAACCTACATTTCTATAAAACTTATTGAAAATATGAATGATTACTTAATCTTACTTCCAAAAATATTTAAACATCATCCATGATTGCATTACCCACAATCCAATAAATACTTAACCAGTTCCATAGTAACTAATATAGTCTAATTTTCATATACCTATCCACCATATCTTTATCCAAATACCATTTTCTCAATGTCATGTTCTTATTAAAGTTTATCCTACCCTAAATCTTATGTTATCCAAAAACATAACCTTATTACCTCAATAATTTTTCATTCTTACCAATAACACACGACATATACTTTAAAATTAACATGGAAAACCACACTTGATCACTATATAGATATTTCATTGTTCCAAAATACCATAAAAGTGATTATACAACATTATTCTAGAATCCCATTACATAAACACTCAATCATTTCACCTCTTTATTTTCATACAGACAATTTCCAATTGTGATCACCAGTTATATTCCTTTATCTTTGTCCTTAAGAGGTTTTTGATATTGGTTATAATTAATAAACCAAGGATTCGGTCATTTATTGCCATAATTTCATATTTCCTTTCACTCATAACATTTATGTGTGGGTGGTGCATTCTCTATAGCCTTTTTGCAATTAGATAATTTTCCCCCATTATTTTAGAACTCAAGATCCCCAAGACCTTTTTTCCACACATAAAACATCTTTCTAGTCTCTTTAAGATGTTTCCACCATTATTGTTTTCCACGCTATGAGCATAAGGAAAAACTAATCTTATTTTGACCATTATTATGATATTTTCTCTAGAACTCCATCATATATTTATTATCAAAACTATGAGATTGATATATAATAACAAAATCCATTTATACATTGATATTGCGACAAAAAATCCTTTCATATTTTTTAAATTCTATTATATATAATGGCATTCAAAGTCTGGTTTTTAAGCCACTGAAGAATCGATGAAGTTGAAATTCATGTTTAATGATAAAACTAGAAGCATAACATGATGTTCTTATAATATTTTCCTCATATATATAAATTGATTCATCGTCCTTTTTCGTAAGATCAAGGAACTCCGTTTCCATCTTCATTTAAAGAATATGACGAACGAAAATATAGAAAATATGTTCTGGAACTCTTCCAATTCAGTGGTTAAATTTTATATTGTCGCCTTATTATCTAGATTAGATTCCACCACCGGTCTTTATTTACTTCTAAACAACAAAACATACAAAATGAATTTCTCATGTTCCAAACAGAAAATGACAGAAAATACCTCTTCAATGGTACATAACCACTGTTTATAAACATGTAGGCCAGAAGACTGACAAAAAGAAGGAGGATGTTGCCTCTTGAAGGAGTCAACTGAATATTCTCCACTTCTCTGCACATTTGGATATCCATAATGATTAATAACTTGTGTATGTAATGAGATAATATTTTTTATTCCAACTCCGATTAAATTTGTTTTTTCAAGAGGTAAATCATTTCATTTCTCATTTAATTCATCATAAACATAGTTCCTTCATATTCCATCCATTTTCTGAAATCCAAAAGAATAACGTGAGAGGAAAAAATCATACCAGGAAAACAAAATATTCAAGGGGAAGTACATTCAATCTCTAACATATTACATTTTTTCTTAGTTTAACAATTATCATTACCAAAATTCAATGATTTTAACCAATAATTGGACTTATCCTTATGACATAACTAGACATAACATAGAAATGTCTATAGGGATAACACTTATTATTTCAAATCATAGTTTCCAATGGTTATCTAAACATTTACTATAATAACAACAATAAAGAATGAAGCTATATTAACATAACTATATAAATTTTTTAGATAAATATTCATTTATTTTTACAAATGAATACCCCTGGACCATAATAGTTTAGTGCCTTTGGTAACATGGAAAACATTTTTCTAACTTTTGAATGATCCTCAACACCTCATATAAAGATCTTACCATTTAGTACTCCTACATAAAATATTTCTTTATAACCTGAGGAATGGTATAATAAGATAGGGTGATCATAGATTCTCAATAATGGTATTCAAATAAAACATGAACATAAGTATGTAAAAACATGAATATAACTTTTTCAAATCATACCATGTTTAACATGTATCATAATTATTATTCATGGAATGAATCTTTGTAATTCATAACACTTAAATAATTATATAATCTTTAAACAAGAAAAAATACCATTTTCATAAAACATGGATATTTTATGAAAACATAATCCTTGAAAAGTGTTTCCATGTTATACGAGGCTCATTGAAGAAACCATTATAATGGGAAAAGTCTATTACAAAATCAGGTGTAATTTCGGTTCAATCTATGATTAATGAATAGGCTTTAGCTATAATTCCCTAACCCAAGTTACCTAGAGTCAGTGCATTATTACGTAACATTGGCATGATCACAAAAGATCATGACTTGAAAGACCGATTAGTTCAGTAGCCTTGGAAACACTAGATATATTCAAAAACGTTACATTACATCATAAAGTGAAAAACTACATTAACAAGGTCTCCATAGTCCACACTCATATGCCCTTCCGACTATACCTGCAGGTCATTCATAAAATACTTCTTCACATCCTGGAAAAAAATTAAAACATTGAAAGGGGTGAGCTCAGATTCACAGTAAGGATAAAAATATAGTGGAAACATTCATAAATAAACATAAACATTTAAGGTAGTGTATAACTAAAACAACCGACTTTTAAACATGAACATCAGCATAATATGGAAAAGGTAAATTGAAATAATTCCATTTACTTATTCACATGGATATTATACTAGTAGAATAATCACATTCAATATCAATAACCACATTCATAATGATGGAATGCATAATCCCATACTATCATAACCACGTAGCCAAGGCCTCGTGCCAAGACTAAATATAATATTTTTTCAAGGCCTCGTGCCATGACACTAGTTTGTCTCTTGAGACTTACCGATGCATCAAGGAGCTATAGCGGGATCCACCCGTCACTTATTAATTCCAATGCATTCCTCATTTGAACAGGTTTAATCATATCATAATCCATATAATAATCGTATCACCTAAAACATGCATAAATGAAAAATAACATTTCCACATTTCAATCACAAGATATCAATACAACACATTATTATAATAAAACAATTTTCAATACCAAAATAAAAGAAAAGTTATACTTTGTTTTTATTTTTCATTTTTTAAAAATGTTATATCTTGTAGAGGAAGCCGAAACTCAAATAATGGTCACGGCGGTGGAGAAGTCATTGTCGCCGCATACATACGACAAAAAAACATTCCATTTTTTCATTTTGTAAAATGCTTCATATAAAAAATATTCCTTTTGAATAATGTTAAAATTCAAAGGGGTTTATACACCATATAAAATAATGTTGTGTATAAAACAAAATATGCCTCAATGAAAGGAGATTAAGACGAAGTCCCTTACCTCGTGTCCGACTTGACTCGATCGTTCATTAATCTCCTAAATAATAAACTAGAGATTATTTATACTTTCTTAAGAAAATTTTTGATGTTCATTATTCATGTTATATCACTTATTACTATTTTATGATCATTAGGTAATCATTTAATTTAATAACGGTCGTTTTGTCGATCCTTGGTACTTGAGTCAAAAATAAACTTCTTATAACTACAATTTTTTCATGTAGTAAAATATCCATTATATCCAGAATTATATTCATGATTTAGATATCATATATATCATATATATCCAGTATATACATTCATTTATAGTATTACATAACATTTAGAGGTAAGAAATAAATGTATCGTTCATAGAGATGGTAAGCCGTACGTACGCATGAAGGATACTTTAATTTCTATTTCGTATTTAATGGAATGAAATCATAATGATATAAAGGTGTATTATAATTCCAGTATAATATCATATATAATATCATTTACTCCATCCTTTACACGTCCCACATATGGCATTAACATTTCAAATCACTTTGAGGGGGAGGTAGTCCGCACTTCCTAAAATGAAATTATCGTGTTTAACCATAATGGAAATCATAAAGGCGTTCCATAAATGGAAAATAATGAAGAATAAGGAAAACATAAACATAATATGTATCATATATAGATATGTTGACATTTTAATGGCCACCATTAGAGGTGTTAAAAAAAGATTGAACAATCATCATTTCGTGAGGCAGTAATTCACCAACCACAGAAAGAATATGTTCTTTAACCATTAGATGAAGGTGTGTGTAATTTTAAATCAAATAATTCTCATAAAAGAATCCTAGTATATTGAAGATACTGTTGTTTTTACAAAAGAATGGAATAAAAAGATTTTACTGGGTAGGATAAGAAAAATAAAATAAAAGAACATAATAAAAGACATTACCATAAAATCGGGTAACTCTTTTTGATTTGAGCCAAAGGATTCCTTGGGGAGACTTATACCCAAATTGAGGATTCTAGGAGTGAGATAGGGAATTCTATAGAGTATTTGGGAAGAGTTTTTCCGAACCAAATGGCTTTGAAGGTGTCAATAAGGTGGTAGAGGTGGAGGATTTTTATAAGAGATGAGGACAGACACTCTTGGAAAGTCATGAAATCTTATATTATTATATAATGAGTTTCAGATTCTAAAGGTCCCACATTTATATATTTCTATTATAAGGTTATAAGTGTTAGAAATATACACATCCAATAGGTTTTTGACAAGTGTATGTCTTAGATTTCACATTATCTTTTCATTTTATTTAAATAGTTAATTAATGAGGTAATCGTTGCATCATCACTGTGTCATAAAAAACATAATTTATATAATGTATAAAAATTATAAAAAAATTACCATGATGTCAAAAGAATTTTTATCTTTACAAAGAATATTTATAGTCGAATATTTAAATTATATAACCCCATATAATAATTATTTTAGTAAAACAAGACATGTTTGTCACAATTTTATTATTACTTTAAATAAAAAGTTATTAATGTCATTTTCTTACCCAAGTGTCTCCATGTGGTCCCCAAGTTGATCAATGGATTGTCTTGGTTGGCCATGACTCATAAAATAAGGGTTGGACAAATTTAAATGTAATTTATTATTATTATAACAATATATTTTCCTTAAATTTCACTAATTACCTTTAATCGCGATTAATAAAACTTAAAAGTTACTATTCATCAAAAAATATTTGTATCCCATTGAACCCCATTTTACTTCCTAATTATAACCATGTTTTTCGAATTTTTGAAATTCAATTTATAGAAGCTGTAAATTTTCATTTAAATGAAAAATTAGTATTTTAACTACCACTTAGTGGTTTCACTATTCATCAAAAATTGAAGTTTTTCAGAACAATAAAAAAAATTAACCCTAAGCTATAATTGATATTTCAAATTCAAAACTGATTTCTATTTTAAAAAATTCCAAACATATAAGTTGCATTAATTATTTTTATAATTAATTCCCTTAGTCAAAACAAGTATCATGTTTTTGAGAAACTATATCAATCAAAAGATTGACAATTGTTAATGTCCAATTTCAAAGTGAAATTAATTATAATGACCACCATTTGATAAAATTGTAAAATTATATACTAATTATACTTTAAAACCACTCAATATTATAACTTATCACTTTAAATTATTATTATTAAAAAAGTTGTTTTTATGTATTTATCATTGTTCATCGAAAATTAGAAGTTCTCCGAAAAATACCAAAAATTCAACATAGGCTAGTTCTGATATTCCGAATCCAAAAATGAAGTCAATTGTAAAATATAAAATTTATATAATTTCAAAATTTGGGTATTAATATTCATAACGGCTACTTTGATTGGTTGTGGTGTGTTAGAACTCGAGGTTGCGTACAAAACACGTTGAACTATTTTTCAAAGAGAAGCGTACCATGGAAGCTTGGGGTGTTACATTCTACCCTCCTTCAATAAATTGCATCCTCAAAATTTGAAAATTTTATTCAAAATTAAAAGGTTGAAGATAGAAAATAAAATTGTGTAAAACACACATCATAAATAAGGTTAATAAAATTTAGCCATAATAAAAGGGAAGGGGAAATGAAAAATTCACCACCAAATTATGATCTCGATTAAGAGAAAATTAGTGGAAATTAGAGACAAATAATTGGAGGGAAAACGTAAATATTTATAGGGAGTGATTTAGGTGATCAATCACAAACAAGTGAATAATTGAGGTCTTCAAATTCTTCAATCTATGTTGATTTAAAACATCATCAGTTCAACAAAACTTAAGGTATTAGGATAACAAATTTTTTTGTTTTAATATCCCTTTCCTAATGTTTAAGAATTAATTTACTCATAGAATAAGATATAGGTATACATATATATATATATATGCTTGACAAGTAGAGTTTCAACCTTCAACTAATTTCTACCACAAACTCATCATTCCCTCAAAAAGATAATAGAACTCAAAAATATTATATTTATCCTAATCATACAAGGTTTCAAATATGAACACATACCATTTAGATTAGGAAAACTATTTTCTAATAACCAGGGAATTCATGAAGGCTAGTGGTAGGTAATAAAGGCTTGTCGCACTATGGTTGTGGGTTCGATTCCTGCAGCTTTGTCCGACACGACAGGTTATCCCCCAACCTGTAGGTTGTCCTTTTCCAAAATCTATAGTATTATAATATTACAAAAATAATCATCAGAAATGTTTTAACCATAAACAATACTTGTAAATACCTGTAAAATTCAAGGGAATTTTTTTTTAATTTTCATTGGGATTTTACAAGAACGCGGTTTCCGAAGGCACCTGATTACGAGGCCCGGTGTGCCCGGAATCATGTTCCTAAGTTTAGCTCGGGTACGTTCATTGAATGAACGAGCTGGTTTTCCTAACTTTTGAACCTGTTCTTGGAATTGAAATATGAGGGCACCGATGAAACTGTAGCGTCAGTAATTGTTTAGGAGCACCTTTTCCGAAGGTGTGTTTTCTCGGGAGGAGTTGTTAAAATTATGGTTTTAGTGAGGAATAAATAAAATTATATTACAATTAAATTTATTTTCCTCTAAGTAGTTTTATCCTAAGTAAGGGAGTAGGGGTGGGACCCACATGTTGTTAACCTACCATGAGAGGATAATGGTTGGGTGGGGCCCACATGATCCCATCCCCTCACATTCCTAACTCCTCAAACCCCCCCATTTAATATTGCCAACTTCTCACCTCATTTAATTTTGAGAAGTTATGTTTTATTAAATGAGAGAACCTTAATTTTGAATGTTCAAATTTTTAAAAAGTATTGGGAAGAGAAAAAAAATAAGGCTAAAGCCTTATTTTATTGTGGTGACTTCGTTGTGTTATGGGAGGAGCGTTCTTCACATTTTGGAAGAACTTCATCTGCCTGACGAAGAACTTTTCTACCTCGACGAAGAAATCCATCACGCAATTTTTTGAAGAACGACGATGCTCTATCCATCATTCTTCTTCCCGCTTCAATGGAAGGGAGACGCCGTTCCACCACGGATAATCTCCCTCAATGTGTACGAAGCCACACCCCGCGACGCCGCTTTCTGCGATGCTCTTCGAACACCAACTCGTTATCAAGGTAGGGATTAGTAATTTCTATTTGTGAAATATCCTTTGCCATTCTTCATCTTTATTTTTGGGGCCGCTTGTTATCAAATTAAAGGGATGAGGTCGGACTGCACGATCACGGACGACTCTCCACCCCCTTGGTTGTTGTGGTTGTTGCAGCTTGAAAGAAGGAGGTGCGGTGTAGTGACACCACGCAGAAACATGGAGGAAAGCGGAGAAGAAGCACGGCGCCAGAGAACCTCAAAGAGGCCGTGCACGAAGTGGGACCGCGGTGGAGGGGCGCGACACCGGCGCGCCGTGCTGGCCGGACAAGGCTGCGGCTCGAAGCCGATGCGGTGCAAGGCGGGGTGGCCGGAACCGCCGGCCACCGGCACCTCGTAGGGGCGGTACATAGGTGGTCCCGTGGAAACAGCACTGGTCGGATGGACCGGGCTGACCAGATTCCGAGAAACTAGGGGTTGTAACCCCCGGCTGGAAAGAGGAGTGGCCCCCATGTGGGGGGGGGGGGGGCGCTGTTCAATCAACGGGGGCATCCCCACCCCCCTTTCCGCAACGGAAAGACCCGCACTGAGCGGGCCATGAGGGGCGCACCCGCGCACGTGGGGTGGGGCCGCGCCCTAATGGGCCGGAACTAGACCCTGTTCATGTCGACCCGGTTCAGGCCGACCCAAGGGGTCTCCGGCCGAGTCGGTACGGGCCCAAAACCCCCTAAAACAGGACAGGATCGTTACTTTGCCCATATCATGGTCTAAGGACCTCCGATCAATGCACCGTCAGTTTCAATTCAATCCTTGGATCGACACGGTCGTTTGGGTATATGAAACTCAAGGTTTTGGTGAACTTTGTGTATGGACAAGTTGGTTCGAACACGAAACCAACCGGGCCCTCGGAGTGGAAACGTTTATAACTTGAGCTCTGGACGTCTGTTTGACGTGTCGTCGACTTTGTTGGATTCATCATAGTGAGATGGACCTTTTGGAATACTCTGCTCAAGGTTCAGACGTAGTTGGAGTGCGGTCTGGTTGGTTTTGACTTAAAAACCGACCAGGCCCCTAGAACAAAAAAGACAATAACTCTTAGACCGAGCGTCCGATTGACGCACCGTCTTTCGCGTTGAGTTCCTTTTTTGAGACAGAACATTGGGATACATTAACTCCGTACTACGTGTTAGTTGATGTATCACGCCCCCTTGGCTCTTGGAGCGGACCCTCTCAAAAACGAGAATGCTGTGTACGGGAACCCTAGAGCTGGCTGCGACTGTGAAGACTGCCCTGAAATCCTCCGTGGGTTCGGCAGTGATGACGGCCATACTAAAATCCTATGTGGGTTCGACAGTGATGAAGACCATACTGAAATCCTCATAGGGTTCGACTGCACTGAAATCCTATGTGGGTTTGGCAGCAATGAAGACCGTACTGAAATCCTCCGTGGGTTCAATGACGATGAAGACTGTACTAAAATTCTATGTGGGTTCGGCAACGATGAAGACCGTACTGAAATCCTCCGTGGGTTCGACGACGATGAAGACTGCACTGAAATCCTATGTGGGTTCGACAGTGATGATGAACATACTGAAATCCTCCGTGGGTTCGACAGCGATGAAGACTGCACTGAAATCCTCCATGGGTTTGGCAGCGATGAAGACCGTACTGAAATCCACCATGGGTTTGACGATGATGACTAATGTTCTTGTATCCTACATGGGTCATGTAGTGTTTGACTCTTTTCTGGCTATCCTACGTGGGTCTGGTAGAGTAGATGTTCTGTACCCTATGTGGGTCCGACAGCTTATCTGTTTTAGTATACTACGTGGGTCCCAGCTTAGATGATTCAGTGGCTATATCTGATCTTCTCTATCACCTTACGAAGAAGTATACCTGTGTGAGCTGAGTCTTGACTTTCAATCAATATCATCTGTATGATTGACTTGATTTCCTATGTGGATTGGGTTGTTTTATCCGGTGTGGATTGGGTTGTTTTATCCGGTGTGGATTGGGTTGTACTCCAATGTTGATGTGATCAAACATGGGCTCAGATGTTGGAGCCTAGCGGGAATTGATGACAGAGGTATATGTATGGAAATATACATAAGTAGTGTTGGTTGTTACTTCGTGAATGTATCCTTCCTTTTTGGATTATCCTTTGTGGATTCTGGGAGACCTTCGGGGTTCTCAGGGTCCCTACTAAGTAGCGTATACTCACCCCTACACGGGTTATGCACGCACTACGTTGTGTAGGATGCAGACGACAGACAACGCTGATCGTGGTTGAGGCTTGTTGAGAAAGACTGTACCTAGAGGTGGACCACTGGGTGGGACGTACATGGAGCGTACGGCTGGACCCGAGGATCTGCGGAGGCTATCTGTACCCACCCTTCATGTGGGACTTCTAGTAGACAGCTCGACATTGCTGCTTTACTTTCAGTTGATGTACTTCATTCCAGTTATACCTTACTTTTTATTTGGGTTTGTATTCTAGCCCATTTACTTTCCACAATACTATTGTATCTAGTTTTAATTAGTGTATACTTCTTCTTTCTTACTCTGTGGTGTTTGTTTAATTTATAAAGTCAATGCCTTCCCCTTTTTGTCAGGATTTACACCTTGGTGCTAGTCTCAAGCCCCTGGCCTATGGGAGGTGGGCTTTTGGTAGTCACAACATGTGTCCTGAGGAAGGGTCATGACAATTTGGTATCAGAGGAGTTTGGTTCTACCACAGAACTCAGGACTCTGATCTTTCTCTTATGTGAATCAAAATTGTTAAGGGTATTGAGTGTGGTAATCAGTCTAGGTAATCCAGTGTTGGTGCGGCGGCCGACGTATCCATACACCCGGACCCTGACTTCTGATTTCTGACTCAATGCACGAAATCATTGATTGCATGTGTGTTTTAATAGTTTTCTTTGTGATTACTTTTTTTCAGCTCACCAGGTATACTGTTTGACCGTGGTGCACATGTTTCTTTTCAGGATGGCCCCACGACGGCAGCCAGCTAGGGTTCCGAACTTTGTGTGAGACAACATCCCACTGAGTGACGAGGCCGCGGTGCATGGCCCTTTTTCAGCAGCGGCACCAGAGGTACCTCTACCCGCTGAGCTATCAATGCTACCCGCCCCGGCCGCTGATAGTGCACGTCTCCTTAGTGCACTGCCCGAGTTTCAGTGTCAGAGACCGCCCTGGTTCCGCGGGGAGATGGACCCTCAGGGAGCTGAGAAATTTCTGGTGGTGGTTGTGCGATTTTTCATGATAGTGGGGACACCAAATGACCTCATGGTGATCCTTCCAACGAGTCTCGTGCATGCGGAAGCAGGCAGATGGTGGAGCATGATGCTTCAGTTCCATGATGAGGCATCTCTCCTCTGGACAGAGTTTGAGAGCCTCTTTCGCTCGGAGTTCGTCCCAGCCACCCTCCGTGCGGTGGGCATCCAGGAGCTTCTATAGCTATGGGATGGAAACATGACGGTCGCCCAGTACTCTGTGAGATTTACCGATCTCTCGCCCAATTCAACGAACATGGTACAAGACCCATTCTTCCAGGCCTGGGCCTTCGACCATGGACTGAGGCATAAGATCAGGGCATAGATGATCTCCCTCAGCATTCCGACACAAGAAGAGGTTCTGTAGCGATCTCTTTTCATAGAGAGATTTCTTGCTGAGCCTACACCAGCAGCGAGACCTACCACAGGGTGGCACGTAGTGGAGTCTTTTAAAGCCATAATTAGACAGATGTCGCAGAGGTCCATGCGGACCAGACCCTCAGGCGGACGACCACGAGATACTGGCTTGGAGGTGCGTGGAACACGCAGTAGAACTGGTCTTATGAGTGGAAGATAGTTCTATGCATGTAGCGAGCAGGGCCACATGGATCATGACTGCCTGACCTGCTATGTAGCGGGGAACCAAACGGTTTAAGGGCAACCTAGGAAGAGGCAGAGGGTCGACCGTGGCGGTTCGCAGGGAGAAGGCAGACGAGGCTGAGGATCTGGTCGAGCGGCAGGTGGTGGATGAAATTTTTAGGCTATACCATCACCACCACCCGGAGGTACACCCTAACTATAGGGGAGAGCACATCTTCAAGAAACTGAAGCTTAAAATCATGGAACTCCGGAAGTAGGTGGACATGTGCAGTACTAGCTCCAGGCATAGAGGCCTTTGCCCATAATGCCTCTAGCTTCATTGTTTGAGTTGATTTGTGTCCTTGTACTTTGAGTTGAAGTAATAAAATACACTTTCAATAGTGATGTTTTCTTTATTTTCTTTTGTATGTCAATACTAAGAGGTTCCGGTTAAAAACTGTTAACAAGACCCTCACATACGAGATTTATACTAGAAGAGACCCTGTGAACACACACTGATGCCGACTGTGTGACTTAACCCTTGGAGGCGAGAGTAACGGTTGGATCTCTTGTTAGCAGATTTGAGGCCTTACGATGTCATCCATGGCATGAATTAAATGATCATGATGGGATTGATTGTATTACACATGGAATGCGGTTTCTCCAGGGGATGATACCAGATTTCTCTTTTCGGCAAAAGAGAAATCTTTGCAACATTGCAGAACATTAAGGATGAAGGGGAAACCCTTCGTGTGGTTAGACATATGTTAGCAGAGCTTCTAAGAGCTGAGACAGTGATTGAACAACACACCTATCTTAAGGCTATCGGAGGATGGAGTATGGTACGTAGTCTACTGTGATGCATCAAGGACTGAACTCAGATGTGTCCAGATGTAGGAGTGGGTCGTGACCGCCTATGGTCATGTCTGTTGAGGCAGCATGAGCAGAACTATGCTACCCATGACCTGGAGTTAGCAGTAGTGTTCTTCGCTCTGAAGATGTGGCGAAACTATCTGATGGGCGAGCGCTTTATAGTCTACTCTGACCAACAGAGTGTCAGGTACATCTTCTCACCGAAGGACCTGAATCTGAGACAACGGTGATGGCTCGAGTTCCTCCAGGACTATGACTTTGAGATAGTCTATACTCCTAGAAAGGGAAACTTAGTAGTCGATGCCCTCAGCAGGAGGATGGGCAGTCAACTACTCATTGAGGTGACGAAGTAGGTAGCCACTTTGCAGATATCCTTCGTGGATAAACATGGGGTGATTTTTCTTCAGTCACTCCTCCACTACTATAGCGTGTGTGAGAGGCGCAGTGTGGGGACGCTGACTTTGAGTTGTGGCATGCACAGATAACCTCAGGACAGGCACCTGATGAATTCTCTGTATGAGGAGATCACGTCGTCCTTTTCAAGGGACAGACTATGGTACCAGTTTCTTTACAGGAGGAGGTGCTGAGGGAGTTTCACACACTCCCGTTAGCGGTGCATCCAGGAGTGGCTAATATATACCAGGATCTCAGATGACAGCACTGGTGGCCGGGTATGAAGAAGGTTTTAGCTGAGTTTGTTTCTCGATGCCTCACCTTCCAGCAGGTGAAGGCAGAGCACCAGGTACCGGCAGGCTCGGTACAACCCTTGGAGGTCCCGGAGTGGATTTGGGATGGGATATCTATGGATTTCGTGACTGGAATTCCACGCACTTCTAGAGGTCATGACTCCATTTGGGTGATTGTTGATCAACTCACCATGTCGGCCCACTTCTTACCCATTAGAGAGCAAGGATTAGTAGAGATCTTGAGACGTCTCTATGTCCTGGAGATTGTACGGATTCATGGTGTGCCATTATCTATTGTCTCCGATAGAGATGTTTTCTTTACTTCCCGGCATTGGAAGGGGTTTCAGGAGGCATTCAGTATGCATCTACATCTGAGAACCGCCATTCACCCTCAGACAGATGGTCAGATGGAGAGGAACATTCAGACTCTCGAGGACATGCTCCGTGCTTGTGTCCTCGACTTTGGTCGCAGTTGGGAGGACCACCTACCCTTGGTGGAGTACGAGTAAAACAACAGTTATCACTCAACCATCGGGATGGAACCAAACGAGGAATTGTACGTTCGACCTTTCAGATAAACTATGTGCTGGACAGACCCTGGGGAGTCAGTACTTGTGGGACCGAAGATTGTCCAGGCCATGACAAAGAAGGTCCAGGTCATCCAAGAGCAGATGAGGACATCTCAGAGATTGCAGAAGTCTTATGATAATAGGAGGCGGAGGCCACTAGAGTTCGAGGATGGCGACCACGTCTTCTTGCGGGTCCCACCTCGACGTGGATTACAGAGATTTGGGCAAGGCGACAAGTTATCTCCACGCTTCATCGAACCATTCTAGGTCCTCAGCATGATAGGCGAGGTGTCTTATCGCCTGGCTCTACCACCTCAGTTGAACCGGGTGCATGACGTCTTCCACGTATCTCAGGTGAGGAGATACGTGCATTACCCGATGCATATCATCGACCATGTTGAGTTGGACATTGAAGATGTGGAGACTTTTGCGGAGGTCCGATGGAGATTGAGGATCGACAAGAGCGGGTACTACATGGATGGTCGATACCTATAGTGTGCATTAGATGGCATCGCGGGAACCTCTATGAGAGTACTTCAGAGCAGGAGGCTCAGATGCGTGCTCAGTACCTTCATTTGTTTCCCTAGATTATGATGTATCTTTTTGGGGACATAAAGCTCTGAGGTGGGAGTAATGTAATGACCTGAAAATTTCAAGGGAATTTTTATTTTATTTTTTATTTATATTTTTTTCTTTATTTTATTTGGGATTTTACAAGAATGCAGTTTCTGACATCACCTGATTCTAAGGCCCGGTGTGCCCGAAATTAGGTTCTGAAGTTTAGCTCGGGTATATTCAGTGAAAAAATGGGTGGGTTTTCATAACTTTTGAACCGGTGCATGGAATTGAAATCTGAGGGCACCGATAAAACCGCAGCACCAGTAATTGAATAGGAGAACCTTTTTGGAAGGTGCGTTTTCTCGGGAGGAGTTGTTAAAATCATGGTTTTACTAAGGAATAAATAAAATTATATTACAATTTTAATTATTTTCCTCTAGGTAGTTTTATCCTAAGTAAGGGAGATGGGGGTGGGACCAACATGTTGTTAACCAACCATGAGCGGATAATGGTTGGTTGGGGACCACACGAGCCTATCACCTCACATTCCTAACTACTCAACCCCCCCCCCCCACATTTAATATTGCCAACTTATCACCTCATTTAATTTTGACAAGTAAAGTTTAATTAAATGAATGAACATAATTTTTAATGTTAAAATTTTTAAGAAGTATTGGCAAGGGAAATAAAATTAGGCTAAAGCCTTATTTTATTGTGGTGACATTGTTGTGTTGAGGGAGGGAGCATTCTTCACATTTTGGAAGAACTTCATCTTCCTGGCGAAGACCATCTCTACCTCGACGATGAACTTCGTCACGCCTTTTTCTGAAGAACGACGACACGCCATCCTTCTTTCTTCTTCTCCTGTCAGATTAAAGGAGACATCATTCCACCTTGGACAATTTCTATCATTGTGCACGGAGCCACACCCCGTGACGCTGCTTTCCGCGATGCTCTTCGAACATCAACTTGTAATCAAGGTAGGGATTTGTAATTGTTGTTTGTGAAATATCCATTACTGTTCATCGTCTTTATTTTTGTGGAAGCTTGTTATCAACATAACGGGAGAAGGCTGGACCACACGAACATGGAAGACTCCCCCCCTCATTGGTTTTTGTGTTTGTTTCGGCACGAAAGAAGGTGGCGCGGTGCAGCGACTCCGTGTGGAAACATTGAGGAATGCGGAGAAGAATCGTGGTGTCGTCGCGCCATGTCGTTGAGGCCAAATGAATCCGCGGTGTCATCGCGCCCCACCGGAGAACCATGATGAGGCCGCGACTGGAGCGAGGCCGCAGCTCGAAGCTGCGGCAGGGCAAGGCGGGGCGGTAGGAACTGCCGGCCGCCGACACCTCGGAGGGGCGGGACCGTGGCGGTCCCGTGGCAGCAGCATCGGTCGGCCGGCTTCAGTGAAACCAGGGGTCGTAACCCACGGTTGGGAAGAGGAGAGGCCCCCATGTGGGGGGGGGGGTGGGTTCAATCAATGGGGCAGCCCCCCCCCCCCTTCTGCAATGGCACAAACAGCATCGAGCTGGTTGTGCGGGGCGCGCCCGCGCCGGGACAACCGGCCGCCTAGGCCGGAACGGCCACACCGGGCCGGGCCGCGCCAGTTGAGCCGGGCCGTGCCCTAAAAAGTACAGACCTGGACCTGGTTTGGGTCCACCCAGTTCGGGCCGACCTAGGGGGTCTCGGTTCGGGTCGGTCCGGGCCCAATACCCCCTAAAACCGGATAGGTTTGTTCTTTTGCCCATATCATGGGCTACAGACCTCCGATTGATGCACCTTCATTTGTGATGTGATCCTTGGATCAAGATAGTTGTTTTGTTATATTACTCTCAAGGTTTCAGGGAACATTGGTTATAGCCGAGTTGGTTCGAACATGAAAGCAACCTGGCCCTCAGAGCGGAAACATTTATAACTTGAGCATCGGACGTCCATTTGACCTGCCGTTGAGATTGTTGGATTACTCTTAGTGAGAAGGACCTCTTTTATTACTCTGATCGATGTTTATACGTAGTTGGTGTGTGTTCAGGTTAGTTTTGACTTAAAACCCAACCGGGCCCCAGGAACGAAAAAGCCAATAACTCTCATACCGGGCGTCCGATTGACGCGTCATCTGTCGCGTTGAGTTCCTTTTGTTGAGACGGAACATTGGGATACATCAAATCTAGACTACGTGTTAGTTGATGTATCAACCCCCTTTGGCTCGTGGAGCGGACCCTCCCGGAAATGAGAATGTTGTGTGCGGGAACCCCAGAGCTGGCTGCGACTGTGAAGACTGCACTGAAATACTCCGTGGGTTCGGCAGCGATGAAGTCCGTACTGAAATCCCCATGAGTTCAGAAGCGATGAAGCCCATACTGAAGTACTCCATGGGTTCGATGGAGATGAAGACTACACTGAAATCCTATGTGGGTTCGGCAGCGATGAAGACCATACTGAAATCTTCTATGGCTTAGATGGCGATGAAGACTGCACTGAAATCCTATGTGGGTTCGGCAATAATGAAGATCATACTGAAATCCTTCGTGGGTTCGACGGGGATGAAGACTGTACTAAAATACTATGTGGGTTCGTCAATGATGAAGACCGTACTAAAATCATCTGTGGGTTTGACGGCAATGATGACAACACTGAAATCCTCCATGTGTTCGGTAGCGATGAAGACCGTACTGAAATCCTTCATGGGTTTGACGGTGATGACTACTGTTCTTGTATCATACGTGGGTCTGGCAGTGTTTGACTCTGTTATTTCTATCCTATGTGGGTCTGGCAGAGTACCTGGTATGTATCCTATATGGGTCCAATAGCTTAGCTGGTTTAGTATCCTACATGGGTCCCAGATTAGATGAATCAGTGGTTGTATCTGATTATCTCTATCACCTTACAAAAAAGTATACCAATGTGAGATGAGTCTTGACTTTCAATCAATATCTTCGATATGATTTACTTGCTTTCCTATGTGTATTGGGTTGTGTTATCCTGTGTGGATTGGGTTGTACTTCTATGTGGAGGTGATCGAACTTGGGCTTAGACGTTGGAGCCTAGCGGGAATTGATGATTTAGGTATTTGTATGGGCATATACTTAAGTAGTGTTTGTTGTTACTTCATGATTGTATCCTTCCTTTGTGGATTCAGGGAGACCTTAGGGGGTCTCGGGGTCCCTACTAAGTAGTGTATACTCACCCCTGCACGGGCTATTCCCGCACTACGTTGTGTTGGATGCAGACGATGGACATCGCTGATCGTGGTTGAGGATCGTGGAGAAAGATGGTACCTGGAGGTGGACCACTGGCCGGGACGTACACAGAGCGGACGGCTAGACCCGAGGAGCTGAGGAGGCTATCTGTACCCACCCATCTGGTGGGACTTCTAGTAGACGACTCGACATTGCTGCTTTACTTTCAGTTGTTGTACTTCTTTGCAGTTGTACCTAACTTTTAGTGTGGGTTTGTATTCTAGCCCATTTACTTTCTGCACTACTATTTTATCCAGTTTTACTTAGTGTATACTTTCTCTTGCTTACTTTGTGGTGTTTTTTTACTTTATAAAGGCAATGCCTTCCCCTTTTTGTCGGGATATATGCCTTGGTACTAGTCGCCAGCCCCTGGCCTATGGGAGGCGGGCTTGGGGTAGTCACATCATGATTCCTGAGGATGGGTCGTGACAATACTATCCAAATTTCAACTTAATACCCTCCAACCATTATTGTTATCCAAAATACCTCTGTCTAGACATTCTCTAAAATGTCTCTAAATTCAAAGATCAATTGTAACATTAGATTCCCCAATCAATATAAAGATTCAATTATTATCAAATACTAAAAATATGATTACCTTAATCATATTAAATCATTAATGAAAAGAACAAGTGCTGCAGTAAAATACTTATATATATCACATTATTCTTATAACCATAATATAGTCTTTGAGTCCAGAAGCCCCAATACATTATTTATTATTGGCCGTGATCCCTTGGCCTTTTTTGAGGTATGTTTCCCTGATTCTTAGGATATTCATTTTTATAATGCCCCATTTCCGTACAATTTTAGCATTCAACATTGATAGGCTCTTTCATTCCCTTACAATCATGATCCTGGTGACCATTTTCTCCACATTTATAACAAACTCCCAGTCCTTTTAGGCAAGTAATGGGGTGATTCTTCCCACAATTATCGCATAATGGAAAATACTTCATTCCTTTTTCCCCTTTATATGTATCTTGTTCCACCATTCTCTTCTTCTCTTACTTTACTTTATTTACATAAGATTTAGAGAATTCCTTTTCTTTCTTGATAGAACACGAGACAATATCATCGTATGACGGGAGAGATTGTGAGACAAAGGCTTGGCGGAGAAATGGTTTTAACCCATCAAAGAAACGATCAATATCACTTCTTGGGATATGTATATAATCTGCAGCATGCCTCACTAACCTTGTAAAGTATACTTTGCGACATTCTCATTCTCCTTCTTCCTCGGACTCAGAAATTGTCATTCCATATCTACTCGATGGTCATGTGGAATGTATTTTTCTAAGAAAATTTCCTTAAACTCCCTCCATTCCATACTTGATACTTAATCATCTTCCTTTTTTTTTGAATCAGCGACCACCATTGATCGGCATATCTAGTGAGGTGGTAGACTTCCATGACAACTTTCTCCCTTTCACTACTCCCCAATGTGTGGAATATTTTCTCTAAGAATTTTACCATTGCTCAGCTACTATTGGATTTGTACACCCATTAAATGTAAGCGGTTGTTGCCTCATGAAATGATCTATCATTTATCCTCCACGTTGTGAATTGGAGTTCTCTATACGAGTAGGGTTATTATTCATAACCTGAGTGAGTTATCCCAGTATGGGGTTATGTTGATCAACACCAGTTGTATCACAAGCTCGACTATGAATATCCTGAGTAGGAGGGAAATCCCTAAATGGAGTGCGTGTACTAATACGGTTTCCATTCCTTCCACTAGGCGCCATTTATAAATAATGGCATAAACTAGATCAGTTTATGAATCAAAATACATAATTCCAAACCTGTAAAACACTTAATAAAAATTGAACAGTTAATGGATATAATCCATATCATAAAAATGTTTTCTTTTAGAATGTATATACTCATAAACCCTTAATAGTGGTTTGTATAAAAAATGATAATTATCCTAAGCATATCCCCCGGGAGTGTCGTAACCAAGAGTGCAGCCAGGCCCGTTGTTTTGCACTAGTTCCCGTTGGAGTCTAGCTCAAAAAAGAGTTTTTGGGTTTTAAACCTAGGTACATCTGTGTCAGAGCCGCCTCTACCTGCTGGTATCTAGACAGGGATGTATTGCTCAGAAAAAACACAAAAATCTCTATAATACCAAAATTCTAGGAAGTTCTTCTATACTAATCCCCAAAGTCATCATAGGGCTATGTGCTCTAATCAAAATTTATCTAAATATGGCTTCCAATGTTAGTACTAAACTGCCTATGATACCAACTGTAATGCCCCGACCCTAGTTACCTAGAGTCGGTGCATTATTATGTAGCATTCTCATGATCATAGAAGACCATGTCTCAAATGACCTATTAGTTTAGTAGCCTTCGGACCACATGATACATTCAAAAATGTTACATTACATCATAAAGTGAAAAAATACAATAACATGGTCTCCATAGTCCAAACTCATATCGCCTTCCGACTACCCCTACAGGTCATTCATAAAATATTATTTACATCCTGGAAAAAATTTAAAACATTGAAAAAGGTGAGCTCAGATGCTCAGTAAGGATAACAATATAGCGGAAACATTCATAAATAAACATAAACATTTAAGGCAATGTATAACTAAAACAAAAGCCTTTTAAAGATGAAGTTATACATAATATGGAAAAAGTAAAATGTAATAATTCCATTTTCTTATTCACATAAATATTCTACTAGTCGATTATTCACATGAAATATCAATAACCACTTTCATAATGATATAGTGCATAATTCCAGACTATCATAACCACATATCCAAGGCCTCGTGCCCAGACTACAAATAAGATTTTGTCGAGGCCTCATGCCAAGATAGTATTTTGTCTCGTGAGACCTACCGATGCATCGAGAAGCTATAGCGGGCTCCACCAATCACTTTTTAAGTCCAATGCATTCCTCATATGAACAGGTTTAAAGAAATAATAAACCATAACATAATCGTATCACATAAAACATCCATAATGGAAACAAAACAATTATACATTTCAATAAAAAGATATCAAAACAACACATTTATATAATAAAACAATTTTCAATACCAAAATGAAAGAAAATTAAAACATGGTTTTTATTTTTCATATTTTAATAATGTTATATCTTGTAGAGGACGCCAAAACTCAAATAATGGTCACAGCGGCGGAGAAGTTGTTGTCACCACATACGTACGACAAAAACCATTCCCTTTTGTCATTTAGTAAAACGCTTCATACAAAAAGTATTACTTTTGAATTAACATTAAAGCCAAAGGGTTTTATGCACTGTATAAAATAAAGTTCTCTATAAAAAATATGCCTCTATGAAAGGAGATTGAGATGAAGTACCTTACCTCGTGTCTGACTTGGCTCGATCATTCTTTAATCTCCTAAATAATGGACTAGAGTTAATTTCTACTTGCTTAAGAACATTTTTGAAGTGAATTATTTCTTTTATATCACCTATTACCATGTTATGAACATTATTTAATCATTTAATTTAATAATGGTCTTCTTGTTGATCCTTGGTACTTGAGAAAAAAATAAACTTCTTATAATTACAAGTTGTTCATGTGGTAAAATATCCATTATATCCAGAATTATATTAATGATTTAGGAATCATATATATCATATATATCAATTATATACATTCATTTATAATATTACATAATATTAAGAGGTATGAAATGAAATGCACCTTTAAAGGAAACGGTATGTCGTACGTACGCATGAATGCTACTTTCATTTCTATTTCGTATTAATTGGAATGAAATCATAATGGTATAAACGTGTATTATAATTCCAGTATAATATCATATATAATATCATTTACTCCATCCTTTACACATCCCACATATGGCATTAACGATTCAAATCACTTTGAGGGGGCGGTAGTCCGCACTTCCTAAAATAAAATTATCGCGTTTACCCACAATGGAAATAATAAAGGAATTCCATAAATGTAAAATACAGAAGCATAATGAAAAAATAAACATAATATATATCATATATAAATATAGTGACATCTTAATGGACACCATTAGAGGTGTTAAAAGAATATTTAACAATCATCATTTGGTGAGGTAGTAATTCGCCAACCACAGAAACAATATGTTTGTTAACGATTAGAAGAAGGTGTGTGTAAGTTTAAATAAAATCCTTCTCATAAAAATATCCTCGTATATTGAAGATATTGGTGTTGTTACAAAAGATATGAATAAAATGAGTTTAATTGGTTGGAGAAGCAAAATAAAACAAAATAACATAAGAGAAGACATTACCTTAAAATCGGGTAAATCTTTTTGATTTGAGTCAAAGGCTTCTTTGGGAAGACTTATTCCCAAATTGAGGCTTCTAGGAGTAAGATAGGGATGATGAGAGTGTATTTGTGGAGCATTAGGCAGATCCAAATGGCTTTAATGTTGTGAATAATGTGGTAGAGTTGGGGGCCTTTTATAAGAGGAGAGGAGGAGTACTCTTGGAAAGTCATGTAATGTTACATTATTATATAATGGGCTTTAGATTATAAAGATCCCAAAATTATATATCATAAGGATAAGGTGATAAGGGTCCCAAATATACCCATCCAATAGTATTTTGACGAGTGTAAGGCTTAGAATATACATTATCATTTCATTTTATTTAAATCGTTAATTAATGAGGTAATCGCTATATCATCATGGTATCATAAAACAAATTAATTTATTTAATGTCTAAAAATTATAAAAAAAATTACCATGATGTAAGAAATCTTTTTATCTTTCCAATGAATATTTATAGTCAGATGTTTAACTTACATAACCCCATATAATAATTGTTTTAGTAAAACGACACATGTTTGTGACAATTTTATTTTTACTTTAAATAAAAATTTATTAATGTCATTTTCATACCCAAGTGGCTCCATGGGGTCCCCAGGTTATCCCAAGGATTTTATTGGTCATCCCTGACTCATCCAATAAGGTTTGGACAAGTGTAAAGGTAATTTCATATTATAATAACATTATATTTATCTTAAATTACACTAATTACCTTTAATCACGATTAATAAAACTTAATAGTTACTATTCACCAAAAATTATTTTAATCCCATTGAACCACTTTTTACATAAAAATTATAACCATGTATGTCGGATTTTTGAAATTCAATTTATAGAATCGGTAATGTTTCATTAAAACGAATAATCGGTTTTTAACTACCACTTAGTGGTTTCACTATTCATAAAAAATTGATGTTTTTCAGAACAATACAAAAATTTCACCCTAACCTATAATTAATATTCTGAACTCATAAATGATTCATATTTTAAAAAATTACAAACATATATGTTGCATTAATTAATTTTATTATTAATCCCCGTTGTCAAAAACAAATAGCGTGTTTTTAAGAAACTATATCAATCAAAAGATTTACAATTGTTTATGTCCAATTTCAAAGTGAAATTAATTCTAATGACCTCCATTGGATAAAATGGTAAAATTATATTCTAATTATACTTTAAAACCACTCAATAGTATAATTTATCACTATAAATTTTTTTTATTTAAAAAATTGTTTTCAAGTATTTTCAATATTCATCGAAAATTGGATGTTCTCGGAAAAATACAAAAAATTCATCATAAGCTAATTCTGATATTCCGAATCCAAAAATTAAGTCAATTATGAAAAATAAAATTTATATAATTTCAAAAGGTGGGTATTACTATTCATAACAGCTACTTTGATTGGTTGCGGTGTGTTAGAACTCGAGGTTTCGTACAACACACATTGCTCTATTATTCAAAGAGAAGTGTACCATGGAAGCTTGGGGTGTTAAATTATCTAACCTTATATCCCAGTATTACTAAACTAGATTTAAATATCATTCCATTCATGTCTATGTCATTAGATATAAATCATTACCGAATTCATTAGAGGTAGACATAGTTCCCACCCATCTTATAATTAAATCATTATTACTTGTTCCACAAAAAAACATAAATAATTCATTATAACATTAATAAAGGAATAAAAGGGTTTTTTAATAATAATTACATCACAACATAATCCATAAAAAAATAAATGGATTTCGTGAATATAATACCATCATAAACCATATAAAACTATATGAATGATAGGGATAGTATATTTGAAATAGAACCATATTAAAGAATGTCATCATAGAAGGAAAATAATTTTGATAGAGCAATTGAAATTAATTCATTAGTAAAACAACCTTTCTTATTCAATTTTTTTTCTTTGATCAAAAATCCACAAAATTTTAAAAGAAAAATATTTAATTGATTCTACAATTGAAATTTTCTAAAGGAAGATTCATGAAAATAAGGCGTTATGAAATAGTAGGAATATTTTTATAACATATAATCTAAAAATTTGCTTATCGTACTTTTTCTATCAAAGTAAAAAAGTACCTTTTAGGGAAATAAAAAAACGATTCCATCCATAACATGATTTAAAAGTCAGAAATGGGTAGAAATGACCTTAAACATATATAAGAGACTCGTAATAATTTTATTAAAAAAAATTATAAAACATGCACATTGATGATAAATATACCCTAGTAAATAATTACATATACACAAACTCAAATAATAATGATATTGAGAAATTATCCATTACATTAATTGGGATATCGTTGGGTTGTATCTAAACCTTCTCTTCCTCGACATGCTTCCTTTAAATCACATATTAATGGAAGTATATTTGTTCATTTAAGAATAAAAAACCTCTTTAATGTGACTAATAATTTTGAGATTGAAAAAGGGGATGGATGAGCCTGAAGTCTCAAATTGAAGTGAGGAGGTAAGGGAGGCGATGCCCTTTTATATTTGATGTGAGGGTCCCCCTTAAAAATTCTTCAAATATAAAATTTATATGTATTAATTTAATAATCAAAAAACATTCCACATGTAAATATGTCTAGGATAAGATGTGGATAGTTCGAAATCCTCTCATCCAACAATTTTTAGACATGTATGTATTTTATTTTAAATTTTATCTTTTTTCATTACAATTTGTTATTATTTTTTAATTTTAATTGTGGTAACAACATTTTAAGAGGTAAGAGGTTATACATTTTACCAAGATGGTGCCAATTTCCTATTATTGACAATACGTGAAATTTTATACCTTCTCATTGTCACTTTGTGATTTTAGTATAATTTAATGATTTTTAAATAATTTAATAATATATTATTTTTATAAAATATCAATAGTGTCATTTTTTACTCTATTCATTTCACTGAATTGAAATAAATATCATAAAGATAGTTAAATTTGAAAAAAACATATAATTGTCTTTTATAATGTCATAATAATCATAAAAATTCATGTACGGCATAAATTATGTCTTATAATATTTATAATAATATATATAATATCATTTATTTGATATTTCTCTTAATAGAATAATGATTCTATCACAGTTTTGTCAATATTTATAGTAATTGTTTAATCAATAAACATTATAAATAAATTCACATGATGTAGATAATTTCATTATCTTTCTTGAGACTACTTATTTCAAAAATATTCATCATGATTATCACTACATTAAAATTTTATACAAAAAATAGATAAGAGAGTGACATGTTGTCACTTTATTTTGTTTAAATAATTATTACATCACTATCATTGAAAAATTTCATTAAACGAATAAATTGTGATTCTTATGCATTAAGGATATACTTTTATTAATAAAATACGTTTTGGAAGGTGTTAGGGAAATTTTTTATCCTTATCATATTATTTTTACCCTAAATATCACGATTTACCTTCATACATGGTTAATAAAAATTATAAAAGTTTCTATTCATAATGTCCAAAAAAATAAATGGGACATATTTACATAATTTGGACCTACTGATTCCAATTATTGAATAAATTTTTTAGGAATTCAAAACACATAAATTTTAGTAATAAATTTAATATTAATTTTCATTTTTAATGCAAGAAAATATAGTTTTTTATGTAAAAACAATCAAAATATTGACATGGTTTGTATCAGATTTCAATTTTTAAATTACATCTACTAATAGAAAATAAATTAAATGATAAAAATATTATTTAAATATACATAGAAAATAATTAAAAATATAATATTTTGATAAAACTAAGGACATTGAAATATATATTTGAATTAAAATTTCATAATTTTCACGAATAATTAAAATAGGAATTTTCTCAAAAAATAAAAAAATAAACCCAATGTCAATTTTGTTGTCCTGCTTCAAAATAAGAATTTTAATTTTTTTATAAATAACATATAGAATTGTACCAAAATATATTTATAATGAGTTATTCATTAAAATTTAACACCCCAAGCTTCCACGATATGCTTCTCTTTAAATAATACAATAGCGTGTATTGTACGAAACTTCGAGTTCTAACACACACCACAACCAATCAAACTACCCGTTATTAATAATAATACCCATTTTTTAAAAATTATAAATATTATCTTTCAAAATGATATTCATTTTTGGATCCATAATATCGAAATAAAATTATGGTGAATTTTTTCTAATTTTCTGATAACTTTCGTATTTTGATGAATAGTGAAAATTACTAAATCTTAATTAAAATTTTTTTTAATAGAAATATTTAATAGTAAATTTTTTTGAATTTTAGTGTTTTTAAATTATATTTAGAAAATATGTTTACTATTTAATACAATGTTGTTCAATAGACATAATTTCGCATTTAAACCGAACATAAACAAGTGTACATCTTTTGATAGTTATTATTTCTTAATAACACATTTTTTGTTTTGACAGCAAGAATTAATTTTAAATTATTTTCATCCACTTCTGTGTTTTGAATTTGGAAAAATGGATTTCTTATTTGGAATCAGGATTTCCAACTTGTGTAAGTAGGTAACTTTTATTTTTTGACATTTTGAATAATTACTTCGGTAAATATTTTATTTACCATGGTTAGAGGGTAAATTCTATAAATAAGGGTAAACAAATAACATTATAATAATATTAAATTACCCAAAAATGTGTCCTAACCCTATTGGTTGATACATATACGACCATTGGCATCTTTGGGACCATTTTGGGACCCCATGGAGCCACTTGTAAGTGATAATGACACATTATATTAATTAAGTTAAAGCAAATACAAAAGTGCCATAAGCATATATCTTCAAGAAAAAATATATTACATAAGATCATATATGTTATATTTTCAAGAATAATTATTCATTAGAAAGATAAAAATATTTCCTATATAATGTTATTTTATTTATAATTTGTAGACATTGAGTAATTAAATTTTTTTATGACACAATAATGATGCAATATTTTCCTTGTTAATGAAAGAATCAAATAATTGGTATTATAAATGATAAACTAAATTTAATTTTAAATTTTTCATGCCATCCACGAATTTTATAAGTTAATATGACTTGTTATTATAGCTTAAATGAATTTGGTTCGAATTAAAAAATTTGTTAAGACTTTATCCAAAATCAATTATTAAATAGTGAAAAAATTGACATAAATTGGTTTTTAAAACAAATATTATATTATTAATTGATATTCTATTATTCAAAATCTAATGTTTGGCCAAAGGATTTATATAATGATAGTTGTTTCGTTTTTGGACCACTTGGGGGTATATTTGAATTATATAGTATGTTTATTAACTATATAATATAAAAATACAATGGGACATGGTAAATGTCAAACAATTTAACTAAGAGTTATATCAAAATGTTAAAATTAATATTGTGATCCAAACTTATATAAAACATATTGGTTGAGTGGTTTTATACCTATCCCTACCTTAAACATTAAATAATCCACTTTTTATCCATTATAAACTGAATATGAATTTATTATAAAATAATAATTCTATCTTTTCCTAAGGTTCCTCTCACAACTCTTAAAAAAGGGAACTCCCCCTTCCCTTTAATTCACTCTTTCAATGACTTTTGGCTCAGCCAAAACCTGCTCAAATATCCTCCCAAATTCCATAAATTCAAACTATAGTCCTTATTTTTATCATAAAGGCAACCTAGGGAGCCCTTTTGATCAAATCAAATGGAAGAACACGAAGAAGAGGTAAAAATCTCACCATATCTTTCATGATCCTTTCTTCTTCCACGTCATTTTTCTTTTTTATTTACATTATAAAATAATGACTCCAGTATCTTCTATATAATTCCATTTTATTATTAATATGGTACAACCAAAATCATTATTCTATCCAATCCTTGATTGACATATCACCATACGTACGTACGTATGGGTTACCGTCTCCACGTCGTGGTGTAATTGTTATTCAATACATTATTATTTGGATGGGTATAATAATGATGTGTAATTAATGTAAATAATAAATATAACATTATAATTATTCTATATATATGATACATCGTCCAATAATATATTATTTTAATATCAAAAGAATGATATTGTCACTCGTGCATACGTACAGACTACCATCTCCACGAACACAATGAGATTCATTCCCCATCATATCTATTCAAGACTAATTTTCATTTGATGATTGAAAATAATGTTTAAGTACTTGATATCATTCTGTATATGAATAATATTCAACCTATGGATAAAAAACGGCTAATGTAATAAAACATATAAAATAAAATGAGTAAGTGAACACCTGAAATGACGATAGTACTAAAATATTATTGTCAAAGAAATATTAAAAGATCATATATGATATCATATTTTTGTATATGATTATTTTATAATTTAATAACAATTATTTAAATATTATACAATAGTTTAACATACCCTCGACCAAGGAAAAGTACAAGGTATGTGTTAATTTCACAGCATCTTTATTAGCCGAGGTGGTTTTACGTATGTATCGAATGGGACCACTTTATCATCCACATCCATGTTTCATAAAAAGGTATTTCAATACATTTTGACTATTTACAAGTCAATTGTGAAAGTCATTTATACCCTTATGTGTTTTTAAAGGAATCTTTCCATCATTTTTCAAATAAGTTACTTTTTCACCTTTCTGACAAATTTAAGGTAAGAATGTTTTTTTAACTTATACGGCGGTTGTGGCTATTTTATGCCATTATAACATCATAAATACTTCCCTTAAAATCTTATAAGAATATTTTAAAAATAATTATTTTATAATTATTTTACTCTTAAATAAATTCAAAATAGAATGTGATATTTCTCTAAAATGGGTTTTGATGTCATCTATGTCAAAAACCATTGATGGATTTTAAATTTATTTGATGTTGATTTGTGATGATACAAAACTTCTATATTATATTCAAGTTTTTGTGATGTGTTTTACTGTGGATGTGCTATTTCTATACCATTCATGATTTATGGTTAAATTATTTATATTTCGTATGCTAGTTTTAATACCAATGTTTATGATATGTTTAAACCTTTTCATATGAAGAATTTATTAGACATAGTATGTGATTGGTGGAGCCCGTTATAGCTCCTCAAAGCATCGGTAGGTCGGATGAGACAATGATACATGGAATTGGCTGAGGCCCTTTCCCAATTTTTTGATATATGATTTTTTCTAAGGCCTTAATCATTTATAGACGTCTTGGCTAAGTCCTTGACAAAATGGTTCAGAATGTCTGGCATTGTAAATTCCCTCATTATGAAAATAATATTGATGGTTCTTGTTCCCATTAGACTAGTAGAATACCCATGATTATGTTTTATTATGAAATTATTTACTCAACTCATATTCATTCCATAAAAGTATTCATGTTTATTAATGGTAAAAGCATGTGGTTTCAATTATTCAACATGAAT
This sequence comes from Viscum album, assembly GCA_963277665.1. Taxonomy (NCBI): domain Eukaryota; kingdom Viridiplantae; phylum Streptophyta; class Magnoliopsida; order Santalales; family Viscaceae; genus Viscum; species Viscum album. The sequence continues at coordinate 1,015,597,593 of OY728141.1, read as the reverse complement.
AATATTTATTTCATTTTCTGCTTTATTACATACCCTTACTGAGAGTTTGAGCTCACCCCTTTAATATGTTTCATTTTCCCAGGATATGAAGAAGTTTATTATGATTAAATTGAGGGCATTATATAGGAGGTGTGGATGTTTCAAATGGAATAAATTCATGTTGTATTTATTTTCAAGTTGTAAAGTTGAACTTATGTATTAATATTGCTTCCAATAAAACTAAACTGATCGGTCTTTCGAGACATGATTTCCGTATGATCATTCCAATGTTATGTAATAATGCACTTACTTGGGGTAACTGGGGTTGGGGCGTCAAAGTTGGTATTAGAGAAATTTTAGAACAAACATTGGAAGCTAGATTTAGATAAACTCTAATTAGAGAATATAGACCTAAGATGGACTTTGAGGATTAATATAGAAGAACATCCTAGAATTTTGGTATTGTAGAGATTTTATAAGTTTTCTACGAAATACATCCATGTCTGGATACGAGAAGGTATAGGCAGCTCTGACATAGATGTACCTATGGGTAAAGCCCAAAAACATCGCTTTGAGCTAAAATCGAACAGGAACCGGTTCACGATAATGGGCTTTGCTGCACTCTTGGTTACGACACTCTCTGGGGATATGCTTAAGATAAATCTCATTTTCATTACAATCCTTTATGAATTATTTATGAATATATACATCCTCAGGGAAAACATTTATTTGATTACTGATTATATCCATAACTGTTCAATTTATGTTAATTGTTTTAGAAGTTTGGAATTATATATTTTGATTCATAAACTAATATAGTTTATTCCATTTTTTAGAAATTTTTTCTATTGGAAGGAATGGTGACTGTATTAATGCACACACTCCATGTAGGGATTTCCCTCCTACTCAAGATAATTATAGTGGAGATGGTGATACAACCAGTGCTGATCAGCTTATCACCATACTGGGACAACTCACTCAGTTTGGGAATAATAACCTTACCTGTATAGAGCACCCAGATCCACAACGTGGAGGTTAAATGATAGATATCTTCATGAGGCAACAAACACCAACATTCAATGGGGGTAAAAATCCATTTTTCATGGAGAAATGGATTAATTATTTAGGGAAATATTCCATGCCTTGGGGAGTAGTGAAATGGAAAACGTTATCATGGTAGTTTACCGCCTCACTGGAGATGCTGATCAATGGTGGACATTGATTCAAAACACAAAGGAGGATTATGAAGTAGAAAATATGTAATGGGAGGATTTCAAGGATCTCTTCATAGGAAAATACTTTATTCATGACCATTGAGCGGATATGGAAAGGTAATTTTTGAGTCTGAGGAAAAAAGAGTATGATAATGTTGCAATGTATGAGGCTAACATTTCAAGGATAGCGAGGCAAGTTGCAGATTATATAAATAACCCCAGAATTAAGATTTATCATTTATTTGATGGGCTAAACCCATTTCTTCGTCGACCATTAGTATCACAATCCTTCTCATCATACGGATATATTGTCTCATGTGCTATCACGACAGAAATGGAATTCTCTATGTCTTATGACTTTTAAACAAATCAATAGAAGAAGAGATCTGCAGAACACTATGCAAAAGGAAATAAAGAAATAGGGAAGAAGGGAAGAATTCAATTTCCACCATGTGATAATTGCGGAAGGAAGCACACTGGAGCCTATCTAAAAGGAAAAAGAGTATGCTACAAATGTGGACAGAAAGGCCATATTTCTGGTGATTTTGTAGGAAAGAAATATGTTACGAATGTTAAATGATACAATTACAGGGAGATGGGATATTATTCAAAGGAATATCCTAAGCCATAGGGAAACATACCTCAGAAAAGGACAAGGGATCATGGACAAGCTTATGAAACCACTACAGCTGATGTTGAATCCCTGAAAGACTTGGTGGAAGGTAATTTAATGGCTTCCTCAAGTTTAGAAAATGTTTTATTTGATTCTCGATCATCACATTGTTTCATATGTTCTCAGTTTTCTATGAAAATTAGATATTTCCAATCTGATTTAACAATGTAGTTGTCAGTCAAAACTCCTATGGGAAGTATCATTGCAACAATGTTTTGTGAATAGGTCCCCATTAGAGCACATAAATTTTCCTTATCCACTGATCTCATTTTCATACCCATGATTGAATTTGATATAATCCTCGTTATGGATTGGATTTCGGACTATGATGTGAAAATTTATTTTAAGAAGAAGAAGGTTACGATTTTTGATAACGATGATAAAGAACACCATATCTTTAGAGAAGAATCGTCACCACCCGATTCTTATCTAGTTCCACCCCCAGTAGCTCAACAAAATTCAATTATTGGGGAGGAATAAAATAAAATAACATTGGTTGAGGATAATAATATTCAAATAGAGGATGTACCTATTGTGAAAAAATATGTAGATGTGTTTCTGGATGGTTTTCCTGGAAATACTCCAGAATGAGAAATTGAGTTTTCAATTGATTTAATTCCTAGTTCAAGGCATATATCAAAATCCCGTTATAGAATGACCAATATTTAATTATTATAAGTAAAGATACAACTATAGTAATAGAGTAATGAGTGATTTATTCACCCTATTGTTTCTCCATGGGGTGACCCTGTCCTTTTTGTTAAGAATAAATATGGACCTATGAGGTTAAGTATCGACTACATGGAAATCAATTCTATAACAATAAAGAACAAGTATCCCCTACCTCTCATTGATTATTTATTTAACCAAATGCATGGATCTCAATACATTTAAAAGATTGAGCATCGATCTGGATACCATCAGTTTTGTGTGAAGAACGAAGACATTCTGAAGATAGCATTTCGAACCAGGTATGGGCATTACGAGTTTACACTAATGTCTTTTGGATTTACTAATGCACCCTCTGTCTTCATTGATCTAATGAAAAATGTTTTCAAGTAATATCTCGATGATTTTGTAGTGGTATTTATTGATGATATCTTGGTATAATACAAAGAACTACGAAGATCATGAAAATCACTTGCGTATTATCCATAAGTCTCTAAGATGAAATGAATTAGATGGGAAGTATAGCAAATGTGAATTTTGGATTCAGAAAATTTATTTTGGTGGCCATATTATCTCTAAGGATGAAATTGTTGTTGATCCTTCTGAGAACAAGGCAATCCATGAATGGCCAGCTTCGATGTGTATAACTGAGGTACATAGTTTTATTCTATTACCAGGTTATTATCGGCATTTCATCCAGAATTTTTCCCAATTGGTTATCCAATTAACTAAGCTCAAACTTTAAGGGGTTAAATTTGTTTGGACAAAAGAGTGTGAATATCGTTTTCAAGAACTGAAGAGATGATCAGTCAATACTCCCATATCGACTCTACCATCGGGGAATGATGGGTTAATTATTTATAGTGATGCATCGAAGAACTGATTTGGTTGTGTCCTTATACAGAATGATAGAGTTATTTCTTATGCGTCAAGATAGATGAAAATTAATGAGCAAAACTATCCTACTCATGATAACGTGTTAGATACTGTAATATTTTCCTTGAAGATATGAAGACATTATCTATATGGTGAAAAATGTGAGATATATAAACCAATCACAAGAGTTTGAAGTACATTTTCTCAAAGAAAGAACTCAACATGAGGAAAATGTGATGGCTTGAACAACTCAAGGAATATTATTATACCATAAACTATCATTCGGGGAAGGGAAAAAAGGTGGCGAATTCTTTGAGTAGAAAATATCTTGGAGTTTTGAACATGATGAGAGTGGAAAAGGATCCAATATATGTGGATCGTGTAAAGATGGATATGGGAATAACCATGGAATGTGAAACATCAATGCTTTTTCAAATGGTTTCCATACGATATTTACTAGAATAGAAAAATAGTTCTCAAACCGGTGATGAAAGGTTTTAAAAGATGATTAAAGCTGTGAATTGTTGTAGATTGAGTGACTTTGTGTATGAAGATAGAATTTTGAAGTTTGGGAAGAGACTTTTTGTTCCCGATATACCTGATCAAAAAAGTGAATTGTTGGATGATGCTCATAGTTCCAATTTCTCAATACACCTTGGGAGAACCAAAATGTATATATATTTGAAGGAACATTTTTTGTGGGACAACATGAAGAGGGAGATTGCTGATTTTTTGTTAAGATGTATGGTTTGTCAACAAGTGAAAGTAAGAAGGCAACATCCTGGAGGAGTCATGCAACCTCTTCCCATACCAGAGTGGAAATGGGATAATATTATGATGGAATTTGTAATGGGACTACCAAAGACTCCTAGAAGGAACGATGCAATATGGGTAATTGTTGATCGTCTTACCAAGTCAGCACATTTTCCTGCTATGAGAGAAGATCTACCACTTGAACCTCTATCAATACTATATATTAATGATTTTTTAAGACATCATGCAGTACCACTATCAATTGTTTTTTATCTTGAGCCATGTTTTACATCAATATTCTGGAAGAGTCTTCAGAAGAACCTTGATACTGAACTTCATTTGAGCACTGCATACCACCCTCAAATAGATGGACAATCAGAATAAAATATTAAAATCATAGAAGACATGTTGATATCTTGCTCACATGACTTTCAGGTTATGTGGGATCAATATTTACATTTGGTATAATTTTCCTATAACAATAGCTACCATTCAATTATTCAGATGGCACCATATGAAGCGTTATATAGAATGAGATGTCGCAGACCAACCAATTTTGATGATGTAGGTGAAAGAAAACTTATAGGTCCAGAACATGTTGAGGAAACGATAGAAAAGGTAAAGCTAATTCAAAACCACATCAATGTAGCTCAATGTAGGCAGAAGAGCTACGCCAATAACAAAAGGAAGGATTTGGAATTTCTGGTAGGAGATCATGTTTTCTTGAATAAATCTCCATGGAAGGGTGTTATACGTTTCTGTAAGAAGGGAATATTATGTCCCAGGTACATCGGACCATTCGAAATTCTAGAACGAATTGGGGCTATATCTTACCATTTGGCAATACCGCCATGTCTCTCCAAAGTTCATGATATGTTCAACAAATCACTGTCGAAAAAATACATGTCTGACCCAACGCATGTAATCAACTATGAGGAATTAGAAATGGAACACGATACGTCTTCTTGTGAAGAGCCTGTCATGATTTTTGATATGAGAGAAGAAGCGCTGTGAAACTAGATGACTTGTTTGGTAAATGTTCTATGGAGAAACCATAAGATGAAAGAGGCAATGTGGGAACCGAAGGAACTTATGATGAAGAACCACCTGCGTCTTTTCATGCAGTAGTATTCTAGAAATTACGCGGACAAAATTACTTGAAGTAGGGGAAAATGTATCACCCCATGCTTCCACGGTATGCTTCTCTTTGAATAATACAATATCGTGTATTGTACACAACTTTGAGTTCTAAGACACACCACAACCAATCAAACTAGCCTTTATAAACAGTAATACCCACCTTTTGAAATTTTATACATTTTATCATTCAAAATAGACTTCATTTTTGGATTCGTAATATCAAAATAAGATTAGGGTGAATTTTTTGTACTTTTCTTATAACATTCAATTTTTAATGAATAGTTAAAATTATGAAATTTTAATTAATAACAACAATTTTAATCGAAATAATCAACAGTGATAAATTATGAATTTGAGTGGTTTTCAAAAATATTTAGAATATATTTTTACCATTTAAATTTTTTTTTTAATTGGACATAATTTCACATTTAAAATAGACAAAAACAATTGTCTGTCTTTTGATAGTTATTATTTCATAAAAACGCGCTTTTTGTTTTCACAGTCAAAATTAATTTTAAAATAATTTTTTCCACTTCTGTGTTTTGAATTTATAAAAATGTATTATATATTTTTAATTAGGATGTCTAAATTGTGTAAATAGGTAACTTTTATTTTTAAACATTTTGAATAATTACATCGGTAAATATTTTATTTACCATGTTTAAATTGTAAATTCAGTAAATAAGGGTAAAAAATAATATTATAATAATTTTAAATTACCTAAAAACGTTTCATAACCGTATTTTTTGATACATATCCGACCATGGTCATATGTGGGGTTATTTTGGGACTCCATGGAGCTAATTTTAAGTGATAGTGACAGTTTATATTAATTAAGTTAAATTAAATACAAAATTGGCATAAGCATATATCTTCTTGCAAAAAAATTTTTACATAGGGTAATATATGTTATATTTTCGACTATAATTATTAATTAGAAATATAATAAGATTTACTAAATATTTTTATTTTATTTATAATTTTATAACATTTAATAATTAAATTTATTTATGACACAATAATGAGGCGGTATTTTCCGTATGAATGAAAAAATCAAATAATTTGTATTATAAATGATAAAATAAATATAATTTGAAAGTTTTATGGAATCCACGAATTTTATATGTTAATATGACATGTTATTATTTCTTAAATGAGTTTTTTAAATTAACAATGTGGTTAAGTCTTTAACAAAAATAAATTATTAAATAGGGTCAAAATAGACATAAATGAATTTTAAAAAACAATATTATATTATTAATTTATATTCTTTTCATAAAAATATATGGTTCGGTCAAAGGACATATATAATGATACTTTTATCATTAATGGACTCATTTGGGGTCTCTTGGAAGAATATAGTATGTTTATTAACTATATAATATAAAAATACAAAGAGACATGGTAAATATCAAACTATTTAACTAAGAGTTAAATCAAAATGATAAAGTTAATATAATGACCCAAAACTATCTAAAACCTATATGATGAGTGGTTTTATACCTATCCCCACCTTAACTATTAAATAATCTACATTGGATCCATTAGAAATTGAATATGAATTTACTATAAAATAATATTTCTAGCTTTTCCTATGGTTCCCCTCACCCCTCTTATAAAAGGGCACTCACCCTTCCCTCTAACTCACAAATTCAAATCATTTTGGCTCTGCCCAACCCTGAAAAAATATCCTACCAACTTACATCAATTCATCCAAGATTCCTTAGTTTTATTATAAATCCATTCTAAGGATCCCTTTTGATCAAATCGAAAGGATTCACTCGAAGAAGAGGTAAAAATCTCAGCACCTGTTTCATGTTCCTTTCATCTTACACTAACATATTCATTGTTTTTTCCATTCTAAAATAATGACTCCATTATCTTATATATAATTTTATGTTATTATAAATATGGTACAACAAAATTCATTATTCTATCCATCCCTTGAATGACATGCCATCATACGTGCATACGTACGGCTTACCGTCTTCACGTCGTGGTGTAATTGTTATTCAATACATTATTATTTGAATGGGTATAATAATGATGTGTAATTAATTTAAATAATACATATAACATGATAATTATTCTGTGTATATGATACACCATTTAATTATATATTATTTTAATATCAAAATAATGATATTGTCGCATTGCATACGTACGGACTACCGTCTCCACTAACACGATGAGATTCATTCCCCATAATATCTATTCAAGACTAATTTTCATTTGATGATTATAAATAATTTTTAAGGACCTGATATAATTCTGTATATGTATAAGATATAACCTATAGATAACAGACAAGGATTATGTAACATACCATATAAAAGAAAACGAGAAAGTGAACACCAGAAACGACGATAATACTAAAATATTATTAAAAAAGAAATATTAAAAGATCATATATGATATCATATTTCTGTATATGATTATTTTATAATTTAATAACTATTATATAACTATTTTACAGGAGGTTAACAAACCCTTTACCAAGAAAATGTACAATTTAAGGGTTAATTTCACAATTTCATTATTATCCCAGGTTGTTTTTACGTAAGTATCTACTGGGACCTCTTTATCATCCACATCCATGTTTCGTAAAAATTTATTTCAAAATATATTGCATATTTACTAGACAATGTTTAATATCATTTATACCCTTATGTGTTTTTAAAGGAATCTTTCTGTTGTTTTCCAAAAAAGGTACTTTTTGACCTTTTTGACAAATTTAAGGTATGAATGTTTTTTTAACTTATACAGTGGGTGAAGCTATTTTCTGCAGTTATAAAATCATCAAAGCTTCCATTACAATCTTATAAGAATATTTTCAAAAAAAATATTTTCTTTAAAATTATTTGAAACTTAAATAATTTCAAAATAAAAAGCGATATTTCTCTAAAAAGTATATTGATTTCATCTATGTCAACATCCATTGATGGATTTTCAATTTATTTGAAGTTGATTTATTATGATACAAGACTTCCATATTGTATAGAGGGTTTTGTGATATGTTTGACTGTTGAAGTGATATTTTTATACCATTCATGATTTATGGTTAAATTGTTAACATTTTATATGATAGTATTAATACGAATGTTTATGATATGTTTAAACCTTTTCATACGAGGAAAGTATTGGACTTAGTAAGTGACGGGTGGAGCCCGCTCTAGCTCCTCGATGCATCGGTAGGTCTGATTAGACAACTATATGTGTAATTTTCCGAGGGCCTTTCCAAATTTTTGAAATATGGTATTGGCAGAGGCCTTAATCATTTTTAGTCTTCTTGGCCGCGATAATGAAAAAATGTTTCAGAATTTCCGACATTATACATTCCCTCATTATGAAAATAATATTGATGGTTCAAGTAGTCATTCGACTAGTGGAATACCAATGATTATGATTTATTATGAAATTATTTACTCATCTCATATTCTTTCCATAAAATTATTCTTGTTTATTATTGGTAAAGGCATGTGGTTTCAATTATTCACCATGTATAATATTTATGTCATTTTTCGCTGTATTACTTACCCTTACTGAGTGTTTGACCTCACCCCTTTCATATGATTCATTTTCCCAGGATATGAAGAATTTAGTTATGAGTAACTTGCAGACATTATTTAGGAGGCTTGGATGCATCCAATGGAATAAATTTGTGTTGTTTTTCTTTACTAGTTGTAATGTTGAACTTATGTATGAATATTGTTTCCAATAATTCTAAACTGATCGGTCGTTCTAGATATGATTTCCGGGTGATCATGCCAATGTTATGAAATATTGAACCGACTTTGGGTAACTCGGGTCGGGGAATTACAAAAAGGTGGTAAAACTATATTTTTTTGAAAAATAATTATTTTATCTAAAAAATTGAATTTATACATATATCATGTGTAGAAAAAATATATGATGAATTATAAATAATACATAAAATTAATTACATATATATATATATCATTAATAAGAATCATATGGAGCGATTTAATTACTTTATAACTCACTTACTTTAAATTATATTGTTTTTTTAAAAAAAAATTCCTTTTAATTAGAATAAGATTTATTTCAATTATAAAAAACAATTCACAAAATAACTAAATAATTCATGTGTAAAAAATATTTTCATAAATCAATTAATACCATTCATTTCCACATTTTTAACAGATAGGTTATAAGGTAACATAATCATATTTAGTTTTTCACTTTTACTCTTTCTTTTGTGAAATGAATTATAAAAAATGAACGTGAAATTGTGTGTAATACAATTAAATGATAATTTTACCTAAATAATAAGAAAATATGATGTTGTGTATTGTGCATGCTTATCTTGGTGTTGTGTACAACACATGACATCAGTGAAATTAAAACAAAACACTATCTCATAAATATCATGGGGTGTCACAATCTCTCACATAGTCTTGAATCCCAACCCATTCCCAATATCCCATGCTCCAAACTAACAACCCATGTGTAAACCAAAATCTACGTACATATCCTGAACATGTAACAAAAACAAGTAACTTCGTTTATGTTATGAACGTTTCATGTAATCCCGAAAACGGTGTGGGTGCATCTCAGTAGGCCAGTACCAATGGTTTCTAAACAAATAACCAGGGTGTTCAATAGTGTATAGATGGAGACATGTGTAATATATAAAAATTTAAAAAAGTGAGATATTTCACATTTAACTATTACCCATATATCCACTTATAATCATGAAACATGTATCACATTTACACAATTACTAATTAACTATTTTATAGATAATTATCTCTATATATACCAATAATCAAACTAAACTAACTCTGGGCTCATTAGAATCTTAAGCAACAACATAACAGTTTACATAGTTTTATTTACAAGATGAAATACTATTAACAAATCAATTAAATAAAATACCTAATATCCTTAGTCTTGTATTAAATCCTTGCCCAAATATTTGGGAAGTATTAAGACTCAATCTAACATCCCAAAACCAAAAAAATAAATCATTTTTCCTATATAATCAGTCTGGTCTAACCCAAATATAGATCATATGTCATTGAGTTAGGTGTATATAGACAATGTTCAAAACCCCAACTCATAGAACACATAAATGTGGACTAGATCAACAGTCTCTCCACTCCAAACATGGATCATCTATCTTGATGTTTGGTGGATAGATCCTTAGTATGACAACCTAACTCAAAAACCATCCACAAATCCATTTTCATACGCCTATTTAAACATTTGACATATTTCCCATCTCAAGCAATATCTCATTAACCTCATATACATTTATAGAAAACACCCGTGTATTCCACATTAACTACTAGAACACATTATACATCACTTCCATTTAATAAACATGTTAATATGCCTACATAATTATCATGGATTCTATTTCACTATCCAATATATCATTTTAATTATATTAGTCCCAATGGAGAATTAAAACCAAATCATGGAATAAAATAAAATTAAAAATAATCATTTTAAATAATATTTATGCATACCCTTTAACACATGGGACTTCCTATTTAAAAACAAAAACATTCCCTTAGGCCTTAATTTCATTTTACAACCATTTCAATTAATCATTAAATAATTTTAGAAAAATTGGAACCACACCCTCATTTCATGTAATCATTTGAAATATATAAAGAAAACCACTTTATAAATAACTTTAAGGACAAAAAATCCTTTTAAAACTTTTACCACTTTGAAACCATCATTATTTTCATTTAAAAACCATATCCGGAGAAAAATAAAATAAATATTTTTTAATCTATTTAAATGTATCCTTAAAAATTTCAAATAAATAAACTTATAATAAATTAAATTTAACCATTAATCGAGCATTGATATGCAAATAAATTTTCCAAACATCTACTCTCATATTTCCCTTATCTCAACGTTACCAATTCAATTCACTATTTCCACGGTTTCAGCAAACACCATGGGTAGCCCTAGTTTAGTCTCACATCATCATCGAACAAAAAGGTGTACATGAAGGGTCCCATGATTAAATATATTTATAAAATTACTTTCATTAACCAAGGAAATTTAAATTCATTAAGTCAACTAATCATCCCAACTACATACACATATAACACAATAAGACTATATGAAAATTCATTAAGGCCACCAACCTCATCTCTGTTGATTAATACTTGGTTAAACTTTTCCATAGATTCGAACTGAAGAACCAATTAAATATGTAACTTATAATCTACTATAAAAGTTATGGTTTTAGGGTTTTATAAGAAGTATTATGGTTCTACCATCACAAATCTTGAAAAAGGACGGGAAAGGAGTGTTAGTGTCACTCATATCTGTGATTCACACTCAATCAAGATCCAAATTATCAATAATCAAAAAAAATCAAACCTTATAAGTCTAGAAGGGTTTAAATTAACCCAAAATTGTGAAAGAGGAATAGGGGAGAAATTTGGGTTAGAACCCTTAATTATCATGAGGGGAAAACTAGATATTCCCATTTTTTTAGAGTTGCATGCTTCGACCACATAGTTGGCCAAAACAAGGACTAACTATGTGGACCCCTCTGTCCAAGAGAATCCAAGACACATGGTTTCATGGAATCAACTCCATGGTTTTTAAAACCATACAATAATAGTGAGTCAACCTCATTCCAAAATGAGTTCTTAACGCACAATGTTTCTTTCCAGGTGCATAGTTTGTACTAATAGTGTTCCAGCCAAGTGTTTCACACTGTTGGGACTCTTTATTAGTTTTGTGTCCAAAACCCCATAAGAAACCCCATAAACTACCCATACACCAAAGAATAACATCACAATCCAAAAATATAAGTCCATCCAAATTTTGAACAAGTACAAACCTCCACGAAAGGTTGGGATCTTACAACCTCTCCACCTCAAAACGGCTCCTTCTCAAGCTGCACTTCAAAGACCTATTGAGTCATTAAGACCAAAGGGTCAGGAAATGTGTCCACCTATACAATTCCATATTTCAATATTCCTCTAGAACACATACATTCCATCACAACACTATGGACCATTGAACTAGTCCTACCTCAATGAAATTCCTCCCACTATAATCTATAATGACGAACCTAATACACCTCCATGGACGCATCCACTCAACCTCATCATTAAAAACATCAAACATTAGTGAAATATATGGGTGAAATCACTTAACATCCACATAAAAAGATATTGACAATGAAATTAAATACCCAGGTCGATCTAATTGGATCACCTTTGACCTGATCCTCTTTAAAAAAAGTATCCCAAATCCCATGGCACCAACCTATGTAGATTCCAAAATATTAATGGTGATCCTATCCTGGAATCACTGATAGGACACGTGAATTAAAAACACATTTCACAACCTACATCAATCTAAAAATAAGGTATCAATATACACACATGATATTCGAACATCTAAAAAGATCAACACAATCATAACCTTTATCTATGTGAACATAATCAGCCGAAACATGAGATAATAATCATTACCCAAACTAACACCCCAAGATGGATCTCACCTGACCCCAACCCTCCTATATAACCACTCACATCAAAAACTGACAAATTGTTCACAATGGTACTCCCCTCTATAAAATTTATCTTACCACAACTATAACCCATCATTGGGATCCTCCACCATTAAAAAAGAGACCAATAGAACCTCAAATAATTTTTCAAAACCTACTCATTTCATTTCCCAACTCATCATGGAAATGAATCCACAATAATGCAACCCAACACTAGCATTTAGCCTTACCATTGGGGAATCCGGAGTGGACATGCACACACCATCCATTTAAGTGTTACGAATAATTTTACCTCTCTCATGTCACCTCTATCTATGAAACACACTCTCCAAAGAAGACCAAAAACCAGAGGTGGATTATATCTTACAAATACCATTCCTTTTTCTATATCAAATTAGACCATACCCAACTATATTATCCCTAAAAACTCATATTCTATTGTTAACTCTATACTCCTTTCACTAGCCAATTGTGACTTCTCACCTATTTCATAAACCATTAATTGTCTCACCTATCAAAGTCATTCCTTGAATTTTGGTAAAACTCTACTATCATGGAACATGTTACACTCCAATTCATTCTAATGCTCTTAGGAACCCATAAACATTAAAAAATTTAATACCTCTATCATCCCCACATCTATGAGAGACAACTTGGTTTCCCAACAAAAACCATTTCTATTTTTAATGCACATAATATTCTAATCATCTAATGAAACACTCCCACACTAGTACAAGCCTTACCTCTAAGGATTTTTTAATTCCTTACCCTAATTTCCATAAACCGTTTTCTTAGATTACCATTCCATCAATGACTCTAAAATAAAAATCTTGGATTTATTTTAACAAAACTGCAAGGCCCAAGTCAATGTCTGGATCAATCAACCACAACATCCAAGGCCTTTATTACCCTTCCTGGGGAATCCAAACATGTTCCTAATAGGTTTATGATTGGCCTATTGACGCCATAACATACAATACATGGCCTTATCCATAGATCCATGACTAAAGCACATCTCCCAACCTTATTAGTATGATTCTCAACACTTCCATCAATAATTTTAAACCACCAAAACTCATGATTCAATGAAAAGATGGACCCCAATACTTAGACATGGCCATACAACTTCCACTAGAGTAAACAAACAAACATAAACCACTACTCATTCATGATTTCTATGAAAATAACCCATAGAACATGTCAATAGCCAGACATAAATATATTGGTCATGATCATCACTAGATAAAATTATTCTTACAATGAATTCATGAACACCAACACAACTATTGACCACTTCTCCAAAACCCACCTGTCTAGCACATAGCCAGTACATCCCAGTGTGATTGCACAGAAAAACAACAGGTGCTAATCCTGAACCACCTATTCACACATCCCAAATGTCACCGACCCTTACCAACACATTCACAAATATAAAAATCATCATATCCCTGAGAGTATCACGCATTCTTGTGACAATGCACTGAACCCAACTCTAGATGTCACAAGTCACACAGCACATGAACTAGTCCCAGATTCCCACATTAATAAATAAGCATTCCACCTGATTTTTCAACCTAATTGGACTCAAGGAATTCTCCATGTTCATATATAGGAACCCAACCATTCTCACAATAATCCCAAACATCTAACTCACCCTCACCTCGGGTGTCACATCCATAACAAACGTTTCCATCCACATTTTGTTCATCCTTTCCTTTCCTTTCAAAAATCAATGTTGATTTCCATATCAATCATTATCAAAACCACAATTTGAAATCTCCAATTCACCATTCTGTTCAAAATAAAATTTGAAACCAACCATAATAATTTAGGTTCCTCCATAAAAAGATCCAAGGAATAACCATGAAATTTCAAAAAAATACTTGATGGCACCAATCGTGCATCGATTCAACCAATGAAGCAACAAATTGTATATTGCTTTTCATGGAACCTGTAATGATTAGAGAACTACTATAAGGCCCAGCCCTAAACAATACTTAATCTTGAGTTATTACAAGATTATGCATTGAGGATCTTTTCAAGTTTAGAGTTTTAGAGAATTAGATCATAAATAATGCATTACATTCCACATTTAAACAAAGTGGTTATATAAAAGATAGTACTCATTTTTCCCATCAACAGAAACATATTTAAAATAAAACATGTAAACTTTCTTGTCACTTCCTTGACACTATCATCACATCATGTACCTTTCCTTTGACCTGTGAAAAACAATTCAAAAACTTGGGATGAGCATAAAAATCTCATTAAGAGATATTAAAATATGGAACGGAAACATGTGTTACATAAGAATCAATGAAATCATACATTACTCATAAAACATAAGTACCTTAACATACCTCACCAAATAATGAATTAATCATAGAAATCATAAGACATAAAGGTAACTTGAGGCATTCATAACATTCTTACGTAGTGAGTAACCCTCATGGTTATGTTTGGAATACCCATCAGAGTATATTCTCTAAATCTATTCGGAGAAACCTTAATGTTTAACTCCTTCACGTTACCCAATGCATTGGAGAGATATATCAGCCTCACATGCCCTTATTTTATCATGGAACCACCCGTATTCATAATAATGCCCAAGAACCATAACATAATCGTATCATATAAAACATGCATAAGAAAAATATAACATTTCCACTTTTCAATCACAAGATATCAATACAACACATTGATATAAAAACATTATGAAAAACATTTTCAATACGAAAATAAAAGAAAAGTAAAACATGGTATTTATATTTCATTTTAAAAAATGTTATGTCTTTTAGAGGAAGTCGAAGCTCAAATAATGGTCACGGCGACGGAGAAGTTGTTGTTGCCACATACGTACGACAAAAAAACATTCCCTTTTGTCATTTAGTAAACACTTTTTAAAAAAATATTCCTTTCGAGTAAACATAAAATTCAAAGGGGTTTATACACTATATAAGAGAAAGTTGTGTATAAAACATAATATGCATCAATGAAAGGAGATTGAGACGAAGTCCCATAAAAGATCATTTTTTTAAAATAAAATAAATATATTATGTGTATTCACTATATGTAAACATAAAGAATGTACAAATAAAAGATAGTTCATAATAATATCATGATATAACTTGAAAGTAGGAGACTAACCCAGAGAATAGAAATTGGGTTAAGAAGTTCCCTTACCTCGGGTCCGACTTGATTCGATCGTTCTTTAACATCCTGAATAATAAACATGAGTTAATTTATATTTGCTTAAGAACATTTAATCTAGTTCATTATTCCTTTTATATCAATTATTACCTTTTTATGAACACTATGGAATTATTTAAGTTAATAATGGTCGTTTTGTCGATCATTGGTACTTGAATCAGAAATAAACTCTTTATAATTACAAGTTGTTCATGTGGTAAAATATCCATTATATAATGAATTATATTCATTATGTAGATATCATATATATCATATATATCTGGTATATACATGCAATTATAATATTACATAACAAATAGAGGTACGAAATGAAATGCACCGTTCATGGAGATGGTAAGCCGTACGTACACATGAACGCTACTTCCATTTCTATTTCATATTTAATGGATTTAAAACATAATGATATATAATATTATTGTAATTCTAGTATGGTATCATATATTATATCATTAAATCTATCCTTTATATGTACCACATATGGTATTAACGAATCAAATCACTTTGAGGGGGAGGTAGTCCGCACATCCTAAAATGAATATATCGTGTATACCCATAATGGAAATAATAAAGGTATGCCATAAATGAAAAATACAGCAGCTTAAGAAAAACATAAACATACAATATATAATATATAAATATAGTGAAATCTTAATGGCCACCTTGTAAGGTGTTAATAGAATATTGAACAATCATCGTTTCGTGAGGCCGAAATTCACCATCCACAAAAACAGTATGTTCTTTAACCATTAGATGTAGGTGTGTGAAAGTGTAGCTCAAATAATTCTTATAAAAAAATCCTAGTATATTAAATATACTGGTGTTGTTACAAATGAAATGAATAAAAAGAGTTTAGGGGGTTGTAGAATCAAAATAAAACAAAAGATCACAAGTGAAGACATTACCTTTAAATCGGGTAACTCCCTTTGGTTTGAATCAAAAGTGATTCATGAAGAGCTTCCTGCCTAAGGTATGGCTTCTAGGATGAGTATTGGGATGTGGAAAGATAAAATTAACAGATCTTGGCCAAGCCAAAGGCTTTAGAGGTGTGGGTAAGGAGGTAGAGGTGAGGGCCTTTTATAAGAGGAGAGGAGGGGAACTCTTGGAAAGGTATAAAATGTTACTTTATTTTCAAATGAGTTTCGGATTTTAAAGGGAAGAAATTGATGTATTTCGAGGATAAGGTGATAATTGTTCGAAATAATCCAATCCAATAGGTTTTTTACATGTTTAGGTCTTAGATTTTACATTATCTTTTCATTTTATTTAAATCGTTAAATAATGAGGTAATCGCTGCATCATCATAGTATCATATATAATTTAATTTATGTAATATCTAAAAATTATAAAAAATATACTATGATGTAGGAAATATTTTTATCTTTCCAATTAATATTTATATTCCTTGAGATATTTTATGTAGACAAAATTAAAAATGTTTTACTCGGGTGATACATTCTTTGTTATATTTACTTTCTTTAAAAAATAAAAAGATAAAAAGTCATTATCACACAAAAGTGATTCCATGGGGTCCCCATGTTTGGAACAAGGAATCTCATAGTCGAACATGACACAAAAAGTAGTATTAGGACACATGTTGGTGTCATTTTTTTTATTATGATATTATTTTATTATCCTTAACTACTCAATTTCTAATTAATCAAGATAATTAATGATAATTACTTCCGTTACTATTCACAAAGTCCAAAAACAAAAGAGTATTGATTAAATAATTTGGAACTTATGATTCCAAATATTTAAAACATTTTACCAAATTACTAACACTTAAATTTCAATAATTAATTTAAAAATTATTCTCGTTGTCAAAATAATTAGCGGGTTTTTTGAAACAAAATATATGAAAAGTTTTTCATTAGTTTATTCCCATTTCCAAAGTTAAATTATTTATAATGACCACTATTGGATTAAATGGTAATGTTATATTCTATTTAAACTTTAAAACCAATTAAAAATATAATTTAACCATATATTTAAATTATATGAAAAAGAAGGTTTGATGTAAAATGCAGTATTTTTCACTATTTATTAAAAAATGAACATTGTCAAAGAAATACCAAAATATTATACCATCTAAATTTCAATGTCACAATCATAAATAATAAAATTATTTTGACAAATAAAGTTTATAAAATTGTCAAAATATTGATTTAAAAATAGTTCTCCATCAAAAGGCGGTAAACCAATCTTTTAAAAATATTAGAGAGTTCTATGCTTAAGATTGGATTTATTCCCATTTTAAGCCTCTAAAACACTATCTAATTCATTAATAGACATAGATAAGAATATCTATTATTAATTAGTGACGTGGGATGTTACATCCTTCCCCATTTATAAAATTTCGTCCTCGCAATTTATTTACATATCGAATAAGTGGGGGTATTTATCCCTCATTGCATTTTCAGATTCCCATGTTGCCTCTTAACTCATTGGTTTTTCCACAAAACCATTACTTGTCGAATCACCTTATACCAAAATACATTATCCCTGTTGTCATGAATCTGGACAGGTTTCTCCTCATAAGATAGATTCTCTTCAAGATGAACTACCTCTGGACTCAAAACATGAGATGGATCTGGCATGTACTTCTTTAACATTGAAACATGAAAAACATTATGTACCTGAGATAAACTCGGAGGTAAAGCCAGTCGGTATGAAACTGATCCAACTCCCTACAAAATTTCATATGGTCCAATGAACCATGGACTTAGCTTTCCATTCTTACCAAATCGCCTCACACTTTTCCATTGTGATACTTTGAAAAAACATGATCACGTACCTCAAAAGAGAGATCCTTCCTCATGTTGTCCGCATAACTCTTATGCCTGCTCTAAGCTGTTCTCATGTATCTCTGTATTAGCTGAACTTTTTCTAAAAACTCTTCTACCAATTCTAGTCCCATCAACATCCTTTCACCAACTTCATCCCAAATATCTGGAGTTCGACACCGCTTCCCATATAATGCCTCAAATGGTGCCATCTGTATACCGGAATGAAAACTATTATTGTAAGAAAACTCAACCAAAGAATGATGTTGGTCCCAACATCCATGATAATCCATCAAACAAGCACATAGAATATCCTCTGAAGTCAGAATCAATCATTCTGACTTCCCATCTAATTGAGGATGAAAAGCTGTACTAAAATTTAATTCAGTACCAATCAACTTTTGATGTCCTTTCCAATAGTTAGAGGTAAACCTGGGATCACGATCAGATACAATGGAGAGATGAACTCCATGTAACCTGACCATCTCGTTAAGATACAAACGAGAAAGTTGATCTAAGGAAAAAGTATCTCGTATAGCATGAAAACGAACAAATTTAGTCAAGCGATCAACAATAACCCAGATTGCATTATTACCTCGACGTGTCTTCGACAATCCCACAATGAAGTCCATGGATGTATTTTCCCATTTCCACTCTGGTACTGGTAAAGGATAAAGAATCCCTTTCGGTAACTACCTCTCTACTTTAACCTATTGACAAGTCGAACACTTAACAGTAAAGTCTGCAATATCCCTTTTCATTCCGTCCCACCAGTAATACTCTCGAAGATCTCTATACATCTTAGTACTTCCTGGATGAACTGAAAACGGAGAACTATGAGATTCACATAACAACTCTCTCTTCAATTGTGATTGACAAGGCACACAAAATATCGTCCCAAATATCAAAACACAATCATTATCAATGTTGAATTCAGGCAAATTACCCTTCTGAACCATCTCTACCTTTTTCTGCAACTTATTGTCTTGCTTCTATGCTTGCTTAATTATGTCTGATAGAGAAGATTTCACTGATACCTGAAACAACACAGAAGGACATCCTGCACCAACAACTTCTATGCCAAATTTCATCAAATCCTTAACCAAAGGATCACGTTCCAAATGCAACATTGTTAATGAAGCATTACTTTTTGGACTCAAAGCATCATCCACTTTATTTGCTTTTCCCAGATGTTAATGAATTGTAAAATCATAATCCTTGATTAATTCTAGCCATCTCTTCTGTCACATGTTCAATTCCTTATGAGTGATTATATACTTTAAACTTTTGAGATTAGTATATATTTCACACATTGCACCATACAAATGATGCCTCCAAATTTTTAAAGCGAAAACAACAGTAGCTATTTCCAAATCATGTGTAGGGTAATTTACCTCATGAGTTTTCAACAGACGTAAAGAATAAGAAATTACCTGATCATTCTGCATTAAAACGCAACCAAGTCCATTCAATAAACCATCACTGTAGATAACAAACTCACCATTCCTGGAAGGTAGTGCCAGAACTGGAGTATTCACAAATCTTCTTTTCATTTCATGAAAACAATAATCACATTCTTTTGTCCAGATAAACTTAACACCCTTCCTAGTTAGCTTAGACATTGGACCAGATAACCATGAAAAAATTTCTAACAAACCTTCCGTAATAGCCTGCCATACCATGAAAACTACGAATCTCAGTTACATTCGTGGTTCTTGGCTATTCTTTCACAAAATTTGTTTTTGCGAGATCAACAGTTATCCCATCTTTATAAACAATATGACCATGGAAAGAAATTTCTTTCAACCAAAACTCACATTTGCTGAATTTCCCATACAATTTCTTTTCTTTTATGGTTTGCAAAATAACCCATAAATGTCTTTCATGGTAATCATTAATTTTAGAAAACACCAAAATATCATTAATGAAAACAACCACAAAATTATCCATGAACTCATGGAAAATTCTATTCATCAAGACCATGAATAGAGCAGGTGCATTGGTTAGCCCAAAAGGAATTACTCCATATTCATAATGGCCATATCATGTAAGAAAAGTGGTCTTCGGAATATCTGATTCCTTTACCTTCAACTGATGGTACCCCGATCTCAGGTCAATCTTTGAAAAAAACTGATCTCCCTGGAGCTGATCAAACAAATTATCGATATGAGGCAAATGATATTTGTTCTTAACAGTGATTTTATTCAAGGCTCTATAATCAATGAAAAGTATCATTGAACCATCTATCTTTTTAAAAAATAAAACAGGAGCACCCCATGGTGATGTGCTTGGTTTAATGAAACCTTTCTCTAATAAATTTTTCAATTGCTCCTTCAACTCTAAAAGTACAATTTGAGCCATTCAATAAGGGGGTTTTCAAATTGTCTTAGCATCAAGAATTATGTCAACTGTAAACTCAACTTCCTGATCTAGTATTATTCTAGGAAACTTATCAGGAAAAACATCAGGATACTCATTTACCACTGGCACATCATAAATCTGAAAAGTTCCCTTGTTTTAAACAATATTTACAAGGTAACATTCATTTCCATCTTTTACAAGTTTATCAGCCTCTTGATATGTTATCAACAGTAAGGGTTCATTCTTGTACACAAACAGAAAGGCTTTCCGAAAAGAATATTCTTTAGCTCTATAATCAATTTTAGGATGGTAAATAGAGAGTCAATCCATACCCAAGATAAAATCAAACTCTACTAGAGTTAAAACAATAAGGTTTTCAAGTAGGTTCCTTCCACGGATAAGGATATGAAGATTCTTATAAATTATTTTTTCCTCAACATTTCACCCGAGTGTTTTTACATAATGTTCAGGAGTAATTTCTTGAGATGGTATTCCAATTTTAGTAGAAATGTTTTTAGAGATGAAAGAATGTGTAGACCCCGAATCAAAAAACACACTGGCATAATCTCAAAAAACAAAATACCTGATACCACTGCATTTGATGGCCCAACATTTGCTGATGTTGTTTCAAATGATTTCCCAACCCCTTTCTGCTTGTAGTCTAACTACTTCCCATCACCCGAGCTCTTTTTTGGACACTTTTTTGCTTAGTGAACCATCTCATTACACATAAAACATTTCACTAACTATAATTCAAATTTGTTCCTACCATCACCCTGATCTTTTTCAGTGCAATCACGAGCCTTAGGTCCCATCTAACCACATCGGTAGCACTTTCTAGAATTTAGAAGACATTCCCCAGCATTACTTTTACCACATTTATCACAAACTGGAAACTTATTTTTCTTACCATTAGACCTTTTTGAAGTATTATTCCCTTTCTTCTGCCACCTCGGTCACTTCTTCTATTGGTTGTTATAGAACACTTGATCATAGTAAAAATACATTTCCACCTTCTCAGCACATCGAACAATTTTTTCATAACTTTTGAACACACAAGAAGAAAATTCCTTTCGATATTTTGGATTTAAACCTGAGTAAAAAACGATTGATTTTACTATCAAGGTCTTGGATAAAATTTGGAGCATAACTTTCAATAGAGTGAAACATTCTTCATATGCAGCCACTGAGTATTCCTATTGCCTCAATTCTAGGAATTGTTTTTCCATCCTAAGTCGAACAGCCTTAGGAAAATACTTCTCAAGAAACATACCTTTGAATTCATCCCAATCGAGAGCATCAATCTCATCAGCATCCCTGATATTTTTAACCATCGACCAACACTGATCGGCTTCACCCTCTAAATGGTAAATTGCAAGACTAACCTTTTGATTTTCTGAACACCCAATGACATAAAAAATCTTCTCCAGTGATTTAATCCACACATCAGCTAGCACAGGGTCAGATGATCCTCTGAATAATGGGGGATGTTGCCTCATGAAATGGTCCACTACTGACATGTTCCTCTGCAGTTGATTTGGCTGATCTCGTGCATGGATACCACCACCATTTATCGCTTGAGTCAACTTCACCATTACAACAACAAACTGTTCAGTTCCAATTCCGACCATCATAGTATGCTAATTCCGAAGGTTATCTCCTTTTGTATGCCTTTGTAGCACTGCTTCCCTATTTCCCCTGCAGAAAACCATTCTGAACAAACATGTCTTAAATGAAGTAACATGGTAATCTTCAAATTCTATATCATCCCAAAAAAATGTTTTTAGATAATCATTTAATAGAATTTTGACTCCTAAAGTTATCTAAACCGACCTCTGAAGTCAACTATAAGGCCCCATCCTTAAACATTACTTAATATGGAGTTATTACAAGATTACACATTGAGGATCTTTTCAGGTTTAGAGTTTTAGTGAATTAGATCATAAATCATGCATTACATTCCACATTTAAACAAAGTGGTTACATAAAAGATAGTACTCATTTTTCCCATCAACAGAAAAATATTTAAAATAAAACATGGATTCTTTCTTGACACTTCCTTGACACTATTATCACATCATGTACCCTTCCCTTGACTTGTGAAAAACATTTCAAAAACATGGGATGAGCATAAAAAGCTTAATAAGGGATATAAAAATATGGAAAGGTAACATGAGTACATGTATACATATGAATCAATGAAATCATAAATTACTCATAAAACATAAGCACATTAAGATACCTCATCAAATCATGAATAAATCATAGAAATCATAAGACATAAAGGTAACTTGACGCATTCATAACATTATTACGTAGGGAGTAACCCTCATGGTTACGTTTGGAATAACTATCACAATATATTACCTAAATCTCTTCAGAGAAACCTTATCATTTAACTCCTTCATGTTACCAAATGAATTGGAGCTCTATATCGGGATCACCTACCCTTAGTTTATCACAGAACCACCCGTCTTCATCATAATGCCAAAGAACCATAACATAATCGTATTACATAAAACATGCATAAGGGAAACATAACATCTACGCTTTTCAATCACAAGATATCAATAAAAAAATTGATATGAAAACATTATGAAAAGAATTTTCAATACCAAAATAAAAGAAATGTAAAACATGGTACTTATTTTTCATTTTAAAAAAACGTTATGGCTTGTAGGAAGCTGAAGCTCAAATATTGGTCACGACGACAGAGAAGTCATTGTCGCCGCATACGTACAACAACAAAAACATTCCCTTTTTTCGTTTAGTAAATGCTTTGTATAAAAAGATTCCTTTTGAGTAAAAATAATATTC
Organism: Viscum album; assembly: GCA_963277665.1. Taxonomy (NCBI): domain Eukaryota; kingdom Viridiplantae; phylum Streptophyta; class Magnoliopsida; order Santalales; family Viscaceae; genus Viscum; species Viscum album. The sequence continues at coordinate 1,015,573,602 of OY728141.1, read as the reverse complement.
AAAGGGGTTTATACACCTTATAAAAGAATGTTGTGTATACAACATAATATGCCTCAATGAAAGGAGATTGAGACGAAATCCCATACAAAGATCATTTTATTAAAATAAAATAAATCTATTATGTGTATTCACTATAAGTACACATAATGAAAGTACAAATACCAGATATGTCATAATAATATCATGACATAATTTGAACGTAGGAGATTAAACCAATGAATACAAATTGGGTTAAGAAGTTCCCTTACCTCGGGTCCGACTTGACTCGATCGTTCATTAACATCATGAATAATAAAATTGAGTTAATTTATACATGCTTAAGAACCTTTTTTCAAGTTCATCATTCCTTTTATATCACTTATTACTATTTTATGAACACTATGTAATTATTTATGTTAATAATGGTCATTTTTTCGATCATTGGTACTTGAGTAAAAAATAAACTCTTTATAATTACAAGTTGTTCATGTGGTTAAATATCCATTATATAAAGAATTATATTCATGATGTAGATATCATATATATCATATATATCTTGTATATACATGCATTTAAAATATTACATAACATTTACAGGTAAGAAATGAAATGCACCGTTCATGGAGATGGTAAGCCGTACGTACACATGAACGCTACTTCCATTTCTATTTCATATTTAATGGAATTAAAACATAATGATACATAATATTTTTATAATTCCAGTATGGTATCATATATGATATAATTAAATATATCCTTTATATGCACCACATATGGTATTAACGAATCAAATCACTTTGAGGGGGCGGTAGTCCGCACTTCTTAAAATGAAGATATCGCATATACCCATAATGGAAACCATAAAGGTATGCCATAAATGAAAAATAAAGATGCTTAAGTAAAAAATATACATATTATATATCATATATAAATATAGTGACATCTTAATGGACACCTTTTAAGGTGTTAAAAGAATATTGAACAATCATCGTTTCGTGAGGCAGAAATTCACCATCCACAGAAACCATATGTTCTTTAACCATTAGATGTAGGTGTGTGTATGTGTAGCTCGAATACTTCTTATAAAAACATCCTAGTATATTAAATATACTTTTGTTGTTACAAAATAAATCAATAAAAAAGTTTTTGTGGTTGGAGAAGCAAAATAAAACAAAAGAGCACAAGTGAAGGCATTACCTTTAAATCGGGTAACTCTCTTTGGTTTGAACCAAAACGGTTTCTTGAAGAGATTCCTGCCTAAGTTAAGGCTTCTAGGATGAGGAGAGGAATGTGGAAAGATGAAATGAGAAGATCTTGGCCGATCCAAAGTCTTGAGACGTGTGGGTAAGTAGGTAGAGTTGGGGTCCATTTACAAGATGAGAAGAGGGGCACTCTTGGAACGGTATAAAATGTTACTTTATTTTCAAATGATTTTCATATTTTAAAGGTCACACATTTAGGTATTTCGAGGATATGGTTATAAGAGTTCGAAATCCTCCCATACAATAGGTTTTTGAAATGTGTAGGTCTTAGATTTTACATTATCTTTTCATTTTATTTAAATCGTTTAATAATGAGGCAATCGCTCCATCATCATGTTCTCATATATAATTTAATTTATTTAATGTCTAAAAATTATAAAAAAACTGTTATGATGTAGGAAATAATTTTTATCTTTCCAATGACTATTTATAGTTCTATAGATCATTTATGTAGACAAAATTAAAAGTTTTTTACTCAGGTGATACATTCTTTGTTATATTTAATTTCTTTAAAAAATAAAAAGATAAAGTCATTATCACACAAAAGTGATTCCATGGGATCCCCAAGTTTGGAAGAAGGCATCCCATGGTCGGCCATGACACAACCAGTAGTATTAGGACACATGTTGGTGTCATTTTATATTATTATGATATTATATTATTATCCTTTACTACTTGATTACTAATTAATCATGATAATTAACGATAATTACTGTCGTTACTATTCACAAAGTCCAAAAACAAAAGAGTCTTGATAACATAATTTGGACCTTTTGATTCCAAATATGTAATCCATTTTACCAAATTACTAACACATAAATTGAAATAATTAATTTAAAAATAATTCTCATTGTCAAAACAGATAGCAGGTTTTTTTGAAACAAAATCTATGAAAAGGTTGGCATTAGTTTATACCCAATTTCAAAGTGAAATTAATTCTAATGACCACTATTGGATTAAATGATAAAAATAAATTCTATTTACACTTTAAAACCAATTAAAAGTAAAATTTAACCATATAATTAAATTATATGAAAAATCTGTTTTGATGTAAAATGCAGTATTTTTCACTATTCATTAAAAAAATGAACATTGTCAGAAAAATACCAAAATATTATCCAATGTAAATTTAAATGTCCCAATCATAAAGAATAAGTTTATTTTGACAAATAAAGATTTTCATATTGACAAAATATTGATTTAAAAATGGTTCTCCATCAAAAGGCTGTAAAACAATCATTTAAAAATATTAGAGAGTTTTAGGATTAAGATTAGATTTATTCCCATTTTAAGCTTCTAAAACATTATCTATTTCACAAATAGACATAGATAAGAATATTTATTATTCATTACTTACTTGGGATGTTACAACCACTACTAGGGCTACCCTTTATTTCCTAGATTCTATAATTATACTTATGACTTGAGCCATATCTCCAAAACCATTAAACTTTTTCACATATACCTCTTGGATAAACCTACACTAGGCAACTGACATTGTATGCCAATGAAAAAGTTAAATACATCAATCGTCACCTCACTCTCCTAAAGGAACTCACAACCTAGCCAACCCCTTTTACAGGTCACTCATGAAGGTCAAACGATAACAAATCCGTAAACTTGATCCATGTTATGAAAATCCCATTGGCTCTCTCTCTAGGCCATACACATCAATCCTCAAGAAACCTGCTTCTCATGGGTAGAACCCCATTCCAAATTAAAATGAATATTGTGCCTAATGAACCCAATGACCCATTTAATATAGGTTTCAAAACCATGATGCCCACAAACATACTTCATCACCATGATCCAAACACCCATTCGAGGGTCCAAAACACAACATGCATGATCATGACCTAAAGGGGTACAACACTAACATTATTGAACAAAATTTCATGTACCAAAGTCCATAATCCTAATGTAGTTACATCAAGAAAATATATTTTTTCCCAATAGATAAACCCATAAGGCCTCATGACCCATAACCAAGGTCATAATCAAGGGCACGCTCACTGCCCAAACAACCTATACATTGGGTCCGATCAGAACAATTAGGGATACCCATTCCCAATGTCCCTATATCTTTCATCAAATTTCAACCCCTTTCTTAATTATAATTTATAATTTAAAACAGAAGGTTTCATATTTCAAAACATTTCATTTTAGAACCCAAGCATTAACACATTCAAAATCTGTTCTATTAACCCATCATTTCAATAAGAAATGAAGATTTACCCAAATTAAAATTTCAAAATATTTTAAATTTATAATTCCTGATGGTTTATATCTCTAAAAAACATTTTTATCTCTCATCTCAAATTCAATTGTTTTTTCATTTTCACATTTTATACCCAATCGGTTTGACATCATATAATTCACATTTTAATCAATGGAAATATATAGATGACCTATCTATCTTGTGTTCCTATCATGATTCATGAACTCACACATCATCTCAAACCACATCGAGAAAAGAGATAAACCTCAAAAATTAATAAAATCACATCCAAGTTTTCTAATTATGGTTGAAATATCATCCGACCATAATAGAAAAAAATAAAATGTCAATCCCCATGAAATCATGAGGTTTCCCTAAATCATGGGGCTACATGCACCCATGAATGAACACATTACCCAGACCGGATATGATCCTCGTCTCTTATCTACCATGCCCAAATAGTAAGAATAAAACGCAGAATTGGCTCTGATACTACATTGTAACATCCCTGGCCCAATGGATACTATATCTGGTTCCCCGAGATGGGACATCACAAGTCCTCATGTGTATTTCCTTATATACAAGAAGATTATTACTAGAGGCACATGTTTGAATGAAAACATGGAAATACAATACCCAATAAACATAGTAAATATACAACATAAGTTATATCAACTGATAAATTATCCAAAAAATAACATTATTTGGATAGTATACCATAACTTCCAACAATAACCACGAATTTCATGAAATAAACATATGATGAATACACTACATGCCTAGTAGACATAAAAATAAAATGCCTAGTACCAAACCCATAAAAGATCTTCAACACAGTCTGAGGTCCCTACCTGGTCCTAACATCCTTGCTCCATCCCAAAAGGACAAGCATACACAAAACAAAGGGTCCCTATCCTAAAAATGTAATAGAAAAAATTATCTTCTACAAGGGTACCCAAGTAACATGTTTACTCGAGTAGGGTGTGTGTACAGCTATGTAGGTATCCACCAATGAGGTCTAATTCATTTACCAGTCTATAAAATAGTGTATGTAGGGAGACATGTTCAATAAATATACATGGAAATAAAATGAATATGTTTCACATTTAACCATTAACCATTTATCCAACTTATAACCAATAAAAAGTTTTCACTTTTAAACAATTACTAATTAACCATTTTATCCATCATGTTCTCTAGTGCCAACCAATCAAATAAAATATCTATAGTCATACCATAAGCCTAATCCATAATAAAAGGGATTACAAATTTGTAATCACAATTGGTAGTTCTCAAAAAAATTAATTAATCAACTTACCTCAAACAATCATTTTGTTATTCATACCATATCCATACATTTGGGAAGAATCTATCCTCATCCTAACATCCCAAAATCATGAAATACATTAATGGTCCTAGAGAATCAAACTATTCCAACCCAAAAAAGATCCCCATTTTATGACATGGAAACATAGAGCCCCGATCTGGAAACACAACTCTTACAACACATTAGTGGGTCCTAGAGAATCAGTATAGCCACCACAAACATGGAACATTAGTCAATATGTTTGGTGAATAGAGACTCATTACAACAAACTGACTGAATAACCATATACTAGTCCATGTCCACATGCTTATATTGCCTCTTTATATATTTAACATCATAAACTATATATTGTTAAACACATAAACCATTATATATAACACCCACATTTTCTAAATTAATAACTATAGGACATATAACATCGATTCCACTTTATAAACCATGTTTACATGCCAATATATTTTTTTATGAATTCAATTTCACTAACAAATATATAATATCAATTACTATGGCCCCAATTATCCTTTACATAAAATTTATCATAAAACATAATTCAAAATACTCATTTGAAATAATCGTTATGCCACGCATTTAACACATACGTCTTCGCCTTAGATAACTAAACCATACCCCATGGCATTCATTTATATTCCCAACTATTTCAAATAATCTTTATGAAATGTCACAAAAAGGGGAAACTCGCACTCATTTAAACTCATCAATTGAAATCAATAATGAAAACCACTATCTAAATCACCTTGAGTCCATTTCCACCAATTAAAACATTTATCTCTTTTAGAACATCATGTTCTTTATTTTAAAACAACAACAGAATCAAAATATTCTATTTCAAATTACCCTTAAGAATTTCAAAAAACCAACTTGTAATCAATTACATATTCTATTTAATTGATCCCACATACTTGATTAAAACTTTTAACACATTCACTCTCATTTTTTCAATATATCAATGATTCCAATTTATTTCCCCATTTTAAATGGTTTACATAACCCATGGGTAACCCTAGTTTTTGTCTCACAATAGCATTGTAACCAACATGGTCCATGAAAGGACATTAACCTCAATCTAAGGTCTAAAAATAATTTCGTAACCCTAGAAATCAATATTAAATAATATAGATAATCAACACAACTACATACACATATAACACATTATGAATATGGGTAAAAGCATTAATACCGCCTACCCCATGTCTATCCAAATATCATTGATTAAAATCCACACATGATTCAAACACAAACACCAATTAAATAACCAATATATAATATTCCTGAAAATTAAGAGATATAGGCATCAGAAGAAGTAAAAATATTTTACATGACCTAATCCAAAAAATGTAAGGGAGAGTTTTAAACTCACCCAAATAATCGATTGGCACCAAAATGCATTCCAAACAACCATGAATAAAAGTATAATCATCCCTAGTAGTCATGAAGGGTTTGGTTAGTCACCAATGATATTGGAGGAAGCATATTGGGGAAATTTTGTATTGAAACCTTAAAAACCGAGAAGGAAACACTTGAATATACCGATTTTAAGGGTGAAACGCACAACTGATTGTCACCTATCGACCGGAGGATGTTGTGATACTCTGCTAATGTGTATAGGAGTACTCAGTCGAATCAACAATGATGATACTTATTAAATAGTCAATTGTTTTTTGTTTGTTGTATTTTTATTAGGGGGTTAGTTTGCAGAGCTTAATTGGAATGATTGATTGACTATAATTGATTTAAAAAATTGATAATGATTGGGGCGAGTTCATCGTTAGAGAGTTAAGCTTGTGTTATATTTGAGCTTTGATTTATATTGAATTTAAATTAACACCCACTGCACAAGATAACGTTGAATAGAATTCATATGTGTTAAGGATTTAATCCAAGCCTTAACATAACATAGGGTTCTAATAATTACAATTACTTATTTATGGTAGTGTATTTTTTGTTCCAATAATCCTTGGAAACCACATTTTAAACAAAATATGTCCTTAATCCAAGACATGTTAAGTCCAACATACACAATGTTAAATTAACGAATACACATTGAGAAAATACTCTCAATCACTTTACATCCCTAAATTTCCACTCACCACAATGAGAGAATTACTCATCCATTTGGGTGTTTACTAATCTGGTTATAATGATGATGATGATAAATTAAGAATAGAATAAAATGAAAGGGATATTAAAAGAGTGGTGCGTCGAACACACACACACTTACAATGATGAGAATTAAAAAAAGACTTTTGATTAAATGAGGAAGGCAATGAAGGGGAGGCGATTCAACTATATTTAAACTATTTTAAGAAAATTAATATTAATCTACAGAATTTGGATGAGAATAAGAGATATTTAAGACGAAACTTTCATTAAAACCGAATTAAAAAACAAAAACATAGAAGATTACAAACGAAGAATGACACAAAAGTGAAAGGAAGAAATGAGAGGAGGAAGGTTATATCAAGTGAAAAAATGAGTATGGAAGGTCCTACCAAGACATTTTAAAGGATTTGGTCATTCCAATTAATGCTTATCTATTATGAAATTCCAACTCCTTTGATGGAGAGGATGGGGATGCATTTATAGCCCAAGGATGTGGACTGTTTGCATTCCAAATCTATCCCTCCACATGGCTCGACGATTTGGACATACAGACAGAGGAACCTCAAGATATATCCCTCTCAAATGTTGTAGAAAGAAATTCTGGTCGACCACTCTCAATATTTGATGTCTTTTGGGCCTTTGGAGCCAATGTTATGGCTGATTGATTAAACAATTTTAATCTGTCCATTTCAATCCAATATTTTTAATGTCCAAAATGTGAAATAGTTTTTGAATAGTAATATGAATTCAAAGAAAAATTATTTATTCAGAAAAGATGGCCATGTATATTTTATCTTTCACATTACAAAATCTCAGCTCGTTTTGATGATTACATCATGAGATTTGTCATGAATAGTGTCGAGATTTTAATTCTCGGCCAGAATGGTGGGCTGGACTTCATGGCATTAGTTGGGCCCCTTGTTCTTGTATTTGGCCCTTAAAATTTTTATCCTTGATTAATTTGGATGATCTAGAACATATGGTGGAGTTTCATAAAATTTGGGTATACGGATTTTGACCAGTAACTAAATCATCATTGATTTTCCAGTTTCATCACAAATTATGTTGGTGTTCTTGTGTTGAAAATATGAGCCTTCAAATGGATGAATTGGACCCTGATTCCTTCTAATGATATGTGATAAATTGAATAAGGAATCATAAAAAAGAAGAATCACACAATTATAATCATTAGGATGATAGGTATAAATAAAATAGTAAACTGACTCAATAGGACTACTTATAAAAAAGCTCAAAAATTATACTTAGTATTAAAACATTAATATTTCACACAAATTATGCAAATTTCATATAAAATCAGTAAAGGGAGTATATAAAAAGTCATGAAAATATTAATAACATCAACTCCCCCACACATAGTCTTGTGAGGTTCCTCATGTGGAACAAATATAAAAACATAACAAAATCATTTTCACTCACCAACAAATATTAAAATTTTATTTTCTCCAATAAGGGGTGGTTTGGACTATTTCACTCATCCATTTTGAATTACACCACAAGTTTTTATAGAAACAATGTTCCAAAACTAATTAATTTTTTTCATGATAAATTTATAATTGGAAAATGTGGACACTCAAAACTCACAACTCTGAAGAGGACAAAATTTATTTGTGGAGGTTCACTCTTTCACAAACCAAAAGTGAAAATATTAGAGTTTGAAATAGCTCTCAGCTTCAAATCCCTATACAAAGTTCACATGAATCAAGAGGTCTTTTAAGGGGTTTTTCTGGGGCTATGGGATAGTAGGAATATAATGTCCAAGAGAGAAAAGAAAAGGGGTAAAACAACAACATAGAAAAAAATGCACATTTTTTGTGAAACAGAACATGGAAGGAAATGAAAACACATATTAAAAAGGAAATGATTATGGGAGGAAGGAAATTATAGAGGATGAAAATTTTAAGTGGGTGAGAAGATAAAATATTTACATGCCACAAATATTCTCCTAATGACATAAGTATATAATGAAAGTGTTCATTGTTTTTCATTTTGTTTTTTTTTCAAAATATGAACTCGGAAAAGATGTCACACTCATATCCCAACAAATGATTGATATCATTAAGACACTAATTTTAATATTTATTACAAGATCAAAGGTTGATGAAGAGTGATTTTTGACCTACCCAATAAAAACCCAATTTTTTTTGATTTTATTTTTTTGAACACTAGTCAATAATATTTACAAAATTACATAAATGAAAGTACATTACATTCCCCAGAACACACCACATGGAAACCTCTCCCTCACACAGAAATGGATTCTTTCCCTCAATCATATGATAATGTGGTGAAATCAACAATCGGTACCCATAATGAAATCTGTTCCCCCACACCTAAATTTCAAAAAATAATATGCAATGAAAAATCTAGGTTGATATTGGGTGAGAAAAAGTTATTGGGCTTGTAATTTGGCTATCAATGAAAAGGTTTTCATAGGCTCGAAGTGGCTTTCAAATAAAAGATTAATTTAAGGGAAATGAGAGGCTATTTGGATATTGTAATTCCTATGTGGTTTGGAAAATTCCGCTATCATATTAATGCACATTAAGGTAGGAAATTCAGATAAAAGGTCCACAAACTAAATACTATCAAATGGGGGTGAGAACACACATTTTGAATAGATGGCTATAAGTGGCCTTGGTATGAAAGAAAATGATTTTCCTCACGGTTTGGGAAAATAATTTTCCAAATAAAAAATTGAGCACTAAAAATTAGTTAATTTTGACACAAAATTTTCTATCCAATGTCATGATGAAAATAAAAAAAATGGCATGAAAACTTTTCAGTTAATTCCCCCAAATGGTTTGACAAAATTAGAAAAATGGATGGTGAGTAATCATGTATCATTATTTTTTTAAATCTTTTTTATGGTTCTTTTTTTGTTTAATATTTTTAGTTTTTAATAAAGATACACCAAAAAAAGAGAAAGTGAAAAAGAAAGGGTTTTATGATGAAAGAGGTAAAAAATAGATAGGAAATGAAGAAAGATTGAGAGATAGGAAGAGATAGGGAGATCTGAAGGGAAAAAGGTTCCCCCTGGTTTGTATTTGAAGTGTCGTCATCTCCATTTAGTGGTGGGTCGACTACAGAAGTTTGTGATCCGGTGGAAGTCGATGTTGATCCAAGATTGTGTGTCCTCCCATTGTGATGCATTAACCAATGTCCATTAAATATGAATGTCCATTTGGAAGAGGGGTCATGGACTTGAACTGCACCAAATGGTTAAACATTATCAATAACAAAAGGACCTTCCCAATGAGAATTAAGCTTACCTGGGTGAATCCTAAATCATGAATTGGAGAGAATTCTCTTTGTCACCTTCATGAAATACCTTTCTCAGTTGGTTTTTATCATGGAGTGCCTTGGATTTTTCATTTTATAGATTATAATTCTCATAATAATCAAGTCGAAGCTCGTCTAGTTCATCCAATTGCAACAATATTTTTTCACGGGATTTTTTAAGATCAATATTACATGTTTTCACTTGGAAAAAAAGGCTTATGTTGGATTTCAACTGGTAGATGACATGCTTTACCAAAAACTAGCCTAAAAGGAGACATCTCAATGGGTGTTTTATAGGTAGTACAATAAGCTCAAAGTGCTTCACCAAGTCATTCAATCTCGTCATTTCTGGTGGGTTTTACAATTTTCTCAATAACTATTTTCACTTCCCTATTATAAAGTTCATCCATTCCATTTATTTGGGGGTGATATGCAGTTGGTGTTTTATGTACAACACCATTTTTTTTTCAAAAGAGATTCCATGGTTCTATTACAGAAATGGGTTCTTAATTCACTTATCAAGGAATGTGGTGTTCCAAATCGGTGGAAGATGTGTGTCTTTAGAAACTCACTAACAGTATGTGAATCATCTTTTCTAGTGGGTTTGCCCTCAACCCACCTAGAAACATAATCAACTGCAAGAAGTATGTATGAGAATCCATTCGATGGGGGAAATGGTCCCCTAAAATCAATACCGAAAGCATCCAATATCTCACATAAAATTAAAGAATTTTGGGGAATTTTATTTCTCTTTGAAATTGTGCCAAACATTTGGAAAGTGGGACATGATTGACAGAACTCATGTGAGTCCTTGATGAGGGAAGGCCAGAAGAATCTAGTGTCTATGACCTTTCGGGAGGTCCTTTCTGGTCCAAAGTGGCCACCTCCAGGAAGTGAGTGACAAAATTATAATATATAATAATGTTCATTTTCATCGACACATCTCTTTATTACCATGTTAGCCCTAGTTTTCCAAATATTATTTTCTTCCCAAAAATAGTATTTTGAATCACATTTCAACTTCATTTTTTGTTCATTTGAAAAATATTCTAGAAAAACACCAGAAACCAAGTAATTTACAATTGAGGCATACCATGGTATTATAAGAGTGGGAGATGAAAGGTGCTTAGTGGGGAATTCAGGATCGATAATTTCAGAATGAGAAGAATTAGAAATTCAACTAAAGTGATCAGCCCCAAGGTTTTCTTTTTTCTAGTAAATCTTTGATTTCAAGGTCAAACTCTTTCAGCATTATGATACATCTTATTAGCATCGGTTTGGAATTAATTTTCTTGTGTAATAACCTTATAGTAGAATGGTCTGTGAAGATGATGATTTTGGAAGCTAAGAGATAAGGCTGGAATTTATCTCCGAAAAAAACCCACTGCTAAAAGTTTTTTTTTAGTGACAGTATAGTGAGATTGAGTTTCATACAATGTTTATGAGGAATAAAATATGACATGGGGAATATTATCCCTTCTTTGACCAAGAAGAGCCCAAAAGGATCTACCATAAGCTTCACACATCAACTCAAAGGGTAAGGACTAATATGGGGGATGGATTTTTGGGGAAGATGTCAGAGCAGTTTTGAGTTCAACCAAGGATCTCTTGCAAACATCATTAAAATGGAAAGTGATATCATTTTGGAGAAACCGAGTGAGTGGGAGGGAATTCCTAATGAATTTATGGATGAATATCCAATAGAAACTAGCATGACTATGAAATGAACGGATGTCTCGAACAGAATTGGGTTGAGGAAGTGATTGGATCAGTTCAATTTTGGCAGGATCAACTACAATATCATCTTTTGAAACTATGTTCCCTAGAACAATCTCATTTTCAAACATGAAGTGACATTTTTTACAATTTTACACAAGGATGCACTTGACACACTTTTGAAGGAATAGATAGAGTGAATTCAAACAAGATTCAAATGAATCATCATAAATGGTGATGTTTTCCATGAAGTCCCCCATGAAGTGTTCAATGAATTCTGTAAAGATACTCATCATACACCTCTAGAATGTTGCAGGATCATTTTAAAGGCCAAAAGGAATTTTTATATATGCATGTGATCCAAATGGGCATGTGAAAGTAGTATTTTCTTAGTCCTGATGTGCGATTGGGATTTGGATGTAACCGTTGTATCTATCAAGAATTCAATAGTGTGACTTTCCGGCTAATCGTTACAGCATTTGATCAAGGAATTAAAGAGGGTAGTGAACTTTTCTTGTTTCAACATTCAATTTCCTATAGTCGATGCACACACGCCATTTTCTCTTCACTCGATTGGTGACTACCTCTCCATGTTCATTTGTGACAATAGTTATCCCACCCTTCATAGGTAAAAATTTAATTGGACTAACCCATTCACTATAAGTAATTTGGTAGATAATACCATCTTGAAGAAGCTTGGTGATCCCTTCCATAACTACGTCATTTATGAGTGTATTGAGTCGCCTTTGTGGTTGACTAATTGGTTTGGATGACTCCTCAAGATGGATATGATGCATGAAAATGGCAGGGTTGATTCATGGTATGTAATATAGGGTCCAACATATGGTCTTTTTGTTTTCCTCTAACACCTGAAAAAGTTTGGTCTCTTCAGTTTCAGTAAGTGATTTAGAGATAATGACAGGATATGAGTGATCATGGAAAAGGAATACATATTTAAGGTGTTCAGAAAGAGGTTTTAGATCAGACTCAATTCTCATTTTTGGGTTATACAACTGAAGAATGAAATATGGGACTTTACTTGCTTCACATTCATTTTCCTTAATACTTTCCAAGGTGGTGCAGTAGAGATCAGAGTTTATGTGGGATTCAAGAGTGTTTTCAAGATCTTCTATATTGATAGAGTCTATGAATGAATTTTCCACATCAACATCACCATTTATGACTTTGTTAATTTTGATTCAAATTGAAGAAGATCGTTTTTCATTAGAACATGAAGATCATGGTGTATTGGGTTCGATTGACTCTAAGATGTGTCCTCAGAAGCGTGGATTGAGAATGCAGGGTGATCCTCATATGGGTATCACATGGCTTGGAAAATGTTGAACATGACCGTTTGGTCACCTAATTCTATCGATAAGATTCCTGAATAGACATCAATCTTGGTTCTCGAAATCATGAGGAATGGTCTTCCTTGAATTAGGGGAGATCGAGAAGAGTTCATGTCAACTTCCATGTCAAGGACATAGAAATCAGCAGGGAAGATAAGATCATTAACTCAGAAAAGGACATCCATAATTATCCCCTCAGGACTGGATGTTCTTCGATTGGCCAATTGAATGACAACACCCATTCGATGTAAGGGACATAGACCATGATTGGAGAATATGAATTTGGGCATGTCATTAATTGAGAATCTTAGGTCTATTAGTGAATCATCAAAGTAGGACCTTTCAATTTGGCATGGAACTGTAATGGTTATTGTATTATTGAACATAATGGGTATGGACTCTTGGGTTGATACATTTTCGAAGGTCCTAAGTTTCCTCTCGTGGGTACACAACTCATTGTATTATTGGGAATTTGTTTTATGGCATCTAAGAGGGGAATGTTGACTTCAACATGTCTAAACTAGTCGATCATTTCAGGATCGGGTTCAATGGACATATTTGGCTTAGAAACAGCTTGAGGAAAAGAAATTGGGTTCCTATGTGGAATAGAAGGATGTTATGGAATGGATTCAGGTTCCATTTTAAGTCTCTATTTCATTTCATTTTATAGTTAAACATTTAATGTTGGTTTATATTACTTATCTTGAGGTATAGAAATTAGCTTTCATAATCTCAGTGAAATTTCACTTACATTACCCTCGGGGTTTGGTAATGGTTGAGCTGGATGTTGGGATGAATTGGATGGGTTTTGCTGACTAAGGTGGGATTAAAGTTGACCAATTTGGGTTTCAATGTTCTTGAGGCTAGAACACTCAAAGGTGGGATGTTATTCCATTGCACTTTCCCAAGGTTGCATGGAAGAAGAGGCTTGTCTCAGATTGGGATTACCTAGATTTTGGTTCTTGGAAAAGCGATTGTATTAGTTTCAGAATTTGGAAGGCTCACTAGGATAATGGAATTCAAGAGTAGGATTTTTCCTTTTAGGTTGATTAATAAAAGGATAATGTTGTTGGAAGTGACCAACACATTGACTATATTGAAACTGGTTTGGGTTTTGAGGATGGAATTGAGGGGGATGATAGATGTAATTACTATGCATCAGGGCTTGGTTATAGGAAGAAGAGAAGGTCTCAGAGTGAGGATGGTTAAAGTTTCTAAAAAACTGACCTGATAGTTGAGGGTTGATGTTACGTTGAGCATATGCTGCATTGAGAACCATTGGTCCAGATGAATTAGATTGATCCTCTTGAAGTTGTGGACAGTGTCTGTTGGTTGAGATGAAGAGTTGCAGATTCCACAGTTTTTGACAGGTCTTGGAAACATTAATTGTGGAGAATATGGGGTTGGGGATTTGGTATCCATGGATTGTTGTCGCACAAAACCCATAAGTTCACTCACCCACTCAGTCATCTTGTTCATCTCAAACGATTGATTATCTTGGGCTTGTTTTACTTGAGAATGTGCGCGAGTATGAAAATGTTGTGTGTTTGCAGCCATGTAACTTATGAGATCTCTTGCAGCTGTAAGAGTTTTATCAACAAGATCATGGCCACATCCGGAATCAATGAGAGTTAACTCCATAGACAATAACCCCTCAAATAATAATTGGATCAAGAGTTGGTTAGGAATTTTTCGATTTGGGTAGGTTGCAACAAGCTTTTTGAACCTCTCCCTCTACTCATGGAGTGATTCACTTGGGAACTAACATATACAACTTATTTCCTTTCGGATAGAAGCAGTACAAGAAGCAGGAAAGGATTTCTCTATGAAAATTTTCTTCATGTAATTCCATGTGGTTATCTTACTAGGAGGAAGGTAGTAGAGCCATGACTTAGTAGTGTCAGCTAGGGAAAAATGGAATTCTCATAGTTTTATCTGTTCCTCAAAAACCCTTTGAGGCTTCCTGGTAGAGCACACTACATGGAACTCTTTAAGGTGGAGATGTGGATCCTCACCAGCTAGCCAATGTAAATGAGGAAGAAGATGAATCAAACCTGATTTGAGTTCGAAGTCAGCTTCTATGTTTGGATATTGAATACCAAGAGGTTGGTAATTCATAGTAAGGGTAGCGAGTTATTTAAGTGTTTGTTCACAAGGATTGGACATATCTAATTCAACTGGTTGGACGAGGACTGGTTCATGAATTATTTGATTATCTATAATGTTCCCCCTATGTTGGGGAAGTGTTTTCTCAATTTCAGGGTCAAACAAATCTGAGAGATTGTTTGGGCGGATATGGGGAATTCAGAATGATTTGTAAGAAGGATGAAGAATGTTTTTTTGTGTTTTTTTTTCAATTTTTTATTTGCTTTTTTTATAATAACCAGAAACTAATGACTACATAAATTACCATCCCTGTCATCAGTTCCATTTGAAATGAGTGGTCGATTGTCTCCTATCGGCCGGTCAATGTTATGATGATCTGCTAATGTGTATAGAAGCACTCGAGTCGAATCCTTGACAAAGATAATTTTTAAATAGTCAATTGTTTTTAATTGATTGTATATTGATTAGGGGGTTTGGTTTGCAAATATTAATTGGAATGATTGATTGACTATAAATGATTTAACAAATTGATAATGATTGGGGTGAGTTCATCATTAGACAGTAAAGTTTGTGATATCCTTGATTTTTTCTTTATATTGTATTTAAATTTACACCCACCCCACAAGATAATTTTGATTATAATTCCAAAGTGTTAAGGCTTTAATCTAAGACTTAACATAAATTTGGGTTCAAAAAATTAACATTACTTGTTTATGGTAGTGTATTTATGTTTCCAATAATACATGGAAACCACATGTTAAACAAAATATGTCATTAATCCATGACATGTTAAGTCCAACATAAACAATGTTAAATTAAAGAATACACATTGGGAAAATACTCTCAATCAGTTAACATCCCTAAAGTTTTACAAACCCCAATGATAGATTAACTCTTCCATTTGGGTGTTTAAAAATCTTGTTATAATTATTATGATGATAAATTATGAATTGATGAAAAATAAAAGGATATGAAAAGAGCGGTGCGTCGAACACACACACACGAACAATGATGAAAATTAAAAAAAAACTGACTTTTGATTGAATGAGGAAGCCGAAGAATGGAATATGATTTAACTATATTTAAACTATTTTAAGAACACTATTATTGATCTAAAAGTGGTTGATGAGAATAAGTGATATTGAAGAAGAAACATGCATTAAAACAAGATTAGAAAACACAAACTTACAAGATTACAAACGAAGAACAACACAAAAGTGAAAGGAAGAAAATAGAGGAGGAAGGGAAACTCAATTGAAAACATGGGGATGGAAGGTCCTCCCAAGCCTTTGGACGGGATTTGGTCAAGAAAATTTATGCTCCTCTCTTCTAAAATTCCAACCCCTTTGGAGGAGAGGAGAGGGATGCATTTATAGCCCAAGGAAGTGGACTATTTTCATTCCCAATCTATCACTCCACTTTCCTCAATGATTTGGACATCTAGACAACCGAACCCTGAGTTATCA
This sequence comes from Viscum album, assembly GCA_963277665.1. Taxonomy (NCBI): domain Eukaryota; kingdom Viridiplantae; phylum Streptophyta; class Magnoliopsida; order Santalales; family Viscaceae; genus Viscum; species Viscum album. The sequence continues at coordinate 1,015,556,758 of OY728141.1, read as the reverse complement.
CATTCTTCCAAAAAATAATTTTGGCCAACCACTCAAAATTTGGAGTCATTTGGACCTACTGAGACAATTTTTTGGCCAGTAGATTACGCAATTCTAATCTGTCCATTTCAATCCATTCTTTTTGAAGTCCAAAATGTGAAGGGGTTTTTGAATATGAATATTCCTTAAAAGTCGAATTATTTTTTCACCAATGTATGCTGCTTATATCTCCGCTTTCACACTGTAAAATCTTAGCTGTATTGGATGATTACATCATGAGATTTGTCATGAATAGTGTCCGGATTGTAATTCTCATCCAGAATGGTCATCTGGATTCAAGGCATTAGTTGGGCCCCTTTTTCATATAGTTGGACCTTTAAATTTTTATCTTTTATTCCATTGTATAATAACTAACACGTGGTGGGGTTTCATAAAATTTTGGAGTCGGGAATTAGACAAGTATCTCAATCATCATTGATGGTCCAGCTTCATCACAAATTATTTAGGTCTTCTTATTTTGACCATATAATACTTCAAATGATAGAATTGGCCCTTGATTCATTCTAATGATACGTGAGAAATTGAATAAGGAATCATAAAAGACAATAATCACACAATTTGAATTAGTAGGATGATAATTATAAATAAAATAGTAAACTGACTCAATTGGACTACTTCTAAAAATGTTCAAAAATTATACTTAGTATTAAAACATTAACATTTCATAAAAATTATGCACATTTCATATCACATAAGTAAAGGGGGTATATAATATGTCATGAAAATATTAATAAAATCAATAAGAAATATGGTTTGGTTTCACTTTTGGGAAATCTAGGGACCAACCATGTGGATCCCTCTTTATATGTGGGGACAAGACGCATGGTTTTTTTTGGAAGGACCCATATGTGTTTTCAAACCGTGAAGTGGCCATGTGATAGTCTTGGCCTGAAAAGAGTTATTTCTACATGGTTTCCTTATCCAGGCACATGGTTTGTACCAACTATGTTCCAATCGTTCGCTGCACACTATTAGGCCTCTTTAGTCCTCATTTGTTTTTCAAATCCCATGGGACACCATCGAATCTCCCCATACACCATTGAATCACCTAATTAGTCAAGACCGATTAAGACTAAATAGAATTTACAAATTTATGTACCTCCACAAATGGTTTGGATCTTACATGGACTCTAATGCATGATCATGTGCATGAACCACTATGAGACGAGGATTCATTATAGATTATTGTTCTGAATATATCACCTTCATGTGGTTTAATAGATATACCCCCACCCATTGTGTAATATCTAGCACTAGAATTTCTAGTATTGAATTTATTTTGGATCAGTGCACTATATATGTTCTATATGTAAGGAAATATTAGGTCTCAGGGTGATCCAAAACATAGGTGTCCGATGAATGGCTAGAGTTAGACATTCGAGTTCAATTCCTTGTGAGGATTATTTTATATTAGATGGTGGTCCTCATAATGTTTTTTATTAAAGGATATATTCGGTGATAGTGGGGTTTTAGTGACTAGGTAAAATTATGAGACAACTCTCTCATAGTTTCAATTTAACCATCTCATTAGTGAGGGGATTCATTTGAGCACATTTTGATCAGTGTTCTTATATGTGTTTTAATATCTATAGTGGTGAAGCTCGAATATTGTAAAGTATTTAGTATGGTTTACTGATCTCTCATGATGAACCATTGATATGCTACGGGGCCCACACTTCAGAGAATGGTACTTTTAGATATCCTATGGCGATATATCGGGGCATCAATAACATCTCTATAAATTCCCACTAATGATAGATTGATTGATTATCCTATGTGTTGGAATGTTTATCAAAAGTGTAGGTGTCAAATGTTGGTGCTGGTAGTGGGAAACTAGGAGTTAAGACCTCGGTGATAGGTAGCTTATGGAAATATCAAGGATTTTTGAATGCGAAACGATTCATGAGGTGATCTCAGAACATAGTTTTAACGTTGGATGGATCTAAGTATAGCTCTAAATAGTTGACAGAGTGTTGGTGTTTCTCTTCTTAAGGTTAGGGAAATATATTATGGGATTTTATTACCCATTGTGTAACTCAATGGGAGATGGTTGAGGGACCACCGAGGTAAAGATAGAGGCTGGAGATAGGTGTTCATATTGAAGGTGAAAATGGAAGTGTGACCAGAAGAGTATTATGATGTGGTCATAGGATTAACATATTACCACCACTACACCATTTGGTACTTTCCATGATTAGTTTTCTAGTTTTTAGGGATGAGAATACCTGCAGGCCATTGAGGAGTATGACCCCAAGTATCTATGCATGATACAATGTATGGTATGTCTCATTTCTACCATATATATATAGTGTTTATAGAAACTTGTGTTATTCATTACTTTCATTACACTTCTCAAGTTTGATACATATATATTTTGTTTGAAATTTTCACTCAACACATATGCTTAGAGTCTCTGATAGCAGGTGACATAACAATTGTAATCATCTTCGTGTAGTGAAATGTGATACTTGGAGGTGAATGTTTTTTATGGGACCTATTTGAAGTAGTGATGAGGCCTCATGAATTCAAATTAGGTAAGTAAAGGTTATCCACATTTCATGCTGGCATTGACTATTTTAGGTGTATGATGTGGTGTGTCTATTTGATGGGATGTGGTTTTCCTTTGTGGGTGAATTAGAAACCATGGAGGAGTAATAAATGATTAATAATAGGATATAGTTTTTGATTACTAACTAATTATATGGAATAACTCATGGAGTATTATAAGTTATAGTTTACTAGTTACCTGTAGTGGCGGTGGAGTACAAGGATGTCTTTTTTGAGGACTGGTCATGCATACATACTCACAAGAAGATAGAATTTTTCATTTAATTGAATCATAAGAAGGATGTGAAATCTAGATTATCATGTTGGATGGATCCCACAGATAATGATGAGACAAGGGTATAGTTTGATAACTTACAGGAAAAGGGATTTTTGAGACCCAATGTTTCCCCCTAGGTAGACAAAGTATTTTTTCAAAGAAGGTGGATAAGAGATTCTGGTTTTTTGTTGATTAAAAAAGCTTGAACAAGGTGAATAATATGAATAAGTTTATACTATTAAGGATCAATGAACATTTTGATCAATCTTCTGGAGCATGGTGATTCTTGATAATTGACCTTAGATTAGATGATCAATAGTTGCAATTATGGGACAACGATATACCGATGGTGGCTTTCATGTATCTCAATATTCTCTATTAATATTTAGTGACTCTATTTTAATTGATGAAATCCCCACCAATTTTTATGGTACTGTTGAATTGGATATTTCATATATATTAGAATGATGTGTGATGTTCTTAATCAAATACATCTTAGTGTACTCAGTGTTTGAGGGGGAACATGGGAGGCACTTGAGTATGTCCCTAGACACACAACAAGAGCACTAGTTTTTTTTATTGTTTTTGAAATGATAATTTTGGATTCCGAAGGTCTAATTTCTTTGAAATATCATCTTAATGGTGGGATCGGTAGTTGACACAGTGATGGTTGAGGCAATGATAGATTTGGAGGCACCCAAGAGTGTTTCCAATGTTCATAGTTTCCTTGGGTTGTTTTAATACAATAAGAGGTATGTACCTGATTTATAATATGTAACTGAACCCTTGAAATCCATGACCTAAATGAATTAGTCATTCATGTTGATGGAAAGATGAAAATAGTGTGTTCGGTTACTAAGGAAAATATTGTTGAGTTCTCCCATATTGACATTTTTGGGGAATATATTCGATCTTAAAGTGTTCTATGGTGAATAAGGGACTGGTATTGGTTGTGTTATGATTTATTGGTAGGTGGTTATTATTTATGTTTCATATTATTTGAGACCATATAACCAGAACTACATGACCCATGATCTTGATTGAGTAGTGGAATTATTCAAACTAAAATGTGAAGAAACTACATAATGGGGTGTGGTTGATCGTTTATTCTTACCACAAGATTATAATGTATATCTTCTTTCAAATTCATATTAACAAGAGATAAAGGCGATTGATATAGTTACTCTAAGACTATAGATTCGAGATTTTTTTTACTCATGGGAAGGGTAACCTGGTTGAGGAATATTTATGTAGGAGATTTTATTCTTAGTTTTTTGTTGAGGTGTAAGAGAAATTAGCCTCATTGTAGTTATCCTTAGTACACCATGATGTTTATCGATATCTTTAGTCGATGGATTTTACCAAACATATTTTATAGATTTTTAGAGATTATCATAATGGATATTCAAATCATTAAACCTTTTGTTCTCAGATATCCACAAGATGTTCTATCGATTGATATTTTGAAGGTGGGAGGTGTGACATACTTTTTAGATGATATGTGATTGTAAATTTAGTGTTATATGAGAAAGTGATATGGGAGTTTCAAAAATAACCTTTTGTGATACACCCCAGTGTATAAAAGATATAATTGATCATCAAATTTCAATTTTTGTGGCCATTCATGAAGCATTGTGTTTCATTGTTTATCTCTCGATGCCCCACTTTTCATCAAGTTAAGGATGAGAACTAGGTTTTGCTCAACCCCATGAAGTTTCAGAGCGAAAATGGTAAGGGATATTCATGGACTTCATGATGAGGTTCCCACATTAACCCATGGGACATGGTGGAATATGGGTGATCGTAGACTGACTCACCCATTTAGGACACTTATTATCCATTTGATAACACAATTTAATATATTCTTTTCATGATTGTACATGAATGAGAAATAATGTCTCCATGGAGTTAACGAGATGAAAATTTCATATCATGATGTTCAGTTCACATACTGATTTTGGAGAGACTGTTTGGGATTACATTGTTATTCAGTTTTTTTAGCATAGAGTTTCACCCCCCAGGATGACTGTAGACTCAGTAGGCAATTTTGGTCAGGGAAGACCAGTTCTGGGTTTGTATTTCGGATTTTTTTCATAGTTTTCAAGATAAAATAATGATGGTAGGGTTTTTATACTACAACAACTGTCATTTTTCTATTAGTATGGAACCATTAAATATCATTTATAGGATACTCTAGAGGTAAAATATTTGTTGGAATTATCAATGAGATCCAGTGGTCATGGTCCCCGAGTTTGTGTGAGGAACTATAAAAAATTTTATGATCATTTAGGAGTGGATTAGGACAGAAAAAATCAATCATAAGTCTTATGAGGAATGACGATGAATGCATTTTGAGATTGAGGAGGGTGACCATGTGTTCTTTAGGGTTTCAAAGTGATGTGGATTAATGATCTTTGTAGAGAAATAAATTTATATCTAATATTCATTAGCCTTTCCAGATACTATGTAGAGTTAGTGAGTTGGTTTACCCCTTGGATATACCATCGTAGTAGGACCAGGTACACAACGTCTTCTACGTGTTGTTTTCTAAGAAGGAAACTACATTAACCAACATAATTTTTCGACTCAGGAGAGAGAGACATTAAGGATGGATACACCTTTGCTGAGTTCCTAGTAGAGATCGGGGATCAGAATGAGATGATTGATCATGGTAGATTGATTCCCCTAGTGTGTGTCTAGTGGTAGCATGAGAGTCTTTAGAAGAGAACATGGGGTGGGAGACCTAAATTCAACCTCATTACCCTAATTTTTTATTTAGTTTTTCTCTTTTAAGGATATAAATCATTAATTTGGGGATAATTTAACCACTCTAATTTTCCCATGCATTACATTTTGATGATATCTACTTTATATTTGTGTATACGAACTGAGTTGTCATGATAATTCAAGTCCTGGTGTGACTATAATTATTTTTAACATATATTAAATATATTTAAACAAATTAACCATAAATTTCCTTAAAATGTGTAATAACTTTCGAATAGAGGTATATATCAAAAATATTAGGGCACAATTGAGCTCAAAATGTTGTTTTTACCATATACATGACATATCATTTGTCAACATCAGCTGTTTTTGAAAAATATATAGAAGGAAAAAATTTAATAAAATAAAAAAATGAATTTTATTTGACATAGTGAATGGAATATTTATATAAAAATATTTTATGGCCAATTTTTTGGGATATCCACGTAACCATACAAATTTGAGAGGATATTTTGAGAGTGTATTGGATTAAATATTGTTGAATGAAAATGGGTCAATATTGAGAATATTTTCATTTTTCCATCAGAGTTCATGGGTCTCACCAACAATGACAACACATGATTGTTATTTCTATAAATCGATCCAAACAATAATTAGGATGTTTTATTTTTGATATTACATCACGTTCTATTGTCCTTATCAAATTCATATCAATTCCAAGAAAAAAATGATTTTTACATCAATGTTATATTTAATCGTTGTTAATTATACTGTCTGTTGTGTTTATTTCTATAACGACCCATACTTTACATACATTTTTATTACATAAAAATTGAAGCACACTTATTAAAACGTATAACAAAACAAGGAAATGAATGTATAGGTATAGAGTCTTTAGAAACTAGGAAACATAAACAACTGGTTCATAAAGCATCTACTTTGCCTCCGATTTATTTCATCATATCTAGAGTCCCTTTTGGCATATCCTACTTAATAAACTTATTCCTAACCTAGGGAATGAAAACATAAAAAAGGGTGAGCTCAAATTCTCCGTAAGGGTAAACAAAATTAATATCAATCACATCATATTCATAAGAACCAAACTTTTGGAAATCTTGTCCTGCAAAAGAGATCATAATTTCATAACATGGGATAAATCATAGTAGTGAAATGTAATCCCAATAATAATAAATTAAAACATGAAACTTCTTGTAATACACACATAATAATAGAGAATCATTTCTTAGTAGTAAAGACTCATAGCCAAGACTACCTTAGCAGACAATTTCTATTTCTGAACCGAGTTCACCCCTCGTTTCTGTCCTGTTTCACTGAACCAGATTAACCTCCCATTCTAGTAATGTCTATCTCAAGAGATATAAATCTTTAACCAATGCCTTAGAGAGAGATATAGGTCCCAACCATCTCATAATGATACCATTATTATGTGTTCCACAAAATCATAATCCATACATCATTGCATAACCCATGTAATAAAAATGGGATTCTTAAACATCGTGACATCATAAAACAATTCGTATAAGATAAATGAATTAATAAAAATAATTCCATCTCAACATAATCAAATCAATGTAATAATAGGGATAGAAACAGAACCCTATATTATATTAGATGGAAAATAATTTTGATAAAACACTTGAACTCCATTCTTAAGGAAAAGATCCTTTCTACATCAAAAAATTTTTCCTTTCTTAACATGTAATATAATTTTAATCTAAAAGATGTTTATTAAAAATAAAAATGAAAACTTGTAAAGGAATATTCTTGGAAATAATGTTTTAAAAATACATTCATTCCGTATAAGTTAAAAAAACATTCTTCCCGTACTTTGGCCAGAAAAGTCAAAAAGTACCTTGTACGAAAAACCACAAAAGATTCCTTTCATATCTTTTACTAAAAACTCACCGAAGGGTAAAATTGGATTTAAATAGTTGTATTTGGATGGAAATAATATTACATATTGAGGAAACATGGATATGGATGATAAATATTCCCCAGTACATTCTGATGTATAAACATTCTGAGATAAAAATGAGATTGTGAGACTTTCCCTTACCTTAGGTCTGATTTGCTTCATAAGTGTCTGAACCTCCTATATAATGATTTAAATAAAGTTTTTGACTTATTATAGAATCATACATATTTTTATGATTTCATATATTATCATATTCTTAGCTTCTTATTAGTAATATTTCATTACTACTTGTTATTCTGGTGTTTATTACTTTTTGTTCTTATGCGTGTTTTGTCGAATAAACACTAACATGTCATTTTAACATATACAATTGTTTTAATTAATAAAAAGTCTCAAATTAAATTTATTTGGGTATTTATGACATCAATTATGTCAATATTTCATTAATAAGATAATTACTTCATCATCATTGTGTCATAAATAAATTAATTTATTTAAAGTATAAAAATTACAAATAAAATACAATTATGTAGGAAATATTTTTCTCTTTCTATTGAATATTTATAGTCGAATTTATAATATGTATAACCCTATATTAAAAATGATTTACTTATTAAACATTGATTTTAACTATTTTAACCCGTCTTTAAATAAATTAATAATAAATGTCCTAATCAAATCCAAGTGGGCCTAAATGGACATAATTTATTCATAAGGTTGTTTTTGGTCGAATTACACTTGTCCAATAGAATTAGGACATGTGTTAGGGTAATAATAATAACATTTTTACACTTTAATAGCCTATTTACTTTTAACCGTGGTAAAAAAAGTAAAAAGTTATTGTTCACAAAAAATTATTTTCATCTCATTGAACCAAATTTTACTTACTGAAATCAACCGTGTCTCTATGATTTTTGAAATTCCATTCACAAATGCAGTAAAATTATGTGTTGTGTAAATTTGAAAATTCTCCTAGGAGGTCGGTAAAAGACGGTGAAAAGTTAAATAAAATTTGTATATATCTAAAATTATTATAAAATGACTTCAATGAATTGCATTGAACATATATAGGTATTATGTATCAATTTTGACCTAAAATAAATTTAAATAAAATAAATAATTATTTAAATAAAAAGTCGGTTTTTAAATAGTAACCCTGTGTTTTCACTATTCATCAACAATTTAAAGTTTTCAGAAAAATACAAAAATTTCACCCTAGGCTAATTTCGATATTCTGAATCAAAAAATGAAGTCCATTTTGAAAAATAAAATTTACAAAATTTCAAAAAGTGGGTATTACTATTCATAACGGCTAGTTTTAATAATATTTTAATAGTATGTCATTGTTTAGTGAAACTCGGTATTGTGTATGACGCAAGCTATCGAGGAAATTCGTGATTGCGTGTAAAGCAAGCCACGCTAGTGTTTTGTGTAGTGAATGATTCCTTTGATTATTTATATAACAAAAAACAAAATATTTCTCATTAAAGTCTCGGGTGTTACATTCTACCCACTTAAAATGAATTTCTCCCTTGAAATTCATTACTTTGTAACAAACAGATGAGGATACCCCTCCCTCATAATATCCTCAAGCTCCCATGTAGATTCTTCTAATTTGTGGTTCCTCCATTAAAATCTCACCAAGCGAGTGGTCTTGTTCCGTAGAACTTTTTCGCTACAATCCAAAATCTCTATTGGCTTTTTTTCATAAGAAAGATCTTGCTCCAGCGGTACAACTTCTGAGCTAAGTACATGTAAAGGATCAGGTATGTACGTTCTCAGGAGAGATACATGGAACACATCATGAACTTGGGAGAGATTCGGTGGAAGCGCCAATCAGTAAGCTACCTTCCCAACACGATCTAGTATTTCCAAAGGACCGATATATCTACTGCTCAACTTTCCCTTCTTTCCAAATCTCATGACCCTCTTCCAGGGAGATATTCGTAAGAACACATTATCACCCACTACAAACTCTAGTTATTTTATTCAGTTGTCGGCATAACTTTTTTGTCGACTCTGAGCTACTCTTATGTGTTGTTGAATAGATCTGACCTTTTCTTCCATCACATCAACAAGATCAGGTCCTAATAGCATTCTTTCCCCAACTTCATCCCAGCAAGTTGAATTCCTGCATTTCTTTCCATAGAGAGCTTCATATGGATCCATGTTAATACTGGAGTGAAAGCTATTATTATAAGAAAATTACACCAAAGTTAGGTGTTGATACCAACCACCTTTTAAATCCATAGAGCAAGCTCTCAATATATCTTCTAGAGTTTGAATTTTCCTCTCAGGCTGACCGTCTATCTGAGGATGATAAGAAGTGCTGAAACTCAACTCTGTATCCAGAGTATGCTGAAGTCTTCGTCAGAAGTTCGAGGTAAATCTCGGATCCCGATCAGATATAATGGAATGTGGTACTCCATGCAATCTTACTACTTCCTTTACATATATCCTGGCAAGCTGATCTAGAGAGAAATCCTCTCTAATAGAAATGAAGTGTGAAAACTTTTTTAGATGATCAACTATGAAACAGATAGCATTATTTCCTTTGGATGTTTTAGGAAGTCCTTTGACAAAGTCCGTAGTGTTGTTTTCCCATTTCCATTTAGGTATGGGTAATGGTTTTAACATCCCCTTAGACTTATGTCTCTCTACTTAAACTGGCTGACAAACCAAGCATCGAGAGACATATTCAGCAACATCTCTTTTCATGCCATCCCACCAGAAGTACTCTTTTAGGTCCCTATACATCTTCGTGCTTCCAGGATGAATAGAGAATGAAGAACTATGAGCCTCATCTAGCAGCCCCTCCTTTAATTCTTGGATGGGAGGAACACAAACCTGATTCCTGAACATTATTATCCCATCACAATCAAGGATGAATTCAGGAATATTTATCACCTTCTTTTGTAACTCTGCATCTTCTTTCTTCACATCTTTAATCATCACATGTATAGATGGATGAACATTCATTTGAGAAAGATACTAATTTTCCCTTCCATTATAATTCAATGATCCATCCTTTGTAAATCCATAAATATTGGATCTTTTTTGATTCTCATGATGGTTAACCAAGCATTGTCTTGTCGACATAATGAATCTGCCACCTTGTTTGCTTTCCCAGGGTGGTAATGAATTGAGCAGTCGTAATCCTAAATCAGTTCCAACCATCTTCATTAGGGCATATTCATCTCCTTTTGTGTGAAAATATACTTTAAACATTTATGATCAGTATAAATATCACACCTTTATCCATAAAGATAATTCCTCCAAATCTTTAATGAAAAGATTACTGCAGCTATCTCCAAATCATGAGTTGGGTAATTTTGCTCATGGATTTTCAACTTTCGTGAGGCATAAGCTATCACCATATCATTCTGCATAAGAACACACCCCAGACCCTTCTTGGATGCATCACTGGAGATCACAAACATTTCTCCACTACAAGGATGTGTGAGTATAGGTGAACTAGATAATCTTATTTTCAACTCCTTTAAATTCTCTTCACATTCCTCAGTCCAAAAAAACCTAACTCCTTTTCGAGTCAACCTGGTGAGTGAATTAGATAATCGTGAAAAATCATTCAAAAAACGTCGATAATATCCAGCCAAACCAAGAAAACATCGGATCTCGATTATTATTGTCGGTCTCGACTATCTTTCGATAACCTCTATTTTTGCTGGATCCACATATTTCCCATCTTTTGGGATTATGTGACCCAAAAATTCAACTTTTTGAAGCGAAAATTCAAACTTGGTAAATTTGGCATAAATCTTCTTTTTTCTTAGTGACTTCAATACAATTCTCAAGTGATCATCATGTTCTTCCTTGATCTTTGAATAGACAATAATATCACTATAAAGAATACCACAAACTGATCAAGATAGTCTCTAAATACTCTATACATCAGATCCATGAAGATAGCAGGGGAATTAGTAAGACCAAATTGCGTCACTATAAATTCATAGTGTCCATACCTTGTACGGAATGTCATCTTTGGTATATCCTCCCTTTTGACCTTTAATTGATGATACCCTGAACAAAGATCAATCTTGGAAAAGTATTGAGAACTGCGTAGTTGGTCAAATAAGTCATCAATGCACGAGAGAGGACATTTGTTCTTGATAGTGATCTTGTTAAGTTATCAATAATAAATGCAATGTCTCATTGATCAATCTTTCTTCTTAACAAACAGAACCTGTGCTCCCCAAGGTGACGCACTAGGGCGTATGAATCCCTTATCAAGATTATCTTGGAGTTTCTTTTTCAATTCCTGTAACTCAATTGGGGCCATTCTATAAGGTGTCTTTCAAATAGGAAAAGCACCCGGTATGTGTTCTATTGAAAACTCAACTTAACGATTTGATGGAAGACCGGGAAATTTCTCCGGAAATACATGGTCAAAATCTCGTACAATGGGAATATTCTTAATCGTGAGTTTCTAGCCAACCATTTGAGATAAATAACCCTCATTTAGTTGAATAAAGACACATAAGATGGAAGAAATTTCCACTGGAAGGTTATGTTCATCCTTGCATCGATAGACGATCATAGATTGATCTGGAATATGAAATGTGACTTCCCTTCTTTGGAAATTGATATGAGCTCTAGATAGAGAAAGCCAATCCATTCCAAGAATCACATCAAATTCCACTATAGGAAGGATCACAAGATTTTTAGGAAGAAATTTCCCACAAACATTAATCAGAGAAGAATTATAATCTATTGATGCGACAGTTGTGCCATTAGGGGTTGTCACTGGTAACTCAACATCTAATTGTTGAGGTAATATAGTGATACCCTTAGAAAATTCTTCAGAAATAAAAGATTGGGTGGATCCCAAATCAAATAAAACATTTGATACTTTTGAGTGGATGGCATGTGTACCTTTCACCACTTCGTTATCATACTCCACATAGCTGATAGAAATTGTATGTGACTTTCCATTGTCTTTATCCTTAAGAGTTTGTTGACATCAACCATAATCATCAACCCTTGGATTTGGGCATTGATTGACATAATTCCCCATCTCCATGCACTTGAAACATTGAAGTGTAGTAGGTTCTTTCTAAGTATCCCTTCCATTGTTTGCATCATTAGACATCTTCATCCCATCATTGCGGCATTCGAATGCCCGATGACCTTCCTTTCCACATTTGAAACATTTGCTTGTCCCTTTAAGGAACCTCTCTCCATGTTTCTTTCCACACATTGAGAATATGGGAAAGATCATCTTCTTTTTAGTGTGCTCTTTATATTTTCCTTCCATTTACATTTTCCTCTACTTATCCAACCCATATGACTGATGGGTTACCCCAATCTCCATCTCAACTTTGAGATCACATCGACCGATTTCCTCGTAGCTATTGAAGTCCCTTATTGCTAAGGCCTTTCGAAGACTTGGTTTTAAGCCACTAAAGAATCGATTGATCTTACTCTCAGGTTGGATAATAATACCAGAAGCGTACCTTATAAGTCTTGTAAAATTTGCTTCATAGGTACCAACAGATTCATCATCCTTTTGCTTCAGTTCAAGAAACTCATTCTCCATCATTGTTCGAAGAATACGAGGGAAGTACTTATTGAAAAATATGGTCTTGAACTCATCCCATTCCATGGACTCAATTTCAACTATTTTCCTCGTATTCTTGAAAAGATTCCACCATTGATCAGCATATCTTTCCAAACGATACACTGATAAGATGACTTTATCATGTTCAGAACATTGAAGAACTGTAAATATCTTTTCAGTAGTACTAATCCATTGATCAAAAACTAATGGATCAGTAGACCCGCTGAATGAAGGTGGACGCTGCATCATGAAGGATTGAACAGAATGTTGCTCTTCCTTTTCTCAATTGGAAGTCCTGCATGATTCATAGCTTGAGCAAGTTGTGTGAGCATGGCTACAATATTTTTCATTCCAGCTCCCGTAACGTTTGGTTGCTCAGGGGGACAATCATAGCATTTCAAGTAGCATTCCTCATTAACATGGTTCCTTCGGGTTCCATCCATTGACTAAAACCTAGAAGAATAGTGTGATCAACACTAAATATAATAGGAAAACCACATAAAAAAGAATAAATTTCACACTTAAGTTATTATCATAGGTTATTCATGGCCATTTCTAAGAAACTAAGATTGTGTTCTATTCTTAGAGTAATCCTTAGGGTTCTTACTAAGGATTTCACATCCTAGTTTCCAAAGTTTGACTATACCTTTCCTCTAATACCAAATATAATGACCCATAATTTACATACATTTTTATTACTTCAGAATTGAAGCACACTAATTACAACATATAACAAAACCAGGAATGGACCGTATAGGTATTGAGTCTTTAGAAACTGGGAAACATAAACAACTGGTTCATAAAGCATCTACTTTGCCTCCCAATTATTTCATCATATCTAGAGTCCCTTTTGGCATATCCTACATAATAACCTTCTTCCTGACCCGGGGAAAGAAAACATACAAAAGGGTTTTCTCAAATGATTAGTAAGTGTAAACAAAAGAAATATCAATCACATCATATTCATAAGAACATAACTTTTTGAAATCATGAACTTCAAAAGAGATCATAATTTCATAACATGGGATAAATCATATTAGTGCAATGTAATCCATAAAATCATAACATAAAACATGAAATATTGTGGCATACACAAATAATCATAGATAATCATTTCTTAGTAGTCAAGACTCATATCCAAGACTATCTTAGCGGACAATGTCCATTTCTGAACCGAGTTCACTCCTCGTTTCAGTCATGTTTCACTGAACCAGATTAACCTGCCATTCCAGCCATGTTAATCTCATGGGATATAAATTGTTACCCAATGCATTGGATGGAGATATAGGTCCCACCCATCTCATAATGATACCATTCTTATATGTACCAAAAAATCAGAAACCATACATCATTGCATAACCCATGTAATAAAAATGGTATTCTTAAAAATCGTGACATCATAAAACAATTCATATTAGATAAATGAATTCATAAAAATAATTCCATCACAAAATAATAATATAAATGTAATAATAGGTATATAAATAGAACCCTATATTATCTTAGATGGAAAATAATTTTGATAAAGCACTTGAACTCCATTCTTGATGAAAATATCCATTCTACATCAAAAACATTTTCCTTTCTTAACATGTCATATAATTTTAAACAAAAGAAAGTCGATTAAAAATAAACTTGAAAACAAGTTAAGGAATATTCTTGGATTTTTTTTTAAAAATCCATTCATTCCATATAATTTAAAAAACATTTTTCCCGTACTTTGGCCGAAAAAGTCAAAAAGTACCTCTTACAAAAAACGACAAAAGATTCCTTTCATATCTTTTACTAAAAACTCACCGAAGAGTAAAATTGGATTTAAAAAATTTTAAATGGATTTATATCATATTACAAATTTAGGAAACATGGATTTTGATGATAAATATTCCCTAGTAAATTGTGAAGTATAAACAATCTCGGATAAAAATGAGATTGTGAGATTTTCCCTTACCATAGTTCCAATTTGCTTTGTAAGTGTCGGAAAATCCTGTATAATGATTTAAATAATGTTATTGACTTATTCCGGAATCCTAATTATTTTAATTATATCATATATGGTCATATTCTTAGCTTCTTATTAGTAATATTTCATTACTACTTGTTATTCAGGTGTTTATTACTTTTTGTTCTTATGCGTGTTTTGTCGAATAAATTCTTATTCTTCTTTTTAGGTTATTGATAGCTCATTTCCAGAAGGTTATTAGTGTAATTTATATCATAATAATTCATTCAATTCATTTATATAATCATTATGCAATGAAGATCATGTATAACGAGTCACATCACATCTTGGAGACGGTATTCCGTACATACGCATGAGCGATTATATCATTCCCATGATCGTGAAATTGTAATTGAGTGTATGTATACTATTTCAGAATCAATATAACTTTACAATAATCATATATAGTTATTATTTACACCATTATACCCATCAATGTAAGGTGGTGGTGGAAAATAGATTACACCAAGGCGAGGAGACGGTATTTCATACGTACGCACGCGCGGTGATTTCGTTTTCTGTAGGATGGATAGATGGTGAAATAGGGTTTTTTAATACTTATAATAACATATCAGTATATGAGTGATACTGATGTTATTACTTAATAATGAAACAAATAAATATGAAGAAGTGGAAGAAGATATAATGTTGAAAGAATCGGTAACGGACATTACCTCTTCTTTGAAGTGCCTCTTTGAGACCTCCTCTTAGGGCACCAAAATTGGACATTGAAGAATACCAGGACCTCTAGGATGTTTCTAGGGAAGTGGAGAAGAGAATTCGGTAGGGTTTAGCCGAGCTCGAAGCCTCTATGTGGTGTGAGGAAGAGAGGGAGGAGGTTCCCTTTTATAAGGGAGGAGAGGGGCACCTTAGGAAAAACTAAAAATATTATTTTATTATAAAGTAATATTCGGTTTTTAAGAGCTCCAAATTGATTTATTTAGAATCTAAAGTGGGGATGGGTCTAAATCATCTCATCCAATATAATTTATACAAGTTTACGTCATTATATTAACCATATATTTTAGATTTAACTCTTAGTTAATTAGATTGACATTTACCATGTCACTTTGTATTTTTATATTATATAGTTAATAAACTTACCATATACATCCAAGATACCCCCAAGTGGTCCATTAATGTTACAACTATAATGATATAATTATCTTATACGATCCATAGATTTTTAGTAATATAATAACAATTAATAATATAATATTTGTTTTAAAAACCATTTTTTGTCAATTTTGACACTATTTGGTAATTTATTTTTATGAAAATCATAACAAAATTATTATTTCAAATAAAGTTTATTAAATCAACACTAACATGTCATATTAACATATAAAATTATTTTAATTCATTAAAAATTTCATATTACATTTATTTGGGTATTTATAACATCAATTATGTCAATATTTCATTAATAAGATAATTACTGCATCATCATTTTGTCATTAATAAATTAAATTATATAAAGCCTAAAAATTAAAAATAAAATACAATTATGTATGAAATTTATTTATCTTTATATTTAATATTTATAGTCGAATTTATCTTATGTATTACCTTATATTAAAAATTATTTACTTATTAAACATTGATTTTAACCATTTTAACCCTTCTTTAAATAAATTAATAATAAATGTCCTAATCTAATCCGTGTGGGCCTAAATGGTCATATTTTATTCATAATCTTGTTTTTGGTCGAATTACACTTGTCCAATAGAATTAAGACATCTTTTAGGCTAATAATAATAACATTTTTACCCTTAATTACACTATTTACTTTTAACCATGGTAAAAAAAGTAAAACGTTACTATTCACCAAAAATTATTTTCATCTCATTGAACCACATTTGACTTACTAACATCAACTATGTATCTCGGATTTTTGAAATTCCATTCACAAAAGCGGTAAAATTATGTTTTATGTAAATTTGCAAAATCTCCTAGGAGATGGGTAAAAGACGGTGAAAAGTTCAATAATTTTTTTATATATCTAAAATTATTAAAAAATGACTTCAATGAATTGCATTGAAATTATATAGGTATTATGTATAAATTTTTACCTAAAATAAATATAAATAAAATAAATAATTATTTAAATAAAAAGTCAGTTTTTAAATAGTAACCCTGTGTTTTCACTATTCATCAACAATTGAAAGTTTTCAGTAAAATACCAAAATTTCACCCTAGGATAATTTCGATATTCTGAATCCAAAAATGAAGTCCATTTTGAAAAATAAAATTTAAAAAATTTTAAAAAATGGGTATTACTATTCATAACGGCTAGTTTTAATAATATTTTAATAGCATATCAATGTTTAGTGAAACTCGGTATTGCGTATGATGCAAGCTATCGAGGAAGGTCGCGATTGCGTGTAATGCAAGACAAGCTAGTGTTGTGTGTAGTGAAAGAATCCTTTGATGATTTATATAACATAAAGACAAAATATTTCTCATAAAAATCTCTGGTTTTACAATTTCCTACTCCACTATGTATTACTTTGACAATGTATATAGGCCAAACAAATAAACATTGAGGTTCATTCTTCAAATTTTTTGTTTTATGGATTTTTCTCCAATTTATTCACATGTTCATCATTCATATTTTATTTTTCTTGTGGTCCAATGATTACTTGGAATTCGATCATTGTTCAACATTCTGTAGGTAAACTAAACAATATCGTGTTTATGGATTGTGAAGGATGTTGTGATTTGTAGGATCAGTGATGATGTTGGTTTATTTGAGGAGAAGAAATTTAAAGACCCCGAAATATCCATATAATTTCTTTAAATTAAATGGGAATTTTTTGAGTCTGAAAAAATTGACGGTGTTTTATTACGAGGCCCAATTATTTGGGAATTAATTTCTCAACTTTTTTGCAGGTACATTTAGTAAACGTGCGAGCCAGTTTTTGTAACATTTGAACTGGTGCCTGGAATTGAAATCTAAGGACACCATTGAACTCTCAGTGCCTGTATTCACATTAGGATACCTTCACCTCGATCACAGTAGGTCGAGGGAGGAAGTTAGATTTTATCTTTTTTAGAGAATAACATAAAATAAAATGATGTAACATTTTATTTTTATTTTATTATGAAACTCTTTGTGGATTTTGAGAGGTGGGGACCACCAGAATTAAACCTCTCCTTTCGGTTATGGAGGTGGGGACCATCGAATCTGAAACCTCCCATGAGAGGTTATGGTGGTGGGGACCACCTGAGATTAAAACCCTTTGAGACTTCCACTTAAATGATGGGATGTCTCTTGAACTTCTCCTTGATTTATTATGCCACCACCATTAAATCCTTACACACGCTCAATTAATTAATTATTCCAATTTGAAATTATACTGACATATTCTATAATGTTGGCTAATTCATTATTGGTTGAACATGGAGAAAATCTTGGAAAAATGGAGAAACTTGGAGGGTTGGGAGAAATCTTCCCAACCTATAACTCCAACAAAGAAAGCTGACTTTGACTTTGACATCTTCCTTGGGACAATTGTTCACGAGGAACATATTCAATGTCAACGAACTAACGATCGAGGGAACTTCGGCATCACCGATGTCCTTCTATCCCCAATGACATCATTTCCTTCCTCATGACCTCTATCAATAATCTAACGATGTAGGGATTTTAATTGTGTATGATCTTTTTCCCATGTCCCCCCTTCTAAAAAATATAATATGTTTTCTATTTCTGCATGATGGGAATTATCATTACCGGGGGATTATAGGGAGGGTGTTTGAATAAGTTCCCTTACCCATTCTTGATATTTTTTTGATTCATGTATTATAGACGCTTGCTACCACTCTAATACAGAGAGTGCGTTTTAAAAAAACATTGACCATCCTATGAATTTTTTGGGATAATTCTCATGTTCTTTGCGATGGAGGAGGATAGCTATCAACCGCAATGGAGGCGACAATTGAAACCACACCACCACGCGGCCACCGTTGCCCCGCGGCCCCCGCCACCTACAGCCACGGCCCCTACGGTCCCCGCTACCAGTGGCTCCACCGTTTTCATCATGTGCCCCTGCCCGTGGCCTCCGCACACCACGATGCTCTACTGCCCGGGACCTCCGTGCCCTGTGGGGATCCACTGCATGCGGCCTACCGTGCCACGTCGTGGCCTCGCTATGCTACCCTGCGGCCTATTGCACCTCCCCACGGCCTAGTTCTGCTACCAGAGGCCCTCCGATCCACCCCACGGCCTCACACCATCTCGCGCCCTCGTGACACCCCCGTGACTTAGCGAACCCATGGTCGAGCAGCCTCACGTCCTCAAGACACTCCCGCGGCTGAGCCACCCAGCGCCCTCGCGTTTTCCACAACCAAACCACACCATGGCCTCATGGACCCTGTGGTAACATGCTAACCACTCGGCCCCACGACCTCTGCGACACCGCTCCATGTCCCCCACGGCCTTGCCCCGCCTATGCGGGCCCCACGGCCCTCTGCGTCCCTCTGTGGAACCTCGCGGCCCTCACGGACTGCCAGACTGCCCATTGGGCTGGGGCGGGCCGGACCCATCAGGTTGGGCTAGGTCAACCTAGACCGGGTTGGGCCGGGTCTACCGAGACCGGGTCAGTCCGGGTCGGCCGACCGGGTCGGACCAGAGCCAGACCAGCTACAAGATTTATGCTCTTTTGGCCATAACATTGGCACCAGGTGTCCGTCTGACCAACCGTCAATGGGGTTGTAATACATGGAGCGATATGGTCATGTTGGTATACACCACTGATTATTGGGTAATGTTGAGGTATGGTGGGGTTGGATCAAGCACGAATCCCACTGGGCCCATAGGAAAAAAAGAAAAATATCTCACAAATCGGGCATCTGATTGACATTTTTTCTATTCCGTTGAGACCCCTATGACATGGAAGACCTTTAAGATACATCTTGTTGAGACATTGTGAAAGTTGGATTATAGACCAATGTAATTTGGAGAGGAACCTCTCGGAGACAAGCCAACATAGTGCAGGAACCCAGTAGCTAGCTGTGACGTAAAGAATGAAGAGCGATCCTATGTGGGTTGCACTGAGCAATGCTTTGTGGGTCACCACAAAGTGATCCTGTGTGGGACAACAATGAGTGATCCTTTGTGGTTCAGCACCGTGTGATCCTGTGTGGGACAACACCTAGAAATCCTTTGTGGGTCTGCCAATTAACAGAGTATGATTATTCAGTATTTTCATCTGATCATCTATACTACTACACTAAAGTTATACCTAGTGTGAGCTATAACTGTACTTGTGTGGTACATTCCATCGTGGTAATACCTTGGTAGTATTCTTATGTGTGGCGTACCAGTATTGTACTTGCCTTCATGGTATTTCTTCCATTGTGGAACAGTTGATCCTAGGGATTTGTAGTTGGAGTACGTGCTTTCCTCATTATTGAGATTGGTTTACATGATAACTTAGGTATATGTAAGGTCATATACCATTGTAGGGTTATCAGTTGTTTCCTTACATTGTGGTGTATTCTTTGTGGAATTTTGGGACCATGGGTGTCTCGAGGTCCTTACTGAGTATCATTCTACTCACCCCTACACGGGCTATGCCCGCACTTCATTGTGATTGGTTCATACGACGGACAATGCTAACTGAGGATGAGGGTGCCAGGATTAGCAGTAGCTCGGAGGAGGACGTTAGATAAGGTGAACTATAGAGATCGACATTTTTGAGTTGTACATTCCCTTCAGGTAAGATTCGTGGTGGATGATCCAAGAGTAGTTCTGGTTCACATGTACTTCCAGTTTCCTTGAACATTCCAGTTGAGCTTGTATTCTAGCCCCTTTTACTTACTATAATCACTCTGTTTACTATTCAGTTTACTTGTGTTTGTATCTTACTGTGTGCTTGGTTGTGTGTGATTATAACATATAAATAAAATTATTTCCCAGTGTTAGTGATTACGCCTTTCTGTGCTAGTCACCATCCCCCGTCCTATGGAAGGTGGTCTTGGGGTTTTCACGGCATTTTCCCCAAGGGACGAGTCGTGAAAAATTAGTATCAGAGGAGTCAGTTCTACCGTGTCACCCATGTTTGTTTTCTAGATGCCTCCATGAAGACAGCCAGCTAGGGCTCTGAGAGTTGTTCACCCTGAAATCCCACCGAGCGACAAGTCTTTGGTGCGGGGCCCTATTCCAGTAGAGGCACCAATGAAGGAACCTTTTGTAATATTACCCATTGGGTCACTGATTCACCATCCCCAGAAGCAGAGGGTGCACACCGCTTGAGCGCATTTCATGAGTTCCAGTGCTGGAGGCCACCATGTTCAAGGGTGATATGGACTCACTTGTGTCTAAGAATTGGCTTGAGGTGGTGGTGAGAGTTTTCTGTTTGGTTGGGACACCAGCTAATATCTTGGTGATCCTTGCTGCTAGACTTCTATAATCAGTTTCAAGAATATGGTGAAGCATGATGATCCAAGTTCACGATGAGGTGACGCTGCTCTGGACAGACATTGAGAGCCTGTTTCAGGGGGAGCTTTTCCCAACAACTCTTCGCACAGTGCGCATATAGAATCTACTTCATCTGCAGAAGGAAAACATGACTTTGGAAAATTACTCTGAGAGATTCATCGACATCTCTTTCTACTCCATTTATATGGTGTGAGGCCAATTCATCAGGGGTCAGATCTTAGAGTATGGGATCAGGCGGGAGATCAGGGTTTCGATGATCTCACTCCTCATCCCCACGCAGGAGGGGGTTTTAGAGAGAGCCCTATTAGTAGTGTGATTTCTTGATGAGAAGTCACTTGCAGCAAGAACCACCACTAGTCATCATGTATAAGAGTCTTCTGTAGTTGGCAATAGACAGATGACACAGAGGTCCAAGAGGAACAGGACTAAAGGTGGATGATCAGAGGATTCAGGGTCATTTGTGTGGGGCAGACAAGGAAGAACTAGTCATGCCAGAAGCGGGTAGTGTTACACATGTGGTGAGCAGGTTTAAATGGCTCGTGACTGAACGACATTCCATACTGATGATCAGTAGATGGTATAAGGACCGCCCATGCAGAGATAGAGGTTTGACCAAGGAGGTCCACAGGGAGGCGGTGGACATGGTTGAGGAGCTGACTGCGCAGCTATTGATGGGCGACAATTCGATATGTTACTACCACCCCCACCATAAGGTCCACCCCGATGGTAGGGAGTAGGTGGAAAAGGGCAAGCTCAGCTCTAGGTAGCTAAGGGATACGATCATAGCGCTCCGAAGATGATACAAGGTATGATCTCTGTCTACTCCACCATAGTTGTAGTACTTATAGACACAAGTTCCAGTCATTATTTTATTGACACTACCCTCATTCAGAGATCGATGATTCCGACAGAGCTGTTGGCTTGATCCTTATGACTAGAGACTCATATGGGAGTTGATTCGATGATTAAGCACTGATACCAGAATTTTGAGCGAACTCTAGGAGGCAAGATCTTTGGCTGAGATCTCCTAGTAATGGTATCGAGGCCTTATGATTTCATATTGGGTACGGACTGGTTATCTATAGTACATGCTCAAATTTATTGTATTTGGTGTAATGTACGGTGTTTCCATATGGATGGGACCGTGTTTACATTCACTGGCATGAAAGGAGCATTTTCAACACAAGATATACATACATGGAGGATAGTGTAGCCGATCACTCATTAGTTGGCTATCCTTACCCTCAGAGCGGTTGATGTGGAGAGTCCAAGTTATCCTTTAATGGTGGACCAGTACATATATTTCTTCCCTGATAATGTTCTGGGTCTACCTCCTTGCAAAGTGTTGGACTATTACGTTGACTATTATACCGAGACAACACCGATATCTACACCAATGTAACAGATGGCTCCCATAGAGCATTGTGAGCTGCAGGTACAGCTGAAGGACTTATAGGGGAAAGGGTTCATTCGGCCCAGTGTTTCCCCTTGGGAAGCACCAATTTTGTTCACCAAGAAATCATATGGGAGCTTCAGACATAGTCCCAACTATCGACGCCTGAACCAGGTGATGGTGGAGAACAAGTACCCACTTCCGAGGAATGATGACGTATTTGATTTTCTGAAGGGATCATGGTGGTTCTCGAAGACAGACCTCGGATTAGGCTATCACCCGCTCAGAGTATGAGATGGGGATATGCAGAAGATGACTTTCATATGTCTGTACGACCACTACAAGTTCTTGTTTATGACATTAATTGAAACCAACGCTCCAACATTGTTCATGGGACTCATGAATGAGATCTTTCATCCATAATTTGATTACATTGTAGTAGTCCTCATCGACAACATTCTGATCTACTCGGCTACTAAGGAGGATCCTGCCTATCATTTACCGGTAGTTCTGGACACACTCTGAGAGCACCAGCTTTATAGTAAGCTCTTGAAGTTCCAATTTTTGATCCGAGAGGTTCACATTATTTGAAATGTCATATCGGAGGATGGAGATGTAGTGGATCCAACAAATATTGATGTGGTACTTGTTTGGGAGTCATCTAGGTGTGTGACGGAGGTACAATGTTTCCATGGTTTGGCTGGATACTACCAGAGATATGAACCAGATTTCACTAGAGTTGCGGCACCACTATCAGCCTTGACGAAGTAGGGGAAACTGTTCATGTGGTCGGAGAGATTCCATCAGAGTTTTCTAGAGCCGAGGTAGAGGCCGACTCGTGCCCTCATCATGACGCTTCCAAAAGAGGGCATAGGGTATGTAGTCTACTGCGATGCATCAGGGACCAGACTCAAATGTGTCCAGATGTTGGAGCGAGTAGTGATCACATATGTTTCTCGACAGCTGAGAAAACACGAGCAGAACAATGATACACGTGACCTTGTGATAGAAGTTGTGGTCTTCCACCTATATATGTGGTGCCACTATTTGATGGGATAACGATATATAGTCTACTCAGCTCAAAAGATTCTCATGAATATCTTCTCTCAGAATGACGTAAAGGTGAGACAATGAAGTTGGATAGAGTTCCACCAGGACTATGAATTCAAGATAGTCTATACTCTTGAGAAGGGGAACGTTGTAGCCGATTCACTCAACATGAGGTCTGGTATACCGCTGTTAGGCGAGGTGATAGGGAATCTAGCCACATAGCAGATATCCATTGTGGATGAAAATGGACCATCTTTTCCTCAGTATCATATAGTCACCAACCCACTCCATCAGCAATTCAGGGAGGCGCAGTGTGGGGATGCTAACTACAAGACATGATGTACTCAGATATTCACAGGACAGGCACCTGATGAATCTTATTGAAGGTGGGAATCACTTCATTATCTTCATAGGATGTACCATGGT
This sequence comes from Viscum album, assembly GCA_963277665.1. Classification (NCBI taxonomy): domain Eukaryota; kingdom Viridiplantae; phylum Streptophyta; class Magnoliopsida; order Santalales; family Viscaceae; genus Viscum; species Viscum album. Next base: position 1,015,532,341 of record OY728141.1, on the reverse strand, counting down.
ACTAGTGTCTCTTTCAGAGGAAGTGTTGATGGAGTTACACACATCCTATCTAGTGGCACATCCAAGAGTGTAAAATATGTACCAGGATCTCCAACGATAGTACTAGTGGTCATGAATGATGAAATCAGTAGTAGACTTTGTCTCATGATGCCTCTTGTCAGTAAGTGAAGGCAGATCATCAGGTTCCAGTAGGCTTGGATCAGCCTTTAAAGGACTCAGAGTGGAATTGGGATGAGATATCCATGGAGTTTGTGATAGGACTTCCATGTATTTCTAGAGGTCATGACTCAATCAGGGTGATCGTTGACTAAATCAGAATGTCAACCCACTTCCTACTAATTAGAGAGAAGGGTTCAATTGAGATCTTTAGATGCCTCTATGTGGAGGAGATTGTGCGGCTACATAGAGTACCATCAATAATTTTCTCTAATCATGATGTTTGTATTACTTCATGATTATGGAAGGGGTTGCAGGAGCCTTTCTGGACACATCTCTATTTGAGCACATCCTTCCATACTCAGATGGATGGCCATATAGAATGGACCATTCAGACCCTTGAGTACATGTTGAGTGCTTGTGCCCTTGACTTCGGTTGCAGTTGGGAGGATCACATACCTTTGGTGTATATTGAATACAAAAACAACTATCACTCCACCATTGGTATGGAACCTTTAGAGGAATTATACGAGCGACCTTGCATATCAAATTAGTATATGATGGACCTATGGGATTCTACACTAGTGGGGCCAGAGATGGTACAAGATTCAATAGAGAAAATGCAGATCATCTAGGAGTGGATGAATACTGCACAGAGTAGAAACAACTCTTATTCTAACAATAGATAGAGACCTCTAGAGTTTGAGGATGGTGACCAAATCTATCTATGGGTATCATCTCTGTTAGGATTTTGGATAATTGTCCTTGCCGACAAGTTATCTTCGAGGTTCCTTAGACCTTATCAGGTTCTCAGTAGAGTTGGCAAGGTGGATTACCGCTTAGCTCTTCCGCATCATTTTCATTGGGTGAATGAAATATTCTATGTATCCTAGATTAGGAGATACATGAAAGAACATTATCACATCCTCAACCACATCGATCTGGACATCGACGATGGGGAAACATTTACAGAGGTCACAGTAGTGATAGAGGATCGAATGGAGAGGGTCCTTCGTGGACGGTCGATACATCTCGTGTGCATTCACTGGCAGCACGGGAACCTCCAGGAGAGCACATGGGAGTGGGTGGTTCAAGTGTGTGCTCAATACCCCAACATGTTCAATTAGTTTGTGTTTTGGCTTACGGGGATGTAAATACGTGAGTTGGGGAGAATAGAATGACTAAGAAATTTCCATGTAATTGTTTTTAATTAAATGGGAATTTTACAGGTCCATGAAAATTTACAGTGCGGGATTTCGAGGCCCAGAGTTCCCTGAATGAATTTATAAACATATTTTGGGTACGTCCAGTAAATGTGAAAGTGGGTTTTTGTAACTTTTGAACCAGTGCTCAGAATTAAAATATGAGGACACCATTGTACTCACAATGCCAGTATTCGTTTAATGAGACCTTCACCTCGACTGCAGCTGGTCAAGGGTGGAAGTTTGTTTTTTTCTTTTTCCTGATAGAATAAAATAAAATAAAATAGTGTGACATTTAATTTTTAATATATTTTGAAACTCCTTGGAGATGTTGAGAGGTTGGGACCACCCGAATTAAACCTCCCCTTGATGTTATGGAGGTGGGGACCACCAAACATAAAACCTCCCATTATAGGTTATGGTGCTGGGGAGGATCACCTGAGATTAAACCCATTTGAACCTACCACATAAGTGAGGGGAATTATATTGAACATCCCCTTGATAAATAATGACACCCCCTTTAATTAATAATCCATGTCAATTAATTAATTATTCAAATTTGACATTATTACAACATATTCTATAATTTTGGATAATTAATTTCTGGTGGAATTGGGGGAAACTCTTGGAAAAAGGGAGAAACATGGAGAATTGGGAGAAATATCTCCAATGAAGAAGGTCAACGAAGAACACCGACTTCGACTTCGAATTATCCCTAGGGACATTCTTTGATGAGAAACGTCTTCAATGTCAATGAATTGATGATCGAGGGATTGCCGACACACTGATGTCTGTCAATCCTGAATGACATCGTCTCCTTCCTCGTGACCTCCGTCAACAATCAAACGAGGTTGGGAATTTAATTGTATATAATCATTTTACCATGTTCCTCCCTTCTATTCAAAGATCAGATTTATTATTTTTCTATGCATTGGAATTATCTTTTCCGGGCGATTGTAGAAAGGGTGTTGGAATTATTTTATTTATTAATTAGTGATATTCTTGTTATTCACATATTATAGTCGCTTGCTAACACATTAATCTGGAGAGTGTGGGCCAAACAAACATGGCCCTTCCTCTCTGAATTTCATGGGATAATTCTTGTGTGATTCATGATGGAGGAGGTTGAATATCAACTGTGATGAAGGGGACAAGAGTGACAAAGGCAACGAAGGTGACGAAAGCGACAAAGGTGACGAAGGAAACGGTGCCGCCCCACAGCCTCCGCCACTCGTGGCTATCGCTACCCATCGCTCCACTTTCCAGGGTTGGTACGACCACCCCCGACATGCGTGTCCTAAGGCGCTCTTCCCCCCGTGTCCTCTCCGCACCGCCCCACTACCTGCCGCACCGCTTTGCAGCCGATTCGTGCGAACCGCGGCACTAAAAGCCGCCTCTACCCACCAAACTGCCCGACGGCCTTGCACCATCCATGATTGGGACATTACGCACCCTCGCAGAACCCCTGTGGATGAGCCTCCACACAACCTCACGTCGTCCGCAGTCGAGCTACCCCTCGGCCGAGCCGCCCCACGGTTGAGCTTCCCCGCACCCTGGCGACACTCATGCGGCTGAGCAGCCCCGTGGCCTCACACTGTCTATGACCGAACCTTCCCACAGACTCGTGACCCCCCATGGAAACGAACCACCCTCATGGACCCGATCACTCCGTGCCGCAGCTCCATGCCCCCCTGTGGCCTCACATGACCTTTACGACTCCCACGACCCTCTACGCCCCTCAACAGCCCCTCGCGGCCCTAATGTCCTGCAAGACCACCCCTCGGTGCGGGCCTGACCCAATGGACCAAGCTTCTAAGAGGGACAGGCCGGGCCTAGCTGGTCGGGCCAGGTCGACTTTGTACGGCCTGGCCCAGGCTGGGTCAGGTCGGGTCGGGCCGGGTTAGTCTGATCGGGTCAGACCAGACCCAGACCAGCTATGAGCTTTATGCTCTTTTGGCTATAAATTTGGCACCATATGTATGTTTGATAAACTGTCAATGGTGTTGTAAACCTTGGAGAAAGACTGTAAATTTGGTATACCCCACCATAGTTTTGGGAAAATTTTAGGTACAATTGGGTTAGATCGACCACGAATCTAAATGGGCCCCGAGGACCTAAAGGCTAATAACTCACCGATCGGGCATCCGATTGATGCACTATCTATTGCGTTGAGACCTCTGTGACATGGAGAACCATTGAGATACTTATTTTTGAGACATCTTGGTAGTTTGAGTATCGTCTAGTGGCTTGTGGAGTGGATCATCCCAGAGATAGTTGAGCATAGTGCGGGAATCATGTAGCTAGATGTGTTGTGAATAATGAAGAGAGATCCTGTGTGGCTCAACACCGAGCGATCCTATGTGGGTCATCACCTAGCGAACCTATGTGGGTCTACACTGAGCTATCCTGTGTTGGTCCGCACCGAGCAATTATGTGTGGGTCAGCACTGAGAGATCCTATGAGGGTATTCCTCTTAACAGAGTAAGATGATTCAGTTGTTTCATCAGATCATCTCTACTACTATAATTAAGTTATTGAGCTATGTATATACCCGTGTGGTACTTTCCTTCATGGTAATACCTTGGTGGTATTTTTTTGTGTTGCGTAAGTGTGTCGTACATTACTTCGTGGTATTTATTCCTATGTGGAATAGTTGAGCCTAGGGCTTTGGAGTTGGACACTGTGTTTTCTTCATGACTGAGATGGGTTTACTTTATATCTTAGGTATATGTATGTGCATATACCTATGTAGGGTTATCAGTTGTTTCCTTGATTTTTGGTCTATCCTTTGTAGATTTGTGAGACCATGAGGGTCTCGGGGTCCCCACTAAGTATCGTCATACTCACCCAAGAACTAGTTATTCCCAGACTTCATTGAGTTTGGTGCAGAAAATGGACAACGATGACTGAGGACTAGGGTACTAGGACTAGAGGTAGCTAGGAGGTGGACGTTAGACGAGGTGACATTAGAGATGGTCGTTCATGAGCCGTAGCTACCCTTCAGGTAGGATTCACGGTAGACGACCCATGTGTAGTTCCAGTTCACCTGTACTTTTAGTTTCCTTGTAATTTCCCGTTGGGCGTGTATTTAGGCCCCTTTTACTAACATTACTCACTATATTAACTATTCAGTTTACATGTCTCCACATATTGTTGTGTGCTTGGTTGCGTGTGATTACATGTTATAAAGGCAATGCCTTCCAAGTATTGGGGAATACACATTTCATTGCTAATCTCCATCCCATGACCTATGGGAGGCAGGATTGGGGTAGTCACAGCATGTGACCTTTGGGATGGGTGATGACAATAAAGAAGAGTTCAGATCATGGAATTCTATTTCTACGATAAATATGAGATAGAGGCTGAAGGTGGATAATGATTTGGATAGATGATGTTGTTTTTCATGAACATCCAATCCATTATTTTGAAAAATAGTTGTGGAAAGGAGAATTAGGTTTTTAATCCTTTATTTCCACCTAAAATAATGTTGATGATGGTGTGTGTGGGAAACCAAGGAAGAACCTAAGGGTTCAGAAGATTTTCAAGTTACACGGCATTAAATATGAAATTAAACTACATGTGGGGACCCTATATGTGGATCTAGGGTTTCTATAAAGAGAAAAAAAATAACACTACATTTGACCACTACCACATACCGTGTGACCAATATAGGAAGCTCTATGTGTATCGTGGAGGATATAGAAATTCGGGTAGGACAAAGTACACATACACTGTCAGAGTACATAATCCAGGATATGTGTATATATAGGTGTGGCTTGGTATAGCAAAGTTGCTACAAAGTCATGAAAATCGATACACAAGCATAACCAGGTGACAATATTAGGGTTTCAGGTAATCTCTGAATGTTTTGTATTGTTCCTACACACCTTGTATTTGGATATTTACATGTTTTGTGAGTCATCACCACATATGCAGACTTGGTGTTGGTTTGACATGTTGTATAACCCATATACACATCATGTACCCCATTAAGGGTGTTTGTATCCCATTGTTTCTTTAGTCTAGACCAATATCAGTTTATTGTGTTCTCTTTGTCCATCCCCTCAAGTTTATAGTGTGTTATTATGTCAACATCTATGGAATGTGATCCCCTCTGGAGGATATTTCTTAGATAGAGTTCTTAGATTCCCTACATGAGACCGGAGTGTCTTCCCCAGTCATTTTATACCCATGGATGGGGTTTTTACTGGAGTCACCTCATTGAGCTGGGAGTTCATCGTCCATCTAGAATTATATTTCAATAGGGTTTTTTGTGAAAGTGTATTATAATCCACTACATAGAGGTTTGATCCGAATTTGGTTCATGGAATCCCACAATGGCCCCAGTTTTGATTCCCTATATGAGTATTGGATCTTCTGAGACTACTGATCATTCTTAGGTGGGGCCCAATGATCATGACCTATTGGATGAGTGTCTTTGATTATTTCATTGATCATGGAGATTAGTTTCCTAAAATAACAATTTCATTATTTAGAATCATGTGGCTGATAGTTTGGTTGTAACTTCCAAGGGGTTAGTTTTCCTTTCTGAGTATATCTGTGTTTTTATTAATATGTATTGAGTTATATATAATTTTTATGAGCTTAATATTACTTATGCTTTAGTTTTACTCTTTTATAGTTAACCTATTGGGAATTTTTATACTCAACCTTGCATGGTCTCTTCCAGGACTTGTCATATCATATGTAGATGACAACACATATGATTGTGTCCTATGAAGACAGTGAGTGAGTGGAGCATATCTTGAACTTGATACGTTTAGGTGTTTTATGCGTGGTATAATTTGATCATATTTTTCCCATGTTGGTGGTTGGACTCTATTCCAGTTTTAGTTGAACATGTATTTGGAACTCTTTATCACATTCGAAAAATTACTATCATACTATGAATATGGGTTCATAGATGTATTCATGGATTGGTATTTTTTGTTTTATATTTAGTTATTTTATTGGATTAGAGGTGTGTCTGTGTGTGTTCAAGTACATCAGGATAATTCCTCACATGGGTCTGAAACTCCAACTTGGTGCTGGTCACCATCCCATATAGTATTGGATGCAGGCTTGGGTAGTCAGGATCCATACCCTGTTGGGATGGGTGACGTCAATAGGGCGTTGATTTTTTTAATTACCAATCTACATGCATTTGAAGAATTGAATTTTGTGTACTGTTCTAGTTATGTAGTTAAACATTCTTCCGTCTATTTGGCTTATCATTAGATTGTCTATGTTACACGATATTACATTTCATTTTCCTGAAATAATGTGGGACTCAAGCTTCAATCTCCATGTTTAGCTCATACTAAACAAAATTTTCAGATCGTCCAAATTATCCTTTGGTTAATTATGTTCAAATAATTTTGTTTTTGATACTATAACATGGGTCATTTTTTCTCTATGGTTAAATGATAAAATAAGATTCATTCCATGTGATCCTTGGGATGTTTTCTTCATATGCGATGATGTATTCATCCTACTGGTGTTTCAACTCCAAGAATTATCTCATCATCTTCATGAAAAGAGATGGATGAAAACACATAGGGAATGATAAATTATTGATGTTATTATATTATATAGATTCTAAATATTCCATTTAAATGGTATTAATAATAAATTTACAAAATTGGTCAGCCATTCATTCCAAAAAATTAATAGTTATAACAACATTCTCATGTTCAGATCATTTTAGAAATCAAAATATGTTATCTATCACATCGAACCATTTCTCAGAAATAATTAAGTTAGAAGATAAAATGATGTAATGTGGGCACTAATTGATGGAATATTCTAATGAATTAATATCTTTACCTAGGGTGATCGCGAAGTCAACATGTTTTATTATAATGATTCATTTCTTGAGAGAGTTAGGTGAAAATCACCGAAATATTTTTTACAACTACTCCCATCCTATTTGGATTCTCACATGATAATCATTACATTCCCAATCACACCCATTTTTAAATTGGTTTCCCCATAAAATATAAATTTACTAAATGAATTGATATAATGGGAATAATTTATCTTAAATATTATAGAAAAAAATCATAAATGGAATGTGTAGAATAAATTATAAATTTATTGATTTCAATCTACATTATTCATTCTCTATATCATATTTAGTTTTCTAACCACTCAATAAATTTATGAGTTAATAATTAATAATGATTCCTTAAGACAATATGATAAACTAAATAATATAACCTATGAGTATTTATCTAGGTTTACAGTCTAATACCCACACATCATGCACCAACCAAAGATCAAGTACATACTAAACTAGCAGTTTCAGGGTTATTACCCATAGGAGAATTTTCAAAACAGCCACATACATGTTCTAGTCTCTATATAGGTAAATAAATTAATTGAAAAAGCATACAAAATACATTATAATGATTACATTATGATATAATATGATTAGACTCATCTCTTAGATTTATCACATGGGTTTTCAATAAATTTATCTCATCTAAATCCCCAAAAATAACAAAATTAATCCTCTAAAATAACTAAAACACAATCTAATATTAAATAATGAAATCCAAACTAAACATTATTTAATTAAAATAATTTTTGTAACATAGACATTACATATCACAAAAATTAACACAAAACCATAAATGATTGTTTTATTATTTCTGAGGTCTAGTTATATAATCAACATATTTTACAACACTTGTGAACATTTCCCTATATTTGACCCATACTAGGCTCACATATAAACATCTCATATTATATACAAATCTTTGTAACGTTAGTAGTGTAAATTTAAATAATTTCTAAGTTCAAATCCTTATTGATTGAAAAATATCATCAATATGCCTTCACGGGGGATATCATAAGCATGTGATAAATCTTGTGTGTAGGAGAAATATCATATAAAAATGAATACAGAATAATAACAATTCTCTATAAGTCATGATAAATGGAAAGAGAATTAAAAATGAAAAAACATTTACAATGGAATAATAGTGTGACAAAATAATCATGAAATATGTATTATAATCAAAATAACATTATATCGATACATGTCATGTCATTGGATCATTTATTGGCAAGGAATTAAGGAACAATAAAAATAATACAAAAACAACATATTAATAAATAATCCAAGTATGTAAATCCTATATATTATGAACATATCTAAGAATATCTAGGCCTTATGTTATGAATAAATCGAATAATATTCAAAAATTTTATAGTCAATAAATCAAAGCATATCCACACTTTACTTTTTTAAAAATCCAAGAATGTTATCACATGATTACCAAATAAGATATAAAACCATAATCAATGACTTTGAGAGTAATTTATGTTCCAAAACATCTTCATACTGATATATATGTTCCATACGTTGTTAATTAATTAACATATCGTGAAAATCATGTGTCTAAAATTTTATTATTTTAAAACAACACAAATAACCCATGAAAAGAAAATTTGGTTTCATGACATTTTTAGATGTTTTCACCTATATTATCCTCAAAGATGTAAAAAGTAGATATCTAAAATTAATCCACATAAAAATGTTATTTATTAATAAAATATAATGTTTTATTCATGAAAAATAATTTTCAATGAAATAAATCTATTAGATATAAAAATTTAAATGTTATAAAACCCATAAAAAATTTTTCGAAATTCTTTTCACATTATCATAAAATAAGAACATATGTATCATATTAAAAGACCATTTTCAAATAAGATAAATTAACACTTGAAAAAAATTAACTAAAAAAAGTTTCAAAAATAAATACTTGATGATATATAATTTTTATCAATATTAAATGTGTGCTATAAGATAAAACATATTAATATGAAAAAAATTAATATTTTGAAATAACTTTCCTGAAAACCCACATCATAAAAAATATAAACAAGTTTAAAATTTAAAAGTATATAACTATAATATGAATTTTTTTGGGAAACCACACAATTGAATCTATAAATATAAAGTATAATATTAGAGAGATCATAATATATGGACATGGAGGGGAAACTTTCATTACAATGGATGTAAATTATTCATTATAATGATATAAATTTGAGAAATAAAATATTCAGGGTAGATATTTAAATAATAAATAAAAAATTCCAAAATGATAAAATTAATTATAGTATCTTCATAGAATATAATAAAAAAATATTATAAAACCATACATAAAAATTAATCATTATAACTCCTGAAAAACAAATTTAGATATGAAGAATCCCTTACATTGTCTTTATATTTCAAAATTAAACAACATGAAAAGAATCATATGACATGGAGTTTTAAATAACATATATTTATTGAAAATTTATATTAAAATAAATTAATTTCCAATATATAAACCACAAAATGGAAACATGCATTTACTACACATCATATATTAGTGAAGAAAAATAGAGATTAAAACCCCATAAATGTAGTGGTATTATAAGAATCATATAAAAATAAGTGTATTACCCTAAAACAGAAATTAAAATATCATAAAATGAAATATATTAATTAAAATTTTAGTAAATATGGAATTTAATAAAATATATAAATGAAAACAAGGTGTGAAAAATAAAATATGTCACATTGAATTGAAATTAGATAAAAATAATAAATTTTTACATCCCTCTCCGTTTAATGTTTCTATCCTCATGTATAATGAAAATAAATATATTAATAAATTGTTTAATAGAATTATGAAATCATATTACCATATATATAGTTAATTTTATCAATCTATCATAAATATGTTACCTGGTATTAGTTTACATTTATTAGTGAATGTTAGGATTTGTTGAGTGTTTTTTATAAGATTCTTTTGTGAAGGGGACAATTAACACTTATTAATTAGAATACATTGAATAAAAAACTATTCAAGATATAATAATAATTTTTTAAGGATTCTTAAAGTAATATTTCATTAGGTTGAAGACAAGGATATGTTTAATGAAAATGGAAATTGCGATTAGTATGTTTTAGAGTGTAAAATTATCAAAAGAAAGTATATTAAAAAATATATTATATATGAATAATAGTTTTTAAATATCATTTAAATATATTAAATATATTATTTCTAAATTATTTTATCATTATATAACATTCCTTAGTTGTTTATAAAATAATCATTAGAACATCATTCTTATAGATGGTAAAACCAACCCAAACCAAGCTATATTATACTAATTTAAAGAGTAAAGAAATGGTTTTTTAAATATTAATATAAAATTTTACAATGATTAGAAATTTCATAAATATCATTTAACTTCATTAAATTCATTTTTATGACAATCCATGTATGGTGTTATTTAGAAATGAAAATTTTCATTATTAGAGAAGGTAGTTTTCACATACACACAATTAACAATTACATTTCTAAAAAATGGGATGAAATTAATGTGTATGATAAACAATCATTATAGACTTATAATATTAAAATATTCAACATATAATTTCATCAAATCCATACTTGTTACTAACCATTATAAGTGGAATGAAAAAAAACCACCTCACTCAGAGGAGGCAGTAGTCAGCACACAAGCATGATAAATGTTGTTTTGTTTCTGTATGTGGATTGAAAGGATTAAATAATTGTTACTAAATTTATAGAAAAACATTAATTTATATTAATAAAAAATTTAATAATTTTATTGTGGATACTAATTTTATTGAACATGAATAAAAAAAATAAGGAATTAGAAATACTCATGGTGAAAAATTAAGCATTCTATTGGAAATGACCTTGTAAATGGAGTCTTTAGGATATGTAATTTAGTGTTTAGAATAATTAAATTGATCTACGATTATATAAGACTAAAAATGGTAGGTTTTCATAATAAAATTTTAATGGATAGATGTATCATGAAGTGGTGTATGTGATTCAACTTTATAAGTCGAGATAAAGGTAATTTTGGATGTACAAAATATATTTCAAAAATAGTATTTTATTAATGAAGGGTTAATGAATAAAAAATTAAAATAAAGGATGAAGTTTTTTTTTTGAAAACTCACATTCAACACATATTGGCATGTTTATTTCATTTTTCGGCCATTTTATGTTAGTAAATCTTTTATTATCATTTTTATATTTAAAATGGTAACAAATATTTTGACCATAGTAATTAATTTTAGTCAAAATTTTGATATTTAATTTGTTACCTAATTTGAAAATGACGATTTAAAATATATTGTTTTTTAAATCCCAATAGTTATAATATAATATATTAATAGTAGTGCACATAATCCATAAAAACATATTTAAAAAAGAGTATTTTTAAGCATAAAAAATAAGTGTATGTTAAATTTATCTATATCATTGACCTTTGTGATGTAAATTAGTTTATTTTAAAAAAAATAAAATTTAAATGGATTTCAAATAAAAACAAAACTAAATATCAAAATTATAAATTTTAATTAAAAGACACGATGAAAACTGATTTCAAATTAGAATGAAATTTTATTTATGTTCTAGATGTTGAACATATATTTTATTGTTTAAAAATAACGTTTGAAATGGATGATTTTACTCCTAAATTAAATTATTGATCAATTAATATAATTTATAAACTAATTTTTTTTATTTATAAAATAATGAAGTCATAAAGGTATAGTTTATCTAAAAATAGATATTTTATATATTATCCTAAATTCAAATTTTTTTATAAAAGTATGAAAAATTCAACATTGGCTAATATTGTTATATGGAATTCCAAAAATTAAATAAAATTTATTAAATAAAATTATTAAATGAGATATATATTATTTAATGTTTTAAAATGGTTATACAGAAAATTACATTATTTAGTGAAAAATGAATGACTCTTATATCAGTATATCTTTTTATATAGTTTTCATAAAGTGGTTACTTCTATCAATACTCACAATCTTAATGGAAATGATATATCAGTTATAATTAATAATTTTTTTAATTAAAGTATTATGGTTTTCTTTTTTTGTTTGGAATTAAATTTAAGATAAGTTACGCAAAATGATATTATTTTTTTTTAAAAAAAATTACTAGTTTTTTTGTTATATAACCAAGAATTAGGTTTCTACTAACTCGTTACTTAACTTATAATTTTCATGTTTTTGGGGGCCAATTGAATTCATTAAAACAATTCTTTTGCTGGTTCTGAACATGAATTTTATGGATTCGAGAATAATTTAAAATTATGCATATGAATGATGAGGACATTATGTTTTATAGAGACATACAATAGTTTTACTATGATCACTTGATATTTCTCTGTAAAGAAGATAACTACATTAAATTCCATAAAATATCTCTCTATATGATATTATTCAAATGTAATGACCTCATCCTATAGTTCATAAGGGATTGAATGAGACTCAATAAGTGAATCATAGAGTTCCCATGGTATATAGAATTGAGATATTCTCCAACTCAATAAAAAGAATCATAATTATGTAATATTTCTTATCTTAGGGCGAATGATTCTTATCATTTGGTTGATCCATGTCTTAGGTTTTGGATATTTACATTGGTCACTTTATATAAATATTCCTTAACCCACGTATGGGGGAACTTTTACTATTTTATGGTTTGATTATGTTGGCACTCCCAGATTCTCATAAGATAAAAAAATATTTTAAAATCAATCCTGTAATATGATTATACATAAACAAGTCCAACATGTTATGGTTTCATTACTCTAATCCCATTGACCCTATTTGACTTCATGACTTTGTGCCGATATTGAATGGATTGATTCACCTGAGGTAGTTCCCAAATTTTGATGTTTGTTCTAGACTTATGTTCTATGACCTCATTAACCTTTATAGACTTTCCACTATTATAAATAATATTTCATGGTTCATATTTATATTATTCATTGGATAATGGACATAATGTGTTAATACAATTGTCATAAGCATATTATTACCCCACATTTAATGAGAATACATTATAAAGGTATGGTGCATTTGATCTCATTTTTGGGTACATTACCCTTCCTCTTTGTTCTAAGTGTATAAAGTATAAGATATTATTATTCATTTTAGGAATTGGTAAATGTTCTTCCTTATATTAATTCCTTATTTGGTGATTTATATATCAAATTTTAGTTAATAATAAAAATTATTTTTTTAACATTGTTGGGAGGATATGGGACTATAGTTGACTGCTTCAATTAATCCTTGAGGACAATATATCCTTGGATACCTAATTTACATATCATTTAGTAATATTGATTTTAAAAACATTTCTATAGGCCAAACATCTATTCCTCCATGTCCTCAATTATGTTTGTAGATACATATGATATATTCAAAAAATGTTTTCCCATCAACAGATTCCTAGAGTCATCCATATTATGATAATAATCCTTCAATTTAAAGCATTAATTGATGTTTTTCCCTAATATATGATAGTATATGTAGTAGTTGGGATGATCAATGAGGCCAATTTCACTAGGACTCCTAGTTTATATAAATATGAGTAAATTTTTATAAAAAAAAGAAAATGAAATAACCTAGGACATCCTTATTTATAGAATAATTTATATATTTATTTATATCCAAGAGAGGGGGGAACCTATATTACATATTTTCGTCCTAAATTGGCTGATATGTTTGTTTAAACCACTAATTAGGATACTCTATTATATTAGTATTTTTTGGGTGTTTGAGTGGGCAATGACACTGTCTTGAAACATATAGTTTCGAATTATCTCTGACCAGTTTTTTGACTTAAGATAATGGTGTTAGTTGAAATTTTACCTTAGTCCATTAGATATAATCTTTCATACTTTGACCATCAATGGAAATGTTTTGGAATTTGGCAAGGTATTTAAGTGGAATTAGTAGTACATTCAACTCAAATCATATATTTTCTATTAACATATCCAAAAAAAATTATATGGGAGTCTCAAACATAAGTAATATGTAATGATTTATCATCTATAAATAAACTCAGAGTCCCTTTATTATCTCACTAATTAAAATTTGAGAAAATGAGGATCATATTCTTTCTCATAAGAGAGTTGATATAGTAGACAAATATCTAGAAGAGATCCTCCCGACCAGGATGGACCCACCAGGTAAGCTATTTTACCTTAAAAATGTTATTCCTTAAAAAATTTACACAATGAGCAGGAGATTATTTTCTTCTTTATTTTGTAATATTATTATCATGGTAACATAATGAGATATAAATATCGTCATCTTTTTTTGAGGAGTCTTGTTCTATTGAAAACTAGAAACATTTGACCTCCAAATTTGGTCTAAAGGGGAATTTTATCCACCCATTTTTCATTCGATTTCCATCTAGATTGTACTAGTGCTAAATATCCATCCTTAAAATCCATTCGAGATGTAGGGGGGTCAATGGAGTTGAGATTTTCTACCAAGACAACTGATTAAGCAGTAATGACCAAAGGTTTTCTAATATATATTCTTTTGTTCTATTTAAAAAAAAATATATATAAGTATACATACAAAATATATTCTCTAATGTTGATTAAAAAAAATATTTTATTTATGATGATAAATTATTTCTCAATATATAAATGTGAGTGATTTAAATATAAATTGAGATAAAAATATATTTTATATAATGAAAAATATTTAAAATTTATTAGGAAATATAAAATATTAATTTGAAATAAATAAACTATGATATATATAATATGAATATGAATATATAAATCTTATGAAAAAATGATATATATTTTTAAGAAAATAAAAATAGTTAATGATAAATAATAATAAAAAATTGTACGCCTGACATAGAATATAAATACTGTGATATATAATTATATTAAAATTTATTTAGTTTAGAAAAGTGATATACTTAATATGATATATGAGAAAAATAATTTAATATAGGATATATAAAATTTAAAATATTTTTCATATATATATATATATATATGAAATTAAAGAAAATTTTATGTTCAGATAGGTATATATAAATATAAATATAAATATTTTTCTTTTGTGTGTCTTTATATATATATATATAATATAGGGAATATATTAATGAATATATATATATTTGTAAGTATGTAGAAAAAAACACACATGCACACACACGCACACACACACACATATATATATATATATGTGTGTGTGTGTGTGATTTTGTATGCCTAATTAATAATGAAATTTAAGTGTAGGTTTATAAAGGGTTATAAAATGAAATTTAAAATATATGTGTGTGTGTGTCTGTGAAAGTATATATGTATATATATAATTATAACTGGTATATATATATATGAAAAATTCAAGTATAAAAAGGAAAATCGAAGAATAAAGAAGATGTTAAAAGTGGAATATAGCTGAATATATAAGGATATGAATAAATTCGTGAATATTTAGAAGTACCCATATATATATATTCATATGAATATTGATAACATATGTATATACTAATAACCGATGTATATATACCTATCGAAAACATTTAATATGGTATATATATATATTAATCTTAAGTCAAAAAATATATAATATATACATATATATATATATAAGTGTGTCTATGTGCCAGAAAAAAAACAAAAGAAGAAAATATAAATTATTAATATGTATATATAATGTGGCACAAATGGTAAATATATAAATATTTAATAAATATATAAAGCAGATTAAGAGTTTAGGAATGAAAAAAAACTAAGAAAAAATAATTAATAAAAATTAATAAATATCAAATATCAAAATTCTCTTTTAAAAAGTAAAAAAAGAATAAGATATATATACATATATGGATATATGTATATATGTATATATGTATGTATGTAAGTAAGTATGTGTAACATCCCAAGTATGTAATGAGTTATTTACTTTCATATCTATGTCTATATATGAATTAGATATTGTTTTAGAGGCTTAAAATGAGAATAAATCCAATCATAAGCATAAAATACTCTAATAATTTTTAAAAAGATCATTTACCACCTTTTGATGGAAACCCTTTTTTAAATATATATTTTGACAATTTTATAATCTCTATTTTTCAAAATAAACTTATTCTTTAGTATTGGGACATTGAAATTTTCTTTGGATAAATTTTTGTAATTTTTATGACAATGTTCATTTTTTTATGAATAGTGAAATATTCTGCATTTCACATTAAAACTTTTTTTTCATATAATTTAATTATATGGATAAATTATATTTTTATTTGGTTTTAATGTTTAAATAGAATATATTTTTACCATTTAATCAAATTTCGGTCATTATAATTAATTTCACTTTGGAATTCGGGTTAAACAAGTGCCCAACTTTTGATAGATATTGTCTCAAAAAAGCCCGCTATTTGTTTTGACAATGGGAATTATTTTTATATTAATTACTAAAATTTCTATGTTTTGAATTTTGTAAAATGGATTCTATATTTGGAATTATAAGTTACAAATTATATAATTAAGACTCTTGTTTTTTGACATTATGAATATTGACAACGTTAATTATCTTTAATTATCATGATTAATTAGTAATCGGGTAGTTAAGAGTAATAAAATAATATCATAATAATATAAAATGACCCTAACATGTGTCCTAATGATACTGGTTGTGTCATGGGAGGCCATGTGATTCTTTGTGCCAAACTTTTGGATCCCATTTAATCACCTTTGGGTGATAGTGAAACTTTATTATTTTATTTTTTTAAAAGGAAAGTATTACCAATGTATGTACCACCCAATTAAAACACTTTTAGTTTTGTATGTAAAAATGATCTCTTACACTATAAATATTAATTGAAAAGGTAAAATGATTTCCTAAAATATAGTATTTTTTTATAATTTTTTTGATTTTAAATAAATTATTTTATGTATGACATCATGATGATATAGTGATTATCTCATTAATAAACGATTTAAATAAACTGAAAAGATAATGTAATATCTATGACCTAAACATTCCAAAAAACGATTGGATGGATGGATTTCTAACCCTTATTACCTTATCCTAGAAATATTTAATTTCTGGACCTTTAAAATCCTAAATATATTTTATAATAAAGTAACATTTCATGACATTCCAAGAGTTCCCCTCATCACTCTTATAAAAGGCCCCCACCTCTACCACCTTACCCACGCCTCTCAAGCTATTGGCCCGGCCAAACTCTGATCATCTTATCTCTCCAAATCTCTCCTTTCATTATATTAGACTTACCTTAGGTATAAAGATCTTTAATGAACCCTTTTCGTTCAAACCAAGGGGAGTTACCCAATTTAAATGTAATGTCTTCTCTTATGCCCTTTTGTTTTATTTTGTTTCTCCAACCGCTTAAACTCTTTTTATTCAATTATTTTGTAACAAAAAAATTATATTAAATATACTAGTATGTTGTTATGAGAAGGATTCGAGCTACACCTACACACACCTCAGTCTAATGGTTAATGACCATACTATTTCTGTGGATGGTGAATTACTGTCTCACAAAACGATAATTGTTCAATATTCAACTAACACCTTTCATGGTGTCCATTGAGATTTCAATATATTTATATATGATATAAATCATATTTATGTTTTACTTATGATTCTGTATTTTTCATTTATGGAATAACGTTATGGTTTCCATTATGGGTAAACACGATAATTTCATTTTTAGGAAGTGCGGACTATCGCCCACTCAAAGTGATTTGATTCGTTAATTACATATGTGGGACATATAATGTATGGAGTTAATGAAACTATATATGATATTATACTAGATTTATAATATACCTTTATATAATTATGATTTCATTCCATTAAATATGATATAGAAATGAATGTAGTGTTCATGCGTACATACGGCTTACCGTCTCCATGAACGGTGCATTTCATTTCATAACTCTAAAGGTTATTTAATATTATAATTCATGTATATACTGGATATATATGATATATATAATATTTACATCATGAATATAATTCTGGATATAATGGATATTTTACCACATAAACAACTTGTAATTATAAGAAGTTTATTTTTGACTCAAGTACCAATGATCGACGAAATGACCTTTATTAACCAGAATTATTATATAATGATCATCACATGGTAATAAGTGATATAAAATGAATAATTAACATGAAAAAGGTTCTTAAGAAAGCATAAATTAACTCTAGTTTAATTTTCAAGAGATTGAAGAATGATCATGTCATGTCGGACACGAGGTAAGGGACTTCACCTCAATCTCCTTTCATGGAGGCATATTTTATTTTATACACAACCTTCTTTTATACAGTGTATAAAACCCTTTGAATTATACTTTTATTCAAAAGTAATATTTTTATACAATTATTTTTAATAAATGATAAAATGGAATGTTTTTGTCTTACGTATGCAGAGACAATGACATCTTCGCCACCATGACCATTATTTGAGTTTCGGCTTGCTCTATAAGCCATAACTTTTTTTAAATGAAAAATAAATACCATGTTTATATTTTATTTTATTTTTGTATTGAAAATAGTTTTGATAATGTGTTGATATCTTGTGATTTAAGTGTTGAAATTTTATGTTTCCTTTATGAATGTTTTATGTAATACGATTATGTTATGGTTCTTGGGCATTGTTTATGAATATGGGTGGTTCCGTGATAAACTATGGGTAGGTGAGCCCATGATAGCTCCCCAATGCATTGGGTAACATGAAGGAGATAAACTATAAGGTTTATCCGAAGAGATTTAGGTAATATACTATGATGGGTATTCTAAACATAACCATGAGGGTTACTCTCTGCGTAAGAATGTAATGAATGACTCAAGTTACCGATATGTATTTTGATTTCTAGGATTTATTCACAAATCTTGTGTTTTCATGAGGTATGTAAATGTGATTATGTTTTATGAGTGAAGTATGATTTCATTGATTCTTATGTATGGATGGACTAAGGTTTTCATTCCGTATTTTTATATTCCTTACTCAAATTTTTATGCTCATACCACTTTTTTGGAATGTTTTTTCACATGTCAAGGGAAATGTACATGATGTGATGAATGTGTCGAGGATGTTTCAAGAAAGAATCCTTGTTTTATTTTAAATAATTTTCCTTTGTGGGAGAAAATTAATACTGTCTTTTATGTAACCACCTTGTTTAAATGTGGAATTTAATGTATGATTTATGATCTAATTCTATAAGACACAAAACCCAAAAAGATCCTCAATGTGTATTATTTAAATAACTCAATATTCAGTAATGTTTATGGCTGGAGCCTTATAGTGGTTATCAAAGGATAGTTTAAATAACATTAGGAATTATAATTCTATTAAATGATTATCCATTAATATTTTTTATGGTCAAATTGAAATGATATATCATTTGAATATTACCATGCTGCTTCATCTAAGACATGTTTGTTCAGAATGGTTTTCCGCAGAGGAAACAAGGAAGCAGTTCAAGGAAGGCATATAGAAGGAAATTACCATCCAAATCAGCATCCTTAGATAGTTGGAATTGGAGGTGAACAGTTTTTTGCAGCAATGACACAGTTTAATCAAGAGATAAATGGTGGTGGTATCCATGCATGAGATCAGCCAAATACACCGCAGAAGAACATGTCAGTGGTGGAACATTTCATGAGGCAACATCCCCCATCATTCACAGGATCATCTGACACTGTTCTAGCTTAATGTTGGATTAATGCACTAGAGATGATTTTCGATGTCATGGGGTGTTCAGACAATCAAAAGGTTAGTATTGTTTTTTACCGTTTGGAGGGTGAAGTAGATCAGTGGTGGTTGATGGTTAAAAATATCAGGGATGCTGATGAGATTGATGCTCTTGACTGGGATTAATTCAAAGGTATGTTTCTTGAGAAATACTTTTTAAGGATGTTCGACTTAAGATGGAAAGGTTCACTCGATTATCAAGGTTTGGTCCAAATTTTATTTGAGACCTTGATAGTAAAATCAATCATATTTACTCAGGATTGAAACCAAAATATCAAACGGATTTAGGTTAATGCAAGATCAAATGTTATGAAAAGCCTTCTTGATGTGCTGAGATGGTGGAAATGGAGTTTACCGATGATCAAGTGTTCTATAACAACCAACAGAATAAGAGACCAAGGTGGCATGAGAAAGGGAAGAATCCGTAAAAAAGGTCTGATGAAAAAAAAACTATGTTTTCTGTTTGTGATAAATGTGGTAAAAAACATACTGGGGAATTTCTTTTGAATTATAGAAAGTTCTATAGATGTGGGAAGATGGTAAATAAGGCTCATTATTTCACTGACAAACAACATGGTGATGGTAAGACAAAATTTGATTTACAGTTAGTGGAATGTTTCAAGTGCAATGAGATGAGTCATTATGAAAACGAGTGTTCGACAAAGAGATAAAATGATGTGAACCAGTCAGAAAACAAGATGAAAGGTGTGGTGAAATAATTTGCAACTACTTCATCAGATTTTGGGCCATCAAATGAAGAGGTATATGGAACTTTGTTTATTTTTTCAGATTATTCCAACGTTTTGTTTGATTCAGGGTTTACATATTCTTTCATATCTGAAAAATTTACATGTAAATTGGGAATTCCATGTCAAGAAATGAATTCTGAACTTGTGGTAAAAACACGTGGGGAAATGTTCAGGGAAAAAGAATTTATAAGAATCTTCCAATCCTTATCCATGGAAAGAACCAACATGCAACCTTATTGTTTTACCTCTGGTAGAGTTTGATATTATCCTGAGTATGGATTGGACCTCTGTTTACCATGCTAAGATTGATTTTAGATCTAATGAAGTTTCTTTTTCGAAAAACTTTCAGTTTGTGTAAAAGAATGAACCCTTATTATTGATAACATATAAAGAGGCTGATAAACATGCAAAATATAGAAATGAATGTTACATTGCACATATTGTTGAAAACAAAAGAACCTTTTATATTAATGATGTTCCAATGGTAAATGAGAATACAGATGTTTTTTATGATGTGTTTCATTGAATAATAATCGATCGGGAAGTTCAATTTACTGTTGACTTAGTTCCTGATGCTAAGCCAATTTCAAAACCCCCTTATCGAATAGCTCAAATTGAACTTTTAGTGTTGAAGGATAAATTGAAAGATTTATTAGATAAAGGTTTCATTTGACCTAGCACATCACCCTGGGGTACTCCTCTCTTAATTGTTAAAAATAAAGATTGTTCAATGAGAAGTTTCATTGAATATAGAGCCTTGAATATCATCGTTGTTAAGGAAAAATATCCATTACCTCATTTTGATGATTTGTTTGATCAACTCTAGGGAGATTAGTATTTTTTTAAGATTTAACTGAGGTCGGGGTACCATAAGTTGAAGGAAAAGGAAGAAGATATTTCCAAGACCACGTTTCGTACAAGATATGGACATTACAAATTTGTAGTAATTCCTTTTGGGTTAACTAATGTACCTTCTATATTCAGGGACCTTATGAATAGAATTTTCCATGAGTTCATGGATAAGTTTTTGGCTGTTTTCATTGATGATATTTTGGTGTTTTCTAAATTTAAAGAGGAGCATGAAAGTCATTCAAGGGTGATTTTGAAAACCATTCATGAAAATAAATTGTATGTGAAATTCAGCAAGTGTGAGTTTTGGATGAATTTTTTTTCCTAGGTTACATTGTTTCTAAAGATGGAATAATTGTTGATCCAGAAAAAACAAAGGTTGTTCAAGAATGGACAAGACCCACAAATGTAACTGATATTCATAGTTTTCTTGGTTTGGAAGGCTATTACCAAAGGGTTGATAAAATATTTTCACAGTTATCTACTCTAATAAATAAGCTAACTCAGAAGGGTGTTGAGTTTATCTAGACAAAAGAATGTGATGATTGTTTTCAGGAATTGAAAAGAAGATTGGTGAATGCTCTAGTTTTGGCACTACCTTCCAGGAATGGTGAGTTTGTTATATACAGTGATGCTTCATTAAAAGGACTTGGTTTCATCCTAATGCAGAATGATCAGGTAATTTCTTATGCTTCACGTCAGCTGAAAACTCATGAGGTCAATTACCCTACACATGATTTGTAATTAGTTTCTATTGTTTTTGCTTTAAAAATACGGAGGCATCATTTGTATGGATTAAAGTGTGAAATATATATAGAACACAAATGATTAAAGTATATATTCACTCAGAAATAATTGATCATGAGACAAAGGAAATGACTAGAATTATTCAAGGAGTATTATTGTACAATACTTTATCATCTGGGAAAATCAAATATAGTGGATGATGCTTTGAGTCGAAAAGGTAATGCTTCATTAACCATGTTATATATCGAATGTGATCCTTTGGTTAAGGATTTGATTAACTTTTGCATAGAAGTTGTTAGTGCGGGATATTATTCTGTTTTGTTTCAGGTATCAGTGAAATCTTCTATATCAGACAAAATTAAGCATGCTCAGAAGCAATATAGTGAGTTGGAGAAAAAGGTAGAGCTGGTTTAGTAGGGTAAGTTGCCTGAATTAAAAATTGATAATGATTGTGTTTTGATAATTGGGAAAAGATTGTGTGTTCCTTGAGATTCACAGTTGAAAAGGTAGTTTTTATGTGAAACTCATAGTTCTCCGTTTTCAGTTCATCCTGGAAGTACTATGATGTATAGAGATATTCAGGAGATTTACTGGTGGGATGGAATGAAAAGAGATATTGCTGATTTTACTATGAAATGTTTGACTTGTAAATAGGTTAAAGAAGAGTGGCAGTTACCGAATGGGATGCTTCAGCCATTACCAGTGCCAGAGTAGAAATGGGAGAATATATCCATGGACTTCGTTGTGGGATTATCGAAGACACCTCGAAGTAATAATGCGACCTTGGTTATTATTGATCGCTTGAATAAATATGATCATTTACTTGCAATATGAGATACCTTTTCCCTAGATCAACTTTCTCATTTTTATCTTAATGAGATAGTCGGGTTACATGGAGTTACCCTCTCTATTGAAACTGATCGTGATCTCAGGTTTACTTCTACATTTTGTAAAGACCTTCAGATGTTGTTGGGTACAGATTTAAATTTTAGTAAAGCTTTTAATCCTCAATTAGATGGGCAGTCAGAATGAATAATTCAGACATTGGATGATATTCTACGTGCTTGTTCGATTGATTATCAGGGAATTTGGGACCAACATCATTCTTTGGTTGAGTTTTATTATAATAATAGTTTTCATTCCAGTATACAGATGGAACCATTTGAATAATTATATAGGAAGCAGTGTCAAACTGTAGATTTTTTGGATGAAGTAGGTGAATGGAAGTTTATGGGACCAGAATTAGTAGAAGATTTGGAAGAGATAGTTTGGATGATAACGGAACACATGAGAACAGCTCAGAGTTGGTTGAAAAGTTATGCGGATAACCAGAGGAAGGATCTTTCTTTTGAGGTAGGTGATCATGTCTTCCTCAAAGTTTCACCATGTAAAAATGTGATGTGATTTGGTAACAAAGGAAAGCTGAGTCCAAGGTTCATTGGACCATAAGAAATTCTGGAGAGATTTGGATTAGTTGCATATCGAGTGGCTTTACCACCGAGTTTCTCGCAGGTACACAATTTTTTTCATGTTTCAATGTTAAGGAAGTACATTCCAGATCCATCTAATGTTTTGAGTCCAGAGGTAGTTCAGCTAAAAGAGAATCTATCTTATGAGGACCAACCAGTCCAGATTATTGGCCATAGGGAAAAAGTGTTGGGGAATGAGGTGATTCATTAAGTAATGGTTTTGTGTAAAAACTACATGATTGAAGAGGAAACATGGGAATCTGAAAATGCAATGAGGGATAAATACCCCCACTTATTTGATAAGTACATAAATTTAGGGAATACAATTTTCTAAAGGGGGGAAGGATGTAACATCCCTAGTAAGTAAATAATTATGGATTTTCATATCTATTTCTATTTATTAATTAGATAGTACTTTAGAGGCTTATAATGAGAGTAAATCCAATCTTAAGCATAGAATACTGTAATATTTTTTAAAAATATCGTTTTTACTACTTTTGATGGAAAACATTTTTTAAATCAAACTCTTGACAATTTTATAAGATATATTTGTCAAAATAAACTTATTCTTTATTATTAGGAAATTGAAATTTATTTTGGATAAATATTTTGTATTTTTCTGAAAATGTTCATTTTGTAATGATTTGTGAAAAATACTGCATTTCACTTCAAAAATGATTTTTCATATAATTAAATTATAAGGATAGATTATATTTTTAATTGGTTTTAAAGTTTAATTAGAATATATTATTACCATTTAATCCAATTTTGTAAATTGTAATAAATTTCAATTTGTAATTGGGCATAAACAAGTGCAAAACTTTTGATAGATATTGTTTCAAAAAAACCCGCTATTTGTTTTGACAACGAGAATTATTTTTAAATTAATTACTAAAATTGATGTGTTTGTAATTTTGTAAAATGGATTCCATATTTGGAATCATAATGTCCAAATTATGTAATTAATACTCTTTTGTTTTTTGAAATTGTGAATAGTAATGAGGGTAATTATCTTTAATTATCTTGATTAGTTATTAGTCGGGTATTTAAGAGTAATAAAATAAATTCATAATAATATAAAATGACCCCAAAATGTGTCATAATGCTACTGTTTGTGTCATGGCCGACCATGGGATTCCTTTTGCAAAACTTTGGGACCCCATGGAATCACATTTGGGTGATAGTGACACTTTCTCATCTTATTTTTTTTAAAGGAAAGTATAACCAATGTATGTATCACCCACGTAAAAAAAATTTAGTTTTGACTTTATAAATGATCTCTCTGACTATGAATTTTTATTGGAAATCTAAAAATATTTCATACATCATAATATTTTTTTAAAATTTTTAGTCATTAAATAAATTAATTTATTTATGACATCATGATGCTGAAGTGATTATCTCATTAATGAACGATTTTAATAAAATGAAATACGATGTAAAATCTAAGACCTGCACTTGTCAAAAACCTATTGGATGGATGGATTTCAAAACCATATCACCTTATCCTTGGAATATATCATTTCCGAAACTCATTTTATAAAAATGTAACATTTCATGACATTCCAAGAGTTTCCCTCCTCCCTCATATAAAAGGCCCCCACCTCTACCACCTTACCCACACCTCTCAAGCTATTTTCTTGGCCAAAATCTTCTCGTTTTATCTCTCCACATCCCTCTATTAATCATAGAAGACTTAACATAGGCATAATTCTCTTCAAGGAAACCTTTTGGTTCAAACCAATGGGAGATAACCAATTTAAAGGTAATGTCTTCTCTCATGTCCTTTTGTTTGATTTTGCATCTCCAACACAATAAAATCTTTTTATTCCCGTATTTTTTATCAAAACTAAAATATTGAATATACTAGGATGTTTCTACGATAATTATTCGAGCTACACTTACACATACCTCCATCTAATGGTTAAAGAACATATTGTTTCTGTGGATGGCGAATTACTGCCTCCCAAAACGATGATTGTTCAACATTCTCCTAACACCATTCATGGTGGCCATTAATATGTCAGTATATTTATATATGATATAAATTATTTTTATGTTTTCCTTATGATTCTTTATTTTTCATTTATGGAACACCTTTATGGTTTCCATTATGGGTAAACGAGATAATTTTCTTTTTAGGAAGTGCAGACTATCGCCCCCTCAAAGTTATATGATTCGTTAATGCCATTTGAGGGACTTATAAATAATGGAGTTAATGATATTATATATGATATTATAATACAATTATAATATAGATTTATATAATTATTCTATAATTCCATTAAATATGAAATAGAAATGAAAGTAGAGTTCCTGAGTACGTACGGCTTACCTTCTCCATGAACGGTGCATTTCATTTCTTACCTCTAAATGTTATGAAATATTATAAATGCATGTATATATTGGATATATATGATATATATTATATCTAAATCATGAATATAATTCTGGATATAATGGATATTTTACCACATGAACAACTAGTAATTATAAGAAGTTTATTTTTGACTAAAGTACCAATTATCGACAGAATGACCGTTATCAACATAAATAATTACATAATGTTCATAACATGGTAATAAGTTAGATAAAAGGAATAATGAAATTGAAAATTTTCTTAAGAAAGTATAAGTTATCTCTAGTTTCTTATTCAGGAGATTAATGAATGATCAAGTCTAGTTGGACACGAGGTACGGTATTTCGTCTTAATCTCCTTTCATTGAGGCATATTTTGTTTTATACACAACATTATTTTATACGGTGTATAGACCCCTTTGTCATTTAATTTTATTCAAAAGGAATATTTTTGTACGAATTATTTTACTAAATGAAAAAAGGGATTGTTTCTGTCTTACGTATGCGGCGAAAACGACTTCTCCGCCACCATGACCATTATTTGAGTTTCGACTTCTTCTACAAGCCATAACATTTTTTAAATTAAAAATAAATTCCATGTTTTAATTTTCATTTATTTTGGTATTGAAAATGGTTTTGATAATGTTTTTACTATATCAATGTGTTTTTTATATCTTATGATTGAAATATGGAAATGTTTTGTTTCCTTTATGCATGTTTTATGTCATACGATTATATTATGTTTCTTGGGCATTGTTTTGGAAGACGGGTTGTTCTGTGATAAACTAAGGGCGGGTGAGCCCGCGATATATTTACAATGCATTGTGTAACATGAAAGAGAAAAACACTAAGGTTTATCCAAAGAGATTTAGGGAATATACTATTATGGGTATTCCAAATATAACCATGAGGGTTACTCCCTACGTAAGAACATTATGAATGAATCAAGTTACCTTTATGTGTAATGTTTACTATGAGTTATTCATAAATCTTATATTTTCATGAGGTATGTTAAAGTGATTATGTTTTATGAGTGAAGTATGATTTCCTTGATTCTTATGTTTGCATGGACTTGGGTTTTCTTTATGTATTTTTATATCCCTTAGTGAGATTTTTATGCTCATAATACGTTTTTGAAATGTTTTTCATAGGTAAAGGGAAAGTTAAATGATGTGATGATTGTGCCGAGGAAGTTCCAAGAAATAATCCATGTTTTATTTTAAATATGTTTCCTTGGTGAGAGAAAATGAATACTGTATTTTATGTAACCACCTTATTTAAATGTTGAATGTAATGCATGATTTATGATCTAAATCTCTAAAACTCTAAACATAAAAAGATTCTCAATGAGTATTCATGAAACTACTCAAGATTAATTAATATTTTAGGATATAGCCTTATATTATATATTTATATATGTATTAATTTCTATATTTATGTATGTGTGTATTTTCATAAGGGGAACCACAAAAAGGGGTGGGCAAAATTACCTAAACGACATGTTTCATAAGAAACAATGCCATTATTATTTGATCCCCTATAAATATTTTTGGAAAAAAAGAATTTAATAATAATTAAAATTTTATTTCATAATTAGGATTGGTTATAGATAAGACCATCCTCCTTTTTGTTTAACTAAGAATGATCTTCTAGACTTAAACTAGAAATATACATGTTTTCGGTTTCTGAGAGGTTGAGTTATTGAAGGAGATCATGTCCTAGAGGTTTTATTCCATGAAGGAGATAATCAATATGGTTTTTTTGTATTTTTTTAATAAAGAATATATTTTTAAAATTTTGTATTTTATAATTTTTCCATCTCACTTGAAATTGGATGAATATTTTAAAAATTTTAGGATTTCAAATTATTCCAAACCATCTTGTGATGGGAATTATTTTACAAAAAACTTTTTTAATAATGATTCAAACAACACTTTCTTATTTAAAATCATATTAATATTAGTTTTCAAAAAATATTTCAAATGGGGTGAGAGTTTGGAAGAAATTGTTTTTTATTTATAATATTCTGTAAAATAGATTTAAAAAATTGTTGTTTTTAATACCTACATCGTAATGGAAATTCTTCACATTAAAATTTATATTTGTTTTTTTGAAATTATAGTCGTATTTTTAGGTTTCCTGAATAAAATATTATTATTAAAATGAGTGTTTGTGGATTTCCAATGTTATTATTTAAGGGTTTTATACAATTTATCAATTTATCATAGATATTGTTAATTTCTAAATTAATGTATAGTCACAAATTGTTTATTCTTATTTGAGAATTTCATTTATGTCTTTATTTATAATAGTCCATAGTTTTATTATCAAAAATTTGGTGGCTTCTTTTTCATTAATTTTTTATAAATATATTAATGTATATGGCTGATGTATATAAATTTATAGTTTAAAAAATTTTATGAAAAACTCCAATGGAAAATGAAATCCAAAAATTGTTTTATTACAGTTTGGGAATTGGACTTTATAAACATGAAAAGGAATGGGGAGGGAACTCATGCCTCAATGTACGATGACAACCAATATTGAAGACTCTATATGTACATCAATATTCCAAATAACCTATGATTTTATTTTCCAAATATTTTAAGTAACTTTTTGAAAAGTAAGTAGAATATTTAAAAAAAATATTATTTTAACTATTCCAAATGTTATTAATATTTTATTTGAAAGATTTATATGTTTTTTATCAATTCATAGTTTTTAAGAGTACTATTTTATTATTTTAAAGTACATTAGAAAATATAAATATATAAATGTTCATAAAATTTTTTTTACTTTTGGAAAACACTTTATAGATGTTTTAAGGGAAAAATTGATTTAATGATTAATTATTGTTTTATATGAAATAATTTTTTCCTATTTTGAAGGGTTTTTTATTAAATATAGTTTTTTTGTATTTAAAAAAATATATAAATCTATTTTAGAGCCCCTAACAGAGTTTTTTGTTAAACTGACAAATTTTTAAACCACAAATCACATGGCTGTTAAGATGAGAATGATTTATTCTGGAGACAAAGATCAGATAAATAGATTTTATATAGCGAAAACATAGATATTTATAAAATTATTTAGGTTAAAAATTTTTTACACATAATAGAGGTAAAAAAATAATACATTTGTTTTTAATATATGATTTATTAAAATGGATGTTGGGTACTTCAATTAGTATCAATTGAGTGGTTTATATAAATTTAGAGATTATTATGTAGAAGTTAATTTAATAGATATATTTATTTTTAAACTATTTAGTGAATATATTTTAGGAAAATCCTATTAATATTGACTATTCGAATATAGAGGATAACCCATTGGGATGTTTAGGGTTTCAATGTTTCAGATCTAGGAATAAATAGAGTTATCTTATACAGATATGTGTTTATAGTCTAATATTCCTTTTTTCTATGAAATTATCTTTATCTAACTAAGTGGACACAACTATAAAAATATATACATTTTTTCTCCACCTAATTTAAATGTTATAGTTTTCATAGATAATTATAATTAGGAAGATGAAATATAATTACAAGGAGGATAATGTAATGACCAAAATTCTATAATATATATATATATATATATATATTATTTTGTGTTATTTGAGGAAAAATTCTAAATATAGATAAAAATATAGTTAATTGGATTTTATTAGAAATCAATGTTATATTTTTTATATTAATTAATGTATATATATATTAATTTTCAAGGTGTAAATATAAATTGTGAAATAAAAAAAATTATTGATGTTACCGGTGTTGAAATTTATTTGGAAGTATAAAATAGTAATTTCAAATGATTACGTTATGTTATAATGAATATATAAATTAATATATAAATATTAAAACAAACATATGATAGATTTTTTTAATAAATTCTAAATAATTTTTGATATATAATAAATTTTTTATTTCATACATGGTAAATTATATTGATATAATGATATATAATTAGAACAGAAAAAATATTTATTTTTGAAAAGTGATATGCATATTATGATAAATGAAAATACAAATTTAATATAAGATATATTAAATTTAAAATATGACTTGAGTGAGATATATATATAAACACTTGAAACCGATTACATTTTTATGTGAATGTAGATGTGTGAGTGTAAGAGATGGAGATATATATATATATATATATATATATAGAATATAATGATGATATATATATACGAATATTTTTGTGAAAAGTAAACCAATATTACTACCATATACATATTATACATATATGTATTTTCATATCTGTAATTGAATATATAAATTAAGATAATGTTTATCAGGCGTTATAAAATTATATTTGAAATATATACATATGCACAATATATATGTATATTTATACTTATAACTGATATATATATATGAGATTTTTTTATAAAAAATTTATATCAAATGAAAAAAAAAAGAAATTATTGAATGTTATATATATATATACACATATGAATGAATATTTAGATACATATATTTAGAAATATGAATAAAAATTTATAATATATTTATATACTCATAAATGATATATTTATATTTATATCTAAATGTATATAATGGTATACATATATATATATTAGTCAAATATTATAATATATATATATATATAATTGAGTCTCTGTCGCTTGAAAAAAAATTAAATAATATATATATATATATATAAGTTAGAACAAAATGTAAATATATATATTTATATAATAAATATATAAGGTACCTTAAGAGTTAAGGATTGAAAATAAACTAAGAAAAAAATAATAAGTAAAATATGTATTGAAAATTTCATATTTCAAAGTGGAAAAGTAAAAAAAGAATATATTTGTATATATATTCTTATTGGGAACCACAAAATTCGGAAGAAAATAATACATGGCATATATGTTTCTTAAGATATAAATGCATATATTTTGGAGTGTCTTCTCAAATAATCAATTAAAATTATATATAATAATATTAATTTTCATTCTCAATGAGGTTGGGTTATAAGAAAGGTCATCCTTGGTTGTTTCACCAATAAAGTTCTGCTAAACTTCTTCGGAATATATATATATTTTTAAGTTGTCAAGTGTTATATTTGTTGACGGAGATCAAGTCCAAGAGGCCTTCTTTCAATAAGGACATATTTAATAAAGTTTTGTATTATTTATGGTATATGTAAAAATTTAAAAGTTGATGTTTTATATTTTTTCCAAGCCCTATTATAAGGGGATTAATTTTTTAAAAATAATCTTTTAATATTTAGAAAAAAAATTCTTATTATATAAACATACTCCAACAAAGTTGTCATTAAATTTTTTTCTAAGGAGATCATGATTTGGAAAACATGGATTCTCTTTTATGATATAATTTTATGAAATATTTTTCCATAAAGTAAATATGTTTAATACTCTCATCATAACGTGAATTATTCATAGAAAACATAAATTTTGAAAATCTTTTATACTACAGCTCTAATTTTATGTGTCCTAAAAATTTTATTTATAAAGGAAAATTTATGTTTTATGGATTTCCAAAGTGTTCACTTCATCTGTTTAATGTTTTTTTTATTTTTCATAGATACTTCTAATGTATAAATTAATGTGTGATCATGCATTATTTATTCTAATTTTTGTGTTATATGTTTGTCTTAAATTATCTATGTGCATATTTTTTGTATCACCATTTATTGTTTCTCCTTATTAATTAATTAAATTAATATAAATATTTTTACAAATATACTCAACAATATATTTTTTCATAGTTTAAAAAAATGTGATCAAAAAATATAATGGAAAATAAAAATATATACAATATTTTATTAAAATTTGGCACATATAATTTTATAAACTGAAGTGGAATGGGGTTGAACCTGCTTATCAAGGGACATTTTCCTCCATTTTTTGAAATCCATATAAATCCTTTGATGTCACAATTGTCTAAGGGTTTTTAAAAAAAAATAGAAATATATTTATAAAAAATGACAAAACTATTTTTAATGAAAATTCATTTTAAGTATTTTAATTTTTATTTATGTATTATTTGTAATTAATTCCATGATTTTGTTTGAGGTTTTGTTTTTATGAGAATTGATTTAGTATTGAAAAGATTCATTAAAAAATATATATATATTTCTTCTTAAAATTTATTTTATTTTAAAAAATATATTTTTTTGAATGGAATATTAAATTTTAAATTTAAAAATGTTTTTATTTAAAGTAGTGGTTTTTAGTTTTTTAATGTTTGTGTTCAAATAATGTCTTCTGATGTTTTTGAGAAAGGTATAATTCGATTTTAAAACACCTTAATAAGCCATTTGTTCCCCATGTGTTTTTTAAATATTTTTCAAATTTCTTTTTATATGAGTGTGAGTAATTTTAGAGATAGTTCTCTATTACATAGATTCTAGAGAGAGAAAATTTGGATATTCCTTGACGTATTTTGGTTCAAAAAATGTATACTTAGGTTAGATAATTTTTATAAATTTTTATTAATCATCAAAAACACTATCACTAAAAGATCCTTATAAATTTTGGGACATTATACTTTTTTAATGAACAAAATTTTTTTATTTTTAAAAATATATACAATGTTTTTACCACCAGATCATGGTTCATAGGTTTAGGGTGATTTAGTTGGTTTAAAAGTATTGGTATAGATATTTTTGATATTAGAATGCTGAGGATAGTATTATAATTAAAATTTTTCATTTTGAGGTTTTAATATCTAATGTTTTCAACGAATTCTAAGGATAGAGTCCATTAAAATCTATGGGATAACCGTATGGGCTTTTTAGGATTTCAATATTTTGGATCTAGGATTTCGTAGAGTGATCTTAGATGAAAATATTTTCATATATTAATCATATCCTATTTTATATGAAATAATCCTTTACAAAATAATTTTTCACATTATAAAAAATATATACATTTATTTGAGAAAAATTATAAACAAAAATTTATTATAGAAAATTAAAATTTTGAGGATATAATTTATTTAAGGGGAGGGAAATATAACAAACCAATTTTTCCAGTATATATATACATATATATGTGATTAGTTGATTTACTAAAAAAATTACTACATATAAATTTATATTTTAGAAGGTTTTATTAAAAATAAATATCTTAATTATCATTCTAATTTATTTTTGAATATATAAATGTTTGTATTGTTAATATAATTTGGGAATGAAAATTATATTATTGAAGTAAATATATTTGAAATTTATTTGGAAACAGAAAATAGTAATTTGAAATGAATATATTATTATATATAGAATATTACAATAAATATATAAATTTATTTATAAAAAATAAAACATTGTCTTATGAAAATCAGAATAATTTTTGATATATAATAAAAGGTGAATTATAAAAATCACATAAAATATAGAAAAAATGATATAGAATTTGGGTGAATTTTTTTTTCGTTTAGAAAAGTTGTATACTTAGAATGCTATTTGGAAAAACTAATTTATGATAAGATATATAAAACTTAAAATACGATTTGTGATATATATATCTATATATATATATATAAGAATTAGAATACATTTTAAATTTCATGTAGATGTATTTGTGTGTGCAAGATATAGAGAACATGTTAATGAATATATTTGTGTGTGTTTTTGGTTATAGTAAACTGAATCAACAGCCAAATACATATATGAATTTGTGTCTATATAAAATTAATAATTAGCTTTAGGAGTATGCTTACAAAAATAGTTATAAAATGGTATTTGGTTTATGTGTGTATATATATATGCGTAGTATATATGTACATATATAATTATAAATAGTATATATATAAATATAAATATACATACATATATGAAATGTCCTTATAAAAATGAAAATAAAAAAACATTAAAAGAGGTTTATATATAAATTTATATAGATATACATACACATTTGAATGTTTATATCACAAATATAAACACACATATATAATTATATATATATATATGAATATTTATAGTTTAGACACACACACACACACACAGATATATATATATCTAAAATATTGAAAAGTGTACATTTGTTTATATACACACGTGTGAATAGTAATCTAAAAAATATAATATATATGAATATATAAATATATATATCTATGTTCATTACAACAAAAATATAATATATATATATTATTTGGCACATAAGGTGTAAATATATATATATATATTATAATTTACCTTAAGAGTTGAGGAATGGAATGAAATCTATGGAAAACATAATAAATAAAAAATGAATAAAAACAAATTTTCAATTTACTTAGTGGGAAGTAAAAATAAATTCTATATATACATAGGTATATATATTCATAATGGAAGCCACAAAAATGGAGGGACAAAAATGTTTTTGAGGAAAGTATTATAAGGAACAAAGTCATCACTATATAAGGGTCTCTACATATAGATGGTAAAAAATAAAAAATATAATTAAAATTGTATTTCGCAATGAGGTTGGCTAATACATAAAACCACCCCTTGATTTTTCACAATCAAATCTCCTTATTCATTCAACTAAAAATATACATGTTTTGCGATTTTAGAGAGTGGAGTGAGTGAAAGGGGACACGTACATGGGTTTTACTTTTACATTCCATAAATTTTGTATGGTTCTACTGTATTTTTGGTAAGAGGAATAATATTTATCAAATTTTTTTTAAAAAAAAATTCAAACCCTCTTGTATATGGGGTTATTTTTTAAAAAACTTTGTTTTCAAATGATTCAAATATCCCATTAATATTTAAGAATCCTTTTAAAAAATGATTTTTGGTTATTAAATTGGATTACTATTTGGAAAACAAGGGGGGTTTTAATTTATTAATTTAGGTGTAATTTTTATTAAATAAACATTTTTTAATACTCTCATCATAAGTGGAATTATTCTTTAAAAATTGGATTTAAAAAATCAATTTAATGTTCTGTTTTTAGGTTCCTTAAAAATTATCTTCATAATGAAAAATTTGGGGTTTATTGATTTCTAATGTTAATATTTTATGGGTTAAATGTTTTTCTATTTTTCATAGATATTTTCTTTCAATAAATTATTATATGGTCATGAATTGTTTTATTATTATTTAAGAGGTCCATGTATATTTTATATTTTCCCAATTTACAGTTTTATTATCACGAATATTGGTTTCTTCTTATTAATTAATGAAATATATACAAATATATATTTATATATACACTTATATATATTATCATAGTTTTAAAAAATTGATTGGAAACTCTAGTGGAAATTTTCATGATAAAAAATATTTTATTAAAATTTGGTCATTGGACTTTGTAAACATGAAGTAGAAAGGGGATTAAACTCAATCCTCAAGGAACGTTGTCCACGAAGATAGGTAAGACCTATACAGACTCCCACATCCCATGGTACCCCATTATTTTTTGAAAAGATTGAGATGTAACATTCTAAAACATCATTTAATTATTTTTAATAAGAAATTATTTTATGTATTCTTATGGGTATTAATGTTATATTTTAAATAGATTAGTTGGTTTTATTAAATTATTTGTTTTTAATAGATTTTTATTAGTGTTTTAAAATGATATATATATATATATATATACATTTATATATATTTTCATAAAACATTTATTTTTGAAGGACTCATTATCGATATTAAATGGGACAATTTAATTTTATGTTTTAATTATTTATTTATTAAAATAAATTTATTAGTTTTTCAAAATTTGGTCATCAATGAATGTTTTCATGTATTTTGAAGAAATTGATTAATTGATTTTATGGATTCTTAATAATCACATTTCTCACACCATGTTTAAAAAAAAAATTCAATAGGGCTTTTAGATGTGTTTGGGTTACTCAAGAGATCGGACTTTTAATACATATAATTTAGAAAGAGAAATCTTGAAGATGTCTTGATGTATATGGTCCAAAAAAATTTATAATCAAGTGAGATTGGATCTGTTTAAAATTTTACAAATTTTCCAAAAATATGGACCCAAATGATACTTGTAAATATAATAACAATATATATTTCATGTGATAAATTATTAATTAATATAGAAACAACATACATTGTATTCAACAAAAAATCGGGGAGTGTGGGCTTGGGGAGCTTCATAAGAAAAAAAAATATTACAGAGGTGATGGTTAGATTATGATATTGTCATACCACTGATATATTTTTTTAGTATTATGTCTGAGCTATTCTGTTATATATTTCATAAAATAACTATCAGTTCCATTCTAATGAAGGGAAATGTTTTTAATTTTCCAGTATCTTTATTAAATATCTTATTTGTTTAGACCGAAATCAATCATGATTTTTATCATCTACTCATATAATATCATTAATATTATTTTATAATTC
The DNA here is from genome assembly GCA_963277665.1 of Viscum album. NCBI lineage: Eukaryota > Viridiplantae > Streptophyta > Magnoliopsida > Santalales > Viscaceae > Viscum > Viscum album. The sequence goes on along the minus strand of OY728141.1, from coordinate 1,015,495,859 downwards.
ATATTTCATAGAGGAAGAATTTAAATCCACCTTAGATAAGTACTCTTCTGAAAAATTACCTCTTGAGTGACATCATGTTATGTTATCTTAGCTTCTTCAACTCAGAATTATATTTATTGAACTCTTCCATGGTAATGATATCTTCAGTCTCCATTGGTACTCAGTGGTATATGGTCACATTATTCAATATTTTTTAGATATAGCTCACTAATTGTGTTGTATATGAACATTTTAAAGATATAACATATTCCATGTCATCCTATAGTGATGGATATGTATATCTTCTTTAGGTGTATAGGTGTATACCATATTTCACCAATCTACTTCACCATGATACTCCTTTGCTTCGAAATTTCACTCCATGTTATCTATGTGTGAAATTATCATTTAATATAATGATTAAAAATATTCTATAGTTATAATGTCATCACATAATGTATTTGGAGATCCATAATCCATTGGGTAATTTTCATCGGACATATTGTAGCATTATCTTTAATTTACCATCTTGATAAAACACTTCATCTTATGAACCCTTCACGGAAAATATTTTTCATATTGAAACTCACATAAATTATATTTGTGATGTGATATCCTGAGGGATTCTATAATGGTTTTAACTGAGTTTATTCCCATTGATAGGGAAGGATTTTTCCGTGAGTGGAATTGTGAAGGATTTACCGTAATATTTCCCCATGTATAAATAAGACTAATTTCCTTGGGGATGAGGATATGGTGGTATAAAAAAACCAAACCCTATGTGATGGTTCTTAATTGATTCTTCATCATCAAATCATTTAACTATTTATGTTTTTATGATTTCAATGCAGGGTTGTTCGGTGAAATGATGAAAATGTCCCTAGACCTATAGGATTAGGTTTCCCCTTTATTTCTTTAGAGGTGGTTAGAAATAATAAATTTTGATCATCTTGGATCTATAATGATCATTATCTAGATGAAATACATGTTTCAAACAGGAATTATGGTCCTCTTATGGTTTCTCTATAGTCAAGGGGTTTTTAATCATTAGATGTAAAGCCTACTCTACGTTTTTTACAGCCCAATATAGAAATATTTTACTTACTCACTAACACTGAGTATGAAGTTCCAGAGCCTTAGTTATAGAAGTCATTTCTAGTTAAACAACTATAAAAATTAATATCACAAGATTGAGACACGTCTATGGGAAATAATATTTAATGATTCCATTCTTAATGGACGCTTTAGATTGTGGAGCAAAGTGAAATATAAAACTTTGTGATCATGTCAAACTTTGATATTCACATTAGAAGGGGCACATGTGATTAATTACAATATAATTTTCAATGTGTAGAGAAATTTTGGATAGTGGTCTCTATATTGTCTTACAAATAATGAATATCATATTACTGAAATAGAAACCCATTAAAATAGGTTAATGATAACCCCAATTTTCTTAACATTATTAATATACATTTCATATGACAAATATTTTCCCTAAGAAGATAAATAGTTTTCTATTGGTTTAGAAATAGATAATGTAAGAAATCCACAATCATTACTTCTATTATTCCATACATGTGGGTGGTTGTGGCCAACACATAACTAAAATATTTACTTCGTCTATTTTTTTCCTATTAGCTATGTAATTCTCCTCATCTTCACGAATGGATTCCTCTTCTTAATCCAATAGGTGTCATCATTTAATAAATACTAATTGAGGGGGTTCGTATTAGTCAGAATATCCATTATTTTATCATGGGATATATGATTTGATATTGTAGTATAAGAAAATTGTTTCCTAGGACTATGATTTAGTTGTGAGGATATGTAATCAATTATATATGTGGAACATGGGGGTTGTCCATGATCCTCAGATTGTCTGTTGGTTTGAGGGAATTCTTAAGGGAGTTCTAACTGGTTTCAAAACCTTCTTTATAATTGATCTTCCTACCATTGATAGGATTTAATAGCTCTCCTCATGATATAATTTACCAAGATTGATATTCATGTTTCTATAGTGAGTACCTATATAGTTGATACACTAATGAGGATCTATAGAGTTATTGATCATAGTCACTTTAGGAGGGACTCTATGATCACCACTACTTATTATTTTTGAAGATAGACTATTAGATTCTTGGTCTGTATTTGAATGATATTGAAAAACCATAAGATTATTAGAATTTATCATCGAATAAACATGCATCTAATCCTAGTTTTTGGATTTCCTTCGATGATACAATATTTTTTTCATAGTAAAAAAACTATTTATATTAACATGGCCTTAATGGCATTTCTATAATTTTTTCGACAACCTTCATGTTTTTGAACCCTCCTAGGTGACCTCCTATCTGTCACCAATCTATGATGATGAATTCATTTGGTATCCATTGGGATATGAAATTATTCTTATCAATTATTAGATGGTATATTAATATGATTCAATTTTTTATCTTTAGGTAAAACTATGATATAGTGACTTGCCTTATGTATGGGTGTGTAAATATCACTATGTCCTTCAACAGTTTTCATGAAAATATAGTGATTTAATACATATGTATGTTAAGTCATACGATATTGGTATTAAGATATTATTATATTATGTTTTCAATCCCCTTTAGTGGGTGAAGTTATGTAACCACTCTATAATGTGATTACATAATATGTTGATGAACTTCTAAGATGTTATTAGTGACATGAGTATACCCAATATTAGTTGACAATTAATTTAATAAAATTTAAATTTAAACGGGGATTTGATTTTGATATTATTATTCAATATTAATTTAAATATTTTTATGATACTATTAAATGATAATTTAAATATAAACCCACACCATGATCTCTCTCACAATATTGTAATGATATTTTTTGGTGGGGGTAAAGAATACGTTCCATTCCACTATTCCCATCAGGATGTGTTAGTGCTGGTCTCATAGTACTTATATTAAGATATTATAGAAACTGTATAGGGTAAGAGTATTGATATGAGCCCTACCCTTCATTGCTGCAAGGATATTCTAGTTGGCTTCTATAATGGTACTAGAGATATGATACAATTTAATTGGTAAAGTGGGAATATAAGACAACTATGACTCTAAATTCACTATCAAAATAAAATGATGGTATTCATAAGTGATGGAAAAGTTATATTCCATAACTTGGAATTATGAAGGTATTTATAGATTATTATAATTGATCCTACCTTGGTGTACTGACATACTTATTCAACATGAATTAACGTATGATCCTACTCTACCATCCCCTTTTAGGTATTATGATGATATTATAAATAGGATAATGGAATATACACCTTCTCCAGGTGATGGATCATCTTATTTCCATTAAGGTACCTCATTCATGATTCTTGGGCATAGGTGACATTGGATGGGGTGCTCAGATAGCCTCTATGGTGTATTCATGATGAGTTGATGTTACATAGTGTTTTTGGTAGTTTTGGATGATTGTTGGAGTCTTCATGGATGTTTCATCAATATTGAAGAGATCATAGGTGACTTTTTCATTTACCAACCTATGATATGAAGGTTGGTATTGACCTTCTAAAGTTATAGGATACCAATGTGGTAGGATAGAAGAACAATACCTACTAGGTTCCCTACTGTGTTCATCAATTATCAATATGGAGATCCATGGGACATCATCTCTTAAAAGCACACACATCCCTCATCTATGGTGGGTAAAATACTATTGATATTATACTACATTACATTTATATTAATAATCTTTCATTGGTGATTTTTTTAGGCTATGATGTCCTCTTATCTTGGGAGCCACAACATTGTAGGTAGCTGTGGAATATGATTGTCTCTTGGATGAATCCATCATCATTGGATCAAAGGGAGATCTTAATTGGAAGGTATTTTAATGATTGATAAACACAAATTTGAAAGCCTCATAATTAAACATCGTAAGTAGGATCATGTTTGATTGATCCCATTCAATGTTGATGGTTTCATTTTAGGTTTACATTATTTAGTTATAAAAAAATCTCTCATACATCTCCATGATGGTGTATTGAGTTCATGTAAGAGGTACTCTCTAATGGAAGTTGGTCATTGGGGACATTCTATCGACACCCTAGAATGAATTTTTGTTGAGAAGATGGGAGGCCAGGAACAACACACCCTTTAGAGAGTCATAATTACCTACTTTGAGACACTCTTATATATTTATTTCAAAATCATGAATCTTTACCAAATAACAGTGTGAGACTGGTTATCCATGTGACAAAGAGGTATCAAAAATATATATAGATGTGTACATATATATATATATAATATATGTTATATATTAATTTTAACATATTTATATACAAAAGATTCTCTACATATGGTTTAATTTTAATGAATTAGAGCCTCTCTGTATTACTGTTATTAAATTGTTATGCCACTTTATTTCAAATCCACAAAGCTAGTAACTATAGAGTTTATCAATATATTGGGAGGAGGAAATTTCATGTGTTGTTGAGATTTAACCCTTAATAACAGCCTCTGATGTATCCCCATGAATAAAATCATAACATCTATAGTTTACTATGTCTTAACCATGTAATTAATAACATCAATTGTCATGTGATATGAACCATTGAGTTTAGGTTTATGGTAATGTATCTGTGACCTATTTTAATAAGTTTAAAGTCATTTAATTTATAATATTAAAGGTTCCGAGAAATGTTTTGTGTAGGTATTACTCATGAGAAACCCTTTCTGGTTGATTTAGAGGTGAATGATTCCATATGATGGTTGATTTCTTCTATAGGGAATATACACCTGTGAGGTTTATGACTAGTTTATTAGCGGTAATATGGACAACTATGTAATTTTTATGGATTATGGCCCATATTCCAAGGATATAATTATTACCTATATAGAATTTGTTTGTTTAGGTGGGGGCATGATTTTATCCGGAATAAGGACCAAAAAAGTTGTTTATTGAGAAAAATTTATAAATTAAATAGATTAGGACATGAACTCATAATGAATATAGTATAAAGAGGATTATTAATTAATTAATATATCCCTACTGAAAGGATGTTGAATATTTTCAGGAATGTGTCTTGGAATGGAAGGATATAACTATCTTCAAAAGGAATATGGATCCATGATGATGGATATGGATTATTGATTCCATTGAATTTGAAACATGGTGAGGTGTCTATTGTATCCTAGTTAACAAGACTCAAATCCGAAAAATTTTGAGTTTCAAAATTTTAGGTTTTATGGCAGGACCATACAGTGTAGTTGAACATCATACAATAAGTATATCATCATGATGTTTTATATTGTGTGACTAAGAAATTTCCATACATTATAAAGTCATGTTATCTTGACATATATGTCTAAAATTGGTGACAAATTAGGATTTATTAGGGCTTATAAATTTGGGATTCTCTAAAAACTAAATCTCATTAATTAATTATAGGAATAATATCATTAATAAGGGAATGATATATTATGGATTTCACCTAAAGTGGTATCGCATTGAGAGTGGTCATTCCCTACCGTTTTATGTTTAGGATATGAAGGATTAGTACAATCATGGGGGATATTTACTTGTGAAGAAATTATTTGGTCTTATACAAGTGCTACCTATGGATAGATCTTACAAGATTATTGATGACATAAGGTTATGAAATAATAAATAGATACATTGATAGTGATTATACATATGAACGATTCCGATATTTTCACGACTCATTTGGAGGAACAAGATTTCCACCAAGAACCTAGGTCTTTTATCCATGGTCCAAGGTTAGTCATGTTATACTACATGACAATTTAGTGGATTCATTGATGTCACTATTTCATAGACCCTTTAAATCATGGGGATATAACATTACAAACATCTTAAAGAACATATCAGTAAAGGGGGAAGGCTTTAGAATACATCAATTAAGGGAATACATAATTCGAGGGTTGTTCAATAATGCGGAGTCCCTGATCATTTGGATCTATCTGTTTTAAAGGAGGCCTCAAGAATTGATATCCCATATAGGAGACCTGTGAAATGGGGTGCCAAATCATTAGATTTAGGGGTTCACGATACCCTAATATGGACTAAGATAGGTTCTTTTACCTAGTTTCGGATTATAATTTATATTTTCTATTTCATCATCCTTAAAGGATTAGTAATTGATATGTTTAATCATACAATTGTATAAGTGAAGGATCTAATTCATCATACTTTGGGTTATGTAAATTGTTTTTCTTCACTATCATATGGGATAATAAAATTTATTCACTAATAATTGATCATGAGAGAGGCCTAATCATAGGGGATAGTGGTATCCACCAATTCTTATAAGTAAATAGAGTTATAATTTAGTAGAAAAAATGGTCCTTCCCCTTAGAGTTTGAATAAGATGGTGTGAAGCTGTCTTCCCCACTGGTTTTAATGTACAAAACATATTTTGAATCAAATAAAAGTGTCTATTGGAAAATTTTTGTAGGAATTAAGCACAAAATAATACAAAATGGGTTTTCAAATAGAAGAATTATGGGATCTTTGGGTGTCTCTTCATATTTCTTATTGTATTAAATGACTACCCAAGTGGTCATATTTATAAGAGAATGTGAGGAACTAGGTGTGTATGATGAGTGAGATAGGAGGTGAATATTAGTGTTTCAGTGTACAGGTTATGGGTGTGTTATTCATTCATCATTTATGGCATGGTGCCTGGTAGGCAGTGAGTGTATGATGCATTTGTTTTGGGAAAATAGAAAATGCATAAAGAATTCGGTTAACTATACTCCTTATCTATAGAATCCTTTAAATTATTGATCCTTGTCCTTTAATTTTAAAAAATGGGGACCAACACACTTAATATAATTATTATATGATATGGGGGTTGACTTCAATTTTAATGGTTAAGAATAAAAGAAAACTTTTATTTAAATCTTTCAAGAATTTAAATATTGAAGTTAAGATCATTTAATTTTATGGAGAATAAGATATTGAAGTCATTGAAGATATATTCTCCCTATGTTTCATAAATTTAAAAAAGGGGAAGGTATTTATTGATGTAATATACTTTTTAAATGTTATAATTAATGAAAAATTGGTCACTTTTGTTTCAAGTTCCTATTTGGAATAATAAATAATGATGAAGACGATGAATCAAATATTAAATCCTTTGAGAAAATATACCCCTTATAGAGAATTCAACTTTAATCAAAAGTTACAAAGTATAATCCAATCATTTCATTTAAAAATAAATTAAAATCTCACGAGGAATCTATTTTTTAGGGAATAATTCTATTCTGATAATGAAATGTGGAAATATACATCACCTAAAGTCATCATGGATCAATAATATTAAGAGTGTTGATTCATAAAAATGAAACCCAATTTTTTTGAGTTTATTATTCAAAAAGGATAAATAGAAAATAAATAAAACCTGTTAATTAAGATAAAAAATATATATAAATTATATCTGAAGGATTATATATGAATATTCACATCCCAAAAATAACTATAATAAATGAATATTGTTGTTGGTAAAAAAATCATGTCAAAGATATTGAAATGTTAAAATAATGGAATATTGAGAAATGGAAAATCATTAATGATATGACATCCACTATCATCTATAGGGATGAAGAGTTTTATAAATCAAATATTAAAATGGTTTTAGCATAAGAAGTAAATAGAAAAAATCAAGCATAATTATAATAGACCTATCATATTATCATGTGAAATATACAATAAATATGTGAAGAATATTCAAATAAATAGATTAGTTGAATGATATTGAAATAAAAAAATTACTCTTGAAAAAAATGATGTTATATATAAATAAGAAAAATCTGTAAATTAAATTCCTAACAAATGATTATGATTTCAATATAATCCAGTTAAATGCATAGTATGGATTAATTGAGTTGTTTAAAAGAAAAATTAAAATATACATATATTTGTAAGGATAAAAATTATAGTAAATTTTGACACATTCCCCATGATTCAAAAAAATAGTTATATGAAATTGTATGGAAAAATCATCTCCCTGGAGGATTGAAAATGATGTGGAATAAAATCTTCAATATCATTAGAATTCATATAAAATGTTATTTCAATAATACTGTAATTATTTTGGTGTTTTTGGCTTCAAATATTATACATATTAGTATTGCATTGAAACCATTAGATAAATTATTGAGAATGAACTAAGACAAAGACAATATCAACATAGAATTAATCATCAATTTCATCATTATTATGTAATGATTAGTGTAAAAAAATATGGAGCATAATTTATGTTTATGGAAGGTGTGATTAAGAAGTAGACACCTATAATGAATGAATTACCAATATACCAGATAAATTAAATCCAATATTATTATTTTTGAATATTTCATAAATGATTCAACTGAATGAAAAATTAAATTTTTATTAGTTTCATTCAAATCATGATTATCTGTGATGTCACAGATTATAGATAATAGTATCTCTTCCCATATTGTCGGGGATTTAAATAACCTAAAGATGTTTTAAATATATATAGTATAAATATTTACCTAGGTAAATTATATCTCATTGAAGATAAAATCTGTAATAGTTTCAAATTTTTGGAAGAATTAGATAAATGCCAAAAATATTCCTTTTGTTATTAGGATAAATCATAATTCGTTAAGTTCATTACAATGTTCTGATAAAGGAAATGTGGTTAATTTAAAATAAAATTTGTTGTTTATTAATGATAATAGAATATGGAGTTGTGATAACTTGTTATTTTAGAACAAAAGTTAACTTGTTTTAGTATGTAGAATCCAAAATAGGTTGCTACGTGAGTATGAAACCTAAGATGGGAATTTGGCATAACAACATTTCTCTAAATGTAAATATGTGCAAGAATAATTTATTAATATAAGATTTCATAAACAAATTTTAGTTTTTAAATAATAATACATCTTCATTTAAATAAATAATAATTAAGGGATTATGGTGAATAAAAGATACAAGGGAGTTTAGATGAAAAATAAAAAACCATAGAAGTTACTTCACTATCTTGTTTGTGAAACTATAAGCTCTAGGACCACAATAAAAAATATGGCTTCAAGTATGCCATCATATAATTAAAATTTAAGATATTTCAAGATATAATTTGTCACCTATAAAATAATTATTAATTTTATGTTCTTATGAAAGAAAAATTTGGATATAAAACGATAATAAATTTTCATCCAAAATAATATAAATCTAAAATTCTATAGGGTGTTTATATTTCTATTATTGAGAAAATTGAAATGAAAAACGTTTTATAAAGTTAGATGAGAAACCATAAAATATGATATTTATTGTTTATACACCAAATAGAACTTTATATAGATACTAAAAAAAACTGATTGGATAATTGATTATTATGATTCAATAGTGTAACCGTATAAAATTTTTAACTAATATTATTCTCAATAGTGTATATAATTTTCCACAATGAGTTAACACAACCCATGATACACTATTAAAATATTATTATTTAAACATGGTTATTATAACCGAGCCATTAAATATTTCTTTATAAATAGTAATAACCACATTTTGAAAATTAATTATGAATTATAAATAAAATATATATAATAATAAGTACATATTTTGTGGTAAAGTCTATATTGGATTTGAAAATACATTTTCTCAAAAAAAATTATTGTTTTTTGTATAGATAATAAAATTATTTTTCCACAATTTTAGAATAAATATTTGAAAAAATTCAATTAGTTTTTTTAATTTAAATGTCAAAATTATATTAGTATTTATTTTTGAATTTTTATAAAAAAAATTATCTATTTAATTAATTTTGAAAAATATTGGTTTATATAGAAAAATTACAATTTTGAAATCATCCAAAAAGTTATATTTCATTTTAAAGTGTCATGAAAGTAAAAATATTTCAATAATTTTATTATTAATTCTTTTTAGGCCACATGAATCAATTTCATATTGAATTTATATATAAAAAATTATACTTATGAAAACGTTTTCTTCGGAAAACTATTTTTTTCGTCATGTCTATTGGTTTAATTTCAAATTAAATTATTTCAATTATGTGAATATAATTAATAATAATTGATTAAATATTTTTAATGATGATAAATTATACTAAAAAATATGTTCAACTTAATATTTTCATAATGAATAATAAAAAATTTGAAATTTAATTACAATAGTTAATTTTAAAATTGGTTTAAAAGGCCTTAAATTAAGAGAAAACTTGTAAGACTCGTTTTTTCAAGAAATGGTTTGAAATTATATCAACTGTGGTACTATGATATTCTATTTTGGAGTCTATTCATCTGTGAAACATGGGTATGACTTTTTCATTTTATAAATTTCAAGGGTGTCCTCTCCATATCTTATAAAAGAGAACCTTATCTATTATACTATCTGAACATATAAAAACTTTTGTTTCATCCAATACTAACCAAAATACCTTCCTTACTTCCCTAACCATTTTTTAGATTTATTTTTTTATCATAAATCCAATATATGGGGTCTTTAGTTATATTATTAAAGTAATGGTTCGAAGATGATGTATCATTATTGACATTGCATCATTGTTTTATTTAGTACTAAAATCATTTAAATATTATTCAATAAGGATTATATAATAACATTAATTTGTCTCATTAAATAATATTTCAATATTTTTAGTATTTAAATCCATCCACTCCACCATTAAATGTAAATGAAACAATAATTTGGGTGGACGACAGACTACACTCTCACGAGCCGATGAAATTCATTTCCCATAATCACCTATCATATATGTTTATGATGATGTACTTAAAATTTATATATCATATCAATGACATATTGTTTAATATTTATAATTAATAAATAATATATTTTCATACCTTACCATCCATGGAAAAATGATATATATATATATTTATTTAAATAAATAATATGATAAATATTATATAATTATTGTTATATAATGATAAAATTTCACTTTACTTGCTTCCAAAATGATATTTAAAAATAGAAACATTGCATATGTGTATGAATGACCCACCATCGTCATGATTGCCACGTAGTCTATTTTTCATAACCATAATTCATAGTTATTTTGAGAAATTTAATTAATGAATAAAATGCCTAATTATGTTATGATGATTATTATTTAATTTATTTAATAATGAACCGTTTGACCATGGACAACACAAAGTTTTTGTTTTGAAGATGTGAATTGTGCATCCTCTAACCACCCGAAATAGACATAACTTATTAATAAATTAAATAAATAATTAAATTAAATAAAGAAAATTGATTATTAATAATTGAGTGAATATTGATTTGGTTATTGAAAATAATTAATTTATATATGTTTATTATATATTATGTAAAATATATACATTAAAAAGTCTTGACTCGAGGTGGGGTTTGGGTCACAAAACTTCATTATTTGAGACACAAGTTATTTCATGTACATAATTTCAATTATATGGTTTATATAATATATATTTATATATTTTATCATTAATAAATTATAATTTAGTTTATTTTATGCTAAAAATCATTTATTTTTTCATGGGTGATTTGAATTAACAATTCCCAAATCAATAAGGGTTTGTTTTCCATTTTAGTTGAAATTTTTTTTTCTTGAATTTACAATGTAGAAAATTAATTAATAATTATTTAATAATGTCTATAATTTTATTAAAATATATTTATCTATAAAATTTTAAATTAAAATTTATGTTTATTTCTTTTTGGTGATAAATATTATTCATACAATTTTTTTAAAAAAGCGGACATTTTATCTCTATTGTATCAAAAATACAATATAAACCATATCCATTTTTTCTAAGACTATATTAATAAATGTTTTAAACATCATAAAATTGATTTATTTGATACAATTTTTTATCATTTTAAACTTTTAATAAAATGTAAGGAATAGAATCCTCTTGTCATTTTTTTAATGAGGTATATTCTGATCCTTTTTACAACAGTATAAAAGGAATATTTTTTAACTTATACACCATGTGTGGAATTACAAAAATATTCAGAAAAACCAATTATTTATTTATTCCTTTATGATTTTTCCTATTTATTTTTTAATGAAATAATTTTATATAATATTTTTAATATTTTTATATTTTGAATAAGTGATTTCAATGTGAAATGTGTATTTTCCTCAAGAAATATTGCATGTGATCTTTTAATGAAATGTTAATCAACGATGAAAACCCTTTTTAATATATATATTTTAGATTATGAATATATTTATATCACACATATAACTTGCCTATTGACCCTTAAATTTATTGTGCAATACTTACCTTATGTTCATTTCCGTAATTTCATTGTTAAAAAATTTTATTTGATTATGATATGAGGAATGATTATGCAACTCATTTTCATTCCAGGGGTATTACTTATACTATTCCATTTGATTTATTATCATTATATGGAACAAATAAATCATGAACATGTTAAAATGGATGTTCACTTATAGCACTTTAATGAATAGGGTAATTCTTTAGTCTCAAAATGAATAATGTATCTGATTTGGTAGTAAAAATAATCCATTATGGGGCATTGTCCACTGTGTGATTTTATCTAGGAAATTAAAATTTAATTCTATTAATGGTTTATTATATATTATGAGAATAATTCATATGATTTCATGAAAATATGATACCATATTATTTATTCCATTCTATAATGATATTACTCATGAGCTATCGCTTTTATTATATCTTGTTATAAAATTAACTATCTACTTATGATTCCTTATCATATTTATTCAATTACTGGGATTTCTGGATCACCCATTTGGTCTTTGTATTCTATAGGTTATAAAATGAATTCAAAGGAGAAAAAAAGGATTTAGAATATCATTATTGGAAAAAATTAATGTAGTTTGAATTTTTTTTCTAAATATTCTGTATTATGAACTTATTCTTAAAAATTCATTAGGCCCTATAATCATTGGGTGGAAAGAAATGGATTATTATGGTAAAAATAATATAAAACATTATATAAATGGATAAAATATATAGAGAGTTTCTTTGTAAATTAATGTATTATCAATAAATAAATCATAAATTATGATTAATGTTATGGTTTCACCACTACACCCACGAAATATTTTGAATAAAATTTTAAAAAATGTGATGATGTAATAGATTCATCTTATTCAAGTTATAAAGAAAAGGATTTGATAAGAATGAAAAAAGTTAAAAACATGAAAAGTATATTGATGCTGATAATATCACTAGATATTAGAATCAAGGGGAAATATTAAGAATAAAATTCATCATAGATTGTTAAAATATTCTTATATTAATTATTTGACCCCCAAATAGATAATAAAGAATTTGAGCATAAATAATGGGTTATTTTTAGATTAGTCTGCATGCTGTACTTGAAAATGAAAATAATTTACTTTGATAAATCATTTCCCCCTATAACTAGACATTAAACTATGAAAATTACTATTTCCATGAAAACATATTGAAATTAAAATTTCTACCAAATAAATGTAATGCATGTATTTATTAAGGGAGATCCATCGCTATAAAAAAATTCGGGCTATAGCCACATTTTTAAATCGTGGATACAGGTCCTCAAACTTTGGCTATTCGGTTTCTTCTAGCAGCAGGCCTTGACCTATAGCCACAGTTTCAAAGTGTGGCTATAGAACTATATTCATGGTTCAAACTGTGGCTTAGGACATATAGCCACAGTTCAAACGGTGGCTATACACCTAAATCGATGGTTTGAAACTATGTCAGCACCTTAAGGGACACAAGGCTATAGCCACGGTTTGAAAATGTGGCTATAGGTCTATAGCCACAAAATAAAACCTTGGCTATAGGGTTTCCCATTTAATAGAAAAACAACCCCAGATCCTGAGAAACCCCCCCCCCCTGAGGATAGACACTAGACACCCTCCCTCCAGACAATGGACACCCCTAGACAGACCCCCTAGACCCTAGACAGACCCCCCAGACCCTGGACACCCACCCCGGACAAAACCCCTAGGATAGACCATGGTCACCCTCCCCCAGATTGTGTACACCCCACTGGAAAAACCCTATGAAACCCCTAGATAGACACCCCCAACACCCTAGAAAGACTCCCCAGACCATGGAAACCCCCCTGGAATGACACTGAACACCCCCCAGATAGACCCACCTAACCCCAGATAATCCACCTATACCCTTGAAACCAACTAGACAGACCACCCCAGGATAAACCCTAGAAAACCCCTAGACCCTGAACCTCCCCCTGGACAAACCCTGGACACCCCCCTTGGACAGATCGAAGACAACCCCACCCCTGGGAAGACCCCCTATGACAAACCCTCAAAACTCTCCCCCTAGACCTTGGACACCCCATGGACATACCCTGGACACCCCACAGATAGCCACCACCCCCCAGACCCTAGACATACCCCCAGACCCTAGACACCCCCTGGATAGACACTGGAGATCCCCCAGAACCTGGACACCCCCATAGTGACCCCCCCCCCCCCCCCCGCCCAAACCCTAGATAGACCTCCTCCCCCCAGGATAGACTCTGGACACCCCCCGACCCTGGACACCCCTTGGACAGACCCTAGACACCCCCCTTAGATAGACGTCCATGAACCTTGATAAAACTCCCTCAACCCCTCAGGACAAACCTCGGACCCACTGCCCCATGGAATAACCCCGCTAGACCATGTACATCCCCCCAGGACAGACCCTGGACACCACCCTGGACCTTGGACACCCCCCCCTCACAAGAACAAATCTGGTACACCACGCCCCCAGGCCTTGGACACCCCTCCCTCCTAGACCCCCACCCCCTAAAAAATCCCTTCCCCCATGATAATCCCCACTGGACCCACCCCCCCCCCCCCCCCTCTACACACCCCCTCCCCTACTTTCACACCCCCCGCCCCATGAACACCCCCTTTACATAGCTCCCCTCCCTCTTGGACACCCCCCTCGGAACCCACACCCCCTACCACATCCCTTTTCCCATGCAAAGCCAAGGGGACCATATTATATACCTCTCACTCATGTTTCCAAACTAAAATTGGTAATTACACCAATTGAATACCACTTGTATGTATATCATGAAGAGAGCTAAATAGTAAAAATCATAGTAATTTTAATTTTAATCAACTCTTACTTAGTAGGAATACAACATCTAATATTCTAGTAATCCATACAACCATTTACAAATTGAAAGATAACAAAAATTTGTATGAGAATGATATTTTCAAAATATATATATAAGGCAGAAAGAAACAAAAGAGACATCAACCCATAGAGGATCATAGTGAATTCATGTAAGAAGAGAAGGATTGAGTAGACGCTAGGTAGAGTCCTAATAATAAGTTGGAGATGGAAGGGGAATTTTCACTATTGATAAGAGGAGTAAAGATTTATTTTCAAGAGTTTTCTAATCCCATTTATTTATATCTCATTTTATTTTATACTATTTTGGGGTCATAGTCTATTTTTAATATATAAATTTAAAATTTATTTTCGATAATCTAATTTGGTCACCCAACTATTGATGTTTCCAACTGCCCAGAACCCCCCCCCCCCCCCCCCCGCGCACCCTCCCCCTACTAGTTCCCCTACCAGTTTTCCCTCCCCCCACTACCCCACTACACCCCTTGCCTTGAAGATCCCCCCTAAAAACCACCACCCTCTCCCCACATGCATCCCACCTACACCCTCCGCCCTCCCATCTGCCCCGCAGTTCCCCCTGTAGACCAACCCACCTACCTTGAAGACCTCCTAACTCCCCCTTCCCCTAACCCTCCACCCACAACCCCTCCTGGATATCCCCCTTGAACACCACATGAACACTCTTGACCCAACCCCCCACCCCCTCATGCACACCCATTCCCCCTTGAAACCACCCCCTCCACCAACCTTAAAAGACTCCTTACATCCCTTTCACCCTCTTGGAAATACCCCCCCCCCCCCTTCTGCACAACCATTCCCCATTGCACCCCCTACACCGACCTGGATAGCCCCTTGCACCCCCGCTAATGGACACCCCCTTTCACCCACCTGGACAACCCCCTTGCATCCCCTCAAGTAGCCCACCGCCTAGACAACCCCTTTCAACCCCACCCATGCAACCCCCCACCTGGACACTACCCTTCTGGAGATCCCCCCCACCAGGGATACCGCCCTTTCACCCCCTAGACAGCCCATTTCAACACCCCCTGATACACATATGCCCCACTTTCACCCCCCTACCCTCTCCTAGAAACCCCCCTGCACCGTGCCCCCCCCCCCCCCCCCCCCGCTCCCCTCCCCCACCCCTGCCTACTTCCATAGTAAAACAAATCCACTCCACTCCACATCAGGTTCAAAAACTGGCAGAAAACAATAACCCAGCCTATTCAATAAGATAGAAGCATTGGAAATTTCACTTCAACCAAATCCAAAAATAGCTGAACCTTTAATAGTGAAAAAAAGATAGAAACATATATTCAATAAGGTGGAAAACTGACTATATTATCATATTTAATACGGTGTAAAAACTATAAATTATAATTGAAAGAAAAATGGACACAATGTACACACATTAAATAATTTTACAGATCTTACAATGATTAATTCATCATTATAAAATGATGATAAATTAATTCTTGAAGCTACTGCATTGAACAACCTGAAATTACAGGACATACCTGACTATAGAGACTGAGAGAGAGCTTCCAAAGCTGGATTTGCAGAATGAAAAAATAATAGGGACCATCCTCAACCTGGATTATTCCTGAAACGGATGATGAGTGTAGCCCTTAACTTCTAGAATTCCATAAACTACTTAATATATAAACAATTTATAACTAAATATTATAATAATACATGAATTATTAAATAAAGGGATATAAAAAAGAGGCATAAACCCTTACATAACACTATTTGGTTCCATGTGTAGATGTAATGAAAAAATATGTCATGAGAACTGATCCAACCAATCACAAAATTGGATCATTTTCATGAATAATGAACCATTATTGTCATATTATAGGGAAACTATCTTCAACAATTCTCCAATAAAAAATATTTTTTCTTCTCTATGTAAAATCATATATATGATGGTTTTTAGGAAATCTAGATAGTACATTTGAAAATATGGAACCAAACAAATTTCATGGTTGCAAGTGATTTATGCAGATAATTGGAATCCATAACAAGAAAGGAATTAGATAATGAAATTTTCAAGAGACCAATGTATGCATCAGAAATAGTATAATCATCTAACATTGCAAACGAATTAGACATGGAAGAGAAGAAATGTGATCTCCCAGAAATGGACATTGATGTCACAACAGTTTTCAACTGTTGAGTGGCTGTAATATGTGAGAAGCTATGTGGTTATGATTTCCAAATTATGGTTTTAAAATAACATCAAAAAATCATTTAACTCTTTGATAATTGAATAATGAAGAATTATTACTAACTGACTTAAGAGCCATATAGAATCGAGATGCCAATATTTGAAGAACCAATGTGGGCTCCACGTGAGAAAATATTGATGTTGCTATAACTCTATTCTTAGAGATATTTCATTTTTACTATAATGATAACTTCAACATCATACTAAAAAAACACTTTTCGGTTTCCCCAGATCAGCTAGCCTATATCCTTGATCCATATTAATTTTAGTGGGAGAGTATAATATTTTTCAATGCACCTAAACAACAAATCTAGAAATAATATTTCTAAATCCTTACCATTGCTCATATTTGAGAAGTTAAATAAAATTAAATACCATGTAAAGAAAAAACCACTCCAATGAGTAAGTCCAACAACCACCATTATATGGATGATTATATCTATATAGAAAAGAGATAAAAAAAACAGATCTGAATGGAGGGATTTTGGAAAAGATGCAATGATATTTTTAAAAAAAGTTAAAATATGAAGAATGGACTATTCTAAGAGGTTCAATAATTTGTCATATTTCCTTTGCATCGACCCACTATGTTTTAACAGATTCACATGCATATTTTTTTTCAATATAGTTTTAAAAACACATGATCTCATGGATTAATTAAAAGAGAAAATAAAAGCATAATATTATTATTATTACATTTGACCATGCAATAACCTAAGTTGGTTTCATAGTCTTATTGGAAAATAAAGACCTGGTATTTCTGGGAACATTAATATTAAAAGGTTATGAACAAATTCCATTAGCCAAAGGAACCTACCTATAAAAAAACCTACATGGAAACAAAATTGAAAAAAACAAGAAGTCCTATTAAACATTCTTAGAATGTACTAATGATCAAAGTAACATACCTAGAGAAAAGAAGAAGGGGTTTAATACAGGCTAGATATTTCAGAATTTAGAGCCACCAAAAAATAATAAAGGTTTATATTGTTATACTCCAATCAATTCGAACGTCTTGAGTAACAATTTCTATAAATGACATCATGGATGGTAGCTAATGTTTTAGGCCTAGAACCAAACCAGCACCAAAAAAGATAGAGCACCAATGGTGAAAAAATATATAGTTCATGGTATCAAGTGGTATAGTAAATAAATTTAATAAAGGTGTTTAAAATAATGAAAAATCGATCAGATAAAAAATTAGCAATAGTAGTCTTCCCTAAAGTAGCCTCTATAGATATGCCTCCATCTTGTAATTGGATACTGTTAGGAGAATTTAATTCAACTCTTAGTCTTGATGAAATAAAGGAATATAATTTTTTTCATGTTGAGCCATAGACATTCAGAGATTACTTGATCATGGACACTTATGAAATTTCATCTTAAGTAGATGTGTTTACCTGGACCAGATACACTATTTATAGAAGGCAGTCTAGTATGATTGATAAAGCCTTTATTTCCCCTAATGTCAATGATATGGATTCTATCTTATTCTTTTTAGATCTTCACATTGTTTACTCAGATCACCACCCACCTCAATTATGTTTATCCACTAATGAAGTGATACATTCTATCCCTTTAAATTAAATAATTCTTGGCTCCGTTTTAAGGAATGTAGTGAAAATTTACAATATAAATGGAAGAGTATATTTAATGGAAATGTTTTAAAAGTTTCATGTTAAAGCATAAAGATACCAAATATTCACTGAAAGGCTGAAACAAGGATAAATTCACCAAATTGAATGAGTAAATCATATAGTCTGTTCATGATATATTGAAATGTCAAATCAGTTATTCTATCCTTGATACCCCCGCATATGAGGAATTTCTATTGAAATATGAGATTAACGAGCTCTTTCTTACTCATGATAGGGTTCTTATAAAGTATATTCATTTAATATGGTTCAAATGGGGTGATAGGATCACTCTATTTTTGACATCATGAATATGAAAATAAGGAATATAAAAATGTTCACAATTATTAAATTAAATAGATAGACTCTTAATAATTAGGGGAGTATATCCAATGCCTTGTTCGGTCACATTGAACCAATATTTAATATTTCATGTCTGGGTAAGAATTCCATTCTCATTTCCTTACCTTCTAAAGATGAATGTAAACAAGTACTTTGGTCTCATAATAAGGATAATGTAGCTGAACTAGATAGAGTATGTAATCAATTCTTAATTCAATTTTGGGATGTGACTCATTTTGAACTTGTATAGGTTGTTCAAGAATTTATTAAACTATAATTTCTTCCTTTAGGTAACAACTCTCAATTAATAACATTCATTCCAAATGTTGAACATTACCTTAATTTCGGAGACTATCAGCCTATCACCATGTAAAATAATCTTCATAAGGTCTTCATTAAGGTGACTTTTATAAGTTTGGGGATATTGTATGTTCCACTATTTCTCTAAATTAGTTGGTGCTTATACATGGAAGTGAAGGATTATTTATATACTAACTCTAAATGTGTGAATATATAATTGAGGATATCCATGCCTATAAATGTTTATTTAAATATTGAAATCTCTAAATATTTTGACACTCTTATCTAGGATTTGACTTTTTAAGTACATGATGGTTTTGGCTTCTCATCCATATTTATTAAGCTTATTCGAGACATTCTCTATAGATCAAGACTCTCATTTATTATTAATCGGTCTCCCAATATATTCTTTGGTCATACCCAATGCGTGAGATAGGGGGATCCTCCCTCAACTTTTTTAGTTTTCAATTATCAGGGATTAACATATAAAATGCCTCCTAAAAACTACAAATTATGGGGAGTTATCACCAGTTAATGCCAATAGAAATATAATATCATCCACCCACTGGTTTATATTGATGAAATTATAATATTTTTTGAATATGATGATAGGTCTCCTTCCCTCATCAAGGGAATTTTTGAGCATTATTAATCTGTCTCAAGATAAGCCATTAGTTGGAGGAAATATATGATTTATTATAGCAAAGACGTGCATGTTTCTATGAGGAATCAAATCTCAAAATTATCTGGAGTTATAGTTAGAAAAATTCATTCTACCTATCTAGCCTAACAAGTTTAGAAGTGAATTTACCTTGTCATAAAAATTAATTTTAATATGGACGATATTGAAAAAAAAATTTCTTATGGATGATCAAATTTCATTATTTTATGTTCATATTAGATCTATTTTATTGATCTATATGAATCCCTATGATGATTTTCATAATTTGTTTCCAAAATGTCACATATGAAATGATGATGTCTCTAGAATGAATATATTCAATAAGATTGTATCTAGTGAATTGTAATGTTCTTCGCCTCCACATGTTCCACCGAACACCATATCCCTACCCATAAATTGTCCCATTCTCACCTAAAACTCTAAAAGGTAATTAACCTAAATATGGGTGGAGAGGGGGGAGGTGAATGATATAGAGATAACACTTTTTTACTTCAACATCATGTGTTAATATCAAGAATATGAAAACCCATTTATATTGAGTTTTGTAGCACTTATTGAAAAGAGCTTCTAGAACTTATCGCTTACGATACATGATTCGATATATTTATTTCCATATTAATTATTGAAAAATATTTTTCTGTCACTTTTTTAAGGTTCTGTTTGAGAAGACATTTGAATCAGTTTACAACACTTAATGATTGGGGTTTATGGTTTGAGAAATAGAACAAACAACTCTTATTTTTTTTAAATACCTATCATAAGTGGTTTGTTGTAATCACTCTATCATGTAGCCTTAACTAACCATACGAGATGTACCCTTATTTGTGAATAAAACATAATATATAAGGGATGATGATGATACCCATAAAATAGTTGACTAAAATGCAAGGGTAGGGTTAAGTGATACATGAATATATTTATTTACCAAAAACCCCATCCCAAATAATCATTCGATGGGTTGTATTTATTCATTTATGGTGTAGTGAAGATATATTTTTCAAATACTGATAAAATACGTGAATAAAATGATTTCATAAAATTATTCGATATTAAATAAGTTTCATGTTCAGGGGTTTTTTCTTCACTCACTAGTAATTATAACATCATTAACTCCACTTAAATGTATATATCTCATGAACATCTCTCTGTGATGATCACTCCTTCTTCCGTATAATGGTAATGGTGTAATTAAAGGCCAACTCCTTGCATCCTTTAGCATCAAGATACCAGGAAATTTAGAATATAATTATCATTTAATTATATTTCCTTCAGAACTTAAATAAATGTTCTCATAAAAACCATTCAAAGTAATAAAATAAAATAAACTATAGATCATTTTCATGAGATCAATATTTGGACCCATTTTAATCAGAATCAGTGAGAATGTTTCACATAGATTAATTAATGAATAATTAATCACGTTCATGGACCTGAAATTAGATTATATCATCAGAATATTTGTTATGATGAGATACTACAAAAAAGGTATTAATATCTGTGATTATTAGTGCTAGAAAACATGGGTAATCACCAACTTAAGTGGTTGTTGTTGGAAAAAAATACGCTCAGTTAATAAATATATTAATATGATCAAAAACCAATCTAAAAAAAATGCAATAATTTTTTTCTCCTAAATATGTATACAAAACACAGTAAGGGAATTATTGACTTTTTTGTAAAAAAAATACAATAAGGTTTAATTCCACAGATAAACCTAATCAAACCATATGAATTGAATATTAGTGTGAGTAACACTGTGAATGAAATACCTATACAGAAAAACATGAACACATTTATGCATATGAAATAAATGTATTTTTAGAAATTAAAAAAATAGTAAGGGAAGTACCCTAAAAATATCCATCGACTATAGAGATATAGATGAGTGATCACTAGAGATAGAATGAATTGAATTGGAAAGCACATGTCGTGAATGAGTAACAGAAGCAATATTCACAGAATCTATAGGAGTCAACTCACATGGATCACAATCGTGGATTGTGTCAGATCGGCTGATGCACTGATTAGAAGAGGAAAACCAGAAGAAGGGGGTGGATGAGAGGGACATGTCATGAAGGGGGTGGGTGGGATCAACCGAGGGGTGGAGGAACCAAATGGAGAATTTGGCACAGATAGGTCAAGAGAGAATTGATCGATCAACGATGAGGGAGGAGGGTTTTGAGGGTGTGAGATGAGTCATGATGAGGGAGGGGATTGCAGGTGGGAGATGAGATGAGATGCGATGAGGGATGAGATTTCAATAGGGATATGAGTCGTGACGAGGGAGATAAGTTGCGACAAGAGAAGAATCACTCTTTCCACATGCTCTTTTTTCATGTGGCTTTATCTATTCTAAAAACACTATAATCTAATAATCTTGTCTATATCATAACCTATAGACATGGGCCAACTAAACCATGGCTATATGTCCATGGATATAGGTTATTTTTCTAGTAGTCTATATAATGATGATTATTTGAAAATAATTGATAAAATTATACTTCATAACGATGTTAGAATGTTGTGTATATTTAAAAAGAATATATATGTGATAAAACATTACCAATGAAAATGTTATTACATGATAGATAATTACATATGATGTATTGAATTATAGAAGGGGTATTTGGATAGAAACATGTATGTGAATAATACCAACACCACATCACCCATTATGGTTATTTATTATGATTGAATTATCTTTACAAATAATGAGGGTAAATTGTGTGAATATTTTTCCACAAAAATGAAGAATAAATTATTAATCTCTTTGTTTGGTGAGATGAAATTATTTTTGGTTTTTTAAATTACCCATATTATTAATGACATTTTTTCCTTGTAAGTATAATATACCAATGATTTTTTAAAAATAATTGGAATTGAGAAATATAGATGTGTATATACACCAATTTTAGTTTTAATTGAGTTGAGTATATATTATAAATGTATGGTTGATAATGAATACTTATTTATAATTTTTATTGGTCATCGTTTTTACTTTACTACGTCAATGATATATTATATTTTTTATTACTATTTATGAAAGTTATAAAAAAATTTAACGGAATCACATATCCAGGTAGCCAATATAATTCGATGATATGTTGATAATACAACCAATGTTGTGATTTTTTATGAAAAGAGGTTTAGATGAAATTATATGGAATAACAAACACTGACATGGTTACTTATGTTAATTAAATAAAGTCCAAATTAGGTAGAGAATTATTAATTTGTAAAATATGTGAGGTATAAAATTTTATGAATACAAAATCATTCACTCTGAGTTCAAATAAAAATATGATTTTGTTTTTATATCTTTTGATGATTTCCAAACTATTTATATAAAGACCCAATATAATGATATTCATGTTAATGATGAGTTTCCAATATTCAGTAATTGTTAAAAGAAATGATAAATAAAATAATCAAATAATCTTCTAAAATATTCAAGATCAAAGAACAATGATATCAATTATCATTTAATAATTTTATGATGTGTGTAGGTATATAGAACATGGATTTTAATCCATCCAACGATAATATTACTAATGTTCTCTTAAAACCAATTCTAATTGAGTCATTTTAGATGTTGAGTCTATAAAACAGGATGGTATCCCATTTCCCAACATTGAGTTATAATTTTATGAGATACTAACATAATTTATCCATGTTTTTATTTCCCAAAGAGGTGAAGATATTTTCATTTATTGTAGAAACCATATTCTATTTGAATAATTTCAAACAATTATTTGAGATAAATACATAAAATTGATTCAAAATTTGTAATTTTATACTACAATATTTATATTTTTTACCACATGATGAACTGATTTATCGATAGATTTAATTAATAAATTAATCTCTCTTATTTTCTATTAAGAGATAGCTCACATATACTTAGAGTTTACCAATTCATGACTTATTTATTTAATATGAAATTTACCAAACCTTTACAAATACCATTCCTATTATATGTAAATAGGGTTATAAAATAGGTTTTTCATTTTATCACACTAATTGTGGTGGTGAATAAAATATTTCTTATTTCTATTAAATGTTGAAATAAAAATTAAATGCATTGAAAAAAATCCAAAAGGGGAGAATATTTTAACCATTGAGCATGATATTGTATTTTTTAATACATGTGGATGATTTGTTAATTAATTTTATATGTTTTATGTGATTTGAAATTGGGTTTTAAGTGGTTTTAGTTCAATCTATATAGGAGTCTGATCATAGAAAATATCATATAGATACTAGAAAATTTTATAATGAATATGTAATATCATTGATATACAGAATTAAGAATGCAATATAAATCATACACATATGATCATAACATATATTTTATAATACATAAAATAAAAAAATTTGTATTAAATATTTTCCAAATCAAACTTAAGAAGCCAAAAAAAATAATTAGAATTATATTGTGATAAATAAGAAAACATTAATCATTTGGAAGATTTACTAGGTGATATATAATATTCAACTGATGATATTAAAAATCCCACTAATGATTAATAACATTAACTATAATATTATTTATACATAATAATAAAAATATAGTTTTTATATAGTTTATAAGATATAATTTTTCACAGTGACGATTAACTCTAATGTTTGGAATGATATATTATATTAAGAGATGATTGTGGTATCAACTAACATGTAATATTATTTTTGGATAGTTATATAATGTTTTTGATGTATATTCTTGAGGATATTCAATGTGATTATATTCTATTATTTTAAATTTATTCAATCATAATGGTTATTAAAATTTATCAAGATTATATATTAGTTGGTTTTAGGGAATTCAGAAAAAGATTGTGTCATGATTTGGGACTTCACACAATAGTTGTAATTTCTTGTGAACATTAATTTATGAAATTAAAAACATAAATTTTATTGAAATTAAAATGAAAAAAACTAAGTATTTTGAATAATAAAATAATAAAACATCATTGAATTTTTGATAAAAATTATTCAAACATTTGACAGATATTAATAGGATTTCAATGATGGAGAACAATTTTTTAAAGAAGTTGAAATTATTATTTATTCTACCAATTTCATTAATTATATAAAGGTTGATTGTTAGGGAGTATATCATGAATGTATCTTGAGAAACAATTCCATGAATTTAATATTCAATAAATAATAATCATTATTTATTGGGGATTCAAATTAAAGTGAATATTAGTTTTTGAATAAAAAGATGAGGAATTATATTAAATGATTTGGGGTGCTGTGATAAATATTTGTGGGAATAAACAGTAAAATTATATTATAATCTGAATAATAAAAAGGATATAATGGGAAAATATATTATTATTATGAAATGTTAGAATATAATAACCAATATGTATTTCTATATAGGTGAGGTGGAATAATATCATTATAATTCATATTTTTTGGGGCTTGTCCTTTCAACCTATGATTATTCATCCAAATGTCTCTTTCATTATTTATATATTTTTGTGGGATATCTTATAAACTAGTTGTATTCAGAAATTATATTAGTTTAAAGGATATATTTACCTTTTTTTAATAAAATGGAATATGTTTGATAGGATAAGAATTATCATTCACATGGGACATACTCATCCATATTTTAGGTGAGCCTTATTAACAAATTTTTTGTGTTCCCATTAAATATTTCATTACATAGATAAAAAAGAGATTTTTGTTCTTAATAAAAATTATAGATGAAATTTTGAAAAGGGAACATATTAACAATAATCTCCCAAACCCTAATTGTTGATCAACATATCATGTGTTCCATATAACTCCCTCAAAAATTTATTTTACATGACATCTACCAAAAATTATTCAAATATAGAATTTATATGGTATCCCATAACATTTAAATCCTATCAATTCCAAGTTTAGTCTTTTAGATAATCTTATATTGAAAAAATAAATTATCCACTCTTAATAATAGGAAAAAAAATTCACTTTTTTTCCTCCGTATATACGTTTCTTTTATTATCCATCCCTTAATTATTGAGTTTTAGACATTAATTTTTAAAATTAATCTCATTCTATTTAATTTGAATTATAGTCTTAAGACAAAAAGTGAACTAAAACATCGAAATATTATTTCATATACAATTCCTAGAGATAACTCCAAAGGTTTTTAACTCAACTCCAATATGGCTTATTTTCTAATCCCATTAATTTTTAAGGCGTCATCTTGATCAAATCAAACTGCAATAATAACCTATCAATTAATATTATTAAATAGTTACACATTAATAGTCATTTTGGATGAACAGTCAGTACTTGGGATCAATTTTCATTTGTATTTTTTGATATGAGAGTTATTTCGACTATAATATCCATCATTTTATTTAATTTTCTTTCTAATAAATTCATGATTGAGTTGAGAAATAACTTGGTCCCTTATTATTATCATTATTATTGTTCGTGAAATCATTGTCATTATCTATATCCAAAGGATAGAATCTATTTCATAGATGATTGATGTTTCATTTTCTAAAATCCATTCCTCATTAACCTTATAAGTAATTTTTACATGTATATATCATTTAATTTACTACATTAGGTCCAATTTAATAATAATAAATGTAAAATCTATAAATAATTTTTTCAATGAGATTAATTATATGTTATCATCCTCTATTTAAAACTCTTTGGTGATTATCTAATTAAGTAACCTTCTACCTCTTCATAATAAGAAATTTTTTATTCAGGATTGATATGAAATTAGAACATCCATAAGAGGAATATATTATCACATATGTCATTCCACATGTCCCTAACATTTGATTTATTACATAATTATTGAAAAACACTTAAGGATTTCATAGTTTCTCTGTCATTATTTTTTCATTTAACTTTAAAATTACTACCCATACCTTTTTTGAGTCATATTTGAATCCAAGTATACTCTTAAAAAATATAGATTTTTATTTGATAATTGAAAATATTTAGGATAATGTTAAATCATTATTTGGGCTGATAGACTTCGTATCGGTAATTAGAATCTTGAAGAGTTTTTATCAATATATGAATTGTTTTTCTCTATTCATTTGAAATACATTCATTTGTTTTAGTTAGAAAACTGAAAAATTGTGGGATTGAAAAGGGGGTCTCAAGGGCTATTGGTAGACAAGGTTCTGACTTGGTAGTTGGTTTTCTTGGAGGCCTGGATCTGAGTTTTTGTGGAGGATGCGACGTTTCTGGTCTCTTTTTCTCTAATTGGGTGATTATTCTGTAATAATTTTTATAATGTGACATTGAACCTGATTGATTTGGAATTACAGTTTCAATGTTGATGATTTTGATGTTTAGCGGGGTCCAGATCCTAGGGGTAGTGGTTCTCGGACCGGTGATGCGCTCTTACGCTTCTTCAGATGAATTTGTTATGTGAGTCTCTGGTTGCTCCAGTCGCTTATGCGTTGTTCTCTTTAGCTACTTTAGTAGCTACTTCATTGCAAATTTCAGTTTCTCTAAATGCCTCTGCAATGCACTTGGTTCTGCTCAAGTTTCGTTTGGGTCTCCCTCTCACTGATCATTTTTTTGTTTGATTGATGGTTTTTTCTGAGTTTTGATGTTTTGGGATGATTTTGTTTGATTTTTCTTGCGGTTTCTAGTTGTGTGGTTATAGGCCTTTTGAAGAACTCTTTCATTGCCCCATTTTCCTCTTTGATGCACTATTCTGGTTGCTCGAGTCCCTTTTGTGATGTTCTTTTCAGCTTCTTCAGTCACCTCTGTGACGCGCGTTTTAGTTACTCCAGTTGCATCTACGATGTGCTTAGAGTTTCTCCAATAGGTTTTCCATGTGCTAGTTTTGATAATGATATCTCCTAATGGTGATTCTCAAGTTGATGTAATGATGACGAAAGTGATGTGGTGGTTCCATGTCAAGTTATCATCGATGATTTTCCTGCATCTGTTTTCAGGGTTCTCTACTCTGGTTCCAGTATTACTTCAGTCTATCTAAGGGGGAGCATTGTGGTGGTCTTTTTGTTCCTTTGGGATGTGAGTTCGAGCAACCAATTAAGATAGATCATTGAATATTTTGATGGATTTTTGGTGGTTTTATGGATTTTTCAAAACATCTTAGTGGTGGTTTTGAAATCTTTATTGAGCAGGAGATGAGATAGTTTTTGGAATTTGGTTTTTATTCTGAATTTTGATGTTTTGTGTAACTAGTTCTCTACATGGATCAGCTGCAGATGATGATTCAGAGTAGTAATCTTTCATCTGTAAATTACCATTTGGATTTGGATGAACAAGAAGGTAATGATTTTCCATCAGTACCATGCCTGTAAAACCCTACTCGGGATAGCTTTTCAAGCAGTCATGTGAGGTGGAGGCTTGACATAATTTTGTAGTAGATAGGGAGGAGAATTTTCTTGTATTATTTTTCTGTGTTATTTCTTGTATGGTGTTATTATGGGTTTCACACTTTTTCCTCAATAGTGATTTTGATATAAAAATTTAATTTTAGTCATTATTATAAAATGACATTTTTTAACATATTCTTTAGGTTATCGGGAATATATATAACTGCCTTATGAAAATGTATGGTGAATTCATTAGCTACCAAAAATTTATGGAAAAATATACATCAATTATATATTCTAGTTTTTTTATATAAATAAATTGAGTGATTTACTATTAATAAATTAAATTAACGAAATATATATGTTATATATGTAATAAAATATTTTTTTATAATCATACAATTGTTATTTTTTCAATTGGTTTGAATAAACCCAATTTGATGTATAAAACACTATATTTTTCATATAGGAAATTATTAGAATTTTATTAGAGAATCACATTTAAAGAAATATTTTGACACAATTATAATTCATATATGAAATCATAAACATGTTATTAAGAAGTGGGATATTAAAATTTTACTTTGGATGAATTATTGATATTTTATGAAAACTATTATGTTTTGATGGGTAGTAAAAACCATTATATTTTAATTCAAAACAAAAAATTTCATCAAAAATATTTATATGGTAAAATTATATTATTGTATTTTTTTATTTTATAAATTGAATATATTTTTATCATTTAACATAAAGTATGTGATTATCTATAATTTTACGTTGAATTCATATATAAAAAATTTTCAATCTTTTGCAATGTTTTAACTTTTCAAACATGTTATCTCTTTCCAATAATGGGATTAATTTTAAATTAATTAATAAAAAATATATTATTTAATTTTTTTTAAAAGGATTCAATATTTGGAATAAGTAAGTCGAAATTTTGTAAATAGATTACATTTATATTTGTCTATTATGAATAGTAACTTCTATGATTTTTATTAATACGGTAAATGCATAAATTAGGTAATTAATGGTAAAAATAAAATTATTAAATAATACTAAAACTTTTCCTAATATAATTTGATGAGTTTTTTTTACCAATATCATACTTGAGAAAAAATGGTGTAATTTGAAAGCCACTTGGATGATATTAAGGCATTTAATTTATTTTAAAAAAAAAGTTCAATATACCGTACTCAAATTTTAATAACTAATTCATTTTAATATAAGGTTATAATGATGATAATTTTATTAAAAACACTCATTTAAAATATAAAACCTTTTTATTTATCCTGATAATTTATTTTTAATTATCTAATAATAAATAATTACCTTAAAGGCTTATACATTAATGATGCAGAAATTATTTAATTGATGAGAAATATGTAAAATAATTATTATAAAAGTGATAATAACCATTAAAAGACACCTACATATGACCAAACATTATTGGGAGAGTATATATCTACCATAACAATCTATATATTTAGTTATTTCCCATTTTAATCCTTGTAATAGATATTATGACACTTATATTATTTTATTTGATGTGAGGATTAAGTTTTCATATTCATGCTCTAATGAGTATAAAATTATTAATTATGGATTATAATGAAGATGATTCATATTTTAAATATTATTCTAAAACATATAAGTTTTTTATTTGTAATAGTTTTATTTATTTATTCAACATATATAAATATAAAATAATTACGCAAAACTATTGTAGTAATTATTTTATTAGATGGAATATCAATTAAATATTTTTGAAAATATTAAAATAAATACAATTTGGAATAATTAATCTGTATAATGAATTTAAAAGTAATCCTTTACTTCCTAATAATATTATAATATAATTTTTCTAATATTAAATTTTTTACTTCATATATAAAAAATCAATGAATTTAATAGTGTCAAAATTGATACTATTAATTGATTATCAAAAATTTTTTATTTAATTATATAATACAAATAAAAAAATTTAAAAATATATAATAATTATGATATGTTCTAAAATGATATAATATATTTATTCTTGTTGTAATTGTCATCAAATATGTAAATATTTCACCCTTTTAATATTGAACTATTTGTGACCATAGTTAAAAATTAAATAGAATAACCAGATGTTTATTAAAATGTTAAGGTTTACATTGACATAAAAACTATATAAAATATATTATTTTGTGATATTAAAACCCTATATCATCACATATTCTAAATTGAGTTATTTGGGATGTTTTTCTAGGGGGTTTTATTTTATTATAAATTAATCTTTTTAGAGATCCCAAAAGTGCCTCTCACCTTAATTATAAAAGGGAACCTCCACCCCCACATATTCACTTCAATTTGAAACATAAATATCATCCATAACCTACCAATTTCATTTCCAAAATTCCATATTTACATTCTATAGTTTCTTTTTTTCATAAAATATCCACTCTAATGCTTAATTGGTCATTTATAAGGATCGTGTCGAAGAAGATGTAATCTCCTCTACCAATTATTTATAACTTATTTTCTTCTTTTACATAATTTTCATGCGTTGTTTCATTATAATGAAATAAATACAGTATAAATTATATATATATATATATGTTATTATTATTATTAAACTACAATATTCAATCTTCTATCCATCAATCGAAAAAGTGAATCACCATGTGTGTGTATGTATGGCATTCTGCCTCCATGCTATGGTGTAATCTATTTTTCACCACCTCCTTACATTGATGGGTATAATGATGGAACTAATAACTCCATATGATAATTATATCATTATATTGAATTCGAAAATTTATACACCATCTACTTAAATAAATTTCAACAATTGTGGGAATGATATAGTTGCTCGTACATAAATACGGAAAACCATCTCCCTGATGAAATGTGATTCATTAAACATTATATTGGTAAAATAATGATTATATCATTGAATATAATTAATAAATTTTATATATATTATAATAATACCATTATTTAAATGATATAACTATTACCGAATAATAGGAACTTGATATTCTCCAATAAAACATGCGTAATAAAATAATGAAGTTAATACCCGATGAATGAGTAATAAGCTTACTAACAAAAATATGATAAATTGTTCATATATTATATAATAAAAATGAATATTATTCTTAAATAATTCAATAATATTATATAAATAATTATATATAATGTTTTGATACATTAAAAGGATAATAGACCAAAGCTATAGAATAATTTTGTAATCTCATTATTAACTGAGATTGTTTATACACAAGTATTTATATAGGATTCTTTATCATACAGGTCCACGTTTCTTAATTATTAATTCAAAAAAAATATTTATATTTCTATAATTATTTGTAGTAAATTTTTCCCTTTGTTAAATTGTTATTAAATGGTATTAAATGAATCTTTTGTCATTTTTGATACGAGGCGATTTTTGACTTTTTCGACAAAAGTATGAGGATAATTTTTTTGACTTATAAAACATGAATTGTTTTTTATGTATTCATAACACATTATTTTCTTTAAGATTCTTCAATAATATTTAAATATTACTTTAAAATAAAATATCTTTCATTTAAAATTACATGTAATTTTTGGAAAAGAATATGTTTTCAAAGAAGAAAATATATTTTCCTCCAAAATTAATTCCAATTGTTATATCAATTTTTTTCTAAGATGTAATTCGTTAAAAGGGTTATTATTAAGATATTATATCCATATTTTTCTTATTGTTTTATTGATTTTATGATGTAATGGTATTTATGAAATCCATTTGTCTAACAAGGATTATGGTTTGGTGGAATGATGTTTAATAAATCCAATTTTATTACTTGGGTTATGATGAATGATTTATCTTATTGTGGAACATCAAAGAATGATTTCATTATAACATTAGTGGGTCCTATATCTTCTACCAATACATTGGGTAAGTATTTATATATCATGAGATATACATGGATGGAACATGTAATGTTCTCGATTCAATAGTATAGGGATGGAATGAGGAGTGAAATTAGTTCTGCAATAGGCTTTGTCCACTATAATGGTATTGGAAATGATATTTAAATAATATGGTCTTACATAATATTATTATTTGTATTCTAATAAATTTCAATATTATGATATGACCTTTGGGATTAAGTTTATTGATTCTTATAACCTTTTATGATTTATCCCATGGAATGATATCATTATCTTTATCATGTAGGATAAGATTTTATGATATATATTATTATAGATTATAATTATTATATGATTGTTTTATCCCATATTTACCCTTACTGAGAATCTAATCTAACCATTTCATATTATTCCATCCCCAAAGTCATGATGAAGTGTATTATTATGTAAGATATGCCAAATATTTATCTTCTTTTGATTAAATAAGTTATAGAAAATAAAGATTCATTATGAACAAGTTTTTTATGTTTCATTATTTCTAAATATACTATACCAATATAGTCATGTAGTCAATTTTTTATACTTTGTAATAAATATTCTTCAATTTTTAAGTAATATCAATTTGTGTAAAAAATGGTTTTTTATAGTTGGTATAAGAAGAAAGGTATAATTATCCTTTGGCAACAAGAGTGATAAAACCTTAGTAAGAACCCAAAGGATATGTTAATGTATATGTTACAATCCTAGTGTATTATAAATGGTCATGAATAAACTAGGATAAAATCTAAAGGGTCCTAAATTTATATTTTACTATTGTTTATGAGTTTTTTCTAATTATTATTAGTGTTTCTCACACTATTTTTCTTGGTTTTATTCACTCGAAAAAACCTAATGGAATCTTGTTAATGATGAATGAGAAAAGAATTTCAATTATTGTGATCATGAGAAAATAAATGTTATGGATGGTGGAATGTAAAATCATGTAGTTATGCACAACAAAAATACTTAAACAAATAATCATGCAGGACTTCCAAACAAAAAAAAGTGGGAACATCATTATGTTGATTCCTTCATGAGGCAACATCATCCATCATTCATCGTGTCTTATGATATATTAGTGGAAAAAATGGATTAGTACCAGAAAAATGATACTTTCAGTTCTTTAATGTTCATAACATTATAAAATCACATAACAATCTATCATTTTGAAGTTGATGATGATTAAAGGGGGAACCATATCATGAATATGAGGAAAATATATGAAATTGAATCTATGGAATTGGAAGAGTTCAAGAACATATTTTTAAATAATAATTTTACTCATATTATTTAAAAAAGATAGATAATCAATTCCGTAAGTATAATAAAAAGGACGATGAATCTATTGGTACATACATTTTAAATTTTAGAAAACATTCAATTCATGCTTTTGGAATTATTATCCAACCTGAGAGTAATATTTATCAATTTTTAGTGGCATAAATCCACGTCTTTGAATAGCATTATCAATAAGGTACTTCAGTAGCTACACATAAATAGTTCGATGTGCTCTCTAGTTTGAGATGTAGAATGGAGTAACCCATTTTTACTATGGGTTTGACAAGAGGAGAAAACTAAAAGTGAAGGGAAAATATAAATACCACATTGAAAATATATAGT
This sequence comes from Viscum album, assembly GCA_963277665.1. Classification (NCBI taxonomy): domain Eukaryota; kingdom Viridiplantae; phylum Streptophyta; class Magnoliopsida; order Santalales; family Viscaceae; genus Viscum; species Viscum album. The sequence continues at coordinate 1,015,461,654 of OY728141.1, read as the reverse complement.
GTTCTCCCTTATTCTCAATTCATGGAAAGATACATGAAGAAAATTATCTTAAATGGACTAGAAAATGTATATAAGTGTGGGAGAGAAGGTAATTGTGCAGTTGAATGCTGTAGTTATGGGAAAAGATTTCTAATAATGTGGATAGAGAAAACTATACAAAGAATGAACATCATACACATAAATGTTACAAGTTCATGGAAATTGTAAAATATGACAATTTAAGCCCCAATCTAACAGTTTTATTTTGATGATCAAAATCAATGAACTATTAAGGGAAAAGTAATTGTCAAGTTATATGTGATCACTATTCACGATTTGGAGTATGAGAATGATGTCGTGAAAGCTACATGTACCATCCATTCTAAATTAGGAAATTTTTTATTTGATTTTGAATCCACCAACTCATTTATTTATGAAATATTTTCTAAGTGTATCATTGTGTTACCTCAAAAATTAGACGTTGAGTTAACTGTGACAACTTCTAATGGAACAAGGGTCACATCAAATGTTTATAATTCTTCAATGGTTGATGTTTGTGGGAAATGTTTTCCTGAAAATCGTTTCATACATCCTATATTGGAATTTTAGGTGATTTTTTGCATGGATTTACATTCTCAATATGGATATCATTTCAATTTCCAAGGGAATTCACATTTCATATTTTTGTTCAATCTATTATCATCTATCATTGCAAGGATCAATATGAAATTCCTGTAGAAATATATTCCATATTATAGGGATTGATTATTATAAATTAAATTTACCTATCTCAAATGGTTGGGGAGAGAATCACAATTAAGAATACACCCCTTTTATGAGAGTTTGATAATTTCATTTTTGAAGAATTTCCTGGACTTCCATTGATTTGTGTGGTTACATTTTTGATAGAAATCAAATTAGGTTTTATGACAATTTCATAGATACCATACAGAATGTCCCTAATTCTGTTGTAGGAATTGATGAAGAAACTCAAAGATAATCTTGAAAAGGGATTCAAACACCCGATTATGTCACCTTGGGATGCACATGTTTAATTTGATAAGATGATAGATGGATCAATGAGATTCTTCATTGATTATCAAGAACGTAAAAAGATCAATATCAAGAGAAGACTATTATCTTCCACCCAAGTATGACTTATTTGAAAAAATATGGAGAGCTTAATACTTCTCCAGGGTTGGTCTTCACTCGGGATATCATAAACTAAGGGATAAGAAAGAGGAGATAACAAAGGGAGAATTCCGTATAAGGTATGGTCACAATGAATTTATTGTGATGCATTTTGGTCTTACTAATTCCCCCTAAATCTTCATATTTCTAATGAATAGAGTGTTTAGAGACAATGTTGATCAATTTTTGGTAATATATATAGTTGACATTCTTGTCCATTTGATGTGTAAAGAAGAACATGAATATCACTTGTGAATTTAACTAAATACCCAATGAAATGAGAATGTTTTTTCAAAATTTACCAATTGTTAGTTTTTTCTTTTGAAAAATTCATTTATGGATCATATAATCTCAAGAGACTGTATATATATAGATCTAGAAATAAAAGAAGTCATTTATTGACGGTTGAGACCAATAAAGGTAATTGAGATACTAATTTTTTTTGGTCAAGCGAGAACTTGTGTAAAATTTTAGAAATATTTTTCAAAATTAACTAATCCATTCACCATGATGAGTTGGAAAGGATTTAAGATTGTATGGATGGAATAATGTGAATAGAAATTCAAAAGTTATAGAAATAAGGTTAGCTAGTGCAGTTGTTCTCACACTGCCTTATTGAATTAAAAGGTTTTGAATCTATATTGATGTATTCACGAAGGTCATTGGTTGTCTCCTCGTGAAATATTATACCATGATATCTTGTATATCATGAAAATTTAAAATCCACGAACAAAATAACCCAATTAATGATTTGGAGTTATCTGTAATAATCTTTTCACTAAATATATAGAGACATTTTATTTATGATGGAAGGTGTGATATTTATACTAATCAAAAAAATTTTAAAAAATATTTCCACACAAAAGAGTCTGATCATGAATCAAATAATATGGTTATAGTTGATTAAAGATTACAACTTCTAAATAAATTACCACCCTATGAAAGAGAGTAGGGTGGTCGATTCTTTGAGTCTAAATGACCATGCTATCATATCCATGATGAGGATAAAAAATATCCAATATCTATGGATTTTAAAATGATGTATCTTCAAATTTTCATTTAAGGGGAGACATATTGTGTTTAACAAATTAATTTTAAACCATCTATACAAGTGAAGAATATAGCGGTGTTGAAGGAATATATAGATCCACAAAAGAAGGTGAGAAATCATCTTGAATTCTACCATGATTCTGATGGAATAATAATATTCTTGAACTAGGTTTATATTCATTCCAAACCATTATTAGTGAAGGAGCAATTGGATGAAGCTCATAGTTCTTCATTATCTATTAATCTTGGAATCACAAAAATGTACAAGGACCTAAAATATTATTTCTGGTGAGATGAAATAAAAAAAGTTATGGTCGAATAATTCTCATTAATCTGGGTTTTTCATCTTGTTATGGTTGAGAGAAAAAAGTCTAAAGAGATGTTACAACCCTTACCTATACCAGAATGGAAATTATAAACATCACTATCAAATTAGTCATCAAACATCCCAAAACATATACAGGTTATAATTATATATGGGTTATTGTTTATTTCCTTACAATGTATGTAGGCATCATTTCTATTAGAGTTTATTTCTCTGTATATTGGATTTCTATTATATTTGTAATGAAATTGGTATAATTTCATGGATTACCACTTCATATTATATCTGATCAGGATTTGAGGTTTACCTTGAATATCAATCGAAGTATTCATTAGGATATGGATATAGAGTTAAGTTTCAATACTTCTTATCCACCCAATATAGACAGTTATTCTTAGAGGACAATTATAACTTTATAACACCTGTTTAGAGATTTCTCTGTTGATTTAAAAGGCGGTTCTGATCGACACCTAAATTTGGTATAATTTTTGTACAACAATAGGTTTCAATCTCATATTAAAATGGATCATTATGATGAACTCTTCAGAAATAATTGAAAAACGTCAACATAATGAGATAATGTTTCAGAAATAAAGCTATTACCTCCTGATCATATTGATAAAAAGGTAGTGAAAATTAGATATATTCAATAACTCATAAGAGAATAACTGAGTCAAAAAAAACGTTTTTCCGACATCTAAAGAAAATACATATAGTTTGATGTGGGTGAAAAGGTGTTTCTATGAATATCTCCCTTGAATGGAGTTATGATATTTGGAAATATGTTCAAGATAATCCTTAGGTATATTGGTCTTTTTGAAATTTTGGATCATTTTAGGAAGGTAGCTTACTAATTAGAATATCCACCAAATCTCTCTGAAGATCATGATGTGTTTCATGCATCTCTATTGAGAAAGTTCATACCTAATCCTTCACTTGTAATAAACTTAAAATTTATACAGTAGGAGGAATATCTTTTTTATGAATCACAAAATGTAGAGATTTTGGATATTAGTGAAAAAGTTCTACCAAACATGACCACTCACTTGGTTAAAATTTTATGGAGGAACAAATAATTAGGGAAATCTATGTGGGAACTTGAGTATATGTTGAGGAATAAGTATCCTTACATGTATATTTCCAAATTATAAATTTTCTAAAAAAAATCTGTATAAGGTTGGCAAAATGTAACTCAGAGATGTTTTTATAAAATAATTTAAATAATATTACTTCATCAATAGCTTGTACTACATGAAATCGTGAGTATGAATGAACCCTAAGATGCCCTTAGTATAATATGACCACTTTTAATCTATCAACTAGGTTATAAGGAATAAATATAACTAACTTATGAAAATTTATGGTGAATTCATTGGATTGCAATTATTTATTAAAAAAATAATAAGTCAATTTTATAATTATATTTTTTTTATTCATAAATTGAGTGAATTGCTATTAGTAAACAAGATTAGTGAAATATATATGCTATATACAAAAAACTTTATTTTTATATTAATCCCATAAATACATTTTTCAAAGGGTATAAATAAACATAATATTATGTATAAAAACCTATATTTATCAAAAGGAAAATTTTGTTCTTTTTAATTAAGAACCCATTTTAAAGTAATATATTGACACATTATTAATTTTTACATGAAAAAATAAACTTTTTTCTTTTAATCAAGATTTTAAAATTTTCATTGTAATAGATTTTGAAATTTTCTGATAACATTCAATTTTAATTAATAGTTGAAATACATTAAATGTTAATTGAAAACCAATTTTTTAATCAAAATAATTTATGTTGTTAAATTATAATATTTAAGGGTATTAATTTATAAATATAATAAATTTTTATCATTCAATATAATTTATTTAATTTTAATTGATTTATATTGCATTTAAATGTAAAAACCTTTTAATATTTTATCATATTTTAACTTTCAAAACAAATTACCCCTTTCCAATAAATAAATAATTTTAAATAATTAAATGGAACTTCTATGATTTAAATTTTTTACAATGAATTCTAAATTTTGAATTAGTTATTCCAAGTTATGTAAATAGCTTACTTTTATTTTATTTCATTACTAACTACGATAATTTTTATTGATATGGAAAATAGGTAAATATGGTAAATATGTGTAAAAATAATTTTATGAAATTACACTATCACTAGTAATAACATCATTGGACAAGTGTTTTATGAATGAAATCAACCTTGGGTAGAAATGGTGTCCTTTGGAATCGACTTGGATGAGATTAGGACAATTAATTTTTTAAAGAAAAGTTAAATCTATCTTACTCAAATTTTAATAACTATATCATTTTTAATATAATGTTATAAATAAGATAAATTTGATTATAAATAATTATATAAAATCAAAAAATTTATATTTATAATTATAATTTATTGGTATTTTTATAAAATAAGTAATTTCATGAAATACTTATACATTAATGATGCAGAAAATATTTAATTGATGATAAATCAATAAATTAATTATTTTTAATGTGATTAAAACCATTGAAATTGTAACATCCCAGGTAAATAAAGAATATATAATTTTCATATTAATTAATATTTACATATTAAATATTAATTTTAATTAAAAGGTGTTTCTACATTCGATAGCGTACTCGATACGCAATGATGAGTTTCATTGAAATCTTATGTTGCACACTAGTAATATAATAATATTATTTTAAATGGTAGTTAACATGTAGCTGTTGTACTGGCGGGAATGGATAGAAATAACTAAAATATGATTATATATGTTTTTAAATGTTTTTACTTTTATCCAATAAATGATAAAGGCTTAAAATATGGAAAGAATTCCATTTTAGGCATTTATACCCTATTTTTCACTAAGGGTTCACTTATCACTTTTTGACAGTGAACCGTCATTAAATATAGTTTTGATCAATCTTATAAATTCTATTGGACCAAATATAACTCTTCTTTAGAATCGGGACATCAAAATTTACATTGTGTATATTTTTGGTATCATTCCGATAAAGTTCATTTTTTTAATGAATATTGTAAATGTTGTATTTTACTTCAAAACCTCTTTTTCATCTAATTTATTTATATGATTAGATTGTTATTTGAATTTTTTATAGAGTGAAATTATAAAATATTTTTACCATTAAATCCAATAGTGGTCATTGGAATTAATTTCACTTTGAAATCGGACTTAAACTAGTGTCAATCTTTTGATACTTATTATTTCACAAAAACACGCTATTTGTCATGACAGCGGGAAATAATTATTAAATTAATTAATTTGACTTATATGTTATTAATTTTTTAAAATGGACTTAATTTTTGAATTTGGAATATCAAATATAGATTAGGGTGAATTTTTGGAATTTTTCTGAAAAACTTCAATTTTTTGATGAATAGTGAAATCACTAAGTGGTACTTATAAAAACGAATTTTCCATTTAAATGAAATTTTGCCACCTTTTTGTATTGAATTTCAAAAATCCGACATACATGGTTTTCATTAAGAAGTAAAATGTGGTTCAATGAGATTAAAATAATTTTTTTGGTGAATAGTAACTTATTAAGTTTTTAATCACGATTAGTGGTAATTAGTGTAGTTTAAGGTAAAAATAATGTTTTAATAATATGAGATGACCTAGAAACATTTCCTAACCTAATTTAATTTTTCATTTCCGACCAAGACAAGCCATGGGTCAACATGGGGACCCCATGGAGCCACTTGGGTTGGAAAATGACATAAATAACTTTTATTTAATGTTAAGGTAAAAAATGCCACAAACATGATATGTTTTACTAAAAAAATTTAAATGGGGTTATAAAAGTAAGATTTTTTCTTATAAATAGTAAATGGAAAGATAAAAATATTTCCAACATAATAGTAATTTTTTTATAATTTTTAGACATTAAATAAATTAAATTATATATGACATAATAATGATGCAGTGATGACATCATTATTTGACGATTTAAATAAAATGGAAAGATAATGTAAAATCTATGAACTACACATGTCCAAAACATATTGGATGGGTGGATTTCGAACCCTTATCACCATATCCAAGAATTATATCAATGTGGGACCATTTAAAACCGAAAAACATTTTCAAATAAAGTAATATTTCATTACTTTCCAAAAGTGCCCTTCCTCTCCTCTTATAAAAGGCCCCCACCTCTACCACCATACCCACACTCCCAAAGCCTTTGGCTCGGCCAACCCCTGCCCATTTTGTCTCTCCACTTACTTCTATTACTCCTTGAATCCTCACTTTGGGCATAATTCTTCCCAAGGAAGCCATTGAGCTCAATCCAAAGGGAGTTACCCGATTTTGAGGTAATGTCTTCACTTGAGTCCTTTTGTATTATTTTGCTTCTCCAACCCCCTAAACTCTTTTTATTTATTTCTATTGAAACAACTCCAGTATCTTCAATATACTAGTATGTTGTTATAAGAAGTATTCGAGCTACACTTACACACACCTTCATCTAATGGTTAAATAACATACTTTTTCCCTGGATGGTGAATTTATGCCTCCCGAAACGATGATTGTTCAACATTACTTTAACACCTTCAAAGGTGGCCATTAAGATGTCACTATATTTATATATGATAGATAATATGTTTATTCTTTCCTTAAGCTTCTTTATTTTTCATTTATGGCAAACCATTATTGTTTCCATTATGGGTAAACACGATATCTTCATTTTAGGAAGTGCGGACTACCGCCCCTTGAAAGTGATTTGATTCATTAATACCATATGTGGGATGTGTAAAGGATAAAGTTAATGATATTATATATGTTATTATACTTGAATTATAATATACTCTTATTTCATTTTGATTCCATTCCAGAAAATACGAAATAGAAATGGAAGTAGCGTTCATGCGTACGTACGGCTTACCATCTCCATGAAAGGTGCATTTCATTTCTTACCTATAAATGATTATGTTATATTATAAATACATGTATATTATGGATATATATGATATATATGATATCCAAATCAGGAATGTCATTCTGGATATAAATAACCTTTGACCACATGAACAACATGTAATTGTAAGAAGTCCACTTTCGACTTAAGAACCAAATATCGACAAAACAAACATTATTAACTTAAATGGTTACACAATGTTTATGACATGGAAATAAGTGATATAAAATGAATAATGAACTTTAAAAAGGTTCTTAATCAAGTATAAATTAATTCAAGTTTATTATTCAGGACGTTGAAGAACGATCTAGTCAAGTCGGACCCAAGGTAAGGGACTTCGTCTCAATCTCCTTTCATTGAGGCATATTTCGTTTTATACAGAACTTTTTTTTATGGTGTATAAAACCCTTTGACTTTTACTTTTATACAAAAGGAATCTTTTTCTACGAAGCGTTTTACAAAATGACAAAAAAGGAATGTTTTTTTAACGTACGCGGTGACAACGTCCTTTTCCGCCGCCGCGAGTATTATTTGGTCTTTGGCTTCCTCAACAAGCCGTAATGTTTTTAAAATAAAATAAATACCATATACTCTTTTATGTATTTTGGTATTGAAAATGGTTTTGATATAGGATTCTATTATGATATATTTTTATGTGGAAATTTTATCATTCCTTTATATTGGTTTTATATTTTATGATTTTATATTGGTACTTAGACATTTTAACAGGTGGTTACGTTATAAACCATATGACGGGTGGTGTCGTGAATACCAGGATGGGTGGTTACGTTATAACCTCCAATTGATTGGGTATGGAAGTCGGCCATATGGCTATTCCATTAAGTATGTATGGAAATTGGTCGTATGGCTATTCCATTAAGTGATATGTGTGGAATTCGACCGTATGGTTATTCCACTTAAGTATGGTTATGTCCCAAGTTTCCTTTATATATGCTATGTGTTCTTTATATGGGTTTTATGGTAATCATTTGGTTACAAAAAGGTATGTAATGATACTTTATTCAGTGAAGAGTTTTTACTACTTCGTGATGGTGAAGGTATTACTTTGTTAGAGTATACATGGTTTACTTGATGTTTGAAAAAGTAACAGTTTTCAATCTTTGTGTATCCCTTACTGAGCTTTTTATGCTCACCCCAAGTTTTTTTCGAATTTTTTTTCACATGACTTAAAGTGGAATAATGTCAAGGATGGGATCAAGGGAATGTCATGCTATATAAGACATGGAACTAGACATTTTTCTTTTTAAGAGTTTTTTTTATTATGGAAACTTAGTAGAAGTGTCTACTTTGTAATCTTTTGAGATGTAATAGTTATGTTCTAATTCTATAAAACTCCAAACCTGAAAAGATCCTCAATGTGAATTATTCATTTAATTCAATATTATGTAAGGTTTAAGGATGGGGTCTTATAGTTGGTATCAAAGGTCGGTTTAGACAACTTTAGGAGTTAGAAAATTGTTAAATTATAAGTTAATTTATGATATGATTGAAATGGTATAGCATTTACAGATTACCATGTTTCTTCGCCTAAAATATTTCTTTGTTCAGAATGGTTTTCTGTAGAGGAAACAAATCAGCTATGTTGGGATGACATTAGGAGGAAGACAACCTTCCAAATCAGAAACCTGAGATGGTCAGAATCAGAACTAAACAGTTTGTTGCAGTGATGGCTCATTTGACTTATGTGAAAAATGTTGGTTTTTTTTATTGATGACCTTTGGTGTTTTATAAAATTAAATAGGAGCATGAATTTCATTTAAGGGTTATCTTGAAAACCTTAAATGAAAATAAACTATATGGAAAATTCAGCAAGTGTGAGTTTTGGTTACAACAAATTTCTTTCCTGGGTCACATTATTTCAAAAGATGGCATAACTGTTGATCCTAATAAAACAAAAGTTGTTGAAGAATGGCCAAGACCCACAAATGTAACCGAGATCCGCAGTTTTCATGGTTTGGCAGGTTACTACCAAAGGTTTGTTGAAAATTTTTCACGGTTATCTATTCCAATGACTAAGCTAACTCGTAAGGGTGTTAAGTTCAGCGGGACAAAAGAATGTGATGATTGTTTTTAGGAGTTGAAAAGAAGATTGGTGAATGCTCCAGTTTTGGAACTTCCTTCCAGGAATGGTGAGTTTGTTATATACAGTGATGCTTCGTTGAAGGGAATTGGATGTGTCCTTATGCAGAATGATCAGGTAATTTCTTATGCTTCACGTCATTTGAAAACTCATGAGGTAAATTACCCTACACATGATTTGGAATTAGCTGATGTTGTTTTTGCATTAAAAATTTGGAGGCATCATTTGTATAGAGTAAAGTGTAAAATATATACTGATCACAATATTTTAAAGTATATATTCACTCAGAAAGAGTTAAACATGAGACAAAGGAGATGGCTGGAATTAATCAACGATTATGATTGTACAATCCACTACCATCCAGGAAAAGAAAATAATGTGGCCGATGCTTTGAGTCGAAAAAGTAATTCTTCATTAACCATGATACATTTGGAATGAGATCCTTTGGTTTTCGATTTAATGAACTTTGGCATAGAAGTTTTTGGTGCAGGAAGTCCTTCTGTTTTGTTTCTGGTATCAGTGAAATATTGTCTATCAGACAGAATCAAGCAAGCACAAAATAAAGATAGGGAGTTGCAGAAAAAGGTAGAGCTGGTTCAGCAAGGTAAGTTACCTGAATTCAACATTGATAAAAAAATTTTGAGGTTTGGGAAGAGATTATGTGTGCCTTGTGATTCATAGTTGAAGAATGAGTTGTTATGTGAGGATCATAGTTCTCCGTTTTCAGTTCATCCAGGCAGTACTAAGATGTACAGAGATCTGCGGGAGTATTACTGGTGGGATGGAATGAAAAGAGATATTGCTGATTTTACTGTGAAGTGTTTGACTTTTAAACAGGTTAAAGTAGAGAGGCAGTTACCTAAAGGGATGCTTCAGCCATTACCAGTTCCAGATTAGAAATGGGAGAATATATCCATGGACTTTTTTGTGGGATTACCGAGGACATCTCGAGGTAATAATGCAATCTATATTATTGTTGATCGCTTGACCAAATCTGCTCATTTACTTTCTATAAGAGAATCTTTTTCTCTAGATAAACTTTCCCGTTTCTATCTTAATGATATAGTCAGGTTACATTGAGTTCCACTCTCCATTGTATCTGATCGTGATCCCAGGTTTACTTTTAACTTTTGGAAAGGCCTTCAGAAGTCGTTGGGTACTGAATTAAATTTTAGTACAGCTTTTCATCCTCAATCAGATGGGCAGTCAGAACGAACAATTCAGACATTGGAGGATATGCTACGAGCTTGTTCGATGGATTATTAGGAAAGTTGGGACCAACATCTTTCTTTGGATGAATTTTCATATAATAGCAGTTTTCATTCTAGTATACAGATGGAACCATTTCAGGCATTATATGGGAAGCGGTTTCGAACTCCAGCTTTCTGGGATAAAGTGGGTGAAAGGAAGTTGATGGGTACAGAATTGGTAGAAGAGATGGCAGAAAAGGTTCAGTTGATTTAGAAACACATGAGAACAGCTCAGAGCAGGCAGAAGAGTTATGCGGATAACCGGAGGAAGGATCTATCTTTCGAGGTAGGTGATCATGTTTTTCTCAAGGTTTCTCCATGGAAAAGTGTGATGAGATTTGGTAATAAAGGAAAGATGAGTCCAAGGTTCATTGGACCATATGAAATTCTGGAGAATGTTGGATCAGTTGCTTACCGAGTGGCTTTACCTCCGAGTTTATCTCAGGTACACAATGTTTTTCATGTTTCAATGTTGAGGAAGTATATTCCAGATTCATCTCATGTTTTGAGTCCAAAGGTAGTGCAGCTGGAAGAGAACCTATCATATGAAGAACAACCAGTCCAGATTCATGACCACAGGGAGCAGGTGTTACAGAATAAGGTGATTCATCAGGTAAATGTTTTGTGGAAAAACCATGTGATTGAAGAGGCAACATAGGAATCTGAAAATTCTATGAGGGATAAATACCCCCACTTATTTTGATAAGTGAATAAAATTGCAAGGACGCAATTCCCAAAAGGGGGGAAGGATGTAACATCCCAGGTAAATAAAGAATAAAGAATTTTCATATTAATTAATATTTACGAATTAAATATTAATTTTAATTAAAAGGGGTTTCTACATTCGATAGCGTACTCGATACGCAACGTTGAGTTTCATTGAAATCTTACGTTGTACACTAGTAATATAATAATATTATTTTAAATGGTAGTTAACATGTATCCATTGTACTGGCGAGAATGGATAGAAATAACTAAAATATGACTATATATGTTTTTAAATGGTTTTACTTTTACCCAATAAAAGATAAAGGCTTAAAATATAGAAAGAATTCAATTTTAGGCATTTATACCCTAATTTTCACTAAGGGTTCACTTATCACCTTTTGACGGTGAACCGTCATTAAATATAGTTTTGAACAATCTTATATATTCTATTGGACCAAATATAACTCTTCTTTAGAATCGGGACATCAAAATTTATTTTGTGTAAATTTTTGGTATCTTTCCGATAAAGTTCATTTTTTTTTAATGAATATTGTAAATGTTGTATTTTAATTAAAAACCTCTTTTTGATCTAATTTATTTATATTATTATATTAATATTTTAATTGGTTTTAGAGTGAAATTAGAAAATATTTTTACCATTAAATCCAATAGTGGTCGTTGGAATTAATTTCACTTTGAAATCAGACTTAAACTAGTGTCAATCTTTCGATACTTATTGTTTCACAAAAACACGTTATTTGTCATGACAGCGGGAATTAATTATTAAATTAATTAATTTGACTTATATGTTCTGAATTTTGTAAAATGGACTTAAATTTTGAATTTGGAATATCAAATATAGCTTAGGGTGAATTTTTGTAATTTTTCTGAAAAACTTCAATTTTTTGATGAATAGTGAAATCACTAAGTGGTACTTATAAAAACTGATTATCCATTTAAATGAAATTTTTCCACCTTTTTGTATTGAATTTCAAAAATCCAACATACATGGTTGTCATTATGAAGTAAAATTTTGTTCAATGATATTAAAATATTTTTTTGGTGAATAGTAACTTATTAAGTTTTTAATCGTGATTAGTGTTAATTAGTGTAGTTTAAGGTAAAAATAATGTTTTAATAATATGATATGACCTAGACACATGTACTACCATCATTGGATGTGTCATGGCCGACCAAGACAAGACATGGGTAAACTTGGGGACCCCATGGAGCCACTTTGGTTGGAAGATGACATAAATACCTTTTATTTAATGTTAATGTAAAAAAATGGCACAAACATGATATGTTTTACTAAAACAATTTTTAAATTGGGTTATACAAGTCAGATTTTTGATTATAAATAGTAATTGGTAAGATAAAAAGATTTACTACATCATAGTAATTGTTTTATAATTTTTAGACATTAAATAAATTAAATTATTTATGTCATAATAATGATGCAGCGATGACATCATTATTTGACGATTTAAATAAAATGGAAAGATAATGTAAAATATATGAAATAAACATGTCCAAAACATATTGGATGGTTGGATTTAGAACCCTTATCACCATATCCACGAATTATATAAATGTGGGACGATTTAAAACCGAAACACAATTTCAAATAAAGTAATATTTCTTTACTTTCCCAAAGTGCCCCTCCTCTCCTCTTATAAAAGGCCCCACCTCTACCACCTTACCCACACTCCCAAAGCCTTTGGATCGGCCAAACCCTGTCCATTTTGTCTCTCCACTTCGTTCTCTTACTCCTTGAAGCCTAACTTTGGGAAGAAGTCTTCCCAAGGAAGCCTTTGAGCTCAAACCAAAGGGAGTTACCCGATTTTGAGGTAATGTCTTCACTTGAGTCCTTTTTTATTATTTTGTTTCTCCAACCACCTAAACTCTTTTTATTTATTTCTTTTGCAACAAATCCAGTATCTTCAATATACTAGGATGTTGTTATAATAATTATTCGACTTACACTTACACACACCTTCATCTAATGGTTAAAGAACATACTGTTTCCGTGGATGGTGAATTTATGCCTCCCGAAACGATGATTGTTCAACATTCCTTTAACACCTTCAAAGGTGGCCATTAAGATGTCACTATATTTATATATGATATATAATAGGTTTATTATTTCCTTAAACTTCTGTATTTTTCATTTATGGCATACCATTATTGTTTCCATTATGGGTAAACACGATATCTCCATTTTAGGAAGTGCGGACTACCGCCCCCTGAAAGTGATTTGATTCGTTAATACCATATGTGGGATGTGTAAAGGATAAAGTTAATGATATTATATATGTTATTATAATTGAATTATAATATACTATTATATCCTTATGATTCCATTCCAGAAAATATGAAATAGAAATGGAAGTAGCGTTCATGCGTACGTACAGCTTACCGTCTCCATGAACGGTGCATTTCTTTTCTTACCTCTAAATGATTATGTAATATTATAAATACGTGTATATTCTGGATATATATGATATATAAGATATCCAAATCAGGAATTTCATTCTGGATATAAAGAAACTTTGACCACACGAACAACATGTAATTGTAAGAAGTCCACTTTCGAGTTAAGAACCAAATATCGAAAAAATAAACATTATTAACTTAAATGGTTACATAATGTTTATAACATGGAAATAAGTGATATAAAAGGAATAATGAACATTAAAACTGTTCTTAATCAAGTAGAAATTAACTCCAGTTTATTATTCAGGACGTTAAAGAATGATCGAGTCAAGTCGGACCCAAGGTAAGGGACTTCGCCTCAATCTCCTTTCATTGAGGCATATTTCATTTTATACACAACATTATTTTATATGGTGTATAAAACCCTTTGACTTTTACTTTTATACAAAAGGAATCTTTTTCTACCAAGCATTTTACAAAACAACAAAAAGGAATGTTTTTTTAACGTACGCGGTGACAACGACCTTTTCCGCCGCCGCGAGTATTATTTGTTCTTTGGCTTCCTCAACAAGCTGTAATGTTTTTAAAATAAAATAAATACCATATACTCTTTTATGTATTTTGGTATTGAAAATGGTTTTGATAAAGGATTCTATTATGATATATTGTGATATGGAAATATTATCATTTATTTATATTGGTTTCATGTTTTAGGATTTTATATTGGTACTTGGACATTTTAACGGGTGGTTACGTTATAAACCATATGACGGGTGGTGCCGTGAATACCAGGACAGGTGGTTACGTTATAACCTCCAATGCATTGGGTATGGAAGTCGGACGTATGGATATTCCATTATGTATGTATGGAAATTGGTCTTATGGATATTCCATTAAGTGATATGTGTGGAAGTCGACCGTATGGTTATTCCACTTAAGTATGTTTATGTCCCAAGTTACCTTTATATATGCTATGTGTTCTTTATATGGGTTTTATGGTAATACTTTGGTTACAAAAAGGTAAGTAATGATACTTTATTCATTGAATAGTTTTTACTACTTCATGATAGTGAAGGTATTACATTGTTAGAGTATACATGGTTTACTTGATGTTTGAAAAAGTAACAGTTTTCATTCTTTGTGTATCCCTTACTGAGCTTTTTATGCTCACCCCAAGTTTTTTTCGAATTTTTTTTCACAGGACTTAAAGTGGAATAAGGTCAAGGATGTGATCTAGGGAATTTCATGCTATATAAGACATGGAACTAGACATGTTTCTTTTTAAGAGTTTTTTTTATTATGGAAACTTAGTAGAAGTGTCTAATTTGTAATCTTTTGAGATGTAATAGTTATGTTCTAATTCTCTTAAACTCTAAACCCGAAAAGATCCTCAATGTGAATTATTCATTTAATTCAATATTAAGTAAGGTTTAAGGCTGGGGCCTAATAGAAATACACAAAAACTAGAAAAAATATTATTATTAATGTATATATCGACAATAACCATCCAGATATCTGGATATTTACCATTTTTAACCTTATAGAAGATATTATGATACTTATATTATTTTATTAAATATGACGATAAACTTATCACATTAATGTTTTAATAAGTTTACCATTTTTAATGGTGGATAAAACATAATATATATTTTATTATAAGTTTTATTAGTTAATCTATAAGAATTATCTTTTTCTTATTATTTTATTTTTAATATTTATTCAACAAATAATCATATTAAACAATTACACAAAACTATTGTAGATATTATTTTATTAAAGTAAATTTCAGTTATATATTATTTAAAATATTAATATAAATATAATTTATGCTAATTAAAATGTATAATTAATTTTATAAATTTAATATACATTTTAATAATATAATATAATAATTTTTATTAAGTTATCTTGTTATGTTAATATTTTAAAATGTCAATGAATTCGATCGTGTAAAATTTGACACTATTGATTATTTATCAATATAATGTTTTATTAAAGTTGTTATAAATAATAATACCTTTTTAAAAATATATATTAATAATTATATGGTCTAAATTTTTATAATTTATTATTTTATGTTCTAATTTACCTCAAATACGGAATCATTTCCCCTTTTAAATATTGAAATATTTGTTTCTATGGATAAAAATTAATCATAATAACTAAGTGTAAATTAAAATGATAATTTTTAAATTGATAGACACAATTTTATAAAATATTCTGGTTGATGATATCACAACCCTATCTCATATAATATTTTAAATGGGACATTTTTAAAGTTTTTTAGGGTTTTTTATCATAATTTAATATTTTTGGAGATCCCAAAAGTTCCCCTCACTTCAATTATAAAAGGGAACCTCTTCCCTCACCTATTCACTTCTCATTGAGCATTTAGGATCTGCCTTCACCTAAAAATTTCTTTTACAAACCTCCCTATTTTCATTATATATTTTTTTCCTACATTAATGACCTACTCTGGTGCCATAAGATGATATTTAAAGTGAGAATGTCAAAGAAGAGGTAATCTCTTATACCGATTCATTAAAAATTATTTCTTCTTCTACTTCATTCTCATGAGTTGTGTAATTATAAATTAATAACTCCAGTATCCCTTATATACTGTTATTTAATTGTTATTATTAAACTACCATATTCTATCCTCCATCCATCCTTTGAAAAACGAAATCAACACCCATGTGTATGTATGACTTGCCGTCTCTACATCGTGGTGTATTATATTTTTCACCACCACCTTACTTGGATGGTTATAAAGATGTAAATAATAAATATATATGATTATTAAAACATTATATTGATTATTAAAATTTATTCACCATCCAATTCAATTCCATTCATCAATTATGGGAATGATATTATCGCTCATGCATATATAAATCCGACAATCTACGCGATGCGATGTGATTCATTCTAAATGATCATCATTAAGCAATGATTATATAAATGAAGTAATGATTAAATTTGATATATATTATTCTAATATAATTCTATAAATGATATAACTATATCCCAATAATATAAATAAGAACTTATATGACAAAATATGTGGAAGAAAATAATTATGTTATCACCCGATTGATGAGTAATAAAGATACCAATAAATAAATGATAATATGATCATATATGAAATCATATTAATTATTATGATTATGAAATAATTAAATGAAACTATTTAAATAATTATATTGGATGTTCAAATACACACAAAGTAAATCAAACCTAATGAAAGGGATAATTTCATAATCTCATTATAATCTAAGACTATTTACACATAAGTATTTATGAAGGTATATTAATCATTCATGTCAATGTTTACATACTATGAATTCTAAAATATTATTTCATTTATTTTTAAAAACTTTTGAGTTAATTTTACCCATTGGTATATTTTTATACAAAATTTTTAAAGGAATATTTGTTTATTTTCAATATGTGTTACTTCTTGAATTTTCTATCAGAAGTATGAGAAAAATGTTTTTGAACTTATACAACATGCACATATTTTGAAATTTTTATAATTCTTTGTTTCTAAAAAGCTTCCTCTACATGATTTATTTCTTATTTCAAAATAAATTATTTTCTTAAATAATTTCCCATCATTTTGGGAAAAGATACCCTTTTTGAAAAAGAAAGGATAGTTTCCTCAAGAATTAATTCCATTTATTATATCGAAATTATTTTCCATCTAAGATGGATGTATTTAATAAGGTTATGTTTCATGTAAAATATAATTATTTTTCTAATGGTTTTATTTTTTTAATTATGGAATTATATTTATCAAATATCTTTTTTTTACATTAATTATGTTATGGTTGAATGTTTTTAAAAAACCCCAATTTATTCTTTGGGTTATGAAGAATGATTTATGTTATTGTGGCACATTTAGAATGATTTCAATATGAGATGGGTAGTATCTATATATCCCACCAATTAATGGGGTAAATATTTATATCTCATGAGATAGATATGGATAAAAAAAGAACTGATATTAGTTTAGCAGTACAGGGTTAGAATGGGGTGTGAACATGGTTCAATAATAGACATTACCCTCAATAGTGGTCTTAGAAATAATATTTGACTAATATGAAATTATTTTATATCCTTAAGTGTATGCCAATAAATTTTATGTATTATGTTATGAATTTTAGGATTACGTTCATTGATTCATATGAACCTTTAGGATTTATCCCATGTCAAATTGTCACATGCTTTCACATTCTCGATAAGATTTTCAAATTTTATGTTCTTATTCCATAAGATTATGACATGATTGTTATCTACCTTTTTTACCCTTACTGATCATTGGATCTCACATGTTCATATGTTTATTTTCCAAACTCCATGGATAACGGTATTAAGTATGATATGTCAAAAGGGGTCCAGTTATAACAAAATATGTGGGAGAAAATGAAGATTTCTTATGAACCAATTTTTTATATTTCTCAGTTTCAAAAGACACAGTAACCATACAATATATTTATCGATTTGATATATTCTATAATGAATATTCTTCAATTTTGAATTTATATCAATGTATGTAATGTATAGGTCATTAAATCATGTTCCCACTTTTCTTCCATAACTTTATCAAGTATAATAATTTCTACTTTATATTGTTAAATTTGTTCTGGTGATTGCTTTAGTAAACCTATATAATTATTATTCATCATCTATCTAGCATAAAACTCTTCAAGATACCCTTCAAGTTATTCAATGATATAAACACATTATTTAGGTATGTTTTCTTCCTTGGAATTAGATTCAATTTTATAAATGATTTCTATCATTTTTTCTTACATAACTAAAATAAATATAGCTTCATCTTCTTTTAAACATGTTTGATCATGACATTCCCTTATAATCATTAGACTCTTCTTTTAAAAAAAATTACTAGATGTATTTATTGGTTTAAATAATCATTTTTTCATTGAAATTTCATTTTTAGTTTTTTTATTTATTCAAATTCATCTTCTACAAAGAAATTCCTTATGAATTTAAATCAATATTCAAATCCATTACATATTTAAAACATGTTAGCCGTATATTATATATAAAAAATTGTTTTACATGCATAAAAATTATACACTAATTGATATTAGATAATTACTTACGTTATATTATTTAAACATCATCATTATTAATCTTACTCATTTTTAGGGATTTGAATACCATATATTTTGAAAAATGTTTTGATGTGATCTCTTCCATCATTTTATTTTTATAGGAAACCCTGTTCTTATATAGATAATCAGGTTACTGATTTGTGAGATTAATTTCCTCAAGTGTGTATATAATTAGATTATATTGAGGGGAAAGCATTTGGATAAAATTATTTATTATTTTGACATCCTTAATTTTAATAATAATACCAAGAATATATTTGAACACCTCAATGATTTGGTTAAAGAATTCATAAAGTATTTATTTTAATACTCAACTTCCAATCAATGGATCTATTAGTTAAAACCTAAATATTTTCCTACATCTACTTGTTGTCCCCTTTATATATATTAGAAATTCTATCCCAAATTTTTTTATAATCTTCACAAGTCATCACCTTAACATATATTTTGTTAGGTAAGGAGATGGATAAATAATTCTATAACTTTACATTTACATTAAATAATTTTCAATCGACATCAAACATAGATATAATTATTGAATCAGTCAGATGTATTCCATGTAGGGTTGAAAATAAGACACTGAATCCATGAAATTGGATATGTGATCTCATTTGGTTCATAAATATATAATAATGGAAATTGTAAAATAACATAACACCGTTTTCATTAGAAGAATTCTGTTTTACACTAAATATTATGTAACATAATTTTCATCTAAAACCTTGTGGATCTGATACCATTAGATCCAACATATAAATAACAAAAAAACCTAGTAGGTAGTAAATTATAGTTTGACTTCATTTAATATTTGACCTTATAATGTTTTGTGTTCAAAATTTCCAAACAATTATATTAAACTTCTGGAGCTCTCAGACAACGAAATGATTAAAATAATAAAACAAGCATAAAAACAAAACAATTTGCATAGATCACAACTCAAGGTTACACTGAAGATAATATTCTAACAATATGTCAAAATACTGGGGGGGTTTACTAATTACCATATGTGAATTAAAATTTTAGGAAATCAACACTACTATTCCAATGATCAAAATTTTAGAATATATATAAAAATTATATTTTTTGAAAAATAATAGAGGGTATCAACAAAAAAGTAACTTATAATGAGTACTGACAAGGATATTAGTACTAAGTAGAGAGTTTGTTATAATTATAATTTTCTTTCGTTTTTTAAATACAAATATTCAAAATTTATTCCTCACAATAATAATTTCTATCCAATTATAATTTATTATAATTTATTTATAATTTATATATTATCTATATACCATTATATATTGTAATATCCTCAATACTTACTTTTAATATTATCCCCATAAATTTAATACTTGTAACTTATTGATTGAACCCCCAAAACATCCACAAAATTTTAATTAAAATTATCAAATTCAAATATAATTCCATAAAATCTGAAAATAATTTGATTTATGGAAGCCTCCTATAATATTTAAGATCAGTGTGAGGCCTCCATTGTTAGGATGTGATTCACTTCTGATTCACTAGGTTTTGTGATATGATCTTTATTATGGTGTATTTATAAACATAACTGTTGATACATGGAATCTAGGAAGTGTCCTATTTTAAATTCATTAGAATATAACATTTAATACAATCCATATTTAATGTATAAGTTCATAAAATTTATTCCTTACTACAAAACAGTCCCGATTGTGGTGATATTCCTCTATAAAAAATTTAGACTCTCACCAAATTTTGGTGTGGCATACCTCTTGCGACATGATATTACTTGCCATTAAAAAATATATTATCATCAATTTTTCATATTCAATCAATATTAAATGAACCATTCTATAACCCGAAAATTAATCTTATATAGAATGTAGTTAAAATCACACCTGTCTAATTTTTGTGTAAACACCTTACCCAACATAGATAATATATCACAATGAATTCATGTGGACTTAATAGATACATGATATACATCTCTGTAGCATGATGCTATGTATTATAGATTAAATAAACATAACTTTAACTATATTATTCATATTAAGAATATAATTATGTTGTGACATAATTGATTACACCATTACTGTCTATAGTTTAAAATATAGTGCTCTAAATTTTTATAAAAACTATTTCAAACTTCTATAAAGCTTAATTGATATCATAAAACAATCAATAAACATTAATCAAATAAAAATAGATTCACTTCTTGATAAATGCTTCCAAAATACTATGTTGAAAAACTTATTACCAACATTCATGCATAAATTTAAAAATCTCATCAAAAAAACCGTGGTTATATTGTAATTATTTACACTAATCAGAAGTTCTGTTTGAAACTATAATGAAAATCCTTATATATTTAAAAATATCTAAATTCATCCCATGAATATTGTACATGAATCCATTTCCTGTAAAGGCTTAAAAATAAATGAAATAAATAATTCCTAGAAGAGTAATCTTGGTGTGACAAGTGTCCAACTCCAATTATTCTAAATAGGGCCTAATCACTCTACCGAGTGAGTAATTTGTCCCAAATGGTGACAAAAAATGGTTCCTTAATTTAGAGACACCTTAATTCCAATATTATTTCGATGCCGGATATGTTTATACCACAATTGTAGTTTAAATTAAACCTCCTAACTCATTAGAACCACTAATTGATGGTATTAGGAAAAACAATTAGTAGGACACCTAGCATGAAAATCATTAAATACATGTATATTATTTTAAATATGTAGTTTAATTATTTAAAAATGAAGATACATGAATTTATAATATAAACAATTTATATCGATAAATATTGTACATAATGAATTAAATAAATTATAAATGATAAATTTAGACATTAGATATTTTTTAAATATTCATAAATATAAAGTATAATAACCACTTTATAATATAGGTATACTCTTATATACATTTCATATCATATAACTAAACATGATCATACTATATTTTTTTTGTGAGAAATATTTTATATTATTAATTTTCATGCAAATTATTATTGACTCCATTATATTAAAAATATGTGATACGTATAAAACTTTTTATTACCATAATGCAATTTCATATTTTATATAAAATTTTATTTTAAATAAAAAACCCATATTTTCAAATAATGTATTTTGATATTAAAATAATATATTATTATTTATGAAAAAATTAAAAAATTAAAATATATAATTTTATGTTTTTTATTTTTAAATTTATAATATCATTATATTTTATTAGACCAAGTAAATAATATCTAAATATAGTTTATGTCGTCCTTTTTTTAAGTTTCAATGGAGATTTATAAGAATTTTTTTAAAAAAATAATATTATATAAATTTTTTATAATCCCCTGAATATTTTAACATAAACTAAAGTGTGGTGGTTCCCTATGTGGAAAACATTTATACCTGATAACCATTTAAATTTATAATATAATCATTCAATTTTTTATATATAATATATTTTTATAATGAAAAAAATGATGTCTTTTTTCCATGGGATTAACCATGGTCGTTTTCCTGTCCACCATTTTCATATTAGGAAAACTAAATTGTGGTGGAATTTGACTACACCATGGTGTTCTTATAAAATTAGATTTTATAAAAACCACATTATTTTTTACACCACCACTTGAAAATATTTACCAAATCATGTTTCATTTTCATGGTTTTATAAATCATAGAGAAATGATTAATTAGCCACAACATAGTAGTAAAAAAATATTTTTTGGCACTAATTTATGGTAGTTTTTATAATCAATGAAAATTTCATATCAATTTTATAAAATAAAAATTATTATAAATAATAATATATTTCATGGATTTTTAAAACTCTAAGAACCTATAACATGTTCACATAAAACATGATATAGTTCTTGGATCAAAAATCTTCAAGTTACATTATTTATTTGAATAAATAATACAAATAGTAGAGATGTGGATTTGATAAATTTGAAGGATTGTAGAAGTGATAAAACCTATCAGATCATAGTAAAAATCAGAAACCAATAATAATTATATTACAATAACATCTCATTCATATTGGACTGAATAAATAATTCAAAAACGTTTTATATTATCATAAAATATCCACTACATTATATTGATTGAGATCACTATAATAGAGTAAATATAATTTTTCCTCAAAGTGAATCTTGGTATGGAAGAATCTCGCATTTCTTTGGAATAATTCCCTCTTCCTCGTGGATATTTATCAATATACCATAAGGAGAACAAGAGTAATAGATCAATAAATTTTTCATATGTATCTTTCTAGGATCAAATATTTCTATTACACCACTCGTCCATATAGAAATATCATATTTATATGGTATATCAATGTGAACTCCTTGGAAAACCAATGTTCATCTAAATAAATGGAATGTTTAAAAAAAATTCATAGAAAACATCTCATAGAAAAATTTAACTCTTAAATGGTTAACATTTAATTTTTTTAGTTATTTCAACGTTCTTGTATCATCATAAAAAGATGAATCTAATAGATAAAGATAATAATGTAAGATGCTATCATTTGTTATCACATAATCACATAAAATTTCATAAACAAAATGACATCCTTGTTTAACCTAGAACATACCACAACATGGTCTAAATTACCAGGCTATGTTCTTTTTTGTAGTACTATTTCCTACAACTATGATGCTCATGGTTTATGGGGATGACTTTAAAAGTGATTTTAATTTTATAGTTGATGAATAAAAAGCTATTTTCAATGTATTGTAATTTATTATTTTAACCCATTAAGTCCAGTGTTGGTCCAAGATCAATTCACCTCATGTATAAACATTTGTATCACATTTTTTATTAATAAATTATTGAGGAGAACGAGTTGGTATTCTAACACATTTTTAAAATCATTTTATTATAATATATATATAATATAAAAATAACATTAAATATACATGGATTAATATATATAATAACAAAAACTAAAAAATGGCATTTATGTTTTAATTTTAAAAATATCCCATCAAAAAATAACATGGGTGAGAAAAAAGTAAACAGTTGAATATAATTTTTTAATTATACAAATAATATTTTAAAACATTTACTCTATGAATTAAACTGAAATATAAAATTGTTTTATGGATTTAAATTAATTTTATTTTAAATATGTTACCTCATATCATCAAATGAAGAAGATTCCCTCTTGGATAAAGTATATTTTCCATTTTTATAACACTCCATGAATCACTATATCATATATCATTTCAGTATTAATTTTTTAATTGTTTATAAAAAATATATTGAAAATCCTAATATTTATATTAACATGTTTATAAAGGAGTCTTAAAATATAATCTCTTAACATTATATATTTCTAAAATTTCATACATCCATACTACCACAAATGATAGCTAATAATATTTTAAATAAAATAATAGCTAAATATTGTGAAAAAAAATTCATTAAACCTTCACATTCCCCAAATATATTTATTTAAAACACATTTCATTATGAATGCAATCTATCAATAAAAAATTACTTATACTACAACCTAGTATATGAATCACATTTACACAAAAAAGAATCTAATCTGTACATATTTTAAAAATTAATCAAATATCAAAAATGCCACTAGTTTATTGACATCAATGTATGTATCATTCTAAATGTTGAAAAAATAGGAAACATATCATCCAATTCATAATATTTTAATTTAGTAATTTTTTTTAATGAAATAATATTGATTGAAATAGATATAATAGTTTTCAATCCATTTGATTGTCACATATGAAAAATATACATCATAATTTTAATTCATGAACAACATGTTATCAAATTACTCAATATTAGTCAATATCAATGAATAATTTATAAAAATGAAATTAATGTAATATAAATTTAATTATGGGAGATCATAAAATCTTCCATTTATAATGATTCATTAAATATTTATAGTAATAATAACTATTCTATATAAACAAAACATAATATTTTCAATATTTGAAAACTAATGAAATAAAATATCATTCATCGCACTTATATTTAAAATACATACCAATTAAAACCGTATAATAATTGATAGATCCCTTTACTTAAGCATATTTTTTATAAAAAATAATATAAACTCAAAAAAAATTAATAAAACCTTTAAAAAACAAGTAAATTAATATTTATGAAACGTCAATCTAAAAAT
This sequence comes from Viscum album, assembly GCA_963277665.1. Lineage (NCBI taxonomy): Eukaryota > Viridiplantae > Streptophyta > Magnoliopsida > Santalales > Viscaceae > Viscum > Viscum album. The sequence continues at coordinate 1,015,436,385 of OY728141.1, read as the reverse complement.
CACCCATCCTTATAAAAACAATAGTAAAATATACACATAATACATGTCCTTCGAACAATATAAAAACACTAGAATGATGGTGAATATTTGTATATAAAAATTTAGGATTATTAAGATTTTATTCAATTAAACTAATAAAATAATCATATAAGATAAGTTATATGTAAACACATTAATTATATTTAAAATTAACTTTTTTATAAGATAATTTTTAAAATATAGTTTAAAAAAATACATTGTTTCACAATAACATGAATCATAGAAACAAAACAATAAAAAAAATCTATGTAATTGTTTATGTTTGTATGTCATAAAAGTAAAATAAACTCCAAAAAACGACAACAAAATATATATCACATGTTATATTATAAAATTTTACTAAAATTGAACATTATATTCAATTAAAAAACCAATATACTTGCAGTTTGTCTAGACATAAGTAAATTTTACAAAGTTAATAACAATAGAGAATAAATTTTTCAATATATTTTCAATATAAATGAAATTATGAAACAAAAAATTAAAATTATTATTTCCATAAATCAAAAAATCTAACACACAATTATATAACATTAATATTATTTTTTAAATATCTATCCCCCAATATAAATCAAATATAATGTATAAATTATTTCTTCATAAAACTATCTCTTTACACATCTATTGGATGAAATTATTTTTGATATTCCATTCCCTATATGTATAATAAATTTCACCAAAATAACTAATATACCACAATACAACATTAATGATTGTTTTCTAAAACAATTATTCTCAAAAATAAAATATATTATTAATTTAATAAATAGTTGAAGTTAAATTTATAAAATTAATAATAAAAATATCAAATTTTATACCAAAATTTCCAAAAACATTTAAATTTAATATAAAATTCCAAAAAAAATTATATAATAAAATTTTCATAAAATATACAAAACAATTTTGATTTCCCAAAAAATAATAAAAATTAACAATTAAAAATTAATATTCATATTGAAAATATATTTTTTTCTTCATAAATAAATAATATAACATTCACTTTAATGTTATGTCATATAATACATCGGTATTAATTTAATAACCTGATATAGATTATAACAAATCAAAAAACAATCATTATAGTCAATTTAATGTCAGAATACGTCTCTAAATGAAAATAAAAAATCTAAAAACATTTTATAAAGATATAAAATTAAAAAAATAACAAATAACAACAATATAAAAAACAAAATTCAGTATTAACATACTAAATATAAATAACCTAATATACTATAATAATAATAAACCAATCATTTTAATTTCACCCAATAAAAAAATCATAAGAAAAAATATTAAATTTAAATTTAAATTTTATTCAATATTAATACTTTACATTCCATAAATATTTATCAGATAAATTGTTATATTTCAATTAAATTATCCTATCAAAATTAAAATGTATGATCTAAAAAATATACATAGTTTGAATATGAATAAAATTGAATCTCTTAGGAAAAAAATAACCATATTTCAAAATGGCAACTAAAACATAACTAAACCTTTTTTTAAAAAAAAATATATATATATTATGGTTATTTTTTAATGTATTAAATATAATATTTTATGCTCTAATAGAAATGAAATATATTAATATCCTAGTAAAAATGTGTTTTCAAATCAATTTTATGAATTACGCAATAATTAATTCTTAAGAATAATGTAGAAATTTATAAATTTTCTGAAATATAGTTTTTTATGTTTTAATAATTAAAAAATTATTTTATAGACTATTTATTAGATTAGAGAAACCTATGGTGTTTTTTGGGATCTCACTATCTATTTTCCCTGTATAATGGCGTGTCATACTATTAAATGGAATGTTGTGGTCCTCAATGAATCCTTTCAATGTATTATTTATAAAATTATAAGATATATACCATGACGTTATTTATTTTTTAATAATCATTCTTTTATTTTGAGTCATCATTCAATGGTATTCTTACATTGTTATTCATTTATAATAATCTTTAAGTTTATGTTTATATTTTTTAATATTTTTAAAAAAATGCAATCTACTTTTATTATATGTTTTCTCTTTATGTTAATATTATTATTATTTTTCTATCTAGAAATAAAAAATATTACTTATTTATATTTTGAAAAGTAATTTTTTTTGTACTAATTAAATTTAGATTTATTTTTGAACATATATATTTTTTAAAATATTAAGACGATTTTATCAAAATTTAAGAAGTCAACAAAATTCCAAAATCAGTTGGAAGCCCCTAAGAAGTTCTTTAAATACCCAATTTATCAATTTTTTATCAAAATAAAAAAAATTAATTTTTTCATACATTTATTTCTTAAATTTGATAAAATATTTTGAAATTTATCATTAAATCGTTATTTTCAAATATAAATTACGACTATGAATGATAAAAAAATAATAAAAAATAATTTTCAAAATTAAGTAAATTATTTATTAATATATGTTAAGGGAGATACATAATTTTAAATTCATCCATAAAATGAATATAGGTCAAATTCATCAATACAACAAGAGGCATAACATCTTTAAGAAATTATAGCACTATCCACTCAAATAACTCTGCGTTCGAGTTGAGGAGGTTCTTTTGAAGATTGTTTGGATACTATTTTTAATGAATTTATTAGTTATTTTACACTATATAATTTCCTATCAACTTTTATTTCTAACATAAGTTATAAATATAGGTATAAAACATTCATAGAAAACTAACATAAGAATGTTACTCATTATAGAAGACCATAATATATAAATTATTAAAATCTAGAATCATATATGGGTTTGGGGTAAAGGGTGATGAATTATCTAACACTATTGTGGGTAGGTCAATATGGGTAGTAGATGGAACTATAGTTGTAGGATAATCTATATGCCATTGTGGAAGTTGATGTCCCCCATAATATATTTCATGCTTAACAAAGGATATACTATAAGGACTGATTTTTGTACGCAATGTTTATTTTTGTTACATATTAATGTTTGGGGTGTCTTATAATGATATTGGACTCTCTTTTACCTTTTTGAGGGTAAATGATCAATACATGTTCTTAGTGACCATTAGTATTTCCTAGTAAACCCATAAAATTGTTATTATAAAGATATTCTTAGCTGAATTATTAACACACCATTACTCATAACCATGAAATTTTACCATTAATAATCAATATTTTCATCCAATGAGAGTTTCATGCTCAACGCATGATATATGTGACCATGCATTTGGAACATAAAACTACTTATAAACCATATAAAGAATATTTATTCACCCTATTATGAGGTTATTTTTTATTATTATGTCCCTCCCACTTGAACCTATGAATTATAGAGAGATTTTGGGAATTTATTGGTGATTATTTCCTTCTTTAACTCATTACTCTTGAATCATTGTGTTGTTAGATTTTTGATCTAATGAAAGTTCCCTTCCCATATCTCCTCTTATTTTAATTTTTAGTTTCATAAAAAAGAAAACCCACACTATTATGGTTTCTATGATATCAAATATATTAACTTGTATATATTCATGTATTCTTATTTTAGGGGTTTGAAAAGTGTGAGGAGACTATGGATCCTGAGTTTTGTGGTGTGATAGATCTTTTTCACCAGGATAAGTTAAGCAACTTCTCAGTCATTATATTTTATGCAATATAATATTTTTTAGATGTGATGTATTCCTAAAAATAAATTTTTTCATCATAATTGATATAATTATATAACATTTCTAAAAATTAGTGTTTTGGTGTACATGTTTTCTGGGAGAAAACTAATTGGCGGTTATAGGGTTTCATGTATGGTTTCTATAAATTTTAAGGAAAATAATGAACTTATATTGAATTGATTTAATGTTTGGATTAAGGTATTAATTTTTTGGCCACGGTTATTATGTTTTTTAATTGTTTTATATAGTTGGTTTTTATGGTGAGTTATTTTACATGAGATTGAATACTCAATTCAATGTGGGTGAAAATTTAAGTTGTAAAAGGATTGTAAAAAATTATAACTAGGGTGTGAGGACCATATCATAAATTAAAAGGTGACATTTGGATTTATATGGTCCACTCATGATTATATGGTACCCATTTAGTTTTTTAATCATGGTCTAATGTGTGCCTTGTATTTTGTTTGAAAAAACGGGTCTTCATAGTTTATTATTAGAGATATGATATTGATATTGTGTGGTTAATGATCTTGTGAAGGATTATTCATTATTAAAATTAGAATTATTTATATTTGTTTTACAATATTTCACATTCAGTTTTGTTTTATAAATATCATTTTTTGTTTGACAGATTTTCATATTAATGGATTACATATGATTTTTATGTGGAAATCATATTTTTCTCATACATACCCCTTTTAATGCATCATGATAGATGGAAAGATTTCATTAAAATGAAAAATTTAAGTGGAATATATCATGGTTCACTATATTTGATTCATAGTCATGGTGATGACCATTGGAGTGGAGGATATTCAAATGATTTGATAACTCATGGAGTTATATGAGTCATTTGGGATCTATTTTAGGGATTCGTATTTTATGGCCTCATCAACCTGAATTTTGAGTACTAAAAAATTGGTATCTTTTAATTTAGGTTTAAATATTATACATGTTTAAATAACTTTTATCATGCATAATATATGATAAAATTTATTTTATTTCAATATTTTATTATTGTTTTTGTGTTTTAATAGCCAAGTGGAATTGTTGTTTATTCTATGTGTTTCTATCTATGGATGTTTGAATTATTGGGATGTAATTGGGATTGGTTGTGATTTAACTTGTAGTGCCTCACAAGGTTTTGAGAAAATTATATATGAGATAGAGTTATTTTTGTTGTTTTGAAATGATTTTATGTAATACCTGTATTCATTATGAGCGGTGAAATAAGGAAGAGTAATATCGAAGTCCTTTTTCATAAGAGTCTTATATATAAGTTTTATTAACCTATTAAATAGGTTCACATATAAAATGTAATGATTATTTCAAAAAAAAAATGTATGCATCATTAAGAAAACAATATAAGTGTTCTTGAAATAATATGGGTGATTGATTTTATTTTACAGGTAGTCTAGACACATTAGGGGCCATTGACTCTTATAATTAGTGTACAAGAAGAAAATATGAAAATGAAAAATACACATAGGGATATTATAGGGGTCATTGGGATTATATTTGGCTCATGGGGATTATATAGGGGACTTTTTACTTTTACATTAATCATTATGACTCTATATGGTTCATCACATTACAAAAGTTTAAGACTATTTATTATTTTCAAAATAATTATAGAACATAAATAAGAAAATACCAAGTTGGACTTCCGATCATTAAAATTGTAAATTATAAGTCAAATCTAGGATACAAACCGTTATTTAAATTAGATTGAATTAATTTTTAATGAGTTTATCTTGTGACAATATTCTTGTGAATATGAAATTAAAATATTTGAAATTAAAATATTTGAAATTACAATTCAAAAAAAATTGGTATTTTTAGTAAGTTATTTACCTGAATATATTTTGAAAATTATAGTCTATGGGTTTTTTCAAATGTGATTATACTGATAATATTCATGATATTATTTAAATAAAATATGAAAATTAAGGAAGATATGGTATTTTAGAATTATGTATCTCAAACTATTTAGTGTTCAAAAAATATTACATCAAATATTAAAGAAGAATATAAGATTGAAAAGTTACTAACAACAAAATCATAATCTATTTCAATGAAATAATATTATAGTTTATTAATCTAGAGGAATTTTTAGAAGGATTATGACTATAACATTGTTTTATGATCTCATTTAAACATTGAGTATTTTATGTTCTTTAGAATGAAGGCTAAATTGTATTCTTCTCTAATAATATTCATATATCAGTTAAAGGCCAATACCTATAAATAATATCTTATTATCTGACATTAATACATCCTTCAATGCGTTAGATATATTTTTCATAGAAATATTATAACTTCTTGTTTGAGGAATAGTTGTGCTAGTATAAACAATACCCTATTTTTTCGTCTATCTATTCTAATTCATAGATGAATTCTACCCATATCATGTAATATAAATGAAATCATTTAATTTTTCAAGGTGAAAACATAACCTCTCTTATATTCAGATGATAATTATAGAAATTATCCTTATCTCATAACTCGAATGAAACTTATTAAAGATTAGGTACCCACATTCATATTGAACACTGTATTCATCAATTTGTGCTATTATATTTTCATTAGTATTTCATAGCAGTTGAGAGATGTTTTCATGATTGGATATAAACCTTATAAATTCATAGAGGATTAATTCAATAAATAATTCAAAAATACAAATATTGATTCATCCCCCACCCCCCATCTAGACAGTAAAATAACTAACCTGTGTACTTAATGTGGTATTATATTTAACCAGGTTCTATATAATATCCACATATTTTAATGTATAATCATGTAATACATAAATTCTATGAATATAAATGGATTATATATTTACTATGGAAATATATTTTATGGACAGAAGAACCATCACAATGTTTATAGTTTAGTAATGTTGTGATTTTTGGATTTCTACCTCTTTTGAGAGATTGTACCATGACCATTGTAGAAATAAGAAATTCATATTTAGATGGGAATTCAATGAATTATTTAATAAATTTTACACATTATTTATGGGACTGAAAGTAGAAAAGACGATATGGGACAATCTTGATAATATGTATGAGTTAAATTTCAAGAATAAAGAAGAAAAATTAAAAATTTAGAGTTCCAAATTTTAAGACTTCATATCACATGATGATGTGAAATTGGATGATTATTTTACCAAGGGTAATGAGATATTGTCTAATATTAATGGATTTTGTAATAATTTGAAATGTTCAACTATGTTCAAGAAACTAATTCAAAATTCTCCTAAAATATTTGATTTGAAAATATCACCTCTGAAATATAATGAATGGATATCTGTAGGTGTGTTACATCACACACTACTCAACTATTATATTAATACAGTTCATGTATTCAAGAATTATGTTATTAAGGATAGGTAATTGAAATTCATGAATAATCTCAAAATCACGATTTTAGAAGAATCATTAGCTTTTTAATCATAAAAATAAGAGGAAATTTTTGAATAAAAGAAATCTATAATGGACCTTATTCTTAAAATCATAAAAATGGTAAAGCATAAGTATGATAGAAAAATTCAATTAAATTAATTTTTATATGGTTCAATTGGATAGATTTTAGCTAACTATAGAAGAATGAAAAGAGGAAATTAAAAATGGGATAAACATGGAAACATACCTAAATAAAAGATATTTTAAATAGGGTCTAAGAAGGTAAGAAAATATAGTTGGAGTGAGCATAAATTTCAAGGAAAAAATGAAGTATCATGTTGAGTAATGAAAAAGAACACTAATCCTCTAAAATTATTCAATAAAAATAATATATTTATAAAAAAGTCAATAAAATTTATGGATCATTCGGAAGGACATAAAAAAATATCAATTAATGAAGAAGATGAAGAAGAAATTGGCATGTAACAATTGGTAGATGGAGATCATTGATGGTACCATGAGAGTGAATCACAATACAAGAAGAAAATAAAACAACTAAATAAACTACTTTTTAATATAAATAACGATTATGATGAAATTATCAAAAAAATGATTATTATAAGGAGATAAATATAATTATAGTGAAATATCATGACCCTGAAAAAATAATATATTTAATGGTATAACATGTCTCCCCCAAGGAGTCATGGAAGGTGGGAATTAAGGGATATATTTCTAAATAATATTAAAAATAAGGTTGATTGGTTTAAATTATTTAGTATACATTTATATTAGTTACCTATAAAAAATTTGTTGCAATATTTCTACGATATATATTAAAGGTGTGATCCTTAACCTCAATTTTATAAGGAGTATATGAACACACATAAAGGTCAGACACAAAATATTTTTGAAATAAAAATGACTATAAAGAGTAGATAAAAATTATAATTATTAAAATGGATTTGAAATACTCAAGAATGAAAAATATTATATTTTTTATAGGGAACACCCGTCATAATTTTATGGATACACCATTATCATTAATAATAATCAATAAATTGAGGGTGGTGTATTTAACTTTGTGAATTTAATATCACTAAAGATAAAAGGAACTCGAGTAGCTGAAATTGAATCATAGAAACTAATGTCAAAATTTTTTCTATTTGTGGATGGTATTAAACATAACTTGATGAGTGTGAGAATTCATTAAGATAAAATAAATGAGAGATTTTTTTTGAAAAATAATTATCTCATAAAGAGTAAAAAATATGTAAAAATTATCAGTATAGTATAAATAACATGTGGTATCCTTTTTGAAATAATATACTCAAAAAATTCTTTTTATTTGAGCTTATAAAATGAGAAAACATTGGGGCTGTAAAACATGATTCCACCTCTATATAATAAATATATGAAAAAAATATGGTAATATTAGTAATAGATATGAATTATCTCATTAATAAAATATTATACACCGATTAAACCTATTAGAAATTAAATATGACTCAATGATTTCCCAAAAGGATGTATACCCATATCATAATTTCTCTAGAGTTGATACATACTGATTTTTGTGGTCAAATTAAATATAAATCCAGTCAAGATGAATCTTTAAATTATCACATAAAATAAATTAATAGTACAAGAACTAATATAAAATTAGAAAATAAAATTTAGAATTAGTAGATATGAAAAATATTTTTGGGAGAAAAGTTGAGAATGAACTAGTAATGTGTATAAAAAACATATATATTATCATGGTAGGCAGTTTAAAAGTAAAATATTTGAGCACTTGCTTGAAAAATATAGAATAAAACAACAGTACATAACTGCTTATACACCCTAAAAATTTTGATTGTCTAACATAAAGAACAAAACCATGGATAAGATAGGTATAACTATGCAATTAGAATATAACAAATCAATGTTTTACTAGAGATAGGTTTTATACATAACTATTTAGGTAAAAACGTCTACATGATAATTTATTTTAATATGACCTTTTATAATTTCATGTATAAGAAAAATATAGAAATAGACTTCTTTAGGATGTTTGGTAGTCCATGTGTCTTGAATATTAAGAACAAAAATCTATGATATATTAATGTGAGTCTGGGGAAGGTATTTTTCTGAGATATATATGAAATGGAAAAGATGAAAAATTCTGGAAAAAGGATATAAAATGTTATTAATTATTTTTATGTAAAAACACTTTAGAAAAAAAACATTAATGTTCTTATTGAACCATATTTAGAGGATTCTGATGAAGATAGTGGGGAGGTTCAAAAGATAGTTTTTTATGAAAAAACTTGACATGAACCACATGTTATTAATATTAACTCTAATCAAACCAATGATCATGAATAAGTGGTTGAAGTAGATAAAAATATAAAAACATAGATAATCATTTATAATATGAAAATATATTGGGATATCAGAAAGAAACTCTTCAAAAAATAATAAGATTAAGACTTTATAAACAAAATCTCCTATACCCACATTCAGTTGTTAATGATATCTAGAACAAATAATGGGGTAGAACTATAAATTAGTAACTTTTCTAAATAGACCAAAATTCCACGTATGATCTTTTCCCTAGTCTAGATTATATAAATGTGATCAGGAATAAGTGGTTATTGATGAATAATTTGAAATATAAGGGTGAATTCATAAGAAAAATAATAATAAACATGTTTGAAATGGTTAGTGACAAGTTTAAGGGGATGATTTTGAATATACTGTTTATCTTATTGCAAGGCTGGAAGTAGTATATAATTTCCTAAGTGTTTCAACTCATAAGTAGAATAAAATTTATCAAATGGATGTTTGACTAGCCTTATCAAAAAGTGAACTACATGAATACGTCTTTATTTCGAATCCTAAGGGGAAAATGGTGGACAATTATAGATTATGGAATTAAAATTAATGAAGGATCCATATGGATTAAATTATATTCAAATATAATGGTACTAAAATATGAATAGATACAAAAAAAGTAATTCATCATTGGACAAGTGGTGAATAATATTTATATCAAGGATTTAAATTTAGGTACTCTTATTATGATTTTATATGTTGACATAATTATTTATTAAATATTTAAAGAGATCTCCTTTAATGAGTTTTATAGAAAAATTATGAAACATTTTTTGATTTCCATGTTAGGAGAGTTTAGATACATTTTGGGTCTACAGGTTTTTCAAAAAAAATTTATTTTTCTTTATAAACAAAATAATGTAAAATTACTGTTGATGATGTTTGTTGTGGATAAAATCAACATATTATCCATGCATATACATGATTTCATGAAACATATCAACAATGATGAAAGAGAAAAATTAAACTAAAATAAGTATAGAATATTTATTATTTGTATAGAAAATGTCACTAAATCCACATCTGATATAGTTTATATTATATGATTGTATGAAAGGTATCAAAATGATCCACAGAACCAAAGTTTTTGTCTGTTAAAATGATTCTAAAATACATGAAAGAACATTGAGTAATGGGATGGTGTAAAAGGGTGTAATTAACTAATGTTTTTTGGTTTTAAAAAGATTGGTTGGGAAATATATTACAATGATAGAAGACCAAACATAGTTGAAATTTTCCTATTTAAATAATATTGTGATAGATAAAACTATGATAAGAAAATATATGATCCTACGAACTATAAAATATTAATATGTTTCTATTATTTGTGCTTCAACTCATATGATTGGGGTGAAAAAAATATACATATTTAAGGGTGGATATTAAAAGACCACTCAAAATTTTAGGTTAAAATCAATGTAATATTTATATTTCTAACGAACTTGTGAAATATATATGATCTAAGAATATTGATATAGAGTTTTAATTTGTCAATGAGAATGTTTCCATTGATAAATATATTTCTTTTCATTCCTATTAAATATAATATGGTTAATTTATTCACATAGAAAATTCCTTACAATATATTTGATACCTTGAGGATAAAATTGTATGTCCATACCTGCATTATTTATTTATTTTATTTTTGGTCACCCCAACTATGATTTGTATTTAGTATCAATGGGTGAGAATGAGTGAAAACTATTTTCTAATATTTTTTTTGATCTAAGGTGTGTTATAATTATAAAAATAGGAAGTAAAATTAGAATTGGTTTGTGTGCATTTTGAGGGGGAGAGTGTTCAAATTACATGGAAAAAAATTTCTTATCAGTAAGAGATAAAATTATATAAAAATTACTAATTTATCCAATTTTGTGGAGTGAATATTTGTTTCACATAAAAATACTATGACTTAATGATAATTTTTTGAGTAATTTTACTTTTATGTAGTTTTATGAGGTTTAAAAAAATGGGGTTTTAAAGAACATAATGGACTTGTTAAATACAGTATTTGTCATTAACTACTCATGTATGAATTACTGGGAAGTAATTTTAAATGAATGTCAGTTTATTTGAACTATTGAAGAATGTTTTTGGCGGATGAGATGATATATAAAGATATTGATGTTATTTTCAAAAGGTTTTAATGATATTCTATATTTTTCTGGAGTTGTATAATTTTAAATAAAATTATAAATTTACTTTTTTATAATATTCATTTTCTTATGATTCCCTAACATCATCATAATGTTCATCCAAATATATTAATGTTCATTTCCACATTATTTAAGAGTCATTAAGATACCAGTATGTGTGATCTATAAAACATAATGGTCATTGGTATTACCATAAGTGTCTTTTAGAGTCTTTAGGGGTTATTCACTCTTATAATAAGAGTGCTGGTAGAAAAGTAAAAAATTAATAAGAACCAATAGGATTTTTTTGGGGTCATGGTTATTCCATAGGGGTTTTTTGATTTTTCAGTAGTCCTGATGTTTCTATATGGGTTATGGTAAATACCTATGAATCATTATTTTCTGTAATTTTTAGAATATATAATTCTAAAAAAATCTAAAATATAAATTAAATTATTCTTATATGAATTTATGAGCATTAAATTCACATTATTCATGTCAAATCAATGATCCAATACAATATTTTATATACTATGAATATTGTTTCAATGATGAGATCAAAAGAAAATATTCATGTTAATTTCAAATTCAAATATTTGAAATTATTATTCAATATAAAATAAGTTACTTTTTAAGAATCTATTGACTAATCATTATATTATGTTTAATAATTAAGTATTGTTTCTATTTGTGATTATTTAAATAATAATCATGATACTATAAGAATATAAAACAATAAAATAATGGACGATATATTATTCTAGAATTAAGAATCCAATAATTTACTTTGATGAATAGATATTTTATCTTATATAGAGGAAGAATATTAGATCAATAAATGAATTCTAATATATAAATCAACTTTATAGAGTAATTAGTATGTGTTTCTGATCTTATGGAGTCTTGATTTTTTGGAGAAAGAAGAAATCTTGGTTCTTGAATTCTATAAGGAAGATGTTGGTTATTCCAAAATCATGATAATGAAGGATGAAAAGCATTCTAATATAATAATATTCATATGGAAATTAATTATTTAACCTATGGTAAAAGATCTCATCATCAGATATGAATATTTCATTAAATACATTTAAGATCATGTTTACACAAGGAGTAAATGATCGTGTTAGAAGAATGGTGGCTCTAAAAAAAATTATAATTGTTTTCATTTCTTTAGAAAGACTCAAGGATTAGTTATAACATTATATTTTACTATCAATGATAGTCATCCAAAAGTCATGCAATAACATGACTCCTATTATACAATCACTTGAAAATTATAGTGATAAACAATGTCTCAAAACATTACTAGAACCTAGCATAGATTATGTAACGACATTGCTAAAGGAACTTACAAATATCTATGACTGCTATTATTTTTATATTACTATTGAAAACCGAGTGAGAGATTGTTTAAAATGAGTGCGTTTGGACTATAAATATTCCAAGAGTTTTATTTTGAGAACAATTTTAAAAAATATTTCCACAAATTCATATCCTCTTCTTAATGACCATATAATGGAATCAGGTACTTTTATTCTTTTTACTAGTTCGAAATATCCAATATATAGACACATGAGGAAAATATTTCAATAAAATGTTGTTATTATGAGTTTGACTTTCATGTGCTTGACCAATCCCTTAATGGTATTTCCGAAATACCCAATATTTACTTCAAGTATCTAATTATTAGGGGGATTAACCTAAGGAAAAATAGTATTCTAAAACTTGGGTAAGGTTAAGGGGTTATGGGTTGAGTTAGGCTGTTACAAATTGTATCATTTTTAGTTTTTTAGGTCACAATCATGGATTTATTTGGATCTATGACTCATGGAATAATTATAAAATTGAATAACTAATTTATTTAAAGTAAAAAGTCAGTTAACGAGATATATAGGTAGATATAATTGTTAGTGAACTATTAATATATTTTTATTTATGTTATCATGGTGAATTATCTTGGGTAAAGTATAAGTGTGGTCTTATGAATTATGATTTAATTTATATATAGAAAATAAGCCATGGTAGAATCAATTTGTAATTTTTTATAATATGAAATGGATTCTATAATGGTTTATTTGAAAATTTCAATTTTTAAAGAATCTTTTAAAATTTATTTTTAGTGTAATTTCAGAATTCACGATGGTATAAAACAAAATAAATAATTTTAATATAAACTTTACGGGGGTATATTTTCAAAAATTATAGTCTTGGAAAGTGAAAATTTACCTTTGGGGAAATATAGGAATCGATTTTGTAAATTTTTTCCCTGACCCCCCAATCACAAGTAACCCTTCTAGACTAGTGGTGAAGAGAATGAGTGGCCCTTGAGTCTTACCTCTAGTAGTCCATGCTTATAGGCTACTGCCTAGGGAATATAAATCTATCGATTATAATGAATTACCCTCAATTATAGATGAATAAGATCGAGATATGGGATTAAAACCAACCGAAACACTAAATTACAATATATAAAAGGGACCCATAGCTATAAAACCCATAAAATATCCCACAATGAATGTAGTGTCATATTAAAATAAAAAGTATCCATGTAAATAACCAAAGATAATCCTACCATATAAACTCATCAAAATCTCAAAATGATCTTGCTATTTGTTTCCAGCTCAGTTCTCAAAGACTCCCTGTAAACATAGAAAATAGTTTACGTATGTGTAGGCTAAGCATACCATGTATACGTAAGGGGATAATATATAAGGAATATAATGAAAATGTGATAAGGGCATACAAATTACCATATGAAAAAAAAAACAAAAAAAACCAATCATGATCACAAATTATCATCCTCACCAAGGTTCACATACCAAATAATGCATCAATATATAGTAAGATTATAAGAAACATGCCTATAAAAGGGAACACCACACCACTTCGCATTTTATGACTTGATTGTAAGTCCCAATATTATATATCCTACAACTCACATATCTTAAATATAATCATGCTCAAAGACACCTGGGAAACTATATCATATTCATCTCAAAGAAACATAAGAAACCACATCGTACCACACACCATTCATGTAACATGTCATCACATCCAAATCATCTTATAACCACTTCCATATAACCATAGTAGTAGGGTATCATGATAATTATATAAATAAATCTTTTTCCATCCTCATACGTGAATGACCACAATCATGAACCACATCATTCATACATCAATCATAATCCCTAGTCCACATTTCATTTCTGGCCATCACAACCAATACTTATCAACCTTGCCTAAAAGATAGAGAATGGAAGCAGGGGTAGCCACTCATCTATTCCCCAACATCTATATTTTAGGGAAAACACCCCACAAAACATTTTGGTGCTATTAGAAACACATGAATCAGTTGGGTATATATAGAAATAACAAGGAAAATATAATATATAAAAGATACAGACAAGCCCAAATTATGGTATTATACTACCAAAACCACCATCAAATCTATAGGACCACCATCGCACATTAATATTTTTAACGCAGTTAATGTATCACCACATAAGAAACACACTCAATCCATACAAACTCACTTTCAACTAAATGTTACAAATTATCCAAAATTATTGAGTTTTCACTAACTCCCATTCACTAGGAAATTACATTTCACATTACAAAAACACATATTTATCTTTATATTTATTTAATCCAAATATCACAGATCAATTTAAACTCATTATTATGATAAATTTCATCCCATTGTTCATCATTTAACAACCCAGGTAACTTTAGTTTTAGCGCTGTTGGGGTGGGTGTTCTATAACCGACTATTTGATATTTGGATTACCTATATATTAACATTTTTGAATAATGATAAAATAAATCATTGCATATTTTTCATTGTTATGATTTAATTTATTGTCATAACATCAAAGAGTATCCTTCATTTTGATAAGGTTATTTTTTTTCTCTGTATGACGTGAACCTTGAAGAGACCTAATGATATTCTTAAATATAGTTCTACAGTCCGATAAAATTATATGATGGGAAAAATATATTTTTAAATATCATGTGAGAGTACACACATATTTATAATGATTTTTCTCAGGAAATTCACACATAGAAATCTTTAAGATAAGAGATTATAAGAAAAACTCACTTATAGTAATTCTGCATGATTATGTTTCATTGAATATTATCATGTGTGAGTGTGTGTAATAATTCATTCACATTATGATTTTTATTAATGAATTTTTTCGACTCTTATCATTAGATGTATTTCATCAACATTGATGATATAGTTCTTTCAGAAGTTGGATACATTTAATGAATTATGAATTACTTTTTATTAATAATATGTTATGGAAGTATTCTTTCCTTCCATATTTATAGAAGATGATATCTCTACACTTTGATTTAAATGGAACCATTGCATTAAATTCCATGGACATGACGTGATAATGAGTTTAACTTATATAGTTAAAGAAATATGTATCAATCATATGTGTGGATGACATTGGTGTACAACCTGCATGATGAAATATTATGATAAAGTGATTACATTACAAAATATGAATTAGTTTGTGGTAGTCAACATTATGAAATTTACTTCTTTCCATTGGGTTCCTTAATTCGTTAATATAATTTAATCATGGAAACAAATAAATATCTATTAATTCCCATAAGAAATAATCCCGGAGGGTCACATACAATGTGTTTTTGATATTCTCAATTATAATCTATTTAAATTTATTTATTAGAATAAATATTATTCTCAAGAAAAAGTAACAATTTTACAAATGTTTTATTTATGAAAAATATTTAATAAATATTTATCTTCCAGACTGTGAATATAAAATTAATTATATTTATTAAAAATTTAATAAATATTTATTGTCTAGTGTTTGAATAAAAATAGTTTTTACAAATAAATATTTAATTAAATATATATTTTGGTATTCGATAAATTCTAAGAAGTATGTGTTGACCATGTTTTTGTTCAGTGATAAATATTAATTTTCAAGTTGGTAAAATATTAATTATCTTTTAAGTAGATAGCACACATCATAAAAATACTGATATTACTATACTAATTATATGGAACAAGGTTATATAATAATTTTTATATTATTTATGTGTCGTTTTAAAATTAAATAATATTTTAACCAAAACCCTAAATCTATTAATAAACTTATTATATCTTTTAGGTAGGATTAATAAAAAATATAGAGTTATGAATCTACAATTTAATACACATATGAATAATGGACTTCCATTTCATTTCATCTTTCCCTCATATTCATAATAACAATGAGAATTCCTTGAAACCTTAATTAACATGAATTTATGAAGGAAAAAAATGAAATATGATTGATCCACTATACATGAACCCAAAAATCAATTCATGTCATTTGTAAATCAAAGGAATGCACGTGGATCACCACCAAAAGGGATCTACATTGGTTCCTTTTTCACAATGATAATAATCTAAAGAAGGATTCATTGATAATTAAAAACATCATATAGGAAATATCCTAATATGAGTTATTATTTCATTAGATCGTATTTAAATTGGTCATGAGTTTATTTTGAAAATTATCTTATCTTTTATGGGTTTTTGGATTTTCTCTATAAAAATTTGATAAAAAATTTCAATGGTTAGGTTGTTTATGAATTTAACAATTTTCAAAATATTCATCAAAAACAACAATATAATTATGTTTATTCTCTAAACATGGGCTTCTATTTCATCCATAACCTTGAATTCTTATAAGATTTGTCACATTTAAATTTATAATTATTTATTTGATTGGTGATCTATATGAGAAATAGTAGTTCTCTTTTTCATTTTCCAATAGGTTTTGTCTCCAAGGGATTCCAAAATAGTTTGAAAAATTTAATGATGTATTTATGGATTAATGAAAGCATCTAGGTCATGAAATATTCCTTTTGATGAGGCCGTAATAGAATTTTTTTTCCATAAATAATGAATGTGATCTTTGTGTCTATAAAAATTTCAGAGGGACTATGTAATTTTTGTTAATATTCTATGTTGATTACATTCTACTTATTGAAAATAAAACACCATTATTAAAAATTTATTATGTATAGTTGAATAAATTATTCTCTGTGAAAGACATAGGAAATGAAAAAATTATTGTTGGGAGCATGATACAATTTGATATATCTAAGTGTTTTTTTAGTCTATGTAAAGGTGCGTATATTGAACATATATAGATGAAATTTACTATTTAGTAATTAATGAGTGGATTTCTTCCAATTTTGCATGGAATTCATATTTCCAGTAAAATTTAAACTCAAACACATGAGGAATGATAGTGTTTTGTAAGGATTCATTAAATTCTATGATTTGGTAGACATCTTTGTTATGTTTTTTACAGACCATATTGTCATGAAATTTTAAATTGATAGTTATTGAAATATGATTTTGTAGTATAAGGAATAACTCAGGTCATCTCTAAAAGAATTGATATGTTTTGAGTCTTTATTTTAATAAAATTTACTAAAGGGCTATAATTTTAAAAACACTTTCAAGAATGTAACTTAATTTAAAGAGTTATAAAGTTTAATGATGTAGTGGATTGTGAAAAATATGATATAAATAGGTTATCATTGATAATTTACTATATAATTTGAATAGTTCCTCATCACTAATAGGTTTATAAGATTGCGGGTAATATTTTGGTTGAGGCTTAATCAAGATCTTGGGTACCCACAAGCCTATTAAAATGATGATATTAGAACTAAACCTTGACAAAACTGTTGTGTAGTCATGTTCCATCCCCTTAGAATGATTTATGGTTTATAAAGAACCCTTGAAATCTAAAATGTTTGGGAATGAAAAAGGTTCTTATGTTTTCAAATCAGAACAACACAATATTCCCACTTTATATTTAAAACTAATCGGTTATGAAATTATTTGTGTTTCAATTAAATGCATCAAAACAAGTTAAAATACATGTGGAAGAACAATTAAAAACACAATATACATAAAAAAAAGTAGATAATTATGTTTCAGAACTACCTATTCATGTGTGTATCTCCCTCACAATGATCACCAACTACCTAGCTCATCATCGGTAGGAGGAATCTTAGGTTGAACTCCTTCTTCATTCATGATCCCCCAATTAAGATATGGGCCTCCAAAACATATAAGATGAGGAGTAGACACCTCTATGATTAAAAAATGTATTATCATTTCTTCAATTTCAAACTTGCATATTAGGATCCCTTTGTGCCCTTTTATAGCCAAAATGGTAAGTGGTTTTGAGCACCCAGTTTTGGTGATACCATTTGAGTATTAGTTTTGGACAAGTAAATGACTATATTACGATGTGAAAAAAGGTAGTTATTTGATGACCTCATTATTTTCTCCTTGTCCAATTGGGCGACCATTGTAATTATTTATTAGTTGATATTGAAAAAATGCAGATCCAATCTTTTTAATTCATACAAATATTGTCCCTTGGAGAGAATGGTTCGGAAGGGACCCTTATTGGATGAATGGGGCTTCAGTTCATTGAGAATACTTATATCTTATGATAGTTTTGAGATTTACTCAATTTTTGCTGGCCATTTGGATGAACAAAATTCCTATAATGGTTAAAAAATGGACAATTGTCAAGTGGATTCCATGTTGTTTTCCCCATTTTTCTTCTAGACCATCTATGGGGACTCCAAATCACCTATACCATCAAGGAAAATATCGAAAAAAGTATAATATTCCCATTGAAACATGATAAAAAAATAAATTTATCAAGCATGATGTGAATTTTTTTTTTGTATTTTAAATTTCCAATACAAATTCAATTTAATACAGTTGTGTAATGGTGAAAATGAAACAATGAATCGCCATGAAATCACACCCCCACACCTCAACATTTACACTCTAGGGAAAAGTCATATATACTAAAAAAGTATAATTTCTAGATCAAAGGTTTGAAAATTTCTAATATTCTTCTAAAATTAAAGTAATCATGTATCGTTTCTAAAATTAACATTCCTATCACTTTCCTTTTCTCACATAAAATTTTTTCAACATCATTTGTTCGATAATGCAACATATCACTGACTACCTCAAATTAAAAAAATTTCTCAACACTCAAGGAACCTATGAATGTGGAGTTATTAACTTTTACTAGAGTCTATTTGGTCTTACTATGTCATTATTTTATTCTATGTTCCCTACCGGAAGAAACTTCTATGTCAATGAAAAAAACTTCCAACAGGTTATTCTGAAGTTTAATGGTTGGTAGCAAATAATGTATATAAAATAATTCTTAGGTATAAGAGGATTGATTAATCTCTTTTGTAGAAAATATGTTTAAATTTATCAAGTGTTCATAATGAATGTACACACTAATCCCCTAAAAATTGTATCACTCAACTCATTATCCTCATTGTCAATTTCTTTAGGTCTCAACCAGTTAGTGAATAATAAAAAATAATCATCCCATTTTCTATAATAATTTTTTTTATTTTTGTTCTATTTTTTTTATACAGAATAATTTTTTTATAATTTTCATTGGAAATAAAGACGGTAAATTTGTAAAATAATGATAAAATATGTATTGTGTACCCACTACCAATAGATAATGCACGTACCATTTCCATCATTCCATAACAATGATTCATTCTTGATAATACCCAAGGAAACACCCTCTCCCACACACTTTCTGAAATTAAAATAATAATTTACATAATAGATGGGTAGGTTGGGATAAATAATCTTGTAATATGGCTACCTAAAAGTCATTTCATGGTCTTTAATGCATATAAAGGATAAAATGTCAATGTTTCCAAAAATAGATGTCAATTGTTGAAAGGAATTTTCAATCAAAAATGGACTCTATCAAGGATATAGAACACTTGAATTATATGGCTTAAAATAGTATAATTGAAATTTATAGTTTCTATACATGACTTGTGACTCATAGAAAAGTGATTAAAAAAATAATTTTCTATAAAGGTCTTAGAATGTCTCTCAGGTAAGTGATTAAAATATTAGATACTGATAACGAGGCACAGGTTTCAAAAATACATTGAACACTTCAAATGATTTGACAGTATAATTTTTGTAAAAAGATTCCATACCAATATTCATTTGATTTTTTTTAAAAACCAATGGAATTTTCCACACAATCGACTCTAAAATGATAAATTGATTTGGATGACTTTTAAATATGGAATCTTTTTCATGAATAAAATTAGAATTTCTGCAAACATGATGGGACAAAATAAGAGGGATGTGAAAATACTATTCAAAAAGAGTGAAAATAATAAAAATGAAAAACATTTCTAACTAACCTAGGAATTCAACCATCCCCCACACCTAGAACACGATGTCTCCTCACTATAAAAAAAAAGATAATATGGGATGGAAGGATAAAACATGGTTGGTTCTATTCATAGGTCACTTCAGGAACATGGATTCCCCACATTGGGGACTCCCTAATGGATTTATGGATGTGCACCAACCGCTTCCCATTGAAAGTGAAGGTCTTCCTGCTTTCATTTTTTTTAACATGAAAAACACCAAATAGATAGACATTAGTAAAATTATATGGTCCAAACCAGTGTGAATGAAGCTTACTATGTTGAAATTTAATCCTTACCTTGAAGAAGAGGACCTTATTTCCAATTCAGAATAGATGATGTAGGATAAAGAGGTCATGGGAAGCCTTGGTTCACACTTTATAAATCATGGATTTCACATATGCATCTATTTTAATTCTCTCCAACTCATGAATCTACAACATTCATTGAGCTCCTGTTCCAAAATGATTAGAATGGCATTTTTTATGGCCAAGTAGGCCTGGTGATCAATCTCAATAGGGAGGTGAAAGATCCTTACAAAGAAAATTCTATAAGGTGACAATCTTATTGTGGTGTTAAACGATTTATTGTAATCCCCTAATAAATAATCAAGTCCAAGACTCCAATATTTTCTTCTAGGATGAACCTTTTTTCATGAATTTGTTTTACCTCACTATTTGACACCTTGACTTGACAATTGTTCTATGGGTGATATGTAGTAGAATGTTGATGAACGACCACATACCAATGCAAATGTGATAGCATTTTTAATTTAGAGAAATGAGAAACCTGGAAAATGATGATGAATCTAGGTAATCATGTCCGATAAAATATTTGGGTTATCAAAAATTTTAAAACTACCTTAGTATCATTAGTCCTTGTAGATAGTTTGTCTAATGATATTGACATGTAATCAAATACAAGAAAAATGTTAAAATTTTGGAAGGAATTGGGAAAATGTCCCCATGAAGTCAATACCCCAAACATAAATAATGTCATGAAAGAGAAATTATTTTTATGGAATAACATTTCATTTAGATGAATTATCCATTCTTCAACAATGAGGAAAATATTTACAAAAAACATGGGTATCCTGAAAAAGTGTTCACAAAAAGTGACCAGGATCAAGGAAATTATGGGCAACCATTTGGGGACCAAAGTGGCCTCCTCAAGAAATAGTTTGTCTGAATCTAAGGATAGACTAAAACTCCCTATTAGAAACCCCACGCCTATAAACATGACCTCTACATGTGTGAAAAAGTTAAGGGTCATCCCCAATGATCCAATGAGACTCATTTTTTAGAAGGGTGGATAGGATTTTTTTGAAATCAGTAGGAATTCAAGATGCTACCAAATAATTTACAATTTTATAATAGCAAAGAATAATTTCTTCCACACTTTACAATTGATCATCTAGAAACATGAAATTTATATAAATACAAGGAGATGAGTCAATGTCTGAGGATGGGGGAACCCTACGAATATGGTCAACCACCACATTATCTACCACTTTTGTATCTGTAATTTATAAAATGAATTCTTGAAGGAGGATCATCCAAGAATTGAAATGTGGTTTGGCTTTTAGATTCTTTAGGTGTTACCTGATGGCCACATAGTCCAAGAATATAATGACTTTAAACCCCAAAAGGTATGACCTGAATATGACCAAGTAAAAAAATGTAAAGGAATTGTTTTTTGTTGTGGTGTAGTTCTCTTGTGCAGGTTTCAATGAATGTTTGGCAAAGGTAATGACCATTGAAGCTCGATCAATCATTTATAATAAGACAACCCCAATTTCATAGTTCGAGGCATCACACATGACCTCAAATGGTAAATCCCACTAAGGTGGGTGGATTATCGAGGGTGATGTTAGTCTACAGTTTAAATTATTAAAATATTCCTCTGATTCATTATAGAAAAATCCTTTTTATTTGGAGTAATTTTGAGAGTGGGAGTGTAATCTTACTAAAGTCACGAATGAAAGGATAATAAAATCTAGCATGACCTAGGAAGGAATGCACATCGCATGCAGTATTAAGGAATGGTAAGTAAGAAATGTCTTCCAATTTTGATATATCTACATGGATACCATCCCCAGAAATGGCATGTCCTAAAACGATATCTTGTTGCAACATGAAATGGAATTTCTCATAATTTAAAACGAGATTCTTTTCAAAACATTGACGTAAGACTGAACCATGATTACTCAAACATTCATTTAAAGAATATCCATACACAGTGAAATTATCTACGAAAAAAACCATTCAATTCTCCAGGTATTATGAAGTAATACTAACCATGAATCGTTTGAAAGTATGTAGAAAATTTCATAGACTAAATGGAATCATCTTATATGAAAATGTGCTAAGGGGAAAGTGAAGGTCTCTTTTTCTGGTCCTTGAGGGAAATATGGATCTGAAATTATTTAGAAGAACCATTAAGTAAATTTTAGTGGGACTTAACCACTAGAAAATCTATCATTTAGTCAGGGAATGGAAAAGGCAAATGGTTCTTTATAGTGTACTAGTTTAGTCAGTGATAGTCTATGTAGACACACCATTTTTTCTCACCCATGTTAGAACAAATTCAATGTTTTCATTTTTTATTGTTGTAAGGCCTGTTTTTTAAGAACTACTAGAAAGCAATTGACCCATTGGATGTTAAATATTTGTTAAGCGATTCCCCCAAAACCCACAATTTTCTTACCTCATTTTCTCACGACATATAGAAGGGTTGGGTTTAGTTGATGTTGGGAATACCTCACTAGTCTAGCCTCATCATTTTATAAAATATATTGTGTGAATATTGGTGGGATAATATTAGTATTGTTAGAAAGATTCCATCCCAATTATGATTAATACTCCCTCAAAATATCATGAAATCTCAATTCATGCTCAAGTGGGAGTGAACTATAAATGATGGCGAGTAACTTGTTTCCATTCTGAAGATATGAATATTTTAAATCATTAGGTAGTTGTTTCAATTCCTATTATTGTGAATTTTTTATTGATTGGAGTGTGTGTGAAAGTGATAGATTACAAATCTCATCTAACTACTCAATGGTATGATCCTCATATGAGGAATGAAATTTTAAAAGCATATCAGTATCATCGATGGTCGTTAGTTCATCTGTTTTCAAGAAATTGTCAATTAATAAACACACATGACACATTTTTAGATCACTAAAATAATTAACGCTTGATTCATTAGAATAATTTAAATCAAGGATGAAAACTCAGAAAGGGGATCGAGGGAATAAAATAAGTTTTATTAGGGGAAGGATGTACATCAATTGAATTTACTATGGGAGATGAATGTTCTTTTAAGTGGAACTTCTTGGAATCAAGGATGTTGAAATGGACATTGTCACCAAAAAATTTCAAAGATAATATACAATTGTGGACATTAAATTTTTTTTTGAAATTTTAAAAATGGGCTTCCCCAACATAATCATTTAATGTGCATTCATCCTATCATCTTCAATTTTTTACACATAAAAATTAAGAGGGAAAATTAAATTTTAGACCCTCACAAGAACATAATATATGACAACAGAAGGGTGTGATGTACTCCGATTTTCTAGACAAAACACTATTCGAATGGGATTTAGTTCACCGACTAGTAAATAAGTGTAAATGGAGTGAGGAATAACATTAATAGAGGAACACAAATCAAGAATAACATTAGAAAAAAATTCATCCATACATTTTATGGAATTGATAAAGATCCATGATCATTGCACATGGTGTGATGTGATGGATGTATCAATTCTTAGATGTTCCTCCCAAGTATCACCTTCTCATCACCTCCAATAATCCTTCGGTGTGTACACTTTTCCTTTAAGAACATGTCGTGTCATAGAAGTTGTTTCTTGGATCCAATCATAAGAATGTTAACCTGAACTTTTTTGATCGTTTCCAATATTTCCTTTTCATGTTTAGTTTCATTTAGTATTATTATTTGGGTGGCCCTATTGGGAATGGGAAGAGGGATGGTTGGGATTTATGACTCATCAACATACACAAACGTTCCATTGTATGGCCTTACCTCAAGATAAAGATTTTATTCCATTGGACTATTTTCAGTAGTTGGGGTGGTTGATTCCGAAGAATGGGATGGATCTAAAGGAGGGGTTATTTTTCATTTAATTTGATTCCAACTCCTAAGGGTTACGTAAATAACATTTACCTTATCCATAGGATTAACTACAGATTGAGATGGTAGTTTACCTGACAAATAAAATTGTATTTTACTCACCAAGAAAGCTAGCTGGCATAATTGTGGTTTTAGGACTTGTATGGATTCTTAGGTGTTTTTTTGGAACTAGATATTTGTTTTTAGCCTTGGGATTAATCATATTATCCTAGATAGGCTTGTGTTTTGGAAGGGTGGTTGGAATGGACGTTATTGTGGTTGGGTATTTCTAGGTGGTGGTGCTGGATGACTACTTTGTCCACATTGGTTACATTATTTTTGAGGTTGGTATGAATACCCCCTGGCCTATGTTATTGGTTTTCTTGTTACCCAGAGTTAGATAGATAGTATGATTCTTCCCTAAATGGTGGGTTATAGGGGAGGCCTAGAAATATTTCCTCACAACTATCATAATTTTCTCTCAATTGGAGGTATTATTCAAATTAGTGGGTTTCAGAAAAACATATACCTTAATGGATGGGAGGATGAGATTGGGATTTACCATGGGAAAGATTGTGGTGTTGAAGAAGTGTACATACATCTGCAAACATTGTGTCCACGTTCTTCTTGAATACATTACTTTTCACCTCATGGACAACTCTAATAGGTACACTAGAGTGTGAACTGAATTGTCGAGTGGTTTGGTCTATGTTCTCAAATATGTTTTTTTGGAGCTAGTGGATTTTTATCCTCTTGTTCACCACCTACAGAATCATCAATCATGTTACAATGAATTGGAATTAAAATTTCATAAAAATAATGAATTAAATGTTGATCACTTATTTGGTGGTGTGTGAATCTTTAACACAATATTTTAAATATTTCCCAATATTCATGAAGTGATTAACCTTAATATTTTCTTCATCTGAATATTTTATTCTTTATTGTTCTAGTTTGAGAAGATGGGAAATGTTTTTCAAGAAATAAATCATTTCATGTCTGCCCAACATCTTATTGGTGAATAAACATAGTAAATCCAATTATTTCATACATCTTATAATGAAAAGGGAAATGATCTAATCTTTACTTTCTCATCATCCACGTTATATGTTTTTAATGTTAAACAAATATTGTGAAATTATATTAAATTATTTTGTAGATCCTCTCAATGATTTCATGGAATCTGGGTATTAAATGAATTAAATCATATTTTACTTCAATTTTCGGTGCCTCGCCTTTCTATTTGAATGTATGCGGGTTGAATATTATCTTTTGGTGAGGTTTGTTCTTTTAGTGTTATCTTGTTTTCATCCATTTTATACACATTGATTTTATGTTCTTATTTGGTTCCACTAGAAGATTAAGGGTGAAGAAGAGTTTCAATGTGTGGTGTGTCTTCCTTCAATGTGTTGTCTTGTGTGTCATGATGTCATATACGTAAGATTCAACCATGTTTAGGTTCGAAAGTTTATAAATCTCCCAGAGTAGAAGGCATCATGCACAAAATAATCACAATTAATAGGGCATAACACATATTTATTGAAATGGTATAAGAGAATAATATTAAATATTCACAAAATTTTTAAAAATCTTATCAAAAACACGCACTAAAAACTAAAGAGATCCTCTGAAATGGAGCCAAAAATTGACTTTTTTGTCATGAAATGTCTAATTTATATTGATTTAAAGAATATTTTTCTGTCTTGAAAAGTCCCTTGGTCGTCTCTCAAGGAGTGTTGATAGTTTTTGAGTGTCTATTTTTATTAACAAAATACTAAAATAGGGTAGTGATTTTGAAAATAGTTTTATGAAACTAACCTAATTTAAAGAGTTATAAAGTTGAAAGAATAAGTAGATTTTGAAATATACGAGATTAATATGTTATCAATTCTATGTTACTAAAAAATATGAATAGTTCATATTTGTAAATTGATAATTATGTTTTAGTGTAATTTTTTGTTTGAGGGTTAACCAAGATCATGGGTACCCACAAGCCTCTTGAAATGACATAATTAAATGTAAAACATGGCATCACAATCATATAGTCATGTACTTGTACCATAGCATGAATTAAGGATTGTAATGTAACATTAAAATCTCAAATTTTTGTGAAATAAAAGGTTTATTATGTTATGTAATTAGAACTACACAAGACATACACATAAAATCACACAATAATAGATTATGAAATTAAAAGTGTTTTAATTCAATGCTTAAAAAAATGTTATGATACATATAAACGAATAATTAAAACTATAATATACACAAAACAAATAGAAAATTATATTCTGAAACTCCCTCTTCATTTGTGTATCTCCCTCACAATGATCACCAACTACTTAGTATGACATTGTGATGATGAGGAAGCTCGGGTAACACCATTCTACATTATTGATCACCCTATGTGTATAGGGGCCTCAAGAACATCGTGAAAGATGAGGAGACTATTATAGGACTCCAAAATGGTAGATCATTGCTTCTGGTTTCAGCTTTCAAATTAGGTTCCCTTGGATACCTTTTGTATCTAAAATGGTAAGTGGTTTTCTGCACCCAGTTTTGGTGATACCATCTGAGTTTAGGTTTTGGACAAGTAAGTGGCCATATCACAACTTGGAAAAAAGAAAGGAGTTGTTGGAAGGACTTTTTACTATCTCACTATCAAATTTGGCATCCATTGTACATCATTATTGGGAGATATTGTCATAATACGGAACCCAACATCTAATAATGTATAGATTCTATCCCATAGGATAGAATGGTTTTTATGGGAACTTTATTGGATGAATGGGAATTGGGATTCATTATAAGAGTTATAGAGAATGATTATGTTGAGAGGAACAAAATATTTCAGCCCAATTGGATATATGAAATTCTCTAAATTCACTAAAAAGTGGACCAATATCCATGGGATGCAATGCAGTTTGGCCCATTTTTCCTCTAGATCATCTATGGGGTATTAAAATCACCTCCACCTTAAAGAAAATATCAAAACCATTATAAAATCATATTTTAACATTGAGAAACCCAAAATAAATTAACCAAACATGAATTTTATTTTGTTATTGTATATTAAATTTGATAAACAATTTTAGTTTAATACAATGTTGTAAGGGTGACAATGTAACAATAAATCCCCCATGTACCATGATATATGTATCTGATACCATAAATATTGTATGAAGATATCCTGCTGAACTAGTCAATATCCATTAGTTGGAATTAAATTCTATCCTTAAGTATCTATGGTATAATAATTATATGTTTTCAATCTATGTAAGATTTGAGGAACTAGTCATCAGAGGATATGAAGATTATTGTTTTGAAAGAGATAAATTTGATCTTAAATAATGTGGAGGATACATATCCACTCATAATGGATGTTCTGTGAGATAGAAGTGTCCAAAAAAAGATATATTCAATGATTATATAGTATATTCTAATCAAATTGTGACTTTGGGGGTTTATAAATAAGTAATGTGGGTATGAAAAATCATCCAATAGATTAATTTGGTACCTAGAAGTAGGGATCGTATCACACTCTATTGGGATAATACTATAGTGGTATTTATTGAAATTGATTCATGGTCACATTAGCAGATGAATAACATAGATTGGATGTATCTTATCTTGTGGTATTTTTCTCAAAGAGGTGAATTCGTAGTGAGAAGAATATCCATGGATGACAACATGATGGACCACTTGACTAAAGTCTTCACACATAGGAAACAAGGTAATCATTTCAGGTATAGAAGACTGAAATTCATAGGTAGTTGGTTCTAGTGCAAGTGGGAGTCTTTAATAGTTGGTTTTATACAACGAAATAATTGTAATTTATATTACATTAATTTTAAGATATATAAATATTAATAAAACATCTTATTAATTAATATTCATTTTTCTACATTAATTTAATATTGTTTTGTCCACAAAAATATATCACATTAATAGGGTTATAAAATTTACCCACAATAATGAGAACCATGGAGTTTCATGATTATATTCATAAATATATTCCGAAAAATAGATATCATTAAATAATGGAAAATATTTAAGGTTGACTTTTGGGGGTGGGTACTCATAAGAAGGTGATACTTCTTCTCATGAAATATTAACATGGTAATCTCTGAGATATGAAATTGTTAGAATATACCCACTAGTAATAATTAAACAAGGTTTAGTATCATAGGATATTACAGCCTATGAGTTTTTTCCCTTTCCATTAGACATTATTATTATTATAAATTCTACTTAAAACACATGCACTTTGATGCATTTCATAAAAATTGACGATATAGTTCATTGATATGTTGTAAATACTAAGTGCACCAAGAATTACATGATGTTAATAATAATTCTAAGGAGGTTATATCCCTTCTTATTTGTGTAAGATCATATATTTTCTATTTTATTGAAATGAAACCATCACATTGAATTCAATGGATATTTGTAACAAAGAGTTTATATAATATAGTCAAAGAAAGATTTATCAAGAATATAGATTGATGGCACTAATTCAAATCATAAATGAGGAGATAATTTATTAATTTAGTGTTCTAAATGAAATTTATTGTAAATTTGTTGCATTTATATTTAATTATCTCAATAATAATAAAATTACATATAACATATTGTTCAAATTCTACCTAATATTAATGTAATAATTTACTAGATTATTTTTCTAATTAATAATGTCATAATAGTTCACAACTATGATGAGAACCTTGAAATACTTTAATGATATTATTTTATAAAAGCATTTCAATGGGATAAAATTATATGATATGGAATAAAGAATGTGGTATATCCAGTTATAATTCTTATAATCAGACGAGGCTTCTTCTGATTAATTTCACACGTAGTTATCTCTAAGAATATTTATTATAAAAAAAGACCTTCCATTAGGAATTCCACATTTTTTTGTGTGATTTGATATTACTATAAATTAGTATGTGTGATATTCAATAGAAATTAATATTATAATTAATGTATGTCCGGATATACACACGTATAATTGTTAACCAAAACCAGGATATAATAAGATTGAGAGAAGTATCCTACAATGGGTGTGTCATGAAGGATGTGTGATTAATAGATAAGTCAATAAATGATTTATCTTTTCCATATTTATAGAAGTTGATATATCATCCATTTTATTTGAATAGAACCATTTCCATAACATTCATTTTCATGGTGTAGTTATGTGTTTATTTTATATATTCAAATAAATTCCTATTAAAAACATGGGATTATGAGACATATGTGAGACCTACTTCATTAGATATTGTGACAATGGTATTATATTACACAATGAGTATTTTTATGTGGTGGTTGATGTTTTCACATGATGTTATTTATCGTATGATCATTGAATTGTTTATAGATGGTGATCTAGGACATTAGACTATGCCACCTAATGCTAATAATAATGATTCCTAGCGGGTCACACACAAAGTGTTATCCATTATAATTATAAAATTGTATTTAAATTTAATTAATGGAATAAATAATATTCTCAATACCTGAAATATTTTTTCATGTTTTATCAATCACATGTATTTATTTATAAATAAATATTTAGTTAAATATTTATTTTGGTATTTAATAAATAACATGGAATTTGAACGAACAAGACTGTGTCTGGTGATAAATATTAATTTTCAAGCTGATAAAATAATATTTAACATTGTTCTAGTCAACAGACCACATAAAAATAATAATTTTATTAATAATTCTATGGCATGGGGTCATTAATGGGTTTATATATTATTTATGGTCTTATATATGATTAAATAATATTTTAACCTAATATATAGTTTTATAAATAGATAATTTTCTTCTTTTGTAAAGGGTTATCAAAAAAACTATTTGGGAACTGTTGTGCACAAGAAACTTCTATATTCATTACTCCTCCTATATTCTTCTAAATAACAAGAATTACTAGATAGATTACATGAAAAAAAGTAACTAGAAGTTCCCATGTTGAACAACACAAGATGATCAATCCATTTAAATAGCACCAAAATATCAATCAGTTTCATTTAGAGATCAATGGAGCATGTATAGATCATTGTTTCAGGGATTCGACACTATGATCGTATAAGAACAATGAAGGAAATCCAAAATGGTTTTTGGTTAATCATAATCATCATCATGTAAGGTTCCTAATATTGGGTAACTGTTATTCATATCTAAATTTATATTAATTATAAATTTAATTTGAAAATATCCTCTATGGATTTTGGGTTTTCGTAGGTCAATATTAAATGGAAAAAGTTCATTGGTAATGAAATTTACATCATGCACAATTATCAAATGATCAGTTGAATATGGAAACCCCTATATGGTTATTTCACGAACTATGACACTTCCACTATACATATAACCTCTAATTTGTACCAAAGCAGTATCATTTTAAATATAAAATTATTTTTTAATTGTTGATTTCTCTTGTGCAATATTTGCTGGATAATTCATTTTAGATTATTCATTCTTTAATCTGATGTTCAAGTTTTTTTTAAATTTTAATCACATTGTTCAAGATTCAGATATTTTTAATGGACTAATAAAACATGAATAATGAATTGATATTCTATTAATAATTTTCAAGAATTTTTATGGGTAAGACTTAGTTATATGGCATGTTTCAAGAGTACACATCGTACACTGAAGTTTACAACACCTAGCCATATTTTTGGATACACAACATGAAAAGTAGAAACTACATGTGATATATTTATCAAAAACCATGTGTAGACCAAGAAAACCTAGAACAAAATTTTTCATATTACAAGGCAGGTATCTCGCATACACATATTATAGTCTATATGATTTAGCACCAAAATTATAACAAACAGTGTCGCCAATGTAACACCACGATATTTTATGAGATTTTTTTTAATTTCATTGATGTCTTGTGTTGTACGCTACAAAAAGATTATCTTTAACAATACGCAACACCATAAAAGCTTGCATTATATGCAACACTATTCATGGCTCGTATTACACAAAATTTCAAGATTGTTTTGTGGAAATTATTCTATGCAACATTAAGTATATATTTTGTTTAATGTATAAATGATATAAGTTTTTTTTTATGTAATACGCAACACCAAACAAAGCTTTCACTACATGAATATCTGACTTGGCTTGCATTACGCGTAATCAAGACCTTCCTAGATAGCTCGTGTAATACGAAATATCTAGTTTCACTAAACGAGATATTATTATAATATTATTATGAACTAGCCGTTATGAATAGTAATACCGAATTTTTTAAATTTTATAAATTTTATCTAACAAAATGGAATTCATTTTTTGATTCAGAATATCGAAATTTTCCTATGGTGAGGTTTTGGTATTTTTCTGAAAACTATCAATTTTTGATGAAAAGTGAAAACATTATGTTACTATTTAAAAACTGACATTTTATTTAAATAAATATTTATTTTATTTATATTTATTTTAGGTAAAAATTGATACATAATACATATACAAGTTCAATGTAATTCATTGGAGTCATTTTTTAATAATTTTAGATATATGAAAATTTTATTGAACTTTTCACCTTCATTTACCCACCTGCTATGAGAAATTTGAAAATCTACATAAAACATTATATTACCACTTCTGTGAGTGGAATTTTGAAAATTTGAGAGACACGATTAATATCAAGGAGTATAATGTGGTTCAATAAAATAAAAATTATTTTTGGTGTATTGTAACATTTTACTTTTATTTACCACCGTTAAAAGTAAATAGGGTAATTAAGGGTAAAAATGATATTATTATTACCTTAACACATGTCCTAATTCTATTAGATAACTGTAATTCAACCAAAAACAACCTCAAGATTAAAATATTACCCTGTAGGTCCACGTGGATTAGATTAGGACATTTATTATTATTTTATTTAAAGAAGAGATAAAATAGTTAAAATCAATGTTTAATGACTAAAACATTTTTAATATAGACATATACATAATATTAATTAAACTATAAATATTCCCTAGAAATATAAAAATATTTCCTACATAATGGTATTTTATTTATAATTTTAGTTATTAAATAATTTAATTTATGTATGACACAATGATGATGCAATAATTACCTTATTAATGAAATACTAACATAATTGATGATATAAATATCCAAATAAATGTAATTTGATACTATTAATGAATTAAAATAATTTTTTAGGTTAATATGACATGTTCGTATTGATTCAACTAACCTTGTTCTAACTAATCATGCTGTTATATTTTTCACAAAAATCAATTACCAAATAGTGTCAAAATTGACATTAAATAGTTTTTAAAACAAATATTATATTATAAATTGTAATTATATTCATAAAAATATGAGGTTCGACAAAATGACTTGGATGAGGTTATATATATTAATAATAAACCACTTGGGGTTCTTTTGTCTTGTTATAGTATGTTTATTAACCATATAGTGTATGAAAACAAAAAGACATGGTAAAAGTTAAATTATTTAACTTAGAGTTAAATCTACATTATAAGGTTAATATAGTAACCTAAACATGTCTAAAACCTATTGGTTGATAATATTTCAACCCATCCCTACATTATCTTCGAAATAAGACACTTTGGAGCCATTAGAAACCGAATATGAATTTATTATAAAATAATATTTTATGTTTTTTTTAAAGTGTCCCTCTCCTCCCTTATAAATGGGAACCTCCTCCCTCATTTATTCACACAATTTTTAGCCTTCATGCTCGGCAAACCCATGCCCAGTTCCCTTATAAACTTCCCTATAATCATTATAGAGGTCCTTTTCTCCTCAAAAGACCATCTCTAGTGCCTTAAGAGGAAGCTTAAAAGAGCTCGATCGAAGAAGAGGTAATATCTTCTACCGATTCTTTCATGTTTCATTATTCATAAACATCTTTTCCTGAGTTGTTTAATTATAATTTAACAACATAATTATCACTAAAATACAGATATGTTATTATAAATATGAAACAACCCCATTTCACCATCGATTCATCCTATGGAAAACGAAATCACCGCGCGTGCGTACGAACGGTATACCGTCTCCACGCCGTGGTGTAATCTTTTTTTCCACAACCACCTTACTTGAATGGGTATAATGGTGTAATTTATAATTATATATGATTATTTTAACATGATACTGACTCTGAGATATCATCCACTCCAATTCCATTCAATAATTATGGTAACGATATCATTGCTCGTGCGTATGTAGGGATTACCGTCTCCACGATGCGATGAGATTCATTCTCCATGTTAACCATTCTCGAATGATTATAAAGTATATATAATGAATAATAATGAAATAAATGACATAATTAAGCTAATTTTTTTATGTATATATATATTTCATTTACTTACTTCCATTCAAGTCAATAATGAAAGGAAAAAAAAGCGTTCATGCGTACGTACCGCCTACCATCTCTATGAATGGTGTATTTTATTTCATTAATCTATATATTATATATATATACTGAATATATATGATATATAAATCATGATTTAAATTCTGGAAGTAATTAAATCATGATATAAGTAATAATAATATCAATAACAACAAGTCCAAACATGTATGATAAACAAAGCGATTTTACCGAAAACATTGCTTTAACATGAAATTTACAAAAGAATGGGTAATATAAAGTCATAAGTGAACCATATATGTATCATAACAATGAATATGATTCTGTAATAAGTAAATCACGTTATTTAAATCATTATATAGGTGGTTCAGATATGTACGAAGCATATCATACCTAAAGTAAGGTATAACTTTTCCAATCTTGTTTTTATCGAAGATTGTTTATTCGTAAGTATTTACAAGGGTTAAATTTATCATTCATGTCCTTGTTTTAAAAAAATGGTTTCATGTATGTTTAAATTCATTTTTCCTCATTTTTTAATTTTACTACATGAAATATAAAGAATCATTCTTTTGATTACCATACAAAGTACACTTTTACTTTTAAGGAAAAATCATTTGAAGAATGGTTTTTTAACTTATACTACATGAATAGATTTTTATGATTTCATAATGTCTAGTTTTCATGAATATTCCTCTAAAATATTTCATGACTATTTTCAACAAAATATTTTTCTTTTAAAATTTCATGGCATTTTTTTAAAAGTAAATGATTTTGAAGAAGAAAGGATATTTTCCTCAAGAATTCATTGCAAGTGTTTTCTCAAAACCATTTTCCATCTAAGATGAAATTATTTCATATGAGTGTGTTTCAATTATAATGTCTCTATGATTTACGTGGTTTCAATTTTCTTATGATGAAATTATATTCATGTTTTTATAAGGATTATGTTATAATGAGATGATGTTTATGAAACCCATTTTATTCTTTGGGTTATGATTAATGATTTAAGTTTATGTTGTGGCACACGTAAGAATAATTTCATTATGAGATGGGTGGGAACTATATCTCCCTCTAATGCATTGGGTAAATATTTATATCTCATGACATTGACATGGCTGGAATGGTATGTTAATTTAGTTCAGTGACACGGGACTGGAACGATGAGTGAACTCGATTCAAAAAGGGACTTTGTCCACTAAGATAGTCTTGGCAGTATGCCTTGGCTACTATGGAAATCATATCTTGTGATTAATGTTTTTCCACAATTACATGTATTATTACTATGATCTTTTATCATTATTTATGTTCCTTTATGATATATGTCTTATGTACTTCCAAGATATATGTCATTTCTCAGGATTTTGATGTTTAGATTTTATGTTCATTTTTTTTCATTCAAATGTTTATGTATTGTTTTATGTTCTCAATGTTTACCCTTACTAATAATTTAATCTCACCATTTTTATGTTTTCTTTTACCCAATATATAACTAAATGTTTATGTAAGAAAAAAAGGGAAGATCTTTATAGGATATGTTGAAGATCTTTCACCATGATTAGAAGATTATTTTTCCGAGTTTCCAAAGTATATAATCTATTACAGTCCTTGTGTGTTTTTTTATGTACAAATTATACCAAAAAAGTAATGTAATGTCTATGTACTTTATGTTTGGGGTCTCTAAAGTTGGTATCAGTGGAAAGGTTTAGTTAAACTTTGGAAACTAGGATGAAATTTTTTTAGTGAAATCCCAGGAGATATTTTTAAGGTATGTCTAGGGATGTCCCTAAGGATAAGTATATGTATAGGTTATAGTCCTATAATTACGGTAACTATCTTAGAATTATACCTAAGATGTTATATGTTGATGGTAATCTCCCATTATTTTGTTGTTTTCCTAGCATGATTTTTGCCTCTCAAACTATTCTTTTTGGGTATTAGAAAATGGCTTGAAATAGGAAGATTCATGAAAATGGAGGATATGATGGAAAATGGAATGATATTATTCATGAGAAACCAAATGAAATTGGATCTAGAAGTCCACATATCGTTATTATGCATAATCAGAAATATCATAATATGATCAATAATATCAACTTCGGTAAGTTTCCCGACTCAGCTAATAATAGAAATATGGAGTTTCATAATGATCATAGAGCAAATAAAGTTCATTTTCCAACATGTAAATCATGTGGGAAGAGGCATCATGGAAAATGTTTCAACAGAATTGGAAGATTATTTGGGTGTGGAAAAGAAGGAAACGAAGCCAGTAATTACAAAGTAAATGGTCCAGTTAACACCATGGACAAGGATAATGCTATTTCTCAGATATCAAAAACGGTTAAATGTTTTAAATGTGGAATGTATTGGCATTATGCAAACCAATTATGTAAGGGAAAATTTCATGAATAGAATCAGTATGGTTGTATGGGTAGTATTTATGTTGATGAAGATGAAGAGACTAAAAATGATATATGATATGGATGAAGTGTTGAGAAATAAAATGATGAAGCTCGATCAATGGTTTAAGAAGGTAGTGGAATGATTTTAAGTTTATAACGAGTTATGTTGTATAGGTAATTTAATGGTACTATGGAATAAAGAATCATCTAAGGATTGTTACACTATTGTTTTTCTTAAAGTATTGGAAAGTATATGTTGAATGGTACCAGTAACCATGAATGTAAATTCATATATTTTTGGAAAAAATATGATAT
The DNA here is from genome assembly GCA_963277665.1 of Viscum album. Lineage (NCBI taxonomy): Eukaryota > Viridiplantae > Streptophyta > Magnoliopsida > Santalales > Viscaceae > Viscum > Viscum album. The sequence goes on along the minus strand of OY728141.1, from coordinate 1,015,399,278 downwards.
ATGTATAATGAATGGATAAGGAGAAAATAATATTTGGATGTTATTAATGTGCTCATGACTGATATATGGACAAAGTGATATCATGGTTTGTGTATATAGAAATATTGGGATTTTGGTATGTGGAATGAGTTAACTGTTGAAAACATTCATGTTTTCACTAAGGTTCACGAGAATTCCTTTTTCAAGAGAATACATGATTATGGAATTCAAATTTTTGGAATGTGACCAACAAGATATATCTTACGATATATGGGGTATAAATGATGGTATTAACATACTTGGTAGATGAACTATCTAGTATTCTTTTTCCGTATACTATGAGATTTGGAAAAAGTATTTCTGATAATCCTAAAGGTTAGAATTCATTAAGCTGGACATCAGATAGTATTTTTTAGGGCTAGAAATTATTGATATTATTTCTAGAATGTTTAATTTTATAGTTTCAGAAAAAGGACAACCCTTAAGATGGGTGACAACCCATTGCGTCAGACAAGGAAGCGAGAATAGAACCCACAACTAAAGTGTGACATGACTTTATCGCCTACCAATGGCCTACAGGAAGTCCCTGGTTAGTAGAAACTATTTTTATTTTCTTAAGAACAATGATAGATGAAGTATAAGTCCATTTTATCAACCATATACGATTAATCTCAGCATGGATGGACTTATGTAAATTTAATAAATTGTGCTAATCTTTTTGCAATAGAAAAATATGGAAGGACCAATCATTCTATCCCATGATCTGCTAATACTTCACGAATGACGAATTCAACTTCATTTTATTAAGAGATGAAGTGGAAATTGGTCAAGTCATGAACACCAGTGATATTGTACCAAAATTAAGTAACTATTTATTTTAATTCAACAATTCTACAACATTAGGGAAATGGTCTTGAAAAATACAGACGTTGTCCTAGTACCCTCATACCCGATGAATCATATTTTACCTTAGATCATCACAGATTTATGGCTTTTTGATTGATGGACTTTTCATATCCATGTTCTCTACTCCTCTCTACCAAAACATTACGGTTATATTTCCCTTTTATATTTATAATTTCACCTATGTTCTCTTATGTGGAAACCCAATGATTAGTTAATTTGGGTAACCATTACGTTTCATACTTTAGTTTTTAAAATTATGTTTTGGTATTCCTTTTTACAATGTGGTTTTCTATGAATGAAACTTTCAAGTAGTAAAACATTTATAACCCCAAAGAATTTAGAGGGAAAAATTCATTTTAAGGGGGGTAGAATGTAACACCCCGATATTTTATGAGAAATATTTTTTTAATTTCTTTGTTGTCTTGTGTTTTACACTACAACAATATTTTCTTGCGCTATATGTAACAACGTATTAGCTTGCATTATACACAACACTATTCTTGGCTCTTGTTACACAAAATTTCATGTTCGTTTTGTGGAAATTATTCTACAAAACATTAAGTATAATATTTTTTTATATATAAATGAAATAAGTTTTGATTATGTTATATGAAACAACAAACAGATCTTTCACTACATGCAACCCTGACTTGGCTTGCATTACATGCAATCAAGACCTTCCTCAATAGCGTGTGTACTATGCAATATTGAGTTTCACTAAACGAGATATTATTATAATATTATTATGAACTAGCTGTTATGAATAGTAATGCCCACTTTTTAAAATTTGATAAATTTTATCTTTCAAAAAAGATTTCATTTTTGGATTGTGAATATCAAAATTAGCCTAGGGTGATGTTTTGTTATTTTTTAGAAAACATTCAATTTTTGATGAATAGTGAAAAATCTGTGTTACTATTTAAATAACGAATTTTTATTTAAATAATTATTTATTTTAATTAAATTTATTTTAGGTCAATATTGATACATAATACATATACATGTTAAATTTAATTCATTGGAGTCATTTTATAATAATTTTAGATATATAAAAATTTTATTGAACTTTTCACCTTCTTTTACGCACCTCCAAAGAGAATTTGAAAATTTACATAAAAATAATAATTTTACCACATCTATGAGTAGAATTTTGAAAATTTGAGAGACATGTTTAATATCAAGGAGTAAAATTCAGGTCCATAAGATAAAAATAATTATTCGTGAATAGTAACTGTTTACTTTTATTTACAACGGTTAAAAATAAATAGGGTAATTAAGGGTAAGAAATATATTATTATTATCTTATCACATGTACTAATTCTATTGGATAACTAAAACTCGACAAAAAACAACCATAGAAATAAAATATTACCATTTAGGTCCACATGGATTAGATTAGGACATTTATTGTTTTTTTATTTAAATAAGAGTTAAAATAGTTAAAATCAATGTTTAATAACTAAAACATTTTTAATATAGGGTTATATATAAGATAAATTTGACTATAAATATAAATTAGAAATATAAAAATATATCCTACATAATTGAATATTATTTATAATTTTTAGACATTAAATAATTTAATTCATGTATGAAAAAATGATGATGCAGTAATTACCTTATTAATGAAATATTAACATAATTAATGTTAAAAATACCCAAATAAATTTAATATGAGAATATTTATGAATTAAACTAATTTTTTAGGTTAATATGACATGTTAGTATTGATTCAATTATCTTTGTTCGAACTAATCATGCTGTTATTATTTTCACAAAAATCAATTACCAAATAGTTTCAAAATTGACATAAAATATTTTTTTAAAATATTATATTATTAATTGTTATTCTATTCATAAAAATATACAGATCGGAAAAATGACCTAGATAAGGTTATATATATTAATAATTAACAACTTGGGGTTCGTTTGTCTTGTTATAGTATGTTTATTAACCATATAGTGTAAGAAAACAAGAATACACTGTAAAAGTTAAATTATTTAACTTAGAGTTAAATCTAAATGATAATGTTAAAATAGTAACCTAAAATTTTCTAAAACATATTATTTGAAGAGTTTTCAACCCATTCACACTTTATCTTTGAAATAAATCACTTTATATCCATTATAAATTGAATATGACTTTATTATAAAATAATATTTTATGATTTTTCTAAAGTGCCCCTCTCATCCCTTATAAAAGGGAACCTCCTCCCTCTTCTCTTCACACAATTTTGAGACTTCAATATTGGAAAAACCCTGACCATTTCCCTTATCAACTTCCCTAGAAACATTATAGAGGTTATGTTCTTGTCAAAAGACCAACTCTAGTCCCATAAGAGGATGTTTAAAAGAGGTATGTCGAAAAGTGGTAATATATTCTACCGATTCTTTCAATTTTCTTTCTTCTTCAACTTCTTCTTATTTAGTTGTTTCATTATAATGTAATAAAATAAGTATCAATAATATACTGATATGTTATTATAAATATGAAACAACCCCATTTTACCTTCTATCCATCCTACGGAAAAAAATTCACCGTGCGTGCGTACTTACAGAATACTGTCTCTACACCGTGGTGTAATCTGTTTTTACACTCCCACCTTACTTGGATGGGTATAATGGTGTAAATAATAACTATATACAATTATTATAACATTATACTGATTCTGAGATATCATCCTCTTCAATTCCATTCAACAATTATGGGAATGATATCATCGCTCATTTGTACGTACGGATTACCTTCTTCACGACGTGATGAGATTCATTCTTCATGTCAACCATTCAAGAATGATTATAATGTATATATAATGAATAATAATGAAATATATGACATAATTAAGCTACTGTATTTATGTATTAATATATATATATATCTCATCTACTTACTTCCATTCAAGTCAATAAGGAAAGGAAAACAGTGTTCATGCGTACGTACGACCTAACATCTCCATGAATGATGAATTTCATTTCATTCATCTATCTATTATATATATATATATAATGAATATATATTATATATAAATATTTATTTACATTATGGAATAATTAAATCATGATATAATTAATAACAATATCAAGAACCACAAGTCCTAACATGTAGGATAAATAAAACAATTTTACCCAAAATGCTACTTTAACATGGAATTTACAAAACAACGGGTAATATAATGTCATAAGTGAACCAAATATGAAATTATAACAATGAAAATGATTCTTTAATAAGTAAATGACATTATTTAAATCATTATATAGGTTGTTCAGATATGTATGAAGCATATCGGACCTAAGGTAAGGGATTACTTTGCCAATCTTGTTTTTATCCGAGATTATCTATTCGTAAGTATTTACTGGTGTTATATTTATCATCCATATCCCTATTTTCTAAAAATGGTTTCATGTATGTTTAAAGTCATTTATACCCATTTTGACTTTTACTACATGGTATGTAAAGAATATTTCTTTTGTTTACCATACAAGGTACCTTTTTTACTTTTCCAGAAGAAGTATTTGAATAATGTTTTTTAACTTATACGACATGAATAGATTTTTATGGTTTTATAACGCCTAATTTTCATGATGGTTACTCAAAAAGATTTCATGACTATTTTCAACAAAATACTATCCATTTAAAATTGAACGTTATTTTGTGAAAAGAAAATTATTTTTAAGAACAAAGGATATTTTCCTAAAGAATTCATTTCAAGTGTTTTATCAAAACCATTTTCCATCTATGATGACATTATTTCATGTGTGTATGTTTCAATTATAATGTATCTATAATTTACGTGGTTTTAATTTTCTTATGATGAAATGATTTTCATTTCTTATATGGATTATGTTATGATGAGATGATTTTAATGAAACTCATTTTGTTCTTTTGGTTATGATGAATGATTTATGTTCATGTTGTGGAACATGTAAGAATGATTTATTTATGAGATGGGTGGGACCTATATCTCCCTCCAATGAATTGAGTAAAGATTTATATCTCATTAGATAGAAATGGATGGAATGATATGTTAATATGGTTTAGTGATACAGGACTGGAACGAGAAGTGAACTCGATTTAGAAAGGGACTTTGTCCACTAATATGGTCTTGGCAGCAATACCTTGGATACTATGTCAATCCTTTCTTGTGCTTAATGTATTTCCACAATTACATGTTTTATTCCCATTCTATTTTATCATGATTTATGTTCCTTTATGATATATTACTTATGTACTTCCAAGATTTTTGTCTTTTCTCAATATTTTGATGTTTCGATTTTATGGTCAAGTATTTACATTCAAATGTTTATGGATTTTTTTATGTTCTCTATGTTTACCCTTACTGAGAATTTCAGTTCACAATTTTTATGTTTTATTTTCCCCAAGATATAAATAAAGGTTTTAGGTAAGAAATCAAAAAGGGAAGATATTTATGGGTGATGTTGAAGAACATTCACCATGATTAGAAGATTACTCTTCCAAGTTTCCAAAGACACTAATCTATTACTGTCCTTGTGCATTTGTTTTTGTTATGAATTATGTATTCTGCAAAAGTAATGTAATGTCTATGTAAGTCATGTTTGGTGTATCTACAGTCCAATACATCATCAAACCCAATGTGAGAGTAACAACCTAGTGAATTAATGAAATACATTACGTTTAGTTGGCATATACTTTGAGTATTTCATTTTTCCTATATCCAAAAAACACACCCATTCATTTTTCGAGTTATACAGATATATGACTAGAAGAATAGTTGATGTGTAAATAGAGTACGCGTCATGTGGACCCACATCTAAAGAACATGTTGAGACTTATAGTAGGTTACGAAGATGCATGGAAAGTACAATCCACCGTATATATGCCACCAGTGAAAATTGTGTAGTCCAATCAAGGTACCGGCTAAATAACCTATAATTTTCCTGAGTACCCAAATATCAAGGTAAATGGATCATAGATCATAATTAAATTCCACATAGTCTCCAAATAATGAATATAATTTAATTACCTAAAATTAATACTTGAATCACTAAATTCCTGTTACATTTATTTGAAAATGATGTGTTTGAAAATTTAAAAAAATACTTCAATGAATTAGAAATCATCAATTAATTTATTCTAATTATCTATAATTATTAGTTATTCTATTTATTTTCCATAAATTCATTTATGAAGGGAATCACTTATAGAATTTATATTTTTATTAAGATTAAATGATGTTAACTACTAAATCAATTAATTAATTAATGTAGGTGTGTTTATATAAATAATAATGAGTGAACATAAATTATTATTTTCCAGTGTACACTTGTGAATTAATTACATGTGTATGGATGTTCATGAGCATGACCAAGACTTGTGTATGTGTTGGTGTTCTTTAATTTAAATTATTTCATGGATTTTGAATTACTGATTATTGAATTAAATTTGATGGTCTTCCAGTCATCCATCCCTCTTTTATTATATAGGACATCTATGTCTAATATTGTTTACATGATTACCCTTAAAAATCATTTTGCTCTTATTTCTTACATGTGAGTCAAAAATACATATAATAATAGGATTATCCCAATGTGGGTAGACGAATATCGATATAGAACTGAGACAACACCAACCTAGGTAATACATAGGCAGAAACGTGGAATTCAATAACTCATGCCAAGACCAACATAGAGAGATATACCATAGGCCATACATTGATTTATATTCCTCTCAATAAATCAAACATAATATTAGATCATGATCAGGTCATTTTTTAATAATTTATTTCTTCCTTATGCATTATTTATTTAATTGATTCAAGACCACTATCTTATAAATAAAGGATCTATAGTGAAAATAAGAAACATAAATAAATAGATTATACATAAAATGTTTTATCATGAAATGGTTAATCACTTTTGTAAAATCCACTAAAATATTATCAAAACATGTAAAAAATATAAAAAAATAATTTTTAGGCATGATAAAAAAATCCCTCCACAAAACATTATTTCATTCTTGGACATCCATTAATTGATTAGGAATAATAACCATATAACAAGTGTTTTACTGACCAATTTTGGGTGACATACTTTTATCATGGAGTTCTTATGAATGTTTTGGGTTGAATTAACCCACTTTAATCTGGAGGATTCATTCACACTACACTTTATGTAACATAGAGGTATGTGTAGAGGAAATAAAATTCGTTATTTTTGGATTGGGGGTCCAATCAATTGATCAAGGAGTCATACGAATAAGGTCTGAAAAGACCTAGATATATAAATACATTCATGTAGCATGAATAGACTATGTTGTGGTTATATGAGGGGGAATATAGATGATTCCCACTATAATTTTCGAATAATATGAAAATATGAGTCCTATGGAATGGGATATTAGAACATGATAAAATAATGGACGACTTACTAAAAATAAATTCATTATGTCTCAAGAAAATTTTAATGAAGTAAAGTATTAAAATATTACATTTTATAATTTTGGAATAAGTACATGTTCGGAATCCATATTTTCTTTATGATCTATTTTGGAGGAAGACCATATACTAACTAGAAGTAGAAACCATGAATGGTTCGGATGCTATCATTTTTTTTGTGACATAAATGCAAATCATTCATGATGGAATCCTAATTTATTGATCCATATATAAACGAGTTGAGTGATGAAGAGGTTGTACTATATGATAACAATTTGTGTGACATGGTTCATCTGTATCAATTGAACTCATAATGTCTCATAATAACATTTATTCTTAAAGAATGTCAAATCATCTCCATGGATTATACTAGACAGATAAGTATAGAAATGGTTTGAGATATCTAGGGAACTCCTTAAAAATAATCATGTATATGGTTCACCAAATCCATCAAAAATAGGAAAATGTATTTTCTATATTATGAAATTAGAGGTTCTATGTTTCAAACATACTTATAAATCGTGCACCAATCTCAGTCTTACATCATTGCCTCATAGTAGATACTAATTTTTTGAAAATTTCTTTATGAAAAACAATAAAAATTCTCTCCCAAATATACTTACTCTTCTTCACGATGTTGATAATGAGATTAATCACTAAAATCATTTCATCCTTATGCTGAATAAATTGAATTTATAAAAGAATATTTCTAAGACCAAATCTTATTTATAGTGACATTCCATGTAAAGAATGATCAAGGGGAAATAATGGGAATGGGATACGGTTTGTTTCTCATGATAAACGAAGGGAAACAATTATTTAAACTACACCTATGAAAATAAGAAAGTGAAATATTAAATTGTATTTGTTAACGACTGTAATTTATCTGTTTTTGAAAATTGTGTATTATATATAGATTTTTGTGCTCATTTCTGAATTTAAATTCAGGAAACAAGTAAACTAAAGAAGATTGAATGAGGGGTCGTATATATATGAGTATCCAATAGATAAAAACTAGCTATTATGGCTATCAGGGATGGAAACCACATTTTGTCTATAGGAATGGTCTTGGTTTTTAATGATTGTTATTATGTATCATTTTTTACGAAAAACCTTATCTATATATCTAGACCTGATAAGAGTATATTTATTTTAAAATTTTTAATAAAATATTTTTCTTTTATAATGATATTGGTTTTTATGATTACTCCCATTTAAATAATGATCTTTATGTATTGTATTACAAAAAACCATGTTATTGAAATTGATATTGAAAATAATTCATAAGAATCATACCACACACAAATTTGGAATCATCAGATAATTTATGTAAAAAATATATTTGACTAAATTATGTAAAGATGGATATTTAGATTCCTTTAAACTGAAAAAATAGGTGGATGTGACACATGTTTATAAGGAAAAATGACAAAAATAAAATCCATTTTTTGGAAAAGGTAAAATGGATAAAAGTCTACATTAATTAGTCTATATTGATGTTTGAAGAGTATTTACAGTTTTTTTAAGGTGTGGGTAATCATAATTCATAACATTATAATTTATTCTATTAGATATGGATATGTCTAATTGATGAGTTACAAGGTATATTCCTTTGATAAATTAAAATAATATAATAATTAAGTTGAGGACCATGATGTTAAGAAGATTTATAAACTCTACATATAACATAGTGTTGAATAACTTAATCAAGAATTTTATGATTTTTTATAAGAGTTTAGGATTTGAACTCAACTCACCCATCCTTACACACCTCAATGGAATGGTTTAGGTGAAAGGAGAAACCAAATCATATTGGACATGGTGATATCAACGATGAGTCATGTGATTATTCCATTATCATTATAGGGATTTTCATTACAAATGGAACCATCAAAAAAAGAAAATCTAACTAAATATGTATAAGGAATTTCATTACCTTTATAGAGTAAAAAGAAACTTTTGTTGTCATACATACATGTTTGGGGTTGTGAATTTTTTTTAAAGTATAATTAGGAAATAAGCTTTCCCCATGAACCTTAATTTGTACAATTTTATGATACTCTACATAAAAAGGGGATATTACATATACAACGCCTTACAAAAAACGGATATAGTGGAAATACACCCCATGTTCCAAGGGTGGTATCACATCACTAAAAAATATATTGAGAGTGAGATTGGTTTTTTTAAGTCCAGGATTAAGGTATATATGAGTTAGTTTAAGAACAAATTCCACAAATCATCCTAAAATAAGAAGTTCTAAAGAAACATGAACAACACATGATTACATTAGATGATAATGAACCAAAATACGGTGCTCTTCAAGTCACCAAGGATGGTGAATCGTTATTAATTAATAATAATGATCCTATAACACATAATAATGTAGTATGTGGCTTAGATGTTTCCAATTGACATATGATATGAATTATAAAATGGATTCCATGTTCCAAAACCAATCCTAGATTTTGTTATTACTTGTTAGAGAAGTACATTCCATTTGATTTAAATGGGTTTTCAAGAATAAACTAGGAATGGATAGAAAATTTAGTTTATATAAGGTAGTAATAGTTTTAAAATTGTTGAAAAACATAAATTAATAGACTAAAATGAAACATTTTCACTAGATTCCATGCTAAAATCCATTATAATAATACTTTACAATGAGTGTTAACATGAAAATGATATTTGGAAAATGGATATCAAAATAATACTCATTAATGTCAACCTTTTAGAATATTTCTATATAACATAACCCAAGGGGTTTTTGACTCTATATGATGTTAATAAGGTGTGAAAATTGTAAATATCCATTTATGGATTAATGGATGAATCAAGGTCATATAATAGTCACATTGATGAAGTCACATAGAAATTTGGATTCATAAATAATTAATAACATCCTTGTGCTTATATGTGGTTTGTTAGGATTGGTAATAATTCAATTTTTCTGGTGTTGTCCTTTTGATATTTATATATATGCCTCTAGATTTTTACTTTGATTTGGAATTATGTTTTGGTATCATAAGGAAGTGTAATTAATATATTAAAATCATTTTTGTATCTAAGAGTCTCTAAACATATTTTTGGAATAAAGGGTTTTCCTATTTATTAATGTATCGTATGTGAAATTTGAGACCATGGTTGTCTCATGATATGCGGATTACCCGAAATATGATATAATATTGATAGTAATAGGATGTTCCATAGAAGACAGTGGTTGGTGGGTGCATTTTGTAAATTAATTAATTAATTTTTTTAATGATCTATTACCCTTGAACTCTATATAAATACACTATTATTGAATATCCCCTGGGTTATCTACATAAATCATGCTTATTAGAGATGAAAATAACATTTTTATTATTATTTGCTCCGGATCATGGATTGAGGACAACAATCGATTGGAATCAAATGATGTTTGATGAATGTAATAGATTGTCTTTTTCTATATCAGTAGTGTATGATTTCATTGTCAATGATTTATCCAATATCTTTTAAGGAATTTTATTTCATGATTTTTAACCATTTAATGATTTTAAAAGGCCTGGATTACTTATCATTATTCATTTCTGGTGTTTTTTCTTCTTTTTATGATCCTGATTATTTATTTTAATTATTTTCCCAACTAATTTCACCAAGGTATCTGCATTATGTATTCATCAGACAGAATCACACCATCCAAAATTTTAATTTCACTACATTCATATTATTTCCATAAACAGTTGTTTTATTCTTCATTATTTCCCCATGGGGTTTTGGTTCGACATTGCTGTGCTAGATTCGAGCATGATGAAACACCCGGAACTATGGAAGTCCAAGAACAATGTACAAATTAGTGTTTCATAGATGGATGATGGTGTGATGTTGGATGAGGGTGTTGGAATCAGGGATTGGAGGCCTAATCATGGGTATTCATTCACATGAGGTGTAATTTAGTAGTGTTGGTGCGACAGGTTGAAACGAACATGGTTCGAGTGGCCGTAATTTTGCAACAGGTAACAGATATGGCATGGACGAAACTAGATCTATACACTCAAGTGAGACTAAATGTGGAAAAAGTGTAGAAAGTTTCCTATGTTAGACCTGTAATGGATATATATGTTTCTAAAATATCCATATATACACTGTATGTAGTCATGGAATGCATGTTGTGTGTTCCCCTGGGTATAATGGTTAGGGTTTTATGAAGAGGTAAATATCAAATATTGTGTATAACCTGATGCCTATTTTGTGACCCAGCCCTAGAATCTCATCATGTGCCCCAGAAGTAAACATGCACAATCATGGTTGGGAAAATGAGAACAGAAAGAGTATATGATCACGACTATATACTATTACATGGCCATGGAATCCAAACATGGGCATGTGCATGGACATATCAAGGTACATAGGCAATGATATTGTACACAAGAATATGATAAAGTACACAAGAACAGAATGGAATATACTACAAAACATAGGGTATCTAGGACACATCATTTACTCTTAAATGACACTTACACTATGTGTATATAATTATTTAGGATATGGATTTAGGATCATGAGTATCCTATCCTATGATTTTTACATATTGAACGTGATAGTGGCCTTTATTTTGGAATTAGATGTATGCTATAAGGTATTATGATCATGAAACTTCATTTAGTGATGCTTATCTGGTAATAGTGATTTAGTGTGATGGTCTAATTGTTACTGGGGTTGTGTGTTCCTACTACATGGATTATTGTGTAGTTTCATGTGATTCTAAGAATCAAAGAATGACCATTCCATATAAATGATGACTCATCATTCTTATATTTACTAAGGATATATAGATCATCTAAGATCCCATATTTCTCAAGCTATATATTTCTCTGAGTTTCATTTATATTTACATTCAGTTGGGTTTTCTTCATGAAATTCAATTATTTGAATAAATGTAATTTGGGGTTTCTAGAAAACATGTGAAGGACCAAAGAGCATATACAATGGGATATTTATTATGAAAAAAGTCTAAATAATCATTGATGTATGATTTTTTTATTGAATGGAATCCATGAATAAGTGGGGTGAGTGTTTCAATGGTTCATGTCGGATTGAAAAACATTAAAAAAGGTCCAGATTATTTAAAAGTGAAATGGGATGAAAAATCAACTGTAGCAAATTTACATGTTCTGTAATTGTATTAAAAATTATTTAATTTTTTGTGGGTTTTAGTAAAATAAATCGGAGGAAATTTATTTTTCATCAAATTCCATTAAAAACACTTTAATAACATGTATGCACATTACACATTGTGTAAATGCATGAACTACTATTTAAACATGTTTTGGGATGTTTTTCATTCTAATCCACTATATCTATTCTCCTTTCAACCCTAGGGATTTCCCTCATGAAATTTTGAGGGTACGAACTTCCCTTATGGATATTCAATTTATTTAATAAATCACTAATAAATGGTTTTTGTCATATATCTAGATTCTCTTCCTTCTTCTCAAAACATTGTGGTGAACTATTTTGACCATTTATGTTGTTGGTTTTGATCTTGATTTATTTTGTTATAAGAACCTCTTTGTGATCATCCACACTGTATTCCTCATGGGATATGGCTATTGAATGAATTTTTTGATCATCAGTTAAGTAAGGGGTTCTAAATATTAACCATACTCTTTTATAATTACAAATTTTTGAAATATTGTGATTTCTCCAATGAAATGTACACCCAAATTGAATAAATAATAAAGGGGGACTATTCCATTGATTTCTATTTTGGTAATTGTCTTCCTACCATTCTTATTTCTACCAATTGGTTGAGAAAAAACATTGAATTTAATTCAATTGGATAATTTATTAATTTATGTTTATAATAACATGTTACCTATGCTACTATCTAGTTATAGAATCCCTTTATTTTGGATTTGTCTTATTAATATAATTTAACATCTATTGTTATTTAAATTAAAGTGGTATTTGAAAGATAAATTTTTAATTTTCATAATTAACCATTGATATATATGATGTGATATTGTGATATCCATGTTTGATGATAGGGATTGTGATCTATGTTGTAATGCTTCTATATCGGGCTCCGCCCGGGAACATGCACACTCATATGTTGTGATAATGATATTGAGTGTGCTCAACCGAGTCCCCTGTTAAAATGATTATTGAGCACAGGTTATGCCCAGTCCCATGTTGTAATTATTATAGGGATTTGTCGCAGATGTTTTAATTCTTTTAGAGATTGAAACCAGATTGTTGTGATTATACCATGGTTATTTGGTTGTGGAAGGAATTTTCATAAGACATGTTCAATGTTATTACGATAAGGCAGTGAAGTATGCTATTCTACAATAGTTATATGTTTTTTTGTTTTCATGGTTGTATGACATTCTCAATGACATTTTGGCACATAGTCTGAGCTGGTTGTAGTTGTTTTTTAGTATGTCTTGAATTAACTAATACATATGTTTATTTATTTATTACATACACTGATTATTATATGGTTTTATTTTAGTCATGGTAGTGTTGATCTAATTATTTATAATCATACCCAATTAAAGACTCCATTTGGTACCCATGTATATTATGTAGATACAGGTTTGGATAAGGGAAAATGGCTTTGTTTTCAATTGTGTGTTTTCATATGGGATGGAGTTTGGAGATGGGATGGACATGGGGATTGGGAACCAGGGATTTGAGTATTTTATTTGAGTATGCTATTATTTTTCATGTATTTTTTCTAGAATGAAATTTAGTTACTTTCATGAACATCAATCTATTATTTCTTTATAATTTATCAGATTATTCCGTGGTATTTTAATGTTATATCTCCATATGTATTTACTTTGGTTATTTTCCATTTTATTATAATTTTTTCTAATATTTTGAAACTTCTTACTAAGTTGTATAGAATCCCCACTATACATTTCAAACCCCCATTGCTACTCAGAATCATTTGGTGTATGTTGAGGCATTCTTGAGGTCTCATAATCAACCCGTTCTGGATATGTGGGAAAGTTCCAAATTGGGGGAAGATACATTGTGGTATCAAAGGATAAGTTTTTATTTTTGTTTTTATTATAGTTTGTGAAAGTTAGAATGGAGACAATGATGTGTTAGAACATGTTAATGAGTTTCTTCATGGGTGTAACTAACCCATGTATGTGAATAAATTTGAGTTCCAATGGATTTTATTGTTGTTGTGTTGTGAGCATATTATAGTTGATGTTATTTTACCTTAAGTGATTCGCATGTTGTGTGAGTTTATTTTTCTAAGATATTACTATTTCATATTATTTTTTCTCATGGACCGGTAGAGCATGAGATAATGATATATTCATCATAATAGGCACACAATGAAATATTTACATGCATTTTTCAGGATAAGGGTATATATTTTTTATTTGTTATATGATTTCCTATATAACTATGGAATAATATATTTATTTCATTGGATAAATGAAATGACCAATCGTGTATTACTAAAATACATTTATTTCATGTACAGAGAGACCAAATGTTAGTGTTTCTCAGTGGTAGTCACCTATGGGGGTTGAAATTGTATCTATCTAGTTCTCTAAGGTGTTTTTTATCTTGTAGTGAAAATTCATCCTCATCATCTTCATCTCGAGCATCAGAAGAGTGGATATTATCTTTGTCCTTGTAAGAACCTCGGTTTTTAGAATGGGTCAAAATCCGGACCCTATTTTAATTTTTGACATGAGTCTGAGAAAACAATGAAAATATGGGAAGTTATGTATATTTCAAGACTACACATTGAGTAATCTAAAGTACATGTCTTGTATGGGTTGGGCGAGGACCGGACGGGTGCTCACTGAGTACTTTTCATGTGATAACCGTGTTGGAATTTCCTACTACAAGCCATGTAGTGTTATTCAACACGCCATGTATTCTCTTTCTGTGTACCGGCTAGGATCAAGCCATGTGTCGACCAGTGTGGAGTGCCCAATCCGTGTGGCTATCTCTACATAAAACAGAGAATGAAAAAGGCCACTACACCGTGATTAGTCCATAAATACACACAATGTATTTTTTTATTCACTTAAATGAAAGAGTGTCATGTATATTTTCGAAGAAAAAAACCTTCTTCTTCTTTGTTTTCAGACCATGATGCTCTGGGGGGCCGAAAACATTTCTCTCCCTTGATTATTCATCCGAAATTTCGTTTTTCAGACCATCGGTGGCTGTGGGATCTCAACAGTGAGGCTAAACCAAGGCCCCCTATTTTGTTCGTGATCCCTTGCCTCACACGTCATAGTTTCCATCTAAGTGGAATTGACAAGATTTAAATAAATCGTAGATCAACATAGATCTACATCGAATTGGAGGTCGATATTGGACGTGTCAATGTCTATGAGTCTCAGGTAAGAGATACATACCACTTTTGTGTTTTCGTAGATTTTGGTTGGTGTGCCCTTTGGCGTGATTTCATGTATTTTTGAGTGTGACCATGTATTACCTGTTATTTACTATTTAACTATTATTTGACCTATGGGATGCCTTTTGGTATTCCCTGTTACATGTTTTTCTTATGCGAGGTCAGGTGAGTGGTTGTTTCTCATTAGGGCACTTTGGCCGAGGAATGCCAAAATGGTTATAATTGTTTCGTATTATTTAAATAGATGGGTATAGTTTATTGAATTTGGATATGAATTGTTAGAGACCTTAAATACCATAGTGCTGGTATGGGACAACGCATTCATTGTGAAATTCAACTATGTATATTTTTTTTCCTATTTATGTGGTATGCTTAAATATGTTATATATATGTATTAGCTTAATTGAACATGATAGAACCTTTGGGGTGTTTCGGGAATGGCGCAAATATTCTTGAGTGATGTTGATCACAGGTTGGGCTTGGGCCGGGTTACATTGGGTTGTTTTGACAACGAGATTGGGCTTCATGGGTGTCGACTTGAGGCAGGATGACTGTCAAGTTGGGCATGGCTCGAGTTACTGGGATGGCGAGGCCATCAAACATGAGTGGTATGGTCATAGGGATATGAGGTGTCATTGGTGTTGTGGCTTGGGTACTATTTTGGTTTTTACCGCTCACTCGAAAATATTTGTAGTGTGCACACAGGGAGACTCTGTGATGGGGTGGTTTTTGACCACTCGTGTGGATATAAGTAACACCTCAAAATATTTTCAGTTTAATTTCATTAAAATATGTTTTATATATTTTATTTACTATAATATATATATATTAAAAAAATATTTTTAATTAAATTGATTATAAGTTAATTATAAAATAATTGTTAAAGATAATTGTATAGCATTCAAGTTAATTTTGTAGCATTAAATTTTTACATGGATAAATTTATTGATGAATTTGAATAAAATTTATCAAAATGAGTGTATGATAAAATATTTTAAATAAATAAAATTTCATAAAAAATGTATATTGTCTATTGTAATTACACTGATAAAATTTATTTAATATGAAATAATAAGTCTACACGTTGAATATATTGGGAATTACAAAACTTTTTTTCAAATAAATTATAAATATAAATAGTTACAATTATTTCAATTAAAATTAGGAATTAAGATTATATTTAAAAAATCCGTAAAATTTAAAGTCTATGATGTAAATATACATATATATTTTAAACATGATTTATATCAATATGTATATGAAATTTTTTGAATTATAAATTTTGAATAAATCATTTCTTAAAACAATTATAAATATATTATTATTAATATAATTTGGTAATTTTAATTTAATATAGTGTACACATATATAACGTAATAATTGTTAGTTTTAAATTTTAAATTTTGTTTTATAGAGAGATATGTATATATATAATTAGTTTATATTATGTTCTCTTTTATATATTAATCAGATTTATATATTTTTATAAAAAAAATAATTAACGAAATATATATATATATAGATATAAAGGCTAAGTGTTTTAATATAAGACAATAAGGTATAATACAATATTAAATCTCTGTAATGATATTATAAAATAATAATATATTATTAATAGGCTTTAAAAAAGGTAAATATGTCAAAATAAAAAAGGGATAATTATATTTAATTGGATACAAAAAAAAGTAGTCAAAAGGCAATAGGAATGTGAATTATGGAAAAGGTGTAATGGAAAATGAAAAAATAATGAAAAAAATAAAATAATAAAATAAATAGGAGGAATCCCGTAAGGGATTTGTGGTCCATGTTTGAGGGTCCCATATTTTTTTATGAATCCTAGTTTAGGGTTTTTAATCACTAAACTGGTGTTGGGTGAGTCGGACGGACGCCGTTAGGCCATATTAGTGGTGCGTCATGACATAGAGAGGAAGAAGGCTGCAACGTTCCGGGTTTTAGTAGGCACTGTAGGGTTTCACCTGGCCGAGGTCGGGTTTGTCGCACATGGGGATGGCTTCAGACATGTCTTCCGGGTGTCGCACCGCAACAAGGATTGGCATCGCTGCCATCAAGCAGGAGGCGGGTTCATCCATGATGCATCTTTGAGTTCAAACCACGGGAGGTGTGGCCATACGATGGAGTCTGAGCCGCACAGTTGTTGGAGACCAAGAAGAGTCATCCGCAGCTGCGGTGGAGTCCGGTCCTAGTGCAGAACCAGATCTAGGTTATGCTTTGCTTCATCAACTGGTCTGACTGAGTTTAGGGTGTCATTTTACCAGATTTAATGTGTGTTCGAATATGTTTAGATTTAGGTTGTGCATCATTTTCGTTTTTTCAACATCACAGTTTCTTTTTAGCCTTTGATTTTGGGGACCACTAGTTTCGTAGGATTATTTATCTAATAAGAAACTTTATCAGAATTTCCTTTATTGTTTTTTTTGTTTTGGGTTTGTTCTATGGGTTTTATAAAATATACATAATTTATATATATACATTATATATATGATCGTTTTCCACACAATCCTTTGGGGTTTTTCTTCTTATCAAGTGTGTCTCTATATTTTTCCTTGCCCTGCCTCCTTATTGAATAATTTAAGGGATTTATAATTTCCTTGTTTAGTTTCTTTGAGAGTATATACATATATATACACCTGAATGTATAACCGTGCGGTTTAGTTTAAAAATTCTTAAATGTTTAATCTAGGCCTTCGGGTTTTGGGTTTGGATAATATAAAAGATTTAAGGGACCTGCTTATAATTTCATTGCAATTCCATTATTATATTAGTAAGAATATTCATTTATTTGAATTGTGATTAATTTCATAAAACAATGTTTGCAGTAAAGATTCAATATAATTTGTCTTGAATATTTATTTTATGATCCTATGAAATTTAAGGCGATTAATATTTATTTTCATGGTTGAACTTATTTACATTCATTGTTGAGATTAGTTATTTTTATTGTTGAACATATTCATTTACTCGTGAGTTTGAGTTAAATCATTCTTTACCCAATTTAGAATATCAGAATTTTAAGTTATAGGGTATTACTAGAGCTGAAGAGGGGATACCTCAGGAAATTTTATTTTATACCTTGAATTGAAAATCTGTTTTTTATATTAATATGTATATATAAATATATAAGTATAATATACACAACCCTCAGACCTACATAAACATTATATGACCAGATTAAAATATATCTGTTTAAAGGGTTTTATGTTTTTTCTTAAATCATGTGGTTATTAAATGTTATATGTATATATATATATATAAGTAACCATATCTATCAATATAACCTGGAATTTTCTTTTAAAAAAAGATAATTGTTTAAATTTAATGTATTTATCTCAATATCCTATGGTTGTGGGGGTGTAATTTGATCAAATTACGGTTTTTATATGGGTGTATATATATATGTACACTTGTAGAACTTATTATTTTATGTATACATAAGTTAAGGGTTAGTTTAATTTATAATTATTTTACATTGTACACATAGGATATAATCTGACATACATACATAATTGAATCTAATTCTATTTTATGATACTAAAGATGAGTTACAATCATTAAATAAAGACTTGGGTGCGACATTTACATATTTTATAAATATATATACATACAGATATATGTATGCACCTATATGTTTTAATCATAGTTGATTTGAATTTTTCTATAATAAACTTCGGTGGTTAAAGTATGTTTTTGATATGTCTAATTTTATATATTCATTACATAAAACAAATGAGGCGGTGCAAATTAATTGGCCTTATATGCTATGTAACATAAGTCATGACCTTTCATTAAGACATGCTCATTTATAAGCTCATGCTTTGTGCACAAATGCCAAATGTCTTGATAAAAAATTAATCATTTTAAACTAAAAATTATCGTCTCCATAAATCTAGGATTTTGAAAATTAAGTAACTCTCATTTTATGTGGTAACCCCATCAATTTATTACTTGTGTATTTTGAATTATTATCACATTAGAAAAGAATTTTTTCAATTTTATGGTTATCGTTGGGAAAATTATCATTTATATAATATGTGACACATTATATTTTAGTCCAACGTCATTTCCATTTATCACCACATGAATTGAGATAGAATAATGATCATATATTTTAATACAGTAAATGTCTATTACTATAGAAGTGTTGTAAAGTTATTATTTTATGTGATAATCAAACAATTTATTATTAACAATTCACGAGATAAGAATTTAATAATTCAAGGTTGTATGGGTCACAATGAATAATATGAATTAATAAACAATGTAATATGTGTACTGGGAATGATAAGTGAATTAATAAATCAAAGTGGTATGTTCAATTTGATTTAGAGATCTGAGGAATGAATTAGACCTAGTATGTTCCAGGGTGGGGACTGGTAAATGTAAGCCCTCGAGTTGGGATCTGGTTACAGTAGACACTCTGGGTTGGTGTCTGGTTATAGAGGCACTCTGGGTAGGTGTCCAGTTATAGAGGCAATTCAGGTTAGAGTCTTGTTACAGAGGCTCTTCGGGTTGGGGTCCAATTACAATTTTCACCTAGGTCTTGGCCCGAGGCCTTGACACACTCTAGCATATGCACATTCCTCTTTAAAAATATGTAAATTAATTAACCCGAGGATTATTCGACTAGTATAATATTCCGGGTTAAAGAGTTTATGATTATGATAATCAGAAGATGTTTTAGCAAGTAATATTTATTATTTATGCAAATTCAGAAAGTTAATGGCCAATACTAAGTGATTAAATTGATGTTATGATTTTTATGCGCAACAATGTTCATGCGTTACACTTAGTTATTAATTTTTTATTTTTATTTTAACATGAAATATCACTTACTTTCTATTTTGAATAATAATTCTCATAATTGAATCAAGATAATGATATTACATTTTAAATTATGCACTTATATCCCTTAGACAATTGTCATGGAATGTTTAATGTGTTACAAAATTTTAAAGAAAATGTTTTATGGAAATTTTATGGAATGGTTTCAAATGTTATTTTGGGTATAGTATGTTAATTTTAAACATCATACTGGGAATTAATATGCCCACCCTATGTTTTTTATTATAAATTTTCAGGTAACAACTTTTATCAGAAGAATGATTTCAGTAGTAGCTTGTTTCTCATAGCCTGAACTAAATTCGATCATTTGTATGGCACCGGTTCCAGGTACTCGGGAGCTGGGGCGTCATAGTTTGTATCAGAGGATTCGGTTTAGTTAACTCTTGAAAACCATAACTCAACAATGAAATTTTTTTAAGCATTACTAAGTATGATGTTTCATGGAAAAAAAATTACCAGTCTTATGCATCATTGGAGACATCTAAAAAAAATAGAACAACACTAAAAACGAGGTTATGTGTTACTAAATGGTAGTTTTGATAAATTTTCAGATCACTGATGAATCACACCATCTGTCTCTTCCAATGGAGATAGTAGAAACTATAGTGGTAAAGTAATGTTTAGGGGAATATGAGACTTTTGAAAACCTTTGGATGTCCTGTAAACAACTACATCGAGTGTCGAACCGCCCAAACATCCTCCATCATTACCAAGGATCAAATATTATCAATTACGGTATAAAAATTGTACAATTTGCAGCATATAGGAAATTTGGAAAGTATCATGATGCTCTTTTTATATGTTTCACTTTGGCTGATAACTACCGAGCTTTAGGTAAATTTATAGAAGCTGCTTTGGATGGTGACCATCGAGCAACATACCTATTCAAGGTCCTGTGTTTTAGTATGTACGAAGAACTATACAACGTCAATATTTTCAAGAATGACATGGTGCTTCGGACTTATAGGGATTCAATCCACTCAGAAATTTCTGACCTCTACACTTCTCATGCCTCTCTATAGAAGGCCGAGTGCTTTAGGAATAGTTATTAACCAAGATTTTCACAGTGTTTTTGGGCCAAAGAGATCGATCAATAGAATACTACCTTAAAAATCCACCTGAGATCAATGACACCCTACCATCAGTGGTGTTCTTGGAAAAGGGACATTGAGAGTGACATGTGTCTGGTGTTCTTGTGGTTGTGTAGGAGCATCATAGAATTTTGAGGACATAATTCTTTACAGGGGGAATAATGTAACACCCCAAAATATTTTAAATTAAATTTTATTTAAAATTTGTTTTATTTTTTATATTTACTTTAAAATATATATATATAATTTCAAATAATAATTTTAGTTAAATTTAATATGATTTAATTATAATATAATTTATAATGAAAATTTTATAGTGTTCAAGAAAATTTTATAGCGTTATGCTTTAACATTGATATATTTATTGATTAATTTGAATAAAATTTATCCAAATGATTGTATGATAAAATATTTTAAATAATTAAAATATCATAAAAAAGTATATAGACTATTGCAATTAAACTGATAAAATTTAAATAATATGAAATAATAAATACTACACATTGAATATATTGGGAAATAGAAATTTTTATTTTCAAATAACTTATAAATATTTTAGTTACAATTATATGGTATAAAATTAGGGATTACGAATAGATTTAAAAAATCCTTACTTCTTTAAATCAATGATGAAAATATACATATATCTTTTAAACGTGATTTATATCAATATATATATTAAATTTTTTGAATTATAAATTCTCAATAATTCATTTCTTAAAAATATTTGAAATATATTTTCATTAAAATATTGTGGTAATTTTAATTTAATATTGTTTTCACATCTTTAAAGTAATAATTTTTAGTTTTAAATTAAAATGATTTTTTTATATATATTTATATATATATATTAACTTTATATTATGTTCACTAATATATATTAAGAAGATTTATATATATAATTGATTATAAAAACTAATTAACGAAATATATATAGATATAAAGGCCATGTGATTTGATATAAGATAATAATGTATTATAAATTAATAAATCATTGTAATGATATAATAAAATAATTATATATTACAAATAGGTTGACAAAAAAAGAAAATGTATGGATGTTATAATAATAAAGTGATATTTTGATTGAATTTGAGACAAAAAAAAGAAGTGAATAGGAAATAGGAACGTGTTTTATGGAAAAGGTGTAAAGAAAAAGGAAAAAAGGAAAAAAAAATAGGTGGAATCCAGTAAAAGATTTGTTGTCCATGTTTGAGGGTCCCAGTTTTTTTATTAAACCCAGTTTAGGGTTTGTATACACCGAACTGGTGGTGGGTGAGTCAGGCAGATGCTGTCAGTCCGTAGTTGGGTTGTGTCCTGACCTAGAAAGGATTAGGGTGGCTGCGCCCAGGGTTTCAGTAGGCTCTATAGGGTTTCAGCTGGCCGAGGTCAAGTATGTCACGTGAGGTGATGGATTTAAACAGGTCTAGCAGGTGTCGCGCCACAGCAGGGTATAGAGTCGTAGTGGTCGAGCAGAAGGCATGTTCGTCCGTGAGGCGTTGTCGGGTTCAAAATGCGGAAGACATCACCCTGCGGTGGAGTCCGAGCCATGCTGTGGTTTGATACAGAGAAACATCATCTGCATTTTCGGTGGAGTCTCGTATTAGTGCTGAACCAGATCTTGGTTGTGCTTTGCTTCATCAACTGGTCTGACTGAGTTTAGAGTGTCATTTATATAGATTTAATATGAGGTCAAATCTGTTTAGTTTTAGGTCTTGCATCATTTTAGTTTGTTTCAACATCACAGTTTCCTTTTATCAATTGATTTTTGGGACCACTGGTTTTAGATGATGATTTTACTAATACGAAACATTTTCTAACTTTTCATTATTGTTTTTATTGTTTTTTTTGGTCATTTCTATGGGATTTATAAAATATAAATAATTTATATATAATATATATATATATATATATGCTCGTTTTTCACACAAACCTTTGGGGGTTTTCTTATCAACAAGTGCTTCTCCAATTTTTTCTCAGCCCTGCCTCTTTCTTGAATACTTTAACGGATTTATAATTACATTTTTTTGTTTCTTTGAGAGTATATATGTATATATATATATTAATTAATATATAACCTTGTGGTTTAGTTTAAAAATTATTCTATATTGAATATGGGCCTTCAAGTTTTTTGGTTCATTTAATATAAAGATTAAATAGACTTGATTATAATTTCTTTTAAATTCCAATATGTTTTATTATGATTTTTCATTTATTTAAATTATCATTAATTTCAAAAAACTATGTTTGAAGTAAGGGTTTATTATAATTTGTCTCTAATATTTATTTTATGATCCTATGACTTTTAAGAGGATTAATATTTATTTTCATGGATTAACGTATTTATTTTCATGGCTGAGATTTATAATTTTTATTGTTCAACTTATTCATTTAATCATTATTTTGTGTTAAATCTTTCATTACCAAATTGAGTATTTTGGAATTTTGAGTTATAGGGTATTTTGTTAACCCGAAGTGTGGATACCTCATGCAAATTTATTTTATATGTTGAATACATAATCTGTTTTATATATTCATATGTGTATATAAATATATAAATATAATATACATAGCCCTCATACCTGCATAAACTCTATATTCCCAGACTAAAATCCATGTGTTGAAAGGGTTTTAATTGGTTTCTTAAACCATGTAGTTATTTAATGTTTTCTTTTTCTATATATATATGTATATATTAGGAACCATATCAATCTATATAACCTGCAATATTCATTAATATTAAAAAACATATCTATATATATAACCTGTAATAATCATTAAAAAAGATAATGGTTTAGAATTTTGAGTATTTATCTCAAAATCATATGGTTTTTGAGGGTGTAATTTGACCAAATTATTGTTTTTATTTGTGTGTATATACATATGTACACTCATATAACTTATTATTTTATGTGTACATAAGTTAATGGTTATTTTAATTTATAATTATTTTTCATTTTACACGTAGGGTACAATAGTACATACATACATAATGCAATCTAATTATATTTAATGATATTAAAGATGATTTACAATCTTTAGATAAAGACTTGGGTGCGGCATGTACATATTATATATATATATATACAGATATATGTATGAATCTATATGTTTTAATCATAGAATGAATTAACTTGTCCTATAATAAAATTTTGTGGTTAAAGTATGTTTCTGATATGTTCAATTTAATATATGAATTATATAAAACAAATGATACTGTGAAAATTAATTGGACTTATATTCTATGTAACATAATGCATGTCCATTCATTAAGACAGGACCATTTATCAGCGCATGCTTTGTGTACTAATGACATCTGCCTTGATTAAAAATTAATCGTTTAAAACTATATATATTCATCTCCATAAATCAAGGATTTTGAAAATTTAGGAACTATAATTTTATGTGGTAAACACATATATTTATTATATGAATATTTTAAATTAATTTCACATGAGCAAAGAACGTTTTCTATATTATGGTTGTTGTTGGGAAAATTATCATATAAATAATAGTTTTCACATCATATTTTAGTCCAACGTCATTTTCATTAATCATCACATGAATTGAGCATGAATAATGAGCATGTATTTTAATGTATTAATAGTATATTACTATGGAAGAGTTGTAAAGTTATTATTTTTGTGATAATCAAAGAATTTATTATTAATAATTCACGAGTTAAGCATTAAATTATTAAAGGTGGTATGATACACTTTTAATAATGTTAATTAAGAAACCAAGTAATATGTATACTGGGAATGAAATGTGATTTAATAAATCAATGTAGAATGTGCACATTGAGTTAGATATATGACGAATGCATTAGACTTTGTATGTTCCAGGGTGGGGACCAGTAAAAGTAATCCCTCTGGGTTGGGCTCCGGTTATAGAAGACCCTCTCGGTTGGTGTCCGGTTATGGAGGGTGTCTATGTTGGTTTCTGGTTAAAGATGCATTCCAGGATGGAGTCCAGTTACAATGGCTCTTTGGGTTCGGGTCCAGTTACATTTATCCCCTAGGTCTTGGCACGAGTCATTGACACGGTCTGACATATGAACTTTCTTTATTAAAACTATGTAAATTATTTAACAAGAGTATTATTCGACTAGTACAATATACTTGGTTTAAGAGTTTATGATTATGATATTTAAGAGATGTTTATGCATGGAATATTTATTATTTATGAAATATTCATAAATTTAATGGTCAGTAAAAAATGATGAAATTGACGTTATGATTTTTAAGTGAAAATATAATAATGAAATACACATAGTTTTTTCTTTTTTACTTTCATTTTAACATGAAATTTTATTTAAATTTTATTCTGAATGAGCATTCTCATAATTGAATCATGATGTTTTTAGTACATATTAAATTATGACCATATATCCCATAGAAAATTTTCAGGGTATGTTTAACGTGTTACATCCTTTTAAAGAAAAATTTAAATTTAAATTTTAAAGAATGTTTTCAAAAGTTAATTTGGGTATAGTATGTTATTTTTAAACCCCTTACAATGAATTAATATGCTCAACATAAGTTTTTATTTTAAATTTTCAGGTAATAGCTTTTATAAGAAGAACATTTTTAGTGGGAGCTAGTTTCTCAGATCCCGAACTGAATTTGATCCTCTGTATGGCATCAGTTTAGGGTACTCTGGAGATGGGAAATCACGGTAGAGTCCCCCGTTAGTTGAGGTTTTGGTACTATTGGTTTGGGTGTTCTTGCCGTCAGAAGCCACATGGGAGGTGAGGAGCCTTCAGGGGATTGTGTTGAGGCTATCGGGATGTGGGTAGAGGCTCACCGTTATTTTGAGGGTAGAAATCATTGTCCCTCAATTTACATTATTTTTAGGGTAGACATCATGGTCCCTACTGGTATTTTATTTGACTGTAGACAACACTATCCCTATGGTTACTTATTTAAGGACATGTATCATTGTTCCTTGGGGTTACTATTTCTTGGGAATTCCTTCGAGACGTTGGTACTTGAGAGAAGAAGTGTCAGGGTGAAATGGTGTTGGGTTACATGATAGAGATTCCGGTATTGACTGAGGCAGGTGATACACCACGGTGGTTGTTGACCAACAGTAGAGTTTGTGTTCATTTTTGCATCGTATTGTTTACTGTTTTCCTTATAACTGTATGACTATTTAAACTCTTATATATGGTACGGACCGTTGGGTGTAATCCAACTGATATTCATCTCACAACCATCACAGGACCGTTATGATTTGTGTAGAATTTATGGATTTATGAGTAGGAAAGAGATCAGCTTCAAGAGCTAGACTCTTTTAGGAGTCGCATGGGGATGGAAGTACCTTGAGGTCATTCCTTGCCGGAGTTTACTTTGTTTTGCATTTTGTCATGTATTAGCATGATTACATGTTTTTTAGGTATAGTTGGTTATCCATTTTCACCTTTTTTATATGTATATGTAAGACCTTCTTTGGATGCATGTTTTTTGATCAGTTGTACTTATAAGTGATTATCATGCAGTTGGGTTTACTTTCAACTGATATTGTTTATATTTATTAATTCCACTGTTTATCAATATTTAATGTGTTTCCCCTCTACGGGTCTTGTTCCAGTCTACCGTGTCATTTATTCTACTGCATTTTTATAATTATACTCATACCAGTACCATTATTAACATCTTCCAGGGTATATCCTCCCCACTATACCTATAAAGACCCTCGCTGTTAATCAGTATCCTTTGGCATTTTGGGAGTTGTGAAAAAGGTATTAACACGCGACTAGTTTAGCACTGTTCCGGTGGCTATTTGGGTCCAAGTCATTACAAATTGGTATCCGAGGAGTTCTGGACATGGATTTAGTAGCAGTGTATCACTAGCTACTAATGAGATTGAGTCTTCTCTTTTATTTTCTATGGGTTTTACTGTTTGGTATATGGTAGACTGGAGATAGATTGTTATGGATGTGGGTTTCAAGCTTGTTCATGGGTACCTGCAGTCCCTGGTATGTGGGATGAACCATGTTTCCATGGGTGGGAATTATTATATTCTTTTTCTCAGATTATAGTGTATATGATTTCCACATTGGTAGCTCACATGGTGTGTGATTTT
This sequence comes from Viscum album, assembly GCA_963277665.1. Lineage (NCBI taxonomy): Eukaryota > Viridiplantae > Streptophyta > Magnoliopsida > Santalales > Viscaceae > Viscum > Viscum album. The sequence continues at coordinate 1,015,371,559 of OY728141.1, read as the reverse complement.
ATTGATTTTTATGTGTAACCCTTAACCCGGTATTGTAAGGGGGTACTGGACAATTACTCGGTATGGCAAGGCTTTGTTTTGTTGGCTTTAGATAGTAATATTTAAGGGTATTTCCATTTCATAACTGCACATATGCTTTATGATGTGATAATACCATTTTAAAAAAATGAAAATTTTCCTGCTTTGTGTTCTCTTGAAATTTGAATAGGTGAAATTACGGATAAAATTGATAGTTTATTGCAATTTTCTCTGCCACTCTTTGTATATTTATATAATTTCATGTGGAAGTGTATTTGGGTCCTGCTCTTAAAGGCATTTACTAAGGTTTAGGTTACTTTGATCACCATGGTTAGGTGACTCGGTCATCAGATTCATGCCACTTCAGTTGTTAGGACGGGCATGGCCCAAGGTACTTTTGATACATGGCTCTGTCAAGAGCGGGTAAGGAGGCCACGAGGACATAATTCCATGAGGCATGGTTGTGGTGGGGGGAGTAAGGGTAGTAGTTATGAGCTTCCTTTTACTGGTTTCCTTGTCTTTGTTATATATATATATATATATATATATATATATATATATTGTTATATATGTTGGATTTCTGACCATTTATGGTATTCTGTGGGTTCCTTATTGGGAAACTCAAGGGGAGCTTCAGACGGGAGATGGTACGGTGTTGTAGGGGCAGGATCAGGTTCAGGATCTGGTTCATGAAGAGCAGGATCCACATGTACAAGCTCGGGGAAAGGATCATGTTTAGTATCTAGTGTAAGAAAGAATCGGGCATGGCATCGTTGAGACCATGGCTTAATGAAAAGCTCTGAGCTATCCTGGTATGTGTCTTGTAGGGGATCGACAGAGGTGGGCAGGGAAAAGAACAATTTATTCCATATTTGACATTGGAGTTCCAATCGCAACCCCCACTACATTTTTATGGGGATGGTGGTCCCCAGGTGGCAGAGAATTGGATAGAAAGCATGCATATGATCTTCAAGTAGCTCGAGACGCCTCCATTGATGAGGGTCAAGTTGGCGACGTACATGCTGAGAGGACCAGAGAAGCGTTGGTGGGATGTGCAAGTTCAGGTTCATAGGCATGAGGTACTAGCATGGAAAGTCTTCGAGGAATGCTTTGTCGAGAACTTTTACCCATAGAAGTTATGGTCTGAGAGAGCCCAAGAGTATTCGAGTCTTCAGTAGGGATACATGTCCGTCATGGACTATGTAGCTACTTTAACATAGTTGTCGTGCTTTGCACCAAGTATGGTAAGAGATGACGCTGCAATAGTGAGGTGCTTTGAGGATGTATCGTGACACTCCATTTGGATCCAGGTGAATATCTTTAGGATGGTTTAATTCTCCATGGTAGTGAATCAGATGCTCATTGTAGAGGGAATCCAAATGGATATGCCCCTGGTTGGTCGAATAGTAGCTTTATGATATGGTTGGGACAACAGGAAGCGAGGACAAGATGTGTTTCAGTAGGGCAGTCAGGTCGAGGACTCAGCTAGACCACCTCATAGTATCTCTTCAGTGGTTTTCATTCATTGGGGACAATTATGACATGTTCTGACATAGTTCGATAGGCCTCTGAAGGAGTGCCGAGCATGTGTATAGGTCGGACATCTATAGAGGATCTACATGAACCCTACCCAGACAGTCGGTAGGCAGGGACTAGGATAGACGGTGGAATCCTGAGTTGGTTCATGTTCGTTACTAAGAGAGCATATCCACGGTTCATCTTCATGCAGGGGACGTGACAGACGCAGCATAACCTAACTGAGGGATCAGTGGTCAGTGCCAAGTGTAGAACAGTATGGAGGTCAGGCATCCGGTATCCGTACATTTGGCTAGTTGCACACCTTGGAGATTCCAGAGGCTGAGCATTTTGGTGAGCCAACGATGGTTAGATATACACCACGAGTGTGGTTGTGACTTTATAATTTTCATTTGGCCAGACCTACTTAGGCATGTCCGTTTTGAGTGCATGTGATGCACATGACCATTGTTGACTGACTAGATGTGGGTCAGTGGTATTGGTTCCATATCAGGTGCATGATATAAAATATATATGTATGAGATGCGTAGCATCAGGGGTATCAGAGATGTGGGTTTCTTGAGGATCCATGGGAATCAGGGCATCAAGTATTCTGGTTAATTGAGGTGTTGAGGCATTGGGGCAATGAGGATGCATGATACAATATGTTTTTTGGGCATCATGGAATCTAGGATGTGAGTTACTTGAGGTTTATGGAATTTGGTTTTATTTTGAGCATCCATGGGATGCAGGACCTCATGGAGGCAGACATCAATGGTGTGCATGATACATTGGGTGTAAGGAAAGAAATGAGAGAACCATAGAGGCTCATGGGTTAGGATGTGTCATGAGAAGAACATGCATCCAAAAAACAGGTTACTGAACCTTTTATTTTTTTGACTTTTTCAGGTGGAGACAGAGGTAGGAAATTACTAAGGTGTGGAGCCCCTTGAGGAATTAATCCAAAACCCTTAAGACTTGGGCAATCCAGGTTTCTTGATCAGGGTGGTATGTTTAGTGTCATCTCTAGGTTTTATTTGATTGTTTGGGGACAAGATATATTATGGTGGGGAGATTGTATGAACCCGAGTTTTTAGAACGGGTCATAATCTGAACCCTGTTTGAATTTTTGACTTGTTTCTGATAAAACTGGAAAAATCTGTGAAGTTTGGGAAATTTCCAGACTACATGCCATGTAATTAGAAGTACATTCCATGTATTGGTTGGGTGAGTACGATCCATGTGCTCTCCGAGGACATGTCATGTGATGACCTTGTATGAATTTCCTACTACATGGTGTGTAGTGTTTTTTGACACGCCGTGTATTCCCATCTGTGTACCGGCTGGGTTCATATCGTCTGTCAACCTATGTGGAGCTCCCTAGCTGTGTGGATATCTCCTCTTATGACATAGTGTGGAAAAATACACTACAATAATAGTATTCCTTAAATACACTTCTTGTACTTTTATTTATATTCCCTTAAATGATAGACTGTAGCATATCTTTTCCCAAAAAACCATCTTCTTATTTTTTACGGTCCTTACTTCTCCAGGAGGAAAAAACATTTCTTTCCTTAGATTCTTCTTCTGTCATCCATTCTCTAATTCGTCGGTGGTTGTGGGATAGCAAGAGTAAGGATAATCCCACACACCATGTTCTGTTCTTGATCCCTTTAATCACACATCATAGTTTCCATCTGAGTGAAATTATAGAGATTTGACAGATACATAGATCTATGATGACTAGATTCGAATTGGAGCTTGATATCAGACATGTCTATGTCTACAAGTCTTAGGTAGGTGGTGAAAAAACATTTTTTTGTTTTTGTAGACTTTTGGGCGGCGCGGCCTTTGGCGCATTTTTGGTTATTTTTTTGTGGGTCCTCGTATTATCTATTATTGCATGTTTAACTATTATTTGACCTATGGGATGAATTTGTGTATACGCTGATACCTTTTTAGTGGGGATTGGTGTGTTGTGGTTGCTCATCGGGGAATTTTATTCAAGGAATGCCAAAACTGTTATAATTGTATTGTATTGTTTAAACTGTTATGTATAGTTTTTTGAACATGGATATGAATTGTTGGAGACCTTAAAGACCTAAGTGTGGGTATGGGAAAACTCAAGATTTGTGCAGTTCAACTGCATAGATTGTTTTTCCTATTTATGTGTTCTGTTTAAATATATTATATGTGTAATTTATGAATGGCATATGCTAAAACCTTTAGGTTTTGTTGGCATGGACTGGATATTCTTGAGTGATTTTGACCATATGGTGTTCTTGGTCGAGGTTACTTTGGGTGGTTTTGACCATATGATTGGGCGTCATGGGCATTGACATGTGTCATGATGATAGTATGGTTGGTCATGGCTCGCGTAAATGGGATGGTGAGGCCATTAACATTGAGTAGCATGGTCAAACAGACATGAGGTTTCAGAGGTGTTGTGGCTTGGGTACTATTTAGGTGATTAATGCTCACTCGAAATTAAGAGTATTGTGCACAAAGAGAGACTATGTGATGACGTAGTTTTTAACCACTCATGTTGGTACATTCCCCCATTAGTTGCAGTTTCGGTACTATTGGTTTGGGGGTGCATACTATAGGATTCCACATGGTAGGTGAGGAGCCTTCAGGGGACAGCGTTGAGGCTATTGGGTAGGGGGAAGAGGCTCGCCGTTATTTTGTGTGCAGACTTTGTTGTCCGTTCAGTTACATTATTTTGAGGGCATAAATCATTTTTCCTCCGGTTACATTTTTTGAGGGAAGATATCTATGTTCCTCTGGTTACTTATTTGAGGACAAGTATCATTGTACCTCTAGGTTATGATTTCTTGGGCACGCCTTCAGGTCGTCGTTAATGAGACATTCGGTGTTAGGGGGCACATAGTATTGTGTTACATGAAAAAGAATCCATGGTTGGCCAAAGTAGGTGACATTCCATGGTGCATGCTGAGAACTAGTGTATTTTGGGTTCATTTTTGCACCGTACTGTTTACTATTATCCTAATTACTTCATGGTTGTATATACACATATATTATGTATGCACTGTTGGGCGGTGTCCTACTGATATTAGTCTGAAATCCTATATGGGCCCTTCGGGACGCATGCAGACTTTATGTATTTATGTAAAAATAAGAGATTAGCTTAAGGAGATTGACTCTTTTAGTTGTCTCGTGGGGGTGGTAGGGAACTAGAGGTCTTTCCTATATAGAGTTTACATTGTTTTGATTTCTGTCTTGTATTAGCTTGCTTACTTGTGTTGTATCTATATTTGTTTAGCCATTGGCGCCCTTATTCATATGGATATGTATGACCTACTTTGGATGCATGTTTGTTTTTCAGTATTATTTATAAGTGATAGACATGTTGTTTTGTTTACATTCTACTACTGTTGTTTATATTTATTTCTTCAACTGTTTATCGATATTGAATGTGTTTCCACTCTACGATTCTACTTCGAGTCTGTTGAGTAGGTTATTCCACTGAATAATTATTATTATACTCGAAAAAGTACCATTATTATCCTCTGAGCGGGTATAGCCTCCCCACTATACCTATAAAGACCCTCTCTGCTAGTATTCATCCTTTGTCGTTCAAGGGGGTGAACCTAAGGTAGTAACACCCGACCCATTTAGATCTTTTCAGGTGGATGTTCGGGTCCGTATTATTACAATCCTAATGTTACTGAACATGAGATTCATGTAATTCTTGAAGAGTAGATGGATATTCACCTTAGTGACAGCTTCTTGAGGGTCATACGATCAATGAAAAGGGAGAATACTAATATTGTTCTTTGATGTCTATGAAAAATGTAAAGTATCATCTGTAGCATTCACATATGTTTACTATCGATGGGGGACTACATATATGGGTTTGAGATTTATTTAGTCTTGATAATATTAAATAATCATGAACCTCCGATGGATAGAAGGGTGAAACGTACTGCGTGTATGCTTTATGGACCTACTAGGAGTTTTTTAGATAATCTTGTGGACATTGGGAAGCATGATGAGATATTGTGGAAGTACATATATATGAATTCTCTAACCAATTTCTATCCAGAGTTACTGATGGATGAAAAAGCCTATGAGTTCATGCATCTCATGTCAAGGGTTATTTAGTTATGGACTATTCTAGACTTTTTACTATCATACATCACTTTTCACTATCATTGATGGCTGATGAGATGCCCAAGGAATAACATTTCCATGATACTACTCATTATGTGATCAGATAAAATATAAATATTTTACATTTATGAAGCATTGAACATGTAACAATTTAGGCACTCCTAAAACAAGGATATATAAAAGAGGCCCCATGAAATGGCCATGATTTTTCGAGAGGGTGATATAGGAGTTCTTGTTTGAGTGGTAGTAAGAATCATTATGATACATTACAGAAAAAAAGTAATGGGGAGAGTAGTCAGGGAAGTGGACAACCATCTTAATATTGTGTAATGTTCCTGTGTTTTTAGTGTAGTAAATTTATACCTAAGCACCCAAAATGTACATACCCCATAGTCGAGTGTCATATCTAGTGTGGGTTGGGTCATCTTCAGAGGTTATGTGAGAACTTTTTACAATAGTATTGTTGCATATAATAGTGATTGGCACAGTAATCATGAAAGCACATAGCTACCCCTTAGTAGGTTTGTAGCTGTAGTTCTATAATACATTCATGTTGAGGTAGCATACGTGATACCCCCAGGCATGAACAATAGTACCAAGAGTTTTAAATAGCATATAGTAGTCATACTAGAGCACATGGAAGACCTACAAGTCATTTTCACATTATTCAGACTCTTCGTCTAACATGGATGCAAGATCTTCTGTCGAAAGAGGTATGATTCTTAAATCATCTACCATATCTTGTATTTTTCTTGATACAAGAACATAAAATTATTTTCTATATGATATTTTTCAAAATGTTTTTGGATAGGATATGGAAATATTAGATTATGTTTTAACCATTGACACAACATTGGGAGTGCTGTCATAAAATATCAAACATTTCAAGGTGTGTTCTCAAAATATTAATGGATACCATTTTCTCCGGAACTATTCATACTTGAAATGATAGGCTTCAACTTTATTCTGGGTAAGGATTGGTTAGTATTATTCTAGAATCATATCATCTGTTATAGGAGGAGAGTTACCTTCCTATATTTATAAAGAATAAATTATTCTCACTAGGGTGAGTGGGATGCTTAGGTTTGTCATGCAGGACCAGTTCATTGAACATTGGGTAGTCTCACGACTCATATAATTAGTATTTTTCTAGTTAATGGTGCAATTCAGTATTATTTCTTTCCTCTACTTGTAGAATATTTTGGGTATGATTTACCTAATGGGTTATATAGCCTTCCACCCAAGTTATTGATCTAGTTCATGGTCGAGTTGGTGTTAAGATCAGATCTAGTTTTTATCTCTCCTTAACAAATGGATATAATTTTGATTCAAGAGCTCAAAGTTTAGTTGGAAGATATATAATATAAAGGCTTAATATGGTCTAGTAAATATACTTGTGGTTCTCTAGTTCTCTTTTTAAAAAGGGATTATGGATCTATACACTTATGTGTTTATTATCAGATGTTAAACCGAATGAAATTCAACAACAGGTATCCTCTTCCATTCAATGATGATATTTTATATATGTTGATAGGTGATTTAATATTCTTCATAATTGAATTGAGATCAGGATATCATCAGCTAAGGGTGAGACCGACAGACATACCATAGACTACTTTCAAGAGTAGTTATGGCTTGTATGAATTCATAGTGATGTTGGATGTGTTGACTGATGTCACTAATGTATTCATAACCTTAATGAAAAGGATCGTTCATCCTTTTTGGAGTATTTTGAGGTGGTTTAAATCGATGATATTTTTTTCTTTCATTCAATAGATGATCATGAAAACATATTGACATCATCCTGATTAGATTAAGAGAGAAAATTATTTATGCCAAGCTAACCAAATTTAGTTTATGGATTAAATAGGTTCACTTTGTGCTCCATGTCATCTTAGAGGAAGGTGTGTCATTGGACCTAGAAAATGTTTCAACCATTATATCTTGGGATCATCCAAAGATCATCTTCAGAATTTGATGATTTTTGGGATTATCAAGTTATTATCTATGTTTCAACTTGGATTAATCCCATTTGGGATTACAAATTTCTAGTCTTGCTATGAAAGGGGTGAAGTTTGTTTGTACTGATGGTTGTCCTAGATATTTTCCAAATCTGAAAGGTAGGATGACTTTATCACCTATTCTTACATTACATATTCTAGATAAATCATATATCATGTACCATAAAACATCTAGAGTTGGACTCTTGGAAATTTAAATGTCAGAGGATAGGGTGGTTGCTTATGGCTCCAGGAAGTTGAGACCGCATGAGAGGAATTACCCTACACATAATTTAGAGTCATTAGTAGTTTTAGTCTTCTGGATATGTTAGAGACAATATCTAATGGGTGATATTTTTGGGGTATAATTGGATCACATGAAACTTATGTACTTATTTTAATGGCTAGATACGAACCTTCAACATAGGAGGTGGGTAGAGTATCTATAGTTTATCAACATTGAATTGTCTTATACACCAAGAAACAGAAACTTCATTACTGATTGTTTGAGATGGAAGAAACTTATTGTGGAAGTATGAGAATCTTGTGATTATCAAAAGATAATGGCCCTATTTTTATATATACATTTTGATGTTCAATAATCTTAGTAGTGAGTATCTTTGACGTTGATATCAATTATACACATGATTTTTAGAATGGATTAAGGGAGAGAAATTTTCTGACCTATAAGGATCAATTCTAAGAGAACAATTATATGGTGGGGTGACATCATAATGATGTTCTCTTGGATGTGAAAATTATCTCCTTCTTCATGGATGTGTATTGGTTCATATGGTCTTATTCAATGACCCGTTAATAAATTATAATGCGCTTAAATGGGTGGTGCATCTTGGCTTAACAATGATGTATCACGATAATTCAAGACAGTTTTGGTGCTCAATAATAGAGAAGTATGTATAAGTCTTTATGAACATTTGATTCACATTTCAACTGGTGAAATTCTAGTATTAGAGGCTTGTTTGGATTTTGTAGACATTAACCATTCCTATGTGGAAATAAAATATGTCATGATTGATTTTATGACAGGAATACATGAATGACACATAGTTATGATGCAATATAGCTTGTTGTGGATTAAGTAACTAACATATCCCACATCTTACTTATTAGTAAAAAATTCATAGTTGATGTTCCAGGAAATCATTACCCGTAAGAGGTGGTTTAGTTGCCTGATGTTCTAAAGAGTATCACTTCAAACAGAGATCACTGTTTCACATCTCATTTCAGAAAGGGTCTTCATGAAATCCCTATGATCATGAGTTATTCAAAGAATGACCTATCATCCATTTCTTGATGGTATTCTTAGTATATTATTTAGGTTCTAGAGAATATTTTAGGATTCTATGTTTTCTATTATGGTGGTTCATGAGATAAACCTATGGCACACATGGATTTTTTATAATATAATAACATCCATGCATCAATAATAATGAAACCTTTTGAGTCCTTTTATGGAATTCAATTTTATTCACTAATTTGTTGGTTGGAGGTTGGTCAGTCAACACTTCTTGGGAATAGTCTCCTGTATGAGACATCTGAATATGTTTAGTTGATCAGACAATAGTTTGTGACTATGAAGATTAGGTGGAAATCATATAAATACAATCTGATATGGCCTTTGGAATTCGAGTTTGGCCAACTTTTATAACTTGATTTGTCACTTGGGTTGGGGTAATATCATATCCGGGAATATGTTAAGCTAGCACCCATGTTTTTTAGGACATTTGAAATAGTGTAAAGGTCTAGTCTTTTGGAATATTGTTTATCCCTTTCATTGTAATAGAGTTCCATGCATGACATATTCAACATGTCATATTTATAAGGATATCATCCTAATATTTACTGCATGATAGAGATAAGAGACCTCAATTTTTGGGTTGACGAATTCATTAAGGATCATCTGAAATGGGTTGTGGATCTTAGTGAGAAATATCATGGGGATAATAATATACCATTGGTTCTAGTTTACTGAAAGAATGGGTGTGTTGAAAGGATACATGGTAGAGGGAATTTGACATGCGAGCACAGTGGCCAAACATGTTAGATGAGACCACATAGTGACACCTGGAGAAGCTTGGGGAAATAATTTTATAAGGCGAGGAGGATTTAATATCGTGTCTTATTTTCTGGTATGTCTCCCACTAAATTTTTCATTAATAATTCCATTTGGGTTTTCATTAATTTTAAAAATATATAATATGAATAATTGATGTCTTGGGTTTTACGTATATAAGACAAATATCGAATAGTATCCATAAGAAGTGATTTGTTTGAGAAAATTACGTACAGTTTGGAGATTTTTTCTTTTTTGAATTAATGGATTCCATGAATAAATGGGTCAAGCGTTTCATTGGTTCTATTTTAGTTGACAAACATTAAAAGAAGTTTGACTTGTTCAAAATTAAAATGGTATGAAAAATCAGCTTTAGAACATTAACATGTCATGTAAATGGATTACATGTCTGGTAATTGTTTATTGGTTTTTATAAAATAAATATGTAGTTACTGATTTTTTAGTTTATTTTCTTAAAAGCATTTACATGACATATAAACACATTACACGCCTTGTATATTCTGAGCCAACTATTTTAAACATGTTTTGATTGTGATTTCCATTTCAATTCTCCATAGCTCCTCTACATTCAACCCTATGGCTTTATCCATGTAATTTTGGGTTCCAACTTCCCTTATGGACATCTTTTTTTTTGGAGCAATCCCTGGTAAGCGGTTTTGGTCTTATTTCCTCCTCCTATTACTTCATCTCCAACTTTTGTGGCGGGAAATTTTGACCAATTGTGTTATTGGTTTTTATCATGATAAATATTTTTCTAGGAACATCTTTGAAATCATTCACACTGTCTTCATGATGGTTGTTGGCCATTGGAAGTGGTGTTGGATCATCGGTTAAAGGTAGGGGTCTAAATATTAACCCTATGGGTTGATAATTGCTAAGTTAATCCAAGGATGTGAATGTGCCAATGAAATGTGTGTTGAAATTAAATAAATTATGAAAAAGATTACTTCTTGGATTCCATTGTTTTCAATTGGAATTAGACCTAGCTTATGGATATCTATAGGTGAGAAAAATGTGGAATTTAATTTAATTGGGTAATGGATTAAATAATTTTTAGCATGACATCCGACATAGTTAATTTCTTATTATAGAATCCATAAATTATAGATTTTTGGTTGTTCATATAAATATTAAGAAATTATGATATAAATGATATTGGTATTTTAATGATAAATGGAATATTTCATAATTAACCATTAAGATATATGATGTTATATTGTGATAGCCACGTTGTATAATAGGTATTGTGTTCCATGTTGTAATGCTTATATATCCGGATCTGCCCTAGAACTGGCACACTTGTATGCAGTAAATCTAAAATAGAAAAAGCTAGGCACATCCCTTGATATAATTATTATATATAGTGGTCTATTTATAGTACCATTTTTTAATTCATATAGGGATTTGTCCAAGATTTTTTAATTCTTATAATACATTCACCAGACTAGTGTGGTTATACCGTGGTTATATAGTTCCGGTTAGCATGGCTATAGGACATGGTCATATGAATATTTTCACAGAACCAAATAATGTTATTCTACCTACCATGGTCATATTGTGGTGGTTTTCATAGTCAAAATACATTCTTATATACATTCACAAATATAACTAAAGAATGTTGTTGTTGTGTTTTATTAATGGTGGAATTAATTAATAGACATGTTTATTGCTTTATTGAATACACTTCATATCATACTAGTTTATTATAGTAACAAACGTTTCAATCTACTATGTTATAATCAATCCCAATTCGGGCCATTGTTTGGTACTAAATTATATTATGTGGATATAGGTTTGGACAAGTGAAAAGAACCACGTTGTTAATTTTTAATTTTCATATTGGTTGGGGTTTGGAGATGGGACTGACATGGGGCTTGAGAGAAAGGACTTTGAGTTTTTTATTTGATTCTTTTGGTCTTTTTCTTGTATTGTTATTGTACGATATTTAGTTATATTAAAATGTGTTATTTCATTATACCTTTATTATTTATTGAATTATTTAGTTGTATTTTGTTTTTATATTCAACTATGTCTTTACATTGATTATTTTCCATTAAATAATGTTTTTTCTACTATTATAAAATTTTATACACGATAGTATAGTCTCCCCAATATCAATATCACACCCCTGTTTCTATGTTGTAGCCTCAAGCGTATGAGGAGGTGGTCTTTCGGTCACATAACCAAACATCTGGCTATGTGAGAGTCTGTAAGATTTTAGGACATTACAAATCCCCTTTAGATCATTCTTGAGGTTATTTTGAGTATTTATATTAGGTTCTATTTCCCTCTTGTATTTGGGTTGTTCTAAATTTTAAATATGTCTTTTCACCCTCCATGGTTTTCAGGGTGTCCTAAAGTGTATGTTATTAATCACACTGATATAGGCTTCAACCAAACATGCTTTTTTCTTATGAAATTAAAAGATATATCATTGATGACCATAATCGACTGGGATTTAGAGGATCACAATTAAACTTATATAAGATGAAGATGACAATGGGTTGGCCTTAGATATTATCCGTTGAGATCTCTTCAATATCATTTTTTGGTTGTTTTTGGGATGGAACTTCATTTTTGGTTTGGAATTTATTTTTACTGTTTATTACTTTAAACAATTTTGATGTACTATTTTCATTTCCTATAGGTTGTTACAAGCATGGTTGACACTATAGATAATCAATATATTAATTATATATTTTTATTTTGTACATTGAGCTGGTTGTGTGTGTGTACAAGTACGTAGTATAATGATTCCCATTTTAGTTATATTACTTCTATGTAGTAGTTTCCATCCCCAACCAATTGGGGGTGGGATTGTGGAATCTCACTCATCCTACCACCATCTAGACATGACCTGATGGATATGGTTGTGAAAAAGTGGAATCAAAAGTGGTATTTTCACTAGGTCAATGATTGGAGTTAGACAATATTTTGAGGATTGGTTTGGGAACTTATGGAAATTGTTTCTATGTATCTCGAATGTGGATTTCATCCAAGGAACCCAATGTTGGTGTGTTGGAAGATGTATCCATTCATCAAGACTTTTACTACCTTCTTTTGGACATAGCATACTAATACATTGGTACAGGGAATTAATATTACATGTATCATATACGATTAATTTTTTATTATCATTTATTTCATCCGTCAAGTCCCCTTATATTCTCTTCTAATCATGGTATATCATGATAAATTTTAGTATTCCCATGAGATGATATCCTTCTATTATCATGATACGTGATCACGATGATGATCTTTTTAGTGATGAGTCCATAGTTCATGGACCTAATGATGAGGCTCTTTCCCCTATGGTATTGGAAATGTATTGAATGCATATAAGAATGACAATAACATTGATAGGGTAGTATGATGATTCACACAAGTTTATAATGTATTGAAAGTGCTATTAATAGAGACTATTGATGTTTAATAGTAATCCAAACTGTTAATTAGTGGAATATTGGATGGAGTTGGTGACATGAGCCTTCATATTTTTTTGGAACATATCTAAATAGATGGTTGTGATTGAACCTAGTATTATTTATAAAGTAGTATTTTACTGGTGATGTTTGATTACCAAAAATCATGATAATATGACACTATCATAGATATACTTCTAGTTGTTTGTCTTTAATTATTGTTTCCCTTTTTGCTTCCTATCTGTGTGGATTAAGAAGACTGTCAAGGTATATAATGGTGAAATGTGTAATTTTTTTTACACCGTGAGAATTACAGAACATATGTGTAAATATATCGATATTGTACTAGATGGTTTCTATGTGAATGTATTATTTTTAAGGTTATTAATAGAGAAATATATTATACTATGTTCTCCTTGTGAATTACTACCTATGTTAGAGTTCACTGGTGGGATATGGTTATAGAGGGATTACTTGTAGAGGAAAAACGTACAACTATAGTCAGTAGTATACATCATGGGATGAGACATCTATAGTAGATAGCTGGATTTGAACATTAGGGTCTCAGTATAGAATAACTCCACAAACCTAGACACAGACTCATAGATCTAGAGCATTGGGTTAGATTTGGTTATATAGACATACAAGGGAGTTATTGTATTATTCTTATAATGGGTGAGGCCTCATGGATAATGCTTTCTCTACCTAATGTGTTGACGAAGTTAGGAAGGTAGTGGATTTACCACCACAATGGAGGTATCATCGTGATTAGGGATCTCCCATATGTGTCTAAGAAGACTCATGGGGAGGAATTATTGACTGAGAAGTAGGTGGATCGCTAGAATGAGGAGATTAATGTGGAGGAAGATTCTAAAGGATACACCTACCCCCACTACCTATTAACCCATGATAGGATCAAATAGTTAGTTGTTGTGGCTACATGCAATTTTAGGATATGGTAGGATAAGTCATGGCTTCCCATGAGATGGTTTGAGCTAAAATATGTGTTTTTATAATATTTTATAGTACATATAAACACTGTAGAAAGTAATTCATTAATATATATATATATATCCTGCATTTGATATTTATGTAAGGTTGAAATATAAAAATATACACAATAGGGGGGTTAATTGTTTCATTTAAAATTATTTCATAATTATGCCTTTAGATTTCAAATATAGATTATGTGGATAAGTACTGTTTATATTCTATATGAATGAATGATATCTGTATAATAAAATATAGAACTCAACTTTTTATAGTTGTTCAAGACAAAAATATTCCCTAGTCCACTCCACCAATTACTCTCTCCAAATGTTTGGTGAATTTTAGTAGTCAGATCCTCATATCATAACACCAATCTTGTAACACCCCGACCCCAGTTTCCCAGAGTCGGTGCATTAATTACATAACATTGGCATGATCACAAGAAAGATCAAATCTCGAAAGACCGATTGGTTTAGTAGCCTTGGAAACACTAGATATAATCATAAAGTTTTACATTACATTTCAAAGTGAAAAACTACTACTACAACAAAGTCTTCATATCCACACTATTAACCCCTCATAATATCCCTGCAAGTCATTCATAATTTACTTCTTCACTACCTGGGAAAAATAAAACATAGAAAAGGGGTGAGCTCAAATGCCCAGTAAGGATAACAATATAGTGGAACATTCATAATAAGCATAAACATTTAAGGCAATGAATTACTAAAACAAAAGCCTTTTAAAATTGAACTTCAACATAGTATGGCAAAAATAAAAATGAAATAATGCCATTTACTTATTCACATGGATATTCTACTAATCGAATAATCACATGCAATATCAATAACCAGTTTCATAATGTTGGAATGCATAATGCCAGACTATCATAACCACATAGCCAAGGCCTCGTGCCAAGACTACAAATAAGATTTTGTCAAGGCCTTGTGCCAAGACACTAGTTTGTCTCATGAGACCTACCGATGCATCGAGGAGCTATAGCGGGCTCCACCCGTCACTTATTAAGTCCAATGCATTCCCATATGAAAAGGTTTAAACATAACATAAACATTCGTATTAAAACTAGCATACGAAATGTCAATAATTTCACCATAAACTATGAATGGTATAAAAATAGCACATCCACAGTCAAACATATCACAAAAACTTCAATAAAATTTAGATGTTTTGTATCATAATAAATCAACTTCAAATAATCTTAAAATCCATCAAAGGATGTTGACATAGATGAAATCAAAATACTTTTTAAAGAAGTATCTCCATTTATTTTGAAATCATTTAAGATCCATATAAAATAAAACATTTTCTTTGAAAATATTCTTATAAGCTTGTATGGAAAGCTTCAACGATTTTATAACGGCGGAAAATAACCGCACCCGCCGTATAAGTTAAAAAGAACATTCTTACCTCAATTCAGTCGAAAAGGTTAAAAAGGACCTTGTTTTGAAAACGACGGAAAGATTCCTTTATATACCTCTTATAAAAAGTCAAACAAGGGTATAAATGACTTTAACCCATAAAAAATGTTTTGAAATTCATTTTTAAGAAACATGGATGTGGATGATAAAGATATCCCAGTAGATTATTACGTATAAACAACCTCGGATAATGAAGAGATTGTGAAATAACCCTTACCTTGTACTTTTCCTTGGTTGGGGTAGGTTAACCTCCTGTATAATGGTGAAATAGTTGTTATTAAATTATACAAGAATCATATATATTAATATGATATCATATATGATCTTTTAACATTGATTTGTTAATAATATCTTAGAATTATTGTCGTTTCGGGAGTTAACTTACTCATTTTCTTTTATATGTTTTGTTACATAAGCCATGGTTGTTGTATCTTATTCATATCCAGAATGATATACAGTCCTTAAGCATCATTTTTAAATCATCAAATGATAATTATACTTGAATGGATACGATGGAGAATGAATCTCATCGCGTTCGTGGAGACGGTAGTCCGTACGTACACACGAGCGACAATATCATTCTTTTGATATTAAAATAATATATAAATGGATGGTATATCATATATACAGAATCATTAACATGTTATATTTATTATTTACATGAGTTACACATCATTATTATACCCATCCAAATAATATTATATTGAATAACAATTACACCACGACGTGGAGACGGTAAGCCGTACGTACGCACGTATGGTGACATGTTATTCAAAGGGTGGATAGAATAATGAATATGGTTGTAACATATTTATAATAACATCACAGTATATGTAAGATACTGGAGTTATTATTTTAGAATGGTAAGAACAAAGGAAGAAGAAGTGGAAGAAGAAATGAACTTAGAAAAAGGTGGTGAAATCATTACCTCTTCTTCGGGTTCTTCCTTTTGATTTGATCAAAAGGGCTCCTTAGGTTGGCTTTCTGATCAAACTAAGGCCCCTAGGTTGTAGTGAGGGATGTTGGGAGAGTATTTGGGCAGATTTTGGCCGAACCAAAAGGCTTTGAAGGTGTGAAGAAATGAGAAGGAGGAGTGCCCTTTTATAAGAGGGGTGAGGGGCACCTTTGGAAAAGCTAGAAATATTAATTTATAATAAATTCATATTAGGTTTCTAAAGGCTCCAAAGTTGACTATTCAAAGGATGAGGTGGGTATAGGTCAAAAACAACTCATCCAATAGAATTTAGACAGGTTTGGGTACTTATATTAACCTTATCTTTAAGTATTAACTCTAAGTTAATTAGTTTCACTTTTACAATGTCTCTTTGTATTTTTATATTATATGGTTAATAGACTTACCATATACATACAAGCGACCCCCAAGTGGTCCATTAATGATTAACCTATCATAATATAAGTCTCTTGGCCCAACCTTAGATTTTTAGGAATTTAATATCAATTAATAATATAATATTTGTTTTAAGAACTCTTTTATGTCAATTTTGACACTATTCAATAGTTGATTTTTGTGAAACTCATAACAGATTGATTACTTCGAAAAAAGTCCATTAAATCAATCCTAATATATCCTATTATCCTAGAAAATTAGTGTAATTCATTAAAAGTTTCATATTATATTTATTTGGGTATTTATAATATCAATTATGTTAATTTTTTACTATTTTAGTAATTACTGCATCATCATTGTGTCATAAATAAAATAAATTATTTAATGTCTAAAAATTATAAATAAAACATCATTATGTAGGAAATCTTTTTAGCTTTCTAATGAATATTTATAATCGAAAATCAAACATGTATAACCCTATGTAAAAATTGTTCTTCTAAAAGATGTAAGTTTATGCCATTTTTATTTTTATTTTAACTTTATTAATATAATGTGTCCCTACCACATACAAGTGGCTCCAAGGGGTCCCCAAATTGACCCAAGGATGCCCATGGTCGGGTATGTGTCCAACAATAAGGTTAGGAGACGTTCTAGGGTAATTTTGTATTATTATAATATTATTTTTTTAACCCTTATTTACCGGATTTACCCTTTAACCATGGTAAATAAAATATTTACCGCAGTAATTATTCAAAATGTGTAAAAATAAAAGTTACCTATTTACATAATTTGGACATCCTGATTCCAAATATGGAATCCATTTTCCTAAATTCAAAACATAGAAGTGGCAGAAATTAATTTAAAATTAATTCCCGCTGTCAAAACAAAAAGCGTGTTTTTAAGAGATAATAACTATCAAAAGATTGACACTTGTTTATGTTCGGTTTAATTGTAAAATTATGTCCAATGATAAACATTAAATTGAATGGTAAAAATATATTCTAAATATACTTTAAAACCACTCAAATTAATAATTTATCACTATTAATTATTTTGATTAAAAAAGTTGTTTTTAATTAAAATTTAGAAATTTTCACTATTCATCAAAATATGAAAGTTATCCAAAATGTACCAAAATTTCACCTTAGGCTAAATTCAATATTCCGAATCCAAAAATGAAGTCCATTTTCAAATATAAAATATATATAATTTCAAAAAGTAGGTATTACTATTCATAACGGCTAGTTTGATTAGTTATGGTGTGTTAGAACTCGGTGTTGCGTACAACACACGCTATCACATTATTCGAAGAGAAGCGTACTGTAGAAGCTTGGGGTGTTACATTCTCCCCTCCTTCAAATAATTGCGTCCTCGCAATTTCTAGGGTATTACTGCATAAAAAGACTCGGGTGGTTCTTCATCATAAGTTCCTCGGGTTCCCACGTTGCCTCTTCCATCTTATGATTTCTCCACAAAACTTTTACCAGACGCGTCGTCCGGTTTCTCAGCACTTGTTCTCTCGTATCATGAATCTTGATGGGCTCTTCACAATAAGACAGATCGGGTTCCAGTTCTAATTCCTCATAGGTGAGTACATGCGTTGGGTCAGGCATGTATTTTCTCAACAGAGATACGTGGAACACATCGTGAACTTTGGAGAGACTTGGCGGCATTGCCAATCGGTAAGCTACAACCCCAATTCGTTCTAGAATTTCGAAAGGTCCGATGTACCTGGGACTCAATTTACCTTTCTTACCAAAACGTATTACTCCCTTCCACGGAGATACCTTCAGAAAAACATGATCACCGACTTGAAATTCCAAATCCTTCCTTCGATTATCGGCATAGCTCTTCTGCCTACTTTGAGCTGCTTTGATGTGATTTTGGATTACTTTCACCTTTTCCACCGTTTCCTCCACCAGCTCTGGGCCTACAAGTTTTCTTTCACCAACGTCATCCCAACAGGTTGGTGTACGACATCTCTTTCCGTATAACGCTTCATATGGTGCCATCTGTATACTCGAATGGAAGCTATTGTTATAGGAAAATTCTACCAGTGGTAAATATTGATCCCACATACCCTGAAAGTCAAGTGAGCAAGATCTCAACATGTCTTCTAAGGTTTGAATAGTCCGTTCTGATTGTCCGTCTGTCTGAGGGTGGTAAGCAGTGCTTAAATGAAGTTCTGTATCCAGGGATTTCTGAAGACTTTTCCAGAATCATGAAGTAAAACGGGGATCACGATCAGAAACAATTGATAGGGGTACTCCATGAAGTCTCACAACTTCATTAATGTACAGTCTTTCTAGACGTTCCAGGGGTAGATCTTCTCTTATAGCAAGAAAATGTGCTGACTTGGTAAGACGATCAACAATAACCCATATTGCATCGTTCCTTCTAGGAGTCTTTGGTAGCCCCATGACAAAGTCCATTGTAATATTGTCCCATTTCCACTCCGGTATGGGAAGAGGTTGCATGACTCCTCCGGGCTGTTGCCTTCCAGCTTTAACTTGTTGACAAACCATACATCTTGACACAAAATCAGCAATCTCCCTCTTCATGTTGTCCCACCAAAAATTTTCCTTCAAATCTCTATACATTTTGGTGCTCCCAGGGTGTATAGAGAAATTGGAACTATGAGCATCATCCAGCAATTCCCTTTTTAGATCAGGTATATTGGGAACACAAAGTCTCTTCCCGAATTTCAAAATTCCACCTTCATACGCAAAGTCTCTCAATCTCCCATCATTCACAGCTTTAATATTCTTTTGGAATTCTTCATCATCAGTCTGAGAACTCTTAATCCTTTCTAGTAAAGATGGTTTGGCAACCATTTGAAAAAGCATTGATGTTTCACCTTCCCTGGTTATTCCCATGTCCATCTTCACTAGCTCCATGAAAATTGGATCCCTTTCAATTCTCATATTGTTCAAAACTCCACGGTCTTTTCTACTCAAAGCATTTGCCACCTTGTTTGCCTTCCCTGGGTGGTAGTGTATCGTACAATCATAATCCTTGAGTAATTCAAGCCATCTTCTTTGCCTCATGTTGAGTTCTTTTTGTGAGAAAATATACTTCAAACTCTTGTGATCAGTATAAATCTCACATTTTTCACCATAGAGGTTGTGCCTCCATATTTTCAAAGCAAAGATCACTGCTGCTAACTCGAGATCATGAGTAGGATAGTTTTGTTCATGAATTTTCAACTGTCGTGATGCATAGGCAATAACTCTATCATTCTGCATAAGGACACAGCCAAGTCCTTTCTTTGATGCATCACTATAAATAACGAACCCATCATTCCCCGATGGTAGAGTCAATATAGGAGCATTGACTAATCTTCTCTTCAGTTCTTCGAAACATTCTTCACACTCTTTTGTCCAAACAAATTTAACCCCTTTACGTGTGAGCTTCGTTAATGGGTTAGCCAATCGGGCAAAATTCTGGACGAAACGTCGATAATAACCTGCCAAACCAATAAAACTATGTACCTCAGTTATACTCGTAGGTGCTGGCCATTCTTGGATTGCCTTGGTCTTAGAAGGATCAACAGAGATTCCATCTTTAGAGAAAATATGGCCAAGAAAAGAAATCTCCTGAAGCCAGAATTCACACTTGCTAAACATTCCATATAATTCATGCCTCCTCAGAGTCTTCAAGATAATGCGCAAGTGATTTTCATGGTCTTTGTAGGTTTTGGAGTATACTAAGATATCATCAATAAATACCACCACAAATTCATCGAGATACTCCTTGAAAACTCTATTCATCAGATCCATGAATACAGAGGGTGCATTAGTCAATCCAAACGGCATTACAGTAAACTCGTAATGCCCGTACCTGGTTCGAAATGCTGTTTTCGGAATGTCTTCCTTCTTTACACACAACTGATGGTATCCAGATCAAAGGTCAATCTTTGAAAAGTATTGAGCTCCATGCAGTTGGTCAAATAAATCATCAATACGAGGTAGGGGATACTTGTTCTTTATCGTTATAGCATTGATCTCCCTGTAATCGATACATAACCTCATAGATCCATCTTTCTTTTTAACAAAAAGAACAGGGGCTCCCCATGGAGAAACACTAGGGCGAATAAATCCCTTATTACTCAATTCCTCTAGTTGTTTCTTTAGTTCGACTAGCTCTACAGTGGCCATTCTATAAGGGGTCTTCGATATAGGCCTTGATCCAGGAATCAAATCAATAGAAAACTCAACTTCTCGTTCTGGAGGATGTCCAGGTAAATCTTCCGGAAATACATCTACAAATTCTTTCACAATAGGTACATCCTCTATTTGAACATTCCTTTCCTCACCGACAGTTATTTCATTCTCTTCCTCCCCGATAATTGAATTAAGTTGAGCTACAGGGGGTGGATCTAAATAAGAATTAGGTGGTGACGATTCTGCTCTAAAAATAAGGTGCTCCTTATCATTATCATCAAGAATCGTAACCTCTTTCTTCTTACAATAAATCTTCACATCATAGTCCGAAAGCCAGTCCATACCGAGGATTATATCAAACTCAATCATAGGTATGACGATGAAATCAGCAGATAAAGAAAATTTATGTGCTCTAATGGGGACTGATTCACAAAACTTTGTTGCAACGATACTTCCCTTAGGAGTTTTAACTGACAACTCCCTTATTAAATCAAATTGGAAATATCTAATTTTCTTAGCAAACTGGGAAGATATGAAACAATGCGATGATCCAGAATCAAATAATGCATTTGCTAAACTTGAGGAAACCATTAAATTACCTGCCACCACGTCTTTCGGAGCTTCTACCTCAGCAGTAGTGATAGCATAAGCCTGGCCTTGATCCCTTGGCCTTTTCTGAGGTAAGTTCTCCTGACGCTTAGGACATGCATTTGCATAATGCCCCATCTCCCTGCAATTGTAGCACTGAACGTTGGTAGCTTCCTTCTTCCCCTTGCAATCATGAGCTTGGTGGCCTTTTTCACCACACTTGTAACAGACTCTCATTCCCTTCAGGCAAGCACCGGGGTGTTTCTTCCCGCACTTACCACAAGATGGATATTCAACCTTTCCCTTCTTCCCCTTACTTCCATTCCCATATTGATCAGCATGTCTCTTCTTCTCTTGCTTTGCTTTAAAGTCATAAGACTTAGAGAATTCCTTTTCGGTCTTGATAGCACATGAGACAATGTCTTCGTACGATGAAAAGGATTGTGAGACTAATGCTCGACAGAGAAATGGTTTTAACCCATCAAAGAAACGATCAATCTTACTTCTTGGGTTGCGAATATAATCACCAGCGTACCTCGCTAACCTTGTAAAGTTAGCCTCATACTTTGTGACATTCTCATCCTCCTTTTGTCTCAGACTCTGAAATTGTCTTTCCATATCTGCTCGATGGTCGCGAGGAAAGTATTTTTCTAAAAACAGATCTTTGAACTCCATCCATTCCATGTTTGATACTTCATCATCTTCCTTCATGTTTTGAATCAATGACCACCATTGATCAGCATCTCCAGTGAGGCGGTAAACTGCCATGGTAACTTTTTCCCTTTCACTACACCCCAAAGCCTGAAATATTTTCTCTAGGGAAAATATCCATTGCTCAGCTACTAAGGGATTTGTACTCCCATTGAACGTTGGTGGTTGTTGTCTCATGAATCGATCTAACATTGATCCTCCACGCTGCGGATCAGGGTGCTCCATACGGGTAAGGTTATTATTCATAACCTGAGTAAGTTGTCCCAGTACGGTGATTAGCTGATCAGCACCAGTTGCATCACCAGCCCCACTATAATTATCTTGAGCAGGAGGGCAATCCCTACATGGAGTGCGTGCATTGATACGGTTTCCATTTCTTCCACTAGGCGCCATTTCTAAACAATGGTATAAACTAGATCAGTTTATGAATCAAAATACATAATCCCATACTTATAAAACACTTAACATAAATTGAACTATTTATGGATATAATCCGTAATCATAAAAATGTTTTCTTTGAGGAAGTATATACTCATAAACCCTTCATAATGATTTGTAAAGATAATGAGAGTTATCCTAAGCATATCCCCCGGGAGTGTCGTAACCAAGAGTGCAGCAAGGCCCGTTGTCGTGCACCAGTTCCCGTTCGAGTCTAGCTCAAAGCGGTGTTTTCGGGTTTTACCCCTAGGTACATCTGTGCCAGAGCCGCCTCTACCTGCTCGTATCCAGACAGGGATGTATTGCTCGGAAAACTCACAAAAATCTCTACAATACCAAAATTCTAGGAAGTTCTTCTATACTAATCCTCAAAGTTCATCTTAGGTCTACGTGCTCTAATCAGAGTTTATCTAAATCTAGTTTCCAAGGTTTGTACTAAACTTCCTCTGATACCAACTATAACACCCCGACCCCAGTTTCCCAGAGTCGGTGCATTAATTACATAACATTGGCATGATCACAAGAAAGATCAAATCTCGAAAGACCGATTGGTTTAGTAGACTTGGAAACACTAGATATAATCATAAAGTTTTACATTACATTTCAAAGTGAAAAACTACTACAACAACAAAGTCTTCATATCCACACTATTAACCCCTCATAATATCCCTGCAAGTCATTCATAATTTACTTCTTCACTACCTGGGAAAAATAAAACATAGAAAAGGGGTGAGCTAAAATGCCCAGTAAGGATAACAATATAGTGGAACATTCATAATAAGCATAAACATTTAAGGCAATGAATTACTAAAACAAAAGCCTTTTAAAATTGAACTTCAACATAGTATGGCAAAAATAAAAATGAAATAATGCCATTTACTTATATACATGGATATTCTACTAATCGAATAATCACATGCAATATCAATAACCACTTCCATAATGTTGGAATGCATAATGCCAGACTATCATAACCACATAGCCAAGGCCTCGTGCCAAGACTACAAATAAGATTTTGTCAAGGCCTTGTGCCAAGACACTAGTTTGTCTCATGAGACCTACCGATGCATCGAGGAGCTATAGCGGGCTCCACCCGTCACTTATTAAGTCCAATGAATTCCCATATGAAAAGGTTTAAACATAACATAAACATTCGTATTAAAACTAGCATACGAAATGTCAATAATTTCACCATAAACTATGAATGGTATAAAAATAGCACATCCACAGTCAAACATATCACAAAAACTTCAATACAATATAGAAGTTTTGTATCATAATAAATCAACTTCAAATAATCTTAAAATCCATCAAAGGATGTTGACATAGATGAAATCAAAATTCTTTTTAAAGAAGTATATCCTTTTATTTTGAAATCATTTAAGATCCATATAAAATAAAACATTTTATTTGAAAATATTCTTATAAGCTTGTATGGAAAGCTTCGACGATTTTATAACGGCGGAAAATAACCGCACCCGCCGTATAAGTTAAAAAGAACATTCTTACCTCAATTCAGTCGAAAAGGTTAAAAAGGACCTTGTTTTGAAAATGACGGAAAGATTCCTTTATAAACCTCTTATAAAAAGTCAAACAAGGGTATAAATGACTTTAACCCATAAAAAATGTTTTGAAATACATTTTTAAGAAACATGGATGTGGATGATAATGATATCCCAGTAGATTATTACGTATAAACAACCTCGGATAATGAAGAGATTGTGAAATAACCCTTACCTTGTACTTTTCCTTGGTTGGGGTAGGTTAACCTCCTGTATAATGGTGAAATAGTTGTTATTAAATTATACAAGAATCATATATATTAATATGATATCATATATGATCTTTTAACATTGATTTGTTAATAATATCTTAGAATTATCGTCGTTTCGGGAGTTAACTTACTCATTTTCTTTTATATGTTTTGTTACATAATCCATGGTTGTTGTATCTTATTCATATCCAGAATGATATACAGTCCTTAAGCATCATTTTTAAATCATCAAATGATAATTATACTTGAATGGATACGATGGAGAATGAATCTCATCGCGTTCGTGGAGACGGTAGTCCGTACGTACACACGAGCGACAATATCATTCTTTTGATATTAAAAAAAATATATAAATGGATGGTATATCATATATACAGAATCATTAACATGTTATATTTATTATTTACATGTGTTACACATCATTATTATACCCATCCAAATAATATTATATTGAATAACAATTACACCACGACGTGGAGACGGTAAGCCGTACGTACGCATGTATGGTGACATGTTATTCAAAGGGTGGATAGAATAATGAATATGGTTGTACCATATTTATAATAACATCACAGTATATGTGAGATACTGGAGTTATTATTTTAGAATGGTAAGAACAAAGGAAGAAGAAGTGGAAGAAGAAATGAACTTAGAAAAAGGTGGTGAAATCATTACCTCTTCTTCGGGTTCTTCCTTTTGATTTGATCAAAAGGGCTCCTTAGGTTGGCTTTCTGATCAAACTAAGGCCCCTATGTTGTAGTGAGGGATGTTGGGAGAGTATTTGGGCAGAGTTTGGCCGAACCAAAAGGCTTTGAAGGTGTGAAGAAATGAGAAGGAGGAGTGCCCTTTTATAAGAGGGGTGAGGGGCACCTTTGGAAAAGCTAGAAATATTAATTTATAATAAATTCATATTCGGTTTCTAAAGGCTCCAAAGTTGACTATTCAAAGGATGAGGTGGGGATAGGTCGAAAACAACTCATCCAATAGAATGTAGACAGGTTTGGGTACTTATATTAACCTTATCTTTAAGTATTAACTCTAAGTTAATTAGTTTCACTTTTACAATGTCTCTTTGTATTTTTATATTATATGGTTAATAGACTTACCATATACATACAAGCGACCCCCATGTGGTCAATTAATGATTAACCTATCATAATATAAGTCTCTTGGCCGAACCTTAGATTTTTAGGAATTTAATATCAATTAATAATATAATATTTGTTTTAAGAACTCTTTTATGTCAATTTTGACACTATTCAATAGTTGATTTTTGTGAAACTCATAACAGATTGATTACTTCGAACAAAGTCAATTACATCAATCCTAATATATCCTATTATCCTAGAAAATTAGTGTAATTCATTAAAAGTTTCATATTATATTTATTTGGGTATTTATAATATCAATTATGTTAATTTTTTACTATTTTAGTAATTACTGCATCATCATTGTGTCATAAATAAAATAAATTATTTAATGTCTAAAAATTATAAATAAAACATCATTATGTAGGAAATCTTTTTAGCTTTCTAATGAATATTTATAATCGAAAATCTAACATGTATAACCCTATGTAAAAATTGTTCTTCTAAAAGATGTAAGTTTATGCCATTTTTATTTTTATTTTAACTTTATTAATATAATGTGTCCCTACCACATACAAGTGGCTCCAAGGGGTCCCCAAATTGACCCAAGGATGCCCATGGTCGGGTATGTGTCCAACAATAAGGTTAGGACACGTTCTAGGGTAATTTTGTATTATTATAATATTATTTGTTTATCCCTTATTTACCGGATTTACCCTTTAACCATGGTAAATAAAATATTTACCGCAGTAATTATTCCAAATGTGTAAAAATAAAAGTTACCTATTTACATAATTTGGACATCCTGATTCCAAATATGGAATCCATTTTCCTAAATTCAAAACACAGAAGTGGCAGAAATTAATTTAAAATTAATTCCCGCTGTCAAAACAAAAAGCGTGTTTTTAAAAGATAATAACTATCAAAAGATTGACACTTGTTTATGTTCGGTTTAATTGTAAAATTATGTCCAATGATAAACATTAAATTGAATGGTAAAAATATATTCTAAATATACTTTAAAACCACTCAAATTCATAATTTATCACTATTAATTATTTTGATTAAAAAAGTTGTTTTTAATTAAAATTTAGAAATTTTCACTATTCATCAAAATATGAAAGTTATCCGAAATGTACCAAAATTTCACCTTAGGCTAAATTCAATATTCCGAATCCAAAAATGAAGTCCATTTTCAAATATAAAATATATATAATTTCAAAAAGTAGGTATTACTATTCATAACGGCTAGTTTGATTAGTTATGGTGTGTTAGAACTCGGTGTTGCGTACAACACACGCTATCACATTATTCGAAGAGAAGCGTACCGTAGAAGCTTGGGGTGTTACAAATCTACAACTGAGTACATGATGTTAACACATTAACAAATAAGGCTAAAAACAGAGCCTTCGGGTTTTTAAATAGAGAACCAAAAATCCATACCTTAGATCTAGAATCTCATACTCCACTATAACTATGTACATGTTGTTGAAACTCTCATTAATATGATATCGATTAAGATGGATCTGATTGAACATCATAGTTGTAATAGAAACTGACATTATACAAATCTTCTTCTTCAAAAAATAGATTATTCAAGAAAGAGTAATTCCAAATCGATTCGATTGAAATATATATTTGAAATGAAATAATAAATGATTCGTAGAAACAAATATATAGAAAATATAAAATTGAAAATATTTATATCTCAAAAGTGAATTTTATTCTATAGAAAACAATGTTTGGTCGATTATTGCAGTAGATTTTAAAATATATCCACAAAAATTTTATTTCAATCATGAATATGTATTACAATATGTGTCTCAAATATATAGCTTCTTCATTGAATCATATAGACATATATATTTTAATCAAATACACAGATAGAATAAATAACATTGAGAACGTATTTTTGAATTCCAAATCCAGGAAAATCAACTAATAAGTTGTGAAAATTCAAATTCATAAGACATCTCAATGTAGAAGTAGCTTCCCTTAAAAATATGAGAAAATTTATCTATTGAATACAATTCTTCGAAAAGAACATAATATGTTTTTAATCATTCTAAAAAATATCTTTAACTCAGTAAGATATTACGCAACGACCTTTGCAAAAAACATTGATAAAATCATGAATTAAAAACTCTAAATATGTGAAGTCAAACGGAGAGTTCCTTCAAAAAATAGAGAAATTCCAAACATATGGTTCAACTACATAATGTTAATTATACGATTGTAGGGTTGACAATGTAAGGTTGATCACAAAATTAAGGATTATGATCCATACTTTTACATATCAAATGTAGGGACCAATACATACGTAGGGTTATTTAAACATTCATTTTCAATTTTTTAAATGTAATGTACCATCCAAACGTAATTTTATTTATCCATAAATTTCTATCAATATAGGCTATATTAACTGTATGCGTTGAACATTAATCCTAAGGATTAATACAAATTTTGGTTTTTTTCCTTAAGTTACATTCATTAACGCATGGTATGAACAATGTTTCTATAATACTCTTAAGAGCGTTTTGAACACTTTGAAGAATATTCCAAGCAAATAATAAGCATAAATATGATTTTAAAATAAGGTTTATAAATATTATTTATTTCCTGAAATACACATAAATTAATATCATTATTAAAAAAACAAGGGTATTTGTGAGAATAAAAATCAATAAGATTTATTGAGTATTGTTGAGAAAATACATTCGGAAAAGTATCCCCCAATTTGATGATCAAAAAATGCCTGATATTGTTAATAGAATTATGAATTTTGAAAAAAATGAAAAGAATATTATTATAAATTTTATATGATAGAATTATTTCAATAAAAATAAATGTTATGTTTATCCAAATTTATCTCCATTTTTATGAGATAAAAAATAAATTATAGAAAAATATTAAAACAACATTACCTTTTCATAGATCAGTAGGTGAATGACTTAATATTAGGTTTAGATAATTAGGTCAATATTTTTGGTTATAGACCTAAAAATAAAATAAAATTTAATAAATCAATAAAAATAATAATAAATAAATTTTATTAACAAACAAATTATAAGGAAAATAGTCAGTGTGATTGGGAAATGTGATTGTATACAATTAAGGTTAAGATAGAGGTTGTTGGGGAGGATTTTTAGAATCATTAAACATGTTTTTTTAACCATCTCTGTCCACAAATTTTTCATATGTCTATCATCCAACTCGATAAACAAGACTCAGGAATCAAGAGTAAAATGAGATCTAATATCAAGATTGACATTAAAAAAGTCATGAAAACACTCCTCTTTCATCATAAACTATTACAGTTTTTCTATAATTTTTTCAGTTGAAATAAGATATCTGGTTCATTCTAAGTCAATTGGTCAATGATCAGACAATGACTCACTATTCAATTCCACCTTTATACCGTTGTTTTAAACTATTTCTGTAATGACTATTCTAATGATAATAATAAATTTAACTTCATGTTTTATTCAACGAATTATTGTTTTCACTGTTTAATATGACACTTTTACACGATTTGGTTTTTATATTGTAGGAGGAGGTTATTTAGAGAGCTCTGTGATGGAATTCAAGGAAAATGGGTAAAACTACACGAGATCCCATTTATGCATGTGGAAATTAATATTTACTATGGTTAATTTTTTCATCAAATTGTGCGAAAAATGGTTGTGTTAATGGAAAAATGGTCTTTTTCACTAGAATAACATAGATCCCAATTTTTCTTTATGGATGACCAAAATAGGCCCACAATGTGAAGGAATTATGGGCGGTCCAGATTGGACCACCCTTCAATGATTGCATCACAACTTGGACCTCAGGAGATCCAATTGGGCTTATTCCACTGCCCATGGATAGCTAACTAGAATAGTCACCTCTACACAGAATTTAAAGACCATTGAACACATTTTATTAAGTCAATTTTAGAGGTTTCCTTTGTTTTAATCATAAGATCAATGCATGTAATCATCATATGGTAATTTAATTTCAAGGTTTTTTTAAATTGTATGTAATGTTTACATTGTTAATTTCTGTTTACTCAAGTACAATCAAATAAAAATCAAAAGAACATGAATTCTCATGCTTCCTTGCATAACCTCGATCATATGATGATTTGAGTGTGGTTACCTCATTTCTCACCCCTTCCCTTTCGAAAGTGTGCAAATGGATTATGTTAGTTGATAAATTCCAAGAGCATGAACCCATGAATATTATTTTTCTTGTCTTCTATAATATTGTACCATTGAATAAAATCATTTCATCTCATCACGTTCTGGATGTGATTCATTCCTTGAGTACTGTTTTTATATCGATTCAAGTATGTTGATTTTGAGAAGTCACCAATAATTAGTATCATTGGTCGATCAAATCCGAGGTGGAAACCTAGTAATAAATCACACAACATACTGGTTTCAGTGTTTAAAAATCAAGGAATCAAGGATACTTCCCATTCAATTAATTGCAATGATGGATTGACCATTAAGAGACACTTCCCCTGGTTGATCATGATTTCTCTATCTTGATCTCTCAATTAGTAGTATAGTTTAAATTTAGGTTTAAAAATCCAAAAACCCGAAGTTTTATAAATCCCCATTTCTTTTTTATTTTCATAATCAGAGCCTTTTTTGAAATTATTGATCTATGTATCTTTCAATAGATAACCTAGCATTACTGCAATGCCGCCGAAACTCTAGTTTAAAAATAAGCATCTAATTTGACGCACTCTACAATGAAGTCAAATTTTGGTGCCATTAACAGTGATCCAAGATAATTTTCACTTATTTGGTTCCTTTTATATATTTATTTTATGTCATTATTAGTACTCCTTTCATTATCCCAACCCCCATTTGATTGTTTTTGTTTTGTGTCATTATCATTTTTTTGAACGTTTTCCCTATCGCTATCAAACTTATTTTTTTCACTCGATATCTCTAATTCTTTAGTATAACATTCAATTTTCCTTAGTCCTTTAATTTTATAATTGTTTTTTATTTTATTTGATTAAATAAAAAATCAAAGAAAATAAGAAAACAATCAAATATTTAAACTGGACATCATCGTTGCATGACATGATATGGTAAAGAAACACTAGTTGAATTTGACATTGAAATTGAATGATCTCTCCACCCAAAAATCAAGGAATATTGATAATTTCATTCAATTAAAACTAAATGAACCCTTATAGAACCTCATGTGTTCTTAGACCAGTCAAAAATTGAATCAAATCAAACCCCAAAAATCATGGTAGTAAATAATTGAAGATAGAAGAATTGATCTCCCCTGAGGTGGTGTACTCACCTGCATGCATCCAATACGCTATGGAAGTATCCAATATTGAGTTGAGACCAGTTCTAATACACCATATTCCCAAATTCAATGGTATTCATAGTTATTGCCATCATAAAATCCATTTAGTATTTAACATAGTGTTCTCAACAATGAAACTCAAAAATGTGTCTGAGGATATAATTAAGTTTTTAGCCTTCCTTTTACCCATTAATGGTGTCACTAAAGACTGGATATTCAATCTTACTACAACAATTGGGGGCTGGAATGACCTAAAATAACTCTTTTAAGATATTTTCCTCCCTACCTCTTAAACTACATCAATTAGGAAAAAAATTGGCATTAGAAAATCACAAGGAGATACCCTTTGTGGATACTAAGAGAGATTTAAAATAATTTTCCATAGATGCCCCCACCATCAGGTTAGTCATCCAATATTAATCGAATAATTCTATGAGGGATGTGTCCCCATGGATCGAGGAATTTTTGATTCTATATCTGGTGATTTCCTCTTTGATAAAACTCCCTCCACTTCTTGGATATAAATTCCAATATGGCTCAAAATACACAACAATTTGGTACATGGGCTATTAGAGAAACATGAGGATTTCATGAGGTAAGTCATTCTTCTCTAGAAAAAAAAGGTAGATAATAAACATGATGAGATTCATACCCTTTTAAGGAAATTATCTCAAGCACAGAATAACTTATACTCTTCTTTAGTTCCATTACATTGTGGTATTTGTTCTGAAAATACTCATTTTTCTGACAAGTTCCAACAACATCTATATTCACCTATGTCTTGTGCATTCCTGTTTCGAGGAGTCCACTCTAAAAAGTAATTCTATTCCTAAAAGAACCATTCAGGCTAAATCCAAACACCAGGTGGAAACCACATCCACAATACCGACAAAGTGGAAACACAAGATTCCCCAAGAAGAATTGGTGTCAACATGGCCAGGGTATGCATTCTTCTTATCCTTCACCATCTAGAAACAATCCTCCTTCTCCTCCGAAATCTAAACCAAGCCTGGAAGATATGTTGAAGAAAATTTAATCCCATAATCTCCAATTGTAATGGGCCACACATTTAGAATTTCAAGACATACAAACTCAAGTGGGACAATTGGCGAACACCATTGGTGAGATAAATAGGAAAGGTTCTATATAATTACCTTCCCAACAAATTACCAATCCAAAAGATAATGGTAATGTTTTTTTAATAACACTTCAATGTTTTAAGGATGTTTTAAAATCTAATTATTCTACTCAACAACTGTGTTCCCCACTTAAAAACACTCTTTCTCTACCCATAAATGATTCCAATGAAGAAAAAAATTTAAAAAATGTAATCAAATTATAATTGATGATTCAAATGAACAATCCATTCCCCTTCCATTCCCCCGAAAGACTCTCTAAATCTAATAAGAATTATGATAATGATATTGAAAAAGAAATAATTGATACATTTAAAAAGTTTCATGTTAACATTCCTTTATTGGATGTAGTTACTTAAATTCATCGATATGCAAAATTTCTTAAAGGGCTTGGTACCCATAGAACCAGGCTCGAGGGGAATGAGAGTCAATATAATAAGGAATGTCTAGTTCATGATTAAACCAATAATTAAAACCAAATGCAAGGATCTAGGAATATTCATGGTACCATGTACCAAATAGGATTCCTCATTTTCTAATGATTTTTTAGATTTAGGTTCTACCATTAATGTAATGAGTCACTCCCTGTATACTTCTCCATAGGTTGGAGAGCATCAACCAACAAGAATTGTCTTGAAAATTTCCATCTGTAGTACTAAACATCCAAAAAGGGTGATTGAGGATTTTAATGTTAGAGTGACTAATTTCATCTTCCCTTCCAACTTCTACATTTTTTAGATTGAGGATTCCCAAACCAAAGGACATCCCCTCCCATACTTGGGAGGCCACTCCAAAAAACATCAATGATAGTCATCAACATTCACAATGGTAAACTATCCATGGAATTTGGTTGATAAAAGGAAAATTTTAACCTCTTTAAGGATATGAAACACCACATTGAAGATCACTCCAATCTTCTTCTCTATTCGATGGAAGTGCTGTCAAATAAAACAAAGACACACAATTATTTATACAACCCATACTTTTACTCATTTTTTTATTCTTATCCTTTGCAAGATTTGAGTTTTGATTCATGATTTAATTTTTTTGTGGGTTATAAAAAATTTAAATTTTGTTCTTTGATTGATGAGTGTGTTCATTTTGAGGTATCATGACCGTATATGATTCTTCCAAACTCATTTCCATATATTCTATTTCCTTGGAGAAGAAGAAGTAGTAGATAGAATGTTTCATGGACCTCACTCCCCATAAATCCCACCCTTTAATTAATAAACCACCAATGATGGAACATAAAAAACTTAATTCTAATTTAAAATATTCATATCATGAGGGTATATAACTATTTTACATCATTATTTCTAACAATCTCTCTTCACATCAGGAGTAAAAACTGATCTAACTTTTTAGAGTGTGTAGAAAGGTGACATGATTGGCATTGGATTATTTTATCAGGATTATCCCACATAGTTTTTTTCACCATATACTTTTAGATAATTAGGATATGATCATAAGAGAATCTCAATGTCATTTTAGTCCCACTCTCATTGAATTGGTAAAATTGTAATTCAATAAATTACATGATTCTGGGATCATTTATCATATATCTTATAGTAAATTCTATTGCCGAGTGAAAATTGTTCCAAAAAAATAGGAATAGCATTTGTGTCAAATTAAAGGAATGAATTTGTTCCAACACATGTGAAAAACTATTTGAGAATCTATATTGACTACCGTCGACTGAATAAATCCACACAGAAGGACCACTTTCATTTACCTTTCATTGATGAAGTTATAGAAAGAATGGTTGGTAACTCCAATTATTTATTACTCTATGTCTATTCAAGTTATGTTCAAATCTATATAGCCCTGAGAGATCAATAAAATCAAACAATTACCTATCAATTATGTAATTTTTTTATATATAAGGACGCCTTACAGTCCAATTAATGCTCTTGGTACTTTTCAATGATATTTGATGAGTACTTTTTTGAGTACCTTGAGAGTGCTATGGTAGAATTTATGGATAATTCCATGGTATAAGGTTCTAATTTTAATGATTGTTTGGAACTCCTGGGTTATGTATTCCGCCGATACTTTGAAAAAGATCATGTTTTAAATTATGAGAAATGCCATTTCATTTTTTAATGGGGGATATATCTTAAGAATGAAATATCCAATAATGGAATTTAAGTTGATAAATATATAATTTAATTAATAACATCCCTTAAATATCCAAAAAAATTTTCGAGAGGTGTGATTTTTCATTATTCATTTTGGTTTTACCGCCGATTCATTAATGTCTTTAGTGGGATTTCACTTCCATTACCCCAGTTATTAAAAAATTATTCTGAGTTTTTGTTTGATGAGAATTGTGAGGATGCATTAAATTCACTAAAATTGAGTCTCACATCACCTCCCATCATCCAACCACCATGGTGGGAACTCCCATTCGAACTTATGTGTGATGTATCTAACATTTCGGTTAGGGAAGTATTATCAAAAAGGGTATAGAAGGATAATCATACCATTGTGAGTTCCTCACATACCCTTGACACCACCTAGGTAAACAAAAAAACCAAATAATAACACTTTTATGTTGTGTTTTACTTTTAAAAAATTCGCTAAAATCTTATGGGGTCAAAAGTTATTGTGTTTTCTAACCATGATTCCCTTAAATTTCATCTATAGAATCCTAAAGCTGAGCACTACATCATCCTGTGGATGCTCCTCCTACAATAGTTTGGACTTAATATTAGAGATAAGAAGGGAGTGTAAAATGTTGTAGCTGACCACATTAGAAGGATTTCTCCCCTAATGGACTAGCATTTTTACACATCCCTCCCCATTGGATAATTCTTTCCACATGAGAACCTTTGTGATGTTGTGGACCATACCCCATGGTATGCGGACATGGAGATTTTTCTAGCAACATATATAGTCCCCACTGAATCCATTAATTCCCAATCCAAGAGACATAAGCATGATTCTCGGTGGATAATTTTGGATGACCCATATTTTTGGAGAATTTGGGGTCACCAAGTTGTTCATCAGTGTGTCGCTATCCATGAGTTAACCTTTATTTTGACATTCATCTACACTTTGCCTTGTGGGGTCCATATTGGTAGTCAGCGTACAACCCTAATGTTCCTTGACTCAGGAATTTATTTCCATCATTTTATAGGGATTCCCAAAAATTTTGGACATCATATATATTTGTTATCAATTCATAGTGAATATCTACATGATGAATGAAATTCCCTAATGTACCATGTTATTGTATGAAATATTTTTTGCATGGGGCATTGATATCATGGGGAATTTTCCAAATTCATTTTTCTTGGTGTAAATCTTATTGTATATGGGATATGTTTCTAAATTAGATGAATAATAGGCCACCAAGACCAATGAATCTCAAGTTGTTATTGATTTTGTGAGGTCCCAATTTTTTAGTCAGTTTGGTTTGTCGATATTCATCATTAGTTATCATGGATCAGATATTTTGAGTCACAACATGAAAAATTTTCTTCTTAAGTATGTGGTTGATCATAAAGTCTCCACTACATATCACCCACAAACCTACATACATGAAGAAATCTAAAATATGGATGATAAGAGAATATTGGGAAAAATGGTACAACCCAACTAGAAAGACTAGAGTTTGGGCATAGATGATGCACTATGGGTGTACCATACTACTTTTAAAACTCCAATTGGAATGTCACCAGAAAAAATTGTGTTTGGAATGGATTCTCACAATCTAGTGGACATAGAACATCGTGAATAGTGAGGTGTTAAACAATGTAATATGATCTATTTAGATACAAGTGAGCATATGAATCTGTAGATTCAAGAGTTGGAATAAAATCGACCTAATTCATATAAGAACTCTCAGATATATAAAGAGAATAAAAATGTTATCTATGATATCATGATTCATCAACAGAAGTTTCATATTTGTGATATGGTCCTCATGTAAAGTTCTAGGATAATTCTCCACCCAGGTAAGCATCATTTTTATTGAACGATCCTTATATTAACACTATTGTTTACCCATTTGGTGAAATAATGATTTTTCATAAGCAGAGTGGATGATGTATTACTGTTAATGGGCATCGACCTAAACACTTATATGAGAAATTTCCAATGAATCTGATGGAAGAGATCTTCCTTCTAGAAGAAACATACCAGTGAAGCACATGAGGTATAATCCATCCTTCTAACATTCACAATTATTACAGTGAGGGAACTGTACTTTTTTTGTGGGGGTGGAAACATTCATGAGTTTATTAGGAATTTATCCATCTT
This sequence comes from Viscum album, assembly GCA_963277665.1. Lineage (NCBI taxonomy): Eukaryota > Viridiplantae > Streptophyta > Magnoliopsida > Santalales > Viscaceae > Viscum > Viscum album. The sequence continues at coordinate 1,015,335,115 of OY728141.1, read as the reverse complement.
TGTTATTTATTATCCATTAATAATTCTTTATGGTACTTTAACCTTTCCATGTCTTGTTTTTTTCATTATGTTTTTTACCATATTTCATCTTTATCCACTTTTTCACCTTCTTTATAGTATTTTTACATTCCACCACCCTTATTAACAAAAAATTCCTGTAACATACCTAAAATTCATTTTTTAATTTACGATTCTATGTTATTTTAACATTTGATGAAAACATGTCTCAGTTTCACAATGAATATTTGTATGAATTTAACATAGGGGAGTGATTTTTAATGAAATGGTTTTTTTCAATGATATATATTATTGCATCTCCGTGAATCCATTGAGATGATTGATTCCCATTGGGTAAGTAGTTTTTGTAAAACCCATGTCACTAATATATCCACACATTTTGTACCAATAAAAAAGGTGTTAATATTTATTAATTAATAAAAGGTAAATATATTCAAGGTTAATAATTTTCATCATTAAATGATATTTCAACTTGTTCATTCCATATCCAATCTATTTCATTACTATACGATATTTACCTTTGCATGTGTACCTGAAATATGACTATTTCACGCTATAAAAAATTGGGCTTTGTCTTGGGTAGTTCAAAAACCACTCCTCCTCACCCTTTTATTTTGTTATAACTTTTACGATTAGTGTTGTGAGGATATCAAACAGGGTTTGGGAGATGAGTGTGATATTTGTTCCAAATACAATTTAAAAAAAAAAAAAAAATAATTGTGAGGTGTGACCAAATGTGCTACATATGGGGATATCTGGGTCATGATATTATGGTTTTACTTTTGGGAATTCATAGGTGAGTAGTTCCTGAAATATCATTGCAAAGGATTAAGGGAAGTTATGGTGGAAAAAATCATTTAAGTATAAAAATGTTAAAATATCCTATACTTATTGGATAGAAAGTTAAAAGAATATCATGGAATGGTTTTTACACACTCACATGTAGGGTTAGAATCATGGTTGAATTTTCAATATCATTCTTCATTTTGTATTATGAATCTCTTTTAATTTCATTGCGATATCATTTATGAGACATATTTATCCATTTTCATTGGGAAGAACTCCTTTGTGTGGTTTTCAAATTTATCACATTACTTTAATGAATTAAAAATTAATCAAATGCTAAAATCCCTGATGTAAGGAATATATAAATTCATTATTTTTTAGATATGTGATTTTTCTCAAGAGTGAAAATGATTCGTTGTGGGGTTGTGATCGCATAGCGATTAACATGTCGATTCTACACTTACACCACTTTTTTAAACTAGTTTTGTAATGAATATACCAAATATAATAACAATTTTCAATTACTATTTAATTCAATGAATTAATATTTATCACTGTTTAGTCAGGAAAGTTTTCTTCTTTTGGTTTTTACATTTTTGGAGGAGTTTATTTAGAGAGCCCGTGATGGAATTCAAGAAAAACGGGCCAAATTGTGCGAGATTCCAAACATGCATGTGGAAATTAATATTCATTGTGGATAATATGTGAATAAAACTAGGATATAAATGGGTGTCTTAATGAAAACAAATGTTGGAAACATTTATCTAGAATAACATAGTGCCTAATTCATCCATTTGGAGGCCAAAAAATCCCATAATGTGAAGCAATTCTGGGCGATCCTTATTGGATCACAATTTTGTGTTTCAGACATTACTAGGGGCTAAGAGATCCAATTTTTTGTATTAAACCTTTCATGGATAGATAACTATAATTTATACATCTCCAAATATTTTAATGACAATTGAATGAGTTTTGGTCAGTCAACATGCCGGATAAAAAAGATTAAAAAGTCTTCCCGGAATAGTGACCTAGTCCCTTAGGCACTTGACTTATTTTTAAGAATTTTTGATGTTTTGTCCATAAAAAAACTCCTCCTCCCAATTCTATAAGGATTCATAACTAGGGGAAAGGGAGAGTCTAACATTATACCCCACTTCACCCATTTTTATCTCCACCCTCATGCACTTCTAAACTTCTTTCTGATCAATTTGGTGGGTGTCCTTTATTGTAATCATGAACTCCACGCTTTAAATCCTAATAAGGTAATTGAATTTCTCGGTTTTTGTCAACTTTTAGTTATTTAAACCTTATTAATTTGGGTTTATTATAGTCCAATAAAATAAAAATAATGGGAAAAAGATTCCACATGCTTCCATGCATAACCCAGATCATGTAATTATTTGACTGTAGTTTCCGTTTTTCTCACTCCTTTCCTTTCTTGAGTGTGTGAATTGATTATGTCGGTTGATAAATTCTAAGATCATGAACTCATGAATATTAATAAACTTTTATTGTGTAATATTTAATAATTTAAAAAAATATGTTCATCTCATCAATTTTTTGATGTGATTCCTTGATAAGGTTATGTTTTTTTTACAACAATTCAAGTATATTGATTTTGAGATATCACCATGAATCAATATCTTTTGTAGATCAAATCCTAGATTGTAAACTAATAAGAACTCACATACCATATGTGTTTCAGTTTTTATAAATCAAGGAATCAATTATCTTTCCCATTCACTTAAGATAAATGACGGACTGAGCATTAAGGGACACTTATCCTATTTGACCACGATCTCTCTATCTTATTCTCTCACATAGTAGTATAGTTTAAAATTTTGTTTTAAAATATAAAAACTGAAATTTTTATAAATCCCCATTCCTCCATGATTTTCTTTATCTGAACCTTCTTATTAAATTAATGATCTATTTATTTGTCCAGAGACAACCAATGGTTGCTGCTATGTTGTAAAAATTCTTGTTAAAAAATAAACATCTAATTTGACGCGCTTGACAATGCGACAAAATTTTTGAACCATTAACTGGTATCCAAGATCGTTTTTTCTTATTTATTTAATTTTATTAATATTTTTTAATTCTTAATTATCCCTCATATAAATATCCCACACACATTTTATTGTTTTTGATTTGGTTTTTTTTCATAATGTTTGTCTGTTTTTGTGTGTTTTCTCACTCTCTACCCTCTTCATTTCACTTTTTCTTTATCTAATTTTGAGCTATGAAATTCATAATTCTTTATTAAATTAATTTCATTATTGATTTAATTTAATTCATATTATAAAAGAAAATTTTTAAAAAATGAAAAAACAACAACAACCAATCAGTCAATCAAATAGGACATAACTGTTGTAGGAGAATATCTGGTAAAGAAACACTACTTGAATTTGAACCTAAAATTGAAACATCACTCCACTCAAAAATCAATTCATATAGAGATGTTCTTTCAAGATACATTTACTAACACATTATGGAACCCCATGTGGTCTTAAACCAATAAAAAATTGAACCAAATCAAACCCCATAAATATTGGCTGTAAATAATATAACATTAAAAGAACTGACCACCCCTGATGTGGAGTACCAACTTGCATACATCCTATACCCCAAGGAATTATCCATCATTATGTTGAGATCATGCCTCGTCCACCTTCTTTCTAAATTCGATGTTCTTCCTAGTCAGGACCCTCTTAGACACCTTAATGAGTTTCTCATAGTGTGCTCCACTATGAATCTCCAAAATGTGTTTGTGGACTTAATTAAGTTTATGTCCTTCCCTTTCACCCTTACTGATGTAGAAAATTACTGGAAATAATATATTCATACCAAAATTGGGGGATAGAATGATGGAAAACACACTTTTTTGAAAATCTATTCCCCATTCCCTAACATGATCAATTAGGAATGAAATTTTTTTCATATAGCAATCAAAACAAGATACCATTAATTAATAGTAGGAGACATTCAAAAGACATTTCTCATGATTACACCACCATTTGTAACACCCTAACCACAGAATCCCAGATTCAGTGCATTAATAGATAACATTGGCATGATCACAAAAGATCAAGTCTCGAAATACCAATTATTTTAGTAGCCTTCAAATCACAAGATACATTCATAAAGTTTACATTACATCATAAAGATAAAACTACAACAACATCTTGCCTCCATAGAACACACTCGTATCCCCTCATACTATCCCTACAAGTCATTCATAAAATACTTCTTCACGTCCTGGGAAAAATAAAGCATAGAAAGGGGTGAGATCAAAATTTCAGTGAGTGTAATAAATACAGCGGAATATAACATAAATATTAAGCATGGTGAATAATTGAAATCCCAAGCCTTTACTAATAATAAAAATAAAAATTTTATGGACGGAATATGAGCTGAGTAAATAATGCAATAATAAAACATAATCATTGGTATTCTACTAGTCGAATGACCACATAAACCATCAATATTATTTTCAAAATGGGGAAATGTATAATGTCATAAATTCTGAAACATTTTGTCAATGCCTCGGCCAAGACATCTAAAAATCATTAAGGCCTCGGCCAATACCATATATCAAACTGGGAAAGGGCCTAATTCAATTCCACATCTAGTTGTCTCATTAGACAGACCAATGTATCGAGGAGCTATTGCGGGCTCCACCTGTCACTTACTAAGCCCAATACATTTCTTATATGAAGATGTTTAAACATTTCATAAATATTCGTATTAAAAATAACAAATGAAATGTAAATATTTTAACCATAAACCATGAATTGTATAAAAATTGAACATCCATAGTAAAAGATATAACAATACCTTTAACACAATGTGGATGTTTTGTATCAGAATAAATCAACTTTAAATAAACATAAAATCAATCAAAGGATGTTGACATAGATAAAATCAAACCCCTTTTTAGAGAAACATCTCTTTAAATTTTGAAATAATATAATAGTCCCATAATTATAAAGAAAACATTTATTTTGAAAATATTCTTATAAGCTTGTAAGGGAATCATTGATGATGTTATAACGGTGGAAAATAACTGCACCGGCCGTATAAGTTAAAAAAATATTACCTTAAATTTGTCGAAAATTTTAAAAAGTACCCTGTTTGGAAAATGACAGAATGAATCCATTAAAAAAACATTATGGTATAAAAGAATTAAACTCATTGTCTAGTAATTAGTAAAAAAGTTTTAAATACATTTTTATGAAACAAGGATGTGGATGATAAAGATTTCCCTGTTGATAATTGTGTATAAACAATCCCGAATAATGAAGAGATTTTAGAATTTACCTTTACCAATTTGGTAACTTACGAAACATAAACTACATGAAAGATGTATCATAAAATGTATATGGAAATACACATAAATTAATGTTTACTAGAAAAATAATACAATTATGGGCAATACATACACAACACAAAAGATAATAGTGGAAATATGGCATGAATCTCACGGGAATAAGGAGTGAGATGAAAACCCCTTAACCTGTACTTTTCCTTTGGTTGGGGGTAAATTAAAATCCTTTATAAGAGTTTATTAATTGTTATTAAATTATACCAGAATCATATACCTAAATATGATATCGTATATGATCATTTAATATTTCTTTGTTAATAATATTTTAGTATTATCTTCGTTTCAGGTGTTCAGTTACTCATTTTCTTTTATATGTTTTGTTACATAAGCCGTGTATATTATCCATAGGTTGTATATTATTCATATACAGAATTATATAAAGTCCTTATAAATTATTTTTAATCATCAAATAAAATTTAGTCTTGAATGGATATGATGGGGAATGAATCTCCTCGCGTTCATGGAGACGGTAGTCCGTACGTACGCACAAGCGACAATATCAATTTTTTGATATTAAAATAATATATAATGGGATGTTTTATTATATATAAAGAATAATTATCATGTTATATTTATTGTTTACATGAATTACTCATCATTATTATACTCATCTAAATAATAATGTTTTGAATAACAATTTCACCACAACGTGGAGACGGTAGGCAGTACGTACGCACGTATGGTGAAATGTATTTCAAAAGATAGATAGAATACTCAATATATTTGTACCATATTTATAATAAATCATAGTATATAGAAGATTTAGGATTTATTATTTTAGAATAGAAATAACAAAGAAAGAAGAAGTGGAAATAGAAAGGAACTTGAAAGAGGGTGATGAAAATGTTACCTCTTCTTCAGGTTCTTCCTTTTGATTTGATCAAAAAGGGATCTCTATGTTAGCTCTCTGACTAAATAAAGGCATCTAGGATTAAGGGAGGATAGTTTATAGGGTATTTGGGCAGATTTTGGACGAGCCAAAAGGATTTGAAGGTGTGAAGTAGCGAGAATGGGGAGTTCCCTTTTATAAGAGGGGTGAGGGGAACCTTGGGAAAATCTAGAAATATTATTTTATAATAATTTCATATTCAGTTTATAATGGCTCAAAATGGATTTATTTAGAGGATAAGGTGAGGATGAGTCAAAAACAACTCAACAAGTAGGTGTTTAGATAGGTTTGGGTTAGTTTATTAACCTTATTATTTAGATTTAACACTTAGTTAAATAGTTTGACATTTACCATGTCTCTATGAATTTTTATATTATATAGATAATAAACCTACTATTAACATCTAAGAGAACCCTAAGTGGTTCATTAATGATACACCTATCAATATATAAGACTCTTTTCATACCCTTAGATTATAAGGAATATAATATAAATTTATAGTATAATATTTGTTTTACAAACACCTTTTTGTCAATTTTGAAACTATTTAATAATTGATTTTTATTAAAGTCTTAAGAACTTTATTATTTCGATAAAAATTCATTTAATAAATCCTATCATGTCATATTATCCAATAAAATTCGTGTATGGAATCAAAAGTTTTAAATTATATTTATTTTAACATTTATAATACTAATTATTTGATTTTTTCATTAATAAAGAAAATACTACATCAATATTGGGTCATAAATAAATTTAATTATTCAATGTCTACAAATTATAAACAAAATACCATTATGTATTAAATATTATTATATATATAATTAATAATTATAGTCGAAATTACAAAATATATTTCCCAATTTTATAATTTATTTTAAAGATATATTCTTATGTCGTTTTTGTATTTACTTTAACTTAATTAATATAAAGTGTCATTATCACTTGGAAGTGGCTTGATGGGGTCCCAAAATCGACAAAAAGATTCCCATGGTCGGACATGTATCAACCTATTGGGTTAGTAAACATTTTAGTGTAATTTAATATTATTATAATATTATTTTGTACCCTTATTTAACGGATTTACCCTTTAACCATTGTAAATAAAAAATTTACTAAAATAATTATTCAAATTGTCTAAAAATAATAGTTACCTATTTACACAATTTGGACCATCTGATTCTAAATATGGAATAAATTTTTCTTAATTAAAAACACAGAAGTGGCGGAAATTAATTTAAAATTAATTCCCGTTGTCAAAACAAAACGTGGGCTTTTTAAGAAATATTAACTATCAAAAGATTGGTAATTGCTTATATTCAGTTTAAATGCGAAATTATGTCCAATGAATAACATTGGATTATTTCATAAAAATATAATATAATTTTAATTTAACATCACTCAAATTCATAAATTATCACTATTAATTATTTCGATTAAAAAAAATTAAATTAAAATTTAGTAATTTTTACTATTCATCAAAATATGAAAGTTATCTGAAAAGTACCAAAAATTCACCCAAAGATAATTTAGATATTCCAAATCCAAAAATGAAGTCCATTTTAAATGATAAAATGTATAAAATTTCAAAAAGTGTGTATTACTATTAAAAACGATTAGTTTGATTGGTTGTGGTGTGTGTCAGAACTCAAAGTTGTGTATAACACATACAACTGTATTATTCAAAGAGAAACATATTTTGGAAGAATGGGGTGTTACATTCAACCCTCCATCAATAAATTTTGTCTTCGTTGTTTATTCTCATTATTGGAAACAAGGGGTTGACATTTCAAAATATCTTAGTTGAAATCCCACATCGAAAAATGGATTAATGGGGACTCTATTTAAAATAAATAGTGGTAAGTATGATGGTTACCGAATATATCACATACTAGGGTTACATATTGGAATACATGGATATGGAAGTGGAATATAACCATCATTATATGATGGAGAGTGGTATAGTACATTGCTATGAAAAAGCCAACAATCACAAAGCCAATTTTTTTGATGATCTATGGTGCCATCTTGGACAACATTTTTGTTATGAGATCCTTTTATTAATGTTGAAGATGTTATTTATGATATTGGATAAGATAATAAGTAGATATAAAAACTTTATAATTAGAGTTTAATCTATTAATAAATTTCTACCAAAAACTCATCTTTCACTCCAAAACATAATACAACTAAAAAATACTCTATTTATCCTAATTGTATAGGGTTCCAAAAAAATGAATTTATAATTCATATACCAGTCCATAAGAAAACTACATTATTCAACCCAGGACATCACGTGGTCCAGTAGTATGTGATACACCCTTGTCGCCCTTCAGTTGTGGGTTCAAGTCTCGTGGCCTTTTCGGACGTGACAGGTTGTCGCTCGACCTCCTCATTATCCTTTTAAGAAAATCCAAAAATAATCTCAAACAAGAATTATCCAAAATACATATGTACATACTCACAGTACAAAATTTATAAGGAAGGTAAACACAATGAAGATCCTTTTTTCTGCATAGTAACATGTGAACACCATCATCATGTATTCTTTTAAAACACTGCAACATCCGGGATTACCATAAAACCTTATTGATTACATTCATGATCCCATATTCCTTATAGATTTCTGGATAAACTCCTTCTATCTAAAAATATTGTAGACTCCAAAAATGAAAAATCATTAATCAGTTTCAAGTAAGTCGAGAATATCCAATATAATTTATTCAAATCAACCATATCTTATTCCAAAATCACTACCTCATTATCGAGACCATATTAAGGATTACCTTTCCTTCAACCAAGTATTTTACCAAAAGTGTAGATCACTATTAATTCACTTTTCTTAGAACCATATATTCTCAAATACTCAATAAAATAGTAATACAATAAAATCATTATTTATTTCAATAATTTATATAACCAGTCTATTGTTGATAAAACACTCAGATGAAATAATCCTATAATAACAACATAAGTACACTAGTAATTCTTCTTCATGTGAGGTTGTATCAAGACATGATTATTATCCAGTAGAATCATTTGGGTCATTCACTGATGATTTAGAAATTGGTTCATGTAGTTTCCCAACTCCTTACAGATGCAGCGTTGTACATTTGAGACCTTTTTCTTACCCTTGCAGTCAAGTACTTGGTTTCTTTTTCACCACAGTTATAACAAACTCACATTCCATTCAGGACAGTTCCATGGTGTTTCTTCCCACATTTATCACATATAGAAAAATTCTTCTTTTCCCACTTCCCCTTATCCATCTTTCTCTCTTGCATCCTTTTATTATCTTGCTTCCCTTCAAATCCATAGGACTCAAATAATTCATTACTTATCTTATTCACACATGATAATATTTCTTCATATGTTGAGAATACGTGGGAGACTATTTCCCTTCTAAATGTTGGCATAATACCATGATGTATATGATCCTTCTTACTCCTTGGATCATACGTATTTCTGTAGTTCACATTCCTTCTACTTTGCACCATTTTTATACAATAGAATACACTAGATTAGTTAATTAATAGAAATACATAATTCCAAAATTCTAAAACACTAGACATAAATTGAATAGTTTATGGATATAATCCATAATCATAAAAAAGTTTTCTTTGAGGAAGTATATACTCCTTAACCATTCATAATGGTTTATAAAGAAAAGTAGAATTATCCTAAGAATATCCCCCGGGGGTTTCGTAACCAAGAGTGCAGCAAGGGTCGTTGTCGTACACGACTTCCCATTCGAGTCTAACTGAAATCAGTTTTTTTGAGTTTTTATCCCTAGGTACATATGTGCCAGAGCCGCCTCTACCTGCTCATATCCAAACATGGATGTATTACTTGGAAAACTCACAAAATCTCTACAATACCAAAATTCTAGGATGTTCTTATATAATAATCCTCAATGTCTATCTTAGGGATATGTACTCTAATCAGAGTTTATCTAAATCTAGTTTCCATGGATTTTACTAAACATCCTCTAATAGAAACTTTAACGCCCCAACCCCAGAAGCCCAGAGTCTGTGTATTAATACATAACATTGGCATGATCACAAAAGATCATGTCTTGAATGGATGATTACATTAGTAGCCTTGGAATCACTAGATACATTCATAAAGTTTACAATACATCATAAAGGGAAAACCACAACAACATTTTTCCTCCATAGAACACACTCAGATCCCCTCATACTATCCCTATAGGTCATTCATAAAACACTTCTTCACATCTTGGGAAAAATAAAACATAGAAAGGGGTGAGCTCCAATGCCCAGTAAGGGTACGAAATACAATTGAATATAACATAAATATTAATCATGGTGAATAATTGAAACCACATTCCTTTATAAATAATAAATATGAATAATTTTATGGCAGGAATATGAGCTAATTAAATAATTCCATAAAAAACACAATCTTTGATATTCTAGTAGTCGAATGACAAAATGAACCATCAATATTATTTTCATAATGAGGATATGTATAATGTCAGACATTTTGAAACATTTTGTCATTGCCTTGACCAAGAAGTCAATAAATGATTAAGGGATCGGCCAAAACCATATATCAAATTTGGAAAGGGCCTTGTCCAATTCCATTTCTAGTTGCCCCATGAGACCAACCGATGCATCAGAGACCTATAGCAGGCTCCACCCGCCAATTACTATGTCCAATACATTCCTCGTATAAAAAGGATTAAACATATCATAAACATTTGTATTAAAAATAGAATACGAAATGTCAATAAATTAACCAGAAACCATGAATGGTATAAATATAGAGTATCCATAATCAAACATATCAAAAACCTCCAATAAAATATGGATGTTTTTATCCTAATAAGTCAACATCAAATAAACATAAAATCCATCAAAGTATGTTGACATAGATGAAAACAAAACACTTTTTAGAGAAATATCTCTTTCTATTTTGAAATCATTTAAGATTTACATAATTATAAATAAAAATTTTATTTTTAAAATATTTTTATAAGCTTCTAAGGGAATATTTGACGATGTTATAATGGTGGAAAATAGCCGCACCCGCCATATATTTTAATAAGACATTCTTACCTTAAATTTGTCAAAAAGGTAAAAAAGCACCTTGTTTGGAAAATGACAGAATGATTTCATTCAAAAAAAATAAGGGTATAAATTACTTTATCCCATTGTCTATTAAATAGTATAAATATTTTAAATAAATTTTTTTGAAACATGTATGCTGATGCTAAAGAGGTCCCAGTAGATAATTACGTATAAACAACCTCGGATAATGATGAGATTTTAGAATTAACCCTTACCAATTTGGAAACATATGAAACATACACCCCATGAAAGAAGTATCATAAAATTAATATGTAAATATATATAAATTAAAGTCTATTACACAAATAATATAATTATGGTATGTACATACACCACAAAAAAGGTAATAGTGGCAATATGGATGAATCTCATGGGAATAATGAGTGAGATGAAAACCCCTTACCTTGTAGTTTTCTATGGTCGGGGGTTGGTTAAACACTTATATAATAGTTAAATAATTGTTATTAAATTATACACGAATCATATACATATATATGATATCATATATGTTCTTTTAATATTGGCTTGTTAATAATATTTTAGTATTATCTTTGTTTCGGGTGTTAACATACTCATTTTTTATATGTTTTTTTACATAAGTCACGTTTTTTATCCATATGTTGTATCTTATTAATATAATTAATGATACAATGACCATAAAAATTATTTGTAATCAAAAAATGAAAATTAGTCTTGTATGGATATGATGGGTAATGAATCTCATCGCGTCCGTGGAGATGGTAGTCTGTCTGTACGCACGAGTGACAATATCAATATTTATATAAAAATAATATATAATTGGATTTTCTATCATATATAATGAATAAATAAAATGATATATTTATTATTTAAATGAATTAATTATCATTATTATACACATACATATAATAATGTTTTGAATAACAATTTCACCACGATGTGGAGACGGTAGGCCGTACGTACACATGTATAGTAACATGTCATTCAAAGGATGGATAGAAAATTTAAAATGGTTGTAACTTATTTATAATAACATCACATTATATAAAAGATAATGGATTTATTATTGGAGAATGTAAATATCAAATAAAGAAGGAGTGGAAGAATAAAGGAACTTGAAAGAGGGTGGTGAAAACATTATCTCTTCTTCTAGTTATTCCTTTTGATTTGATAAAAATGGCTCCATAGGTTGAATTTATGACTAAAAGAAGGCCTATAAGATTAAGGTAGGATAGTTGAGAGTTTATTTGGGCAGAGGATGGACAATCCAAAAGGCTTTAAAGGTGTGAATTAGTGAGAAGGGGGAGTGACCTTTTATAAGAGGGGTGAGGGGCACCTTAGGAAAAGGTAGAAATATTATTTTATAATAAATACATATTCAGTTTATAATGTCTCTAAACGGATTTATTTCTAGGATAAGGTGAGGATGGGTCAAAAAAACTCAACTAGTAGGTTTTAGACAAGTTTGGGTAACCTAATTAACCTTAACTTATAGATTTAACTCTTAGTTAAATAGTTTGACATTTACCATGTCTCTTTGTATTTTTATATTATATAGTTAATAAACATATTATAAACTTCCAAGGTAACCTCAAGTGGTTAATCAATGATACACCTATCATTATATACATTTCTTGGTAGAACATTAGATATTTAGGAATTGAATATCAATTTATAATATAATTTTCTTTTTAAAAACTCCTTTATGTGTATTTTGACACTATTTTATAATTGATTTTTGTTAAAGTCTTAAAAACATTATTAATTAAAAAAAATTCATTTCCGCAACACTAACATGTCATATTAACCAATAAAATTCTTATATGACATAAAAAATGTCAAATTAATTTTATTTTGACATTTATAATACCAATTGTTTTATTCTTTCATTAATAAGGAAAATATTGCATCATTATTGTGTCACAAATAAATTAATTATTCAATGTCTAAAAATTATAAATAAAATACCATTACGTAGGAAATAATTTTATATTTATAATTAATATTTATAGTCAAAAATATTAAATATATAACCCATTGTAAATTTTTTTTTGATAAATGATATATGCTTATGTCATTTTGTTATTTAGTTTAACTTAATTAATATAATCTGTCATTATCACTAACAAATGGCTCCATTGGGTCCTAAAATCGACACAATGATGTCCATGGTCGGACATGTATCAACCAATAGGGTTAGGACAAGTTTTAGGGTAATTTAATATTATTATAATATTATTTTAAACCGTTATATACCGGTTTTACCCTTTCACCATGGTAAATAAAATATTTACCAAAGTAATTTTTCAAAATGTCTAAACATAAAAGATTACTATTTATACAATTTGGACCACCTGATTCTATGTATGGAATTCATTTTCCTAAATTCAAAACATAGAAATGGCATATATTAATTAAAAATTAATTCCCGTTGTCAAAACAAAAAGCGTGTTTTTAAGAAATAATAACTATCAAAAGATTGGTACTTTCTTATGTCCAGTTTAAATGAAATTTTTTTTCCAATGACCAACTTTGGATTAAATCATAAAAATATAATCTAATTATACTTTAAAATAACTCAAATTCATAATCTATCAGTATTAATTATTTCTATTAAAAAAGTTGTTTTTAATTAAAATTTAGTAATTTTCACTATTCATCAAAATATGAATGTTATCAGAAATGTAGCAAAAATTAACCCTAAGATAATTTTGATATTCTGAATCCAAAAATGAAGTTCGTTTTAAATGATAAAATGTTCAATATTTCAAAAAGTGGGAATTAATATTCATAATTGTTAGTTTGATTGGTTTTGGTGTGTGTTAGAACTCAATGTTGTGTATAACACATGCTATTATACTATTAAAAGAGAACCATACCGTGGAATCATGGGGTGTTACATTCTCCCCTAATTCATTAAATACCATCCTTTCATGTTATGCTCGGTATTGGAATCTTGGGGTTGAAATTTCAAATTTATCTTAGTTGAAATCCCACATCTAAAAATGGATTAACGAGGCCTCTATTTAAAATAAAGAGTGGTACATATGAAGGTTACGAAAAATAAAAAATTCTAGGGTTCCATATAGGAAAACATGGATAATGAAACGAAATGTATCCATCAATATCTGATGGAGAGTGGTAGAGAAAATGGCTACGAAAAAGCCAAAAATCACAAAGCCAAAATATTTTGATGATTTAAGGTACCATCTAGGACAACATTTTTGTTCTAAGTTCCGTTTCATAATGTTGATGAATTTATTTATGAGATTGGCGAAGATCATAAGGAGATACACTTACTTTATAATTAGAATTTTATCCATTTATAAATTTCTACCAAAAACTCATCTTTCACATCATAACATAATACAACTACAAAAACTCTATTTATCCTAATCGTATAGGGTTCCAAAAAAATGAGTTTTTAATTCATCGAATAGTACTTTTTAAAATAACTACATTATTCAATATAAGATATCTCATGGGCCAGTGGTAGGCGATACATCATTGTCGCCCTTCGGTTACGGGTTCAAGTTTAGCGGCCTTGTCAGAAATTACGGTTTGATGCCCGACCTCCTGGTTGTCCTTTTATGGAAATCCAAAAATAATCTCAAACTAGAATTATCCAAAATACTCTTATCCAAACTCACAGTCCAAAATTTATAAGGAAGTTAAACACAATGAATCTCTTTTTTCCATTTAATAACATGTTAACACCCTCATCATGAATTATTTTAAAACAATGAAACATCCTAAATTACCATAAAACCTTATTTATTACATTCAGGATCCCTATTCCTTATAGAATACTAGATATACACCTTCTATCCAAAAAATTTGTAAACTCCAATAATAAAAAATCATTAATCAGTTTCAAGGTAGTCATGAAGATACAATATAATTTATTCAAATCAATCATCTGTTATTCCAAAATTACTACCTCATTATCAAGACCATATTAAGGATTACCTTTCATTAAACCATGTTTTTTACAAAAAGTGTAGCTCACTATTAAGTAACATTCCATAGAACCATATAATCTCAAATCCTCAATAAAATAGTACTGCAGTACAACCATTATTTATCTCAATAATTCATATAACTAGTATATTGTTGATACAACACTCAAATGAAATAATCCTATAATAACAACATAAGAACACTAGTCATTATTCTTCATCTGAGGTATTATCATAACTTGATTATTATCCAATAGCATCATTTGGGGAATACTCTAATAATTATGACATCAGTTCTCGTACTGTCCCAAATCCTTCAAGATGAAGCATTTTACATTTGAAACCTTTTTATTACCCATGCAGTCACGTACTTGTTGTCCTTTTTCTCCACTCTTATAACAAACTACCATTCCCTTCAAGAAATTTCCTGGGTGTTTCTTCCCACAGTTATCACATATGGTAAAATTCTTATTTTCCCTCTTCCCATTATCCATAATTCTATCTTCCATCCTTTTCTTCTCTTGCTTCCCTTAAAATCCATAGGACTCAGAGAATTTGTTACTTATCTTATTAACAAATGATACTATTTCTTCATATATTGAGAATACAGGGGAGACTATTTCTATTATAAATGTTGGGTTAATACTGTAAAAGTTATGATCCTTCTTACTCCTTGGATCATACGTATTTCTGGAGTTCACATTCCTTCTATTGTGTCCCATTTCTATACAATGGAATACATTATATTAGTTTATTAATAGAAATACAAAATTCCAAACTTCTAAAACACTTAACATAAATTGAATAGTATATGGATATAATCCATAATCATAAAAATATTCCTTTAGAAGTATATAATCATAAACACTTCATAATGTTTTATAATGAAAATGAGAATTATCATAAGCATATCCCCCGGGAGTTTCGTAACCACGAGTACAGAAAGGCCCATTATCTTGTACCAGTTATTGTTCGAGTCAAGCTCATAGCTGTGTTTTTGGGTTTTACCACTAGGTCCATCTATGCCAGAGCAGCCTCCACCTGCTTGTATCTAGACAGGGATGTATTGCATGGAAAACTCAGAAAATCTCTACAATAACAAAATTATAGGAAGTTCTTCTATACTAGTCCATAATGTCTATCTTAAGGCTTTGTGCTCTAATCAGAGTTTATCTAAATCTAGTTTCCAAAATTTTTACTAAACTTCCTCTGATACCAACTGTAATACCCCGACCCCAGAATCCTAGAGTCGATGAATTAATACATAACATTGGAATGATCACAATAGATCATGTCTCGAAAGACCGATTAGTTTAGTAGCCTTGGAATCAGTAAATACATTCATAATGATTACATTACATCATAAAGCGAAATTAAAACAACATCTTGTCTCCATAGACCACACTTATATACCCCCATATTATCCCTGCATGTCATTTATAAAATATTTCTTCACATCCTGGGAAAAATAAAACATAGAAAGGGGTGAGCTCAAATGCTCAGTAAAGCTAAGAAATACAGCGAAAGATAACATAAATATTAAGAATGGTGAATAATTGAAACCAAATGCCTTTACAAATAATAAACATGAATACTTTGATGGTAGGAATATGAGATGAATAAATAATTACATAATAAAACACAACCATTGGTATTATACTAGTCGAATGACCACATGAACAATCAATATTATTTTCATAATAAGGAAATGTATAATGTCGGACATTCTGAATTTTTTTTCAAGGCCTCATCCAAGATGTCAAAAAATGATTAAAGCCTCGGACAAAAACATATATCAAATTGGGAAAGGGCCTCGGCCAATTACACCTCTAGTTGTCTCATGAGACCTACCGTTGCATTGAGGAGCTATAGTGGGCTCCACCAGTCACTTACTATGTCCAATACATTCCTCATATGAAAAGGATTAAACATATCATAAACATTCATATTAAAACTAGCATACGAAATGTCAATACATTAACCAGAAATCATGAATGCTATAAAAATAGCGCATCCACAGTAAAATATATCACAAAACCTTCAATACATTATGAAAGTTTTGTATCATAATAAATCAACATCAATTAAACATAAAATCCATCAAAGGATGTTGACATTGAGGAAATAAAAACCCCTTTTAGAGAAATATATCTTTCTTTTTTGAAATCATTTAAGAGTCACATAATTATAAAGAAAACATTTATTTTTAAAATATTCTTATAAGCCTGTAAGGGAAGCTTTGATGATCTTATAACGGTGGAAAATAGTTTTACCTGCCGTATCAGTTAAAAAAACATTGTTACCTTAAATTTTCTTAAAAGTTCAAAAAGTACCTTATTTGGAAAATGAAGGAACAATTTCTTTAAAAACACATAAGTGTATAAATTATGTTATCCAATTTTCTGGAATATATTAAAAATGTTTTAAATAAATTTTTAAGAAACATGGATGTTGATGATAAAGAGGTCCAAATAGGTAATTACGTATAAACAACCACGGATAATGAAGAGATTGTAGAATTTACCATTACCAATTTGGTATCATATGAAACATACACCCTATTAAACATGTATCATAAAATTAATATGTAAATACACATAAATTAAAGTGTATTACACAAAGAATACAATTATGGGTAGCATATACACCACAAAAAATGTAATAGTTGTAATATGTCATAAATCTCATGAGAATAAGGAGTGAGATGAAAACCCCTTACCTTGTAATTTTACAGGGTCAAGGATTGGTTAACCTCTTGTAAAATAGTTAAATCATTGTTATTACGTTATAGAATAATTGTATATATAAATATGATATCATATATGATCTTTTAATATTTCTTTGTTAATAATATTTTAGTATTATCGCCGTTTTGGGTGTTCACTTACTCATTTAGTTTTATATCTTTTGTTACATAAGTTGTGTTTTTTATCCATAGGATGTATCTTATTCATATACAGAATGATATCAGTTCCCTAAACATTATTTTTAATCATAAAATGAGAATTAGTCTCGAATGGATATGATGGGGAATGAACCACATCATGTTCGTGGAGACGGTAGTCCGTACGTACACACAAGCGACAATATCATTCTTTTTATATTATAATAATATATAATTGGATGGTTTATCATATATATGGGATCATTAACATACAATATTTATTCTTTACTTGAATTACACATCATTATTATACCCATCCAAATAATAATGTTTTGAATAACAATTTCACCACGACTTGGAGACGGTAGGCGTACGTACGCACGTATGGTGAAATGTCATTCAAAGGATGGATAGATTAATGAATATGGTTGTACCATATTTTTAATAACATCACATTATATATAAGATACTGGAGTTATTATTTTAGAATGTAAATAACAAAGAAAGAAGAAGTGGAAAAATAAAGGAACTTGAAAGAGGGTGGTGAAAACGTTACCTCTTCTTCGGGTTCTTCCGATTGATTTAATCAAAAGGGAAACTTAATTTGGATTTATGAATAAAAAAGGACTTTAGGATGAATTTAGGGTCATTTAAATGGTATTTGGGTAGATTTTGGTCTAGCCTAATGTTTTTGAGGGTGTAAATTAGTGAGAAGGGGGAGTTCCCTTTTATAAGAGGGGTGAGGGGCACCTTAAGAAAAGCTTGAAATATTATTTTATCATAAATTTATATTCAGTTTATAATGGATCCAAACTGATTTATTTGGATTATAAGGTGGGTATGGGTCGAAAAAAAACTCAACCAATATGTTTTTGTCAGTTTTGTGTCACATTATTAACATTATCATTTAGATTTAACTCTTAGTTATATAGTTTGACATTTACCATGTATCTTTCTATTTTTATATTATATAGTTAATAAACATACTAGAAACATCTATGTGAACCCTAAGTAGTTCATTAATGATACTCCTAACATTATATACGTCTCTTGGACTAACCATAGAAATTTATCAATATAATATAAATTTATAATATAATATTTTTTAAAAAAAATCCTTTATGTCGATTTTAAAGTATTTAATAATTTATTTTTGATAAACACATAAATTTTTTTTAATTCAAACCAAATTAATTTAAGCAATCCTAATTTGTAATATTAACCAATAAAATTTGTGGATTTCATCAAAACATTCAAATTATATTTATTGTAACATTCATAATACACATTATTTGATTTTTTAATTAATAAGTAATATACAACATCATTATTGTGTCATAAATATAGTTAATTATTCAATGTCTAAAAATAATAAATAAAATACCATTATGTAGTAAATCCTTCCAAATTTCTAATTAATATTTATAGTGGAAAATATAGCATATATAACCCTATGCAATTTTTTTTCTAAAAGATATATTCGTGTGTCATTTTATTATTTAATTTAACTTAATTAATATATAGTGTCATTATCACTTACAAGTGGCTCCATGGGGTCCCAAAATAGACCCCATGATGCTCATGGTTGGACATGTATCAACCAATAGTGTTAGGACACGTTTTATTGTAATTTAATATTATTATAATATTATTTTTAACCCTTATTTACCGGATTTATCCTCTAACCATGGTAAATAAAATATTTACCGAAATAATTATTCATAATGTCTAAAAAAAAGTTACATATTTTCACAATTTTTACCTCCTGATTATAAATATGGAATCCATTTTTATAACTTCAAAACACAGAAGTGGAAAAAATAAATTTAATAATAATTCTTGTTGTCAAAATAAAAAACTCCTTTTTAAGAAATAATAACTATCAAAAGATTGGTATTTGCTTATGTCTAGTTTAAATGATAAATTATGTCTAATGACCAAAATTGGATTAAATAGTAAAAATATAATCTAATTATACTTTAAAATCACTTAAATTCATAATTTATCACTATTAATTATTACGATTAAAAAAATTGTTTTAATTAAAATATAGTAATTTCCAATATTCATCAAAATATGAATGTTATCAGAAAAGTACAAAATATTCACCCTATGCAAATTTCGATATTCCAAATCCAAAAATTAGTTCCATTTTGAAAGATAAACTGAATAAAATTTCAAAAGGTTAGTATTACTATTCATAACGGTTAGTCTGATTGGTTGTGGTGTGTGTTAGAACTCAAAGTTGTGAATAACACACGCTATTGTATTATTCAAAGAGAAGCGTACCAGGAATTCTGGAGGTGTTACATTCTCCCCTCCTTTAATAAATTGTGTCCTCACAATTTACGATCAGTATTGGAAACTTGGAGTTAACATTTCAAAATATCTTAGTTAAAATCATATATCGAAAAATGAATTAATGAGGCCTCTATTTAAAATAAAGTGTGGTAAGTATGAAGGTTATAAGAAAATAACACATACTAGGGTTCCATGTAAGAAGACATGGATATGGATGAAAATTTTAACCATAAATATATGATGGAGAGTTGAAGAGAACATGGAAATGAAAAATCCAATAATCACAAAGCCAAAATTCTGTGATGATCTAAGGTACCATCTAGGACAACATTTTTGTTCTAAGTTCATTTTATTAACGATAAATAATTTATTTATGACATTGGATAAGATAATAAGGAGATATAAATAATTAATAATTAGTGTTTTGTCCATTAATAAATTTCTACCACAAACTCATCTTTCATTCCAAAACATAATACAACTAAAAAATACTCTATGTATCTTAATCGTATAGGGTTCCAAAAAAATGAATTTATAATTCATCTACCAGTCCATTAAAAAAACTACATTATTCAATCCAAGACATCACATGGGCCAGTGGTAGTTGATTCACCCTTGTCGACCTTTGGTTGCGGGTTCAAGTGTCACATCCTTGCCAGACGTGACAGGTTTCCGCTCGACCTCCGAGTTGTTCTTTTGTGGAAATCCAAAAAAAATCTCAAACTAGAATTATCCAAAATACTTCTCTCCAAACTCACAATATAAAATTTATATGGAAGGGAAACATAATGAAGATCCTTTTTTCCGCGTAATAAAATGTGAACACATTCATCATGTATTCTTTTAAAACACTGCAACATCCTGAATTACCATAAAACCTTATTGAATACATTCATGATTTCTTATTCCTTATAGAATACTGGATATAATCCTTCTATCCAAAAATATTGTAAACTCCAACAATTAAAAATCATTAATTAGTATCAAGGTATTCCAGAATATCCAATATAATTGATTCAAATCAACCATCTCTTATACCAAAATCACTACCTAATTATCAGGATCATATTAAGGATTACTTTTCCTTTAACCATGTATTTTACAAAAATTTCAGCTCATTATTATGTCAATTTTTTTAGAACCATATAATCTCAAATCCTCAATAAAATTATACTGCAGTACAATCCTTCTTTATCTCCATAATTTATATAACCAGTATATTGTTTACACAACACTCAAATGAAATTATCTAATAATAACAACATAAGAACACTAGTAATTATTCTTCATCTGAGGTAGTATCATAACTTGATTATTATTCAATAGAATCATTTGGGGCATACTATGATGATTTGTACATTGGTTCATGTAGTGTCCCGACTTCTTACAGATGAAGCATTGTAAATTTGAAAACTTTTTCTTACCCTTGTAGTCATGTACATAGTGTCATTTTTCTCCACACTTATAACAAACTCTCATTCCCTTCAGGAAAGTTCCAGGGTGTTTCTTCCCACAGTTATCACATATGGGAAAATTCTTCTATTCCCTCTTCCCTTTATTCATATTTCTCTCTTCCATATTTTTCTTCTTTTTCTTCCCTTCAAAGCCATAGGACATAGAGAATTCATTACTTATCTTATTAACACATGATACTATTTATTTATATGTGTAGAATACATGGGAGATTATTTCCATTATAAATGATGGATTAATACTGTGAATGATATGATCCTTCTTACTCCATGGATCTTATGTATTTCTGGAGTTCACATTCCTTCAACTGGGCACCATTTCTATATAATGAAATACACTAGATTAGTTAATGAATCAAAATACATAATTTCAAACTTCTGGAACACTTAACATAAATTGAACAGTTTATGGATTTAATCCATAATCATAAAACAATTTCATTGAGGAAGTATATACTCATAACCCCTACATAATGGTTTGTAAAAAAATGAGAATTATCCTAACCATATCCCCTAGGAGTGTCGTAACCAAGAGTGCAGCAAGGCCCATTGTCATGCACCAGTTCCTGTTCGAGTCTAGCTCAAAGCGGTGTTTTCGGGTTTTACCCCTAAGTGCATTTGTGCAAGATTCGCCTCTACCTGCTCGTATATTAATAGGGATGTATTCCTAGGAAATCTCAAAAACTCTCTAAAATACAAAAACTCTAGGAATTACTTCTATATTAATCCTCATATACTATCATAGGGTTATTTTCTCTAATCATAGTTTATCAAAATCTAGTTTCTAAGGTTTTTACAAAACTTTCTCTGATAAAAACTGTAGCACCTCGACCAGAGAAGCCCAGAATCGGTGCATTAATACATAATATTGGCATGATCACAAAAGATCAAGTCTCGAAACACCTATTAGTTTTGTAGCCTTGTAATAAATAGATATATTTATAATGTTTACATTGCATCATAAATACAAAACTAAAACAACATCTTCTCTCCATATACCACACTCATATCCCCTCATACTATGCCTGCAGGTCATTCATAAAATAATTCTTTACATCCCAGAAAAAATAATACATAGAAAGGGGTGAGCTCAAATTCTCAGTAAGGGTAAGATATACAGCAGAAGATAACATAAATATTAAAAATGGTGAGTAATTGAAACCACATACCTTTAACAATAATAAACATGATTACTTTTATGGCAGGAATATGAGATGAGTCAATAATTCCACAATAAAACATAATCATTGGTATTATACTAGTCGAATGACCACATGAACCATTAATATTATTTTTATAATGTGGAATTCTATAATTTCGTACATTCTAAAACATTTTGACAAGGCCTTGTCCAAGATGACTAAAAATGATTATGGCCTCACCCAAAACCATATTTCATATTGGGAAAGGTCCTCAGCCAATTCCATGTATAGTTGTATCATGAGACCTACCGATTCATCGAGGAGTTAAAGAGGGCTCCACCTGTCACTTACTAAGTCCAATACATTCCTCATATTAAACGGATTAAATATATCATAAACATTCATATTAAAAATATCATACGAAATGTAAATACTTTATCCATAAACCATGAATTGTATAAAAATAGCACATCCACAGTCAACCATATCACAAAACGTTCAATACTATATATAAGTTTTGTATCATAATAAATAACCTTCAAATAAAATTAAAATCCATCAAAGGATATTGATATAGATGAAATCAAAACCCTTTTTAGAGAAATATCTCTTTATATAATGAAATCATTTAAGAGTTACATAATTATAAAGAAAAAATTGATTTTGAAAATATTTGTATAAGCTTATAATGGAATATTCGATGATGTTATAATGGTGAAAAATAGCCGCACCCACTGTATAAGTTTAATAAACATTCTTACATTAAATTTTTTGAAAAGGTCAAAAAGTGCCTTGTTTGGAAAATGATGGAAAGATTTCTTTGAAGACTCATAAGGGAATAAATTAATTTAACCCATTGTCTAGTAAATAGTAAAAATGTTTTAAATACATTTTAAGAAACAAGGATGTGGATGATAAAGAGGTTCCAGTAGATAATTATGTATAAACAACATCGGATAATGAATAGTTTGTAGAATTAACCCTTACCAATTTGATAACAAAAAAAACATAAACCCAATGAAAGAAGTACAATAAAATTAATACATAAATAAACATAAATTAAAGTGTATTACACAAAGAATAAAATTATGTGAACTACATACACCACACAAAAGGTTATAGTGGCAATATGGCATGAATCTCACGAGAATAAGATGTGAGATGAATGCCTATTACCTTGTACTTTTCCTTGGTCATGGGTAGGTTAACCTCCTGTATAATTGTTAAATAATTGTTATTAAATAATAACAGAATCATATACATAAATATGAAATCATATATGATCTTTTAATATTTCTTTGTTAATAATATTTTAGAATTATCGTCATTTCAATTGTTCACTTACTCATTTTCTTTTATATGTTTTATTAAATAAGCAGTGTTTGTTATCCATGTCTTCTATCTTATTCATATACTGAATGATATCAAGTCCTCAAAATTTATTTTTTGTCATCAAATGAAAATTATTCTTAAATGGGTATGATGGGGAATGAATCTCATCACGTTCGTGGGGACGGTAATCCTTACGTACACACGAGCGACAATATCATTCTTTTGATATGAAAATAATATATAATTGGATGGTGTATCATATATAAAGAATAATTATCATGTTATATTTATTATTTTAATGAATTAAACATCATTATTATACACATCCAAATAATAATGTTTTGAATAATAGTTTTACCATGACGTGGAGACGGTAGGTCGTACGAACACACATATGGTGACATGTCAATCAAAGGATGGATAGAATACTGAATATGGATGTATCATATTTATAATAACATCACAGTATATAGAATATAATGGAGTTGTTATTTTATAATGGATACATCAAAGAAAGGAACTTGAAAGAGGGTGGTGAAAACGTTACCTCTTCTTCGGGTTCTTCCTTTTGATTTGATCAAAAGGACTCATTCGGATAGAATTTTGACTACAGGAAGGCCTCTAGAATGAAAGGAGGATAGTTGAGAAGGTATTTGGGCAGATTTTTGCCGATCCAAAAGGCTTTGTTGTTGTGAATTAGTGGAAAGGGGAGTTACCTTTTATAAATTGTGTGAGGGGAACATTAGGAAAAGCTAGAAATATTGTTTTTTAATAAATTAAATTCGGATTTTAAAGGCTCCAAATTGATTTTTTTCGAGGATAAGGTGGGTATGGGTCGAAAACAACACAACCAATAGGTTTTGGATAGGTTTGGGTCACATTATTAACCTTATCATTTAGATTTAACTCTTTGTGAAATTGTTTGACATTTACCTTGTCTCTTTGTATTTTTATATTATATAGTTAATAAACATCCTATAATCATCCAAACGAACCCCAAGTGGTACATTAGTGATACACCTATCATTGTATAAGTCTCCTGGTCGATCCTTCAATTTTTAGGAATAGAATATCAATATATAATATAATATTTGTTTTAAAAACTCCTTTATTCCAATTTTGACAATATTTGATAACGGATTTCTGTTAAACTCTTAACAACATTATTAATTTGATCCAAATTCATTTAAGCAATCCTAACATGACATATTAACCAATAAAATTCGTGGATGTCATCAAAACATTCAATGTAAAAATAATTCACCGTAAGATAATTTTGATATTCTGAATCAAAAATGAAGTCCATTTTGAAAGATAAAATGGTTAAAATTTCAAAAAGTGGGTGTTACTGTTCATAACAATTAGATATATTGGTTGTGGCGTGTGTTTGAACTCAAATATCCTTATAATGCAAGCTATTGTATTCTTCAATATGAAGCATACTGTGGATACTTGAGGTGTTACACCATCAGATTAGTGAAAAATTATTAACCCAATACTTCTATGAAGGAATTATCCCCATTGATCATGGAATGATTGATGTTGCAACTGGTGGTTCCCCTTTTGATAGAACTCTTTCCACTACTGGTTACATAACAGTCAATATGGCTCAAAATGCACATCAATTTGGTACATGGGATACTTCACCTACCTGAGTTGTTCATGAGTTATGTCATTAATCCCTAATATTGGAGGTAGATAATAAATGTGATGATATTAATACAATTATATATCAATAATCTCAAGAACATGGAAGCTAACACCCTTCTACAGTTCCATTACATTGTGGTATTTGTTTTGACAATAATATTTTTTGAAAAGTTACCACAACATTAGGATTCACTTGATACTTTTGTAGCCATGTTCTTAGGGAATCCATTCCCACAAGTACCTCCCTTCAATCAATAACCATTAGGATAAATAAAAACCCCAGGTGGCAAGCACAACCCCAATACCGACAAGGAGGAAACTCAAGCTACCCCACAAAGAATTGGTATCAAAAGTCCAAGGTATGAAAACTTATTATCCTTCACCATATCTAAAGAATACTCCTCCTCCTCCACAATATGATCCAATCCTCGAGGATGTGGTGAAGAAAATGGAAAAAAAACCTTTACTTCCAACATGCCACACAATCAGCAATTCACGACCTACGAACTCATGTGGGACAACTGGGGAACACCATCAGTGAAATAAAGATTCATGGTTATAGACAATTAACATCCCAAACAATTTCTAAAAAAATATTAAGGTAGTTTTTTATATAAATCTTCATAGTGGTAAGGAAATTTCAACGTCTAATGATTATACCGAACAGGTATGTACTCCTTGTGAAAACACTCTTTCTCTAACCATAAAAGATTCCAAAGAAGATAAATAATAAAAAGGTTAATCAAATAATAATGAATGATTCAAATTAACAATCCATTACTATTCATTTACCCCAAAATAGTCTCTAAATATTATAATATTTATGATAATGAGATTTATAATGAAATAATGGATACGTTTAAAAAGGTTCAAGTTTACATTACTTTATTGAATGTTTTTAATAAAATTATTCAATAATACATATTTTATTATGATATTTGTAGCTAATGATGGAGAATAAAGTGAAATGAGTGTGTAAAAATTGGAAGGAATATCACAACCATTGTTCAATCAGAAATTCCAACCAAATGCCAGGAACGGATAACACCCAAGATTCCATGTACCATAGTGGAGACTATCTTTTCAAATGTTATTTTGATTTAAGTTCTTCCATTAATGTGATGACTCACTCTATGTATACATCTCTATAGAGTGAAGAGATTAAACCAACATGAATTTTTGTTTATCATTCCAACTAGAGTACTACACATCCAACATGTGTGATTAAGGATGTCCTTGTAAGAGTGAAGAATCATATCTACCCCGCTGACTTTTATATCCTGAAGATGAAGGATACGGAAACCAAATGACATTGCCCTATCATACATGGGGGGCCATTCATCAAAACCACAAAGATGATCATCATTGATTGCAATGGTATACAATCAATGGATTTAAGTGGATAAAAGGTACGATTTAACATCCTTAAGGCTATGAAACACTCTATTGTAGAGAAATCCATTCTTCATGTCTATTCGATGGAAGTGCTCTCAAAAAACACACACAAACACACACTTCCCTCCTCAACCCATACTATGATTCATTTTATTATTCTTATCCCTCATATTTTTTTTGTTTTGATTAATGTTTGGATTATTGTGTGGTTTCTAAAAAATTAGAATTTTGTGCTTTTATTGATGAATGTGTCTATTCCGAGGTACCCAAGACCATCGATGATTATGAAAATCTCATTTCAATATATTATCACTCCTTAGATAATTAACATGAATAGATATATAGTTTCATGGACCTCACTACTCCTAATCCCATCCCTTAAATACATAACCAATTGTGATTGAATAAAAACATATTCCTTCTAATTTAAAATATTCATATCTTGATGGTATTTACCAATTGACTGTCATTATTTCAAACAAACACTCTCCACATCAGGAATCAAAACTTCTCAACCTTTTGAGAGAGTGTAAATATTTGATAGGATGGGTATTGGCTGAAATTCATGGGATTATCACATCAATTTTTATGCACCATATAATTATTGATGATAAGACTAAGCCCATATAACATTCAAAACACCAGTTGAATCCCACTCTCTTAGAATTTATAAAATTGGATGTTAATAAATTACTTACTACTAATATCATAAATCCTATATATGATAATAAATAGGTATGGATAGTGATAATTATTCCAAAAAAGGTATAATAGTTGTGTCAAATTAATAGAATGAATATTTTCAAACATGTGTGCAAAACAGATGGTGAGTCTGTATTGACTACCGTAGACATAATCAATATATGTGAAAGGACAACTTTTTTTACCTTTCATTGACCAAATGATAGATATATTGGTTATTATGTCTCGTTATTGTTTTCATTATGGATATTTGGTTTATTTTAAAATCTTTATATCCCTCAAGGATCAAGATGAGTCATCATTTACCTATCAATTAAGAACATTTTCATAAATAAGGATGCATTTCATTCCATGCAATGTTTATAGTACTCTCCATCGATATTTCCGGACTATTTTTTTCTATGTACCATGAGAGTTATATGGAAGTATTTATAAATGATTTCATGGTATATGTTTCTTCTTTTGATGATTTTTTGGAACACCTATGGTTTTTCATCTACCACTTCATTCAAAAATAATTTGTTTTATATTAGGAGAAATGACATTTCATGGTTGAGTAGCGAGTAGTTCATGGTAATTTTATTTAAAATATTTTATTTCATGTTTATAAATATATTACTGAATTAATTTGATAACATAATGAGGTGAGACCATTCATGGGTCATGATGGTTTTTACTGCCGATACATTAAATGATTTAGTAAGATCACACTTCCATTTTCACGATTATTACAAAGATATTATGAGTTTATGTTTGATAAAAATTGTGAGGATTCATTCAATTAACTAAAAATGAGTCTCACATCACTTCCCATCATCCAACCACCATGTTGGGATCCCCAATTCGAACTTATGTGTGATGCCTCAAACATTACAGTTCGGAAGTCATAACACAAAGGGTTGAAGAGGATCCTCATGCCATTGTGGATACCTCGCGTACCATTGACCCTACCCAGGTAAACTACACAACAATGAAATGAACTCATTTTGATTTTGTTTTCCTGGAAAAAATATCATTCAAATCTTCTTTGGTAAAAATTGATTGTGTTTTCTGACCATGCTGCCCTTAAATTTCTCCCAAAAAATTATGGAGCTATGTCCTACCTCAAATAATGTATGCTTCTCCTCCAAGATAATTACAATTAGATTATAGATAAGAGGGGAGAGGAAAATATATTAGATGAATACATTAATAGGATTAATACAACACTGGACCACCATGTGGGCTCATCCCTCTGAATTGTATAATTCTTCCCTCATGATAGCCTTTGAGATGTTGTGGACCTTATGTGGATAGTGTAAATTTTATATCAACATCTATGGTCCCCAAAGATTTAATCACTTCCCAATCCCAGATACTTAGGCATGATTCTCGGTGGTACATTTTGGATGACCCCTATTTGTGGAGAATTTGTGGGGGAAAGTAGTTTTTTTGTGTGGCCCTAATAATGAGTTCACCTCTGTTTTGACCTTCTGCACAACATTATAATTTGGGGGACACATTTGCGCTTAATCTCTATCTTGAATGGTCCTTGAAAAATGAAATTATTGGAAAAAAAAAATTAGGTATGCCCATTGAATTTTCATATGATGTATTCATTTTCAATTCACAGGGATTATCTCCAAGTTGAATGAAATTCTCTAACATCCCATGTTATTTTGTGAATTTTTTGATTCATTGGGCATTGAATTCAGGGGCCTTTTCCAAATTCATTGTCATTGTGTAAATATTATTGGATGAGGACTATGTCTTTAAATGTGTGGATGATAATTCCACCATGATCTATGACTCCCGAGTTATTTTTGATTTGTGTGCGTTCCAAAATTTTTAGTCAGTTTGGTTTGCCGACATTCATCATTAGTGATAATGGATCATATTTTTTCAATTGAAACATGAAAAATATTCTTCATAAGTTTGAGGTTGATCGTAAAGTCTCGACTACTTATCACTCCCAAACTAACAAACAAGCCGAAATCTCAAATTTAGAATTTAACAAAATTGTGGAAAAATTGACACCACCCAACAAGAAAGATTGATGCTTTCTCTTGGATGATGCACGTTGGACTACCATACAACTTTTATAACCCCAATCAGAATGTCTGCATATAGAATTGTTTTTTGGAATGCCTTTTCACATCTAGCTGGAGGCAGAAATAAAGCATATTGGGTATTTAAACAATGTAATATGAACCTTTTTGTAGTATGTGAGAATTGGAAGCTGCATATTTGTTGTGTTTGGAGAAATTAGATATGATACATATGAGAACATTGAGATCTATAAAGAGAAGAAAAAGGCTATCCATGATAGCATAATTCATTATCAGAATTTCTATATTGGTGAGAATGTCTAAATGTACAATTATATGAACATCACCACCTAGGTAAGAATTTTTCCCGATCGATCAGTCGTTATACTATTACTAATGATTACCCATTTTGTGAAATTTTTATTTTTCATGAGCAGAGTGGATGAAATGTTACCAAAAATAGATTATGAATTAAACACTTATATGCATATTTTTTAAATAATCAAAGGGATTTAATCCACATTCTAGAAGACATATACCAATGAAACACTTCTTTTTTTTCCTTATTTCTCAAATTTTTAGTTATTATAGTGAGGAAATTGCATATTCTTGGTGTGGGGGTGGATATATTCAATATTTGACCTGGATTTTCATCATATTTCATGTTTCTTATCATTTTATATTTATTTATGGTATTTTAAATTTTCCAGATCTTGTTGTGTTCATTAATTTTATCATTGTTTTTCTTATTTCTTCTATATTTATTCTTCTATAGGGTATTTTTATTACCCCCCTTATGTTCACCAAATCAGAAAAAATATGGCAAAGGAATTTTGAAATTTTTGATTCCATGTTGTTTTAACAACTATGAAATCATTTCTCTATTCTAAAATGAATATTTGTTAGAATTTAACATAGGGGTGATATTTAGTGAATTTTTTTTATAAATGATATAAATGGTTGTATCTCTATGAAAAATTGAGATGATTGATGCCGTTATGTGATTATTTTTTTGAAAATATATGTCACTGCTAACTCCACATAGTTTCACATCAAACCAAAATGTATGAAAATTTCCTTTCAAATTAATGATAAATATAAGTTACTTTAATATTTTTAATCATAAAATGATATTTCCATATGTTCTTTCCATATCATATCTATTTCGTTACTCTACTGGATTGACCATTTCTTGTGTACCTAATATCTCACTTTTGTACACCCTAAAAAAGGGTCGTATCATGGGCATTTCAAAACATGCTTCCCATCAACCTTTGATACTATTATAACTGTAAAAATTAGTGACATGAGGAGATCAAATTATGTTTGAGTGATGAGTGTGATACTTGTTCCAAATTATAGATTTAAAATATTAATAAATGGGGGGAGTGATGAAATATAAAACATATAGGGATTAATAGGTTGTGAGATTATGTTATGTATTTAGAGAATTCGTAAGTGAGTGTCTATTGAAATATATTTACAATGGACGTATGAAAAGTTCACTGGAAAAAATCATTTAAGATGAAAAATGTTAAAATAACATATATTTATTAGATAGAGTGTGGAAAGAATGGCAGGAAATGGGTTTCAAACACACAAGTAGAGTAAGTGGAATACATGATTTTTCAATTCCATAGTCAATTTTATATCTTATATCAATTTGAATTTCATTGTGATATGATTTATTAGACATCATTATCCATTTTTTACTCAGAAGAACTCCTTTATGTGGTCTATGAATTGATCACATTATATTAATGAATTAAAATTTATTCAAATTTTAAATCATCATGATGTTGAGAATATAAAAATTCATCATTTTTCAGATATATTATATTTCCATGGGGTGAAAATTTTTAGCTGTGTAGGTGTGATTGTATAGTGATTCACTATTAAATACCCCCTTTATACTAGTGCTTTATATTGGTTTTGTAATAATGATTCCAAAAATAATAATAAATTTAACTTAATTTTTTATTCAGTTAGTTAATATTTATCAATATTTAGTTGGTAAATTTTACTTGTGTCGGTGTTTACAGTATAGGAGGAGGTTATTTGGAGAGCATGTGATGGAATTCAAGCTAAACGGGAAAAACTACAAGAGATCCCAAGCATGCATTTGGACATTAACATTTATTGTGGATAATATGTGAATCAAATTTGGTTATAATTGGTTGTATGAATGAAAAAAACATGGGATACATTTATCTAGAATTACATTTAGCTCAATTCATCCATTTGGAGGCCCAAAATAGGCCCACAATGTGATGGAATTCTGGGCAGGACATATTGGACAGGTCATCTATGATTGAGCCATAAATTGCGCCTAGTAAATTATATTGGGCATATTACACTTCTCATGGACAACTAACTCAACGGTTCAACTCTCCACTGAATTTGATGACATTTGAACACATTTGGATTAGTCAACCAGCCTGATAATGAAGTATTAAAAAGTCTAACATCAATAGTGAAGTTGTCCCTTAGGCACTTGCCTGCTTTTGTGGAAAGTCTGATGTTTTTTCCCATAAAATAACTCCCCTATATAATTTACTCACGTGGCACAACTAGGGGATGGGTTAAGTCAATGTTGAGAGCACTCTTCACCGATTTTAGTCATCTTCTCCCTCATGTACTTCTAATCCCCTTAGTGATCGATTTGGGGGTGTCCTTTGTTGTAATCTCGAGATCCATGATTGTATTATTCATATGTTAATTGAATTTGTAGGTTTTTTAAAATTTTTCATCATTTTCGACCTTCTTAATTTATGTTTATTCTAGTATAATAAAATAAAAATCAAAAGAACATGAATTCTCATGCTTCCATGCATAAACTAGATCTTGTGATGATTTAAGTGTGGCTTCCGCTTTTGTCACCCCTTCCCTTTCACGAGAGTGTGCATGGATTATGTCGGTTGAAAAATTATTGGACCTTTAACCCATGAATATTTTTTTAAGGTATATTTTATCTTTAACACAAATCTATCCACCTCATAATGTTATTGATGTGATGCCTTGATTGAGTTCTATTTTTTACTATAATTGAAGTTTGTTGATTTTTAGTTGTCGTTGATAATCAATATTGTTGGTAGATCAAATAATAGGTGGCTAACTAGTATGAAATAACATAGCATAAGAGTATCAGTGTTTATAAATATAAGAATCATTGATCTGTCCTATTCTCATGAGGGAAATGATGGATTGAGCATCAAGGGACACTTACTTAGGTTAATCACAATTTCTCTATCTTGTTCTATCACTTAGAATTATAGTTTCAATATATGTTCTAAAATAAATAAACCCAATGTTTTATAAATCAAAATTATTATATTATTTTTATAATAAAAACATTATTTTGAAATTAATGATCTAAGGCTATGTCAAGAGATGACCTACGGTTGCTACTATGATGCCGAAATTAACGTTAAAAATTATCATCTAATTTGACACGCTCGACAATGCGGTCAGTCAACTAATTTTTTGTTATTTTTCAACATAACTAATAGAGGATCACTATTCAATGGATGGTTTCGCAAATGATCATTTATGTTATCCATTACAGTTTTGATTGCTTGAAATATGTGAATCAAATCTGGATAGGTAGTATGAGTAGAGGAATATGAACTGGTCTAACCGACACATCTATTGATTGGCTCAAATTGACTCCCCAAATACCCATTGAGATCTTCAAATTCTAACATAGAAACAACTACAAACTTGACCATTTAATCCTCAGTCAACATTTTCCTCTCGAAATCATAAAACTCATTCTTGGAAATAAAATTGTCTTTATGATCCTGAAACTTTTTTCATTCAACTCAAATCTCTTTCCGAAGATTTTAATTTTCTACCTAAGATCTATTGAACTTGTTCACAAGATCTTAAACCTGAATATTCAATGAATCAGATGTCCCTTCGTATGGATGTTGTGACGGATAAACTGTCTCAAATACTAAAGATCATGATTTAAACATCTCTAAAACATCTCCATTAGTTTCTCTATTGATTTATCAGATGAATATGATATAATGAAAAAAAAATATATTTTTCCTCTAGAAATGGATTCTCGTATTTCATCTACATGAACAAAAATAGGGTAAACAAGACTCTCAATAATTTTGGTAGATACATTTTACGATCTGAGCATCTGTTTTTATTCTTGAATAGCTCTCTATTCATTCTGTTCAACATGAATTACAAGATCCTACAAAACTCAAATTTTACTTTCATATTATCGTTCTTCTTAATGAATATGTTTTTCTACATCAACTTACCTAGTAGCGTTACATGAACCGAACCTTGGTTCGTTAGCAGTTACATCCACTCTTTTCATTAGATTCAAAAACAATTCATCTAAAACAAATTATTCTTCCTCTTATTCTTTAAAAAATATAAATATTAAATGGGTTGGTTTTGAAATTCCTTCACCTCAGGTCTCTCTAATTATATCATTTCCAATTGAAATTTTCTCCCCCCTATGAAAATGATCCGGATTTTTGTTTGTCATTTGGACCAATAAGAATTAGTTTTTCATTTACTGTAATCTTGTAAAAACCAAACATTTTCAATTTTTCTTACTTTGATAATAGTGGTGTGATGACATTTTATTCAAGAATCTAATAAATGAATCATTGTTTCTTAAATATTAGAGAAATTAACCTTACATGGGTGTAAAAATTTGTCATTTCATGTGGATGAAAGTATTACTGAATATATATTAAAAAATAACATGGAAAATTTATCTTTATTTCAATTGAAAACTATATCATTATGTACATATAGAGATATATAATCTTCATCATTTCAACAGTCCTTGGATCAGTACCTGTTTGAATAAACATTACCAAAATCTTCAGATCTACCTCATGATCTTTGAAAAACAATCTCTTAATGATTTTTTAACAAAAAAGAACTTAATATATTCATACTTATGATTCATATCCATAAAAAATTGTATATATAAGTTAATCACTCTCTAATGTGGATAGTTCAAAATATACAAAATCTATTTGGAGGAATTGGAAAAATCCTTTTAATCTTTTCTCATGAAGATAGTGTGTTCAGAATTACTAAAAATAAACTGTATGCTATTGTAGAAAAATTTCATTTCTACCTTATAAAGAAACTTTTAGTTCCCATTATTTAACATATATTCGAAACCATGAAACTATATCTCATATTTTAGAAGAAAACTCATCTGGTAAATCCATTTAAAATCTATCACATTTACTTGAATAATATTTCTTCTAGAAACTCATTGATGCTTCAAATTTATTTCTTCATCTTCTTTAGTTCCCTTGGTTTCTTTCATTTTTGAGAATCAAAATGTATGAGGTTCTCTGGTTCTAGGGTTTCAAAGGTAGATGATGGTAGAAAAAGTGTTTGGTTTTATAAAATGGTTTGGTATTTGAAAAGGTAAGGGAAGTTGAAAGGTTTCTGACAGTACATTGTTTCCTGTGTCATTATGATAGATAAATATGACAAAATATATATATAAACTCCGGACATAAATAAATTTTATAGAAAATAAATAAATTAAAATATATAGAAAAATAAAAAAAATATTTATAAAAAATCATATTTTAATTGATCATTAAATAATTTTAACATTAATAAATTGGAATAAATAATTAAATAAATAGACTAAAATAAAATAATGTAAAACATTAAACAGATAAAATGATTAAAATTTATTCAAAAATTAAATACATCGAACCCCCCTTAATAAAATCAAAACTTATAATATGAAGTGGTTTAGTAAAAATATCAGATGGTTGATATTCATTGTTGTCAAATTCTGAAGATTTATTTTATTTATGAACATGATCTCTTAGAAAATTATTCCAAATATCAATATGCTTAGTTCATAAATTACTTATAGTAATTTTTTAAAAAAAATTATAGATGTTCTATTATCACATAAAAGAGGTTTACTATTAAAATTTAGTCTAAATTCCATTTTTTATTCATCCACAATACTTATGCGCAATAATAACTTTTAGATACATATTATGCATCAGCTGTTGATAGGACAGTTGAGTGTTCTTTCTTACTTGACCATGATATTATTATTTTTCTAATAAGTGAATGGTTCCTCAGTTAATTTTCTATAAAATCTACATCCTACAAAACTAGCATCTGAATATGATATTATATTAAATAAAGTCTTTGGATAAACACTAGGTTGAAAATTTTTTATTTTTAAATATCTAAAAACCTCATTATTAGGAATAAGATGGGATGCTTTACAATTTGTTTGAAATATAGCACATAAACATACATAAAACATAATATATGTCCTACTAGAAGAAAGATATAATAAACGAACAATAAAACTTCTATATAACTTGTTCTCCACTGGTTTTCTATCTTTATCCAAATCGAGTATCAAATAAGTACACATGTGAGTTGAATATGTCATGTTGTTCTCATGACCAAACATTTAAAGTAATTCAAAAATTCATTTACATTGGATTAAAACATTTCCATAATCATTTTGAAAAATTTAATTTCTCAAAAATAAATTTAATTCCACCATCATTCTTATTTCAAATTCTCTTTTAATATGTTCTGAATAACAATTACAGAGTTTTTCATTAGATGGACAATAAATAACATCATTAACATATAATTTAACTAATAATCTATCACAACATATTATTTTCATAAAAAGTGTTGTATTTTCCAATCCAACAGTAAATCCATTTTCAAAATCAACGGACATAATAATTCATACCTTGTCATAGGTGCTAGTTTAAGGCCATATAAGTCATTATTAAGTTCAAAAACAGAATTTTGTTTTTTGATAATTTCCAAAACTAGGAGCTGTTCAACATAAACATCCTCCATTAAATATCCATTTAATGATGCAGATTTAAAATACATGTGGTATAATTTAGAGTTCATATGAGATGTGTAAGCCAAAACTAATATAGTTGACTCTAATCTAGCTACAGGGATAATGGTATTATCATAATTTATATATTTTTTTGTGATTATATACTTTGGATACTAATCTAGCTTTGTTTCTAGTTATAATCCCTTGATCATCATGTTTTTTTCTAAAGGACCAATTATTTACAATAACTTGATAACTTGAAAGTCTTTTAATTAATTCCCAAACTTCATTCCTTTTGAATTAGTTTATCTCTTCTTGTATTTCTAACATCCAACTCTCATATTATACGGCTTCTTCAAAAGATTTGGGTTCTAGTTGAGATAGAAAGGCAGGGTATTCAACTAGTTTTCTTACATTTCTTCTAGTAATTATTCTTATGTATAAATCTCTTATAAATGTTTCTATAGGATGATTCATTAGGGGTCCATAATGTCTTGCTAAAAGAAATTTATAATCATTAGTATCATGTTCTTCGGAACTGGGATTAATTTTATTTGTATTGTTTTCAAAATCTCCCTTTATTTTTTTAAGTCTCATGTTGTCAAAAGAGTCGGTAATTTCATTAGTTTGATTTTGATCATTAATAAAATGGTATGTTTCATCAAACATCACATGAACTGATTCTTATAAAATCATTTAATTTTTATTAAAAAATCTACATAATTTAGAGATAGAATAATATCTTAAAAATATTCCTTCATCATCTTTTAGATCAATCATACCAAGACTATCCTTGGGGTTTAGGATATACGCCATGCATCCAAAAAAATTGAAGTTCCTTACGTTAGGATTTCTATTATTCCAATTTTCATAAGGTGTCATTTTGAAAATAGGATGAATTAAAAAACTATTCCAGATATCGCAGGCTGTGCTTACAGCTTCTGCCAATAATTAGGAAGAAATAATTTTTTTCATCAATCATAATCATATCCATTTCTTGAATATTTATTTTTTTTTCTTTCTACAATTCTATTTTTATATGCTTTTCTTATTTTAGAGAACGATTGTTTAATTCCTACATTTTAATAAGACAAATTAAATTCCAGATTCACAAATTTTCCATGATGATCACTTCTTAATGAAATCATATTAAAATATATTTTATTTTGTCCAATATTAAAAAATTATTCAAAAATATTAAAATCATCACTTTTAATTTTTAGAAAATAGAACAATGATAATGTAGAATAAAAATAAAAATAAATATACATACAATTTTAAAACCAAACATTATACTCTTGATGGTCCAAACATGTAAAGACCTGGAAATTTCAAGGAAAATCTTTTCATAATTTTCTATGGAATTTTACAAGAACACAGTTTCTGACGGAACCTGATTTTGAGGCCTTGTGTGCCCGGAATCATCTTACGAAATTTAGCTCGGGTACGTTTAGTGAACCAACGAGCAGTTTTTTCTAACATTTGAACCAGTTCTCGGAATTGAAATCCGAGGGCACTGATGAACTCGCAACGACGGTAATTGCTTAAGGGGACTTTTACCGCAGTTGCGTATGCTCGGGAGGAGATGTTAAAATTTTTGGGTTATATATGAAGTGAATAAAATTGTGAACCAATTTTATTTTTGTATCTATGTGGCTATATCCTACATGGGGGAGTTGGGGTGGGGCACCTAACTACCCATGTGAGGATAATAGTGAGGCGGGGACCACACGACCCCCAACCATACAACTTCCCATAACAATCATAACCTTTCCCCGCCTCTTTAATTTGTAACTCTCAAAGAAACCCCTCTTTAACTCTCCTAACATTTAAGAGGACCTTCTCTCTCCCTCTCTTAACTCTTTCCAACAAACACAAAATAATTAATTGAACCTACTCAATTAATTAATTAATTGTTTTGAGATTTGAAATTTAAATGGCTTGTGTTAATAAACTAACGAGGGTAGCTTATTATTTTTTTTTGGAGGGCTTTCATTGTGCTAAGGAAGATCGGGAGAGAATTCTTGTGAAGAAGAAGAGGACTTCCTTCTCGACGAAGAATGACATCATCTTCGACGAAGAACGCCGGTTCCGAGAAGAACGATCGACGTGCCATCTTTTCTCTTCTCCGCGACAAGTGAGGAGACGCCGCATCAGACGCACTTCGACGTCGCCTATGAATTATTTCCTCGCGACGCCATTTTCTGTGATGCCCGACGTGAGACATCAATTATCAAGGTAGGGGAATTTATTTTGGTGTTCTCTTATCTTTTGAGAAAAGAACGACGAGCGCGGACCAACCAATTCCAGGTTGATCAGCGGATCGTTCGTTCATGAGGATTGATGTTGAGGTTTATTATTTAATTTGTTCGTGATTATTACCTTGACATTATTCATGAAAAATGAACATTTTCTATCAATTAACGAGAGGGATCCGGACCTCACAAACACGGCCGACCCTCCTCCTTATTCATGTGGGTTTCTTTTGTGGATTGAAACGGGAATGGCGCGGTGCCGTCGCACCGTGCGGAAAGGTGCGGCAAGGAATGCGCGACGCTGTCGGGCCGCTCCGTGAAAACGAACAAGGACGCGACGTCGTCGCGCCGCGTCGGAAAACCCCGAATACATCCGTGAACGGAGTCGGGCCACGGCCAAGGGGCGCAGCACCATCGCGTCGCGCCGGAGAACCACGAAGACGGCACATTTTATTAATTGACGTGCGGATTGACGGGAGACGAATAACGAAGTCGCACGGGTATTGTGGGTTCTTTGTAGAAATGGTCGGATCTCGGGGTGACCACTGGCAAAGACCGCAGGTGAATTGGACCACCAAAGCGCGTCCGGTGGTCCGCGGAAGCCCCTACCGGCGCGCCACGCCGGTGCGATAGCCCCGGCAGTCGGGGGCAGCGGCGCCCGGAGCGCTGCCAGAAAAATCCGCCGTGGCTTCAGCCATAGTGGCGGAGCATGGTCCTGCGACCGCGCGGGACCGGAGGGGAGCGGCAGGACGCGACCAGCTGCCGCATCCGCTGGCACGGGTGGCCCCAACCGCAGGGCCACAGCTCTTCACGCGGGGGCAACGCCCTCCCGCACGGTTCGGCCGTTCGGCCGAACCCCCGGCCGAGTCAGGCCGGATTTGGCAGACTGGGCCGAGCCATGCCCAGCCGGGCCGGACCACGCCAGACCTGCACCCGGGCCGGGTCGATCCAGTTCGGGCCGCCCAGGGGGTCTCGGGCAGGGTCGGTCCGGGCCCGAAACCCCTGTTTTCGGAGCCCTCACGGTCTTTCTCCCATATCATGAGCTGTAGACCTCCGATCGATGAACCATCAGCGGCAATGCAATCCTTGGATCAAGACGGTCATTTCAGTATATCGCACTCAAAGTTTCAAAACACTTTCATTTCGGCCGGGTTGGTTCTGATACGAAACCAACTGGGCCCTCGGAGCAGAAACACTCATATCTTGAGCTCCGGACGTCTGATTGATGTGTCGTCAACTTTTATGGATTCCTATAAGTTATACAGATCTTTTTTCTTACTCCAATCGAGGTTTGTATTCCCTCGGAGTGCGTTCGGGTTGGTTCACTCACGAAACCATCCAGGCCGCTGGAACGAAAAAGCCAATAACTCACAGACCGGGCATCCGATTGACACGCTGTCTGTTGCATTGAGACCCCTATGACGAGTCTATCCCTTGAGATAATTCCTAGTGAGATTTTTATATACTTGGAGTATCGAACTGTAGCTCATGGAGCGGACCCTCCCAGAGACGAGCGTGCGGATTACGGAGACCGTGTAGCCGACTGCGACCTGACGACTGTTTGACCGACTTGACTTGGAGTGAGTCGTCTAGCCCAGTGGATAGAGCACTACTTTGTTTGGGTGCAGACCCATGGATGACAGAGC
Organism: Viscum album; assembly: GCA_963277665.1. Lineage (NCBI taxonomy): Eukaryota > Viridiplantae > Streptophyta > Magnoliopsida > Santalales > Viscaceae > Viscum > Viscum album. The sequence goes on along the minus strand of OY728141.1, from coordinate 1,015,294,357 downwards.
ACTACCTGTGTGTCAGTGCAGACTCGTGGTACTCGTCCGGAGAGTACCTCAGCAGGCTACTAGGGGGTGTGCACTACTCTGTTTGGGTGACATACCCCGGCGGGAAGCATTACTGTGTTTGGGTTGCTGACCTGCCGTACTCGACAGGAGGAGTAACTCAGCAGTCATAGGTTAGTGAGCAGTACCTCAGAGTCATGACAGGACCACTGTACACTCTAGAGACTGGGCTCTTTAGTAGTTACAGTTTCGATAATGAAAATCCTGGTTTGAGCTGAGACTTTTGACCTTTGTGTTTACCTCATGATTGAGATGCGTCACTTGATAACTTAGGTATATGTATGGGCATATAACTGGGTAGTGGTTATCTGTTGATTTCATGATCTTGGTGTTTTCCTCATGATTGAGATGGGTTACTTGATAACTTAGGTATATGCATGGGCATATACCTAAGTAGAGGTTATCTATTGTGGTCTTCTTTGTGGTTATCCATGTTGGTATTAGTGAGACCTTGAGGGTCTCGAGGTCCCAACTGAGTATTTTTATACTCACCCCTGCATGCGCTATGCTCGCACCTTGTTGTGTTGGTTGCAGACGACAGACAGTGCTGACGGAGGCCGAGTGTTCGAAGATTGGATGGTACCCGGAGGTGGACTACAGGACGAGTCAGTATACGGAGGTGGACTTCGCGACGAGACGACACACGGAGGAGGTTGACGGGTGAGAGCGTTGTGGAGTCTATTTGTACCTTCCCTTCAGGTAGCATCTGTGGTGGATGATCCAGGAGATGCACCATCTGTACCTACCCTTCAGTTAGTATCCGAGGAGGACGACCCAGGAGCCGCTTCTGTTCTTCCAGCTGTTGTCTTTTTCTATTGTACTTTGTTCAGTTGTAGTTGTACTTTCTTTTGGGTTTGTATTCTGGCCCATTAAACTTTCATCACTTCTCTTTGTACATAGTGTTTTACTTCCTCTTGTACTATGTGGTGTTTTGTTTACTTTTATAAAGGCAATGTCTTCCCAGTTATCAGGATTTAAGCCTTTGGTGCTAGTCTCCAGCCCCTGGCCTATGGAAGGCGAGCATGGGGTAGGTACGATATGGGCCCCGAGGACAGGTCGTGACAAATTGGTATTAGAGGAGTCGGTTCTACCATAGAACTTATAACTCTGATTTTTTTTCTTTCTGTGAATCAATATTGTTAAGAGTACAGAGTGTGGTTTTTAGTTCAGGGAGTCCAGTGTTGGTGCGGGCAGCCGACGTATCCATACACTAGGACCTTGACAACTGATTTCCGACTTTGTGCATGAAAACACTGATTTCATGTGTGTTTTAAAAGGTTTTACCTTAAAACAGCTCAAACCAGGTCAACTCACCAGGTATAATCATTTGACCGTGTCACGTTGTTTCTTTCAGGATGCCTTTTCTCAGACGACCAGCTACAGTCCAGAGGGATGTGTGTACTGACAGCCTGCCGAGCGACGAGGCTTCAGTACAGGTCCCTCTTGCAGTTGAGGCACCAGCGGTAATACCATATGTTGGGCCACTGCTGCCACCAGCCCCAGCAGTAGGCGATACAGGCCACTTGAGTGCACTGCACGAGTTCCAGTGCCAGAGGCCACCCAGGTTCCAGGGAGAGATAGACCCGTAGGTGGCTGAGGATTGGCTGGAGGCTATGGTGAGTGTCTTCAGGCTAGTGGGGATTCCTACAGACTTCATGGTGATCTTTTCTACCAGCCTTTTTCAGGCAGCAGCAGGTAGGTGGTGGAGCCACTTGTTCTAGTTTGGGGATGGGATGACCTTCGCATGGGAATACTTCGAGACCTTCTTCAAGGTGGAGTTTGTGACAGTAGCTATACACCCCGAGCATGTTCAGGAGCTTCTGCCTTTTCCGCATGTTATTCGATCAGTAGCCTAGCCATATGTGGGCAGTAGACAGATGATGCAGAGGTCCATGGGGACCAGACCAGCAGTTCGGCGATATCGGGTTTGAGGATTGGGGGTGCGGGACACCCGGGGTGGGGATAGAACTAGGCGTGCCAGAAACAGACAGTGTTACTCCTGCGGCGGAAAGGGACACCTGGAACGTGACTCTTTGACTCCTCATACAGTTGATCCGCAGGCTTTGGAGGAGCCACCGAGGCAGAAGCAGCGATAGGTGCTTGAGCAACAGCCGAGTAGTGGACATGGCAGTAGAGCTCCGGGAGTAGGTAGATAGGAGTGGAACTAGTGGATATGTCTCTTGTACTTCTAGTTCCACGTTGTTGTTGTATTCGTCTCTTTGTACTGTGAGCTGCAATAATAAAAAAAAGACACTTATCTTTGTTTTCTTTCATGTCCTTTTGTTTGGTTGATACTGAGTGGTCCCAGTTAAAACTGTTGACTTGACCCTCACATTCGATATTTCTACTATAGTAGACCCAGTGACCTCACACTGATGTCGAAAGTGTGACTCGACCCTTGGAGGTGATAGTGATAGTTGGATTTCTTAGTAGTTAAGTCGAGGCCTTACGATGTCATCCATGGCGTGAATGCATCATTCCTGTCAGGATTGAGTGTATTAGGCAATGGGTGTGGTTCATTCAGGGGATGAGACCAAGTTTCTCTTTTCGGAAAAGGATAATTTTTAGAAGCTCCTTCAGATCATATGAAAAGAAGGTACAAATCATCCAGGAGTAGATGAAGACTGCACAGTGAAGTAAGAAAAAGGAAACTGGCTCCAGTCTTAGAGACTCAAGCGTGTTAAATGTTTAAAGAAGAGGAATCTTTAAGGAGAGATGATTCTGCGGAGCAGCATATGTGGAGGCAGATCTAGGAGAGCAGCATGAGGTGGTGTACATCTTAACATTCTACAACCACCCGCCTTAGTTTTCCCCGCCAGGCTCAGGAAGCTAGACGGCGGAGGTAGACCGTAGCTGCATGCGGTCAAGGAGTGTGACCCAATGGCTCTAAAAATGATTCAAAGGACAGTCTGTGTCCACTACTAGCTGTTGTTGTAACGGACGTCGATATGAATCATTTCTTGATTTCACAAATCTTGTTCCAGACCTATAGTTTCCGGTAAGTCCTGGACTTGACCCTCACGTCTAGAGATACCTTGGGAGGAGACTCGATAATCACACTTACGCCGACAGTGTGGTCAGACCCTCGAGGTGAGATTTTTGGTAGGAATCTCATGGTGGCAGCGTCGAGGCCATACGACATTTGTATGATTATGGATTGGATCCATAGTTCATACACGGTTTGACTGTATTAGGCAAAAAATGATGTGGTTAAACTACGATGTCGGAATGGGTTTTCCTTGGTTGGAGAAAAGGAAACCCAAGCAGAACAGGTTAACTCATTTACAGGAGGGTGCGACCGATCACTCTTGATTTGGTAAACCATACCCTCGTGGCAGCAGTCGTTTGAGTTTCAGTTCTAACAGGAATTGGAGACCTCTAGAGTTCGAGGATAACGATCACGTCCTTATACGGGTCTCACCTCGACGAGGTTTACGGGGATGTGGCCAAGGCAGAATGTTATCTCCATGGTTAAACGGACCTTTATAGTTCCTCATCTAGGTAGGCGAGGTGGTTTACCGCTTGACCCATCCACCTCAGTTGCACTAGGTGCATGACGTTTTCCAGGTATCTCAACTGGGGAGATACATGCTCGACCCTTATCATATCATCGACCATGAGGAGCAAGACGATGACAATGGGGTTACTTCCACGGAGGTTCCATTAGGGATCGAGGATCGACATGTGTGGATCCTATGAGGATGGTCGAATCCTCAGGTGTTCTTTCTTTCACAGTACGGAATCTCCAGGTAAGCACATGAGAGCGGAAGGCTCAGATGAGTTCTCAATACCGCTTTTGTGACCCCAGTTTGTGTTGAAGCTTTACATGGACGTAAATCCCTAAGTTGGGAGTAATGTAATGACCCAGAAATTTTGAGAAGTTTTTTTCTTAATTTTATTTGGATTTTTACAAGAACGTAGTTTCTGACAGTGCCTGATTCCGAGGCCCGGTTTGCCCGGAATCATTTTCCGAAATTTAGCTCGGTTACTTTCAGTGAACCAACGAGCGGGTTTTTCTAATTTCTGAACTGGTGCTCGGAATTGAAGTTCGAGGGCACCAATGAACTCAAAATGCCGGTAATTGCTTAAGGTGACCTTTACCATAGTTTCTTATGCTCGAGAGGAGAAGTTAAAATTTGTGGGTTATATATGAAGTGAATAAAATTGTGGAACAATTTTATTTTTGTATCTAAGTGGCTATATCCTACATGGGGGAGTTGGGGTGGGGCACCTAACTACCCATGTGAGGATAATAGTGAGGTGGGGCCCACACGATCCCCAACCTTACAACTTCCTATAACACTCATAACCTTTCCCCCCCTCTTTAATTTGTAACTCTCAAAGAAACCCCTCTTTAACTCTCCTAACATTTAAGAGGACCTTCACTCTCCCTCTCTTAACTCTTCCCAACATACACAAATTAATTAATTGAACCTACTCAATTAATTAATTATGTGTTTTTAGTTTTGAAATTTGAAATGGCTTGTGTTAATAAAATAATGAGGGTAGCTTATTTTTTTTTGGGAGGGCTTTTGTTGTGCTAAGAAAGATTGGGAGAGAATTCTTGTGAAGAAGAAGAGGAATTCCTTCTCGATGAAGAACAACATCTTCTTAGATGAAGAATTTCGGTTCCGCGAAGAATGATCGACGTGCCATCTTTTCACTTCTCCGTGATAAGTGAGGAGATGCCGCATCAGACACACTCCGACGTCGCCCACGAATTCATTCCTCGCGACGCCGTTTTCCGCGACGCCCGACGTGCGACATCAATTATCAAGGTTGGGGAATTTATTTTGGTGTTCTATTATCTTTTGAGTAAAGAACGACGAGCGCAGACCAACAAATTCCAGGTTGATCCGCGGATCGTTCGTTCATGCGTATTGATGTTGGGGATTATTATTTAATTTTTTTGTGATTATTACCTTGAAGTTCTTTGTGAAATATGACCATTTGATGTCAATTAACGAGAGGGGTCCAGACCGCACAAACACGGCCGACCCTCGTCCTTATCCATGTGGGTTTCTTTTGTGGATTGAAATGGGAATGGCGCGGTGTCGTCGCAGCACGCGGAAACGTATGGCAAGGAATTCGCGGCACCGTCGTGCCGCTCCGTGAAAATGAACAAGGACGCGACACCACCGCGCTGTGTCAAAGAAACCCGAAGACATCCGCGGACGGAGTCAGGCCACGACGAAGGGGCTCGGCGCCATCGCGTCGCGCCGGAGAACCACGAAGATGGCGCGTTTTGTTAATTGATGTACGGATTGATGGGTGATGTCAAACTAAGATGCATGGGAATTGTGGGATCGTTGCGACGAAGGTCGGATCCTAGGGTGTCCACTGGTGAAGACCGCAAGTGAATCGGACCACAGGAGCGCGTCCGGTGGTCCGCAGAAGCCTCTACAGGTTCATCGGGCAGGTGCGGCGACGCCCGGAGCACCATCGGAAGAATCCACCACGGCTGAAGCCGCGAAGGCCGAGCACGGTCCAGCGACCACTTGGGTACGGAGGGGAGCGACAGGATGCGGCTGGCTTCCACGTCCGCTAAAATGGGTGGCCCCAACCATGGGGTCGCGGCTCTTCACGCGGGGGCAACGCCCCCCCTGCACGGTTCGGCCGTTCATCCGAACCGCCGGCCGGGCCGGGTTGGCTTGGGCAGACCGGGCCGCGCCGCGCCCAGCCGGGCCGGACCACGCCGGCCGGCCCCGCACTTGAGTCGGGTCGACCAGGTTCTGGCGGACCCAGGGGGTCTCAGGGCGGGTCGGTCCGGGCCCGAAAGCCCCGTTTTCGGACCCCTCACGGTCTTTTTCCCATATCGTGAGCTGTAGACCTTCGATCGATGCACCGTCAAGGGCGATGAGATCCTTGGATCGATTCGGTCATCTTGGTATATCGCACTCAACGTTTTGGAACACTTTGGGTTCGTCCGGGTTGGTTAGGATACGAAACCAACCGGGCCCTCGTAGCAGAAACGCTCATATCTTGAGCTCCGGACGTCCGATTGATGTGCCGTCAACTTTGATGGATTTCTATAATTGATAAGGATCTTTTGGATTACTCCTCTCGAGGTTTGGATGCCGTCAGAGTGTGGTCCAGTTGGTTCGCTCACGAAACCAATCGGGCCCCTGGAATGATAAAGCCAATAACTCACAGACCGGGCGTCCGAACGACGCACCATCTGTTGCGTTGAGACCCCTATGACGAGGTGGTCCTTTGAGATACTTCTTTGTGGGACTTTGAGATACATGGAGTATCGACCTGTAGCTCATGGAGCGGACCCTCCCAGAGACGAGCATGCGGAGTACGGAGACCGTGTAGCCGACTGAGACCTGACGACTGCTTGACCGACTCGACTTGGAGTGAGTCATCTAGGACAGTGGACGGAGCACTACTTTGTTTGGGTGCAGACCCATGGCGGACGGAGCACTACCTGTGTGGCAGTGCAGACCCGTGGTACTCGTCCGGAGAGTACATCAGCAGGCTACTAGGGGGTGTGCACTACTTTGTTTGGGTGACATACCCCGGCGGGAAGAACTACTGTGTTTGGGTGGCTGACCCGCGGTACTCGACAGGAGGAGTACCTCAACAGTCATAGGTTAGTTTGCAGTACCTCAGAGTCGTGACAGGACCATTGTACACTCCAGAGATGGGGCTCTTCAGCAGTTACGGTTTCGATAATGAAAATCCGGGTTTGAGCTGAGACTTTTGACCTTTGTGTTTACCTCATGATTGAGATGGGTCACTTGATAACTTAGGTATATGTATGGGCATATTCCTGGGTAGTGGTTATCCGTTGATTTCATGATCTTGGTGTTTTCCTCGTGATTGAGATGGGTTACTTGATAACATAGGTATATGCATGGGCATATACCTAAGTAGAGGTTATCTGTTGAGATCTTCTTTGTGGTTATCCATGTTGGCTTTAGTGAGACCTTGAGGGTCTTCGGGTCCCTACTGAGTATCGTTATACTCACCCCTACACGGGCTATACCCGCACCTCGTTGTGTTGGTTGCAGACGACGGACAGTGCTGACGGAGGCCGAGTGTTCGAAGATTGGACGGTACCCGGAGGTGGAATACACGACGAGTCAGTATCCGGAGGTGGACATCGCGACGATACGACACACGGAGGAGGTTGACGGGCAAGAGCGTTGTGGAGGATACTTGTACCTACCCTTTAGTTAGGATCCATGGTGGACAATCCAGGAGCTACGCCATCTGTACCTACCCTTCCGGTAGGATCCGAGGAGGACGACCCAGGAGCCGCTTCTGTCTTCCAGCTATTTCCTTTTCTTGTTGTACTTTGTTCATTAGTAGTTGTACTTTCTTTTGGGCTTGTATTCTGGCACATTTAACTTTTAACACTTCTCTTTGTACTTAGTGTTTTACTTCCGCTTGAACTCTGTGGTGTTTTATTTACTTTTAAAAAGTCAATGCCTTCCCAGTTATCAGGATTTACGCCTTTGGTGCTAGTCGCCAGCCCCTGGCCTATGGAAGGCGGGCTTGGGGTAGTCACGGCCTGGGCCCCGAGGATGGGTCGTGACAAAACATATCCATGTGGATAAGTTCTATAGAATTTTATGTAGCAATTATTTCAAAAAAATTCAAGGAAGATTGGTGTTCCTTGACGATTTTACAAGCATCATAGAATCTATTAATATCATGTTTAAGACTAGATAAGTCATAAATTAACTATTTCATTGATAATAAATCCCAAGAATAAATATTACAATGACCAAGTATCCTATGTCAAATATATGACTCAACTATCTTAGCTGTTAACCATTTCACTTTATGTTTACACAAGGAATTTAAATCCAACTTATAAAAATTATCATTTTAAGGTTCTCTAAACTAGAATAATTTTTCATTAAACACAAGAATGTGAATTGTTAAAAAATAAAAATAAAATCCATAAAAACATAGCTAAGAGATAATAATCAGGTTGGGCTTCAGCACCTGTACAGTCAATACTATGTTGATTGACACAGTTTTCATATATCCAACAGTTGAAAATCCAACTATCATTCATTTGGAATTATCTCCAAATATTTCAATAAATCCATCTATTTCACTCAGTGTGTTGAGATTTGATGTGTGTCCAATAAAATAACTTGATTATCCACTATCCATATGCTATATATCACTTCTTATTCTGTGACTCATTTTCAGCGAAGGCAAATGGGTCAAAAAAAATTATAGTACCCATATCTTCTTGGGTCTAGTAGTGTTAGCTAGCAGGGATATGGGAATCCATATCTACATTGTTTTTTCATAACTCATATCATTTGAATTAATAATCTTTTCAAAATAAAATCCATTTTAAATCAACTTATTTGATGATTTCTAAAATATAAGTATTTTGATATATAATTTTTTATTCAAAAAATATTCAAAAAACTGTTTTCAAGTTGTGAAAAAATAATTCATATATTGTGTATATTTTTCACCCTTACTTAATATACCAAATATTTCATTTTTAATTACTTATTTACCATGAATTTCATTCATAATATTTTATCATTTTGTAAAGAAGTGATCCTCAATTTTATAGGATTCTATTTCATCATGTAATTAATTAATCTTAGATTCATGATCAGTAAAGCATTTGGTACATGATTTAAATTTTTTTATTATATTCATATGTTGTTTAAATTATGTATCTCTTTCTCATAATAAAACATTATGAATATTATATAATGATTTGTTATTTTTTAATAAAGAGTTATGTTTTTTTCTAGATTTTTTCATTAGGCATCCAATTTATTATTTCAATAACTGAAATCAGAATCAAAATTAGAGTTATATTAATAATAAGTTTTTATCTTAACTACATCACCCACAATGCACTAATTTTCTTTCAGTATTGATTCTTCCTCTTTTGAATTAGATTTTGATGATCTACAGGAGTCTACAAAACACTCCCAGTAGCCTTCATTACACTTCTATCTTTTGGTTAATAATCATCATTTTTTCTAATAGTTCTTTTATTTAATTCCCTTTTCACTTTTTTTCTAGGGACACTCAGGATTATATGACCTAATTTCTCGAATCCATATAATCTAATGCCTCTTGAGTCATTCCCATCCCTTTTGGATGGTTTTCGGAATCAAATTTTTTTCCTTAAAAAACATGCTAAATTTTCATGATAATTGAGCTTGTTCTATTTCAGAATAAGATGTATCTGAGTTCTTTTTTTATTAATTATTTCATTATTTTTCCAATTTACTTTTAAGATGTTACATGTAGAGTATTGTTATATTTTACACTATGACATTTTGATCATCATCATCATCCTATATTTCTACTTTATACATCATCATTATCCCAATTAATTCTCTCATTGTTAGATTTTTTATAGGTGATGATTATTGAATTGTAGATGTTATATAATTCCAATTATTAGGTTGTACTCTTAGTAATTTTAATGATTGATATACATGTTTGATAGGATAATTTAAGGCTCTAATATTATTGATAATCTATATAAGTCTTCCATTCATCCATGTAATGCATTATTCATAAAAAATTATAAATGAATCTCATTTTAATTTTTAAGTCCCATAACTCATTTTCCATACAATATCTCCCCTTTCATAGGAAACTGCAATGTTTTTCAACATTTTAGAAGAATTAAGACATCATGGGACAAATTTTAAATCATCAGGTCAAAGACCACATATAAAAGAATTCATAGCTTTAGAATTTGGGTTATACTTAGTCTCTGTAGCATTTTTACATGTTTCTAGATTTTTAGGTATTATATACTGAGTAATAATCGTTGAGTAGACTTTAAATCCAATATTCATCAAATAGATAATCATTTGTGATTTTAAGCATCCAAAATTTTTACTACCGAAATAAGAAACATGGACTATTGACATTAATTCTCTCCAATCAATCATTTCCATATTTGTGTATACCTTATACTTATAGATTATTATTGATTTTTTCAACAGACCACATCTAATAAAAATTGTTAGGTCAGAAAATACAAATATAGACAAGAGGGGGGGGGGTGAATAGTGTCTTTTCAAATTATTTTATAATTATTCATTTTGATTACAAATATAGATTATGGTGATAAGTAATGTTTATATTCTATATTAATGTATCATAATTGGATAAAATATAAATAAAAAACATTGATTTTTATAGGGGTTTATATATAAATATCCTCTTTTCCACTCCACGAATTACTCTCTCAATGAGTTTAGTAAATTTCACTTTTCATGTCCTCATATAATAAGATCAATCCGCAAATATGTTTTGTTAGTTGACTGATTTAATAATATGGATAAAAATAAGGGTCTTATGGTATTATAATAGTGACCAAAAATATGTATCTTAGATCAATAAGCTAGTATTCCACCACAAATTATTTTGAGCAGTTTATAATCTTAGTAAAATGATATTGGTTAAGAATTTTTTGATTGAACATCACTATTGTAACAAGAAATAATAGTAGAAGAATCTTTTTCATTAGAATATAGATTCTTTAAGAAAGAGATGTTTTAAATCTATTTAGTTACAATATATCATTGAAATAAAATGTACAATGATTAGTATCCTCATACATATAAAAAATTCCACATTCAAAACTTGTATATATCAAATATGTAGCCTTTTATGTAGAAATATTTTGATCGATTATTATATAAAATCAGTAAAACATCTTCATAATAATGTAGTTTCAATCAAAAATATGGGTCAAAATATGTTCCTTAAATATATCACTTATTTTTTGAAACATGCACATATATATGTATTGAAAAAATAAAATGATAGAATAAATAAATAATATAACTTCTTTTTTATTTCTAGATGTAATAAAATCACCCGTTAAATTAGTCTATTTTATATGCATTAGATATATCAGATTAGTCAAAACATCCCATAAGAATAGGAGAAAATATCTACACTCAATACGATTAATTTAATCAATCATAACAATCATTGAATCATTCTAAAATTAGCTTTAAATCATCTTGATATTCCACAAATAGCATTTCACGAAACATTGATAAAATCATATATTCAAATCATTAATGATAAAAAGTAAAATGTAGAGTTTCTTTATAAAACTAAAAAATACCAAATGTGGGGATCAACATTGAAATTTTCATTCTTCGAATGTAGTGTTGGCAACTTATGTTTGATCACAAAATTAAGGTGGGTGATCCATATGTTTTTTTCTCAAATGTAGCACTCTATACTTGCATAGGGTACATTAACCATACTTTTTATCTTTTTCAAACACAAGGTTCCATCCAAATGTATGCTTTTTTATCCATCCTTTTCTGTCAACATAGGGTTGATTAACTATACACACTAAACCTTCAACACAATGTTCAATTCAAATGCAGGGTTTGTACCATACATTAAATTATTTAATGTAGGGTATGAAAAGTGTTTCCAAAATTGAATTAAGATCCTTCCAAAAACATTAACGAATACTCCATGAAAATAATAAGATTGAATATAAGTCGAAAATAAGAATTACAAAGAATATTAATTCCATGAAATAAACATAATGTAATGTTGTTAGTTAAAACAAAAATGTTATTTTTGAGCATTAAAATAAAAAAATTGACTATTTTTGAGACAATACATGCACAACAATTAAGATTATATCACTGAGACTTTATCACAATAGTTATGGAAAGTGGTTCTTATAATGGAGATTATTTTGTAATGAACATATTCTAGTAGTATGAGTTTCCATTAATTTGGAAGAGTTTCTCATGGGATATATTATCCATTTTAATAAATATTGGGAATGGATTGGTTATCTAATGTGTATACCTAGATATAAATTAATTTTATTCTATTAATATTAATTTGGATATATGTGATGAGATTCTCTCTTCTGGGAATGAGATATTTCAAGGTTGACTGAGTGGGCCCTATGAGATAGAAGCTACAATCTATCACCCATCAGATTGTGTGTTTGTCCCATTTTATAGTATGATATTCAATAATTTGGATTCCATTTATAGTTGATTATGTATATATTTATATATTTCTTAATGATGTCCTCGGAAGAACTCCATATTATATGATAAACTTTTTCATAGACTTTCACCTTGGGACCGCAACGATATCTTCCATGGAATATAATATGTCCCCTATAAAGCTCTGGTAGCTAAGGGTTTAGTTGGAGGTCCATTGATGGAATAGTTTTATTGAACATAGTGTGTCCCCCTTAAATTCTCTAGTTTTTCTCATGAAAAAATGTGTAATATAATTTGTGGTTTTGTGACTATCATCACATGAATTAGGTAGCGAAAGAGAATAAGTATCCCTTAATTAGGTTTGATGGTCTTTGTTAATAGATGAAAGTTGTGGGATTGTTCAAAATGAGTGATATCAGATTCAAATACAATAATTTTTTATTTCGTGATGATGATATTCTGAAGACGACATTCTAATGATCCTACATACACTATGAGATCTTGGTGATTCTTTTCGATGTGACATATTCCCATAATGCATTCAATGATACGGTGAACCATATCTTAAAAAAATACATGGACTGATTCATTTTTTTCATTGGTGACATAAGAATTTACACTAATTCATAGGAGGATAATGTAGAGAAATAGGGGATGGTCTTAAACATACTCTAGGGGAACCAACTTTGTTTTATTATCTCAATGTGATTGTTCTAGATCATTGTGGGTCACTTTTTAGAACATGTAATAAAAAATAATGCATTAATTGTAATCTTGGAAATGATTTATGTAGTCATTTAATGGTAACCACCTAAGAGAATATCATAGGGGCATAGATTCTTTTGTATGGTGGGGTTCAATAGGTGGTTCATGATAGAATTTTCTCCGGTAGCATCCCCAATGAATGTTAAGGAACTCAATTTTCCAGGCATTTTGTAAGGATTTTCAATGGAATTTAATGAAGATTACAACTTAACTTATAATTTTATAAAAAATTTGGAATTTACAATTGAATAATTATTTTGGGTTTGAAATGATAAAAACACTAAAATTTGGATGTTTGATTTTTCATATGAATTTTTTGTTGAAATATTTGTACATATTTGAAATATTTTAATTTAAAAATGACCAATAAGGATTTCCCTTAACCTCAGGAATTGAAATACACACAGATAGAAAATTATGTGCCTTTCATCGATGAAACTCCCAAGGGAGATCCTACTAAGAGGAGAGTTGCCTACGCACTAGTGATCACAATGTGTGGGATTAATCTTATAGGCCCATGTAGGTTAGTATAGGCCATATGTGGGTGTGCTGTGTATACAGGCACTAAGACCCCATATTATTAGAATTTTTGGGCTATTTTGTGATTTGTGTGAGATTTGGGTTTGTTGTACATCTTGAAATTTTTATGTGGGACAATGAGTGAATATGGTATTATTCCTTATAACAAAAACATCAAAACTTCATATTTCCCATGTTCAAACTTATTCTCGGGTATTTACTCTATACAACATCCACCCTTTGTGCCACTCAACTATATGAATATAAAATTCCTTTACTCTGATTCCACCCTCTACATCACTCGATACCACTAGACCTCCCTCTGTAACCTGTGAGACATGCCATGGAAGGCACCTAGGAAACCCAAGGTCAAGAATATGTCGAAATTCTAGGCCCTAAACCAATATGGAACACCTTTGAGACCCTAGGAAAACACATAGGATAACATTTGAAATTGAGAAAAGGCCCTACATTATATCAAGAAATACTGTCCAGCCACTGTGAAGGTCGTATGGAATCATGAAGAATCCTATATCTTCTCCATGATGGTTGTGTTGAAGGATCACTAAGGAAGCTATCTTGAATCCCGAGTAGTACACTAGCTATGTATAATCACTACATCATGACATAAAAATCAAATACATAGCATGCCACCATAAATGAATATGTGATCCCATGTATAATATTACTATGTGAGATGGTGGGTGAAAAATAGATATAAGGGAGAAAATGTCTATGTCACATGTTGGATAAATTAAAGGGAATGAAAATATATATATTAATAAAATTTTCTTAATAGTGGAGATACTAGAATTCACTAAAATATAATAAATGATAAATCAATGTGGAGCTATAATTTATTTTAAAATAGTGATTAAAGGATACTATAAATATTATTTCCTGAGGCTGAATATATGAGAATAAATATTATTCTTTATTTTCTCTATTGGACAGGTAACTGTGAATAGGGGCCATAAAAGTGGAAGTTATTGTAGAAAAAAAAAGAAAAACCACATTTATATGTAGATATTTTGAAAAAATTTATATTCAAACAATCACTGACAAAAGTAATGATACATAATATATGAAAAAATAATGAACATTGTATTCATCCCTCTATAAATAGAGGGATTATAGCAATTAAAGGGATTGGATAGATATCATCTGAGATAAATTTTGTTTTTATATTTTCATTTATAATTATTTTCAATAGAAATAGTTTTTGGTTTATATTTTATGTAACTTCATTACGTTTCTAATTTAAGTGTCCCACCCCATTTTCATTCACTATTTAATTTTACTATTTTTCATTCTATATATCTCTGTATCTATTATTCTATTATTCTCCATAATTTCCCTTTTACCTCTTACTTCCAATAATGGGAGACTAGCTCAAGGTTTTTCCTTAGGAAAGGATCCGTTGTTCAGGAATTCTATGCGTAAATTCATAAATTCTATGATCCTATTTGTTGTGGAAGATGGTGATTTGTATAGGTGTGACGATCGTCAAATATTAAATAAATCTAAATTTCACATCTATATATTTTTTATATAATTTACCTCAATTTAATTGAATTTGATCTCATCACACCATAGATTTGAGATATTCAATGGTTGAAATTGAATACGATGGAGTTCAGTCTTTTAAGATCAAATAATCTTGATTGACTTATGTCATCAATATTGCTTATAAGATGAGTATGAATTTATCTATCATTAGTATACAAGATTTTGAAGACAATAAATTAAATAATATCTTTTTATGAGTGACATATCAAAATTGAACTATCAATCTAATCATAAATAAACAACATGAATAATTAAAGAACCAAAAACCAAACCTTGGGCCATGTACGTTCTAATATAACTTAATTTTCATTCCATTTTATGATAGTTTAGAATTTAATTATTTAAATATTTTGATTTTATTTATTTTTTAAAATAGTAAAAAAAAAATTTAAATATTTTTGGTGAATTTGAAAATTTACTTGAATAACTATGAAGATCCTCAAGTGAGAGGACCTTGATTAGACATTTCATTTCATTAGGAAATAAATTGTTGTTGTTGTACCACCTTATGATAGGTGTATAAAAACATAGGATTGTCTCTAGGGAGATAATTACTTCTATATGTAATTTTTAATCTCATATTGTAGATAGATTTTTATTAGTTTTATAAAATATAAAAAATCATGATGCTTTCAAATAATTTCTTCAATATAAGGAAAAATTACTCATAGGTTCATGAAAAAGTGAATGTTTTTCAAAATACTAAGGGGTCCCTCCATCAATGAGCTGATAATATTAATTTTGTGTTCCATTAGATGTGAAATTGATAACAAATAGGTTTTTTACCTTAATAATTTAATGGCATGGTCGATCAACATTTAATTGACATGTAAAAACAAAATGAAAGGGGAAAGTACCATTGGATATATATTTTTTCACTAAATTGGTCCAAGAGGTATAGTCCCTAAATAAAGAGTTTCCACATAACTACTAAATCAAGAATAAATTCAAACAGATCTTGAAGTGTTACAATGGATTCGTGATGAAGAAGAATTACATATTGATGTGATTGTGGGTGATAAAAAATATTTGGATAACTTATGGAATGATTATAAAGTATAAAGTGATATCATCATCCATTTCAATGAAAAATAGGAACCACCATTTCATATCACACTAGAATTGGAAGGGGAATAACCCACCCATGTTTTAGAGATTAAGTATGTTATTGAAGAGATTGACTATATACCTCAATTCAGTGAGAACCAACATCCCGAGGCCCTTACTAGTATAGAAGAGATTGATGTTGAACCAACTCATTGAGTTGATCCTTTCATAAACTCTATCTCATATAATTTTGTTGAATCATTATTTTTATAACTCCCCAATATTAGGATTTTTAAAATTTCTCTAACTCTTATGTTTCCATAGAGGGGGATAAATAATAATAACATTTTGCAATAAATAACACATTGATCTACCTGATCTTGTTGAGCATTGATTAAATGAACCCCTGAGTAAATATAAGTGTCATTTCTATAGGGAATAATTGTAGTATATTCTTTTACTGAAATGGATACTTTTTGTTTG
Organism: Viscum album; assembly: GCA_963277665.1. NCBI lineage: Eukaryota > Viridiplantae > Streptophyta > Magnoliopsida > Santalales > Viscaceae > Viscum > Viscum album. Next base: position 1,015,277,963 of record OY728141.1, on the reverse strand, counting down.
GTATCACCATTTATAAATTGTGTTCAAGTAGGATTACATTATGAATCCCCCTAGGAATATTCAATTCATGTAGCCCACATGGGGAAAGCACTTGAAAAAAATGAGGTTTTTCAAGTAAACACCAAGATGGTGGATGATCCATACTTCATCATACCCCCGATATGAATGATGAACCCTTATTTGAAAGGAATGTATTTTTTGTACTCTATTAATCCACTAATCATTACCAAATAAGTGTGATTTCAAGATAGAAAAATCCACATATGGTGGATTGAATCCATTAAAATCCACCAACCAATAGATTCTAGATAATAGTTGAAACATATTTTATAGAAGAATAAAAATACAGGGTCCGCCTGTGTTAATAAACAAAGATCAATCCATTTAAATTATTTATAGTATATATAATTACATTATTATGAATTATTTTAGAATCAATCCCAACCAATTATTCTTCTAAATCAATAATGATATGGTCCGTGTTCTTGGAAGATTGATTTTCTATTCTATGACCAAGATGGAACAAGGAATTAATAATAACATTGATTACAGAAGAGTTAATATTCAAGATAAAAAAGGTTTATAGTTTTATATTTACCTTTTAAACACCATATATTATTTTTAAATACTATAATTTGAGTAGAAAATTAGAAATTTCATTCCAGTACAAGAACTTTATTACATTACATGAATTATCTAAGAGACATGAGATTCATAAGAATGCAATAATGCCTCGTTTTTCATGTAAATTATAATGATATTTAATGAGTAAGGTAGAGAATATAATAATTATATTTAATGATGGATTTTCAATTTTATGGATCAGAACATGAATGAAGTGGTTGATTCATGTAAATTAAATTTCTCACCCATTTTTCATAAATTTAATTTCTAAAAATCATGTATATTTATTTTTTATTATTATTCATTCTAGGAGTGATTTTCATAAGTTATAAGTTCCATTACTGAGAAGATTTATATACCCAATTATTTCTGTATTATCTTGAGCATTTTTATTAAGTTATGTTGCTAAATTTCACTTATGATAACTTCTATTGGAACTTTTCTAATATATAAATATTAAAAAACATTTCAATTGATTGATGATTTTTTATAATCTTCTGTACTTTAGAACACCATTAATATCTTTCCTTTTTTAACTATATATGATGTGGGGGGACTTGATAGGATTGAGACAAATTTCAATAAATTTATATCCATTCCTACCTTCCTATTAGTATTTCCATCATATTATAAAGTTTATGGTTAGGGGTGAGAGAAGACATGATAAAAGGGATAAAATATAGTGTAATGGAAAAGTATTCGGTGATATTATAGGCATTGATAATACTTTTGGATACATACATTATACTATAATTGTTTTTCCTTCACACAAAAATGGGTTGTTCGTAGGGAAAATAAAAAGACCACCATTACCATACCTATGATTTTTATCGTATGTGGTTAGGAAGTGGATGTGATATTTTATTCCATGATTTAAGAAAAAATAATTATATAAAATGAAAATAATTTCCATGTCATTTTTTTCCTTTATTTAACATAACCTTACATTGAGACTTGGGAAGATGGTGTTGACATATTGAATGGAATATTTACGTTGATCCTTTTAGTTTTTATATCAAGATTTAAAATATTGATATAAACAACCTCATTGAGACAGAAAATTTTTAATATCAACAACTACTATTATTAATACTTTGATTCATTAAAGCATTATTTTTAAAGTCCTCATGATATTATGTGGCATTTTTCTTTATAAAGTGTAGAAATTATTTCTTTTTAAATCCTATGGGAAAGGATAATGTTATCATGATCTGAGAATAACTATACCTTATTTTGTATAATTACTATTTATAGAAAATAATTAAATTATTTGTAAATCATGACTTGTCATGTTTAATAATAACGAGCTATGAAATCTGAATTTATGAAAAGGGAAGTTACACCATTTTCAAAACCTAATTGTTAAAATACATCAATGGATTGATCATTTGAAAAATGTGAATTTTATTCGATTCATTGTGTGAAACTAGGAATTTTTTTTTTGTTATTTGTAATGATTTTATTAAATTACATGGAGATTAAAATATTGTAGACATGGTGATTCTTTTTAATTCAATGTTAAGATTTAATGATTGGAGATAACAATAGTTCAAGTGGGGGGTATTTATTGTGATTGTTAGAAAGATTTATTTGAATAAATTATAATGATTTTGAATGATTTTTCTTGAATATTTAAATTTAATTGATTTTTCTTAAAATTTAGTAATTTTTTATTTAAATAATAATGCCTAATTAATTAGAATGGTTTTTTGAAATTTTGTATTTATTTTTTCTTATGAATTTTTTTGATTAAATATTTATAGTTATTTCGATTGTTTTTAGGTAAAATAATGTCCAACAAGGCTTTACATCAACTTCAATGCCTGTAAGCTACATGGATGGTCAAATGTAGGCTAGTTGGCCATGAAATGCCAAGGGGAGAGCTAGTCCAGCAAAAAGGAATCAATTTGACGGAGAGTATATCATATGAGCCTATTCCTATAGGCCTATGCAGGTCGGCCCATGACATATGTGTTTGTGTATTGTATTTGGGTGTTGATCCCCTAATAGCTAGGCATTCGATGCCATTGTGACATGTGATGCAATATATGGAAGATCTCTAATTTTTAAATGTTCAATGTGGGATAGTGAGTGATGTGGGTATTGATCCACATATAAAATGTCATCATTACATGTTTCATCCACTCTACCCCTCACTCATGCATTTCTTCCATTATGATAAACCCCATTCTTACACATTTCCTCTACACCACTATAGATCCCTACACCTCTCGATGCCCCAAGACTGCCTTCTATAACTAACTATAGATTCCATGGCAGCCACCTGGGAAACATGGGCATGTGCTTAAGTCAATTTTTGAGGCCTCAATCAACTATGTAAAACCAATATGGCATCAGGATACCACCATGATACCTATATGAAAATGAATAAAGTGCCACGGGTTATATCAGACATTCTCATCCAGCCACTAAGATGTTCTGATAGATGGAACAGAAATCCTACTTCATTTCTATGATGTATATGTAGGGATATTTCCAAGGAATGATCTCTTACACCATGCACAGTGCATTGGAAACATCAAATGCCTACAAAAATAAATCTAATTTAGTATATAACATTCCATTTAAAATAACTACATGATACCATGTATAAAATGGAAACATGATCCTATGGGTTAAAAATGGATTGGTGGGATAAAATTACTGAATCACATGTTTGCTAAATAAAATGAAATGAAAATAACCAAATGAACCCTATTTTCATATTAGTGGAGATACATGAATTAATTTGAATAAAATAAATGGGAAATACAGATAGGGATAGAATTTATATTAAATTGGAGATCAATGGACACTGTAAATAATATTTCCAACATCTGAATATATAATAAATAAGATAATACTCTTTTTTATCTCATTAATATACTATCATGAATGGAGGCCTTCAACAAGAAATTTAAAGTAGAAAAAATATTAAAAAACTGATTAATATGCATGTATTCTAAATAAAGTTACATAAAACATTGATAGAGAAAATAAAGATGAAAATATATGAACAAAAAATAGTAAGGAATTATTCTTTCAAAAAATATAGTAGAGACTACTGTTGTGCATGAAACTTGCTAGATCTCATCATGGATAACTGCTACTACATTGTTTTTTTATTCATTATTTTTCTACTGATGTAGTTTCTATATTATTTTTCATACAATATTAATTTTTTTTATAATTTAGGTGTTCCACCCCATATCATTAATCTATATTCTTCTAATTTTTCCATTTCTCTATAAATTTCTCTCTCATTCAATTATTCTCGTTATTTCCAACATAATCTCTCACTTCAAATAATGGGATACCGACATGAGGATTGGCCTCATGGGAGGATTCAGTGTTATTGAATTCTAAGAATAAATTATAAATCTTTTTTGTCTAATTCATAGTGTATGAGGGTGATATATACGAGTTTAAGGATCTTCCCCAATGACATGGACCTTGAGTTCACTTATATTTCATTATTTATATCATTTCCCTCCCATTCATTAAAATATATCTCTTTACATAAATGATTTAATATATTTACTAGATAAAATTGATTACGATGGAGTTAGTTCTTGGAAGATTACATACTCTCAATTGAAGTATGTCATCAAAGATTATTATAGGAGGAGTTTGAATTTATTTTTCCTTGGAATTAATTATTTCACAAACGATAAATTTAATAATATTAATTCTACAGTGAAATTACCCAATTAAACTATCAAAATAAATTTAAACAATAATCATGAATAAAGAATTAATTTGAAACTAATCATATTACCAAGTAATTCCTTTTCTACCCACGTTTTCATTCCATGTTTGGAATTTTCAGATTTTCATTATTTCATCACATTTATTTTCATTATTTAATAAAAAATAAAAACTATAAAATAAGGGCATTAGGTGAATTTTAATTAATAAGTGAATAACAATAAATCACTTCAACTGAGATGACCCATGTCCTCGTTTTTTCTAGGAAGTAGTTTTTTAGCATCTGTACTGACCTAAGACATGTAATTAAAATTTGTTTACATTAAAAGGGAATTTTTTGACCTAAATTGATTATAGTCAATGAAAAATTTATTATTTTAGTTTTATGTTAACTATTTCTCTGATTTTGTGACTACTAGAGGAGGGTGTAGAGTGTGTTTTTTCGATGCCTCTAGTGCTAGGATTAGCATTGTGTGGATATAAAGGTATGAATTTAATTATTATGGGTTGTGGTAGTTGAAACTCCCTGAGAATAATTAAAAAACCCATGATTTATAATTAGGATTTTTAGTATATTTTATAAATATGTTGAGTCAGTATCTCATGGGGGATTATTTCATCATTCACTCTAACCATCAGAGTCTTTGGTAAGTGTAAACTCTCAAGTACCTTAACTTTTGAAAGATGTCTCTTTTTTGATTTCCAATAGGAATATAAATTCAAGATAGTCTATAATCAGGGGAAGAAAAATGTGGTGATAGATTTGATTAGAAAATAAATCACATCATTTCATAGTGTAGGATGTTTCTAAGCTGTTGGATTCGATGTAGTTCACCCTAGTAGATGAGAGGGGTTCATCTATTAATTAGATGATGGGGGGTGAATCCACAGATTCATTAGTGTGTGAGTGAGGATCAGTTGAGAGACATCGATAGTGAGGTTCAATGTGACCAGATATCATATATAGATACACCAAAGTTATTTTCTAATATATGTGCACATATCATCCTTTTATAGGAATAGTTGGTTGTTCTAGTTTCCTGTTTGAAGAGGTGATGAAGGAGTTTCATACATCCCTATTTATTATAAATCAGAGTGTAGAGAATATGTACATGGACCCTTAGTGGTAGTGTGGGTGAGCTAACATGAGTCAGAGCACTATCAAGCCTATATCTCAGTGTCTCACATGTTAGTAGTTAATCTCTAAACATCATGTTTCATCAAAATTTACTAAGCCTCACAAGAATCATAAATACATGTGTGATAGAATATCAATGGATATTTATGGAGATTACATGTATATCAAGAGGCCATTATGTTATCTAGGAAACCAATGAATGACTTACCATGTCGGAACATTTTCATGACATCATGGAATAGAGATTAGTTGAGGGTTGGGGGTAGTTTTATGTGTGAGTGATTTTATGGACTCATGGGATACACTGATCATACTCTCTGATCATGATGCTTGGTTAATTTCATGGTTTTTTTGGGGTTTGTATGAGGAATTTGGGTCCCAATTATGGATGATCAAGGCATTTCACCCCAAAAAATATAGGAATACCGAGAAGAAAATACATGTTCTGGAATATAATCTTTGATCCAGTGTGTTGGACATTATTAAAATTTGAGAGGATCATTTACCATAGTTATATTTGTATAATAATAATATATATAACTCTAATGTCCACATGGTACCTTTTGAGACCCTATTAATGAGACCCTGTAGGTTACCCTTATGTAAGATAATGATTTCTGGAACATATCTTGTTTTCTATAGATGGTGCAGGAATCATTAATGAGGGTTCAAGTGATCCATGAGGGTATGATTAAATCTGTGATCCAAAATAAATGTTATGTAGATCATATTTATACGACATGGGAGTTAATCAAGGATACCATGTTTCATTGAGAGTCTCCAATTTATGAGTTCTATGGATATTTGGATAGGGAATAAAGTTATCCCTTTATATTATTAAGAAATTTTTTATCCAGGGGATGGTTAGGGTGGCTACGTACTCTGTAGCCATACCCCCTCATTTGGAATCAGTGCATGCTTTATTCCTTGTATCTCAATTTAGGAGATATGTGCATGACACAATGCACATATTGAATAAGTAATGATAGAAATTAATAATGTAGCCACATTGTGGGGTATCTGATGGTGAACAATGTCATAAATGAGAGGATCCTACATGGATGGACCATTCCTTTCTTTTGAGTGCTTTGGCACTATGGGATCATGTGGTAGATCTCCTTTGAGCGAGAGAGGCAAATGTGGGCATAGTAGCACAAATTTTTTCTCTAACTTGTTCTTTTCAAGGTAAAAATCCATGAATTATATACGATTTAATTACACTAATTTTATTAGTTTATTCCTTTGAATATTTCAATATATGTCTTTATATTTTCCAAAAAGATTGGTATTATGTTTCGGTGCCGGAAGACGGTAAAATTTATATATTAAAAATATTTATATATATTAAAGCATGTATATGAATAATTTTGGAATAAACAATATTCCCATTAATTGTATCCTAGGATGGAAAATTTATTATTTTTTTATCTCCCAAATGAAAATTTTACAGAGGATTGAAAAAAAGTTGTTCGACATCATACATTTAATAGAATATGGCCATTTGAGGGTGTGTTATGTAAATTTATTTATTTATTTCAATAATTTATTTAATTAACTAAAACCCTAGGACAATCTATAAATACAATATTATTTAATATTCCTATGGATATCCACAAAAAATTGAATTTTTATATAATAAGATAACATTTTTTTCACTGGAATATTTGGATCAAGGATCATGACCATGGTCTAGGGGAATTAAAAGATTATTTCTTCACCAATAATCAATCCAAATTAGAGTTAGGTCATATTATTTAATTTTTTCCCACCAATTAATAATTTGAGAAGTCAGGGAGTATTCATCTACTACATTTTAAATAATTTTAATTCATCATATGAGCCCAAAAATTTATTTTAATAATTTAACCCATGATTTGACCCAAGATTCTACAGTATGTAATTATTTTTTGGAATTACACCATTCAAAAATAGGATTTCACATCGTTATTTTTCTTTTCCCAATTTTTATTTTTTTTTCTTAATCCATGTACTATAGGGATGTCATTCAATAATTTTGGGCGAGATTTGAGTGAGATCGAACCCCTAGATTCAAGATGAGTTCATGAAAAATGTTTGAATAAGAGTTTTTGGGATAGATTATGGAGAGATGTGAGACGTGGTATTGGAAACAAGGATCAGAGCCTAGGTTGTGGGTCATCACACATGGGGGGGGGGAGATTCGGTAGTGTTGTTGTATGTGGTGTTCTAAATATGATTCGAGTTGTTGAAATCCGGAAACCAATGTAAATTAATGTGTGGTCATCCATATATACACACTAATAAGCATGATTCCTATAGGAAATAGTAGTAGTGGTGTAATAGGAGAGAAGTTTGAATTATTTTATTTATAAAATCATGATATACATGGTGTTTAGTCTAGATAGAAAAGAAATATAGTACCCTAGTTGTGGTGTCTTGTGATTTGGGTGGAGTTAAATATAACACACTATGTATGACTCTATACAAGGCATGAAACCTACTTCTTAGAGGCTTGTCACGAGCCCCAAGAGTACATGGGTATAGACATGACCTGGCACATTGGCATGGCGAGAGTACATAGACACATACATGTACTCAGACAAATCCACAGTACTCGAACATGGCCATGTACACAAAGTTGACTAGGTATACACTCATAAAACGATTACACATGCACAAACACGACCATTAAATGTTGTTTATACCCTATACATTCAATGTAATTTTATATGTGAATTTAAATTTCTGAATCTCCATCATCAATGCTTGGATTTAGGCTTTTGTGTATGTTATAATACATATTTTTTCTCATTGAATGTGAAAGTGACCTTTGATTTCACATCAAAGACTAGAAAAAATGTTTTATGATCATGAAACATATTTCAGTGATTCTCAGATAGTGATAATGATCATGTGTTATCTTTGGATTGATACTGAGTTTGAAAACCTCTACCAATCCATCATGTGGTCCCCCCTTACTCTTATCATAGGTAGAGCTAGAAACCCATCGTACCACATTGGGTATGGTTCTAATATCAATGGAGTGTCACCCCCCCCCCATATTCAAGATCTAGTGTGGATAGTTTCATCCAATATAGATATTATCCCTACAGTATTTTAGAAAATAGGTGAGTTGTGGACCATCCATATATATTATTTTGGGTATGTTTTTTATGCCAAGAATAAGTGATATAGTGTTATGGAAATATGAAAACACATCATTCTTTGATATGTTATGGATACAGATATCCCCTTTCTCTCTTTATTGGGTTTATTTTGAGCATATATGTTGGGTATTGTTTATATCATTATTTTGTATTGATATGTCTCTTATGTATTTATTTTTCTCACTGGGTCTTTGAGGAATCCTACATGGTATGTATATATTAACCCCTATATAGACTTCAACCACATGTTTTTTTCTTATGCAGACCAAAGATAGATCGACTATGACATTGGTGTATTATATTTTTGTGGAGAATAGTTGTACCTAAAACAGATGATCATGTATGGTGGTCCACCCAATAGATTGTGAGTCAGGAACACTTTAGTCTCCCATTTTCTATTTTTTTCATTTTGGGAATTCATTTATGGATGGGCATGCTTTTTTTTCATTATAAATTTGTCATGCATTGAAGTACATCAATAATTTCCTAGGGGTTTTTCATTCACTGTTTACACTATAGATGTTCAGTAATTTCATTATATATCTACTTTATGTCATGGTGATTGTTGTGTATGTGAATATAATATCAAGGATGACCATAGAACATAACATTGAATCTTATTTTCTACCTCCTAGGTTTTTGGGGAATCTTAATGGGTATGTATATATCCACACCAATATGGGTTTCTTCCACCCATGTATTGTCTTATGCAGATGATAGATAGATCAGTGGCCACCTTGGTGGTCCAGGTTTTAGGGGATCATAGATATACCGAGAATAGTTGGTTCTATTTTGGGGTCAACATTGGATATTGTGATTTAGTCTTTCTTTAGTCTCCCATTTTCTAGTTTTATTCAGTTCTGAACCCCATTTCTAGTTGGGATTTTATTTTTCCGCATTATTATTTTACTCTATATTGATATACATTGTGGAATTTTTAGAGGTTCCTGTATGCATGGTTCATCCTATTGATGTCTAGAATTTTATTTATATCACTACACTATTGCATTGAGCTAGTAGTGGTCATGTATATAGGTACTTAATAATCATCCACCGATTTTAGTGATATTTTTCATTTTCACTATTTTCGATCCCCTATCCAACTAATGGTAGGATTGCGACTCCTCACTCAGCTTCCCATTAGAAATGAGGACTCTGGGGGTTAGGTCATGATAGGAGAGTGGTCATTTTCTCAATATTATATATCACTGGAATATTACCTATCAGAAATGACATAACAATATTATAGTATGTTAATTCATTTTTGAATAAACTCTTATCCACAAAAAACATAGGAATAGTTTAATATATTATTATGGACAATTTATATCATGGTAAACCCCCGAGGCTACTCGGCCAATGTCAAGTTGAAAATATAATCAAGATACTGAGGAGATTAAATAAATAACAATCCTTGAGGACATTATATTCAATGTCACATTGTATTCATATTTCTAGGAAAATGTGTTATGAAAAGATAAGGATATACATATGATGGAAATGATACCATAGAAATATTCTATTGGGTCAAACATGCATGTTATGATATGTAATGTGCTAGATTTCACCAGATCATTGAGTGTTGTACCAAGATATTAGGCTAACCTAAGTGACCACTATTGAATGACATGTAACACCATTACTAACTATATGAGGTGTATAAAAGATATCTTCCTGGTATATGGAGGATATGAGGAACTAGTCATCAAAGGATATGAAGATGCTTGATTCTTAATAGATCAAGAATATTAGAATTTATAGACATGATACATCTTCATTCTCATTGGAAGTGTTGTGAGCTGGAAGGGTTCAATGAAAGTTGTGGTCACGAAGTCTATAGTAGAGGTCTTGTATATTGTTGATTTTTGGGTAGCTAAAAAATTATATCAAATATATATATTTTTTCAATATCATTATGTAATTCATAAAAGTAAAGAACCAATCACACTCTATTATGATAACACTGTAGTGGTGGATCATACTAAGAAGCCAAGGTCACATTAGTAGAAAAATAAATAACTTTTGATGTCTTGTATATTAAGAAATTTTTCTCATAGATGTGAAGTTGTAATGAGAATAGTATCCATATAAGACAACAAGGAGAATCCCCTTACTAAATCCTTGACTTAGTAGAAATATGATCATCATTTGAGGACTAGTGGATGATATGGAATTGGCTATTGGCTCTTGTCCAAATGGGAGATTGTTAGAGTTAGTGTTCTATAACCAACTATTTGTTCCTTGATTACATATATATATAATTATTTTCATATTAATAAAATATCTAATTATAAATTATTCATTACATTTTATGATTTTAATGTAATAAATTCTAATAGTACCATTCAAATTGGTAATGTCATAGAAGTTCACAATTATAATGAGAACCGTGAAAATATATGAAGATAATATTAAATAATTTTTCTATTTAGATAGTATTATATGATAGAAACCTTAGTAAATTTATTGTTAGAAGTTAGTATTCAAAATATGGGGAGACATATTATCATGAAGGTTTCACTTTGTAATTTCCAAGATGGGAGATTATGTGAACATGTCCACCAATAGGAATTTTGAATGTTTTGGTGTCACTGGATATTACAATCTCAGAGCACAAGTGATGATATTTATACAAAATACTATCATTAATGAATTTCATGACTTGTTCATATATATATAGGCAAAAAATATGATTATTAATTCTTTTTGGAAGTAGGGTATGATGGGTGTGCTAAAAATGACATGTTATTACATGTTAATTCAATGAATGACTTTGTTCTTTCATCTTTATAGAAGCTGATATCTTCGACCTTTGATTAGAATAGAACCGTATCCTTAAATTCTATGTCCATGTTATAACCTGGTGTTAAAAATAGATATTCAATTAATTATATATTAAGTAAATAGGTTCATTATATGAATATGAGACATTCTTGATGAGATATTATGACAAGGGAAATATATTACACAACGTGAATTTTTATTATTTTATTGAAATTGTGACATTAATTTCATTCTATGGGGTGACTAGACACATTGGTGGATAAAAATATTTCAGATTACGGTGTCTGGTAAAATTCCAACAATAACGGAGCATAAAAGATAACAAACAATGTGTTTCTATTGATCATAATTATATTCTATTTTAATTTAATTAATGGAATAAATATTAATACCAATATAGTGGATTAATTTTATTCATGTTTTATCGATCAAAAATAATTATTTATAAAAAAATATTAATTATATTATTTATTAATGTATTAAGTAAATAAATTGAAATCTGAATGGACCAATATTTTCTATGGTAATAAATATTAATTTGAATTATGGTAAAATAAATTTATCTTTTCACAAGTTAGCACACACAATAAAAATAAAAATATTATTATTATTATTATTATGGAATGATATGAGGAATGGATTATTATATAATTTATGTCTAGTATGAAAATAAATGATATTTTTAGAAAATCCATAACTCTATAAATAGTTGGCTATTTCTATTGTTTAGGGTTAATTGGAAAATAGATATTTGGAAACTTTTGTGCATAACAGACTTCTATCTCCATTCCTCCTACCCACTTCCTATTAGAAACAAGGACTAGAGAGATTCCTTCATGTCCAAATGACCTAGATGAGTTCAATAAGGAAACAATACATGGTTTATAAACTCCACTTGCACCAAAAAATTAGTATATTACTTTTAGATATCAAATTACCATGTGCCAATCACTGATAGATGGATTCTACACTTGGATCCAACAAGTTTAATGAAAGTAATAAGAAAAGGGTTTCAAGTGATCAAAACATTAATTGAAAAGTCGATAATATGAGGTAACATTTATTTAGATATAAATCAATATTAATTATAAATTTAATGTGAAAATATCCTTTTCGGGTTCCAGACTTTATTATGTCAATATTTCATGGAAAAAATTATGGGTCACGGAATTTACTTCATTCATAGTTTGTAAATGATCCATCACATCCACAAAACCTATATATTTAATTTTCCAAAGAATGTGCTTATGATATTCTCATAACAATAAATATTTTATAAAGTGTATTATATTAAATAGTAAAAATATTTATTTCATTGTCAATGTCGTGACATTAACTTTTTTATCTTGGGTGTAGTGACCAATTGTAAGATAGTAAACATAGACATTAACCAATCCCACCTAATTCCATGAAAGAATCGTAGAGTGTCACATAATAAATGTTTCTATTGATTTTATGCAAACACAATATGAATATAATTATTTAAATAAATATTATTCTCAACATCATATAATAATTTTATTTATGTTCTATTGATCAGAAATATTTAATAAATATTTATTCTACAAATGTTGAATAAAATATTTATTTTATTCAATGAATATTAAGAAATTATTTATTCCACTAACTATGAATAAATTGTTTATTTTATAGATAAATATTTATTTGGGTACTCGATAAATTTTTAGAAGGATGAGTGGACCTATATCTTGTTTGATGATATATATTAATTTTCAATCTAGTAAAACAATATTTATCATCGTGTTAGTTAGTTAACAACAAAAAAATAAAAATAATAAAACTATTATATGGAATGGGGTTAAATTAAGTTCATTTTATTATTTATGGATCATTGTCATATTTTATAATATTTTATCATTTAACCTAACTCTAAAAATATATGGTTTCACCAATTTATTATGCTTAATCGCGAATTAAAAATTAATAATCAAGATTCCAGAATTTAGAATAATTGTGCACAACAAACTTCTCTCTTGTTTTCCCATTCTCTGATCCTATCATGAATGATGATACCTCCATAAATCCTAAAGGATGTTTAAGTGATGATGATGATTGATCTAACATACTGGAACCTAGAAATCAAGTAGTGTCATTCAGAGATGAATAGACCATGTGTGGATCAATGCTAGAGGGGTCTTCTTTATGTCCTCCCTTTGAATGATTGTATTCTAAAATGTTTTTTTAGATGATCAACAACACCATCAAAGAAATATCCTTAGACAATGTTTTACTTATTAAGATATTATTTAAATAAATTTTAAATTTAATATGAAAAGGTTCCCCTCTCTATGGGTTTCACTATTTTATATGTAAACATTTAATGGATAATTTTTAATTCATCTTGATGTTTACATCATGCAGAATTTGAGAATGATCCATATAATGTTACAAAATCATTTTTTATACACCCACTAGGAACATATGTTGCGTCTGGAACCATAAATGGTTTCATAACCTTCAGTAAACCACCTATCCAACACACTACACTATCAACCATTATAATATCAACTTCATATTTATGTGTTACACATCACAAAAATATATCCCCACACCTCAAAATTTTCAAAAACCACACGCATAATTCCATTTATTACACATTCTATCACATCAATCAACATCACAAGCAAATGGGTAACAAAAAAACTTCTTATTGCACAAAAATAGTTCAATTTCCATCTCCAGATTATTAATAAATATGGACTGGGTCATCATAATTTGGCTAAAAAACATAAAAAGGAAAATTATCACAATACCCAACTAAATAGCACATTATCAGGTGAATATCAAGAGGAAATATAAAACTCTTTAGATTAAAATGTTCCAATAGATAATTTTAATTTTGTAAAAATAAAATATTAATTTCCATTAATATTCAATTATCTATTCCTACCATATAGATATTCAAAAATAATTAATAAAACATATCATGTGATGATAACTCCTTTCATGAAAAATAGTACAATTTTTTCAATCAACAATAATTCTATTTCAATTATTTATTTTCCAAATCATCAAATTATTATATCCAACTTGATTCCATATTTTTATTTAAAACAATTATAAAGTATATTAATTATCTTCATGTGATAATCACTTTACCTTTTGAGGATAAATTTTCGGTAATTTAAATTGAAATAACATGAGATAATATGAAAAATAATTCTATAAACATGTAATAATATTTTCCAAGGAATCAATTATATGAAACATGTATAAATGAAATAAGTTGCCAGTGAAACATCTCATTCCCAGCAATTTCATTATGGTTGATTAATTATATTTATTAGGACCACTCTTATTATCCACCCAAAAGAGATCTGAATTAGGATTTTTCTATATATGTAGGGAAAATAAATAGATACCTTCAATACCCTATATCAATGAGAATTAGGATGGTTCATTAAGAATGAACTGAAGGATGATGGAAATGTTCATAAGAACGAGAATTCCTGGTGAATAACTTTAGAAATCAATATCTATTGTGAGATCCAAAATAGTTTAACTGCACGAAAAAAATTGATGGATAATTATCATATGGGATTCAAGAAAGTGAAAATGAAAATTTGAATTGGGGATGTATAAATCTAAAGTAATTTTAGATTTAGTTCATCAATTATACGAATTTCATTCTATACCTTTTTTCATGCTTTATTTCCATTATTACCTTTAATAACCACTCTTCATACCATACCTCCACATTGGATTTTCACCATATCAATTACCTACCAAGAATTGAGTGATAATTCCTATAAGAGGATGGGGACATGTGCCTTTATTACCTACATAATCTTCCCACATTATCTTTTTTAGATGATATAGATTTATTTCACCTGAATACTTTCACCCCATTTAACCCATCGACAATGAAAATATTAAATATAATTATACAGTTATTAATTATTTTTAAAATTAAAATTGAAATTTATATATTGCTTTATATAAATTAATATTCATATATTTTTAAATTCAAATATTTGCATGTGTTAACAAAATAACATTTTTAAATATATTCAAATTGTAATATTATTGTTTTTCAATTTTAATATAATAACATTAATAAATATATTTTGTAATTTTTAAAAAATATTATATATAAATCATTATTACATATTTTAGATATCATGGATTATATATTAACACTTATATATTTATTTATTAATACATATATTTTTTATTAACAGTTCAATTTAAATTTTTACACTTATGTGTATGAACAATTATATATGTTTGTGTGTGTGTGTTGTTATAAAATAAAAGTATTTTTTATGATAAGGAAAAATTTATTTACACCCACATATAGATAAATTATTAACGTGTGTGTTACTGTCCATGAATGTTAGTGTATATACATAATTTAATTTTATATATACATTATATGTTTTAAATAATATGGAGTGGAAAATCAATTATAAACCTATATTAATGAATATATAAAAATATAAAAAATTGGGTTCACATAATTAATAATATTAATATGTTATGTGTATTCCTATATGCATACCAAAATATATTCATATAAACATAAATGTGTATATATTAATACATACAGACTTACAGAAACATATTTAAATATAATCACATACTTGGATAGAAACATAAATATATATTTTTAAAAGTACATGAATATATATATTAAAATAGTTATATAAAAATATAAAAATATCATATTGAAAAACATTAAATATAATAAAATTAAAATTTTAATAAAAAAAATTATAAAAACATACATATAAAGGGGTATATTAAAAAATAATGTAATTACTTACATAGATACCGATTTATTAATGTAACTATTTAAAATTATTAATCTACATTGTTACATAAATAAGAGCATGCATGAATTAATACATATATATAACTATAAATATATCTACAGTTGTAAATATATCATTATATATTCATACTATAAATATTCACTGGTAAATATCTCTTGGGAGATTTATACTACAAATCTGCACTATGAAATCTCCCATGGGAGATTCACACTACTAACCCCCATTGGGATATTTTTATATGCGTGAATTCATACATATATACAACTATATAAAAATCAACATCATTAAATAACACATGGTAGATTCATACAACAAATATACACAACAAAATCTCCAATGGTAGATTCACTCTTCCAATCTCCACAGCGATATTCACGCTACCAATCTCCCATGCACTCATTAGAATTTATGGAAGTTTCTACATAATAGTATATACGTCTACATATATTTTTACATTTATATGTGTTTATTTTTCTGCATTATTATATTTATTTATATAATTTCTAAATAATATTATTAATATATATACATGCATGCACACATATGGGTATATATATTTATATGTATGAATGTTTTTATGTATGCATTTTTATAAACATATATATGTATTCATGCATGAATATAAGATTATGAATATACATATATAAATTTTTAAATAATTACATTAATATATATTCAGGAATGAATTATACCAACCAATGATTCGCATACATTGATATTATTACTTTTTATAGGAATACTCTTACATTACAGAAACATGTGCTTTGGGGCCATAATAATTTTCTACCTTTGGAAACATTGAACATAATAATCTAATTCGGTGAAATATCCTCAATGTTACCAAAATGTTATTATAATTTAGTACTCATAACATAAAAATCCTACATAAAATAATTTTTCATAACCTTATGAATGGAAATAAAAGAAAGGGTGGACCTAGTTGCATAGTAAGGGTAATCAAGTGTGATATGTAAGAATAACATAAACATTACGGTATGAGAAGATGAAGATAATATTTAAAAACCATAATCTACATATCAAATATCATAATGTTGTGTCATGAAAGAAATATTTTCTATTAATAAGACATAGATTATAAGGCAATTCAATAAAATTATCAATAAGATCATAACATTGGCATAAAACATAAATTTGTGGAATACACATCACATTATAAAAATGTGAACACGGAAAAATAGGAACATGTTCACTCACTACGTTAAGGACTTGAAATTGACCCCCCCCCCCCATCAATTTATAGACATGAATCCAATTCCATTCATAGAATTATATACATTATATATAGGACAATGCATAACATTGTGAACATGTAATCTGGTTCACACATAACATTGTGAACGTGTAATTAGGTTCACTTATAACATTATGTATATAAAATCTAGGTCTATGTTTAATATCTTGTTAGTCAGTGTTCACTCCCAAGAATATCATATAATATATATTCCCTTACTAAACTAGGCTTACACTCCAATCATGTCATGTATATATAATGAGATTTAAATATATACCAAATGTATTAGAGAAAGATATTGATCCCAACCATATTTGGTTATAATTGTAACAATCAAACATGGTTATATCATAACCACAATCCTTGATTATAATTTTATAACCATATCATAATAAAAATATTACATATTTGTTCCATAATATCATAAAACATTAATCATATCATACCTTATGAAATGAAATTGGTTTCAAAAATATTTCATGATAACATAATCCAGGGAAAATAGGAATGTTTCATTATCATTTTAATATTCCATAATAGCATAACCCATGTAAAAATAATATGGTTTCATAAGCATTTTATCATGGTATAACCTAGTGAAGAGATATGGGCATCAAAAAAATATTGTCATCCTAAAAAAAGTCCTTTCAATGAAAGGATAAGAATGGTATACTTGGATCATATCCTCTGTAAAACATATGTTACCTCAAAAAATATCATCTTAGATGGAAAATAATTTTAAAGACTACTTGATACATTTCATGAGGAAAATATCAATTCAAGAAAATAAATTTTTAAAATATAAAACATTATGAAAATAACCTATAAAACAGATAATGTATGATTTTTAAACTCATTTAAAACATTTATTGAGGAGAAAATCTTTTCCGCATTGAAAAATTATTTATAAAAATTAAATTATTTTTAAATGAATATTTATTGAAAATAAACATGAAAACATATAATTGAATTATAGAATAAATTATTGATCATGGTGTTAGAAAATTCCATCTTATCATAATGATTATAATAGATATTCTTTTAATGTATTTAGTAAAATCCAAATAGTCACTATTTAACAAAGGAAATAAATATTTTATTCAATATAATTTAATAATTAAAACATGAGTTAAAATATATTTTAAAGATAATAAGTAAGTAATACAACATTTTTTAAAACATTTTTTTTAAAATGGATTTGGGACATAAAAGATTTCCAGCTGAATAGAGATATAATGTATAATTTTATTAAAAACATTATTAGTAATTTTAAATATCAAAGAGTATTAAAACGGTACCGTTACTAGAATATATCATGTAATAAGAAATTATTATTCATTTTATAAGAATTATGGATATGTGTGACCTATTATTTTATCATCGTAATCACAATCATAAACAATCCTGATAAATGATGAGATTATGACTTGAAATATTTACCACTTTGGTAACAATGAAACATAATCCCCATGAATGAATAACATAAAATGAAACATAAAATATAATTTGTATGAATAAATTAATTATATTACATATAAATGGTATTTTACATGCACATTATGAAATAAAATAGGGGCACGACATAATGTACATATCCAATAAGGAAAATTGAGACATAAATCCCTTACTGCTTTAGTTATCTTTTGAACTGTAAACCCCATGAAAAAGAGAAACTAATCTGGATATTAAAATCCTTATAATTTTATGGAGGATTACAATAAAAAAATTCATTAGAATTATATAAAACACATAAATAAAATTGGTGGTGAATGTTAAATGTATCTCACATAAGTGATGTGTGAGATGAAAATCCCTTAACATAAGACGTGACTACCATTATACTCAATAAATAATATTTTAAAATAAATATAATATTATATAACTATATTAAATAAGAATATTCATATATATATTACTATATATGATTTTATCCTAACCTTTTATTTCCAGTTTTTTAATAATATAATATTAATGATATTTTTTGGTAGTAAAACATTGTTTTTTCATATATGTTTTCATTTGTCACATTTTTTTCCTGTTACGATGATCATGGATACATAATATACAAAATGAAAAACATGATATAATTATTATATATAATTATTGTATATTTATCTATAGTAATCAATAAAATTTTGTGTTAGAAAATTAAATACACTGTTTATAGAGATAGTAGGTTGTACATAAGCATCAATTCTATATCAATTTGTTCGGTGGATTGAAAGAATGAAATGTGAGTGATGTATATTATCATTATAGAAGAGAATTTATGCCATTTATATCTAATATAAAGTGATAATAATGATTCACATCACTTCGTGTGGTATTAATCGGTCGTACACATTTATGGTGTTATCTTATTCGAAAAAAATGAAAAAAAAATTATGTTTTGTAATATATAATAATTCAATAATAATAATATATTCAGAAATATCTCACATATATATATATATAAACAAAATATACAGAATTATTTTCATCTTATATGTGTTGTAATGAAAAAAAGACATTAGTTTGTGTGGCGAGAGTCCACTGTACACATGAATGAAGATTTGGTAACTCATTTGATGGAAGATGAGATGGTAGTAAGTCATTAAATTAACATAAAAAAATATTAGTATATAAAAAATAATGATTTTTTATGTATTAAAAATATAATAATAATTTAATGGGGTGAAGGAAGAAATTAAACAAAAAAATCCATTGATTAATGTTACCTCTTATTCAGGTATCCTCGTTAGGTTTCCTCAAAACTCCTTCCAAGAAGTATTTCTACCCAAAATATGGATACTAGGATGAGATGATTGATGTTGGGAAGTTATTTTCAGGTATTTACATTACTAAGTATCTTTTATAGTCATAATAAGGGAGGATAAGGGGAGTCCTTTTATAAGAGGGGGAGTGAACATACTTGTTATTTTTGAAAATAATTTAGTTCTCCAAAAATTTTCATATGTCAAAAATCATAAAAATAGGCCATTTTCTAACCATATAGTGTAAATGGTCAAAACATATCTATCTAATAGATATTATAAAAGTTTGTTGGTCATTTTTACCCCTATCATTTAGTTTAACCCCCGATAAACCCATTTTTACCTTAATCATGGTAATTATTTTTAACTGATTTCACTATTAATTTTGGTAAAATATTAAATTATATTTATTAAATTATATAAATTAGTCTTTTAAAAATTATAAAATTCATTTTTCCTAATTCCATTGACATACGTGTAAAAATTAAATTTAAAAGTAACCCCACAATTGTAGTGAGAAAGAGGGGTTTTAAAGAGAAATTGTTCAAAAATTTACAGTGATTTTTTTTAAGAAAATTCAATATGAAAATGATTTTGATGAAATAAATTTTATTAATTCATGTATAATCGAAGTAATTTTACAAAAAATCCAATTTAAAATATAACTCAACTTTATAAATAAATGAAACAAAAAGGAATTTTTCATTTAAAATTCAGCATTTTTTAATATTCATAATAAAAATTAATAATTTCAGTTAAATTTCAAAAATTCATCAAAAGATAATTATAATATTATTATTTCAATAATTATGTTTTATTATCAATGTAATTTCCAAAATGTTGATTTTTTTTTTAAAATTAGTTCACCATAAAAAGGAAACAATGTTACTTTTGGGAAAAATACAGTTTTTAGTGTAAAATTGGATTTATTCTCATATATTCTATAAAAAATATAATATTAACGTAAATTATTTTATTGAATATATATAATAAAATAATTTTATTAAACTCATTCATTAATTTTTTTTATTTTATTTTGGTAAAACACATTTGTTTGTATAAAAAACTTTATTTGAAAATAATTTCTTTTATTTTAAAATAGTTATTATTTTAATTTATAATTAATTTTTTTCAAAATAATTCATTAAATAGTCATGTATAAAAAAATTCACAATTTAGATAATCCTATTCATGCCCACCATTCCAATTACTAGGTGATTCCTATCATATAAAATAATAATATTTCAATTGTATGAAATGTTTTGTTTAAACTCGTCGTTGCGTGTAACAAAATCTAAAATTAGAAGTTTGTGTTACAAAAAAACATAATGTTGATTTTAAAGGAAAATAAACTCTTTTATAGTTTAATTTAAGATAAAATCAGAGTTTTTTTCCTGTAAAATATCTAAAAGATGAAATCATTATGAAAAAATAAACAAAATTTCAAAATATCACTCTGTTAAATTCTACCACCATTAAAATAAATATCACCATAAATTTATTTCCTTGAAATAAAAACAAATGAGGAAACATATACATCATTATATGTTAAATGTTCCCACATATCCTACTCAAGATCATGGATTTGCTTCAAGACATTGACTACGTGAGTGGTCTTGTGTTGTGCAACAAATCATTATTCAACAAAGAATATCTATTAGTTAGTAATAAAAAATAATATCATTCTCTATTGGTACGAACTCATTAGTACATGTTATAGGTAATGTATTTACTTCCACAAGAGTTGTATAGGTAAAACATCATGTACCTAAGGGCGTTTTAGTGGAAATGATAATATATTTTCTTGATATTATCATGTATTTAAAATGGATCTATATACATAGGGATAAGCATACCCTTATTTCTTATACAATGAAATTAATATATATATATACCTTATTAAAAAAATCAATTTTAATTTGACAAATATGATTATCAGCATATAATATTTGTATAATTATTGTTGTATTTTAATGTTTTTGAATTTCTCAGATCTTCTCTACCATATTATCATCTTTCTTAGGTCCCAATATTTTTTTTCAACAACATCATTCCATTACATTGTTGTGCAACAATTTATAACATAAAGTAATTTATAAAGAGTAATCAGAGATCTTGATTGAAATATTATTATGAAAAAAACATAAAATGGAGGAAGGTGTTTATGCAGAACTCCTTTGAAATCCATTGAATAATATATTATCATATCCTCTAGGGTTTGAACTATTCAATCAAATTGAACGTTTGTCTATAGATTGTATGTGGTGCTAATTATCAACTCTCTATCAAGAGCATGCTAAATACATTTCAAAAACACTGACTAATTGTCTAGATTCTGATAAAATATAGTATAATGTCGTACTCCAGAAAATCATACCACATACATGATGTATATTCTTGAAAAAATATCCATAGATGTATAATTTCTAATGGGAATGACGTGTTATGACGTCATAAGGAGATCAACAACAATCCTTAATTATCAAAACATCAATTATAAGGTAAATCATGAATGTTATCTAATCCTTTAATCATATGTACACAAATTTTCATTTTATTCCACCACAAATAGATTCATCAGTATATACAAAACAAAAGGATTTCATTTCCGTTAATTTCATTTAAAATACAGTTAATATTGACAAAATCCCATCACATAAAACATCAAAAGGGTTTTTGATGAATTTGAACTTATGATATTCTTCAGATTCATAAACCCATGATGGTTTCCAGAAATATTACGTTAATGGAGAAATATACACTTTAAAATTATAATTCACTATTTATTTCTAATATAATCTCATATCTTATAGAAATAAAATTCTAACATGAAGAATCAGTTCATACCTATACTAATAGAATATTAAATGGTGTTTCGTTATTTCAAAATCCTTGTAGAGGGAGATAATCAGGTGAAATTTAAGAATAATATTTTCATTGGTATCATTCATATAATGTCAAACATGAAATTCCAAACTATGTAGGGAGATATGTGTGACCTTAATTACCATGATTCACTTCATCCATTATGATTTCATAATCCCTCTCATTGTATTTTTTCCAGAGGCTATTGTTTAACATCATGCAAATATGCCTTTAGATTAGAAAATTAACTCCTATATTACCCATACTCTAGTAATTTTACACACTAGAGTCTGTTTGGTGAACTATATGTGGGTTTCTCTCTATTCACATTGTTAGCTAACATCTTCCAATCGTGTCATAAAAGAATTACCCAATTAGATTCACTTATTAACTTAATGTATTTATTACTTCACTTATGATAATTCCCTCCATGTATATTTCCACACATTGAGATTAAATGAAGGATCATCTTCTTCCCTCCATAGTGTTTAGATTTTCATTTTAACATTTTCTTATTTTTCGTATCAAAACCATTAGATTGATACATAACTCCATCATCTATTTCCACCTTGATATCACATCGAAAAATATATTTAAAACTATTAATGTCTCTTTTGGAGAACTCCCATTGAGTACTTGGTTTTAAACCACCAATTAATTGATCAACCTAAATATTTTGTGGAATTTTAATACCAGAAGAAAAAATCCTAAGTGTGATAATGTTTTCCTCATAGGTACCAATAGATACATCATCCTATTTCTTTATCTTAGAAAACACCTATTTATTCAAATGAAGAATATGATGAAAATTATTACTGAAACATATGTTCTAGAACTCTTTCCAATCAACTTATTAAATTTCATCATATTTCATCATATTCTTGATAAGGGACCATAATTGATATGATTCACCTTCTAAACAATTGTTATCAACGATTAATTTCTCATGATCTAAGCACTAAAGGATGGAATCTATCATTTTAGTGATGTAAATTCATTACTCAGTTATTTGTGGATCAGAAGACTCACTGGATGAATTTCTATGTTTCCTCATGAAGGGATCAACAAAATTTGGTCCTATCCTTTTCTCATTAGGAATCCTTGTATGATTAATATGATGATAATGTTTTGTGAGGAAAGAAAAATAATATTTTTTATTGTAGCTCCCATAAAATTTTGTTTCATAGGAGGAAAATCATTTCATTATCTATCAAAGTCAGTCTTAGCACATTTCCTTAAGGTTCTATCCATCAACTAAAAAAATCTTAGTTTTAGAAACATTAATCATGATATAAAACCAAATAGTTATGAAAATACTTTATGATGTCTGAATTAAGGCATTTCCATTTAAATATATTAAACCTTATGTTTATCCTAGGTAATTAATTGACATCAACTATTTAAATCCTCTATGATGGTTCATTTTTTTTGAACTTCCAATGTATATTCCCCATGGGTGTCAAATTAGGTGTGCCAAAATGACCATTATAATGAAAGATGTGATGATTGTGTCCAAATCAATGTCCCCTTCTTGGAGGTATCACCCCTAGGTACCATTATTCATGTGTTTCATGCACTTGTACTATCTAAATAGAGATGCAATTTCATGGAAACCACTCAGTCTATCCTTTATCAAAATTATAGTAATTTTACCTATACATTGACTCATCCTATGACTTATCCTTAGAGACATCACGAATCTTATTATTATAATTACACCTAGGGATATCACTTGAGTTTTATTATTATAGTTTCCAAAGGATAACTAAACATTTACTATGATATAAACTGTAGTGACCAATTCTTCACATACATGGATATTACATCTTTTTATGAAAATAATAATTAAATTAAAAAAATACACACCTGAGGACCGTAATAGTTTAGTACCTCTATAATCAAGGGACACTATATTCTAATCTGGTGAAAGATGTTAATATTTCCCAAAAAAATCATCCTATTTTGTACTCTTTATATATATACCTTAAATAAAAACATTATTAATAACTTGGGGAAAGTATACAATATAAATGGTGATCTCATATGATTGGATATGGTAAATAAGAGTGATACTCAAGCATAATATGACCATAAGGTTATGATAACATGATCAGAACAATTGAATTCCATAAAAATTATATCGATGATTATAATCATGATTCAGGGAATAAATATTGGATGTTCAATAGAAATGAATCATAAGGTAATCAAAAAATATTAGACATGATATCATAAAATTTTCATAAAACATATATTTTTTGTATACACATCAGATTATAAAATATATAACATTTATAAACAGAAATGTATTCACTCATTATGTTAATGACCTTAAATATAAATCGTATATTAACTTATGGACTTGTATCTAGGTCCATTAATAACATTATGAACATGAAAGGCAGATCCACGAATAACTATATGAAAATATAATCTGGTTAATGCATAACATTTTGAATATGTAATCAGGTTCACACATAACATTATGTGAAATAATGATAAATCCATGCATAACATTATAGTAGTCATGGATCAGTACTATGACCATCATAGTGGATAATGTCCCTTATGGAATTGGTTTCGATCTCCATTATTGTACTACCTATCTCATGAGATATAAATACTTACCCAATGTATTATAGGAATATATATGTCCCACCAATATTTTGTTATAACATAACCATAATTTTTATTTATAAAATAACCACCATCCATTTCTATAATTTTACTACCATCAAATAATGAAAATAATACAAATGTGTTCTATAAGATTATAAAGCATTCACCATATCTAAACCCATGAAATGACATGGGTTTCATAAACATTTCATTGTAACATAACCTAGGGAAAATAAATTGGTTTCAAAATAATTTCATTATTTCGTCGATGTATACCCCATTGAAAAATAAGTGGGTTTTTTAAACAATTTATCATGGTATAACCTCTAAAATATAAATGGGTTTCATAAATATATTTTTATCATAAACATAAACCATTAAAACATATAATAATAATGGTATCCTCAGATCAAATCATTGATAAATCAAATGTAAACTCAAATATTTTTATCATCGATGGAATATAATTTTGAATGACTACATGGGGCATTTACTGAGGAAACTATCTATTCATGGACATAAATATTTAAAAAACAAAATATTATGAAAATAATTTTCTTTGAAAATAACCTGGAAAACATATATATTATGATTTAAAAAATCATTAAAATACTTATATTGAAAAAAATATCATTTCCACTTTTCAAAACACTTTCTTAAAACATAAAAAAACATTTGAAAAAGTTTTTATATGAATATATCCTTTAAGACATAAAATTTAATTATTTAATAGGTGATTGGTCATGATGTCATAAAATTCACTTCATATATTACATGTTAAAAAGAAGATACCTTTCACATTTTATGTTAAATAAAAACAAGAAATGATTACAATATTCAATGAAGATATCATTAAAATCATTTTTAAAAAAATTAAAACATGGGTAAAATTTTCATTTAATAAAATAATATATTAATAAAAAATTAAAAAACAAGGTTTTGGAAGAAAATAAATTTCTGAACAAAGAGGGAAATAATGTCATATATCATTGAAATAATTATTTATTAATCTTAAAAATCGATGAGTGCAAAAAGGGTACTATTCAATTAAGATATCATGAATAAATAGATCCGAATAAATTTCAAGGGAATCTTTGAGATATTTGTAATAATATTTTATCCTCATAAATACAATCATAAATAGTCTAGATTAATGATGATATTGTAAATTTAAATCTTTACCACTTTGATAACATTGAATCATAAGCCCCTAGAATGAATTACATATAATGAAACAAAAAATATCATCAGGATTAATAAAATAATGCTATTATATTTAAAAGGGGTATTATATACACCTCATGATTTAGGTTCATAACATCAAATAGGTCTCAATGAAGGTAAAATTAGGCCAAAATCCCTTAATGCTTTTTTTAGCCATTTAAACTGTAAACCCCATCAATGATAGATCCTAAAATTTATATTCAAATATGAATAATTTTAAGGATTAAAATAATTAAATTTATTCATGGTATGTATATACAACACATAAAATAGATAGGCGTTGAATACAATATGTGTCTCAAAGAAGTAAATAGTAAGACAAAAATCCCTTACCATAAGGCTTGAATTCCATAGTACTCATTCAACCGATATTTATAATAATTATATTCTTATTATACCAATACTATGAACCAATGTTCACATATATCATATTATATATGATTTTTAGGTCATTTTATTTCCCAATTAGTAAGGATTTAATGATTAAGTTGTGCTTTGGGTAGTATACACTTTTTTTTCTTATATGTTTTGATTTGTTTTATTTTTGGTCCTCGTGTGTTGATCATCGTTCTGTAATCTAAAAAATGATATCCATGATATAAATATTGTATATAAAAATTATGTATTTATTTATAGTAATCGGAAAAATTTAGTGACAGAAAATGAAATGCATTGTTCATGGAGACGGTAGGTCAAACGTATGCATTAACTATATTTCCATTTTCTTGATTAATGGAAATAAATAATAGTAAGTGAAATATATTATCATTGAATAATAATTTTAAGATCATATATATATCAAATATTTTCATTAAAACCATCCTTAATACCCTCTATGTAAATTATAAATGAATCACATATCTTACAAGGCGCTAGTCTACCATACACGCGAACAATGTTGTCATTTTCCCACAAAACAGAAAATATGAAGTTATGTGTGATATAATAATTATAAAATAAGAATAAAATAAAAAAAATATAAACATATGGATGATATTTTGGTTATCGTATAATAAATATCTAATAATAATATAAGGGGTTAGGGGAATAAATTAAACAAAAAATGTTAGTTGATGATTGTTTCCACTTCTTCGGGTATCATATATCGGTTTTAATAAAAAGCCTTATAAATATGATTTATGACGCAATAAATACTTCTATGATGAGTGGAGGTAATTTGGGAAGTTAATTTTTCTAATATTGGCTATAAAATGAGGTGATAAGGATTGAAGAGGGGAGAGAGGTTGCCTTTTATATGTGGGGTAGAATAAACACTTCATATTTTGGAAAATAATTGAGTGCTCAAACATTTAAAATGTCACAAGAAAAAATAATAATTATTACAAAAAACATATAGTTTTCACAATCTAAATATGGATATAAAATAGTGTTTTGTTAAGTTTATATTTCATTTTTATACTTATTTTTTATTTTAACTCCCTGTAAATCCATTTTCACCTTAATTGTGGTAAATAGTTTTTATTGTAATCATTATTAATTTTGGTAAAAAAGTGTTTTTAAATTATAAGATACATTAAATCATTATTATTCCAAATATTTAAATCATATTTCTAAATTCCATTCCTAAATGTGTAAATTTTTAATTAGAAATTAACCCCATAGACAAAACGAGAAAATTAGTTTTTAAAGATAAAATGGAAAAAACCTTACCATGTATTCTAATAATAATTCAATATTAAATTGATTAAATTAAACTAAATTGGATTAAAATATTTTTAATTTAACTAATTTAACACAAATTTTATTATAAATATAATTTAACATTATAAATAATTTTAAAAAATCACATTTTTCAATAAAAAATTATTATTTTATAATATTCATCAAAGAATGAAACTTTTCAGAAAAATAAAAAGAATTAAACATAAGATAATATTTATATTATGATTTAAAAAAGGTATTTTGTCATATAAATTTTCTAAAATTGTAAAAATTTATTTTTAAAATAAGTTCACCGTAAAAAGGCAAAAATGCTTTTTAGAAAAATAAGGTTTGAAGATTAAAATTTGATTTATTCTTATCTCTTGTCTATAAAACACATAACTTAGATTTTAAATTGGTTATTGAATATATATAATATATAAATTTCATTAAAATAATTCACCAAAAGTAGTGTCATTATTTTATTAGGGTATAATGCAATTTTTTCATAAAATTGATTTTTACAAAATGATTTCATATATTTTTAAAGATATTTTATTTTCATTTATCATTAATTGAGAAGAAATAAATTAATTTTAAATTATTATGTAAAATTTTTCTCCATTATTTATATTATCCTATTTATACCCACTATTACAACCATTACATTATAAATATCATAATTACAATATTTCAAAATTTTGACACATTTCATTTAAACTCGATGTTGCATATAATGAAAAATAAACTCGGTATTGTCTGTAATAAAATCCAATAATTTTTTTTTGTAATTAAAGATAAACTCTATGTAACCTGTAACACAAGGTAAAGTTATTATTCTGTATAGCACAAAAATATCGAAAATATCTACTCAATTTGAAAATTTTAATTTCATAAAATCTAGAGGTGTTGCAAGTTTTTATATACTAATATTTATATTTATTAATGTAGGATAATTGGTATATTTATGTATGTATGATAATTTTAAATCTACGTGTGTACATGCATTAAAATGATTATACAAATATATTTAGTTTTATATATCGTGTGTATGTGTCTGAATGCATGCACTTATATTTATAAGTAATTACGTTAAATATATTTACATATAAATGTTAATATATATATATATATTTGTAGTTATATAGTCATATGTTAATATTTTTCTGTATGTATGAAGTTTTTAATTTGGGGAAAAAGTTAAATTAATCATTTATCACCCAAATTGGGAAATAATTCAAATAGGATACTCCTAATACCAAGAGGTGGAATATCCTGAAAGACCACAAGATACAATTAAATGGGCCACAATATTTCCCTCCCTATTAGTAAAGGATAAGATAAAAGTTGTAAAATATTGTTCCAATGACTAAATCATCAGAACCAGAAACCCAAAAAAATTTATGTATTCCTTGGGTAGAGGGTTAACATTGATCACAACCTGAAAATTAAAAATATAATTTCACCCCAACACAATACAAAACATGATCCCAAGAAGAATATCATAAAACTTTTCCACTGGGGGACACTAGTTTTCCAAAAAATGATGACTCGTTCTATGGAGAGACCTATAAGAGTTTATAATAATCATTCCAAGGATAATATTTCTCAAACCATTAGTAGATGGGTCCACATTGATATTAATATAGATTTATGTATTTTTTTACGTATGCACATTAGTTTAAATATATGTATTTACATATGTATTCATATGAATATATCAATATAAATATATATATTAATATAATGTTTTGGAAGTGTAATTCCCCATGATACCATTATTGGAGACTCACCAACTGGTGTCATCAAAGAACTCATGGATGATAGCTAAAAACTACTTTAGTAAAATTTATTGCAATAAATTTCTTGATTTAAGGGATAAAGGTATCTATTATGACAAAAATCAAGTATAAGGAAGGTTTTATTGTTACGAGAACAAATATAGTTATATATTTCATTAAAAATATCCTCAAATTATAAAATATAGATTACCTATGAGAAAGAACCTGAAGTAATTAGGTTAGGTGAAAAATAATAGAAAAAATATTACAGTCTTGAATAGATGAAGTTGTAAATTAGCTGTAATAAATCTCAACTTAACCAACTTGGTTGTTGATAAGAAACCTAGAAACGACTCTAAGAGATCTAGAAGGTGAAATATTTTTCATTAAATAGTAAAATATTGTAGGAAAGGGATCTTGTGGTGGACCAAATATTCAAGATATTTGGAAAGGTCATGATGGGAATGCATCAAGGGATGCTTCGAATAAACCAAGTTACACTATCACTAATATTAATCCCCCAAAAGATATAGATATATTAATTATTTCTAGATGATATGATATAGAATATCATTTTTTTCCATTAGTAGGAGAATCTCAAGAATATCAGCAAGAAGTCTTCAGTATTCTCTAAAGTATCAAAAAATTACATAAACAGATCCATGATATTATCACTAAGGATACATGGGAGCATGGAGATATAGAATGTGTATTTAGAGACATAAATGAAAATATTATGAAGGTAGAGGAACTAAAATCCCGACTCAAAGAAAATAATAATATTAAAGTGACCAAATTATGTCTCACTAAAGGGCTCAGTCTAAAACATTGGGAAGTTAAGAAATTATAAAAAAAAATCCATGAAATCAATCACATCAGAACAACATAAGGTATCATTTAAGGATTTATTTTAAAATATAAATAGGTCTATCAATCCAAAATATTCTAGCAATATACAAGAAGAATATAGGCCAATAAATACACATATAGATTGTGTTCCACATGATGCGATAATCTTAAATCTATATTGGGAAATGGATCAATAATAATAAAAAGAAAAATGGTCTCTAGACCATCGATATTATATTATATCTATTGGTTTATTGTCATGTACCATAGATTGTGCACTCAAATATGATGGATATTCCTTGATCATTATTGTAGGGAGATCATAAGAAATAATATTATTACAATGAGTAGTGATAATTTTTATCCAAGAATATGTCTCATTCAAAGTCATGGTTATAATTGTATTAATTGATTAACACAAACAAGAGTTTTTTAAAAATTTACTAGTCGATCATAATAATGAATTCGAAAAAAAATTCTACAACTTTAACAAAGATCCAAATCAATAATATATACTATTTTGAAGATTATATTAATGAGTTTCAATAATTTTATTATATTCATGGCCTTGGAAATAAAAAATATGACCTATGTGTTTTTTATAAAGAAACATTAAAATATTTGGCTTGAAATAGTGTAAAAGGCCTTGAAGACTTATCATTCCCAAAATGTATATTTTTGGGATGTCTTGGGAGTTTTGGAAAAAATAATTAGTTAGGTGATATGAATCTATATTATGTAGAACATTTCCTTATATGATCTAAAAAGACATGATATATGATTTATTTGTGTTTCACAAAGGTAGATGGTCAGGTAGTAAGATATGGGTCTGGTCAATCTAGGAAGTATCTGGAAAAAACTCATCAATGATCATTCAGAACATAGTGTCAAGATGGATAGATTTAACAAAATTGAACTCAATTTTATTTCATGTATTTGGTAAAAGGATATCATATAGTATATTTTTGGTTAAATAAAATTTAAATAGAAAATATATCTTAGAGAAAATAGAATCTATAATTATGTGATAGAAAACATTATCGTAGAAAATGGGAACTATCCCAGTATATCTAAAGTTAAATATCTATCCAATATTTATTTTTAATAATTTATTGGAATAAATATTTATAGATGAAATTTCATTATATTCATATAGAAGAAGAGGTTTTCCTAAAGGAATAAATAAGGGATATTCATAAAAAATATTTTTTAGTCTATCTATGGAGAATATATAGACTCTGATGATGAGAGTTTATATTACTTATATTCAATGTACTGAAAGGTGGAAGAATCCAGTTTATATGAGTAAGAAGGAAATAATACCAACATAATTTTAATAAATATTCAAACATCCATGTTTAGAGTTTGGTCTAGTGTAATGGAAGACTCCCTAGAGTTAGTAAAGATAGAGGAGATAAAAGGTGATCAAGCCCGTTCTTTAGGAATAGAAATATATTCATAAAGAAATTATTTTGATGAATAAAATATATCTATAGTTTATTTTTTAAAGGTGTACCTAAATTATTTGGCACCATATCGAGAAATGAATATTATATTAAAGGATAATGAAATAATAAAAATTATTAAATATATAGATTATTATTTACTATGCCTTTACAAAAATGATAATGGATTAGTAAATATATCTACAAAAATTTCAAGTGTTATAATTTTGAAATAATACGGATCAAATTACATCCTGTATTTAGAAAATGAAATTATCTACTGGTCCTAGTTGTAGTGTTATATACTATTTTATCTAATTTCTCAAATTCACTATTGGCTGGATCATGTGAAAAATTTCATTCAAGAGTATCATGGGTAAAGTTGAGCCATGTTTGTTATTTTTTTAAGAACACAGGTTTTCATATGAGGTATAGATCCTTAATTTTTTAATTGGAATGATTAAATATGGACTAATATGAATAACGTTTGAGTTTATGATTGTTTTGGGGGTGTTTGTGTATTGTTCAAGTCACAGAACCCATTTTTGGTGTGTTTTTAGCCTTGTGTATGGATACTACAAACATTATAGGGCATTCCACATACTTTGTACAAACTGTGAGAGGATTTAAATATGGGGTTTACATGACACATGGTTTGAGGAAACCATGTGAGAGAAGGAACACAACTGTGCAGCTTGGTTTTCTGTTTTAGTTGATCTTGACTGGGTATTTTATCACAGTTTTTTTATAGTTTTTAAAACCTGTGAGGAAACCGGGAAGGTGCCCCTTGGCCTACAAGAAACTGTGCATGGTTTGTGTATAGTTTTCAAAACTGATCGGCTAAACCTTTCATCCCATGATATTTTGGGTTATTATTAATTTTTAATTAAATCTATGTTCTTTTTATAAACATAAAATCATATTTTATCCCACATATTAAAAAGGATGCTTTTGTGAGATCCCTCGCTCACCTAATCTTTGATTTGAGGTATCATCTTTATTTGATCTCTGATTCTATTATAGTTTGTCTTATTGGATCATCAAAAAAATTTATAAATACTTTTTATTCCATTTTCAATTGTTTGCTAGGAATTGATTTGAAAATTTGGATTTAGGCTCATATGATCTATTTTATTTTTCTCTATCAGTTCTTCATATATCTTCTAAACCGATTCAAATTGGGACTTGATACTAGAATATCACTCCACTAATGATCTGTGGTGGGTGGTATATAATTTTCATTCAGATTTTTTACTTTATAGAGAATTTATCCTTTATCTTACCATCTAGAAATTTCATAAAAAACCCTGAAATTGAACCAGCAAGTTGAATTAATTAAAATAAGTACTATTAGGGATATCCATAGGTTTCTTTATAATCATTGGTGGTTTTCCCCAACCCAAATCCACCCATGGGGCATGCCATGCATGTGCTTGGGTTTATAACTTTTATGAACCACACAATGGGTGTATCCTTGAGTTTTCTTAGTTTAAGGAAGCTAAATTATAATTAAATGTATTTTAACTGCATGTTTATGAGATGATATGCCTCTTTTTCTTATGTTGTCATTACATTTCAGGACTAAATTGATTAAATATATTAATTTAAATTCTGTTAAATGGGTTGGTATACCCATGTGTATTTCTTAATAATTAATTATGATTAATGGGTTGGTATACCGATGTGATGTTTTTAATGGAAAATTATAATGAATAGGTGTGTATAACCATGTGACTTGATTAAATGGAAATTGATTATATATGTGGGTAGACTCATGAAATGTAATTGATTATATGTGTGTGTATACTCATATATAATTGAGTTATTAAATTTTATGATATTGATGAATAGTTGTATAGATTACATGGACCAATCTCTAGGTATATGTAATGCGGTAGTGGACACCATAAGTAGTATTTCCTTTTAGGTTTTGATTCCATGGGACGCCTTAGGTTTAGATTACACATGGATTTTGCATGCTTGGACTCACATTCAATGTGTTGGTATACATGTTCCTAGGAATCCAACTAGCATTTATAGTAAGTTTCCATTGAGTTTCTCTAGGAACTCATTGATGATGCCTTCATCCTTAACAACATGGATACAACCCTTCATGGTCTGACACATTGGTTATTATGGCATGTCCGGGGGAATGTGATTCACTTCCTTATACGATACAAACGTGGAATTTATGACAAGAATAGTTATAGAGTACATTCATGGGATATTGAAATGTTTTCATTATATGGAAGGGTCATCATGAAAAGTAAAAAATGTGAGTACAGATAGGTCATGTAGTTCAATTATTTGGCTTATAGTTGCCTAGTTATGAGCAAAAACTTGTTGTAGAGAGCCTTGAATGGTTGTTTGTTTTTACTTGTTTGTAGTGGTTATATGCCATTGGCATTCACACTTACATTATTGCTTACATACAATTGTTTCTCTTAATGTTTTAAGATTCTTTGAACTTTATAGATATATGGGTTGGTTCATACAATGATGTTTATCACACACCCAATATGTGCCACCTCAGGGACCCAAACAGAATATATGGTTGTAGAGAATGATTAGGCAATGTACAATAAAAAAGGGTTTTTATTGGAACATAATATCATGGGATTATAAGACAAAGGTGTGCCTTATGATTCCTCTAGGATACTTTTGTTCTTTTGTAATTTAGGATACATTTATTGTAATTCTCTGTCGTGTACATATTTTGGATGTTTGTATATACACAAGACATGTATCACTATCATCATCTGTATGCGTTATTATTTGGTCATTTTTTATATATATTCCTATCATTATTTGTTATAAATTGTCTTCTTTCCTATCTTCTTATTTTATTATTATGATATTGATATTCCGTTGTTTATACTATGGTAATGTGGTCATAGTATCCCAACTAACTCCCCCAGGCCCCTACTGCTAGTCAGAAGTTTCTAGAATTTGGGGAGATTTTCTTTAGTCCATATAAGCAACATAGATTGGGGAATTCTTGACTGGCGTCCAAGTACTAGATGTTACAAAATGATATTAGAGGGTTTATTTTCTATTTTAATTTACTATTTGTAGAAAATTGATATGAATATGAGGGAAATGGATTTTGGTAATGAGTAGTGCTCGGGTGTAGCTAACGTGTGTATAAGTAAGAGAAAAATTGACTCAAATGCTTTGTTGTTTTTTGGATTTTGACTTTTAATGTTGATTTTATTACACCATTTGCGGATGAACTAATGTTGTGTTTTCATTATTGATATTATTGTGGATCTATTTCTGTTTCAACAAGATGGGATGAGGGTATTCCATATCATGAATTATACAGGCTCTATATTAGAAATCACTTGTTATGTATTATTCCATTCTATCTGGGATGCAGTACTGGACATATGTTTTTGTGATAGGTGTTGTGATATTTGTGTCTCCTATTGTGATAGACAATGTGAAGGGGATAGTGAATTGATGTCATATTTCAATTCATAAAGTGTATGGGACCTTATGCAATAGAAAATAATGCACCCTTTGACTCTTTTGTTACATGTAATCTGAATGAGATATGGTAGGAATTATATAGGCATAAAAGATTGTTTTATGAGATGTAATGGGACCTTATGGATTATAACATGGTGAACCATCTGTTAAAAATTTTGAACAAATTTTTGGTAAATGAAATTGGAATGGAATGAAAAATACATACATGACATAGACCTTTCATTTTAGTAGAAAATGGGTATTGTATCTAGTGGTTTCCGGAAATATTCATTATACAGTACTGGATTTAGGAGATAGCTATTGGTTATGATATAGTTTTTAGATGGAATTGACATGTCCTACGCTTTTGAACTGTAAACATTGATGTTATTATTTTCTATTGTATGTGTTTTCAATTGTTGAGGCATTCCACCACGAAGCGCTCCAATGGTTCCCAAGGAGGGTGGTGATGTCCATGCTCTGGATGAGATAGGCCATGGGCTACCGGTCTATCCTCCATTAGTGCCATCATTGGGAACAACTACAATTCAATACATAAGAGTTGAGGCATAATTCCAAGAGGGTTTCCTTAGATAGTTGGAAAAATTTTAGGGTGCACTAGAGCATGCCGTGTCTATGGTTAAGCTGATGCTGGTGTTCCACCAGCAGCATAATCCCATGTTTTATGGATGGTGGCCCATAGGTTGTAGAGCTATGGGTTGAGACCATGATTACTATATTCAAGAATCGTGTGATTCTTCAAAAATGGGTTCTTAAGCTTGATATATATATTCTATATGGAGTATCAAAGACTTGGTGGGATGATCTAAACCCGGAAGATGGGTTGTGATATATGGTATGTATATATTTTCAAACCCTCATCTCTGACTTTCTTCTACAGTGTGTATCTCTATGCATAAAAAATTAATAAAATCATGTGTATTGAGAATGGTGAGATGACAATTATGGAGTACTCAACATGTTTACAGTGACACGTCATTTTACACCAACATACCTTACTGATGTGATATATGGAGTCAGGGGCTTCGAGTAATGAATCTCACATGATATTAGATCTATAGTCAATATGTTTTTATTGACATCTATCACTGAAATTGTGACTCTAGAGCTCATTACAGAGAATAACCTACAAGAAGATGGGTGCGTAGAGTTGGGAAGTGTTGATTCTCAACCCATTGGTTCTATGTCTTTACGCAGGAAGCATTATTTTTAGGTACTTCTGAGATGAGTTTTGGCATGATGTGAGTACTACTAGCTCAGTGTTTTTACATTAGAGTGGCAGGTGAGGCCACATGAATAATCAGTTTGATCCCAACCCAGTGGAGTTCTAATATTATGGTAGGACATTCCACAAACAACATTTTTACATGATCATCCCACCAACTATGAGTGGTATGGGTAAGATCCAACACCAGGTCCAAGGGAGGTTCCTCACCTCCATGTCAGGAAGGGATCTAGAGCACTACCAGTTGATTAATCTAAGGCAGTGGTGGTTGTGGACAGGGTACTCATTCTCTAGTTACAATGATATATAAGAGTGGGCATACTCTAGGTGGTGAGGTTTTATCATTGGTATTTGGTTGAGGCTAGTTATATTTTTTAATGGATACCCCCACGGAATAGGGGGTTGGACCATTTAGGGTGATAATTTTGATCCAAGTAGGAACTACTATTACATCGTCTCTTTTTGATAATGTTTTATCTCATAGTTTTATATAAACACTGGTGGTGAAAAGCCTTGGTCTTGTTTTTCTATCTTCTCAGGATGTTTTGATTCTAGAAACACGTTATGTAATCATAATGCAGAAGGTTCATTGTTGCATGGAGTACCCCCATGAGGTGGTTGGGTGTCAGATCATCTAGTATATGTATGTCATCGAGATGATAGGATTTCATTTCAAGCTCAAGAAGGACTGGTTAATAGATTATCAATATTATGTTTATTGATATCATCGTAGGGTGAATTTTACATCACCAGAGGGTGTTGTGTATAAAAACAGGGGTTCATGGGATTTCTATGTGATCTGAGCTGGACTGTAGTATCATGGGATATGTGGAATGATATCCTAGATTGCTATTTTGTATCTAGATGACCAGGGAATGTCCATAATTTATTACTCTAGTGGTTGATCACTTTTGGGATGTTTTCCAAAATGAATTTTATATTTTACATCATGATAGAGATGGGGTTCTCCATCAAGATTGTGTTAAGATCTTACACTTGTATCCATTAATCCTTATAAGATGCCAATGATGAATTTATAAGAGATCAAGATGGTTCTAGATGATTTGGAGGCAAAGGGGTTTATTCAACCCAATTATTATATTTGGGGATCTCCATTCAATTTTTTCAATAAATATGTATTGTACACTTACTATATGTTTGGATTATCGAATGTTGAACCAGTTAATGGTTATGATCTTGTATTCCTTACTATGGATAGATGATCTACTGGATTTGAATCATGGAGCTCAAATGTTCATGAAAATTTATTTTATGTCTGAATATCACCAGGTACATGTATGGTTTATTGAAAAACATTGTACAACTTTTCATGTTAGTTATGGTCTAATTGAGTATCTATTTATGTGATTCGGTCTCACATAGGTGCTAATACTTATCAAGGAACTAATTAGTCTAGTGTTCAATACATTCCTACAATCTTCTGTGGTGGTTTTGGAGGATGATATATTGTTGTATTCTCAAAATAAACATGACCATTCCAACCATCATGATATTGTTTTGAATACACAAAGAGAGAATCATTTATATGATAATCTAAAAATTTACCACATCTGGGTGGATTATATTTACTTCCCGGGTCACATAATCTCAGAGATAGGGGCATCATTCAAACCAAATAAGCTAAGATCTGTATTTCCTTGGAACCTCCAAAAAATGGTTTTGACATAAAGAGTTTCATGTGACTAGATTTTTAGTGTAGAAGTTTCATATGAGACTTCTCATGATTAACAGATCCACTGATATAATTGAATAATAAGGTTGTGAAATTTTAATGTTAAATTCATTCGAGTTATCCTTTCAGAAAATGACATGTTGATTGACTTTAAAACCAGTCATAATACTCCCAAGGCATGGAAGAAGCAACAATGTATATTATGAAACATCATGTATCAGTATCATAATATTGATGAGTTAGGGGGATAGAGTCATGACATATATTTCTCAGCAATTGAGGAAAAATTAGAGTAATTGCCTTACGAAAGATATTTAGTTAGCTACAGTGGTTCATGTTATACAATACTGGACACATTACATACTGTGAGAGAATTTTGTGATCTACACAAACCACAAAATCCTCAATTACATATTTATAAATACTGATCTAAATATATGGTATAGAAATTTTGTGGAGAACCTATAATATTTTTAATTTTTTATTTCCTACACACTAGATAAATACAATTCAATGTCTAATGCACTATGATATGGGAATCAGACACTGGAAGTGCAACATTCTAGTAGTGAGTGGAAACTTAGGGATTAGTTCTCTGAGATTCACTTAGAGGTGCATGATATTTAGTGTAATTCTTATTTATAATCCTTAATTATGACCTATAACCTACTGGATATTGTAAGGATGGGACATATATTATATTCAATGGGCCTAGTCCAATATGATAGTGTGTCTGGTGAAGATCAACTTCCTGGCTAGACTATGGGTGGGGTAGAGATCATGCGTATCCATGGAATAATTTGTGGTCCATGGGATATATAATAGGATTTCATGTGGGAGTTTCTTGACTCAACATCATTATTCCATCTAGGAGTAACCAAGATATTCTATGTCTTATGCTAGTAGTATTGGTGGCCATGTATGAAGCATGAGATGGCTGTTTTTGTTATGATATATTCCACCTGTAATCAGGTTAAGGAAGAACATCAATGATTGATCTAAATTTAATGTAGTTACATATTCAATACTGGTAATGGGAAGATTTTAGGATGTATTTCATGACCATTTTACAGAGTTTACCTTGAACTAACAATTTTGTGTGGGTTGTTGTTGATAGTCTCATGAAGGTTTCTTATTTCTTTCCAATCAAGGAGACATTCATTGTTGATGAGAATGGGTGGTTGAATGTCTGATAGATTGTATGACTTCAAAGGGTCCTGTGAAAAATTGTTTTGAATGGGGATTCCCATTCTACATCTTGTTTATGAATGTGTTTGGAGAGGGTTTGGGGTACATAGTTGCTTCTGGGCACAACATTCCACCCTTAGATTGATGTCATGTTAGAGCAATCAATACAGGTGCCAGAGAAAATGTTTTGTGCATGCATCCTGAATTTTAGGGGCTCCTAGTAGTAACATATACCCATTATTTGGTTCTCCTATAATAACAGTTATCAGGTGATGATACATATTGAACCATTTGGGGAATTATACGGTAGGACATTTCAATCACACATGTAATAGTTAGAGATATGTGAGAATGTTTTACTAGGACTTTGTCTCCTATAGGAGACTTATGAAAAGGTATAATTAATTCAGAAGTAAATAGATAATACACAATCTAAATAAAAATCATAATTTTGTCGTCACAAACAACTTCTACAGTTTGAGTTCAAGGATCATTTTTTCTTACATGATTCCATGAGGATGGTACAAAGAAGAATCATGAGACTGGGAAGCTTTCACCAAGATATGTGGGGTCATTTGAGATTCTGTAGATATTCAAGTCTGTATCCTATCAATTTTAGTAAACTAATATATATTAATCCATGATGAATGACATCCCTATATCAGAGATTCACCATAATCATTTGGAACCATCTGACTCTATTCAACATGGGGTTGAGTTATAGGTTAATTTATCCTTTGAGAGGAATCTCATTTGTATTGTTTAAAGGAGAACCAAGGTTCTTTGCTGATGGTCAGTTTCTATAATACGGGTACTATAGCAGTGAAGGTGGAGGCTACTATCATGATGCAGATATTGGAGATGTTTAGTTCCTTGTAGATAGTCTGGTTGAATTCCCTAAAACCTTTAGGTCATGTTATATCCTAAGACTATGGTCCATGTAATCTCTAAGCCTATGGGCCTCGTAAGGTTTCCCTCTCATCCATTAAAAGGGGTGCTATCACAATTCAATAAAAATGATGGCCTTCGGGGTATTCAGGGGGTGGAGGTACTATAATAGCACAACCAATTATTGGATGATAAATGGGATAGGATGTCGACGTACATGATTAGTGGCCAAATTTGTTCTTAATTGAATCTTGACCACCATTAAGAGGTAAATTCATGAAAAAATTGATTTATGTGGGAATATTGAAAGATCGTGGGTTTCATTTTGAGGCACAAATCCCTTCCTTTTCCATTATAATGCTTATATATTGCCTAATATGAATACCATTTGAAGTCGCGATGTTTTTGGGGTCTCAGTTGCCTATTTGGCGCCCAAACCTAATTTTGGGGTTTTTTAACCTAGCTCACAGTTTGTACAAACTATAAAGGGTAGGATGCATGGTTTGTAAAAAACATGTGAGGATGGACAAAGGAGGAGTACAGGATGCAATCTTCAAGGAAACTGTGGGAGGTACATCGCAGAACCATGCAGTTGGGTCTTTAGTTCTAGTTGATCTTGAAAATGGATTTTTTCAATGTTTCTGGATATTTTTGAAACCATGTGACAAAACCATGCAGGTTCCCTTTGGCCTATAATAGTTCATGAACAAATGGAAAATGGTTTCCCAAACAGTGCACGTAAACCGTAAGGCCCCTAATATTTTGGGATTAACAGTTTTTAAATATATTATTTTCCATTTAGAAACAAAATATCCTATTCCCCCACCTATAGAAAAGGTGACTTTTGAGAGCTCCCTTTCTCTACTATGTTTGGATTTGAGGTATCTTCTCTATCTGATCTATCATTCTAGTATGTTTTGTATCATCTAATATTAAAGATTAAGATCTTAATTCCTTTTCATTCATTCTAAATTCTTCTTACTATCGAATTTACTATTTGGATTTCAGATCATATGCCTTATATTCTCATTCATCATAAATTTTTTAGACTTTTTCTTAAAAGGGTGAATCAGGAATTGATACTGGATGAGAACCCAACGATTGAGCTAGGGTGGGTGGTCTATGCTTCGGTGGTTGTTTCCCCAACCCAATGCCACCCATGTGGTTCACCACGCCTTTTCTTTGGATTCTACCATTTAAAACTACCCAAGGGGTGTTTCATTGAGTTAAATATTTCAAGGAAGAACAATTATAATTAAATTGGTTATATTACATGATTAGGATATGTTGGACCTACGTTTCATATATAATCATAATATTTAATTCCTAACATGATTAAATGGACTAAATAAAATCATGTTAAATGGGTGGGTATACCCATGTGGATTTT
The DNA here is from genome assembly GCA_963277665.1 of Viscum album. Taxonomy (NCBI): domain Eukaryota; kingdom Viridiplantae; phylum Streptophyta; class Magnoliopsida; order Santalales; family Viscaceae; genus Viscum; species Viscum album. Next base: position 1,015,235,441 of record OY728141.1, on the reverse strand, counting down.
TTAATAGTGTATTTTTATTAGTGGTCGGGTATACCCATGTGATCTTTTTAATGGAAAATTTTGTCAAATGGGTCGGTTTACACATGTGACTTGATAAAATAGAAATTTCATACATGATTGAGTATACTCAGGATGTGAAATTTGTTATATGATTTGGTAGACTCATATGTAATTGTATTTCTAAATGGTGTGAAATAGATGAATGGTCGTATAGATTCCACAGATGATGCTCCATGGATCTGGAACGTGGTACTAGAAGCTTTGAGTAGTATTCCCTCTTGGGTCTTGATTCTGTGAGATTCCATGGGTCTTATACAACACATGGATACAATTTTCATGGACTCACATGTGATGTGTTAGTATAAATGTTCATAGCACTCCAACAATTGTCTATACTAAGATTCAATTGAGATTTTCCTGGGACTCATTGAGGATTCCCTATTAAACAGCATGGATTTGACCCTTCATTGTCTGAAACTTTGGTTATTATGGTGTGGACATGGGAATGAGATTCACTTCATTATATGGTATGGTCGATGAATTTATTAAAACATCAGTTGTATGGATAGGTCATGGGATATTAATATGGTTTCATTATACATAATGGTTTTAGGAAAAAGATACATATGGGATTATGGAGAGTCCATCTAGTTTATTAATTTTTCATAATGTTGCCTTGTTATAATATGACACATGTTGTAAAGATCGTTGAGAGTTTATTTTTTATTATTTGTTTTCAGTGGTTATATTCCTTTGGTGTTCACATAGTTACATTACTTCTTACTAAAACATCTTTAGATAATTGCATTGTGCTATTTAGAACTGTATATATTTAAGGGTTATTTCATACTGGGATTTTTATCTCACACAATGTTTGTGCCAAAACAAGGCCCAAATAGACTATATAGTTATAGGGGGTGATATAAGAAATTGATCTAACAATGGTTGTCGATTTTCTCTTAAGAGAATTGCAGAATAGGGCATAGCTCTGACTTAGGGAGCTACTGGGATACTTTAATCATTTTTTTATTTTGGATGGATGCATTGAAATACTATATTGTGTACCAATTTTTGTTTTTTTCTTAGTCAAAGACATGTATCACTATTATCATCAGCATATGATATATTGTATAGTGTGTCACACCCCGACCACGAACCCCTATGTTTTTATACTTTTCTTAGTCCCGCGAATTTGGGTAGAGTCGAGTATGGGTCCGACTTTGAATTTTTGATTCTTTGATGTTTTCGGTGGGTCTCGGGCCAGTCCATAGTCACCACACTGCTAGCGGTCACCACACATTCTGTCCAGGTGGGTGCGTGGTCACCACATCACCATAAGCGACCGTGTGTTAGGTCCCAGAGACAGCGCGGTTGATTGATTTTGATTATTATTATTATTATTGAATTATTAATATTAATAATAATATTATTATTATTAATTTTTATTAATATTAATAATATTTTTTTTAATTTATTTTTATTTTTATTTTTTTCTCACATTCTTCCTCTATTTTCATTATTTCTTCTCTCTTTCGGTTGTTCCATGCGAGTGGCACCCTCCATGCGGCTGACTGCCTCATCCTTCTTTTTTTCTCCATCTTCTTTTTTTCTCCATCATCCCGTAACAGCTCGCTCCACCTCCTGTTTTCCTAGATCTACCTCCCCAGCCTTCCAGCGCCCCGGCTGGCCTCACCCATGCCCTCCACCAGCCACGCCTCCTTAACGCAGCAAGACTGCCCCGTGACCCACCTGCACACCACCCTCGCTGCACCTTCCTGCAAACGCCTCCTCCCTGTTCCTCTACCCCACAACAATGCCCTGATGCCACCATGCATGCCACTAATCCATAGAGCAGCCTCGCACAATCTCAGGACCAGCCTCCCAAGCAAGTTGTTGCACCTCTGGTCTGCTTCCACCCAACAGCCCATAGCAGTAGCCCGCACACAGCAGCCCCTCTGGCCACCACTCTGCACCTTTTTTGGTCTTCCCATCGCCTCTCCCGCATGACCTGCTATGCCGCTGCCAGTGAGCCTCGTAGCATCCTGCACCCTTATCTCGCTGCACTGCCTTGCCACACATCACCTCCCCTCCTTCTCCCTTCGGTGCACCAGTTCCATCTAGCTGCCCCGCCCTTTCTTCAGGCTCACCCACACCAAAGACCCGCCTCCCTTGTTGCAGCACCCAGTTCCGGTGGTCCAAAACCCTCCTTCCCGCTGGATTACCAGACATGCGGAGAACCCCCAAGCTCTCTTGTTGAAGCTTGAGCAGGACCTCCCCCAGGCTCCTTCTGCGAGCCACCTCCAGCTGGGGAAACAACCTTCCCCTCCTCCAACCATCTCTAACTACCTGATCTCCTACCGGAACGACATCTGGCCTATAGCAGCGCAGCGCCCTTGGCGCCTCCCATATATCCCTCTAACACCCACTTGATCAGCCATGATATCCTAACCCCTTTCTTTACTCCATCTGGCTTTTGTGCACTACCCCAGACTAGTGGGACCTCCTTCCGGCTACCGTAAAACTCTGACCACCTGGTTCCCTCTTATCATGCACCTTCCGACCCATCGTGCACCCTTAAACTGGTCACGCGACATCCTAACTAGACTGTGCCCACTTCCATCATCTTAGCAGCCCTTTCTGACAGTCGCACAACTCCATTGATCGAGCGCGTCTCCCCACCAGGGTGACTTTTTTCTGATTCTTCGTTGGATTGTAGTGAAATAATGTTTTTGTATTTTTACATATTTTTGCGGGTTTTGAATCGTATCGGTGAGGTTTTTCGATGGTTCTCCAGGCGTTGTCTTACGCATGCTTATGCACTTGTGCGAGGTGCGGTGTGCTAGCGTGTTCAAGATGCGAGTTGAGGTTTGTCCCCCACTGCACTCACCATTAAATTTGGAATTTATTAATTCATTGATATTTTATTAATATTAATAAATAGTAAATAATATAAGATAACTAAATTTTAAATGATTATTTGATGTAAAAAGAGTCATTTATTTTATAAATGACGCCTAAAATATTTTCTTGAAGAACGGACACCCAGTACTGACAGAATGCATGTTTGGCTTTTAAACATATTTCATGGAATTTAAAATGTAGTTTTGGATTTAAAGATAAATGATTTCTTCTGAACAAATTTTTTTGGTTTTCTTGAAAATGTGGTTTTTCTTTAATGTTAGTGACGGCCTGTCTGGAACTTTAGTAAAATAAATTATTTTGGGAAACCCATTAAGGGGTGATCTTTGGTGTGCATTGATTGCGTGAGTGGTATGTGATGTTTTGGAATCATGACAGATTGATATACATTGTGGACACACCACTTTTTATTGCATTTTTTGACATGGGATCCCGACATAGTGAGTGAATATTTTGAGAATGATTGTTGCACTAGTTTAGATTACGCACTGGATAATGGACCCATAGTAGGGGAATACTGAGTTGTTGGTGCTATGGGGATTGGGCCCCTTGGATAGTCCATGTAGGGCTATGCCGGGCATTAGGGCATTATGACATCATCGAGTTAGGGCATGACTTCAGGAGGAGTCAGATGTATAGTATGTTTTGGATTGTTCACAATCTCATAGGTTCGACCAATGTATCCTTTAGTGTTTGTTTGTATGTAGCGGACGGTTGAGAGGTCTAGTTCAGTTTCTGGACCATATGTGCCACTTTTTCAATTTTCCATTGTGTGTGTTGTGTGTTATGTGCAGTTTTCCTTTTTGCATAATATATAATATTTGGTTTTCTAATTTTTCAATAAAATTTATTAAAATGCAATGCACATGTTCCTTTAAAACATTAATAATTGTTTTATTAATTAATAAGGGCAGTAGAATGATAGTTTTTTTAGAAATGAATGTGTGTGTGTGAGAAAACAAATATTTTTTATATCTAGTTCAGACCTGGAATTTATAAATTTCCTTATTTAAAGGTAGTGCATTGGGAACAGTTTTTTTGGGCATGCCTACTGTGTTTTAAAACTCACCCCTATAGTTATTTTCGATTTGTAGTGTTTGTGCTGGCAACAGCTTGGGTGCGTTCGCATTGGGAAATGTTTGGACGTGAGTTGTAGAGTGACCCATGAGGTCACACGAAGATAGTGGTTGTATCTTTTGGTTATTTTCTTTTCTTTTTTATTGATAGTTACTTTAATCAGTTTTTTAATTTTGCGCTTCTCTATTTAATTTTTGATACTTTTTTTTATTTATTTTTACTGGGAAAAATTATTCCCACATCCCTTGTTGATGCCCTGACACTTCTCGCCAGCCCGAGAGGATCGAGAACGCCTCTCGGGTCATGTCGCGGACCAGCTCAGGTGATTATTTCAGGGTTGACCCAGGTTGGTTAGTGACAAAATGGTATAAGAGGATGTCAGCTCTTAGAGGGCCTCACTTTTCAGAGCGCCCTTCTGTTATTTGGGATGTCTAGTAGATGGAGATTAAAACTATCGGGGCTCAATAGGTAGATTATGGGTTGGTGTTTGATCACTATAGCTCATGACGAGACCTGATTTACCAGGGTTATTCTGGGATTTGAGTCACTTTTCCTTGGTTGTTTCGGATTAAGGGATGAAAATATAGGTGAATCGGTTCACTATGCGGCCACACATGGGGTGGTGAACCATGTGAAGACCAAGTGTCTGACTAAATGTACTTTTAGTGTTATTCTTTACTTGGGGCATGGCTCACCACCATGTTGATGGGTCAGACATATGCACCGGTTCCTCATTCTAGTGGGTTATTATCGATTGTGTTTTGTTTTAGTCTCAATTTATATGAGTGTTCATTAAAAATGAAATTGGTTTTTAAATGGAAATGTGTTTCATCCACATTGTTTTTTTAGAACTACTTAATTGGGTTTTTAAAGAGGCGGTGTATCGATTTGGAAAAACATGTTATGGGTTTGGATTTGGTATGGAAAAGAAGTGTTTGAATATTGCCCCTCCTTATAGAGGGTCACACGTGCGTGGGTATGTATGGAAATTTCATGGGGGCACTTTTTCATAGAGGATGTGAGAGGGATGGAATAAACACACATATGATGGCTCATATGGTGACATAGGTGTGTTTTTTTAAAACAAAATTGTAAAGAAATAATGGTTTTGGAATAGTACTTTCTCTTTGTGTTGTATATGTTTGGATTATGGGCCTATTTCCCTTAGCTTGTGTTGTTTCTTTGACTGAGTTTTGGCATGATGTTGGTTTGATGGTGTTTTTTGTGTTGTTATGAGTATGCCTCCAAAAAATCCTCCCAATTTTGTCAATTAGTTATGCTCGGTTCTCAATTCCTTTTGTGTGTTTCTTGTTTATCGAGCTAGTTGAAGTCTGTTAGATGTAGTTTTATTTTTCTGAAAGATAGTGTGTCTTCGGGTTGTTGGGAACTCCTAGGGTAGTTAAGGATCATACCGCCTTAGAGTTATTTGATGGTATGGTTCATGGATTGTAAATATGAAGTGTCTCATCGTCGTTACTGTTTTGGGTGTGATTAACGGGTGTTGACTTCCGCAAAGGTTCCCAATCGGACAAGGATTGTGGGCCAGTGGAACCTATCTCCATGAAATAATCCTCATCGGTATTGGCTCCTAGTTCTTCGGACCTCTCTCTTGTGTGCCAACAGTATGGCCTATCTGAACATTCTATGTTTTCAGGTTTCATCACATCGAAAATGTATGATTATTGTGGTTCTTGGAATAATCGAGCGGAAGAAGGAGTTAGAGACCAGAAGTTGAAAATGCCTAATTGTGAGGCAGGAGACGCTTCAGCCATTAGGGCCCTAGCCATAGGTCTCGGGGTGAAGCTCGCGCAAAGTCAGAAGTTTCCGAGTGTTTGTGGAACCTCAGTCCAGATAATGTCTTCATATTTGGAATTTAAATATCAAAAATTTCCCTTGGTCTATTGTCATCAATGTCATAAGCTCATCCATGTTGAGGTGTGGTGATAAGATCGTTCCACAATAATCCTGGTAGTATTCTCTACTCCCAGTGTGGTTCTTAAGTTGTTGGTCTCTCTAAATGGTGTGGGCCCAGGAATAAACAGTCATGTTCTATTTTTGATTTGGTCTTAGCTGTGTTTATAGAGTAATTTTCGTTTTGTGAAGTTGATGGGAGGTGTTGAGTTAATTTCTCATCCTCAAGTTGTTGTATTGTTCCATAACATGCTTTTCGTCATGTCCCAGGTGTGTTTTCCTCTCCATGTGGTGAAAATGAATGAGTTTGGTTTGGGAGATTCCATGTTTCCCCCCCACGGGGGTGGTTTGTTTGGGTTTCAAGGGATTTTGTATTATAAAATTCTGGTGGTGGGGAGAACCCTCTCATGTTCTCCCCTCAATCATGGGTGGTGGTTTTTTCTTGAATTGGTCAGGTGTGATGTTTTTTGGGAATGGTCACCCGAAGATCTCGATTCTCTATGATTTTGTATGGGAATGAAATCATGTAATGTCAACTGTTGGCTTGGTGACTTTATGGGGGCAGAAAGTGTTTATGGTGGGGAGAATTGTAACACCTCAACCATGAACACATATGTTTTTATTATTTTCTCTATCCCGCGACTTTGGGTCGAGTCAGGTTTGGTTTCGGGTTTGATTTTTTGATGATTTGATGTTTTCCATTGGTCTCAGGCTAGTGTGTAGTCACCACACTGCTATCAGTCCCCATGCATTCGATCCGGGGGGGTACGTGGTCATCGCATCGCTAGTAGTGAATGTGTGTTCGGTCCTGGAGACTGTGCGGTTGACCGATGTTGATTATTATTTTTATTATTTTTATTATTATTATTATTATTATTATTATTATTATTATCATTGTTATTATAATTGGATTGTTATTATTATTAATAATATTATTAATATTATTATGTATTAATAATACTATTACTTTTACTGTTATTTTTATTTTATTTTTCTTCTTTTCTCTCTTTCTTCATCTTTTATTTTTTTATTCTCTCCTTTGGTTCTTCCACACGAGTGTCACCCTCCATGCGGCCGACTACCTCCTTCTCTTTTTTTTTCATTTTTTTATTTTTTTATTATCTTTTTCTTCTTCTTCCTGCAGCAGCTCGCTCCACCTCCTATTTTTCCCAGCTCTAACTCCCCTGCCTTCTAGTACCCCAGGAGGCCTCACCCAAGCCCTTCGCCAGTCGCGGCTCCTTATCGCATCAGGACCGCTCCATAACCCACCTACGCACCACCCTCGCTCCACCTTCCTGCAGCGCCTCCTCCATGTGCTTCTACCCCGCAACACCACCCTCATGCCACTATGCATGCCGCTCATCCGTGGAGTAGGCCCCCACTGTCTCAGGACCAGCCCCCCAAGCAAGCCGCTGAACCTCTGCTCTTCCTCCACCCAACATCCCTTTGTAGTATCCCGCACATAGAAGCCCCTCCGGCCACCGCTCTACAACCCGTTCAGTCTTCTCGTTGTCTCTCCCGCATGGCCTACTATACCACCATTGGCTAGCAGCGTAGAATCCTTCACCCTTCTCTCACAGCATCGCCTTGTCATACACCGCCTCCCCTCCATCTCCCTTCGGCGCGATAGTGCCCTCTAGCTACCCAACCCATGCTTCCAGCTCACCCGCACCAAGGACCCCCCTCCCTTGTTGCAGCACCCAGTTTCGGTAGTCCACAACCCCTCTTCCCGTTGGATGAACTGACTTACAGATTACCCACTAGTTCCCTTGTTGAAGCTCAAGAAGGACCTCACCCATGCTCTTTTTGTGTGCCACCTCCTGCTGGGGCAGCAACCTTCCCCTCATTAGACCAGCTCCGGCTTCCTGATCTCCTGCCAGCACGCCATCTGGATAATAACAGTGCAGTGCCCTTGGAACCTCCCATAGTGCCCTGTCACACCCACATGGTCAGCCATGATGTCCCAACCCCTTTCTTTACTCCAGCTGACTTGCGTGCACCGCTCCATACATACGGGACCTCTTTCTGGATCTCGTGAAACTCCAACAACCTGGTTCCCTATTTATGTGCACCATACGACCTGTCGTGCACCCTTCATCCAGTTGCGCAACCTCCCAACTAGACCATGCCCACATCCAAAGTCCTTGTCACCCCATTCTGATGGTCGTTCAACTGTGCTGATCGAGCAGGTCTCCGCGCCGAGGTGACATTGTGCTGATTCATTGTTGGATTATTGTGAAATAATGTTTTGTGTTTTTACTTTTTTTTGCCGGTGATAAAGTATATCAGTGAGCTTTTTCCACGGTTCTGCAGGCATTGTATTACACATTCTTATGCACTTGTGTGAGGCGTAGCGTACCAGTGTGTTCAAGCTGCGAGTTGGGGTAGGTCCCCCACTACACTCACCTTTTAATTTAGAATTGATTAATTTCTTTATATATTAATAATTTTAATAAATTTAAAATAATATAAGATAATGAAATTTTAAATGATTATTCTGTGTAAAAAGAGCCGTTTATTTTACACGCAACACCTGGAATATTTTCTTGACGAACAGACACCCAGTAGTGAATGAATGATCATTTGTATTTTAAACATAATTAACTGAATTTAAAATTTAGTTTTGGTTATAAATATAAATGATTTCTTCTAAACAAGTGTCGATGGTTTTCTTCTAAATGGGGTTTTTCTTTAAAGAGAGTGATGGCATGTCTGGAACATTAATAAATAAATTATTTTTTGAAAACCCATTCAGGTGTGATCATTGGTGTGCGTTGATTGTGTAAGCTATATGTGATGTTTGTGCATCATGACTCATTGATTTACATTATGGGAACACCCCTTTTTATTGCATGTATTGACATGGGATCCTGGCATATTGAGTGAATCTTTTGATAATGATTTCTGTACTACTTTAGATTACGCACTGGCTAGTGGACCCATAGTCGGGGAATACTGAGTTATTGCTGCTATGGAGATTGGGCCACTCCTTTAGGCCATGTAGGGCTATGCCAGGAGTGAGGGAATTATGACATCATCATGTTATGGAATGACTTCTAGATGAGTCAGATGTATAGTATGTTCTCGATTTTTTATGTCCTCCTAGGTTCGACCCATGTTTCCATTAGTGTTTTTTTCTATGTGGCGGACGGTTGAGAGGTCATGTTCGGTTTCTGGCCCCTATGTGCCACTTTTTCCATTTCCCTTGGTATGTGTTGTGTGTTATGTGTAGCATTCCTTTTTGGCTAATAACTATCGTTTGGTTTTATAATTGTTTGAGAAAAATGTTTTAAAATGCAATGTACATGTTCCTTTTAAACATTAAAAATTCTTTTTTAAATTAAAATGGGCAATGTACTGATACATGTTTTATAAATGAATGTATGTGTGTGTGAGAAAACCAAGATTTTTTATACTAAGTTCAAACCAGGAATTAGTAAATTTATTTATTTAAAGGTATTGCATGGGGAATAGTGTAATGGGCACGACTACTAGGTTTTAATACTCACGCCAATAGTTCTTTTCTATTTTTAGTGTTTTTTCAGGCTACAACTTGGGTGCGTTCACCTTGGGCAACATTTGGTCAAGAGTTGGAGAGTGACCTGTGAGGTCACAAAGAGATAGTGGTTGTGTAACAACCTAGGTAAATAAAGAATATGAAATTTATATATTTATCCCTATTTGTGAATAAATTGTTAATATTAATTTAAAGGTAACGCTATGCTCGATGGCTTACCCAACACACAACAATGAGTTCCTTTGAAATCTTACGTTGCACACTAATAATAAAATAATATTATTTTAAATAGTAGTTAAAACCTAGCCATTTTAATGAGGTTAATGAACAGAACTAACTACAACATTATTATATATGTTGATAAAATATTTTTACTTTTTACAATAAATGTTAGAGGATTAAAAATGTGAATGAATCCAATTTTAAGCGTAAACATTCTAATATTCATTAAAAGGTCAATTAACCGCCTTTTGATGGAGAACAACTTTTAAATCAACTTTTTGAAAATTTAATGTGTTATATTGGACAATAAAATTCTTCTTTAGAATCGGGACATCAAAATTTACTTTGTGTAAATTTTTGGTATTTTTCCGATAATGTTAATTTTTTAATGAATAGTGAAAAATGTTGTATTTTATTTCAAAACCTCTTTTTAATATAATTTATTTATATTATTAGATTAAATTTTGAATTGATTTTAAAGTGAAATTAGAATATATTTTTACCATTTATTCCAATAGTGGTTGTTGGAATTAATTTCATTATGAAATTGGACTTAAACTAGTGTCAATCTGTTGATACTTATTCTTTCAGAAAAACACCCTATTTGATTCGACAGAGGGAATTAATTATTAAATTAATTAATTTAACTTATATGTTTTTAATTTTATAAAATATACATCATTTATGAATTTGGAATATCAAATATATCTTGGGGTAAATTTTTGGTATTTTTCTGGACAACTTCAATTTTTGATGAATATTGAAACCACTAAGTGGTACTTAAAAAATTGATTTTTCTTTTAAATGAAATTTTACCTCCTCTGTGTTTTGAATTTCAAAAATCCGACATACATGGTTGCCATTAAAAATTAAAATGCTGTTCAATGGGAAGAAAATAATTTTTTGGTGAAGAGTAACTTTTACGTTTTTTATAGTGATTAGAGGTAATTAGTGTAATTTAAGGTAAAAATAATGTTTTAATAATATGAAATGACCTTGAAACATGTAATAACCTTATTTGATAAGTCATGGTCAACCAAGACAATACATGGGTCAACTTGGGGACCCCATGGATCCACATTGGTAGGAAAATGAAATTAAAACCTTTTTATTTAAAGTTAAAATTAAAATGTCACAAACATGTGTTGCTTTACTAAAACAATTTTTAGATGAGGTTATACAAGTCATATGTTTTACTATAAATATTCATTAGAAAAAAAAAATATTTACTATATCATGATATTTTTTTATAATTTTTAGACACTAAATGAATTAAATTATTTATGACAACATGATGATGCATCGATTACCTAATTATTTAACGATTTAAATAAAATTAAAAGATAATGTTAAATCTAAGACCTAAACTTTTAATAGACCTATTTTATGGGTGGATTTTTAAACCCTACCAACTTATCCTCGAAATATATCCTTTTGGGACCTTTAAAATTCAAAAATCATTTTATAATAAAGTAATATTTTATAACATTCCAAGAGTGCCCCTCCTCTCCTCTATTAAAAGGACCCCCCCTCTACCACCTTACCCACACCTCTCAAGTCTTTGGCTCAGCCAAGACCTACCCATTACATCTCTCTAAATCCTTCTATTCATCATTGAATCCTCACTTTGGGCAGAATCCTTTCCAAGGAATCCTTTGAGCTCTAATCAAAGAGAGTTACCCTATTTAAAGGTAAAGTCTTCCCCAGTGTTCTTTTGTTTTATTTTGCTTCTCCAACCCCTAAAATTTTTTTTTCCTATCTTTCGAAACAGAACAAGTATCTTCAATAGACATGGATGTTTTTATAAGATATATTAGAGGTACACTTACACACACATCCGTCTAATGGTTAAAGAACATATTGTTTCATGTGGATGACAAATTACTGCCTCACGAAACGATGATGGTTCAATATTCTTTTAACACCCTTAAAGGTGGCCATTATGATGTCACTGTATTGTATATATGATATATATGGTATTTATGTTTTCTATATGCTTATGTATTTTATATTTAAAACATACCCTTATTCTTTTCATGTTGTGAAAATGCGATAATTTCATATGTATAAGTGTGGACTATCGCCCCCTCAAGTGATGTGACTCGTTCATGAAATACATGGAATGTATAAAGAATGAAATTAATGAACATATTTTACCTATAAATAATAAATATTATACTGGAATTATAATATATATATATATATATATATATATATCATTTATTTTTAATTCCATTAATATGACAAAAAAATGAAAGTAGCGTTCATGCGTACGTATGTCTTACCGTCTCCATGAACGGTGCTTTTCATTTTTTATCTCCAAATGATATGGAATAGTATAAGAATAATATGTAATGGATATATATGATATTTTAATCATTAATTCTATGCGTGAAATTATTTACTTATAACTATATGGGCAATCATTTTTCAAACAAGGTCATTTTTGACTCATGTACCAAACATCGGCAAAAAACGTCTGATATGAACTATCATTATTGAACAATTATTATAACATTATAATATTTGATATTAACTGAATAATAATATTTATATTAGTTCCTTAGGAAATTATAAATTGACCAAATTTTATTATTCATAAATATAAAGAAACGAACAAGACAAGTTGGACTTGAGGTAAGGGAACCTACCCCTCTCTTTTTTTAAGTACACTCTTTTATATCATTCCTTTTAAGATTATCTTTATAATGATTGGGATGTTATTTTATATTAATATTACTGTAATTTTTATGTTCATATTATGAGAGACCCTATTTTCTCTCATCAATCCATTTTGGAAGTTTTGATTAGCGCTGTTAGGCTGCCGAATTTTCGTAAGAGATCCAACCTCTCTCTTTCTTTTTAAGTACTTTCCTTTATGTCACTTCTTTTAAGATATTATTTTTTATGTTGTGGGATGTTATTTTATATTCCTATTTCTATAAATTTTATTTTAATATGATGAGAGACCCTATTTGATCTCATCAATTCATTTTTTCGAAGTTTTAAGTGGCGTCGTTAGGCTGGCGAGTTTTTGTAAGGGATTTTTCATCTCACTTTTATTCCCGTTAAGTTTATGCTAAAATTTCCACCATATCCATTAAGTGGTATATTTACTGCCCATAATTCTAATATTTGTGTAATATAATTTCGTTTATGAGTATTTACATAAATTTTGTATTGTCCTTCTTTAATGGGGTGAATGTTTCGAAAGATACCCATGTCGGAAAGGGAACTTTTCACCCTCCTCTTTTTAAAAGACTTCATTTGTTGGGTCTTTTAATTTACATATTGTAATGTTGGGATATGTTATTATATATCCTTATTGATGTAATTTTTTTTCCAAGTTATGAGATAACCTTTTTATCTCTCATCAAATCATTTTCTGATGTTTTAAGTGACGCCGTTAGGCTATCGAATTTTTGCAAGGGAACTTCTTAACCCAATTTTGATTCTTTGGGATAAACTTGTACTCCTTGAATATGTCGTTCAATGAATATATGTGAATGATATCTGATAGTTTTACACTTAACATCCACTTATATTTGGTTTATTCATTTGACACACATAATTATGTAATTGATTTATCCTTAATCAATGGATACCGTCTTTGTATGGGACTTCGTCTCAATATCCTTTCATTGAGGCATATTTTCTTTTATACACTACTTTCTTTTATAAGATGTATAAACTCCTTTGATTTTTATGTTTATCCAAAAGGAATCTTTTTTATATAAATCTCTTTACTAAATGACAAAAGTAATGTTTTTTTGTCGCACGTATGCAGCGACAACGAATTCTCCGCCATCGTGACCATTATTTGAGCTTCGGCTTCCTCTACAAGCCATAACTTTTTTTAAAATGAAAAATAAATACCATGTTTTACTTTTCTTTTATTTTGGTATTGAAAATGGTTTTCATAATGTTTTTATGTCAATGTGTTGTATTTATATCTTCTGATTGAAAAGTGTAAGTGTTATGTTTCCATTATGCATGTTTCATGTGATACGATTATATTATGGTTCTTGGGCATTGTTATGAAGATGGGTGGTTTCGTGATAAACTAAGGGCAGGTGAGCCCGATATAGCTCTGCAATGCATTGGGTAAGGAGAAGGAGTTAAACGTTAAGGTTTCTCCGAAGAGATTTAGGGAATATACTGTGATGGGTATTCCAAACGTAACCAAGAGGGTTACTACCTATGTAAGAATGTTATGAATGCCTTAAGTTACCTTTATGTCATATGATTTCTATGATTTATTCATTATTTTAGGAGTTATGTTAAAGTGATTATGTTTTATGAGTAATGTATGATTTCATACATGGACTAATGTTTTCATTTCTTACTTTTATATCCCTTACTGAGCTTTTTATGATCATCCATAGTTTTTGAAATGTTTTTTCACAGGTCAAGGGAAAGGTACATAATGTGATGATAGGGTCAAAGAAGTTTCATGAAAGAATACATTTTTTCTTTTAAATATGTTTCTGTTTATGGGAAAAATGAATACTATCTTTTATGCAACCACTTTGTTTAAATGTGGAATGTAATGCATGATTTATGATCTAATTCTCTATAACTGTAATCCTGAAAAGATCCTCTATGTGAATTATTCATTTATTCAATAATAAGTACTGTTTAAGGCCGGGTCCTTATAGTTGGTATTAGAGGTCGGTTTAGACAACTTTAGGGATTAGGAGTTTTTGTTAGACTCATGGTTAGTCCCAATATCTATTATTTTAGTTAAATATTTGTTTTATAACTTTTTTTCAGGTCAAGTAAAGTCAGTTACGAATGGAAGGAGGAGGATCTCAAACGACATTCCTATCTCTTCCTGATGACATACTTTCAGTAATTATTTCAATGTCATGTTCAGATGATTGTGAAGCTTTTTCAAGCATATAACTCACTTGCAAGAAGTTGTTTGAGATATCAAACACCTCCACTATACATCGTTATCATCGTGGATCATGGGTTGTATTTAGGAAAATACTATTTTCACAATATTCTCATATTTTTAAGAAAGGTAAATATTATCAAGGTATTTTCAAATATTTTACCTTATCACAATAATTTGAAGCATATTATGATTTTAAAAATGGTGTTGAGGAAGGAGACCATTGCGCAACCTATTTATATTTTCTTTTAAAATATAGTCTCTCAGCACATACTTTTGGTATTTTAAAAGGACCAATAATATAATGATTCATCTCAAATTCTGTCCGACAATTTTATAGAGATCATGTTTTTTCAGATGATTTGGAATTATATTTCATACATGATTATTTTCCAAAACTATTTTTTTGTGAACACCCATATGAACCATGTTTTACAAGGTGTATTCGGATGGAGGAAGAAAATTATTTTTAAGGATCCCTAAATCATTGTTTTAATGCATGGGTATAAGGCCCCAGCCTTAAACCTTACTAAATCTTGAGTTACTTCAAGATTACACATTGAGGATCTTTTCAGGTTTAGAGTTTTAGAGAATTAGATAATAAAACTTACATTACATTCCACATTTAAAAAAAGTGGTTACATAAAAGGTAGTATTCATTTTTCCCATAAATGGAAACCTATTTAAAATAAAACATGGATTCTTTCTTGACACTTTCTTGACACTATCATCATATCATGTACCTTTCCCTTGACCTGTGAAAAACATTTCAAAAACTTGGGATGAGCATAAAAAGCTCAGTGAGGTATATAAAAACATTTAATGGAAACATGAGTACATGTATACATAAGAATCAATAAAATCATACTTTACTCATAAAACATCATCACATTAACATACCTCATCAAAACATGAATAAATCATAGGAATCATAAGACATAAAGGTAAATTAAGGCATTCATAACATTCTTACGTAGGGAGTAACCCTCTTGGTTATGTCTGGAATTCCCATCACAGTATATTCCCTAAATATATTCATAGAAACCTTAACTTTTACCTCCTTCACATTACCCAATGCATTGGAGAGCTATATCGGGCTCACCCGCCCTTTGTTTATCATGAAACCACCCGTCTTTATAACAATCCCCAAGAACCATAACATAATCGTATCACATAAAAAATGAATAACAGAAACATAACATTTCCCCATATCAATCACTAGATATCAATACAACACATTGATATAATAAAAACACTATGAAAACCATTTTAAATACAAAAATAAAATAAAATTAAACCATGGTATTTATTTTTTTTTTTTAAAAATGTATGTCTTGTAGAGGAAGCCGAAACTCAAATAATGGTCACGGTGGCGAGGAAGTCATTGTCACCACATACGTACGACAAAAACATTCCCTTTTTTCATTTAGTAAAATGCTTAGTATAAAAAAATTTTCCTTTTGGATAAACGTAAAAGACAAAGTATTTTATACACCATATAAAATAAGGTTGTGTATAAAACAAAATATGCGTCAATGAAAGGAGATTGAAACTAAGTCCCATAACTCGGGTCCGACTTGACTCGATCATTCTTTAATGTTCTGAATAATAAACTTTAGTTAATTTCTACTTGCTTAAGAACCTTTTTCAAATAAATTATTCCTTTTATATCACTTATTACAATGTCAGGAACACTATGCAATTATTTAAGTTAATGTCGGTCGTTTTAACGATCATTGATACTTGAGTCAAAAATATGCTCTTTATAATTACAATTTGTTCCTGTATCCATTATATCCAGAGTTATACTCATGATTTATTTATCATATATATCATATATATCCTTTATATACATTCATTTATAATATAACATAACATTTAGAGGTAAGAAATGAAATGCACCGTTTAGGGAGTCGGTAAGCCGTAAGTACGCATGAACGCTACTTCCATTTCTATTTCATATTTAATGGAATTAAAACATAATGATACATAATAGTATTATAATTCTAGTATTTTATCATATATAATATCATTAAATCTATCCTTTATACGTACCACATATGGTATTAACAAATCTAATCACTTTGAGGGGGCGGTAGTCCGCACTTCCTAAAATGAAGATATCACGTTTAACCATAATGGAAACCA
Organism: Viscum album; assembly: GCA_963277665.1. NCBI lineage: Eukaryota > Viridiplantae > Streptophyta > Magnoliopsida > Santalales > Viscaceae > Viscum > Viscum album. Next base: position 1,015,218,750 of record OY728141.1, on the reverse strand, counting down.
TAAAGGGATTCCATGAATGCAAACTACATAATCTTAAGTAAAAAATAAACAATTATATACCATATATAAATATAGTGACATCTTAATGGTCACCTATGAAGGTGTTAAAATAATATTGAACAATCATCGTTTCGTGAGGCAGAAGTTCGCCATCCACGGAAACAATATGTTATTTAACCATTAAGTGTAGGTGTGTGTAAGTGTCGCAAGAATCCCTCTTATAAAAACATCCTAGTATATGGAAGATAATGATTTTGTTACAAAATAAATTAATAAAATGAGTTTAGGGGGTTGGGGAAGAAAAATAATACATAAGAATACAAGAGAAGACACTACCTTTAAATCGGGTAACTCTTTTTTATTTGAGCTCAAAGGCTTCCTTGGGAAGACTTCTCCCAAAGTGAGGCTTCTAAGAGTTATAGAGGGATTTGGAGAGAGAAAATGTGCAGGGGTTGGCCAAGAAAAAGGCTTTGGAACTGTGGGTAAGGTGGTAGAGGTGGGGGCCTTTTAAAAGAGGAGAGGAGGGGCACTCTTGGAATGATAAGAAAAGATACTTTGCTATAAAATTATTTTCGGATTAAAAAGGTCCCAAAATTATAAATTTAGAGGATAAGGTGATAAGTGTTCTAAATACATCAATCCAATAGGTTTTTTACTAGTGCAGGTCTTAGATTATACATTCTATTTTCATTTTATTTAAATCATTAAATAATGTGATAATCGTTGCATCATCATGGTGTCATAAATAATTTAATTTATTTAATATCTATAAATTATTAAAAAAAATACTATGATGTAGGAAATATTTTTTATTTCTTATAAATATTTATAGTCAAACATATGACTTGTATAACCCCATTTTATTTTTTTTATTAAAACAACTCACGTTTGTTTCATTTTTTCTTTTACTTTAAATAAAATGCATTAATGACTTTATCATACCCAAGTGGCTCCATGGGGTCCCAAAAATCGACCCATGAGTTGTCATGGTCGGCCATGAAAAATAAAACAAGGGTAGGACATGTGTCAAGTTCATTTCATATTATTAAAACATTATTCTTACCTTAAATTACACTAATTACGTCTAATCGCGATTAAAAACATAAAAGATACTATGCACCAAAAAATTATTATAATACAATTGAACCACATTTTACTTCTTAATGAAAACATTGTATGTCGGATTTTTGAAATTCAAAACACAGAGGTGTTAAAAATTCATTTAAACAAAAAATCAGTTTTTTTATGTACCACTTAGTGGTTTCACTATTCATCAAAAATTGAAGTTTTTTTCAAAAAATAAAAATACTTCACCCTAAGCTATATTTGATATTCCGAATTCAAAAATGATATCTATTTTAATAAATTCAAAACATATAAGTTACAGTAATTAATTTAATAATTAACTTCTGCTGTCAGAGCAAATAGAGTGTTTTTATGAAACAATAAGTATCAAAAGATTGAAACTAGTTTAAGTCCAATTTCAAAGTGAAATTAATTACAAAGACCAGTATTGGTTTAAATGGTAAAAATATATTAAAATTACACTTTAAGACCAATTAAAAAGATAATATAACATTATAATTAAATTAGACGAAAAATCAGTTTTGATGTAAAATGTGGTATTTTTCACTATTCATTAAAAAATGAACATTGTTAGAAAAATACCATAAATTAATCCAAAGTAAATTTTAATGTCCCAATAATAATGAATAAGTTTATTTTGACAAATATAGCTTATAAAATTGTCAAAGGATATATTTAAAAATTGTTTTCCATCAAATGGCAGTAACATAATCTTTTAAAAATATTAGTGTATTCCATGCGTATGATAGGATTTATTCTCATTTTAAGCCTCTAAAACACTATCAAATTCATTAATATATGTAGATAAAAATATCTATTATTCACTACTTACTTGGGATGTTACATCCTTCCCCACTTTTAAAAATTTTGTCCCCACAATTTATTTACTTATCGAATAAGTGGCGGCATTTAGCCCTCATTGCATTTTCAGATTCCCATGTTGCCTCTTTAATCATGTGGTTTTTCCACAAAACCTTTACCTAATGAATCACCTTATTACGTAACAATTGCTCCACGTGGTCAAGAATCTGGACCGGTTGTTCCTCATAAGATAGGTTCTCTTCTATCTGAACTACCTCTGGACTCAAAACATGAGATGGATCTGGAATATACTTTGTCAACATCAAAACATGAAAAACATTATGTACCTGAGATAAACATGGAGGTAAAGTCACCCGGTAAGCAACTGATCCAATTCTCTACAGAATTTCATATGGTCCAATGAACCTTGGACTTAGCTTTCCTTTCTTACCAAATCGCATCACACTTTTCCATGGTGCGACTTTGAGAAAAACATGATCACCTACCTCAAAAGATAGATCCTTTCTCCGGTTATCCGCATAACTCTTCTGCCTGCTCTGAGCTGTTCTAATGTGTTTCTAAATCAAATGAACTTTTTCTGCCAACTCTTCTTCCAATTCTGGTCCCATCATCTTCCTTTCACCCACTTCATCCTAGAAAGCTGGAGTTCGACACTGCTTCCCATATAATGCCTCAAATGGTGACATCTATATATACTTGAATGAAAACTGTTATTATATAAAAACTCAACCAAAGAAAGATGTTGGTCCCATCGTCCCTGATAATCCATCGAACAAGCACATAGCATATCCTCCAAATTCTGAATTGTTAGTTCTGACTATCCATCTGATTGAGGATGAGAAGATGTACTAAAATTTTATTTAGTACCCAACGACTTCTGAAGGTCGTTCCAAAAGTTAGAAGTGAACCTCGGATCACAGTCAGATAAAATGGAGTGAGGAACTCCATGTAACCTAACTATCTCATTAAGATAAAAAGGGGAAAGTTGATCTAGGGAAAAAGTATCTCGTATGGCAAGGAAATGAGCAGATTTAGTCATGCGATCAATAATATCCCAGATTCAATTATTACCTTGAGTTGTATTAGGCAATCCCACAAAAAAGTCCATGGATATATCCTCCCATTTTCACTATGGCACTGGTAAAGGCTGAAGCATCCCTTTGGTAACTACCGCTCTGCTTTAACCTGTTGACAAGTCAAACACTTCACAGTTAAATCTGCAATATCCCTTTTCATTCCGTCCCACCAGTAATACTCCCGCAGATCATTGTACAACTTAGCACTGCCAGGATGAACTGAAAACGGAGAAATATGAGCATCACATAACAAATATATCTTCAAAAGTGAATCACACGACACACACAATATCTTCCCAAATCTCAAAACACAATCATTATCAATGATTAATTCAAGCAACTTACCCTTCTGAACCAGCTCTACCTTTTTCTGCAACTCACTATCTTCCTTCTGTGCTTTCTTGATTCTGTCTGATAGAGAAGATTTCACTGATACCTGAAACAAAACAGATGAACATTCTGCACCAAAAACAACTATGCCAAAGTTCATCAAATCCTTAACCAAATTATCACGTTCCAAATGCAACATTGGTAATGAATAATTACTTTTTCGACTCAAATCATCATCCACTTTAGTTTCTTTTCCCGAATGGTAATGAATAGTACAATCATAATCCTTGATTAATTATAGCCATCTCCTATGTCTCGTGTTCAATTCATTATGTGTGAACATATATTCTTTAAACTTTTTTCATTGGTATATATTTCACACTTTACTCCATACAAATGATGCCTCCATATTTTTAAAGCTAAAACAACAGAAGCTAATTCCAAATCATGTGTAGGATAATTTACCTCATGAGTTTTCAACTAACGTGAAGCATAAGAAATTACCTGATCATTCTTCATTAGGACCCAACCAATTCCTTTCAATGAATCATCACTGTAGACAACAAACTCACCATTCATGGAAGGTAGTGCCAAAACTAGGACATTCACCATTCTTCTTTTCAATTCCTGAAAACAATCATCACATTCTTTTGTCCAGATAAACATAACTCCCTTCCGAGTTAGATTAGTCATTGGACTAGATAACCGTGAAAAATTTCTAACAAACCTTTGGTAATAGCCTTCCAAACCAAGGAATCTATGAATCTCAGTTACATTTGTGGGTATTGGCTATTCTTCAACAACCTTTGTTTTTGAAGGATCAACAGTTATCCCATCTTTAGAAGCAATGTGACCAAGGAAAGAAATGTTTTGCAACCAAAACTCACACTTGCTTAATTTCCCATACAATTTCATTTATTTTAAGGTTTGAAAAATAACCCTTAAATGTCTTTCATTCTCCTCTTTACTTTTAGAAAACACCAAAATATCATCAATAAACACAACCACCATTTTTCACCTGAGTCAACTGAGCCATCACTACAACAAACTATTTAGTTCTGATCCTGACCATCTCATGATACTGATTTGAAAGGTCATTTCCAACTATATGCCTTCCCAGAAAAGCAGTTTTGTTTCCTTTACGAAAAACCATTCTTAACACTGAAATACCTTAGGTGAAGCAACGCGGTAATCTATAAATTCTATATCATTTCAATCATACCATAAAAAAATATGTTTGGATAATCATTTAATAAAATTCTAACTCTTAAAGTTATCTAAATCTTCCTCTGATACCAACTATAAGGCCCCAGCCTTAAACCTTACATAATCTTGAGTTACTTCAAGATTACACATTGAGGATCTTTTCAGGTTTCGAGTTTTAGAGAATTAGATCATAAAACTTGAATTACATTCCACATTTAAACAAAGTGGTTACATAAAAGGTAGTATTCATGTTTCCCATAAACGGAAACATTTTTAAAATAAATCATGGATTCTTTCTTGAAACATCCTTAACACTATCATCATATCATGTACCATTGCCTTGACCTGTGAAAATCATTTCAAAAACAAGGGATGAGCATAAAAAAATCAGTAAGGGATATAAAAATATGGAAATGAAACATGATTACATGTATACATAAGAATGAATAAAATCATACTTTACTCATAAAACATAAGAACTTTAAAATACCTCATAAAAACATGAATAAATTATAGGAATCATAAGACATAAAGGTATCTTGAGGCATTCATAACATTCTTACGTAGGGAGTAACCCTCTTGGTTACGTTTTGAATACCCATCACAGTATATTGCATAAATCTCTTTGGAGAAACCTTAACATTTAACACCTTCACGTTACCCAATACACTGGAGATCTATATCAGGCTCACCCGACCTTATTTTATCATGGAACCACCCGTCATCATAACAATTCCGATGAACCATAACATAATTGTATCACATAAAACATGCATAAAGGAAACATAACATTTCCACATTTCAATCACAAGATATCAATACAACACATTGATATAATAAAAACATTATGAAAAACATTTTCAATACCAAAATAAACGAAAAGTAAAACATGTTATTTATTTTTTTCGTTTTTTAAAAAAAGGTATGGCTTGTAGAAGAAGCCGAAACTCAAATAATGGTCACGGTGGCAGAGAAGTCGTTGTCGCCGCATACGTACAAAACAAACATTCCCTTTTGTTTTTTAGTAAAGCATTTCGTATAAAAAATATTCCTTTTGGATAAATTTACAAGTAAAAGGGGTTTATACACTGTATAAAATTAGGTTTTCTATAAAACAAAATATGCCTCAATGAAAGGAGATTGAGACGAAGTCCCATACCTCGGGTCCGACTTGACTCGATCATTCTTTAATGTCCTGAATAATAAAATTGAGTTAATTTATATTTTCTTAAGAACCTTTTTCTAGTTCATTATTACTTTTATATCACTTATTTCCATGTCATTAACACTATGCAATTATTTATGTTAATATCGGTCGTTTTAATGATCATTGATACTTGAGTCAAAAATATGCTCTTTATAATTAAAATTTGTTCATGTATCCATTATATCCAACGATATACTCATAATTTATATATCATATATATCATATATATCCAGTATATTCATGCATTTATAATATTACATAACATTTAGAGGTAAGAAATGAAATGTATCGTTCATGGAGTCGGTAAGCCGTATGTACGCATGAACGGTACTTCCATTTCTATGTCATATTTAATGGAATTAAAACATAATGATACATAATAGTATTATAATTCTAGTTTTTTATCATATATAATATCATTCAATATATCCTTTATATGTACCACATATGGTATTAACGAATCAAATCACTTTGAGGGGGCGGTAGTCCGCACTTCCTAAAATTAAGATATCGCGTTTACCCATAATGGAAACAATAAAGGTATTCCATGAAGGAAAAATACATAAGCTTAAGTAAAACATAAACGTATTATATAAAATATAAATATATCGTGACATCTTAATGGCCACCTCTTAATGTGTTAAATGAATATTGAACAATCATCGTTTCGTGAGGAAGAAATTCTCCATCCACGGAAACAGTATGTTCATTAACCATTAGATGTAGGTGTGTGTAAGTGTAGCTCAAATACTTATTATAACAAAATCATAGTATATGGAAGATACTGGTGTTATTACAAAATAAATGAATAAAAAGAGTTTAGAGGGTTGGAGAAGCAAAATAAAACATAAGAATACAAGAGAAGACACTACCTTTAAATTGGGTAACTCTTTTTGATTTGAGCTCAATGGCTTCCTTGGGAAGACTTCTGCCCAAACTGAGGCTTCTAAGATTTATAGAGGGATGTGGAGAGACAAAATGGGCAGGGTTTGGCAGAGCCAAAGGCTTTGGAAGTGTTGGTAAGGTGGTAGAGGTGGGGGCCTTTTATAAGAGGAGAGGAGAGGCACTACTAGAATGTTAAGAAAAGATACTTTGCTATAAATAGAATTTCGTATTTAAAAGGTCCCACAATTATAAATTTCGAGGATAAGGTGATAAGGGTTCTAAATCCACCCATCCAATAGGTTTTTGAAAAGTGTAGGTCTTATATTTTACATTTTATTTTCATTTTATTTAAATCGTTAAATAATGTGGTAATCACTGCATCATCATGGTGTCATAAATAATTTAATATATTTACTATCTAAAAATTATAAAAATATACTATGATGTACGATATATTTTTAACTTTCTAATGAATATTTATAGTCAAAAATAAAACTTGTATAACCTCATTTGAATTTTTTTTATTAGGACAACTCATGTTTGTGTCATTTCAACTTTTACTTTAAATAAAAGGCATTAATGTCTTTATCTTACCCATGTGGATCCATGGGGTCCCAAAAATATACCCATGGGTTTTCTTGGTCATAAATGACACATACAATAATGGTAGGACATGTTTCAAGTTCATTTCATATTATTAAAACATTATTCTTACCTTAAATTACACTAATTACCTCTAATCGCGATTAAAAACTTAAAAGTTAATATTCACCAAAAAAATTATTTTAATCCCATTGAACCACATTTTACTTATTAATGAAATCTATTTATGTCGGATTTTTTAAATTCAAACACATATTTTGTAAAATTTCACTTAAACGAAAAATCAGTTTTTTTACGTACCACTTAGGGGTTTCACTATTCATCAAAAATTGAAGTTTTTCAGAAAAATACTAGAACATCACCCTAATCTATATTTTATATTCCAAATTAAAAAATGATTTCTATTTTATAAAATTCAAAACATATAAGTTACATTAATTAATTTAATTATTAATTCCCGTTGTCAGAGCAAATAGTGTGTTTTTATGAAATAATAAGTATCAAAAGATTGACACTAGTTTAAGTCCAATTTCAAAGTGAAATTAATTACAAAAACCATTATTGGATTAAATGGTAAAAATATATTCAAATTACACTTTAATACCAATTAAAAATATAATCTACCCATATAATTAAATTTAATGAAAAAGCAGTTTTGATGTAAAATGTAGTATTTTTCGCTATTCATTAAAAAAATGAACATTGTCAGAAAAATACCAGAAATTTATCCAATGTAAATTTAAATGTCCCAATAATAAATAATATGTTTATTTTGTCAAATATAGCTTATAAAATTGTCGAAAGATAGATTTAAAAATGGTTTGACATCAAAAGGCAGAAAAACAATCTTTTAAAAATATTAGTGTATTCCATGATTAAGATTTTATTTATTCTCATTTTAAGCCTCTAAAACACTATGAAATTCATTAATAGACATAGATAAAAATATATATTATTCATTACATACTTGGGATGTTACAATGGGACTTCTACCTACGTGAGAAAGATAACGATGAAACCGAGTGGAAGCCATGATCAAGGTATGCTGTTATTCATTTTTGGAATCGTTTTATTTTATCTTATGGTGGTGAAATAAGACTTAAAGAATTAATATAATGAGATCGTAACTAATTTGGATGAAAATGAGAGGTATAAGGAAACTATTGAGGTTAAAACATGTTTGGGTTATTTTGGAGTTATATAAAAAGGACAACATGCAGACCATGTGACAACCCATCACTCAGTCAAAGCTCCGAGAATCGAACCCACAACCAAAGGGAAACTGGAATTTATCATCTACCACTAGACTATGTCAAGTCCCTGGTTATTATGACTTATTCTATTTAGTTAAATGATTTTATTAATTAATAGTAAGTTGATTTTGGGTTATCTATGAAAATTATTAACCTATCATGGAGGATGTGTGATTAGGTTAAATACTTTTCAATATGAGACTTTAAGAGAAACTGATGTTATTTGGAGATAAGTGTTAATTTGTACCTTGGAAGACTATGTGATTAAATCCTTCAAATATTTGGGTTTCAATCTTAGTTTGGTTTACTTTGAAGAATTTTATGGACAAATTGTTTATCGAATGGTCTTCGTTGAACATTGGGTTTTGTTGGCCAAATTTTAGAGATTAAGAATATATTTTATTTTTATAAAGGGTTATACTTTTCTAGATTATCTGATATTGTTCTAACAATTTTTTTTTGGTAAGGGTCTAAATACTCATCATTTAGGGAAAGTATGAGTTTGTGTAAGAAATCTAGTAAAATTTGAAAGTCAACATGACAAGTAAGTATGATTCCTTAAGATGAAAAATAAATTCCTCAATGAAAAGTAACTTAAAACAAAAATTTTTTGTATTAACTTTTACTACTGGGGAATCGAATACCATTTAACCCACCACAAGTTTGTGATTTTATTGTGGTTAACTTTCTCCTAAACATGTTTTCTATCACTCTCCCTCAGAACATGAACCTTTTCTTTTTCTTCCATATCTATGTTTTCCTAAACGTAATCCTAGTATGGGTTAACTCGGGTTACCGCTGTACTTCTCTTTCTTTCTTTTAAAGTGATTGTTTTACCGAATCTTGTTCCAATGTGGGACGTTCAATGATGTTTCTGAGCCCAATTTTAAAATTAAAAGGATGCAATTCCCAAAAGGTGGGAAGGATGTAACACCCTAGGTAAATAAAGAATATGAAATTTTTATATTTATCCTTATTTTTGAATAAAATGTTAATATTTATTTAAAGGTAATTCTATGCTTGATGTATTACACAACACACAATAACGAGTTCCTTTGAAATCTTACATTTCACTCCAACAATAAAATAATTTTATTTTAAATGGTAGTTAACACCTAGCCGTTTTAATGAGGGGAATGAATAGAACTAACTACAAAATGATTATATATGTTTGTCAAATATTTTTACCTTTTACAATAAATTTTAGAGGATTAAAAATGCGAATTAATCCAATTTTAAGCGTAAACATTCTAATATTCTTTAAAAGGTCGATTAACCACCTTTTGATGGCGAACCACTTTTAAATCAACTTTTTGAAAAATTTATGTGTTATATTTGAAAAAATAAAATTATTCTTTAGAATCAGGACATCAAAATTTACTTTGTGTAAATTCTTGGTATTTTTCCGATAATGTTCATTTTTTAATGAATAGAGAAAAATGTTGTATTTAAATTCAAAACCTATTTTTAATCTAATTTATTTTTATGATTATATTAACTTTTTAATTGGTTTTAAAGTGAAACTAGAATAGATTTTTACCATTTAATACAATAGTGGTTGTTGGAATTAATTTCATCTTGAAATTGGACTTAAACTACTGTCAATCTTTTGATACTTATTATTTCATAAAAACAAGTTATTTTCTCTGACAGTGGGAATTAATTATTAAATTAATTAATATAACTTATATGTTTTTAATTTTTAAAAATAGACATCATTTTTGAATTCGTAATATCAAATATAGCTTAGGGTGAATTTTTGGAATTTTTCTGGAAAACATCAATTTTTGATGAATAGTGAAACCACTAAGCGGTACTTAAAAAACTAATTTTTCGTTTAAAAGAAAATTTTCCACATCTGTGTTTTGAATTTCAAAAATCTGACATAAATGGTTGTAATTAAAAAGTAAAATGTGGTTCAATGGGAATAAAATAATTTTTTGGTGAATAGTAACTTTTATGTTTTTAATCACGATTAGATGTAATTAGTGTAATTTAAGGTAAAAATAATGCTTTAATAATATGAAATGACCTTGAAAATTGTGATACCCTTATTTGATGAGTCATGGTTGACCACAAAAATCCATGGGTCAACTTGGGGACCCCATGTAGCCACTTTTGTGGGAAAATGACATTAAAACCTTTTTATTTAAAGTTAAAATTAAAATGTCACAAACATGTGTTGTTTTACTAAAACAATTTTTAGATGGGGTTATACAAGTCATATTTTTTCCAATAAATATTAATTATAAATATAAAAAGTTTTCCTACCTCATGATATTTTTTTATAAATTTTAGACACTAAATAAATTAAATTATTTATGACACCATGATGAAGTAGCGATTTCTTCATTATTTAACGATTTAAATAAAATGAAACGATAATGTAAAATCTAAGACATAAATTTGGAAAAAACCTATTTTATTGGTGTATTTTGAAACCTTATCATCTTATCCTCTAAATATATCCTTTTACGACCTTTAAAATTCAAAAATATTTTTATAATAAAGTAATATTTTATAACATTCCAAGAGTGTCCCTCCTCTCCTCTTATAAAAGGCCCCCACCTATACCACATTACCCACACCTATCAAGCCTTTGGCTCGGCCAACCCCTACCCATTTCATCTCTACACATTCCTCTATTCATCATTGAAGCCTCACTTTGGTCAGAATCCTTTCCAAGGTGCCTTTGAGCTCAAATCAAAGAGAGTTACCCGATTTAAAGGTAAAGTCTTCCCTAGTGTTCTTTTGTTTTATTTTGCTTCTCCAACCCCTAAACAATTTTTATTCCTATATTTTGAAATAGAACTAGTATCTTCAATAGAATTGGATGTTTTTATAAGAAGTATTAGAGGTAAACTTACACACACATCCGTCTAATGGTTAAAGAACATATTGTTTCATGTGGATGACAAATTACTGTCTCACGAAACGATGATGGTTCAATATTCTTTTAACACCCTTAAAGGTGGCCATTATGATGTCACTGTATTTTATATATTATATATATGGTATATATGTTTTCTATATGATTATTTATTTTATATTTAAAACATACCCTTATTCTTTTCATGTTGTGCAAATGCGATTATTTCTTATGAGGAAGTGTGGACTACCGCCCCCTCAAGTGATGTGAATCGTTCATGAAATACATGGAATGTATATAGAATTAAATTAATGAACATATGTGACCTATAAAACATATATATTATACTAGAATTATAATATATATATATATATATATATCTCATTTATTTTTAATTCCATTAATATGACAAAAAATGAAAGTAACGTTCATTCGTACGTACGACCCACCGTCTCCATGAACCGTTCTTTTCATTTTTTATCTCCAAATGATATGGAATAGTATAAAATGAATATGTACTGGATATATATGATATTTGTATCATTAATACTATTCTGGAAATTATATACTTATAACTACATGGGCAATCATTTTTCAAACAAGTTCATTTTTGACTCATGTACCAAACATCGGCAAAAAACGTCTGATATGAACTAACATTATTGAACAATTATTATAACATTATAATATTTTATATTAACTGAATAATAATATTTAAATTAGGTACTTAGAAAATTATAAATTGAAAAATTTTATTATTTTTTAATATAAAGAAACGAACAAAACAAGTTGGACTTGAGGTAAGAGAACCTACCCCTCTCTTTCTTTTTAAGTACACTCTTTTATGTCATTCCTTTTAAGATCATATTTCTTATGATTGGGATGTTATTTTATATTAATTTTACTGTATGTTTTATGTTCATATGATGAGAGACCCTATTTTCACTCATCAATCCATTTTGGAAGTTTTGATTGGCGCCGTTAGGCTGCCTAATTTTTGTAAGATATCCAACCTCTCTCTTTCTTTTTAAGTACTCTCCTTTATGTCACTTATTTTAAGATCCTATTTGTTATGTTGGGGGATGTTCTTTTATATTCCTATTGATGTACATTTTATGTTAATATGATGAGAGACCCTATTTTATCTCATCAATCCATTTTTTGGAAGTTTTAATTGGCACCGTTAGGCTGCCGAGTTTTGTAAGGGAGTGTTCATCTCACTTTTATTCCAGTGAGATTTATGATACATTTTCCACCATTTCCTTTAATTGGTATATTTACTGAACATTATTATAATAATTGTGTAATATTCTTTCTTTTATGAGTATTTACATCAATTTTTTATTTTCCTTCTTTAATGGGGTGAATGTTTCGAAAGATACCCAAGTCGGTAAGGGAACTTTTCACCCTCCTCTTTTTAAAAGACATCATTTTTTGGTCTATTAATTTACATATTGTAATGTTGGGATATGTTATTATATATCCTTATGGATGTAAATTTTATATCCAAGTGATGAGATACCCTTTTTATCTCTCATCAACTCATTTTCTGATGTTTGAAGTGACGCCGTTAGGCTGTCAAATTTTTGCAAGGGAACTTCTTAGCCCATTTTTGATTCTTCGGGATAAACTTGTACTCCTTGAATATGTCGTTCTATGAATATGTGTGAATGACCTATGATTGTTTTACACTTAATATCCACTTATATTTGGTGTATTTGTTTGTCACACATAATTATGTAATTGATTTATCCTTAATCCAATGATACCATCTTTGTATGGGACTTCGTCTCAATCTACATTCATTGAGACATATTTTCTTTTATACACTACTTTCTTTTATACGGTGTATAAACCCCTTTTACTTTTACATTTATCCAAAATGAATCTTATTTATACTAAGCCCTTTACTAAACGACAAAAGGAATGTTTTTTTGTCATACGTACGTGGCGACAACGACTTCTCCGCCGCCGTGAACATTATTTGAGCTTCGGCTTACTCTACAAGCCAAAACTTTTTTTGAAAATGAAAAACTAAATACCATGTTTTACTTTTCTTTTATTTTGGTATTGAAAATGGTTGTCATAATGTTTTTATATCAATGTTTTTTATTTATATCTTGTGAATGAAAAGCGGAAGTGTTACATTTCCTTTATGAATGTTTTATATGATACGATTATGTTATGGTTCTTGGGCATTGTTCTGAAGATGGATGGTTCCGTGATAAACTATGGGCGGGTGAGCCCGATATAGCTATGCAAAGCATTGGGTAACGTGAAGGAGTTAAACGTTAAGGTTTCTCTTAATAGATGTAGGGAATATACTATGATGGGTATTCCAAACCTAACCAAGAGGGTTACTCCCTACGTAAGAATGTTATGAATTCCTCAATTCACCTTTATGTCATATGATTTCTATGATTTATTCATGATTTGATGAGGTATGTTAAAGTGATTATGTTTTATGAGTAATGTATGATTTCATACATGGACTAATGTTTTCATTTCTTACTTTTATATCCCTTAATGAGATTTTTATGCACATCCAATGTTTTTGAAATGTTTTTCACAGGTCAAGGGAATGATACATGATGTGATGATAGGGTCAAGGAAGTGTCATGAAATAATCTATGTTTTTTTAAATATGTTTTCATCGATGAGAAAAAAATGAATACCATCTTTTATGTAACCACATTGTTTAAATGTGGAATGTAATGCATGATTTATGATCTAATTCTCTAAAACTCTAAACTTGAAAAGATCATGTATGTGAATTATTCATTTAATTAAATAATAAGTAATGTTTAAGGCCGGGTCCGTATAGGTTGTCTTTTTCAGTTAGTTGTATTTTAATTGGTTCTTGTTAGTTACTTCACTTTGTTTATTTATTTTGCGCTGCTCTGTTTAATTTTTGCAGCTTTATTTATTTATTTTTACTAGGCAAAATCATTCCCATAGCCTGTATTTATAGCCTGACACTTGTCGCCAGCCCAAGAGGATCAAGAACGCCTCTCAAGTCATGTCACAGACTAGCTCGGGTGATTAGTTCAGGTTCAACCTGGGTTTGTTCGTGACATAGCATCATATATATATATATATATGTATATATTCATATGTTGGTTTGTAATAAATTTCTGAATTTTTTATCTACTTCCACTATTGGTATATTTCTGATATTTATCTATGTATACTCTGGTAATGGGAGAATAGTATCCCCACTAAGACACCATGTCCATGATAGCTAATTAATATTATTTTGCATCATGGTATATGTGTTTGAGTCCACGTACCCATGAAGGATTTGGGAACTACTTAGTGGAATTCGGGTCTAGGGTGTTTGACATGTAGAACATATGGAAAAAAGTAACAGTATTACATGATAATTTTAAATTAATATGAGGAAATGGAAGATTTTATTGGGATGTCCAGTCGACAGAACATGTGTCACAATAATTTCTTGACTTTTTTATAGTTATGCAATACTATTATACCATATCTAAGGAAGGGTGTGGAAATATTTTCACATATTTTCCAATATAATAGAACATCAATTAGAAATATTAAACCACATGTTATAAAATACAGGAGGCTAACCCATCCTACAAAATGGGTTTCACTAGACCTTGAGGAAGAACTAAGGAAAGAACTACATCCTCCAAATATTATTAAAAATGTATAAAATTGACTTGTTATCTCTAAAATAAGATAAGATAAAGATGATATTATATTGGAAGGATGAATTTCAGATATATTATATTTTAATATTAAAGATATCAAATAAGAGATACATCATATCCTTTGTATCTAATAATCTCAGATGTAAAAGATGATTTATCTTTCATAGAATAACAAAGAACATAAATTTCATGAAGAATTTTAGAAAAAGGATAGTAAGGTAACCTATCTATGAGAATAAAAAATTTCATGTTGGATATATTTGATCATTATTATATGGGTAAAAGAACGAGGAATGGGATATACTAGTAAATATATGAATTGTTGGAACTATAAGTACATCTCTAGTTGAAACAGGACGTACCTACACTTGTACAAGAATCTGATTTTCAAAAGTTACCTAGGAATCAAGAGAGTCTCATGTTATAGTTGGTAAAAATTCAAAAAGTTTTTATTCAATGTCTATAAAAGAATTTTTCGATCAAAATCAATTGGAGAATATTTTTATAGCATATTATTTTATTTATTCCTTAATATTTAGATGACTTCTTGATTTTAAATCGATTACATAAAAGATATCATCCTATAATGATAGTTTAAGAAGGAATTTTATTAAAAAAATTACTTAATACCATTTTATTTTGGAAGACCCAGAATGGTTTTAAAATGTAATCTACATACATTAAAATTATAAAACTATCTATATGAGGATAGAAAATTCCACATAAATATTGAATACTGTAATGAACTGGTTAGATTAGAATATCATAGGATAAATGAAGAAAAGGTATTGGATAATAAATGGGATAATTTATCATAAAGTTTTCCACTGAACACTCTAAATTTAT
Source organism: Viscum album (assembly GCA_963277665.1). NCBI lineage: Eukaryota > Viridiplantae > Streptophyta > Magnoliopsida > Santalales > Viscaceae > Viscum > Viscum album. Next base: position 1,015,202,890 of record OY728141.1, on the reverse strand, counting down.
AGAATAATGCAATTTCATAGGATAACATCCCATATAAAGATCCCATTATAGTGATCAAAATAATGTGAATTTCATATCCAGATAGGATGGTTAAGGTGTTTGAGAAAAATATTCTAGAATTAATTAGTCATATATTTATCATCCATAGTGAAACTCCTCAAAGGTGTGTGTCATTAAAGCTATTGAATCGTTCTAAGAAGTATTCTGGTGAAGATAGGATAGTTATCTATTACTATGATATTAATTCAACCAAAAATTATGATGGATATAATATTCCTAATCATAAGTCTTTATGAATTAATATTAAGAATGAAATACCAATGGTATTTTTTAGGTTTGATCTTATGTTGTGATATTGGTAGATTAAGAAAAATTTATAGGATATAATTTTAATAGCATTTACAATGATATTTGTTTATATTGAATGGTTAGTTATTCCATTTAGACCCAAGAATTACCTAGGAATATTCCATAGGAGAATCATCAGGGAATTCAATTGATTATCAAAATTCATGGAGGTCTACATTGATGATGTTATTTTATTTAGTAAAAATATATAAGAGAATATCAAGCATTTATAAAAGGTTGTTGAATAATTCCTTAAAGATGGAATGACACCTTCATAAAGGAATATCATTTCTTTGAATCCAAATTTTACATTTATTGGATAGAAGATCCATGGAAGATTACTGAAGATTCAACCACATATATTAGAGATTATAGAAAATTTCTCTGATATTTTTACAGATCTTAATCAGATATATGTTTTTCATGGTATATTATTTTATTCTAGATAATAAATTAGAAATTTTGAAAAAAAAATCAGTTCAAATATAATGAAATGTTTCATGTAATATACCTTTTAATTAGACAGAAGATGATTCTGAAGTAATCTGAATTCTAAAGTTGAAATCATAAATCCTCTTAGTATTCGTATTACTAAATGGGAGTGAAAATATAATTCTCTTTGAAATTTATGAATTTTAATCATCATGGATTTGAATAAAATTATGAAAAAAACATGAAGAAATTATCTATAGACCCTAGATTTGATTCATTAATGGAAATGAAAATAATTATCCTATCCACAAATGATAATTTCTTACTCTCCTTAAAGGAATTAGGAATGAAGAAACTTTCTTGGGAAAATATTTCGTTATGATAATAGATGGTTCTTATATAAATAATTTCATGAAATTATAATTAAAAATATTTACCCATACATGATAATTCTATTGGAGGAATGAATTTAAATACTATAACATTAAGTTATAAAATATTAAAGGAATTGATAATGACATCCTAAATGCACTAACATGATACATGGACACTTGTAGGTGAAATGGAAGAATTCAGAAAAATTGAGTGATAATATATAGAAAATAAAAGTCAATTTATCCTATAGTATCTTTCGGAAAAATGGATTCCCATCAATAATTGTTCAAACATATTATAATATATGTTCCTCAACCATGAATTATAATGAAACAACAAGAGTTTTAAAAATGTGCCTTCACATCAATTATAAATATAGAACCCATATTTACTGCATTTTAATTGTTCTTAATGGCCATTACATAACTCAATTTGTAAAAAATAACTGAAACTGTATTTCATGGATTAACTAGTGGATTGAAATAGATGGAAGCTCTAAAAAAATAGAATTTTTTTTCTAATAGATGGATTAATCATATAAATGAAGAACGTGAGCTGAAAAATATGGATTTGAAGGAACATCGCCAAGAGAATTATCATTAAAAAAATAAAAAGAAAATCATATTTATGAGATTGATGAGGATCCCAATCCAACAATGGAAATTTATAAACATTTGAAAATTAAATAAATTGTTTTGAGGAATAAATCCATAATTTTTATTAATCTAATCTATAAAAATATGGATGATCAAATATTCATGAAATTTCTAAACCATGATATAGACACGCTCGAAGAATCTGAAGACATTAAGGTTTTTTTATAAGAAGATGGATGGAGATATGATTAATTTGTTCATTTTTCAGGAGATCTGCCTAAAAGTATAAGTTTTTGGTATTATTGAAAATTTTAAAAATATGGAGGAACAATCCATGGAATAATAGAAAGTTGTTATATGTTTTTAGAGGATCATATGAATAGGATATCGAAATCTCTATATATTATACATGGAGTTATAACTAGAATAGATCATCCAGTGCTAGAATGAATTCTTAATGGAGTAGTATAATTTTTAGGATTTATGTAGATATATTTATAATTGAATTACGTACCACATATAGAGAAAATAGTTTTAACAAATAATGTCCATGTTTTATATAGTGGGTTTCACACATCGAATTGATGAGATAAACTGATGGATTAATTATGTTGTGTAACTTGTACGCTAGACACTAGACTAAAGGAACCATCCAGAAAGAGTTTGATGAATCATAGTTTAGTTATTACTACAAGATAATGTTTATTATGAATATAATCCATTATGAAAATATCCATATATTATACTTTGTTTATCAAATTGAATCAATATTTCTGATAGAAGACTATATCTTCTTTATAGGAGAAAATGTACTAGTATATATCTACTCTAAAAAAATATAGAATTTATATATATACATGTTATATATTTCATTCTGTATCATTGCATAATTTCTGAAGAAATCATGTCATGGAAGGGATACCAATAAGATGACATTATTTTCAAAGAGTATATACAACATGCTATCAAAGAATTGATTTAAATAAAAGAGTTAGTGAAAGAAACCTTGATCAGAGAGGTGATCAATTCTCTGTGAGACATAGAAGGATTCTAGGGGTTGATATAGACATGTGTTATATCCATAATTGAGGATTGAATTAGATCATACATGTTAATTATCTAGTTATTAATTTTTGAGGTTTGTGGTGGATGTTTTCTGGTTGGGCACTAAAACGTTTTCTTTTTATTTTGTTTTTGTTTTTTATTTTTCAGAATTCTGCACTGTAATATTACCTTTTATGCCAAAGTCGATTCATCTTATCAGGAAAGATAATCCTAGAGGCCTATATAATGAACCACAAGACGATTTTTTTTAGAGAGATGTATTTATTATATAAATCATTAAGATTACAGAAATTCTATCTCTATTTTCTCTATAATCATTCATGAAATTCATGTTAACTGATTCCATGTTTGATCTTGTTAGTTAAAAGATAAGTAGCCCCCTTATCCTTTTTCATTGATATTATTATGTTTCTGTTCATGTAATAGTTTTTTTACATTATAGATTCACTAAGTGGAATTCCCTATATGTATAAAAACATCTATTAATTTTTAAAATATATATATATATCAAATGATTTATATATGTATGTGTGGGGTCAATATTTATATACATATATCGATTTGTTGGTTTACAAGATCAATTAGTATTTAAAGTGTATAATTAGTTATTTTCAAATATTTTTATCAAAACATAATTTATTTGTATATTGTTTTGAATAAAAAAATCCAGTAAAAGTTATGAAAAAATATCTTTAAATTTATAGGTAAAATTAGTATCACTATATGAAAAAATCAAATTCCAAAATTTATAATCATATATTGGTATAGTATTATTTGTATTGAAATCAATATCACATTGGAACTAATGGACTAATATTTATATAAAATATGAAAAAATATTATATATTCAATAATATAAATAAATTTTATAACAATGATGCATGGTTCATTCCATGGGATGCGTGAAACAAGGAAGGTTTGAGGATTCTAGGTAAATGATGGACCATGGAGGGGATGTTGATTTCTTCCCTATTATTTGATGGACATATTTTATCCTATGTGCATCTACACTTATGAACCTATCTTATATACCCTTTTATTTCCTTTTTTCATTTTTCATTTTTATTCTTAACTCTACAATCACCTTTCGGATATAATTTTTATCTTCTGTGGCTCCCTCTTTTCCATATAACATTTTTTTATATATGATAGATCATCCCCCTTTTTTATTAATATCTTAAATATTTACTAAGATAGATTTTCTTTTTTTCTCTATCCAATATATCAATTCACAATTTTTTCTCCCATTAAAATCATAACTCTCACCTAGACACCATTAATGAGTATCACATTTATTTTAATATTTATATCCCTCCTATTTAATAACCAAATATTTAAATCTCATAAATTTAATAAATTTAAAACACATAATCTAAATTTACAAATTTCATACATTTTACCAAAAATTAAATCAAATTTTTCTACTGCCATGAATATACATATACATATATTTAAGTATTCATCTTTTTATTTCCAATTTAATTGTTCAGAAATATATATAAATATATAGATATCAATATCAATATATATATATATATATCGAAGTAGTCTATAAAAAAATTTAAAATACACACACACCGAGATATATATAGATGTATATATATGTATATATATTTATCTATGTATATATATAAACACCACATAATTTATAATAGTTATTCAAAATATTAAATTGAAATTGAAATTCAATAATATAGAATAAAATAATATTCATCAATAATTAAATCAAATATCAGGATGTTAATATAAATAGGTCTTAAAAACCAACCCATGATATAACACTCCAGAAACTCACCACATCTAGAACACTACAACAACAATCAGACCACACAATCGGAAAGGTACCTCTCAAATAAGGGTAAACTGCCTTCAAGACACAAGGTATTTTACAAGGTCAAAAACTATAGTATTTAACATGGATCTAAAAAACTTGTCCCATTAAAATATTTTAATAACAAAAATCCATATAAATTCCCAATGAAAAAAGAACCAACAATACTTATTAATCAATTACCTTTTCATCATTCCATTCACTTGAATGAATTCTATCCAGCTAAATATATTCAACTAATTCTATATTTACAAAATTATTTTTCTTTATGATCATCAATCAATTAATCTCAATTTTTTATAAAAGGTTGTGGTTTCAATCATTCTTTCACAGGTACAAAATTTAAATAAAACAACAAGTCATATAATACATAATAGTCTCCTCACATGGGTTTTTTTAACAAAATGAACAGTACATAAAATAATAGATATTATTATTAATAAAATATTGTTATCCATACCATATAATTCCATGTTATAGTCATTTTTGATAATTCTTATGGAGGTAGATATCAATGCTACTTTTATTGATAAGGTAATTATTTTCACCCTGAATGATGATATTCATTTGGATTTCAAATATGAAAAGTGTCCACATTTTTTCTACATTGCAATGCCTTTGAAAATTCCAAGATGTATGTCACAAAAGAGAAGTTTGTGGCAATTGTAATTTTATAGGTCACATGACTACTGATTTTCAATGTGTGACTAAGAATAATGGAAGGATAGAAATGTGAACCCAAAAACATTGATGTCTTATAAGAGTGATCATTTGTTCTTGATTTATATGATCCACCTATGATTCATGCATGTGTTGATACAATGTTATAGTCATCAGTTGGTGATGTTACTCTAGATTGGGATTTTATAGCCCCTTCAAGGTTTATCAATGGAGAGGTAGGGTTTGTAAACATTTATTTTTTTTCTCTACAATATCTTGGGATGATACTATGTCTGAGAGAGATACCACTAATGTTAAGGATGATGAGGATGCTGATTTTGATTATGAATATAGTCAGTATAATAATGAGATAGATGAAATGTACAATTTTGACTTCCAGTTATAGGAGGAAAACATGTTTTCAGGCTCAATAAATAAAAAAGAAAAATGAAGTTTGAAATTTCCATGAATCCGAAGTTGTCAAAGGGGATATCAGATTCAATTACTAATCCAATAAAGCTACACCCTGCTAAAAATGTACTTGACACCTCTTCTTGTTCATTGCCTTCTATATAAATGGAAAATTGGACTACAAGAAATGACCATAGTCTTCTAGTTGTTTCATCTGTTATGGAAAAATACACTATCTCCAGGAATGATGTTTCTTTTATATTATGTTCTATCAGTAAACAGGTTTCAAATGTTTTTTTCAAATAAAATAATAATAATGGTTACATGGAATTGATTGTTGGAATTGTTATTACTAAATATAATACGGTAGTTGGTAATAATAATAATCCCATTAATGAAACTATTAGGCCAAATACGATAAAAGATAGTGGGTCCTCTTGGGATGCTTAATAGGAATCTCTAAATACTAAAATTTCTAGTTCTAAGAATCCCTTGGTCAGTACTGAAAGTCTCAACATGGTTGTGGGATTTAGTGAAAGGTTTTTCACTCCTATAGATGATCTAGTTATTTTGTATGCAACAAGAGATGTCTTTGATTCCCCTATTCTTATGATAATTGGTGAGACTCCTCCTGTTTCTTAGAAAATGACCACCAAGGTTCACACATGTTCTTTGATTGTTGAATCACTGCATAATGCAGTAAAACATACTCATTATTTGAACGAGCATGTCATATGAAACATTATTTTGCAAAACCCATTTGATACGCTTGAATCTATTAGTGGTGATGAGTATATAGGATTATGTATTTATAATTCAAAATTTTTAAAAATGGTTACTATTATTGATGATGAATCATTTAATGATGGAGAGACACCATGTAAGAGGGATAACTCATGGATACAAGAAAGACACCCTCGAGGGAGGGCTAGTCACATTGCACATCACAAAATGAGCACTCTCTCTAATGTAGTCTGATTTATTTTCTCACGTTCCTTGTTCTTTTCACTTTATTTGATTTTTACATTCCATGATGAGGGAAGGTCACTCTCTAGTCCCTTCCTTTCCTTTTATTCATCCAAATTTTCAATATTTAATAAAGGGAATTTTCCCACTACATATTTTAGAAAATGTATTAAAACATTATAAAAACACTTTTAAATAATTCATTCACTATATAACACATTATATCTCAATATTAAATTCTAAAAATTCATTTCATATGTGACATCATATTTTACATTTCAACAACATTATTTTAGCCTCTATTCAATGATAACATTCACATGCTATGTTCTCATTTCTCACACAATCCATGGTCAATTTAAATATTTATTAATCATTTTTATATTAATGAAAACATGATTTCATTGTGTATAAGAGATACCTTGAATATAATTTTATATTTTAGTGCAACATTTTCAATGTATGTAACATTAATTATAGAATGCTTCCCTACTAACTCATATAAAAATTACCTAGCATTATATAATATCTCATTAAAATGATGTCCATATTTAGTCTTCATGTCATGTGATAATTCATTAAATAAACAAATTATTATTATTAATGCATATTTTATATCTAAATGACTTCTCATGGCATGGTATTTATGAAATAAATCTATAGAACATAAATATTTTACCATCATAATGTGTTATCCATCAATACTAAATATTTCGGTTTTTTCAAGTGCTAGCTTTCATTAGTGATTGTTAAAAATGCAAATATTGGACACATTTATCTCTATTAGAAAAATAATTGAAAAAGGGTATGATTCTTATTACTTTTTTAACTCTAATAAATGTATCCATTATCAGAATTGTTTCTAGAACTAATAATGGTGTCCTTTATCATCACAAAAACCGATCTCATAAGGGTACATTTATTAACGATAGAAGAAAAGCAATGTAAAATGGTATATTCTATATACACTAGAAAAAGAATGGGGTATTTATCTACAATTTTTACAAGCACTAAAAAATGTGGACTTTATTAAGGCTAGAAAAAATTGAGAAATTGTACCATTTATCAGTGTAAAAAAAGCTTTGATAACATCCACCTTTATCCAAACATTTATTTTAGTGGGGATAAAAGAAATCATTAATTTGTGTTTTTTAGAACTAATAAAAGGAACATTTCATAAAATGTTTTGTATCATTAAAACATATTTTAAAATATAAATATATTCATATTAATATTTGTATAATATAATATATTAAATTTTATTTACAAAAAAGTAAATAAGCATTTATAGTTAATATTTAAGATAGTTTATCAAAACAGATTATAAAATAATGAAAAATAATATTAATTAACATTTTTCTAATTATTATAGAGTAATAGGCATTTAATAATAATAATATGACATGGAAATTAAATAAATTAATGAATAATCAATGATTACTTGAAAAATGAATTGAACTTCATATAACCATAACTTCTGATCTGGGTATTTATTTGAGCTCATCCACAAATCAAATTTAATCCTTGGAGTCCTCAAAAACAAATATTTTAGTTAGGAATCCCTAATTTTTTAATATCTGATAGGATATCATATTCAATTAAGAGGTTATTCTTTTACATTTTCAGTGAAAATTTAATTTATTGTCAGGAATTATATTCATATAGATATTATGGTATTGACATTTTAGCATTTTAATATTGTATATTTATTTATAATTTAAAATATGCAAGTAATCTTAAATTATTATATTATAAATCATTTTTAAAAATAAATATTAAATAATATTTATATAAAAATATAACTTTAAAAATATAAACCATATAAGAATCAATATTTATTATACATTTTATTAAAAATAATAAATTATCCATTTTTACTACATAAAAATACATTAAAACATATGTACCTATACAACTAATGCTTATATATAAATATGTGTGTGTAAATAAAAAACTATATTTTAATGGGAATATTCTAATATATGTATGTAAATACACATATATAAGTATTAGGGCATGTATAATTGAAATATAAATTTATATATGTGTGTATAAATATGTTTATATGAGTTTATATGTTTGTATTTTGTAAATACGTCATATATATACTTATTTTTAAAAATATATCATTATCATTATCCTTAAATATAATATATAAATGTATTCATAGTAAATTTTGATAAATACATTATAAATACTGTATATCTAAATATACAATTACAAGTGAATGTGTACAAATAAATATATATAAATATATATAAATATATATAAATATATATAAATATAAATAAATATATATAAATATATATACTTATAAATATATATTTACAGTAAAAAGTTTATATCAAAATATATAATATATTAACATTTTTTAAAAAATTATTTAGTAATAATTATATAAATCATATGGAATTAAATATTATCAATTTTATTCAAAATAATAAATAAACATTACTTTACATTATAAAAATATTTGAATATATATATATATAATTATACAAATGTATATATAATGTGTATATATACATATGTGTGGGTGTTAATAAATGGATATATATTTATATTTATATTGTAACATATCTCAATGAATACTAACATATAATATATATATGTATATATGTATATATATATATTACAGACATTAGCACACAAACATATATTTTATAAATATTTTTAATAATAAATATATAAATAAATATAAATATTAAAATAAAAAAGTATATGTAAATATTATTAAATAAATTGAAATATCATAAAATATAAAGTAATGAAAATAAGGTTATTGGTAATAGTGTTTGAATACACAAGGGAGGTCATAGGATTGATTTCTAGAATGCGTGTAGGTTAAAATGAAGCTTGGATGTTGAAAAACAGAGACAAAGGGGGGTTGTAAGCACTGAACAAGAGGATTCCCTGATATTTAGAGCACTTTGTGGAAGATGGTGGGAATATTATCACTAAAAAAGTAGGCCATGAGTGATTCAAAATAAAAAAAATATTTTTTATCAGTGCAAAAAAAATCACTAATGAAGCAACTGTTTATCTCCTCATTATTAGTTCTAATAAAGACATTATTTATTACTGATTTATTGTTTATAAAAAGTCACAAATTATAAGTGTTTTTCATAGCACTAATAGAGGGTTCTTTTATAATTGCTAAGAAAATTATTGATAAAAGATGTATATATCAACACTTTTTTAGTGATGATAATAGAACCCTTTATTAGAAAATTATTTAGAACTAATAAAATATAGTTTTTAATAGAACATTGATTGACAATGCTTTTTATCACTTTTAAAGACCATTTCTATTATTTAATTCATGACATGTAGTCGTTCATTCTTAGAAAGAGGAAATAAGATCATCCATAGAAAAAATTGAAAAATATTAATGAGTTTTTTAGGAATTCGTGTTTTCTCATGAAAATTTCATATGTAAAAAACGTTTTGACAATTTAATAAATTCCTATAACAAGTAATTAACATATAATTCCATGAAAAATCTTTACAAAATCATAATGCAATGGATCAAAGTTATTCCATTTGAATATTTAAATGTAACATGAATAATTCATTAAAATGTGTTTTAATAAATTAAATTTCTTTTATATCCTTCATTACATGAAACACCATGTTAATCACGTTCTACACACAACATTGGGATTGATTTCACATCCCACGACATTGATTTTTTATCAAAACCATAATATATTACTAATATTGTTATTTAAATGAGACCATCATAACTTATTCATTAAACATAGAGATATTAATAGTAACTACAAATTTTCAAATATTATTTATAATGCATTTATATAAATAGGTCATATTGATAAAAAAATAATTGTTTTGGTAAAATTTTTATATTTTTGGAAGAAGATATTTTCGAAAAGAGTGCTTTGTTTTTCCTTTCGTAATCATTAATAAAATTAATTTTTTCACACATTTAAAAATATAATTTGATAAAATAAAATTCATATTTGAAATAATCATGTAGTAATTATCATAGGTTTAATGTTTTGTATTCTTATAAAAGGATCCATTTTTTATGAATAGTGCAATATATTGAATTTTAATTGAAAAATGCCTTCTCATTTAACTTATAAATAATGATAAATAAGATTTTAATATTTCTTAATGTAAAATTATTTTAAATATACATCCAATAATACAATTTAGGTCATTATAATAGATTTAATATTGAATTTTGATACAAATTTTTTTTATAGATTTAAATATTTTCTCTTTAAAACTCGGATTTTTGGTCACATCATTATGATTGATTTTAAATTAAAACTTTCTAATTCTATGAATGTAATTTGGGAAGATGGTTTCCATATTTTTAATCAAAATTAGATATATTATCTAATATGTTTTACCTAATTTTTTTACATATTTAAATACTAAAATTATAAAAAACTATTTATACATATAAGGTAAAAATGATTTTACGTGGTTTTAACTAAAAAGATAAGGGTGAAAAATAATTCCAAACATGTCGAAAACCCATTTTATGGAAATATTTAGACCTTATACCTTATATAATCGTGAATGGTATATTATTAGATCCTATATTCAAGAAAAAACGTGGGTGTAAATTTCCCTTTTAAAAAAATAACAATTGTGGCACTCACCTCACTTATAAAAGGCCACATCTTCTCCACTATTATTCACACCTTCAAACACTTTTGGTGTAAAATACCATGTAATTATAGAATAATATATTATCATGTCTATTAATATTTCTGAATTATATATTAATTTTACTTTAAAGGGTATTCTATGTCTGATAGCATACTCGGCACACAATAATGGATTTCTCTAAAATCCTATGTTCTACACAAGACCGAGTTTTACGAAAAAATAATGTATTATTAATATTATTAAATTAAATGGTTATTATCAACTCGATTTTTTATTATATGGAATTAATATAAATAAGTATATTATATTTTCAAAAGATTAATTAATACTTTTAAAATCATCAAATAAATTTTAGAGGTTTAAAATGATTATAAATCCAATTTTGAAGATAACATACTCTAATATTTCTAAAAGGATGATTTGCCACCATTTTATGGGGAACCCATTTTAAATATAGTTTTTTCAACTATTATATGTTATATTTGAAACAACAACCTTCTTCTTTGGAAAATGGATATAAAAAGTTACAACGGTTGATTTTTTGGTATTTTTTATGATATAATTCATATTTTAATTAATAGTGAAAAATACTGCTTTTTAATTGAAAATTAACTTTTCGAATAATTTATATATATTATTAGATTATACTTTTATAGGTTTTTAATGTATAATTATATAATTTTTTATATTTTTATTCAATTAAGTTTATTGGATTCTTTTCAAATTAAATATAAATTGAGAAGATATGCTATCTTTTTAACGTTTTACATAAAAATCCAGTTTTTTGGATATGTCAATGAGATTAGGGACAAACCTAATTTAAACATTGAATTTTTAAAAATTTACATACATGTTTATAATAATTATGAAAAATTTTGTCTAATAAGATCAAAATATTCTTTTTGGTGAATAGTAGTGTAGCATTTTATTTACCATGGTAAAAGATAATAGGGTAATTAAAGGTAAAATTAATAATATAATATTATAGAATTACATGAAAACATTTTATCATATTATTGGATGAGTTATTATCAACCATGACCATTATTGGCCTGAAATAGTGACCTCTAAAAGCCACTTTGGTGTAATTATTACATTTATAACATTTAATTTAATGTAAAGGAAAAGATCTCAGATATATGTGTCATGTAACAAAAACAGTTTTAATATGGGCTTATATAATATTATATTTCACTATAAATAGTCATCAAAAATATAAAATTGCAACTCCACAACCCCTGACGCCTGGATCCAATGAATTATTTTAATACATTGGTAAGATTACAAGGAATCAAGTCCCGAAGGACCGTTCATTTTTGAAGTCGTGGAAAATAGATTATATACATGAACGTTACATTAGACATTAAAACATAAAACTTAACATAAAAATCTAGTAAAAATGAAAATATTCCCCAACCTTATCCATGAATATCAAACATAATAAACTTCATGGAATCTTGGGAAAACCAAACATAAAAAAGTGGTGAGCTTAGATGGTCAGTAAGGGTAAATAATTTAGCAAGAGCTATAAATTTCTATGAAAAGATGAAAAATGAAAACAACAGCCTTTTAATCATAAATTTTAACATAATAAGTATAGAATAAATATAACAATACAATATAAACATGCACATCCATATTCTACTAGTCGAATAATCACATGTAATAATTAATTTCATAATGAAGTAGTGCAAAATTTCGGACATCATGACCACATACTCAAGGCCTCTTTCCAAGATTGCAAATAAAATTTCTCTCAATTATTTGTTCCAAGACACTAGTTTGTGTAATTAGACCTACTGATTATTCGAGGTGCTATAGCGGGACCCACTCATCACTTACTACATCCATTGCATTCCTCATATTAAAATGTTGAAACATAACATAAACACTTGTATTAAAACTAGCATACAAAATTACAATACTTAAACTATAAACCACGAATGGTATAAAAATAGAACATCCACAATCTATAACATCATAACTCATTCAATATAATATGGAATATTATATTATAATAAATCAACCTTAATGGAGAATAACATCTCGTAATCAATGTTGACATAGTTGAAAATGATTAGTAAAACTTATGGAGAGAAATATCCCTTTTTGTGAAATCATTTAAAAGTCACACATTTATAAATGCTTTCATTTAAAATTTATTTTTTAATGAAATTTTCCCTTATAGATTTGACACTTTTTAAAGGAATAAACATTTTAAAACAATCATTCCATATAAATAAATCATTAAAACAATATAGAAAATATAGACATTAATAAGAATGATTTAGAAGAATTAATTTTTAAAATATTTAAGAATAAGAATTAGTTAATGAGTGAATTCAAAGAATCATTTTGAAATTTCATTTGTAAAACATGTACATGGATAAAAAATATGTGCCAAAAAATACTTATACATAAACAATCTCCGATAATAATGATATTGAGAAAGTAACCCTTACCTAGCACTTTTTATTGGTCGAGGGTACGTTTAACTTCTTATATAATGACCATAGTATGTTATTTAATTATACCATAACAATATTAATATTTATTATATCATACATGATTAATTTATGACTATATTATACTGATTTAATTACTATTACCATGTTAAATTAAAATTTCATGTAATAATCACTTTCTTTATTGTCCGTGTTTTAACTTGTCATTCTTGATCGTATCATTTATATCATGATTTAAATACATGATGAAAATAAAAAATTATTTATATATAATATATATTTAGAATATAAATATGTATAATGTATAGATATATGAAATGGAAAAGACTGTTTACAGAGATGGTTTGTCATACATACGCATAAACGTGGATTCCTATTTCATTTCATATTGAACGGAAGTAAGTGAATACGATATATGTATGTACACACACACACAAACATATATGTATATATAGTAGAATTAATATGTCATATATTCTATACTTATTAATAATATATATTTTTATAATCATCGTTGAATGGTAAACTTGTAAATGAATCTCAACGCATCGTGGATATGGTAAGTCCTACGTACACACGAGCGACGATATCATTTCCTTAATGATTAAAAGTTATTTAATTGGATGTATATTATTTTTTAAATGAAATTATCATGTTATTTTAATTATTTATATAGATATTACTTATCATTACGTCCATTCAAATAAAATAGTGTTGAATAAATAATTACACCACGGTGTGGAGACGGTGAGCCGTACTTACACACACATGGTGACATTATCATTCATATGATAGATAGAATAATGAATATGGTTTTACAATATTTATAATAACATCACAATATTTAGAAGTTACCAGAGTTATTATTTTTGTATGTAAATAACCAATAAAAGGAATGTGGATGAATAAACGAACATTGAAAGAGGTGATAAAATAATTATCTCTTCTTTGGGTGTTTCCTTTTGATTTGAATAATAGGGATACATGGGATGGAATTATGCTCAAGGGATGTCCTCTATGTTAATGTAAGGGATGTTTTAAGGATATTTGGGTAGGGGTTGGTCAAGTCAAATGGCTTTGGAAGTGTGATTTTGAGAGAAGAGAAAAGTACCCTTTCATAAGAGAGGTGAGGGTCACTTTAGGAAATGTTTGAAACATTATATTTTTATAAAATCATTTTCAGTTTCTAATTCCTCAAAATTGATTTATTAAAAATATAATTTGGTGATTCATCTTAATCCTCTCAATCAATAGGTTTTAGACAGGTTTAGGTCACTATATTAACCTTATCATTTAGATTTAACTCTTAGTTTACCTGTTTAACTTTTACTAGGTCCTCTTGTGTTATTATTATAAAGGGTTAATAAACATACATTAAAAATAAAAGAGAACCCCAAGAGGTTAATTATTGACATATATAATCTTATCTATGTCCTTTGGCTGAACCTTATATTTCTAGAAATAATATATCAATTAATAATATGGTATTTTTTTTAAATACTCATTTATGTCCATTTTGACAGTATTTGGATTTTGATTTTGTTAAAGTCATAAAAACTTTATCACTTAAAAAAAATTATTTAATCAACCATAAAATTTCATATTAATCTATAAAATTCGTGTATGGCATCAAATGCCTCAATTTACATTTTTTTTATAATATCTATTATTTTAATCATTCATTGATAAAGTAATTATCCCATCATCATTGTGTCATAGTTAAATTTTATTTTTTAATCTGTAAAAATTATAAATAAAATACCATTATATATGAAATAATTTTTGCTTTATAGTGAATATTTATAGTATAATTTTTCTTATTTATATCCCTATAGTAAAAATGGTTTAGTTATTAAACATTGAATTTAACACTTCTAACTCTATTTTAAATAAAATAATCATAAATTCCCTAATATAATCCATGTGGAAAAAAATAATTATATTTTATTTATAATTTTGTTTTTTGTCGAAACACTCTTATCCAATATTATTAGGACATGTGTTACTGTTATTAAAATATTACTTTTACCTTTAAATACCTGATTTACTTTTAACCGTGCTAAATAAAAGTCAAATGATTCAATTGATTAAAAATTATATTCATATTTTTTAACAATATTTTAAATAATAATTTCAACCGTGTCTTTTGAATTTTTGAAATTTAATTTAAAAATGTGGTAAAAAAATTTATAAAAATTAGCAAATGTTTCAAGAAGGTGGGTAAAAGATAGTATAAAGTTCAATAAAATTTTATATATCTAATCTCAATATAAAATGAATTCAATGAATTACATTAAAATTATATAGGTATTATATATCTATTTTGACTTAAAATAAATTTAAAGAAAAGAAATAATTATTTAAATAAAAATTCAGTTTTACCCAATAACGAAATGTTTCTCATTATTCATCAAAAATTGAATATTTTTAGAAAAATTCCAAAAATTCACCCTAATATAATTTTGATATTCGGAATTAAAAAAGGAATTAAATTTTACAACATTAAAAACATAGATTTGGTATTAATTAATTTAAAATTAAAATCTTGTTGTCAAAACCAAAAAACAGGGTTTTTTTAATGTAAAAACTATCAAAAGTTTGACATGTGTTTATGTCAAATTCAAATGTGAAATTAATTATAATGACCTATGTTGTAATAAATGATAATAAAATAATAATAATTATACTTCCAGAAAACTAAAATTCATAATTTATCACTATAAATTATTTCAGTTAAAAAATTGTTTTTAATTAATATTTAGTATTTTTTATTATTAATCAAAATATGAAATTTTTCAGAAAAGTACCAAATTTTTTTCCAAACTAAATATATATTTCCCTATTATAAATTATAATTTTATTTCATTAGTTTTATTATATAAAAGTGTCAAATATTGATTTTAAATATTTTTCTCTATTAAAATCCTGTAAAATTGCATTTTTTTAAAAAATGATTTTTTTCCGTATATTATGAATAAAAAACAACAAATTTGGATTATAACACGATTTTAAGTATATAAAATTCAATATTCAATGAATACTATTCATAACTACCTTTTCAATGGCTAGTTTTTTTAATTTGTGGTGCGCTAGTACTCGGTGTTGGGTATAGTGGATGTTATTGAGTTACATTGAAGAGAAAATGTAATAAGAAATATTGGGGTGTTATATTCTCCCCTCATTCAATAAATTCTTTCCTTTCAATTTGAAAATTTTCATCGAAAATAAATACATAAAAATAAAAAAATACCTCTGTGGAAAACCCACATAAATAATTGTGTTAATAAAATTCATTCTTAATAACAGGGAAATGGAAATGAAAAATTCACCACCAAATAATGTTCTTGATTAGGAGGTCATTGTTGAAAATTAGGGAAACATAATTGAAGGAAAAACGTAAATATTTATTGGGAGTGATTGAGGTCAAATATAACAAACAAGTGTAAAATTGAGGGCCTCAAAGCCATGAATCTATGATTATTTAAAACATCATCGGTTCAAAAAAATCATAAGGTATTAGGATAACAAATTTTAGTTTTTATGATCCCTTAACTAATTGTTAATAACTAATTTACAAATACAATAAGTGGTAAAAATATATTTTTGAAGTAGATTTTCATCCTTCAACTAATTCCTACCATAAACACATATTTAACTCTAATAGATAATAGAATTCAAAAATATTCTATTTATCCTTATCGTATTGGGTTTAAAAAATAATTACTTTATAATTAATTTTATATAATATTTAAAAAACTAAATTCTTTCAACTAGGACATAATGTTTGCTAGTGGTAGGTGATGCACCCTTATTGCCCTTCTGTTGCAGGTTTAAGTCTCATGGCCTTGCCAAACGTAACGAGTTGTCAACCAACCTTTGGGTTGTCCTTTTTACAACAATTCCAAAATTAAATTACGAAATGTTTTGACATTAAAAAATATTATCCAACATCCATCTTATTCCATTACAACCTTTATACTTATCATAAATACTAATGTCAAAAATAATAATCCAAAATATACAAGAAAGGTAATCATAATGAAGATAACTTTTTTCCACATAATAACATGATAATACCATCATCATGTATTCTATTAAAGAATGATAACACCCAGAATTACCATAAATAATTTTTCATACATTCATGATCCCTTGATTCTTATATAATACTAGACATACTCCTTAAATTAAAAAATTTTGAATACTCCCCCAATGATGGAATAAAAACCCATTAATCAGTTCCAAGGATGTAAATAATATCGAATATAATTTGTCCAAATCAATCAACTCCTATTACAAAATCAATAGCTCAGTATTGAAACCATATAAATGATTATATATCCTTGAACCATGTATTTTCCTTGAACCATGTATTTTCCAAAAGGATTAACTTGTTATTCAGTCACTTTTAATAGAACTGTATAATCTCAAATCCTTTATTTAATAGTACTGTAGTACAATCCATATATACACCATAATTCTTATAACCAGTACATTGTAGACACAACAGAAAAATGAAATAATTTTTTAAAAACAACATAAGAACAATAGTCATTTATCTTGATCTGTACTAGTGTCATATCATGGTTATTATCTAACAGCATCATTTATGGTATACTATGATAATTGGGACATTGATTTGTGTATTGTATGAAATTCTTGTAGATAAGTCATTGTAAATTTGAATCCTTTTTCTTATCATTGTAATCATGTACATGGGGTCCTTTTTTCCACACCTATAACAAACTTCTACTCCATCAATCATTTACCAAATTTTATTCTTTCCACAGTTATGACATATAAGAAAATCTCTCATTCCCTTCTTCCCTTTATCCTTCTTTCTATCAAAAATTTGTTTCTTCTCTGGAATACCTTCAATGCCACAGGATATATAGAATTCATTAATTATCTTATTATGAAATGATACTATTTATTTACTTGAGGAGAATACATGAGTGAATATTTTCCTTCTAAATATTGGCTTAAGATCATTAAATATATGGACTTTCTTACTATTTGGATCATGCATATTTCTGGAGTCTTCATTCATTATATTGGGAACCATTTCTAAACAATGTAATACACTAGGTTAGTTTATGAATTGTAATGAATAATTCCAAACTTGTAAAATAACTAACGTAAATTGAATATTTTATGCATATAATCCAAAACCATGAAAATGTTTTCATTGGGAAGTATTTACTCTTAAATCCTTCATAATGGTTTGTAAAGAAAATGTAAATTATATTACGAATATTTCCTAGGAGTTTCGTAACCAAGAATTTAGTATGACCCATTCTTGTGTATGAGGATACCATGGGTCATGGAGGAATCACCTTGTCAAAGTTTGACTCATAGGTACATATATTCCAGAGACGCCTCTACCTAATCGTATCTAGACAGGGATGTATTGCTTAGAAAAAATTTACAAAATATCTACATTACCAAAATTATAGAAATTTCTTCTATACTAACCCTCAAAGTCTATCTTAGGGTAATGTTTCAAAATAATAGTTTATCTAAATCTCTCTCCATGGTTGTTGCTAAAATTCCATTCATACCAGTTATAATGCCCCAACCCCAAAAGCCCAGAGTCGGGGAATTATTTTAATTCATTGTTATAATTACAATAAATAAACCCTAAAGGACCGATCAATATTTCAGTTTTGGAAAGTAGATTACATAAATGAATGTTACATTAAACATTAAAACATAAAACACAACATTAATAATCCATTTAGAATTCCATTATTCCCCTAGATTAACCCTGCATATAAAAAATAATACACTTCGTGGAATCCAAGGAAAACAAAACCCAAGAAGGGGTGAGCTCAGATGCTCAGTAAGGGTAAATAATTTAGAGGAAGCTATACACTTTTAAAGAAATAAGTGTAATAAAAACAACAACCTTTTAAACATAAACATAAACATAAAATGTAGAAAATAAATCAAACATTACCATATTAACATGCACATGGATATTCTACTAGTCTAATAATCACGTGTAAAAATTGATTTCATAATGGGGGAATGGATAATATCGGACATCATTACCACATAGTCAAAGCCTAGTGCCTAGTTTACAAATAAATTTTCGGTCAATTCATTATACCAAAATACTATTTTGTCTCAGGAGACCTACCAATGAATCGTGGGGCTAAATGGGGCCTCACCTGTCACTTACTGAGTCCAATTTATTCCTCATATGAAAATTTTGAAACATAACAATAACATTTGTATTAAATATAGGATACATAATGCCAATACTTAGACCATAAATCCTGAAGGGTATAAAAATATCACATCCACATTAAAACATATTATAACTCATTAGATACAATATGGATGATTTTATTATAATAAATCGACCTTAATCGAGAATAATATTCAGTAATCAATTTTGATAGAGTTGGGAATGATCAGTAAAACTTTTTGAGATAGACATCCCCTTTATGAAATCATCTAATAGACACACGTTTATAATGGTTGTATTTGAAAAGATATTTTTAAATAAAATTATCCCATACAACATTTAATATTTTTAAAGGAATTAACATTTTATAACAATTATGTCTTTATAAATAAATCCTTAAAACCATTTTGAAAATAGGAAAATAATAATAATGATTTAGAAGAATAAATATTTAAAACATTTAAGATGATGTTTTATTTAAATTTTAACTTAAAATATTCATTTTTAATTGTCTTTTATGAAGCATGGATATGGAAAATAAATATTTCATAACAAATACTTACACAAAAAAATAACTGATAGTAATGAGATGTTGGAATTAACCCACACCTTGCTCTTTCCTTTGGTCGAGGGTATGTTTAACCTTCTGTATAACGACCATAGTATGTTATTAAATTATACCATAACAATATATATATTTATTATTACATTCATGATTCATTTATCACTTTATACTACCCATTTAATAATTATTTCTATGTTAAATTATCATTTTGTTTAATAATTGCTTTCTTTATCATTCATGTTTTTACTTATTATTCTTGATCGTGTTTTTTATATACTGATTTAAATAATTCCAATATATAAAACATGATTTTTATATAATATATATTTATAATATAAATATGTATAATATATAGATATATGAAATGTAAAAAACAATTTATAGAGACAGTATGTTGTATGTACGCATAAACATTGTGCCCATTTTCATATCGTATTGAATGGAAATAAGTGAAAAATATATATGTAAGTAAATACATACATACATACACATACACACAAACACACACACACACATACAAATATATATATATATATCTCCAGTAGCATTATTATGTCATATATTACATACTTATAAATAATATATATTGTTATAATTAGTGTTGAATGATGAACCACGAAATGAATCAGATCGCGCCGTGGAGATGATAAGCTGTATGTACACACGAGGGATGATATATTTCATAATGATTAATAGGAGTGTAATTGGATGGTATAGTAATTTTATAGAGAAATGAGCATATTTTTATATTATTCATGATCATATTAATCCTCATTATTGCCATCAAAATAATGTTGTGTTGAATAACAAATTTCACTATAGTGTAGAGAAGATAAGTCGTACTCAAAGACACATGGTTAATTTATCATTCATAGGATGGGTAGAATAATTAATATGGTTGTACCATAATTACATTAACATCACTATATGTATAACTTAGTGGAGATGTTTTTTTTTGGAATGGAAATAACTAAAAAAGAATGTGGAAGAAGAAAAGAACTTTGAATGAGGTGATAAAATAATACCCTCTTTTTTGGGAGTTTCCTTTTTATTTGAAGAAAATGGATCTTTTGGTATGAATAATTCTCAAGATATGGCCTCTCGGTTTAACTGAGGGATGTTTGGTGTATATTTGGGTTGGGGTTGGCTGAGCCAAATTTTTTTGATGTGTGATTTTGAGAGAAGTTGATGTACACTTTTATAAGAGTGGTGAGGGCCACATTACGAAATGATTGAAATATTGTTTTATTATAAAAAAATTATCAGTTTATAATGGATAAAAATTTATTTATTTGGATGATAAGGTGGGGATGGGTCAAAATCCTCTTAAACAGTAGGTTTTACGTAAGTTTAGGTTAGCATATTAACCCTATCTTTTGGATTTAACTCTTTGTTAATTTGTTTAACTATTACCATGTCCTTTTGTATTATTCTAATAAATGCATAATATACATACTATAAAAACACAATTTAACACCATGTGGCTCATTATTGACATATAAAAAATTATCTATGTCTATTAGCCAAACCTTAGATTTTTAGAAACATTATATCAATTAATAATATAGTATTGTTTTTAAAAAGACATTTATATCAATTTTTACACTATTTGGTATTTTGTTATTGATAAAGTCATAATAACTTTATTAATTTCGAAAAATTTATTTAATGAACACTCCCATATCATATTAACCTTTAAAATTCATGGACAACATCAAAATCCTATATTTACAATAATTTTTATATTTTAAATATCAAGTGTTTTAATCTTTCATTGATAATGTAATTACTCCGTCATCATTTTGTCATATATAAATTTTAATATTATACCCTTGAAATTATAAATAAAATACTATTATGTATAAAATATTTTAATCTTTCTAATGAGTCTATATAATCAAATTTATCTTATGTATAACCTTATATTAAAAATAATTTATTTATTAAACATTGAATTTAACATTTTTATCTCTTCTTTAAATAAAATAATAATAAATGGTCTAATTTTATCGTTATGGACCAAAAAGATCATATTTTGTACCTATGGATTTTTGTGGTCAAAATACATTTAATAAATTTAATTTGGACATGTGATAGGGTAATTATAATATCATTTTTACCTTTAATTATCCTATTTACTATTAACCCTTGTAAATAAAAGTCAAAAGTTCCTATTCACAAATAAATTTGTTTCGACATATTTAACCACATTTTACATACTTATGTCAACCGTGTCTCATATATTTTTGAAATTCAATTCACAAAAGCGCTAAAATTACATTTTATGAAAATTTGCAAATGTACCTAGAAGGTGGGTACAAGACAGTATGAAGTTAAATAAAATTATATATATATTGTGTTACTATAAAATGACTCCAATGAATTAAATTGAACATATATCGATATTATGTATATAATTTGAATTAAACTAAATTTACATAAAATTGATAATTATTTAAATAAAAAGTCAATTTTAAATAATAACATACTGCTTTTCACTATTCGTCGAAAATATTATGTTATCAAAAAAATACCAAAAATTCCCCCTATGATAATTGTAATATTTTAAATTTAGAAATTATTTATATTTTACCAAATTAAAAAAACATAATTTTTATTAATTAAGTTATAATTATTTACCATTTTCAAATCCAAAAAACGTGTTTTTAAAAAGACAAAACTATCAAAAGATCGATATCTATATATGTCAAATTTAAATTTGAAATTACTTATCATGAAAAAATTGAAATAAATAATAAAAAATATAATTTTATTATACTTTTAATCCATTAAAATTCATAATTTAACACTTTAATTATTTTGGTAAAAAATATTTTTTCAATTAAAATTTTTTACTGTTACTATTCATCAAAATATAAAACTTATCAGAAAATTACCAAAAATTTAAAGGAATTAAATATTTTTTTTCAAAATTATAAAGAAGAATATAATTTCATTTAATTTAATATACGAACATTTCAAATATAGGTTTTAAAAAGCGTTCTATATTAAAAGAGGTAAAAATTATATTTTTTCAAAAAAACATTCTTTTATATGAAAAAATGACTTTTTTCTTTATTATGTCTATGAAAAACATAATATAGATTATAAAATTAAATGGCGAATATAAAATTCAAAATTCAGTTATTACTATTCATAACCGCTTTTTGAATGGCTAGTTTGTTAAGTTGTGGTGTGCTCGAACTCGGTGTTTCATGAAGCGCAAGTTATTGAATTACATTGACAAGATCGTGTACATTAAAATCATGGGGTTTTATGAAAATTATTTCCATAAACATAGTAATTATTTATCAATATTTATGGAATAAATAATTAAATTAAATAGTGACACAATGATGATGCATTAATATATATATATTAAAGATATAATCATATAAATGATATTAATAATATGAAAATAAATATAACTAGAAATATTTTATTCCATAAAAATTTTTATATAAGACTATGTAATGTTATATATGAATTAGTATATTTATTCAATGAATTCAAGTTATGATTTTGTAAAAAACCAAGTAATGAATAGTGTCAAAAGATTCATAATTTATAAAATAAATTATAATATATCTAATTAAATGATATAATATTTATAAAATACCAAGACTCGACCATAAAGATTATATAAGTCTTAAAATGACATTGAAGACTCATTAATTGGTTTTTTGTCATGATTTGGAAATTAATTTATGTCTCAGAGTGTAAAATACTTGATAAAACGGTAAGAGTAAGAAAAAACTGAATGAAAAGGATTATAAATTATTAAATACATGCATAATTATAATTGGATTATTATATTTAGACACATAATCATACTATATTCTTGGTAAATTAGTTTGGACACATTTTTAATCGAAATATAATTTATATTAATTTAATACTGTAAATTATTCCAAGGGTGCCTGTCCCCTCTCCTATAAAAAGGAACTCCTTCCTCTCTTTTTCACACTCACCAAATACCATAATATTTGGATAATATCTACCCACACCGTGCCTAGACTCCTTCCCCTTATTCTCGGAGAATTATATTAGTAAAAACACAATCCTTATAAGAGTTACTGTGTTAATAAATTTTCTAATCTGAATGAAAG
This sequence comes from Viscum album, assembly GCA_963277665.1. NCBI lineage: Eukaryota > Viridiplantae > Streptophyta > Magnoliopsida > Santalales > Viscaceae > Viscum > Viscum album. The sequence goes on along the minus strand of OY728141.1, from coordinate 1,015,178,230 downwards.
GAAATGTTTTATTTAAGTATTTATATTTTATTTCTTCATAAAATTCAATAAAATATTATTCTTCCAAGAAGAAATAATAACTCAAATATCCTCAATATAATTATATGTTTTTATGATAATATAATCACTTAATTCTATTTTCACATCTATTAAATAAAAAAGGAATTAATCATTTGTGCGTACCACTGTACTATCACCTCTACAGACCGATATAATTAGTTTTCTAGAACTATCTCTAATGTGTGGATATAAATATGGAATTAATGTTAATATTTTTTTATTAATGGAATATTAATAATTATATGGTAATTATATAACAATTATATTCATACATTCCATGATCATAAAAAGGATAATGACTTTTGTGGGTACGTGTGAAATATCACCTCAATGAAGTAATGTGACACATTTTTATTCATTAAATCAATTGTATGATACATATAATCATATTAAAAATATTAAAATGATATTAATTATTTTATTATCATTATGGAAATATAAAATAATACTGAACTTCTATCCATAATTATCAATAAAAAATGGAAAATGTTATTCATGAGTGTGTACGACTTACCATCTCCATGAATATAAAAATATTCATTTTTCATTAAAATAAAAAAATGGAAAGATTTAAAAGTATAATTGATGTAAAAAAATTGATTATAATTTCATTATTATTATTTTGGGGATAAAGAACATATGACCACATGGACTGGTGACAACAAACCTTGTTCATTTTTGACTCAAGTATTGAATATCGAAAAAACATCTAACATGCACTCGAATAATAAAATAATTATTATAACATGGTAATTAATGATATTAAAGGATTTATAAATATTAAATAGTAATTAATCAATTATAAATTAATCAAAATATATTATTCCAGAGGAATAATAAACAATCATGATGAATCGAACTCAATATAAGGGACATCATCTCAATCTTCTTTCATTATGGCATATTTTGATGTTACACACCACCATTATTTATAAGTTGTATAATAAAACCCTTTGACTTTTAATTCATTCAATTTTTTAGATATGAATAATTTTATATGAATCATTTTACATTCTTTACAGAAGAACAAATGGAATGGTTTTTTAACGCATGAGGCGACAATGACTTCTCTGCTGCTGTAACTATTATTTGATATTTTTCATCCTATATATGCCTTAATGTTTTTAAATCAAAAGAATACACTTATTATATTTTAGTGTTTTCTGATTTTGAAAATTATTTTTAATGTGGATGGACTATTTTAGTATCTTTTAATGATATATTGTGATTGAAAATGAAATTTTATGAGTCAAATGATTATAATTACAATCATTTATGTGTTGTACTTATATAACGGTACATGGGCATTTGATAGGTGGATACATGATAAATTAATGTATGGTGGTTATGTGATAAACCCATGAAATGTGGTTCCATGAAAAACTAAGGATGATTGGTTACATTAAAACCTCCGATGCATTGGGTTCATATGTCAGTCGTGTGGCTATTCTATTTGTAAGAGTTATATGTTTGGATGTTGACAGTATTATTATTCCATTTAGGTATTATTATGTCTTATGTTACGTTTATATGTTATATGCTGATTTATATGGATTTTAAGGTAATATTTTTATTACCAAAATAATAATTAATGAGCTTATATTCATTGAGGATTATTTACTACTTATTAATGGTGAAAATTCTTATATTATGATAATATATTCATTGTGAACAAGTTTTTAAATGACTCAGAGTTTTCCATATTTATGTATCCAATAATATGATTTTTGATGTTCATCCCATGTTTTAAAATGTTATCTATAGGTTACAACGAAAAATAGGGTCAATGCTGGGATCCTGGAAGGGTTATTATGTTTAAATATAAAATGAATCCATGTTTATTTTTAAACACTTTTCGTTTTATAAAAAAAATAGATAGCGTGTAGAAGAATCTCATTTATATTATTTGAGTTATTATGTATCAGTTATGGACTAATTCTCTAAATCACTAAACCTAAAAAGATCCCCTATGTGAATGAATGTAAAATTATTTACTTAACTCTAGATTAAGTAATGATTAAGGCTTGGGAATTTTAGTTGGTGTCAGAAACAGATATAGATAACATTGGGATTTAAAATATTTTTAGTACAATATACATAAATAATTTTTAATTTATGGTCAAATTGAAATGATATATAATTTAATGATTATTATTTTTTCATCTATGATATATCTTCCCAAAATGGTTTTCCTTAGAGGAAACAGGGAACCTTTGTTGGAAAGGAATACATATGAAAATATCCTAGAAAAAATAGCATTCTAAGATGGTTAGAATCAAATCCGAATAGTATTTTGTAGTGTTGGATCAGTTGACTCAAGTTATAAATGGTGGTGGTTTCTATTCACGAGATCAACCAGATCAATCATAGAGAAATATTTCAGTAGTTGAGCATTTCAATAGGAAACTCCCTCCATCATTCAAAAGAACATCTAACTATATACTAGTTGAATAGTGGACTATATAACTATATAATATTTTTGATGCAACGGGGTGATTTTGAAAAACAAAAGGTTTTGCTTTATTTATATCATTTAAAAGGTGAAGATGATTAGTGGTGGTCAATGATTAAAAATATTAAAGGAAGTGAATAGATTAATTCCATGAAATGGGAGGAATTTAATAATATATTCCATGAGAAATATTTTCAAAAGCCTATTCTACATAGGATATAAAATCAATTCATGGAATTTAGAAAAAAGAAGATGATTTTTTGGATACATATGCCGAAATTTTCACCCATTTTCAAGTTATGTCCCGAATTTTATCGATGATATTGATAGTATGATAATTCAGTTTTACTCTGAATTGAAGATAAAATATAGTAGGGATTTAGATTCTTGTGAGTTAAAAATTTTGGAGAAACGTGTTTGATATGTTGAGAAGGTATAAAAAGTGTTTTTGGATGATCATGTATTTCATGAGAGCAAGCAAGATAAGTGATTTGGTTACTAGTAAATACGTAAACATTCAACAAGGATCTTTAGAAGTAGGAAAACTAAATTTCCATATTGTGAGTAGTGTAGTAAAAATCATCATGAAGAATGTATCTCAATATCTTAGAAGTGATTCTAGTATGGTACGACTGATTATATCGCTTGTGACTATAAGGGATAAGATTTAGAATGCAATGAAAATTCGATGATATGATGTTTTTGTAGAAATGATTTAGGGAATTATGAAAATGTGTGTCCAAAGCTGATTACCCAAGGTGGAAACCAATAAGATCATAAGTAGAAGGGAGTAGAAAAATCATTTCCTACTACTATTATTGATGATTGACATTTAGATGAAGTTATGATAGGTATGTTATGGGGTTTTAGAAAATATTCCAATTCTCTATTTGACTCTGGATCTTCACAGTCATTCATTTAAGAGGTCATTCCTTGTAAATTAGAAATATCACCTCATCAATGGGATATAAAACTTTTTGTATGAACTTTTGGTGGAATTAATAATGTATACATGATTTATGGGAATATTCCTATTATCCTTAGTGGGAGGGTTTTTTCTATAAATCTTATTGAATATACCATAGTGGAATTTGATATCATTTTGGGTATGGATTAACATTCAAATTCTCATGGAAAAATAGATCACAAAGATGATAATGTTTAATTCAGTGATTTAATAACATTGATAACGTAACAAAAATAAGGGAGATTGATTAAATATGGTATTTAAAGGTATCTTAATTATGTTTTTTAAAAGAATGAAACTATTTTAATTAGTAATATTCCATAGGTGAATGAATTTATAGATATTTTACCAGATGAATTTCTATGTATTGTTCATGATCATGAGGTTGGATTTACTATTGATTTAGTGTCTGCTTCTTATGAAATGTTATAAACCCGCTTTTTTAATAGATAAAGTAGAATTTGTGTAATTGAAGAAATAGTGGAAATAATTGCTTGTTAAGGGTTTCATTTGACCGAGAACTTCACTATGGTGGGATTTATTTTTATTTGGGAAAAAAGAAAGATTGTTCTTTGAGAAAATATATTGATTATAGATCCTTGAATATGATCACTATTAAGAGAAAATATCTATTTCCTCATATAAATTATTTTTTTGATCAGCTCTAGGGAGGTTGGTATTTTTCTATCATTTAATTGAGTTATGGGTTCGTTCAGCTGAATATGAAGGAGAAATAAATTCCCAACATATTATTCTGAATGTGATATGGGTTTTAGGAGTTAGTATTTATGACCTTTGGGTTATCTAATGCAAAATTTATATATAATAATCTCATGAATTAACGCTTTTATTAGTTATTGGATCAGTTTGTGGTTGTGATTATTAATGATATTTTTTTATATTATAAAATTAAAGTGGAACATAAAATCCACTTAAAAATTGTTTCAAAAACCATAAAATAAAATAAACTATATGGATATTTTATAATGTCTGAATTTTGTTGAAAAAAATTATATCCCATGGTCATATTGTTTCTAAGGATGGCGTAACTATTGACCCTTTTAAAAAATGTTATTGGAGAGTGGCCAAGACCTACCAATATCATTGAGAATACTAGTTTTATTGTATTAACAGGTTATTAAAAAATGTTTTTTTGAAAACTTTTCTTTATTATCTATCACACTATCTAAGTTAACACTTAAGGTAGTTAAAATCATTTGGACACAATAATATCAGGATTATTTTCAAGAACTAAAAATTGGATTGGTAAATTCTCCAGTTTTGGCCCTACCTTCAATGAATAGTTTATTTTTTATTTACAGAGATGCCTTACAGAAAGGACCTGGTTGTTTCTTAATGAATTATAATCATGTAATTGCATATTCTTTACATCAATTAAATCATCTTTAGTTACATTACCTAAGATATTATTTAAAATTAGATGTTATTATTTTTTTATTAAAAACATGGAGGAATCATTTATATGGAAAAAGTGTGAAATATATTCTGATAAAAAAATTTGAAGTATATATCCACTCAAAAAGAATTGATGATGAGATATAGGAGATGTATGGAATTAATAGAGGATTATGATTTCATGATTTATTACAATACGGGAAAAGAAAATAACATGGTTGATTCTTTGAGTCGAAAATGAAATGGTACATTAACCATGATATGTTTAGAATGAGATCCTTTTGATTATTATTTGAGGAATTTTGTCTTGATAGTTGTTGGTGAACGAAATTCCACTGTTTTTCTTCAACTTTCAGTGAAATCATCTCTATCAGATAGAATTTTTCATGCATGAAAGGAAGATAAAGTGTTGCAGAAAAAGGAATAATTAGTTCATAAGGGTATGTTTCTTAAATTTAACATTGATAAATATTTTTTTTATGTTTAGAAAGAGATTATGTGTTCCTTGTGATTCCCATTTGAAGAAATATTTGTTATATAAAGCTCATAGTTCTCTATTTTTAGTTCATCGGGAAATCAGTAAGATCTACATAGACTATCGTCAGTACTACTGATGGGATGTAACAAAAAGTGATATTATTGACTTCTCCCTCAGAATTTTGATTTTTCAATTTCTTAAAGAATCATTATAGTTACCAAAATGGATGCTTCATAATTTTCCAATTGACATAAGAAATAGGAAATATATCTATTGACATTGCAGTGGAATTTCCAAATACTTCTCAAGTTAACAATTTGATCTGTGTTATTATTGATTGAATAACTAAATCAACTAATTTTATACTTATTAGAGATAATATATATCCATATCAACATTCATGGTAGTATATTAATAATATAGTTAGGTTACAAGGAGTTCCCCTCTCCATTGTATCTAATCATGATCCCATTTTCACTTATAACTTAAGGAAAGTCCTTTAAAATTCATTAGGTACTGAATTGAATTTTATTACATCTTTATATCCTCAATTAGATGGGTTGTAAAAATTATCAATTTTGATGTAATTGAAAATGAAATGTTAATATTTAATGGATTACTAGGTAATTTGGGATCAACATATTTTTTTTGATTTTTATTATAATAAAATTTTTCATTCCAGTGTACAGATGACACCATTTGAGTTATTATATGGAAATCGGTTACGAAATAACACTTTTTGGGATAAAGTGGGTGAATGGATGTTTATGGGACCACAATTGGTATACGAAATGGAAAACAAATTCAGTAGATAAATGGAGACATGATTACTGCACATAGAAGTAATAAAATTTATATGGATAACTTGAGGATATATGTTTCTTTCGAGATCAGTGATCATGTATTTCATACTTTTTCACTATAGAAATGTTTGATGTGTTTTGTTAATAAAGGGAATCTGAATCCATGGTACATTTGACCCAATGAAATTCTGGAGAAACATGGGCCAGATTCATACTGAGTAGATTAGCCTCTGAAACTATCTGAGGTGCACAGTTTATTCATGTTTTAATGTAATTAATGAATATACTAGACCCATATAATGTTTTAGAAATATAGTAGTTTACTTGGAATGGAATATTTCTAATGAGGAACAACCAGTCCAAATTATTGACCATAGTGAGAAAGTGTTATAGAATAATGCAATTCTTTTGGTTAAGGATTTTTTGGAATACCCATATATTTGGAGATGATGCATGGAAATATAAAAATGTTATTGGAGATAAATACCCACACTTATATAATAAGTAAAAAAACTATGAGGACACCATTCCAAAAATTGGGGAAGGATGTTACATCCACAGAAATTATAGGATATGTATTTTTCATATCAATTAATATTTCTGAATTATGTATTAATCTTAATTTAAATGGTATTAAATGTCCGGATGAATACATGACACACAACTATGGGTTTCTCCATTATCCTACATTATACATGACACAGAATTATATAAAATAATAATATATTATTATTATTATTTTAAATTGAAGTTATCTCCTAGAAACTGTCTTTGATGAAATGAAAATAACTAACTATATTACATTTACAATTTTTAATTTAATATTTTTATTTTCTTCCACTAAATTTTAGTGGCATAAAATGAGAATAAGTCCAATTTTAACCATAAAATAAAATAATATTTTTAAAAGCTTTTTTTACCAACTATTGATGGAGATCCATTTTTAATTATAGTTTTGTTACTTTTATGTGTTCTATTTGATGAAAAAACATCTTTTTAGTAAGTAGGACTTCAAAATTGTCATTGTTTTATTTTTTCATATTTTCTGATAAAATTCATATTTTAAATAATATTAAAAAATACAAACTTTTTATTCCAAAATTTCATTTTTTATAATTTATTTATATTGTTATTTGTCCTCTTATGTTTTGAAGGTATAATTAAGTGAAGTTTTTATAATGTAGTACAATTTAGATCATTGTATTCTTTTTCAAATTAAAATTTAATATAGAAAATATGTGAAATTTTCAATGTGTTACATTAATATAATGTTTTCATGATCCATCAAAAGGATTAGTGTTAAAACTAATTTAAAAATTTCAATAAATTTAATTTTAAAAAACATATGTGCGTGGTTGTAATCAGTTAAAAATGTTGTCCAATAGGAAGACATTTTTTTTGTGAATAAGAACATTAGAATTTTATTTACCATTATCCAAAGTAAATAAGGTAATAATAGTAAAATCAATATTATAATATTATCAAATTACACTAACACTTATCCTAATCGTATTGGATGAGTCTTTATCAACAATGACAATCATTGGGCCATAATTAGAAACTTTGGATGCCACATTGGTGCGATTATGGAATTTATAACATTTTATTTAATGTAATGGAAAAGATATCAAATATATGTTTCTTATTAATATTTTTTATAAATATGGGGTTATATAAGAGATATAGTAGACAATAAATATTCATTATAAGTCAAAAAATATTTCTTAAATCATTTTAATTTATTCAATACTTTTTGTAAATAGATTATTAAATTAAATAGTGACACAAAGAAGATGATGTAATATATTTATTAAAGAATAAATCAGTTAGATGATATTAATAATATTGAAATTAAAATAATTTGAAATATTGGATGTCATCCAATAATATTATTTTTGAATTTATCATTCTAATGATTAGAAAATGTATTTTTTGATGGAATCATGTTGTTATGATTTTTTAAAGAAGTGAAGTAATGAATAGTTTCAAAATTGAACATAATTAAGAACTTAAAATATACAAAATATAATTGAATGATATAAAATATATAAATATCAAAGATTTGGGAAAAAAATATTTTATAAGTCTATAGATTTCATTAATTAATCATTCATTGTTCTTTTTCAGGATTTTATAATTATGTTAACTATCAATGTGTAATCTACATGATAAATAGTAATATTTTAAAAGATTAAAAAAAGGATTATTTCTAAAAATTATAATAAACATGTATAACTCTCATTGGATGATTATATTTCGAGCCGTGCTCTTCTTATATAATAAATAAGATAGTTTGGAACCAATTTAAATCGAAATATAATTTATATTTATTTAATAACTTTTATAATTCAAAGGGTTCCCCTCCCATCTCTAATAAAATGAAAAACATACTTCTCTATTACACACACATAAAAACCCATTAAATTTTTCCATGATCAACAAAAAACCTTTCCTAGAATAAATAAACACATTCTTGAAGCCTTAGATTAGGAATAATACCATTTTGCGAGGTGTTAAGGTGTTAGTAAAGATGCTCATTCAATGGAAATGTAATGTTTTTATTTAAGTATTTCTATTTTATTTCATATTAAACCTTCCTCAAATCTTCTTCTTTCATGATGAAATAACATCTTCAGAATACAAAGTATATTGAAATGTTATTATATTAATATCATCACTTAAATACATTTACTCTTTCGTTAAATGGAAAACGAATTAATTGTTTCTGCATACGTCTGATCAATATTCTCCATGAAATGATAAAATCTAGTCTCCATAGCTGTCTCTCATGAGTGGTTTTAAAGATGGAAATAATGTTCATATTTTATATTCATGAAATATTAATCATTAAATGATAATAATATATCAATTAATATTGAAAATGATGTTGTTCTTTTCTAGAAATGGGGTTTGGTTTGTTTTTGTTGAAAATCCTCACCTGGATGTGTAATGTATGATCAAAGACATTTCGGGGAATAAGATCATAATGTCTAGGCCCCAAGCAGTATTGATGGTGGCCTCATTTCCCAGTGATTTCCAAATTTTTGGGAGCTAATATTTAGAGAATATAAATAATTTTGAAAAGTGGGATTTAATGAATAACTTTTGAAAATATTGAAAAGCCATGTGTTTCATAGAGTTGTGAATCTTGAGTTGTCTTTCACAAAGGATTAATGAGTCGATTTGGTGTTCTCAGTGATTACCAGAAATAGAGCTTCAAGATTCAAAAAAATTACTGTTCTAGAATAAAAATTTCATAATTATGGTAATGGAGATGATTTTTAAAAGTCTGGTTTAGGGATTTCAAATATAAGATGCATTGATATTTGAGGTGATGTTTAATTGAAATTACAATAAATAGAGTATTGGAGTGAACATCATTGAGGAACAATGTATTTTTATGAAAGGATTTACGACTATAATGTACCTTGAAAACCATTGATTTAAGTGGAACATTGAGAATTGGAATATACACCATGAAGTCATTTTTGACTAATCTAGTAATCATGCTAGAAGAAGCAATCCTCAGTATTAGACCGCACCTATAAATTAGAGTTAACCCCTATTCATTCCAAGTGAACATAAGATAGAAAATTTAGAAAGGCTCTGATTTTGAAAAAAGGGGTTCTTTATGAAGAAAGGTTTCAAATATAGCATGATCTTTGAGAAAATACTCTTTTAGTATGTAATGAATTCAATGCTTTAATGTATTGAGTGATTTGCGAATATGGGATGTTCTGTGTTGCCTTAGTGAGCATCGTGAAGGAATGTTGTTCCATGAAGGTAGTTTCCTTGGTGAAGGAAGGTTAATCTAGGATGTCAGTCTTCTTTTCAATGGTAGGTTATTCCGAAAATGATAACTATATTTGAAAAGTGGAGAGCATTGATAAGGTGTGGTCTCTATGATGGAGTGAGCTCTTTTATGGGGTGGGCTTCATGAATGTGCCTCGTTAAGGAGCTTTGAAATATGCAGTTTTTGAGTATCATTTTTAAGAGAATAGGGTTATAAATGTGCATCAACCCTGTTATTTAATGAATTCAGTGTCTCTGCTATGTCAGGGGAAAGGTCATTTATTACAAATCATTGAATATACATTCATGCCAATAAATTGTGTTTAGATTATCTTAGAGCAATATGCAATGGTGAGTCAGGGGAAGTATTCCAACGGACCTTGTGAGCAATCCATGAATTATAATAAAGGCATTGAACCATGAATAGTGTTACAATAACCAAAATTTGTTACTCTAAAACTAGTGAATATTACAGAATTTGGTACGACCGACACACTATCAGTGTATACTCCATGGATGTATCCCTTTGTGTTAAACTAATTAAAATTGTTTTGTCATACCATTTAATTAATTTTTATAACATGTTTAAAAAGTTCCTACCAATATCAGAAAAAGATCCATCCATTTAAAAATAAAATGTTGACACCCTAATTCACCCCTCCCTTCATAGAGTGTTCCGGGTTTCTTCAATAAGATTCTCATTTTCTATGCGTATAAAAATGATAACGTCACTCGTGTGAATGTGTGAAATATCACCTCTACAAAGAGATGTGACACATTTTTATTAATTACAGTAATTATATTATAAATATAAGTATTTTTGAAATATTAATATTATATTAATGATGTAATTATCATTATGTAATGATAAAATAATACTTACCTTCTTTCAAAATGATGAATTAAAAGTGGAAAACATTTCTCATGCATACACATGACTTTCCATCTGCATGAGCATAATGTTTTTTTCATTTTTCAAAACCATACATAATGGTTGGATTTAAATTTTTATTTAATTTATAAACAAAAAATAATGACAGGAATATTATTTTGGAGAATACGTTCTTATGACCACATGATCTAGTGACCTCATACCATGTATATTTCAACTCAAGTACCAAATTTCTGAAGAAAACATCTAACATGATCTCAAATAAATAACTAATTAGAATAACATGATTATTAATGATATAATTTTAATAATAATAATTAAAATTTTCTAAATCAAGTAGAATTTAACATGAGTTTATTATTTAAGAATAAAAAGAGACATATGTCTCAAATCAAACTCAATGTAAGGGACTTTGCCTCAAGATCCTTCCATTGAGGAATATTTTGATGTTTTACACCACCTATTTTTAAGATATATAATAATCCCCTTCTAATTTTAATTAATTCCAATTTCATCAAAAAGAATATTTTTATATGAATTTATTTACTTTGTTTACACAAGGACAAAATGATTTTTTTAACCACTACGGTGACAATGACTTCTCCACCATGAGAACCATTATTTGATATTTTGATTCCTCTATATGAAATAATGTTTTTTAATTGAAAATAAATCAGGCATTCCCTTTTTTGTCTTTTACTATTGAAAATTATTTTGAAAATGTACGAGAAATTTCAATATCTTACAATGATTTGTTGAGATTGAAAATGATATTTTATGAGTGATATGTTTATAAATTCAATTGAATATGTGTTTTGAGTATATAATGGTACGCGGACATTTTACAGGTGGTTACGTGTTAAAAAAGATGGTTAGTAATGTGATAAACCAAATATTGGTTGTTATGTTATAAAACAAGGATGGGTGGTAATGTTATAAGCTATAATGCATTATGTATTAATGCTGGTCGTAAGGATATTCTATTTTTAAATGTTATATATGTAGAATTGGATTATATGGTTATTCCATTTAAGTATGATTAATTCCAAAGAAATCTTTATGTGTAATTTGTCTATTTTTACGGGTTTTAATCTTATATTTTGATTAATAAAATGGTAATCAACGATCTTATATTCATTGAAGTATATCTACTACTTCTTAAAGATGAAAAGTATTATATTGTGATAAAGTATTCATGGTATACATGATTTCACAAGACTAACAGTTTTAATTACTTATTTATCCCTTTATGATATTTTTATGCTCACCCAATTCTTCATAATGGTTTTCATAGAATTTAAAGAAAAATTGAGACAATGATGGGGTTAAAAAAGTATTGATGTTTAAATAAGAAATGAAATAATGATTCTTTTTAAATGTTTTCTATTTTATGAAATAAATGTATAGTGTGTAAAATTCTCTACATTTTAATATTTTAGTTTTCATATATGAGTTATGGAATAATTCTTTAAATCAATAAATCTAAAGAGATCCTTGATTTGAATGGAAGTCAAATTATTGACTTCACCCAAAATTAAGTAATCATTAATTGTGGTGCCTTATATTTGGTTTATCAAATACCAATAGAAATCACTTACCAACTTCCATAATATAATCCTCGAAGCCATAGTTTGTATAGAAATCAAACCAAGGAAGGATTTGGGTGCAATCTTAAGTTGGATACTCAAAGAAAATGTTGCATTCATCGACAAAATTTTTGTTTAATTTCTTCCTCCACGTCATTAAATTATTATTAAAATATACTGATACAATAACATTAGTATATTTCATATTATAATATTCTTCTATGTTATGCTCAGGACCTATAACCATATCCACTTCCATCAAATGGGTTACAAAATCATTTTTTGTGTGTACGGTAGACTACTTCCTTGAAAGCTTGTGTCATTAATTTTTCAAATACCACCAACAATGTCCATAAATAAAGATATATTTATTATTAATATATGATATTTATGATAATATTATTATAATATATTTTTTATATCACAAATACCTTCATTTTTTACATTTTGTTGGAATACAATAATGTCACTTAGACGTACAACGATCCACCACCACAAGAAGCAATGTGATTCATTTATGCTTGAATGGAAGGTAATAAGGATGTGTTTAATGAAAATATGTGATATATGTTACCTGAAAATTATTCAATAATGATAATATATCATTTTATTATTTATATAAGTAATCAAGGAATATGGAGACAATGTTCGTGCCTACATATGACCTACCGTCTCCTTAAACGGTGTATTTAATTTTTTTATATCTATATTTAACATAATAAAAAAACTCATATATAAATAATATATATTGTTTTAATATCTTCTCTATAATTATGTATTTTATTAAACCATGTTCATAGTAAGATAAAACAATAAATTATTAAAATTTCTGTGAAAAACAATGCCTTTATCACCTAAAATGTATCATTAACATGGAATTGTTAATAAAAGTTTAATAAAAAATCCAAAGAAAACCATATATGGTATGATATATATAAATATTTTTATTTAATATATATATAATAAACATATAATTATTAAATTGTTGGTTTTAATGAGTATGATTAAATTTAAGACATATAGTAAGGGATTTTGTCTCAATTATCCTTATTTGAGATGTATGTTATGTTATACAACAATATTCTTTAATGTGGTGTATATAAGTAACCTATTTCATGTAATATCATGAATTTATTTAACATAATAAAATTTTATATTCTTTTTTATGTTATTCATTCATAGGACTTATGATTCAATGTTACCAAATGGGTAATGATTTTATGTTACAATCTCATCTATTATTGGGATTCTATATAATTATATTTCCAATAACAGAATAGTATGATCCATATGTCAATAAAATCATGAATTTTCATCTCCACTTATTATTAATGATATTAATATTGCTATTTTCCAATCAATTTTACATAAAATAAAATATAATATATTTATAATTATATGACATTATATTTCTATTCAATTGGAGATATTTTTTCTTTACTAACCTTGTTTTCCATAAAAAAATATTTTTTTACTATTCTATTAGAAATAAATTTTTACCTTATATTTCCTCTTTCTTAAAAATATTAAAATGAATTATCTTGTTATTTTCCAAAATAATGTTTTTTCCTAAAAATATTATTGATATATATATTTTAACATGTACATCTATAAGAAAACTTCCTATAGTCATGAATGTTATTATATTTTAATATTCCATTATAAAAATTCAAATATATTTTCAAAGAAAAATATTTTCTGAAGGATTTATTTTTAGAATGATTTTTTTCAAATTGGAATGGATTTTTTTCATGAAATGTAATAAACTATTGATCAAAATAATTTTCCATCAATGATGACATCTATTGATGTTACTTATTACTTACTCGGGATTTGATCTGAGGATATAATTCTTATTATTTCTTGGAATGTTTTATTTTTATTATGGAATGTTGTTTTTAAAACCTAATTCACTTCAATAGTTTATACCATGATATAATTCTCATGAAATGCATTTATTTATCTATGGGTTATGCTATGGTGAAATAATGAAATTATTATGAAAGATATCTCTTTTCTATAGGTTGTGATATGTTGAAATTTTTATGAAATCTATAACATTTCGTGGGCCATGGTATGATGAATATTTTATAATATTATAAAACATATAAATGTGGTTTTAATTATGATATGGGTGGGACCAATATCATCTTCTAATGCATTGAGAAATATTTGTATCTCCAGAGATCGAAAAGTTTGGAACATGGAGTGAACCTGTTTGTGAGTGAACCATTACTACTATGATGGTCTGAGGAGTGAAACCATTCCACTATGATATCATTCTAAATGATCATTTAATTATATGGAAATGATTTTCCATGATTTTTTGTATGCCATGAATCTATGTCTTGTGCTAAATATTTTCTATCATAGTTCATGCTCTTTGATTCACTTATGATTCATGTCATATGAAATTCCAATTTTTATTCCATAACTCAATATTATTAACTTTTATATGAATTGTATGTTTTTCAAATGAAATACTCATGTTATTATAAATGCATGTTCATCTCCCTTATTTACCCTTAATGGGCATCTAATCTCACCCTTTCTTATGATTCATTTCCCCAGGTTATGAAGAAATGTATTACATATGATAAGAATAAAAAGGGTTCTAGTTATGAAGAAATTAGTGCGATATGAATTAGTTTACCTATGTACTACTTATTTGCATTTCCATGTTTCTAAAGACACAAATCTATTACAAACATCAGGTGTGTGTTTTTGTAATATAATGAATATTCATAAAAAATAATTTCAAATCTATGTCTGATAAGACTGGATCACTATTGTTAGAATCAAATAATACATTTATATAACCATTTAAAACTATTCTGATAAATCCATAAGAAGATTCCTAAGGACATGCCTATGGATGATCCTAAGGATGAGTTGACGTATAAGAAAATGTTCTGAAATTTTGGTAAAGGAAAAGCAAAGTAGAATCTATGAAATTAAATCCATATTTTGATTATATATGTACATTTGGATCTATAATAGAAGTACCTATGTGTAATAACTCAGAAGAAGGTGAATTTAGTTGAACTCGATCATCACCTAGTGCATGATAATAGGTCTTGTTGGACACCTGGTTGGTCACTCTCAGGGGATACACTTTAGAAATTCAAATAATAATTTATTAACTGTCACGAATTATTCAAAAAGATTATGTCCAACAGTGACCAAGTATAAATATAAGGTTTATAATTTTAAATAAGGTTTCATAATTTAGACATCCAATACGTGATTTTGTTTGTGATTAAGTGGTTCCCCACAATGAGTATTTTTTTCATACATAATGTTTATTGGTTTCAGTTAATGGATTGAACCTGAATGAACCATGTTAATAATGAGTGTTATGGAAAATGAAATGATTGTACTCCTGAGCATCCAAAAGTAATATTGGCTGGACTGAAAAATATCATTTCTTTTCTCACACAACATTCTCATGATATAAATCATGATATTACTCCAAACAAACAAAGGTGGGAAAAAAATTATGTTGTGTTCTTCAGGTTGAAACATCCACCTTATTATAGTGGGTCCTCCAATTGATTGGTTCTTGAACCATTTGTCCACACAACTAAAAACATATTTTCTATTCACCACTATTCTAAAAATGAAAAATTCAGTTTGGATGTTTACCATTTGGATGGTTAATTCAATAAATGTTGGAATATTACCAACAATATTTGTAAATATGATGAAATTTACACTATTGATTTTGATGTGTTTGTGAAATAATTTTCAATAAGTACATTCCTTGTCTTCTTTGTACAATGTGGGTTATGTAGTTCCTTAATATAAAGATAAATAATGTGTAATTTTTTGTTTCTTATGAGGAATATTTTACAAGATATGCATGGAACAATTCTTGTATAACCATCCATAAAGAATTTAAGGTTTATTAATTTATTAGTGGCATAAAACCAAGTCTCTAAAGGGGATTATTTATAGGATGCATTTGTAAATATGAAGATATTGTTCAAAGTTCAATCAAGCTATAAATGGAGGTTTTAGTTTAATATCAATCAAAAGGTTTTGATATAAAGCTAAAAATGGAATTAAAAGAAATAAATGAGAATCATGGATAAATTAACATGATTTTTCCTTTATGCATGAATATTTGTAAGAAGCAAGGAAGAAATTTTCTTAAGGGGGCTTGAATTATTATTTTTGGATGGTATGTCCATCAAAAAATTTATTAACAAATTGATGGGAAGAATTTTTCTAATGATGTTAATAGAGAGGAAGTTTTACATAATACACCACCCACACATTAGTGTTTCAAATGAGGGGAGTATGTGAATTATGATAAAAAATTCCCAAATTCAATTGTTAATGATGATAATCTATGTTTGAACTCTATAATGTTGAGGAAAAAAGGTAAATCTCATGTGATCGCTTTTCCATTTGAGGGGTTCAATAAGGACGTTTTTAAAGGTACATATACCATCCAATATATAATTGAAAATGTCTTATTTGACTATGGATCTACCCATAAATTCCTTTATATTAAATTATATAAGGGTATCAAGATTCCACAAAAATCATTAGAAGTATAATTACTTTTGAAAACCCCTAATGTTATTATGATCACATCTTATATTAATAATTCCACTAAAATTGACATTGGGGGGAATGTTCTTCCAGTAAATCTGTTCATATTTGCATTAGATAAATATGATGTTACCATAGGCATGGATTTCTTTTATCTACATAAATGACACATCAATTTTCAAGGAATGGAAGTAAATTTTGATATTCCAAACTTACCTATGAACAACTATCAATTTAAAAACATGTATCAATATCTGATGGATATCACATAATTTGTAAATATCTTGAATACCATTCTTACGGGATGTTTACAACATATGGTTGGTGAGAAACATGACCTCAATTACATGCCGATTATGAAGAATGGTGATAATGTATTAATATAATTTTTTCCTATACTTCCACTAAAATATAAATTTGATTTGAAAATTAATCTCATAACTCATTATATATAAATTTGCAACATTACATATATAATGGCCACAATTGAATTAGAAAAATTGAAGAAAAAACTCTATGAAAACCATGAAAAAGTATTTCGTTGACCAAATGTGTCGGCAGGGGGTGCACCTGTTATTTTTGTTAAAAATAAAGATGGATCAATGGTCCTCTATATAGATTTTTAGGAGAAGAAAAATAACACAAAAAAGAACAAGTGTTATCTTACACATACTGATAACTTGTTTGATCTACTACATTGAGCTCATCAAATTTCTATGACTGACTTTTATTCCAGATTTAATCAATTGACACTCTAGAAGGATAAAATACCCAAGATATAATTCCTTACAAGGTAGAGAGACTATGAATATATAGTGATTATATAAATTATTATAAATTCCCAATCTATCTTCATGGATTTAATGAATATAATATTTAGATATAACCTTGATATGTTTGTCGTAGTCTTTATATATTTTATTCTTATATATTCAAATATTAGGGAAGATAAGTATGAAAACTTGAGAATTTTACTAAATACTATATGGAGAAAATATATACAACATTTACTAAGTGTTAGTTCCGGGTACAAAAGGATTCAATTTTGGGCCATATAATATCACTAGAGGGTATATTATTAGGCCCATCAATGACAAAGGGTATATATTATTAGATCATGCCAACCACAATGACTAACATCTATTTTTTAGATGGATATTATTAATAATTTTTAGAGAATTTTTCAATACTATCAAATTTTATGACCATGATAACTCAGAAGGAATAAATGTCCATCTACACAGATGAACGTGAGGAAAATATCTAGAAACTAAAGAGAAAATTATTTCAAACATTTGTGCTTACATTTATTTATAGTAGAGACAGATTTTAATCTATATTAATTCATCATTGAAGGGATTGGTCTTTGTTCATATGAATAATGACAAGGTTATATAATATTACTCATGATAATTGAATATTCATAAAAAAATTACCTAAACCTTGATTTGGAATTAGCTATAGTTTTTTTTCATTAAATACATGGAAGAATTATATTTATATATCAAATAGAGATATAAATACAAATAATAAATGTTTAAATAATATATTCATGTAAATGGATTTAAATATATACCAAATATGATGGTATGAGCTACTTAAATATTATAACTGCTCAATACATTAACACCATAGTAAAGCGAGCTAGGTAGTCGATGCTTTGAGTAGAATGTATCTTGTTATCTTATCCACCATGGGGATTAAATAAAATTGAATATTTATGGATTTTAAAATGATGGAAATATAAATCCTAAAATAATGGGAGAAAATATTATACTTATAAATTTAATGTTCAACAATATATCCATGTAAATATTAATGATGAAAATTAGGAATATGTGGAGCTACAAAAAAATGTTATAAATATTTCGGAATTTAACCATGATCTTGATGGAATGATAAGGTTCTAAAACCATGTATTACTTTTGTCCAATATAGATTTGAATAAATAGTTTTTAGATAAAGCACATTGTTGTTCATTATCTATTCATCTAGGAAGTATGAATATGTATAGATATTTGAACGAGGATTTTTAAAGGGATGGAATGAAGAGAGACATTGTATAGTTTCAATCTTAGGTCTTTGAATGTTAGAATGTTAAGGTATAAAGAAAAAAATCAAATGGAACGATACATCCATTACACATAAAATAATGGAAATGGGGAAACATCATGATGTATTTTTTTGATAGACACCCAAAAATATATAAATGACATAATGATATATGGGTTGTAGTCAATCGCCTTTCTATGTCAGCGTACATCATCATTGTCATAATGAACTTCAATCTATATTATCCATCAATGATATCCATTATGTGTTTTTTAAGGTTTCATAGAGTTCCACATTCCATTTTTTTGATTTGGATCCAAGATTTACCTCAATGTTCATGAGTAGTCTTCCCCAATCTCTTGATAAAAAAAGAGTTTCAACCATGTGTATCTTCCTCATAAAATGGTTAGTCTAAGAGAAAATTTCATACTATAGAGGATATGTTGAGATATTTCTCTTTGGATTTCAAAGGATGTTGGGATCAATAAATTCCACTATTTGTTTTTCATACAACAATATATATTACACAATCATTTAGATGACCCCTTATAAATCACTCTATGGAAAGAAATGCAGAGCTTCAATTTCATAATCAATAATTGGATAACGAAATAAATTGGGGCTTCTGATAAATGAATCAATGGTAAAGAAGGCTAAATACATTCATCAACACATAAAGGAAGCTCAGAGTAGGAATAAATGTTTTAGTGATTATCACTATATTGATCTAGAATTCAATGTTAGTGAAAATTGGTTTACAAGAATTTCTCCATGGAATATGGTTTTGAGATTTTAGAAGAAATAAAAAGTAACCCATATATATATCAGTCCCTTTAAAATTAATGATCATATAGGGATGGTAGCCTATCAATGATCACTTTTACCAAACCATGATCAAGTTCATTGTGTGTTCCATGTGTCTATCCTAATGAATGTACATACCTTACCATTGACATGTATAGAACATAGAGGTCATACCACTAGAGAAATATATTTTTTATGGGGGAAATCAGTGGTGATTTAAGAACATAAAGTGATATTTCTATTAAACAAGTCCACTCACATAGTTATAGTTTCATGGAGAAACCACCATTTTGAGGAATCTATGTAGGAACACAAGATATTATGTGGAACAATTGTCCGAATTTGTCTGTATTAGAGTGATGAATTTTTAGATTAAAATCCATTTTAAGGGGGTTAGAATGTGGAGACTCTATTTTTTAAATTTATGAATTTTTAATATTCATAGTAATATTTTTAGAGTCACTCACTAAGACAATGTGCAATTCTGAGGCCATGTTAGGCCAAAAATAATTTTAAAAATATCAAAAAAAAATTTATGTTCACATGGTTTTCCAAAAAGATTGGAATATCTCATAAATAGAGTCTCAGATAAGAAATATAATTCAACGGTTGAATATGGAATGTGATGTTTACCGTAGGCGCGACCTAATGTTTGTCAATGTAGGTCTTCTAAATTTTGCTGGAATTAGTGGGATCATAGGAAAAATTAATTATTTTAATTAATTTACTTAATAATTCTAACACAAATAACTCATATAAGGGGATATAAATGTGAAATTTAAGACCACTGTTGGTTTCAAATGTAGAATTTACACCAGGCATGACATAAAGTTGGTCAGCACAAGACATATGATACTAAAAAACTAATGTTGGATGAATATATTTAATATATATAATTTATTTATTTATTTTTTATTAAATGACATAATCCTGTTTGATATATTAATAAAATACTATCGAAAATCACCAAGTTTAGCTGCATAACCCTAGGATCATTGAGAGGAGAATTCACTATTTTTTTCATTGGCAGTTTGACACTGGATGATAATCGGTGATCAAATCAAGGTGAATCGAAAATTAGCAGATTCAACATATCCCCCATCAACTCTAGAGGATGTTTTCTTCACCAATGAATGATATAAAATCTAGTTAACACTGATAAACTGTGTTTTTCACCAATTTTGATTAAAATTTTGAGCATGATCAAATCAATTTTCTATGATCTATGTTTAAATGAACATTCACATGACCCTGGGTATTGAAATAAATTATTATATCAATTTATTTCTTATCAAAGAAAATTTCAAACCCATGTTTCTATGCAAGGAAATAATTGGTCAATAATGCTTCTCAAAAAATATATATTACCAATGTTATTGTTGATTTTCTCCCGCTTTTCTTCATGTTCTTCATTGGTGGACAACGTGGTCATGATTCAACTTTTCCAGGGTGGGTTTGAGCATGGCTAAACCCAAAAATTCATTGTGGTAACATGAATGACATAAAGATCAATGTTTTGGGGATATATTGATAAATGAGTGGGTTTATGTTTTATGAATGGATCAGATCGACAGTATGAGTGCGTGTTTATGAAAAAGGTGGTTCGAGATCGGGTCGATCATCCTCATTTTTCTAGTTAACCTGTTTAAATGACATGTTGGGTTCGGAGTGGAGGATGTTTGTAACACCTAATGGAGGGGGTTCTGTGGAATTAGCATTACAACGGTCAGGAATGAGTCTCTACGATTTGGTTGGAAGAAGTCAACACGGAATATTGTAATTATAATAATTGTTATTAATATAGATGAGCAAAATTAAACCATAAATTTTTATTATTATTTTATTAATAAAATATAATAATAGTGACCCAAAACTACATTAGGTGTTAATGAAATTAAATGTATTTAATTTATTGGAGGAATATAAAATCATTTATTTTTTTTTATTAATAATAATAATAATAATTTAATGAAATCAAAACAAAAATGAAACATTTAAAGGGTGAGGCATGGATCTTTGGTGGAACACCAAACAATGGATGAGGCTTCCATTTGAGCATGGACCGCTCAATTTTTGTGGGGTTTCAAAAAATAATATTGTTAATAATAGTAAATTATTATATTTATTATGGTCGTAAAATCATAATCAGGACGTAACTCCTTCATACTATGTCTAATTGTTAAACTGTTAGATGAATTTTGAATCTTGAATTGAGATGGTCATTCTACGACCAATGATAGATACCTTTTCAGACTCTTGACTAAGGCCCACGAAACACCATTTGAGCATGATGCTGTAAAATGTGAGTTCTTCATTCGGTGTCTTATTGAGGGATGTGATTAGACTATATCGGGTGTTCATCCTTCAGGATCATAGTGGTGTGATTTGTTTGGACATATGGGGATGTTTGAATAGGTTTATAAAGGAAATTACATTTTTCCCATTGACCATTGATGATCCATGTGTGTTTGTTAGGATTTAGGATGAGATACCTCATGTAGTACCCTTACAAAATGTGTAGTGTTACATGGATAGAAAGCCATGTTCTAAAAAGTATAAACCCAAAAATTAGAGATAGACCACATGCCATGTGCATCCCCTACACGCCATGTTCCTCCTTTTTAGGGAACATTGATCCTACATATATTATTCATTTGAACTCGGGTTTTGGCCCATGAGTATCCTATACCGAGTGTTAATATGTGTAGAACATGATGGTTCCCTTAGTGGTGGATTCAAAGATACGATGTGGAATATTCAAAGCACGTTGCATACTAATGTTACACTCGATGATAACAGTGATCTGGTTGGATCACCAATGACGTTTACCAAGGGTACCCTCTAGTAGGGTTGGGCAGTGGAGATCCTCGATGACCTTTTACAATGCTTCCCTCTAGTAAGGATTGATTGGGGAGTTACTTGATGACCTTTCACCAAGGGTACCAACATCAGGGCTCTTTAGCGGAGTTCATCGATGAAGTTTTTCAAGGGTACCCTCTTGCAGGTCTGAGAGTAACGTTCCTTGATGAAATTTTTTTGAGGGTACCCTTGATGAATTTTTTTATGGGTGCCCTCTAGTAGGAATGGGAAGCGCAGTTCCTCAATGACATTTTCTGAAGGTACCCCTTAGTTGGGCAGAGAAATGTATTTCCTCGATGGTCTATCCAAGAACTACCATCAAGTATCCTATTTTAGTCGGACCATCATATTGTATCATAGAATGAGCTTCATGCCAAGTGTCAATGACCTATCAGAGAACTAAAATATAGTAGCCTATTTTATTGGGACCCTCATATTGTATTAGGGAATGAGATTCATGCCCAGTGTTTTTACCCCCTTGATTGTTCTGCGTAGTGTCAAGGAATGGGTTGACATGGATGGTTTCTATTATACAGGCGTGTGAGATTATGTGAATCATTGATAGAATTTTGTAACTATTGTATACTCTTCTTCTTGGGCCGATCTGTGATATGGATAATCCTATACTATCTCATTTGGTATTATTTGGACTGAGCACATATATATATATATATTCATTTTTGTCAAAATATTATATTTTGTTACACTTCTTCCAAGAAAGATGAAGACATGTTGGGTATGTCATATTATTTCCTTGTTATGCTTATAGTGGTTGGATCAATCTAATATTTTTCTATAGGTGGAAAAGACACAATGGGTAGTTCATCTACTCAAAGTGTTTATCCCCTTTGGGTTGAACAAGATTACTTCTAATCTTGGTTTGGTTGATCTATATTCTTTGACAGTATATTTCATCTACTATGTTTATTTACTCAGGTATATCTCACTTATCCCCCTTCATCATTCATGGTTTCCTACTGTGTATGTATATACTCAGCCATTCACGGGAATTTTCCATATGTAGAACTTCTTATGAATATGAAAAATAGTTTGATCGTGACATCAGAAAATATTATGGATACTGTGATCTTAGACTCCATATGGGGGTCATATATTGGGATTCGGGAGATGGGTTATCACATTTGTTTACTATTCCAAAATATGTTTCTTGTTGGGTGTTTATTTTCCCCCTTTACACTTTAGTTTACACTACCATTCTATTTTTCTATGTACAGGTTAATGAATGATTGGTTTAATTTATAGCAGTGTTGTGTCTTTTACCCTTTAACTATGAACTACTTTATTTAAATGATCATATGTGTGCATTCATTTACATAGGAAAAGGCCTACCAATTGAAGTTATGCCTTCAGTGCTGGTCACCACACTTGGCCTGTGGAGGCAGGCATGGGGTTGTTTCAGCTCGAGCCTCTACTTTGTTCTGGTCATGATAGATTGGTATCAGAGAATGTTCATTTTTTGGGATGTTGTTCGGACTAGTCCCTTTAAGAGGATTATTCTTGGTTTAGGGTAATACTGTCAATGTTTCTCAAGTTTAGCTCTCAAGATAAGGAGTCTAGTGATTGTGTGGGAATCTGATGAATCCATAAAATAAGACATTGATTACTTTATATTCTACTCGGCATACTAAGACATTGATTTTATGGATTAATGGTGCATGCATCATATAGTATTGAGTCATAAACATTATATCTTGAGTTAACACCCCATATATATATATATATATGTGATTATTTAATAGTGGAATGTATCGATCACATTTAATATGACTCTAAAAAAATAGTCTGCATGGTTATCGAATACTAGATCATGTTGATGAACTGATGAGTGATGAGGCCTTAGTTCCAGGTCCATACCCTGAGATATTTTCCTCCAAGTGTGTTTGTAGCACCAGTACACTGGTCAAACAATAGTGGGCACCTACATAATAGGATGAGGATGAGCACACTCTTATTTCTCCATGTGAATTCTACTACTATAGGACAATAAGGTACCATGGTGAACTAGATCCTGAAGCAGTAGGGGTTTTATTAGAGTGTGTGATGTGAGTTTTTAGGCTTATGTATATTCTGATTGATCACATGATTTCAATCGCAAAAAATGCTTTTCGTAGAGAAGTATTTGGTTCTGGTGGTTCCAGTAGAAGATTCAGTCATTCTAAGTGTGCATTGTAGATTTTGGGGAAAGGGATCACATGGGATTCGATGTAATCCAGACTCCCATATGGGATGGTTGAGGTGAGTCTCAATACGATGGTTTGGATATCCCAATAATATGGGACACCATTATATGGTGGTCCCCATGGTGAGTCTTCTCCATGGTAATATAGGGAATAATTGGATTTTTATGTTATTTATGTTCTACATGGCATTAGACATGTAAGGAATAGGGACACTTCCCCCACCGAGAACTGTCCCTGTGATGCGAATTAAAGCAGTGTGGGTGAGTCAGTGTCATTCCAAAGTGGATAGTATTGAGGTGTAGTGGAGGATTTTAGTTGACTAGAAAGATCATATGTAGTGATCTTATGGAGAGTCGAAGTTGGTTTCAGTTTATTATATCAATTAGGAAAGATAATGGATGACCTCTCGGTAGAAGAAGCTTCTGGCTGGGGGACTCGAGTGTGGTTTGGGGAATGATTTATTTCATAATTTCTTCAACAATAGTTGTTATAAAAATGTATAAATCCACATTTTCATTTGTTCTTCCCATGTTAGATACAATACTATTCTAGTGGTGGCCTTTTTTTCTTGAACCTAGTTTTGATGGATCCTGGATAGTGGATTAGTGATAACAAGTTTTTATTGATGGTCTCCTCTTACTCTATGAGGATTAGGAGCATTACAAAAATCATTCTATAGTGGTAGGGGGACCCTATGATGTTTTCATAATAATTAATTTTTTGTCTACTATCCATTCTAATATGATTGGTACCAGTCAGTGTAGTATTTCTTCTAGCTTGGTGGGATGGAGTTTCCCTCCTTGATGAGGGGTGATCCTCGGATGGAGTAGGATTACCTAATTCAAATGATGTTATAGTAGATTCAACAGTTGGATAGTATTACCCTACCAATGGTGGATAATTGAATCTCTTAACACCCTCAAAAAATATTTGGGAAATATGGGATGTCATGTTTACCTCCCCACTGTGAGATGAACCTCTATATAGAATTTCAGAAGAGATTACCCTAGGTTTGTGCTAGCACATCAGATGACCACGTGGGTCTATGGGAGCAGTTGGTGTGGGTTGGTGTCACCTTTTATATTTAAGAATCATATCCTCCCCCAAGAATCATTGAGTTCTTCAACCATTGGGCTGGGGTAAAGTGGATCTTATAGGTTGTCCTCATGATGAGATTTCACAAGATCCTTGTACGATTGGTGGTTGTACTGGTAATGTGTTCCTATAGCCTTTCATTCATTCCTCAGAATTCATATATTGGAGAAAACACCCCCCCAACATTGGGAGTAATTGTAAACACATTGCTCAGTAGAGTGTATATAGAAATCATAAGGAATGTAAAATATATAATAGATACCAAGGAGACTATCCTTTGGTTTTACCCAACCAAAAACACTAAACCACCAAAAACTCCCTATAAACCCTATCAAACATAAAAAATTTACACTACAACTAATTCATCACCAAACAAAAGCATCTCAAAATCCCGGAAAACAACTTTTAATTACATGTTACACAATTTTGAGAAATATTGAGTTTTACCTAACTCTAATTCACTAGATTGTTCATTTTCACATATACAAAACCAATTAGTTATCTTTCAATTAATTTATACCATTTCTTCACATATATTTCAACTTCGGAATATATTAAATTTTAGATCGATATTATTCATTAAAAAACATGTTTCATTTTAGTTTCAGAATTTGATATCCATCAGAAACCACCAAGACAACACACAATGTCATCAAACAATCCCATATTAGGTTTTCATTTTTGAATCACACATCACCCCATAGCCCCACACATCAAACTCTGAAATTAACCACACCTATAAATCTATCAATTATCACATTCCATAACATCAATCTCTTTTATAAGAAAATGGGAAATATAGTAGCATCTTTTTATTCAAAAATGATTTAATTACAATTGTCATATTAAAGATCAACTTTCAATGGTTAATGAAAATATGGATCCCATGATTAGAAATAACAACTATAACATCATCTAAGTAAAAAACACACTATTTGGTAAATATAATGAACAAACATATAACTCACTAGATAAAAAATATCGAACCAATAATTTTAATTTCCAAATCATAAAATATAATTTACCTTTAGCATTTGATTATCCATTCGCACGTCATATATAGTTTTAAAATCATGAAATAAAACATAAAATGATATGAAAACTCTTTTAATAACAACCATAATTAATTTCAGTAGGAAAAAATATCTTCTTTAAATTATTTAAATTCTATATCACCAAATTAGAATACCATAGACAATACCATATTTTTAATTTAAATCAATATAAACAGTATTAATTATGTTCATGTGATAGTCGATTATTTTTATAAGGATAATTATTGGATACCTAAAACAAGATAACATTAAATAATAAGAATAATAAATCTTTCATCATGAGATAATATTTTATAAGGAATAAATAAGTTGGAACATGAGAAAAATAGATAAAATTATCGAGAAACTCTTTATTTACAAAAATTTTATTTAGCCCAATTAATTATTATTTTTAGTTTGAAACTTACTGTGAACCCAAATGGAATCAAATTGATGTTATTATCACATGTGCGTAAAAAATAATTAGAGAAATCAAGTCCCCTATCGTGTTTTGAATCTTGACAGATCACTTTGTATGAACAAAAGTAGGATGCACTATAATAGAAATAACCATTATCAATAATATAAATGATATTTTTTGTGACAAAATTACTGACATATTGAGTGCCCTTAAAATTGTGTGACATTTATTTTCTCTAACAAAATCACTATGAAAGGGTTTCGAAAACCCATCCCACCAAAGGTGCCCCTCCTATGTCATAAATGAAATAATAGAGATAATGGCCACCTGAATCCATCCTCCAATAGGCCATTGGTTGGTCAGAAGAATCAATGGTAGATCATAGAAACAGATGTGATGCATTTCCCACATAATATAAGAGGAATGAAAGATAAGAAGAGTACACTAATATACCCCTAATTATAAATTATAAAAAAAATGATACTGAGTAAATGCCTATAATTTCATTAAATAAACACTAAACTATAAAAGGGAACTAAAAGTACCAAAAGATAAAATCGAATGTGACCAAAAATCTGAAACAGAACCCAAAAAACCATGACCTAGTAATATACATCTTGATTTCCATCCTTCTCCTGCTAAAATTGAAAATAGTTCATATATACATAGGTTGATCATAATAAGTATACTCATTATGATCCTTTCCAGTTTCTATAATAAATAATATAAATAATTAATTATAAATATCAGTAAACAAAAATTGAATCTAACTCGTCACTAAAAGATATATAAAAACATCCAAGCCACTTTGTGGTTATCTGTCCCCATGCAATGCATAAAAAATTCCATATAAAATAATATAAATTTAAATATCTTTGATACCACTTCCTCTCTATTTTTTTCACTTTTCCCCAACATCGTATGTCCAAATTCATCCATCCCAAAAATATTTCATCCGTAAAACACTTGGGCTGAATTATCACAACATGCATCTCATGCATCACATCATATCAATATCCCTTTCCATATATATATAGTAATAAATTGTTTTTAGGAGCCTTCATATCTCGTTTTTCATGTATTAAACATCGATTATCACACCACAATCCATCACCCCATATACACGAAGTAATTAACCACGAGACATCAATGCACAAACACATCAAACCCATATTAATACATAGGATTTGGTATCTGAAGATACATGTGTTTGAAATAACCATGATACATTACTTCCCTATAATAACATATATGGTAAAACTAAAAAATTTGTATACAATCTCATAATAATACCTAGAGAAGAGAGTGGGGTCAAAGGGGGTTGTCAACTATCTGTTCCTCCTCAACGTATATGTTGAGGAAAAAACACACCCATAGTACACTGTGTGTCAGTCTTCCTATAGACATGGGTGGGATAACTTATGGAATCAAAAAACCTACATGATATTATATATATCACAACCACACAATAGGTATTATCATGTTACTAGGATCAACTATACCTATTTTTACTCAAAAACACATTTTCCACTACAATGAAATAGTTATCCTATAAGAAAAAAATAATTAAATAAACTCCATTAAATTAATTATTTCTTGTTTACCAATAATTATATGATGATTAATTCATTATCTATTAATTAATATTATTAAAATTAAATTTCATTAACCATCAGATTGAATTTTAGACCCTACTTGAATAATCCAACAATTTCAATGTTTTCTCAAGATTTACATATTTTAAATTCTAATAAGATCCAACCCCATGGGTCAAAATTTATTAAACATCACCATCCATCCATTTTTATGGATTCAATAAGTAAAATCCTAATATACAATTAATATGAATATCCAAGAACAACTTTCTAAATCAAATAGTAGTGAAATGAATGTAGATAAACAAATAACATATCCATATGGCCATTAAAAAATAACAAGAAAGCATCCCAATTTAACTAAAACAATGGGAATGAAAATCGTCAACCTGTTTCCCCTAAACAAAGTTCCATCCATGTCACCCTCATGCATATCTCATTGAATATCTTTGTCATGGGTATCTATAGCTTCCATAATACCCGAGAATCGATAGCCACATCTCATTAGGCAATATCCATCCCAGTCTCACATAACATCATATAAAATAGAATACATCATGAGTAACATATAAAGAATCAAATAACAACCAAAATTAATAGGTCAAATAGGCCCAAAGAACAAGGCTTCTAGGATTTACATGAAAATGAGACAACTATTCCATATTTCTAAGGCATTATTCCATCAAAACCAAACAAGATAACTCATCCCAAAAAATTTATCATATCAAAAACTAGTTTTATTCCATCTTTTATTAACTGATTAATTATCATAGGACAAAACTATGATTGACATAAGGCATCAGCTATGATAATCTATTAAATTATTTATACATGATCTATATTATCAATTATAAATTCAAAAAATAATGAGAATATCAGTTCTCATTTAATATTCAATTATTTAATATTTTAAAAAATTCTAATTACATATTCAACTTACTAATCTAATTCCATTAATATATAGGAATAGAAAATTAAATTAAATAAGAATTAAGAATAATTTTATTTCTGTAAAATTATAATAACTTATTCATTATACATTCCTCTTTACATTTATTTAACCAACTAAAAATTACCAACTACACGTTCATTAACCAATTTCAAGAATTTAATATGAATACCCCAAGAATAAAAATATTCTAAATAAATAATAATGTAGGTAGAACACTCTCTAGTAAATCAAGAGGCAAAGTATTATCATGGTTTAAAACATGTGATAACTATTACCAAAACATACTAATTAATTTAATATGGACTATTATTTATTTAGGTCAATCTTTCCTAAACCCAAAAATATAAATCATGATAACTTTATGATTTAGCACAATATAAAGTGACAATATAGCATCACATACCTTAATTGTTTTTATTCTATTTCATGAGAATTGGACAATAAACTAGACCACTGGTCACATATCATTTAAGGGAACATTGGAATCTTCATGAACTTCATTCCACAACCATGGTGTCAAAAAAATATTTTAATGATATATCTCAGCTAACATAACATAAAAATTATTAATGAGAGGGAACAATATGAAATTTAGAAGAATCTACAATAAAAGAGGACGAATGGACATCAGACTACCAAGGATCAAACATAGTAATCCATGGATTGAATCTGATTGAAATGGGATTCAAAGGACATAAAAATATCTCTTAAGAGGCTAGGGATTGATATAGAAAGTTAAATTAAAAGATTGATTGGGATAATTATAAGAACATATAAGAAAATTCAGAAAAATGAAACCATGGTGTAGCACCACACACCAAGCCGCAACACCATTGAAAAATAGGAGGACTAAGGCACAATGGAATGGGATATGTTGAAACCTCCATAATAAAAATCACATTTTATAATGCTAGAATAGTACATGGTGAATATACTATTATCCTAGGGATATACTATGACACATACTAGTATACCATACTTAAAAATCCTTCACTAAAAAAGGGAGCTACACCGAAACCTACCTTCATGGTGTTACTACCCCCAAAAAAGAAAAAACACCCTCGAGCACATATTCCATAATAGGGATTCTCCACAATGTAGAACCCAACCAACATATGCAACAACATCACTCCAAGGCATTGAACCCATTCAGGCTACGCCTCATCCTACCCTCTATGCCACAACCAAGCCAAATAAAATAGTATGAATGAAACCCATCTCCTAAGACCCTAATCTAAAGATGGAAACTTTTAAGACACAACTACCATATTTATGGAATATCCTAAGGATCCATTCCATTTTCATTCCATGAATGGTAATGTCACCCTTATGAGACTCTATAATCTTTATATGCTCCATGGAACCTTCACTATACACCTCCATCCCAAAAAAAACTCACAAGGGATGGGATATGTGTACATGGGTCCTTCCATCAGATACCTCTCATACTATTTTCATCATTGAAAATATAAAACCAAACACATATTGAAAATAAAGAAGAAGTATTGATCGAACAACCACCCAGTGAGATATCTCTTAATAATATTCCATTAATAGAAGCTCAAACACCATATATAAGGGATCAAATTTTGAAACTAAAAAATACAAAAAAAAACCTCCCAAACAATCTCTAATGAAGGATACCTCTCAATACAAGAGAAATCCTCAATTAATGAAACCTAGAAGATAAAACTACATCCAAAACATGATAAAGGTCAAATAATACAAATGAGAATCAAACTACGATAATAGCTATAAAATATCTTTTGTTACTGAGCATGTATATGTTACTCATGTTCCCAGTCACTATTCTTTATGACACTATGTCACCACAAGACACGAAAGAAGGAAATATCATTCCTACACACCACCTTCTTCGGGCATTAATGGATCTCTATAGGCTGGTCCTTAAAGGTTTTATCATTTTCAATGTCATTATAGCCCCAATAAATAATTCTGTGATCATCATGAAGATAAATACAATGATGAGTAAGATGGAAGGCATCATGTATTCAAATCATCAATGGGGAAAGTGTTATATGAGACAGAAAATCACCTATGTGATACAACACCTCGATAGACCCAAAAAACACTGGATAAATTTTACTCCAAAACCAAAAGATAAAAACCCATGATGAGGAGTCACCATCAAGAATGCATGACCTCCATAATTGAATTACATAGGTCTACTCATATGATTGGAATATTAATTGTGATGATTCTATACTACCTTTATCCTTTCACAAATCATTTGAACTATCTATTTCAAACTCAAAAATATTTTTGGCACATGAATTATTAACTCTTCAATCCTATACTAGAATAATTTATAAGGTAATTTTTGGCCATAAAATGATTCAAATAGTTTCATACCATTGTTGTAGTGAAAACTACTTTTGAAAGGAAACAGAACCAATTAAAGGTGCCTTATCCACAAACCTCTAAATTCTAGAACATAAAAATGCAACATGTCATGAAGTGTTTGGATAGTCCTCTCTATCAGACCACCCCTATATAGATAAATATAAATGATGGCGCATAAATTAAATCCAAAATAATTATTGTCACTTATCGATACCCTAGAAGTAAAATGAGTATCACAACTATAGAGGAAATCCCTAACGGCTCCAACCCAGAATGGCCCGAAGGGATTTTTTTTATTGATTTTTTATAACCCCCCTTTAAATAGATGAGGGGGAACTCCTACAAGGCACATTGGAATAGATATTATATGACCCATAGGTCTTTGGAAATATACACACTATACATGGAACTCCTCCTCCAACCATCTTCATCGTGATATCAGCTCTCCACCATCACATAGATGTTCAGCTAGGCTTCCCGAGGAAGCATAGGCTAGTCCCGATGGCAATTCCATACCCTCCCTTTCTAAACAAATATGTGTATCTTCTACTCTAGTGAACGCGCCATCTCTAAATCCCCATCTAGAGTCTGTCCCTTGTAGAGTAGGTATGATCATTTAAGCCCAATTACAGGTGGCCCGAAGACCTGGAGGTGGACCGAAGGCCTTGAGGTGTCCCAAAAGGCCTTGATGTTGCCTGAAGGCCTTAAAGTTCCCGAATGCCTTATTTTCCCAGAGGAAATGGGTTGCTCGAAGGCCATAAATGACATGAGGCCCAAACCGGTGGCCTGAATTTCCAAACAGATGAATATTTTTGGTTGCTACAATACCGAACATTGTTGGATACAATGACTGCTCTAGTACTGCCATAGTGCCTACTTTAGTACCACTACAGTACTGCTATAGTAACCAGAAATACGTCTCCTCCATGTTTTGAACTCGGGTCTCTTGGATTCACTTTCCAAGTCCTCATCAAAATGCCTGTGGTTCTATTTCCCCTCTCTTCTTCATGAAGACTTACTACATCCTCTTTAAATTTCATTGATACGCCCTACATTGAGATCGACTTCTTAACCACTACAAAGTGGGATGACTTTATGAATTGATCCATTATAACCTAAATAAAATCAATGCCTCCATAATATCAAGGTTAAATAGTAAATAAGACCATTGAGAAATCCTAAATATTTCCGAAATTAACATATAATTGTTGGAGAAAACCACCAATAACATGATGCTCAGCCTTTACCATTATATAGACCAAACATGGAGACACATATTCTACAACTTCACGCCCCAACCCATGCCACGAAAAATTCCCCCTCAGATCATGATAAATATTTTTTTACTATAGGACATACTATCAAGGGTGAGAAATGGAATTCAAATAGAATACTCTCATGCAACAATAATGGGGAAAAAATTCGCCTTAGAACAAAAATTATTTATATGTATTCTTAGACCATCCAATGGAGGAATCATAAAAAAACTCTATCTCTCTAGACCTTTAATTAAGAATTCCTCGGCATGGAATCCTCCACTCTCTATATTAAATAATATTGCACTATCATTATAAAAAGATAATATCTTCCACCAAACACTCCCATATCAGTATTTATTTCTAATATCTCTTCTATTACTATCTAAGAATATCTAGATTCATGTATGGTACTACTACATCACTTCCTACATAGGGAATCAACTACAGTATTACCCGTCCCTAGGGTAGATGAAATCTCGATTTCATAATTATGTATGAATTACATGAAGAATCACTATCAAAATCTCACGCTATACTAGGATAATGTAGAACATATACTCTTACGATTAATAAAAACTATAAAAAATCACTAATGAGGTAATTTCTCCACAACCTCAAAAAATGTGACCACATCCAACTCATGATTTAGGGTGGTATAGTTACTCACATGGGGACATAACTGCTATGACCCATAAGAAAATAATAATATCTACTGAATTAGAACATAGACCAAACAAAGATGTGAATCATCACATAAATCCTTGAATTAAACTCTCACTACTAGTAACCATGTGATTGATGTACTATCTATATAAGGCCCCAGCCTTAAACCTTACTTAATATTGAATTAAATGAATAATTCACATTGAGGATCTTTTCAGGTTTAGAGTTTTAGAGAATTAGAACATAACTATTACATCTCAAAAGATTACAAAGTAGACACTTCTACTAAGATTCCATAATAAAAAAACTCTTAAAAAGAAACATGTTTAGTTCCATGTCTTATATAGAATTACATTCACTTGATCCCATCATTGACCTTATTCCACTTTAAAACCTGTGAAAAACATTTCGAAAAAACTTGGGGTGAGCATAAAAAGCTCAGTAAGGGATACACAAAGAATGAAAACTGTTACATTTTCAAGCATCAAGTAAACCATGTATACTCTAACAAAGTAATACCTTCACCATCATGAAGTAGTAAAAACTCTTCACTGAATAAAGTATCATTACTTACCTTTTTGTAACCAAAGGATTACCATAAAACCCATATAAAGAACACATAGCATATATAAAGGTAACTTGACACCTAAACATACTTAAGTGGAATAACCATACGGTCGACTTCCACACATATCACTTAATGGAATAGCCATTCGGCCAATTTCCATACATACTTAATGGAATAGCCATACGGCTGACTTCCATACCCAATGCATTGGAGGTTATAACGTAACCACCCGTCCTGGTATTCACGGCACCACCCGTCATATGGTTTATAACGTAACCACCTGTTAAAATTTCCAAGTACCAATATAAAATCATAAAACATAAAACCAATATAAAGGAATGATAACATTTCCACATCACAATATATCATAATAGAATCCTTTATCAAAACCATTTTCAATACCAAAATACATAAAAGAGTATATGGTATTTATTTTATTTTAAAAACATTACATCTTGTTGAGGAAGCCAAAGACCAAATAATACTCGCGGCGGCGGAAAAGGTCGTTGTCACCATGTACGTTAAAAAAAACATTCCTTTTTGTCGTTTTGTAAAACGCTTCATAGAAAAAGATTCCTTTTGTATAAAAGTAAAAGTCAAAGGGTTTTATACACCATATAAAATAAAGTTGTGTATAAAATGAAATATGCCTCAATGAAAGGAGATTGAGACGAAGTCCCTTACCTTGGGTTTGACTTGACTCGATCGTTCTTTAACGTCCTGAATAATAAACTTGAGTTAATTTCTACTTGACTAAGAACCTTTTTAAAGTTCATTATTCCTTTTATATCACTTATTTCCATGTTATAAACATTATGTAACCATTTAAGTTAATAATTTTTGTTCTGTCGATATTTGGTTCTTAAGTCGAAAGTGGACTTCTTACAATTACATGTTGTTCGTGTGGTCGAAGGTTCTTTATATCTATAATGAAATTCCTGATTTGGATATCATATATATCATATATATCCATAATATACATGTATTTATAATATTACATAATCATTTATAGGTAAGAAATGAAATGCACCGTTCATAGAGACGGTAAGCCGTACGTACACATGAACACTACTTTCATTTCATTGTCATATTAATGGAATTAAAACTAAATGAGAGGTATGTATATTTTAATTCCAGAATTATATTCATCATTTAGTTATATCATTCATTATATATATCCATTATATACATGTACTTTTAATAGTACATTACATTTGGGGATAAGAAATGAAATGCACCGTTCATGGAGACGGTAAACCATACGTACGCATGAACGCTACTTTCATTTCTATATCATACATTAATGGAAATAAATAATAATGATATAGAGGTATATTATTATTCCAGTATAAGATCATATATAATAACTTTAAATCCATCCTTTACACGTCCCACATACAACATTAACGAATCACATCACTTTGAGGGGGCAGTAGTCCGCACTTCCTTAAATGAAGATATCGTGTTTACCCATAATGGAAACCACAAAGGTATGACCAAAATAAAAAATAAAGAAGCTTAAAGAAAACATAAAAATATAATATATCATATATAAATATAGTGAAATCTTAATGGCCACCTTTGAAGGTGTTAAAGGAATATTGAACAATCATCGTTTCGGGAGGCATAAATTCACCATCCCCGGAAACAGTATGTTCTTTAACCATTAGATGATGGTGTGTGTAAGTGTAGCTCGAATCCTTCTTATAACAACATCCTGTATATTGAATATACTGGAGTTGTTAAAAAAGAAATAAATAAAAAGAGTTTAGGGGGTTGGAGAAGCAAAATAATACAAAAGGACTCAAGTGAAGACATTACCTCAAAATCGGGTAACTCCCTTTGGTTTGAGCTCAAAGGCTTCCTTGGGAAGACTTATTCCCAAAGTGAGGCTTCAAGGAGTAAAAGAAGGAAGTGGGGAGACAAAATGGGAAGGGTTTGGCCGAGCCAAAGGATTTGGGAGTGTGGGTAAGGTGGTAGAAGTGGGGGCCTTTTATAAGGGGAGAGGAGGGGCACTTTTGGGAGTAAAGAAATATTACTTTATTTGAAAATGTGTTTCGGTTTTAAAAGGTCCAACATTGATATAATTCGTGGATAAGGTGATAAGGGTTATAAATCCACCCATCCAATAAGTTTTGGACATGTTCAGTTCATATATTTTACATTATCTTTCAATTTTATTTAAAATGTCAAATAATGATGTCATCGTTGCATCATTATTATGTCATAAATAATTTATTTTATTTATGTCTAAAAATTATAAAAAAAATTAATATGATTTAGGAAATCTTTTTATATTTCCAATGACTATTTATAATCAAAAATCTGACTTGTATAACCCCATTTAAAAATTGTTTTAGTAAAACTTATCATGTTTGTGCCATTTTTTACATTAACATTAAATAAAAGGTATTTATGTCATTTTCCAACCAATGTGGCTCCATGGGGTCCCCAAGTAGACCCATTGCTTGTATTGGTCGGCCATGACACATCCAATGAGGGTATGACATGTGTATAGGTCATCTAATATTATTAAAACATTATTTTTACCTTAAACTACACTAATTACCACTAATCGCGATTAAAAACATAATAAGTTACTATTCACCAAAAAATTATTTTAATCTCATTGATCCACATTTTACTTCTTAATGACAACCATGTATGTCGGATTTTTGAAATTCAGAACACAAAGGTGGCAAAATTTCATTTAAACGAAAAATCAGTTTTCATAAGTACCACTTAGTGATTTCACTATTCATCAAAAATTGAAGTTTTTCTGAAAAATACCAAAAATTCACCCTAAGCTATATTTGAAATTCCGAATTCAAAAATGAAGACCATTTTACAAAATTCAAAACATATAAGTCAAATTAATTAATTTAATAATTAATTCCCGCTGTCATGACAAATAGCGGGTTTTTGTGAAACAATAAGTACAAAAGATTGCCACTAGTTTAAGTCTGATTTCAACGTGAAATTAATTCCAACGACCACTATTGGATTTAACTGTAAAAATATTTTCTAATTTCACTATAAAACCAATTCAAATAATAATCTAATCATATAAATAAATTATATCAAAAAGAGGTTTTGAAATAAAATACAACATTTACAATATTCATTAAAAAAAGGAACTTTATCGGAAAGATACCAAAAATTTACACAAAGTAAATTTTGATGTCCCGATCTAAAGAAGAGTTATATTTGGTCGAATAGAATTTATAAGATTATTCAAAACTATATTTAATGACGGTTCTCCGTCAAAAGGTGATAAGTGAACCCTTAGTGAAAATTAGGGTATAAATGCCTAAAATTGAATTCTTTTCGTATTTTAAGCCTTTATCTTTTATTGGGTAAATATAAAAACATTTAGAAACATATATAATCATATTTTAGTTATTTCTATCCATTCCCGTCTGTACAACGGCTACATGTTAACTACCATTTAAAATAATATTATTATATTACTAGTGTGCAACGTAAGATTTCAATGAAACTCATCATTGCGTATCAAGTACTCTATCGAATGTAGAAACCCCTTTTAATTAAAATTAATATTTAATTCGTAAATATTAATTAATATGAAAATTCTTTATTCTTTATTTACCTGGGATGTTACAATCCATCATCAATTTTAGTTAATCAAAAGCGTCCTAACATTGGTATGCTCATACTAACTCCATATCCATTGTGTTTAATACTATCAAAGGAGTTGTAACCCGATGTAATTTGGCTACGAAACCCCTATAATAGCCTAAAAGGCCTTGAAAACTGTGCACCTCCACCATAGTCTTGGGAGGATTCATAATAAATGACCACCTCAGTCTTAAAAGGACTTATAGCTACTACTTGGTGGGATATGATATTACTTAGTAAATGAACGTCATGATCACCGAAATTTCACATTTAACGCAAATAGTATAGTTAATGATGATAACAAACTCCCATAACTGCCTATAGAAGTTATACATTATCTTCCAAAAATATGTGATACATAAGGATTTAATTGATGGAAACAACCATGAATTGATCCTGAAACACCCTAAACACTACATCCATAAAAACCAAGAACATAGATAGAGAATATGTCACATTATATTGAATCACAATGAACTATTAATGATTATATCAATATCAAAAACAATATTTGGAATATCTTCATCTTTTACCCACATATGATGGTATCCTCACCATATATAAATGTTTATGAACCAACTTTCTCCCTTAAGATGATTGAATAAATTATCAATCCATGTAATAGGATAGTTCTTATTCACTATAATATTATTCATGATTTGATAATCAACATAACAGTGCAATCTATTGTTATAAATATTTATGGAAATAATCGAATAACCTAAAGGTGAAACACTTTGATGACAAAAATCCTTCTATAGTAGATCATTGATCCATTCTCACTAATATTGAAACATAGAAGGAACCATCCTATATGGAGACATCAAGATCATAAAATCCCCCAACATTATCTCAATCCCAAACTTGATCTCTCGTCGATGGGGAAACCCCAAATCCTCCACAGAAAAAACATCATGGTACTCATCTATAACCCTGTAAACCAATGACAGATTAAACACTCATTAAATATGAATTAACATTATCAACAAAGAACACAATTATTTAATATTCCTCCAAAACATATGAGGGTCTTGATCTCTAATGAACCAGGAAAACTCTCTGTCAGTTTTAGATAATACAATCTGTCTCCTAAATTAATCCACAACAACTTTCACTGAATATAGCTAGTTCATACCGAGAATGATATTGTATGGTTGTATTATTAAACCTAGAAATACTCTCAAAGATCACTGATTCCTTATAACTAGATCATATTCTCCACATACTTAATATATATAATCGTGACCTCAGACTCACATTGCAAATACCAAGGGAACTGGAATCCTCTCTACCTCAATCCCAAATAATAGACTAGGCCAGGTGATATGTAAGAGTGAGTAGCTCTTGAATAAAAATAATAATATATCCATGTAGGAAAAAATAAAAGGGTAAATCAAACAAAGTCTAGAATTCTCGGTGCTGGAAATGCTAGAACATGCAGCTAGCGAAGGTTTACTCTATGGCCTCTCTTATAAACCCCAAAATTTTGAATGAAGAAAAATATATTTGATAGAATAAAGGACATGAAACACAAATTTTATCTTATATTACATGAAATTATTTGTTAAACATTCATTATAAGAAACAATCACTTCATCTTTCATTACCTATAACCTTTTTATTTTTTTATGTTCTATAGCGTATTCAACATGCAACACCGAAAACAAAAATACCATGATATATATTATCGTTATATCCAAGAATTAAATTAGAGGGTATGAATATTATTAAATAATTTATGAATTATATATATAATTCTCAATGAAATATAAATATTTTATAATTTTTTTTATTAAATAATCAATCGATTGTTAGTAAAATGATTTTATTCTTCAGAAATATGTTTTCCTCAAAAATACTTTTAATTTATTTTCATAAAAATAATATTATAATAAATTATTGGAAATTTTAGATATATTATTTTATGAAATTTAAATCATTTTTGGAATGAAAATATAATTATATAATTTTGGTAAAATTTTCAAACTCTTTTGAAAATATTTTTTTCAATGAATTGTGAAAAAACATATTTTGGTAATAATTATTTTGTTTTCAAAAAAGTAATTAATTTTAATGTTAAAAAATATTTTTAATAATTTCTAAAGTAACCTAAGTCATATATAGTTATAATTTATCCAATTATTTAATTTTAATCAAAATTCTATTGGTTTTTAATATATGTTTGTATTTGGGTTTAAAAAAATCTTTTTCTGAAGACTATTTTAAAATGAAAAATATGCATCCATTTTAATTAGTTAAAATAATAACCAATGGGGAATTTTTTAAATAAAATTTCTATAATATATATAATTTGATATTAATTTATTTCCCTAAAATTATTATTATTAATCATATATTTTTTATATACTTTACTTCTTCTAAAAAACTACTCTTTTAAAAAACTCTTTATCTCACTGAATCTACGGAATTAATACTATATTAAAATTTTACAATTATTTGAATTTAATTTGGAAAAATGGATTCCATAATTTTAATTATAATATTATATAATTTATAATAACGTAAACTTAAAATTTTACTCTAATTATTATTGAAAATACAAAAAATTATTCAATGTCATTAAGGTAAAAATGAGTTTACTAGAAGATTAAACATTAAAAATGAGAGTAAAATTACTTATAACGTTTTAAATGCCAATTTTGTGGTAATATTTCAAACTTATATCATATATTATTGATAATAGACCATTATTGGGTCCTGGTGACATAAATAATGTATGTGGAATTAGCACTATCAAATAAATTCAAGTGTGTCACTCACCTCACTTATAAAAAGACCTCCACATTTCCACCACTCACTGAAATTTAAATACATTTTGTTTATCATATCACCAAAAAATAACTTCAGAATTTACATAATATCATCCTATTATCCTTAATTTGGGAATAAATTCAACAAATGATGTCCTTTAGTGAAAACCAATATGAGTTACCCGAAGAAGAGGAAACATTCATCAACAAGATTTTTTGATTTGTTTATTTATAAACACAGTTAAATTATCCTTATACAACAATAAAATACATTAATATTAATATAAAAATATATTTTTATTTTTTTATAATCTTTTAATGACCTATAACCATATCCAATTCTATCAAATGTGTTACGAAATCATCATCTGTGTATACGGATGATTATGACCTCACAAATTGATGTCATACATTTTTTCATTAAAACCAATCACATTCAGGTATAATGATGTATATAATTCATATAAAATATTTTTATAAAATAATTATATCTATGAAGTCATTATTTTATTTATAACATTTTTTTTATTTTTTAAGGGATGTGATAGCATCACCCGTGTGTATGAAGGACTACCACCTTACGAAACGATGTTATTTGTTTTATACACTAACACATTACAAGGAAGGTAATGAGTGTAAATATAATATATATATATATATATGTGATATAAATTACATATTTATCATTCTACCAATACAATATTTCATTTTA
The DNA here is from genome assembly GCA_963277665.1 of Viscum album. Lineage (NCBI taxonomy): Eukaryota > Viridiplantae > Streptophyta > Magnoliopsida > Santalales > Viscaceae > Viscum > Viscum album. The sequence continues at coordinate 1,015,136,235 of OY728141.1, read as the reverse complement.
TTTTTTACCTTCTAATTCACTAATTAAAATAACTATATCATTCATAGACACGTGGACTACTGCCTCCTTGAAGCGATGTGATTCCTTTATTCACCCCCACGTCACATTTGTGATATATATAAGAATATATATAATTAAATAATATTACATTATTATTATTATATAAATATAAAATATTACTCATATTTTTTCCAAAATGATAATTAAAAAATGAAAATTTTACTCTTGCGTAGGTACAACCTACAATCTTCATGATTATAATGTTTGTTCATTTTTCATAACCATATTTTATCATGTGTTTTGAAAGTATAATATATGTATAAATATGATATTTTTGTTTATATTATTTTTTAATTACTACCTTGACCATATTCATCCTACCAAATTCATTTTTGACAGACATATCGAATATAGTCAAAACATCCAATGTAAATCTAATTGATTATCTCTGCATATATAATAATGTATTATATGAAAGAAAAGTAATATTAAAAATTAAAATGTTTCTTAAGAAATAATCTATCTAAAATAAAATTATTATTTAGGATGATAAATAACAATCATGATTAATCGAACTTGAGGTAAGGGTTTTCTCATCTCAATTTTATTTTTGTGAGATATATGTCACATTCATCACATATTTTTTTTTGTGGGGAGTATATACTTCCCATGAATTTATTGTATGATTATTATTATTATATTTATTTGGATTGATATATACATTTTATTATCTATATTTCTTTTGTTTTATAGTTTTAATGAATCCAAAGCGATGAGGGATTTTGTCACAATTTTCCTTTTTTGAGATGTATGTTATGTTATAAACCTATATCATTTTGTGAGATGTATATTATATGAATTTGATATTTTGTATCATGAATATAAATATTTTAAATCTAATATATGTTTCATTTGATAATATTTATTCATGGGGATTATTATTCAATGTTACCAAATTGGTAAGAGCCTTTTGTTACAATCTCATTTTTTATCAGGACTATTTATGATTGTGCTTCTCAATGACGATATATTATGATCCATATCTCATGAAACAATTTTATTTTCTTATAATGTGGTTATTGATGATATTTTACTGTTATATTACTATTTTTAAACTATTTTGTGCTTAATATAATTGATAAAATGATTTAATAAATTTCAAATTCATTTCTCTCTTTAGTCAAAAATATTTTTTCATCTAATTGTTATAAATATTGTTTTTGACATTTTAGAAATGGTTTAATGAAGATATTGTTACACATATATTATCTAACAAATAGAAGGAATCTTATTTTGGATTTCCAAAAAAAGAATTTGTCTTCCTTTTTACAATGCAAATGTAATGTTCTTTACGACATGTATGGAATTTCCTGCTGATATGAATATCATTTTTTAATGATAACTTTTCAAGATTACAATATTTTATTTTTAATTAAACTATTTTATTATAATTATTAAAATTATTATTTTTGAAAATTGGTTTTCAAATAAAATAATTTTCAAAATGTTTTATCTATTAAAAAGTGATTTCCAAAATGTAAAATACATTTTCCTCAATAATATTTTAATTATATTTTAATATTATTTCCATTCATCAACATCAACAACCCTTTTTTATTTATGATCCATTGGTAATATTTTATATGATACCATCCTCATTCATTTTCTGAATTGATTAAAAATGATTCCATGATATTTTTATGGAACTCATTTCTTTTCCACAAGTTAATCATGTTTCAAAAAGATTTTTAAGGAAACCATTTCTTTTCCATGGGTTGATCATGTTTAAAAATGATTGGTATGAACCCAATTTTTGTTCTATTACATAATCATGTTATAAATTAATAATGGTTGTTTCTAAGAGTTTTATGATGAAATCATAATTAACATTACTCATGTTGTGATTTTTTAAAATATTATACAATTGGGTAGACCATATAGCACTAGTTGAGGCCGTTATGTCTTATAAATTGTTATTTCATACATAGAATGAGGTTATCACATTATATCTTCTGTCATGGGGAATCCAAGATAGTTTCAGGTGATCCCATTATATATTAAATGATGGTTGGAACGAGATAACGCTTGAATGTGTTAGGTAATCTACACTGACATGAGTGTCATAAATGAAAGATTTACCTGAGGGTTTCATCACTAGATTTAAATGCGATCTAGTAATTTCTGAAATGGGTTTAACATGGGTTTTGAAGAAAACTTTTCTGTTATACCAACACATTTTTGTGATTATTTTAATGGATTGATAATGTTTCTTATGATCATGATTGATATCACATGTCTCATGATTATTGAATCTAATGACACTTCCATTTTCTATGTTTATATATTTGTTTATCTAGGTACTGTAGTGTATGAGTTTCACTTCAAAAATTATTTTCTTCTTTAAAAAATCTGTTTTATTCAAATATTATTTTTATTTATTTTCAAGATAAAAATTATAATTAATTTTTTTTGGAAATTTAGAAAATTTAATTTATAAAATTAAATTAATTTTTACAATCATAATATTAAAATTATTTTTTGCAAAAAAATAACTTCAAGAAAAATATTGATTTTTTGCTGAATAGTGAAAAATATTGATTTTTGAAAAAACTTTTCTCATTTCAATATAATTAGTAAGTTAAAATAAATAACATGTTTTGAATTTGTTTTAATGTAAAATAATAATTAATTAGTTATTTTTAATAAAAATAAAAAAAATTAATCAACATAATATTTGTTTTTAGTGTATATTTTTTTGGGTTTAAAAAAGGTTTTTTTGTAAGCTATTTTAAAATTTATAATGTTTTCCCATTTTAATTAATTTAAATAATCCATAATGGGTAATATTTTAAAATAAATTAAAATAATATTTATTATAAAATATTAATCTAATTTTTTAAAATGATTATTATTAGTCATAGTTTTAATATAGAATTATCTTTTTCTAAAAAAATACTCTTCCTAAAAACATGATGTCTCGCCACTTCTGCAGGATTAATATTAATTTTTTTCACTTATGTGAATTTAATGTCATAAAATGGTTCTATATTATGATTAATAATAATTTATATTTTATAATAAGTCCAAATTTATTTTTTACCATATTTATTAGTGAATATGGTTAAAATTAATCACAATGATTAACGAGAAAACAATTTTACTAAGGGATTTAACATTAAACTTATGGGGGTAAATGACCGATAAACATATAAAAAACAATTTTATGTTCTAGTTAATAACTTATATGTTATATTATAAATAATTTAATATGTTTTGGGCCCAATGACATTAAAAAAACATTATTTTAATTCAATAATCCAAAATATTATAATTGTGTAATTCACCTCCCTTATAAAAGACCACCACATATCCTCTCATATTCACACTATAAAACCTCATTGGATCAACCAAGACCTCAATGTAAAACTTTTATTCATATATAATATCATCCAAGGATCCTTTCATTGGCATAAATCTAACCATGGATTTCCTTTCATGAAAACCAAAAAGTGTTACCAATAGAAGGAATATCTTTCATAAATGATCATTATTGTTTAATTTATCTTTGCACCCCCTATAATTTTAATTATACTGTGATCATAAAATATCCTCATTTTATTACACATATTTATATTATTTATAATTATCCCATTGCCTATATCCTTATCAAATTCAATCAAATGGGTTACGAAGTCATTATTCGTGTGTAATAGACTACCACATCACAAACCGATGTTGTTCATTTTTTTATTTCCACCTAACACAGTTGGTTATGATGATAAGTATAAAGTATATAAATTATTTTCTAACAGAATTATAACTATTGAGTCAATATATCATAAATACCCATTTATTTTTCATTTATAAATGGATATGATAACTTCTCTTTTGTGTACGGTGGACTACCACCTCACGAAGCAATGTGATTCATTTTCAAATAACACATTACAAGGAAAGTAATAAGGCTAATTATAATAAATATATGTGATGTATATCAAATATTTTTGATATTATTGAAATATATAACATTCTAAAAATATTATATATCCTTTTATTTTTTACATTTTCATTCACTAATTAAATTATCACATCGTTTGTGGACGCATGGTCAATTAACACCTCGAATCGATCTGATTCCTTTTTCATCATCACATAACAAGAATGGTATATATAATTATATATAACAAAATAATATGATATGTATTATCTAATGATAATTCTATACATATAAAATATCACATACCTTCATTCCATGATGGTCATTGGGAAATTGAATCTTTACTCATGCATACATACGACCAACATTCTCAATGATCATAGCGTTAATTCATTTTTCATAACCATATTTCTTGTTTTTTTAAAACTATAATAAATTTATAAAATTGATAATTATTTCATCATAATTATTCTATATATGTTTATATAAATACATCTTGGACCATATTAAACCATTCAAAGTCATTTTTGACACACAATTTGAATATGGTCAAAACATATGACGTAAACCAAATTGATTATGTAATCATAAATAACATGGTAATAATTTAAACAAAAATAATATTAAACATGAAAATGGTTATAAATAAATAATACTACTAATATAACTTTATTATCTCTGAATTAAAATAACAATAAATATGAATCAGACTCGAAATAAGGGTTTCTCATCTCAATTTTATTTTTATGAGATATATGAAATATTCACCAATTATTTTAGTTTTGTGATGTATATTCTAACCATTACTGTATTTTATTATTGTTATACATAAATTCTTTGTGATTTAGATATAAATTTTATGATATATATTTCATGGTATTTATAGTTTAAATGTTACCAAAATAGTGAGGGATATTTATCTCAATTTGACTTCTTAGAGACATATGTTATGTCATACATCTATCATATTTTATGAGGATTATATAATACAACTTTAAATTTTATATTGTAGAGACCCGAATCCTGACGTACATATACTTTACATTACTTTTGCGGAATACTTAGTACATAACAAAAACACACACACACAAGGATCGTAATAGTTTAGTGTCTTTGAAAACTCGGAACGTAATCTTCTAATCGTGGTGAAAGATCTTCAATATCTCCCATAATGAGCTTCCCTTTTTTTTACCAAAAACCTTTCTTTATATCCTGGGGAAAAGAAAACATAAAAGGGTGAGCTCAAATGCTCAGTAAGGGTAAACAAAAGAAATATCAATCACATCATATACATAAGCACATAACTTTTGGAAATCTTAACCTGCAAAAGAGATCATAATTTCATAACATGGGGTAAATCATGGCAGTGAAATGTAATCACAATAATCATAAACTAAAACATGAAACTTTGTGGCATTCACACATAATCATAGAGAATCATTTCTTGTTAGTCAAGACTCATTGCCAAGACTATCTTAGTGGACAAAGTCCCTTTCTGAATCGAGTAACCCTCGTTTCAGTCCTGTTTCACTGAACCGGTATAACCTACCGTTCCAGCCCTGTCTATCTCATGAGATATAAAATCTTTACCCAATGCATTGGAGGGAGATATAGGTCCCACCCATCTCATAATGAATCCTTTCTTATGTGTTCCACATAATCATAAAACATACATCATCGCATAACACATGTAACAAAAATGGGATTCTTGAAACATTATGACATCATAAATCAATTCATATAAGATAAAGTAATTCATAAAAATAATTCCATCACAACATGATCAAATCAATGTAATAATAGGTATAAAAACATAACCCTTTATTATCTTAGATGGAAAATAATTTTGATAAAAAACTTGAACTCCATTCTTGAGGAAAATATCCTTTCTTCTTCAAAAACATTTTTCCTTTCATAACATGTCATACAACTTTAAAATAAAAGAAGTTGATTAAAAATAAACTTGAAAAATTGTAAAGGATGCTTCTTGGAAATAATGTTTTAAAAATCCATTCATGCTGTATAAGTTAAAAAAAAGATTCTTCGTACTTTTGTCGGAAAAGTCAAAAAGCACCTCGTATGAAAAACGTCAAAAGATTCCTTTCATATTTTTTACTAAAAACTCACCGAAGGGTAAAATTGGATTTAAAAAATTGTAGTTGGATGAAAATAATATTACATATTGATAAAACATGGATGTGGATGATAAAATACACCCCAGTAAATACTTACGAATAAACAATCTCGGATAAAAATGAGATTGTGATATTTCCCTTACCTTAGGTCCGATTTGCTTTGTACGTGTCCAAAGCTCCTGTATAATGGTTTAAATAATTTCATTGACTTATTAAAGAATCATATTCATTGTTATGATATCATATATGGTTCTCTTATGACATTATATTACCCGTTCTTTTGTAAATTCCATGTTAAAGAAGCGTTTTGGGTAAAATCGTTTCTTTTATCGTAGGTGTTTTGACTTGTTGTTATTGACATTATTATTACTTATATCATGATTTAATTTCTTACAGAATATAAAATATGATTTATATATCATATATATTCAGTATATATATATATATATAATAGATAGATAAATGAAATGAAAAACACCGTTCATGGAGACGGTAGTCCGTACGTACGCATGAACGCTGTTTTCCTTTCCCTATTGTCTTGAATGGAAGTAAGTAGATGACATACATATATATATACATAATCCAGTAGCTTTATAATGTCATATATTTCATTATTATTTCTTATATATACTTTATAATCATTCTTAAATGGTTAACATGGAGAATGAATCTCATCGCGTCGTGGAGACGGTAGTCCGTACGTACGCACGAGCGATGATATCATTTCCATAAATATTGAATTGAATTGGAGTGGATTATACAATATATCAGAATCAATATGATGTTTTAATAACTATGTATAGTTATTCATTACACCATTATACCCATCCATGTAAGGTGGTGGTGTAAAATAGATTACACCACGGCGTGGAGACGGTATTCCGTACGTACGCACGGGCGGTGATTTCTTTTTCCGTAGGATAGATAGATAGTGAAATAGGGTTGTTTCATACTTATAATAACATATCAGTATATGATTGATACTGATGTTATTACTTCATAATGAAACAACCTGAGAAGAAGAAGTGGAAGAAGAAATAAAGATGAAAGAATTGGTAACGGTAATTACCTCTTCTTTGAAGCGCCTTTTGGAGACCTCCTCTTAGGGAACTAAAATTGGTCTTTGAGGAAGACCAGAACCTCTAGGATGTTTCTAGGGAAGTGGAGAAGAGATTTTGGCAGGGGTTGGCCGAGCTTGAGTGCTGAAATTGGTGTGAGGAGGAGGGGGAGGAGGTGTCCTTTTATAAGGGAGGAGAGGGGCACCTTAGGAATATCTCAAAATATTATTTTATATTAAAGTCAAAATCGGTTTATAATGGTTCCAAAGGGTCTTATTTCAAAGATAAAGTGGGGATGGGTCGAAATCCTATCAACCAATAGGATTTAGACAAGTTTAGGTTATTATTTTAACCTTATCAATCAGATTTAACTCTAAGTTAAATAATTTAACTTTTACCGTGTCTTTTTGTTTTCTTCCACTATATGGTTAATACACTTACTATAACATGCCAAAAGAACCCCAAATTGTATATTATTAATAAATATATCCTTATCTAAGTCATGTGGCCGAACCTTAGATTTTTAGGAATAAAATAGCAATTAATAATATAATATTTGATTTAAAAACTATTTTGTGTCAATTTTGACACTATTTGATATATGATTTTTGTGAAAGTCATAACAGAATTATATGTTCGAACCAAGTTTATTAAATCAACACTAATATATCATAGTAACCTTGAAAATTAGTTTAAGTCATAAAAAGTCTCAAATTACATTCATTTGAGCATTTATAACATCAATTATGTTAATATTTCCTTAAAAGGGTAATTACTGCATCATCGTTGTGTCATAAATAAATTAATTTATTTAAAGTCTAAAAATTATAAATAAAATATCATTATGTAGGAAATATTTTTAGCTTTCTAATGAATATTTATAGTCGAATTTATCTTATGTATAACCCCATATTAAAAATGTTTTAGTTATTAAACTTTGATTTTAACTATTTTAACTATTCATTAAATAATATAATATTAAATGTCATAATCTAATCCAAGTGGACCTAAATGGTCATATTATATTCATAAGGTTGTTTTTGGTCGAATTACACTTATCCAATAGAATTAGGACATGTGTTAGGGTAATAGTAATATCATATTTACCCTTAGTTACCCTATTTACTATTAACCGTGGTAAAAAAAAAGTAAAAAGTTACTATTCACCAAAAATTATTTTCATCTCATTGAACCACATTTTACTTACTGACATCAACCGTGTCTCTCGGATTTTTGAAATTCCATTCACAGAAGCGGTAAAATTTTGTTTTATGAAAAATTCAGTTTTTTAACTACCACTTAGTAGTTTCACTATTCATCAAAAACTGATGTTTTTCAGAACAATGCCAAAATTTCATCCTAAGCTATATTTTATATTCCGAATTCAAAAATAAAGTCTATTTTACCAAATTCATAACATAGAAGTTTCATTAATTATTTTTATAATTAAATCCCGCTGTTAAAACAAATGTGAAATTACAACCAATGACCAACATTGTATTAAATTGTAAAAATATATTCTAAATATACTTTAAACCCACTCAAATTAATAATTTATCACTATTAATTATTTCGATTAAAAAAGTTGTTTTTAATTAAAATTTAGTAATTTTCACTATTCATCAGAATATGAAAGTTATCTGAAATGTACCAAAATTTCACCTTAGGCTAAATTCGATACTCCGAATCCAAAAATGAAATCCATTTTGAAAAAATAAAATTTACAAAATTTCAAAAAGTGGTTATTACTATTCATAATGGCTAGTTTTAATAACATTTTAATAGCATATCGATGTTTAGTGAAACTCGTTATTGCGTACTACACACGCTATCGAGGAAGGTCGTGATTGCGTGTAATGCAAGGCAAGTCAAGGATGCGTGTTGTGCAAGCTCCTTTTGGTGTAGCGTACAACACAAGACATTAGTAAAATAAAAAGAATATTTTTCATAAAATCTCGGGCTGTTACATATATCATGTAAATAAATATTTTCATGATAAAATAAGTTTCATTTTATGATATTATTTCATGGGGATTTCAATTCAAAGTCACAAATGTGGTATGAGTCTTATGTTATTATATCATCTTTTATCATGATTGTTTATGTTTATGGTTCCAATGATGAGATATTATGATGAATATCTCAATAAACTCATTAAATTTCTTCTAATATTGTTTTAAATATTTTTAAATAAATAGTACACTTTTTAAATCATTTTTACTTAAAATAATTGAATTTTTTTTACGAAAATACAACATAATTTCTCTCTTTGGTTAGAAATATTTTTTCTTCCATAGACATTTTTTTTAAAAAAATGATTTAAAAAATATTTTTAAACTTTTAAAAATAATTTAATAAATAAATTTCTATCGATTTTTTCTTTTAATATTTGTTTCAAATATTTCTTCTTGTCACTTTCCAAACAATTCACTTTTATAACCTTTTTACCATCCAAAGGGTATACTTTTTATAGAATATATAAAATTACCTGCTGAAATGATTGAAATTTATTTAAATAAATCAATACACATTTACCAAAAAAATTTCAAGAAAATTGTTTGATAATATTTTGTAAATGTTTATTTTTAAAAATTTGTTTTTTGGAGAAAATTATTTTCCGAAAATTTCTGTTTTAAAAAGTGAATTCCAAAAATTATTGTAGAATTTTCTCAAAAATGTTTTCATTGATATTTTAATGGTATTTATATTCATCAACATCATCACACCTTGTTTTTACTTATGATATATTGGGTATATTTTATAATGATACCATCATCATTATTTATCTAGATGTATTATGATTATATCAAATATATTATTATGGTACCTATTTATTTTCCAAGTGTTAATCATGTTTCAAAGAGATTTTTATGAATCAAATTTCGTTTCCATGTATTAATCATCTTTCAAAAATATTTTACATGAAATCTATTTATGTGCTATGGGTTAATCAAGTCATAAAATAATAATGATAATTTTTATGAGTTTTATAATTAAATATCAATGTACTTTATTCATGTTGTGGTTCTGGGAAATATTATATGATGGGGAGGCCTATATAATGATAGATGAGCCTATTACAGCTTATATGATGGGGTGGATTAAATATCTTCTTGTGGACCTATTATAATTTATACAATGGGGAACCCTATATTGCGTCGGGTGATATTGTTATTGCTTAAATATTTAGTATGTACAAATAGAACTTAAATTCATTGATTAATGTACCTTTTCAGAAGAGGGATGGATGAGAGAGTTACATGGATTTTATCCTATGGATTTAATTTGGATCCATGAATTTATGACATGAGATTAACCTTGGTTATAAAGTAAAATGTTCCAATATACCAACACATATTTTTGATACTTTTCAAGGGTTTTTATTATTACTTATGATCAAGAGTAATATCACATAGCTCATAGTTATTAATTATCATAAATCATTCCTTTTATATGTTTTCGTATATGATGATCCATGTATTGATGGGTATGATATATGTTATGATTCTCTCATTCACATGGATTATGTCTTCATACCCTAATGATGCTCTTATGATCATTAATAATATTTAGACGTTAATACTTATTACTACCCTTAATAAGAATTTTACCTCATACATAGTATGTTTTTCCCATTTTATAAATAATGAGGTTGAATGAATTATTTCTAGAATTGATTTTATATAGATGATGATGATAACTTAATATGTAATAACAATATACGGGTTAAGTGATAGAAATAATCATTTGATGACATGGATAAAAATTATGTATGACTTTTTCCTAATTATCAAAAACTATAATCCAAAATGTTCATGAACAATATAAGTGGTCAAACATTTCCTTTTGATTCATTATAGTTTTGATGGATAAAATTTGTAATAATTATCAGCATCAAATCTAGATAAGTAATGTTTTCAATTTTAGAACCGTTAATGGAAGTGTAGGTTTTAGATAGTCATATCTATGCCCCTAATGGTGACCACCTCCATGGATTTACACTTCTATCTAAGGATGAAGAGCATATCAGGGCCATACTCTACACAAACTATATCCACCCTACTAATCCCAAGAAAGAGCATCCAACTTTTGTTTCCATATCTGATACTACCTCAGTAGAGGAACATGAATCATAAAAACTGGTGAATGTTTCTTAATAATAATGTTTTGGAAACCCTCACTATTAATGACCTCATCTTATACATGAAAAAAAATAATTTGATCCCTTAAAAGAGACCCGAGAGCCACCTCCTCCAAAGAGATGTGCTGATGAGGTCTTGGACATACCTACGGCTCAATGAAATTTCATTAGTCTTGAATTAAGGGAACCCCTACCATAAATCTATATCATAAGGAATCCTGAAAAATCCCATCTCATGAAAAATTGGTTCTATCCAACTTTATCTCAATAACCTCTACTCATTCCAGCACCTCAAAAAACATTTTTAGCATAAATGGGGTAACCTCGTGCTAGATATCACAATATAATGAAACCTCAAAATGCCTCTCTATGGCCTACTCTGATAGAAATAGTTATGAATCATACCAGAGAAGGGCCCAAAAATGAATCCCACACTCTCACACAACAACTACCCTCCTGAAGGGTATGTTTCTCCTAGTGATGGGATGATTTTACAGTGGAAGAAAGAAATTATTTTCTAAACTAATCTCTAAACCGAACTCATGAGACCTATGAATCCTCACAATCACTTTTATTTAAGATCTAATATTTCCTTGATTCTAAATTTAGCATCATCACATCCACTGAAACCTAGTTTTCCACTTGTGCACAGATCGGTCTGAATGTTCTCTCAACATATTCCAACCATTCATCTGTAACTGAGTTTGAAATGGATACCTCATACTTCTTCATGCTCTAGAACTAAAACTCACATAATGTTCTCATAAAAATTTCATCGTTTTCACCCTCTATTGTATGGTGATCTGATGGAACATCCTAGTGAACATCCTCTATGACAACATAATGGGAACAATGACTTAAAGTCATACCTGTAAAAGAAAAAACTCCTAGAGACTATTAATCCGTGAATATATAATATTTAACATTTATTAATTATTAATTTTTTTAAGGATAAACCTAATCCCAAGGACTACGAATTTCAAAAAATGCCACTATAACTACCGATTCATGATTTGTTCCTTGGTATCTACATCGCAACTAATTCTACTTCACTTAGAAGTATTGGTAAACATAAAGGTATATACATCATAATACAAAAAGGCCTAAATTCTTATGTATTATCTAGTCTCACTTGATAAAATTTCTTACTAAAAATTTCAAAATTGTTTCCCAACCAACACATTAAGACTCACATTTTCTTACCTCTAAACTTGATCTCATCCATCAACATAAAACATTGCTAAAATAATATCTAGACCCCTCTTCCCAATGGTACCCTATAGAGTCTTCAAATGAGAAGAGGAAGACAATGACTGCATGAAGCCTACCAAAAATATGATATGGGTTGGTGAAAATCACTGAGGATATATCATAAATAAAAATTGGAGATATTACACTCTGAATGAATAATTGGAATGATATATAATAAAATTACCCCAATAAATACCTACATATAATGGTAAAATGAATACATCAAGTACATTAATGTAATGTCATACAATAACTAGTGTAGTTGGAAAGGAAACATTAGTTACAATATTATAAACTCAGAAGTTACCATGAATCCCAAATAGATCCCAAACAACCATAAACAATTATATTTATCTTAATGTACAACCTAATCCTACTGACTAGAAACATAACTCACATATATATATATATATATTGGGTGAGAAAAATTGGTATACTAGGTAGGATTCTACCTACAGCCTCTTATGAAAAAGATAAAGATAGCATACTATAGCCCAGTGAACAGTAAGTGTTTCTAACTCATGACCTAAATAGGTATACTAACATCACCGCCTCACTATGGCTATCTCTCACAAATTAATGCATACACGATACCATATAGTATAATATCACAGGAATGTACCCCACGAGTTCTTCCCCATTGGCTTCCCACTATATCCCAACATTGTACATCATGCTCCATCTTTCTTAATAAAGAAGCTTGCCCAAAAATACAATTTATCAATTATTATGACATGAATCTCATGTATCACATCATCTGACCATATCATTATACATATTTATATAATTACTGATAATTTTTTAGGACCCACCACAAACTGTATGTGATATATCATATATCTAGTATTACATCTAATGCCAACATAGACCACACATTGATTGATCTACCTTTAACCATCACATCTCATAGATATCATAACTATAATAATCCTTAGGAGAAAATGTCTATAATGACATGTGATTTGTATAAGAAAATACATTACAACCCCCGAAAGACATATCTGAGGAAACTGACCACCGTGCATACCGCCAAATAAAACAACTAGTATATGAGAAATGACCAAAGGGGGGTAGTCATGCATCCATTCTTTTCCAACCTGGATGTTGGAGAGAACAACCTCAAAGAGTAAAATGGGTGGAAGTCCCCAAAACAATGTTTTTGGGGGTAGTTTATGAAACAAATAAAAAATAAAAAATAAAAAAAAATAATATAGATCACAACCACATTATAGGATTGACATATTTCTAGTTTCATCTACAAAAATCATTATTCAAGAACCTTATTGCCACTACTAAGGGATAAATATCCTATAACCACAAATGAATTTAAAAAATTCATTAAATTAAAACATCAATTTAATATTTAACCTTAAATTAATTAATAAACTAGATATTAATAAACATTATATCAATTCCATTTCATTAACCCTATGATAGAAGACAATTTTATATAGGCATAATCTGGAAGATTCCACTTCTTCTCATGATTATCATCTTTTGAATTCCAACAATAACAAACCCCATGATTTAAATAATTATAAATCATCATCATAATTCGATTATTCTGTGTACTCTAGGAAACATCCTAATATTCCCTAAATATTCATAACCATGAAATCCTAGCTTCCTCAAGAAGTGGGGAATGGAATGTAGGAAAACAAAGAACATTCCCATTTGGCCTTCAAATATATTTAGTAACAAATACTTCCATATTAACCCCAAAAATGTTAAATCCAAGCATAATATCATTCCAACAAAACTGGTTTCATCCGCAAAATAATCATTCATATCACCATCCATCTCAATTTTATAGGATTCATCTATAGACCGAACTCCCATGCCTCCTAACCCATATCTCATTAACCAATAGTATTTCGTGGACAACATCAAATCACGTAGAAATTATCATATATAGAGAAAAATAGAAGTTATTAAACAACAAAAAGTGCCTATAGGGTTACTAGGACCTAAAAACAAATCATATAACCTTTATATGAAAACTATCTCACGTGGACCTAAAAGAAATCCATTATTTATTCATAAGATGATGAGGTCACATAGCCCCAAAAATTAATATTATTAATAAAAAATTTATTCCATATTAAATTAACTTATTCATTATCAAATGTTATAACTACAATTAACCTAAAGAATCATCTATGTTATACTATTAAATTATTTAGACATGATATATAACATTAATTCTAGTTTCAAAAAATCATTTAAAGATTATTTCTTATTTAATATTTCTTTTATTATTATCATCAACAAAAAGAATAATAACTTCAGATTCATTAGAAAGTTGCATTATAACATGAAGGAATTAATTAAATATAACATGTATTAAGAATAATTATATTTTAATTAATTTATAAGAATATATTCATAAAAATTTTGTCTTTAAATTTATCTAGCTAACCAAAAATTAATCTCTTTACATTATTTATCCAATTTTGTAAATTTAACATTATAATACCAATAATAAAATTATTGTTAATAATTTGTAACATTGGTAACATACTATATATTAAATAAAATGGAAAATTTTAATAATGGTGAAAAAACTGTGGTAACTACAATGATAAACCACTTCTAAATTTAATCTGATTTATTATTTATTTAGGTTAATTCCACAACCACCAAAAAAGATAAAGTAAAAAAACTTTATGATTGCTTGTAACATAAATGTATAATAAATAAATCCCCTTCCACAAGAATATTTATTCTCTTTGACAGGAACGTAATTCCAATGTGGATATTCGGTCACGTATCCCGTAGGAAAATCTATCACTCTCCCAGAAGATAGTACCACAATCATGAAAAAACAAAAAAATTAATCAAATTAAAATGATGGAGATTCTCTATCGTAGCGTGCCATGATAGAATGGGAAAAAATAAGATCAAATTGAAAAAAATAAAATAAAAGTAGAAGTAATCACCTCCTATCACTACAGATAAAAAACGAGAAGTTGGATATTTAATTTGATCAAATGGGGATTCATATTCGTAAAAAAAACAACTCTAGGGTGACTAGGTTTGGGCAAAACAATTTGTGTGAAAAGTGGGTTCGGAGGGGTTTAAGGTATTTATAGGTAGATGTATAAATATAAAACAATGGTACAACACCACACACTACGTTGCATCACTATTATAAAAGAGGAGGACTATGATAAAATGAAAGGGATAAAGAAGCAACCTCCCATGTTTGATTGCATGTCCATGAACCACGGTGTAGTCCATGGTGTGGACCCCATTAATCTAGCGATAGAACATGGCATAACTAATGCCAACAATTGCATAAATACATCACTAAAAACAAAAACTACTCCATATCCTTCCTCCATGGCACAACTTCCCCAAGAATATTAGAAACCCCCCAATACCATATGCCACATACAAGACTCTTCATGTGATAGAACTGAACCGGCCTACACCTCCTCTCTGATCCAATGAACTGAACCCCTCCAGGTTATGAAGTTGTCTATCCTCAATTTTGAAGCCACGGTGAAAAAGTTAGTACCCAAAAAAAAACATCTCCCAAGACCCTATGCTACAGCTAGAAACTCTTACAATGCAAAAACTATCCCTTATAGTGCAGCATAAGGATCTGAATTGTAGTTATGCCACGAATAGAAATGGAACCTTTATGAGCCCCTATTTTCTCTCCAAGATCATTGTAAACTTCATTAGTCACCACTAACAACCAAAACTCATAGTTGAAGGGCTACTAGGATCTGGTCTCTTAAAAAGGTGGCATTTATCAGGACTATTGTTAGTGTTGATAGAGGTCTCCATTATTAATGATTTCTTTTAGTATTGATATATTATACCTTAATAATAACTTTTTTGTTGATAAATTCCCAAATAGATGGCGTAAAACCAATATCCCTATAATAGAAATAGATTAAAAACACAATCAAATTGGAATAAATAAATTACAAAAAACCAGATTTAAATATAGATATTAAATTGAAATGTCTTTTTAATTTGAACTTTATATAACATTAAATACATTGTTGTGATATTAACAATTAATCAAAAAAATAAAAATATCATATACATAATCCAAACTCCTACAGTAAGATTTTCTCATCGATCAGCCTCTCTATGAAAGCAAGCCCTTACAATAAAACCAAGGATTATTTTAGTAAAATACGTAATAAAATAAAAATATTATAATTTTAATGTTATATAATCCAGAATTGATAAATTAAATTTTTAATTACATGATATTTTAATGATATTATTAGTCATACCATAAATTATATAATTATATATTGTATGGTTAATTTTAAAAATATTACTAATTATTATGTTAATTAATAATACATAAAAAATATATTGTTAATTACTAAATATATTAATGATAATATCAGTTATTAATCATCTTAATTATATAAATAGTAATCAAAAATGAAATCATTAATCTAAAATGTCATTTTTATATTTATAAAATGCACTTTGATTCATACTGGGAACATCATGTATCAGATTTACAAAGGGTTTCTTACTGCATGTCAAAAATGGATTATGAATCATTTTCTTAATGTTTAAAAAAATAATGAGCTCATTTACTTGGTTTTGATAATTTAATTTTTGTTTTAAACTAAAATGATTCTATTATATTGAAAACACACATTTGGAGTCATGTCAACCACATCGTATGTCGGATTGACATATGGTCAATTCATATACATCAAAAATGAATTATAGATCATCAAACTATTGATTAGAAAATTATTGCGTATTTTTCCATAAATTTTGTCAATATGATGTGCATATTAAAGTAATATGACAATTATATTCGAAACATGCTATTTGAGTCATTTTAACCACATTGTGTATTAGATTAACATGATGTCAATTAAAAAACCTCACAAATGAATTATAGATAATTTTATTATTATTTAAAACAATATGACTACATTCCCTATGTTTTGTCTATGTGAAAGGATTTTTATACTAAAATCCCACATTTATATTGAAAACACTCCATTTGAGTCATATGTAACACATCTTATATTGGATTTATGTGATGTTGATTCCTTGACATTATAATTGAATTATGAATCATTTTCCTATGGTTTTAAAATAATTCAGGATTTTTTTATCATTTTTGGCTATGTGATGTGTATTTTGAACTAAAGTGATTCTTTTATATTTCAAACAAGAACTTGTATCCATATAGGATACGTCACATGATATATTGATGTGAAATCAACTCCTACACATCCAAAATATATTATAAATCATTTCCGTAAATTTTAAAAACAATATAATAACATTTAATCAATTTTTGGCCATACGATGCGTGTTTCAAACTAGAATGAATCTTTTATTTTGAAAACACACACATAGAGTCAAACAAACCACATCATGTGTCAGAATGATGTGAATTCAATTCATACATGTCAAAAATTAATTGTGGAACCTTTCAATAACTTTTGAAAATGAATCAATCTTATTTTCTTGGTTTTGTCAATGTGATGTGCGTTTTTAACTAAAATGACCCTTTTATATTGAAAACAATCACTTTGAATCACATCAGCCACATCCTCTTTTGAATTGACATTAAAATAATTACTATATATTGAAAATGAATTATTTATCATATTCAAATTGTTTTAAAACAATATGTGTTTTTTTCAGTTTGGGATACATAGAACATGTTCATAGCTAGCATGAGAATATATATTGAAAACATGCACTTTGATTCATTCTAACGACATCCTAAGTCAGATTGATGTAAATTCCTAAATATAAAAAATGAATTATAGTTACTTTTACTATTGTTTTAATATTAAATGATATTTTTTCATTGTTTTACCAAATTGATTCATGTTTTAAACAAAATTGAATCTTTAATATTGAAAACACGCACATGAAATCATAACAGCCACATCATGTATTAGATTGGCATGTGATTAAAATTTACACATAAAAAAAAGAAATATGGTTCATTTATCTAATGTTTCAATACAATCCAAGATCATTTTAATAATTTTGTCTATGTGACATTCATATTAAACTAAAATGACACACTTATATTGAAAACACTGACTTTCAATCAGACTAGCCATATCATGTTTGATACTAATGTGAAGTAAATAATATATTTAAAAAATGAAATATAGGTCATTTTCCTAATATTTGAGAAAATTATAATTTAGTTTTCTTAGTTCTGTCTATATAACTTGTTTTTAAACTCAAATGACACTTTTATATTGACAACACTCACTGTCTGTCATACAAAGCTCATAATCTATCATATTCAAGTGAAATAAACATATATACATATAAAATAAATCATGGATATTTTTTATAATTTTTTAAAAAAATTTAATCTTTTTTATCCATTATATATATATATTGCACATTTTTAAACTGAAATGACTTTTTATATGTAAAATAGACACATTGGGTTATACCAACAACATTTTTTGTTGACTTTTTGTGTGGGTTGTTCCTACATGTCAAAAATTAATTATTGATCATTTTCTTAATGTCAAATGACAATTTGATCACACTTTCTCAGTTTTGACTATGTCATAAGAATTTTTAACTAAAATAACACTTTTATATTGAAAACATGCACGTGAAGTCATACATTTCACAACATATGTCGGATTGATGTAAAGTCTATTTCAAAAAACATTATAAATAAAATATTTTTTTATTATTTCAAGATAATCCAATCTTTTTTCCCCAATTTTGGCTATGTGTCATTACATTTTAAAATATAATGATACCTCAAAACATGTATTATGAGTCATACCAGCGACATCATATTTAGAATTTATATGAGTTAAATTAATATAAATTATAAGTTAATTACTGATCATTTTTATTACGTTTTGAAAAAAAATCTGATCTTTTTTTTATTTGTTACTATGTGATGTGTGTTTTAAAAAAATTGAAACCTTTATACTGAAAACATGAACATTGAGTACTAACAACCACATCATGTGTTTGGTTTTTGTTTAGAAAATTCCTACACATCACACATGATTTATGGAAGACTATAATAATGTATCAAGACTGGCTAATATTATTTTCCTGGTTTTGGATTTGGGACATATATTTTAAACATAAATAGAGCTTTAAATATAAAAAACATGCACATTTAGTAAACTGGACCATACATTACATATATATATATATATAATAAATCAAAATCGGTGAATATTAATTTCAAAATAAGACAGAACCATTCTAGGACCATACATGTTTACTGTCTTTAGAATCTCAGAAACATAAACAACTGGTTCATAAGACATATAAAGTGCCCCCCACTCATTCTTTTTTAACTAGAATCTTTCATTACCTATCATACATAATACTCTTCTTCACAACCTATATAAAAGTAACATAAGAAAGGGTGATCTTGGATTCTCATTAAGGGTCAAAAATGGATATATAAATCTTTTCATAATCATAATACATAAGAACATAACCTTTGAAAATCAAATCCTATATATAAGGATCATGATATCTTATTGGGGCATAAATCATAAATGTATAAAGTAATTAAAAATGTCATAACAGAAGACATAAAATTTTATTGAATACACATACGAACTAAATATTATTTCATATTATCCAAGGCTCATTTCTAAGACCATCAAAGTTGACATTGTTCTTTACTGAACTGAGTTCACTCAACATTCCATCCCTGTATTACTAAAACGAGACAATTTCCAATTCCATATATGTCTATATAATGAGATTTAAATATTTATGAAATTATTTAGAGAGTGATACATGTCCCACCCATCTCATAATTAAATAATTCTTATGTATTCCACAATAACATAAATCATTAATCATAACCTAACATAGAAAATGGGTTTCATTAAACATCATTCTGCAATAACACAATCCATATAAAAAATGGATTTTATAAATTTAATTACATCATAAAAACACTAAAATAATCTTAATAATAGGGAAATAACTATAACCCTTTTTAAATAATTTCAACTTTGTTGTTAATTAATTTTGATAAAACATTTGAAATTTTTTGTGGAGGAAAATATCCATTCTTCAATAAAAATTCTCTCTTTTCTCAAAATACCACACAATTTCAAAAGAAAAGAATTTATTTCAAAATAAACCTGAAATCATAAAACTAATGCTTCATGTAAATAAGGAATTGTAAAAATGAAAAAAATTATGTTTTATGAGTTAAAATAAAACATTCTCCTCATAAATTTTTTCCAGAAAATTCAAAAAGTAACTTGTATAGAAAAGAATAAAATATTACATTCATAAAATTTAATAAAAATTCACCAATTTGGTAAATATGCTTATAAAAAATTATATACTAAATAATATTTTGGAATACATAAATATGGAACATGGATATGGATGATTAATATACCTCAATAAAAACTTTTGTATAAACAATCATGGATAATAATGAGATTTCAAAATTATCCCATACCTTAGGTATGATATCCATTGTATGTCTACAATCCTCTTATGTGATAATTTAAATATTTTAATTTACTTATTAAAAAATCAAAGTCATTTTTATGATATCATATATGACTATATTGTTATCATTTTGTCAGTAACATTTCATTCTTACTCGTTATTTAGATATTAACTTCTTTATGTTTTTATGGAAGTTTTTCAAATAAGTTCTGCTACCCATTATTATGTCATATTTATATCATTAAAAAATTATATTAACATAATATATAACATATAAATTCCTTCATCACATTTATATAATCATTATTTAATGAAAATCATCTAAAATTAATCGCATCGTTAAGAGGGTAAGTCTTATGTAAATATATGTGACGATGTCATTCCCACACCTGTTGAATATAAATAAATTTGATGGTTTATAATATTTAATAATTAATATCATGTTATAATAATAATATATAGTTATTATTTCCAACATTATACCCATCCATGTAAGGTGGCAGAGACATATATATTACACAACGACGTGGAGACAGTACATCGTAGGTACGCACACGTGGTGATTTCATTTTATCTAGGATGTATAAAATGTGAAATATAATTGATTCATAATTATAATAACAGATAAATATATAAGTGATAATAATGTTATTACATTATAATGAAATAACTCTTTAAGTTGAATTAGAAGAAGAAATAAGGTTGAATGAATCAGTTGAGAATATTACCTCTTCTTCAACGTGCTCCCTCAAAATATCCTCTTAAAGAATTAGAGTTGATAATTGAAGATAATCATAACCTATATATTTTAACTAGGTAATTTTAGAAGGTAAATGGTCATAGGATGGCCGATCATGAAGGTTCAAAGTTAAGTGATGTGGTGGGTGGGGTAGGTTCCCTTTTATAAATGTGGTAAGGGGCACTTTTTGGGATATCCAAAAATATTAATTTATAATAAACTCAATCTAAATTAAAAAAACCTAAAAAATGACTCAATTTGTAATAAGATATGATATAAATTTGCAAAATCATCATCCAATATTTTTTATACATGTATTTATAACAATTTAAACAATATCATTTTATGTGACACATTGTAATAAATTTTACTTTTTAATTAGAGTAAAAATTATTTCAATATTAAAATAGTTAAACATTAACTTCATTGAAGTCAATTATACCATAAATTTATACAATTGATAATTTTAGACCATATAATAATTATTAAATATTTAAAAATGTGTTTTATGACTTATAATATTTTTAATAAAACAAAAGTTTGAAAAATATTCAATAGTTTCAATTTTGACATTATTCAATTAATTGATTTTTAAAAGTATTATTATATCAAGATAAATTAAAAAATATATATATTATTATATACCTAATATGTCAAGGTAATTTATAATGTTCATTTGACATATTATTTGTCCCATTGGATAATTATTTTAATATTTTTAATAGCATTTATTCGATATCTCCATTAATAAAATAATCACTACATCTATATTGTGTAATTATTTAATATAATTATTTTTTGAATAAAAATTAAAAATTAAATTCTATGATGAAGAAAAATCCACTGTATTTCATAATAATAATGGTATTCAAATTTATCTTCTGTGAAATCTAGCATTAATAATGTCATATTTATTAAATTATGAATTTGACAACTTTAACATCACTTTAATAAAATTATATAAGAACCAAAATATATTCTACAAGGGTCATAATATTTAATAACTCAACAAATGTATGTTAATGATAATGATAAACTCAACCAATAATATTTTTTCTAGTGTTTTGGTATTTTAATTGTTATTATCATTTTAATACAAATTATTTTATTTATTTCTCATTAAATAAATAATTTTAGCATCATTAAGGTATACATTTTTTTGGTAAATATTTATTTCTTATAAATTAAAAATAAATTACCATGATAAATAAAATCCTTCAAATCATTATTTATAATTCAATTTATCTTCGATGTAACATTTTATTAAAAATTATTTAGTTATCCAAATTTGAGTGAGACATATTTATCTTTTCTTTAAATAAAATATACTCAAATTTGTAATATTATCCTAGTGTATTCAAATTGATTCCATTTTTACTGAAGGATGATTTAGGATGAACAAAACTCATTTGATGATATTAGGAACATTGTTTGTGTAATTTTATAATATCATTTTTACCCTAAATTATATTATTTTCCCTTTTATCTTATTAATAAAAATTAAAAAAGTTACAATTAATAATGCCAAAAAAATAAAATAAATATATTTAAATACATTTGGACCGACTTATTCCAAACATGGAATCCATTTTTCAAAATTAATTACATAAAAGTGTTATTAATTAAATTAAAATTAATCTCATTGTCCGAATGAGAGAATGAGTTTAAAAAGTTAAATCGTTGAAAAATATTGTAATGTGTTTACATATTAAATGAATTAAAAATTAATACAAGTGACCGAAGTTATATTAGGTGATAAAAATATATTATATTTATATTTTAAAAAAAATCAATAATATTATTTAATCATATAAATTATTTGATCAAAACATTATTTTCAATTAAAATTTATGGTATTTTTATTATTCATCAAAAAATGATAGTTATCAAAAAATATCAAAAATTCATCTATTGTAAATTTTATGTCCCTCTTCCAAATAACTGGTTTATTATATCATATAAATTTAATAAATGTATAAAAATTTATTTAAAAATGGGTTCCCCGTTAAAAAGAGGTAAAATTTCTCTTTTAAAATATATAAGTTTTTATATATATATTTGGGTTTAATCATACCCTATAAATGAAATATCTATTGTATTAATATAAGGAATATTTTATTAAGTATATAACAAATATATATTTCATTAATTTCATTTACTAATAGAAATTATGTAGAGACCCAACAATAGTTGCCTGAAGCTGGTGCCTTATTTCATTACGTTGGACTAATTACAAGAAACCCGTATCCTAAAGGAAAAAATTAGTTTTATAGTTTTGAAAAACCAAATAGATAAGTATGATAAACATTACAACATAAAATGAAATAAAATATGGAAATTCCTTTGAAATAATGCTTAACTTATATGTTACCCCAACATGTCATTCATAATTTACTTCTTCACATCCTATGAAAATAAAACATAAGAAAGGGTTGAGATCAAATGCTCATTAAGGGTAAACAATACAATGTAATAAATCATAAATAAAATATATATATATATATGGAGAATTACTAATGGAACATGCCTTTAAAAATAAACAATAATATAATATAACAGAAATATGGGGTGAATAAATAATTCCATAATAAATCATAAACTTTGGTATTCTACTATTCAAATAGCCTCATGAAATAGAAATTAATTGTTTTATAATGATGAAAATGAAAAATTCTAGAGATTCTAAAATATAATTTAATTAATTTTCCAAGACATCTGAAAATGATTAAGGCCTTGACCAAAACGATATCGGAAAATGGTTAAGGCATCTGCCAATTCCATATCTATTTTGTCTCATGATACCTACCGATGCATCAAGCGTCTATAACGATACCCACCAATCACACACTATGTCCAATTTATTCCTCGTATTAATTTTGCTAAACTTAAATAATATATACATTAATATTGAAATTGACAAATGAAATGGTAATATCTTTCCAAGAACATAAACACTGACTATTCAGAGTCATGTGGCGAATGGTTTCAAGATAGAACATACAAAGTCAAACTAATCATAAATAATTTAATAAAAATATGGTAGATGATATCATAAAGTATTACATCCAATTATACATATGATTCAAACAGAGTGTTGATAAAGATAATATTACTCTTATAAAATCATCGATTAATTCTGGAGAAAAATACCCTTTTACTATGAAAAAAATAGTACTTTTGGAAAAATATTTGTATAAAACCAAAACTATAATTTTATAAATTTAGTATAGAAATTTTTTTTTAGAAAAACTATTGTTTATAAAAACATTTTATATAGTTTTCTTGTACGTAGGTAAGAAATCGAGAAGTTCACCTGAAATGGGCTTGTATATTGAGAAGAAATTTTGAAATATCTTTTTAGAGAATGAAACTCCCCATAAAAAAGGGAATGAATCCAGTTGTTACACATATATAAAACATTCAAACAAAATTTATCCTTTTTTAAAAACAATAAATATTAATTTAATTAAGTTATGTGTATAATTAGAGTAACTAGAATGAAAAATGGAGGTTCAGGTAGAAAATCCTTACCTTATATCCGAATGTATTCTTCACTTGACCTTAATGTCGTCAATAATAAAATTTAATCACATAATAAAATAATTGAGAACCTCATATAAATATATTTTATTCATTAATGTTTTATTATTTTTATTATTTTCATTATTTATAAGTTATAAGATTGAATTCTGTCATTCTAGAGTGTTCATTTCTATGATTTCAGGATCAGTTCCCTTGAATATAAGTAGTGCAGTTTATGTGGAATGGACATAACTCACACGAATTGAAATTATATACTAATTATGAACTTCCATATGTGTAAATGGTAATATATATAACATTTTTACATGGAAATAGGATGATTTATTAGATATATCATTAGTGATAACTATTTGGACTATTTTGGAGATATCTCGATTGTTACAAAATTGTTTGTCATGAGAATTTTTATTATGTATATATACTAGTTATATAAAATTTAATATGCTATAATACAAATATTATAATATGGTTAAACCATTTAAATGGTTTCATGACCATCCTTGAAGAAAAAAATTAATAACAATGGTTCGCCTTCCATGATGGTCCTAAAACTGGACTTCACAGACAATGATTTCATCTATAAAAAAAGGGGAGGGATTGTAGTCTTAGGATGTTTATACCATTAAAATTATATAATTAAATTATATAGATGATACTTTAGCCATCATAATTATTTTTAATGATGATGTGAGGAGAATATAATAAAATAAAATAAATGAAAAATGAAATGAAATGAAAAAAATGATGTGGGTTACTCTCTTTAAATGTCCTCCTTAAGAACCTCTTTAATGGAAGGGGTTTTGGTATTTGGGAAAGACCAAAAGATCATAGTCGTGGGGAGGGACTAGAGAAGTGTATTTGGACAGAGCATTGGGAATCTTCAATGATTATATGATTGAATAGGAGAGGAAGTGAGGGGTGTCATTTATAGTGGAGGAGTGGGGTGATTTTGAATATCTTATTCATTATTTTAATATTTTCCCCAAGACAACCAAGAGAGGTGATTCATGTGACCCAAAAGATAAATAAGTGATTGCAAGTTGAATAATAGTGTGCTTACATCAGAAATGGCTCATGTTATAGTTTATTTATATTATAATGTATTTATACTGTAAATTATTGTGTCTTACTATTTACCAAAATATCAATTATTTCAGAAAAGTCCCAAAAATTCACCATCACCATTTTTGACATGTAGAATTAAAAAATGAATTTATTTTTATGATATATTATTTTAAAAATATTTGACATAAATATAATCATTTTTTACTTGATAAATATTGATTGTAATTTTAAAACTAATATTATTACACTTTATAATATTAACTAAGGTCTTTGACAATTACCCAAAATTCATTGGACATGAAAATTTTTATTTAGGAATACATTTTATTAAAATTAATTTTCTTTTTAATCAATATAATATTATAAAATATTAAATAATGATTTTTTACTCACAAAATTCAAACCATTAATTATTAATTTATAAAATATACACTATAATTCAAATGGTGCCTATATTTTATTTATACATACATGGGTGAGGTTTATATTATTATTGATAAGGTTAAGTTACTATTCACAAAAAATGCATGTTGATTTTACTATACTCTATATATCTTACATATTGTAGTTTTGGGTATCATTTTTTCAAAATTCAAACCACAAAAGCCACAAAACTAAATTTAAAGGCTATGTAATAACAATCTCTTATAAATATCAGTTTGTTTATTTAACATTGACTCGGGGTTGAATTCATTCAATAATAAATTTATTTTCAAATACTTATGGTGTCACAATCTCCCCCCCTTATAAAACTTTCATCCTCAAAATTAACAGAATGTTTCTTCATAAAAATATTTGTGTAGGTCTTCATCATAAGTTCCTCAACGTCACAAATTACATCTTCAATGTTATGATTTTTCCAATGTAACATTACCAGTCAAGTAATTTTATTCCACAAAAACTATTATTTAGTGTCCATAATCTGGATATGCTCTTTATAGTATGATAAGTCAGGTTCCGTTTCTATTCCATCAAAAGTGCACACTAGTGTCTGGTCTAGAATGAAATTTCTCAATAATGTTACTTGGAACACGTTTTGTGCCTTCTCAATTCTAGGATTCATTTCTAAACAATGAGCCACAGTTCCAATTCTCTCCATAATTTTAAAAGGGCCTATTTACTATGGGATTAATTTCCCATTAATTCCAAATCTTATAATAACCTTCCATGAAGATACTTTGAAGAAAACCAGATATCCCTATTGAAATTTGAAATCCTTTCATAAATTATTTGCATAGTTCTTTTCCTAAATAAAGATTCTTTTATATTGGATTGAATATTCTTTACATTTTATATTATTTCCTCTGTATTCTATAGGCCCACATGATTCAATTCACCAACATCATCCCAAAATTTTGGCATACACCATATCTTTCTACAAAATTCTTCATATGGTGCAATTTGAATAGTAGAATTGAAACTATTATTATAGTAAAACACCACCATAGGTAAATACTGAACCAACATACCTTGAAAGTTGAGCGAGCCTGATCTCAATATATCTTCTAATGTATTGATCATCCTTTCTTACTACGCGTTAGTTTGAGGGTGATATGGAGTACTCAAACAAAGACCAATGTCCAAATCTTTCAAAACACTTTTTCAGAATTTTGTTGTAAATATAGGACCAAAATCAAACACAATTGAAATATATCCTCCATAATGTCTTACATTTTCATCGATATAGAATCTTTCAAGGAATTAAATTGGAAAAACACCCTTATAGTGAATAAATGTGTTGATTTCGTAATTTAGTCCAAAAATAACCATATTTCATATTTCATTCATGGTGTTTTGGGTAATCCAATGAAAAAATTCATGCTGATGTCATCCCATTTCAATGTAAGAGTAGGTAGAGGGTGTTTGACTCCTCTAGGATGTTGTCTTTCTTCCTTCACATTTAGAAAAAATAAATATCTTGATACATAATCATCTATTTCCCTCATCATGTTATCCTACTAGAAATGGTCCTTCTAATATCAATACATCTTAGTGATACTATGATGTAAAGAGAAATTCAAACTATGGGTATCATAAAATAGCTACCTATTTATCAAGGTTATTGTAGGAACACAAAACTTATTACCAATTTTCTGAATTCCATATTCATAAATGAATTTTTCCAGCTTCCCATCATTCTCAACATTAATTTTATTTTGAATATTCTCTTCATAAATATGATCACTTTTACTAATTTATAATAAAGATTAATTGGAAAAAAGTGAAATGGTAATGATGTTTCACCTTCTTTATTGATCCCAATATCCATCCCCGCTAGATATATGTAAATATAATCCTTCTCAATTTTCATTTTGTTATGTACTCCATTATCATTCCAAATCAAGGCATCAGATACGTTATTTACCTTTCATGGGTAGAATTGTATGGAATAATCATAATCCTTGAGCAGCTCGGGCCATCACATTTCCATCATGTTGAGTTATTTTTGTGAGAATATGTATTTCATGTTCTTTCGTTTAGTATATAGCTCACATAATTCACCCTTGTGATAATTTCTCCATATCTTCATATCAAATATTATAGCTGCTAACTCCAGATAATGAGACATGTATCTTAATTCATAAACTACTAACTTCCTTAAAGAATAGGCAATACATGCATCACTCTTCATTAGGAAACAACCACAAACTTTCGTAAATACACTATTCTCTGATGGTGGAGTCAGGATCAAAGCATCATCTAATCTCCTCTTCAATTATTAAAAATGTTATTCCCATTATTTTTTTCAAATGAACATAACACCTTAACATGTAATCATGGTTATCATGTTGGATAAATGAGCGATATTCTGAACGAAACAATGATAATAACATGATAAACCAATAATACTATGTACATTGATAATGTCCATTGGAGTAGTCCATTCTTAAACTACATTTGTATTTACAGTATCGAGTGGGATTCTATCCTTAGAGGCAATATAACAATGAAAAGAAATTGTTTGAATCCACACATCACCAGATAAACATCCCATATAACTCATTTCTTCTATGAATTATCAGAATAATTCACAGGTGATTATCATGATCTTCATAGATTATAGATTACAAAAAGGTATCATAAATAAATATAAAAAATTTCATCAAATTCCATAAAAACTATATTCATTCGATCCATGAAAAGAGAAGGTACATTAGTCTGACCAATCAAAATTACGGAAAACACATAATTCCCATACCTGGTTTGAATTGTTATCTTTAGAATATCATCCTTCCTTATAGGAAACTGATGATATCTAGATCAATGGTCATTCTTCAAAAAATATTATGCTCCATAAAGGTGATAAAATATTTTATCAATGAGAAGTTGGGGATACTTATTCTTTTTTGTAATATAATTGATATCCATTTAGTCAACACACATCCTCATATATAAATATTTTTACTTATGGAAAATAACATGATCTCCTAAGGAAGAAACATTAGTGAGAAAAAATCATTTATCACTCATTTCCCATAGTTTTTTCTTAAGTTATATTAATTAAATAGTGGCCATTATATAAAGAGTCATTGATATAGTCCATGAACCATGAATTAAATCAATATAGAACTCAACTTCCTTCTCTAGAGGGTGTTTAGGTAAATCCTCTAGATAAAAATCAATATATTTTTTACACACTAAGTAAATTCTCAATTTGAATATTTCATACCTAACCCATTTATATTGTGTTTTCATCATCATAATGAATTACATTATTTAGATATATTAGGGGTGGATATATATAAGAATCATATAATGATGTTTATACACTAATGATGTTGGATTATACGTCGTTCTTATAAATTTTAACATCCGTAATTCCTAAAATATATTTTCCCATAATAATATGAATTCTCATCCATACATAGGATTAAATCAAGGTAGATCATTGGTATGATGATAAGTTTATAAACATTGGCCCATTTTTATATAATAAGTGGGATTTATCAACACATTTTTTTCATTTACACTTCCCTTAGGAGTTTTGACTAACCAATCCATTATTAAATCAAATTGGAAATATCTAATATTCATGGAAAACTAGAAATATATAAAAGAATGCGATGATCCATAATAAAAAAATCATTTGATAAATTTTAGGAAATGATTAAAGTATCTACCTTGACATCATTAAAAATTTCAATCTCAGTTGTTCTGTTCAGATATTCATGGTTTTTATCCCTTTTCCTTTTTAGGCATGTTTCCTTTATGTTTTGAAAAATCATTAACATAGTGCACTATCTCCATAAAAATATAGAGTTGAACATTGATAGATTATTTATTTCCCTTAATGTAACCATAATGATGGCATTTATTTCCACGGTAATAGCACAAACCTTTAACATTCATGTAGAAACCTGGGTGTTTCCTTCCAAAAGTATAACATGCAGGAATATTATTCTTTTTATTCTTCCCTTTATAAACTCTATCCTCCTCCACCCTCTTCTTATCATGTGAAATATTAAATTCAAAAAACATGTAGTATTATTTCTCTGTCTAGATAGAACATGATATAATGTCTTCAAATGATGAGAGACTTTGTGAGACTAGTTCCCTTTAGAGGAATGGTTTAAAGCCATCAATTAGTTAATCAGTTTTTCTCCTTATATTAGCTATATATTATACAATATTCCATTATGACCATGTAATGTCGGCTTCATACAATGAAAAATGTTCTTCCCCTTTCAATCAGAGACACATAAATTTCCTCTCTATATATGCACATTGTTTACGAGGAAAATATTTTTCTAGGTAAATTTCCATAAAATACCTCCATTCCAATTCATCTATTTCTTCCTCCGCATTTTTTTAGGAATTAACGACATCAATTTATCTTCATCTGTTGATAGACAATAATCTTCCATGATAATCTTATCACTTCC
This sequence comes from Viscum album, assembly GCA_963277665.1. Lineage (NCBI taxonomy): Eukaryota > Viridiplantae > Streptophyta > Magnoliopsida > Santalales > Viscaceae > Viscum > Viscum album. Next base: position 1,015,105,047 of record OY728141.1, on the reverse strand, counting down.
ATAGCATCCCAAATCAAGAAATATCTTCTCTAAAGAAGATATCCACTACTCTACTGTGAATTGGTTTGTAGTCACATTGAATGTTTTAAGATATTGTCACATAAAGTGACATAACATTGATCCTCTACATTGTGGTTTAGGATGATTCACACAGGTAAGGTTATTGTTCATAACCTGATATAGTTCTCCTAGTATAGTAATATGTTTCATAGAACATGTCATTTCTCTAGAACCGATATCATTATCTTGCATAAGAGGTAAAACCCTACATGAGATACATATATTGATACAGTTTATATTCCTTGCACTGTTTTCCATTTCTAAATAATGTCAACTACTAGATTAGGTTATGAATCATAATGTATTGTCTCAACATTAAAAAACATAACCAAATTTATATACTATGTATTTTTAATATCAAAATCATAAACATCATTTCTTTGAGGAAAAATAGACATTTAAACCCTTAATAATGTATTTTAATGAAAATGTGAATTACCATAAGCATATCCCTATCGAGTGTCAAACTAGGTGTGTAAAAAGGCTAATTATTGTGTACATGGTTACCCTAGGTCATGCCTAAAACATCATGTTGGATTTTTTACCCATAGTTTCATCTCTTCATAATCACACCAACTTGTAGTATCTTGATAGGGATTTATTTTGAAGGAATATCTACATAATCTCTTACTTACCAAAATTATATAATGTTCTTCTATACATATCCTTAAAGAGTATCATAGGGTTTTGTTATGTAATATACATTTTATAAATATATTTTCCATGTTTCCAATTAAAATTTCTTAGATACCAATTGTAATTACCCTACCATAGTTTCTTGTTATCAGTGATTATTTAATTACATTGGAATAATTAAAATAAATTTGTATCTTGAAGGAACGAGTTAGTTTGAGAGTTCTTCAAAAATAGATAAATACAAATGTTCAACATTAAAACAGGAAATCAAATAATATATGTAAATTCTTTTGAACACATTTATAACACCATAGTTACCCTTGTAGGTTATTCATTATTTATTTATTCACATCCTAGGAAAATAATTACTAATAAGGGGGTGCACAGCAATTCTCAGTAAGGGTAAGAAATATATAGAAATATTTCAAAAACATAAACATTAAAAATTTTGAATAGCTAAAGAGAAAATACATTAAAACTAAACTTGAACATAATATGGCAGGAATAACGGATAAATAAATAATGCCATAATAAATCATAATCAATTGAATTCTGCTTGTTGTATATCCTCATTGACTATCAATTATATTGAGGAATGGTTTCATGATAGAATATATATATTCCAATTAATAATAAACAATTCAAAAATATATTTTAGATGATATCATAAAATATTTTTCCCAATTATATCTAAGATTCAATATGAATGTTGAAATATATAAAATTACACTTATAAAAAAATCGAGTAATTCTTGAGATAAATACACTTTAACTTTGAAAAGAATATTTATTTTGGAAATATATCTCTAAAAAACAAGAATTTAAATAATTCAGTTTCATAATAATGAAATTAGTGATTTTCTATAAATAATGGGTGATAAAATAATATTATATCTTGTACTTGAACAAAGGTATGAATTCGAGAAGTTCCCTTGAAATGGGCTTGTAATTTGGGAATAATTTATTAATGGTCATTTTAAATACTATAAATCACCATAAAATAAATAATTATTATATTGGGTACACATATAACGTATAATAACACATAAAATATGAATATTATATAATAATAAATAAGAATTTAATTTAGGTATGTAGAGAATAAGAGTTGGCTGAATGAAAATGAATGTTAGAGTATAAAATTTGTTCCATATGCACGAGTATATTCTGTACATGGACATAATATACTATATAATAATATTAAATATATTAATTAAATAATTAAAAACTATATATAAATATATTTTATTAATTAAACATATATCTATTTCATTTTTTCCTTATTGAAATGTTATAATATTAGATTTTATAATTAAATATTGTTCTTTTCCTTGATTTCATGATCGAATATCTTGATTGTATGTAATGGAGTTTATGTGGAATGGATATAATTTTATATAATTGAAAATATATATTATTTAAGGAAATAAAAAGGATTCAATGGTTATATATATAACATGGTTACACGGTATGCATTTTATTTATTATATAGAACATTTGTGATAACCATTTAGATTATTTTGGCGATATCTTGATTGTTACAAACTAGTTTGTCATAAGAATAAATATTATGTACATAAACTAGTTAAAAAAATTTAATTGGGTTTAATAAATATATTTTAGTATAGTTAAACCATTTTAATGGTTTCATGACCATCCTTGAATGAAAAATTGAAGAATGAAGGTTCATCATCCATGAAGGTTGTAAATCTGTACCACCCAGATGATGATTTCGTTTATAAAATAAATGAGGGAGATATAGTAGTCTATTGAATGATATTCCATTAACATGATATAATTCTAGTATATAAAATATAATATAGTTTTCTAGATCAATTTAATATAGGATGTGTGTAAAAGATAAGAAAATAACATAAAAAGAAGATGAAATGAAAGGAAAAAGGGAAGAGGGTTTACTTCTTGAAATATCCACCTTGATAACCTCTTTAAGGGAAGAGGATTTGGTATTTTGGAAATAAAAATATATCTTGAATGTTGTTAGGGACTATGGATGAGTATTTAGGTATAATATTGATAATATCCAGGGCTTATAAGTGTGAAGGGAAGAAGGAGTGATGGGGTGGCTTTTATAGTGGAGGAAATGAGTGATTTTTGAATATCCTATTCATTATTGTATTATTTTACCCAAGAAAACCAACTGTGTTTATTCAAGTGACACAAAATAGTAATAAATTCATGTTATTTTGAACCATGTGTGCATACATTAGTTATGAATACATGAATAGTTTATTTATATTATAATGTATTTATACCTTAAATTTTGGTATTTTAGTATTCAGCAAAAATTTAAGTATTTCAGAAAAATCCCAAATGTTCATCATAACAATTTTTAGACGTGTAGAATTAGAAAATGAAATCATTTTTATAAATATGATTTTCTGAAAATTTGATATTTCTTTTATTTATAATCATTATTTACATGGAAATACCGATTTTAATATTAAAATTGATGTTATAACACTTTAAAAAATTAACGAAGGTATCATAAAATAGTCCTAAAGTCATAAGAAAATATTTATTTATTCATGAATAAATTTATTAATATAAATTTTATTTTAAATAAAATTATTAATTTATAATTTAAAATTAAATATTTATTACTGAACAAAATATAAACAATTAAATATTATTTTTTTAAAATTAGTCACTCTCATTAATATGGTGCCTAAATATTATTTTTACATACATTGGATAGGTTTAAAAGCAAAAGGATACATTAATATTTATAATGATATTTTACTATCCAGCATTATTGTATGTTGATCCTATCAGAGTATAATATCTAACTGATCATAACTGTGTATGTTTGTTTTTCAAAATTCGAATAAAAAAAGTGAAAAAATAAAATCTAACAGCCTGGTTATATATATCTCCTATAAATATAAATGTTTTTGTTTTTTATAGACACACATTAAAATTAATTCAATAAAAATTTTATTTTTAAAACTCTGGGGTGTTTCAAATTAAATCAATTTATTAATACATAAATAAAAATGTATATTTGGTTGGTATTTTTCATAAATAACTGGTATCCAATGAATTCAACATACATATTCATAACATAGATATAATTATTCCCGCTAACCTAACATCATGGATAAAATTCTCATTTTATACTAAGGGAATATCTTGGCTTATTAAAACTCATGATTGCATGCAATGAAATATATTTATGAAAATTTATTTAAACAAAATATTTCATAAAAACATATAGGTGTTGCATTATACACACCTTAAACTGAATTTCACCATCAAAATTCATTAGAAGGATATAAAAAGATGAGGATACCGTTACCTCATCACATCATCAAGCTCCAACATAGATTTCTCAAATTTATTGTTCAGCCATAAAACATTAACCAATCAAGTGGTCTTGTTACATAGAATTTTTTTCTACGATCTAGAATATTTATAGGGATTTCTTTATAAGAAATATGTTTCTCCAATATAATGACATTTTAGGTTAGTACGTATGAAGGATGAGGTTTGTACTATCTTAAGAGAGATACATTGAACATATCATGAACATATAAGAGATTCAGTGGAAGAGAAAAATAATAAACTACTTCCCAATACGAGCCATAATTTCAAAAGGATAAATGTACCTATAGATCATCTTTCCCTTAATTCCAAATCTCATTACTCTCTTACTGGGAGATATTTAGAGAAAAAATTATCAACCACTTCAAAATCTATGTCCTTTCAGTTTTAAGCATATCTATTTTTTTGACTTTGAGATTCTCTTATTGGTTATCGAATATATATTTCCTTTTTCATAAATTTCATCAATAAGATCTAGTAATAATAGCTTTATTTACCCAACCTCATCCTAGAATGATGAAATTATAAACTTCATTCTATATAGGGCATCATAAGAGCCTTCTGAATACTTGAGTGAATGTAATTGTTTTAAGAAAATTCCACCAAAGGTAGGTGTTTATCGCAACCACCATTGAAAAACATAGATAAAACTCTAAACATGTCTTACAGAGTTTCAATTGTCATATCCAAATGACCATATTGATGAGGATGATAAGTACTGTGGGAATTTTACATTGTATCTAGATCATGCTAAAGACTTATTCAAAACGTCTAGGTGAATGTTAGATCCCAATTAGATTTATTGAAAAGTGGTACTCGGTGAAACCATATTACTTAATATACATATATCCTCATAAGATGATCAAGAGAGAAATACTCCTTAATCTTAATGAAGGGTTCCAAAATCATAAATAGATAAAATATAACCCATATAGCATTATGGAATTTAGATTTTTTGGGATGTCCAATGACAATGTCAATAGAAATTTCCATATTTTCATTCTGGTTTTGCTAAAGGTTGTAACATCCGCTTGGATTTTTATCTCTCAACCATAACTTTCTGAAAAGCCATGAACTTACTGATATATTATGAAAAATATCTATTTATTCCATCCCACATGAATTAATCATTCAGTTTGAATAAATATTTTTTCTTCAATGATGAATAATGAATGAAGAACTATGAGCCTCATCGAATGTCTTTTTTTATTCTAGTATGGGAGTAATACAAAACATGTTCCTAAAATTTGTTATTCCATAAAAATCAAGGATGAAAACATTTCTCCCCTTATTTTGTTACTCTACAATTTTTTTATATTCCTCCTTAATATTCATTTATATAGAAAATTAAAAATTCATTGTAGAATGATATGATTTCTCCCCTTAATTTAAAATTTAATGATCCATCATTTAAAAATTCCTAATGGTATGATATTTTTTAAAGAAAATCATCGATTGGATAGCATAGTCCATTCAACTAAATGGATCTACAACCTTGTACACATTCCTAGGGTGGTAATGTATTGAGCAATCATAATCTTTAATCATCTCCAACTATATTCTTTTCCACACATTCCATTCCTTTTTTGTGAGAATATATGTTAATAGTTTTTTATTAGTATAAATATCACACCTTTAACCATAAAAAAATTCATCTATATATTTAATTAAAATATTACCAAATCTGACTCTAAATCACAAGTTGGGTAATTTTTTCATGCCTTTTTAGTTTTAGAGAGGAATAAGATATCACCATAAAATTTTGCATGATAACGCATCTCATCACGTTTTTGGATGCATCACTATAGAACAAAAAACATTATCCACTACAAGGTTCTGTGTGCAATGTTTTACTCTCTAACCATTTTTTGTCTCTTTAAAATTCTCATCACATTCCTCCCTCCACATGAACATTATTCCTTTTCGTGTGAACATGGTGATTTGATTATATAATCATCAAAATAATCAGAAAATGTCGACAATATCTTGAAAAGCAGGAAAATGTTGAATCCCATTTGTATTGATTGGTCTCAGCTAACATTCAATAATATCTATTTTTTATGGATCCATATATATCCCATCTATTAGAATATTGTGACCCAAAAATCAACATTTCCATAAATTGTTTTTACACTGGGTAATTTATTCATAAAGATTCTATTTTATTAGGGCCTTTAGTAAAATTTTCATGTGATATTCATGTTCTTCCTTGATCAATGAATATACATGAATATCTCTAATAAATACTACCAAAAACTTATTAAGTTAGTCTCTAATGACTCTATTAATTATATCCATAATGATACCCAGGTAATTAGTATGACCAAAAAGGATCACTACATATTCATAGTATCCATACCTTGTACAAAATGTCATCTTTGGAATATCCTCATTATTAACACTTAATTGGTGATATCATGAACAATGATCAATCTTGGAAAATCATTGTGCTACGTGTACTTGGTTTAATAATTCATCAATGTGGGGAGGGGGAAATGTTTTCATGAATGTGATCTCGTTATGTTCTCGATAATAAAATAAGAGTCTAATTGATCAGTCTTTATTCGTAACAAGTAGAATAGGTGCACCACATGGTGATTCACTAGGCCATATGAATCACTTGTCAAGATACTATGGGATTTTCTTCTTTAGTTCCTAAAAATGAATTAGGGTAATTCTATATGGGATTTGTTTCTTTGGTTCCTACAACACAATTGGGGTAATTCCATATGATTTTTTCAGCAAATACATCACCAAACACCCATACAATTGGGGTATTCTTAATGACGAGTTTACACCAAATCATTTGAGATAGATAACATTAATTTATAGGATTCACGACACATAAGATGCATTAAATTTATAATGTAATGTTATATTTAGCACTACATCGATAGATAATCATAGATAGGTCTGAAATATGAAATGTGACTTCCCATCATTGGAAACTAGTATGTGATTCATGTAGAAAAATCTATTCTATGAAAATAATCACATCAAATTACACCATACTAACGAATATAAGTTTTTGAGGAAGTATTTTCCAAAAAATCATTAACCAGAGAAGAATGATAACCTTTTGATGGAACCATTTTTTAATAATGATTTTTCACAACTAACTCAACATATAATTGTTGAGGTAATACAATGATACCCTATGAAAATTACTCATAAATTAAATATTGAGTTGATCTATAATAAAGTAAAAAAAATTATTTTAGAGTTGATGGTAGGTTTCCCTTTCACCACTTCATTATCGTACTCCACATCGATGATAGTGGTTGCATGGGAAATTTATTTGTCATTAGCCTTCATATTTTTCTAAAATTTATCATAATCAATAAAAATTTGATTAGATAATTGATTATCATAATTTTCCATTTCCTTGCATTTGTATCATTTATTTGTATAAGGATAATTCTATTTAACTTTTCCTTTATTAACATCATTAGAAATTATTTCACATCACTTCAGAATTAAAATTACTAAAGACCTTCTCTCCCACACTAAAAACATTTTATATTCCCTTTAATTTAATTACACCTATGTTTCATTACACCCAATATTCATAATGGAAAACTCATCTTATTTTTAGTGTGGTCTTTAGATTTTATATTGAATTCCAATATTCTCTTCTTATCAAACCCATAGAACCGGTGGGTTACATCAAAATCCATATCGACCATGAGAGCACATCGAAGGATATATTTGTAGATATTGAAGTCTGTTATGGATAATTCTATTCTATGAATTGGTCTTATACTACTATATAATCAATCAATTTTTATCTCGGGTTGAATAATAATTTATGAAGAGTATCATGAAAGTCATGAAAAATTTTATTCGTAAGTACCAACAGATTCATTGTCCTTCTTCATAACCTCAGGGAAATACATCTCAATCATTGTTCAAAGAATAAAAGAAAATTTATTGTTAACAAATAAGTTATTGAACGAATCCTATTCTATAGAATCAATATCATCTCCTTGCCTATTATTCTTGATATGATTCCACCATGGATAAAATTCACCATTCAAACGATACACAATGAAGATGAATTCATCATGTTATCAACATTGGAAGGCTGAAAATATATTTTTAGTGGTGATAATATATTGTTCATCCACTCATGGATCGGAAGACCCGTTTAAGGAAGGCAGACACTAGAAAATGAAAGACTCAACAGAATGTTGATCACTCCATTTCTCATTTGAAAGTCTAACATGATTCATATTTTGAGAATGTTTTGTGATCATAGGTACATATTTTTCCATTACATCTCACATAACATTGTTTTTCTTAGGATAAATGTCTTTTCATTGTCCTTCTCATTCAGCATTAACATTGTTCCTTCGGGTTCCAGTCATTGACTAAAACTGAGAAGCATAATGTGAGAAACACTAATCATAATTGGAAAACCACACAAACAAGAATAAAATTTCAATTTAGGTTACCTTATGTTTTATCCTAGTTTATTCATTATTAATTATAAAATACTAGTATTGTAACCTATAATATTACATATCCTAAGGGTCCATTACTATGGTTTTCTCATCCTAACATCCATAGGGTAACAATATCTTCTCTATGGAACCAAATATAATGGCCCATATTTTTAAACACAAATATTACTTCAAAATTGAATAATATAAATTTCCAAACATAACAAAACCATGTCATGACTATTTAGGTTTAGTGTCTTTAGAGACTAGGAAATATAAACAATCGTTTCATAAGACATTTACATTGTCTCCTGTATATTCCTTCATAACAAGACTCTTTTTTATATATCTTACTAAATACTCTTCTGAACAGTATATGGAAAAAATATAAGGGTGAATTTAGATTCGCAAGAAAGATTAAAAGGGTCGATATCAATCATATCATAATCATAAGGCATAAAAACATAACATTTGAAAATCTTATCCTGTATATAAAGGATCATGATATCATCATATAGGGTAAATCATAAATGTTCAACATAAGGCCAAAAGTCATAACATAAGACATTAAATTTTTCAGCATACAAAGAATAGTTGAAAATAATTTTATATTATCCAAGGGTCATTTTGAAGACTATCAAATTAGACGAAGTCTAATACTGAGTTGAGTTCACACCTTATTCTAGCCATGTATTACTAAACAATGATCATTTCCCATTTCAGCCATGTCTATATCATGTAATATAATTATTTACCAAAAAAATTAAAGAGAGATATAGGCCCCACCCATCCATTAATGTAATCATTTTTACATGTTCCACATTAAAATAAATCCTTCATCTAACACCTAGAATAAAATGGGTTTCTTTAAAAATCTGTCCATAATATAAAAATCCATGTAAAACAAATAGATTTCATAAATATTTTTCCCTCATAAATACAATAAAAAAATATTTATAATACAGATATAAAAAACTATATTTAATTAATTTCATCTTAGATGAAAATTAATGTTCATAAAACTTTTGAAATTAATTCTTCGGAAATATATCTTTTATATTTCAAAATTATTTTATATTATCAATATGATGTTATGTTTAAAAAGAAAATAATTTATTTAAAAATAAACATAAAATTTTGTAAAGTAATATTCGTTTAAATAAGGAGTTATTAAAAATTAAAAATCTCTTAATGCTGTATAATTTAATGGAAAACATTCTCGTGGTATTTTTATCCAGAAAACTCAAAAAGTACCTCCTATCAAAAAAAATAAATGATTCCTTTTATAAAATTTAATAAAAATTATCCTATCGTAATATTGACTGTAAAAAAATTATAAGAAATAATATTTTTGAATATATAATGAGGTTACAAGGTCATGGATGATATATATAACCCTCTAAATAATTACAAATAAACAATCTCTAATAATAATGAGAATTCAATATTATCCATTACCTTAGGTCTGATATATTTTATATGTATAAGAACCTCCTGTATAATAGTTTCAATAATTTTATTCACTTATTCAATAATCATAGTCATTTTAATGATATAATATATAAACATATGAAAATCCATTTGTTTGTAACATTTCATTATTACTTGTTAATCAGATATTAACTACTTTATGTTCTTATGCATGTTTTGTCGAATATGTTCTGATTATACTTATTTGATAATATTTATATCATTAAAAATAATATTAACATAATAATTACCATATTCATTAATTCTTTACATTTATATAATCATTATTTAAGGAATATCAATTACAATGAATTGCATCATTTCATGCAGATGGTAGGTCGTACGTATGCTTGAGGGACGATATCATTCCCATAACTATTGAATTGTATTGAATTCCATGGTGTATAATAATTAAGAATTAATATAATTTTTTAATAATAATATATGGTTACTATTTACATCATTATTCTGATCCCAGTAATGCGGTGGTGAAAAACATATTACTCCACGACGTGGAGACGATAATCCATACTTACCCATGCATAGTGATTTTGTTTTTCATAGGTTAGATAAAAGTTGTAATATAATTGTTTCATAATTATAATAACATATCAGTACATAATTAATACAATAGTTATTAATTTATTATTAATGAACTCATGAATTGGAAGTAGAAGAAAAATAAGATTGAATGAATCGGTAGATGAGATTACCTCTTCTTCGATATGATCCCTCTAAATCTCCTCTTAAAGCACTAGAGTTAGCCTATAAAGAAGAAAAGAACCTATATAATGTAACTATGAATGTTTAAAATGGAAATGGTAAGGCTATGGCCGAGATTCCAGGGTCAAATTGAAGTAAAGAGGTGAGTTAGGATATTTCATTTTATAATTGTGGTGAAGGGCACTTTTTGGATCTCCAAAAATATTCATTTTGAATAAACTCCACCCACATCCAAAAACCTCATAAATGATCCTATTTCTAAGATATGATAATGTAATATTGAAATATCATTAAAACAATATCTTTTATACCTGTAATTATTTTAATTTAAACCTTATTAATTTAATTAACACTCAGATTTTCATTTTACTTATTAACTAGGGTAAAAAATATTATAATATTAAAAGATGAAATATTTACTTATTTGATGTCGATTAGACCATAAATAGATACCTTAAAAAAATTTATTCCATATAATTATTAATTTATAATTTTTTTAAAAATGTTTTCATATTTTTATTTAATTCAATTAAAGATAATTTTGATAAACAATCCATAATATCAATTCTGACACTATTCAATTCATTAACTTTTAAAAAATTAAGATAATAAGATAACTTCAAATCAATTATTTTTTTAAATTTTTAATAAGTAATTATACTATATAAAATTAATTTTAAATATTAATAATCATAAATTGTATTTTTTTTTATTTTAATAACATTTAGTTGATATCTCAAATTATAAAATAATTACTACATCAATTTTGTGTAATATTTTAATATACTTATTTTTGAATAAAATTAAAAATAAAATACTATGATGAAAATAAATATATAATATTTCATATGAATACTTGTAGTATAATTTATCATTAAAATAATAAAAAATGAAATATTTTATAATTATTAAATTATGAATGTGACAAATTTAACGTCACTTTAAATAAAACAACATTAGTGTTACAATAAATTATATAAGGATCCAAATGTTCCCAGACTCTACCATTGAATGTTTATATTCTATATATACTCTAACAATTGGATTATTTCATTTTTTTGGGTATTTTAGTGGTTATTATCATTTAAATAATTATTATTTTATTGATTTCTCATCAAATAAATTATTTTTGAACCATTGAAGTATACTTTTTATGGTAATTATGTATTTCCTAAAAATTAAAACTAAATTAATATGATAAATAAAAAAAATTTATCTATCAAATGAGAATTTATAATCGTGTATATCTTACTTATAAATTTATATTAAAAATTATTTAGTTATTAAAATTTGAGAGAGACATATTGAACTGTTCTTAAATTAAAATAAATTAAATGTCATAATCTCAAACAAGTGGATTCAAATGGATACCATATTTACAAAAGGATTATTTAGGTAGAAACACACTCATCCAAATATATTAGGACAAGTGTTGGGGTAATTTTATAATATTATTTTTACACTTAATTACTTAATTTTAACTTTAATTATATTAATAAAAATTACTAAGATTACTATTCATAATGATAAAATAATATTTAAATAAATTTGGACCTAATGATTCCAAATATGGAATCCATTTTTTAATATTCAAAACACTGATTTTTCATTAATTAATTAAATATTAACCTTATAGTAAAGAAAAGAGAATGATATTTAAAAAATAAAACATTGTAAAAGATTGAAATGGTTTTACATCGAAATTCAATGTAACATTAATGAAAATGACCTAAATTATATTAAATTATAAATATATATTCTATTTACACTTTAAAACCATTTATTAATATAATTTAACCTTATAAATTATTTCGATGAAAAAAATCAATTAAAATATAGTGTATTTTTTCCTCAAAAAAATTTTAATGTTTATATAAAACAATAAATAATTTAACCAACGTAAATTTATATATACCTAATCCAAATAAAATAATTATTTTGTCTTATAAAAAATACCAATTTTTAAAACATTTAATTTATAAGGGTTTCTCTATTAAAGGGCTGTAAAATTTCCCATTTGAAATATATAGGTTTTTATACAAAAAATATGGTTTATGCATACCCTATGAACAAAATACATATTGGATGAATATAAAGAATATTTGATTAATTATATAACATATTTTATTCATTTATTTCATTTACTAATTGTAATTCCCTAAATATATTAATAAAAAATACAATTATATAATTGTTTTAAATTTTTTATATATAATTTATGGCTAATTAATTAATAATTCATTTTCAAAAGTTATATATATTTATTCCCACTAACCCAATGACACGAATAAAATTTTCATTATATAGAAATTCCTTATCCCAATTCGTTTAAACTCACGATTTCATGAAATGGATGATTTTGAAGAAAATGTATTTATATAAAATATTTTATAAAATTATCTTGGTCTTACATTGTGTCATACCGACCACATCATGTATCAGATTAATGTGTGGTAAAATCATAAATTCCCAAAATTACATATAGCTAATTTTCCAAAATTATAAACAAAATTTGTGTTTTTTGATTCTTTTTTCCTTTATGATGTTTTTTAACAAGAATGACACTTTTAATATGAAAATAGTAACATTAAGTCGTAATGGCCACATCCTATATTGGAATGACCCACCATAGATTCCAATGTGTGAAAAATAAAATTTCAATCATTTTACTGAGGTTTTATAATAATTTTATCTCATTTTATCACTTTTCACATTGTGATCTATGTTTTAAACATAAATGGTAGTTTTATATTGAAAACATACACATAGAATCATACCAATCAGATCATGTTTCAAATCTATGTGTGCTCAATTTCTATACATAAAATATAATTATGATTAATTATCATACTGTTTTAAGATAATATGATCTCATTTTATTATTTTTGGCCATGTGATGCTTGTTTAGAAGTACAATTGTACTTGTATATGAAAAAAAGCACTTAGATCCATATTGTCTATATCATTTTTCATATTGATGTGAAGTAAATTCATAATCTTCAAAATTGAATTATGGACATTTTATAAATTTATTAAATTAATTTGATATTTTTGGTATTATTTTGATAAGGGAGAATATTTTTTAAACTAAAATGACGCTTTGATATTGAAGACACGTAATTTGAGTCATGATGACGACATAGTAGGTCAGATTGATGTTCGGTCAATTTTTACAAGCCATAAATGAATTTTAGTTTACTATCTAAATTTTTTATAATATTATTATTATATTTTATTGGTTTTTAAAATGTGATTTTTTATTTAAACTAAACTGGTATTTCTATATTTCAGAAACACTTGAAGTACTAAAAACCAACTTTTCTTTCATATTGGTGTTGTGTCAATTAATACATATCAAAAATGAAATATGGATCATTTTAAAAAATTTTAAAATCAATCCAATATCTTTTTCGAGTTTTTAAAAAAGGGGACATGTGTATTGAACTAAATTTTCATATAGAGATCAATTAAACTCCAAACATTACCAACTTAGAACACTACTTCAATTTACTTCATAGTTAATTCCCCATTTCTAATTTCGAATTGAATTGGGATTTGAGTGATACATTTATATTAGTATTTATTTTGTCTATGTTATTCATGTATATGGTTGAATCAAATGTTAATGTAAAGGAATTCATCTTTGTTTTTCATCATAGTGGTAGAAGTGATTTTTACAACGCCCAGACCATTTTTTTGAACTCATTAAAATATTATATGTTGAGAAATGTAAATTATGATTCTAAGAGTATGGAAGTACCTTACCTACTTGTTTGTAATATGTTTTCAGATTTTTGTGTAGAAGGTTCCTAGACCCATTTACTTCTCACCTATATTTTAGTTGCTGCCTCAATGTCCCATCTCTCATGAAGAAATGTTGCATCTATTATTTTTCTAGATCTACCTAAATCCATAGAGCATAACACATCATGATACTTCACCTTGATAAATCTATCAAATATTTCTTACATCACAAGTTCATCACAAAATATTTTTTATTTTTAACCATCTCATTTTAACCATTAAATGATGAAAATTTGTGATTAGTTGAAAATAATTTCACAGTAAATGGGGAAATGAACATATACCTTTAAGAGTACATTAAAAATTGTATATAAAATTGTACAATTAATTTAATCACATGATATATAGGGTTTGTTAATATTTCCAAAAGATTATATTGAAGATGGGATACATCCATAGATGAATGTGGATTTCAATGTATCTCAAATGGGTTCCCATCAATTTGTGCTTTATTATCAATATTTTTTTTCTTAAACTCCCAAATGAGACACCCTCAATCAAAAATTCCATTCAATTATCAATTTTTGGAGGAACTACAAGTGATGGGGATCATAAACATTGTATCCCCACTCAATAGGGGTAGAAAACCTATGGAGATATTAAAATTCATTTAGAATGATTATAATATCAAATCAAAATAAATGATTAGATAAAAATATTAAATGGTAGATTTTATTAAAAATATTACAAATAGATTTCCAATAATATATGAATTTTATTTTCAGAATAGTAATATATAATAATTCTGATACTAATGAATCTCATCCCAAATGTATCTCTATGGACATAACAAATTATGGATCACAAACCTAATTAGTTATCAATTTAACCAAATTTCAAAAAACATTCTGACACCATTTAATATTCCAACTCATCACCAATAAAAATTATATCATATTTATATTATGTATATTATTGAAAATCCTTGTAGTATTGAGAATAAAAAGGAAAATAAATCATTTAAAAATATTTTAAATGAAATATTAGATACATTCATAAATTACCTATTTACGGATGTTGTTTTGTTGATGGTATGTAATATACTTCATAAATTTTAAAATATAATATCGAAATTCATTGTCCTTGTTTTATTTTAGACCCTATTAAATAATTAAATAATAATTAAATCTTTTTCAAATATATTTTTATAGTAAAATATTACTATATATATCTTAATCAATTTCTATTTGGAGAAATCCATAAGCTTCTGGTGTTCAATAACTAACATTGTACAATGATTTATTTGATATATAAAAATTTACCTATCATAAAACATTAAGATAAATCAAAAATTATAACAAATAATTTTAATTTTATATATAAAATGTTGATTTTGGTTCATTATAAAATCATATTTAATATCATGTGTGGTCGAGTTTTTGGATATCCATGATTTGGATCCTAAAAAATAAACATTTTGTATATCCAAATTGATTGTGATGAGCATATATTAATATATATTAAAAAAAATTAATCAGTGAATAAAAAATGGAAAATAAATTTGATATGAATATATTTTGGAGTTTTACCCATTCATTATAGGAATCAATAGGATTTTTTTCACCTATTATTTTCTTTTAAATCACCATACAATTTTCATATTTCATTGTCAATTTATTCCAATTCAAAGAAACCCTTTTTTTAGAAATGGTAGACAGATTAGTGATTCCAAAACATACTTAAATGGGTTATCCATTTTAAAGTAGTAAAAAATACAAACATAAAAAATATGAATAGTTATTAACTATAATTAACATATTAGATCAATTTTTTTGAAGGAACCGATTATGTAAATGTACATAATTTATGTATTCACAACTGAGACTTCATGCCATTAATACATGATAATTTCATTTATACTCTATAGATCCACCACAGTTTAAATACACTCTCCAAATATATTTTTTTCATATTCAATCTAGGACATATTTTTAATGTTGTATGATCATATACTTGTAATACTAATATATGTAGTACGGGAACTGTTTTGATGATGTTACTATCAGAAGGACCTTTTTATTTCATGGTTGAACCACTGGATTTTCTTGATTGAACCTTCCATTTACCCTTTATTTCCTTCATATATAACGTCATTCCCATTTCAGAACTTATTCCTTCAACTGTTAATGATTTTTAATATGTAAAAAAATCTTACGGACAAACCTCGTGTATCTTTACAAGATTAATCAAATATTTTATGAATGATACAACAGAATTAACAACTATGGTAACATATATATTATCATGTATACTAAGAAACATGATGCTCGAATTGAGAGATACAATAATACCCACATTCACATGATATTTTTGGAGTTTTTTTATGTATCATGTCTCTTGGGATATTATACACTATACTCCTTGCAACATGGTAATATTTTGTTCGGATAATTATAAATCACACATAATTTCACCCTATAATATTTTATAAATATAATGTTATCAAAATTTGTTTAATTTACATTTTGGATAAATAGTTATAAAAACATTGATTAACTTGGGTATCCTAGGTGGTTGGGGGGAATGGATAGCCTCGAAGCTAGTGGGGTCATTTGGATTTTCATGTACTAATCATTGTTCTACTATTTGTATGGTTTGATACATTCACATATATTAGTCCACTAAACTATATTGAACAATGAAATCTTTTAAAGAATATATCTGAGACTATATTCATTTCATCATCTCTTATGTATCTCTTTACGAATTTTCCATCATAAAATATGTTGGAGGAGACACTCTAAAACATGAACCTCTAATGCATCCATATTATTTTATTCACATTAATTCTACTGAAATTAGTTTTTATTTAGTGACAAAATATATTTATTATTTTTTCTAAACCATATAATTAACATAAGAACATAAATAGATATTTTCATGTAATAATTGTATAAAGAATATAAAATTATTATTATGTTCTATATACACATAATTTACATAATTCTTGTGTGATTTCATTAACTATATTTCCCTATATATTTACATGACCCTCCTTGCATAGTACATGACAAGGTATGAAAGTGGTTTTGGACTCTAATTCAACAATATGAATATAAAAAAAGTCATATATGTTGTTCTATATCATATAAAACTTTTACGTTTTACATAAAAGGAATATATTTTATTCTCAACTGAAGAATACCACATACATACTTTATGGTATAGGTACATTGGTTTTAATGCATGCTAATTATTTTAGTACTCCTTTTATACTTATTAAATTTAAAATTATGAATCAATGTTGAAAAAATAAATATTATCAAATAAAATATTATTAATTACAATGGACATGAAATTATTCATCATCATGGTGAATATTAAATGATTTATTTGATTCCTGGTTTATAATGTGTGAATGCATAGCTGCTGGATGGGGGTTTATATTCCCCTCAGATTCCCTATAATGATGCATTTTAAAATGTAGATGCCTCTATGGGATTTTCTAGTTACCATTAAGACAAATTTCTTACCGTAATCATCTAATATAAAAGAAGCATGAAATTTATAATGAAATATAAATCAAAATTTCATTATATTTTTTTTCGTAAAATAGTGAAATTATATCATAACACTGCCCTAATATCATCCCACATGGTTGAATTTAATTCATGAATTTAATTATACCACATATCTTTATCAATTATAACATGAATTTGCATTATGACCCCAATGTTACTAATGATCATTGACTTTTTCGGGAAACATGTTTCCCACATTGATTAAAGTCGACCTCAAAATTTATTCCTTTCTATGTTTCCTTGATAACTCTTGTAAAAAGATCAATTTTATGTTGATCTTTTTTTTCATTCTCTTTCCATTGACCCCCTAATAATAATACAATTTCAACATCGATATAATGTTCCTTCATGATAATTGAAACATTATTATATAGAAAAGTTAGTATCTACACTAGTAGTTAAACATTTAATTTTGATTATATAAATTCATTATTGAATAATAAATATTATGAGTGAAAATCTAGTATAAAAAAAACAATTACATGTTCATTGATCTATATTTTTTTAATTAAAGGATTAAGAAATTTGTATATTTTATCTAGTATCAAAATCCCATCCTTATAGTACATTATAGTTTATAATACACTATCTATATTGGTAATGTAGTGAAATTATTGTAATCTCCCAATGAAAGGACCATCCTTAATTGAATTTAATTGAATTTTCATGAATTAATATCAATTTTTTAGTCGTGAAGTAAACAATTAACCAATTTATTTTTAATAAATCTATTATATAAAATAAAATCAATGTTAGTGTAACACCCCAAGCTTCTATGGTGCGCTTCTCTTTGAATAATGTGATAGCGTGTGTTGTACGCAACACCGAGTTCTAACACACCATAACCAATCAAACTAGCCGTTATGAATAGTAATACCTACATTTTGAAATTATATATATTCTATAATTTAAAATGGACTTCATTTTTGGATTCGTAATATCGAATTTAGCCTAATGTGAAATTTTGGTACTTTTCGGATAACTTTCATATTTTGAGGAATAGTGAAAATTAATAAATTTTAATTAAAAAAACTTTTTTAATCAAAATAATTAATAGTGATAAATTATGAATTTGAGTGGATTTAAAGTATATTTAGAAAATATTTTTACCATTTTATATAATTTTGGTCATTGGACATAATTTTACAATTAAACCGAACATAAACAAGTGTCAATCTTTTGATAGTTATTATCTCTTAAAAACACGCTTTTTGTTTTAACAGCGGGAATTAATTTTAAATTAATTTCTGCCACTTCTGTGTTTTGATTTTAGAAAAATGGATTCCATATTTGGAATCAGGATTTCCAAATTGTGTAAATAGGTAACTTTTATTTTTAGACATTTTGAATAATTATTGCGGTAAATATTTTATTTACCATTGTTAAGGGTAAATCCAGTAAATAAACGTTAAAAAATAATATTATAATAATACTAAATTACCCTAAAACGTGTCCTATCCTTATTGTTTGATACATGTTCGACCATAGGCATCTTTGGGTCGATTTTGGGACCCCATGGAGCCACATGTAGGTGATAGGGACACTTTTTTTTAATTAAGTTAAAATGAATACAAAAATTACATAAGTATATATCTTTTAGTAAAACAATTCTTAAATAGGGTTATATATGTTGGATTTTAGATTATAAATATTCATTATAAAGATAATAAGATTTCCTACATAATCATATTTTATTTATAATTTTTAGACATTAAATAATTTAATTTATTTGTGACACAATGATGATGAATTAATTACTATAATAGTGAAAAATTAAAATAATTGATATTATAAATACCCAAATAAATATAATATGAAACTTTTAATGAATTAAACTAATTCTATAGGATAATATGATATATTAGGATTGATTTAATCGACTTTTTTAGAAGTAATAAATCTTTTATGAGTTTCAAAAAAATTAACTATTGAATAGTGTCAAAATTGACATAAAAGAGTTCTTAAAACTAATATTATATTATTAATTGATATTCTATCCCTAAAAAACTAAGGATCGGACAAGAGACTTATATCATGATATTTTAATAATTAATCGACCACTTGGGGGTCACTTGGATGTATATAGTAAGTTTATTAACCATATTATATAAAAATACAAAGAGACATTGTAAAAGTGAAACTAATTAACTTAGAGTTAATACTTAAAGATAAGGTTAATATAAGTACCCAAACATATCTAAATTCTATTGGTTGAGTTTTTTTAGAAATATCCCCACCTTAACATTTAAATAATCATCTTTGGAGCCATTAGAAACCGAATATGAATTTATTATAAATTAATATTTCTAGCTTTTCCAAAGGTGCCCCTCACCCCTCTTATAAAAGGGAACTCCTCCTTCTCATTTCTTCACACCTTAAAAGCCTTTTTGTTCGGCCAAAATCTTCCCAAATACTCTCCCAAATTCCCTCAATACAACCTAGAGGCCTTAGTTTGATCATAAAGCCAACCTAAGGAGCCCTTTTGATTAAATCAAAAGGAAGAAACCGAAGAAGAGGTAATGATTTCACCACCCTTTTCCAAGTTCCTTTCTTCTTCCACTTATTCTTCCTTTGTTGTTACCACTATAAAATAATAACTCTAGTATCATATTTATACTTTGATGTTATTATAAATATGGTACAACCATATTCAGTATTCTATCCACCCTTTGAATAACATGTCACCATACGTGCGTGCGAACGGCTTATCGTCTCCAGGTCATGGTGTAATTGTTATTCAATATAATATTATTTGGATGGGTATAATAATGATGTGTAACTCATGTAAATAATAAATATAACATGATAATGATTATTTATATATGATATACCATCCATTTATATATTACTTTAATATCAAAAGAATGATATTGTCGCTCGTGCGTACGTACGGACTACCGTCTCCACGAATGCGATGAGATTCATTCCCAATTGTATCCATTCAAGTATAATTATCATTTGATGATTTAAAAAATGATGTTTAAGGACTTGATATCATTCTGGATATGAATAATATACAACCTATCCATTATAAACATGTCTTACATAACAAAACATATAAAAGAAAACAAGTAAGTTAACACCCGAAACAACGATAATACTAAGATATTATTATCAAATCAATATTAAAAGATCACATATGATATCATATTAATGTATATTATTATTTTATAATTTAATAACCATTATTTTACCATTATACAGAAGGTTAACCTACCCCAACCAAGGAAAAGTACAAGGTAAGGGTTATTTCACAATCTCTTCATTATCCGAGGTTGTTTATATGTAATAATCTACTGGGATCTCATTATCATCCACATCCATGTTTTCTTAGAAAGGTATTTCAAAACATTTGTATTATTTACAAGAATATAGGTTAATGTCATTTATACCCTTGTTTGACTTTTTATAAGAGGAATCTTTCTGTCATTTTCAAAATAAGGTCCTTTTTAACCTTTTCGACAGAATTAAGGTAAGAATGTTTTTTAACTTATACGGCGGGTGCGGTTATTTTCCACCATTATAAAATCTTCAAAGATTTCCTTACAATCTTATAAGAATATTTTCAAAGAAAATGTTTTATTTTATATGGTTCTTAAATGATTTCAAAAATAGAAAGAGATATTTCTCTAAAAAGAGTTTTGATTTCATCTATGTCAACATTCGTTGATGGATTTTACGCTTATTTGAAGTTGATTTATTATGATACAAAACATCTATATTGTATTGAAGGTTTTGTGATATGTTTAACTGTGGATGTGCTATTTTTATACCATTAATAGTTTATGGTGAAATTATTGACATTTCGTATGCTAGTTTTAATATGAATGTTTATGTTATGTTTAAACCTTTTCATATGGGAATGAATTGGACTTAATATGTGACGGGTGGAGCCTGCTATAGCTCCTCGATGCATCGGTAGGTCTCATGAGACAATCTAGTGTCTTGGCACAAGGCCTTGGCAAAATCTTATTTGTAGTCTTGGCACGAGGCCCTGGCTATGTGGTTATGATAGTCTGGCATTATGCATTCCAACATTATGAATGTGGTTATTGATATTTCATGTGATTATTCGATTAGTAGAATATCCATGTGAACAAGTAAATGGAATATTTCATTTTAATTTTTCCATACTATGTTGAATTTCAAGTTTAAAAGGCTTTTGTTTTAGTAATGCATTGCCTTAAATGTTTATGCTTATTTTTAATGTTCCGCTATATTGTTATCCTTACTAGGCATTTGAGCTCACCCCTTTTCTATGTTTTATTTTTCCCAGGATGTGAAGAAGTAAGTTATGAATGACCTGTAGGGATATTATGAGGGGATAATAGTGTGGACTATGGAGACATTATTTTGTTGTAGTAGTTTTTCTTTTTATGATGTAATGTAAAACTTATGAATATATCTAGTGGTTCCAAGGCTACTAAACCAATCGGTCTTTCGAGAATTGATATTTCTTGTGATCATGCCAATGTTGTGTAATAATATACCAACTCTGGGTAACTAGGGTCGGGGAATTACAGTTGGTATCAGAGGAAGTTTAGTACAAACCTTGGAAGCTAGATTTAGATAAACTCTGATTAGAGCACATAGACCTAAGATGAACTTTGAGGATTAGTATAGAAGAACTTCCTAGAACTTTGGTATTGTAGATATTTTTTGAGTTTTCCGAGCAATACATCCCTGTCTGGATACGAGCGGGTAGATGCGGCTCTGGCACAGATGTACCTAGGGGTAAAACCCAAAAACACCGCTTTGAGCTAGACTCGAACGGGAACTAGTGCACGAAAACGGGCCTTGCTGCACTATTGGTTACGACACTCCCGGGGATATGATTAGGATAACTCTCATTTTCCTTACAAATCATTATGAAGGGTTTATGAGTATATATTTCCTCAAAGAAAACATTTTTATGATTATGGATTATATCCATAAATAGTTCAATTTATGTTAAGTGTTTTATAAGTATGGGATTATGTATTTTGATTCATAAACTGGTCTAGTTTATGCCATTGTTTAGAAATGGCGCCTAATGGAAGAAATGGAAACCGTATCAATGAATTCACTCCATGTAGGGATTGCCCTCCTACTCAAGATAATTATAGTGGAGCTGGTGATGCAACTGGTGTCGATCAGCTAATCACCATACTGGGACAACTCACTCAGGTTATGAATAATAACCTTACTCGTATGGAGCATCCTAATCCACAGCGTGGAGGATCAATGTTAGATCGATTCATGAGGCAAAAACCACAAATGTTCAATGGGAGTAAAAATCCCTTAGTAGCTGAGCAATGGATAAATTCCCTAGAGAAAATATTTCAGGCATTAGGGAGAAATGAAAGGGAAAAAGTTATCATGGCAGTTTAACGCCTCACTGGAGAAGCTGATCAATGGTGGTCATTGATTCAAAACAGGAAGGAAGATGATGAAGTATCAAATATGGAATGGAGGGAGTTCAAAGATCTATTTTTAGAAAAATACTTTCCTCGCGACCATCGAGCAGATATGGAAAGGCAATTCTTGAGTCGGAGACAAAAGGAGGATGACAATGTCACAAAGTATGAGGCTAATGTTAAAAGGGTAGAAAGGTATGCTGGAGATTATATACGTAACCCAAGAAGTAAGATTGATTGTTTCTTTGATTGGTTAAAACCATTTCTTCGTCAAGCATTAGTCTCACAATCCTTTTCGTCATACGAAGACATTGTCTCATGTGCTATCAAGACCGAAAAGGAATTCTCTAAGTCATATGACTTTAAAGCAAAGCAATAGAAGAAGAGACCTGCTGATCAATCTGGGAATTGAAATAAGGGGAAGAAGGGAAAGGTTAAAAATCCATACTGTGGTAAATGCGGGAAGAAACATCCTGGTACTTGCTTGAAGGGAATGTGAGTCTCTTACAGGTGTGGTGAAAAAGGCAACCAAGCTCGTGATTGCAAAGGGAAGAAGGAAGCTACCAATGTTCAGTGCTACAATTGTAAGAAGATGGGACATTATGCAAATGAATGTCCTAAGAGTCAGGAGAACTTACCTCAGAAAAGGCCAAGGGATCAAGGCCAGGCTTGTGCTATCACTACTGCTGAGGTAGAAGCTCCGAAAGGCGTGGTGGCAGGTAATTTAATGGTTTCCTCAAGTTTAGAAAATGCATTATTTGATTCTGGATCATCACATTGTTTAATATCTTCCCGGTTTTCATTGAAAATTAGATATTTCCAATTTTATTTAATAAGGGAGTTGTCAGTTAAAACTCTTAAGGGAAGTATCATTGCAACAATGTTTTGTGAATCAGTCCCCATTAGAGCACATAAATGTTCTTTATCTGCTGATCTCATCGTCATACCTATGATTGAGTTTGATATAATCCTCGGTATGGACTGGCTTTCGGACTATGATGCGAATATTTATTGTAAGAAGAAAGAGGTTATGATTCTTGATGATAATGATAAGGAACACCTTATCTTTAGAGCAAAATCATCACCACCTAATTCTTATTTAGATCCACCCCCAGTAGCTCAACTAAATTCAATTATTGGGGAGGAAGAGAATGAAATAACTATGGGTGAGGAATGGAATGTTCAAATAGAGGATGTACCTATTGTGAAAGAATTTGTAAATGTATTTCCGGAAGATTTACCTGGACATCCTCCAGAATGAGAAGTTGAGTTTTCCATTGATTTAATTCCTGGATCAAGGCCTACATCGAAGACCCCTTACAAAATGACCACTGTAGAGTTAGTCGAACTAAAGAAACAACTAGAGGATTTGAGTAATAAAGGATTTATTTGCCCTAGTGTTTCCCCATGGGGATCCCCTGTTCTTTTTTTAAAAAAGAAAGATGGATCTATGAGGTTATGTATCGACTACAGGGAGATCAATGCTATAACGATAAAGAACAAGTATCCCATACCTCGTATTGATGATTTATTTGACAAAATGCATGGATCTCAATACTTTTCAAAGATTAAACTTCGATTTGGATACCATCAGTTGTGTGTGAAGAAGGAAGACATTCTGAAGACAGCATTTCGATCCAGGTACAGGCATTACGAGTTTACTGTAATGCCGTTTGGATTGACTAATGCACCCTATGTATTCATGGATCTGATTAATAGAGTTTTCAAGGAGTATCTCGATGAATTCATGGTGGTATTTATTGATGATATCATTGTATACTACAAAACCTACGAAGATCATGAAATTCACTTGCGCATTATCCTGAAGACTCTGAGGAGACATGAATTATATGGGATGTTTAGCAAGTGTGAATTCTGGATTCAGGAGATTTCTTTTCTTGGCCATATTTTCTCTAAAGATGGAATCTCTGTTGTTCCTTCTAAGACCAAGGCAATCCATGAATGGCCAGCACCTACGAGTATAACTGAGGTACGTATTTTTATTGGTTTGGGAGGTTATTATCGACGATTCGTCCAGAATTTTTCCCGATTGGCTAACCCATTAACGAAGCTCACATGTAAAGGGGTTAAATATGTTTGGACAAAAGATTGTAAAGAATCTTTCGAAGAACTTAAGAGAAGATTAGTCAATGCTCCTATATTGACTCTACCATCATGGAATGATGGGTTCGTTATTTATAGTGATGCATCAAAGAATAGACTTAGTTGTGTCCTTATTCAAAATGATAGGTTTATTGCTTATGCATCACTACAGTTAAAAATTAATGAAAAAAATTATCTTACTCATGATCTCGAGTTATCAGCTGTGATATTTGCTTTAAATATATGGAGGCACTACCTCTATGGTGAAAACTGTGAGATTTATACTGATCACAAGAGTTTGAAGTATATTTTCTCACAAAAAGAAATCAACATGAGGCAAAGGAGACGGCTTGAATTACTCAAGGATTATGATTGTACGATACACTACCACCCGGGGAAAGCAAACAAGGTGGCAGATACTTCGAGTAGAAAAGACCATGGAGTTTTGAACAATATGAGAATTGAAAGGGATCCAATTTTCATGGATCTAGTGAAGATGGACATGGGAATAACCAGGGAAGGTAAAACATCAATGCTTTTTCAAATGGTTGCCAAAACATCTTTACTAGAAAGGATTAAGAGTTCTCAGACCGATGATGAAGAATTCCAAAAGATGATTAAAGCTGTGAATGATGGGAGATTGAGAGACTTTGTGTATGAAGATGGAATTTTGAAATTCGGGAAGAGACTTTGTGTTCTCGATATACCTGATCTAAAAATGGAATTGCTGGATGATGCTCATAGTTCCAATTTCTCTATACACCCTGGGAGCACCAAAATGTACAGATATTTGAAGGAACATTTTTGGTGGGACAACATGAAGATGGAGATTGCTGATTTTGTGTCAAGATGTATGGTTTGTCAACAAGTTAAAGCTGGAAGGCAACAGCCTGGGGGAGTTATGGAACCTCTTCCCATACCGGAGTCGAAATGGGATAATATTACGATGGACTTTGTCATGGGTCTACCAAAGACTCCTAGAAGGAACGATGCAATATGGGTTATTGTTGATCGTCTTACCAAATCAGCACATTTTTCTGCTATAAGAGAAGATATAACCCTGGAACATCTAGCAAGACTATATATTAATGAAGTTGTGAGACTTCATGGAGTACCCCTATCGATTGTTTCTGATCGTGATCCCCGTTTTACTTCAAGATTTTGGAAAAGTCTTCAGAAATAACTGGATATTGAACTTCATTTGAGCACTGCTTACCACCCTCAGACAGATTGAATATCAGAACGGAATATTCGACCTTAGAAGACATGTTGAGGTCTTGCTCACTTGACTTTCAGGGTATGTGGGATCAATATTTACCTCTGGTAGAATTTTCCTATAATAATAGCTTCCATTCAAGTATTCAGATGGCACTATATGAAGAGTTATATGGGAAGAGATGTTCTGCACCAACCTATTGGGATGACGTTGGTGAAAGAAAACTTGTAGTCCCAGAACTGGTGGAGGAAATGATGGAAAAGGTGAAGGTAATCCTAAATCACATCAATGCAGCTCAAAGTAGGCAGAAGAGCTATGCTGATAATTGAAGGAAGGATTTGGAATTTCAAGTCGGTGATCATGTTTTCCTAAAGGTATCTCCATGGAATGGAGTCATACGTTTTGGTAAGAAAGGTAAATTGAGTCCCAGGTACATCGGACCTTTCTAAATTCTAGAACGAATTGGGGTTGTAACTTACCGATTGGCAATGCCGCCAAGTCTCTCCAAAGTTCACGATGTGTTCCATGTATCTCTATTGAGGAAATACTTGCCTGACCCAACACATGTACTCACCTATGAGGAATTTGAACTGGAACCCTATCTTTCTTATTGCGAAGAGCCCATCAAGATTCTTGATACGAGATAACAAGTGCTGAGAAACCGGATGATGTGTCTGGTAAAAGTTTTGTGGAGAAACCATAAGATGGAAGAGGCAACATGGGAACCCGAGGAACTTATGATGAAGAACCACCCAAGTCTTTTCATTCGGTAGTATTCTAGAAATTTCAAGGATGAAATTATTTGAATGAGGAGAGAATGTAACACCCCAAGCTTCTACGGTACGCTTCTCTTTAAATAATGTGATAGCGTGTGTTGTACGCAACACCGAGTTCTAACACACCATAACCAATCAAACTAGCCGTTATGAATAGTAATACCTACATTTTGAAATTATATATATTTTACATTTTAAAATGTACTTCATTTTTGGATTATAAATATCGAATTTATCCTAAGGTGAAATTTTGGTACTTTTCGGATAACTTTCATATTTTGATTAATAGTAAAAATTACTAAATTTTAATTAAAAACAACTTTTTTAATCAAAATAAGTAATAGTGATAAATTATGAATTTGAGTAGTTTTAAAGTATATTTATAATATCTTTTTACCATTTAATATAATGTTGGTCATTGGACATAATTTTACAATTAAACCGAACATAAACATGTGTCAATCTTTTGATAGTTATTATCTCTTAAAAACACGCTTTTTGTTTTGACAGCGGGAATTAATTTTAAATTAATTTCTGCCACTTCTGTGATTTGAATTTAGAAAAATGGATTCCAAATTTGGAATCAGGATTTCCAAATTGTGTAAATAGGTAACTTTTATTTTTAGACATTTTGAATAATTACTGCGTTAAATATTTTATTTACCATGGTTAAGGGTAAATCCGGTCAATAAGGGTTAAAAAATAATATTATAATAATACTAAATTACCCTAAAACGTGTCCTAGACTTATTGGTTGATACATTTTCGACCATAGGCATATTTGGGATAATTTTGGGACCCCCATGGTGCCACTTGTAGGTGATAGGGACACTTTTTTTTAATTAAGTTAAAATGAATACAAAAATGACACAAGCATATATGTTTTAGAAAAACCATTTTTACATAGGGTTATATATGTTGGATTTTAGATTATAAAAATTAATTAGAAAGATAAAAAGATTTACTACATAATTATATTTTATTTATAATTTTTAGACATTAAATAATTTAAGTTATATATGACACACTGATGATGAATTAATTACTATAATAGTGAAAAATTAAAATAATTAATATTATAAATACCCAAATAAATATAATATGAAACTTTTAATGAATTAAACTAATTTTATAAGATAATATGATATATTAGGAT
The DNA here is from genome assembly GCA_963277665.1 of Viscum album. Classification (NCBI taxonomy): domain Eukaryota; kingdom Viridiplantae; phylum Streptophyta; class Magnoliopsida; order Santalales; family Viscaceae; genus Viscum; species Viscum album. The sequence continues at coordinate 1,015,076,402 of OY728141.1, read as the reverse complement.
TTATTAAATTGACTTTTTTCGAAGTAATCAATCTTTTATGAGTTTCACAAAAATCAACTATTGAATAGTGTCAAAACTGACATAAAAGAGTTCTTAAAACAAATATTATATTATTAATTGATATTCAATTCCAAAAAATCTAAGGATCTCCCGAGAGACTTATATCATGATATTTTCATCATTAATGGACCACTTCTGGGTCTTTTGGATGTATATAGTAAGTTTATTAACAATATTATATAAAAATACAAAGAGACATTGTAAAAGTGAAACTAATTAACTTAGAGATAATACATAAAGATAAGGTTAATATAAGTACCCAAACCTGTCTAAATTCTATTGGTTGAGTTTTTTTCTACCTATCCACACCATAAAATTTAAATAATCAACTTTAGAGCCATTAGAAACCGAATATAAATTTATTATAAATTAATATTTCTAGCTTTTCCAAAGCTGCCCCTCACCCCTCTTATAAAAGGGCACTCCTCCTTCTCATTTCTTCACAACTTAAAAGCCTTTTGGTTCGGCCAAAATCTGCCCCAATATTCTCCAAAATTCCCTCACTACAACCTAGAGGCCATAGTTTGATCATAAAGGCAACCTAAGGAGCCCTTTTGATCAAATAAAAAGGAAGAAACCGAAGAAGAGGTAATGATTTCACCACCCTTTTCCAAATTCCTTTCTTCTTCCACTTCTTCTTCCTTTGTTGTTACCATTATAAAATATAAACCCTAGTATCATATATATACTGTGATGATATTATAAATATGGTACAATAATATTCAGTATTCTATCCACCCTTTGAATAACATGTCACCATACGTGCGTACGTACGGCTTACCGTCTCCACGTCGTGGTGTAATTGTTATTGAATATAATATTATTTGGATGGGTATAATAATGATGTGTTAGTCATGTAAATAATAAATATAACATGTTAATGATTAAGTATATATGATATACCGTCGATTTATATATTATTTTAATATCAAAAGAATGATATTGTCGCTCGTGCGTACGTACGGACTACTGTCTCCAGGAACGCGATGAGATTCATTCTCTATTGTATCCATTCAAGTATAATTATCATTTGATGATTTAAAAAATTATGTTTAAGGACTTGATATCATTATGGATATGAATAATATACAACCTATCCATTATAAACATGTCTTACGTAACAAAACATATAAAAGAAAACAAGTAAGTTAACACCCGAAACAACGATAATACTAAGATATTATTATCAAATCAATATTAAAAGATCATATATGATATCATATTAATGTATATATGATTTTTGTATAATTTAATAACAATTATTTCACCATTATACAGGAGATTAACCTACCCCAACCAAGGAAAAGTACAAGGTAAGGGTTATTTCACAATCTCTTCATTATCTGAGGTTGTTTATATGTAATAATCTACTGGGATCTCTTTATCATCCACATCCATGTTTTCTTAAAAATGTATTTCAAAACATTTTTATTATTTACAAGAATATGGGTTAAAGTCATTTATACCCTTGTTTGAATTTTTATAAGAGGAGTCTTTCCGTCATTTTCAAAACAAGGTCCTTTTTAACCTTTTCGACAGAATTAAGGTAAGAATGTTTTTTTAACTTATACGGCGGGTGCGGTTATTTCCCGCCATTATAAAATATTCAAAGCTTTCCTTACAAGCTTATAAGAATATTTTCAAAGAAAATGTTTTAATTTATATTGTTCTTAAATGATTTCAAAAATAGAAAGAGATATTTCTCTAAACAGAGTTTTGATTTCATCTATGTCAACATCCTTTGATTTATTTTATGCTTATTTGAAGTTGATTTATTATGATACAAAACTTCTATATTGTATTGATGGTTTTGTGATATGTTTGACTGTGGATGTTCTATTTTTATACCATTCATAGTTTATGGTGAAATTATTGACATTTCGTATGCTAGTTTTAATACGAATGTTTATGTTATGTTTAAACCTTTTCATATGGGAATGCATTGGACTTAATATGTGACGGGTGGAGCATGTTATAGCTCCTCGATGCATCGGTAGGTCTCATGAGACAAACTAGTGTCTTGGCACAAGTCCTTGGCAAAATCTTATTTGTAGTCTTGGCATGAGGCCTTGGCTATGTGGTTATGATATTTTGGCATTATGAATTCCAACATTATGAAAGTGGTTATTGATATTTCATGTGATTATTCGATTAGTAGAATATCTATGTGAACAAGTAAATGGCATAATTTTAGTTTACTTTTTCCATACTATGTTGAAGTTCAAGTTTAAAAGGCTTTTTTTTAGTAATGCATTGCCTTAAATGTTTATGCTTATTTTTAATGTTCCGCTATATTGTTATCCTTACTGGGCATTTGAGCTCACCACTTTTCTATGTTTTATTTTTCCCAGGATGTGAAGAAGTAAGCTATTAATGAACTGCAGGGTTATTATGAGGGGATAATAGTGTGGACTGTGGAGACATTATGTTGTTGTAGTAGTTTTAAATTTTATGATGTAATGTAAAACTTATGAATATATCAAGTGTTTCCAAGGCTACTAAACCTATTGGTCTTTCGAGATTTGATCTCTCTTGTGATCATGCCAATGTTATGTAATAATGCACCGACTCTAGGTAACTAGGGTTGGGGCATTACAGTTAGTGATGACATTATGAATGGTTCATCCTTATACCCTTCGAAAATGAAATTCGCCATCATAAAGCACAGTTAATTGACTAGAAATACAGTTTAGTTGTCAACCCATTTGTAATGGTAGATCAAAACTTGAAATATTATATAATTAAACTAATATATGTGTTAGATTATGCTGATGTTTGACATATTCACATAAATTGTATTTCAATCCTTATAACCAGATACATTTATCTCTCCTTCCATAAAAATAAATACAACATTTTCATCATACTACATTCATATTATTCATTGTAATAGAATTTATAACAATTAATTATAAAAATATTGTTTGAGATAACATTTAAATTTGGTCCCTAAGCTATAGGATAATGTGTTTTGAAAATTGAATTCAGATTTAAAGATAACTCCTTATAAATATTTTTTATAACTATCCTATAAACAATTTACTACGTGTATTTGATATACATACTTCATTCCTTGATGAATTTAACTATATAAGAATTACATTGTGGTATTCAACATATGGAGAAATATCTACACTATTATGTCAAATGTAATGGCGAGACTGCTCCCAATCTGTAATTTTAACTGTAAAAAAATATATCAAAAAAATCCATTCACCCATAAGGCATCCTCTATGATTAGATTTTGGGTTAACAATGCTATTAACAAATTATAGGCAAGTGGTAAAAAATTCAACTACTTCTTCAATAATATATCACCCAATAATACATCCTTTTAGCTAAATTTGATTCTTGACATACCCTTTCAAAATATTCATATATCGTTCAATGGGATATAACTTTCTATAATGTATGTGATTATATATTTTTATGTCACCAACCATGTGAACCGTTAGGTGACTGATTATTCCAAAGAATAATGGTGGGAGGAACATCACAAACTCATATAAAATGACTAAAATTTTTATATTCCTGATTGATAACTTCGCCAAGTCTATAAAAGTTCTTTATATTGATTTTAAAAATATAAAATTGTTTTGTTAATGTATGTTGTATATTTTCAGCTAGAATGAAATTTCATGCTTCATATGTTAAATATTACACAAAACATGAACAATATATTATTTTAAGCCCAATAATTATAAATAATTCATTGATATGATATTCATTTGGTTTTATTAATACCATAATGAATCTTTTACACCAGTATAGAAGTTATAAATGGAGATTTTCCTTTTCCGGATAGAGTGTAAGTTGTTGGAGGAAGAAATTATTGTCTTTTCCATTAATTAGTGCCAACTCTTTCCTTATCCCCAAGTCAATAAAGTCCATCCTAACATTAATATAAAATACAATTAAGAATCATAACCATTGATAATAAACTAATTGTAAATAGAAAGTTTACAAAAGTATATATTAAGTGTTATGATGTTGTTAAATCCACATAGATGAAAGATGTGATGGTCGTCACCCCTATGAACATAACCTATAAATCCCATTTTGTAGAGATTCTATGGGATATAGAATCATTGTGATTTTTCACTGACAAATCCCAATCTGAGATTCCACAAACAAATTCTGATCAAATCCATTTATGAGGTATGTTTAATCTTGTTGATATCATGGACCAAACCATGTTCAATCGAAGATCCCTATAAAATTGTAACCTTCCCTACCTTACCATTAGGGATTGTGCTGGTGTAATAAGAGTTTATGTATGCAGTCCTTAATATTGTGAATTTTAATATTTTTATTTTTAATAAAATAGAAAATATTTTTCTATTTTTTTATTACTTTATAGATGATTAAATAATGAATATTATAAACATTAGATTTTCAAATATTGAAAAATATTGTATTTTTAGTAAATATATTTTCAATCATGACGCTATTTCTGATGAATTCAATAATTTTTTAAATAAATAACCTTTTAATAAAATATTCTAATTAAATAATATTTGTTTATATTTAAATGATAATATAATTTTATTAAGTAAAAAAGTAATTTTTATAAGGGTCAGAAAACTATTATCATCATACAAACCACTATTTTGTCAATAAATATAGAAATATCATTTAAAAGTGTAAATTAAAATATTTATAAATTTATACATAAAAAAATTCAATTTTTTAAATAATAGTTTTAAAATAAGATAAAATTTAATTTTTCAAAATTATATGAGACCGTGAATTTTTTTGGTAAATTTTAAATAGAGTATTGATATATAGTTTGTATTATAACATCATAAAATCTCAAGAGTTAAGTAATAAAAACCATAAAGAGAATACAAGATAAAAAATATGGTTCCCCATTAATATAGTATATTATAAGTTATTTTTTATATTTTTTAAAACATTATTGAGTCCTATAATGAATATTATATTATAATGTTTAAGTATTTGTTTTATAACATGACTTTCTTCCACATCACCAAGTGTATTATTTTATTTATTTCAGTTATTATAAATTTAAAATATTTTAGAACACTCCACCTTGGTAGATACCATGAGAAAAAACCATTTTAATTTTTTTTTATTTTAAATATTTTATTATATAAAGTCCAAAACCTAAATGTAGTGATTAATAAATAATTTTCTCTGCTTTTTCTAAAATTACTCACCCATCCTCCCACTCTTGTTGACTAAAAACGCGTTGATAAATAATTTATTCTCCGTGTACCTATATAAATAATTCTCAATGTGTTACCAATATCTTAAGAATCACATGTCATGATTATAGAAGTTCACTCTCCATGTAAGTGATACTCTCTTTCTCATATTTATTCAAGAACCATCATTATATCAATTCATTTGATTTCAAATTTTTCATTTTGGGATACGTTTTTAAACATACGTAATAATATCCTTGAGATTTATATGTGATTATAGACCCTTTTCACTCTCATTAATACCTTATATAAATCTTTATATACCAATATTATGCTACCAAATTTATAATATGATTTTCCATTCCACAAATCTATATAGTGAATACCCATACTCGATTCGACACAATAGTATTAAAATCTATGAGAATTCCATATATTGATTGGTAAATTACATTATTTTTTCCCAAAATACTTAATAATTCGATAAAATGTGACAATATACATGATTATGATGTGTGTTCTATTTGGCACAGTTATGTATTTGGAAGATATGAATGTGATTGGTGGGACCAGAATTATATAGCCCTACAATGCATTGGGTAATATTATTAACTCATGAAATACCATGTTGGGATTTTATACTAAGTACACTATATTATGATGTATCAGTGGTCATCCTTGACTTATTTTTATGATAAAATATTTTATGTTGTTACCACATTACAATGTTTCCATTATGTTATAATTTTATATCATGCTTCAATATTCAATTTTATGATTATAACCCATATTATGTCAGTTTAGTGTGACTCTTGAGTCACGTTTACTAATTATCATTAACATATTCTGTGATTATTCATTTACTAGGCTTAATAACTCACTCCTTTATTATGAACATCCTCGGGTTTTCCCATGCAGTTTTAGATTATCAATAGAATTTTAATAGCACATTATAATGATTTAAATAATATTTTATACCCATGATCTATGATAGTGTGTTATATACCTAATTTACTGAATACAATAGATCTCACATTATTAGTATTGTATCATGTGTACCATTATATAAAAAATCTAGAAATAAGGTTTATTAAATTATGGGTTGTTATAGTTGATACCATGGCGAAAGTATATTTATTGTTTTGTTTTTGGATTAGAAACCCAATGTAAAAAACCTGATGGACAAGAATATTTTTTTAATTATATATTAAGTGGTTTACATGAAAATAAATCATATTCTATATGATAAAAGTGGATACAGATCTGACATAGTTCTACATAGGGTTAATAGCCAAATAATGGTCAAATAAGGATTAGATCAATCTTCACCTAGTTCATGATAAAGAGTCCTTACTATATAGCTAGTTTAACGGTCTTATGTGATATTCATTGTTATATTCACCATTTAATTTTGATAAATTATAAAAGAAATAAAATTTCCCACATGATTTTATATTATGGAATAGATCACAAATAACTTATATTGAAACCTAGAAAAATTAATGGGTTGGGGAATATATGTAATTTATGAGTTATCCCATTTATTTTCTGGGTTTCCCATTTATTTCCTTAATAGTTTACAAAATTTGATCTATAATTTTCAATTTATTTTAATCAATTGAATGAAATATGTGAAATCAAGTCTCCAACCAATGTGTGTAGAAATGCGGTGATCTCCAAAATGAGAGTCTAAGATAGATGAAAGTTGGAGTCAAGAACTTCAGGGATATATGTTCTCAATTAACTCATGTGTTGAATAGAAACCTGAATTGCGGCGAACACATAAATACCAATAAGAAAATTGAATGTTTCAAATGAAACCTTTATATGAGAATGGTTTAAAAATAATAGTATATATTCTAATCTCTTAATAATTATACAATTTATAAACTTCATTGAGAAGATATTTTATGTCAATCACTGTTATGAAAAAGGGAATATCCTACTAGCTATTTATCATATGAAGCTAGAAGCTAATCAATGGTGAAATTGATCGAGAAACAATGACTGAGGAGGATATTGAAAGTATAGAATGGAATTAAATCTGAAAAAAATTGATAAATATTTTCCTCTCAATTTCCCACTTAAAATAGATAGGGATTCCCTTATCCTAAATAAAAAATACAAATAATACATCAATTCATACAATGAGAACTTCACAAAACATTCATAATATGCATTCATCATTTTAATTTTCCTCAAAAGTGACTTGTAAACATCAATAATGGGATAAAGATAAGTTTAAAAAAATTATTTCAAGACTTCAAAATATATTAGTAAATTGTCTAATGTGACATCAAATTCAAAATGTATATCATTGAATGTCAACGGTCTCATGGGTCTGGATATGGATGTGTAGAATGGATTTTTATTCTAATGCTATGATAGATAAATATCACGGGGAAAGAAAATTATAACATACCCCTTATCAATGGTATGAGAATATCCATCCAAAAAATATTATGAAGGGGAAGAGGATATTCTTTAGGTGTATGAATTAAGTAAAGCTAGATAAAAATTGTTATGATGAGAAATCCACCAATGTGATGTATGAATGGAATACACAAATTAACCCTCAACCTATTTTCAAACCTATCAAATGCCATGAAAAATGAATCAACTTGAATCAATTCACTAATCTAAGAGTTTTTTATGACATCCAACAGTAACAACCTAAAAGGCATATTGAATTATTTTAATCTTATTACATTATAACTGTTAAGGTGGATACATAAAATGAAGTGGTGACAAGTACACAGGTTATTCATTCATGGATATTTAATGTAAAATTTGATTTTGGGGCAATTAATTATTTATTATAATTTATTTTTTGTATAATTATTAAATAACCACCTCAAACATAAAAGTTGAGTTATCAAGGAGTACAAAAGGGGGTCAATTTTTATATCCCAAGTTGATTAATTATGCCCTATAAAAAATTGGGGTTTGATTTTACCATAAAAAATTGTGTATCCCCTTTTAAAAAATTTGATGCTATTATGGGAATTAATTGTCTTTCCATTTATTGAGATAACATAAATTTATAAGAGATAAAAATAACCCTTAATATCGTTAATAATCCTCTACTTTTATAAAAGAGTAAGGAGGAGGATGAATCCACTTTGGTATCATCATCTCATATATGGATATTATTAACTTATGATAAATAATATCTAGATAAAATGATCGAGACTAAGGAAACGATCATCCATTATGACAAGCACATTATAAAGAAATTCACTAATTTTATTCCCAAATAACTTCTCGCTATTCATCCTAACTAATAGATAGAGTTCTCAATTTTACATATACCATAATCATTTCTAATATTTAAGACTCAATATAAAACATCCATTGTTGAACTTACAAATATTCAAAAGTTATTACTTGAGTATTTAGATTAAGGGTTTATAATCGAAAGTGTTTCAATGTGGGGTGCCTATGACATTTATGTTATGAATATGGATAGTACAGTTGACGTAATAATCAATTATCCTGAAATAAACAAGATCAAAATAATGAAAAGGTATCCTCATTCAAAGTTTTATGACTTGTATGATTAGTTATGTAGATTCCAATACTTCTCCATGGTTTATCATTGGTTGGGATATTATCTAGTAAATATAAAGAATGAGGACATACCTAAAACTAATATTTATAAATTTTACAGACACTATGAGTTCATAGTGATTCAATTTGAACTAAATAATGGTTATTTTATTCTTAGGGACATGATGAATAGATTACTTAAGAATAATATTGAAAAAAATAGTGTTTATAGATGATATTTTTACCTATTATAAATGAAAAGGTGAACATGAGGGGATTTTGAATGTATTTTAAAAGACTTGTGGAAATAAAATTTTCATTCAAGGTATAGTAAATTTGAGTTCTATATGGAGCAAGTAACATTCTTGTGGAATGTTATCATCAGCAAAGGTGTGTCTATGGATCCTTTTAAAAAAGATATTTTATAATGGTATCAAACATGATCAGTGATAGAATATCATAATTTATTATAATTATATAGGTAATATAATAGATTTTTTGAGAATCATCTCATGATTTTAAAGGAAAATAACCCCGATAATTTGATAGGTATTCAAGTTCATTTTGTCAAGATAATGTGAGAATAATTTAATAGTGTCAATGAAAAGGTTAATCATTACACCTGTACTCACATTATACATGATAAGGGAAGGGTTTGTGATCTATAATGATGAATATAAAAAGGTATTGGGTTATATTATCATGGAATATAACAATGTGTTAGTCTATGCCCCCTTTCAATTAAAAGATCATAATTTGAACTCCCAAATGCATTACTATAATTGGTTGTAGTGATATTTTCCTCGAGGATGTGGTTAAATAATCTCTATGGGTAAGAGTGTGACCCATATACAAGTCTTAAAATCCTTAAGTATATATTCACCTAGAAATATCAAAATATACTTCAACTGGTGTAGTTTGATATGATCAATAATTAAGATTCTGAAATCCATTACTTTCCATGCTAGGGAAAAAAGTGGAAGATACTATTAGTAGGAAAGATTATGAAACCCTATGAAAGAATAAGATTTCCTGGGATATAATTTTTTTTTAAAATAATAAGGATAGACATGGGAAAGAGAAGATGATATTTATCCTAACTTTTCTCAAATAATAAATCAATAATCAATTCATGAGTGGATCAAAGAGGGAGAGAAAGATAATGAGGTGCTAAAGAAAAATGGAGTGAATGTTGAAAATTTCAAATTTTATTAATAAAGAGTTATTTGAATCGGATCATAGGAATTTGTTTCATAAAAAAAAGATATGAAAATAGAACTTCTGTATAATATGCATATCTGGTACTTATATATTCATCTTGGAAGCACTGATATGTATATAGATTTCATAAAAACACTTCTTATGGGATCACATGAAGTGAGAGACTTCAGAATTTCTTGATGCTTGGTATGCGAACATGTCAATTATAAACAACATAACTATAAGGGTATACATACACTATATCACATTCCCAAATATGGGAATGGGAATACATAACCATGTATATCATCATAGTACTCTCTAGGGAATCAAAATTTAATAACTCTATATAGGTTGTATACTGCCACCTTATAAATTCAGGACATTTCCTTTTTATCAAATATGATTTCTATACAGGCCAATACACCATTATATATATTAGATAAGCGGTAAGACTTAATATATTTACACTCTTCTTTATATCATATCCTGATTTGAGGTTTTCCTTAATGTTTTGGATAATCATTTAGCAAGCATTGGATACAATGGCGAGTTATAATACTACATATCACCCTCATATGAATGTTCATTCGAATAGAACAATTAAAAATATTGAGGATATTTTCAGATCATGTATAATGTTTTGACAAGGATGTTGGGTTCAACACATTCCCCTCATGTGTTCCCATATAACAAAATTCTCCATTCTAGGATTCAAATGGCACCTCATCAGGCTCTGTATGGGATACAGTGTCAAACTCTGTCATGATGGGATAAAGTTGGAGTGTTGAAGCTGATGGTACATGATATTTTCCAAGAGATGATAGAGAAGGTTAAAACCATTTGATCTCATGTAAAATAATCAATAAATCAATAAAAATATATTCATACAATCATCAATAAGATATAAAGTTTGAGGTTAGATATAATGTGTTTATTCATATATTTACATGGAAAAAAATCCATGAGGTTTCGGGAGAACAAAAATACTATTAGAAGATATATCGATCCCTATGAGATCCTTTATTACAACAGAGATATGGCCTATCGACAAGAAATCCAACCAAACATATCATAAGTACATGATTTGTTTAATGTATCCCTCTTAAGGAATAAAATACCACATCCCTCTCATGTACTAAAGCCATAGATGGTGCCATTGGGGAATGATTTTTCATATGATATGTTTGTGAAGATCAAAGATCATACAGGTGAAGATCAATAAAATGAGACAACTCACCTGGTAAATGTACTATGGTGGAACTATAGGTTTTAGGAACAACTTTGTAACAAGAAGAGGAAAGGAAAAAAAGTACCGTTATTTGTCTTAGAGGATGAAGTGAAATTTCAATGGTAAAATTTCTAAACGGGGGAAGAATTTAATGTCTTGAACTTTTATAAACAAAATTCCATTTTTCAAATGAAAAAATACCTTTTTATATAATGATATTATTAAACCACTTGAAATATATTGATTATTTTGGAAAATTATATATTATATCATTTGGACTTTAAATTACTCTTATGAATCATAATTATTGATAGCATAGTTTTTGTACAATGACCGTTACGATTATTATATATAGAGGGTTGTGATAATGTCCAATTAACAAAAATGAATGATGTGATGGCCTCGACTATTATGACTATACCCTATGAAGCCCATTTTTCCAAGCATTTACGGGAGATAGAATCAATTAGATTTTCCCTTGACAATGACCATCATGATATTAAAAAACTAAAGTATGATTGATAATATTTATGATAGAAGGTGAATATTATCAAGATCATGACTAAAACTAAGTTGTCAAACTACCCCACAAAACCATCACCATCGCACACCTTACCCTTAGAAAATACACTGGTGTAATAAGGGTTATTTATCTAGACCCTAACACTTTAAATTTGTATATTTGATTTTCCAATAAAATAATTATTTTATTTATCCGTTTTTATAATTAATTTTCAAATGATGAAATAATGATTTTGATAAAAATTATATTTTAATATGATAAAACATAAATTTTATTTTTTGGAAAAATATATTTTCAATAATGACTATTTAATTTGAATTTATAATTTTTTTTAAAAAAAATTTATTTTAATAAAATATTATTATTAAATAAAATTTTCAAAACTATAAATGATAATATAATTTTATGAATTCATGTTTAATTTATATAATCGTTAGAAACATGTTATCATCATAAAAATCTATATTAATTTCAACAAATTGATATTTTGTATTTAAAAGTCTAATTTTTGATATCTATAAAAAAAATTTATAAAATAGATAATATTATTGAAATCAACATTTAAAAATTATACAACTGTTAATTTTTTCCAAAAAAATAGACAATCAAATTTTTCGGTAAAAATTCAATACTGTCTAAATATATAGTATATATAATGACACTATAAAATCTCAAAAGTGTTGTAATAAATACTTTAAAGAGTATACACAAGAAACAATATGCATCATCATTAAACTAATGCATTTTTTATGTTATTATATCAGTTCTATAAATACTTAATAAATCATTCAAAACCAATATTATATTGTATGGGTTTAAATTAATTATTTATAAACATGGCTCACTTCCACATCCCCATGGGTATTATATTAATTAATTTGATTCTGAGAATTATAAAATGTTGAAAACCCAACTTCATTGATAGAAACTATGGAAAAAACCATTGGATGTTTTATTATATTGATTGTTTTATAATATTGAGTCCAAAACCAATGTTTATAAATTAATAATGAATTCAAATATCTCTTTCTAAAAATACAAAACCCTCCTCCCACTACTCTTCACTAAAAACACATTGAACATGAATTTACTCTTACTCTCCCAATAAATCCTTCCTAAGGAATTACAAATCTATTATGAATATCATCCCACGCTTCAAGAAACCCCTATAAATGTTACAGATCCCATTCTACTCATCTTTATTCAATAACCATTACCGTCTCTATGTTTTACAAGTAATGAGAAACCATTTTTATTCTTATTAAACCCTTTCACGAATCATTATATAACCTAGTAATTTTGCTGAAATTATCTTATGATTTTCCAAGACAATCATTTGTATAGTGAATATTCACCCTCACTTCTAGTCAATGGGATTTACCTTGATGTACCTATAATTCGTTTATTGGGGACAATAATGTATATAACTCACACTCCATTATTATCGGTATAAATATGATGAAATATATCCTTATGTTGTATGATCTATGTGGCACACTTATTTTTGTGAATGATTTGAATTTTTCAAGTATTCTTGAAACTATATAGTCCTACAATTTATTATATAATGCCTTTATCTATTGAGATACCATATATGGTTGATGAGTGGTTATTTGAAGCATGATATGTTATCATTTCATGGAGGATATCCATGAATTGTGTTTATAATGTCATGTTTTATGTTGTTCTCACATTTCCTTTTTTTCTATTTTCTTGTCAATTTAAATCATGATTTGATGTTAATGTTTACGATTTTGACTCCTCTTATGTTTCCTTGATATGACTCATGACTCAGACGTACAACTTTTCCTTATATAATTTTATTATTGTTACCTTAATGGGATTTATAGCTGACCCCAAACTTATGTACATCCATAGGTTATCCTAGGATTATTTAGAAGTGAAATGGAATTTTAAGAGCGTTTTTAAAAGATTTAAATAAATTTGTTGTGCCCATGTTTTAATTTACTTTGATATGTACCTAATTTCCCAAATAAACTAAGACTTGTTATATTATAGGGCTGTTTTTTATGTACCATTAGGTAATAAATCATGAATTAAGGTGTATTAAATTGTATGTTTTTATATTATTTTATTGACTCTAAATTTAGGATAATTATAAACAATTATTTTACACTAATGAGGTTCCACTTGGTGACATATTTTCTCAACTTTAATTCATGTATCTATGGGTTATGTAAATTTAATAGTGGTTTCATAACATCTGAATAGTCACATTAACTTTGGAATGATATGAATGTACCACATAAATTTTGAAGGACTTGATTCATGTGTCTTGTATCCATTCACTCCACACAAAGGGAATTTTATAAGTCATTCATTATCCTTATGATAAAATTTAAAATCATTGGTAGAGAATATATTTTTTAATGATCATATCCATTGAACGTATAATTCATTTAGTGTCATATGTTCAATAAGGAATCTCATTTTCTTTTGGTTGAATTTCATTCAAGAGACCATGTTGTTCGGTAAAGTTGATCTCACGACAACCTCTAGCCACATAAAATTTATATGAGTTTAATAAAGATACATTGTGGGATATTTAGTACAATTAGTATACATTAGTCTCTTTATATAGAAATATATCTTCTCAAACATCTTTGGCCAATCACAAAGTCCTTATTAAATTATCATCCATCCATTTTTTATTTGTATCCATCTTATTAGGTTAAAAATATTCATTTTGTATAAATAATAAGTAAATACACATAAAATATATATAATAAAAAGACAAAATAATTGATACTTATTGTAAATTTGATTATTTTCATATGATAAAATTCATACTCACTTTGGAAAACACAAAAAGAAATAAAAACAAGAGTTGTAGTGATAAAAAGGATAATAGTTAATGAAATTGGAATGTCAGAATCCTTATGAGAAGGTAATACATTGATATCCAATATATATAACAAGACTTTGGAGTGCCTTAAACAAATTAAAATGGTTTTTGGAAACAATAACATTGGAAATTGATATTAGAAGAATGACTTGAAGTAGAGAGATAAGGCCTGAAGCTAAATTACAATAAGGGGAACCCATATGGGATGATAGCCTCCATGATGTTGTTTTCCCCTTTTGTATATTATAATCTTAATTTGATAATATTGATCATATTTTACTACTATCGTTAATGTAATCACAACATGTGAACGTTATTACTGATGCATCCTAGCATATTAACATTTTACCCAAAGGTAGAATGAATAAAAAAACTGTTGGTGGATGGAGGGTTTTATGATCCCTAAAACAGGGAATAATTATTTGAACATTATTAAAGAATCATTTAAGCCACATGATGTTATTGTACTATGAAAATAAAAGTTGAATGATGCATATTTGTATTGTTTGGTAGTTTTAGAAATATTAAAAGGAAGGGAATGTGTGATACCTATTATGTTAAAAAAAATCTAATTAAATTTTATTTTATTAAAAAACCCAAATATTGACAATGGTTACACACGAAATTATTAATGGTTATCATTCGGGGTAGAATTCAGAAGGATAATTTCATAGTTTTGGGAAACCATAAAAAATTATATCAGTGAAAAAGTTATTTTAACTCTATATAATCGATAGTTGATGACTAGAAAAATCAAAATAAATTTTTTATGAGTATAATGAATTAAAATTATCATTAGACACAACATTTTGTCATCTTAGTCAAGTATTAAACACCTATTGGATCCAAGAAAATAACATGTACTTCATTTCAAATGCATTATACACTAAAATTCTACAAATATTGGTTTAACATTGGTACATAATATCTTCATTTTTAGAAGGATTATTCTATTATAATTAATGCAGGGAAGTGAAAATTATTTTGTTATATTAAAACTCAATAAATTATTCATGTATTTTTTATACTATTGGAATAATCTGGGAAACAAGAAGAAATTATTGATGTTGGTTTAGAAAAAAATATAATGTACACCAATTTAAAGAAAAAAACAAGTAAATTATGTTCATAAGAAAATATAATTGGGTAGTAGGATTCCATATGTATTGATCATATTATTCAAAAAAATTACTTTTATAAATTGTTTTTAAGTAGAAAATAACATGGTCACAAAATAATTTTTAGGATGTTATTTCATAAAACTACTACACCAATAACAATAATTGTTTTGCTAGTGTAATTAACCCCTTCATTATATGAAATTATAATATAATAATTCAAATGTATAGATCAAAAAACCAAAGAATAATTTTATATGTCATTAATTATATCATGGATTCATATGACATATGTAATAATATTGAAAACGGAATAATGAGTTTAATTTATTTATTTAACAAATATTAGAGTCGGATGATAGAGGAAAAGCTATGGATATATCAAGGGATAAAAAAGAGTGGCGGAGAATTAATAACTACGGGTTTTAATAATCATTTATATTTTTATTTATAACCAAAAAAATGATTGGATAAATATATTTACTACCTAAATATCATTTGTTACCTCTCAAATTACTCGTTACAAATGGACCCTTAAAGATGAAATTTCTTATGAATTACAAAAAAATCCCCTTCCATAATAGTATAATTAAAAACAATCAATTTTGATTATCCATGAGCTTTGTAAATATAAGTTAAACAATGAACCACAAAAGAATTAGTTACATTAAACCTGGGTAATTGAAAACCGAATTGTATCGATCATTTAACCTAGTTGATGCCACTGCAGAAAGGGAATGGTGTGGTATGGAACATATGAAAGGAATATATAAAAATTGTCAACAAGTGCAAGACCAACTAAATATGATTTGAAAGAATCACATACCTTAGATTTTGAGAAATATTATTCTTATGAGAATTTCTAGTAGAGTGAAGTTCTAATATACTTTCTGTGAGAGCTTAAATAGTGTAAATGAGTTGGGTTCTGTTATGGTTGAATTTAAAAGATTGGGATTTGTTTTATCAATGCTTTTTTATGTTCGGATAAAAACTGTTTAAAATAATATACAAATTTTTTAAACAAATATACATTAAATATGAACAAATTACAAATTATATAATAAATATTTAATATTATTATTTAATTAATAATCCTTAAATAGATTTTTAAAATGTGTAAAAATGAATAATTAAAAATAAATATTATTTAGATGTATTAAAAAATGGATATGTTTAGTATGTAATATAATAGTTTAATATATATATATATATTAAAATGAATAAAAATAAATATATAATCTGTATATTAAAACTACAAAAAACTAAATGTTAATATATAAATATGTATAAATATGTTATATAGAAAATAAATTAAAAATATGAAATGAATAAAAATTTAAAATGAATTAATTATTTTAAAATATAAAATATAAATAACACTATATGTGAATAAATAATATAAAATGAATTAATATTAAAAAAATTGGAATATTACAATTAAAAAATAAGTTCATTGAAAAAATGAAAAAAATGATTAATTATATATATCATCAGAAATATTTAATAATGAATTTATTTTTAAATGAAAAATAATACCTAATAATTATATAAATTTCATATAACATTCCCAAAAACTGTAATCCGTGGAAAATCCAATGCCCTAGAAAATTTATTAAAAAGAAACCTAAACATTCATTCAAGAGTTTGTAGGATACATGTAACAAACCAACCACCAGAGGAGGCAATCAATCAATCATCATTTATATCATCCACTACTTCCATGATAACGACCTCAACCTCTTGGGCATCTTCTTCACATTCACGGAATCATATTTTTCCAAGAACCAGCTAGATCATCAATACCCAAGGGATTATCAACCTCATTAGTGTTATCATTATCTATGGTATTATCATGATCACTCAGAGAAATAACTTCTTCTCTCTCATTCGCTACAAGCTTGGAAATCAACCTTTCATTATATAGGGATTTTCTTCATTACACATCCTCTTTGATAGATAGTTCAATCAAAAGTGGTGACGAAGCATTAAATGTGAATTCTTTAATATCATTACACTCTCACCATTAAATGTATATCTCAAAAAACACAGGAAAATTGATAGTGTCAAGAATTCTAAAAAATTAGGTTTCTTAATGTCATTGGAGGGGGTTATAGAAGAATACATATCCTCCATGACATCATTCCCTTCTTCCATATGACAATGAAGATCAACCACCGGCACAGATAACATGTTTTGAATGATTTTATTATTTGAAATGTTAATGGAGGAATTCTTAGGCTCCTTAGTTTTTAAAATAACACTTGTAGATTGATCAGTTGGAGAAACATCAAAGAGACCTAGTATAGAAACCAGGTTCATATTTTAATGTTGTTGGAATATCTCAATAGTGGGAAATCCTTTAGAGACTAATGATCCACCATTCAACATACCTTTTGAGTGAAACTAATCCTTAAACAACATGTAAGGATACATATACCTATCACTTCATTTAATTTAGTTGGATTCATCACCCCATTTTGAGGTAGAGGCATCCCCTTGAGCCATATGTAAAACATTGTACATAGGTTGAAAGAATGGTGTTTTTGCACCGGAGGTAGACAACACACCCTCCCCAATAATACCAAGATGACTATAAATTTGATTGGGGACATTACCATTGACCAACATATCAATGGGAACTATTTTATGAAGTGAAAAATCCTTCAATCATGTCGTATTATCACCCATTTTATGAGATACAACCACAGTGGTTTGAGTCCTTGGAAATTTGAATTTGAATTATTCAGTAATAAGATCATACCTTTTGCAATTGGAGCATCTCAATCCTCTAAACATTTCCATTTAAATTCACAATAATTGATAAATTTTAACAAAAATAAAGAACTTGATCAAATTCAATTTAATGATGAAACATAAAATCACCAGCTACCAGATAGTATCAACAAGAGGTAGATAAAGATCAAAGTCAACTAAATTTAGATCAAAGTTTCTATATCTATCCATACCAATTTCACTATCTATCTTAATTGGGTTTCCTACATCCAAGGAAACATCCCAATGTATATTTGGATGAGAAAAATGACAATTAAGTCCTTTGACACAAATCCATGATTTTAAAATGAGTTATTGTATTGAAAGGGTCAAATTACAGATCCTAATTTTGGAACATTATAAGAACTAGTATTAGGTTGAAAATACCGAACTCCCATGTATTAATTTCAGATTATATGAACCAAAGGTAATTTTCTGGATGTTCATACTAATAGACACTATGTTATTGTCATTGATGCCCTAGATCTGGAGTATATGGATCCTTAGGAATTTATGATTTTAGTGATTGTTCACCTGAGATGTGACCCACATGATAATAGAATGCTTGCGAGCTTCGATTCACACATCAAAAAATCTAGGGTTCACCTCAACAATAGAAATAATGCAATTTCGAGAAAGGTGGTTTTTAGCATTAGACTTGTTAGAATGAGGTCCAAGGAAGAATCGATCAATGGTAGTAGATCTTACATGTGGCAAATCCACCCATAGATTAGCATGCCCACCAAGTTCAGACCACATTGAAGATGAATGATTCCTCATCGACAGCTCCCCTTTCAAAGCATCAGAGTGTCTCATGCCAAATTTTCCATCCCACGTTAGCTCCCTCGTCAAAACCTCATATTGTCGCAGTCCGCCATCTACCTTCATCAAGGGACGAGTAGAAGCGGTTTTAGTAAAAATCATCATAAGAAATAAAATAAATAATATATAAAATATTAATAAATTTGATGAATAAATAATGTACAAAATGAATAAAATTGACGAACTATAATAAATAGTATATATTACATAAAAAAATAAAAAATTACTCATTAAATATAATATAATATTTTTGTAAATAAAATGTTTAAATGAATATTAGAAATTAAATAAATTATAATAATATTGGGTGTTTGTGTCTGTTTATATATATAATTTCATTAATTTCATATATGTGTGTGTGAAACTAATGTGTATATATATAACACAAGTTAAATATATGTTAAATTGAATGAAACAAATGTACTTATATATCATGTATCATATATTGCCCAATACTAATTAGTCTATATTTTTAACATGTTTTCACTTGATATACAACTTATTAAATACCAATACATATTTTGTATATAAATCTTATTTATGGAAACATTATATATTGAAATATATGTATATGTATATCAATACAGATATATTTCAATTTTAAATATATTGATGAATAATTATATATAGGAAATAGAAAACCGAATAAATTTCAAAAAATATTAAACGAAAAAAATGTACAAATAAAAAAATTCTAAAAAGGTTAAATGTACTTAACCTTATTAATTAATTAATAATATTAAATGAATGAATGTTAAAAATGAGTAAAATTAAATTAATAATTTATTACATTGAAAAAAATATTAAAAGAATTAATAAGAGTTATTAATTATATTATTAAAAAAATAAAACAAATTATTAAATTGAAAATAAATATACATTTATTAATTATGAAAATTAAAATTCTGTTAAAAACGTTTAATTTTAAACAATAAAATTCTTTAAATAAATATTAAAAGTGAATAAAATTACCAAAATATTAAATTAATAATAATTAAAAATGAATTAAATTTAAAAAATATATTAGTAGGTTATAAATATTGTGTTCATATATATGTATATATATAATAAAAATATATAAATGTAAAAAATAATATAATATAACAAAAATTAAGTATCAATAAATAAAATTTTAATTCGATGAGATCGTAATTCTATTATTAGTTCATGTTTTCCTTTAAAATTGAATTAGTTTCATATATATAACATAAAATTATTGAATGAAATATTAAGTGTAAAAACATATTTCATCAATAAATTTAATTAATAATTAAATAATTATTAATTGATATATATATATATATATCAAATTGAATAAAAAATTACATTTATAAAAAATGTTATTAAATCTCTATTTCTACTAATTAGTCAATGTTTTTAATAAATATTATTTTTTTAATTAACATGTAATCCATTCTCATTAACTATTTGAAATATTAATTATAAATTCATATTTAGAATATAAAAATGAAATTTATGAAATTTACGAATATATAAATATCAATATAAAAATAATATTATATTAAATATGATATTGTAATAATATATATATTTTTTCTCATTATTATATTTAATGTTTCACTAAATATCTTATATACCATGTAAAGTAATATATTGGTATATATAAATCATATTTAATAAATTATATTATATTTATTTTAATATAATATATTTATTTATAAATATATAATTTTTATTAATATAAACGATTTTAACCAAAACATCTGGTTCTGTGATACTAATAATAATGTTCTCAAGACCAGATATGTGGGATGAAAAAAAATTAATTACCTAAAACTATTTGATAAATCATGAATGATTCAATTTAGGTGTCACAATTTAACCTATGTGCACATCCCCTAGCATATTTCCTCTTTCCCTTTATTTAATTTTTTAATTTTTTCATTTTCTCTTTCCAATCCCATTTCAACATTTATCCTTATCCTTTGTGCCTACCCATTTCCTTCTTACACGTTTTTTATATTATAAATCACCAATTTTATTTCATCTTTTTTTTCATCTTTTTTTAAAGGTGGATTTTATTTATTTTTAAACCCCTATTTAGTGATATTTATTAATATATTCAGTTATCTCACTTTAATTTTGTATTTAAATCTCATTGAATTATTTTAATTCACCCATGTTAAAAGTAAATCACTCCCCTCTCCTTCTATTTTAATGTTTTTATATCGAATCTATTCATTCAAAAAAATTTCTCCAATTAAACCATAACAATCACAAAACCAATATTCATGATTATCATATTTAATTTAAAATTTATGTCCCTCCTATTTATTCAGAAAAAATTTTAATTTCCTAAATTTTTAAATGTAAAAAAAAACTATCATTACATATTTCATAATTTATACTAAAACGTAAACCACTATTTTTTAATTCCCGATATATTAATATAATTAATTATACACATTTTTTACCATTAAAAAATAACAAATTATATTAAATATATAGATAAAAATATAATATATAAAAAAATAATTTACACATGCATACATATGTGTAACATCCTAGACATAATCAATTATCAGTAGTTTGAATTTTTTTGTCTAAATCATTTATGTGACCCAGGGTGGGTTCCTGTGCACCTCGCTACGGTTCATGAGCAGCTATTTAAATAATATAAATAGTTTTTTTGATATTATAAAAATTCAATATCATGATTTAGCATGGTGTTTGTGATTAAAATAATTAATTATGGATTTTAAAGAAAAAAATAAGAGATTTAATGAACATTTAATATTATGAAATAAGGGATAAAAGGAAGTTTAGAAATAAAATAGATAGGGTGTTACATAAATAGTAAAAATAATTAAAATTTGATATTTCCATTTTTAATTATTTTTGTCATCTTTATTTTTTCATTATTTATATTCTATTTCATTTTTTTTCATTTTTCTTGACTTTTTTTCTGTTATTTTCTTTCTTTTCTTTTTCATTCTTTTTTCTCCTCACCTCATCTCTCTCCCATCGTGCCACTCCCTCTACCTAGGTGGTGCACCCTCTTACTTCCCCATTAGAAGACCATCTCACTTCAGTTATTTTTCCATTTTCTTCACAAATCAGGTGCACTATAAATCATAAATAAATATTAATCTAATGCAGTTGGAATCATAGAGTTTCACTATGTATCCTTCACACTGTTCGTTGTGGAATGATTTTTCCATAATTTGGGTTTTTTCTAAAATAATATTTTTACTTCCATTTTAAGTCAAATATAATCCTTCCATGGAACATAAGATCGTATTCAACCATTAGGTAGGTTGTCTACTAATTTCCCACAATTTCACTGCAATTTATAAAGACACATGGTTGGGCCTTTTGTCGTTTCCTTCCAACTTTGTGCAATGTTAACTAATTGTATCAATTTAATTTTTTCACCAAATTATTGTTGCATTATTTATCAATAATAACATTGTTTAAATTATTGTAAATTTTTCAGACACCTCCTTGGTTGTACTAACGTGGTCGGTATAAATTCCATTATCCATGATATTTAATTTATTTAACAACATGTGTTGCACAAACCATTTTTTTTTAAAATTTAATAATAATTTTAGAATAATTATATACCTTTAATTGTTGGATTTTTGGTAGTTGTTTATGATATATTATGTTTTTATTAAAAAGTTCATTTATCTTCTCTTTCTAATATAGTATCTTCTCATGTTATGTTTTTATGATAAAATATTAAATTAATAAATTATGTTGCACTAATGAATCTCCTATATATTTCACGAAGAAGTTACATATCCATGTTATGTCATTTTAGCTGCAGTTAAATTTTAATTAAATTCACTGTTGGGAGAGAAGGTCAGTCTAGTATTGAGGTTCATGCATGGACCCTCCATTCCTTACTGGTTACCACTATGCATCGGGGGGCGGTGTCTTATGCTTTTTCCAAATCAAGACATCCCTGATGATTCTAAATACATATGAGTGATACCGATTACAAAAGGTTCCAACGAGGATGGATCCATTGGAAATGTGAATATGCCATTGTCCGATTATGCTCGACCCATTTTTTCATGATCGATATAGACTCATGGTAATTCCATGCCTCAATCGATACATTGTCTCTTGGAAGATTTCCTTGGATGGCTTTAGTGGTATTAGATAAGTTTAACGATGTACCGTAGTGATACCTTCAGGATGAGCTCAGACTCTAACTCTAAACATGAACATTAATAACGATCAACTAAAGGTTATGTTAATTCCTCTTTCTGTATCTTGAGAATTGTGATATTTTAATGTTATGTTGAAACAAACATTGTTGGAACATTATTTATACCCCAAGCTAATGAAAAAGAATGGTGGTGTGAATCTTCCATGTTTTACCTTGATTTTCAAGGCTTAAATATCTGTATGTGTACATTTTTCTTATTAGATGTACTTCTTTTAGACTCCAGGCATATGTTGAAGAAGGTATTTAGGGATGCATGTCATTCGAAACCCAGACCATGTTTTATATTTTATTGCATTTAGTTATTTATCTGTATTTATTATATAATGACACGTGACTTTTAATTAATCCATGAAATGGTAAATTATAGTCATCGTGGGTGCCGACCTACTGGGATTTTATCTCACACCTTGTATGGGTGTAATTGACACCCGAGTAGATTATATTCTTGTAGGTATTGATAATGGTAAGTGTGCTTATTTTAAATCTTGATTATTTGTTTCTATATTGGATGGGCACTGGGGTAGTGGATTGAGCCTTTCCAATGATTAAGTCATTGTAATTGTTTTCTTTTCTTTTTATTTTATATTATTCCTGAGTTTCTATTTTTTGTGATTTCATTTTATACATATATCGTAGCATGAATTTTTTTTCAAGCATTCTAACATAATTCTTATTTGGTTAGAATATTCGTATAGTGTGTACTGCAGTTTATTAATTTATATGAATCAAATATTTATTATTAATTTATTATTTACTTCTACTATGGTAATAACTATTACCCATGAATGAATATTCTTCCTCGTAGAAAAAAGGCACTCACTACTAGTCTGCATCCTCTGGCATTCATGGAGATGCGCTTGAGGATATGTGGCCAAATGGCTCGAAGAACCCACTAGGTGGCTCCCAGAATGTCGATGCTATAATGTGGTATCAATGTCATTTTATTTTTTCTTTTGCCTTAATTTTTGGGTTGGATCCGAGACTGGGTTATAGGGATTTTGAATTTACCATGTGCTTGAACGTAGCTAACCCATGTATTGCCGAATCCCAAATTTCTGGGTTGGGATTGCAGTTATTCATAATTCTGGTTATTGTTGATATGATTTCACTTTGGGTGACTCAATTTTTTTAATTTTTAATAGTATTGGTATTGTTGAAATAATTTTTTGACAATTTCATACATTGATATGAAAGGGATATACATTACTTGAATTATATTTAGAACCATAGGATTAAAATTACATGCATTTTTCCATTACATAACTAATTTTAGCATTAATTTTCCTATTTTCATGTGAGTGATGTTCTGTATAATGTTATATTTTTTAAATGTCAGTTTCATATATGTACAATTGTGATTTTATGTTATATGTTAACATAACTTAACCTGGAAATGGATAATAGATCTTGTTAAGTAATCATTATATATTTTCTCTAATATATCGAAGCACAGTTCTTGAAGCGAGTTATATGTTAATTTGTTCTCAAAAGAGGATATGTACCAAACCTCCATTGCACCTTACCTGTTTTCTTTATTTTCATTAATATTTGACTAATGGAGTGTATATGGCTGTTTTATACCAATGTCACCACATTGTCTTTGTGTCATGCCCGAGGAGAGTGAAAATGATCACATTCTAGAGATGGTGGGTCTCAAACCCCAATTGTTACCTATTATTGTTCTTTCATTGGTACTACCTCTTAACAATATTCTGAGGGACCTTGATGCTCAGTTCAGGGACAATATTCTCATGTTTATATAGTCGGATCAATATATCCCCAGACATGCCCCGTCTATGGTAGACCTCACACATGACTTTCTCCCACCATCTTAGGATGTGGTGGCCCTTAGCCAATAGAGTCATGGATTAAATCTGCATGGTATATCTTTGACTACCTTAATATGTTTCTATAGTGAAGGTTCAAACATTCAATTTAAAATATCCATGAATTCCCAAGCAATGGTGGGATGATGTTTCTCAGGCTAATCAGTCCAGTGACATAATATGGCCCAACATCCAAGAAGATTTCAATGATAACTTCTTCCCATACAATCTAAGATATTACCATGCATGGGAATTGCTACATCTTTATCAGGGTGCGATAACTATTTTATAGTATTTTACTAGTTTCACAGAGCTTCAGCGTTTAACTAGAGATCTAGATTAGTTCAGTTCTGAGACATGCTGATGGATCTTATGGAAGTTTTAAATTTCATTTTGAATCAAGTTGGGGAAATCCAAGGAAATAATTTCATTTTGATAGCTCTGTCACATTTCATTAGTGCGGAAGAGATGGTCTCAAGAAGCCACAGTACATGAAAAACCTGAAAGAGTGCCGAGCTTGCGGCAGGATGGGTCACCTTCATCATTTCTTCCCTTCCTTCTCTTTAGCTTCTACTGGTAGATGATCCACATATGAATTGCCATCAGGTATGGGATTTATAACCACACATAAGGATGGATGTTCTTTTTCCACTAGCCTATTAGGATGTGGTAATGGTGGAGGTCATGGTTGAAGAAATCATGTTCAAGATTATTAGCCTCAACAATGAGGATCTACTCATTCCATCCAGGAAGTGTCTTAGGGCTATGGTTTAGGTCTCATGTATATAGTGAAATAATCATCAGTAGAGAAAACTTAGAGAAAATCTATAGTTTTAGGTATAGTTCTAGTAGCCTCTATATTAGTTTCATCTTTGTTTGATACTGGTGCATCACACTCCTTTTTATCTACTGTTGTTCTTAAACATTTTAGTTTTATGATTGAGTACTCTGGTGCGGTCATGTCACTCAACACTCTGTTTGGAATCAGGACAAAGGGAATATTCTAGTGCAAGAGTTCCCCCCCCTGAGATAGGTGGGTACCATTTCATCTAGAATTTCAATATCATCGAAATGACTACCATCGAATTCAATCTAAATATGAACTAGATTGCTCTTTATCATTCTCAAGATGATTGAAATCTCAATCTGGGGTCCTTTACATACCATGAGGGAAAGACATATATACACCAAGGAGAATGGGTTATGCATGAAGATAAAGATGGACCTAAATATGAAAGGATGTGTAGAGTGATAGATTATATAGCATGTATCTTCAATGGAGATCAAGGAACATAGTTAGTTGAATTCCCTCTAGTTATGGATCTTTTCAGGGATTTCTACCATGATGATTTCTCTAGCTTAACTCCTGTGAAGGATATGGAGTTCAGTATTTAGATCATGCCATGTGTGATGCCAGTGTCCATTCCTCCTTATATGATGGAATATATAGATCTAAAATAACTCAAAAGGTTTCTTTAAGAACTATAAGATAAGGGTTTCATCAGAACTATCACATCGACACAGGGTTCACATATTAATTTTTCCATGAAGGCAGAAAATACACTCAAGATTTGTGTGGATTATCATCGAGTCACCTAACCCACAATAATGAATCAATATCCATTTACATGTATAGATGATATCTTCACCAATCTATGGGGAGAAATTTTTTTTTCATGATTTATCTGAGGTAGGGATATCACTAGGTGCGTGTGAGACGATCTAACATACCATGTAAAATGTTTTGAAGTAGGTATGGCATGTACGAGTACATGGTTATTTAATTCTTCCTCATGGATGCACAGATAGTCTTCATGGCTCTAATGAACCAGGGTTTTCAACCATATCTGGATTCATTGGGGGTCATCTTCATAGATGAATTCTTGGTTTATTTTAATTATAGACATGATCATGCAACACATATTGATATTCTACTGATTACACTAAGAGAGTATGAGATATAAGCTATGCTCAGAAAACACCACTTCTGGATTGATAATATTCACATATTGGGTTATATTATATCTGAAGAAGGAGGATGAGTTAACCCAAAAAAGTGAGACCTGTAGTTTCATGGGAGCATCATAATATTTACTTCAACTACCATAGTTTCTTGGGGATTTTTAGCTATTATAGAAATTTCATCTAGGATATCTCTTAAATAAGAGTGCAAATTATGGACCGGACTATGAACGATGTATAGTTCATCTGGTCAGAAGCTTTTGAAATGTCTATTTAGGATTTGAAAGGTATACTAACCTCATCCATGATCTTGATTTTTCCTGGGATAGGTAAAATATATATTGTTTACTGTGATGCTTTGGGAATCAGGTTGGGTGTAGATTTGATGTTGGGTCATCAAGTTGTGTCTTATGAATCACACCAGGTATGACCTCACAAGTATAACTATCCTATAAATGACCTTGATTATGTAGCTATGGTTCATTCTCTATATGGATAAATAAACTACTTGATGGTTGAATGATTCATTTTTTACACGGTTCAAAAAAGATTAAAATATATCTCCACTTAACGCGACTTGAACTTATCGTAGAACAGATTGGTGGAAAACCATTATTCATTCGAATTTGAGATTTATTATACCTCTGGTAATGGTAATTTCATAGAAGATGCTTTGAGTAGAAGACACATTCACAATAAATTCAGGTAGACAGTAGTGATTGGATGATGATGGCTTTGTTTTCTGAGTTGCATCTAGCGTTTCAGGAAAAACGTGGGAAATTTGTTCTACGATATCTTATAGTAATTTCTTATGCTCGAGTATAAATTCCCTGGTGACAGTTTATTGATTTTGAGGAGCTAATTTTGAGGAAAAATGATACATGATATAAACCATCTCTGGGTTGGGTGGATGATGGACGTGAAACTCTTCTTTATCATGTCCTTGTATGCTTACCTTCGAGTCTATGTGAAGAGATGATGAAGCAATCTCATAACTCCATTTGAGATGTTTTTCCTAGACTGACCAAGAATTTTAGAGACATGTGTTAAAAGTATTGCTGGCCTTGTATGAAAAAGTAGATAGCATGTTTCATCAAGTAGTGCTTCAACTGTCAATTAGTGAATGTATGGATCTAGTGACCAACAATACATCTACATTCTCTATCCATTACAGAATGGAAATGGAATAAAATCACCATGAATTTTGTTATAGTCTTTCCAATATCTCTTCGAGGAAGAAATTCAATATGGATTATTGTCGATAGGTTGAACAATGAAGCACAGTTTACACAAATCCAAGAGACCATTACAATTTATGAGTTGGGAAGGTTGTATATCAGTGAGATAGTGCAACATCATGGGGTAACACATTCTATTGTCTCAAATAGATATTCATTCTTTACATCAGTATTCTAGAAAGGGTTGAAAAAGTCGATGAGTTCACGTGTACTTCTGTATACTCCATACCACCCTCTAACAGATTTATAGTCCGAGATAACTATAATATTTTTAAAGGATATGTCACAGACATATATACTTGATTTTGGAGGTTTCTGTTAGAAATATTTACCTCTTATTGATTATACCATTAATAATAGATTCCATGAGACAATTCAAATGGCTCTGAAAAAATCCCTCCATAGTAGACCATACTGTTCAAATTTATGTTGTCTCGAAGCATTTGAGCCAGCTCTTTTTCATCCCCATATCATTGAAGATACTTCAGATCAAGTTTACTTATTTCATAATTGTACTACAATAGCTCAGTACAAACATAATTCTTATAGAGATCTTTAATGCTTACCTCCGAGGTTTATGGAAGTACATTGAGTTTTTCTGAATGTTTTCCATTTTTTTGGGTCATATGTATATTAGAATACATTGAAATTTATCCCGGAGATATGTCGGGATATTTTAGATAGTTGGGAGAGTTGGTCCGGTATCCTATCAGTTACTATTACCTCAAAGGTATTGATCCATGCACAACATTTTCCATGTATCTCAACTCGAACAATATCATCCAAACCCGCCTCATTCAATTGACTCGGATGACATAGAGCTTGAGGTATATGCATCCTTTGAATAGAATCTGATCTATATCTTTGAATGTAGCATAAAGGTCCTCTAAGGCTATTCAGTTCCTCTAGTCCATGTGTTATGGAAACACATATGCGTCTATGATGAGACATGGGAGAGGGAGATGGATGTACGTTCAAAGTCTCCAGATATTTTCTCTAGCAACGTTCCACTACCCTCATAGGGGAATCTTGGGGAAAAGTTTTCTTAAGGACGTGAGGTTTTAACTTCCTGACATTAATCAACTATAGACCGTTTTAAATTTTGTTTTCTAAATCAATACTGTGACCCAAGGTGCGTGACTGTACACCTCACTACAGGTCCTAAAAATCTATTTAAATAATTTAAATAGCTTTACATGATTTATGAGAAATTATATATTGTGTTTTAGTGTGGTGTTAGGGATTAATATAATTAATTAACTATTAAAATTAAATTAAAATATATAAAGAAAATTTAAAAAAACAAGAAGTGATAAAAGGAAATTTACAAATAAAACATAATTGTGGTTATAAAAATAGTAAAAATAATGAAAACTAGAGATTAACATTTTTCTTTATTTATATCTTCATTATTTTTCCATAATTCATATTCAATTTTAGTTTCCATTTTATTTTCCATTCTTATTTTCATTTATTTTTCTCTTTTTGTATCTTTTTTTTCCTCTCTTCCCCTACTCCTCTATCTCACGTCACATCTCCCCTCTGCCATGGTGGCACACCATCATGTTTACCCTTCATATGATCACCACACATCCATTAATCATCTATTTTCTTCACTATTATGTGAGAAGTAAACCTTAATGAAAAGGATAATATTATGCAATTGGAATTGTATAGTTTTGTTGAGTATCATTCACACAGTTCTTCGCAGAACGATTTTACCCTATTTTGGGGATTTTCTAAAATCATTATTTTGTTATCACTTAGGTGAAGTGAAGTCCTACCACATATCATAGGATAATTTTTTACAATAATGTAGTATTTCTGTTCTTTTTCCCTTTATTTTGTTGCGATTTATAAAAATTCATGGCTTGGGTGTTCATCGAAGCTGGCATACTTTGTTATATTTCACCCAATCTATTATATTTAATTGTTTCACTTAAATATTACAGCCTTATTTATCATAAATCTACTTGTTTAAATTTTTATAACATCATTGAACACCCACTTGGGTGTGCCGATGTGGTCAACATAAATTATATTAGACAAAAAATTTAATTTATTTAACTACATGTGTTGCACATCCCAATTTTGTTGTGTTTAAATTAAATAATTATTTTAGAATAATTATGAACCATGAACTTTTGGATTTCATGATGTTGTTTAATCCGAATTATTTACTAATTAAAAAATTCATTTATCTTCTCATGCTGATATAGTATATTTCATTGTTATGTTTATTTGCTGCAATATTAAATAAATACCTTGTGTTACATAGGTGTATTTTCAAGTATTTAACGAAAAAATTAAATATCTAGGCTATGTCATATTTCATTCTATGAAATTATACATAAATTATGATATGGGAGATAATGTGGGTCTTCTATTATGTTCCACGCTTAGACCCTACATTCCTGACTGGTTACCACTATGCATCGGGGGGGGGGGGTTTGGGTTTTCCTGACTAAGACTTCGCCAGGATATTTAAATACCTATTAGTGATATTGGTTCCAAAATGTCCCATCGAGGATGGATCCTTTGGAAATTTGTCTAGACCAACCTCTTATGATGCTCAACACCTTTTTTGCGAGATCCGGACGGACTCAAGGTAAAACCATGCCTCGAGCGATATGTGTTCTTTCTGAAGATTTCCTTTGATGCGCTCAGTGGTATTTGATACCATGAAGGATGTACCATAGTGATATCATCAACATGGGATTAGACTAAAACTCTTATCGTGAACATTTATAATAATGCACTATGAGTTTTGTTAATGAGGCTTTGAGTCTCTTGAGAATTGTGATATTTTTTTGGTATGTTGAAACACACTTGGTTGACACATGATTTATACCCTAAGATGAATCATATGCTTGGGGTAATGCCTCTACCTTGTTTTACATATATTTTCTACTCATATATATCTATATATGTAAGTTATGATTATTAAAAGTGCATCCATCAGACTCTCGGCATATGCTGAAGCATATTATTAGGGACATGTGTTTTTTGGAACCCAAATCTAGTTATTTATTTTACTGCATTTAGTTAATTATCTAAATTTATTATATAATGACACACTACATTTTATTACGACACAAAATAAAAAGATTTATACATCATGGGTTCCAACCATCATGGATTTTATCTCACACCCTGCTCGGGTGTTATTGACACTCGAGTAGATTATATGCTTTCATGTTTTGAAAAATTATTGTGTCACTTCAACATCTCAATCTGTTTTAGAATTAAGTGTTGGTTCTCATTGAATGGAAGTAAGAGTTTGATCTCTATAAGGGACGTGAGGTTTTGACATCACATCCTATTCTTTCAAAATATGTGGTCTAAATCATAACCCTTAGTTCTGATTTAATTATCCATAGAATGTGAAAATATGTGTGATCATGGAAGAATATTGCATGCACGACCAAATAAATTGGATATTCCCTTTAATAATTTATTTATTAATTTTATACTGTCCATTGTATCATGCTGGGTCTATTGTCATGGTGTTTGAGATATTCAGTAACCTGATTGGTGTGCCATCCTTGATCCTTGTTAATAATTTTCACAATTTTGATGTAAGAGCCCTGTAATTAATTGGTTAAACTAATTGATTATTGGATTACTCTTGTGAATTGAAAAAATTACTATATTGGTTTATTTCTCATGATTAAATAACATTGACTAGTTAGGTAGATGAATAAGTCAATGACCATAGGGTTAAATGTCAAATGAAACATGTTTGAAAAAATTATGATGATAATTAGGTATATGAATTATTGAAATATACATGGATGGACAAATGATAATTTTATATTTTGACCATTGTGTATTATGATTATATATATGGAATTCCTGTTTGTGGACATGCGGTTGATTTTGTATATTATTTATTTATGTGACACTGATGTGACTGAAGCCTAAGGGCATGATGCTTTGTGGCATATTAAGTATGTTGGGATATGACTCAAGAATTATGTCGACACTTGAGGGTATGGTTCATGTTTTTATACCGCATGATGGCTAAGCGCGCATGTGCTTGATTTCTGAGGGATGAATATATTGTTATATCAGATATCATAGGACCAGATTCAGAATCACTAGATGTAATAGGATGAGCATGTAGATTTTTGAGTGTGAGAATCTAGATACCATGTGATCAGAGGCCATTTATTTACTTAAAGTTTGTTTGATTCATCCTCGGTGGGATAATATTCCATTGGTAGGTCGATCCTGTAAAGACCCGCAAATTTCAAGGAAATTTTTTTTCTTAATTTTCTTTGGAATTTTACAAGAGCGCAGCTTTAGACGGCACTTGATTCTGAGGCCCGGTGTGCCCGGAATCAATTTCCGAAGTTTGGCTCGGGTACGTTCAGTGAACGGACGAGCGGGTTTTTCTATCTTTTGAACCGGTGCCCGGAATCAAATTCTGAGGGCACCGATGAAATCGCAGCGCCGGTATTTGCTTAGAAACGCCTCTTCCGGAGTTGCGTTTGCTCAGACGTGGTTTTTAAATTTTGCGGCTTTAAGTCAGAAATAAAATAATGTTTGTGCGACAACTTTATTTTATTTCACTTAAGCTGTTTGGAAGTCACTTGGAAGCCACTTGAACTGAGTTAAAGCGGATAGGATGCTATCCAGAAATATCCTACCCCCTTGGTAGGATATTTGTGAGGTGGGTCCCGCACGAGCCCCGCCGTTTCTTTCGCTAAGTAACGCACCCGCGAAAACCCGTCAAAGTAACTGAAAAGTCAACCGACGCGTTTTCTTTAATTCTTAACAGACCATTTAATTGGGCGGTTTATTTCGCGAATCAAATGGGTTGTTTCTTTCGTGAATTAAATGGGCTGTTTCGCTCGTTGAATTAATTCAACGAACTGATGGGTCGTTACTTACGCTTTTGCGTTTGTTGGAATGTTTATAAAATAAGACCAACCTAAAAATCCTTTGAAAGGATTTGAGAGGATCTTTGTTTCTTCATCTCCCCGCGAAGAACGCGAAGAACGCGAAGAACGCGAAGAACGCGAAGAACGCCGGCGACCGGAATTCGACGACGCACACCGAGATCTGCGACGTCGACGAGCTTTACCCGCGACGTTCTTCGGCGACGCCTCTTCTTCCGCAGCCGATCCTCGTTCGACAACTAAGGTGAGAAACGAAAAGTTTGAATTCTCCCTTTTTAATTTCGATATCAACGGATTTAAATTAATTAAATCCGTTTGATCTTGATCCGGAGATTGGCGACGCGACGCCGGATACCGCGACGACGCGACGATCCCCCTTCTTCCGCGACGAGCAATCCCGCGACGATCCCTCGTTCGGCAACGACAGCTGCGAGGTAAGGGATGTTGGATTATTTTATCTTATTTTTTCCCCGTGTTTATTCTTTTAAATTGAAGAACATGATCTCTGACAATTTTAATTTATTTAAAATTGTTGTTGATTATTCCTCCCGTGGTTTATGACTAACGCGGAGGGTGCGGGTCTAACGAACAAGACCCGGCAACCCTCCGCCGATCTCTTTTGTTGTGCGGATATGGCGGACGACGACGAACCACGTGGCAGGGGCGATCTGTTGATCCCGCAGTGAAGATCGGCCCCCGGGGGGAGCATCGGCGCAGACGGGAGGCAAAACGGGCCACCGGAGCAACTCCGGCGGCCCGCGGAAGGTGGTGGCGGCGCCCGGCGCGACGCCGGAGGAGTCCGCCGCGGCCGGGCCGCGGCGGCGGCGAACCGCCGGACCGCGTCCGCGGTCCGGCCACCCAGCACGCGGCACGCGCGGCCCGCGTTTCTCCAAAGCCGCGGGTCAAACCCGCGGCGGCTCACTCGGCCGCTCGGCCGAAGCCGAGCCGGCCGGTCCGGTCGGCCGGGCTGCGCCCAGGCCGGACCGGACCCGGCCTAGCCGGGTCGGGCCGACCCGGTTCGGCCGACCCAAGGGGGGGGGGGGGGGGGTTCGGGCCGGGTCGCCCCGGCCCCAGAACCCCCGTTTCGGGCCCTCTTCGGTCTTTCGCCCATATCTTGGGCCTGGGACCTCCGATTGACGAACCGTCAGCGGCTACGCGATCCTTGGATCGAGTCGGTCGTTTCGGTATATTATACTCAAGGTTTCGGAAGACTTTGGGTTCGGCCGGGTTGGTTCGTACACGAAACCAACCGGGCCCTCGGAGCGAAAACGCTCATAACTTGAGCTACGGACGTCCGATCGACGTACCGTCAGTTGTGGTAGTTTCCTCTAAGTGAGACGGAACTTTTGGCATACTCCGCCCGAGGATCGGATACAGGCGGAGTACGGTCGGGTCGGTTTTGCCCTAAAAACCAACCGGGCCCCTGGGACGAAAATGCCAATAACTCTCAGACCGGGCGTCCGATTGACGCGCCGTCTGTTGCGTTGAGATCCTGTTGTCGATACGGAACTTTTGGATACATCAACATCGGACTACGTGTCAGTTCATGTATCAGCCTCTCGGCTCGTGGAGCGGACCCTCCTAAACGAGCTCGCTAAGTGCGGGAACCCTAGCGCTGGCTGTGACTTCGACGACAGAGCAGAGATCCTCCGTGGACTGCGACGACGACAGAGCAGAGATCCTCCGTGGACTGCGACGACGGCAGAGCAGAGATCCTCCGTGGACTGCGGCGACGGCAGAGCGGAGATCCTTCGTGGACTACGTCGACGACTGTGCAGAGATCCTCAGTGGACTGCGTCGACTACTGCACTCAGCGATCCTACGTGGATCAGTGCTACAGGTTCTGTGTGAGCCCGATCCTATGTGGGTCCTTACTACCGGTTCTGTGTGAGCCACTGCCTACAGGTTCTGTGTGAGCCCGATCCTACGTGGGTCTTTTGCGGGGGTTAGTGCCTATCGATCCTTCGTGGGTCCGATGACTTAGATGGATCAGTGATCATCTTTGACGTCATCTGAAAAAGTATACCTGGTTGAGCTGAATCTTATGTTACTCTCCTTTGTGGATTGTGTTGAACTATCCTATGTGGATTTACTGTTTACTCTCCTTGTGGATTTGAGTCTTTCTTTCCATTGTGGATTGAGTTGTTCTTGAGCTCGTGAGCAGAGCTAGAAGTGGGGACTTAGGTATATGTATGGGCATATACCTAAGTCGAGTCAGATGTTACTTCGTGATTGCATCTTTCTTTTGTGCTATATCCTTTGTGGATTTCGGGAGACCTTCGGGGGTCTCGGGGTCCTTACTGAGTAGCTTATACTCACCCCTGCACGGGCTATGCCCGCACTTCGTGGTGTTGGTTGCAGACGACGGACAGCGCTGATCGTGGATGAGGCGCGTGGAGCAGGACGGTACCTGGGGGTGGACCACTGGGCGGGACGTGCTCGGAGCGGACGTGGGACCCGAGGAGCCTGGAGGCTATCTGTACCCACCCTTCAGGTGGGATTGCCAGTGGAAGACACGAGGCCGCCGTCTTTTCTTCAGTTGCTGTACTTTACCTTTTCAGTTTTACTTTACAGTTGGGCTTGTATTCCGGCCCCCTTCACTTTTCTGTACTTGTAGTTACTTTCCGCTTGCTGACTCTGTGTGGTTGTTACTTATAAAGGCAATGCCTTCCCTGTTTACTGGGATTTTACGCCTTGGTGCTAGTCGCCAGCCCCTGGCCTATGGAAGGCGGGCTTGGGGTAGTCACGGCACGGGCCCCGAGGACGGGTCGTGACAAATTGGTATCAAAGGTGGTCGGTTCTACCGCAGACTCTGATCGTCTTTCCTTTCTATATGAAGCAATAGTGTTTAGTGTATTGAGTGTGGTTATCAGTTCAGGGAGCCCAGTGTTGGTGCGGCGGCCGACGTATCCGTACACCAGGACCCTGACTCCTGATTTCCGACTTAATGCATGAAAACATTGATTGCGTGTGTGTTTCAAGTCTTCTTTGTGATTACTTGTGTCAGCTCACCGGGTATACTGATCTGCTTTATGAAAGTCTCAAGTTTTCCTTGTGATTACTTGTGCCAGCTCACCAGGTATACTGTTCTGACTGTGGTGCTCTTGTTCTCCTTTTCAGGATGGCCCCGCGACGAAAGCCAGCTAGGGTTCCGAGTGTAGGGCGCGACGGCAGCCCACCGAGCGACGAGGCCTCGGTGCAGGGCCCTTTGCCAGCAGTGGCACCGACGGTAGCCTTACCCGCCGAGCCACCGATGCTTCCAGTACCAGACGCTGACGATGCACGTCGCCTCAGGGCACTGCATGAGTTTCAGAGCCAGCGACGGCCCAGGTTTCGCGGTGAGGCAGACCCCCAGGCCGCCGAGGACTGGCTAGAGGCGGTGGTACGGATCATTAGGCTAGTGAGGACACCATCAGATCTCATGGTGATTCTCGCAGCGAGCCTCTTGCAGGCGGCAGCAGGACGATGGTGGAGCTTGATGCTCCAGGTTCACGATGAGGCATCCTTGCTCTGGGCGGACTTCGAGAGCCTCTTCCGCTCTGAGTTCGTCCCGGCCACCCTCCGAGCGGTGCGCATCCAGGAGCTTCTCCAGCTGCGCCAGGGCAGCATGACGGTCGCTCAGTACGCGGCAAGGTTCACTGACCTATCTCACTACTCGACCGACATGGTACGGGACCCCTTATTCCGGGCCCGGACCTTCGAGCAGGGCTTGCGACAGGAGATTCGGGCGTCGCTGATCTCCCTCAGCATTCCGACCCAGGCGGGAGTGCTGGAGCGAGCCCTCCTGATCGAGAGCTTCCTGGTAGAGCCTTCTTCAGCGGCGAGACCTAGCGCAGGGTGGCAGGTAGCTGAGTCTTCGGCAGCAGGTAGCCGACGGATGACTCTCGGGTCCAGGCAGACCAGACCCCCACGAAGACGGCCTCAGGACACCGGCTCAGCAGTACGGGGCACACAGCGGAGTGCCAGCCTTCCGAGAGGCAGGCTGTGCTACTCCTGCGGTGGGCAGGGTCACATGGCTCGTGACTGCCCGACCCGCCGATCAGAGGAGCAGCAGACGGTGGAGGGGCCACACCGGCAGAGGCAGAGGGTCGACCGTGGCGGTCCGCAGGGAGGAGGCGGACGAGGCAGAGGAGCTGGCCGAGCAGTGGGTGGTGGGCGATGCTTCCAGGCTCTACCCCCACCACCACCAGGAGGGCCACCTCGACCACAGGGAGCTGGCGGGCAGGGACAGGCCCAGCTCCAGGCAGTGGAGGCCTACGACCCCGACATGCCAGAGATGATTCGAGGTACGATCTGTGTCTATTCCACCCTTGCTGCAGTACTTATAGACACTGGAGTGAGTCACTCTTTCATAGCCTCTGCCCTTGTTCGGAGCTCGGAGATTCCGACTGAGCCGTTGGCTCGATCCTTACGGCTAGAGACTCTTACGGGAGCAGACTCGACGATTACGCATTGGTGCCGGCAGTGTGAGCTTACTCTAGGAGGCGAGAGCTTCGGCTGGGATCTCCTTGTAGCGGCGTCGAGGCCTTACGACTTCATCTTGGGCATGGATTGGCTATCCACGGTTCATGCCCAGATCGACTGTTTTAGGCGCAAGGTGCGATGTGTTCGCACCGACGGTAGCAGGTTTACCTTCACCGGTGAGAAGGGAACCTTTGCAGCACAGGATGGACTTCTGCGGAGGAGAGAGCAGCCTATCTCTCATCAGTTGGCTAGCCTCATCCTAGGAGAAGTGGACGTGCGGAGTCCGTCTTTTCCTGCAGTGGTGGACCAGTACGTGGACGTCTTTCCCGACGACGTTCCAGGGCTACCTCCTCGTAGAGAGGTAGACTTTTACATCGACTTGTACCCCGGGACAGCCCCGATATCTACTCCAGCATATCGGATGGCCCCCGACGAGCTTCGAGAGCTGCAGGTACAGTTGGAAGACTTGCAGAGCAAGGGGTTTATCCGACCCAGTGTTTCACCCTGGGCTTCCCCGATTTTGTTCGCCAAGAAGGCGGACGGGAGCTTGCGATTGTGTGTCGACTATCGTCGCCTGAACCAGGTGACAGTGAGAAACAAGTATCCGCTGCCACGGATTGATGACCTCTTCGATCAGCTCAAGGGAGCGTGGTGGTTCTCGAAGATAGACCTCCGGTCAGGCTATCATCAGCTCAGAGTTCGAGATGAGGACGTGCAGAAGACGGCCTTCAGGTGTCGGTATGGCCATTATGAGTTCTCGGTTATGCCGTTCGGCGTAACCAATGCTCCAGCAGTGTTCATGAGCCTCATGAACAGGATCTTCCAGCCATACCTCGACCGATTTGTCGTGGTCTTCATTGACGACATTTTGGTATACTCGACGACTGAGGAGGAGCATGCCTACCACCTTCGAGTTGTGCTAGACACGCTCCGAGAGCACCAGCTTTATGGCAAGCTCTCAAAGTGCCAGTTCTGGTAACGTGAGGTCCATTTCTTGGGGCACGTCATCTCTGAGGCGGGAGTTGCAGTGGATCCCGCGAAGATCGAGGCAGTGCTAGCTTGGGAGCCACCCAAGAGCGTGACGGAGGTGCGGAGATTCTTGGGCCTAGCCGGATACTATCGGAGATTCGTGCCAGACTTCTCCAGAGTTGTGGCACCACTCTCAGCGTTGACGAAGAAGGGGAAACCCTTCGTGTGGTCAGACAGATGTCAGCAGAGCTTCCAAGAGCTGAGGCAGAGGTTGACCAGCGCACCTATCTTGAGGTTCCCTGAGGAGGGAGTTGGATACGTAGTTTACTGCGACGCATCAGGGACTGGACTCGGATGCGTCCTGATGCAGGAGCGGGCCGTGATCACCTACGGATCACGTCAGTTGAGGCCGCATGAGCAGAACTACGCCACTCATGACTTGGAGTTAGCAGCAGTGGTCTTCGCTCTGAAGACTTGGCGGCACTATCTGATGGGCGAGCGCTTCACAGTCTTTTCTGACCACCAGAGTCTCAGGTATATCCTCTCTCAGAAGGACCTGAACCTGAGACAGCGGAGATGGCTTGAGTTCCTCCAGGACTATGACTTTGAGATAGTCTATACTCCTGGGAAGGGGAACGTGGTAGCCGATGCCCTCAGCAGGAGGACGTGCATTCAGCTACTTGAGGAGGCGACGGAGCAGCTAGCCTCCTTACAAATATCCTTTGTGGATAAAGACAGAGCAGCCTTTCTTCAGACTCTCACAGTCTCTCCCCCACTTCTACAGCGGGTCAGAGAGGCTCAGCGTGAGGACGCTGACTGTGAGACCCGGCGTGCACTGATATCCTCAGGTCAGGCGCCTGATGGTTTCTCCCTTGGAGCAGAGCACGACATCCTTTATAGAGGACGTACCTTCGTACCAGTCGCTTTACGAGAGGAGGTGCTGAGAGAGTTTCACACTTCTCCCTTGGCGGTGCATCCCGGAGTGGCGAAGATGTACCAGGATCTCAGACGACAGCACTGGTGGCCGGGCATGAAGAAAGCTGTGGCAGAGTTCGTTTCACGATGCCTCACCTGCCAGCAGGTGAAGGCAGAGCATCAGGTACCAGCAGGCTTGGTACAACCCTTGGAGGTCCCGGAGTGGAAGTGGGACGGCATATCTATGGACTTCGTGACTGGACTTCCACGCACTTCCAGAGGTCACGACTCCATTTGGGTGATTGTCGACCGACTCACTAAGTCGGCACACTTCTTACCCATCCGAGAGCAGGGCTCAGTGGAGAGCTTGGGACGTCTTTACGTCCAGGAGATCGTACGGCTTCACGGTGTGCCATCGTCTATCATCTCCGATCGAGATGCTCGTTTCACTTCCCGGCTTTGGAAGGGGTTGCAGGAGGCGTTCGGGACGCGGCTCCATCTGAGCACAGCCTTCCACCCTCAGACGGATGGTCAGACGGAGAGGACCATACAGACACTCGAGGACATGCTCCGTGCATGTGTTCTCGACTTGGGTCGCAGCTGGGAGGACCACCTACCCTTGGTGGAGTTCGCGTACAACAACAGCTACCACTCCACCATCGGGATGTCACCATACGAGGCATTGTACGGCATACCCTGCAAATCACCGCTGTGCTGGACAGACCCTGGGGAGTCAGCACTCGTGGGACCAGAGATGGTCTGAGCCACGACAGAGAAGGTCCAGATCATCCAGGAGAGGATGAGGACCGCTCAGAGCCGGCAGAAGTCGTATGCTGACAGGAGGCGGAGGCCACTGGAGTTCGAGGATGGCGACCACGTCTTTTTGCGTGTCTCACCTCGACATGGTTTGCGGAGATTTGGCCGAGGCGGCAAGTTGTCTCCACGCTTCATCGGGCCTTTACAGGTCCTCAGCAGGATAGGAGAGGTGGCCTATCGCCTGGCTCTACCACCTCAGTTGCACCGGGTGCACGACGTTTTTCACGTGTCTCAGCTGAGGAGATACGTGCACGACCCGACGCACATCATCGACTTTGGGGAGCTAGACGTGGACGATGGGGCGACTTTTGCGGAGGTCCCAGTGGAGATCGAGGATCGACAGGAGCATGTCCTACGTGGGCGGTCGATTCCTCTTGTGCGCGTCAGATGGAAGCACGGGAACCTCCAGGAGAGCACATGGGAGCGGGAGGCTCAGATGCGTGCTCAGTACCCCCATTTGTTCCCCTAGTTTTTGATGTATCTTTACGAGGACGTAAAGCCCTGAGGTGGGAGTAATGTAAAGACCCGCAAATTTCAAGGAAATTTTTTTTCTTAATTTTCTTTGGAATTTTACAAGAGCGCAGCTTCAGACGGCACCTGATTCCGAGGCCCGGTGTGCCCGGAATCAATTTCCGAAGTTTGGCTCGGGTACGTTCAGTGAACGGACGAGCATGTTTTTCTATCTTTTGAACCGGTGCCCGGAATCAAATTCTGAGGGCACCGATGAAATCGCAGCGCCAGTATTTGCTTAGAAACGCCTCTTCCGGAGTTGCGTTTGCTCAGACGTGGTTTTTAAATTTAGCGGCTTTAAGTCAGAAATAAAATAATGTTTGTGCGACAACTTTATTTTATTTCACTTAAGCTGCTTGGAAGTCACTTGGATGCCACTTGAACTGAGTTAAAGCGGATAGGATGCTATTCAGAAATATCCTACCCCCTTGGTAGGATATTTGTGAGGTGGGGCCCGCACGAGCCCCGCCGTTTCTTTCGCTAAGTAACGCACCCGCGAAAACCCGTCAAAGTAACTGAAAAGTCAACCGACGTGTTTTCTTTAATTCTTA
Organism: Viscum album; assembly: GCA_963277665.1. Taxonomy (NCBI): domain Eukaryota; kingdom Viridiplantae; phylum Streptophyta; class Magnoliopsida; order Santalales; family Viscaceae; genus Viscum; species Viscum album. The sequence continues at coordinate 1,015,034,737 of OY728141.1, read as the reverse complement.
ACAGACCATTTAATTGGGCGGTTTATTTCGTGAATTAAATGGGCTGTTTCTTTCGTGAATTAAATGGGATGTTTCGCTCGTTGAATTAATTCAACGAACTGATGGGTCGTTACTTACGCTTTTGCGTTTGTTGGCATGATTATAAAATAAGACCAACCTAAAAATCCTTTGAAAGGATTTGAGAGGATCTTTGTTTCTTCATCTCCCCGCGAAGAACGCGAAGAACGCGAAGAACGCGAAGAACGCGAAGAACGCCGGCGACCGGAATTCGACGACGCACACCGAGATCTGCGACGTCGACGAGCTTTACCCGCGACGTTCTTCGGCGACGCCTCTTCTTCCGCAGCCGATCCTCGTTCGGCAACTAAGGTGAGAAACGAATCGTTTGAATTCTCCCTTTTTAATTTCGATATCAACGGATTTAAATTAATTAAATCTGTTTGATCTTGATCCGGAGATTGGCGACGCGACGCCGGATACCGCGACGACGCGACGATCCCCCTTCTTCCGCGACGAGCAATCCCGCGACGATCCCTCGTTCGGCAACGACAGCTGCGAGGTAAGGGATGTTGGATTATTTTATCTTATTTTTTCCCCGTGTTTATTCTTTTAAGGTGAAGAACATGATCTCCGACAATTTTAATGTATTTAAAATTGTTGTTGATTATTCCTCCCGTGGTTTATGACTAACGCGGAGGGTGCGGGTCTAACGAACAAGACCCGGCAACCCTCCGCCGATCTCTTTTGTTGTGCGGATATGGCGGACGACGACAAACCGCGTGGCAGGGGCGATCTGTTGATCCCGCAGTGATGATCAGCCCCCGGGAGGAGCATCGGCGCAGACGAGAGGCAAAACGGGCCACCGGAGCAACTCCGGCGGCCCGCGGAAGGGGGCGGCGGCGCGGGTCGCCGGCGGCGCCCGGCGCGCCGCCGGAGGAGTCCGCCGCGGCCGAGCCGCGGCGGCGGCGAACCGCCGGACCGCGTCCGCGGTCCGGCCACCCAGCACGCGGCCCGCGTTTCTCCAAAGCCGCGGGTCAAACCCGCGGCGGCTCACTCGGCCGCTCGGCCGAAGCCGAGCCGGCCGGTCCGGTCGGCCGGGCTGCGCCCAGGCCGGACCGGACCCGGCCTAGCCGGGTCGGGTCGACCCGGTTTGGCCGACCCAAGGGGGGGGGGGGGGGGGGGGGGTTCGGGCCGGGTCGCCCCGGGCCCAGAACCCCCGTTTCGGGCCCTCTTCGGTCTTTCGCCCATATCATGGGCCTGGGACCTCCGATTGACGAACCGTCAGCAGCTACGCGATCCTTGGATTGAGACGGTCGTTTCGGTATATTATACTCAAGGTTTCGGAAGATTTTGGGTTTGGCCGGGTTGGTTCGTACACGAAACCAACCGGGCCCTCGGAGCGGAAACGCTAATAACTTGAGCTACGGACGTCCGATCGACGTACCGTCAGCTGTGGTAGTTTCTTCTATGTGAGACGGAACTTTTGGCATACTCCGCCCGAGGATCGGATACAGGCGGAGTACGGTCGGGTCGTTTTTGCCCTAAAAACCAACCGGGCCCCTGGGACGAAAATGCCAATAACTCTCAGACCGGGCGTCCGATTGACGCGCCGTCTGTTGCGTTGAGATCCTGTTGTCGATGCAGAACTTTTGGATACATCAACTTCGGACTACGTGTCAGTTGATGTATCAGCCTCTCGGCTCGTGGAGCGGACCCTCCTAAACGAGCTCGCTAAGTGCGGGAACCCTAGCGCTGGCTGTGACTTCGACGATAGAACAGAGATCCTCCGTGGACTGCGACGACGACAGAGCAGAGATCCTCCGTGGACTGCGACGACGGCAGAGCAGAGATCCTCCGTGGACTGCGGCGACGGCAGAGCGGAGATCCTTCGTGGACTGCGGCGACGACTGTGCAGAGATCCTCAGTGGACTGCGTCGACTACTGCACTCAGCGATCCTATGTGGATCAGTGCTACAGGTTCTGTGTGAGCCCGATCCTATGTGGGTCCTTACTACCGGTTCTGTGTGAGCCACTGCCTACAGGTTCTGTGTGAGCCCGATCCTACGTGGGTCTTTTGCGGGGGTTAGTACCTATCGATCCTTCGTGGGTCCGACGACTTAGATGGATCAGTGATCATCTTTGACGTCATCTGAAAAAGTATACCTGGTTGAGCTGAATCTTATGTTACTCTCCTTTGTGGATTGTGTTGAACTATCCTATGTGGATTTACTGTTTACTCTCCTTGTGGATTTGAGTCTTGCTTTCCATTGTGGATTGAGTTGTTCTTGAGCTCGTGAGCAGAGCTAGAAGTGGGGACTTAGGTATATGTATGGGCATATACCTAAGTCGAGTCAGATGTTACTTCGTGATTGCATCTTTCTTTTGTGCTATATCCTTTGTGGATTTCGGGAGACCTTCGGGGGTCTCGGGGTCCTTACTGAGTAGCTTATACTCTCCCCTGCACGGGCTATGCCCGCACTTCGTGGTGTTGGTTGCAGACGACGGACATCACTGATCGTGGAGGAGGCGCGTGGAGCAGGACGGTACCTGGGGGTGGACCACTGGGCGGGACGTGCTCGGAGCGGACGTGGGACCCGAGGAGCCTGGAGGCTATCTGTACCCACCATTCAGGTGGGATTTCCAGTGGATGACACGAGGCCACCATCTTTTCTTCAGTTGCTGTACTTTACCTTTTCAGTTGTACTTTACAGTTGGGCTTGTATTCCGGCCCCCTTTACTTTTCTGCACTTGTAGTTACTTTCCGCTTGCTGACTCTGTGTGGTTGTTACTTATAAAGGCAATGCCTTCCCTGTTTACTGGGATTTTACGCCTTGGTGCTAGTCGCCAGCCCCTGGCCTATGGAAGGCGGGCTTGGGGTAGTCACGGCACGGGCCCCGAGGACGGGTCGTGACAGATCCTTTCTGATGGAGGAGGATCCACCCTTAGGCAGAGATGCTCGATTGGGCACCTAAGAAGGCATGTCTAGCCTTAGGTGTTAAACCATAACATCAGGATCAAAATGATTATTTGATTTTCAATATTGATTTATTAAATTGATACCATGATTATCACTATATTTAATTCACTAAATTTCTAAAACAATATTTATTTTAGTCATGGTGGTGTTGACCTACAGATTTGTACTCGCAAACTAGATGGGTTTCCATTTTGTACCCATAAACATTTTGTGGATGAAGGTTTGGACTACGGAAAGGGACTCTATTGTTGATTTTTGGATTACTGTATGTCTTGGAGTTTGATATGGTACTATCATGGGGTTATGGACTTGGTTCATGGAGTCTTTAGTTGAGTATTTGTAGACTTTTATATGTGGGAGTTTCAGGTTGTCATTTATTTTTATTTATATTTTCATTTTTTTGATAGTGGGTGCCCTATAAATAACTTGATCAGTACTTTTCGATTACAATATCTTGGATATTGTGAGTTATACATTTTTATACTTTACATTATAGTGCATTAATTTCTGCATCCACTATTTAATGGCAATTTACATAGATTAATTATTATATCAAAAGGTAATAGCAGATCCCATGTTATAATGAGAACCTCTAGATATTATGACATTAATATTAAATATATGACATATGGTCCAGATACATCAAAATAACTAGACAAAGTTGATTTATGGAAATCAGGTGTCAAGGTCGCATAATCATTAAGACTACTCCTTATAAAGATCGTAGTTGGTGATAACTGGTATATGAGATCATGAGGATAAACCCACCAATAGGAACACCACATGTGTTGGGTGTCATTAAATGTTCATATTTATGGAATTTGTATTTGTCTTCTGACATGATATCATTATAAATGTGTTCCATTAGATGAAAATCATTGATGTAAAAAAGCCCATGATAATGTAATTATGGTGCGGTAGCTTATTTGGGGCTCATAATTGGTGGTAGGGAGTTGATATAATGGTCATGATAGAATCTTCTCTTTTCGAGTTATGTAATATATCTTGGTCCTAGATGATCAAGATGGTGGTACTTTAAAAAATCATCGGACACATTATATTGAGGTTAGTCAGTCAGGATAGATCAACAAATTATAGAGAATGGGATGATGACACAAGTGTTCTTCCTACTTTATGAGATCTTGAAATACAAAGATATTATATTACATAGTTCATGTTCATAGGTTTTGTTTTCATTTTTATGACTATTCCATATCTCTTTAAGGGATTTAATATGATACTAGACTCCAATCTTGGTTTTTGAATACTATTATATACTATTGAGATAAGTTCCAAGAGGGTCACACACAATATCATATTCAATAATCTACCTTATTCTAGTGAATAGTTTTATAGGACCTGGTGGGCCCTACCACAGGGTCTAAGATTTTTTCAAGTTATTAACCACCAATAAATAAATAAATTTCTTATTATTAAAGGAAATGAAAATTTGGTTGAAAATATTTATTAAAAATATCTATAAGTGTTAAAATTAATATAAGATATAATATTATCTGAATGAATGTTATTTTAATATTCCAGGTTAGTTTAATATTAGCTGGAATTATAAGTCTAGTTAAATTACTTAGTTTAATCATGTAATATATTTAATATATATCATAGGTATGTGATAAAATATTTTTAATATTTTTGATACAGTTTAGTTCTTTATTATTGTTTATTTCTTATTAAGTTGGTGATTTAATTCGAGTGGTTGGGGAACCCTATCATTATAATTGAGCAGTCAACTATATAACCAATGAGGGTGATCATTTCATTGTGTTGTTCATTCAAGAAGAATGATATCAGCTCTCTCCTAATTTTTTCTAATAAGGAAAATTGACCCTCTGAGCTCTTATGCAATGACACCATCGATGGATTTAAGACACAAGATCCTGGAGATCATTGTGGTGCCAATGGATTCATCAGAGGTCCGCACTAGTACCAAGATTTCAATTAATGGAGTGGGAATAGATTTTAGGAATGTGTGTGGATGATCAGGAGGGGTTAGGATTTGGATCCTTCAAACAGTGATCATGTGAATCTAGCTATAATCGAGAATGCTTCTTTTTAACACGGTATGTGTTCTTTATTATTTTCTGTGCTCTTTTTAAATTCATGTTATATCCTCAGACTATAATGGGTATTAGATCCGTAGAGATTACATGTTCCATTACTAAGGTGAATTAAAATTTTAAATTCTATTTCTATAAGCTTCCACTGTGTGTCTTGATACAAATAATTAGTATCAGGGAAAACATGTGATTTTTTAATAAAATAAAATTAATTTAGATTTAAATTTTCGTAGAGTGCATTTAATTTGGTCTTGAATAAAAATCCATGTGACGATACGATATCGGATGACCAAAATACAGTCATCTAAAATTTCAAATATAGTTCATTTGAGGGTTTTCAGATATGAAAATTGATGAACATATATCTTGTTTTAAACCAGCATGGTGAAGAATCAAATAAAAATATTTATTCAGGCGGCATGGATAAATACCAGTTAGAATTAAGAATCCATATATCCTCTGTAATGAACCATATTTTCAGTATATTATTTCTAAATATTATATAGTTTAAATTTGATACCGACACTGAGATGATGTGCTATTATGAGGCTCTGTGTGACCAGAATCAATGTTTGAAATATGTTAAAATATTAAATAGCACGCAAGCATAGATTTCAAGAAAAAGAGAAATAAATTTTTAGCATTTGATCATATCAGATATCTAATGCCATCATCAAGTTCTTGATAATGAATTCACCTTATACATGACCTTAAATTGGTCACCACACATCAGTTGTGGAATGATTCCATGGACACAATAATTGATTAAAATAAATCGATGAGATATTTATTTTTTATATTTCTTCAACATAGGAACACAATGAAATTCATTATTTTAAATGAACATTTAGGCATAGATCTAGGGTTAGACTCATAACCCTAAAAGAATATATAGGCCCTATAGTGATTTAGAGAAATCCTCTCAACCGATGATGATAGAATATCAGATGAATGATCGACGAATGGTGTTATTGATAGATCTCTCAAACATTGACGACATGGAGACCGAGATTCATCAACGAGCAATAAAAAATCTATGTATGTTGCATTATTTCGATTATCATTTCCCATTAATGATTTCTATGATGACCATGTACTAATAGAAAATATATTATCACACGGATCGATTGTGTTTGTGGGAAGAGATGGTATTTGTTGGCTGTATTATGTTTTCTTTTTCAAGAGATTAATTTCATGATTGTATTATCATTCTTACGAGAATGGATATAGGAATGGACAAACATTGGTCGAGGTACATTCATCAGGGTTTGTTACTTTTATTTGTGTCCCCCATTTTTTGGTTTGTGTTCTTCTTCTTCCCCAAATATTGAATGGTTATTAATTTTAACTTCGTTTCTCAGAATTATTATCCAAAATATGGTATTCACCATTGGGGAGACTCAACCTAGCTGCGATGATGAAAGTAGAAAACGAATCAAAGTGATTCAAGTGAAATGTGTTCTTCGAGTGATATGAATTAGGTTAAATTAAAACAGATTTCTTGCTAATTGATGGCCCAAAACACATCAATTCAAAATTATGGTGGTGAAACAACCTTAAATCTTGAGTTATGAGGTGAATGGACCACCAGAAGAAGATACAGAATATCAGGTAAGGCTTGTAGAGGAATAAGATTACCTTTTACAAATTCCAGAACACATGTCATGTAGTCCCAATTACAGAGGGTCTGTTCCTCACTACACCAATCTGTGTGTACTCTAGAGAGTACACAGAAACTATGTAGATTACAAGAGTTGCCAACAAGACATGTACTCCACCACGAGGTATGGAATGAAGAAAGTACATGGTATACCCCATGTAACGGTGTATGAGAATGGTAAATTGGTTTGACACCATGTACTGGCCATAGTCACAAAACATGTGCGGACCCTAGATGGAAGGTCATGAGGAGTGACTCCTTCTATAAAACATGTACCCATATATTACATGACAAGTTCTAATGACATGGGTCCTTGCACACATTCAATAGCCAGTGTCAAGGTACACAACATATAACCCTACTACAAGCCATGTACCACATTCATCATTGGTTGATTCAGTTTTCCTCTATATCATGGATATGTTTTGTTAGAACTCGTTAGATTTATAATTTCCCAAAAGGTAGGTATGAATAATATTTTAATTATATGACAATGATCCCTTTAGTATCACTTAATAGATTGAATTTTTGGAATCCACAAAGCGGCCCAGAGTAGGATCGATTGTTCATTCTTCATTACCTATGCAGATTTATTACTATCGATGTGAACAACACCATGCAAGTGATGATCCTATACTTGGTGGGTTAATATAGATTGTGTTTTTGGTGTCACTCCATGTCCCTAGTTTTGATCCTCTTCTGTTGTTTTTTTATAGTACCTCTCTTTAGATATAGAATGTAATTATTGGATTAGTATATATGTATTTTCTTGTAATATGTCTTGAAGACATATGCCTATGTAGCGCTGACTGCATATTTCATTTTTCATTTTCATTTATGGTATTGAGACTCCTAAAAGGTATTGTTATACTCAGCCTATTCATGATTTTTCCCACACGTGTCATGTCTTGTGTAGAATTTGACATTTTGATGGTGTCCTAGGTGGACCCGGATTAGATTTTTCATTATAAAACACGATATACTAAGTGTGTTCCTACGACAATAGAAATTAGTCTCTTTTTCTTTTTCTTACAGTTTGGACTTCTGGTCACAAAATCATAATGGTGGGATTATATTTTATTGTGTTTACATCTACTTTTATTCATGCTCTGGTTATGGGATATATTATTAGGCATGAATATTTTACTTAGTGGGTTTCACATTTTATCATTTTTTGGGATTGGATATGTGTGACTGCATATAGTTACATAGGTAATACCTCCCATGTTAGTGACATGCCTACTAGATTATAATTACTAGCCCCTATAATATAGGATGCGGGCTTGGGGAGTCATGACGCGAGCCCCACTAGGTTGGGTCCTGATAATGTTGTATGAAATATAGTATGATCAATCTTTGGAACGAGATTCTGTGAGACTGGTTTGGGGAAATAGTTTCAAGTGTTTTTAGATCATATTTCAATACAAGGACTCCAATGTTGGTGAAGAGGCCAACATATCCTTATAGAAAGACTCTGGTAGCCTTTTTTAAACTGAATACATTAAAACACTTATTGTAGGTAAAATAAATGTACATTCATAATATAGGAATGGGTTCTGATTTCATATCCTTCTTGATTTAGCTCTCCAGATATACAACTGGACTATTGTAAATCTTTTTTTCACTTGGGATGACTCTATGATGCATACCAACAAGTATTCATTATCTCGATCGCAAGGATGACCCCCCCAAAGATGAGACTTTAGTACATGGACCAGTTCCCTGAATGTCACCTCTATGTTGTGCACCAACCATACCTCCAACTATAGTGGAGCACATCGTAACCGTAGTACCCATGCATAAGGAGCATAGGCTGAGTGCAATTCATGGGTTTCAGAGATAGATACCCCCCTGTTTTGAAATGAACCCAACCCTTAGGAAGATGAGAACTGGCCTGAGGTGGTGACCCATGTTTTTTTTACTCAGGACACCAACAGATCAGATGGTGGTCATGGAGGTGATCCTTCTACACAGCTTAGCAGGCTGATGGTGGAGTTTTCATATCTAGACTCATGAATATGTGACTCTTTTCATGAAATAGTTCAAGATCCTCTTTAGAGAGTTGTTCCAACTAGTTATGCTATGATCTATGCATATACATGAGCTTCTTCAGCTCTAGAAGGGTAGCATATAGAAGTGGTTGATTATTCATTGAGGTTCACCAATCGCTCCATATACTCTATAGATATTTTTATAGATCATTAATTCAGGGTTTAGACATTCGAGTGATATATGTGAAGATACATCCAAGCCTATGTTATCCTTCAATGAATATAGACTAATGTTATGGTGATTGAGAAGGATTTGGTGGTAGAAAGCTTCTTGTATGAGAAGATACAACTGATGACAGTATGTAGTAGACGAACAGGAGCAGAGACCATGATAGAAGAGGGAAAATGTGAGGTATAGTGACCTAGATGAGGGAGACATTTTAAGATGAGGTCCTTGGACAGAGGATTTGTTGTTTATGGATCACATGTTGGGTCTAGTCAGCTTAGGGCTAAGTTGTTCAATTAATTTGACAGTAGGGGACATCATTCTCAAGAATGTCAAACTCATTGTATTGATAATAGGTAGACATTTGAGGGACCATTAAGGAAAAACAGTGGTAGGATCATGTAGATATGATGGGTGTCAAATGTGATAGAGGAGTTGGGAGAGCTCAGGAGGTGGTCGAAGATTTGACTGGCTACAACCACCACCATGAGGTGGTCCATGTTAGACTTAGGCAGCTGGATGACATGGGAGGAGAAAAATACATAATGACTATGCATGTGACCTTGTGGCTCTAGGAATTATTCAATGCACAATCTATATCATTTCTATTTTAGATGAATTAATAATAGGAATATGTTATTTTTATTCCTTTATCTCCACTAATCATGTTTATGACTAAGATATTCTCGTTGAATTGTTGACTTAACACTTATTCATAGAGACACCTACTGGAGGAGACACAATGTTCACACATTTATGCTGATAGTGTGGCCGGACCCTTGGAGATGAGTGTTTCAAATTTAAACTCTTTGTGGTAGCATCGAGTCCTTATACATAATTCTTGGTATGTGTTGGTTATCCATAGTCTATACCATGATTGAATGTTTTAAGTGAAGGGTGTGGTGTGTGTGTGTATTGATGAAACGATGTTTTACTTTGTCATGGAAATGTAAACAATTTTAGAATAAGGAATCATGAATATGAGGGTGCAAATGATTACTCCTCAATTGGCTAGCCTTACCCCCGCTGGTGCAAAGAATGTTATGAGATTTTAGTTACTAGTAGTGATGTTGGAATATAATGAATTTTTTCCTTAAAATGTTCTAGTATTACCTCCCCACTAGAAGATATACCTATATGTTGATTTATACCCAGATAAATACAAATATCTAAACCAGCATATCATAAGGCTACCATAGATCTTCGCAAGCTGAAAGAGTAGTTGGAGGACTTGATGAATAAGTGTTTCATGAAACCTAGTGTTTTACCCTATGTGGCACTACTTTTTTTTTACTGAAATGGTAGAAGAGAGACTGAGGTTGTGTGTGGACTACCAGCGCTTGACATAGGAAACTGTGAAGAAAATATATCAGTAACTGTGTATTGATGACCCCATTGGTCAGTTGAGAGGGGAAGAATGGTCCACAAAAGTTGACCTAGTTAAATAATTTCAGGTTCTAAGGAAGAGTTTTACAAGAAAAAAAATACTATGATTTCCAGTGAAGAGTGTCGAGTATGAATTATTCTTTGATGCATCAAGAACCTCTCCTGGTTGTGTCCTGATGTAGAGGAAAGTGGTGATTTCCTATGTTTCACACCTTTTGATATCACATGAGAAGAACTACATGGACATTGATATTGAGTTAGACACGATAGTCATTGCATTGAAGATATAGTGTAAATACCTATTAGAAATGCAGTTTATCATCTACTATGATCAAAATAGTATCAAGTATATCTACTCTCGGAATTATTCTAACTTGAGACCTTGGTTATAGAATTATTTCCTCTAAGTATATGAATTATATATTTCATATACTCCTAAAAAATGAAATGTGGTGGATGATGCTCTCAGCAGGAGATCTAGTTGGATGTTGTTGAACAAGGAATCAGAACTGTTGGACTCATTGCATTTATCCATTGTGGATGGAAATAAAGAATCCTACCTCCAATCAATGGTTGTTACCCCTCACCACTTATAGCGAATCAAGGAGGAACGACATAGTTATAATGATATTAATACCCTATATTCTCATATATCCATGGGGAATGGTCCAAATGGATTTTCATAAGCTAGGGAGCACATCATTAGTTTTAGAGGATGTAAAGTAGTTCTAGTGGAATTGTGGGCGGGGTTTTAAAGGGAGTTTCATATGTCCCCTTTAGTGGAACATCTTGGTGTGGAAAAGTTGTAACAATACCTCATACATCAGTTTTGGTGGTTAGGAATAATGAAAATACTGGATAAGATTGTCTTTTAATTACTTACATTTCAACAAGTGAAAGCTGAGCACTAGGTTCAAGCAGGATTAACTCAACCAATTTAGGTGAAAATATTGAATTGGGATGAGATATCTATGGACTTCATGATTAGTGTACCATGTAAATCTAGGGGACATGACTTAATCTAGCTGATCATCGACCGACTCATGAAGGCAGCCCACTACCTAGCTATCTGAGAGCATAGTTATGTATAATTCTAGGGATAAATTTATGTTCAAGATATAGTTTGACTCTGTGGAGTTCCACCAATGATATATTTAGATCATATTTCTCACATTTCAACCCAATTTTGGAAAGGATTGCATGAGTTATTTGGGTCCCAGTTACACCTGACCACATTGTTTCACCATCAAACCGATGGCCAAAAGGAGAAAACCATTCATGTTTTAGAGGACATGTTGTGGTCTTGAATGTGGATATAAACCATAACTGGTAGGATCACCTACAACTGGTGATGTTTTCATAAAAAATAGCTTCAATTACGCCATTTTTTCCACCATTAGAGGCTTTGTATGGGTGAAAATGTCAGTCACAGCTTTGATAGATCTTCCTAGAAGAGTTAGCACTCACGTGAACAATGTGTGAGAGAGCTATTACAGATAAGGTTTTGATTATATAGTACTATATAACAATGACAAAATTCAATCATACATCATATGATGGTTGGAGATAGAGGCCCTTGTAGTTCGAGTAAGGATACCATGTGTTCTTACAGGTTTCACCACAATGTGGATTACCATGATTTGGTAGGGGAGAAAGGTTATCTCTGAGGTTTATCTATAAAAACCCAAAAATTTATTAATGAAACTTTTTCTTGATCTGGTTAAATGTATTTCTACTTAAAATGGTTATATAAGACATATTCACTTCCTTGGTTTTATGTTTTTGGTTTTTAAAATAATTTTAATAATTGTTATCACTGATAATATACCCATTGAACAGTGATGGTCTCATCCAGAAAAATATCTCCATACAAAGGGAATTTATTAGAGCATGAAATGGAGGTATCAACACTCGTATTCACTCTTGAACAAGACCAACCCATGATTCAACATGTTAAGATTGAACATAACTACCTATAAGATAAGTGTATTTTAATAGAGATTACAACCAGAGTGATGTTATCTAACCCTCCCCAACAGTATTTCAACATCGCAATCCTTACCCTTACGTCTTGTCTAGGTGTTATAAGGGGTTATGTAATAAGACCCCATCACTATTATTATGTAAATTTTTATATGAAATAAAAAATATAAATTCACATTATTATTGTTACATGGAAAATATTTTTTAGAGAACACATATTATTTTTAGTTAATATTCATTTAAGAACACTATTTTGATTAATTAATAGATTTTTGAATTAAATAATATTTATATAAAATATTATTACTAAATTAATTTTTATTAAATATAAATGACCTTATAACATTTATGAAAACAATTGTAATTTTTATTATGGTTTGAATGTTGTTTTTGTCAAAACTAATGAATTTTAGAAAAATGATGTTTTTTAATTTTAAAATTAAAATTTATATATTTAATAACTTATTTAGATAATATTAATGTAATTTTTGGATTTAGAATGTTGAAATTACCCAACAGTGTTTTTTTCATAACTTTCGGAGACAATTGAAATTTTAGGTAAAAATTAAATGTCGTTTAAATATATAATATGTTTTATGAAATCATAATTACCTAATAGTGATGGAATAAAACATTATAAATGATATATTTCATCAATATATGATTCAACTTTAAAATAATGTCAATTTAGGTTTGTTTTATTTATTTTACAAAACCGTAGTGGACCCTACCAGACATATAAAACACTTTAACATTTTAAAATGATTTCCTTGAGAGTGTCACTTACTTCCAAATAAGCAAGACTAATATTTAATAAGTTTAGAATTTGGACATACAAAAAAATTTCCACTCCCCTTTGGAAAGTAACCATGGAAAAACCATTGTTTGGTTTTTGGTTTTGATTAGTTGAATGTGTGGTGTCCAAAAAATAAATAATAAATAATTCGCTCTTATTTCCTATATAAACCCACTCAACATCCCACTAATATTCACTCAAACCATTTGGAACTCAACCATCCTATTCCCTATTCTCTATAGTATCCTCCCAAGGCACCCAAATCTCCCTGTAATCATCTTTCAAGACTCTCCCAAGACTTTTGGATCACACTTCCATGTAAGGGATTTCTTCCTTTCTATTTTTTTGTCCAAAATAATTTTTATTGTTATAAATTTTTCAATTAAAATTGTTGGGATATTATTTCTATCATACCCATCCATCTCTCCTTACGTTTTAATGATGATATGACACCTTCTCTCTCTCATTAATTCCACCCATGCACATCTATCAGCAAGCGGAAATTTCATATGGAATTTCTCTCTTCTCATTTACATTCAATTTATTCTTTTAAAACTATAAATCTTGATTCCAATATATATGTTGGGACATGTATCTATATGACCCCCTTACTATCCATTTCATGTACATATAATTACATAACCTTTCCTCTCTCATAAACAATTTTTATGAATTATTATGTAACACTCTTATGAGACACTCCATTCTCTCTCATTAACCATTTTTTTTAATTCATATGTCACTCTATTATACTTACAAAATTACACCACAATTTTCCAATAAAATGTCATTGTGTAGTGAATATCATTCCCATTTATCTATCAAGGGTATTCACCTTTATTCACATTTACATATTGATTAATTTTTTCCATTTTGGAATTCCACATTCCATTACAATGTAATTAATGATGATCGTTAATGAATCCATGTGGTATGATCTATGTAGAACACATATGCATGAAATGATATGATTAAGATGGGTCCTCCTTGATAGAGCTCCAATGCATTGGGTAAGGATTAGTATCATGATACATTATGTGTAATGAGGGTTTCCACATTCTAATTCAAGTGAAATTTGGGTTTACCCGTTCTCCATATGCGATGAGCCTTGTCTCATTATAATATTATGTAAAATGTTGTTTCCACATTTACAATATCTTATAATCATGTTGTGTTATGCCTATATATTCATTTTTCTCTTGCCCTCCATTGATATTCCTATTTACTAACATGTACTATATTCTTCAGGTTATGCCTTTATTACTCCCATATTGGGATTTATAGATCACCCTTTTTCTTATGCATGTCTTCATGTTATCCTATTAAATTCTTAGTATGATGTAATGATGTGGTCATGTAAAATATATTTTCAATAAAGATATTTCTTTTTATTTCAAATGTTGATATGTATTTTTACTAATTTCCCAATACACTAGACCTCTCTATCCTCAGAGTTTTCTTAGGTGTATGTTTATGTAATAAATAATTTTTCTGTGTGTAATAAAGAGCTGGGTTGTTATAGTTGGTATTAGAGGATAGGTTTGGTTATTTTAGTTATTAGGATTAGAAAACTGTATTGAAAGAGTTAGGGATACGGCTATGTATAATAAAAACATCCCAAAATATTTGTGAGTATTGAGTAAGTGGTTTATCGAGAAAAAAATACATCTATGTCTAGTTATGAGTAGGTAGAGGTGGGTCTAGCATAGATGTATCTAGGAGTAAAACCCTAAAAGACTACATTAAGCTAGATATAAATGGGAACTGGGGCATGAAAACAAGCCTTGATACACTCATAGTTTTCAATCTCTTAGAGGATATGATTTGTTAAATTTATAAGATTATTTTGATCCATTATTTAAATAATTAAAATAATCTAATATGAATTCAAGTTGGGAAGTAGATCATTGATAATATAGATACGTTAAATAAATAAATGAAATTTATAAGTTATTTATTTTTTAATTGGATTCATTTTTATGTCTTCCACCTAACATTACTTTTATTCCAGACAATGGCCTATAATATGAGGAATCAATCTAATAATTGATGCAAAGATCATTCTTATGACTATTACATTTAGATTCCCAATCCAATGGGTATGAGAATAAAAAACATTGTCATTATAATCTCTCAGTTGACTCATTTTTTTGAATAGAAACATGGTTCAGTAACAATTTTTATCCCCCCTAAGTAAAAAAAGTCTCAATCAAGAGTATCATGAGAAAAACGCCTCCTACTTTTAGTGGATCATTTTATCCATCAATTATTGAACGATGGATCAAATCCATTTAAAAGATATTATACGTCCTTCAATGTTTTGAACAAGATAAGTTTATTAATTATTCTTATTGTATGGAGGGTGAAGCTAATCAATTTTGGATATTGACTAAAATAAAAGGAATGAGGAAGAGATCAAGGCGTTAGAAGGGAAGGATATTTGGAAAAACAATATTGATAAATTCATTCCATTAACTAACTGGCATAAGATGGAAAGTGACTTCCTTGACCTCGAGCATAATGATGATGAAACCATTTGATCATAAAAAGAAAACATTATAAGGCATACATGATATGCCTCTGGCTTGGTTTTTACCCACGAATTCATGGATCACTGCTTCTTTGGTGGGCTAAATCCTAACCTATGAAAATACCTTGCGATATGAGTCACCGAGATCTGGGAGGAAATTTTCAAATGTTCCAGCAATGTCAAGATTGAGGTCACTAAATATTAGTGGTATCATTGGGACAATAATCATAATGTGGACTTTAATTCTAGTGTTATGATGGATAAATTCAATGGTGATAATAAATTCCATTATCTGACTTTCTAAAGGTTCATAATGAAGCACCACATAAATTGATTAAAACAGATGAAGAAATTCATTAGGTGTCGAAGAGAAGGCACCTAGAAATTCATTGTCGGTAAGAAAAACACACTTCTGTGACATTGTATAGGAACACTTCATTCGATCCATAAGGCATTTTTCTTTGTTTAAACTAAAAATAACCGTGCACTTTCAAAACTAGTGCCATAATCCAAGTGTTTTTTCAATTCTACCAACAACCTCCATAGAGGTAAGGGAGAGATTTTTCCATCACTAACACTGAAGTGAACCCCAAATTCAATGTGGTAACAAGTATTCTAGTCATTCATTTGGTAATGGAATATATGATTTGTTATTTTGGTTATACATATTCTTTTATATACCAAAGGTTTAGTAGAGTAATCCCAACACCACCATAAATCATGTTAGTAATGATGTTGGTTAGAACCGAATATGGGGAAATTATTGAATCAAATTAATATAACTCCTCCCATGTCACAATTTTTGGTTTCAAAAACCTTGAGAAGCTCATCATACTCCCTATAGTAGAATTTGATGCAATTTTTGGCATGGATTGGATTTCCCAATATAGAGCCAACATAAATTTCCTTTAGAGGGAAATCACTCTTTATATGGCTAATCCACCCCTGATTTTGTACATGTGCAAAGAGGAGGATGATTCTACTTTAGAAACATCATCTCAAGAGTGGATATTAATACCCAATAAGCACACATATCATGACCAGATAATTGAGTCTAATGAAGAAACCATCCTTGATGACATGCCTATTATGAGGGAATTCACTGATGTGTTTCCCAAGGAATCTCATGGTCTTCCTCCTATAAGAGATGTCCAATTTTTTATGGATCTTATACCTGGAGAATTGCCAATATATAATAATTCATATATAATAGATGTTTTAGAGACTGAGGATATGACGAAATTACTACATGATAATCTGGATTAAGTGTTTATACACCCATGTGCTTCACCATGGGTTGCACCAGTCCTCTTCATCAAAAATATGGATGGATCAATGAACCTTCACATTGATTATCATGAGCTCAACAAAATCAGGATAATGAAAATGTGTCCTCAAACCCAAACTGATAACTTGTTTGATCAGCATCGTGGATCACAGTAATTCTCCAACATGGATTTTCAGTTGGGATATTAAAAAATTTAGGGTGAAGAAGGAGGATATCCACAAGAATGATTTTCGTATAATGTACAGGAACTATGAATTCATAGTATTTATTTTTAGAGACACTAATTATATAAAAATATTCATGGATTTGATGAATAGAGTCTATATATATTACATCAACAAATTTTTTGTACTATTTATAGATGATATTATAATATAATACAAAACTATAGAGGAGTATGAGAAGAATCTAAGCACAATTCTATAGAGCTTGAAAAACAAGAAGCTCTATGAAAAGTACAACAAGTGTGAGTCCAGGTTAATGGATGTATCATTTTTGGGTTATATTCTCCTATGTAATGGGATATCTATAAATCCCTTCAAGATAGTTGTTATTGAGGGATGGAAAAGTCCAACATTGGTGATAGATATCTATAGATTCCTGGGGTTAGATGGATATAATCTCTGATTTTGGATAAATTTATCATGATTTTCTATCCCTTTTACCATGCTAACTCAGAATTCATTTATGATTGGAGTGATGAATTTTAAGAGTTCTTAAAAGTGTTGAAAAGGATTCTTATCACTGTGCTTACGTTGACATTACCCAAAAGTGGATAAATTTTTGTGGTATTTAGTGATTCATAGAAAAAGGTAATGGGATGTGTGTGTATGAAAAATGACAAATACATTTCTTATGCTTCATGTAAATTTAATGTTAATTAGAAAAACCATCCAGCATATGATATCGAGTATGTTTTAGTAATATTCACATTGAATATTTGGATACAATGCCTCTTTGAGGGGGAAGTGTGAAATATATATGGATCACACAATCCACAAGTGTATATTAACATAGAAAGAGTTGAACATGTGCCAACGAAGATAGATAGATCTGATCAATGACTATGACAGCTCAATTTATTACCACCTAGGGAAAACGAACAAGGTCGAAGATGCTCTAAGTAGAATGGATCCATAAACTCATTCATTGATGATAATTTAACAAGATTAAATATTCCTAGATTTGAGGAAGATATAGATGGGAATATTAGAAAAGGTAACATCATTGATATAATCACAAATTTTTTATTAACTATATATTATGGAAAGGTTGAATGATGATCAAAAGTATGATGTGTGAATTTAGAAGAAATTAGAAACTATCCAAAAAGGAAAATCAACACTTTTCAATGTTAATGAAGAAGAAATTGTGAGATCTGTGACAGGACTATGAGTACCATAAAATCCAGGATTAAAGAATAAATTATTGGTTGATTCACATAGTTCAAACATCTCCGTTCACCTAGGGAACACAAACATGTATCAAGATCCCTGAGATCATTACTTATTGGATAACATAAAGAAAGAAATAGATGATTATACATCAATGTGTTTTGTATGCCAGCCAATGAAGGATGAGAGGAATATGTCTAGGGGGTTGATGCAATAATTACCCATACCAACATTTAAATGGGAGAACATCACCACAAAAATTTTCAACAGACTTAAAATGACATCCAATGAAAACAATGCTATTTGGGTTGTTGTGGATCATCATTCAATGACTGCAAACTTCATTGCAATTTGAGAGGATTTATCATTGGATAAACTGGAACGAATATATATCAGATATTTGTTAAGGTTTCATGGAGTACCACCATATATTATATCTGATCGATATCCATGATTCTCCTTTATGCTCTGGGAGTGTATCCAACATGCTATGAATATTGAGACAAACATAAGAATGGATTACCATCCTCAATCTAATGTTCAGTCTGAGCGGACTATCTAAACACTTGAGCACTTGTTTAGAGCATGATCAATAGACCTAAAAGGAATATGGGATCAACATATTCCTCTTGTGGAGTTATATTACAACAATTGTTTCCACTCAAGTATCAAAATGGATCATTATGAATACTTTTATGGGAAGAGGTGAAAAACACTGACATGTTGTGATGATGTTGTAGAGAAAAAACTCATATGTCCAGAAATGTTCGATGAAATGGTGTATAATGTTATGACCAACCAATAGAGAATTAATGCTTCATAGATTTGACACAAGACTTATGCTAATAATCATCAACAATACCTAGAGTTTGAGGTTGGAGACAAAGTGTTTTTATACATATCACTATGGAAGAGACTTTTGTGATTTGGGAATAATGGAATGCATATTCCATGGTACATCGACCCTTTTAAGATCCTTGATCATAGTGGAGTGGGGGATTATCGAATAAAACTACCACTGATCATACCTGAAGTACATGATATATTCAATGTATCACTCTTAAGGATGTACATACCTGATCCATCACATGTACACAATCCGATGGTGGTACCATTGAAGAATGACCTCTTTGGTGAAGAGAAGCCAGTGAAGATCTTATATTTTAGAGAAATGGTTCTATGAAATAAGAAAATTCCCCTCCTCAAAGAGTTATAGAAAAACCACAATATTGATGAAGCAATGTGTGAATCAGAGGAAGTGATTAAGATTAGTTAACCTCATCACTTTTACTGTGAGAAAAGGAAATTTCGAGAGTGAAATTTCTTTAGGGGGAATGATTGTAATGACTCATTCTTTTATTAATGAAATTTTATTTTGATATGACTAAATGTATTACTATATAAAATGGTTATATAAGACATATAAACTTCTATAGTTTTATGTTTTTGGATTTTCAAATACTGTTACAATTGTTACCTTTTCAAATATAGTAGTTAAATAGTGGCCACATTATTAATATATATAAAGGGCTTTAACTAATCCAATTTACTCTGAAAAAAGGAATCATTGGACTCATCCAGTATATTTTCTCTATACGAAGCCCATTATTCAGAGCTCCGAAATGAGGTTGCGTCACTGGGCTTTACTCTTGGTCATTCCCAACCAAGATTCCACACGATAAGCTTGAATGGAACCACCTATAAGAGATGTGGAACTTAACATAGATTAACACCAGAGTGATGTTATATGTCCCTCCCAAGAGTCATTCACTATAGCACACATTATCATTATGTGTTATGCAGGTGTTTTAATGGGTTCTGTAGCAAGACCCTAGAACAATGATTATGGGCATTATTTTATATATAGAATAAAGAATATACCTTCATTTTATTATTGTTACATTTTAAATAGTGTTTAATGCTCAAATAGTATATTTAGTTAATATTCAATTATGAAATGTATTTTGATGAAGTAATGTATTTTTAATTAAATAATATTTTTTAAAAAATTTATTACTAAATAACTTTTTATTAAATATAAAATATTGTATAATATTTATGAATAAAATTTAATTTTT
Source organism: Viscum album (assembly GCA_963277665.1). Taxonomy (NCBI): domain Eukaryota; kingdom Viridiplantae; phylum Streptophyta; class Magnoliopsida; order Santalales; family Viscaceae; genus Viscum; species Viscum album. Next base: position 1,015,014,353 of record OY728141.1, on the reverse strand, counting down.
TTTAAGGGTTGAATGCTATTTTTTTCAAAACACATTAATTTTAATTAAATATATTTTTTATTTTTATAAATTAAAAATTCAAAAATATGGATAATTATTTAGATAAATTGAATGTTATTTTTGGAATCAGGACTTCAAAACTGTCCAATGGTTAATTTCTCATAATTCTCTATGATATTCAAATTTTTGGTAAAACATAAATTCATTTTAAATATATAATTTGATTTATGCCATCATAATGAACCCATAATGTTGTAAAAAATAATATAAAAGGGATATTAGAAAAATATATGTTTTAAATTCAATATAATGTGATTTTAGGTTTGTTTCATTTATTTTACAAAACCTTTTTCTTCCAATGAATATAAAACATTTTAACATTTTAAAATGATTTTCTTGAGAGTGTGACTCACCTCCACATAAGCAAGACTAATATTATAATAATTTATGAAATTTTACTTATAAAATAATTTTTTAAACTCTCCTTTAAAAAACCATGGGGTGGTTTTATGTTTAGATTAGTTTAATGTTTGCTGTCCAAAACCCAAAAAATAATGAATTACATATCATTTCTTATATAAACCCACTAAACCTCCCATTTAACATCACTCAAACCATTTGGTGCTCAACCAAACTCCACCCACCTCTCACTAGAATACTCTCAATGTTCCCCAATCACCGTATACGCCTCTCTCAATCCTCTCCCAAGAATTTGGGATCATACTTCCATGTAAAGGATATCGTCCATTCAATTTTTTATCCAAATTTCATTTTATTGTAATACCATATTGTATACAATTATAAATATGAGGGGATGATTTGTCACCTCCCCCATACATCCATCCATATGTTTTAATGATTATATACCTCTTTCCCACTCATTAATTCCACTCATTCACACCAATCACCATTCCGAAATTCCCTAAGGAATATATCTCTTCTCATTTACGTTGATGAATTTATTTGAAAAATTTTGCATCTAGATTCAATAACATATGTTGATAAATGTTTATATATAACAACCTATATAGTACATTTCTTGTACTTATGATTAGATACCACTTTCTCTTTCATCATCCATTTTTATTAATTCTTATGTCACATCGTTAGGCTACCGAAATTGAATTGTGATTCTCCAAGACAAAGTCATTATGTAGTGAATATTATGCCAATTTGTCTGTCAAGGGTATTCACCTATATGTAAAATTAATAATTGGTTAATGAGTTTAATAAAATATTTTTAAATTACTTAATCATGTAATAAATGATGGTGTTTAATGAATGCATGTTGTATGATCAATGTGATTCACTTATGCATGAATTGAAGTGATTAAGAAATTTTACCCATGATAGTGCTCCAATGAAATGGGTAAGGATTAGTATAATGATACATAATGTGAAATGAGGATTTAATCATTCTAATTCAAGTGAAATCTAGTTTTACTCATGCCCCATATTCAATGATCCCTGAATCATTGTAATATAATGTTAAATGTTGTTTCTACCTTTCCATGTGATGATAATCACGCTATATCATGACTTTATGTTCATGTTTCTCTTTTGTACATTGATATAACTATTTACTAACATGTAATATATTCTTTATGATATACCTTGTTTACTCCATTAATGGGCTGTATATATCGCCCTTTTCTATGAATCTCCTCAAGTTATCCTATTCAATGTTATGTATGATGGAACATTGTGGTCATGTAAAATACATTTTCAATAAAGATGTTTGGTTTTATGTTTTAACTTGTTATGTAATGCTCCTAATTTCTGAATACATTATACATCTCGATCAATAATGTTGTCATAGGTTCATTTTTATCTATTAAGTTTTGTTTATGTATGTAATAAATAAAATGGTTGTTATATTATTAACCTTTTTAGATATTGTGTATATTTTTAAAGGTGGTGTAACACTTAGATCTACCCCCACTATTGGATCGGATACACGACATCCTTGATGTTTCACAACTGAGGTGGTACGTTCATGAAACATCACATGTCAATGAATGGGGTGAGGTGGACATTGAGGCTGAAGATAATTTTGTTGAGTACCATGTAAAGAGTGAGGATTTGTAGGAGAGAATCATTTGTGGGTGATTGATTCATTTAGTGTGTGTCTGATAGTTGCATGATAATTTCTACAGGAGCAATTGGGTGTGGGAGGATCATATTTGTGCCCAGTAGCCACATATTTTTTTGTAGCATTTATTTTAGATTTATAGGAATGTAAATCCACAATGTTGGGAGAATATAATGTTCAGGTTTTCTTGTGTATTATTTTTAAATATTATATGGATTAAATTAGAGTCTAGGCAATAATAATACTTACGATTCTGTGTCTCGGTGTGACAATAATAAATGATTGAAATTTTATAACATAAAAAATAGAATAAAAACAAATTTTCCCTAAAAATGTTGAATAACTTCTCAAATGGTGTCTGGATAAAAAATATAGGCTACCATTACATTCAAAACATCAAATTTATTATAGGTGTAACTTAACATTGGTCAACACGGGTAAACAATGATAGGTTTCCACAAGCACATTAAATGAATAAAATAAATTGAATAGATATTTATATTATTTATGTTTTGTCGACATAGTGATGATTTTTCTTTTAAATAATCTTTTTTTGTAGAGACATATGGTTGGGATCATAACCATAGAATCCTCTAGAGTCCCTTGAGAGATCTAGAGAAATCATCTTGGCATACATTGACAAAACATAGGATTAGAGATCAACAAATGTCGTTCGTAATTGATCTCCCCAAAATCCACAACGTAGTAACCGATCTTCATAAACATGCAATCCAAAATCCAGTTAGGATGTCTTATTATAATTGTGCTTTCCCTCTCTTGATTTTTCTGAAAAAAAGACTAAAAATGCATAGATAAGCCTTCTGATCGATCGTTCTAGTGGGTTGGAAAGTTATTGGTGTGGTTTGTCTAGATTTTTTCTTAGTGATTTAATGTTTTATTTGATTATCATTCTTATGGGAACAAATAAAGGACAACATGAACAATGAATGAGGTTCATTACATAGGGATTTCCATTTTCTTTTCTCTCTTATTTTCTTTTACGCATTCTACGTTCTTCCCTAAACATTGAATGATCGATAATTGAATTGTTCTTCCCTAGAGAAACGATACATTACTTGACAATTTAAATAGAGTAGACTCGATGGAGGTGCGACAATAATGATGACAAATGAATAAAAGAAATTTAGTGGAAATTAGTTCATTAGATGAGATTTGTCAGTTTGAATTAATGTTTATTTATGAGTAAATTTAAGGGAAGAAACATATCATTTTGGTGTTAGGGTTGAGAAATAACCTTCAATCCTGAGTTTCAATGAAAATAGATAACCAAAAAAGGTTCTACAAGATCAAATGAGTCATATGGAAGAGGAACACGACATTCTGGAAATTCCTTAACACACAGTGTGTAGTATTGAATATATGGAATTTGTTCCTCACTAGACCACGTGGCATGTACTCTGGAAAGTACACATACAGGGGTGGGGTACACGGGATTCCTAAAAGACATGTACTCCCCTACATGGCACAAATACATGTGCTACCAAGTGTTCTAGTACAAGAGAAATGTTATAGTGGCTGACATATTATACTAGAAAATGACCATGGTACATGACAGGACCATAGATATAATGGATTAATGTGAGAATAATTCTACGCACCTTGTACCCATCATTCACATGACATGTTCTAATGAAAGGAGCTATTGCACAAGGTCATTACTAAGTGCCAACGGACATGGCATGTGACCCTACAATGTACCCTGTACCCCTTTCTATATATAATAATTCACAAGTCCTCTGAACCATGGACAAATTTAATTAGTTTTTGGTCCCTTTATCATTTCCCAGATGGTTGGTATGAATCATTTTTCACTCATAAGAATATGATCCCTTCAACTTGACATCATGGATAGAGCTATTGGGATTGCTTGAGAGGATCAAAGTAGGATCCTCTATTCATTCTTCATTCCCCTTGGTGGAGTTATTTGTATTGACATAACCAAAACAATGCGGGTTCCAATACTCTACATGGAGGGTTAATAAATATTTATTTGTTTTTATCACCCCATATCCCTAAATGTGATCCTCATCTATCATGTTGTATCATATATGTCTTCAGATCTATCTACATATCTATCTTGTGGTGAGACCTGATGAGCAATACCTCTCGGAAGGACGTCATCAATGCAATCAGACTCAAGAGTGTGTTCTCCCAGATGATTGATTCATGGAATCATTGAGCTGAATCTCTAGTGTTGGATGATGTTTTTGTGACATAACTCTATATATTGTTTATTATCTGAGTATATCTAGATATTCTTGTTATATGTGTTATATACATATACCTGTGTAGAGATAATTTTTTCTTTCACTTATTGCATTTCATTGTGGTTTCAGGGTGTCTTATTGAGTATTATTATACTCATGCCTACACATGATTTTGCTACATGGGTTTTGTCTTGTGAAGACAATCAATATTTTGGTAGTGTCCAAGGCGGACCAGGATCAGATGCTGTTGTATGAGAATGGACAAACTGAGGTGTGTTCCTATAACTATAGAAAGCAGTCCCAATTCCCTTTTCTTAGAGGTTTGACTTGTGGTTATATACTCTTTTTAGTGGGCTTTTATTTTTCCATTTTTATGCCAATATACTTTCCATCGTACTCTGGTAGTGATATATAGTGCTATGCATGCTTTTGTTACATAGTGGTTTTTACATTTTAGAATTTTCTGGGGATGGAGATGTGTGCATGAATAAGAGAAAATAGGTATTGCATCCCATGATAATGATATTCCTACATGGTGCATGTCATCATCCCATGATCTATTGGAGGTGGTATTGGGGAGTCTTAGCATGGGCCCTACAAGGATGAGTCATGAAATCTTCCAGCTAGTGACCTGAATTATTCTTCTGGTTTGTATCATTAATTATAAATTATTTTCATTATAAATTTATTAGCCAAATGACTAGGATGTTGAATTGTGTGGGGTGGTTTTGGCATTTCCACAAGAATAAAAAAGGAAATTGAAAATGGGGATTCACCTTATAGGTCAACAAAGAAGAAGTAACAGAAAAAAATTATGAATTAATTGAGAAATATATCCCTCAATGTCTACCCCCATGTCCTTGTATCTTATCTCCCATGTTGATCTACCACCCAATTGACCCACTCCGACTAGGGTCTCCTATACCAGATCGATGCTCCACCCAGCCTGAATAGCTACATCATTGGATGCCTCACCGAACCACTATAGGAACCCCACCAGTCACCTCTTATCTTCATTAGTAGACCATCCTGATTAGTCTCCTACTCCTCCCCTAAGAAAACAGATATATTCCACCATCCTTCTTAGAGGACGATCACCAAATATCCTTGTCTATAACTCTTGAGCATTGTCAGATCATTGTGGCTACTACTAGTCCTCCTCGATTTTCCTGGAACATCATGACTGATGTCGGCTTCCATTGGATGCTATCTATTCAGGCTGTCCTGCATCAACGTCTACCCTGCCGCTGCAAGATTGGGATCAGCCGAACATCAGACCTCTCATAGTGTTGTCGTCTTCAACGAACATATGGATATCATGTCCCACCATGGCTCTATGATGCCTGCATTCCTTCCACCATTGTGCATCTCCCTCGCCAGACTCACTACATCAAAACTATAGTGACACATCCCTTCCAGCCTTTATCTAGCCAATGGATGAATCCCCAAACCCTTTCCATGTGAGATTCTCCTATGTACCTCTGTACAGATCAAATACTTCATGAAATAGACCACGGTGGGTTGGCCTGATCCAAAACGGGTCTGGGCGGGCTTTAGTAGATTTGAATAGCCATGGACGGGCTATGCGCTACCCATGAAGGGCATGCATGGGGTTTGGGGGCTCGAGTAATTTATACATAACAACAAAATAATTTAATTAATTAATTTAATTTTAGTAATAAATTAAATTATTTAAATTTTATTTTTGGTGTATAAATTTAATATTTTAATTCAATAAAATTAGAAATTCAATTGTGGTATTAAATTAAAGTAATTATATTAGTATTTTGAATAAAAATTAAATTATTAAAAGACTGAATTTATTTAAATTATTTGATTTCAAATAAATCAATTAATTTTATTAAAAAATTCATATATAAATTATTGTATTTATATTATAATACAATGAATGTTCTTAATCAATTGAACGAACTTGTTTATCTATGATTTAATTACTTAATTATTTAATTGCGTGTATTGACTGTAATTAAATATGATGGTCTGCACATCATCATTTTTTTCATGTTTAAGTGTTTCCATGCCCAAATAATTGTGTGAGTTTTGTAATTTTTACTCTTATAACCCCCTCATCAATGTGTGAATACTTTTACACCATGATGAACATGGTGTTTATTGTAGAAAACACCATGTCGAGGTGAAATCCTAACGAGAAGTAGATACGTGGGACGAGAATGAGCTGCATCATGAGTCATTCTAGGCCTCATGTAATAATTCATTTGGACATGCTTGAACCATTATTTTTAAATCAATCAACCAATATTATATTATAAATTCTGTTTGGATATTTATTTCCATTAATAATTTTTTTATTGTTTCATGATTTTCAATGACATTGGGAAACACATTAAATAATAAATAAGGAAAAATCAATTTAGATGTGATGAAAATATTTCTATTAATGTTTAGATGTGATCACAAAAAAAAATTATGAACAAATTAATATAAATGGATTACATTTATCCAATAATTATAAAAACCCTGAAATAAATATTACTTCATACATGACTTAAATCAGTTGAATATGAACACAAAAATATGTTTGGAGTGCCTGGTCTACCCTACTTGAGGGTTCCTCCTACCACTAGGGAGTACTTATGAGAACAATGGGTTGACATAACTGAAGATTGTTGTAAATGAGTAGCCATATATACCTTGTTGCAAGTTTAGTGAAAGGCATTGAGTAAATCATATTAATGATTTTAGATGTTGGGACATCACTCAATAGATCATGGAGCCATAAGTTAATGATATTGGTCAATCAAATACCTACCATGAACTCAATAATAACTATAGTTTCCATATCTTATCAACTATAAGAGATGTTTATGGATCCTTTCAACATGAATAATCAAGAAACATGGTATTCTTATTCTAGTACATATGGTTCCTAGAATTCAATAAAATAGTGGGAGATGATTAATTATTATATGTATTAATCAATAATATCTAAATCGATAATCAAAATATAAATTACCAATCTGATAGTTTTTTTTGTAGAAAATGACATGTAATTCCACAAGAACACTTCGATAACATTAAAAAAATCTCTAAACTAGAATGAGATTCGAAAATGTAGTATAGGCACATGAACACAATACTTTGATATCATACATTCAACGTTTTGGTGTCTCCAATTCTTATTAATCCATTTTAGCAAGTAAGGGAATGAAATGTTCTAACCGGAGACTCATGAATGACCCACATCATTATTATATCATAATGTTATCATCAAATTTCTTATGTGTGTTTTGGATACAAAATATGAACATGGATGACTTCACAAGAAGTCTCAGCTTTGTCAAGCATGTGTGGAGAAATAGAATCCCATAAATAATTTGGTGATGATTACAATGGCTATGTGTAAATTTAAATATGGATCAATATAAGTCATTATATCACATTCTTATATCATTTTCACCAATTTAATCATGTTTAATTTAATACTACTAAATGAAATGTATGTAGAAAACATATCCTTACTATCTAGGTATGGTTCTCCAAGAAATATAAACATTAAAGGATGCATAATCATTAATTCTAATGGTGAAAAAGATAAATGATAAATAAATTAGGATAAGGTAATGTGTTACAAAAAAATAACCTTTATGACGTACTTCAAAGAAAGTGGTATTAATCACGAGGTTATTTGCTACACACATCATGAAATAAATTCTACGGAATATAAATTCAATGAAATAAATAAAATAAGATAGTATTAACTTATTATTTATGTATATTACTCAATAAAAAATGAAACATTATGGTTATTCTTCTTAGGTATTAAATAAAATATTCCATTTATATGTCTGTATTTAAATATAGTGAACATGTAAGTATACAAAAAATAATAGATGTAAGATGTATTTTTTAAGTAGCGGAGAAAGGGTGGTTCCTATGTATGTGGTGGGATGTTCACAACTTCTATAATTCGAAGTTTATAAATTCTAGTTTAAATTTTTGTGGTGTATTATCAATTAAAATTATCTCATATGTGTTTTAGAAATTAAGAGACCTTACTATAGATTTGTAATGAATATAATATGTGGTGTTTCATACTCAACCAATGGTTTTGCAGTACATGAATCATAGGAAAACATTAAAAATAAAAAAGGATAAAATTATATACACAGTTGTTGATAAGTAATTATTTTTCAAGTAAAACTAAATGTGGATGTTAAGGTTATACCTATTATGGATTTTAGACTATTTATAAATAAGATCCATAAGTATTATCAACATATTTAGTTTTGTACAAAAAAATCCAGTAGAAATGAAGGCATTTCAAAAAGCATTGTGAATTTGTAAAATAAGAGAGCATGAATTATTCAATGGGTATGATAGTGGTAAATATATATCATTAGATTCCTTTATGGGATTTTAGAAAAAGTGAAGTATGGTATTAATATGATTTGACGATATGGGTTTCATCGGTGGGGTATGAGGAATAATATATCGAGCAATCATTCATCGATCTATATAATGTAACGTGGAGAAATTTACAAGTTCATATTACCTTATCCAAATCAAAGCTATAATGCTAATAAGAAGGTTCTGTGAAGATTCTTATATTCTAACATTGATCAAGAAAATATATGGTGAAGTAATTCTGAAACACACATTACCTTATACACATCAGAGACATGATGTATGTAAAAGGAGTATCAATATTGATACTTATATCCATTAAATAAAATTCCATTATTTTCAAGACAAGAATCGAAAATAATGGCATTGTCCCTTCGACATATTCCAAATATCACAACTATTAAATATCATATGAGTGATTGTGTGATGAAATCCAATTTTTTGAAAGAACATGTGTCTATCATGAAAAGAGTTCATTGAGGATATAAACAATCATTCATCATGTAAAAACATAATGTGCATATAAAGTAATTATCTTAATGATTATAAGGATATTATAGATATACATATGATATATAAGATATTTTACATTTATAAAATATATTTCAATAAAAGGGTAAAAACCACTACATGAGATAATGGGATGAATATTAACTTTTTTTTATCAATGATATAGATGCATGAGTAGTTGGAATAGGGATACATTCCACAAGTGGTGTGGAATAGAATGTTCTAGACACACATGATATATAGGAAAGATAAAACCACTTTTATTGTTTTGTATTAGCTATGGTCAGTGATACATAATTCATCGAGAATAATAATTCCTATAATTATGTAGTATATATTAATTGGATAAGATTGATGAGATCAATGAAAATTCAATAATGAATCCATGTATCAATGTTCATGGGGATTATTATTTTTAATAATTTTGTTGTTATTCATGTGAGATGATACATGGATGGTACAAGCGTGGTAACGATAAGTCGTGATTGGTAACATGAATTCATTATCCCTAAATCCATTAAAATTTTACCTGTCACAGCTAACATTTTACAATAATTTTATTGATAATTGGATGTGAAGTCCACAAATAATTGAAGAAATATATCCAATGAAAACCTAATTGGATGGTGACTTAATAAAATGAATATAAGGGTTAATGTTATTGAGTATCAAGGTTTAGATTAATGTAATAAAAAAAGATAATATAATATTCATTTGGAATGACTTTTTTTCGATGTTTCTACCAAAGGATCTGGGGAGTTCCATTGTTTTCCATGTAAAATTCATTTAGTAACATACAAAAAACAACTATTGGTCTTACATTTAATTATGACCAAAATGAATGTAATTATCTAGTGATTGAAATAAAGAAGTAGTTTAATTTATAGGGAACATTATCTTCTAAGGTAGATCTAATAGTTGTTTATACATTGTCAATTATACATATATTAACATTGTATTGAAATTACATGTTTTAAAAATTATAGAGGGAATCATTAACTATGTCAAATGGAATATATCTATCCAGGTATACATGTATAGGCATAGGTGGATATTAATGTGGTGAGTAGAAACCCATAGGTTTCAATGAGAGATCAATCATGTATTCCTTGATATGAAAACAAAATTATATTTCCAATATATACATTATAGTAGGAAAATATCAATTATATCCAGAATAACTAAAATGTTAGTAGATTGAACTGTCCAATTGTAATTGATAAGTAGAAAAGGTGTGTACCTGGTAAGTGGAGAGAAAAGGATACTAGTTTCTAGAGGACACAAACTAAACATCCTTTGGATCAATATGATCTTATATCAGGGTTATAATAATGAAATGAGAAATAAAATATTATTCAACTTGTGGTATACATAGTTGAAAAAATAGAGTACACTACATCTTCGAAGGAAGCTATGAAGTAGTGTATTAAGTGTAATGAATTTTTCATGTTCTTGGAATCACACCAAGTAAGTAATGATTTATCATTGTGATAAATTTATTACTTGTACTATATAATATGTCATCTTATGATAGTGTAAAAAAGGTATACACTTGGGGTTTAAATTCCCTTTGGAGTCTTACTCAAGGAGATGAGATCACACATAAGAAAATAACTACCCAACAGATGCATAGAAAACCCAGCAAATAAAGGCATGACTAACCTGAAACATGATCTAAATCATGTGATATATTAGAAGGATTGTTATCAAGTTGGATCATGTATCTGTGGGAGTGTTTAAATAATGGTTTTCCAAGTCCCAAGTTGACTGGTGATTTTTGATTTCCATAACGTGGATTCAATGACTGATATATGATTTACACTAAGAATTATATTGTTTAAATTTATGCATCGACTATATAATGGTAACTTCCATTGATTAATTTTCCTATAAAAATGTTATAATATATCACAGGATATTGTGAGAACCTTTATATTCAATTGCATTAATATTAAATATTTGTCAAATGGTATAGATATATCATACTAACTTGACAATGTTGATGTTTAACCATTAGGTGTTGGGGGCTCATAATCATTGTGGCTTCATCTCATGAACAATACACATAAATTTCTCTAGTGGGTATGATCATGAAGATATTCCTTCCAATAGGAACACCCTATATTTTGGGTTTAAATGGATGTTCCTATCTACTAACATGTGTATTGGTATCCTAACATGAGGTCATTATCCATGCGTGCCATTTTATCATTTAATTTGATTAAAGGAAAAAAATCATGATAATGAAATCATTGTGTGGTTGATTGTGTTTGGAGTGTCATTAGTGGTTTTCCATTGGTTGAATGGTCATGAAATAATTTGCATTATCATAGTTGAAGAAGTAAGATATCATAGTCCAATTGGATAAAAATGGTAGTACCTTCATAAATCCTTGTCTAATGCAGTAAGAGGTATTTGTACATATAGATAAAAAAGGGTGATGACACAAGTGTTTCTCTTAATTTATGAGATATCAAAAAGACAATTATATTATATTACATAGAGTGTGTTTGTAGGTTAGTTTTTGTTGATATGACTATTCATTATTTATTTTGGGGGCCCTGATGGGATGTTAGACTCCAATATTGGTCTGTGAATAATCTTCACTACTATATAGATGGGGGTTTACAGGAAAAAACATTATATTGTGTTCAAGAATCATCTATATTCAGGTGAATAGGTATATAGGACATTGTGTGCATCACCAAGGGGTCTGACAGTTGTCCACATTATCAATAAAAGATAAGTAAATAAATTCATTATTTTTCAAGTAAATAATAAATAGGTTGAAATTATTTATTAAATTTATTTACAAGGGTTTAAGTAAATACAAGAAATAATTTTATATGAATAAATATCGTTTTAATATTCCAGGTTCTTTTAATATCTGCATAAATAATGAGTTGAGTTAAATGACTTGGTTATATCACATAATATATTTAACATATATTATAGATATGAGATAAAAGGTAAATGAAATATATTAAACATTTTATTTCATCATAATAATGTGTTTCTTATTTAATGGATGATTTAGTCATAGGTGTTAGGGAACCCTAATCAGTTAATTACGTTATCCACTATATAAGCAGGGAGAGTGCTCAACTCCATGTTCTATTCAATCTAATGAAGTGAGATATTATATATTCTCTTGCTTTGTAGAGTGAAAAATTCTCTCTCTGAGCACTAATCCAAGAACACATTTGACTAATTGAAGGCACAAGATAAATGTTATTGTCATGATGCTGAGGGATTCTTTGGAAGTTGGCGCTACCACTAAAATTTCAACAAACAGTGAGTGCATGAATTCATAAATCATGTGAGGATGATCTAGAGGGGTTCAAATTTGGATCCATTGAGAAAAAATCACTAAACAATACCAACAGTCTAGGTTGCTTCATTTCGAACAAGGTATGTGTTCATTTTTATCTTCCAAGATCCATTTAAATTCATGCGAGATCCTCTGACCATACCAGGGATCGGATCATTGGATATGAAAACTTCCATCACTTTGATGATTAATTTTTTTAATCCATATCATAAAATATTCCTCTACACACACTAGTATACACAATAATTACATTATTCTATGATTATTTAGATTTATTTACTATGTAATTTCATATATTTTTTGACATATTTTATATTCAATAAGTTTATTTTATTTTCACTACTCTACAATTATTTTTTACTCTCATTAAAACTCTTAACCTTATGGTATAGTCTCCCTGTAGTATTATATAATATCTAACCAATAGATGAGAACCTATAACATATGAGGAAACATGATTGAGATCAAACATCCAGTTTTCTCAGTTACATGATGGGGCACTGAGTTAAGGATGTTACAAATTGGTATTAGAGGAATCATTTTTTTCTTGATTTACTATTTGAGAAAGGTAGAAAAGATATTAGGATTTGTAGGGACTTGGTAATGAACATGTGCATTGTAGTAGCTAATCCATGTACGGGATAAAATCTGAATTCCTAAGGATGGGATTGTTTTTCATGATGTTTTTTTGTTATAATTTCTTGTGATTATAAATTGGATGGTTAACATGTTTTATGAGGTTACTATTTTTTGAGATTTATAATCATGGTACGGTATGGTGTGGGATTAGTATGCATGCATCATGATAGGCACTTATGAATATTTATTAACATTAATTTTTCATAATAGGGTCATATTTACTGTATGTGATATACCTTAAAATATAAATTATGATATGAGATAGTTATTATATCTGATAAATGAAACGAAAGAAGTATTATGTTATAAAATTTTAATTTTCAATCCATGTTTAAAGAAACCATGAGTGAATGGTTCTATGTTTTGGTCACCAGTTGAGGTTTAAATTGTTATTAACTTATGATATGAGTTCATTTGTCTTAAATAGAAAATTCATCCTCATCATCTTCAAATTGATAATAAAGAGTGTGAAAATTTGTTTGATCCAGAAATTGTTGAGACAAAACACCCTATATCTCCGGAGAATCTGTTAGATGATCAACTTTTAAACAACATCCTAAGGTTCATGTAATCCATGTAAAAGGATATTTTTCACACCATGCCTTCAATGTATGAAGTGATGAAATAGTTTCAGGTGAAGAATCTACCTACATTCATTAGGGTGGGAGGGCCCTAGCCAGCTATGTTCTAGATTAAATCATTACAGATGATCATATAACACCTCAAGAAACCCATATATAGGAGGGTGAAACATGCTTCATATATGCATCATGGACATACAATGCATTGGTGGTATGTTCATGAGAAATATATATAACATGCAATGCAAGTAGAGTTGTCTTAAAATTTTTGGCTACTATTTCCTTTGGGAATATTTTATGTAGGAAATTCAGATTGTTGATTTGATTCTTGTTATGAATTATCTAGTCCAATTCCAGGATCATGTCGACTTTTATTAGAAGAAATTTACCTTTATATATTTAGGCAGGGATACCTATAATCACATGGGAGAGTGGTATCATCAAGAAGGTCGTGGAGAACAAATTTAGTGTATATTGGATTTTATAACGGTTTATATCAAAAGCCTTATACTAGATGATAGAGGAATTCAGTAGAATACTTATCCTCCAGTGGTGGAAGATATTCAAGATTTATTTACAAAATATTTCTCCATATTACCACTTGAGTATAATATTTTGTTTTTAATCAATATGGATTTAGGAGATGAGCCAGTTCATATCCCACCTTATAATAAATCCCTAGCAAAGATTCATGAATTGATATTATAGTTGGATATTAAATATTTCAAGGGTTTCATATCTAAATTTAAATCACCTTGGGGTTATCTAGTAATTTTCACCATGAAGGATAATGTGACATTACAATTATGTTTGTATTATCAAAGACTGAACCAAATGAAAGTCAACAGCCGATATCATATTCCCTGATTTGATGATCTATTAGATCAGATGTTGTGTGAAAGGATCCTATTCAAGATAAATATGAGATCATGATATCACCAATTTAGGGTGAGGATATTAGGTATACCCCAAACTACTTTGATGATCAGGTAAGTATTATATGATTTTTTACTGTTGTTATCCGGTTCGAAGAACACACCAACACTATTCTTGGACTTGATTAATCATATATTTCATCCATTCCTAGACCAGGTTTGGGTAGTTTTAATCAATGGAATTGTACTATACTATTATTATATGGATTATCATTCAGAATAAATTAAAACCATCTTGATTGCATTCAGAGATCATAATCTTCATTCCATGATATCCTAATGTAGTTTCTAGATTGATGGAGTGAACATCCATAGTGATGTTATCTCAAAGGCTGACGTGTCAGTAGACCCATATAAGTTTACAAATGATGTATATTGGGAGTTACCCAAGAATTTATCATAGATTATGATTTTTATTAGTCTAGAATCTTATTACAAAAATTTTATCCTAGATATGTCCGTTATGGAAGAATCGATGTTTTCACTAACCAAGAAATGGGTGAAATTTGTTTGGTCATATTTTTATGAAGGAAATTCATAGGATATGAAGATAAAACTTAACTCAAAACCTATCATCAAATTTTATATTCTAGTTAATGAATATAATGTGTGCTTGGATGCATCTGGTGTTGGACTTAGTGTGGTTCTAATGTAGAGGGGTTGAGTGGTTTCTTCTGGCTCTATACAGTTGAGACCGAATGAAAAGAATTTCCATAGTCATGATCTTGAGTTATATGTTGTGGTACATTATTTGAGATGCTAGATACATTATCTTATAGGTGATAGGATTGTGTTTTACATGGACCACATGATCATTAGATATATACTTTAGCATCAATACTTGGACCCTCCATATAAGATGTGGGTTGAGTATCTACAATATTTTGACATTACATTGGATTACACAGCAAGAAAGGGAAATAATATTTCTAAATACATGATCCAAAATATATTGATTGTGGTAGTTCATGAATATTGAGATGAGGGATAGATGATGATGGTCATTGCAGATATGTATCTTGATTTTTAGGGGTCCTAAAGAGGATTAACAGTGACATAAACATCTATAATAATATTGCTTCTTGACATGATCAAGAAGGGTCTATTTTTAGGTATGGAGGGATTATCTCTAAGTTACATCATATATGATGAGGATCCACTAGAAGGATGATCTATTAAAAAAGCGATCTTCATACCATTATTGGAAGAGTATGGGTTCCTATGGGTTTAGGAAAGGATACGATGATAGATATTCATGCTTCTAGATGGATGGTATATCTGAGTTTGACAAATATATATCATTATCTTCATAGAAAGTAATGGTTTCTAGGAATGGAATAGTTGATTGTGTGTGTTGTGGTAAAAATTTCACCTATTAGAATGTGATGGCCAATCATGATAGACTTACTAGGCTATTACAGACTTTTCATATTCCAGAGTGGATGTTGGATGATGTCACTATGGATTTTGTTATAGTATTACCCAGTAAACCTAACAATAATGATGCAGTATAATAGATTATAGATTTACCAATGAAGGAATCCCACTTCGTTCCTATTAGATAAACCATAAATGTTGATTATTTGTGTAGTATTGTTGTGGATGATATAGGTCAGTTTCATGGTGTTCTAGGGAGAATTATTTCTTACCATGTTCCTTATTTAACTTATAGATTTCAGAAGGGTCTACAAATGGCATTTGGATCGCATGTTCTTCTGAGTGTATCCTACCTTCCTCATAACGATGTCCAAATCTCAGTAAACTCTTCAAATTATGGTGAATATGTTTCAAGATAGTGTTTTGGATATCAGTGGTTCTTAGTAAAAAATTTGGAACTCATGGAGTTTACTTATAATAATAGATTCCAGGAATCGATTCAAAGGGAACCTATTTTTTCTTTTTATGATCAGACTAGTCATTCACCTGTTTTTTGGTTAGAGGTAGTAGAGTCACCACTTGTTAGACCTTATATCAAGAAGAAGATGTATAAGCAGGTTTAGTTGATTGGAAATCAGTTGGTGTCCATGTAGAGATAAAACGAAATTATACACTAACCATTAAGTAAAATCTCTAGAGGATGAAGTCAGTCATTGAGTTTTTCGGTGGCAGTCATCTGGATTGGGGAATCACTGTATTAGAAAAAAATGGAAGCTATCTACAAGGTTTTTCATGCCTTTCAAAATATTGTAAAGGGTTAGTCTATTAAAATATCATTTAAACAATATATTGTGCTACATTTCCATGAATGACATGTTTCACATATAAAAATTTAAATGATATTATCCATAACCTGATCACATGATATATGTTGATGATGTCAATCTGGATATTGGTGTGCCTTTTGAGATTCATCTGATATGTACTGTAGATCGATGTTAAAAGAATCTTCGAGGGATGACACTGCCACTAGTAAGAGTACATCGGCAACATGGATGTGTTTAAGTGGATACCTCACACCGGGATATTTATGTGCCAACATAGTATCTAGAATTTTTTACCAATACTCCACTGTGATTCATGGTACAAATCAGGGATGAGCTGTTATATGGTGCAGAGGTTATATCATCCCATCTTTTTTAGGAACGTCATTCTTTTAATTTATGTTAAAATCTTTTCATTTTGGGTTATCATTATTTTAAACTTGTTTTTTAATGCCAATGTATGTGTTTGGGAAATTATTTCATAAGTTCAATAAGAATAAAAGGTGACTTATAGATATAGAAAAAATTCATGATGCGTACCAAACTCATGATGTGAATTGTTTTTAAATTACCCAAAATTTTAATATTCCCTGTCAGGATTCAAGTATTACTAATTTGGGAAGGGGATGAATCAATGATATATTTTTATTTAATGATTCCTTATTTTTGAAACAACCTTAACTTCCCCTTAATGATTTCTTTACCAACTGTATACAATCAAAACACACATCCATAGGAACAAAAGATTTACAATTTTCACTACTTGACAAGAGTATATACGCCCTTCGTATAGTACAGAAATAATTAAATACCATAAAATAAACTTGAAAACAATCATTTTATGTGGTATAAAATGAGTATGATATAACTTTAAATTTGTGTATCACTTGAAAAAAACATGAATCTGTATGTGCACCCTCATAACACTAATAGTTATTTATTTGTTTTTGTTCTTCTTGACCATCATTAAAAATGTGATCTCTAGAAAAAATTATTCACTTTTTACCTAGAATCTAATTGTAACTTGTTGGAATTCATAATGATACTCACTTTGATACTGCTGTATAATCTTGATGGACTTAAAATCACTTTCCCCACAAATTTGGGTACAAAATTTTGTTACTTGCACAGCTCCTTCACAAAGTTCCTTCGTGAAGATCCTTACATCACAAATCACTATAGTTCATAGAGATACATATTTTTTCGATATATCTATTTCATATAGAACATGATGTTATTTTTAATGTTCACTTATTTTTCAAGGATCAACGTCACACCAACAATCTCCTTCCATTCTTAGAGCATGCTACCTTTATAGTGCTCACTGACATTGAAAAACATAATTGCAATTATAGAGTTCTAAAATTCTCATTGATTATCTCTACTCTTCTCAATATGGTAGGGGCCTTTATATAGGCATTTACGACCATCTCTAGTACCTTCCTCGCCTTGTTAGCAACCTGAAACCCCATTTTACAGAGCTCTGAAATTTCATCTGAAAATCTCACTTTTTCACAAAGATCCACTGTAGTTATCCCATATCGAAAAGCTTTTCCAGGTCATAAACCATTCCATAAAAATAGTTGTTCCAACTCAATGATCCATTCATAATTATATTCTTTTCTACAATTATATATTTCCAATTGCTTCCCCTCAGCCATTTGCGAATCTCCTCGTAGTCATAGAGAACACCATCAACATTCTTTAATGTGTTTGTGAAATCTACCTCATGAAGCCCATATTTAAAAAATTCTTGAATTTACTATATTTCAATGAGATCATCAAGGAAATTCAATTTTTATAATGACCACCAAACACTAAATTTTGATCCCTATAAATTTGGAAAACACTGGAAAACCTTCCCACCTAAGACTCCTTCTTCAGAAAAACCAACCATATTTATTGAAATCTACTTTTATCCACCTTTCCATCATAAAAATTCATCAATATTTATCCATAATAATTATGATCTTTATGAAATGCTGACTATAAAATAATCATCATATTTAAAATGTAATTTATGGTCACTAATCTATCTTCCCTCATCCACTTATACAAATTGATGTTATTTTATTTCATCTCAAACATCCTTGACAAAAAATGCAATACCTGAAAAAGAAACTATTATTTATGATCCAATACCTAATAGAATTTAATTCGGGTCTTGAATTAATAAAAAACCTATAAATTTTATACACCATGTAACTCTTTACACACCCACTAAACATATCATGAAAATTACACCACTAGAAAACATGTCACCAAATGTAACAGATGTCATGAAATGTTTTTAAACCTTTTAAAATTTGTATTTAATGATTTTTTGAAATCCTGATGATGGGATTTGGGGAATTTGAAAACTAAAAATGGATAAGATAAATGCAAAATTTGGAATCAATTAATGTCTAGTAAATTTCATGCCCATCTTTCTTTAAAAAAATTCTCACCAACACTGCATTAACCTCCAGTGTTGTGTTTTACTAATGTGGAACCACCCTATTCAAATGTAAACCATCTAAACACCTCCATATTCATTTTATAGCTTCTAATAGTTATTCTTAAGAGTGAAATTCAATCCACATGTGACTGTGTGTTGGATCATTGACCTTCAAAACTAGATTATTAAGGCACACCATCCTTTTCTTCTTCCACTTATCAATGCATTACTGATGGATTTGAAGGTTCTCATTGAAAGTAAGTAAGAGTCTGGTCACTACCATAGATTTGATGTTTTGAAATTTAATTCTCATCTTTTGAGATGGGTGGTATAAAACTTTTCCCTTGGTTTTAATTCAATTATCCATAATATGTTCAATATGTGAGATTGTGTTGGCACAATACACATGTTACCAAATAAATTTGATAATACCTGTTAAATTATAAATGTTCATTTTAAACCATCTACTAGATCATTTTTGGTCCATATGAATTGGTACCCATACCTGATGCCCTCAATGGGAATTCCATCCTTAGACCTTGTTATGAAATGGTCAATTATGATTTTAGAACCCATAATAAATTGGGTAAATTAATTAATTGTTGGCTTAATCTTTTGAATTGGTATAACAAGTATATTGTGTGATTTCTTATGATACTCTCACATTTTATAATTGGGATGATGGATATGTTAATGGCCATATAGTAAAATGATAAATAAAATCTGCTTCAAATAATTATTATGATAATTGAGAACTAGAACTAATGAAGTATACTTTCAAGGAAAAATGATAATTTAATAAATTGATTGTTGTGAGATATTATTATATATCTAGCATGTGTGTTTTTGGCCTTGTGATTGTTTCATAGATATATTACTTGAGTGAAACTATTTTTCACATCCACTTATTTCCCGAGGGTATAGTAATGATTTTATCATATGTATGATGACCTGATTCATAGTCACTAGATACAGGAGGGTAATATTCTGGATGACCAAGGATGAGATTATGGATAACATACTGGAAGAGGATGATTATTAACAAGATTTTTATGTGATTAATCCTTGGAGGGGGAATCTTTCATCAATTTGGTTATTTGTACAAATGTAGGATGATCTAGCATTAGTTATAGAAACTCAGTACGGTGTCGATGTATGTATGGATAGCCCCAAGTGTTATCTCATAACTGAGGATCAACTAGTTTATTTCTTGTGGAGTATAAATTTATAAAATTATTTCCCAATTTATCTGTATATTATATGAACCATATTTATCAGACTAGATTTTTTTATTCATGGTGGTGTTGACCTATTTACTTGTACTCACACCATGGATGAGACCCCATTTGGAATCCGTACTAATTTCTTGCATGAAGGATTGGACATGGGAAAGGGACCATATTGTTGATTTGTGTCTTGCTGGATGGGATGGACCATGGTGATGAAAATAACATGGGTTTTGGGTTTGAGGTCTTGGAATATTTATTTTATACTTCTTATACTATTATCTGTATATCATTCAACATATCATTTAGTTTCATTTAGCATGTGATTACATTATTCTTTGATTATTTGTATTTATTTAGTAGGTCCTTTCTCGGATTGTATTGTCTAATTATTTATTAATATAGTTTATAATATTTATACTACTCTTATGTAATTTTATAATTTCATTACTTCTATTATTCAGAGGGTATAGTCTCCCAACTATATTATTTATACTCTCTTTCTAGTCGGAAGCCTCCGGCGTATGGGGAGTTAATATTGAGTTCACATATCCGACCAGCTCAGTCCCATGGAAGAGCATTTGGTTGGGAATGTTATAGAACTCACCACATCTAGAACACAACCCCCATAATATGGACAAAATTCAAAGAAGATACATCTCAAATATGAGTATACTATTATCAAGACACATGTAATTTCAGATGTTCAACTACATAAGGATTCTACATATGGCTAAACAATTAATGCATTTAAAAAACATGGATCAAAACAAGCCACATCAAAATCCTCAACAAACCCAAAAAAAATTATTATCAATAAATTAACTTTATATCATTCCCTTATAATTAATTATGTCTTTACAGTATGATATCTTCACCCTGTTTTATATTTATGTCATTATTTTTCTTTACCAACATCAAATTATTAATCACATTGTTTTAAAGGTGGTGGTTTCAAAGGATCTATAATATCCAAAACACATAATCACAATAGCATCAAATATCATAAAAAATATTAACTTCAAATGGATTTATTCCAAAAGTAATAATACATCTATTCTTATATCTTATTAGGAAAAAAAATTATGTTATCATTCCCTTAGCATGCCAACAAACAATTAGAAAAAAAAAATCATAGAAAAACATGTCAAGACTTTTAAGTATCCATTCACTATATAAAAAATCATATTCCATTGTGATTTTAAAAAATTTCACTTCAAAGGTGATAGTATAAGATCCCACATCCATATGGGTTTAAATTTTCAAAATTATTTTTAATTTTCATTTAATATATGAATCATATATTGAATAATCGATCATAATGGAGATCTGAGTGTAGGAATGTATCAAAATGTTTTTAGGATAAAAATATGATGAGGAGGAGGTACAGTTGGTGTTAAACTGAATTTAGATGCTTTATATTATGTTTCAAATGTTTCATAGTTTTATAGAAATGGTGAATGGTTTTGGTGTGCCCTGTTTTGAAGATATTGTGCAAAATATCCAGAAATGTTTTGTTCATTTTGTTATACACATGGTTGAGTTTCTTGGTTAGAGGACAATTTGTGGCAATCCATCAGGGAAATGATGACAAACCATGAAATTTTGAGGAGGGTTTGACTCATGGAGAAGGGGCTACACACGGTTTTATACAAACCATACACCTTGATAAAGAATGGGACAATGTTGATATTACTATGAGGAAATTGTTTTTCAAACCATGCATACTAACCAGACATGGAATGGGTGTCTTATAGTAGTGTGTGAATGGTTAGTTATCATTTTTGAAAACAATGTTGCCAAACCATGATACATATCATATTACATTAAATAGAGAAATTACCAAAATACCCCCTTGATATTTTTAACCAATTTTTCCCCTTTTCCCCAATCAATGTACACAAACCCGGGGGTTCAAAAAGACATTCATCTTTCTCCACCCCTCAATTTAGGGTGATTTAATGGTTATCGTTTGCATTTAAGGTGATATTTCTCTTCCACATACTTCTATTTCTCCCTTCTCACAGTTATTTCTAATTTCAAATGTGTGGGTTTAGGGATTCGATTCTGATTCCACCAGATCATTGTGGCAACGGCCAAGGATTATAGGGAATTTTTTTGATTATATAGATTATATCACAATACAATTTTTTAATACTGATTCATGGTGTTTTGTTAAGTTATGTTCTTTCAGTGACATTTAATAGTTTCTACTGGTTAAATTATTTTATTTATGTGTTGAAATGGAATCACCTCTTAGGTATTATTTTTAGGAATGGTGTCAAGAGTCCATTATGGAACTTTTTTGGTAGTTCCTTGGTGTTTTGATGGGAGGTGATAACCTTGTAGTTATTCCGTCATTATTTCATATTGGGTTTTAATTAATTATTTATTTATAATTGTTATAATTAATTAATTATTTTTATTTGATGGGTGGATTAGTTTTAGTTACTCAAGATGGTCTTGGTTGGGTTCCCAGGAGTTGGTGGGATGATTGAACAAGCCTTGAAAAGTTATATTTACTTGTGAAATTTTTTATATGACATTTTTAAAGTGGTAGGTGGGTTAAGACCTTAACCCATAGTCTTAATAACTGTTTTATACTTTCATTGTGGTATGCGCCTTAAATCCCACATGTTGTGCATTGACCATTTGTTTTTTGTTAGTGGATCCGAATTTCCTTATTACATTATACCTTCCACAAATCCTATTTTATATATGGTATTGTATGATGGAATCTATGAACACCAATGGGAGTATTAATACCACTAAAAAATGGAATTTTTTGGTGTTTAATTTTAGTAACATCTCAAAAGGCCTTTCTGAAATGGTTAAATGTTTTGTTTTGGTTTCTGAATTTTTTTATTATTTCCAATATGGTAAAACCGTGTTTTAAAATATACTAGGTTATGAAAAAGTGTTTTGAAATCCAGATGACTTAAAATATGGTTTCAAAAGGGTTTATAATGTTGATTTTAAATGTGTTATTAGTGACCTATTCTATGAAAATGTCTTGATAAATCATTAACTGGTTTTCATGTAACATTATGCTCTTGGAACATGTTTGGATTTTCAATGAATAAGACGAATGTTTAAAGGTAGTCATCAAAAAGTTTGATAATATGTTTTTTCATGTGATTTATTACATAGGAAAAGGGTAAGGTTTTATTTGATCGATGTGTTTATTTAAAAATATTTTGGGACTATGAGAATTGTTTTGATTTATAAAAGAAGTGTAAGTTTTCAAAAAGTGATGTTTTAAATTTTAAATAGTTAGAAGAAAACTTAACTAATATTTATTTGGTTAAAGGATGAAATGGTTTAATTATAAATTTCGATTTATATTTTGAATGTAATAGACCATGTAAATTTTGAACTAAATTGTAATGATTAATAACAGAATGCTTGGGGATGGTCATACATGATGTTCTATATCTTGGATTAATTAATGGACAAATTTTCCATTTTTCCAACCTACGACTTGTGCTTCTTTGGTTTCTGGACTCATTATTTACTCCTTCGTTTTGGGCAGGCTATAATGATGCTCTTTTTGCCCGAATGCATATTATTTGTTTGATGATGAACTGATTCTCTTGAATCCAAGGGTATGAAATGGTGATATATATTATTCTTGGGATAGTGGGACATGCTGTTCTAAGTCTCGGTTGGAAACTTGGACTAATTATACTTGTTTTCCAACATGAAATCTAGTTGTTGGGATGGTCAGACATGGGTTATTGGATCCTGGATGGATAACTGGAAAAAGATTCCCTATTTTCCAACCTATAACCCCATGTGTTTTTTGTCTAAGATGATCTAACTTGGTTGAGACTACTTTGATTGAATTGGGTAATAATTGTATATAAGTGTGAAAGTAGACAATTAAAAAATTTAACTAATGAAACAATGTTTATTTGTCTGCTAGTATGTACTTATTTATTTTCTAGATTTTACTATTGTACGAACTAGTATTTTCTTTAGACACGATTGGCAGTGGCCTATTGAGTTTAACCCACACCTTACATTATCTACCATTTAAGTTGTGTTCCTAAGAAAATATCATATTTTTTATAAGAGGAACATGTTTGGGATAGGTCGCATATTGAGTATAGTTTGGCTGAGTTGGATTTCTTTAGTGATATCATATTACTAGATGGGTTCAAACCATTGATTATGTGGAGCCTTTTTATAATTTCTTTTATTATGGTATTTCATTTAACTGGCCTAGTGGGTGTTTTTTTGTAGGAATACATTGTCTTTTTTGGCATTACAAAATTTAATTTTTTAGAACCTGCCCTTATTCTTGTGTATTTTTTACTTATTAATAATATTATGGGTATGAGATTCAATAATTTACTTCTAGTTGTGAAGTCGGGTAAGGGGGTATAGTCTTCTCCTAGTTCCATCGTAGAACCTTTCAACTATTCGGTAGCCTCTGGAAACAATGATGCACACTTGAGGTCATGTGGAAAACCAAATTGGTTCACCAAATAAGAAACATCATGGTTATGACATTACAATGTTTAACCTAATGGCCTACATTTCAATTATTTTACTATTGTAGGTTTGGTAGATAGGATATATATGTATGTGTTATATATTGGGATTATATACCATAAGGATGTGTCATGGACAACTATTATGGTAGGAAGTCTAAGTTATTAGAATATGTGATTTTTTCTATAGATTGTGATGCTATGGTTTAATATATTTTTTGATTTAATCAATTCCCCTGTAGTTTGGATGCTACTATTTATGATGACATTATAGATCTTGGACTATTGGAAAGAAGAATATGATTTGTTTTTGACTCTTAGTATCTATAGTTAATAGTTGTCTCATTCATCAAGCAAGGAACATTGGATCCAAATATTATAGGCCATCTAGTGCATGACTATGTTGATTTTATTTTGATGGTAGATTATGAAGATCTATGATGAAACACTCAACGATGATTATAGTGATGAAATCCTCATGAAAAATAGGTGAAGTGAACTTAGAGGGTCTTCATGGTGTGGGCATATAGTCATTGAAACCTTTAGGGTGAATTAGATTGTGATTGGTTGCATATATTGGTCCTCCAATGACTAGTTTTATGTGAAGATTCTTAGAGATTATAAAAACCATAATTGTGGGAGGTTCATTGGTATATGACACCTTTATGGTGTGAGAACCTAGAGAAGGGTGTTTTGACTTTTTGATGTTGTGCGATGATGATATGGAAGCATGTTTGATGTCCCATTGGTTATGTTCTTCTATGACTTGGCATTGACAATGTGTGGTTGGACCTATTTACCTTTTGACTTGAATCTATTATTTGTTTTGGTGTATTGTGAATTTCAACAGTGACCCGTGAGTGTGGTTGGATGTGTGAAGTGTGTATTTGGGAGTGTGATGTAAGTATGGATGTTTTTTAATTTTGATAATATTGTGGTATGGGTACAATATTGTTCGTAGTTTTAGCACATAATATTCCTTTGGTTTTGAGAAATATCACTTCAGTACTGATGTTTCAGCCTTATGGTTGGTCTCTATAGGGGAAGGATCATTTAATTGTCTATCATAGGTAATGGATGTATTTATGGGTGTTCCTAGTGATTAGGTGATGGATTGGGAGAACAAAAAATGTTCAGGGGTATGTGGTTTTGAGTTTGTAGGTCTTCTTTAGGATATTAATGTGTAGGTGATATAGTCATGGAATGTTTATGGTTTTAGACACTCTAAAGTATTTGGTTTCATTAGGGTGTAAGTCACAAGATAGGTAGATGATTCAGTAGAAAATGCACCTTATGAGGGCAGGTCTAGATATTTTCCTAGCCTAGTAATATAAAAATGTGTCTCTATGAATATACTAAGAGTATATATTTAATTTTTTGATCTTATAGAAAATTTTCAAGAATTTTGTGGTCAATAATGTGGTTTGGGTTCAATGAGTATATTTTGTTTTTTAGATCACCACGGCTTCTATAAATTGGGTTAGTGGGAATTCTGGGTATTCCTAGCCAGTGGATAGTGCATATAGAACCAGTCATTGTGGGGTGCGACTCATTTTAATCAGAATCATGTTTTGTGATTGGGTTACACAAGGACATGTAATGGTTAAATATAAATTGGACCTCAGAGATGGAAGTGTATGTTGATTATTTTTGTCATTTGGTACATCTATTAGATTATATAAGAGTGTATTATCATGGTTCTTGAGTAGAACAAGCTATCATGAGTTGGTTTATAATCGATGTTAATGTGATGACACAATTGTGGGAAGGGAGGCATGGGTCCGTCGATTTAGTTTACTATGTTCATGTAGTGATAGTTGAAATTGAGAATATATGAGATTTCAGTGGTATTAATCAACGAAATCTTTGCATACCCTTATTTAGTGACCATCAAGACAAATATCTTGATATTAACATGGGTTTGTTGAGAGGGAATGAATATATGAATATATTTCTAATGGTTTTCTTGGTCTCAAAGAGGGCCTTTATAATATCTTGGATTTTCAATGTATTATTTTTATATATTTAATGGATCAATCTCGAGAGCGGGTGCTAAAAATACATATGATTCTAAGATCTGATGTGTTCAAAACAAATCTTTGAAAAATATTAAACTTTTTAGTAGCATTAATGCCTTGTTTTCCAAAAAATGATTAATAAATCTTGAACGGGTGTTTGGATTAAAAATATGGGGGCACGGTTGAGATCTTAATGGTGGATTTACCATTGGGGAAACATAAATTTACTACATGTGGGTCATTTTTGAAAAAAATTTCATGGTATGTAACAGGAATAAAATAAGTTAATAAAGAAATTATATTGACGTACTGACAATATTTTCTATTAAGTATTTGTCTTAAATTCATGGTTTGAATCATAAAAATGAAATTTCTCTTGAGGGATGGAGTAATAACCTTTGGAGATACCATTTTTAGATAGTGAAAAATCGATCGAACGACACACCTCAGATTCAACAAATCATTCCAATGATGATTCACTCTTCATTAGTGAGAAAATGAGTCGATGTAGGGTGTGTTTTTTTTCACATTCATTAATTCTATGATGAATGTTGATCAATCAACAAATAGATTGGCCAATGGATTTATCATAGTTGTGGGATGAGTTTTAGCCTGCAGGATTATTAGGATATTGTTCTTTAATCCTCTATATTTATCATTCTAATGGAAACATATTGAGGCCAAAAAAATTATTGGATGAAGTTTGTTCCTTAGGGTTGTTATTTTTTATTCTATCTCCCCCCATGTTCTTCACATTCATTAAAATTGGATCCACGTGGTCATGGATTGACATACATGGCTTCTTCAAACGTGATCATATGACGAGATTGGTTAAAAAAATACAGAGTATTCTAGATCATTGTATATTTGTACCCCAAGAGTATAGATCTACAACCATTGGGGTTTTCAGGCATAAGAAGAGGTGCATTGGTCTATGGAAGGGACCACTAGTGTACGGTTGTGATAGAAATGGCACGTGGTGTCAGATTTACATACAACAGTGTGGAAAACAGTGTTGGCTATGGGAGATGATGGTGGTGAAAATGATGTAGAGGCGGTGGGATGTGGGACGTGGCATGTGGTCGTGTTGACTGGGAGCAGTCACAGCGGGTGACCACACTGATCAGAAATGGCACGATCCCATGTGGGATGGTGGATACATTTTGGTCCCATGTGAAGTGGGTTGGGCCTAGGTGGGAATATCTAGGTGGGTTGGACCCACGGTGATCGAGTAGGAGCTGATCCATGGTTGATCACAGTGGTTGACCGTGATCCACAAAAGCTCCATCAATCTTGTGGTCGTGATAGTAGGGGGAAGTTGACAAGGAAGGATGACCATAGACACAATAGCCGATGGACTGCCAATGGTGGTCAGTACATGGGTTGCTGGTCTGGTCGGTCAAGCGCAACGATTGGTTGACAAGAATTGCACTCGGCCCATGGGCCCAGTGAGCCCCATTTAAATTTTTAAATGAACATAACTTCTAAAAGGAGTGTCTAATAGATGAGACATCTGCGGCATTGAGATGCTATCATTTAGTCAGTATGTTTCAGATAAGTGGTGAGTTCATAGATTAGTCAAGTATAGGATGAGTGTGTTCCCTATTCCTTTCCTTGAGGGTTCGGAATAGTATTGAGTCCACATATTTGGATTGTAATCACCTCTAGAGGTCAGGTCATAGATAGAGTAAGTTATCCATCTATGAAACTATAGATTGATCCTCTATCATCCCTAGTT
Source organism: Viscum album (assembly GCA_963277665.1). Taxonomy (NCBI): domain Eukaryota; kingdom Viridiplantae; phylum Streptophyta; class Magnoliopsida; order Santalales; family Viscaceae; genus Viscum; species Viscum album. Next base: position 1,014,985,535 of record OY728141.1, on the reverse strand, counting down.
GAGCTTATAGAATCATGTATCCTCTATGAGTAGGTCACTAATCATCCACCTATCAGTCTACATCGGTCGACTCTATGGTATCCCCCAGTGTATTTTATTGTGATCCCCTATTTTTTGGGTTGATCCTGATTGGGTATGTGGTATACCTGAGTATGGCAGGGAACAATATATAGTGTCCCTTTTTTATGGGTACAATCTCTTATATATATATCATAGTATACCTTGACCAATGTGTTCTCACTTAGGAATGAACAAAATGAGTTGGACCTCATTGTAAGTGTCTCTGATGATATCCTGGCTCAAGGAGTGAATTCTCCTGGAACGAGTGTGCTTCGATCATAATCTGATGGTTGGTAATTGGTTGTGTCTTACCTTAAGACTTTGTGTCTTGGATTGATTATATCTATATGTTCTGATTATAGGTGTTGTAGTCATATACGTATGTAGTTCTAATTTTACATTCCATTGTTGTATTTATTTGTGGTATTCCATTACAGATTCAGGGTTCCCTAATGAGTATTTTTATACTCATCCCTACAAAATATTTTCCCACACATTTCATTTCTGGTAAAGATGATCTAACATTTGATAGAGTCCTAGGATGACCATAACCACGAGGTGATTTGTGATACTAGAGAGACTGAGTTTTTTTCTTGTGGCTTGTCATATATCATCACTATTACCTCTTTTCTAATAGGGTGGACTTATAGTTATAAACTATTTTTATTGGGATTGTATTTGTCCCTATTTATTTTCTAGTACATTCATTTTTTACACTTTTTGTGGAATATAATAGTTTTCACGCATTGTTTACTTAGTGTTTTTACATTTTAGCATTTGGGGCATGGAGATGTGTGTATATTTATAGGTTCCTTAGGATAATTCCTCCCATTTGGGGGATATTCCTACATGGTGCTAGTCACTTTCCCCTAAACTACTGGGGGCGGACTTGGGGTAGTCAAAACATGGGCCCCTATGGGACACATCGTGACATAGTGTTGTTAGAGGACTTTAGGTTATACTTAAGGGCCGGGAGAAAATGATATTGGTTTGGGGAAATAGTGTTATGTTTATTGAGTTCTGCTATCAGGAAAGGGAATCCAGGGTTGGTGCAGCGACTGATGTATCTATACACTAGGACTCTGAGCACCTGTTTTTCAACTCAGTACGTGGAAAAACTAGTTATAGGAAAAAAATGGTACATGAATCATATAATAATGGAATTTTTTTAATTTTCTTCTGGATTATGCCCTCCAGATAAAATTTATTGACTATGGTAGATATTTTGTTATTTCAGGATGCATCTATGCAGATATCTAGCTTGGATTTCACCACATGATCATGAGGATGATATGCTTATTAACAAGGCATCAGTACAGGGGCCAGTACTTGACATAGTATCTCTAGGTGATTCACCATATATACCTCCACCCTTAGGGCATCAGCTAATACCAGAACTACTATATGAGGATTCACATAGGATGAGTGTGTTGCATGAGTTTTAGAGGTAGCGACCATAAAGGTTTTAGATTGATCATAATCCCCAGATAGATGTTGATTGTAAATTTGTAGTCAGTCATTGTTTTTTAAGTATAAAGACACATGTCGATCAGAAGTATGTCCTTTATATATGACCTTTTTAGGGATCTGTTGGGTTATGGTGGGGCTTGTTCACATAGACACATAACAAGACAAATATCTCATGGAAGGACATCAATCAACTCTTTAAGTAGGAGTTCTATCCATCCATGTTGTGATTAGTTCACATACATGTGCTTCTATATCTGCATTAGGGATGTAAGACCATAGAGTATTCTTATGAAAAGCATACTAATCATTCACACTACTCCATTATTGTGTTATGAGACCTGTTCTATAGGTCATGGACCTTAGATCAAGGATTAAGGTGGGACATAAGGTCATCAGTGGTATCCAATAAAATTACTACTTATCTTGGGGTACATGAGCAAGACCTACTGGTGGAGATATTTCTAGATTATAATATAATGTTATTAGGAGATATGAGTTAGAATTGGGAAGCTAAGACCTCTATAGCAGGATGTTGAAAGTAGTCATAGGGATCTATGTGCATTTGGCACTTCAGAGAATGATCCCAGGACTCAGGGTCAGTGGGGCATGGATCTCTGGGAGGCTCAAGTCAACCCAAGGACAGAAGTTGTTACCCAGGTAGTGGTTGGGGACATCTAGAATAAGATTTCTTAATCCACCATAAAACTGATTTAGAAATGGTAAAGGGAAACCTGATGATGTGGAAGAGATCGGATCAGGGTGTTCAACTGGGTGGAAGATGTGGTAGTGGGGTTGGAATGGAAGGAAGAGGTATTGAATGGTTTGACCTATTGCAACTGCCACCCCTAGGTGGTCCACACTAGGATTAGGGAGCTACTGGATATGGATGAGGCCAGTTGTAGGAAACAGAGGCTCATGAACTTGAGGATCCACAGATATTTTAAGTTATGATCTTTGTCTTTTAAACATTAGTTTCAAATTATATAAACATGTGTTCTAGTCATTACATTCTTTTCATGAACCTAGTTCGAGCAACGCATATTATTATTGAACCATTGAAATGACCCATACACTTGGAGACTCCGAAAAGATGATATTTTATGAACACACATTGGTTCCAACAGTGTGATTCGACTCTTGGAGGAGAGTGTCTCTGTTTGGATATCTTGGTAGTGGCATCGGGGCCATATGTTTCCATTCTTGGTATGGAATATTTATCCATTTTTCATGACCAGATTTAAGGTTTTAGGCGAAGACTGTGGTGGGTCTGCAAAGATAAAACTTGTTAATAATGTGTTTTTGATAGGTTAACACTAGCAGTTCAGGATAGAATCACACATAGTAGGGTGAAACCAATCAATCATCATTTATTATCATATCCCTCAGTGTTGTGGATGATATGAGTCTACCATTTCCTGTAGTGGTGGAGGAGTATGAAGAAATAATTCTTGAGGATGTTCTAGGATTACCTTCCTATAGGGAGATAGACTACATTATTGATCTATAAATTGGGAAAACACTGATATCTACACCGGCATATCAGATGGATCTCATAGATATTAATGAGATGAGGGTACAGTTTGAGGATTTTTAGAGGAAGGGATTCATGCGACCCATTATTTCACCTGGGACATCCCCAGGTTTTTTCCAATAATGTAGACAATAGATTGAGGTTATGTGTATAATTTTTTCAGATAAACATAGTGACCATGAATAGAAGTCATCCACTACTGATAATCAATGACATATTTTATCAGTAGAAGGGGTCACGATGGTTCTTGATGATTGAAATAAGATCTGGCTATCACGAGCTATGAGTACATGATGAGGATATACTGAATTCATCCTTCATGTGTCATTATTTCCACTAAGAGTACTTGTTGATTTTGTTTGGAATAAAAAATTCCTATTAGTATAAATTGGAATCATGAAATGGATCATTCAACCTTACATAAACCAGTTCGAGGTGGTATTCATTGATGAAATCCTAGTGTACTCGGAATTCTAGTAGTTGCAAACAAGATAGTTGAGAATGGTTATGGAAGTACTCAAAGAGAACCACCATTACAGGAAGCTCTTGAATAATTAGTTCAGGATTTGAGAGGTCAATTTTCTAGGAAACATTATTTCAGATGACGGAGTTGCTGTTGATCTAGAAAGAATGAGGTGGTGCTGTCTTGGGGGAAACCTAAGAGTGTTATTGAGGTGCAGATATTCCTAGGGTCAGTAGGGTATTAAAAAATTATTGTACTCAACTTATCTGTAGTAGAATCACCCTTGAAAGTGTTAACATGAAATGGAAAACCTTTTTTGTTGATATAGAAGTGATAGAGTGATTTATAGAGCTGAAGTAGAGGTTGATGAGATCTCCCATGTTGAGATTAATATAGGATGGAGTTGTGTACATGGTGTTCTATGTTGCATTAGTGATCAGGATTGGTTTTGTACTGATGCATGAGAAAGAGGTGATTTCCTATGGTTTGTGGAAATTAATATTTTTTTATCATAACTACATGTCCCACGATAGTGATCATGTATTATAAGTCTTCACATTGAAGATGTGGTGACACTTCTTGATGGGTGAGCAATTTATCGTCTACTATGTTAAAAAGAGTCTCATGTAAATATTATCTCAGAATCATCTGATCATGAGATATTTCCGATGAATAGGGTTCTTCGAGGACTATGATATTGAGAATGTAGATAATCCTGGGAACGGGAATGTGTTGGAAGATGATCTCATCATGAGATTCAGTTCATAGTTTCTTAATGATGAATCATTGCAGTTAGCCTCATTATAGTTATCTGTTGAGGATAGATATGGAGCAACATAACTCATTTTTATGGTTGTCACCCATCCACTATTATATCGAGTAAGGGAGGAATTTCTTGGGGATATGAAATGTGATGCCTTATATTCTCAGATTTATGCAGGTCATGCCCTTGATGTATATTAAAAAAGAGGAGGGATGTCATTAGTTTTAGAGAACATATAATAATACCAGTGGCCTTATTGGAGGAGGTTCTATGGGATGTTCATACATCTCCTTTGGCAGAAAATCCAAGTGTGAAAAATATGTACCATTATCTACTACGTCAGTTTTTTGTGGACAAGAATAATGAATGGAGCTATAGAGTTTTCCTCTCAATGCCTTAATTTTAAAAAATAAAGGTTGAGTACTAGTATCTTGTAGGATTTCTCAACCCCTCATGGGTCCAGAATATAAGTGGGATGAGATATAGATGATCTTTGTTATGAGTTTACCACATACATCTAGGGGAAACGATGTTATCTAGGTGATCATTTTCACAGGCAATTTTCATTCCATCATTCAGGACAATGGGACATGGGCCTTCCGGCAATGTATTGGTTCTCCCTCTACCCATTCAAAATATGTCATTACATTAATAATAAATTGAGGATTAGATCCCATCATTTAAAAAAAGAGATGAGTACACTAGAATTCATGGGATTCCACCATGTGTAAGAGATAATTCTAAACCATAGAGTTCAATCAATAATAGTTTTATATTATGATTCTCTCTATACATCATGGTTGTTGAGGGGATTTTATGAGGAATTCGGTACCAAGTTACACATGAGACCAATGGTCCTCCCACATACTGATGACCATACTGAGTGGACCATTTAGGTTTGGTAAGATACGTTGTGGGCTTGCATGTTAGACATTCTCTATATTTTGTAGGATCACCTATCACTGGGGGAGATCACATAAAATAATAGCTATAATTCCATAATTTTTATGGCACCATTTGAGGTCTTATATGTGAGACTGTATATGTCACCCCTTTGCTAGATAGTCCAAGGAGCGTCATCACCCGTGGACCTGTAGATTGTGTGAGATTCTACAGAAAAGGATCAGATCATCCAGGAGTGGTTGAATACTACACAGATCCATCATAAGTCTTATGAGGACAAGTAGTAAAGTCCTTTAATTTTCATGTAAGGCGACTGCATGTTCCTTTGGGATTCACCTAAATGTGGAGTACAGAGATTTTCCTGGGGGGAAAGCTATATCCATTTTTAATCAGCCTTTTCTAGATAGTACATAGGCTTGGAAATGTATCATACTTATTGGATATATCTCTATAGTTAGAGTATATACATGGTGTCTCCCACATGTTGTAACCGATGAGATACGTTCATGACCCATCACATTTCATCGAATGGGGAAAGATATACATCGGGGATGGATGAAATTTTGGTGAGTACACAGTGGGAAGAGTGTTTTTTTAGAGAATCCATCAAGGGTACATGATAACATTAGTTCATTTTTAGTGGTAGTACAAAAATCTCTAAGAGAAAACATGGGATCAAGAGGCTTAGATTTGTGGCCATTACCCCCATCAATTTCAGTATCCCCTTTTTTGGATTTTGTGGATGTAAATCACCAAGGTGCGGAGAATGTATCATCATAGATTTTCCATAAATTATTTTTATATATTATAGGGATTGATTTCAAGTCCAGTTACAAATATTGCATGTGATTCTAAGGCCTGGTGTTCCTATAACAAATGTTTCAAAAATTGTTAAAACATTAATAACACACACCGATGGTTTTCCAAAAAAGTGTAAGAACTATAAAATAGGGTCTCTGATAAAAAATACAATGGAGACATTGTACTTATAATGGTTTATATACCCTAGGTGCAACTTAACGTTTTTAGGTGAATGTCATCTCTGAAATATTTGATAGAAGATGTAACAGGAATAAAATCATTTAATAAAGAAATAATTTTGACTTAAAAAAATTATTTTTTATTAATTATTTGTCAAAAAATTATGGTTAGAATCATAACACTAGAATTTTTCTAGAACCGTGGATAAAGAACCTATGGATAAACCATTGGATAACAATGAAAGATCAATCAACCAACACACCTCAAATTTGATGAACATTGACAATGTCGAAAAATGCTTCATTCATAATCAGCGATGAAACTGAAATGATGTAGGGCAGGTTATTTTGAGTTTCATTTTATGTAATTTAATTATATAATGATTTTGGACAAGTCATACAATAGATTTCCCACATATCAATCATTTTTTTGGGATAAGATTTTATTTATGGTATTATATGGAGATTGATTTTTATTCCTCTTCATTTATCATTCTAGTGGAAACAGATTGAATCCTGTATGAACAAAGGTCAAGGTCCATTCGTCAAGGTAGATATTTATGACTTTCACTGCCTTGATATTCACATTATTTTCCATCAGATCATCTTGGTAATGACCTAGCAATCCTGGTGGGCCTGAACGTGATCGAACCCCCAGATTAGATGAGAATCGACAGTAGACAACGAAGAATATGCGGCATGTCATATGTGGTGGCAGTTAAATACTGCAGAATACTGAAAATTTTGGTGGGAGACCACATGGATCAGCAATGGTTGTGGAGAGTGAGCACGTAAAGTGGAGGTAGACTGGGACCATGTGAAGGGGGTTGGGTTGTGTGGGATGGGCTCATGCAGTCTATGTTAGGTGGGCCGGACTTAGGGTGACCAGGCTAGAGTCTATTAAAGGTTGACTATTGTGGCCCACCATGATCCACAATGGCTCTAGCTGCCACATGGCCATAACAGGTGGGGGTTGTCGACCATGGAGGCTAGCAGACCGACTGTGCAGTTAGTCCAAAATCCCATTGACCTCCCATTTAAATTTTTTAATAGACATAAATTCTAAAAAATCCCAATTGATGATCCTTCTATGGTGTTGAGACCTTCACATTGATACGGACCATTTGATATAAGTGGTGAGTTTTCATTTTGGACTAATATATGTTGCGATCATTCCATTGGTTCTTTCCTCAAGGGATCAGCTTGACATTACGTCCACATCACTGGATTGAAATCCCTTATAGTGGATGAGTCCCAAATTGAATTAGGCATCCCTCTGTAGGACTGGTGTATGATCATCTATCACCCCATGTGGAGTCTATGGAATCACGTAACCTATATGTGAAGGGAGTTGATACTCTATCTAATGGTCCACATCAGTAGGGTCTAAGTAATATCCGATTATATTTCGGTATGATCCCCTTTATTTGGCGTTGATCCAGATTGGGTACATGGTATCCCATAATGTGTCTTGGTGTAATACATGGTATCTCCCAATGTGTCAAGGAAAAATCAGATCTCTGTGTATGTTAATCATCAATGACCAATGAATTCTCATTTAGGGAGGGCACAAATGATGTGGACCTCTTTGTTAGTGACTTCAATGATATTATAGATCGTGGAGTGAGTTTTCCTAGAAGAATCATGCTATGAGTAGAATCCTATGGCCAGTAATTGGTGGTGTCTTACTTCTAGAAATTGTACATTGTATTGAGTATATCTCTATGTTATTTCAATATGTGTTGTAGATATATACAAGCGTAAATCAAACTATAATTTCCTTATGGTATTTATTTATAGAATTTCTTGATGTTGTTGGGATGTACTACTAATTATTATTGTACTCACTAATAAATGGGATTTTCATACACATGTCATGTCTTGGGTCTATTGTCGACCATTTAATGAAGCCCTAGGAAGACCAGGAGCAGGTGGTGCTTTTTGAAACTTGATAGACCGAGGTGTATTCAAATGGTTGTCTATATAGTAGTCCTAGTAATAATTTTCGTATAGGATGGACTTTTGGTTAGAGAATATTTTTGGTGGGATAGTATTTGGCCTGATTTAAATTCTTGTACTTTCACATTTGTACTCTGGTTGTGGGATATAGTGGTTTTAATGCATTTTTTCATAGTGTTTTAACATTTTAGTACTTGTGTCTTAGATTTGGGTGTGTGCGTACATCTACTTTAGGATAATTCCTCCCATTTATGAGATATCCCTACTTAGTGCATGTCACTAGGCCTTGACCTATTAAAGGACAACATGATGGTTATCAAGACATGATCCCCTCTAGGATGGATAGTGATAATGTCCTTGGAGGACGAACTCATCAGGAAATGTAATTAGAGTCATATGGTTGGAAGATCAACATTACCCTTCATAGAGTGAAGTCCTTATGGTGAACCAAGTGCTGAAAAATACCATAGGTTTCATTTGTAGATGAAGGTAATGGGTGAAAATTATGTTTTTTCTCTAATGAGAGAGGGACAATTGTGCCTAATTATTTTGATGGATGTGGATGGAATAGGGGTTATGGTGGTTTTTTCTTCATGAGTGGGGTGAATAAAATAGTCCAATGGTAGGTAGTGATGTTTTAGTCATGAATTTATGGATATCATTCAAAAAAGGTTGCATGTGTGTGAAACTTTTCATGTCTTGGTTGTGGTGGAATTCTAATTCCAGTAAAAAACCAAGGAGGTTTGTGTTAAAATTCCACAGGGAATGATAATGGGAAAATTATTTTGCTGGAAGATCAAACTGATCAATTTCTTCAGTATCAATGTGGTACTAAAAATTAATTTGAGGATCTTATGATGGAGGCGATGATGTGTTAAGTAGAACATGATTGAGGTTTTTATTTGGTGGAGGATTTGAGAGTGAAATATCACTATGAGTTGGGTATGAACTCTAGTGGGCGTCTTTGAGGATTTTAGAAGGCATTGTAAATGAAGGGTTTGTGATCAAGTGAGAAGGAAATGATATGAGAAATAGAGATGTGTGTTTTTGGGATGAGTGAGATGAAGATAGATAGATTGGGGTTAGTGAAGATTATGGGTTTTAAAGGATGAAAGAAGCATATGGTGTGCCAATTTTGGAAATACGGGTGTTTTTTTGTATGAATTAGGGTTTTGAGGAAAATATAGATTGTTCTCCATTTGTGTATAGGTGGTAGATTTACATCCACTCTAGATGGTTTTGATGCTAATGATGGGTTCCAATTATGAATGGAATTCTCATTGATGTTGGGGAACAAAGTTTTCAGAACACTGTTTTATGTTTGGTGGGAGTGTAATTTCAGGTTTGGTTCAGATTTCATGATTGTAAGGGTGATATATATCAGAAGTTAGTGGTTAGAAGTTTAAGCTTATGATGGGGAGAACCATAGCTCAAATATTGATCGGATGATGAGTAAATTATATTTTTGCTTGTATGGTCTTAGGTATGTACTAAAATGTTGTTTTAGTTTTGATAATGGCTATTATCTCAGGGATTTGATTAGTTTAGGGGATTGTGTTGGAAGTTGTTCTTTAGTAGTGTTTTAGGATATCTTAAGATAAATGAGACTATTAAATGGAGATATGTAAACCAAAATAGGTTAGGAGGTATGGTTAGATGAAAACCAAGGATTTTTTAGGATAAGAAGTATTATAGTTGGGTTTTCTTAAGATTCTGCATCCATATGGGTTGAAAAGATTATTATTATTTTTTAATTTTCATTTACTGGATTGGTTATTTTTTGAATCAAGGCTCGTAATCGAGTTACATGATATGTAATATATTATGAATTAGTTTTTAGATGAGGAATGATTCTCATGAGGTATTATGAGTCTTTAGATGAGTACCAGAGGATTTTGGTTATGTTTTGGGCGTTTTTGAGTTTTCTATTGAGGGTGCATAGTTTGTGTGCATAGTTTAGGAGAAACCATGTTACACTCTGATGCCCAAAATGATTTCAGTTCATTTTGAACTATGCATAGTTTCATTTTGAGGATACAAATTTTTTTATTAGAAACCATGTGAGAAAAAAAGAGAAACATTATGAAGATGAAGAGGGTCTGAGGCATGGTGCATGGGCCATGCACGGTTTCTAGAAAACGGTTTGCCTTGTTGTAGAATATAGGTGCATTTGATAGCATAGTTGGTGTATTATTTCTAAAAACATTAGTCCTAACCATGAACGACATGGTTTTTTGAATATAGGGGCCACACATTTGGTGAATGGTTTAGAAAATCCTATGGGTAAACCATGGGATACCAGATTTCATAAAAAATGGAGAAATGAAAAAAATACCCCTAGTTATTTTTAACTTAAATAATGATTGTGATGTTTTATTTTTAACAACATTTTTTATTATTTCACAACTATCATTTTTATAAAAAAGAATGTATATGATCATCAAGATCATAACTAGTCCATCATAATTAGTTTATGTAGGAAATCTAAATGTTTCTTAATGTTTGAATAAAAAAAGGTGGAGGATTGTTTTTATCAATCTGAATGATGTTTTCATAAAATTGGTCTCCATAAACAGCTTTATAGACATATGATTTCAGACTAAGAAGTACCAAATGTAGAAGGTGCAAGGAAGATGGAATCTAGAATTTTCGTAATGCTACTGATCGGACACACCATGAGTCTCAAATTCATTGGCATAAAGTTCATGATTCATCATACATAGTATTGGTTAGAAGGTAAAAACATTCTATGAATGAAATTCACAATGTTTCTGAAGAGTTTGAATAAATAATGTTATTTTAGGAATTATGATGTTCTTAAAAATTCTAACCATCATCTGGATGATGCATTGCAGGTTTGTAATTCTCCAATATCCTAAGTTGTCTATAAAAATTTTGATATAAGAATTATGAAGAAAAGGGTGAAAATTGGGGATTGCAATCCTATTGGGGTTTTCATGAAATAAAAGGCTTTTTTGAACGTAAGAGAATTCTTAATACATTATTATTTAAATTTAGTGATTTTTATAGTCATGGAATTCTCACATATCACGATTAACTCTCACGGTGAATGATTTTGATGAATAGAGGTATTTGAAGGATTATTAATCGTTTTTATTGGTTCGAGAAACCCAGACTAAAAATATTGGATCTAGAAGTACTAGAAATATATGTTTTTAGAAGTAAAAATGTTTAATTATTATACATTTTGAATAATTTAAATGTTATAGAGTGGAGTTTCCATTATAATGATAATTACATCTGACTAACTCCAAAAAGTAAATATAATTATAATGAATCTGAGGAGAAAATTTAATTAGATTGATTATGAGGAGGATAATCTATCAAATAATCTTTGATAAGGAAATAAAATTAGATTGACATTGAGGAAGATGTTAAAGTAGATAAACTCTAATGAGGAAAGTCAATTATTAAGGAGTTGGGAAATTATATCGTAATGAGATTAGGATGATTCCTCTTAATTATCCATGTAATTTCCAACATATATAAGATAATATAGGAAGTTCGAGATGGATAAATACTTAGAGATATTATGAATATTTTTGAAGAGTATAAGTGGTAGAAATTGAAATTAAAATATTCATATATATCAGAGATTTAAAATTAGAGAGGGTGGGGAATCTTTTCATGTTTCCCACATTTTCATGTGTGGGGTTCCTATAAATAGAATCATAGTACAATCAAACAATCAAATAATTTCAACATGTTGAAAAGGTGGAGCACTAAAATTTTTGGGTCATAATTTGAATAAATGTTCTCCTAAAATAGAGATCTCATTAAAAGGTTGGACATATGCTATTTTGTTTACCAGAAGGATAAACATCGTATTGAGTAGATCAAGTAGAGGAGGATTGCACCAAGGAAGATCAGACTAAGCAGTTGAGTATAGTTTGAGATGTGATGTTTGAGAAAAGGGATATGAATAATGATTCCACCAAAATGAGACAATCAGATTGATTCCATCAAACCCATGGTCATCGAATTGAGGTTCCAAATAGAGTAATGTGTACAAAATATTTTGGTGATATTTTTTTTTAGATCAAATATTTGTATTGAATCTTTGTAAACTGATTGGAGTCAACATAATCATTCCTATTAAGAGAAAGAATGTGTCTAATGGGATTTTTAACTAGTTTTATTCACTTCTTCATTATACTAATTTTTCATAGACCCATGAGAGTTGATATGGTAAGGATATTGGTTCTCGAACTGAGGTATATCCTTGTCAATTTTATGTGATTCAATATATTTTATACTTTTTCATGAATAATTATTTACTAAAAAAAGATTACGGTAAAAAAACTAACATGATTTAGGGGTTATGTAATAAAAGTGTTGAAACTTATAAAAAGTGAACAACTAATTCCAACACCCCTTACCATTTGTTATTCAATACTATAGATCTTCAATTGGAATCATAGAAAATGGTCTCCTATTGAAACTGTTATCACATATATTATCAATTCTATTAATAGAAGAGTAATTCCTATATTTGATGGAAAAAATTATTATCGATGTAAAAATATGATAATTAATTATCTCATATCACTTATCTTTGAAGCTGTTGATGCTACTAAATTTTTTTTCCAAAAATTGATAAATATGAAACTATGATGTTTTCTAAGTATATAAATATAGGTGTCAATGGAAAGGATAGAAATTATATCCTTATGTCCTCTTCAAAATGCGTTTATATGAATTTGATGGGTCTCAAAAAATGGAAGACTGTGCGGGAAGCGTTGTAAAGTATTTTTGAAGGGAATACTACTTTGAAGTAAGAAAAGATACAAATATGGCATAGTGAGATTAAATATATATGAATATGAGATGAAGAAAATATTAATGAATACTTCACTACGGTAAAAAAAATTAAAACATTATTTTATTTGGAGATGTTTTTGAAGAGTATATAATTGTGAAGAAAACTATGAGAAACATTCCATACATGTTTGATTCTAAAAAATTCAATGAAAGAAGATAAATAATATTTATCAAGTTATTTATTTCATAAATTTATTGTATCTTATGAAATGAGTAATTCATTAATATTCAAAATAGAAGATGAAATATGGAATGGATTTTGAATATATGGGAAAAATTAAAACTCTATATTCTAAATATATAGATCCTTGTGATTAAAATGATAAAGAGGATTTTGAATTGAGTTATAACATCATTTCCCTTATCGTTAGTAAGTATAGAAGTGGAAGATGAATGTATGGAGGAAAATTCCACTCAATAGTTTAGAGTGTAGTGGAATCAGACACTTTTTGAAGAATTTCCTAACGAATAAAGTTGGTGAGTACCAAGATGATTATTTAGAAACACATTGATAGAAGAAGTGGAAAAAAATTTCTAAATAAGAAATGTCATATATCAAACACAAGATTAACTTTACAATAAAAATGATGCATGTTGAGTAATAAAGTTGAATCAGACACAACTAAATTTTTTTTTGGGAGATTAATGATTAGAGAAATTCAAAACCTGGATTAAAAATTTTGATAAATAAAAATATTCCTAAAAAAGAAAAGAAGGTAGTTTATTTTCATATATATAGTATCAACTCAGAATATAACTTGATGCATGTATGAAGAAAATAATAACTCCCAAGAAAAATATTAGAGTAATGATGAATGATTTTGAGATTTTTTAGGAAAGAATGATTTCATCAAATTGGAGGAAGAATATATTTTGGAAAATTGTGTTATAAAATTAAATTGATAATCTAGAAAATATGGTTGAAGATCCTACTGAGATGACGGAACCCAGAAAAGAATGAGGAAAAAATTTTCAATCCAAACCTTTTAAACCAGTAATTACCTTAAGGAAGATGAATGAAAATTTCAACAATGATTAAAAAATATTCTTCTAATATTAAAAATGTGAATGAATTTAATTGTTATTACATAAAGAAAAATAACCAGTTGGAATCTGTTTCAGATAATAGATCATAAAATTCATGTTATCTAAGTGCTAAATATGGTAATAAGTTCTATCACTAGAATCATGTCCACCTTGGGTAGTAACATATGAAAAAACTCCCAAACGATTATGATGTTTAAAATTTGATTAAATAGAAAAGAATAGAAGAATATGGCCGTATAACTTGTTAGAAATGGTAGATGACTAATAAAAGTCATAATATTGTTGAGAATATGACTACCAGACATCTTGAACATATTCCATCCAATTTATGTGGGCCAGTGAAACATCAATTAATTAAATGATATTTATACTTCATAAATTTTATTGATGATTTCACTTATATAAAAAATATCATGTTTATGAAACACAAATCAGAGATTATGTAAATGTTTTTATTTTTTAGAAAAGAAGTTAAGAAAGTATTAGAAGTTTTTATAAAGAATATGAGAATAGATAATGGAAGGGTTTACTAGAAATAAATTTGAATCATACGTGGGAAATTCTGGAATCAAACATCAGTATAGTGCTCCATTCACCCACCAAAAAATTGATTATTGGATTGTAAAAATAGTAGTCTCATTAAAATTTGATATATATTGTTATTATAATAAAATCATCCATTGTTTTATTAGAGGTAAGTTGTTGTTAATATTTTACACGTTCTTAAAAGATGTTTTTTGTGACTGAAATCCAACATGACTTCTTATGAAATGTGTTATAATGAAAAACCGTCATTAAATTACATCAATGATTTTGGAGGTCCATGTTTAGATAAAATAAAAAATCTATATCTGTGAATGTTAGATGAGAAAGATAAGAATGGTATTTTTAAGGTTTATCCACCCAATGGAGGATGTTACACATGTTAGAACAACAATTTACCAAATTTAGTTGACTCATATGATGTAAATATTTTTTAAAATAAAAATTCACATAAAAATGATACTGGTAATGTTGAGGAAGAAAAAATGAATGTTTTCAACAAAAATAAATGTGAACAATACAATGTTCATGAATATTTAAATGAATTGTGTTATGAAGAAGGTGAATGTGGGAAAGGAGCATTAAAATTTCTTAAATTCAAAATACTTGTTAAAGCCAAAAATATTCAGGGATTTTAAAAGGATTGAGTTTATACTAGAAGTAATAACATATAAGAAAACCATATTTCAGATATCTCAATAGTTGAACCATAATTATTTTCAAAAACTATTCATCAAAAATAATTTGTAGATTCTTTTGAATGAAGTGTGGGATCAAATTGACAAAAATGAAACATGAGAACTAGTTTCATAACCTCAAGGTAAAGATGTTAACTAAACATAATGGTTTTATAGAAAAAAATGAATGGGAATGTAGAATATTCATGAAACAAACATAGGATTTTTTTAAAGTATATTCGTAGGTGGAAGTTGATAATTTTAATGAATCATTTTTCCTCGTTGTAAGCGTGGAAAATTCAATTAGATTTCTAGAAGTGGATGCTCACTGAAATTACAATGTATATACAATTGATATAAAGTCAAAATTTTTCAACGGAGAAATTTAAGAAGAAGTTTGTTTGAAAAAACTTGTGGGAATCTACTAGATTAATATGATTTTTTTAGATTGAAAAATGTTATGTACGACCAAAAACAAGAACCACATTCATGGTATTCTAAGTATGAAAATTGTTTTAGTGTGCTTAATTTTTCTAAAGGAAACGTTAAGGGATACCTATATGTGAAGTAGTTATATTTTGATACTCTATTTGTAGTCATTTATGTGGATGATATAAAATTTCTTAGGGATAAAGAATATGTTTCTAAAAAATTATGGAGAAATGAAAAGGAACATTGATATTTCAATTTATGGATAATTAATATTTGTCCTTAGATTATGAGTTTAAAAAAAGGAAAAATTCATTTTATTATCTTGTGAAAATTATATTGGGGAATTTTTAATAATGTTTTGTAGGGATGAAGCCAAAGAAGTTACTAATAATTTTTTAGTGGGGATGTTGTTGAGTTATGATGTGTCCATAAAGAGTGTAAATTGTAAAATTGTTCAGCAACTGATAGGAAGTGGAATTTACCTTACACCCTTTGGGACTCATATTATAAATGCTACAAATCTGTGTTCTAGGTATCAATGCAATCTAAAAGAATCACATATGTTGGATGATAATATAGTTTTGAGATGTTTCAAAGGAACAAATTCACATGTTTTGTTATGAAAAATAAATTTTGAGATAGTGTTTTTTTGTTATACTAATTCTGATTGGTTGGGAGATTGTAATAAAATAAAATAAAACAAAATAAGAACATTTTAAATAGGTTAATAAATTGTGAGATGTCAATAGTATAAAAACATACAGTAACATTCCAAACAATAGAATCAGAATATGTTATGGTTTCCCTAGCTTGTACTCAGGTGTTATGTATTAATGTTCAGCTAGAAGACATGAATGCAAAAGTTTACAACTATTGATGATACTTTGTGATAATAAAATATCAATTTATATTTCTAAAAATACAATGAAATATTCATGATCAAAACACATTGACAAATTATATCAAATTATATAATTGAAATTTTTTTCTACATATGTTTTTTAGGAATGTGTCCCAAACATGTATCAAATTTCTCATATCTTCACAAAGTCAAAGCCAAGTGAAATGTTTTTTGTGCTGAGGATTCAAGATCCGGTTTAAAATCCTCCAATGACATCCTAATACCCATAATTATGCCGGCCACAACACATTGGATTACGATCATAAATGGGGAGAGAAATAAAAAAATTTTTACTTCATAATAATTTTATAATTATCTTTCTTTAATGTAGACGAAACTATGGTTATTATAAAATAGGGAGAGAAAAAGAAACATGAGTTGAAAAAAGTGAGGGGAGATTAATGTAACATGTCAACAAATTTTAATCATCATTGAAGGATGTAATTACACAAAAAATTACATTATTCATTAGTGTGGTTTCACGACACTCACTTTTGAGAAAGGATATGTGGTGATAAATGCTAAAAATCATAAGTTTTTTTGAAAATTTTAGTCATGAAATTATTTTTAGAGTTGAAAAAAGATGTTACAAATTATTTAAAAAAAATACAATAGTTCATATTCAATAAAATTTGTGGTGTTTTTTACATAGTTTTTAATTTTTTAACAACTAATCATTCTCTAAAAATGTTGTATTTATTCTTTTGGATAAGAACCAATCCATTAGAATGTGGTTTTTTAATAATGTTGAATGTTTCATAATTTTTTAATCAAAACACATAGGGGGATGAAATTTTTAAAATTTTTGATTTTTTTTTCAGAAAAAGGTCTCTATACATTTTTTACAAACGTAGGTTTTTTTATTAAGTAGTTTCATATCTAGAAGGTGTAAGGAAGATTAAAGGTGAAAATTTATTAAAATAGTTCATCAAAGACATCATTAGTCTCAGATTCATTGGTAAGATGTTCAATACTCATTTGACTTGGTGTTGGTTAGAATGATAGAAGTTCATGAGAATGAAATTCAGAATATTGCTAATGTGATTTAAGGAAGAAAGTGATATTAGGATTCAGAATTTTCTTAAAATTTAGAACCATCATCTAGATGATGCATTACTAGATTGTAATTCGAAAATAAAATAGGTTTTAAGTAACAATTGTGATGAAATACTTATGATGAAAAGGGGGATAATAGGTACTTCCAATCATATTCAGTTTTGGTTGGAATAAAAGGAGGTTTTAAAAGTTTGGTAAGTCGTAATAATTTTCTATTTAATTCATAAAATGATTTTATTATCATGTATTAATCATGAATCGGGATAAATTATAATGATAAATGATTTTGAAGAATAGAGGTTGTAGGTAGTATCTAAATAGTTTCTGTAATGGCCCGACCCCTCTAGATAGGATCCAGTGAATTAATTTTTATATTGGAATGGTTAGAAAGAATGAAAATCCCAATGGAATTATCTATTCAGTAGTCTTGAAGAAACTAGATACATATATGTAACTCAAATTACATTGGAAAAGGATACAAAATACAACACAAAACAAAAACTAATAAACTTAATCCAAGGAAACTCAATAAGGTATATCCTCTTCATCATCAGTTGATGGTAAAAAATGAAAGGGGTGAAAAAAAACATTTGGTATGGGTTATATATGGTGGGATCATGAATCATAAACAAATTAATCACAAAAAATTTTACATAATCAATATGTCATGGTGAATAAATAAAAAACCCCATTAATAAACTAATAATGAAACTGCATCCATATATTTTGTCATAGTGAAAACCTAATATATAGTAATAACTGATAAATAATTAAGTGAATTATTATTGGTTGGAAATCATGTATCATGTACATTATACGATAATAGTAATAAAATTGTTTATTTTTTTGGGTAGAAACCCATATGATTTTTTGTAGACAATCTCGAAGGTTTTTTTAGAAACTAATTTTCCTCATGAGACTTGTCGATGCATCAAGGGGAGGTAGTGGGACCCACCCAACTCTTAACTTCCAAATAATTCTTTATACAAATATTTATCACAATTTCAATATCCCATTACATTATCCATATATATTAACTGATACATATTCATCATAATATTTCCATAGTCAAAACAACATTACAAATAAATATGGTATGTAAAATGGTATAAAACATAGAAAATAATCATATCCATGATAGAGAATATGAAAATTAAGATGGAATGTTATTTAAATTGAGAAATGATCTCAAATGAGAATTAGTTACACCACATAATAAACAATAGGTGCATAATACTAAGCAAGTCACAATGAAGTGAAAATAGAGACAAAGCTCGTTACAATTATGTAATCAATTGATTCGTATGGACAAATGTCAATAACCACCAAATGAATCATAGAATACCATGAATATCAAGGGAATAATGATAATATATATCAAATGTAAGTACACCTATACCACATATAAGAAATAATAGGTGAATAATGGAAATCCCACAAAATTTAATGTGAGATGAGAAAACCCCTTACAAACATTTCGGCATGGTAATGAGTGTTCCTGAAAGGGATTAATTAGAAGTAAATGGGTATCCCGTTATTAATATATCATATGGGATGTATAGGGGAGGTTCAAAAAAATACCTCCTCATTAACTATTAAAAAAAGAGCACAACATATGACAGATTCTTGAACAAAAGTTAGAGAGAGGATCCCTAACCATAACCTCAGAATTGTTATTGATTATTCTTAATGACCTGATTAATTAAATTTTAGTTCTTTAATTAATAATTATAGAACCTCATAAACTTTTAATTAATATGGTATACCCTTATTATGTTCATTGATGTACTTTTTGATTGGTTTAAGATATTCAAATGTATTGTTTTAGAAGCATTTTCCAACTTGGTTTTCATGATTCATTTACTTGTATTATTGAATGGAAGTTCAGTTGAAATGTGGTTAAACATCCAGAATCCTTAATATGTCCTATTAATGACATTATATATACAAATATGATCTTATAGTGATTCTGGTTATATACCATGAAGATGACTCATTTGATGAGTTAATAAACTCTTGGATTTTGTTTGGCCGTTTCATGCACAATGAACTTATTTTGTATTATTATTCTATTTTATGAGGGTGTAAGGATTACAGAAAATTAAATATGATAAAATAAATATATTATGATCTATTTAAATTATTTAAAATGTTTCGTGACCACTCTTGATGATAGTAATGAAAATCAAAAACCTTTCTTTCTTGAGTGTGCTAAATTAAAACATCGCGGACTGTGTTTGAATTTATAGTATAAAAGGATGGGAAAAGGGAGGTTATAGTGAAATATTCCATTAGAATAATGAAAATCAAGTACATTTATTTCTATTGAATTATCATGGCATTTGGATGATCTTAGGTGAGAATAGAGAAATAAATAAGGGAATTTGTAAAAGGAATTGATATAAAAAGTAAGAGAGGTTCACATCTTGAGTACTCAATACAAAATATTTCACTTTTTGCTACAGGTTCATATCTGTCGATAAAAGTGAATCTTCTATTGGAAAAACGTTTTATCAACATATATGTCCCTGTCACAATATTGTTGGTAAAAAATCTATCGCTAAATGCTTTAATGATATATAAAACAGTTCTGTTGAAATTATAATAATACCAATAGATAATATATATGTTGGTTAAATTGTTTAGCAATAGATTTTGGTGACTAATTTTTATGTTGGTAATAATATTAGCAACATATAATATTTATTTTAAAATTACATTTGAATAAAAAATATTAATTTTTATTTGTAGTAAAAGTTCATATTATATTTATTAATTTATTATATATAATGTATTTGTTTTATTTATAAAATTGAAAATGAATTTAACACATGTTCAAACATATAAAAAAATAATTATATTAATAATGAAATTCATTACAAAAAGATTCAATACATAATTCATCCCCCAACGGGATCCATCACACCCATTAATACCAAATCCACCCCCACCCATGCCAACATCACCCATCCATGCCACATCAGGGACTAGCGATCACCAAACACCCATTCTTGCCCCAAGACCAGCGAATCAGCTCCAACTCATCCATGCCACACCATGGACCAATGAGCATCAACAAATCATCCATACCCCAAGACCAACGAGCCCACTCCAACTCAAATCAGTGAAAAATATCTCTAAGAATTGAAACCAAAATATGAATAAAGGTATTAAAACCTGATTTTCATAGAAAGCATTTTTCATAATCCCTACTGATATTTCATCAAAGATATGTAAATTCTGATCCATATATAATGTTTCCCAAACCAACTGAAACCCCTAAAAAATATTTTTCAAGATAAAACATTAACAGAGACATAATTTAAACACAAAAAATGGGTTTCTCTAAACTAAAATGATAGAATGCATCTCTCCCCTCCTTTGGAGTTGCAAAGTCCTAAGAAATTCAAGAAGGATCAGCAATGGTGACCTCAACCTCCACTCTTTTAGATGTGATTTGCTTCACCATACCCAGTGAGCTGTACAGTCACTAGCTGCATGAGACACACCTGTATGCTCAGGTTCGTGACCGTGGAGCACATACTCACCCACTTTTGGCCCCTTTCTTCTAAACAAGCCATTCCCTGGTTGCACTGTCTCCATGATGCCCTCAAATAAATCTTGGACAGCTGTGTGGTTCCCTTCTCGTTAAGGAAAATGCAAACCCAAACCAGCATGATTCCTGTTCCTGAGCTGGGATTGACAGATCCTCACTAGAATGTCTACCTAGTGGAATGTTATATCTTCCTACAAGAACAACGATGAACTCTTAGATTTTTCTGTGAAGCGACCACTTCAATTATTGTTTCACATCCCACTTTATCAAGAAATGACGCTAGCAAAAAGAATCAATTGATTAGATTTAAAAAGAAGAAGAAAACTATTGGGAATTCATGTGCTGTCACCAAGATCTTTAATACATCCATTGAAGTCACAAAGAAGGTATGAATGAAAATCAACACAATAATTTTTAAAACTCAAAACAACAAATTCAGCTTCACTCCTTTGGACTAGAAAATCCAATTATATCTCTATAAATGGAGGGAGATCACAACACCGAGGTGAAAAATAAATAGCAAAAAAGGAAATAAAACAACACAAAACAAAAGAGAACAACACTAAATAGAAGAAGAAAGCAGCACATCAAAACAAAACAATATGAAACAGAACTAAAAAACTAAATAGAAGGTAATATGATATAAGAAAAAGAAAAACCTAAAAATAGAATTAGAAGCACAAGGGGATAGTAGTAACAAAATATTAACACAAATAAAATTAAAACAGAATGAGTTGGTGGATAAAGCCAGAGAAATATAGGAAGAAATAGGAAACTTCATCACAATGATGAGGAATTAACAGTAGTAGCAGTGTATCCTCCCACTGAGGGGAATTTATTACTGAGTTGATTCAAGAAAAATATAGAGTGGATAGTAATCTAGGTACATTTTTGGTATAGGTGGATTACTCCTCTCTGACGGTAGCTGTAACAAATTCTATCTTGGTGTCTCTATCCTCATGTTATCCTTATACACATCCCACTTGATCAAAATTGGTTTCTTGGTGGGCCTCCAAGTGTTGATTGGATGCCTACAAGTCTTCATGAGGCAGCCCAATACAAATCCTGGTCCAAGAAAGGCATGCAGCAGTGAACAACTCAAAAAAAAGTAAAAGAGGGAAACATGGGGACAAGATTTTAGAGGTGGTAAAATATAATAAATGTCCAGAATTCATATGGTTCATGAAAAAAATACAAAACATACAGGATATAATCATAAAAATAATAAACAATTTATAATAATTTGAAGGAAAGAAAACAAAGCAATGGACGACCATATTGGATTTGTGATTGGGTATCGTATTGAGGGTGGAGGAAAAAGCGGGGAATGAGTAGTGACTCCTGCATTGGTAATGTTTCAGTATAGATATTCTCAATTGTAAACAAAAAAAATACTGAGAAACTCAAGGAATAGGTCATGTGACTTTTAAAAAATGTCAAGAGCACAACATACATAGGTCCCCATAAATAAAATGGTAGAAGATGTTTATGAAAAGATACTGAAGGATTCCACCTAGATTATATGTAACTAAATTTGATTCCCCTCTATTATGAATATAATGAACAACCTCTTTTACCCCCAGGGCGACCTTCTTCTTCATCTTCTACTTTGTTCTCCTGAATCCATTATTATCAAGACAATTTTACTTACTCAATGTTATTCTATCCTACTGATTTATCATCTAATTTTCATCATACATATTGATCATAGACAAAAAGAAACTAGTTACTGATTTTTAATGTAATTTGCACATAAATGTGACTACTTCAAAATGTGAATAAATTATAGGTAGGAAAAACAAATTAGAATATCAAACCATGATCCAATGACACATCCATAAAACAATGGACATTAAAAAAATCATGGGTTGAGGAAGTAGATTACTGGTTAGATTCTACAAGCTACATGGGTTGCCCTCCATCAAATAAAATGATAAGTACTTGTACACCTTGCCACTAGAATGCCAAAAAAGAACCCGAGAATCAAGGAAAAGACAACAAAACTTACAATGATGGGTCACAACACTCATTAGTACATGAACCTAGATGATCCCTTCAACTGTAACATGAATATGAATGCCCACTCTTCTACACATCACCATATTATTTACATTAAATATCATCAATAATGATGAGAAAACTAAAGTAGATACCATATTACAAAGAGAATGAAATCTAAACTCTAAAATAGATTCCAGATTCAAGATTTCACATATAGGCCATGGGTGAAATCTAGGTGGAAGCCACGCTGTGTTGAAAAGTTGAACACTAAGAAACCCAGATGAAAAATATGTGAGGGGGTAGATTGCATAGAAATAAATTCGCATTGTATTTTTTCCAAATAAGAATATGCACAGGTATAGAAACATTCTTTCTAAACAATAATTACAATATGTAATCTAATTACTCTCATCAGATTTATCTAGTGCACATCTCAGCATTCTAATGCTTCTCTATAGCAAGGTAATTGATTAATTTGAAGAAAGGGAGGTAAATTTACCTTATTATTCGTAGGCAGATTTTCCCATTACCTGTTAGATGAATAATGTTTGTCAATATTGATGCATCCATCTAGTAAACGGTACAGGTACATGTTCAGCAGGTATCATCCTGTAGGAAGGGAATCCATCCTCTTCTTCGTAGCCTCATTCCACCCCTTCTAAAGCTGGTAATGTTGCACCACAGGCCATACCATGTGGGCCTGGACTTCGATGCTCATGCTCTCCCTGTAATAAAAATTCCATATTTCACAAATCGTACACAGATTCTAGATTTCACACAAACTATGAAACACACCTAGATTATACTTAGATTGTGCACCCGGATGAGGCATATATTTCATGAATGAACAAGGAATAAATATATTGTTATTTAGAACACTAAAACATATTCCATATTTCAAACCAAGGAGTTATAAAGAGGTGAGGGGAATCAATCTGTTTTTAGGAACACTAAAATAGTAGTGAGGTATCAATATATTACCAAAAAAATTTGGTCCTGACTACTCCACACATTCTATGACCAACTACGAATTATGTAACACCATATGTCTCTTCATGATACACATAATCAAGGAATCAATAGAATAATACATTTCCATGTCATCAACTCCGAAAAATTTAATTTTTTCCATAATAGGTAGAAGAATTCGCAAGTAACAACAAAAGTAATAATCAAAATCATTCCTGTATTATTATCATTACTAGGCACATTGAAAAGATGTTTAATAAAATATTCTATTTTTACGATGCATGTCATTGTGAATGATCATGTTGTAATTCATGGACTAGTGAAGAGTTTCATTGGTGCAAAATTTACTAGCCAATTCAGTGATCTCATATCAGATTTTGCACTCGAGGCTATGACAACATTTGTAATGAGCCCTCATCAAGGTTTCCAAAATCATGAAATTATGTATATAATGGTTGAAAAATTCTAAATTCCAATTATAGGATTTAATGTTTCATAAATCTATAATGTTCAACAATGACTTTGTTATCCTCATAAAAAATGATAAAAGACATTGTTACTCATGAAAAAATGGGAATAGGGTTTTGAACACCTGCTTCTTTCTTCTTGATTATCATCTAGAGTACAAGAATTTGGAGAACCAAATAAATGTGGAGTTCTTGAGAGAAGATTCTTAGGGTGTATTAAAAATAAAATGTACATTGAGAACATAGACATACAGATCAAAATGGTCAAACCTGATTTTGCTATAAAAGGGAGAGGGTTGAATGATTTGGCATGCCATTACATAAGGAAATCTCAAGTGAGTATCGGCATATGATTGAAAAAGGAAGAAAACAAGGTACTGAAGACTTGTGGAAATGCTTTTCTAAATATTACAAATGACCAATATGAATCTTATGTGGGAACAAAATCTTGTATTGTTTCGGTCAATTGGATCGGTGACTAGTTTTTTCTTTCATCGTGTAGCGTTCGGAGATAAAATCTTGCACCGTTCTAATGGGTGTTATCATAGATTTTATAATTAAATTGAACATGAATTTTTATGGTTTTATAACCTATGAATAAACATTCTCAAGAATCCAAAGTTGATACCTTGTGGTAGTGTTATTACAATTACCATTTATTCCTCATTGAAGGAGAAGAGATCGTCTATTGAAGGCGTTGAGAAGTGGCCCTACAATGATACTTCTATTTATTTTGAGGCATTAACCTAATCCATAACACTATAAATTTGGGGATAATGAGATTAGAACTATGAATTACCTAATAGTAAATAATGAAAAAAGTGAAAATTCATGTATTGGAAAAGATGGGCGTACATGTTTCATTGCTGACATGAATGAACACAAGATATGGGATACTTATTACCGGAAGGTGAAAAAAAAAACATGAGATGCTCTCAAAGAAAAATATGTTAAAAAATAGATGGAAAATAAAAATTAAATGTTAGGCTTGAATAATGCAGTGGTTACCAGGTGAGTGCAATGAATAAGAGCCTTAATGTTTCCTATCATGGGAAACCATAACGCTATGACATAATCATCAAAAATAACCATGAAGAAAATCATATAGGACATACTCTATCAACCTTATATACCTGTCATCAGAAAAACATCAAAATAACTCTCCCTCGGCATCTACACCACTTCAATGACCACCACTAATGAACTGTTCATACAACCCCTAATTCCTAAAAGCACACTCACAAATTAGATAAAAATATCCAAAAAAAAATAACTAAAAAATAAAATATAACTAGATAAAAATGGTGTGACCATCCTGATCTACTCATCAATCATCTCCATAGAATAAGATGTCATCAGCCCCAATTCCCCACTACAAAGTTCCATAATTAACAACCTTGAGAAATCATAGTAGAACCAAAAATAAAGGAATAAACAAGAATAAAACCATGGCAACCAAAAAAGAAATTTCAATGAAATAAAAAAGTATGAAACATAAAAATCTGAATCACTATTAAGAATCCCATTTTATATTACAACTAGAGGACATCAACCTTTATTTACATCAATACCATGCTAAACACTTGTTCCTCTCCATTCGCTGACCTGCGAGAGAAGCCAAATCCAGCCTAGAATCACATCCATATTCATTTTTCAGTGTATTATTTTTTATTCAAAAAACATGTGAACCAGAAAAAAACAAACCCAATAGAGGAAACTGACCTCTATGAATTATCTCATTCTATAGCTATTTCAGACAAAAAAATGAACCTACAAAAAAAATCTCCATCACATCAACCCTCCAAATATATAGCATGAAATAGAATAATAGAAAAGTCCTTACCACCCTTCGCTACCAGGGGAATGAGTATAAAGAAGAATCATATGCCCGTCGAATCAAGATGGATAGACCGACACTGCCCTAAGATCGGAGATCCCTCTTCAATACCTAACTGGACTGCCAGAGATGACACCTGAATCCACCCTTAATGATAGGTGGTCGAAGATAGTTGAAGCATTATTCGACATACCTTGAAGGTAAATAGGGAAAGGAAAGATCAAATCCAGCCGAGGGTCGATTCAAAATTATTGGTTATAAACCCTAAAAATAAATTATCAATAGAAACCCAAACAACACTGAAATAAAAATACAAGAACGACCTTACAAAGAATCAAAGTCTAGAAGAAGAATACATAACCGAACGCGAGAAAAGAGAAAAAAAATCAAGAAGTGGAAATCCTTGGGAGGGATACCCTTTACTACGGAGAACAGAGATGAACCAGGTTATTGAGTGGAAAAAGAGATCACTGGTGTTGATGTGGTGGGAGACAAATAAGTGCGAATAATGGAGGCTCAAGGAAGATATGAGGATTGGGGGATATGATGGTGATGAGAGGCGAGGTGGTGAGGTGGTGAGGCGAAGTGGCGGGAGGCGAGGCGGAGAGGGGCAGCGGGAGGAGGGGCGGCGGCAGGAGGCGAGGCGGGGTGGCGACGGGAGGCGGGGCAGCACAGCGGGGTAGTGGTGCGAGGAAGACATGAGATCGGGGGATTAGGGTTGTGTTTTTTAATAAAAAATATTTTAATATTTATTAAATAAATCATATTTAAAAATATTAGAACAATTAATTGTTAGTGAAATTGAATAATCAATTTTGGAAAACATAAAATCATATAATATTTCAAAATAGTAGAAAACTGAAATCAAATATAATATGTTTTTAATAAAACCCCAAGAAAAGAATTACCTTGGTCATAAAAATAATATATATATATATATAGACATTATGATTTTCTTCATTATTGAAAAAATCATTTTTTTGTTGTTTTATGGTTTACTGTAATATTTTGTATTGATATGATAATATTTGTTGGTAACAGTCATTATTAATAATAGATTCATGTGTTAGTAAAAAATTGTTTGTATCAGTATGTTAAATCAATAGACTCAACTATTGGTAAATGATATGTTGGTATTAAAAAACCAACACCAATAGATATATATATTGGTAAAATTAGGTGTTTTTATTAAAAAATAATACCAATAAAACATAATATCTGTTGGAAATTAACATTTTTACCAACAGATATATAATCTGTCAATAATTTTTTTTTGTATAAGCCATTTTATTTGTAATGAATCTTCCTTGAGAAAATCATTATGGAATTTTTTTTTACTTTTGGTTAGATTAGTAGGACATGGTCATGGTGGAGGGGGTTATGGAACAATTTGGGAAAAATTGAGGCAAGGATTGATGCTTGGGTGGTGTGAGAGGAAGTGGAGGTAAGGGTGGTTTATATAGTGGAGGAGAGAGGTGTTTTGTTAATATTATAATCATTAATATATTATTTCTTCTCAAGATAAGAAATAGTGAGTATTCATTGACTTGTAATTGTAATAAATTCTTGTGAGTTAGATAATTGGGTGCTTTCCTAACTAATGATGCCAGGAATTGTTAATTTAAATTATATTATATTTATATGTAATGTAATGTATTTTACTATTCACAAAATGATCATGTATTTCAGAAAAAAATAACTAAAATTCACCTGACCATATATTGACATGTTGAATCCAAAAATGAACTCCATTTTCAAAAATAATTTTCGATATATGATAAATTTAATTATTAATTAAAATCCTTATTTAATCAAAATGTAAAACAACATAAAATATTCATCTTCATTTTTAAGGTGAAAAAATTTATTTAAACATTCAAGGGTATAGATCTCATTCATAAGATTCATATTACTATTCATAATGGTATGTTACTATTCATAATGGTTGTTTACTATTCCTAAGGGTAGGTTACTATTAACCGAAAATTGATTTTTCTTTATCAGACTCCAATTAACATACTGATCACAACCGTGTATGTTAGGTTTTCGAAATTCACATTATAGAAGGGACAATTTTTTTTAAAATGTCTAGGATACAAAAAAGTGGTGTTTGTAGTGTCTTAATGATCAATGAATTATATAATAAATCTATTTGTAAATTCATGGGGTGTTACATTATTCCAACCTTTGAAAATTTCATCCTTGAAATTTTATTTACTTATAAAAAAGTGAGGTTTCCTTGATCATGGTTCCCATCTGGTATCATCATCATCTTGCTCACAGAAATAGAAGGTCCATAAATTCCATTAATTATTTATAGATCATTGAAAATCATTTTCTTCCTTCATCTGAATGATCATTTTACTACTTGGATCCTATTGGTGTTCTGAAAAAGAGAGTTTCTACAAATCATCATGTACGTCACATAATTTCAAAAAATCTGATAAAACATAATTTTTATAAAACATTCAGACCGATTTTGAGTTGAGAATTTCAATTATTGGTTCTTTTAAAATTCCATAAGTATGTGCTGAAATATTATATTTTAATGTAAAATATAAATAGGCTTCTCAAGGGTATCATTCTTCAGCACCTTTTTCAAAATCGTAATATTCTTAAAAATTTGGTGATAAGGTAAAATATTTGAAAATGCATTGATAATATTTATCATTCATGAATATATAAAAATATTGTGAAAATATGATTTGATTAAATAAAACCCATGATATATGATAGTATTGAGGTTTTTTGGAGGTGTTGATATCTCAAACAATTGCTTTCATGTGAGTTGCATGTTATAAATTGCTTCAAAATTGTCGAGACATGAATTTGCAATAATTATTCCTAGAATGTAATTAAGAAGGGATTGGAATGTCGTTTGATATCATTCTCCTTCCATTTGTTAATAACGTTCCTTGATCAAAAAAGATATAAAACACTGATTTAACATATGTAATAGACAACGATACTAACCATATGTTTAAAGAAAACTCATAATACATAAAGTTTTCTATGAGTATTGAATCCCTGTATTCCATTAGACACCATTTGTAAATATTTTCTTACACTAAATTTGGTTATGAATCAGAATTTATACTCTCAACTTGAAAAGATCTTATCATAAATTAAATCATTATGCATAGTTAATCCCATAGACATTGTTTCTTTGAAAAAAAATTACTTAAAAAATATTTATAATGGCTTGTAATGAAAATTTGAATTATCCTAAAAATATCCCCCATGAGTGTCATAACAAAGAGTGAAGCAAGGCACATTATCATATACTATGATACCCCAGTTCCAGCTTAAAACTCTTTTTCAGAAATTTTACTACTAGGTACATCTGTGTGAGAGCCACCTCTACATGATCGTATAAAAATAGGGATGTATTATTTCATTGATCCAAATAATAATTTCCTAACCAAAATACCAACATGTTATTTTATTTTTCCCCACAAATATTATCTTAGGAATTTTTCCCCAATTTTCATTTTCTAATCTAGTTCCCAAGTTTGCTACTAAACATCCACTGATACCAACTATAAGGTCCTGACCCCTCTAGACTAGAGCTGGTGCATTAATTGTTATATTGGCATGGTATGATTGAATGAAAATTCCAATGAAATCATCATTTTAGTAGTCGTGAGGAAACTAGATAAATATATCTGACTCAAATAACATTGGAAAAGGTTATAAAATACAATATATTACGAAAATTAATAAGCTTCATCTGAGGAAACTCAATAAGGTATATCCTCTTAATCATCCTTTGAAGGAAAATAATGAAATGGGTGAGCTAAAATGCTCAGTAAGGGTTAAAAATGGTGGATCAATTAATATATAATAACTAAATCATATACAATTTGACACAATCAATATGGCATTGTGAATAAATGAATAACTCATGCAATAAATAAACTAAGTATGAAACTGCATACATATATTTTTTCATAGTGAAAACCTCATCGGTAATTATAATTAATAAAGAATAAATTGAATTCTTATTGGTTGGACATCATGTATATGTCACATGATACCATAATACCATAAAACAGTTTAGTTCTGTAGGTAGAAACCCCTCTGGTTTTTAGAAACATACTTGAAGGGTTTGTCGCCAACTGATTTGACTAATGAGACCAGTTGATGAATCTAGAGATGTTGAGGGCCCCACCCACCACTATTTCTACAAATAATTATTTAAACATAGATTACAAACATAATTGATATGCTTTAACAATATCCGTAGAGAATAAAGGATATGGATTCATCAATATTTCCACAGTCAAAACAACATTCAAAAAACATATTGTATGTTAAATGTTATACGGATTAGAGAATAATAATATCCAAGATATAAGAATATATAAATTTAAATAGAATATAATTTCAATTGAAAATTGATTGAAAATGGGTGTTAGGAACACCACATAAGAATGAGTAGGTGCATAATACTAAGCAAGTCACAATGATGTAAAAATAATGACAAATCTTGTTAACATGTTGCAATCAACTTGGTTGTATGACCAAAAGAAAATAAAAACGAAATGAATCACAAAATAAAATGAATATAAGTGAATAATGATAATATATATCAAATGGAATTATTCTTGTACAACATATAATATATAAGAGGAAAACAATGTTAATCCCATAGAATATAAAATGGGAAGAGAAACCCCCTTACATACATTTCGGTATGGTAACGATTGTTCTTGTGAGAAATTAAAGAAATGTAAAAGAGTATCCAATTATTTATATATCATAAGGGAAGTATGGGGGACATGAAAAAAAAACTTCATCATTTAGTAATAAGAATAAAAGAGCACAACATAGGGGAGATTCTTGATCAAATGTGATTGAATGGATCTATTACATTAAGCTCAAAGGTGTTCTTGATTGTTCTTAACAACCGAAATGATAAAATTTATCTTCATTAATTAATAATTTCAAAACCTAAATACTTTTAAAATATATGATATAACATTTTTATGTTAAATAATTTACTTTTGGATGAATTTAAGTTATTCAATTTTATTTTTTTCCAAGCATTTTTTTCATGTTTTTCATGATTCGTTTACTTGTATTCATGAAGGTAAGTTCATTGGAAATGTGGTTAGACATCCAGAATCAATAATATATATTAGTAATGGAATTATATAGATACAAATGATCTTATAATTATTCTGGTTATACACCATGAGGATGAATCATTCAATGAGTTAAAAATTCTTGGATTTGAATTGGTGGTTTTGTGCATATTGAAATTGTTTCTATTATTATTCCATTTTATGAGTGTTTAAGGATTATAGAACATTAAAATTATAAAATAAATATATTATGATCTGGTTCAACCATTTTTAATCTTTATGAACAGTCATGATGATAGTAATGAAAATGTAATACCCGTCTTCCTTAAGAGTGATAAATTAACATATCTTGGATAATGTGAATATTTATAGTATAAAAGGAGGGGAAAAGAGAGATTATAATGAAATATTACATTAGCATAATTAAAATACAGTAGATTTATGGTACTTTAATTACCATGGAATTTTGATGAGGTGAGGTGAGAAGGGAGTTCGAAATAAGGAAACTTGTAAATGGAATTGAAATTAATTGGAATAGAGGTTCACCTCTAGAGTAGTCCTCCATGAGAAACTCCTTATGGCCTTTGTCTATGGACTTTTGGTGATACCATCTACATATGGATTTGGGGGGGGGATATTGGGAACTACTATAGCATAATTTAGGCAAGTCTTGTAGTTTGATTGGTGTGGGAGTAAGAGGACATGAGGGTGGTTTATATAGTGGATGGGAGAGGTGATTTATTAATATAATATTCATTAATTTATTATTTCTTCTCAAAACAAGAAATAGTGAGTATTACTTGACAGAGTATAGTAATATATGCATGTGAGTTTGTGATTTTGGTGCTTACATCACTCTTGATTCAAGGAATAGCGAATTTTAATAATAATGGATTTATACTATAAATTAATGTATTTTACTATTCACAAAAAATCAAGTATTTCACAAAAATAAAATAAATCACCCTAACCGTTTATTGAAATGTAGAATAGAAATATGAACTCAATTTTCCAAAAATAATTTTCTAAATATGATAAATTTAATTTTTAATTAAAATTATTTTTTAATCAAAATGTATAACCATTTAAAATATTCATCATCATTTTAAAGGTGCCTAAATTAATATATACATTCGAGGGTATGGATCTAATTCAAATGATTTATATTAATATTCATAAGGTAATTTGATATTCGTAAGGTTAGGTTACTATTCATATGGGTAGGTTACTATTCACTGAAAATTGAGTTATTCTTATTGGACTCCAAATAACGTACTCATAACAACTGTGAATATCAAATTTTCGAAATTCACATCATTGAAGTAACAAAAGTATGTTTACATGGATAAGTTATAAAAAAGTGTTGTTTGTATAGTATTAGTGATCTATGAATTCTATAATAAATATATTTAAAAATTCTTGGGGTGTTACAGTTTGTATCAGATCCAGAAACCTTAATAAATAATATTAGATCTATATTTATTTATCACATATGTTCTTAGAAGTCTGAACGTTTAAAGCTAATGATTTCTGAATAATTTAAAATATTTGTAGTGGGGTGTCCATAACAATGAGAATTCCATAATTACAATGATTCTATTAGACTAACTTTGAGAATGAAAGTCAATTTAATTGACTTTGAGGAGGAAAGTCAATCAAACATACTCTGAGGAAGAATGTGAATTAGTCCAACTCTGAGAAGGAAAGTCAATCAGAATGACTCTGAAAGAGAAATTCAACTAGATCGACTCTGATGAGGAAAGTAAATTTTTATTGAGATTTTAAAATTTAATCATAATGTGGTGATGTTGTTCTATAATAATGAGATAAGAGTGTTCCATTGTATATAAAGAAAAGATCGGATGTTTGGTATGGAATATTATTAAGATGAATCAAGATTATTTATGAAGTGTTGATGTTTTCTAACATGAAATTCAAATAGAAATACATCTTAGAGTTCTTTAATTTTAGTGGGAGGATATGGTTTTCATTTCTTCCCAACATTTCAATTTCGGGATGCATATAATTAAAATCACAATACATTTCTACAATACAATATTTTTCACGTGTGGAAAATGTAGAGTGAAAAAATATTGAGTGAGAACATGAATAAAAGTTATTTTTCGATAGAAATCTCATTTGAATGTCGGAAGTCTACTTTTTTGATTCCCATACTGAACAAAATTGCATTGAGTCGATCATACTATGAAAGAATAGAGTGAATAAGATCGAACTGAACAGGTGAGAAGAGTTTGAAATGTGTAGTTTGAGAAAAGGGGTCATCATAATACGTCCATAAAAATGTGACAATTGGAATAAGGAATATGGACCCAATGTCATCATACTGAGGTCCCATAAAGATATTTGTGAAGTTAAATTTTTTGTGATCATTTATTTTGTGGTTAACTTTTCTGAAAGGAAAAATTGTAAACTGGCAGGAGTCAGTATAACCATTTTCATTAGGAGATGGAAGGTGTCTAATGGGAGTTCAAAGAGGTTGTATTCACTTCTTTATTATAGTGAATTTCTATAGGCCAATGAGAGTGGCTGTGAAATGTATGTAGATTCTCAAACTAAGGAAGAACATTGTAAATAATTTGTGCTTTACTTTATTTCCTTCTTTTTCATGTATGATTATTCTCTGAATGTTTTTTTAAGGATATGGACTTTAACAAGTTACAGGGGAAATGTTATAAATATATTGAAACTTATAAGAACGTAAAAAATTATTCAACCCCTCTCCCCTCTTAGTTATTATTTGATCATTGGGAAATTCCTAACCACTCCTCCCTCCACCCCCCCATTCAGTGCACACAAAATAAGGGGTCCCCAACCAACTTTATCCTTCTTCCATGCATCGATTTAGGGTGAATTCATGATGTAATTTGTCATTTAAGGTGATATTTATCTACCCCCTCCTTCCAATTATCCCATATCTTGGTTCTTTCTAATTTCAGATATGTCGGTTTATATATTTGATTCGAATTCCACCAAAGCATATTGGAATTATCCAAGGATGATGGGGATTTTGAATGTATTTCATTATGGAGACACCAATAAAACACCCACACACAAATGTGTTGTTTTTCATTAGTTTTTTTGTTTGTAAGGAATTTTATTAGGTTCTACTTGTTAAATTGTTTTATATAAGTGTAGAAATGGTATATTTGATTAGGTATTTTTCTAGTAATGGTATCTGTAGTCCGTTTTGGATATTCAATGGATGTTCATTGGATTTTTAATTACATTTGATCACTCAATGGGTTTTCCAGCATTATTCCAAATTTGGTTTTAATTCATTAATTAATTATGATTATTATAATTAATGAATTACTAATTTTGTATTTGAGTTTAAGGAATATGATATTTTTATGAGATCATTTTGGAATCAAGGAGTTTGTGAGAGGCTTGGATAGGCCAAAACAAGGTTATATTTCCTAGGAAATGTTTTTTAAGGATTAGTTAATTTGGTAGGTAGTCTAAGAGATTTACAGATAGTCTTAATAGTAGTTTTATATGTGGATTTTAGTATATGCATTAAATAACTTTTTTTTTGTGTGTTGAACCTTCATTAAAGTTATTGGCTCTGGATTTCCTTGTTACATTAGAACTTCGTCAAATTCCATTAGATCAACGGTATTGTGAAACTGAATCTAAAACCACCCATGGGGTATGTATGCCCTTGAAAAATTGAATGTCTTAGTGTTATGTTTTTGTAAAATCATATGAGTCCTTTTTAAAAGTTTAAATTTTGTGTTTTGTATTTCAACCCAGATTTTCATTACAACATGGGAATACTATATTCTAAAATTGATTTTGTTTCAAAATTTGTTGTTGTCCTCAATATTATGTAATAACTGGTTTTCAAATGGGTTTCTAATTTAGATTTGAAATGGGTGTGTGGTGACTAATTTGGTGAAAATTACATGACATCTCATTAAATAATTTTCAGGAAAAAAGATGGTCAAAGACTTTTTTTATATTTTAAAATATTAATATCATGATTCAATGGGTGGATTATAAATTTTTTGATTGATTTTTTTCTTATGTTTTATGACATGTTAAATGAGTTATGATTAATTTGAAAGGTGTGTTGATTTAATGGTCTATTGGTTCCATGATAAATGATTTGATTTAGAAAGAATGTGGGAATGGTTAAAATGAAGTTTTTAGTTGATAAATGGTTTGATTAACATTTTAAAAATATGTATTTTGGTAAATGATGAAAAAATTTAACTGTGAATTTGGGTTTAAATGATAAAAGTAACAGACCATGGAAATGTTGAATGAAATGGAAGTGATTAAAAATGGAATGGATTGGGATGGTTAGAGATGACATGGAAAACCCTTATTAGTTTAATAGGTTTATTTTCTATGTTTTTTGACCTAAAAATTTTGGATTTGGGATGGTGGACTAATTATTTACTCCATTGTTTTGGTCCAGATAGAACGATGCTCTAGGAACCCTTGTGGAAATTTTTTTCAGATGATGGAATGATGCACATGAATAAAAGATTATGGAAATAACATCCCATATCATTGTTTTGATGGTTGGAAATGTAATTTTTAGTGTTGGTTAGATACTTGGGCTATCTCCCCTAATTTTATGACTTTTGAAAAAGGGGTTGGGATATATGGACACAATGTTTCAGATTTTTGATAGTTACATTGACTCAGTCTCCTTCTTTTCTAACCTATGACCCTCATGTTTTATAGATAAGATTACAAGATTTTGTTGATAATTTTTTGATGGAATTGGGAAATAAATGGAACAATGTGAGAAAATATATAAATTAATTAATGTTAAATAATGAAACCAATTTTATTTACCTAATTTACAATAGTTATTCCTTTTACCTCATGCATAATTTTACTAACTGATATTTTCATTACAGACTATTGGTGGTGGCCAAATGTGTTTTAGTAACACCCTGATTGGGATTCAATTACACATGGGAACCTGAGAAACTGTCAATAGTTAATTATAGGCATAGGTTTGGGATATGGTAAATGATGATTAATATTTAGTTTAGATGGACTACTTTAGCAGTATCAATTGACTAGATGGGTTTGGTTAAGAGATATGGTGGGGCCTCTATTGGATTCTTTTATTTTTTATGTTATGTAACTGAACTAGTGGGAGGATTTGTTATAGTTATTCCCTAGTATTGGGTATTACAATATTTTATTTTATTATAACATGCTATTTTTAAGGTGTATTTATTAATTACACTTCCTTTGATTTGTATGATAATTAGTTATAAACTTTCTAGTTATGCGCTTTGATATGGGTGTATTCTCTCCTAACAGTAGCATGAATGACCATCACTGTTAGTCGACTTCCTCTATAATGCAAAGAGATACGTTTGAGTCTATTTGACAAACATGCTCAGGGAACATAATTAGTGTCATCCAGGCTGGGACATTAGATGCATCATATCTTTTATTTTGAAAAAATTCATTCAACAAAAATAATCACATGCTTTATTCTCATGTATCATGTTGTTCATTATAAAAATAAATATTGACTATTCATTCTAATATAGACTAAAACATATTATAAGGGTGTATAAGATATGTCATTATTTTACTTTAATATTTTAGTTCAATATACACATGTTATGTAACATAGATTCTTGCATAATTCTCTATTAACTCATATAAAAGACGTTTGATTTATAAATACTCACATTATAATTCTGTTTATATTTAAACGTTATGTCACATGATAATTATCAAAATAAATAATTTATTCCTAATCATGAATATTGACATTTTAATCAAATACACATGGAATGTTATATTTGACACTTCATATAACACTTAAATATTTTGTAATTATAAATTATTATCCATGAATGGAAAGAGGAAACATGATCATCCATACAAAATTTCTAATATATTAATGGGTTGTTACTAGATAAACCTTCCATCTCCCAATAATTTCATGAGTGAATTCAAATGTTACAATAATAAAAAAAATTCATAAAACATGTGTATAATATATCAGGTCTTGAAAATTAAAACAGAGAAATTAATGCTTTACAGAAAAAAGAATTTCATTTATGTCTATAAACATGGAATCTTTTAGGGGTAACTTGTTCTATATGGTCTTAAACAAATAATTACACACAATATAGAAATTTTATGAATTATTTAATATCATGTAATCAATTAAAAGTTTTATGAATTTTTATAAAATGGAATTCAAACTATGAGAATATTTTTTTGGAAGCATGGTAATAAAAAATAGTACACAACATTATAATTACAACTCATTTATAGTGCTTCTAAGAAGTTTCATTTCCATTTATTTTATATTCCTAACATGATTATATCATATCAAATGGTTTATTAATTTCTTATCATGATTTGAATTTATCACATACTTTCTACTTGATAACCTTTCATGAATTATACTTAATCGAAGAATAAAAAATCATGTAATAGATTAAACACATAACATTCAAAACATTTCCCAATAATCATGAAATGAAAAAATATTACTTATAAGGTTGAAATATTTCCAAAAAACATTCGTTGTACTCACTGATATTATTCATTAAAATATCATTCAATATAAATCATGTGTCATTAATTCTATTTTTAAATATAATACGCATTAATTAATAATTTTATCACACCTTTTTAGGTCACTGAATATAAAATGTCCAAAATCTATTGTATGTTGCCCAAATATTTATTTTAAGAAATTTAATATTATCCATCAATGAAATAATTTATGATTAAATACTTTCAAAAACGTTTTCTAGGGAAATTGTGATATTTTAAGAATGATTATTCTTTAATGGAATCAAATTATCATATTACTCATGTCGGCCCAAAATAATAAATCCAACCCCCAATATGTATTAAATTTTTATATATTGAAAACAAAATACTATTTAGGTATAGAGAACTAATAATATCATTATATAAACATCCTTTATCACAATTAAACGTATTAATCCTATTTTCAAATGAACATATAAATCCAAACATGATAACGATTAACAACCTTATAAAGGGAATAATAATACACTCACATAATTATAATCACTTATCAGGCTTTAAAATCCCTAAAAAACACTAGTTTTGAAAACATTAAAATTCTTCCATGAAACACATGCATTATGAACTTTATAAGCACCCAAACAAATTTATTGTGTAAATTTTATATCATTTTATGAACAATTTATATTGATATTTATAGTTTTCTAATCTAAAGAATGAAAAATATTTTTATAAAAAAATTTAATCAAGTTATACAATCACTTTTAAAATCAATATAAAAATTATTAAAAAAAACATTTCACAAATTGATAAAAAATAAAAAACATCATGGTTTAAAGTAGTTCCAGAAGTCATTGATAAATATTTTAACCAAATGCATGAAAACATTTTTTCATAATCATTGTTAAGTTAATATGAATGTGCATAACATTAGAATTTATATATTATAAGCCAATATATAACAAGCTTCATAAAATATGAGATTGAAAAAATTTACATCATTATGAATACATATCTTCCAAGTCATTAACGTATATAAGATTATCATGTAAGTTCCAAATAAATAAACTACATGAATTTGAAAATTTACATTTAACATTTAAATTAGATGAATATCATTAATTTCTTAGTGTTCTGTGTCAATTAGATATTAAATTGCACAAATAATATAGTCACATTCATCAACCAAAACAAAGATTATACAAGCATACCAATCTAGGTAATCCAACCAGTAGACACCAATTTCGACTGCCTTGGGGGACCCTATATTACTAACACAAATTTAAAATGGATCATAATATAATTATTCATGTTAATATAAGTACCCCCTCTTCATATACATGAATCCATAACATATGTTTTAGAAAAATAAAATCCCCAAATCATAGTTTCATAATAGACATTTAAATTTATTTGGTGGAGCTCATTTAATTACTAAAACGCCTCCATTAAAACACAATTGAAAAAAATTATGATGCATGTACATCTCAGAGCTATCTCCCCTAAAATAATTACGACTTAACATGGTCAATAGTTAAAATCAGAACCCTTTAATCAGATCACATGGGGGATAAAATATAATGTCTTATCCAGTCTCCCTACTTTTGTTCCGACACTAATGTCAACTAGAACTATTTATTTACCAATTAATGAACTACTCAGTGTTCCTAACTCCAAAATCCATTATATATATCAACCAAAAACATTAATATCACTCTTTCATAACCCACCCTTTCACTAATACCCCTTAAGGCCTGATAGTGATGTTAAATAGTAACCCGTAACTCCCAAATTCAATAGGTCCCGAGTTGGTGACTAGCACCAAGGGTATATGATCACAAATATGGGAGGAATTTTCCATTCTAATAGATAAATAGGATCAAAAAATATTATAATAATCCATAAAAAACAGCATCAAATAATATAAAAGGAACATAAATCTATAAAAACCAACTAATATCCCACACTGCATGTAGTGTCATGCATATATAAATAAATACTAAATGTAATGAATCAAATAAACCCCTATGAAAAAACCCCAGAACAAATCCATTGACCAAGATAGTACGAAAGAATTTCTAAAAAAAACTCAGGGACAACCCCAATGCCCAATATAGTAGTGTAAAACTTGGTTCCCAAAGTCCCATTTGAAGACCAAAAAATAATATTTCTATACATAGGGTGAGAATAACAAATATACTTAGTAGGATCATACTCAAAGATTTTTTTGAAAATGTGATAAGAGAATACTAATAGCCAAGTGAAAAAACACCATAATCAATAATAACATATCATGTCCACCAGTTCTTGGCCTCACCATGGCTCAAAAAACAACCACAACCATAATTATAACAATAAAACATACCATAAAATAAATCAACTTCACAAGTAAATAACAAAAAAAAACTTATATTTACACAAAACTAATTCAATTAGAATATTTACGTTATTAATAAATTCTAAATGGGTGATAAAAATAGTGATCAAAAGTATAAAAAGAAACAATATCACAATAATAATGTAAATAAAACATTATATAGTAAATATAAAGAGGAAATGTACAAACATTCAATCAAAAAGTTCAAAATAAAATTAATCCCCACAACATTAAATATTACTTATCGTAAACATGTAATTATATATTCTTACCTATTAGTTAGTTTTTAAAAATTAAATAGAACATATCGTGCGATGTAATCTCTTCTCATGAGAAACACTTATAATTTATGTCTGAAAAAATGATTTTATTTCAATTCATAGATAATCTGACAATAATATTATACTACCGTAAGAAATTCAAAATATCTTTTTTAATAAATATAAATTGTATTAACAATGATTATGTTATAATCACTTTTTCAATTCAGGATAGTTTTTCAATTATACAATTTAACACAACATGTGATAAAATAATAATAATTCATTACACCGGTGATAATATTTTCTAGGGAATAATTTCACTAAAATATGAATAATTCAGATAAATTAAACATGAAACACACCATTATGTTTAATTTATTCATGTTAGTTTATTTATACTTATTAGAACAACTCTTAACATCGACCCAAATGGAATAAAAATATTTTTATTATTATATGTCTATAGAAAATAATGTGACAACATGAATACCCTACCTCAATGCGAAGCATGATTGATCATTTTGAAAAATTTGATGAAAGTGGAACTACTATAGAAATAACTATTATTAGCACTAAAATGGGATTTATTAGCATTAAAAAGAATTAACGAATGGAGTTCCCTTAAAATCATGTGGCCATTATGAGTTCTAAAAATATCACTGATAAAGGCTCACTTTATCAGCACTTTCTTCTAACAGATGTAAAGATGACCTTTATTAGAGCTTCTGTCAGTGCTGACAAATAAGGCCTTTGTAAGATCATTTTTAGATGTTGATATATGAGATAATAGATGATTCAAAACCAACATACCTTCAAAGAATTTTCATTAATGTTATTTTTACAATTAATAATAAATATTAGAACCCAACATTCAAAATCAAAACTCTTAGAGAAGCTTCTCTTCCAATGATTAACTAATACACAAATGCTTATCCTTATAATAAAAATAATGTTTATTTTAGTAATAGTATATAAAATGATAAATAAATTATAATTTTTATGTTATATAATCCATATATGATCAATTATATTATTAATTATAAATATTTT
The DNA here is from genome assembly GCA_963277665.1 of Viscum album. NCBI lineage: Eukaryota > Viridiplantae > Streptophyta > Magnoliopsida > Santalales > Viscaceae > Viscum > Viscum album. Next base: position 1,014,943,788 of record OY728141.1, on the reverse strand, counting down.
ATGTATATTATCACTTATACTATTAATTCTATTATTAATGAATATGTTGTTAATTTTATACTATTTATTAATAATTAATTGTAATATTAATTAAAAATTATATTATGAATTATTAATTTCATTGTAATGAAACAATGTATATAAATTATGTAGTTAATTATAGAATATAATAATGATACAATTAGTTATTAATTATCTTAGTTACTGAAATACAGGTTAATAATTATATGATTAAAATAAAATAAAATTTTTATATTGAAAACACACATTTGAGTCATACTGATCACTTCATGTCTCATATTGAATCGTGACAAATTCCTACACATCACGAATGAATTATAAATCAGTTTCATAACGTTTTATTGAATATAATATCATTTACTCAGTTTTGATAGCATGGCATACATTTTAAACTAAAATGACACTTTAATATTTAAAACACGCATTTGGATTCATACCATAAACATCGTTTTTTAGATTGATGTGTGGTCGATTATTATAGTTAAGAAAATTATGGATCATTTGAATAACTTTTGGAAAAAAATAGATATTCTTTATATTTTTTTCTACAATATTATGTGTGTTTTAAACTAAAATGACACTTTTATTAAAAACACACGCTTTGAGTTTTACAGACATTATCATGATTGATATTTTTGGTCAGTTTCTATACCTCAAAAATAAATTATGTGTTATTTATCTAATGTTTTAAACAATATGAGTTCATTATTTTGGCATTGGTTATGAGGTGATCATTTTAAACGAAAATTACACATTTATAATAAAAAAACACAATTTTAGTTACACCAATGGCAACATGCATCAGATTGATGTGCAGTTTATTCTTACATATAAAAAATCAATTATGTATTGTTTTACTAATGCTTAAATGTAAAACAATCTCCTTTCCTTATTTTTTTCTATGTGATTTGAGTTTTAATCTAAAATGAAATTTTTATATTAAAAACACAAACATGGAGTTATATCATCTATATCATCTGTAAAATTGATGTGTGTTAAATTACCACCTGTTAAAAATAAATTATGTATCATTTTAATAATGTTTGAAATAAAAAATATCTCCTTTATTTTTTTTGTCTATGTGACGATGTTGTATTAAAATAAAATGACAATTTTATATAGAAAACACACACTTGGAATCATAATGGAAACATCATGTGTCAGATTAATGTGAGGTAGATTCCTACAAGTCAATATGATTTATAGATAATTTTCTTAAATTTTGAAAACAATTCAATCTAATATGATATGTTTTGTCTATGTATCTTTCATTTTAAACTAAAATGATTCTTATATATTAAAAACACCGAATTTGAGTCATACCAATCACATCCACTACCATATTGACATGAATTCAATTCCTATACATTTGAAATAATTTAAGGATAATTTTATTGAATATTGAAAATGATCTGATCTTGTTTCCTCCATTTGGGATATGTGATATTCATTTTAAACTAAAATGACACTTTTATATACATAACACACACTTTGAGACACAACGACAATATCATGTGTTAGATTGATATGACTTCAATTACAAAATGTCAAAAAGTCATTATGAATTATTTTCCAATTTTTTTAAAACTATTTGACATTGTTTTCTTATTTTTGATTACATGGCAATTGATTTAAAATCAAATGAAATTTTTATATTAGAAACAAGAAAATTGACTCATACCAGCGACATCGTGTATCATATTGATTTACGGTTGATTCCTGCATGTAAACAATAAATTATAGGTTTTTTCCTAACGTTTTAAGAAAATATGAGCTCAATTTCTCATTTTTGATATGATATGCATGTTTTAAAATAATATGTAATTTTTTATATTGAAAACACCTAATTTTATCCATATTAGCCACATCACATTCCATATTGATATCAGGTTAATTCCTACATGTCAAAAAATAAATATGGATCATCGTCGAAAATTTTAAAAACAAGTCAAACTCATCTGATCATTTTTTGCAATGTGATGATCATTTCAAACTAAAATGAAACATTAATATAGAAAACATGAACATCAAGTCATATAGACCACATCATGTATCATATTGAGATACATTTGATTCCATAATGTCTAAAATTATTTATTGTACATTTTTATAATGTTTTAAAATAGTCCGTTATTTTTTTATTGTTTTTTGGATAAGTGACACTTGTTTTAAACTAAAATGACACTTTTATATTGAAATCATATAATTTTAATCACACCAACCACATAGTGTGTCAGATTTATTCTTGGTAAATTCATACACACCACAAATAAGTTATTGATAATTTTTCTAATGTTTAATAACAATATGGGATAATTTTCATGTTTTTGAAAATGTGACATGTGTATTAAATTAAAATGACACATTTTTTTAAAAAACACATGAATTTATAGCATCTACAATCTGTGTCTGATCGACATGATGTCGATTACTAAAAAAAAGAAATTAATTATGGATCATTGTTCTATTGTTTTGTGATAATATGATAATTTTTAATTTGTTTTGGATATGTGATGCATATTTTCCACTAATACAACTTTTCAATACATGCAATTTAGTTCATATAGTCTACATCATGTGTCAGATTGACGTGAAGTCAATTACTACATGTCTAAAATGAATTATTAATCATTATATTATGTTTTGAAAATAATATGACCTTATTTTCTCATTTTTAGCTATATGAGAAGTGTTTTGATCTATAATGATACTTTTCTATCAAAAACTAAATTTTTTAGTCATACTAGCTACATCATAGGTTGGATTAATGTGATATTGATTTCTACACATCACATGTGAATTATGAATCGATTTTCTAAATTATCATGAAAATATGTGCTTTTTTTATTTGTTTTGGATCTTTGATGTATGTTTTAAACATAAATGAAACTTTAAATTTGAAAACACATTCTTTGATTCATATAAGAAACATCGTGTGTTAGATTGATATGTGGAAGATTCCTACACACCAAAAAATAAATTGTGTTTATTGTATTAAAATATAGAGGGAATTTTACAATTTTTTTCTTGTTATTGGTTATGAGATGTTTTCATTGAACTGAAATGAAAATTTTAATGACATAACTTGGACATTGAGTCATACCGACCACATATGGGTGGTGTAGCTTTACATTATTTATTATCTTAAAATGATAGTTGGAAGCCCATAAGGGTGGGATCTTTCAGAGTGACTTATATCAAGGAGTTGATCATAAGATCAAAGAAACCTCCCCAAAAGGAACATTTTCCTTCCATCTCGGCCATCCTGATAATTCCCCGTTGCATGGATCGAGTAGAGGGGTGTCTTTAATAAAATTTTGGTGGAATAGATTGATGAATCCTTTAAATTTAATAATATATAACTATTAAGAAGATTTTGAAATGAGATACCATCCATGTCTTTCTTTATGGAGTTTGTGGGATGATGGGGTCTCAGTCATCTTGATGAAGTCTCAGCAATTTCCAGATCCAAATTTTTCATTCACATCTATTCGAAGGAGGAAATTGTGATGGATTTACCTTATGAGAATTTATGATAATGAAAAAAAAATATTCCCACTCTCAGTGGTCATGGGGTTCCCACTATGGTAAAGATTCTAATTCAACCACTATTTGGGTAATGATTTTTGGCCATCAGATTCAATTTCACAATCCTTCGATTCTTCAATCAGTGGTTAATACCTGGGAAATTTATTTATGTTCCAATGAGTATATTATGAGATTAAATAAAATATTTATCCTATGAATTTTCTTGAACATGGATATGGTGGAAAAACATGTGTTTCATATTCTAAACATGACTGTAGAGGGCTTCCCATAGTGGTAGTGTCTTTTCTATCTGGGCTTGACCAGGTTTTCTGCAATGAACCTCTTATGGGGACATACAATGGATGTGTTTAGAATATGAATCTCAACCATCATGGTGTATAAAATATTGAGTGATCCTAAAAATAAAATCCTTTATAGTGACATTCTACTGAGGGTTCAGGAGCATAGAGTGTCATCATTTTCAGAGCAGGCTCCAAAGGTAACCAGACCACAACCTCAAACATCTAGTGAACATTGACTAATGGGTAATGATTTTTAAATTTGATAAAGGTGACCCATGCAATTGGAAACTACTTTGGACACCTTCCCATTTATATTTCAACAAAACTCATTCCTCCATATGTACCTAACTTTTTGGATTTTATTATTTTTGAAGATAGTAAAACCTGTGATCCTACTACCCCACCTGAACCGTTACTTCTTCTATATTCTTTGACCATATGACCATGAAATATTGATTTTTTTAGCCATCACCTAATTTTTTGGAATTCCACCTTATATTTCATTTCCATGTAGAGTGGATGAGGAAGTTCATGTTCCATATACTTAACTAGAGAAAATGATAATGATCTCTCTTTTCCCAATGGGGTTGTCATCAACACTTCATCCTCTGTCAAGTTATTCTCCTATAAGGCCAATCCTACTCAGGGTTTTGGATGATGAAGTAGATGTAAAAGCCTCTCCTAGTGAAATGTGTTGTGATAATTTGAGCATTGACCCTCATCCACCCTCAACCTACACTCCCAGAAGGATCTCACTGCTTGGGAGTCATATGAGGTACTAGAAGAACAAGTTACTCTTTATGTAAGGCCTGGTGATAATGTAAAGATCACCCCATAATGGATAGTAGACATAATAGTTGAGACTTATTGCAAGATTATTACCTCAATAGTTCAGCTTTTAATGTTTTCACCTCTGTCAAAAAAACCATGTCATATCACTTTTAATTATATTTATAATTATCTAGAAATATAGGGTTTTGACCCAATTTTAGTCCACATTTATAGATACCGAATCTTGATGAAAATGTGAATCTATAATGGTATTGTTGGAACCTAATGTGCCTGAATTGTTATACTTCTTCGTGAATTTTATTGATTAATAAATCCTTTTTTCATCAGATAGATATTATATTATTGATAAAATAATTTATTTCAATGTTTGTGATGAATATTTAATAGTATTTAGAAAAATGAACAAATCAGGAATGATTTGAAAACATAGTTATATTCATGGTGTGTACATTTTAACTACATGATTCATACTCATTCCTTGGAATGGATCAACTATTCTGAGTACAAGACCAAATAGCTGACTAACAAAAACACACCATGATCACTCCCTTCATACTCTATTGAGGAACATCCAAAAGTTGCTGGTGGTTGATAGAGCATTTACACTCCGAGTACTGTGATGTTACATGATATGTACTTCTACATACCAACTTTCAATGGTTCAAATTCAATGGGATTATAGTAGGCCACTCACTAGAAAAGAAAACATGAAATATATAGGATGTCCTAGGAATTCAGTGTTGGACACATGATGGAAGTGGGGTGATGTTTCTCTACCATTAGATATCCCTCGAATACATAATAACACATTTTAATCTATTTTACTTCTATCATAGTGTAATTCTTCCTTTTTCCCGCTCTCTTATCATATACATGGTTGGGGTTGAGTTTCTAGTCAACTCAAACACCATGAACATGGTCATAAGAGGATTATACTCTTGTTTTGGGGTGGTAATAAGATTATAGGTGAAGTGTAATAGAAATTCTGATGTGTTTTCTATTATTTTGATTTTGAATTATTATTCTTTTAATGAATAAATTCTCCATTGCACTAGTTGTTTCACATCAAACCAAGAATGATACAACTCGAGAATACAAAAGGAGTTATAATCGGTTAATCTAGGACCATTAGGTGAGCCTATTGCCATTATTTTAGGGTTTATTAAATGAAAATGTTTATTTGAATTCCCAGTAATTTAACCATGTTATTGGAATTTTAATACACAAATTATAGTTATTGAACCATTAAATGGTATTTTAGAACAATTCCCATGGTAAAATTATTTCATAAATAATTTGAATACTAAATAATTAATTTGCACAATTAATCCTAATTGAGATGAAACCTTGAAACATTTTTTATAGTCATTTTTTATGTTATTTATACTTACAATATATTTTCACAAATAATTTCACATTTTAATTCTCCTACCATCATTGTATTTTTATGGATAATCAATATAGTCTCAAAAAACCGAATATATAATTTCTTTTCCACTTTTTCCTATGGGATTAACCACATCATCTGCTAGCTACCTAGTTAGTCAGATTAGAAGTGAATAAATCAAGTTATTGCCCATCACTATGGGTGTGGTAAATATTTTGGCATGATTTATGAGAACATCGAATGTAGTAGTGTTAGTATGAGTCATGACTGGTTTACCCAGAATTTCACTATTTTAGTTCTTGATTAATTTCATGGGAACCACAACCCCACATCCCTATAAATTTTTATTCAACAAGAGGTTGGTTCAATTTAATGAGAGATGAATTTTTTCCATATGATCCCGTATTTTGTACACATATCAACAATAATATTATCCATACTTGGTAGATGGATTTAAATATGGGGATTACCCATATAAATACGTCACCCCACCCATTTCTTTTTCTCATACAGAATCATCTTCTTGTAAAACTAAAAAATTAATATCAGTGATGGAAGGATTTAATCCAATCCAGTTAGACCAAAGATAATTGTTGGGATTAATTAGAAAAATGAGAGAGAAAATTTTATTTACACACAAATATGAGTTCCCTCAATTTCATTCATTAAACACATGATCATGCTCTACTGATCTATAATAAACTATTGATAATATTATTAAAATATAATTCTTGTTATCACCTAGATGTTAGAATAATGGTTACAAATAATATTAACTAGGTTTTGATAATATGGATTACAAATTTATATAAAATTAATCCTTTGATTACCAATTAATTAGAAATGAGAACTACATGAAAATAAGAAATTCTATTCTTGAATAACTATTTCTCTATAGACAAACATGTTTTATCTCAATAAACAAAATAACCACTTTAGATGAATTAATTTAATTAAAATTATATATTATAATTTCATTCAACTACTTAACATTCTTCTTATGTTCTTTACAGATAGGATATATGAATAAATCCATTTTTTAGGAAAAAAATATTTATTTTTCTAAAATAATGTTTTGTCACCATTTAATGGATCACCTACTATAAAAATATATTCTAAAATGATAAAAATTTATAATTTTCAAAATGGAATTTATTTTTGAGTGAATAATTTGAAAATTAGTTTAGGTTGAATTTTTGATATTTTTCAGAGAAGCCTAATTTTTGGATGAATTGTGAAACATACTAAATTTTAATTGGAAATAATCATTTTTATTAATATATTAGTATAATTAATTTTTTTAAATTATATTTATATATATTATACATAAATTAATCCAAATTAGTTCATTTGAATCAATTTCAAATTGAAATTGGATATAAAAATATTTCATGTGTTTGACCATTTTGATTTTAATAACCCATTGTTTAGTCCCATTTGTGGGAATAATTTTAAATTAAATTTTGAAAGATCTGGGATTTGAATTTATAGTAGTGGATTAAATATTGGGAATCCACATAATATATAATTCATAGTATGTTCAACTTATTTATTTACCAAAAAATGATTGTAATCAATAAAAATCAGTTAAAATGATAAAGATGAAAACATGTTTATTTAGTGGTTAAACATTAAATATAAGGGTAAAAATGAAATAGAAAAGATTAAAAAAATATTTTATGTTCTTATTTTACCACATTTCCACTTTTATCTAGAATAGGTCATTTTTGGAGGCACTTTATCTAATAGGGACCTCTCAATAGTGTTTACATTTTTGTATTTAAAATAATGTTACTCCTCCACTATAAAAGCGAACTCACCCCACAATTATTCACTTCTATAAATAGTTTTTTCTCATAAAAAACATTAATAATAAGCTCCAAAAATAAATTCTCTCATACTATAATATTCACTTGGGCTAGAAATCAAACCAAGGATGTCCTTGGGTGCAAACCAAAAAGAGTTACCTGAAGAAGAGGTAAAATTTTTAGACAACCACTTTTGTTTTATTGGTTTCTCTGTACATTAAATTATTTTGAATACATGATTATATTGTATCATAATGATCCTAAATATACATATATATTTTTATTTTAAATTATTTACCTACACCAACACAAACATATATTAAATGGGACACAAAATCATTGTTTGTGTGTGTGTGAGACCATCGCCTCACATACTAATGCCATTTGTTCTTCTATTAATACCTCACAAGGTTAAGAATAATTATGAAATTACTATTTTTATATTATATATCAAATATTTATGATTTATTTATGATTAAATAATTATTATATAACACTTACATTTATTCTTTCTATTTTTTTGGGAATATGGTAACTTTGTTAGTGGATGTGCGGACTAACGCCTCCTAAAAGTAATGCGATTCATTCACACATTACATAGAATGTATTAAGGATGGATTTAATAATAATATTTCATATATATTATATAAAATTTCTTATTTAATGATAATATATTTATATATACATATACATATGTTTCATTTACTTTCATTTATTCAATATGAAATGAAAATGGAAACAATGTTCATCCGTATGTACGTCCTACCATCTCCATGAATGATATATCTCATTTTATATTTATATTATTAATATATTATTATAAATAAATATATAATGAATATATATGATATTTATAAAAAAATTATATTCTAGAGATATGTGAATCGTGATCATTGAAAAAAAAATAAAAATAACATGTCAAAATATATACAAAAAACCGAGCGGATATTTCTCAGAACATATCCTTAACATGGAATTATAAATAAAAAGTTAATATAAAGTCATTATAAACTCACATATGGTATTATATATAATAATTTTGTTCAATTATAGATGTATTATTAACATTTAATTATTACACTGGTGGATTGAATGTGTACGAATAAAGTTAAGACTTAAGGTAAGGTGTTTCATCTCAATTTACATTTTATAGGGACTTATTTGTTATTATTCACCTAATTACATTTATATGGTTTATATACATAAAAATGACATGTTATATAATTTATTTCATTTAAGTCATTATATTCAAAGTATCTATTTTTTTATTCTTTCATGGGTCTCACGACTCAAAAGATACTCATGAAGTAAGTGGATTTCTAGTAACACTTTTATTTCTATGAGACTTATATCATATTCGACAATTTATTCTTGTATGTGGTGTATATAAAACCCATTATTGTATTAAATGGAAATTATAATAAAACTTATATGTATTTATATATCAATTTTATGATATTTATATCATGGTTTATAGGGAATAAATTTACCAAATTGTTAAGGAGATATTGTCACAATTATATTTTTTTGAGAATCATGTTATGTTATACATATATATTAATTTCAGAGATGTGAATACTGATGGAATTGGGAATAATAGAGGAATTTTATGGGTCATAACCATATTTTCATTTTTTTCATGACAAATGATCAATCCGAGATCTACACAACGAATTTTTTTTTTATCAACAGAATCCAATAAATAAAAATAATATTGCAAATCGCCCCTGAACCATAGTGATAATTGTCACATATTAGTTATAATTAATTTAATTTTTTAAATATTTAACTTATTGATATTATTTATGAAATGATTGATCATTCAACATATCCCTTTTGAACTATCACTGCATTTTATAAATCAAGAGTTGATTCCAGCAAGGGGTAATCTACATGTGTTCCACTAATCCTTGAACATCATCGTGGGAACCCTTGGGTGCTAGCACAGAAGATAATATCATTTTTTGCCTTTCTCTTATTTCTATGAGATCCAATTCTAAATAATTATCCATGATCTCTCTTGACTTGACAGTGGGAGGTGGAGGAATATATCTCTCCATTCAAGGGAGAGTTCTTAGAGAAGGTATATCTCTAGGTCCTGAGAGGATTATCCAAATCCATTATGCACCACCAAACAAACCAATTAGATTTGTACGAAAATAATATAATTAATTTTATATATCTCTAGGGATAAAATAATGTAATTACACAATTTCACTTAATAATTTGTTTAATCCACGCAATACCACCATGTTAAATAATTATAATAATTATATTATTTTTTGACATGTTCTTAACATGAGAATTATATTAAATATTATTTATTCAAATAATATTAAATTATTATAATTAATAATGTGATAATTAAAATCATTCTTCCATAACATCACAATATTTTTTGGGCCTTGAATAATGTATATTTATTTATTAAATAAATATCACTATATTATTATGTTATGAATAAATAAATATTACACTCACAAAATAAAAATTAAATATTTATAAAATATTCCACATACATTATATTATCTTGAATAATTGGTGATGGAATATATAAAATCAAGTAAATGTGAATAATTATAAAACCCCATGAGAGAATAATATTTATTCAAATTTTGAAATAATAAATAATAATATAATATTTAACTGAGATTATTGATATAGTTATTGTGTGGCTCTCTAGGCCTTTTTTAGTGGCATTAGGCGAAGAAACCTAAAGAATGGGTTTAGCATATAAAAACATTCCAATGAACCCATAGAGAATTAATTTAATTCCACAATTTCATAATAACTCATAATGATACGTAATTTATTATATAATCCCTTTATCGTGATATCTCAAATCAAGTAGGATGCATACTGGTTCCATCAACCTATATGCTCATAGTCTTTTTTTTATTTCAAGGAATTTGAAGATTCCTAGATAACTCCATTAACATTGATTTTTTAGGCTATATCTTTTCCATAAAAGGGTCTGAGATATTTGTTTTCACTAAAGAATAGTAGGTAAAAATCATTTATATCATTATTCATTAATTCAATATTACATGTGACACACCCATTGTATCATACCTCACCATGAACAGCTGTTATCATGGTTTTCATAAATACATCAAAGTACGTGCCCCATTGTACTCATTAATAAATTTATTAACGTCCAAGGATCAATAGAAAAATCTATAGATAATAATATCCAATGAAACATATAAATATGGATTTATTACTTGCGGGTTTTATTCTCATAATATCCTACACTAGATAATACTAAGTGTATTACCTTGAAATGATGCCTCAAATTCTTATGAGTCTCCACCCATGATATACTATATCATTTTTCTCCCTCAAATGACAGGATTTTACTATAGAAAATATATCTAAGAATAGTGTTGTAGCACGTCCAGGTCCTCATCATATTAGGTAACTATAAAGACCTTTTTAGTGTCATAACCACTCTTATGAAATTTTTACATACTTTTATATAAAAAATAAAAATCATGAAGGGATATGAAGTTCGTTTATATTATAAACTATGAATTTATGATATCATAAAGTACACAAATTTTATTTTGAAGCACAAAACCCATCACATACTTCCCTTTTAAATGTTTTATCATGAATCTCCTTATATTAAATTTATTTTAATCATCAGGTAATTTTATTCTCTCATTGGGACTATGATTAAAATTTAACAAAGTGGTAATGGTTTAATAATATAATATCATCATTTACTAATATTGTTTATAATTAATATTCCATTGATAAAATATTATGATCTATCTCAAAAAAAATAATAGAAAATTTCATATCCTCTGGTAATTCAGGATATCTTAATGTAAAAGTACCATTTAGCCTCTCTTTTTACTAGATATAATTAATAATTTGTTTTATGACCGTCTGAAATTTTTTCAATCTTTGGTAAAAACCCATACTTATTCAAAACCATGTTTTCTAAAAAAATTTATACTTTTATAAATTTATTTTAATATCATTTTCAAGGAATTTTATTTTTTATGTTTTAAAAAGTGTTTGTTTTCATCATAGAATATTTTACAGGTTTTCTATGTTTTTTTAAAAAAAAATGGTTTTAAAAATGTTTTATGTTTCAAAAATATTTTTACATTGAAGAAATGATATTTTTCTAATGAAATATTTTTCAAAGATATTTCAAAATTATTTTCCTTATAAGATGAAATCCATTGATATAAGTTATTATATACTACAGATTTGTTCCATGTGCATCATTATTATTCTTTTTTTGCATGTTTTATTTTTATATTGAATTTTTTTTACAAATATGATTTCTCATCTAAGGATTATACAATGATAAAATAATTTTGAAATAAATTTCCTTTAATGGGTTATTATATGATTATTTGACCTATCTAATTTCATAGGTTATGATATGATGAATATTATATGTTATCCATTTAATTTCATGGGTTATGATATGATGTTTATGAAAACCATAGGTTTTTATGAGTTATGATATAATGGATGTTTTATCTTTTAGAACAAATATGTTTTTTATGTGATGTTTGGAACCTATATCTCTTTAAAATATAGTGGGTAATGTTATATATCTCGTTATTTTGTCATGGATAGAATAAGGAGTGAACTCGGTACAGAAATACAAGGATGAAACAAGGAGTGAAATCAGTTCTATAATACAGGTCTATAATAAAAAGTGATCACAACTCATTAATATAAGGATGGAAAAATGAATTAAATTAGATCATTAATATAGGGTTGGAATGTCGAGTGATCTCAATTTACTAATACAGTAATTGAATGAAGAGTCTACTCGCTTCACTAATACATGGATGAAATAAGAAGGGAACCTGGTTCTGTAATATAGGGAGGATACAGGGAGTGAACCCGGTTCAGTAATAGGCATTGTGAACTAAGATGATACTATGACTGGTCCTTGACTACTTATATGGTTTGGGTAGCAAACCCTTTATACTAATATGCCATTTTTAGTAATCCTCAACTACCATGGAAATAATTTAAATGGTTTATGTGTATTAAAATGTTCTATATCTTATTCCCATGTTATGATTTTATATATTATGATATTTTTTACCTTATCATTAATTAATTATAAAATACGAATATTTATTCCTTGATTAATTTTTATGATATATTATATATAGGTCACAATGTTCTAATGTTATGATCAAGTTATCATACACTTATTCTCATTTTTTTGCTTATACATCTCCCTTGTTTACCCTTACTGACCATCTGATCTGAGCCTTTTCTTATGATACATTTCCCATGATTATAAAGAAATGTTTTATGTAAGAGTAATAAAGGTGAACATTTTTAACTTAGATGTTGATGATATTTCAAAAATATATAAGTTTATCTTTCCATGTTTTCAAATAAACCAAACTATTGTGGTCCTCAGGCATGAATTATTGTAATGAGCACAATATTCTTCTAAAATGTTTTAATTTTTATTTATGTTAATCTTGGTTCACAATATTTGGTATTAATGGAATGTCTTAGTAATCCTTTACAAACTAGTATGGGAAAATATAGTGAGATCCATATGGATATTTACAAGGATATTTTTAGGTATGTCACTAAGTATAATCCTATCGTTTAGTAGATTTAAAATAAGGTGTCTGGATTTAGGCATCTAATAAGTAATTTTTTCATGATTATATGGTTTTGATTTGATGATATGTGTTGCACACACTGTAATTTCTATCCATAGTTAATAGAGGGAACTAGATGAAATTGGGTTATCCTTTAATTTTTTAGATGTGGAATGTATGTTCATTATGAAAATCAATGTCCTACGTGGAGATATAGTAATGAGAATTAAAAAGATGGTAGAATTATTGGTTTTACTAGTGTATATAAAGACACCTTGAATGATTTGTGAAAGGTTTGGGATGTTATAAAAGTTTTGTTTACATTAAATGTAAGAAACATGATTAAATTTAGTAGACAAGATTTGTATTTCACATTTAGGTATGTCTTATTAAGGAATATGATACTGAAGATTAGATAATAGATTATGTAAGTGGTTGAATGATCATAGTAATGATTAATTTTAATGAAAGTATTATGTTATATGATTCATGGTGTATTTAATAATTGATTATATAAGTTATTATTTATGTTTTTTTAAAAATACGTAAAATTATATTGATATAATAGAAATGTTATTTAATGGAAATGATACATTATGAAAAGGTAACCCTTAACATGTTTTTTGGGATAAGAGAATGATATTTAGTATGGATAAAAGAATGCTGATATAGTTAAAAAAATTGCATAATATTTATGACCATATAATAGATAAAGGATTTCATGAAAAATTGGTTTATGCTATCATTGATTATGTTTACTAATTTTTTGGATTTAATGAATATATCCAATAATATTTTGAATAATTAATCATTCATGTCTTCAATAAGGATATATGGTAATTCAATTTATTACCATGTTTTAGGAGAATTCATGATAATTTTATTCCTATGTTTTTTATGTGAAAAACAATTTCTACTTTGTGATATATGGGGGATAAATATTAAGATAATTTATGATTAGATTAGTGACCTTATTTCTAATTTTTTTTATTTTCATCATTAAAAAGTGTTACATGGTTAACCAATTATTATATATTTTATGTTAAACAACATCTGAGGTTCCAGAGATTAATGTATTATATCACAATATGTGGATTTATGCATATTGGGTAACCTATGATAACATTTTCTTGTTCTGTTTACTAATGAAAAATTGAGTAACCTATTATTATATTTACGGATCTCATAGTATATTAGTTCTTCATCAATTATATATTCACCTTCATTCATTGGAGTAATAGTTGATGTGTGAATTTCTCAAAGCATCACCAAAGTGTGGTATTATGCATATGGAATGGACTGAAATGAAATATGTATATATTATTGTTAAAAAATCCCAATATATTGGAAAAATATCTTGATGAAAAATTTTATCCTAGTAGACTCATTTCCAATGAAAATGGTCTCTTAAAGCATTTAATATTTATGTTTTTGTTATTGTTAAATGTCTATTTATCAACCACTTCTTCTGATGAATGTTCTCTATCACTATCGATAAGTATTTGAATAGTATTTTTCTATGATATTTTATGTTTTCACTTTACAAATATGTTCTCATATTTGGAAAAATAGTAATGAGTTACTTTGTGTAACTGTTACATTTCCAAAGTTGCACTTTTAAAATATGTTTTAGAATTCATTTAAATGATGTGGGTTCATATGAAATGAAATTTCATGTATTGTGAATTTGATAACCTAGAAAAATTTAAATAGAGAAATTCATTTTATGGGGTTACAATGTAATAGCATATGTTTTTATGAATTATTATTATTTGAATACATTAAAATTATATGATGGATTGATTTTCAAGCTACACCATATTATACGTGTTTGATAAAATACAATTAAGCATTTACTACAAAAAATAATTATATGAGCTCGAAGTACATGAAAACATATGTTTGTCTTGTTTTAAACATATTGATGAGTTCATTTCACAGCTTATGTTTCATACCAGACAGAGTTTTGCCGAACTATAATATACTATATTATTATCAAAATATAATTATGATTAAAAAATATTTATTTTAATTGATGTTATTAGTAATATTAAATAAATTATAAAATAATATTTATAAACATATATAAAATGAAGGCATTGGTTATCAATTTATTATATATAGGAGTAAAAACTATTTAAAATTTAAGAAATTCCATTTTTGAAAAATTATTTTTCTATACACAAACATGTTTTATCTCAATAAATTAACCAATAAATTTTAATGAAATATATTAATGAAAATATTGTATTAAATATTCAATAAACTATTTAACATTACTAATATGTGTTTTCAAGAAAATAGATAAAAATAAATCCAATTTTATTGTATAAAAAGATATATTTTTATAAAAGATAGATTTATAGCAATTTTATGGTTCACTAATTTTAAAACAAAATTTTGTCACTTTTAAAAATTATATTTTAAAAACTAAAATTTATTTTTGAAGTAATATATTCAATGATATTTTATAGTTAGTTTTTGATATTTTTTTGAGAAGATTCATTTTTTTATGAATAGTGAAAAATATTGAATTTTAATTGAAATGTGACTATTTGTAATTAATTTATCTTTTTAAATTTTATTTATATTTGGTTCTAAAGTATATTTATATCAATTATATATATATATTAATCCAATTTAGGTCATTTGAATCAATTTCACATTAAATTTGGATACAAAAACAGACATTCTTTTGAACATCTTCATATTGAAAACCCGTTATTTCATGCTGTTTATGGGGTTAATTTTAAATGAAATCCTACTAATTTTATGATTGGATTTTGGAAAATTTTAATTCATATATGGAATAAATATATATTATAATTTTTAGTAAGTTAATCTTAAATTTGTTAAATAAAATCAATGAAATGAATTAAAATTAATTAAAGCGATTAAGAGAAAAAAAGATTACTTTGAGGTGAAACATTATACATAATTATAAAATGGCCTATAAACTTTTAAAAATTATATTTTATTCATATATTTAGACCATTTGTCAAATTTTATATACAATTTATTTTTATTTGAGTAACATTATTTAGGCAATACTGATAAATAGTGCTTACCTTATTGTTTTAACTAGAATTACACTCCTCTTCCACTATAAAAGGGCACACAACCACTCAATTTTTCACAACTATAAATACATTTAGATCATAACAATCCAAAAAAATTAATCTCACAACATCCCTTCTCACATCCTAGATAACTCACTTTTGGCATAAAAAAAACCATGGAATCTCTTTTGTGATAACCAAAAGGAGTTGCACGAAGACGAGTTCACATTCTTAAGTGAGCACTTTGGTTTTATTTCTTCATACATGCATTAAATTATTATATAATAAAATCAGTTTATGAAATAATATAATATTTTATTATTATAATTTTTCAACCAACACCAACTCATACTTCCATCATATGGGATACACAATCATCGTTCGTCTGTACGGTGGACTGCTGCCTGGCAAGCTGATGGTGTTCGTTCTTACATTAACACCTATCAAGGTTGTGAATAATGATGAACATAATTTTTTTATATTATATATATATATATGAAATTTATGAAGTATTTATTCTTATGGAATTATTATATAACACATAACTTCATTCTTTACATTTTGTGGGAATACGATAACTTCGTTTGTGGATGTGTGAACCACTACCTCCTCAAAGTGATGTGATTAATTCATGATTTACATGGAATGTATTAAGTGTATGTTTAATAGTAATATGTGATATATATAAAATAATAATTATAAACTAATTATAATATATAGTTATATAAATTTCTGTCATTTACATTATTTATTTCTATAAGACAATAAAATAGAATCAACGTTCATGTGTACGTACGACCTTGAATGTCATGAACTAGCCCGAGTCGACCCAGAAATAGTCACCTAGTCCATCTCACGACAATTTCCAATAGGTAATACAGATCCTCCAAGTATGGAGACATTAACTGTGGGGATCAATATAGTACAAAAGGTAATGATTTCCCCCAAATATAAACATAAAAAAAAATCAGCAAAAATAAATGGACAACCCCAAATTCATTTACATAAAAATTTAACAGAACATTATTTGTACAAGAAAATCAAATTACAAATAAACCAAAAACTCAAATGACCAATCCAGATAACCAAAAAACAACATGTGACTCATCTCTTCACTCTCCAACACAATGGTCACACGTTACCCAAGGCGATCGAACTCATGTTGAAACCTGCACAAAGGCTAAAAACAGAAGAATACTATATGCATGAGTATTAAAACTAAGTAGGATAGCCCGATATTATATTCCTAATGAAAATACTTAAAAATAAAAGAAAAATAATTTTAGGTTTTTAAATAAATGATATAATGTTATGTTTTCCAAATGAGGTCTCATTATATAAAAAATTACAAAACAAAAACATTCTCATTTTATAATCATGAATGCTATTAACTATTTTCAAAGAGATGCAACATCAAAATGAAACTAGTTTTCACGATGAATTAATTAATGAACATGAACTTTAAAATAAATCACACACAATTCTAAATTCACCAACTAAACACTCTGTATGTCGATGGTGAGTAAAAAATAGCCAATGAGCAGAAGTCACGTGAACACCTATAGTCACTAGATAGTTGTGAGCCCCAAGTACCTCATATCTCAGCAAATTAACCGTAATAAATATTTGTTGTCCTGAACATGAGCCAATAGTAGGGATCATGACCATAACCTAGTGTTCCCCTAACATCATCATCATCATCATCATAGTTTAGTTAGTTTTTTCATCCTCAATCTTTCTATGTGAAACAAGGGCCAACCCCACAGGATCACTAGCATACTAGTACGTGTATTCCCACCAAGATACCCGAGAATCCCTTTAGTTATCAATCAAGCTAAAAATATTATAAAATAATCATTTCACATACAAAATTTCATTACCAATACACAAACACACAAAAATACCAAAAACATGCTTCACATTTCTATCACGAATCAATAAACAACTAAAAGATTTCTCAAACAATTTAAAGGTGTATAATGAGGCCATTCACATAAAATCTATTCAAAAATGAACTTTTAAGGAAAAAAACCATCAATTAAATATCATCACAGATTTGGAATCCCCAAATACAACTAATAAATCAATTTCATTGTTCATAAAATGTCCCCAAAATATAGAACATGAAATACACATGGAAACAATTTTTACAAAAAAAATGCCAAACGGGCCTTTAAACCTTTCAGAAATTTAAAATATGACAAATGTATTTTTTTCTATTTTATTAAGGAGTTGTTGAATCAACATTTACATCGCGAAACAAAATTCATAAATCCATTTAAAAACTCAGGAAACACATTCAAAACACAACCATTTTCATAAGGATGTGTAACGAGCCATTTCTAGAAACTCGGACAAAAACATGTTGTAAACAAAATCACATGTGTTTGTAAATTCAAATCCCAAATGAAAATCCATATAAGGACCCAAATATATAATTATTCATTCTTCCAATTTATTTTAAAATAAAAAAATATATTTTTAAATCACAATTAACAAATAAAATCTGATAGGGCAATTTACAGAACACATGAAATTCCCTTTTGAACAAAACAATTTATTTTAACAACATGATAAGAAATAAAAACCAATTTCATTAAATATATTATTCAATCTAATATAAAATGTTCATAATACTATAAAACAGGATCTAAAACTCACAAAATAGTTCCGAAAGGTAACACAATATTTATACAATCACTTGGTGGGAACTTTTATGATAAAACAACACTACCTTCACAATACTAAGCTTAAACAACCATTTTGCACACTAATAAAATTAATAAAATGATGAATAAAATAATAAACATATATATATATATGGGGTGAATAATATTAAAATTAGGAAACATAAATGAAAAAGTCATGTTCAAGGGATATCCTTCCTCAAATCCTTGGTGTAATAGAAACACACACCCAATATCACCATCTGAGGGGTTATAAACCCTAAACCTAAGAAGACCTGCCCAAAATAAACAAAATACCCATAAAAATTAATTTAATAATATATACCTAGGTATATCATGAATATAAGAGAATATTAAACTACGAAATAATGAGCAGATGAAGAAGAGGGAGGAGAAATGAAAAGGAATCTCACCTTGGAAATCAAAACACTCGTCGTCTTTCTTTAGATCTACACCCTTTGAAAAAATGGAATGGATTGATACACCTTGGTGACTCTTATAAAGTTTTTTCGAACATGAGGAATAAGATTTTTGTAAAAAAGATAATGAATTGAATGATTTTTTGAATGAGGCAAAAATACCTTTTTAAAATCTAGATAATTTGAGAACCTTTGAGAATATTTTACCTACTCCACTACAGGATGATCTCTAATGAGATAAAATTTAACATGGGGGTTCACCTAGAATTCTTGGCCTCAAGTGGGAGATAGAATCATCAAAAATTATAAAAAACGTATATGTTGTAAAAGCTGGAATTTATCATCTTTAAACTGTAAATGGCCCTTTAGGCTTTCCCAATACCTTAATAAACTTCCAAAATTCAACATGAATATGAATTTATAAGGGGTCCAAAAAGATATTGTAGTTTTAATATTTCAGTGGATGAAAATTGAGAAGTATTATGAGTGAAAATATTGGAAAAATTATGGAGATATGAAAGAATCAAATTTGGTTTTTAAATCATGAAATCAGATCACGGTTGCCCTAAATCATGAAGTAACCTACCTTTTCTAAGAAAACACCTAAACAAGCAATGGGAATCCACAATTAGGTTGATTAGACAATGATAAAACATCAAAAATTAACATTTAACTCAAGAAATAACAATTAAATGGATCAGTATTTCCAATGAACCAGATAAAAACAAATACATGAAAAATTGGGTGTGGAAATTCTCCCAACCATTAAGGTTTTACGCCCCAAGAAAACCACAAAACATTCCAGGTGATTGAACAATACGTAAGGATTCATTATCATTATGGTCCAGCCTCAAAATCCAATGACAATCCGGCCTCCATTAATGTATCATAATCATTTTACTTACACTAAAACTCTATCTCTCATCCACATCCAGAGAATCGACATAATTATAGAGTCACTACCACTACAACCAAACCAAGGACCCGGTTATTGGGACTTCTAATAATGAAACCAGAAATCTCCCAAACCAAAGAGTACTCAAGAAAACCAAAGATTCTAGGGGGGGTATAAATGTAATCCCCACCATTAAGAAGAAACTAAGAATACATACGTTCTTAGTAGGAACAATCAAAGATACCCATGGTTGGCCTCCCCACCATTAGAACCCAACTAGGAACAAACAAACAATAATTCAACATTTACTAGAATTGGACCTCACAAGAAAAAGTCCCCTGAAAATCTCCCACATAAACCTATCAAACCATGTCAGGAGGGTTATAACATGATCATTTAAACCATCCAATCCCCAATGGAGGGTAGAATAAATGGACCTACACTTTCAACATGTATCAAGACTGCCACCACTCAGGGAAAGGAGGGTAGGGGACACAATAATTGGGCCACTAAAACCAAAAATGAAATAGATATACCACCCTAAAACCTCTATCTACTAAGATGGAATACCAAGACTGCACCTGATTTACACAGGAGGTCCACATAGGTTATTGGTCAGAAACCTACATCCATGAAGGCATAACCATAATCACTTTGTGAGGGTTAAGTCCACCATGCTCATTGTGACAAGATGAAATTAACAGTGACGAGGAACCAAAATATAGTCCTTGAAACTAAATTAAATGTTCCCTGCCCCACACGTAACACATTGAATTTACCTCAATGTGAATCCATGATATGATATGTTCTCATGAAATACAAAATTTTAATTAGGATGAATAATATAAATGATAAAGGGTTAGAAAAAAATAATATTCTCAAGTTATGATGCAGTCATGTAGTTTAATGAAATCTACAACATTAGTAGAAATTACCTCTATGAATTTCTTCAAGAATTGTCCATTGACTATAAATCTACTTCCAGTGTCCTCTTGTGTGACCTCCACTACACCATAAGAAAAACAATTATATATAATATAAGGACATAACCATCTAGAATGAAACATACCAGGAATTAACTTAAGTAGTCAACTATAGAGAATGGCTTTCTCTCAAAAATGAAACTCCCTTTGTGGGATAATTCTATAATGGGATCCTTTTTTATATACTTGTTGATCCTTTAGTTCTAATATGATGAAAATAAAATCTCTTAATGATATTTAATATGAATCTTCATTTGGATTCCAACATGGCCTAAATCCATCTCGCATTTCTTTATAGCCCTACAAGGTCAATTATCAATTACCATGGGGATATGACACACATTACGAAAAACAATCAGAAATTGTGACTTACCAATGGGTGTCTTGGATGCCGTCCTATAAGCCCAAAGTGCAACATCCAAGTACTTTATCTAATCCTTCCTATTCTACTGCATGATTTTCTCCAAAAGTTGGTTCAACTCATGATTTGAAACCTCAGCTTGACCATTTGTTCAGGAGTGGTGTGGTGATGATGTTTTATGTGTCAACCCATACTTTTGAAGGAGGGAATCCAAATTATGATTTCAAAAGTGCGTCCATTGGTCACTAAAGATGGCCTTTCTCTAATCCTAAAAAAATCCATGTCTTGACAATGACTACTACAACAGGATAATCATGAGTCCTAGTGGCCTTTTCCTCTACCTAATTACACACATATTCAACAGAAACCAAAATATTCAAATGATAAAATGATCTATGAAAAGGGCCCATAAAATCGATGCCTCATACATCAAAAATCTCTGAAAATAGTATGGGATGTTGGGGATTCTCATGTCTCTTAGAAAATATCCCAGTGTGTTGGAAACAAGAGCATTAATGATATAAGTCATGGGCATCATGGAATAAGCTAGGCCAATATAATCTAGAGTCTATGACTTTCCAAGTTATGTATTCATTTCTCAAAGTGTCCACCACAAAAATGTGAAAGAAGAAAATGTAAAACAGACTCAAACTCATGGTTAGGAGTAGAACAATTAATAACATGGTCACTACACAAGTCCCAGAGTTATGGATTATCCGGAACATAAAATCTTGACTCACTCTTTAACATTTGGACTTGATGATTCTTTAAATATGCAAGGACAACAGAGGACATAGAGTAGTAAACTAAATCTGCATAGCATGGATATGTACATTAGATGAAATAAAGATTCTCATCAGGGAAAGTGTCTCGATGTGGTACCTGGTCAAAGGTGTCATCCTCTAGTGTGTGTGGGTAATCCTACTAATGTGGTCATCCAATAGATTTTCTAAACCCTTTTTTGTCCGTTATCTCGATATCTTTTCCTTGAATAAAGAGAATCCATTAAATAATCACAAGATTTACCTCTGGATTCATCAAGAGGTACCTCATAGGTTCTTGTTAAGAAAGAAAACTACTTTAGAGTATAATAAATATTAACATAATTCATCTAAATAAAATATTACATCATTAATCTTCTATTTTTTTCATTCAGTTTTTTTTGTTGAATCCAATTTCCTCAATGCATAGTAAATCACATGTGAACGTCCCTCCACCCTCCGTGACAAGACATTTCCAACTGCGAATATAGATGCCTAACAAATAATCTCAAAAGGAATCTCCCATGTAGCGATTGTTTGACAGGAGGAGTGGTTAGATGTAGTTTCATCTCATCAACACAATTCTTGGAAGAAACATCAAACACAGAATCAGAATACGTTTTAAGTAATTGTGACCTCGGAAGAGAAATATAACAAAAAAAATTGATAAAGCACAAATAAAATACTAAATTTACTAGGAATGATCTAACATAACACACATAAGAAGTATAAGGTAGGGATAAAATTAAATGAACCATTGAACTATCATCCCCTATCCCATGTTTTGACACTACATTCCCAAAGAAAATGCCTTTCTCAACCATGAAATGACACTTTTCAATGTTTAAGACCATGTTAATTTCAATAAAACAATACAATAACATTCCAAATATAGATATAAAATATTTAAATGAAGACATATGCACTGTTAAAGCATCCATAAATACCTCTATGTAGGTCTCAATAAAATCAGAAACAAATACTTATTATGCATCTTGGGAAGGTACCTGGGGTATCGCAAAGTACAAATGTCATCTATCAATAGGAAAAATATCGAATGGATAAGTGAATGTTTTATTCTCCTGATCCTCTAGAACAATAATAACATAAAAATATATAGAAAACCCACCCAAGAAACAATATTCTATTTTCTCATCATGTCTCTCATGCATTTGATCAATTAATGGGAGGGGGAAATGGTCGTTGCATGTGGACTGATATTGTTTCCTATAATCACGACACACAAAAACTATCTATTTTCCCCTTCATTTGAACTAACCCCTCTATATCATTTTTAACAATAGAAACACCACTTGTCATAGGCTCAACATGAATAAGACTCAACCAATGAGAATAAAAAATGTGATAAATTGTACCTACCTCAAGAAAATTTCCAACCACTTTTTTAACAACTTCCAAAAGGTTTGAATTTTGTGTCTTTTGTGGATGCCTAAATGGTTTATCCCAAATAATAAAAAAGAATAATATACCAGGAAATATAGTGTCCAATACTAGATATGCTGGCTAAGGTTCAGCAGATATCCCTAAT
The DNA here is from genome assembly GCA_963277665.1 of Viscum album. NCBI lineage: Eukaryota > Viridiplantae > Streptophyta > Magnoliopsida > Santalales > Viscaceae > Viscum > Viscum album. Next base: position 1,014,919,633 of record OY728141.1, on the reverse strand, counting down.
GTTCTCTCTCAAATCAGTCAAATGTTTTTCCACATGTTCAAAAGGGAGAATGTTAGAAATGATAATAGGTAATTAATCACTTCTTATCACATATGAGTATTTGAGATTAGGTGGTGATGTCATGACTTCCAATGTAGGGGGTATTTTATGGATGGAAAAATTAAAGGAACTGAAATATGATCACAATGAACATCAGTACCAGAATATACTTCATAACAATAAATGAATAATTCATCAAATCTAACAGAATATTCATCAATAATGTCATAATTAGAGTTAGAATTATAAAAATCAGAATACTAATACATTTCAAAATGAAATGTAAGAAATTTTTCTTCATTATAAACTGCTATGGATGTGCTCTTAGATATCAAACTAGAACCAATACTCATAATATCCCTATGTATAGGAAAATAAAATTTCATGGGTGTTTTTATTTGATTGTTCAAAATGATACATAAAAAATCCTAATGGTCCTCTAAGGTGAAATTCATGGAGTTAATTACATTAAATATCACAACTGCATATCCAAAAACTAGGTAAATTGTACACTCATGAGCATTCATAATAGTTTTTGATGTTCTGAGGATGGTCTTACCTAATAAAATGAGAGCATGAGAACTTACCAGATGATAATCCATGGTAAGCACATAGAAATAATTTGTGAAGATCACATCTCTTCCCCCAAACATGTTTATCCTCAACAATTTTTTCTGGGTATGTTGTAGCTCTATTTTCCAACTTCACCACTACTCCCATCGGCTTCAACTAAAAAACATGTAAAAACGCGAATACAAAATGAGGCATCACATTTATGGCAAAAACAAACACATAAAGTGAATCAGAAAAGTGAAAATCTTCTATGGTTCATGTGATATTAAATTTCCTGGGATCTATGCAGTTTTTTTGCATTGCTAGAGTTTTTTTAATGACTGCGGACACATTCATTACAAAATTGATACACTCATTTCCCTTGATCCAACATTTATTGGTACAAAATTGTTTTAAAAATTTTCCATACCTTGGGGTCTGGGTTATATCTTCAAGTAGAGGGACTATGATCACTATGAACTTAAGTGTGTCCAAAACATCTTTCTGAATCTCCTCTTCAACTACATTTTTTGTTTGAACAACTCTATTTGGGAGGGATGGTGTTTAGGAGGAATTCCATTAATATTTTTCTTACCATTACCTTTTCCCTTTGGTTTATCTTTAGTTGGTTTGTAATGGGGCTTCTCTGGAGAAGAGGAGAATCTTGGTGGAATGATAGGTGCTGATATATCAGATGTTTTCTTCCCACCTCTGAACGTGATTACATTAACATTACAATTTTGATTTGGAGTAGGTTGAGAATGTATATTCTTTGAGTCCATATTTACCAGTTCATGGAGGGTGGTGGAAATATGCCACAAAAATTCATGCCTCTAAATTTGATTGAACTAACAATCCCCTGTTGATGGATTAGTTATAATTGGGCTACAAATCAGCTCTGGGGTTGTTGGAAACCCATTTGGTAAGGCAAAGACTATTGGATGATTTGTTGAAAATGGGCCTTTCTTGTTGTCTAGAGCCATACCTCATGTATGATTAGTCATCCACCCTTAGTTTTATGTTTTTGAAAAGAAGGAATACTTCTTTTTAGGATGTGGTTGTTGTTGTGGAGGATATGGTCTCCTGTAGAATACTGTTGCACAATCCTTTGACTCTTGTAATTTGGGGAAACAATCAGTTTTGTGGTCTATTTTAGTGAAAATGATACATAGCTTTATTCGAGTGGGATGAGATGTCTTTTGAACCAATGCAATTTACCTCACCATGGTGGTCCATTCATCCAAATTTCTATAAATCCAATGAATTTCAACATAGGAAGTACTTAACTGATGTACACCTCTCACATGTGGTGAACCTCGATCACCAAATTTTTCGGGAGATTTGTTTCATCAGGTCGATATGTACACGTGCAGCTGCTAGTATTCTGTCAACCAATTCCCCTATATCTAAGATATCCACCATGCTTCTCTCCATGGGTGTTAGTCCTTCATAAATTTATTGGATGAGTATTTTCTCACAGATTTTGTGTTGTGGTCAGTTTGCACACAACTTCTTGAATATCTCCCAGTACTTCTACATTGAATCCTCTTGTTCTTCCATGGTACCCGAGGTCTATATAGGAATGTAAGTTAAACTTTATGCTAGAAAAATATCTACAAAAAATGATGTTTCATATCATTCTAACATGCTACATCTTAGGTAATAAATATTACATCCGATTCTTTGCAGCTCTATTATGTGAAAACGAGAAAGCCCTTAGTTTTATTTTATCATTAGAGATATTTATTGGTTTGAGGGTTGATAAAACCAAATTAAATTATTTTAAATGTTTTTTAGGATCCTCAAAAGATAATCTATGAAACTTTAGAATAATGTAAATTCACCCAGATTTCAGTTCAATGTCATATTGAATATTTAGGTATGCAATTCAATTTGGTTAAAAATTAATGTCTGATGTATCCAATTCTATAATGGTTATATGAAGTTAATTTTTTTTTCATACATTAGGTCTTGTTTTATTATTGAATTATAAGTGTTTACAATTTCCATATTCCCATAATAGAGAAAATCTCCAACCGTTTTAATGGTGAAATATGTAGTAGACTAAGAATGTACGATTTGAGCCATAAGGATGCATTCAATATTTGGGTCAAGATCAATGATATCATTGGGATTAGTTCATGTCATTAATCCAATAAAATTTAATTTATAAAATAGAAACATAATAAAAATAAAATAAGTTTTATTTGATAGTCCAAAAATAAGAAGAACAAGAAAATAAAATGTGAAGATTAAATCAGATTTGGTAAAAAGTTAAGAAAGAAGATAATAAAAGAATAAAATGAAAAATAATAGAAATACCTCTAATAGTTTTAAATAATTACTTGTCTTCACGAAAAAATCCCAAATTTTAATGGGCATTTCATGGGCCCTCTCAAATGATATTTTTTGTTTGGGTATTTAGGTGTAGTAGAGTGGTAGACCAAGGTTGTCTCTCAAAGAGGTAGGAATTAAAACACCATTATAAAGGTATTTTGAAAATTAAAAAAACATACTACTTAAATGTATGTGTAAGGTTACATTATATAATGCAATAATAAGTTTTTTGGAATAATAAATTATTATTTTTTTTATTTTTGAAATAACTTATGATTGAAAAGACAAGACATGAAGATGTTTTTTAGAAAATATTTTAAAAGGTGTAAACTATCTAAATCAACATATTAAATTACTTATTAATTACTATAATTTAAATTAATCTCCAATTAATTATAATCCCATTATTTTATAACTCTCAAATTCTATGGGATTTAACGTAACCACAAACATGGAAAGAGTTAAACCCTAAGCTAGCTTTAGAACATGAAATCACATCACCCTTCTTTGATTGACCTTGTAAGGATAGATTATGGTCAGTGGGTAATTAGAGAACATATAAAATATAGAAATTTGGATGAATTATTCTTAGGTATTGTATTTTAATGGACAAAATTTACACCATGTGTTCTTGTTTTACTGATTAACTTTCTGCTCTCACCATTTACACAAATTCTCAACGTCACGGGTTTTTGGGTTAATTGTTCAATTACGTATATTGATTCTATTAATTTAAAAACTCAATTCATGGAACATTCTAATTTTATTATGACCTCACATTTATTCAAATCATATGAATGAGGAAGGTAAGTGGTATATTAATTACAACGAAATCTACTCTCTCATAGGCTGTGAAGTCATCATAGAAATGAATAGAATTTGCAAATGATTAGAGATGGTATAACCCAATATCAATTACACTCTTGATTTCCAGACCAAAGAGGAAGATTAATGATAAATATAATTGAATAAAATAGAAGAAAATAGAAGATATTAAAGTGGATCTAAGAAGTATATTATGCAAACAAAAAAATTACAATGATAAGAAGAAGAAAAAGGATTTGACGAAGGGATCCTTGCTTCAATAGAGACCCTTATTGAATAACATGGATAATTGTAGTGAAACCACTTATAATCTTCCCTAAACTTCTTAATCCACGTCCCAACCCCTCCAATTGAGAGAAACATCTATTTATAGAGTATATTTGATGCTAGGTTTAAAGAGGATTCATGTGTGAATGGTGAAATTATGCCAAATAAATTAATCCAAATTTCTCAATCTGTTTGACCTTAAAAATGTGTAAAATATCAATCAATATTGAAGGATGTTTTGGGAAAAAAATTCTCAAGATTTGATAAAAATTTTAACCCAATCCCAGCACAAATGAAGATGTTGTTACCAAAATATAGAACCAATGTCCAATCTATAGAGTCCCGCCAAACATTGGATTCATGTCCCATTTGCACCAAACAATGGCCGGATTTAACTCAGATGTCCTAAATTAGTGTTATTGAAAATCATGTTAGTAACACATTTAAAAAATTTTATGTTCAAATAATTCAAATAAAATTATTTATATTTGGAATACAACAGTTCAATTTTAGAGGGGAAAATTAATTTTTCTTCAAATTTTATATCATTGGATCTAATCCGAAATAAACATATTTAGCACATTGTGAAGAAATATTGTCATTTATGATGAATAAAATATTCAACAAATTTGTGTTTTATCAAACTCAACTCCTTCCTCTAGTAGTCTCTAAATTGGAGCACTCGTTAGCCTATACCCCATCCCCTTGAAGGCCTTCCGTCATAGATCAGACTAGGTAAAAAACTATCCCTTCCACATCAAATTTGTTTACAGGGATTTGAATTTGGAAAATTATGACTAAAATATATGGTAGTACTCTAAAAAGACAATAAATCCAACACCTCAAACTCGTTCTTGGGTGGCTTCCAATCATGCACTACTTTAACCTTCACTGGATCCATGGCTAAAACCTACTCAGAAATGACATTCCCTAAAAAGAGGAGAAATAATATCCAGAACTAGATTTTTTATAACATTCAATAAATATGGTTCCTTATAAGTAAACATAGGACCTTACTAATGTTCTCTACATGATCCGCCTATATCGTATAATAGATGAGTATGTCATCGATGATGACAATGAAAAAATTTTCTACGTATGGCTGGAATATCAAGTCCATCAAATCCATGAAAATAATGAGGGAATATGTCACACCAATGGGAATCCCTAGGAACACGTATTGTAAATAATGACATCAAATGGCCAAATTTAAAATTTTAGAATCACAAACATATAACTGACAGTATCTGGACATGAGATCGATCTAGGAGAACCATCTTGCACCTTAAAACTGATCAAATTAGTCATCAATCCCTATAAAGTGGTAATTTTTTGTATCATGTCCTAACTTAGGACATGATAATCCATGCAATGTCGTAAGCTCCCATATGAATTTTTCACAAAAAAAAATAGAGCCACCTAGGGGGATACATTAGTATTGTTGAAATATTTCTCATGAAAGTCCTCAAACTGCAACCTCACTTCCCAAAGCTTATTGGGTGCCATCTGATATGCTGCAAAAGATATTGGGGAAACCCCTAATTTTAAGTCAATTCAAAACTCTAACACTCAACTCAGATTTATTTTTAAATAATCTTATGGAATGATATCCATGTAATCCTCCACAACCGAAGGGATCCATATTCCAAATCATTCACTTAATCGTATGGTCATACTCGTTAACTCATGGGTAATGGGTTGTAGCATTTTTATCACAACACCCACTTGTCCTGCTACGAGGTCTCTCTCACTGAGAAAGGATAACCTCATACCATCAGAACTTAGGCATATGAATAACAGGTGTTGATAGTAAATTTGGGATTGAACCATAGAATGACAATCAATACCGATTATGACGTAATAGGGTTCTCCCATGATAATCAGTAGCTCCCTTGTGATCCTCTATCCTCTATGAGATAGTTCACACTTCCGGTAGATGAAAGATACAGATGAAGCATTCCCTATAGGATCCTCAAGGAATAACGATTTTTCAAGTGTCTCTTCTAGGAGCTTCGACTCTCACATAATGAAATGAGAGAGGAAATATGGCTAGCCCTTATGTCTACTAATACCGATTCAATAGTAGAGTAAACACATATTGTACCTCAAATCATATCGTGTCACACCGGGTTGTTGACATTCATAGCCTAATGTTATTGGGGACCATAATAGATAGCTCCCAAACCCTAAAGTGGGCCTCCAAATGTTGGTGGTGGTGGGAGAACATCTTATCACCATCCCACACCTATAGCTCCTCCTTCTCCTCTTCCAGCATCACCTCTTGAGGACCACCAAATCCCCACCGGGGATTTACCTGATCCCATCACAACCTCTACAGTGGTGGTCCATCTACCACATTCTTGGGATGCTTATTATGTCTAGATGGTCTATCTAGGGCCATGTAAAATCATCATTCTCATGTGTTTCATAATCCCACAATGGTTTCCCCCGATTCACTATGCTTCCTCTGAACTATGCGACCAAGACCCTAAGTCTGATAATGGAAGGTTCTCATGTTCTGGGACCACTCACACAAATAGATTCTAAATATAACTCATCCATGTTTCACATACTATGACATCTAGTTTCTTCTCCTCACTCTCTGATTATGCTCTACACAACCAGTGTCCAATCCATCACCGAATAATAGGTGGGGATGCACAAGGGCACAATGCTGACCCATATCTCTCTACAGATTACATGCTTGAACAAACGTGCTAGGTGTTGGAAACATGGTCTTCTATTCATGAATTTGAGTATGGTTTGGCTTTTTTGATAATCCTCAGTGTATGTTTAGAATGTGTACCAGCAATGTGATCATACAGTTCAAGAAGACAAGATTATTGAAGGTGTCGATGTTTCCCAGTGATTGCCAAATTTTTGGGACTGATAATCGACAATTGGAGAAAAGTGTTTTTGGAAAAGATACTTGTGTGCCGTGTACTTTATGAATAGGAAACCATCAATCCATATGTTTTTAAAAATCGGTACATGTAAAAATGTCAAAGGGATAATGGTCAGACAAGTGTTGGGATGGTTGCACAAGTGAAATGTGCACCGTGAATGGACTTGTGCGCCGGTACCTAGGAAGTTTGGAAAGTTGCGTTCCAGATGATTGTCCTGATCAGATCTAAAAAAAATGAAAAGGAAAGAGAGTCAAGAAAGTGTTGGTTGGGTCGTGCAAGTGAGTTATGCGGAAGCGGCTAGGGTGGATGGAGCTGCGCACCAGAACCTGCTCACTGAGAGGAGGCTTGCACGCCACCGCGCAGGGTTTCCATTTTGCCAATAAATAGTGGACCACCCCTCCTCATTAGTAACGAAGTTAATGCATTAGTTATTTTTCAAGATCTCTTCGAGAAAGTGGTTGATTCATACAAGTGGTTGATGGGTCGTGCAAGTAGAGGTTGCGCACTGGTTGTTGGCTACACGACCAAGGCGGTTTGGGAGTTAAAGGTGAAAAGATGAAGGAGTTTGGAGTTCAAGGAGGCAGTGTCATGCAAGTGTGCTGGTCTCAACTCTGTGCCAATTTTTTATCGTGCAAGTGACTTGCGCGCCATTCATGAAAGTTGCATGTCGGTCATGGAGAAGCACGACGGGTGAGGTTGTTGTACACAAGACATTTTGGAGCAGCACAAAAACTGGACGATTGCCCTATACGTTTGGTGCAAAGTGGGACTAGTATAAGAGTGAAAGTTGGACTTCAACAGAGAATATACATTCAACAGAGCACGAATTATTTTGAAATGATAAAGAGACCTTCACGTCTATAAACTATGTGTGACTTCAACAAGGGTAGTGAGCCAGGGGTAGTTAACAGGAGTTACCTGAAGGAAACAGTGATCTGTCCCTGAACCTTTGTAATGGCGGTGATCCTGGGATAGAGTTTCTATTCTCGAACCATTTTATTCCACAACTAGTGAAGATTAGTGGAATTTGGTACGACTGAAAACTTTTCGGCATATGATCCTTGTATGTATCCCTTAGTGGTTAACCAAGTAAAAATTGTTGTGTCATATCATTGCATGTGAGTGTTTCATTTCTGATTATATTCATCATATAGATTTAACATGTTTTTACAAACGTGGGATCAAGATCATTTCTTTTAAAAGAAAAATTTTACACCCTGATTCACGCCTCTCCTCCCAGGGTGTCCCCAGGTCCTACAAGTGGTATCAGAGAGTAAATGTGGCTAGTGTTGAATATGTCCTTTGACGTCATGGAGAATACAGTCAATGTCAGGGGAGTCCATCTCTTTGATGGAAGTAATTTCCAAATCTGGAAGAACAGAATGAGATCTCATTTAAGATATCTATGAATAGAAGTCCTCTTTGCTTCTCTGTAAGGAATACATCTTACTGATCCAACATGTCTGTCTATGACTGATACAGATAGGAAAGTTATTGATGTAGATGCTAAAGCTCAGAATGATATCACTACAGCTCTTTATGATCAAATTTATCTAAAGGTGATTAGTTGCACCTCATCAATGTCTATGTGGGATAAACATGAAAATATATATGAAGGAGAAAACAAGGTGAAAGTGGAAAAACAACATGTTCTTCACAAAAGGTTTGATGATCAAAAGATGCATCCTGATGATAATGCATATTCATTCCTTAACCAAATCACAGATGTAGTGGGATAATTTTGAGGGATTGGGGAGGAAATAAAATTCATTGATATTGTAAATAAAATCTTGCAAAGACTTCCTCCTATGTACAATGAAAATGTATCAGCCCTTAAAGAAAGATATTTATGTAAACACTCTCTGGATGATCTTATAAGTAGTCTAGTGGCATATAAGATGAGAGTCAATCCCGAAGAAGCTACTACTCATGTTAGCAAGGTAATGTCATTCAAAGGCATTGAAAAACATAAAATTTAAGAAGATAGTGGTGATGAAGATGATGAGGAGAATTAAGTTATTTCTCTAATTTCTTAGAGTTTGAAGAAGGGAAATGGTAAATTTAATGGTAAGATACCTCTGGCATGATTTCATTGTGGAAGAGTTGGGCACATTTCATCTCAGTGCCAATGAATGGTCAATGATGAAGAAAGTGAAGCAGAAGACATTGAGAAGCATCAGAAGAGGTTTTTCAAAAAGGGAGACATCAAATATGGAAAGAAGATACAGAATAAGAGTTCTGTCTGTGAAGAGGAAGATGATGATTTTGAATTCTTTGAATAAGAAGAACCCGAATTAAAAACTGGAAACCATGATTCCATGATGGCTACTATTGAAAAGTTAGAACCCTCTATCGAAAAAGACAGAGACAATCATCTGACTCATAATTGTGATCCCAAGTTGAAAATTAAGGATTACTTTTCAAATCTTGAGAACAAATGCAAGAAATGTAGTAAGTGGAAAGAAATGGTGACAGAATCATCAAAATATGTGGATGAGATTGAAGATAAAATTGAACGACTAGAAGAACTAGTGAGAGTTCAATCTTAAATCCATGAAAGCACAGACAACATTACAGAATTGAATCTTAGAATTGAAGAACAAAAAAAGGTCATAAATGACATTACATCTAGACTAGAAGAGAATTCCAAAACTTTTGATGGTATTAAAGGAGAATTTGTTATTCTTAAAAGAAAACTGATGTGTCGATCAACCACATATATGTGTAGAAATAAATTTTATTTTGGAAGATTCTTAGATGCAGAGTTATAGGAAAGAGACAAGAGTGGTTCAGACGGGGTTGAAAAAATCATGAGTGATCAAAGTCCTGATTTCATGGGAAAGAGTGGAATTTGATGTGAAGCTGAGACTTCAACCACTGGAAGTAAAGAATGCCCAAAGAAAGACAAGATGAATGTTGGACTCATTGAAACGTTTCTGGAAGTGCTGAAAAAGAAGCCCTCAATCCAGACTAGAAGGATAGCTAAACATTATCACCCGGAATTTAGAAATGACTGGCAATCAAACTATTCTCCCAAGGAATAATTTATGAGAATAAAATCAAGTGAGAAGAAATATCCTCTCATAAAGTTTCAGTTCTGTTGATATATGGTCCATACCATGTCATATTGCTAAGAGGTAAGGAACTATCCGATTGGAGATCATATGGGACATCAACAAAGGAGTCTAAATTCATATCCGCTATCTTATAGAAGAAACAGTTTCTATGGATACTGTTTCCATTTCTCTAACATTGGTCATAAGGCTGTTAATTATAGCCAGAGAAGGGACATGGACACATCATACTGGAATTCCTGACATGTCAAATATCGTCGAAAATATTGTGTTTCTCTTTCAAATAGGTTTTTTTCTCTCGAAGAAGACTTCAACTATGAATAAACAATGTATATAGATGAGTTAATTGAAATTCCATCAGTGTCCTATACTCAATCCAATATCTCATGGAATGAAAAGAAGAAGATTGAGAAATCCAATCTTCTAAAAGTATGCCTCAAAGCTACAAAGTGCAGCAGCACCTAGATTCTTGATAATGGATTCTCTTCCTATATGATGGGAAATTATGATCTTCAGAAGAATATTATAATGAAGGATGATAGAATAGTGAGGTTTGGTAATTATGTTGCATTGAAGATTAAAGGTATTGGGAATACTTCTCTCACCAATGGAGAGCTAAAGAAGACTGATGTTCTTTATGTGGACGGTCTACATCACAATCTCCTTAGTGTAAGTCAACTCTGTGACTCAGGGTTCATATTAACATTCAATCAAAAAGGCTTCACGATAAATGGAAAAACAAGGAATTCTCTTATGAAAGTCTATAGAATAGTTGGAAACTTATATCAGGTCAACATCAAAGTGAACTCCTACCATTTGTTTGTTGAAGAAGGAAAAAATTTGTGGCATCGAAGGCTGGGGCACATTAACCAACAAGACATAAAAAAGATATCTATGAGGACGATAATCATAGATATACCCATTCTGAAACATGAACTAGAAAAATATTGTGATGCTTGCATTTGTGGGAAGCTGGTATGTAGTTTATATCGGCCAAAGAAGATAAGGGAATCACATCTGCTTGATCTCATTTAGACAGATGTATGTTACCCGGTAAATGTTTCTGGAACTAATGGAGAAAGGTACTTCATCCTTTTCATATATTATTACAGCATAATGGCATGTGTAATGGTTATACATAGGAATCGAAAAATGCTTGACTACATGAAAATGTATCATCGAATCACTGAGAATGATACTGGACGAACAATCAAAGTGTTGCGATCAGACAATGGAGGGGAATACACATCCATTGAATATGAAAACTACCTAGAGAAGCATGGGATACCACATGAGGTTTCTACCGTGAGAAATCCACAACAAAATGGAGTTGTCGAGCCCATAAATAAACAGGTTAATAGTATGGCTAGGACGATGCTGATGTAGAGCAGTATCTCTCACCATTACAGGAAGGAAACTGTTGAAGCTGCAGTACACATTCCGAATCGAATAGGTCTTTATATGGGAGAAACAATGGCACCATATGAATTGTGGCATGGAAGGAAGCATTCATTGAAATAGATTCGTGTTTTTGGAAGCAAATGTATCATCCGGAACAAATATGGAAATCAAGGGAAATTTGGGGATAATGCTGATGAAGGATTTTACTTGGTTATCCGATGAACAGAAAATCCTACAAGTGTTTCACCAAGTGATTAACAATGATTTTTGTAAGTAGTGATGTTAAGAAAATTGAATAGAAAACCAAAAATGCTTCAAGGACGTTGTATGCTTATATAATAGAAAGTGAGTAATAAACTGAACATGGAAAAAATACAACTACAGAAATAGATGATGTTGTACAAAACACTCAGCAATCACATCATGATGTTGAATCAGAAGAAGAATCTGAAGAAGAAACTGTGGCTGGAGAAAATTCGACTGAACGGCACAGGAGAAATCGTAGAGATAATATTGATCCATCTAACATAATTTGGAACATTAATGCACCCACTCAAACAAGGAGGATGAGAAATAACATGAAATCTACATTTCTGTCCGATGTGGATCCATCCTCATGTGAAGAAGATGAAAAGGATGAATCAAGGGTGAATGCCATGAATGAAGTGTTAGAATAGATTGTAAAAAATTATACATGGGATCTTGTCCAGAGACCCGAAGGTCACAATGTGATTGGTACAAAATGGATCTTCATGAACAAGTTTTATGAGCATGGATGTGATATCAGAAAAAAGGCATGACTGGTTTGTAAGGTATATTCCTATATTGAAGGTGTTGATGTTGAAGAATCCTTTGATCTAGTAGCTAGACTGAAGTCAATCAGGAAGTTCCTTGCTAGGACACTTCAAATATGATATAATGTATATCAAATGGATGTCAATACAACATTCCTAAATGGTGTACTCGAAAAATAAGTCTACATTGAACATCCTGTGGGTTTTGTTCTTGGTACTGATGAACAATGATCTGCAAACTGAAGAAAGCTCTATATGGTTTGAATCACAAACCACGAGCATGGTACTCTCGGCTGTATTATTATCTCAAGAAGCTGGAATTCAAAAGAGGACGAGTAGATCAAAATCTATATGTGAAGAATTCTCCAAACGATCAATTCATGGTTCTTGTCTACATTGATGATATCATATTTGGAGGCAACATGCATAAATTAGTGGATGAATTTTCCAATAACATGAAATCAGAATTTGAAATGTCTATGATTGGGAAGCGCACATATTTCATGAGGCTACTGATGATTCAAAATAAGGATTACACTTTCATTTCTCAAGAAAAGTATGCAAGAGTGCTGCTGAAGATGTTTAATATGCAAGACTACAAACCAATGTCAACTCCAATTGAAGTTGGAACTAAACATGGAAAGCATGAAGATGGGTCATTTGTAGATCCCATAATATACTGGAGGATCATTGGGAGCCTACTGTACCTGACAGCGACATGGCCAGATATTGTCTTTGCCACATGTCTTGTTGCCCCCTTTCAGAGTAATTCAAAGGAAGAAAATATGGAAGTAGTAAAAAGAATCAAGACGTATGTTCAAGGAACTCACAATTGTGGGTTATACTTTGTTGCAGGAAGAGACAGTGAATTATCATAATTTTCTTTATGTTGAATGGGCTGGTGACGTTGTGGATAGAAAATCCACTAGTGGGGGTGCATTCTATATTGGGAATAAATGTATTGGCTGGTTGATCAAGAAACAATAATGTAATTCTCTCAGTACTACTGATGCTGAGTATATCTCTGCCACGGAGGCATTCACTCAACTGCTATAGATGAAACAACAACTAGTAGATATTGGTGATGAGGTAAAGAACCCAATTGCCATTTACTGTGATAACAAGAGTGCAATTGATCTAATGAATAATCTTGTTCATCATTCTCGTACCAAACATATTGAAATCAGGTATCATGTTATCAAAGAAATAGTTGAGCAAGGAGTGATTAGAATGGAGCATGTGGGAACTGATGAGCTAGTGGCGGATATTCTGACCAAGACACTATCATCAGTTGTGTTTGTAATGAATCGGTTGAACCTCTGTGTTCACCCACCCCCTAGTGCAAAATGAGGTTTCGCAATTCCCCCCTCCCCATTTATGATAAGTTTTTTTTCTATTTATGGATGTGATGCAGGTTTTTGGGGAAGATACTATCTAGGGGGTGTATGGTTTGAGCTGAAAAATGAACAAATTAAAGGTCTTTGGGTTTATTTTCAATGGGGGAGAAAGAAATAAATCCAGTTATGTTCTGGCATGTAATGCTCATGTGACACGATGCGAAAGGATGAGAAGGATTTGAATTCAGTGTCAGTGATAGGATGACAAGGATGAGAAGGAATACATCGGTCTTGTAATGCATCATGGGCATCATTGAGATTTCCAAAACACTAGAACCCACTTCATGCTTCCTCTCTAGTTTTCTACATCAAGTATTGCTCATGTAGACTTAGAGTGTTGGCTGAGTTGATTCCTGCGGTTTTGGTTTTCACATGGATGGGGATCTATTGCATTTATTTTCTAATTGCCAACAACCCCAAAGGGGGAGATTGTTGGAACCATGGTCTTCTATTATTGAATTGGAGTATTTTTTGTGTTTTTTGAAAATCCTCATTGGATGTTCATAATGTGTACCAGCAAAGTGATCATGCAGTTCAAGCAGACAACTGTATTGAAGGTGGCTCCATTTCCCAATGTTTGTCAAATTTTTGGGCCTGAAAATCAACAAATAGTGAAAAATGTTTTTGGAAAAGAGACTTGTGAGCCGTGTAATTGAAGAAGAGTAAACTTTCACGCCATATTTGTTTCAAGATCAGAACATGGAAAAATGGAAAAGGGGTAAGGGTCACGAAAGTGTTGGCCTAGTCGCGCAAGTGACCTGCACGCCGTGGAAGGACTTGTGCACCAGTACCTAGGAGGATTAAAAGGTACCACACTAGATGTTTGTCGTGATCAGATCTACAAAATATGGAAAAGGAAATAGAGTCGTGTAATTATTGGTTGGGTCGAGCAATTGAGTTCCGTTGGAGTGGCTAGGGCAGATGGAGCTACGCCCCGGAACCTGCGCGCCGTGAGGAGGCTTGCGCTCCACCGCGCTGGGTGTCCATTTTGCCTATAAATAGTGGACCACCCCTCCTCATTTGTAACGAAGTTCAATACTTTTTTATTTTTCTTGCTCTCATCACGCAAGTGGTTGAGTCATGAAAGTGGTTGTTGGGTCGCGTAAGTAGAGGTTGCATGATGGTTGTGGGCTGCGGGACTAAGGATGTTTGGGAGTTTAAGGTGCAGAATCGAGAAAGATTGGATTTGAAGGAGGCATTGTCGCTCAAGTGTATTGGAGTCACCTGCACGCTGATTTTGTACCGCGCATGTTACTTGCACGCCATTCATGAAACATGTGTTCCAGTCTTGGGGAATCGCGCAAGGTGATGTTGTTGTACGTCAGGCCTTTTGGAGCTGCGCGAAAACTAGAAGATTGCCAGATACCATTAGTGCAATGTGGGATTAGTATACGACTGAAAGGTGGACTTCAAAGAGCATCTACATTCAATATAGAATTCATTATTTTTCAATGATGAAGATACCTTCATGTCTACAAACTGAGTGTGACTTCACCAAGGGCAGTGAGCTATGGGGAGTCAACGAGAGTGACCTAAGGGAAGTAGTGAGATATCCCTGAACCTTTGTAAAGGCAGTCAGCCTAGGACATATTGAATGTTCCAGAATAATTGTAATCCACAACTAGTTAAGATTACTAGAATTTGGTATGACCGAAAACTTTTCGGCGTATGCTACTTGGACGTAGCCCTTAGTGGTGAACCATGTAAAAATTACTCTTTTATCACTTTGCATGTGAATGTTTCATTGCTGATCATATTCATCATACAGATTTAACTTGTTCCTACCAACTTGGGAACAAGATCCTTTATTTTAAAATAAAAAGTTGACAACCTGATTTACCCTTCCCCTATTAGGGTGTCCTTGGGTCCTATACTAGGAATTATCCATATTTGATCAAATCAATGGAGTATAACATACGGTTTGTGATCCTTACCATGTACACTGTCACTTTCATACCTCCCTACTAAAAATTCGAAAGCCCCTAAATTCAATCAGATTGTGAGAATAAGGGGTAGTACACATGAAGCATCTGTTGAAATTCATCCCACAAGAGTGTCACCTCATCGAACATCTAAGAAAATAAGCTCCACCATCTCCCAACTACTACATGGAATATCCTGGCTAGGAATTCCACCCTTTGATTCATTGAGGCCAGAAACAATATGAACATGCAGACCAATGACTCTATCCAATCTTCTACGTCTTGAGGGTTTGGATTTACACTAAACTTCACTGGTCACTGATGCAACAAATTGTGGAGTACGTTCATTCTGTGCCGATCCTCATCCAACCCCGTTGGGATTATATGTGGCCCAACAATAAGAGGCACTTCTACTAGTCCTCCAGGAATTAGAAAATCAGATGATGGACCCAGAATTAATGCCTTGTTTCTCATAGATTCGTCATCACCAACCAAAGCTAGTATAATGTCTGGCTGTCTTCATAGTGGCAACATAAAAATAATAAAGGATTATTATGGTAAGATGATTATATATATGTACATATCAACAAAGGAATGGGTAGATGTCTCTAGAATGTTTCTCAATGACTAAATCCTATATCATTTATCTACCATTATTTCCAAAAAATAATGTCACAGGGAACCAAGTCAAAATTTGGTTAATCAGGGTCGTGGTGAATGGATATGTCGGTTTCCCATACCATCACAAAATTCCCTAACATGAGAGTCGCACTTGAGAAACTTCAACATGTTTTTCCTAAATCCAAATAAATTAAATTTTAGTGAACACTTGAACAACATCCCAAGGAATGAACAGGCTCTATTAAAAATATTTCAAGACCCGAACCAAGCTGGGGCTTGAGTTATAACTACCCTAAGCCCACCTAAATATGGAAGGGGTTGGCGTCAAGCACCGAATGCCCAAAAAACATGCAGAGCCCTTCTAATACAAACAGGTTCACACGTATACATCCATCTCAATGAAAAAGTGAAGAGGAAAAGTAGAAAAGGTGAAAAATTCTATTAGGTAATGTTAACATGCATAAAACTCCAGACATTACAATAGTATGGTAGCGAATACTAAAAATTGAAGGGGAAAACCCTTTCCCAGAACAATACGGTCCCGACCAAAGGAAAACTTCAAGAGTATCTTCTAATAGAACATAAATAATGTATCCCAACTATGACCATTGAACATAGTCCTTATATAATGTATCCCTAAAATCCTCTATTTTTACGATCAACCTATCCACTTTCTCCAAAAGACCTAACATGTGGTAAGAAAATCCCATGTACGTGTGTGTACATAAAAACACTATCGAAAATTGAAAAAGGTGAATGGGTGGGAGTAGTAAGAGATAAACCAAAAGAGAATAGTTAAACGGAACAAGGTATAATAAAAAATGAGGGAATGTGTTAGCTCAATCCATGAAGAGTGAGAATGTATTATCATCCAAATAGAAGGATTTGGAAATGGTAATGAGGAATCTTGACATGGAAAGAACATGACACAACCCGCACGTATTTTCCTATATTTGATGGAGAGTAACCATGTCTTATGGAGTGGGTAGTATAGAAGGTTATATATATAGTCAAAGAAACCCAAATGATAGATTAAGGGGATCTATATCTCATATCTCAGCCCTAGAAGACTAGTAGTCAACAGTTCCAAATTATAGTCAACTACAATTCCAAAAACCTTAAGTGTCTTCTGAGGAGTCATAGGTCCAAAGGGACCAAATCACCACAACTAAATACTTTCTTCATTACACGACACTTTCTCTCCTGCATGGTTTTTAGATCACATAAAAAGAACATGTCTTGGTGGGGAAAGTTCCCATTCTCTCATCAGTCATTAGGTAAGTCATATCATGACTCTCCATTATTCCACATAGTCAAGGGTCTACTCTAGAAGTTATTTGAGGCACCACTACCTAACCCAGTTGGAGGTTCTGCTTGGTAACTCTTGTCTAGAACTATACTACCAATCCCAACAAGATGGTCAACCTAGAATCACTTTTCAGGGACACCACTACCCAGCCCAAAGGAATAGAGATCCTAGAATATATTGCCAGGGACTACACTACCCAGTCAAGCTAGAGGTTAATCCCAGAATCTCTCATCGGGGACTACACTACCCAACCCATCTAGAAGGTCATCCCTATATCTCTCATCATGGAATACACTACCCAACCCATCTAGAGGGTAAGCCCGGTACATCTATGGTAAGAACAAATTATCTATGTTGTCATAAAGTGTTGTATATACATGTGACAAAACTGAAACATTCAAATAATATCATGAAAGAAATTTCTAAATGAACCATCATATTCTCTTTGAAAAAAACACATGATAATAATCTTGCAGGCCAAAATCCGAGTTCAAAATAAGTAGATACATATGATTAAAGATTACTCGTGCAAGCTCCAATAATACACAATGTGTGAGGGGGGACCATGTGGCATGTGTCCCCTCTTCAGTATCTTGCAATGTCTCTGGATGGACATGATCTCCATCCCATTTAGTAGTGAATTCCATGTAGGTGGACTATACGATGTGTTATATTTCTCCGAGGAGTGGTTTGTGTATGCTAGTTGTGTTTGTGTACTTAGATATAATGTTTGTGAACTTCGGTAAACAACATGTTGGTCTACACAAGATGCTTCTTATGTTACCAAGTCATGTACATGTGTTCAGTGTAGATCTTTTTCTTGGTTGTGTCTCCCTCACACATCTCATCTCACCCAGAGAGGTGGTAAAATGCGTGTTTATGTGAGTACACACCATGTTATCAATATCATTCCTCCAAAACCTAGTTCTGCCACTGAGGGAGGTAAATTGATTTCTCTTTAGTGAAAATTGTGTGTAGTCAGTATATTTTCCAAAACCTAAGGGTTTATACAATTTTTGGTCTCTGATTCCAAATATGCTTCATATGCTATTTGTGGTGCCTAATTCTACTCTAAAAATTCTAGATATGGCTGATGAATGTTGGATTTCATTTCCGTCGGTCAAAAATAATCCAAATTAAATAATGAAGTAATGAATAGATCTTATGAGCCCCGATGTGGCTTTATTACCCAATGGATTGTCATGACACATTTATATTTTTCGTCCCTACAATATGTCGTTTCCAGATTAATTCCATGCCTACAAATACTTTTGCATTCTCCAATTCCGTCTCATTTTTGGTCCTCCGATCAAGCTCAGATCTCCTAGAAATCATTGAACTGAGATTCAATGGAATTCCATGATGAAGGACATGAATCAATAAAGAGGAAAATCATGAAAATAAATTGTTGGATCATTGGCCAATAATTCTTGCCCAACCAATTGTAATTATGCTATTCAGATTAGAAAAACTAATAACGAATTGAAAACAGATACTCAGGCTCATTGAATGTATTTATATAAAGGTGAAAGTTGAAGAATTAAATTTCTACTTTCTCAAACATGAATTCATTGTTGAAAATAACATAATACGAGTCCTTCCTAGATTGGATCAATCACTGTTGATGTTAAATGTGTTCTTCGATAAAGGAGGATAATCTATTGTATCTTGGTCTGTTTAGATCCAAGGTTTTCTCATCATTCATTCATCATTAATATTTTCACTAATGGAAAGTAGAGGATGAGAGGAGAGTCCATTGAATAAATATAATTATGAGACTATAACCTCATATCCATGAAATTATAAACTTGTATTAGGTTAAGAAAATATTTATGTAATTAATTAAATTAATTAATTTAATTACATAAACATTCCACTAATGAGAGAGGGGTATGGACATCTTACACCAACATAGTTTATGTAGTTCTTAGAGGAACACCACATTCTTGACCCAATGTTGGTTTTTTATTCCCTATCCGATCAACAGTTTACGATTTATCTCATTTTATTTAATAAAATCTGCGTGCGTAATATAAATTCTCTTTAATATTTTTTTAAGTTAATTTTGTAAACACCAAACATTGGAATCAAACACTATATTAGCCCCTAGAAATATAATTACATTTAGAAATATTTCAATGTATTATTTGAAAAAAATAGGGTTTCAACACCTAATCATTATCATTACATTGGGATCATGGTTAAACTGATAATAATTTGAAAAATTATTTTGTACCTCTACGTCTTCCTTATACATGTCCTTAATCATCACATAAATAGACGTAAGAACATTAATTTGATAAAGATGATATTTTCCCACACCATCAAAATTTATATGATCCATATATTGAAAACCCAGAAAAATTGGATCTTTTGTGAACCTCATTATGGATAAGCTAGTTTGATCCTTTCTACTTAAGGCATCTGTCACCATTTTCACTTCATCACTGTGGTAATGTAGTGACAAGTCATAATACATTATCAGATCCCATAATATTCACTGGTGTTTTTAAACTATTATTTGAGGGTAAATATTTTATACTTTTATGATAAGAATATATATCACACTTTTTTCCATAAAGATAATTCCTCCACATGTTTAATGAAATAATTACTAATACTAACTCCAAATCTTGTGTCTGGTAATTTTACTCATGAATATTAAACTTTTGTGAGTAATAGTCTATAACCATGTTATCCTATGTAATAAAACATCCCAATCCCATCATGGATGCATCACTATATATTGCAAACCCTTCTCCACTATAGGGTAATACAAGAAAAGGTGAACAGACCAGCCTTTTCATCAGTTCCATGAAATTTTCATCACATTCATCTATCCATAGGATCATGACACCTTTCCTTGTTGTTCTAGTAAAAATATTAAATATTCATGATAAATTAACCAAAAAATTCGATAATATCCCACTAATCCAAGAATTATACGGATCTCATTCACCGTGGTTGGTCTAGGATAGAATTCAATAGCCCATATCTTGGATGAGTCTACTAATATAAGATAACATGAAATTATTTTACTAAAAAATGAATTTTTTTTATCCAAAATTATCACTTTTTAAATATTACATATAGTTTATACTCCATTTGGGTCTTTAGTGAAATTCTCTAGTGATTTTTATTCTCTTCCTTTCTCTTTGAATAGATAAGATTATCATTTTTAAGGACTACCAAAAACGTATCATGGTTTTATGTAATGACTCTATTCTATAAATACATGAAGATAACATGGTAATTAGTAATAAACATGCATTACTATATATAAGAAGTGTATATACCATGTAATGATTGTCTTCTTGTGTATATCCTCCTTCTTGACCCATACATGATGATATCCAGAACAAATATCAATCATTTAAACGTACTGAGGTCCATGATGTTGACCAAACAAGTCATAAATACAGGGAAGATAATACATGTTCTTGATTGGGATTTTTTTAAACTCCCAAAAATCAAAGTATAGTAGAATTAATCCTTATTTATATTTTAATAAATAAACAACTGCACCAAAAGGTTACACATTTGGCTGAATGAATCCCTTGAAAATGTTTTCTTCAATGTATTTCATTAATTATTGAAACTAAATCTGGGCCATTCTATAAGGAGTCCTCAAATTGGTGTGTATGTAGATATTAGTTTTATTTAGAACTCAACATCATGTTTTGGAGGAAGGAATGGAAACTCTAATAGAATGACATACACAAATTCTTGAACAACATGCGTATCATCGATAAATACTTCCCCCTCCACCATTTGAGATAAAAATTCTTTCTTAAGGGTAATTAATACCCATACATTGGATTTAGTATCCCTAGGATTTTCATATATATCATCATATTTATGGAAGATCATAGGAGGGGATGACATATAAAGTGTAACTTCCCGTTCATGATAGTTTATGTGAAATTTATATAAATAAATACACACCATACATAAGATGACACTAAAATAAACTAATGGATGGATGATAAGATTTAAAGGAATCACATTCACACAAATGTTAATCGGAGAGAAATCATTTAGTTGGGATGAAATAATTGTAGCGCATGAGCCTTAGCCTAGTTGGTATGGACTTCTTAAGTGCGTCTGGGATGCCCTGGATCAATTCCAGGTGGAGACATTATTTCCATGTACAGTAGCAGTACTGTAATAGGTATTATTTGGCACTGTAGCCGCCCAGAATATGAACCCATTTGGGCCTTCAGGCCACCGATTTGGTCCCCGAGTCCTTTATGTCCTTCGGGCCACCTAGGCCTTCAGGTTATTAAGGCCTTTGGGCCATCTTAAGGATCTCGATCCACATTAAGTGTAGATGAAAACTAGACGTCCTACGAGGAAAGAGATATACAAAGAGGATGAGAAAGGATCTTTCACCACAGAAGAAGCTAAATAGATTGCATGAATGAGAGGGTATGGCACCTTTCATCAGGAAAATCTTGTGCATGGATGGGAATGCCTAGCTGAGCAACCATGCGAAGGTGGAGAGACTATTTTACAATGAAGATGATGGGGGGAGATGTTCTGAGTTGTTAGTCTGGGGTTTATGTAATGTTTGAAGCCTACGGGAAAAGGAATTCTTCTAAGTCCTATGTTCTATGTAATACATATTCCTATGGGCCTTGTAAGGGATCCACCTACCCCCTTGAAAAGAGGATTATCAAAATCAAAAAAAAATGAAGGCCTTCATGCCATTGGATGGATGAATGAAATAACTGTAACATCAGAGGGTTTTCATTGCTAAATCTGCATCAAATAATTTTGGTGGAATCTTAACACCCTTATAAAATTCTATAGTAATTAAATATTGGGTTTATACAGAATCATATAAGTCATTATATGTTCTAGACTTTTTGGTATATGTACCTTTAACAACATCATTATCTCACCCCTCATAAGAAATATAGACTTCATGAAATTTCTCCATGTCCCTTTTTCTAAAATGTTGCTGACATTGATTATCATCACTAGCCCTTGGGTTTGGGAACTAGTTATGATAATTCCCTTTCACCTTACAAAAGTATCATTGAAGAATGGGAGGTAAATTCTATGCCTATTTTACTCCATTTACATCATTAATTGATTTCCCCCCATCACTTTGACAATTAAATTCATGTTGGACTTCTATTAAATACTAAAAAAAATTATACCGATTATGAAAATTTAAACCATGATTATTCCATCCCATAGAGAATAATGAAACTATCATATTCTTCTCTTTAGGGGTTTTAGAGTTTCCTCTAAACCCCATCCTTCTTTTCTTGTCAAAACCATGAGATTGATATGTGACTCCAACCTCCATTTGAACACTGATTTCACAGCACACAATTTTATTGTAGTTTCTAATACCTATTATGGGGAATTAATTTATGATTCATGGCATTAATCCACTTAAGAACCTATCTACTTTAATTATGTGTTGAAAGATAATACCTGAAGTGTACCTCGAAGATCTAATGAAATTATACTCTTGGATACCGAAAAATTCTTCTTCCTTTTGATTTAACACAAGTAAGTCGTTTTCAATCATTGTACATTGAATATGAATAATGTAATTTGGAAAAATAAGTGATTAAACTCATCTGAATCTAGGGATTTAATTTCATCTTGTTGTATCTTATTCTTAATTAGACTCCAACACTAATCTGCTTCACCAATTAACTAATAAACTACCAGAATTACATTCTCAATATCCAAACATTGGATAATGGAGAATATATTTTCCATATTACTAAAATATTGTTCAGAAACAATGGGTAAATAGATCCTATAAAAGAATGTGGATGTTCCCTCATGAAAGTCTCAACAAAAATTTTTCCCTTTTTTTAGATGGAATTGTATCATGATTAATAACTTTTGAAAGTAGTGTGTGCATGAAAACTGGATTTTTCATTATAGTTCCCATATAATTTTTTTTCTCAAGAGTAAAATTGTTTCATTGTCCATCACAATCACTAATAACATAGTTTATTTGGGTTATGTCACTTTACTAAAACTTAAATCATATAGTAATTAATAGTTATTAGAATGATGAAACACGTAATTAGGAAAAGTAACTTATCAGATGTCTATGTTATGACAACATCCTTAATATAGGATGCCTTAGGTTTATCCTAGGTTATTCATATAAAAATTATATTTTAATCATTAAGGATGGTTTGAGAGTATCAAACTAGGTGCATTGTAAGGCCCAATGTCCTATACCAGGTTACAACGAGTGATGACAGAGACACCTTGTCAAATTTTTTACTCATAGGTACATTTATTCCACAAGAACATTCACTTGTATTATTCAAACATGGATTTATTTCCATGAAACGAATCACTCTATTCGTTTCTAAAATTCCATGACATTTTATTACACTTTTCCTTATCCTTAGACATATCCTTATACATGTGTTGAGAGTTCTTACTAATATGGTATCATACTAGTTTCTAAATAATAACTTAAAGATCTCTCTAATAGCAAATATAATGACCAAATCTTAATATACATAGATATTACATCAAATTTTTAGAATACTTAAACATTTTAAGAATAAACCCCCAAAGACCGTATTTTTCTAGTTCCTTTGGAAACATATAAATGTGAAAAATAGTATATAATTGAGCTACATTATCTACGACTAGGTTCTTCACAAATATAACCCTTCTTAGACACATAATAAATAATACATAACTTGATAAACCAGGGAAGGATATATAAAAGTAGGCAAGCTTTGATTCTCAGTAAGGTTAAAAAAGGGATACATGTAAGCATACACATGAGCATAGAAGTATGAGATCATGATCAATACATTTTAATATCATACCGTGAATATAAAAGATCATAATCATGAATAATGGAATAAATCCTGATAATTAATAATAAATGAATCATAATGAAATAATGAACATAATCCATGAAATCATAACATAGTAATAGATCATCGAACTATGGAAATCACATAATCATATAATTTGATTTCGATAGTATCCAAGGTATCACTACCATTACCATATTAATAGTGTGGGTTCACACTACATACCATATTAGTAGTCGTGTTTCACTCCCATTTCTATCTTAGTTGCATTAATTCACTCCACATACCATTTTGGTAGTCATGTTTCACTCTCATGGACATCTTAGTAGTGAAGTTTCACTCCCAAGACCATATTAGTCTATCTCATTATATATAAATATTGACCTAATTCATTGGAGGGTGATATAGGTCACACCCATATAATAATTATATAATACTTATATGTTTCAAAAATCATTAACAATAATATCATAACCCATGATATGAAAATATTTTCATATACATATAATCATTTCATTAAATATGGAAAATATACTCAATTAATATAAATTTCACCAAAAGAATAACCAGTCAAATAACAAGCATTTAAAATCATATAAATCATGAAATATAAATTGGTTTTACAAAAATAATTCCATTAAAACACAAACAATTCAAAGAAATAATTTTAATTGAACCATTTTCCCAAAAAAATGATTGAGTGACAAAAAATTATGTTATCAGTTATGGGAAATAATTTTGAATGATATTTTAAAAACATTTCTTGAGTAAAATATACTTCTTCTTTGAAAAAATAATTCCAAAACATAAAACCTTTTAATTTTTTTGTAAAATAACTATTAAATTTATTAAGTATTCTTGAACAAATTTTGAAAACATTTTCACTGAAACATTTAAATAATCTTAAAAACCATTTCGAAATTGTTTTCCCTGAAAACAAACAAAATCCTCTTTAAAACACTTTTGAAACAAACAATATATTAAATATATATCATAGAATGGGTACATAAAAACCCATAAAATTAAAAATAACAACCATTTTAATCATTACTGAGTAGTATATACAGAATGTAAAATTAAATAGTTTTGATCATGGTATTTATCTCACGGATATAAAAAGTGAGATAAAATTCTGTTACCTTATGGCTTGACTCTCATCCTAGTCATACAATATTACAGTATAATAAATATAAGATTATTATTCATATTTTTAAGAATAATATATTATATCTGTAACACCCCGAGCTTCCATGATACGCTTCTCATTCAATAATGCAATGGCTTGCATTGTACGCAACTTCGAGTTCTAAAACACCGAGACTAATAAAAGTAGCCGTTATGAATAGTAATAACCACTTTTTAAAATTATAGAAATTTTATATTTCAAAATGGACTTCATTTTTGGATTCGGAATATCGAAATTATCCTATGTTTAATTTTTGGTATTTTTCTAAGAACTTCTAATTTTTTATGAATAGTGAAAAATACTTAAAAACAACTTTTTTAATCAAAATAATCTATAGTGATAAATTATACTATTAGGTGGTTTTAAAGTATAATTAGAATATATTTTTACCATTTTATCCAATGGTGGTCATTAGAATTAATTTAACATTGAAATTGGACATAAACAATTGCCAATCTTTTGATATAAATTATTTCTTAAAAACACGCTATTTGTTGTGATAGCGGGAATTAATTATAAAATTAATTAATTCAACTTATATGTTTGGAATTTTGTAAAATAGACATCATTTTTGAATTCGGAATATCAATTATAGCTTAGGGTGAAATTTTGGCATTGTTCTGAAAAACTTCAATTTTTGATGAATAGTGAAACCACTACGTGGTAGTTAAATAACTGATTTTTCGTTTAAATGAAATATTACCACTTTTGTGATTTGATTTTAAAAAATCTGACATACATTGTTTTCATTATGAAGTAAAATGTGGTTCAATGAGATTAAAATAAATTTTTTGGTGAATAGTAACTTTTAGGTTCTTAATCGCGATTAGAGGTAATTAGTGTAGTTTAAGGTAAAAATAATGTTTTAATAATATGAGATGAGCTTGACACTTGACCTAATCCTATTGTATGAGTCATGGCCGACCAAGACAACCCATGGGTCAACTTGGGGACCCCATGGAGCCACGTTAGTTGGAAAATGACATTAATATATATTTATATAATGTTAAAATTAAATTGACACAAACATGAGTTGTTTTACTAAAATAGTTATTAAGTGGGGTTACACAAGTCCAAATTTTGATTATAAATATTAATTAGAAAGATAAAAAGATTTCCTACATCATAGTATTAGTTTTATAATTTTTAGATATTAAATAAATTAAATTATTTTTGACATCATGATGATGCAGTGATGACCTCATTATTTAACGATTAAAATAAAATGGGAAGATAATGCAAAATCCAAGGCTTACACTTGTCCAAAGCCAATTGGATGAGGAGATTTAGAACCCTTATCACCTTATCCTCGAATTATATAAGTGTGGGACCTTTAGAATCCGAAAAGCATTGTGTAATAATGTAACATTTCAATCTTTCCAAAAGAGCCCCTCCTCTCCACTTATAAAAGGCCCCCACCTCTCCCGCCTTATTCACACCTTCAAGCCATTTGGCTCGGCCAACCTCTGCCCAAATACTCTCCCAACTTCCCCATATTACTCCTAGAAGCCTCACATTGGGTATAACTCTTCCCAAGGAAGCCTTTGGCTCAAATCAAAAAGAGTTACCTGATTTTGAGGTAATGTCTTCTCTAATGTTGTTCTGTTTTATTTTTCTTCTCCAACCCCCTAAACTCTTTTTATTCATTTCTTTTGTAACAACACCAGTATCCTAAATATACTAGGATGTTGTTATAATATGTATTCTAGCTACACTTACACACACCTACATCTAATGGTTAAAGAACATACTGTTTCTGTGGATGGCGAATTTCTGCCTCACGAAACGATGATTGTTCAACACTCATATAACACTTTCAAAAGTGGCCATTAAGATGTCACTATTTTTATATATGATATATGATATGTTTATGTTTTACTTATGCTTCTGTATTTCTCATTTATGGAATAATTTATGATTTCCATTATGGGTAAAATGCGATAATTTCATTTTAGGAAGTGCGGACTACCGCCCCCTCAAAGTGATTTGAATCGTTAATGCCATATGTGGGATGTATAAAGGATGGAGTAAATGGTATTATACACTATATTATACTGGAATTATATTATACATTTATATCATTATGATTTCGTTCCATTAAATATGAAATTGAAATGAAAGTAGCGTTCATGCGTACGTACGGCTTACCGTCTCCATGAACGGTGCATTTCATTTCTTACCTCTAAATGTTACGTAATATTATAACTGAATGTATATACTGGATATATAAGATATATATGACATCTAAATCATGAATAAAATTCTGGAGATAATGGATATTCTACCACATAAACAACTTGTAATTATAAGAAGTTTATTGTTGACTCAAGTACCAAAGATCGACAAAACCACCGTTATTAACATAAATAATTACATAATGTTTATATCATTGTAATAAGTGATATAATAAGGATAATGAAATTGAAAATGGTTCTTAATAAGGTATATATTAACTCTAGTTTATTATTCAGGAGGTTAAATAATGTTTGAGTCAAGTTAGACACGAGGTAAGGGAATTTCTTAACCCAACTTCCATTCTTTGGGTTAATCACCTACTTTCAAATTATGTCATGATATTATTATGTCTTATTTTGTATTCTTTATGTGTACCTATAGTGAATACACATAATATATCTATTTTATTTTAAAAATGATCTTTTTATGGACTCCGTCTCAATCCCCTTTCATTGAGGCATATTTGGTTTTATACACAACTTTCTTTTATACGGTGTATAAACTCCTTTGACATTTACGTTTATTCAAAAGGAATCTTTTTTATACGAAGCGTTTTACTAAACGACAAAAAGGGAATGTTTTTCTTTCGGTACTTATGCGGTGGCAACGACTTCTCCGCCGCCGTGACCATTATTTGAGTTTCGACTTCCTCTATAAGCCATCATTTTTTTAATGAAAAATAAATACAATGTTTTAACTTTCATTTATTTTATTGAAAATGATTTTGAAAGCGTTTTTATTATATCAATTTTTTGTATTTATATCTTGTGATTGAAATGTGGAAATGTTATGTTTCCTTTATGCATGTTTTATGTGATACGATTATGTTATGGTTTATGATATGTTTAAACCTATTCATATGAGGAATGCATTGGACTTAATAAGTGATGGGTGGAACCCGCTATAGCTCATCGATGCATCGGCAGGTCTCATGAGACAAACTAGTGTCTTGGCACAAGGCCTTGACAACATCTTATTTGTGGTCTTGGCACGAGGCCTTGACTACGTGGTTATGATAGTCTGGCATTATGCATTCCCTCATTATGAAAGTGGTTATTGATATTGCATGTGATTATTCGACCAGTAGAATATCCATGTGAATAAGTAAATGGAATTATCTCATTTTAATATTTCCATATTATGTTGAAGTTCATGTTTAAAAGGATTTTGTTTTAGTTATACATTGCCTTAAATGTTAATGTTTATTTATGAAAGCTTCTGCATTATTGTTATCCTTACTGAGCATCTGAGCTCACCCCTTTCAATGTTTTAATATTTTCCAGGATGTGAAGAAGTATTTTATGAATGACCTGAAGGGATAGTCAAGAGATGATATGAGTGTGGACTATGAAGACTTTGTTATTAGTTTTTCACTTTATGATGTAATGTAACGTTTGCGAATGTATCTAGTGTTTCTAAGGCTACTAAACTAATCGGTCTTTCGAGACTTGATATTTTGTGATCATGCCAATGTTACGAAGTAATGCACCTACTCTGGGTAGCTGGGGTCGGGGCGTTACAGTTGGTATCAGAGGCTGTTTAGTACTAACCTTGGAAGCTAGATTTAGATAAAATCTGATTAGAGCACATAGCCCGAAGATAGACTTTGAGGATTAGTATAGAAGAATATCCTAGAATTTTGTTATTGTAGAGATTTTGTGAGTTTTCCGAGCAATACATCCCTGTCTGGATACAAGCAAGTAGAGGCGGCTCTTCCACAGATGTACCTAGGGGTAAAACCCAAAAACACCGCTTTGAGCTAGACTCGAATGGGAACTGGTGCACGACAACGGGCCTTGCTGCACTCTTGGTTACGACACTCCCGGGGGATATGATTTGGATAATTCTCATTTTCTTTATAAACCACTATGAAGGGCTATGAGTATATACTACCTCAAAGAAAACATTTTTATGGATTATATCCGTAAATAGTTCAATTTATGTTAAGTATCTTACAATTATGGAATTATGTATTTTGATTTATAAACTAATATAGTTTATGCCATTGTTTAGAAATGGCGCCTAGTGGAAGGAATGGAAACCGTATCAATGCACGCACTCCGTGTAGGGATTTCCCTCCTGATCAAGATAATTATTGTGGAGCTGGAGATACAACTGGTGCAGATCAACTTATTTCCATTCTGGGACAACTCACGCAGGTTATGAATAACAACCTTACTCGTATGGAGCACCCTGATCCGCAACGTGGAGGATCAATGCTAGATCGTTTCATGAGGCAACAACCACCAATCTTCAATGGGAGTACAAATCCTATAGTAGCTGAGCAATGGATAAATTCCTCAGAGAAAATATTCCATGCCTTGGGGAGTAGTGAAAGGGAGAAGGTTGTCATGGCAGTTTACCGCCTCACTGGAGATGCCGATCAGTGGTGGTCGCTGATTCAAAACACAAAGGAAGATGATGACGTATCGAATATGGAATAGAGGGAGTTTAATGAGATTTTCATAGAAAAATACTTTCCTCGTGACCATCGAGCAGATATGGAAAGGCAATTTCTGAGTCTGAGGCAGAAGGAGGATGAGAATGTCGCAAAGTATGAGGCTAACTTTACAAGGTTAGCGAGGCATGCTTCTGATTATATACGTAACCCAAGAAGTAAGATTGATCGTTTCTTTGATGGGTTAAAACCATTTCTCCGTCGAGCTTTAGTATCACAAACCTTCTCATCATACGAAGATATTGTCTCATGTGCTATCAAGATAGAAAAGGAATTCTCTATGTCTTATGACAACAATGTAAAGTAAGAGAAGAAGAGAATGGTGGAACAAGAAACGGATAAAGGGAAAAAGGGATAGAAGGATTTTCCATTATGCGATAGTTGTGGGAAGAATCACCCCGGTGCCTGCCTAAAAGGAATGGGAGTTTGTTATAAATGTGGAGAAAAAGGTCACCAGGCGCGTGATTGCAAGGGAAAGAAAGAGGCTATCAATGTTGAATGCTACAATTGTAGAGAAATGGGTCATTATGCAAATGAATTTCCTAAGCGTCAAGGAAACTTACCTCAGAAAAGGCCAAGGGATCAAGGCCAATCTTATGCTGTGACTATAGTTGAAGCGGAATAATTATTGTATTTGTGTTTTTGGACTCAAGAACTAGATTATGGTTATAAGAATAATGTGATATATATAAGGATTGTACTGTAGTACTTTTTGATTTCAGTAAGGTTTTAATATGATGAAGGTAATTATATTTTTAGTATGTGACAATAAGAGAAAATTTACATTGTTTGGGGAATCTGATAATTGATTTTGAAATTAAGAGACCTTTTAGAGAAAGTCTGGACAGAGGTAATTTGGATAACTATAAATGTTGGAGTGGATTAAGTTGATCTTTGGATAGTATTGTTTAAGGTTAAAAAAATTTATGAAGATTATTTTTGGAATATTATAATACTATAGTTTTAGGAAAAGGACAACCTGCAGGGTGGGGCATAACCCGTCGCGTCGGACAAAGATGCAGGAATCGAACCCACAACCATAGTGCGACAAGCCTTTATTTCCTACAACTAGCCTACAGGAAGTCCCTGGTTATTACAAAATAATTTTACTAATCTAAATGGCATGTGTTAACATTTGGAACCTTATACAATTAGGATAAGTATAATATTTTTGAGTTCTATTATCTTTTTGAGTGAAAGATGAGTTGAAGGTTGAAACTCTAATTGTCAAGAATAAATATATATATACCTATCTCTTATTCAATGAATAAATTAATTCTTAAACTTTAGTAAAGGGTTATTAAAACAAAAAATGTGTTATCCTAATACCTTATGTCTTGTTGAACTGATTATATTTTAAATCAACATAGATTGAAGGCTTTGAGGCCATCAATTTGACAGTTGATTGTGATTGATGACCTCAATCACTCCCTACAAATATTTATGTTTTTCTTCCAATTATATGTCTCTAATTGCCACCAATGTTCTCCTTATCGAGATCATAATTTGGTGGTGACTTTCTTATTTCCATTTCCCTCTTATTAAGGCTAAATTTTATTAATCTTATTTCCGATGTGGGTTTTCCGCAAAGGTATTTTCTCTTTTCAACCTTTTATTTTCAAAGAAAAAATTTCAAATTGCGAGGACGCAATTTATTGAAGGAGGGGAGAATGTAACACCCCGAGCTTCCATGATACGCTTCTCATTCAATAATGCAATGGCTTGCATTGTACGCAACTTCGAGTTCTAAAACACCGCGACTCATAAAAGTAGCCGTTATGAATAGTAATAACCACTTTTTAAAATTATGGAAATGTTATATTTCAAAATGGACTTCATTTTTGGATTCGGAATATCGAAATTATCCTATGTTGAATTTTTGGTATTTTTCTAAGAACTTCTAATTTTTTATAAATAGTGAAAAATACTTAAAAACAACTTTTTTAATAAAAATAATCTATAGTGATAAATTATACTATTTGGTGGTTTTAAAGTATAATTAGAATATATTTTTACCATTTTATCCAATGGTGGTCATTAGAATTAATTTAACATTGAAATTGGACATAAACAATTGCCAATCTTTTGATATAAATTATTTCTTAAAAACACGCTATTTGTTGTGACAGCGGGAATTAATTACAAAATTAATTAATGCAACTTATATGTTTGTAATTTTGTAAAATAGACATCATTTTGGAATTCGGAATACCAATTATAGCTTAGGGTGAAATTTTGGCATTGTTCTGAAAAACTTCAATTTTTGATGAATAGTGAAACCACTAAGTGGTAGTTAAATAACTGATTTTTCGTTTAAATGAAATATTACCACTTATGTGATTTGATTTTCAAAAATCCGACATACATGGTTGTCATTATGAAGTAAAATTTGGTTCAATGAGATTAAAATAATTTTTTGGTGAATAGTAACTTTTAAGTTCTTAATCACGATTAGAGGTAATTAGTGTAGTTTAAGGTAAAAATAATGTTTTAATAATATGAGATGAGCTTGACAATTGTCCTACTCCTATTGGATGAGTCATGGTCGACCAAGACAACCCATGGGTCAACTTGGGGACCCCATGGAGCAACTTTAGTTTGAAAATGACATTAATATATATTTATTTAATGTTAAAATTAAATTGACACAAACATGAGTTGTTTTACTAAAATAGTTTTTAAGTGGGGTTACACAATTCCAAATTTTGATTATAAATATTCATTATAAAGCTAAAAATATTTCCTACATAATAGTAGTTTTTTTATAATTTTTAGACATTAAATAAATTAAATTATTTTTCACATTATGATGATGCAGCGATGACCTCATTATTTAATGATTTAAATAAAATGGGAAGATAATGCCAAATCCAAGGCTTACACTTGTCCAAAGCCAATTGGATGAGGATATTTCGAACCCTTATCACCTTAGCCTCGAATTATATAAGTTTGGGACCATTAGAATCCGAAAAGCATTGTGTAATAATGTAACATTTCAATCCTTCCAAAAGAGCCCCTCCTCTCCACTTATAAAAGGACCCAACCTCTCCGACCTTATTCACACCTTCAAGCCATTTGGCTCGGCCAAACTCTGCCCAAATACTCTCCCAACTTCCCCCTCTTACTCCTAGAAGCCTCACTTTGGGCATAAATCTTCCCAGGGAAGCCTTTGGCTCAAATCAAAAAGAGTTACCCGATTTTGAGGTAATGTCTTCTCTAATGTTGTTTTGTTTTATTTTTCTTCTCCAACCCCCTAAACTCTTTTTATTAATTTCTTTTGTAACAAAAAAAGTATCCTCAATATACTAGGATGTTGTTATAAGAAGTATTAGAGCTACACTGACACACACCTACATCTAATGGTTAAAGAACATACGGTTTCTGTGGATGGAGAATTTCTGCCTCACGAAACGATGATTGTTCAACACTCATATAACACTTTTAAAGGTGGCCATTAAGATGTAACTATTTTTATATATGATATATAATATGTTTATGTTTTACTTATGCTTCTGTATTTCTCATTTATGGCATACTTTATGATTTCCATTATGGGTAAAATGCGATAATTTCATTTTAGGAAGTGCGGACTACCGCCCCCTCAAAGTGATTTGAATCGTTAATGCCATATGTGGGATGTATAAAGGATGGAGTAAATGATATTATACAATATATTATACTGGAATTATATTATACATTTATATCATTATGATTTCGTTCCATTAAATATGAAATTGAAATGAAAGTAGCGTTCATGCGTACGTACGGCTTACCGTCTCCATGAACGGTGCATTTCATTTCTTACCTCTAAATGTTACGTAATATTATAAATGAATGTATATACTGGATATATAAGATATATATGACATCTAAATCATGAATATAATTCTGGAGATAATGGATATTCTACCACATAAACAACTTGTAATTATAAGAAGTTTATTGTTGACTCAAGTACCAAAGATCGACAAAACGACCGTTATTAACTTAAATAATTACATAATGTTCATATCATTGTAATAAGTGATATAATAAGGATAATGAAATTGAAAATGGTTCTTAATAAGGTATATATTAACTCTAGTTTATTATTCAGGAGGTTAAAGAACGTTTGAGTCAAGTCAGACACGAGGTAAGGGAATTTCTTAACCCAACTTCCATTCTTTGGGTTAATATCCTACTTTCAAATTATGTCATGATATTATTATGTCTTATTTTGTATTCATTATGTGTACCTATAGTGAATACACATAATATATCTATTTTATTTTAAAAATGATCTTTTTAAGGACTCCGTCTCAATCCCCTTTCATTGAGGCATATTTGGTTTTACACACAACTTTGTTTTATACGGTGTATAAACCCCTTTGACTTTTATGTTTATTCAAAAGGAATCTTTTTTATACGAAGCGTTTTACTAAACGACAAAAAGGGAACGTTTTTCTTTCTGTACTTATGCGGCGGCAACGACTTCTCCGCCGCTGTGACCATTATTTGAGTTTCGGCTTCCTCTACAAGCCATCATTTTTTTTAATGAAAAATAAATACAATGTTTTAACTTTCGTTTATTTTATTGAAAATGGTTTTGAAAGCGTTTTTATTATATCAATGTGTTGTATTTATATCTTTTGATTTAAATGTGGAAATTTTATGTTTCCTTTATGCATCTTTTATGTGATACGATTATGTTATGGTTTATGATATGTTTAAACCTATTCAGGTGAGGAATGCATTGGAATTAATAAGTGACGGGTGGAGCCCGCTATATCTCCT
Organism: Viscum album; assembly: GCA_963277665.1. Classification (NCBI taxonomy): domain Eukaryota; kingdom Viridiplantae; phylum Streptophyta; class Magnoliopsida; order Santalales; family Viscaceae; genus Viscum; species Viscum album. Next base: position 1,014,884,719 of record OY728141.1, on the reverse strand, counting down.
CGATGCATCGGCAGGTCTCATGAGACAAACTAGTGTCTTGGCACAAGGCCTTGACAAAATCTTATTTGTGGTCTTGGCACAAGGCCTTGACTACGTGGTTATGATAGTCTGGCATTATGCATTCCATCATTATGAAAGTGGTTATTGATATTGCATGTGATTATTCGACTAGTAGAATATCCATTTGAATAAGTAAATGGAATTATCTCATTTTAATTTTGCCATATTATGTTGAAGTTCATGTTTAAAAGGCTTTTGTTTTAGTTATACATTGCCTTAAATGTTAATGTTTATTTATGAAAGCTCTTGCATTATTGTTATCCTTACTGAGCATCTGAGCTCACCCATTTCAATGTTTTAATATTTTCCAGGATGTGAAGAAGTATTTTATGAATGACCTGCAGGGATAGTCAGAAGAGGACATGAGTGTGGACTATGAAGACTTTGTTATTAGTTTTTCACTTTATGATGTAATGTAACGTTTGCGAATGTATCTAGTGTTTCCAAGGCTACTAAACTAATCGGTCTTTCGAGACATGATCTTTTGTGATCATGCCAATGTTACGAAGTAATGCACCTACTCTGGGTAGCTGGGGTCGGGGCGTTACAATATCTAATACAATATATGGTTTTATTATGAACATATATTACATGCTTGTTAACAATTATTTGTTAATGTTTTGCTTCAGGTAATATATGGTATGTTCTTCGCATGTGTCTTAATTGGTTATATATTGATACTTATATGTATATATTGATTTAAATAATGTAAAAAATAATATTAATATCATTTATATTATGTATATGTGAATAATAATTATCAAAATGATATTTAAGTAATAAATTTAACACACTGTTCATGGAGACGGTAGGCTGCACATATGCATGAACGTAGTTTCCAATTTATTATCATATTGGAAGAAAGTGAGAAAATGAAACATAACTATATATATATATATTGATTCTAGTAGTATTATTATATAATTTATATCATATAGGTCCACCAAACAGATCTAAAATACATTAAGTGTAATGTGTGAAGGAACCACATCACATTAATGGGGCAACAATCCACACTTCCTCAAACAAAATTATCATTTTTTCATAATATGGATAGTATAATGATATGTGTTGTAAAAAAATTAGAGAAGATTAAATTTATTATAAATATAATTAATATTATATAAAATATTACTGTTCATCATGATGATTGCCATGATAGTTGGTAAAAGAAGATTGAACAATTATCATTTTGTGGGGCGGTAGTTCACCATACACATAAACAATATATTTTCTATGCATTTGATGGAGGTGTAAATATGTTGGTATAAATATTATCATATAAAATATCAATATATTAATAGTAATTTTTTTATAATAATTGAATATGGATTGTGGGGGGATGAAAAATGAAAATAAAATAAAGGAGTTGGAGAGAGGATGTTACCTCTTCTTTGGGTAACTTCTTTTGGATTTCACAAAAGGACTTAGTTGGATTTGTTTTTTCTCTAATGGATCATTAACATAGTAATGGGGGGGTTTTTAGAAAATATTTTTGATGATTTTTGATTAAATTGATAGTCTTGAGTGGTGTTTTGGTAGTGGGAGGAGAGGACGACTTTTTTATTGGAGGAAGAGTGGTACTCTTCTAATATTTAGGAAAAGGGAAATCCCATCAACATTTTTATTGAAATTGGATCCAACAGTTGTCCCAATAATATAAAGGGAGTGATAGGTTATAAATATTTGCATAAAAAGTATTTTTTAATTCATTCTATGTGATATTAGTCCTTATTATTAGAGTTTAGTCCATTATTAATCTTAATTTAATCTTAATTATTGTAATTAATTTTAATTAACTTCAATATCAGTTTTAGTAACAACTAAGTTTATTATATTAGATATTATAAATTATTATGATTTAAAATATTTAATCCTTTATTAAAAATTATAATCACCCATGTGGTAGAAATTAATTTAAATTTAATCTCACTTACGGGACTATAAAGTAATTTTCAAAAATAAAAATGTTCAATAGTTCGGTAGGTTTTTATAACCAATTTCATGGTAAATTGATTTTAATGGACTAGATTTCATAAATTGATAAATATTTTATCAAATTAAATTATATAAATACTAATTTTTTTGTTAAATTTCATTATTTTTCACTATTCATTAAAAAATGATCTAACATAGATTAATACCAAAACGTTGCCCTAACCTAATTTTTATGATTATTTTTAAAACATTATTTTTATTTTGACATATAAAAGTTATAAACCATCCAAAATATACTTTTAATGTTGGTTCTCCATTAAAAGGTTGTATAATTAGCTTAATAAAAATATAAGTTTTTGTGTAATATAGGGTTTGTCCTTACCTTATATGCATTTCAAGTCTATTGGATGAATACAAAAAATATTTGATTCAATATAATATATAAATTACATTAATATCACTAAATAGTCATAAATAATTTAATTTATTAGGTTAAAATAGATTTGTGAGCATAAAAATTGGTTTCTGAAAAAATATTCCCTTTATATTCAATTTGTTCATTTTAACTAGTGAATTTATTATATATTTTTGTAAAGAATAGGATTTCATAATTTATTTATTACTTGTCAAAAATTTTAATATAATGGTTATATGAAGTCAAAACATATAATATTTTCATAATGTATTATTTTCTGGTAATTCTCAAGGTTGCGTGTAATGTTCCCCAAGTTAGAGTAGTGTGAAAGGAATGTTTATCTTACTGAATTGTAAAAAATCAATGAAAATTAATTCATTGTAATTTTTATTGATTAATACATGGGGACTTTAACACATCATATGTAGTATGGGGGATTTTTGATCGTGCGTATGTAAAGAATATAGGGAACACGTTCCCTGGTGGAATTGGGGTGTACTATCCCCAACATATCACTAATGATCTGACCCCAATCACTGAGATCATCGACCATCACCTAAAGAAAATTAATGATCATAAAATCATGGATTCTATCATTTTTTTGCACAAAAATGTCCACCATCACATTCTATAAAGAAAAATATTTAGGATATGCTACACTTTGTCTACACTATGAGTCCAAATGATGATGATATGAGTGGAAGAATTTGTCTATGTATGTACATGATGTGTAAGGGGAACAAACGGTATAAAAACCTTCCTTTTCATAGAGTTATATTCTCATCTATACTTGGCTTGGAATCCATGTCATATTTCATGGTTTTTAGTGGCCATAAATAGTGTGTATTATCTATTCAGGGCCTACTCATGTGCTTCTATCCATGCCCGTGTACTTATGGATTGCACAGCGTGTTCGACCACTAGGGGTCCTTAAGAATAATCTAGATAGAACATAACATGAAAACATAGAGAGGGTTACACAGTGTGTGGGTTTATCCACATAAGGTGTGATCCTTATCTTCTTCTGAAACACTAGAACTGTTGTTTGGGGTTTAAACATCATGTTTTCTTCAACAATACATGGTATGTTGTCTAGATTTTACCATATCCTAAATTTGCATCATGTTTTATCTTGATCCATTCTCTCTACCACATATAATTCTCTTTTTACCACATAAAAATGAAGGAAATCACCAATTGAAGACATATCTAAGCCACCAGTTATAGGAAACTAGAAATAAAATATCTGTCGAAAGACCATATCAATAGTAGTTGTGCCTCCCAATGCGTGCCTCCACTCAAGGATCTCAGATCTATGAGGTACCACAAGATACCCATTCTAATATATGCATAAAACACCAATCCATTAATTATTCTGAAAACATTAATTATTCCAAGGGTTCAATAATGATTTAACCCACCCCTGAATATTGTACCACATCCCTAAGGCCCAATGATGATGAACGTGATAAAAGGTGTGGAAAAAATAAGAAAAAAGATAATAATGTCATTGGACAAACATTCTTATACAATGATCATAAATTATGGGAACCATAGAGAGAACATAGTATAATAAATAATTAATTTAACTAAATAATTTAATTCATCTATAGGGATATTTTAGAGAACATACAATCATAGATTCAGAGGAATAAAAAATATACATGGCATATATTTTAATTAAAAAGGAATAAATCCACAATTCATGAGTCTTACATTGATTTGGATCGATTTTTGGTGAAGATATAATTATCGTGTCATGGAGAAAACTTGATTCATTCACTACCTCTTGATTCACCTCATTCCTATCAATGATTTTCATTCAATATCGAAACTACAATAAAGAACACTCTATTACTGCTCTCAAATCTAGCATGTGTTATGTAGATAACCATGAAAAATGAACACTATAAGTTATTTATAGAGTAGTGGTTAGGATAGATTTATTAGATAAATTATTTAATTCACTTAATTTACCTGCCAATGTCTGTATTAGACAAACATAAGACACCGAGCAACCATAGGTAATGCTTATTGTCAAACCCATTTTCCATACTCAACCATGATCTCAAATTTCCATTTAATAATTCTTTTTTTAAATTATTACATTATTTCGGAAAATATAATCCTCTGTGATATTAATATTTTATTTAGGTTTATAATATTAATTCTCAGCTCATCATTTCTTATAATATCACACCATTTCTGTACATAGTTCCAAAAAAATTCCTTAATATATTCAAAAGTCTTATAGTGTAAAAATAGGTTCATTACATAATAAAAGAAATTTTTTTTAGAAGATGATAGTTAAACATAAATTATAATTAGTAGCTCAAATAATGTTTTATTGAACATTACATCTAGGAAATAAAATTTTGATTTTTTTAAAATTGACTCCCATGAACTTCAAATGGAATTTGGTTTACTTCTGAAAAATCTCATTCCTAATGAAATTATTTTTTATCAAACAGATTACAATTTTCACTAAATATATATTTAGTGGTTACTCGAGTAAATATTGTTCTTCAATTTGAGATAAATATTTTAGTTATTAAATAAATTTTATTTCTAATAAACTAAAATCTATTCAACATAAACGAGTTTAAAAAATATGGTTTACTAAAATTTTATTTTTAACCAAACAAGGCCAATGAATTTTTCAGTTCTATGAACATAGTTTTATCATTTTTAGGAAGGGTGGTTGAGTTATAGAAACTGATAAAATGGTACATGTATTATGTTTTTTTCTCGACACATAAATAGATAGAAGTGAACATAAATTTTTTTAAAAAGATTAATTGAGGACAATTAAATTTTGGATAAGATTCGTTATATGTAATCATTAATATTTTTAATGTTTATTTCCTCATAAAAAATGTCAATTTAATTTTTTTATGCCCATCGGTTTAGTCTCCTCAACATGAAAAAATTATTTGATCATGGTTATCTTGTGAACCTTTGGAATGAAAAATATATTTTTCAATGTTAATAATAGAATTTCTTTGTATATGTCTATGGGAATGGGAATATATACACACTTGACTTAAAGGATTCAATTCATCATCATTTACCATGTTTAAGTGAAACCAATGATTTAATTTTATTGTGACATAGGATATTAAGTCACTCTATCTTTCCAAAATTATCAAAAATTTAAATCAAAAGACATTCCAGGGATCTACAAGGAGTTATGTTTATTTAAACCAGTGTTTGGGATTCATTTGAATTTTTAAAAAAACATATATATATAGTTTTAAATCGAAAAGATATGTTTTTAATTACAAATCATTACTCTTAGATAATATATATTTACTTAGTAATATATAATGTAGGTGTAGTAAGAGAAAAATGTGTATGTTTTGGATAATTATTACACTATATTTACATGGGATTATTATAACGACCATTTATTTTCATACATAGACATTACATTAAATTTCCAAAATACTTAAAACAATATAAAAACTGACACAGAAATACCATATTAGTTTATTGCCTTTGGAAATGGGAAAATATTCTTCTATCATAGTGAAATATTATCAATGTTTCACACAATGGACATCCCAGATTGCAATTCTAATGAATACGTTTCTTCATAACCAAAGTAAAGTAAACACATGAAATGAGTGAAATCCACTGCTCAGTGAGGGTAAATAAAAAAATATGTATGCATGTCGTGAACATAAATGTATAATAATGTGATCATTTTTTTAGAAGATCATACCCTACTTATCAATGAACAGAAACATAAATCATGGTATAATTATTTTCAGTTTTTAAGACATAAATCATAATGGAATCAAGATAATAATCCATGAAATAATTACATAAGAAAAATACATGAATTGGTGGAATAAAAAAAATATTTTCATATAGTGAACTTTTATAATTAGTACCAGGACAACACATTAATTTAAGATCAGAAAATTATACCCCCTCATAGAATTATAAACATTAAATTAGGTACATGTATACTATTGTGAACATGAAATCATATTCATATATAGGATTATTAACATGAAATCAGGTTTATGAATAATATTTTTAACATATAATAAGGCTCAATAATAACATTGTGAACATGAAATCAGGTTCATGAATAAATTTATCGACATGGAACTAGGTCCGGGAATAAAATATTGATCATGTAATTAAGTTCACACAAAAAATTTATACTCACAAGTCATCAATAGTTTCCCAATGCATTAGAGGGAGATATAGGTCCCACTGCTCACAAAATAAAATTATACATACATTTGCCACAAAATATTCAATCATTCATGACCAATGAAGGTATATGGGTTTTACAAACACAAATAAAAGCCCATGAAATGAAATGGGTATCACTAAAATTTCATCAGATAATAACCAATAGAAAATTGATTGGTTTTATAGCCATTTAATTAAAGAATACACTATTAAAAGAATGGGGTTTCAAAAACATATATCCTATGAAAGGGACCTAGGATTCATAAACACATAATTTGTGAAATAGAAAATATTTTCATAAAGATATAACCCGTGAAATAGAAATGGGTTTCATAAATATAATACATGTGTAAGATAAACTGGATTCATAAACATCATTCCATGAAAATATAAACCATTAATGAATTATTATGAATGTAAACATTAGATAATTTCATAGAAGGGAATGAGTAACATCAACGGATGTCAACATTGAGGGAAAATAACATTGAATGATATTTTGAAAACATTTCATGAGGAAAATATCCTTTCCTAATTAAAATATTATTTATAAAACATAAAAAACCAGTTGAAGACTATTTTCATGAAAATAAACATGAAATTTTATGGAGAATTCTCCGAAAACCCTTTGTAACCCTTATTCATTGAAAATCTATAATGTAATTTTGGAAATTTTTGGAAAGCAATTTCGTTGTAAATAATTTACGAACCTGTAAATTAGGATTGAAAATCATTTGAAAACCATTTTCCCTGATTTTTTTAAATGTATAAACCATATAATTTTTTTGAAAACCATTTATTTGAAATTTTATTTTCAAAAAACATTCACAAAAAAATACATTATAATCATTTAAATGATTCTTCATTGAAATAACAGCAGTTAAATCCATACATGTCATATGAGGTAAGAAGAATACTCATTTTTCACTATTAAAAGTTTATAAAAATGACTTGTTCAGAAAGGGAGTAGAATATTACTTTGAAAACATTAGATAAAGTCAAGAAGGGAAAACATGTGATTTAATTATTATTATAGAATAATATAATTTTCATAGAGACCCTTTATAGAAAGCATCGTTTTTATGTACACAAATTTCCAACCGATGTGATGGTAAAGTCAAGTTTTCTGAAAATGCACATTCTTAACAATTATATGTACCAATGAGTAGAAAATGGATTGAATACCTGAATAAATAATGAATAACCATTGGATAATAATTATAAGGAATTTTCTTGAGATATTTATCGTATTTATTCCTTAAAGAATGCATAAACACAAAAAATGTTGAAAAGTCACGAGACTGTTTCAACAAAATCATACAACTTGGTAATGTTGAACCATAATACCCATGTAAGAAAATGAAATTTCATGAATCTTATATTACAATGAAAATAATAATATTCATGATATAATATTTAAATGACAGTATATATAACTAATAAAAAAATACAGGTGAATAACATGGATTTTATCTCAAAAAATGAAAATTGAGACAAAATTATTTTACCAATTTGGGAACATTTGAATCAAATATCCCATGAATTAAATGTAACCAAATATATTTTTTAATACCCATAAGTTTATGTATTAAAATAATATAATATAAGCATGGTTAGTATACACAGCACAAAAAATTAATGGGTGGTGAATAAAGTGTAATCTCAAAGAAATAAAACCTGATATTAAATACACATACCATGTGTCCTGAATCTCATTGTACTCGTACAAACCTCATGTAGAATAAATATATGTTTGTAATAAAGCTATGATAAAATATATTATTAAATCTTACAACATATATTGTTTTATTATGACATTATATTATCCAATTTTTAATGCTTTCATGTTAAGGTTTTTCTTCAGGTAATATTCTCTTTGTTTTTCACATGTGTTGTAATTTTTATATATTTGATCCATATACTTATATAATGATTTCATGAATATAAAACATGACAAATATATGGTTTAAATTTATTATATTCATGGTCAAATAATTATATAATTTTAATGGAAAAATAAATATAATATATAATATATATATTAACAGAGTATACATTTTAATGTCCACCATGAGAGGTGGTAATGGAAAAATGAACAATCATAATTTAGTGAGGTTGTAGTCCTCCGTACACATAAATATTATGTTCAATACCCATTAGATGGATGTGTTTATAATTTTATGTGAAAACCTTATCATAAAAAATAGTAGTATATTAAGGATACTAGTGTTGTTATACAAGAATGGATTAAGATGAATTGTGGTAGTGGAGAAGTAATATATATTAATAGAGTATGACGGAGGGTGTTAACTTTTAATCAGGTAACATCTTTTTTTCACCAAAAAGATTCCTTAGAAGTTTTTCATACCAAATGATGTCTTTAAGGTTTATGAGAGGGAATTTTGGGAACTATTTTAGCATAGTTATTGAGCAAAATGGAATGAGAGGTGTGAGGAAGTGGGAGGAAGGTATCCCTCTCTATAGTGGAGGAGGAGTGACATCATTCTAAATATTTTAAGATAGAGTTACACCCTTGTTTTTAATGTGGAATTTGGATCCAATAATGATCAAAATGTGAGAAAAAATTTTATAGGGTCAAAATATTCCTATCCAATGAATTTTGGAAAAGTTTTAATTCTATTTAGGCCCTTATGTTTATGTTTTAGTCCTTAGTTTGTTATAATTTTACATAAATGGATGTAATTTATTTTTATTAATTTCACCAATATTTTTGGTCAAAACTAATTTCACCTTATTAGAAATTATAATTTTTTTTCCAAATATGGAATCCATTTTTTCAAATTCAAATCTAAGAAGTGGTAGAAACTATTTTAAATTTAATACCATAGTCAGGTCGACAATCCACGTTTTTAAAGTAAAAACTATCAAAATTTTGATGTGTGCTTTGCAATTTCATTGTGAAATTGGTTCCAACTACCTAAATTGGATTAATTTATTAAAATATTATATAATACCACATTTAAAACAATTTTAAATTTAATTTATCATTATAAAAAACTTATATAAAAAATTAGTTTTGAAATAAAATTTAGTATCCCATTCATTAAAAAATTATACCTTACACAAAAATTACAAAAATTTATCCTAAATTAATTATTATCTTTTGATTTTAAATATGAATTTTATTTTGACTTATTAAATCTACAAAATATACATCAATTGGATTTAAAATGTTTTCTCAATTAGAATACGACAAAACTACTTTTCAAAATATATAGGTTTTTATACATAAAATGGAGTTTGTTTGTATATTATATATATATATAATATATTTGTTGATTATCAAAAATATTTTATGGAATATTTAACATATATATTAAATTAATATAACTTAATAAATTTAATTTTATTAATTTATTAGGGTCTAATATCATTATGACCATAAAAATTATAATATTTTCCTTTCTATTCAATTGTTTTTATATTCATTTTTAATTAATTAATAACATATGAATTCCAAATATATATGTGTTAAAAAATTATTTTCAGAAATTAGTCAGTAATACAAAATATTAATTTAAAATTAATTTTATATCTTATTTTATTAAATAATAATATTTTAATAATGTGTTATTATTTAGTAAAATTAGGTCTTTCCTGTTATGCAATCCATTGAGTAATTTCATTCTAGTGTTTAATACAATGAAAGCTCTATGTTACTTATAGAGTAAACAAAAATTTATGTTTTGTGTAGTGCACAATTTACTTCGTGTTTTATATAACGCATGTTGAACATAGTGCTTTAGTATAAAATAAATTATTTTCAGTATTATGTACAATGAAAAATATCCAAAAGGATAAATTAAAATGGAAAAATATATTTCAAATGATCTCAAAGTTTTACATTCTAACCCCCATATAATGAATTTTCACTAAAACTTTTCTAGGTTATCAATGAATTAATACATGAATGTTTCATTCATAGAAACCCACATCATAAAAATAAATACTAAAACATCCCTTTAAATGGAGAGTTGGAACTATAATGTTTAACCAAAGTAACATATAAATAGGTCTACACATAATAGAACATAGGTGGGAATTAAAAGAATTTATAGGATAAGAAAATCTAACTATCATGTTCTGATGGATATTGATAGATAACATGGTCAAGATAAATATAACAATCACAAAACCATAAATATATTATTATCTAAGGGGCCATTTGATTCATCATAAATAAATGTTAAAGGATTTTTTTTTGTTTCAATATCCTTCTTGATAGATTTAACTAATTTTCAGGAAAATATATACTTTCATGATTTCTGGAAAATGTAACCTATTTTATTTCATTGATCAACTTCAGCTATTTATCTAAAAAGGAAGGTGTATTTTTTATTCCTGAAGAACTAACATATCTTGAGTTCCACGATATGAAATCCCAATTGTTTATTAGATATCATAAACATGAAGTAGTTTGAATAGGACATCCAATATGAATAAATCCTCATATGGAGATATACAACATTAATATCACTTAATTCATATAATGTTTAATATAAAATTCACATAAATGGTTAACCATATTACCCTTATAAAAGAAAAAAAATTAAAATCATTAGAAATAATGTGAGGAAATTGTCTTATCATTTCTCCCCCATGTATCACAAAGTGCAACCTGTTTTTGAAATTCTAAACATGTGAATACCCTTAACATATATTCCCTTGAAACATGAAAATAACCTTAATTACAATAAATTCTTTTCGAAAATATGCATTATAACTTAATCTAATGATATCTGTATATAGTGTATAAATACAAGATTTGGTAAAAATAATTCTTGATAACATATAACACTTTTTGAATAATTAGTTCTAGAATAATATGTAAAATCCAATTTACTTATTCATATACACCATATCTTTGACCAAAGATAATTATCTCAGAATCTGTATAACGAACCATACTTTACATACATTGTTATTACATAAGAATTGAAGAACACTTATTAAAACATATAACAAAACCATGAAAGGACCGTAGAGTTATAGAGTCTTTATAAACTGGGAAACATAAACAACTAGTTCATAAACCATCTACATTTCCTCCCATTTATTTAATCATATCTAGAGTCCCTTTTGGAATATCCTACTTAATAACCTTCTTCCTGACTTGGGGAAACAAATCATAAAAAAGGGTGAGCTGAAATTCTCAGTAAGGCTAAACAAAAGAAATAACAATAATATCATATTCATAAGAACATAACTTTTGGAAATCTTGACCTGCAAAAGAGATCATAGATTCATAACATGGGATAAATCATAGTAGTGAAATGTAATCCCAATAATCATAACATAAAACATGAAACTTTGTGGCATACACACATAATCATAGAGAATCATTTCTTATTATTCAAGACTCATAGCCATGACTATCTTAGAAGACAATGTCCATTTCTGAAAAGAGTTCACTCCTCGTTTAGGTCCTGTTTCACTGAACCGGATTAACCTGTTGTTCCAGCCATGCCAATCTCATTAGATATGAATCCTTACCCAATGCATTGGAGGTAGATATAGGTCCCACCCATTTCATAATGATACCATTCTTATGTGTGCCACAAAATCATAAACCATACATCATTGCATAACCCATGGAATAAAAATGGGATTCATAAACATCATGACATCATAAAAAAATTCATATAAGATAAATGAATTCATAAAAATAATTCCATCACAAAATAATAAAATCAATGTAATAATAGGGATTGAAACAGAACCCTATATTATCTTAGATGGAAAATAATTTTGATAAAACACTAGAACTCCATTCTTGAAGAAAATATCCTTTCTACTTCAAAAACATTTTCCTTTCTTAACATGACATATAATTTTAAACTAAAAGAAGATGATTAAAAATAAACTTGAAAACTTGTAAAGGATGATTATTGAAATAATGTTTTAAAAATCAATTTATGCTGTATAAGTTAAAAAAACATTCTTCCCATACTTTGGCTGGAAAAGTCAAAAAGTACCTCGTACGAAAAACGACAAAAGAATCCTTTCATATCTTTTACTAAAACTCACCGAAGGGTAAAATTGGATTTAAACAATTGTATGTGGATGGAAATAATATTACATATTGAGGAAACATGGATGTGGATGATAAATATTCTCCAATAAATTCTGAAGTATAAATAATCTCGGATAAAAATGAGATTGTGAGATTTTCCATTACCTTAGGTCTGATTTGCTTCATAAGTGTCTGAACCTTCTGTATAATGACATAAATAATTTAATTGACTTATTCTAGAATCATAATTAATTTTATGACATCATATATGGTCATATTATTATCTTGTTATTAGTAATATTTCATTACTACTTGTTATTCGGGTGTTTATTACTTTTTGTTCTTATGCTTGTTTTGTCGAATAAATTCCTATTCTTCTTTTTAGGTTATAGATACCTCATTTCCAGAATTGTATTAGTGTAATATATATCATATTAATTCATTAAATTCATTTATATAATCATTATGCAATTAAGATCATGTAGAACGAGTCGAATCACATCAAGGAGACGGTATTCCGTACGTACGCACGAGCGATGATATCGTTCCCATGATCATGAAATTGTAATTGAGTGTATTTATACTATTTCAGAATCAATATAACTTTACAATAATCATATATAGATATTATTTACACCATTATACCCATCCAAGTATGGTGTTGGTGGAAAATAGATTACACCACGGCGTGGAGACGGTATTCCGTACGTACGCACGTGCGGTGATTTCGTTTTCCGTAAGATGTATAGATGGTGAAATAGGGCTGTTTCATAATTATAATAACATATCAGTATATTAGTGATACTTATGTTATTACTTCATAATGAAACAACTAAAGAATAATATGTGGAAGAATAAATATAGTTGAAAGAATCAGTAACAGACATTACCTCTTCTTTGAAGCGCCTCTTTGAGACCTCCTCTTAGGGAACTAAAATTGGACTTTGAAGAAGACCATGACCTCTAGGATGTTTCTAGGGAAGTGGAGAAGAGAATTTGGCAGGGGTTGGCCAAACTTGAAGGCTCAAAGTGGTGTGAGGAAGAGAGAGAGGAGGTTCCCTTTTATAAGGGAGGAGAGGGACACCTTAGGAAAAAACAAAAAAAATATTATTTTATTATAAAGTCATATTCAGTTTTTAATAGCTCAAAATTGATTTATTTCGAATATAAGGTGGGGATGGGTCGAAATACTCTCGTACAATAGAATTTAGACATGTTTAGGTCATTATATTAACCTTATATTTTAATTTTTTAACTCTTAGATAATTAGATTGACATTAACCATGTCATTTTGTATTTTTATATTATATAGTAAATAAACATACCACATACATCCAAGAGACCCCAAAGTGGTCAATTAATGATACACCTATCATGATATAAGTATCTTGGAAGAACCTTAGTTTTTTAGGAATATAATAACAATTAATAATATAATATTTGTTTTAAAACCTATTTTATGTCAATTTTGACACTATTTGGTAATTGATTTTTGTGAAAATCATAACAGAATGATTAGTTCGAAAAAAGTTAATTAAATCAACACTAACATGTCATATTAACAACGAAAATTATTGGAATTCATAAAAAGTATCAAATTGCATTTATTTGTGTATTTATAACATAAATTATGTCAATATTTCATTAATAAGATAATTACCGCATCATCATTGTTTCATAAATAAATTAAATTATTTAAAGTATAAAAATTAAAAATAAAATAAAATTATATATGAAGTCTTTTTAAATTTCTATTGAATATTTATAGTCGAATTTATCTTATGTATAACCCTATATTAAAAATTATTTACTTAATAAACTTTGATTTTAACTATTTTAACCCTTCTTTAAATAAATTAATAATAAATGTCCTCATCTAATCCAAGTGGGCCTAAATGGTCATATTTTATTCATAAGGTTGTTTTTGGTCGAATTAAACTTTTCCAAAAGAATTAGCACATGTTTTAGGGTAATAATAACAAAATTTTTACCTTTAATTACCATATTTACTTTTAACCATGGTAAAAAAAGTAAAAAGTTACTATTCACCAAAAATTATTTTCATCTCATTGAACCACATACTACATACTGACATCTACCGTGTCACTCTAATTTTTCAAATTCAATTCACAAAAGCAGTAAAATTATGTTTTATGTAAATTTTCAAATTCTCCTAGGTAGGTGGTTAAAAGACTATGAAAATTTCAATAAAATTTTTATATATCTAAAATTATTATAAAATGACTTCAATGAATTGCATTGAACTAATATAGATATTATGTATCAATTTTGACCAAAAATAAATTTAAGTAAAATAAATAATTATTTAAATAAAAATTCAGTTTTTAAATAGTAACCCTGTGTTTTCACTATTCATCAACAATTGAAAGTTTTCAAAAAAATACCAATATTTCAACCTAGGCTAATTTCGATATTCTGAATCCAAAAATGAAGTCCATTTTGAAAAATAAAATTTACAAAATTTCAAAATTTGTGTATTACTATTCATAACGGCTAGTTTTAATAATATTTTAATATCATATCAATGTTTAGTGAAACTCGGTATTGCGTATGATGCAAGCTATCAAGGAAGGTTGCAATTGCGTGTAAAGAAAGCCAAGATAGTGTTGTGTGTAGTGAAAGATTCCTTTGATGATTTATATAACATAAAAACAAAATATTTCTCATAAAAGTATTGGGTGTTACATTCTACCCAAATTAAAATGAATTTCTCCCTCGAAATTCGTCACTTTGTAACAAACAGATGAGGATACATCTCCCTCATCATATCCTCAATCTCCCATGTAGCTTCTTCTAATTTGTGGTTCCTCTATAAAACATTAACCAAGCGAGTGGTCTTGTTCCGTACGACTTTTTCGCTACGATCCAGAATCTCTATTGGCTGTTCTTCATAAGAAAGATCTTGCTCCGGTGGTGAAACTTCTGAGCTGTGTACATGTGAAGGATCATGTATGTACTTTCTCAGGAGAGATACATGGAACACATCATGATCTTCGGAGAGATTCGGTGGAAGCGCCAATTGGTAAGCTACCTTCCCAACACTATCCAGTATTTTGAAAGGACTGATATATCTAGGGCTCAACTTTCCCTTCTTTCCAAATCTCATGACCCTATTCCAGGGAGATATTCGTAAGAACACATTATCACCCACATAAAACTCTAGGTCTTTTCTTCAGTTGTCAGCATATCTTTTTTGTTGACTCTGAGCTGCTCTTATGTGTTGTTTAATAGATCTGACCTTTTCTGCCATCTCATCAACAAGATCAGGTCCTAATAGCTTTCTTTACCCAACTTCATTCCAGCAAGTTGGAGTCCTGCATGTCTTTCCATAGAGAGCTTCATGAGGATCCATCTGAATACTGGAGTGAAAGCAATTATTATAAAAACATTCCACCAAAGGTAGGTGTTGATCCCAACCACCTTTGAAATCCATAGGGAAAGCTCTCAATATATCTTCTAGAGTATGAATTGTCCTCTCAGACTGACCGTCTGTCTGAGGATGATCAGTAGTGCTGAAACTCAACTCTATATCCAGAGTATGCTAAAGACTTCGCCTAAACTTCGAGGTAAATCTCAGATCCTGATCATAAATAATGGAATGTGGTACTCCATGCAATCTTACTACTTCCTTTACATATATCCTGGAAAGCTGATCTAGTGAAAAATCCTCTCTAATAGCAATAAAGTGTGTAGACTTTGTAAGATGATCAACTATGACCCAGATTGCATTATTTCCTTTGGATGTTTTAAGAAGTCCAGTGACAAAGTCCATAGTGATGTTTTCCCATTTCCATTTGGGTATGGGTAATGGTTGTAACATCCCCTTAGACTTCTGTCTCTCTTCATTAACTTGCTGAAAAACCAAGCATCGAGAGACATATTCAGAAACATCTCTTTTCATTCCATCCCACCAGAAGTACTCTTTCATGTCCCTATACATCTTCGTGCTTCTAGGATAAATATAGAATGAAGAACTATGAGCCTCATCCAGCAGCTCCTTCTTCAATTCTGGTATGGGAGGAACACAAACCCGATTCCTGAACTTTATTATCCCATCACAATCATGGTTGAATTCTGGAATATTTATCACCTTCTTCTGTAACTCTACATCTTCTTTCTGTGCCTCTTTAATCATCACATGTATATATGTTTGAACATTCATTTTAGAAAGATACGATTTTTCTCCTTCAATTATAATTCCAGGATCCATCCTTTGTAAATCCATAAATATTGGATCTTTTTTGATTCTCATCATGGAAAAGCTTGCATGGTCTTGTCAACTTAATTCATCCGCCACCTTGTTTTCTTTCCCAGGGTGGTAATGAATTGAGCAGTCGTAATCCTTAATCAGCTCCAACCATCTTCTTTGGAGAATATTCTGCTCTTTTTGTGTGAAAATATACTTTAAACTATTATGATCAGTATAAATATCACACCTTTCTCCATAAATATAATGCCTCTAAATCATTAATGCAAGGATTACCGCAGCTAACTCCAAATCATGTGTTGGGTAATTTTTCTCATGGATTTTCAACTGTCGTGATGCATAAGTTATCACCATATCATTCTGCATAAGAACACACCCCATCCCCTTCATGGATGCATCACTATAGATCACAAACCTTTATCCACTATAAGGAAGTGTGAGTACATGTGCACTGGATAAACCTCTTTTCAACTCCTTGAAATTCTCATCACATTCCTATATCCAAAAAAACTTAACCCCTTTTCGAGTCAACCTTGTGAGTGGATTATATAATCATGAAAAATCATTCACAAAATTTCAATAATATCCAGCCAGGCCAAGAAAACATCGGATCTCCGTTACTGTTGTTGGTCTCAACCATCTTTCGATAACCTCTATTTTTGATGGATCCATAGATATCCCCTATTTTGAGATTATGTGACCCAAAAATGCAACTTTTTGAAGCCAAAATTCACACATGGAAAATTTGGCATAAAGATTCTCCTTTCTTAGGGTCTTTAATACAATTCTCAAGTGATCTTCATGTTCTTTCTTGCTCTTTTAATAGACAATAATATCATCTATAAAGACTACCACAAACTGATTATGATAGTCTCTAAATACTATATTCCTCATATTCATCATGATAGCAGGGGAATTAGTAAGACCAAATGGCAACACTATAAATTCACAGTGTCCATACCTTGTACGGAAAGCCGTATTTGGTGTATCCTCCCTTTTAACCCTTAATTGATGATACCCTGAAAAAAGATCAATCTTTGAAAAGTACTGAGCTCCGCGTAGTTGGTCAAATAAGTCATCAATGCCCGTGAGAGGATATTTGTTCTTGATAGTGATCTTGTTAAGTTCTCGATAATCAATGCAGAGTCTCACTGATCCATCTTTCTTCTTAACAAACAGAACATGTGCTACCCAAGGTGACGCAATAGGGC
This sequence comes from Viscum album, assembly GCA_963277665.1. Classification (NCBI taxonomy): domain Eukaryota; kingdom Viridiplantae; phylum Streptophyta; class Magnoliopsida; order Santalales; family Viscaceae; genus Viscum; species Viscum album. The sequence continues at coordinate 1,014,866,624 of OY728141.1, read as the reverse complement.
GTATGAATCCCTTATCAAGATTCTCTTGGAATTTCTTCTTCAATTCTTGCAACTCAATTGGGGCGATTCTTAAAGGTGTCTTTGAAATAGGAAAAGCACCCGATACGAGTTCTATTGAAAACTCAACTTCATGATTTGGCAGAAGACCCAACAATTTCTCCGGAAATACATCGTCAAACTCCTGTACAATGGTCATATTCTTAATCGTGAGTTTCTCACCAACAATTTGAGATAAATAACCCTCATTTAGTGGAATCAAGACCCATAAGATGGAAGAAATTTCCACAAGTAGATTGTGTTCATACTTTCATCAATAGAAGCTCATAGATTGATCTGGAATATGAAATGTGACTTCCCTTATTTGGCAATTGATATGAGCTCCATATAGAGAAATCCAATCCATGCGAATAATCACATCAAATTCCACTATAGGAAGGATCACAAGATTTTCAAGAAGAAAATTCCCCCAAACATCATTCGAAGAATAATTATAAACTTTTGATGCGACTGTTGTGCCATTAGGGGTTGCCACCGCTAACTCAACATCTAATTGTTGTGATAATACAGTGATACCATTAGAAAATTATTCAGAAATAAAGGAGTGGGTGGATCCATAATCAAATAAAACATTTGCTACTTTAGAGTGGATGGTAAGTGTACCTTTCAACACATCATTATCATACTCCACATTGCTGATATAAATTGCATGTGACTTTCCTTTGACTTTTTCCTTGAGAGTTTGTTGACGTCGACCATCATCATCATCCCTTGGATTTGGGCATCGATTGGCCTAATGCCCCATCTCCTTGCACTTGAAACATTGAAGTGTATTAGGTTCATTCTATGTATCCCTTCCTTTGTTTGCATCATTAGACATCTTCTTCCCATCATTTTGGCATTCAAATGCCCGATGACCTTCCCTTCCACATTTGAATCTTTTACTTGTCCCATTAAGGCAACTCCCTCCATGTTTCTTTCCACACATTGAGCATAAGGGAAAGATCATCTTCTTTTCAGTGTGCTCTTTAGATTTTACATTGAATTCAATTTTCCTCTTCTTATGAATCCCATATGACTAATGGGTTACTCCAATCTCCATCTCAACTTTGAGAGCACATCAAACGATTTCCTCATAGCTATTGAAGTCCCTCATGGATAAGTCCCTTCGAAGACTTGGTTTTAAGCCACTAAAGAATCGATCAATCTTACTATCAGGTTGGATAATAATACCAGAAGCTTACCTTGCAAGTCTTGTAAAATTTTCTTCATAGGTACCAACAGATTCATCATCCTTTTTTTTCAGTTCAAGAAACTCTTTCTCCATCTTTGTTCGAAGAATACAAGGGAAGTACTTATTGAAAAATAAGTTCCTGAACTCATCCCATTCCATGGACTCAATTTCATCTCTATTCCTCGTATTCATGATAAGATTCAACCATTGATCATCATCTCCTTCAAAATGATACACTGTTATGATGACATTATAATGTTCAGAACATTGATGAACTGAAAATATCTTTTCAGTAGTACTAATCCATTGTTCAGCAACTAATGGATCAGTAGACCCGCTGAATGAAGGTGGACGCTGCCTCATGAAGGATTCAACAGAATTTTTCTCCTTCCTTTTCTCGTTTGGAAGTACTGCATGATTCATAGCTTGAGAAAGTTGTGTGATCATGGCTATAAGATTTTTCATTCCAGCACCCATAACTTTTGGTTGCTCATGGGGACAATCATTGCATTGCCCGTCGGATTCCGCATTAACACGGTTCCTTTGGGTTCCATCCATTGACTAAAACCAAGAAGAATAGTGTGAGCAACACTAATTATAATTGGAAAACCACATATTCAAGAATAAAATTTCACACTTAAGGTCTTATCATAGGTTATTCATGGCCATTTCTAAAACACTAAGATTGTGTTCTATGCTTAGACTTATCATTAGTGTTCTTAATAAGGATTTCACATCCTAGTTTCCAAAGGTTGACTATACCTTTCCTCGGATACCAACTATAATGACCCATACTTTACATAAATTTTTATTACTTTATAATTGAAGCACTCTTATTAAAAAATATAACAAAACCAGGAAAGGACCGTATAGGTATAGAGTCTTTAGAAACTAGGAAACATAAAAAATTGGTTCATAAAGCATATACTTTGCCTCCCATTTATTTTATCATATCTAGAGTCCCTTTTGGCATATCCTACTTAATAACCTTCTTCCTGACCTGGGGAAAGAAAAAATACAAAAGGTTGAGCTCAAATGCTCAGTAAGGGTAAACAAAAGAAATATCAATCACATCATATTCATAAGAACATAACTTTTGGAAATCTTGACCCGCAAAAGAGATCAGAATTTCATAACATGGGATAAATCATAGTAGTGAAATGTAATCCCAATAATCATAACATGAAAAATGAAACGTTGTGGAATACACAGATAATCATAGAGAATCATTTCTTAGTCGTCAAGACTCATAGCCATGAATATCTTAGCGGACAATGTCGATTTCTGAACCGAGTTCACTCCTCGTTTCAGTCCTGTTTCACTGAACCAGATTAACCTACCGTACTAGCCATGTCTATATCATGAGATATAAATCATTACCCAATGCATTGTAGGTATATATAGGTCCCACCCATCCCATAATGATACCATTCTTATGTGTATCACAAAATCATAAACCATACATCATTTCATAACCCATGTAATAAAAATGGGATTCTTAAACATCGTGACATCATAAAACAATTCATATAAGATAAATGAATTCATAAAAATAATTCCATCACAACATAATCAAATCAATGTAATAATAGGGATAGAAAAAGAACCCTATATTATCTTAGATAGAAAATAAATTTGATAAAACACTTGAACTCCATTCTTGAGGAAAATATCCATTCTACATCAAAATTCATTTTCCTTTCTTAACATGTCATATAATTTTAAGCTAAAAGAAGTTGATTAAAAATAAACATGAAAATTTTTAAAGGAATATTCTTGTTAATATTGTTTTAAAAATCCATTAAGGACGTATAAGTTAAAAAAACATTCCCCCCGTACTTTGGCCAGAAAAGTCCAAAAGTACCTCGTTTGAAAACCGACAAAAGATTGCTTTCATATCTTTTACGAAAAACTCACTGAAGGGTAAAATTGGATTTAAAAAATTGTATGTGGATGGAAATAATATTACATATTGTGGAAACATTGATGTGGATGATAAATATTCCCCAGTAAATTCTGAAGTATAAACAATCTCGGATAAAAATGAGATTGTGAGATTTTCCCTTACCTTAGGTCAGATTTGCTTCGTAAGTGTCTGAACCTCCTATATAATGACTTAAATAATGTTATTTACTTATTCCAGAATCATAGTAATTTTTATGATATAATATATGGTCGTATTCTTAGCTTCTTATTAGTAATATTTCATTACTACTTGTTATTCTGGTGATTATTACTTTTTGTTCTTATGCGTGTTTTGATGAATGAATTCTTATTATTCTTTTTAGGTTATAGATACCTCATTTCCAGAAAGTTATTAGTGTAATATATATCATATTAATTCATTAAATTAATTTATATAATCATTATGCAATGAATATCATGTAGAAAAAGTCGCATCACATTGTGGAGACGGTATTCCGTACGTATGCACGAGCGATGATATCGTTCCCATGATCGTAAAATTATAATGGAGTGTATGTATACTATTTCAGAATAAATATAAATTTACAATAATAAAATATAATTATTATTTACACCATTATACCCATATAAGTAAGGTGGTGGTGGAAAATAGATTACACCACGACGTGGAGACGGTATTCCGTACGTACGCACACGCGGTGATTTCATTTTCCGTAGGATGGATAGATGGTAAAATAGAGTTGATTCATACTTATAATAAAATATCAGTATATGAGTGATACTAATTTTATTACTTCATAATGAAACAACTAATGAATAATAAGTGGAAGAAGACATAAAGTTGAAAGAATCGGTAACAGACATTACTTCTTCTTTGAAGCGCCTCTTTGAGACCTCCTCTTAGGGCACTAAAATTGGTCTTGGAAGAAGACCAGGACCTCTAGGATGTTTCTAGGGAAGTGTAGAAGACAATTTTCAGGGGTTGGACGAGCTTTAAGGCTCAAAGTAGTGTGAGGAAGAGACGGAGGAGGTTCCCTTTTATAAGGGAGGAGAGGGGCACCTTAGGAAAAACTAAAAATATTATTTTATTATAAAGTCATATTCGGTTTTTAATGGCTCTAAATTAATTTATTTACAAGAAAAGGTGGTGATGGGTCGAAATCCTCTCATACAATATAATTTAGACAAGTTTAGGTCATTTTATAAATTTATCTTTTAGTTTTAACTCTTAGTTAATTAGATTGACATTTACCATGTCACTTTGTATTTTTATATTATATAGTTATTAAACATACCATATTCATTCAAGAGACCCCCAAGTGGTCCATTAATGATACACCTATCAGGATATAAGTATCTTGGATGAACCTTAGATTTTTAAGAATATAATAACCATTAATAATATAATATTTCTTTTAAAAAACTATTTTATGTCAATTTTGACACTATTTGGTAATTGATTTTTTTGAAACTCATAACATAATGATTAGTTTGAAAAAGTTATTAAATCAACACTAACATGTCATATTAACATTGAAAATTATTTGAATTCATAAAAAGTCTCAAATTATGTTTATTTGGTTATTTATAACATCAATTATGTCAATATTCCATTAATAAGATAATTATTGCATCATCATTGTGTCATAAATAAATTAAATTATTTAAAGTATAAAAATTAAAAATAAAATAAAATTATGTAGGAAATCTTTTTGTCTATTTATTAAATCTTTCTAGTCGAATTTATCTTATTTATAAACCAATATTAAAATTTATTTAATTATTAAAAATTGATTTTAACTATTTTAACCCTTCCTTAAATAAATTAACAATAAATGACCTAATCTTATCCAAGTGGGCCTAAGTGGTAATATTGTTTTCATAAAGTTGTTTTTAGTCGAATTACACTTATACAATAGAATTAGGACATGTGTTACGGTAATAATAATAACATTTTTACCCTTAATTTCCCTATTTACTTTTAACCATGGAAAAAAGTGAAATGTTACTATTCACCAAAAATTATTTTCATCTCATTGAACCATATTTTACTTACTGACATCAACCGTGTCTCTCATATTTTTGAAATTACATTCACAAAAGCGACAAAATTACGTTTTATGTAAATTTGCAAATTTCCTAGGAGGTGGGTAAAAGACGGTGAAAAGTTCAATAAAAATTTTATAGATCTAAAATTATTATATAATGACTTCAATGAATTGAATTGAACTTATATAGGTATTATGTATCAATTTTGACCTAAAATAAATTTAAATAAAATAAATAATTATTTAAATAAAAATTCAGTTTTTAAATAGTAATCCCGTGTTTTAACTATTCATCAAGAATTGAATGCTTTCAGAAAAATACCAAAATTTTACCCTAGGATAAATTCGATGTTCTAAATCAAAAAATGAAGTCCATTTTGAAAAATAAAATTTCAAAAATTTCAAAAAGTGGGTATTACTATTCATAACGGCTAGTCTTAATAATATTTTAATAGCATATCGTTGTTTAGTGAAACTCGGTATTGCATATGACGCAAGCTATCGAAGAAGGTTGTGATTGCGTGTAAAGAAAGCCAAGCTAGTGTTGTGTGTAGTGAAATATTCCTTTGATGATTTATATAACATAAAAACAAAATATTTCTCATAAAAGTCTCGGGTGTTACAGTATGAAATTAATTTTTTGTTACCTTCCCTGAATCAAAATTTCACATTTCCATGAAATCATTTTTCTATGTCTTTAACCCCATTCAACATGTATTTTTTCTATCCTTAATGAAATATTATACTAAAAATAAATATATATTTCACAAATCATATTATATAATCTTTGAATTCTAAAACATAAATACATCATGTGTCCAACATAATTTTTAAATCATTACTAATTCTTCATCAACTTATTCTCTTTGAACTATTTCCTATAAAATTAAAAATGAATCATGTATTAAGGTTTATAAATCAAAATCTAGTCATGATTGTAATGTTTAATGTAATCCTTACTCTATGAACATTATAAACCATTGACATGGTATTTATGGTCTCATTATCTCTAGAAGTATAACCAAAAATCATACCACCATCCTAATACCCTTTATGATATTTTCACATGGGAAATTTATTCACATAATTACAATAATTTCCACATCTAAATCATTAAATGTTAACCATGTAACTTATAGATCTCTCTATTGAATAGAACCAGAAAACATAGTGTGGGAAATAATTATCATATTTGGAAACCATATAATCATGTAAAATTACAAATAGGGTGACTAAATCATGGATCCTACATGTTTAATATTTGAAACCTTAGGTTTATCCTATTTTAAAAATATTCATTGTATTGTAGCCAACTAGTGAGGCACTAAACATGTGCCTCGATCCAAGTTGACACATGAACTCATGTGTACCTCCTCATAAGCTATATTTTATTGACAAGTGCTGAGGGTCTAATGAGTCACATGGGGAGATTACGCCCTCTTTAGAAGAGTTGTCCACAAAAAAACAAAAATAATAATATAATAATATGTAACAACTTATAAATAGAAAATTTAAACAACTATCAACTGGGGACAAACCATAATTCAACAATAGCGATGTTAAGACATACTAGTAGTGAAAAGTGAATAATATCCAAAAATAAGAAAACTGGTGACATCCCCAAATTGGTCTTGAATCTAAGTCTAAATCCGTCTCCAGGTGAATCCTATGACCAACTCAACATCCTATAGTAGGCCATTTTCCGTTGTCCTCACCTGCAACCAATAAATATGCTCGGGTACCCAATGACAACCCGAGTATTGTGTGAGTACAAAACTGTGTAGGCCACCACCAATGGTGTCTAAAAAATATCATGTCTAATATATAGTGCATTCAAGTACATTATAATTGGAATGTGAAAAGGGAAAAATCAAGTTAAAATTGTTAAAAAATTTCTTTTAGTTCATTCTTATACTTTTTCCCAAATTCCTTTCTTATACAATATTTTTTACTTATTCCCATCTTAGTACATGCTCAATGTGTTAGCTATACATATCATCTACACAAGGGTCTAAGATAATAAATCACAATGTATAGGCGAAATAAGTCAAGTCCAAATCTCACTAGGTTTACACAAGTAATAGCCATACATTATTAGATCCTCGATGCCTTAGTCTGGGTTGAATGTAACAATTAAGGGAATAGAGCCTCCATACCATTCCCTAATCCATGTAGTTTTGGGGGTGGAGTTTAAAGACTTGGTCTAACTCAACTCATGGGCCTTAAACCTCATGTCAATTCCACACTATAGTGAGCCAGGTCCAAAAGCTTATTTATCAAATCACCCCAACCATACCATAACACAACCAAGAATAACCAATTAAATTATATTTCACAATAATTAAAATCAATATAGAAAAAAACCATATTCCATAACTCATTAACACATTTTCCAATTGTAATTATTATTAATGTAGCCAAAATTACATTCTCATGAATTTACCCCTTAATTTTATTCAATTACCCCTCTACCTTAGCCAAATTCATCAATGAATATACATTTACCCATAGATCCCACTTACCATTACAAAAGCATTTACCCACTTATGCATTTGCAATACATTTTTCACATCTCATAACACAACCACATATTACATTCCAACATTAGGTGTACCCCATTACCCAAGTATTAACCCTTTGAACATATACATCCATTCACTTATAACATCTCATTGGCATACTCCCCAATTCCCATTACATCATCAAATCATAATTTCACCAATTAATATGAACTAATCCTCTTAGGCATTTCTAACCAGATTTTGTTAAATAGTACACATAATCTTATTCGACCTAATTTTCACATTATCATGTCATAAAGAACATCCCATTATACCTTATATACATATGAATATCTATTATCATTTCAATTAAAAATTAGTCAACCATTAAAAAATGTTCTTCATGGTTTTCACATTGTTACACAATAACCCTTCACTTAACCATACCCCTTTCTGGGCCTAAAAATGTTAGCACACCACATTATTGGAAGTAAAATGGTTAATATGTCTTCAAAAAATTCCACAGGGATATTGAGGGTTCAATTGGTCACTTAGACACCCATTTTATCAAAAATTCAAATGGTAATTAGAAAAAAATTACTGAAAATGAAGAACATAATATTCCATGAAAAAATCTAGAAAAAAACTATGGGATAATACTTGTATACCACCTTCCTAAATTACAATTGTAAACAAACTCCTAATACTAGACATAGATCTGGACTCAAGCATCCCATGAAACCCCAACATAGGTTCGACTGGTGAATGTGGTTTTAGTGTCTCATAATAATATGGGAGAAACAACAAACCCTAATATGAAAAAGAGAAGTAAGAGGAGAATTAGACTTAACCGAGGCATTGATCCACAGAGAAAGGAAATCCAAATGGCCAATCACTGAGTGATATTGTTCCTTGGAAGATTTTGGAGGCCTAGCTTCATCACTAGGGATTAATGGGGAGGAATAGAGAAAACCCCATGTTTGGGTTTAAAATCCTAGAGTGTAATTTTTTTTAAATTTTACAACTTTATGAGGACCCATGGTTTTACCATAGTTTTCTCCAAATAATGGGAAAACGATGTGGTTTATTCTACCAAAATTACCCCTTCTAACATTTTCCAGAGGAGCACCACCCTCTTATCTTAATTGTGTGATATCCGCGCATAAGCCTCTATTTATGTCTACATTATTACCATGTTTTCCCACCTGGTTAGAAATATCCATCCAAAAACCATGAAACAAGCCCAAGAACATCATATTATTCATATTTCATGTTCCAAATCCCCATAACACCTCTGAGACTTCCCATAAACAAGGGGAAAACATTTATCTAGCCAACAAAGAAGAAGCCCAATCTGAAACATAATCAAAAACCCAAATAACGAAAATCCATGACCCTACAACCTCTCCACCTTATAATGGCTCATCCTCAAGATACTTTTCCAAGAATCAATATGATTACATAACTAGAGGAATTACAATAGGTATACCTATCAATTAAAATCATTCACGATTATGGTTTCACATCCAAAATCCCACCAACCACAGATAAAGGGCTTAGGCTTTCCCCATAAGTCTTCCTCACCACAACCACAACATGAAATGAAAAATCATCAAGGATGAATCATATTAAACCACACCCGACCCCTATAATTTCTTAGAGAAAACTTATACAATAGTTCATTAGTATCTACACATGGAAACACCACACCTAGTATCACATCATCATGGAGGAAAAAATTGGTACCCCATCGTCCTGATCCTTTACATTACTCATGACTCACATCACTTAGTGTTGTTTTTCTCTATTTTCCAAACTCTAAAAGCGAAAAACCCCCATACCACCTAGAGGAAAACATAGGATCCTCGAATACACATTTTTTTAGAATTCATTCCACAACTATACATCCATACTCAACCGAAAACTCTTAGCTACTTGAATAATTAAACTCATTCCCAAACAGTGACCAATCAAGTCCTTCCAACTTGAAATTATGACCACGTCATAAACCAACCATTTATCTGGTAGGGATCTCTCTACCATTTTCAGTTACATGAAACCTCCCCCCATAGATGAAGGAACACCATAACTCAACTCAAATTTCTTATCTTAGAACATGTTACTACTCACCACACTCAAACATCTGTAGTGGAATTACACTACATTAGTATCTAACCACTCTGTTGAAAGCATTCAGAAGGACATAACTCAACTATCCATTCAAGGACTGAGATAAACATGACCTCAAATAGGTAAACATATATTAAAAAACTCACATTCCACCAAAACATTAACCTAGAGGTGGGTAAAACTTACTACACCCATTAATTTTACTATCTCAGGTCAGACCACCCCCAACTAGCATGTCTCAGAACACCCACCTTCAACCGAGGATAAGAAACCCCTTTCTAACATTCCCAAGGTGATTACTAACATGAATTCTATCATTATTATCCCACAAAACCACTGATGTCGTTCCATGAATTCTGACAGAATTACATCCCAAAGGAATTACATATCTCTATGCTTTCATCGACCTTCACCATCGAAATGACACCACATAACATGGATAAGGTTATCTAAAATTCAAGGCATTCCAATACAACACTAAGAATAATTACCCGAGTCTAACCCAAATCTTTGTTGGGGTTATAGGACCCTAACCATTCCTTCATCATCCTTTTGTCATATCCAAAAACACCCTTCTATAAATTGTCACTAAAATAAAAATTTTTATATGGAACCACATTGATCTCAAGCTAACATGGGCCTCGTTAGACACCACACCCATGGCCCATATGGCCTCTCTAAGGAACCTAACACCCACCTCACAGGTTCCACTTTGGCATCCTAGTGCCACTACCACAACTCAATTTTCTCATCTCCACATCTAGTTCTATCTTATCACTCCCCACCATAGAAGTTTCATTACCACTGCTCGTCATGAGGGAGTCCAAACACTATTTCATACACTCGATCGTAAGATGATCATCATAACATAGACATAGCTATCTATATTATCCCCAAAACATGAAAATGAACATCACCCTGTGCCCTTTCAGGGTTTCTGTGAATGAAACATTTGGAATTTATTTACATTTGGTCAATCTCGAGGACCTCACCCTAAGACATTGTTGGTGTACATAACATCATCACGCTCCAAAAATACTTTTTCTATGAGGGTAAACTCCATGATGTACCTCATTCAACGAAAAACCTTCATGTATCTTGGAATAAGGTTAGAGATTCTAAACCCACATGGGACAATGTCAAGATGTTGGGAATGATCGTCAGTAGATGAGGTGCGCTAATACGTTGTCGAAGAACTCCACCCACACTTATCCATTTATGATGTCAAACTATGTGACATCATGAGATGTCATGAATCTCAAGCCCCATACTGAACACATCTCATTAACCCTTAACTCCACCACTCAGGAGGGATTTCGAACCATGTCTAACCATCTCTCCTTTAAAAAATTTCAATGTTTTCTTGAACAAAAATTTCTGGTGACACAAATTCCACCATACCACTTGAGTTCTTACGATGAATCTGTATCAACTTGCGACTGAAGCACAATAGTCTACCACACTAATAAAACCACCAACATCTCACAAATAAAACATTACATATGTATAGCTCATTTTCCGCTTACATGCATGTTCATGTATTTTGGATAGTTAGCCTCATCATCTCTGAGGCGAACTCTGAATCTTACTCAACAACCAAACCATTCGTACAAAAAGGTTCAGCCTTATGTCCACCCTCACCTCAGGTGTCACCATCGTGCGAAATCACATAACCACACTCCAGCTAGCCATGTCTCGTCCACTCTAGAATAAATTCAAGACATCCATCAATTATTATCCAAATAGTAGATTCACACATCCATAATATAGAACCCTCTTAAACAATCCTTAACTCCTATCACAAGCACTAAGGTGACCTTAGGAAAGAACAGGGGCACAACTATAACATTTACTAAACTCAATGGTACTTTGTATGCATTGACACCACTTCAGTAGAATCTATCATGCCCATATTACATGAAACCTATATCACTGAGAACACATCCAATGATGTCACCCTTTATTTCATGAGATTACCAAAATGTAAAGACAAATCTAGTGTCACCCCTAGCCATAAACTGTCCCAATTATCCCTCAAGTCCATCCTAGAACCATGAAACACTCTAAGTCCCCCTATAAGAGTCCAAAACATCTATAGGTGTGAAACACAACCAGACGCACTAGAAACCCCATCTGACCTATCTCTTAGGTCATCTCAATGGCATAATGATACCAAATTCCTAGACTAGAGTCACTTCTAGGAGAATACATTACACCTCTCTCCAAACCATACTTATCATGATATGAACAAATAAATGCATGTTAATTTAACTCTCACTCAATTATGATGCACACTATGCCTAGAACACCAAAAAAATTGTTTACTCTAGGTTCCACAACAAAGGTGTACACATTCATCGGCACTACAAGTCAAAATCCTCTCCATGATTCAAAACATAACTCTAAAGGTCCCTAATCTCCATGTCACCAGGACTTAGGAACCATACCTAAGGTTCCTCATGCACTCTTGTATGGTCACGAACAACGAGGGTTTCGACTCTCGCATTACAGAACAAAATCTCACAACCAAAAAACCACAACCCAACTAAGGGTTCCCAAAGTGGACCACATATTCCACATTATAACTTGTGAGGCCTCACGTTCCAAATCCAATGTCTCAAACTAAGGAAATCTCAATGACCCAACCTATAAATAAAAGGGTCAAACTGACAACACAAAGGACAGCCCCATTGAACTTGATAATTCTCATTTTAAAATTATTTCACACATGATGCTTCAATGAATTACTAACTGGATTTAACCAAATATGGAAAATATCTCATTTTATTAACCTTATGAAAACCATTCTTCATACTCTATACCGATAGTGATCATCACACATAGCACAGTACCATATACTAGACCTAATATGTGTCATGGTCAACATGGTTTATCCAATTTATTTAATCACAAGTACTTCATAAATACGTCTTCCAAACAATTATTCTTTTACATCATGATCATTTCCTTTTATGAAGTTTTTCCATTTCACAACATTTTACAATCATAATTTTAACTCTTTTACACCTTTCATTATGAAAAATTGATTAAAAATTGTACCTTCATTATAGAATATTTTTCTTTTAGACAATGAATCAACCATTCCAATTTATGACCACCCAAAACTCAAAATCGATCACAATATTTATTTATACAAAATATTGATTAACTATTATTTTGTGTTATTTCCATTCACCCACATTCATTACAATTATTAGGAATCATTTTAGTTATATTTATCAATGATGTATAATGAATTATACTCTCAATACCCCTCACGCCCATCCCATCTATGTGCCAATAATGATGCATTCCTCCTATAACCTTATGTTACTAAAGTGATGCATGAATAAACAACCCTATGAAATTCTTCTAATGGGGGAAATATCAGAAATCCATTAAAACACAAAAAATGTGCATCACCCTATGGTGAAATATCATTCAACTATAACAAAAAACATCAAGAACAATAATTCCCTCCCATGGTCACTTGGGTATTCCCTCATACCAGTGTTATAAACTCCTAAAAATGTGCTCATTACAATGGCCCAAAAATTGCCTAATATCCTATATATCATCACCCAATAGTTTTAATGAAAATATAAATTCTGGGATACCACTTCATAAAATCCCCACCCTAGGAGCAACTAAACTGGGTCCCGAACTGAGTCACCAAATGACCTCAGGAGCGCGTCCCTGTATGCCTGAGTTTGCTGACTAGCAGTGAGGGTCAATCGAGTCATGTGGGGAGACTATACCCACATTACTAGAGTAATCTATAATAGGACACAAAACAAATAGTATAATAATATGAAACGACTGGTAAACATACATGTCAAACATCTCCCAACTAGGTAAAAGTCACAATTCAACATTAATGTTGCCATGACATGTCGGTAGTGAAATGTGAAGAAAATGAAAAAATAAGACAACTGAAAAAATCCCCCAATAGGTCTGGACTATATGTCTAGATCCACATACCTATACATCCTAATCCCAACTCAACATCCTAGAGTAGTTAATTTTCCCTTATCCACACCTACAACAATGAAATATGCTCATGTACCCAATGGCAGCCCAAGCTGGGTGTGAGTACAAAACTCAGTAGGACACTACCAATTTTGTATTAAAAACATCCATTCCAACAGATATTTCATGAATTTAAAAAAATAAATGGTAAGTAAAAATGAGAAAATTCAATTCCATTTGTTATCAATGTTTCTTTTAGTTCATTCTTATCTTTTATTCCCCAATTTTCGTACTTACACCATCTTTGTTACATATTACACTCACAGTACTTGCTCAATGGGTTATACATAGATATAATCTAAACAAGGATATAAGGAACTAATTCACAATGCATAGGGAAAATATGTCATGTCCCAATCTCTCTGGGGATACACTTATCTCATTAAAAATTTATCTTTACCTCAAATCCAATGTGTCGATGGAATGATACCATTAGGTGAATGGAGCCTCTATCCCCTACCCTAACAAATTCATTTTTGGGGAGGATTTTAGATCCTAGATCAAACATGACCCATGTTAATAGAAACTAATGTCAATACCCTACTATACCAAGCCATATGCACATGCATATTTATCAAATCACCACAACCATACTCTTAAACATCCATGTATAATAAATTACATTATAATTCACAATTCCTAAAAATTAAATGGAAAACAAAAATATGCCACATCCCATTAACAAGTTTACCAACTGAAATTCATAGTCATTTAAAAAAATTTCCATTCTCATTCCTTAACCCCTTAAGTGTATTCAACAACCCCTCTACCTTATCTAAATTCATCAATGACTATAAATTTACCCATTTAGCACATTTTTCATTTTACAAGCATTAACCCACTTATTCATTTCAAGTACATTTCTCACATCTCATAACACTACCAATTATTACATTTCACCATTATATATACCAAAATACCTATGCGTTAACCCATTCAACATATTCATCCATTCCATTATCAAATCCCAATAACATACTACCCATTTCACATTCTGTCATAAAATCACAACTTCACTAATTAATATGCACTAATCCTCTTTGGCATTTCTAACCAGATTTCACAGAATAAAAAAAATAATTTCATTCGAACCAATTTTCATGTCATTCAAAACTACCACTTATTCCTTATAACCCTAGGAATTTCTATCATCATTACTTTTTTAAATTATTCAACCATTAAAACTTGTTCTACATGGGTTTTACATTGTTACCCGACAACCCTTCACATACCCCTACACTTTTTAGGTTTGGAAGTGCTGGCGCACCCCATGGGTGGCCCAAAAATGGTCAAATCATCATCTGCACATTCTGTTGGGAACAAGAGGGTTTTACTTGTTCACTTAGATAACCATTATTAAGAAAAAATCAATCTAGATAAAGATATCATTTAGGTAAAATTAGGAAGACAATCTTACATGAAAGAATCTAGAATATAACACTAGGATATTACATGTAGATCAGCTTCTTCAATTCTGATTAAGAATGAACTTCTAGTCATAACCTTGTATCTAGATTCAATAATCCCATGAAATCTCAACCTAGGTTCCATAAGAAAAAGAAAGTTTTCACGTTTTGGGAGAAGATGAGAAAAATCTAAAACCCTAATCTAAAAAAGGGATGAAAGAGAAGAATTAGACATACCCGAGGCTTCAATCCAAAAACCAAGATGCTCCAAATATCCATGAAATGAGGTAGATTGATCATTTGATGCTTGTTGAGGACTTGGTTTGTCACTAGTGTAGAGAGAGAATGAATTGAGGAAAATATTGAGTAGGGGTTTAAAATATTAGAGTGGAGTATTTTTCAATTTTCCAACATTACTGGGCCTCACGGTTTTCCAAATCCTGCACAAAACATGTAGAATAAGAATATAGAAAATCAACCCTTTTGAATAGTTTTATAGGGGACTATTCATAGTTAGCTTTACCCCACAATAATCATACGTAAGCCTATATCCATGGAATTACGATTACTTGGGATTCCCACATGGTTTTCCCTAACCATGTGCAAACCTTACATCATGTCCAGGAACTCATATTTCTTCCACATTCATGTCCCAAACCCCCAGAACACACTTGAACCTTCCCATAATCATAGGGAAGCACTTTTCCTTCCAAGAAGAAGAGTCCCAAACAAAAAAATAAAAAAAGTGCTTTAATAAAATACGAGACCTTATAGTGATCCCCTATTTATATCCTTATTGATGGTTCATAAGGATTTATGAATTCCTAATGCATATCTTCCAAGAATGTCAAACAAGGTGTTCATCAAGGCTCATTTTCATGTACTAGATTATCGCATGTTAGGCGAAGGATAACTTTTCAGAGTTGTTAACCATTGTATATCTATTCCCAAGAAACATCCACTTGTAGTATCTAGAAATGGATTTATTTTTAGGAATCCACTCACTCTATCATTTACCCAAATTCTTGGACATTTTCCAAAATATTAACTCATCCTTATTCTAATCCTTAGATTAGTCCCTCGATATATCCTTATAAATATATCTAGGGATATAATTAGTGTAATATAATTGTAGTTTACAAATAATTACTAAACCTTCACTCTGATACAATCTATAATGACCATCAATTATAATACATAAACATTAAATTAATTATGAGGAATAAATAAAACATTATAAAAATGGACACCTGAAGACTGTATTAGTTTAGTTCCATTCAAAACATGATAAAAATTCAAGCTCAGTGAATGATATTAAATTTTTTCCACAAAGATCTCTCCACATAGTAATTCTAATTAAAAACATTTCCTCATTACATGGAGAAATAAAACATAAGAAAGGGGTGAGGTAAAATTCCCAGTAATGGTATATAAAAGAAATGTGTATCCATATCGTGAACATAATTTTATAAGAACATCATCATAATCATTATAATATCATACCATGTATATCAATGATCCTTAAAATGAATAATAGAATAATGATTTTAATTAATACAACACAAATCATAAGATAACTGATAGGATAAGAGATGAATTTAACTTCCTATGGATTTAAAACTAAATTGAAATGCATGGAATATTGAGTCTCAACAAAATGGATCATTGTTTTAAGGATATAGTTATACCTTGATGGTAAATATAATTTTTCTACTTCTTTTTTTGGAATTTAGATAAATAGATATACACAATTTCAATTATAATGATATTTAGAGTCTGATAGGGTCAATTTAATTCTTTGTGAATAGTAACCTACCCTTATGAATAGTAATGTTAACCTTATATATATTAATTCTAACCATATGAATAGTAATATGAACCTTATTAATTATTAATATTCTAAATTAATAGTAACCTCACCCATGGTCATATAAAAAATATTTAGGAATCTTATAAGTGAAAATATGAACATAGTAATTGTGTTAGTATTTTTGTACGTTAGAAATATTTAATTAAACAATTATGATTAATTTAATAATTTAAATTAAAATTTATTTCAATAAAATTAAGTCTTAAATTATTATATTATTCTCTTATGGTTATAATATAATTTTATAAAACCTAGTTAAAATATAATGGTGTTATAAAATCAGTTATAGTTGTAAAATTGTTATTTTTAGAATAAGTCAACTTTTTATTTAAAAATTAAATTTCTAAAAATTAGAAAATTATTTTCATAAAATAGATTTTATTTTTTATTTCTTGTTTTCAAAAAAGGAAAGGGTAATTTTTTTTGAGATTTTTATGAAATAATTGATTTTTTATGAATAGTGAAATATGATAATTTACCATATATATATATATATTATATGATAAATACAATATTCCTAAAATCATTGATTTTTTAAGAAAAATTGGTTTAAAGTAACATTATCTAAATACTATTTTTATTCATATGAACCAACACCATTGCCAATCTGGAGAAAAATAATAATATAATGATTAAATTAATGGAAACACCCCTCTCATCCACTATAAATTGCACTCCTAACCCCGTCTTTACCTCACACCACTGAAGCATTGATAATTTCATAAATTATGAAAAATACACACCTCAAGAATTTTCTCCACGTCTAAGTCCTTCTAGTCTAACTTAATAGACAAAAAAAGACTTTAATAAAATATCAAGGAGAAAAGGTCAAGAGGTAATAATCCTCTCCCGTTTTCATTCAATTTCATTTCAATTATATTCATTTTATTGTACTCTATTCACCTAATCTTATCCAAGATGAATTAAAAATATATTATAAAATATATAATGTAATTTATACTTTTTATGGGAAAATTCATCAACACACTTCTTCCCATCTCCCCCATATTCTAAAAATTAAAACAACATCCATTATGTTTCGATTTACCGACATTGGGGATGATGTGTCTTCAATTTCATTTACATGCAAAAAATAAGTTTTTAAAAACAATTTAATTGTTGAAAAATATTTTAAATATTATTATATAAGCTCTTTTATGATTTGGAATTGACATATTATCATTTTATTTAATTATAAAAAGAAACTAGTTCTTGATGATCAAAGAACCGCCAAAATGATTTATAAAATATCATTATTGATTAATCTAAAGAATAATACAAAAAACTAAAAAAATGTTATATGTTATAATTTAATATTCCATAAAAAATAAATATTATTTCATTCCAATTCTAGTGTTTCACTTCCATTCGATAATAAAATCCATTATAAATCGACCATTGGAAACTATGTAAACAACACACAAAAACAAAGAAAATAAAAACATTTTTTAATTAATGGGTGGAATGATATTATATAAAAAACAAATAATATGTTATAAAAAATATTATTCTACTATAAAATATTAATATCACTCTTTGGACAATTATACAGGTGTTTTGAACATGTTTTCTATAAAATGATGTTATGGTGGAAATTTATAACACAAATTTTTTTATTTGGGGTGACATTATACATCCTTGATTTTCTCGTAATAATATCATTCTGGTAAATAATTTTGTATATACAATGATTTTAATGTTTTTTAATAGTGTATAAAAATATTAAATTCATTCTATTAATTCTCATTTGATATTTGTATTGTACTATACTTTTAAAATATATTTAAATTTCTTTTTTACAAAAATAAAAAATATTGTTTATATATATAAGAAATGTATGGTTTCTCATGATATCAGTATTTATTATTACCATAATGTTTTCATTATATGTATTCACATTTATTTTTGATGAATAAGGTCTCAATATTATGTTAATATTTTTTATAGTTATGAGAGATATTTTTACGAAAATGGGGTATTTAGAAAAATTGATTGTGTTTTTTATCAAGGGGTTATATTAGTTATCAAGTGTTTAATTCATGATATGTTCCATAGAGATAGTTATGTTTGGTTTAGACCATTATATCTTATGATATTATGGTTTGATCCCCATTATAGATCAATATATGTTGGGTTGATCCAATTATAGCTCAAGATATTATGTGTGAGTCCCATTATACCTCTTCAATGCATTAGGTACTCCAGATATGGAAGTTGACTAAATGTTTATTCCATGTGTAAGGGACCAAGTAATATTTATATGGTAAATATTTCCCATGGAAAATAAATGATATTTCTATGCATTCTAATGGGTTTTTTTTATGAAATGGTATTTATTAGTTTTTATGTTATCACTTGACTAACAATTAAATTATTTATATACCTTACTATGATTTTGTGATCATCCAATGTTTTAAATTTTTTTCATAGGTTAGAAGGATATGTAATAGAACAAAGGAAGTCATGTTAAACATTATGAAAAATTGTTAATGAAATTATGTTTCATGTTTTTGGAAGAAATGGATACTATTTTAGTAGTATCTACTCAGTACAAATGTGGAATTTTATATATGTATTATAACTTAATTCATTAAAATTATAAACCTAAAAATATCCTCAATGTAAATAAATGTATGTTGTTGAAAAATGTTCAAGATTATGTAATTTTTTAAGATATGGTCCATATAGTTTGTATCATAGAACGGTTTAGATAACATTAAGGGTTAACATGATGTTAATATAATACCATAAATGTTTTATACCTTATGTTCATTATGAAATTATATAGAATTTTAAGATTACCATGTTTCATTATATATGATACGTTTCTTTAAAATGTGTTTCCTAAAATGAAATATGGTAGATGGTGTTGGGGGGAACCGAGAGGCTGATATCTTTTTAATTCCACCACATGGGATAGTAAAAAGTGGAACCAAATTGTTTATGGCATTAGTGGCTTAGATAACACTGGCTATATATGGTTTTAGAATCCATGATAGATAAGAACATGATCTTACAAGAAGTAACATGTCTTTGGTGGGACATTTTATGAGGCAACATTGTCCGTTATTCAGTGAAACCATAGATCTATTGGAAACTGAAGGATGGATGAATGCTTTATTAATGTTATTTGATGTCATTGGATGTTCATAATTACAAAAGGTAATACTACCCACTAATCATATGTGAAGGTGAAGCTGATCAATGTTGGTCTCTAGTTATCAATATGAGAGAAAACGACGATCTTTATAATTTGGAATGAGATGATTTAAGAGACATGTTATGGAAAATTATTTTCCTAAAACTATTAAAGTCATAATGAGAATATGATTATTTGAACAGAAGAAGAATGGTGATTATTCTATGGTAGTAGTTGAATCCAATTTCACATTATTTTCCATGTGTATATTTGATTTTACTCGGGACATTGATTATAAACATAATAGATTTTACTATTGATTGGAACCGTTTTTTCGATTAGGTTCGGCTTCAGGATAGATTATATTATATGAGAAACTTTTTTTTTGTAATAATAACATTTAGATGGAGTTTTATGAAATTTATGTGCCTCGTGATGATAGTAATAAAAAGTGGTCAGGTAATAAGTCATTGGGGGAAAATTTCATCAAATATATATGTTGGTTAAAAAAATTAATTTCCCTACTTGTGAAAGTGTGGTAAAAACAATCCTTGATAATATCTTGTAAAATCATGGAAATGATAATTATGTGTAATTTTTAGGATCATATCTCATGATTACATGAATGATTATCTTATAGTTATTGAGAAGTTGATGGTGATATGCTTTACCTATAAGGAATGGGGTCATTTTTCAAATGTGTGTCTGAAGCTAATTACTCCGAATGGGAATTAGAAATATTGGAAGCAGAAAGGTGAAGAAAAATTCCACTGCAAATACATCAAATTATGTAAATACATCATATAATTTTGTATCAGGATCGTTTATTTTGTTAATATATTCTGAAAATGTGGTTGGTGATTAATGTTCTACACATTACTTCGTTTATGAGAAATTTTCTGCTAAATTGTAAATTCCACCTCATCAAATGAAGCTAGAACACATGTTAAAAACTCCTATAGAAAATATTTTTTCAAAATGCAACTAAATGAATCTAACTATATTTTTTGTGGAATTATATTTCCTACAAACCTAGTTGTTTTTCCTCCAGTGCAGTTTAATATTATTCTCGGTATGGGCTAACTTTCATTATATCATGCTAAGATAGATTGTAGGGAAAAAGAAGTTTTTTATATATTGTTTTAGTTTTTGTACAAGAATGAACCCATTCTATTGATAACATACAGAGAAGCTAAGAAACTGTTAAAAGAATAAAATGAATGTTGTCATTCATACAATGTTGAAAACATGGGAACCATTGATATTTGTGATTTTCTAGTGCTAAATGAGTATCTTTTTGTATTCGTTGATAAGTTATCTAGTGTTATTCCAAATCAAGAGGTTGTGTTTTCAATTTAATTAATTCCTGAGGCTATGTAAATTTGTAAACATCCCTATTGAAAGGCTCAAATTGAAGTTTTAGAGCCAAAAATTAGTTATATGAATTATTAAAAAAAAGGCTTCATCTGACCCAACACACCACCATGTGGTGCCCCTATAATGTTTCTTAAAAATAAATAATTTTCAATTAGAATTTTCATTGAATATAGATCCTCGAATAATTTTACTATTAAGATCATGTATCCATTTCCTCATATTGATTATTTTTTCTGATTATCTCCATGGAGCACGGTATTTTTTAATGTTTAACCTATTTTCTGGGTAACATCAATTAAAATTAAACGAATCATACATATTGGAGGCCATGTTTCACACAAGATATGAGCATTATGAATTGGAAGTAATTCTATTTGGATTTACAAATTCACCTATTGAATTCATAGATCATATAAATATAATATGTCATGATTCTATGGATATGTTTGTGGTTGTGTTTATTTATAAAATTATATTGGATTATAAAATAAATGTGGAGAATGAAAGGCATGTAAAGGTTTTTTTAAACCCAATAAATGAAAATAAGAATCATGTAAAATTCTTGTAAATGTAAAATTTGTTTGCAAAAAAAAAATATTTACATGGTCATGCTTTTATAATGATGGAATATGTATTGATCATTATGAAAAACGTTTTAGATGAATGACCAAGAGAAAAAAAATATAATGAAGATTCAAATTTTCTTAGTTTGGTAGGATATTAGTAGAGGTTTGTTGAAAAACTTTCACAGTTATATAGTCCATGGAATAAGTTAACTAGGAAAGGAGTTAAATTTACTTAGACAAAAGAATGTGTTGATTTTTTTTGAATTGAAAAGATGATTGCTGATTACTATAGTTCTTTAATCTACCTTCTAGAAATTGTGATTTTTTCGTCTATAGTGATGCTTAAGTTAAGGGACTTTGTTGCATTCGAATGTTGAAGGATCAGGTAATTTCTTATGCATCACGTCAGTTGAATCCTCCTCAGTTAAATTACGCTACCCATGAATTTGAATTATTTTCTATTTTTTTTAATTAAAAATTTTGAGGCATGATTTGAATGAAGTAAAATGTGAAATATATACTTAACATTAATGATTTATGTTTATATATACTCAGAAGGTATTCAACATGAGATAAAGAAGATAACTGGAACTAATCAATGATTTTGATATCATGATTTATTACCATCCGATAAAATGAAATATAGTGGATGATTCTTTGAGTCAAAAAAGTAACACTAAGTTAACCATGTCATGTTTATAATGTTACCCTTTGGTGAATTATTTAATGAACGTTGTCATGGATGTTATTGGTGTATGAAATTCATCTATTTTTTTAGGTGTCCATTTTCAGTTCATCCTAGATCTAAAAATATGTATAAAGACCTTTGAGTGTATATTTGGTGGGAGGGAATGAGAAGAGATATTTAATATTTCACCATAAAAATGGACATCTTAACATGTTAACGTAAAGTTGAAGTTACCGAAGGGGGTTTTTAAGCCTTTTTTAGTGCCAATGTGGAAGTGGGAAAATATATACAAGGACTTTTTTGTGGTACTAAAAAAGACATATCAAGCTAATAATGCAATACGGTTTCTTTTTTATCAACTGACTAAATCTTATCATTTCCATTCAATTTGAGACATTCTTTCCCTATAATAGCTTTCTCAAATATACCTCAAATAAATTGTTATGATTCATGGAGTTCCACTCTCCATTTTATTATATCATGATACCAGTTTAACAACTATCTTTTGGAAAAGGTATTCAAAAGTACATGGAAATATAATTATATTTTAGTAATACTTTTCATCTAAAATTTGATAGGTAGTTAAAAAACGATTTTGACTATAGTGGATATGCTTAGGGATTTTTCATTGGACTACCATGGATATTGGGATCATCATCATTCTTTAGATGAGTTTTCTTATAAAAAAAATTTCCATTAAAGTATACATATTTTACTTTTTAAAAAATTACATGTTAAGTGATGCAAGAGAAATGATTTTTGGGATGCAGTTGGGGAAATGATGTTGATCGGACTAGAATTAGTAGAGTAAATGGAAGAAAAATTTTAGATGATTCAACAACAAATGAGTATAGCTCAGAGTATGAAAAAATCTAAGATGATAGTGGGAGTAACAGATTTTTTTGAGGTAGGTGATCATATTTTCAATAAAATATCTTCTTGGAAAAGTGTTATATATTTTGTTTAAAAAATTAAATTAGGTTGATGGTTTGTTGGACCTTATAAAATCCTAGATAATGTTGGATCAGTCACCTACCATGTAGCTTTTCCTCAAAGTTTATCTCTGGTACTCAATATTTTTCATGTTTCTATACTGAGAATATATGTGTCCGATTGATGGTTATTTTGATCTCAGATGTAGTTCAGCTGGAAGAGATCCTTTCTTATGAAGACAATCCTGTTCAGAATTGTGATCATAGAGAGAAGTTATTGTAGAATAATGTAATCCACCAGGTTATGGTTTTGTGGAGAAACTACATGGTTAATGAAAAAAACATGGGAATATGAAAATTCTATAAGGGAAAGGAACCCTAACATTTTAAATAAGTAAATAAAAACATATGTAGGACACAATTTCTGGAAGATGTGAAGAATGTAACACCCCAAGGATATTAAAATAAAAATGAACTACATGAAACACTTAGTATCTACATAATGACACTTTGTTTAAGGAGATAGTTATAACAATGATGATAAACATAATTTGTTCACTTTTTTGTATTGAATTTTTAAAAATAGAAATACATAGTTTCAATCAGTATGATATTTAGAGTATGATAGTATCAACTTCATTTTCGATGAAGAGTAACGTACTATTATGAATAGTAATGTTACAATTATAAATATTAATGATACCCTTATGAAGAGTAATATGGACCTTATGAATAGAAATATAACCCTTTTGAATATTAAATCATCCATATTTCTAGTAATCCTACCAATGATTGTATAAAAAATATTGGCATCTTATCAGTGACAATATGATAATTGTATAAGTATTGGTATTTTTTAAGCCATAAATATTTCATTAAAATTTGATGATCAATTTTATAATCTAAGTGAAAGTTTATTTTCATAAAATGTTGTAATAATATATAATTTTATGGGATTGATGTAATATGATAATTTAATGACATGTTGATTAAATTTTTATGGTGCTATGAATTCATTTATAGTTTTAAAACTATTATTTTACAATAATTTATGATATTAATTAAAAATTAAATTTATTATAACTAGAAAATTATTTTTATAAAATTGAGTTAATTTCTTATTTCTATACAACAAAAAATGATCCGGTTCAATTTTTGGTATTCTTATGAAATACTAGAATATTAGGACTATTATTGAAATATAGTAATTTATCATATATACACATTATATGATAAATACACTATTATTATCATAATGGATGATTTAAGAAACCTTGGATTGAAATCAAATGTTATATTTACTTTTTTAAGTGCCAATAACCAAAAATATGGATTTTGATGCGAAAAATAATAAAATAATGATTAAAATAATGGAACCCCCTTCTCCTATAATATAAATACCACTCCTCACTCCCTCTTAAACTCACACCTATCGATATTTTTGAATTATCAAAATTATTGAAAATACTCATCAAAAGTCACTTCCCCACATCTATGTTGGATTTCTTCTATTCAAACTAACCTTTCAATGCAAATAAGTTTTTTTGCATGATCTACCTCGGGGCTCCAATTTTCAACGTTAGACTTTAGATTCATGACATTTATTTCCTTACCAACAAGATAGCGGATCACATCCACGACTAGAAAAATAAGTATTAATCATTTGTAGAATGTATTGATCTCCTTAAAAGTTTGATTTTCCACTCTATTTCATGATCACTCTTTGTTTATGGCTCATAGGGTGTTATATATAGCATTGACAATCATTTGGTCGGTTTAACTTGGGATCCTCCCAAGGAAGGGAAAAAAAATTTGCCTCTTTGTGTAATGTGGCTACGCCTAAAAGGGAAGGAGGAATTAATGTGAATAGTTTGTCTGAAACTCTCAGTAGTGTGTAGGATAAACTAGCTTGGGGAATAGTAGATAAGAGTACATTTTGGGGGAAAACAATGCATAATCTATTTCGTTGCTAGTCCTCGGTGTAATTAAGGGGATCTGTTTTGTGGAATAACCTTATGAAAACAATATTTGAGATTCATTGCCACTCTAAATGGGCCATAGAGAGGGGTGTCATTTCATTCTAGTATAATCATTGTGTGGGGAGACTGTTGGGTTTCCATGGATTCCCACCTCCTTAAATTTTATACCAAGAAGATAGCTTATACCTGAGCCTTATCATCTTTTTGCGGGATAAGAAGTATAAGGCCCTCTTCAATCTCATTGCCTTATCTCATGACCCTGATCGGTTTGTTTTCAATCCTTCCCTGTAACACCCCGACCCCCGTTTCCCAGAGTCGGTGCATTAATTACATAACATTGGCATGATCACAAGAAAGATCAAATCTCGAAAGACCGATTGGTTTAGTAGCCTTGGAAACACCAGATATAATCATAAAGTTTTACATTACATTTCAAAGTGAAAAACTACTACAACAACAAAGTCTTCATATCCACACTATTAACCCCTCATAATATCCCTGCAAGTCATTCATAATTTACTTCTTCACTACCTGGGAAAAATAAAACATAGAAAAGGGGTGACCTCAAATGCCCAGTAAGGATAACAATATAGTGGAACATTCATAATAAGCATAAACATTTAAGGCAATGAATTACTAAAACAAAAGCCTTTTAAAATTGAACTTCAACATAGTATGGCAAAAATAAAAATGAAATAATGCCATTTACTTATTCACATGGATATTCTACTAATCGAATAATCACATGAAATATCAATAACCACTTTCATAATGTTGGAATGCATAATGCCAGACTATCATAACCACATAGCCAAGGCCTCGTGCCAAGACTACAAATAAGATTTTGTCAAGGCCTTGTGCCAAGACACTAGTTTGTCTCATGAGACCTACCGATGCATCGAGGAGCTATAGCGGGCTCCACCCGTCACTTATTAAGTCCAATGCATTCCCATATGAAAAGGTTTAAACATAACATAAACATTCGTATTAAAACTAGCATACGAAATGTCAATAATTTCACCATAAACTATGAATGGTATAAAAATAGCACATCCACAGTCAAACATATCACAAAAACATCAATACAATATAGAAGTTTTGTATCATAATAAATCAACTTCAAATAATCTTAAAATCCATCAAAGGATGTTGACATAGATGAAATCAAAATTATTTTTAAAGAAGTATCTCCTTTTATTTTGAAATCATTTAAGATCCATATAAAATAAAACATTTTCTTTGAAAATATTCTTATAAGCTTGTATGGAAAGCTTCGACGATTTTATAACGGCGGAAAATAACCGCACCCGCCGTATAAGTTAAAAAGAACATTCTTACCTCAATTCAGTCGAAAAGGTTAAAAAGGACCTTGTTTTGAAAACGACGGAAAGATTCCTTTATAAACCTCTTATAAAAAGTCAAACAAGGGTATAAATGACTTTAACCCATAAAAAATGTTTTGAAATACATTTTTAAGAAACATGGATGTGGATGATAAAGATATCCCAGTAGATTATTACGTATAAACAACCTCGGATAATGAAGAGATTGTGAAATAACCCTTACCTTGTACTTTTCCTTGGTTGGGGTAGGTTAACCTCCTGTATAATGGTGAAATAGTTGTTATTAAATTATACAAGAATCATATATATTAATATGATATCATATATGATCTTTTAACATTGATTTGTTAATAATATCTTAGAATTATCGTCGTTTCGGGAGTTAACTTACTCATTTTCTTTTATATGTTTTGTTACATAAGCCATGGTTTTTGTATCTTATTCATATCCAGAATGATATACAGTCCTTAAGAATCATTTTTAAATCATCAAATGATAATTATACTTGAATGGATACGATGGAGAATGAATCTCATCGCGTTCGTGGAGACGGTAGTCCGTACGTACACACGAGCGACAATATCATTCTTTTGATATTAAAATAATATATAAATGGATGTTATATCATATATACAGAATCATTAACATGTTATATTTATTATTTACATGAGTTACACATCATTATTATACCCATCCAAATAATATTATATTGAATAACAATTACACCACGACGTGGAGACGGTAAGCCGTACGTACGCACGTATGGTGACATGTTATTCAAAGGGTGGATAGAATAATGAATATGGTTGTACCATATTTATAATAACATCACAGTATATGTGAGATACTGGAGTTATTATTTTAGAATGGTAAGAACAAAGGAAGAAGAAGTGGAAGAAGAAATGAACTTAGAAAAAGGTGGTGAAATCATTACCTCTTCTTCGGGTTCTTCCTTTTGATTTGATCAAAAGGGCTCCTTAGGTTGGCTTTCTGATCAAACTAAGGCCCCTAGGTTGTATTGAGGGATGTTGGGAGAGTATTTGGGCAGAGTTTGGCCGAACCAAAAGGCTTTGAAGGTGTGAAGAAATGAGAAGGAGGAGTGCCCTTTTATAAGAGGGGTGAGGGGCACCTTTGGAAAAGCTAGAAATATTAATTTATAATAAATTCATATTCAGTTTCTAAAGGCTCCAAAGTTGACTATTCAAAGGATGAGGTGGGGGTAGGTCGAAAACAACTCATCCAATAGAATTTAGACAGGTTTGGGTACTTATATTAACCTTATCTTTAAGTATTAACTCTAAGTTAATTAGTTTCACTTTTACAATGTCTCTTTGTATTTTTATATTATATGGTTAATAGACTTACCATATACATACAAGCGACCCCCAAGTGGTCCATTAATGATTAACCTATCATAATATAAGTCTCTTGGCCGAACCTTAGATTTTTAGGAATTTAATATCAATTAATAATATAATATTTGTTTTAAGAACTCTTTTATGTCAATTTTGACACTATTCAATAGTTGATTTTTGTGAAACTCATAACAGATTGATTACTTCGAACAAAGTCAATTAAATCAATCCTAATATATCTTATTATCCTAGAAAATTAGTGTAATTCATTAAAAGTTTCATATTATATTTATTTGGGTATTTATAATATCAATTATGTTAATTGTTTACTATTTTAGTAATTACTGCATCATCATTGTGTCATAAATAAAATAAATTATTTAATGTCTAAAAATTATAAATAAAACATCATTATGTAGGAAATCTTTTTAGCTTTCTAATGAATATTTATAATCGAAAATCCAACATGTATATCCCTATGTAAAAATTTTTCTTCTAAAAGATGTAAGTTTATGCCATTTTTATTTTTATTTTAACTTTATTAATATAATGTGTCCCTACCACATACAAGTGGCTCCAAGGGGTCCCCAAATTGACCCAAGGATGCCCATGGTCGGGTATGTGTCCAAAAATAAGGTTAGGACGCGTTCTAGGGTAATTTTGTATTATTATAATATTATTTTTTTAACCCTTATTTACCGGATTTACCCTTTAACCATGGTAAATAAAATATTTACCGCAGTAATTATTCAAAATGTGTAAAAATAAACGTTACCTATTGACATAATTTGGACATCCTGATTCCAAATATGGAATCCATTTTCCTAAATTCAAAACACAGAAGTGGCAGAAATTAATTTAAAATTAATTCCCGCTGTCAAAACAAAAAGCGTGTTTTTAAGAGATAATAACTATCAAAAGATTGACACTTGTTTATGTTCGGTTTAATTGTAAAATTATGTCCAATGATAAACATTAAATTGAATGGTAAAAATATATTCTAAATATACTTTAAAACCACTCAAATTCATAATTTATCACTATTAATTATTTTGATTAAAAAAGTTGTTTTTAATTAAAATTTAGAAATTTTCACTATTCATCAAAATATGAAAGTTATCCGAAATGTACCAAAATTTCACCTTAGGCTAAATTCAATATTCCGAATCCAAAAATGAAGTCCATTTTCAAATATAAAATATATATAATTTCAAAAGGTAGGTATTACTATTCATAACGGCTAGTTTGATTAGTTATGGTGTGTTAGAACTCGGTGTTGCGTACAACACACGCTATCACATTATTCGAAGAGAAGTGTACCGTAGAAGCTTGGGGTGTTACATTCTCCCCTCCTTCAAATAATTGCGTCCTCGCAATTTCTAGGGTATTACTGCATAAAAAGACTCGGGTGGTTCTTCATCATAAGTTCCTCGGGTTCCCACGTTGCCTCTTCCATCTTATGATTTCTCCACAAAACTTTTACCAGACGCGTCGTCCGGTTTCTCAGCACTTGTTCTCTCGTATCAAGAATCTTGATGGGCTCTTCACAATAAGACAGATCGGGTTCCAGTTCTAATTCCTCATAGGTGAGTACATGCGTTGGGTCAGGCATGTATTTTCTCAACAGAGATACGTGGAACACATCGTGAACTTTGGAGAGACTTGGCGGCATTGCCAATCGGTAAGCTACAACCCCAATTCGTTCTAGAATTTCGAAAGGTCCGATGTACCTGGGACTCAATTTACCTTTCTTACCAAAACGTATGACTCCCTTCCACGGAGATACCTTCAGAAAAACATGATCACCGACTTGAAATTCCAAATCCTTCCTTCGATTATCGGCATAGCTCTTCTGCCTACTTTGAGCTGCTTTGATGTGATTTTGGATTACTTTCACCTTTTCCACCGTTTCCTCCACCAGCTCTGGGCCTACAAGTTTTCTTTCACCAACGTCATCCCAACAGGTTGGTGTACGACATCTCTTTCCGTATAACGCTTCATATGGTGCCATCTGTATACTCGAATGGAAGCTATTGTTATAGGAAAATTCTACCAGTGGTAAATATTGATCCCACATACCCTGAAAGTCAAGTGAGCAAGATCTCAACATGTCTTCTAAGGTTTGAATAGTCCGTTCTGATTGTCCGTCTGTCTGAGGGTGGTAAGCAGTGCTTAAATGAAGTTCTGTATCCAGGGATTTCTGAAGACTTTTCCAGAATCTTGAAGTAAAACGGGGATCACGATCAGAAACAATTGATAGGGGTACTCCATGAAGTCTCGCAACTTCATTAATGTATAGTCTTGCTAGACGTTCCAGGGGTAGATCTTCTCTTATAGCAAGAAAATGTGCTGACTTGGTAAGACGATCAACAATAACCCATATTGCATCGTTCCTTCTAGGAGTCTTTGGTAGCCCCATGACAATGTCCATTGTAATATTGTCCCATTTCCACTCCGGTATGGGAAGAGGTTGCATGACTCCTCCAGGCTGTTGCCTTCCAGCTTTCACTTGTTGACAAACCATACATCTTGACACAAAATCAGCAATCTCCCTCTTCATGTTGTCCCACCAAAAATGTTCCTTCAAATCTCTATACATTTTGGTGCTCCCAGGGTGTATAGAGAAATTGGAACTATGAGCATCATCCAGCAATTCCCTTTTTAGATCAGGTATATTGGGAACACAAAGTCTCTTCCCGAATTTCAAAATTCCACCTTCATACGCAAAGTCTCTCAATCTCCCATCATTCACAGCTTTAATCTTCTTTTGGAATTCATCATCATCAGTCTGAGAACTCTTAATCCTTTCTAGTAAAGATGGTTTGGAAACCATTTGAAAAAGCATTGATGTTTCACCTTCCCTGGTTATTCCCATGTCCATCTTCACTAGCTCCATGAAAATTGGATCCCTTTCAATTCTCATATTGTTCAAAACTCCACGGTCTTTTCTACTCAAAGCATCTGCCACCTTGTTTGCCTTCCCTGGGTGGTAGTGTATCGTACAATCATAATCCTTGAGTAATTCAAGCCATCTCCTTTGCCTCATGTTGAGTTCTTTTTGTGAGAAAATATACTTCAAACTCTTGTGATCAGTATAAATCTCACATTTTTCACCATAGAGGTAGTGCCTCCATATTTTCAAAGCAAATATCACTGCTGCTAAATCGAGATCATGAGTAGGATAGTTTTGTTCATGAATTTTCAACTGTCGTGATGCATATGCAATAACTCTATCATTCTGCATAAGGACACAGCCAAGTCCTTTCTTTGATGCATCACTATAAATAACGAACCCATCATTCCCCGATGGTAGAGTCAATATAGGAGCATTGACTAATCTTCTCTTCAGTTCTTCGAAACATTCTTCACACTCTTTTTTCCAAACAAATTTAACCCCTTTACGTGTGAGCTTCGTTAATGGGTTAGCCAATCGGGCAAAATTCTGGACGAAACGTCGATAATAACCTGCCAAACCAATAAAACTACGTACCTCAGTTATACTCGTAGGTGCTGGCCATTCTTGGATTGCCTTGGTCTTAGAAGGATCAACAGAGATTCCATCTTTAGAGACAATATGGCCAAGAAAAGAAATCTCCTGAAGCCAGAATTCACACTTTCTAAACTTCCCATATAATTCATGCCTCCTCAGAGTCTTCAAGATAATGCGCAAGTGATTTTCATGATCTTCGTAGGTTTTGGAGTATACCAAGATATCATCAATAAATACCACCACAAATTCATCGAGATACTCCTTGAAGACTCTATTCATCAGATCCATGAATACAGAGGGTGCATTAGTCAATCCAAACGGCATTACAGTAAACTCGTAATGCCCGTACCTGGTTCGAAATGTTGTTTTCGGAATGTCTTCCTTCTTCACACACAACTGATGGTATCCAGATCGAAGGTCAATCTTTGAAAAGTATTGAGCTCCATGCAGTTGGTCAAATAAATCATCAATACGAGGTAGGGGATACTTGTTCTTTATCGTTATAGCATTGATCTCCCTGTAGTCGATACATAACCTCATAGATCCATCTTTCTTTTTAACAAAAAGAACAGGGGCTCCCCATGGAGAAACACTAGGGCGAATAAATCTCTTAGTACTCAATTCCTCTAGTTGTTTCTTTAGTTCGACTAACTCTATAGTGGCCATTCTATAAGGGGTCTTCGATATAGGCCTTGATCCAGGAATCAAATCAATGGAAAACTCAACTTCTCGTTCTGGAGGATGTCCAGGTAAATCTTCCGGAAATACATCTACAAATTCTTTCACAATAGGTACACCCTCTATTTGAACATTCCTTTCCTCACCGATAGTTACTTCATTATCTTCCTCCCCAATAATTGAATTAAGTTGAGCTACTGGGGGTGGGTCTAAATAAGAATTAGGTGGTGACGATTCTGCTCTAAAAATAAGGTGTTCCTTATCATTATCATCAAGAATCGTAACCTCTTTCTTCTTACAATAAATCTTCGCATCATAGTACGAAATCCAGTCCATACCGAGGATTATATCAAACTCAATCATAGGTATGACGATGAAATCAGCAGATAAAGAAAATTTATGTGCTCTAATGGGGACTGATTCACAAAACTTTGTTGCAACGATACTTCCCTTAGGAGTTTTAACTGACAACTCCCTTATTAAATCAAATTGGAAATATCTAATTTTCTTAGCAAACTGGGAAGATATGAAACAATGCGATGATCCAGAATCAAATAATGCATTTGCTAAACTTGAGGAAACCATTAAATTACCTGCCACCACGTCTTTCGGAGTTTCTACCTCAGCAGTAGTGATAGCATAAGCCTGGCCTTGATCCCTTGGCCTTTTCTGAGGTAAGTTCTCCTGACGCTTAGGACATGCATTTGCATAATGCCCCATCTCCCTGCAATTGTAGCACTGAACGTTGGTAGCTTCCTTCTTCCCCTTGCAATCATGAGCTTGGTGGCCTTTTTCACCACACTTGTAACAGACTCCCATTCCCTTCAGGCAAGCACCGGGGTGTTTCTTCCCGCACTTACCACAAGATGGATATTCAACCTTTCCCTTCTTCCCCTTATTTCCATTCCCAGATTGATCAGCAGGTCTCTTCTTCTCTTGCTTTGCTTTAAAGTCATAAGACTTAGAGAATTCATTTTCGGTCTTGATAGCACATGAGACAATGTCTTCGTACGATGAAAAGGATTGTGAGACTAATGCTCGACGGAGAAATGGTTTTAACCCATCAAAGAAACGATCAATCTTACTTCTTGGGTTGCGAATATAATCACCAGCGTACCTCGCTAACCTTGTAAAGTTAGCCTCATACTTTGTGACATTCTCATCCTCCTTTTGTCTCAGACTCAGAAATTGTCTTTCCATATCTGCTCGATGGTCGCGAGGAAAGTATTTTTCTAAAAACAGATCTTTGAACTCCATCCATTCCATGTTTGATACTTCATCATCTTCCTTCATGTTTTGATTCAATGACCACCATTGATCAGCATCTCCAGTGAGGCGGTAAACTGCCATGGTAACTTTTCCCCTTTCACTACACCCCAAAGCCTGAAATATTTTCTCTAGGGAAAATATCCATTGCTCAGCTACTAAGGGATTTGTACTCCCATTGAACGTTGGTGGTTGTTGTCTCATGAATCGATCTAACATTGATCCTCCACACTGCGGATTAGGGTGCTCCATACGGGTAAGGTTATTATTCATAACCTGAGTAAGTTGTCCCAGTACGGTGATTAGCTGATCAGCACCAGTTGCATCACCAGCCCCACTATAATTATCTTGAGCAGGGGGGCAATCCCTACATGGAGTGCGTGCATTGATACGGTTTCCATTTCTTCCACTAGGCGCCATTTCTAAACAATGGCATAAACTAGATCAGTTTATGAATCAAAATACATAATCCCATACTTATAAAACACTTAACATAAATTGAACTATTTATGGATATAATCCATAATCATAAAAATGTATTCTTTGAGGAAGTATATACTCATAAACCCTTCATAATGATTTGTAAAGATAATGAGAGTTATCCTAAGCATATCCCCCGGGAGTGTCGTAACCAAGAGTGCAGCAAGGCCCGTTGTCGTGCACCAGTTCCCGTTCGAGTCTAGCTCAAAGCGGTGTTTTCGGGTTTTACCCCTAGGTACATCTGTGCCAGAGCCGCCTCTACCTGCTCGTATCCAGACAGGGATGTATTGCTCGGAAAACTCACAAAAATCTCTACAATACCAAAATTCTAGGAAGTTCTTCTATACTAATCCTCAAAGTTCATCTTAGGTCTACGTGCTCTAATCAGAGTTTATCTAAATCTAGTTTCCAAGGTTTGTACTAAACTTCCTCTGATACCAACTGTAACACCCCGACCCCAGTTTCCCAGAGTCGGTGCATTAATTACATAACATTGGCATGATCACAAGAAAGATCAAATCTCGAAAGACCGATTGGTTTAGTAGCCTTGGAAACACTAGATATAATCATAAAGTTTTACATTACATTTCAAAGTGAAAAACTACTACAACAACAAAGTCTTCATATCCACACTATTAACCCCTCATAATATCCCTGCAAGTCATTCATAATTTACTTCTTCACTACCTGGGAAAAATAAAACATAGAAAAGGGGTGACCTCAAATGCCCAGTAAGGATAACAATATAGTGGAACATTCATAATAAGCATAAACATTTAAGGCAATGAATTACTAAAACAAAAGCCTTTTAAAATTGAACTTCAAAATAGTATGGCAAAAATAAAAATGAAATAATGCCATTTACTTATTCACATGGATATTCTACTAATCGAATAATCAC
Organism: Viscum album; assembly: GCA_963277665.1. Taxonomy (NCBI): domain Eukaryota; kingdom Viridiplantae; phylum Streptophyta; class Magnoliopsida; order Santalales; family Viscaceae; genus Viscum; species Viscum album. Next base: position 1,014,831,289 of record OY728141.1, on the reverse strand, counting down.
ATGCAATATCAATAACCACTTTCATAATGTTGGAATGCTTAATGCCAGACTATCATAACCACATAGCCAAGGCCTCGTGCCAAGACTACAAATAAGATTTTGTCAAGGCCTTGTTCCAAGACACTAGTTTGTCTCATGAGACCTACCGATGCATCGAGGAGCTATAGCGGGCTCCACCCGTCACTTATTAAGTCCAATGCATTCCCATATGAAAAGGTTTAAACATAACATAAACATTCGTATTAAAACTAGCATACGAAATGTCAATAATTTCACCATAAACTATGAATGGTATACAAATAGCACATCCACAGTCAAACATATCACAAAAACTTCAATACAATATAGAAGTTTTGTATCATAATAAATCAACTTCAAATAATCTTAAAATCCATCAAAGGATGTTGACATAGATGAAATCAAAATTCTTTTTAAAGAAGTATCTCCTTTTATTTTGAAATCATTTAAGATCCATATAAAATAAAACGTTTTCTTTGAAAATATTCTTATAAGATTGTATGGAAAGCTTCGACGATTTTATAACGGCGGAAAATAACCGCACCCGCCGTATAAGTTAAAAAGAACATTCTTACCTCAATTCAGTCGAAAAGGTTAAAAAGGACCTTGTTTTGAAAACGATGGAAAGATTCCTTTATAAACCTCTTATAAAAAGTCAAACAAGGGTATAAATGACTTTAACCCATAAAAAATGTTTTGAAATACATTTTTAAGAAACATGGATGTGGATGATAAAGATATCCCAGTAGATTATTACGTATAAAAAACCTCGGATAATGAAGAGATTTTGAAATAACCCTTACCTTGTACTTTTCCTTGGTTGGGGTAGGTTAACCTCCTGTATAATGGTGAAATAGTTGTTATTAAATTATACAAGAATCATATATATTAATATGATATCATATATGATCTTTTAACATTGATTTGTTAATAATATCTTAGAATTATCGTCGTTTCGGGAGTTAACTTACTCATTTTCTTTTATATGTGTTGTTACATAAGCCATGGTTGTTGTATCTTATTCATATCCAGAATGATATACAGTCCTTAAGCATCATTTTTAAATCATCAAATGATAATTATACTTGAATGGATACGATGGAGAATGAATCTCATCGCGTTCGTGGAGACGGTAGTCCGTACGTACACACGAGCGACAATATCATTCATTTGATATTAAAATAATATATAAATGGATGGTATATCATATATACAGAATCATTAACATGTTATATTTATTATTTACATGAGTTACACATCATTATTATACCCATCCAAATAATATTATATTGAATAACAATTACACCACGACGTGGAGACGGTAAGCCGTACGTACGCACGTATGGTGACATGTTATTCAAAGGGTGGATAGAATAATGAATATGGTTGTACCATATTTATAATAACATCACAGTATATGTGAGATACTGGAGTTATTATTTTAGAATGGTAAGAACAAAGGAAGAAGAAGTGGAAGAAGAAATGAACTTAGAAAAAGGTGGTGAAATCATTACCTCTTCTTCGGGTTCTTCCTTTTGATTTGATCAAAAGGGATCCTTAGGTTGGCTTTCTGATCAAACTAAGGCACCTAGGTTGTAGTGAGGGATGTTGGGAGAGTATTTGGGCAGAGTTTGGCCGAACCAAAAGGCTTTGAAGGTGTGATGAAATGAGAAGGAGGAGTGCCCTTTTATAAGAGGGGTGAGGGGCACCTTTGGAAAAGCTAGAAATATTAATTTATAATAAATTCATATTCGGTTTCTAAAGGCTCCAAAGTTGACTATTCAAAGGATGAAGTGGGGATAGGTCGAAAACAACTCATCCAATAGAATTTAGACAGGTTTGGGTACTTATATTAACCTTATCTTTAAGTATTAACTCTAAGTTAATTAGTTTCACTTTTACAATGTCTCTTTGTATTTTTATATTATATGGTTAATAGACTTACCATATACATACAAGCGACCCCCAAGTGGTCCATTAATGATTAACCTATAATAATATAAGTCTCTTGTCCGAACCTTATATTTTTAGGAATTTAATATCAATTAATAATATAATATTGTTTTTAAGAACTCTTTTATGTCAATTTTGACACTATTCAATAGTTGATTTTTGTGAAACTCATAACAGATTGATTACTTCGAACAAAGTCGATTAAATCAATCCTAATATATCCTATTATCCTAGAAAATTAGTGTAATTCATTAAAAGTTTCATATTATATTTATTTGGGTATTTATAATATCAATTATGTTAATTTTTTACTATTTTAGTAATTACTGCATCATCATTGTGTCATAAATAAAATAAATTATTTAATGTCTAAAAATTATAAATAAAACATCATTATGTAGGAAATCTTTTTAGATTTCTAATGAATATTTATAATCGAAAATACAACATGTATAACCCTATGTAAAAATTGTTCTTCTAAAAGATGTAAGTTTATGCCATTTTTATTTTTATTTTAACTTTATTAATATAATGTGTCCCTACCACATACAAGTGGCTCCAAGGGGTCCCCAAATTGACCCAAGGATGCCCATGGTCGGGTATGTGTCCAAAAATAAGGTTAGGACACGTTCTAGGGTAATTTTGTATTATTATAATATTATTTTCTTAACCCTTATTTACCGGATTTACCCTTTAACCATGGTAAATAAAATATTTACCGCAGTAATTATTCAAAATGTGTAAAAATAAAAGTTACCTATTTACATAATTTGGACATCCTGATTCCAAATATGGAATCCATTTTCCTAAATTCAAAACACAGAAGTGGCAGAAATTAATTTAAAATTAATTCCCGCTGTCAAAACAAAAAGCGTGTTTTTAAGAGATAATAACTATCAAAAGATTGACACTTGTTTATGTTCGGTTTAATTGTAAAATTATGTCCAATGATAAACATTAAATTGAATGGTAAAAATATATTCTAAATATACTTTAAAACCACTCAAATTCATAATTTATCACTATTAATTATTTTGATTAAAAAAGTTGTTTTTAATTAAAATTTAGAAATGTTCACTATTCATCAAAATATGAAAGTTATCCGAAATGTACCAAAATTTCACCTTAGGCTAAATTCAATATTCCGAATCCAAAAATGAAGTCCATTTTCAAATATAAAATATATATAATTTCAAAAATTAGGTATTACTATTCATAACGGCTAGTTTGATTAGTTATGGTGTGTTAGAACTCGGTGTTGCGTACAACACACGCTATCACATTATTCGAAGAGAAGCGTAACGTAGAAGCTTGGGGTGTTACATTCCCCCTCACTGTATTTTTTTTTCATGGGATTGTCGACGCATTTGAAGCATCTTCAAAACTCCATATGACTGGATTGATCTTCTGTGGAACAAAGCAGTGCCCTTGAAATACAACTTCTTATTATGAAAGATAAGGCATAAGGCCATCCCCATTGACAAAAATATTATGTGTTGCGTTATCCTATTTCCCTCTCATATCTCATACTGCACAGCCTATAAGGATGAAATGATTGATCACCTAATCTTCTCGAGTGACTAGGTGGACGTAGTATAGTAATTCTCCGGGGTTTTAACAGGGAATCACGATTTTTCTCTAGGGGCCCTCCAAATTAAAGAAAAATGGTTCCACCGATTGGGAGTCAGAGGACCGAAGAAGACAGATCATTCTTTGATTCTCAATGGTTGTTGCTGGTCAATTTGGAAATCCAGAAATATGATCACATTTGAGGGGACTCGTGCATCGGGTAAGTCTATACGAAGAACATCCTTACTAATATAGCATGTCTCCTCAGTAATTGGTGGGGTTCACCCTCCTTTAGCTGGCTAGCTTCCATTCCACAAGGAGCCCAACTGAGATAGAATATCAACATAGGTATTTGGGTATTATGGTCTCCCCCTACCGAGGCATTAATCTCAGTACTGATGGGTCATGTTTAATGGGTTTCATGCACGTGGGTGGGGTGGTTTGGGACTCGTGGGGTTCAGCCCTTCAAGTCTTCTCCTCCAATCTTGTAAATGTCTCCTCTCTACATGAAGAAGGTAAGGCCATTCTCATGGGAGTTACAATTTTTCATCGGAAGGGTATTGATATTATTGAGGTTCGAAAAAAAGTAAAATATTCTCCATGATTCCTTGAATGATATATGCTCTCCTCCTTGGTCTATTTTGTATATTATCATAAAGTGAATAAATATTATCTCTAACAGAACCCAAATCAGACACTCATGGTAAAAGGGATACCTAGTGGCAGATCACCTTGATAATATGGATTTTCTTGGTCCTGAACCAATCTATTTTGCATGATTTTTCCACCTTGAATCTCAGAGGGGTCAATTTTATTAGAGGGGATGCCCTTGGATTTCACTATTTCAGACCTACTTAGGCTGATTGTCTAATATGTTTGTTTTTTGTTTTTTTCCTCGATTTTTTGCCTTCACAGTAAAAATGTAACATTGACCATATATGTAATGTAATTTTATCCTTTTTATGAAAAGAATCATCATCATAATTCTTCTCTTATTCCACTTATTATAAAAATTTAAACACCATTAGTGATGTGTTGATTTACCGAAATCATGGATAATGTGTCTTCAATTTCCTTTACATCCTTGAAATATAGTTGTAAAAAAATATTAATTGTTGAAAATGATTTTAAAGTGTACGATATAACCAATTTTATGTTCTTGAAATATCATATATGCATAATATTGAATTATTAATAGAAACTAGTTTGTGATAATAAATGAACCGAAAAAATGATGTCAAGAAATATCATTAATATTATATATAATGAATCGTAATTGTAACAACCCATGTTCTTATAAAAATAATTAAAAATTAATTGAACTTTGTTATATGTATATAGTTATCACTAGCCTTTAAAACATAACTTTTCCACTTCTATGTTGTGAATTTCTAGAAATTGTCTTCTACAATTGTGGTCAATTTGTTATTTGGAGTCTATTGGAACCAACATGTTTTTATTGGTGAATAGTAACGTACCCTTATGAATAGTAATATGAATTGTAACATGACCGTAATGAATAGTAAATTATATTATTATTTTATTTTTATATGGCTTTAAGATAATGGCATCTTTATTAATTTTTCAATGTGATATAAAAGTAGATATAGTTTTTAAATAAATAATTTTCGAATTAAGTATGATTTTATTTAAAATTTAAAATAAAAAATTTTAAAAAATTATCTTCAAAACATGGGATTCATGTTTGAAATATAAATTTTGATAAATGGTTAGGGTGAATTTTTGGAATTTTTCTGAAACATTGGATTTTTCAGTGAATAGTAGAAAATACTTTTTTTTGTTTCAGTGTGTTAATGACACCATTAATGATATAATAATTATTAAAATAAATATAAACTACATGGGTATAGTTAAATAAGATGTGAGGGGTCCCAATTGAATTATACAATGGGAAAATACCATGGAAAAGCCCATGGTTTTGAAAATACCACCCATGGGGTGTCCCTTGGAAATTATTAAAATATACTATTACTTTTCCTATAAATACCATCCCATTCCTTCATTAAAATCATTTCTAATTCCTCTTTAATGAGGATCTATAATCCATACCATCCTAGTAGTCCTACCTAGGTTTCCTAAATCCCCCATGTTCCCAACCTTCATGTTCTAAGAGTTACTCTACTAGGTAAGAAACTTTACAATTTCTTTCTTTTCCCATTCAAGTTCTCCTTTATGTGGTATAACATTCAATTTTCCATACCATGTTATTATGTCCTTATAATTATTGATATACTATATATTATGATTATTAACTGGATAGGTGACCCTTTTCTCCTCTCTTTTTAATATTTTCTAAAACCATGTCGTGCAGTCATTAGGCTTCCGATTTTTTGTAAGAGATTTCTCACTTTTTTCATATTTTGAGTTCCTTCTTTATTCTATCATCATATCTCTATACACTAGAGGCTTGAAATCGCCAAAAATCATGTATATTATAGATTTTATCATGTTTATGGATAATTCCTCATCATTATTCTTCTCCTCACCCACTTATTTAAGGAATAAAAACATTGTCCGTGATGTGTCGAATTACCGACATCGTGGACGATGTGATTCAAATTTCTATTAATTCTCTCAAGTATGATCATGAAATGATTTATATGGTTGAAACAGGTTATAATATATGTTTTAATACTCATCCATTGTTCTGGAATTCTTTTTTAGTCATGGTTCTAATTTATAAGACAAAATGAGGTTGTTATTATCAAAGAACCACTAAAATGATCTAAACGAACATCATTAATGTTTTAACTTATGAATCATCCACATATTAATCATCAAAATTATAAATGGTTTAAATTATTGTACTAGAAATATTTAAATACCATTCCATTACAATTCTATAATTTCACTTCCAATCGACATGAACATCCACCATGAACCAACCATGGAAATCATGTTAAGGACTCACTCAGAAACAGTGCAAGGAGCAAAATACTAACAATTAAATGTTTAAATGATGTTATGAAATGATAATATAAGATGTTATAAACATGAAAATGTTTCTGTAAAATACTAATAACACTATTATAACCCTTATACAGGATGTTTAAACACGTTTGAAGTAAGGCAGACATGAGGTATGGGAATTCTAAACCCAATTTCCATTTTTTGGGTTAACCTTCTACTTTATTATTTATGTTATATTTAAATTGTTATTGTGATGGTTTCTGATTATATTATGTTTTATTATGTGTATTTATAGTATATATACTTACTCCAATATATCTATTAAGTCTCATATAAATTGTATAATATTTATAAGGGGATTTTCTTTAGAAATCCTCTTTTTTTAAATTCGGTTTTACAAAATTCTAAAGAAAGGTTTTTATGGAATTATTCATATTGTATGATTATGTTCTGGTTCTTGGAAATTGTTTATGATGAAGGGAGGGACCAATATTTCCCTCCAATTCATTGGTTATGTGTATGTTGGAGGTCGTCTGTATGGTAACTCCAAGTGTAACTACGATGGATACACAATGAAAGGTATCCATGAGGGTTACAAATTATAAGGTAGACAAGAATGGTTACCAGATTTTGTAACTAATTCACCAAGAATCTCTATGATTATATTTATTTTCTCATTTTTATTTGTATCTAATTTAAATCTCATGTTACTAAATGTAAGTATATAAGGGTGATAATCATGTCTTTTGTAAATGCTTTATTACGTTACGAGTATTCATGGACTAATGAGCTCTTTCCTTCTTTTCCATCCCTTGCTGAGATTATGTGCTCATGCCGAGTTTTTAAATGATTTTCATAGGTTAATGGATATTTAAGACAATGGAGGAATCTATTTTATATTTTGAATAACTGTCAAGGAGTCATGTTTAAGTTTTAATGTTTTATATTTTGAAAAAAATGGTAACACATTTTATGGTTTCCATCATCTAATAATGTGTAATGTTACGAATGTGTTGCCCAAGTTCTATAATGATATAAACATGAAAATATATTAAATGTAAGAAGAAGGTTTTTTCTTTACTAGATTCAAGATTGTGTGTGTAATAAGGTCGGGTCCTTATAGTCGGTATTAGAGGACGGTTTAGATAACTTTATAGGTTATGGTGATGTTAACAGAATACCATAAATTATTTTCACTCTATGACTAATTCGAAATGATATAGAATTTAAATATTAATATGTTGCTTCATCTAAGATATATATTTTTATAATGGTTGTCCGATGAAAGAACTTGGATGCTGAATAGGAGAGGCACCGAGAGAATGACATCCTTTTGGAACTACAGCCCATAATTGTTGGGATTGGAATCGAGCAGTTTGTGACCGTAATGGCTCAACTAACGCAGGAATAAATTGGTGGTGGAATCCATGCAAGAGAACCAATAGAGGTACCACAATGGAACACGATAGTAGTGAAACATTTTATTAGACAAAATCCTCCTGCATTCAACTGATCTTCTGACCCTGTAGTAGCTGAAGGATGGATCAAATCCCTTGAAAAAATATTCGATATTATGGGATGCTCATACAATCAAAAAGTTAATTCAATCCATTTATCATTATTAAGGGGAAGATTATTAGTGGTGGTCCATGGTAAATAATATCATGGGTAGAGATTATTTTGATGCCTTATAGAGGGATTAATTTAAATGTATTTTCCTTGAAAAATATTTTCCTATGGTGGTGTGACATAGAATGGAGATGAAATTCCTTGAATTGAAACAGAAGGAAGAAGATTCAGTGGATGTGTATGAAGAGAACTTCACATGACTGGAGAGGATTGCTCAAAATATTATTCTGGATCTTGATAGAAAAATCAACTGCTTTTACCGAGGACTGAAGCCAAGGTATCTAAGGGCATTGACCTCCCGTAAATTTAAATGTTATACAAAACTTTTCCGATGTGATGAGAGTGTAGAGATGTATTTTTCTGATGATCACGTGCATTTTGGAAAAAAAATGAAGAAGAGGTCATGTTGTAAGGAAATGGGTAATAATCAACCAATGAAATATGATGGTAAGAAAATACATTTTCCATCTTGTGAAAAGTGTGGTAAGAAACACCGTGTATAATGTATTTTCAAAACTATGAAGTGTTTAAAATGTGTTTAGTTTGTAAAATGGCTCAATATTGCAATGAAAATGATCCTAAGACTATAAAGTGTTTTAAATGTGGTGAGATTGGTCATTATGAAAAGGCATGTCCAAAGAGATATATGAATGATGCCAAGAAGCCAGACTACAAGCAGAAAGGTGTAGTGAGATCTTTTAAGTCTACGTATGTAGATGTCATGCCATCCAATAAAGTTGTATCAGGTAATTTTTTGTTCAATTTGAATTTGTTAATGTTTTGTTTGATATGGGGACTTCAAATTCCTTCATATCTGAGAAATTTTTTGGTAAATCAGAAAAATCACATCAACAAAAGAAATGAGGACAAGTTGTTAAAACACCCGAGGAAATGTTGTATCAAAGAAGAATTATATGAATCGTTCTATTGTGGTCTATGGAAAGACCTTACCTGTATGTCATTTTGTTTTACCCTTAGTCGAGTTTGTTGTTATTATGAGAATGGATTGGATTTCTGATTATCAAGCTAAGATTTACTATAGAGATAAAGAAGTTGTTTTTCAAAAAGAGTTTCAGTTTGTATCTATGAATGAACCTATACAATTGATAGCATATCAGGAAGCTGAAAAACTATTGAAAGATCGAAATGAAAGTAATCTTTCTCATATTTTTGAAAACAAGGGAGGTACTCAAATTAATTATATTCCATTGGTATATTCATACCATGATTTTTTTCCTGATGAGTTACACATTGTCATACCTGATCGTGAAGTCAAATTCACAATTGATGTAGTTCTTGATGCTAAGAAAATTTCAAAACCCTCATATCGTATGGCTCAAATAGAACTTCTTGAATTGAAAAATCTATTACAGTATTTTCTCGATAAAGGAATCATTCTTCCTTGAAATCCACCACGGGGAGTCTTGTTTTGATTGTTAAAAATAAATGTGGTTCTATAAGACTTTGAATTGATTATAGAGATTTTAATAACATCACTATTAAAAAAATCTATCCTTTTCCTTATATCAATGACTTGTTTGATTAGCTCTATGGAGCTCGGTACTTTTCCAAGATTGAATTGAGATCTCGATACCATCAGGTGAAAGTAAAGGAGGATGACAGCCCGAAAAAAACATTTCATACAAGATATGGGCATTATGAATTTTTCGTTATGCCGTTTGGATTATCAAATGAACCTGTTGTATTCATGAATCTTATGAATTGATTATTTCACATGTTCTAGGATATTTTTCATTTTTTTATTTATTAATGACATTATGGTATTTTCTAAAAATAAATAGGATCATGAAAAACATCTAAGGGTTGTTTTACAAACATTCAAATAAATGAAATTTAATGGAAAATTCAGAATGTGTAATTTTTGGTTGCAAGAGATAACTTTTCATGGGCACATTGTAAATAAGGATGGAATAATAGTTGATCCTTCTAAAAAAAGTGGTTGATGAATGTCCAAGACCCACAAATGATATAGATATTCATAGTGTTTTTGGGTTAGTAGGTTATTACAGACAGTTTATTAAGAACTTTACGAGGTTTTCAATCCTGATAACTAAGATTACATGGAAAGGTTTTAAATTTATTTGGGATAGATGAATTTGATGTTTTTTTCCAGGATCAGAAGAAGGTATTGGTGAATTCTGTAACAACCTGAGATTTTATGAAAAATATTCTTTTTAATTCCATTAATGACTTGTGTTGTATGCTACACCAAAAGAAGCTTGCACAACACACATACTTGACTTGCCTTGCATTACACGCAATCATGACCTTCCTCGATAGCGTGTGTGGTACACAATACTGATTTTCACTAAATAATGATGTGCTATTAAAATATTACTAAAATTAGCCGTTATGAATAGTAATAAACACTTTTTGAAATTTTGTAAATTTTATTTTTCAAAAATGACTTCATTTTTGGATTCAAGAATATCAAAATTAGCTTAGGGTGAAATTTTGGTACATTACGGATAACTTTCATTTTTTGATGAATAGTGAGAATTACTAAATTTTAATAAAAAACATTTTTATTTGAAATAATTAATAGTGAAAAATTATTAATTTTAGTGGTTTTATAGTATATTTAGAATATATTTTTACAATTTAATACAATGTTGGTCATTGGATATAATTTCACATTTAATCCTGACATAAACAATTGTCAATCTTTTGATAGTTATTATCACTTAAAAGCACGCTATTTGTTTTGGTGACGGGAATTAATTTTTAAATTATGTAATGCAACTAATATGTTTTTAATTTTTTAAAATAGACATCATTTTTGAGTTCATAATATCAATTATAGCTTATTCCTAATTTTTGGTATTTTTCTGGAAACTTTCATTTTTTGATAAATAGTGAAACAACAAAGTGGTAGTTAAAAAAATGAATTTTTCATAAAACTTAATTTTACCACTTCTGTGAGTGGAATTTCAAAAATCCGAGAGACACGGTTGATTTCAGTAATTAAAATGTGGTTCAATGAGATGAAAATAATTTTTGGTGAATAGTAATTTTTTACTTTTTTTACCACGGTTAAAAGTAAATAGGGTAATTAAGGGTAAAAATGTTATTATTATTACCCTAACACAAGTCTTAATTCTATTGGATAAGTTTAATTCGACCAAAAAAACCTTACTAATAAAATATGACCATTTAGGCCCACTTGGATTAGATTAGGACATTTATTATTAATTTATTTAAAGAAGGGTTAAAATAGTTATAATCAATGTTTAAAAAGTATATAATTTTTAATATAGGTTTATACATAAGATAAATTCGACTATAAATATTCATTAGTAAGCTAAAAATATTTCCTACATAATCGTATTTTATTTGTAATTTTTAGACAGTAAATAATTTAATTTATTTATGACACAAGGATGATGCAGTAATTATCTTATTAATGAAATATTGACATAATTGATGTTATAAATACAAAAATTATTGTTATATGAGACTTTTTATGAATTAAACTAATTTTCTAGGTTAATATTACATGTTAATATTGATTTAATTAACTTTTTTTGAACTAATAATTCTTTTATGATTTTCACAAAAATCAATTACAAAATAGTGTCAAAATTGACATAAAATAGTTTTTTAAAAAAATATTATATTATTAATTGTTATTCTATTCCTAAAAATCTATGGTTCAGAAAAATGACTTAGATACGGTTATATATATTAATAATAAACAACTTGGGGTTAGTTTGGCTTCTTATAGTAAGTTTATTAACCGTATAGTGTAAGAACACAAAAAGACACGGGAAAAGTAAAATTATCTAACTTAATGTTAAATCTAAATGATAAGGTTAAAATAGGAACCTAAACTTGTCTAAATTAAATTGGATGAGAGGATTTTGACCCATCCCCACCTTATCTTCGAAATAAATCAATTTGGAGCTATTTAAAACCGAATTTGGATTTTTAATAAAATAATATTTTTTGTCATTCCAAAGGTGTCCCTCTCCTCCCTTATAAAAGGGCACCTCCTCCCTCTCTTCCTCACACCACATTGAGCATTCAAGATCGGCCTACCCCTGCCAAATTCTCTTCTCCACTTCCCTATAGACTTATTAGAGGTCCTGGTCTTCTTCAAAGATAAATTTTAGTGCCCTAAGAGGAGGACTCAAAGAGGCGCTTCAAAGAAGAGGTAATGTCAGTTACCGATTCTTTCAACGTTATTTCTTTTTCCTCTTCTTCTTCTTAGGTTTTTTCATTATTAAGTAATAACATAAGTATCTCTCATATACTGATATGTTATTATAAGTATGAAACAACCCTATTTCACCATCTATCCATCCTATGGAAAACAAAATCACCGCGCGTGCGTATGTACGGAATACTGTCTCCACGCCGTGGTGTAACCTATTTTCCACCACCACCTTACTTGGATGGATATAATGGTGTAAATAATAACTATATATGATTTTTGTAAAGTGATATTGATTCTGAAATAGTATACATATACTCCAATACAATTCCACGATCATGAGAACGATATCATCGCTCGTGCGTACGTACGGACTACAGTCTCCACGACACGATGAGATTCATTCTCCACGTTAACTATTGATGAATGATAATAAAGTATATATAATAAGTAATCATGAAATATATGAAATAATAATGATACTGGATTTATGTGTATATATATATATGTCATCTACTTAATTTCTTTCAACTCAATAAGGAAACGAAAACAGCGTTAATGCGTACATATGACCTACTGTCTCCATGAACGGTGTATTTCTTTCCATTTACTGATCTATTATATATTTTTATATTCTGAATATATATTATATATAAATTATGTTTTATGTTATGAAATTAATTAATCATGATCTAAGTAATCATAAGAATAATTACAAGTCAAAACACAGATGACAAATGAAACGATTTTACCCAAAACGCTCTTTAACATTGAATTTACAAAAGAACGTGTAAAATAAAGTAATAAGTGAACCATATATGATATCATAATAATGAGTATGATTCTGGAATAAGTAAATGAAATTATTTAAATCATTATACAGGAGGTTCGGACACTTACGATGCAAATTGGACTTAAGGTAAGGGAAATATCACAATCTCATTTATATCCGAGATTGTTTATACTTTGAAATTTACTAGGGTATATTTTATCATCCAAATCCATGTTTCCTCAATATGTAAAACAATTTCCATCCAATAAAATTTTTAAAATCCAATTTTACCCATTGTTGATTTTTTAGTAAAAGATATGAAAGGAATCTTTTGTGGTTTTTTGTACGAGGTACTTTTTGACTTTTTCGACAAAAGTACGAGAAGAATGTTTTTTTAACTTATACTTCATGAAGGGATTTTTAAAACATTATTTCCAAGAATCATCCTTTACAATTTTTCATGTTTATTTATAATCAACATCTTTTAGTTGAAAATTGTATGACATGTTAAGAAAGGAAAAATATTTTTGAAGTATAAATGATATTTTCCTCAAGAATGGAGTTCAAGTGTTTTATCAAAATTATTTTCCATCTAAGATAATATAGGGTTCTGTTTCTATCCCTATTATTACAATGATTTGATTATGTTGTGATGAAAATATTTTTATTAATTCCTTTATCTTATGTGAATTGTTTTATGATGTCATGATGTTTACGATTCCTATTTTTATTACATGGGTTATGCCATGATGTATGGTTTATGATTTTGTGGCACACATAAGAATGGTTTCATTATGAGATGGGTGGGATATATATGTCCCTCCAATGCATTGGGTAATGATTTAATATCACATTAGATATAAATGGCTGGAACAACAGGTTAAACCGGTTCAGTGAAACAGAACTGAAACGAGGAGTGAACTTGGTTTAGAAATGGACTTTGTCCACTAAGATAGTCTTGGCAAAGAGTCTTGACTAATAAGAAATGATTCTCTATGATTATGTGTGTATGGCACAAAGTTTCATGTATTAAGTTATGATTATTGGGATTACATTTCACTACTATGATTTATCCCATGTTAATATGATATCTTTTGCAGGTTAAGATTTCCAAAATGTTATGTTCTTCTTAATATGATGTGATTGATATTTCTTTTGTTTACCCTTACTGAGCATTTGAGCTCACCCTTTTATTTTTTCTTTTCCCCAGGAAATAAAGAATGGTTTTAGGTAAGAAAAGGAAGATCTTTATGGGAGATGTTGAAGATCTTTCACGACGATTGGATGATTATATTCCGAGTTTCCAAAGACACTAAACTATTACGGTCCATGTGTGTGTGTTTTTGTTATGTACTAAGTATTCCACAAAAGTAATGTAATGTCCATGTACATTAAGCTTCAGGTCTCTACTATTGGTATTAGAGGAAAGGTTTAGTAAAACTTTGGAAACTAGGATGCAAAAATGTTAGTGAGAACCTTAGAGATATTTCTAAGGTATATCTAGGGATTTCTCTAAGGTTAAGTATACATATAGGTTATAGTCCAAGAATTGCGCTAACGATCTTAGAATTTATCCTAAGATGTTAGATATTGAGGGTAATCCACCAATACTATGTTGTTTTCTCTAGCATGATTTTTTCGTCTCACAGAATTATTTTTGTGTTTTAGTTAATGGAGGGAACCAGAAGGAATTTGGTTAACATTGAATCGAATGGACAAATTGGGGACTATGAGAAACAAAATTGTGTAATTCCTAGAGAGAAATATATTATGATTATACCGAATCAGTCATCACGATATATGATTAACAAGGTGAAATTTAGTGGTATTCCAAATTCATCAAAGAAGAGAAAGATATACTATTATGCATGTTCTCATGTTGAGGAGCATAAAGAAAGGAAGATTGAGATTTCTAAAGAAGGGAAGAAGAACCTTGAGGAATACCTCAAATAGAGGTCCCGATGCTATCTATGTGGGGAAAAGGGTCATAGAGTGATAGACTGTTATAGAGTTCAATGTATTATTTGTGGAGAACATGGGTATTACCCAACTCAATGCCCTGACCTAAAAAGTTACTTCTAAATTGAGGAAGGAATTATTCCAGGACAATAATTGAAGAGGTTGGATTGAAGTGTTTATGTATTGGTATTCATGAAAAATGTTTTTGAGGTACTTTTATTGTGTATTAGAATATTTTTGTATTATTCTATTGTGGTTTTCAATAATTTTAATGTACCAGTAACCATGAAAAGTGATTCAAATTTTTTGGAAAGCTGATGATATGCACATAATGAAGGGATAAGGAGAAAATGAAATTTTTGACAGTATTCATGAGCTCATGATTGATATATGGACCAAGTGATATCATGGTTTGAGTATATATAATATTGAGGATTTTGGTATGTGGAAAGTGTTAACTTTTAACTGCATTCATGTTTTCACTATGGTTCAATTAATGGGTATTCATTCATCAAGAAAATATATGATTAAGGTATTCACATGTTTATAATTTGACCAAAAAGATATATCTTATGATATATTGGGGATAAATAATGGCATTCACGTGATTGTTATGTGACATTTCAAGTAATCATTTTCTTTATACTTTGAGCTTGGCCTGAAGTATTTTAGACAAGAATATAGATTGGAATGGATTATGTTAGACATAAGATAGTATTGTTTAAGGATAGAACTTTTTTCGATATTATTGATGGCATGTTATAGTAATATAGCTTTAGAAAATGGACAATCTGCAGGACGGGCGACAACCCATCGCGTCGGACAAGGATGTGGGAATCGAACCCACAACCAAAGTGTTACTGTCCTTTATTGCCTACCACAGGCCTATATGAAGTCCCTATTTAGTAGAAACTTGATTTATTATACTAAAAAGTATGATATAATAAGTATAAGTCCGTTTTAGAAACCATATATGATTAATCTCACTATAGATGGACTTATGTATTTTTGGATAACTTTTCTAACCTTTTGTTTGAGACAGATGGAATGACCCATCATTCTATCACATGATCTGCTAACACATCACGAATGACAAATTCAACTTCATTTCATTAATAGATGAAGTGGAATTTGTCCAAAGAACGACTAATGGTGAGACTATACCAAAATCACGAAAGTATTTCTTCTAATTCCAATTTCATCATCTTTAGGGAAATGATCTTGAAAACCAAAAGTTTTGTCATAGTAATCTTATATCTGATGAATCAAATGGTACCTTAGATCATCACAAATTTATGGCTTTGTGATTGCTGGATTTTCCATAGCCATGTTCTCTACCACTATACATCAAAACATTATGGTTAGATTTCTCTTCCATATCCATATTTTCACCTATGTGGAAACCCAGTGATTAGTTTATTTGGGTAACCGTTTTGTTTCATACTTTTGTTTTTAAAGATTGGTTTTGGTATTCCTTTTTACGATGTGGGTTTCTATTAATGAAACTTTTGAGTAGTAACCCATTTATAACCACGATGAATTTCGAGGGAGAAAGTAATTTTAAGGGGGGTAGAATGTAACACCCAGTGATTTTATGAAAAATATTCTTTTTTATTTCATTAATGTTTTCTATTGTGTGCTACACCAAAAGAAGCTTGTACAACATGCACCCTTGACATTCCTTGCATTATAAACAATCGAGACCTTCCTTGATAGCGTGTGTAGTACACAATACCGAGATTCACTAAACACCGATGTGCTATTAAAATATTATTAAAACTAGCCATTACGAGTAGTAATAAAAACATTTTGAAATTTTTTAAATTTTATTTTTCAAAATGGACATCATTTTTGGATTCGGAATATCAAAATTAGCATAGGGATAAATTTTGGTACTTTTCGGATAACTTTCATTTTCTGATTAATAGTGAAAAGTACTAAATTTTAATAAAAAACAACCTTTTTAATCGAAATAATTAATAGTGACAAATTATTAATTTGAGTGGTTTCAAAGTATATTTAGAATTTATTTCTACAATTTAATACAATATTGGTCATTGGATGTAATCTCACATTTAAACCAGACATAAACAAGTGTCAATCTTTTGATAGTTATTATCTCTTAAGAACACACTATTTGTTCTGACAACAAAATTTAATTTTTAAATTAAGTAATACAACTGATATGTTTTGAACTTTTTAAAATATAAATCATTTTTGAGTTCATAATATCAAATATAGCTTAGGCCTAATTTTTGGTATTTTTCTGGAAACTTTCCTTTTTTGATGAATAGTGAAACCACTAAGTGGTAGTTAAAAAAATGAATTTTTCATAATACATAATTTTACCACTTCTGTGAGTGGAATTTCAAAAATCTGAGAAACACGGTTGATATCAATAAGTAAAATGTGGTTCAATGAGATGAAAATATTTTTTGTTGAATAGTAACTTTTCACTTTTTTACCACGGTTAAAAGTAAATAGTGTAATTAAGTGTAAAAATGTTACTATTATTACCCTAACACATGTCCGAATTGTATTATATAAGTGTAATTCGACCAAAAACAACCTTATGAATAAAATATGACCATTTAGGCCCACTTGGATTAGATTAGGACATTTATTATTAATTTATTTAAAGAAGGGTTAAAATATTTAAAATCAATGTTTAAAAAGTATATCATTTTTAATATAGAGTTATACATAAGATAAATTCGACTATAAATATTCATTAGTAAGATAAAATTATTTCCTACATAATGGTATTTTATTTGTAATTTTTAGACATTAAATAATTTAATTTATTTATGACACAAAGATGACGCAGTAATTATCTTATTAATGAAATATTGACATAAATGATGTTATAAATACCAAAATTAATGCAATTTGAGACTTTTTATGAATTACACTAATTTTATAGGTTAATATGACATGTTAGTATTTATTTAATTAACTGTTTTCGAACTAATCATTCTGTTATGATTTTCACAAAAATCAATTACTAAATAGTGTCAAAATTGACATAAAATAGTTTTTTTAAAAAATATTATATTATTAATTGTAATTTTATTCCTAGAAATCTAAGGATAGGCAAAATGACTTATATAAGGATATATATATTGATAATAAAAAACTTTGGGTTCGTTTGGCTTCATATAGTATGTTTATTAACCTTATAGTGTAAGAACCCAAAAAGACACGGTAAAAGTAAAATTATCTAACTTAATGTTAAATCTAAATGATAAAGTTAAAATAGAATCCTAAACATCTGTAAATTCTATTGTATGAGATTATTTCGACCCATCCCCACCTTATCTTTTAAATAAATCAATTTGGAGCTATTTAAAACCGAATTTTGCTTTATAATAAAATAATATTTTTTGTTATTCCAAAGGTGCCCCTCTCCTCCCTTATAAAAGGGCACCTCCTCCATCTCTTCCTCACAGCAATTTGAGCCTTCAAGCTCGGCCAACCCCTGCCAAATTAACTTCTCCAATTCCCTAGAAACATCCTTGAGGTCTTGGTCTTCTTGAAAGACCAATTTTAGTTCCCTAAGAGGCGGAATCAAAGAGGCGCTTCAAAGAAGAGGTAATGTCCGTTACCGATTCTTTCAACGTTATTTCTTCTTCCACTTCTTCTTCATAGGTTGTTTCATTATGAAATAATAACTTCATTATCACTCACATAATTATATGTTATTATAAGTATGAAACAACCCTATTTCACCATCTATCCATCCAACGGAAAACGAAATCACTGCACGTGTGTACGTACGGAATACCATCTCCACGCCGTGGTGTAATCTATTTTCCACCACCACCTTACTTGGATGGGTATAATGGTGTAAATAATAACTATATATGATTATCGTAAATTAATATTTATTCTTAAATAGTAAACATACACTCCAATACAATTACATGATCATGAGAATGATGGCATCGCTCGTGCGTACGTACGGACTACCATGTCCACGACACGATGAGATTCATTCTCCACGTTAAACATTAATGAATGATTATAAAGTATTTATAATAAGTAATCATGAAATATATGACATAATAATGATACTGTATTTATGTGTATATATATGTATGTCATCTAATTAATTCCATTCAACTCAATAAGGAAACGAAAACAGCGTTCATGCGTACGTATGACCTACCATCTCCATGAACGGTGTATTTCTTTCCATTTAATGATCTATTATATATTTGTATATTCTGAATATATATTATAAATAAATCATTTTTTATATTCTGTAATTAAGTAATCATGATCTAAGTAATCATATGAATAATTACATGTCAAAACACGGACGACAAATGAAATGATTTTACCCAAAACACTCTTTAACATGGAATTTACAAAAGAACGGGTAAAATAAAGTCATAAGTGAACCATATATAATATCATAACAATGAGTATGATTCTGGAATAAGTCAATGAAATTATTTATATCATTATATAGGAGGTTCAGACACTTATGTAGCAAATCGGACCTAAAGTAAGGGAAATATCACAATCTCGTTTCTATCCGAGATTTTTTATACTTTGAAATTTACTGGGGTGTATTATATCCTCCAAATCCTTGTTTCCTCAATATGTAATATTATTTCCATCCACCTAAAATCTTTAAATCCAATTGTACCCTTCGGTGAGTTTTTAGTAAAAGATATGAAAGCAATAATTTGTTGTTTTTCGTACGAGGTACTTTTTGACCTTTCCGACAAAAGTACGAGAAGAATATTTTTTTAACTTATACGTCATGAATGGATTTTTGAAACATTATTTCCATGAATCTTCCTTTACAAGTTTTCATGTTTATTTTTAATCAACTTCTTTTAGTTTAGAATTTTATGACATTTTAAGAAAGGAGAAATGTTTTTGAAGTAGAAATGATATTTTACTCAAGAATGGTGTTCAAGTGTTTTATCAAAATAATTTTCCGTCTAAGATAATATAGGGTTCTGTTTCTACCCCTATTATTAAATTTATTTGATTATGTTGTGATGAAAATATTTTTATGAATTCCTTTATCTTATGTGAATTATTTTATGATGTCATGATGTTTAAGATTCCCATTTTTATTACATGGGTTATGCCATGATGTATGGTTTGTGATTTTGTGGCACACATAAGAATGGTATCATTGTTATATTTGTGAGACCTTTATCTCCCTCCAATGCATTGGGTAAAGATTTTATATCTCATGAGATAGACATGGCTAGAACGGCAGGTTAAACTGGTTCAGTGAAACAGGACTGAAACGAGGAGTGAACTCAGTTCAGTAATGGACTTTGTCCACTAAGATAGTCTTGGCAATGAGTCATGACTAATAAGAAATAATACTCTATGATTTTGTGTGTATGCCAAAAAGTTTCATGTTTTATGTTATGATTTTTGGGATTACATTTCACTACTTTGATTTATCCCATGTTAATATGATCTCTTTTGCAGGTTATGATTTCCAAAATGTTATGTTATTATGAATATGATGTGATTGATATTTCTTTTTTTTAAACATACTGAGCATTTGAGATACCCTTTTATGTTTTCTTTTCCCCATGAAATAAAGAAAGGTTTTAGGAAAAAAATGGAATATAATTATGGGAGATGTTGAAGATCTTTCACCATGATTAGAAGATTATATTCCGAGTTTCCAAAGACATTAAACTATTACGATCCTTGTGTGTGTGTTTTTGTTATATACTAATTATTATGCAAAAGTAATGTAATGTCCATGTACATTAAGCTTCGGGTCTCTAAAAATTCTTTAGTTTTGGTCTTTCCTTCCTTAAATGGTGAGTTTTTCATCAAAAGTGATGCTTCTTTGAAGGGACAAGGTTGTGTTTTGATGTAGAATGATCGGGTAATTTCCTATGTTTTAAGACACCTTAAACAACATGAGCAAAATTATCCCACACATGATTTGGAATTGTCTACTATGGTTATAGCTTTGAAAATTTGGAGGCATCATTTATATGGAAGAAAATGTCAAATATATACTGACCATAAATGTCTGGAAAATATATTCACTTAGAATGAATTAAACATGAGGCAGAGAAGATGGCTAGAAATGATAAAGGATTATGATTTTACGATCAATTCCCATCATAGAAAATCAAACAATGTGGCAGATTCATTATGTCGGAAACATCATGCATCATTAACCATGCTACATTTGTTATATGATCCCTTGATTAATGACTTGACGAATTTTGGCATAGATGTTATTGGTGCATGGAATACATCTGTTTTGTATTAGGTTTCAGTGCAGTCTTCGTAGTCAAACAGAATTAAGCGAGTGCAGAAGGAATACCATGTGCTAATGAAAAAGGTAGAATTAGTTAAAATGGGTATGTTGTTAGAATTTATCCTTGATAATTATTTTATCTTATGATTTGGAGAAAGGTTGTGTTTGCCCTATGATTCTCATTTGAAAAAAAAGATTTGTTCTGTGAAGCAAATAGTTCTCCATTTTCAATTCATCCTAACAGTACTAAGATGTATAGAGACCTTCGGGGGTATTATTAGTGGGAATGGAATGAAAAGAGATAATGTTGATTTTACCATGAATGTTTTGACATGTCAACAGGTTAAAGAAGAGTGGTAGTAACCGAAGGGGATGCTTCAGCCTTTTCTAGTGCCAAAGTGGAAATGGGATAATGTGTCAATGTACTTTGATGTGGTACTACCAAAGACTTCTCTAGGTAAAAATGTGATCTGGGTTATTGTTTATCAGCTAACAAAGTATGCACATTTTCTTTCTTTTTGAGATACAATGACATTGGGTCAACATTCTCGATTGTACCTCAATGAGATTGTCAGGTTACATGTAGTTACTCTTATATTATATCTGACCGAGATCCTAGGTTCAATTATATCTTTTGGAAGAGACATCAGAAGTCGTTGGGAACATAGTGAAATTTTAGTACATCTTTTCATCCTCAATCAGATAGGCCTTCAGATGGAACGATTCAAACTTTGGTGGATATGCTCTGAAAATGTTCAAAGGAATATCAGGGAAGTTGGGATCATCTTCTTTCATTAGTTGAGTTTTCTTATAATAAAAGTTTTAATTCCAGTCTTCAGATGGAACCTTTTAAGGGCGTGTATGGAAAGCAGTGTCAAACTCCAGCATTTTTTGATGAAGTCAGTGAAGGAATGTTGATGGGGATAGAAATAGTTGAAGAAGTGACTGAGAAAGTGAGGATGATCTAGCAGCACATGAGGAGAGATCAAAGTAGGTAGAAAATTTATACAGATAACCGATGGAAATTCTTGTCTATCAAGGTAGGTGACCGTGTTTTCCTTATAATCTCTCCTTGTAAAAGTGTGTTGCATTTAGGTAAGAAAGGGAAGGTAAGTCCATGATTCATTAGTCCTTTTAAAATCTTGGAGATTGTTGGAATAGTTTCATACTTAGTAGCTTTGCTTCCGAGATTTTTTAAGGTACACTATGTTTTTCATGTTTTGATGTTGAGAAAGTATGTTCCAGATTCATCGCATGTCCTGAGCCTAGAAGCAGTTCAGCAGGAAGAGAACCTTTCTAATGAAGAGAAACCACATCAAATTATTGATCGAAGAGAAAATGTATTGTAGAATAAGGTAATCCACTAGGTAAAAGTTTTTTTGGAGAATCCACATCGTTGAAGAAGAACCATGGGTGTCTAAAAATGCTATGAAGGAAAAGTACCATCAGTTGTTTAATAAGTATATAAAATTACGAGGATGAAATTTTCAGAAAGTGGGGATAACGTAACCCACCAATATTTTCTATAAATAAATAAAAATGCATGGAACAGTGTTTTAAGTAGATATTTATAACTATCCTTTAAATCCTAACTTTTCCACTTCTATGTTTTTAATTTCATGAAACTGTCATCTAAAATTGGGTTTAGTATGTTATTTGGAGTCTATTGGAACCAACATTGTTTTTGGTGACAATAACATACCCTTATAAATAGTAATATGAATACAAATATGACCATAATGATTAGTAAATTGTTTTTTTATTTTATTTTATTATGGATTTATGATAATGACATCTGGATTAATTTTTCAATGTGATATAAAAGCAGTTATAGTTTTTAAATAATTAATTTTTGAATTAAGTATGATTTTATTTAAAAATTAAATTAAAAAATTATAAAAAAAATATTTTAAAAAACTAGAAATTATTTTTTAAATCTACAAATCGTTGAATGGTTTGGGTGATTTTTGGGAATTCTTCTGAAACAATTTTTTTCGGTGAATAGTAACAAATGTAGTTTTTAGTTTCAGTGTGTTAATGACATCATTAATGATATAATAATGATGTCATAAATCTGGAAGACTTGTGTATAGTTAAATAAAATGTGAGGTGTACCATGTGGCTTATAAAATGGGAAAATACCATGGGAAAGAACATGGTTTCGCAAATACCACCCATGAAATGTCCATTGGAAATTATTAAAATATTCCCTTACTTTTCCTATAAATCCCAACCCATTACTTCATTAACTTCACTCCAAATTCCTCTTAAACAAAAAACTGGCCTCCTAATCTTCCCAGTAGTCCTCTTAAGGTTTCCCCAATCCCCCAAGGTCTCAACCGTCATGTTCTAAGAGTTACTATACAAGGTAAGAATATTATCAATTTTGTTCTTTTCCCATTCAAGTTATATTTAATGTCGTATAACATTAATTTTTCCATACCATGTTCTTATTTAATTATTATTATTGATCTATTATATATTATTGTTCATTTCTGTATGAGTGACCCTAGTCCCCTCTATTTTTAATATTTTCTAAAACCCGGTTGTGTAGCCATTAGGCTACAGAATTTTTGTAAGAGATTTCTCACTTTTTCATTAATATTTTGTTTCTTCCTTATTATATCTTCAAATATCCTTACTAAATAGTTATGAAATCTTCAGAAATAATATATATTCTTCATTTTATCATGTTCATGGAAACATCCTCATCATTATTCTTCTCCTCTCCAACTTATTTAAGAATAAAAACGTTGTCTGTGATGTGTCGAATTACTAGCATCGTGGACGATGTGATTTCAATTTCTAGTAATTATTTAAAGTCTGGTCATGAAAAAATTTATATTGTTAAACCAGGTTATAATATATGCGTTAAAAATCACCCATGTTTCTTGAATTATTTTGTATTCATTGTTATAATTTATAATAAAAAATGGGGTTTTTATTATAAAAGTACCACTAAAATGATCTAAATGAACATAATTAATGTTTTAACTTATGAATCATTATAATATTAATCATCAAAATGATAAATGGTATAAGTTATGGTACTGAAAATATGTAAAAACCTTTCCATTACAATTCTAGAATTTTACTTCCAATCGTCAAGAACATCCACCATGAACAAATCGTTGAAACCATGTTAAGAACTCACCCAAAAACAGTGCAATGAGAAAACTACTAACAATTAAAGGGTGAAATGATGTTATGAAATAATCAAATAAGATGTTATAAACATGAAAATGTTTCTGTAAAATAATAATAACACTATTCTAACCATTATATAATATTTTTAATCATGTTTTATGTAAGACAGACCTAAGGTAAGGGAATTCTAATGTAGATTTCTGTTTCATTGGGTTAACCTTATACTTCTTTATTAATGTTCTATTTAAATTGTTTTTATGATGGGTTCAGTTTATATTATATTTTATTATGTGTATTTACAATATATATACATACTCCATCCACTCTAATTTGTCTCTTTTAAATTGTATGATATTTATAAGGGGATTTTCTTTAGAAATCCTCTATATTTATATTTTTTTTTATGAAATTCCAAATAAATGTTT
Organism: Viscum album; assembly: GCA_963277665.1. Classification (NCBI taxonomy): domain Eukaryota; kingdom Viridiplantae; phylum Streptophyta; class Magnoliopsida; order Santalales; family Viscaceae; genus Viscum; species Viscum album. Next base: position 1,014,806,453 of record OY728141.1, on the reverse strand, counting down.
TTATGGAATTAATAATTTTTTATAATAATGTTTTGGTTCTTGGGAATTATTTTTAATGATTGGAGGGACATATATTTTCATACAATGCATTGGGTATGTGTATGTTGGAGGTCGTTCGTCTGGTTACTCCTAGTGTAACTGCGATGGTTAAACAATGTAAGGTGGCTATGGGGGATACTAATTATATGGTAGCCAAGAATGGTTACAAGATTATGTAAGAAATTCTCCAAGATACCTCTATGATTATATTTATGTTCTCATGTTTTTTTGGATCTTGTGTAAATCCCATGTTACACAAAGAGAGTATATATGGGGGACAAGCATGACTTTTGTAAATGCTTTATTACGTTATGAGTATTCATGGACTAATTTTCTCTTTCCTTCATTTACATCCCTTACTTGGATTATGTTCTCATACCATGTTTTTAAATGATTATCACATGCTAATGGATGTGTAGGACAATGAAGGAAGCCATGTTAAATGTTGAAGAATTGTCAAGGAGTCATATTTATGTTTTAAAGTTTCATATTTTGAAAAAAATGCAAACTCTTTATGTGGTATCCACCCAGTAATAATGTGTAATATTATGAATGTTTTATCCTAATTCTCTAATTCTCTAAACTTGAAAACATCATCAATGTAAGAAGGAAGTGTTTTTTTCCTAAATTCAAGATTATGTATGTAATAAGTCTGGTTCCTTATAATTATCATATCTAAAAAAATGTTATGTTGTATAATTTAATATAATAGAAACATGTAAACACCATTTCATTCCACTTCTCAAGATTCTATTATATTCAATAATAAAATACATTATGATCCAACCATGGAAACAATTAAAAGACCCCCCTAAAACAACGTTAATAACAAAATGTTATTAATAAATGAATAAAATGATGTTATAAAATGATCATATAAGATGATATAAATATGATTATGTTTATATAAATAATTAATAAAAATATTTTCACAATTATAGAATAGTTATGAAAATTTTTGATGTTAGAAGAACTCAAATTAAGAGAATGCATAACCCAAATTCCATTTGTTTGGGTTAACATTCTACTTCATTGATTATGTGGCACTAAGATTATTTTTATATTTTTTCTATATTATGTTTTATTATGTGTATTTATAGTGTATAAAAATATTCCTTTCATTCTATTAATTATCATATGATATTTTAATGTGTATTTTCATTCAAAATACATTTAAATATATCTTTAACAAAACACAACATGATTGTTTATATTTATAAGGCATGAGCAGTTCTCCTAATTTTAATATTCGTTATTACCATGATGTCTCAATTATACATGTTGATATTTATTTTCTATTAATATTATATCATTAATATATGCACAATTTTTACACTTTAAAAAGAGATTTTTCTGAAAAAGGAGAACTTGGAAAAATGGATTGTTTTTTTCTCAAGGGATTAAATGAGTTATTAAGTGTTTTATTAATGAAATGTTCATTAGACGTGTTTATGTTGGGATAATAACATTATATATCCATATATGATGGGTTTATCCCTATTATAGATCATCATAAGTCATTTTGATCTCATTATTAGTAAATATATGATGCATGAGCCCCATTATAGTTCTCTAATGCATTGGTTACTCTGGATATGGATGTTAACCAAATTTGTAGTCCATGTGTAAGGTAGAATGTATGTTTTATATTGTAAATATATACCAAAGATACTTCATGAGGTTTATATGAAATCTAATGAGTTTTTACACAATGGGTTAGTTTGGTTTTCATGTTATAACTTGACTAATGATTTATTTATTTATATCCATTATGGAGTATTTTGTGTGGCAATTCAATGTTTTGAAATTTTTTTCATAGGTTAAAAGAATATGTATGAGAAATAAGATTGTTAGGTTATATGTTATGAATATTTTTCGATGAAATTATTTTTTAAATATTAGATGAAATGGAAACTATTTTAGTAGTATCCACTCTGTATAAATGTGGAATTTTATGTATTTTTTATGTATTAATTCTATGAAAATATAATCCTGAAAAAAGCCTCAATGTAAATAAAAGTATGTTCTTGAATAAAGATCATGCATATGTAATGTTATAAATGTGGGTCCTTATAGTAAAAGTATAACGTAGGAATAATATATGGAATAGTGTCATACACATCAACATTTAACGTAGAGAACATGTATAAGTAGAAATAGGGTCACACATTTTTTTTAGGAAATAAAATCATGATCTACAATATAACTATGGATATAAAGTTATAACAACACATAATGTTGAGAACATGTGATCAGGTTCTTACATAACATTGTGAACATATAATAAGGTTCACTCATAACTTGTGAACATGTAATCATGTTTATGTATAAACTTATGGACATGAAACATGGTCTATGTATAACATTCTAAACATGTAATTAGGTTTACACATAACATTTACACACAAGGTTCATCCAACATTAAACAATGCATTGGAGGGAGATATAGGTCCCGACAATTAAATAAAAAAATATTAAATACATGTTCTAAAAAACAGTAATCAATTATTGAACTATGAAAAGCGAAGGGTATTATAAATATAAAATTATAAAAAAAGAAAAGAAATATGTATCACTATCATTTCATCATATCATAACCTATGGAAAATAGATTGGTTTCTTAACCATTTTGTCAAACAATAACCTAGGAAAAGAAGCGAGTTTCATAATCAAATAACCTATGATAAAGAAATAGGTATCAAAAACATATAATAAGTTAAAGAGAAAAATGATTCATAAATATATAAACCCTAAAAGTGAAAGAGGTTTCATAAAAATATAACCCATGAATGAAAATCGAGTTTCATAAACATCATTCCATCAAGACATAAACTATTCATTAATGGATATGAATGGAAATGAATGGAAGCTTTGTATAATTTCCTAGAAGGGAATGATTAATTTCAATGGAGGTCCTCATAGATTGAAAATAAAATGGAATGCGATTTTTAAAACATTTATTGATAAAAATATATATTATTATTTTTAAAAAATTATCTTTAAAACATAAAAAACGTTCGTAAAACTATTTTCATGAAAATAAACTTGAAATATTATAAATAAATATTTAAAAAACATTTGGAATCATTTTACATTGAAAACTTATAAATTGACATTTAAAACTTTTTGAAAACCATTTCTTTGAAAATAAATTGAAAAATTATAAATAATTAATAAAAATAATTGGAATTTTTTTTCCTGGAAAGCCTATAATGAATATTGAAAAAATTTTGATAACCATTTTCCTTCAAAACTTATAATGATGTTTGAAAAAAAAATTGAAAAGAAATTTCCTTGAAAAATACATTGAAAATGTATAAATCTTGAATAAAATTGATAATTATTTATTTTAATTTATCTTTTTAAAAATTTTTGCTAAAAATATTCCTTTTAAATATGAAAGGGAATCTTCATTAAATGATGGTTGGTAAATCAATACATGTCCTACAAGGTAATAAAATATTAATTTTCCATGGTATAAGGTTAGGAAAATAAATTTTTCAGAAATATACATATGATTCCCTTTAAAAAAGTGGTAAAATAGGAAAAAATTGTTTTTATTGATTATCATATAATACAATAACATTATATAATATCATTTTTAGAAAACAAATTTTTTTTAAGGATCATAGAGTTCTGACTAAAGAGAGGGTAAAGGAAGGGTTTCTTAAATAGAATTTCTCCACTTTATTATGTATCAAATAGTAGATAAATGATACCAATACATGAATAAATGACGAATAACCATATGATAAGAATTTTTGTCAATTTTTTTTCATACATGTAAAATATTGTTTAATTAAAGGGTGAATAAACAAAAACAATCATGGAAAGCGATGAGATTATTTCAATAAACTCTTACTGCTGGGTAACATTGAACCATAATAGACATGTAATAAAATAAAATGAAATTATTATAAAAAAATAATGAAAATAACGAGATAAATTTTATATCATTTCATAGGTAGCATATAAACCTAATGGAAATGTTTTTGGTCATAATATGTCTTGTTTCTCAATGAAATAAAATTGAGACAAATGTTTTTTACTGATTGGGTAACTTTTGAAATAAAAATTCCTTGGAAGAAATATCGTCAAATGTATAGGCCAATAAAAATAAATTTAATTATAAAAAACATATTATACATCATCATTCAGTATACACACCACTCAAAAGGAATGGGTGGTGACTAAACCAATTTTCTCATGGAAAAAAGTGATAATAATTCCCCTTAACTTGTGATTTGAATGTCAACATAATCATATAATTATACTATATAATATTTATAATTTTAATATAAATCTATAAAATAACTATATTTTTATATTTAATGTCTTAAAATGTTTTATTATGACATTATATTTCCCATTTGTTAACGCTTTCCTGTTATGGTTACGTTTCATGTAATATTAACTTTGATTTTCACACATGTAATAATTTGTATCATATATGGACCTAATATTTATATCATTAAATCTAGAAAGTAATCATAGAAATAAATATCATTAATATTCATATAATTTTAATTATAACAATCTATAAATATAAAAGTAAGAAATAGAAGACACCATTCATTGTAACTGTAGTCCATACAAACAGAGGAATGTTGTTTCTATTTTTATCATCATGTTGAGATAAATAATTAAAATGAAATATATTTATATATGTATATATTATAAATCCTCTTTTTCCATATAATTTTTCTAAAAACATCCTTAATACATTCGATGAAATGTTTTAACAAATCTCATCTCATTGAGGGGGAGGTAGTCCACACATTCTCAAACGAAATTATCATATTTACACAAAATGGTAATTATAATGATATGTGTGGTAAAGGACTAAAGAAGATTAAATAAATAAAATTTTTAATATGTAATATATATAAATATATTATTTTTCTTAATTTCCACCATGAGGGGGAGTGAAGGAAAAAATAATCATCATCGTTTAGTGAGGTGGTAATTCATTTTATATTGCACCAAAGGGATTACTTAGAAGGATTTATTTCAAGAGGAAGGATTCAACGAAAAATGGTGGTAAATTGGAGAGATATTTTGGAAGATATTTTATGACCAGATGGGTTCTTGAGGTGTATGTAAGAGGTAATACATGATACATTATTATATTGGTGGAGGAGTGGCACTATTGAAAATATTTAATGAGATAATTAAGACCATCTTATTCATGTTACATGTGGATCCAATAATGGTCCAATGTTAATAAAAGTGATTACTAGGTTTAAATATTTCAATCCAACAGATTTTGAACAATTTTCAATGTTATTTAGACCATTAGGTTTATTGTTTAGTCCTTAGTAAAAAATAATTTTAACAAAATTGATGTAATTAATATTAATTACAATCAGAAATATTTTTGATCAAAAACAAAGATAAAAATAAATAGTGATTATAAATTATTATGATTAAAATTTTGGAATCCATTTTTCGAAATTCCAGTCCCAAAATTTCAATAATTTAATTTAAACTCAATCTCATAGTCAGATCGACAATTCGAGTTTTTAAAGACACAATGTCAAAAAGTTTGCTATGTTTTTATTTCTAATTTTAATGTGACTTTTGTTAAAATTACCGAAATTTGACTAAGTGTTAAAAATATTTTCTATATTAAATATTAAACCAATTTAAAATTTATTTTATATCTTTAAATATAATATATGAAGATTATCTTTTTAAATAAAATGTAGTATTTATATGTATACATTAAAAAATAAAACCGTACAAAAACTATACCAAAAAATTATACTATCCTAAATTTATTGATTTTATTTTTAAGGGATTTTTATTTAGAGATATTAATTATATAATGGTTTCAAAAGATGGAATTAAAATGGGTTCTCCATTAAATTTGGAAAACATAATTTTTTAAAAATATATGTTTTATGCATATAATTTGGTTATTTAGTATCTTATATATATATAATCTTTTAGATGAATATCAAAAATATTTTATTGAATATTTAATATATATATATATATATATATTACATTAATATCACACTATAATCATATTTAATTTTATTACTTTTGGTAAAATAGCTTTGGGACTTTAAAATTTAAAAATTTCAATTTCATATTCAATCTGTTTTCATATTCATTTTTAACTAATTGGTAATCTGTGAATTTATATTATATTTGTGTAAAAAAAATTTATTAATTAATAAATGTTATTCATAACCTATAAATTATCATTCAGGATTTATCATATGATATTAAATAATAATACATCAGTAATATATTATTGGTCGGTAAAACTCGGACTTGCGAGTCACAAAAACCATCAAGGAAAGTCGGTTTTTTGTTTAACACAAGATAACCTCAATGTTATATGTATTGAAAGCCTAAATTTTTATTTTTTTAGTAAATTATTCACAGGGTATTACATATTACTCAATCCATACATAGTTCTTTAATTAAAAATAAACTTCTTTCAATGTTGTATGAAATGCAAATTATCATAAAGGATAAATTAATTCAAATAAATTAATTCAAAAAATCATTGTGTGTTACATTTATTTTATCAAATGAAAATTAATGTAATGTAATCATTTCAGTTCTCTTCAAACTTTTGTTAAAAATGAAAAAAATATTCCATTGTTAACTATAAAGAGTGATCATAGTAATTATTTTATAAAGTCTTGTTTTGAATCATTTGAAATACAAAATGAATTAACTTTACATTTTCAGAACCTCTAAATCCTTATAAAAATGTTATATATTAATGAAGAAAAATAATTATTAAAAAATTACTCAAACTAGGGTTAGTGAGTATTATGTTGGTAGGATTCTATGGACAAAGGTTATGAGTTAAATTTTCAATACTAGAAATAATGTTTTTTTTATAAATTTTCTTAATAAAACTTGTTATGAGTTGTGAATTGGAATAAATAAAAAATATTTTTCCTCTATGATTTTTAGGTGTAATTTATTCATCATGAATTATAATGATAAATTAGACTAATTTTAACCTTAACATATTGAATGTATTTTATTGCTCATTCTACTAAGAGTATGACATATAGTGTTTTTAATAAAAAGAAAAATGACACTAAAGAAATTGATCCATTAAATATTAATGAATTTGGTCCATTTTTTTTAAAAAAACTCTATTAGTTCATCCTCTAGATGATGTTCCTAAAAATATCTAATTAATTTTCCTAATGTTGATTCAAAATTATTCATAGTATATACTCTAGAATATATACCATCAGGTTATCAATATCTGATATTTAATTTAATGGGTAATATACATCTGATAAATAAATATTAACATACTACTTTAACTAATAACCCATCAATATTAAGGACTCATCCTACCAATAATGTAATTTCAATATAACTCAATCTGTTAGATCTATAAATTCCCTTAAGAACCAATGTGTGCATCATGGACTCTCATCAGAATTTCAACCTAAAATGGACGATGATTCCCAATGAGATGAATATTAGATAAATGATATAAAAGAATAGATCAATCAATTTAACAGGAAAAAATTTTGAAGCATAGTTTAATGAACTAAATATATAAAAATAATTTTATTAAAATTCGTTTTATATAAGAAAATTAAATAAACTGGGAACCATTATTAGAAATAAAGAAAGGATTATTTCTAAGGATACTTTTCATGAGGAATAAATATAATATTTTGATTCATTTTTTGTAGTAGGTACAATATAATCTATTCAACTCTTAATATCCTTTACAACACATATTAAGTTTAAATTATTTCAAATGGATGTTAAAAGTTATTTCCTTAATCGATAAACTCAACATGATGGTTATGATAAACATCCACCTATTTTTGAAGATACTAAATTTTAGGAAAGTGTATCTACACATTCTAATGTTGTCTATGTACTTATACAATCCCGAATATCTTAGTTTGATATACTTAAAAGTTATTTAATTAACAAAAATTAAAAATAAGTGTTGATCCAACTATTTTTATATTCAATGTTTTTAAAGGCACCATTGTTATTCAAATTTATTTCAGCAATATTATTTTAGGTTTAACTGAATAATATATTCCCAATAAGTTTTCTTGAAAAAATTGTTTGCAATGAGCATGATGAGGGAAGTAAATTTTTATATGGGTTTTAAATTTTAAAAATAACAAATAGATATATTAAAACTAAAAATAAATATATATTGAATACCTACTTTATTTATTTTGGTTTTGGAAATTTATCACATATAAGTAATCTGGTAACATCATTTAGAAAAATTGACCTTGATAAAATTGGTAAATTTGTTGGTCAAAAACATTATAAATATATGATTGAAATTTCAATATATCTTACATAAATTAAACAAGAAATTTTGTATTTAGAATGTTTATAAGAAACATTTCAAGCTTATTGGAGGTAATCACATTTAAAATAGATAAAACTTATTTTTGAATAAAATAATTATACATCAAAATATAATTTATTTTATTATATTTGAAATGATTTTGTTCATAATAGTAACATTTTTCCATCATTTGAAATTTAATATTAGGTAATAAATAATTCTGAAATATTTCATTTATTTGGAGAATAATTAGTTACATGGTCTAGTAAGAAGAAATATTCTTTAGAATATTCCTTTTTCTAAATATGAATATATAGCAACTAGAGTTTTTTGTGCCCAAATATTGTTGATGAAAGAAAAAAAATCATATTTTAGGGTTTAAGTTTCCCTATATCTATAATTATTTGTGATAATACTAGAACTATATTATCATATAGGGACACAACACATCATGAAGAAGAAATTAAGATATAAGTAAGATAATATTTAGTTAAGAATCATACAGAAAAGGATATATTATTCATGAGTTTGTTAGAATTTATAATCATATAATTTATCTTTCTAGAATACCTCAAAATTCAAAATAGATTCATATTCATTATACATAAATTTGGATTGTTAAATTTTACATGATATTCATTTCAATTTTCATTCAACCAAACTACATTCATTGAAAAACACTTGAGAAGGGATGAGAAAATATTCTCATTGGGGTTTCTTCCACATTCTCGTCATATTTAAATATTTTATTGAGGATTTAATTAATCATTAAATTGGTTTCAATATTAATTTTTGTGAAATATTAATAATTATATATGATCTTTTCCGTGAATCATTATTAATAGATCAATATGAGACATTATTATTGGATGATAACATTAGGGATATTTGTCTTCTATAATCATGTCATTCTCCTATTTCTCTTTCCTAATATTCTATTTTATATCAAATGCCTCGATGTTTAAAACTCACAAAATGTAATATATAATTTTTTTTATTCATTTTCTTAACTTAATTATTTTATAGGGGTGTTTAATATTATTATAAGGTAAGTAATATTTTTATTTGAAGAAATTAAAAAATTTAAATTATTAAATAATTCACATGATATATATTTGTCTTAAATTTACATGGGAAAAATTATAAACCATACTTATAATAAAGAACATACTTTTTGTGAGAAAAATTCTAAATGTATTCATAGGGACTAAAATGTCATGGCTTTTTGCTTCACTCATTTTCTTAATTTTTCTTTCTATTTTCTAAATAAAAATTTTTATAACAGAAGTATTGATATGAGTGGATATAAAAAGAATAACAAAAGTACATCCAAAAATCATAATGTTATGTTTACCAAAGTAATGAGAGAATAATATGCAGAAAAAGGCATTTATGGATCAATGGTGAGTAAGGTGAAGTTCAAAGTCTAGTAATACAAAAATATATCTATTATTATGATTAAATTTCTAATAATATTTTTAAAACTATAGGAGAAGATAATGTTGAACATACATACAAATCATACAAAATCTTTTCATATTGGAAACCACGGTCATAATGAAATTGATGTAGAAAAAATTGATTAAAAAGACCACATTTAAAGGATTTTTGATTTTGTAAACAGCTACAGAAGTATTATCAGAAGCCAAAAGAGATGATAAAAAATCATACGATACAGAAATTTATAATTTATAAATTATTTTTTTATTTTATATACATTTTTATTTTATTTTAAATTTTTTAAAATAGTAAATGGGGAGAAATTTTTTAAAAAATCATAATGTTAAATTTAGTTAAAAGTTTGATCTTATATATTTTTTATGGATAATGAGATTATTTGGAGATGTCTCAAATAAAAGTTGAATGGCAAATTCAATGGGGTAATATTTTTTATTGGTATTATTATTTAAATTTCATTAAATTTTTTCAAATTTCCTTACATGTGATTTCATTCCAAAATGGGGATTATTTTGAGTGAAATAAATATTTACATTATTTTATAAATCATAATTTTTTTTGTAAACTTATTTAAATTCAGTTTTTTAATTTTCTTTCTTCATGAATAAGAATTTTATGATAACTAAATTATATAAGAACAAAATTATTTTTATGAAAATATATTACTCTAAAATTAATATAAATATTACATTTAAGAGATTCTGATAACTATAGAAATGTTTGATAAATCAATAATTAGATAAGGAAACATGATAAGGTCATTATAAGATGACTAATTTTCTGCTCATGTTGTTAAAACCGAATCTATGATTTTCAGAATTCGATCATTGAATTTCTTCATAAAATTTCCTATAAATAGAGTCACATCATTGAGAATTTAAATACTAGAGAATATAAAAAACATTAATAAGAAAGAAAATCACAATCACTTGAATTATTCAAAAACCTGTTAACATAAAGTACCTCCAATTATTTTAATTTGGTTTTGATTATTAAGATCTATGTTATATGTGGATTTTTTGTAATGAAAATAATTTTTCCCCTATAATTGTTTTGAAACTGACCCTGCATGATCACGTTATTACATGGATAGGGATATATAAAATTTATAAATCCTATGAGATCAATAAATTCTAGGGTTAGGAAGAAAAAGTGTTTGGTCCTAGAACAATACATGTAGTGATATGTTATGTCGAGTGATTTTTAAGAGTAAATATAATGATCTTCATTAAATTTTATCTTAATATGTGTTTTTTATATGTCATCTAAATATATATTAGGTTTTCTAATCAATATCCCATGTTTTTTTGTATTATTTTTTATTCTAGTTTCTCTTCGAAAAAAATATTTTGATTTCACTATTTAGTTTACAATTTTTGTACATTCATAAGTTTCCAACAATTTTATTTATAAAATTCATAATATATTTCATAATATTTATATTTCAACTATAATTGATTTATTTTATATAATTTTTTAATAGATCAGTATTTATTAAATCTATTTGACTTAAAACATGAGGATGGTAAATTGTTGGTTAATTCTTTGAAATAATAGTTCACCCCTATTATAGATTACATATAGCATATTATTAAGAAAAAATGAATAAAATTAGTGCCACATATGTATCTTCCATAAATTATATTATAAATACTTTACTAGGGAATTATATTGAATTTTATGTTGATGATATTGTGGTCAAGTCTTTACAATATTTTGATTATAATTCCAATGATGAAATAGATTTCAACATTCCATGGAAAAACAGGTCGAAGTTGAATCCAATAAAATGAGATATTCAATGTATCATTATGAAAATTAATGATATGAATTTTAATACATCATGTAATTTTTGTCAACTACAAAAAGATCACGGGGATAATCAATATGTTTATCCTCAAAACCTTATTGAGTAGAGAGGTCTCTAGGTGAATTTTTCCTATATCATGAAAGTAATCGCTAACATCTCTAGAAAATATATTCACTCTAAAAAATTTATTGAGAAATTGGTTACCTATTATAGTAATTATATTTATAAAAATTCATTCATTTCTATCATGTGGTAACTTATGCATCGAATGGTTTTTATGCCACCCATGGAAGGGAAGCTTCACATCTCCCATTATAGAGACCTTGGTTCAATCTCTTGGAACCCTTTTTAATCTAAAAGAATATTTTGAAATGGAAAATAAAATATATTATTTCATTATAACAATGTTTGTTATTTATATTATATATTCCAATAGTGTTAAGAATAACGTTTCATCAATCTTCAAAATGAATAAATTGAGAGACTATTTTAATCACCATATGATCTAGATAATATATTGTACCAACACACATCTAGAATAACCTTAGTCACCCAAGGATAATTTGGTTCCTATAATGATTGGTGGTCATTATATAGAAATTTTATATCTAATTCATGTTCTAAAAGGTAATAAAAAATATTATTATTATATTTCATCATAGCACACCATATTGCAGTGAAATCCCTGTTATACCTAGATCTCCTTGATGAAGATGTTTTCTCCATCAATGAATCCAATAAATCATGGTAGATATACTTTCATGGTTATTATTGAGTCCAATTATGTGAATGATGAAAAAATATTAATCATAATGAACTCATCATGGTTATTTTATTCAACTATACATCAAAATAAGTTTCTTCATTTTTCATTATACTATTAAAAGAAAACACCAACAATGAAGAAGAATACAAAGGCCTTATTATAGGATTTCATATAGAACATAATATACTATTGTTGTAATGCCCCGACCCCAGTTACCTAGAGTCGGTGCATTATTACATAATATTGGCATGATCACAGAAGATCAAGTCTCGAATGACCGATTAGTTTAGTAGCCTTAGAAACACTAGATATATTCATAAGTATTGCATTACATCATAAAGTGAAAAAACTAAAACAACATCTTGTCTTCATATCCCCTCATACTATCCCTATAGGTCATTCATAAAATACATTTTCACATCCTGGGAAAAATAAAAAATAGAATGGGATGAGCTCATATGCTCAGTAAGGTTAACAATATAGCGGAAACTTTCATAAATATACATAATCATTTAAGACAATTAATAACTAAAAAATGATTTTAAACTTGATGTTCAGAATAATATGGAAATGATATGATTAAATAATTCCATTTAAATATTCACATGGATATTCTACTAGTCGAATAATCCCAAGAAATATCAACAACCACTTTCATAATAATGGAATTCAAAATGCCTGAATATTATAACCACATAGTCAAGGCCTTATGACAAGACTACAAATAAGATTTTTTCAAGTCCTTATTCCAAGGCACTAGTTTGTCTCATGAGACCTACCTATGCATCGAGGAGAAATAGCGGGCTCCACCCGTCACATATAAATCCATTGCATTCCTCCTATGAAAAAATTTAAACATAACATAAACATTCGTACTGAAACTAGCATATGAAATATCACCAATTTATCAATAAAACATGAATTGTATTAAAATAAAACATCCATAGTCAAACATATCACAAAATCTTGAATACAATATTGATGTTTTGTATCATAATAAATCAACTTCAAATAAAATTAAAATCCATCAAAGGATGTTGACATAGATTAAATCCAAACTAATTGAGAGAAATGTCTCTTTTTGTGAAATAATTTAAAAGTCACATAATTATAAAATGAAAAATTAACTAGGAATTTTTTTATAACCTTGTAACAGAATCTTTGACGATTTTATAATGGCATAAAATATCTGCACCTGCCGTATAAGTTAAAAAAGATTTTCTTACCTAAATTTTGTCAAAAAGGATAAAAGGACCTTGTGTGGAAAACGACAGAAAGATTACGTTATAAACATCTTATTAAAGTCAGAAAAGGGTATAAATTACTTAACCCATAGTCTAAAAAATAGTTGGAATGTTTTAAAATCCAATTTTAAGAAACATGGATGTGGGTGATAAAGGGGTCGTAGTAGATAATTACGTATAAAAAACCTCAGATAATGTAGATATTGTGAAATAAACCCTAAACTTTGAATTTTACTTGTTCGATGGTAGTTTAACATCATATATAATAGTTAAATAATTGTTATTAAATTATAAAAGAATAATATACATAAATATGATATCATATATGATCTTTTAATATTTCTTTGTTAATAATATTTTAGTATTATCGTCGTTTCATGTGTTAACTGATTCATTTTCCTTTATATGACTTGTTACATAAGCCATGTTTGTTATGGATATGTTGTATCTTATTCATATCCATAATGATATAATGTCCTTAAACATTACATTTAGTCATCAAATAAGAATTAGTCTTTGATTGGTATGATGGGGAATGAATCTCATCACGTTCGTGGAGACGGTAGTCCGTACGTATGCACGAGCGATAATATCATTCTTTTAAGATTAAAATAATATATAATTGGATGGTGTATCATATATATATTATAATTATAATTTTATATTTATTATTTATAGGAATGACACATCATTATTGTACCCATCCAAATAATAATGTATTGAATAACAATTACACGACAACGTGGAGACGGTAAGCCGTACGTACACAAGTATGGTGACATGTCATCAATGGGATGGATAGAATACTGAATATTGTTGAACCATATTTATAATAACATCATATTATATAGAAGATACTGGATTTATTATTTAATAATGGAAAAAATAACGAAAGAAGAAGTGGAAGATGAAAGGAACAGGAAAGAGGGTGGTGAAAACATTACCTCTTTTTCGGGTTCTTCCATTTGATTTGATAAAACAGGCCCATTAGGTTGGCTTTCTGATCAAACTAAGGAATATAGGATGAATTGAGGGAAGTTTAGAGAATATTTGTCTTGGGTTTTGCAGAGCCAAAATTCTTTGAAGGTGTGAATTAGAGAGAAGGGGGAGTTCCCTTTTATAAGAGGGGTGAGTGGCACCTTAGGATAATCTAGGAATATTATTTTATAATAAATTCATATTCGGTTTATAATGGCTCAAATGTAAAGAATTTAAATTTTAATGTGGGGATAGGTCTAAAACCACTCAAATAATAGTTTTTAGATATGTTTCGGTCACTATATTAACTTTATCTTTTTGAATTAACTCTAAGTAAAATAGTTTGATATTTACCATGTCGCTTTGTATTTTTATATTATATAGTTAATAAACATGCTATAAACATCCAAGAGTCCACAAAAATTTCCATTAATGATACACCTATCATTATATAAGAACTCTGGCCAGACCATTGATTTTTAGGAATAGAATATCAATTAATAATATATTATTTGTTTTAAAAACTTCTTTTTGTCAATTTTGACACTCTTTAATTATTAAATTGTATTAAAGACTTAACAAATTATTAATTCAAAAAAAATTTATTTAAGTACTCCTAACAAGTCATATTAACCAATAAATTTCATTTATGTCACCAATACTTTCAAATTATATTTATTTTAACATTTATAATACCAATTATTTGATTCATTCATTAATAAGGATAATACTACATCATTATTTTGTCATAAATAAATTTAATTATTTAATGTCTCAAAATAATATATAAAATATCAGTACATAAGAAATATTTTTATATTTCTAATGAATATTTATAATCAAATTTATCTTATGTATGACCCTATATTAAATAAAATTTAGTTATTAAACATTGATTTTATCTCTTTTAACTCTTCATTGAATTAAATAATAATAAATGTCCTAATGTAATCCTAGTGGACCAAATAGGTTTATATATTATTCCTAATTTCGTTTTTGGTCGAATTATACTTAGCCAATAGAATTAGGACATGTGTTAGGGTAATAAAAATATCAATTTTGACCCTTAATTACCCTAATTACATTTAATTGTGGTAAATAAATGTAAAAATATACTATTCACAAAAAATTATTTTTATCTTACTGAACCAAATTATACTCCTTGATATTAACCATATCTCTCAGATTTTCTAAATTTCACTCACAAAAGCAGTAAAATTATGTTTCATGTGAATTTGCAAATTCTCTTAAGAGATGGGTAAAAGACGGTGAAATGTTCCATAAAATTTTTATATATCTAAAATAATTATAAAATGACTCCAATGAATTTCATTGAACTTATATAGGTATTATATATCTATTTTTACCTAAAATAAAATTGAATAAAATAAATAATTATTTAAATAAAAATTCGGTTTTACTATAACTCAAAGTTTTCACTATTCATCAAAAATTAAAAGTTTTCTGAAAATTACCAAAAATTCACACCAAGATAATTTCGATATTCCGAATCCAAAAATGATGTCCATTTTAGAAAATTAAAAAATAAATAAGTTCTATTTAGTAATTTTAACATAATTCCCATTCTCAAAACCAAAAGGCGTATTTTTAAGAAACAATATCTATCAAAAGATTGACACTTGTTTTTGTCCAATAGCAATGTGAAATAACATAAAATGACCAGAATTGGATTAAATGGTAAAAATATAATCAATTTTTACTTCCAAAACATTAAGATTTATAATTTAACAGTATAAATTATTTTGATTAAAAAAGTTGTTTTCAGTTAAAATATACAATTTTTCAATATTCACCCAAATATTAAAGTAATAAAAAAACAGCAAAACATTTTTTGAAACTAAATTCTTATGACATTATTATAAAGAAGAATTTTTTATTGTCAAATAAAATATATAAAAGTTTCAAATATTGGAATTTAAAGGGGTTCATCATTAAAAGGAGGTAGAAGTGCATTTTCTGAAATAAATACTTTGTTTATCTGAGAAAAATGAATTTATTATTACATTATGTCGAAGAAACTCATAATAGGGACTATAAAATTATAAGGACTATATATAGTTCAATATTCAGTTAATACTATTCATAACAACTTTTGAACAACTAGTTTGGTAATCTTGTGGTGCTCTCGAACTCAGTGTTTCATGTAGTAAATGTTATTGAACTACATTGAAGAAATAACGTACTATGAAATCTTGGGGTGTTACATTCTTCCCTCATTCAAAAAATTACATCCTCATAATTTGAAATTGTTCTTCGAAAATTAAAGGTTTAAAATATAAAATACCTTTGTGGGAAAACCCCCATGAGAAATTGGGTTAATAAAATTTAGTCTTAATTAGAGGATAAGGGGAATGAAAAAGTCGCTACCAAATTATGATCTCGATTAGGAGAACATTTGTGGAAATGAGAGACAAATAATTGGAGAAAGAATTTAAATATTTATAGCGAGTGATTGAGGTCATCATTCACAAAAAATTATAGAATTGAGGGCCTCAAAGCCATCAATCTATGATGATTTAAAATATCATCGGTTCAACCAAACATAAGGTATTAGGGTAACACGTTTTTAGTTTTAATACCCCTTACCTAAAGTTTATTAATTTATCTATTCATAGAGAAGAAATAAAATATACTTCACAAGTAGAGTACTATCTTTTAACAAATTTCTACTACAAACTCATATTTCACTCTGAAATACAGTAGAACTAAAAAATAATCAATTTATCAGATTCATATAAGGTTCCAAAAAAATTATTAATAATTCACCTATCAGACCATTAAAAAAATAAACTACATTATACAATCCAGGGACATCACATAGTCCAATGGTAGGCAATAAATCCCAATCACACTATGATTGTGGGTTCCATTCCCACAACTTTGTCCGACCCGACGGGTTGTCACACAGTCAGAGTGTTTTCCTTTTAATAAAAAACCAAAAATTAACCATAACAATAGTATCCAATTTCAAACATACTCCATAGAAACCTTTAGACTTATCCAAAATACTTCTGTCTAAACTCACATCCCAAAATTTTTAAGGAAGGTAAACACAATGAAAACATTTGTTCCATGTAATAACATGTGAACACCAGCATCATGTATTCTTTTAAAACACTAAAACATCCTAAATTACCATAAAACCATATTGATTACATTCATTCTCCCTTATTCCTTATAGAATACTGGATATACTCCTTCTGTAAAAAATGTTGTAAACTCCAACAATGATGGTATATACAAATCATTAATCATTTTCTAGTTACTGAAGAATATCCAATACAATTTACCCAAATCAAAAATCTCTTATTCTTATATCACTACCTCTTTATCAGGACCATATTAAGGACTACATTTCATTCAAACATGTATTTTTACAAAAAGTGTAACTTACTATTAAGTCACTTTTCTTAGAACCATATAGTCTCAAATCCACAATAAAACAGTACAGCAGTACAACCCTTATTTATCTCCACAATTCATATAACATGTATATTGTAGATTCAACACTCAAATGAAATAATTCTAAAATAATAACATAAGAACACTAGTCATTCATCTTCATCTGAGGTAGTATCGTAACTTGATTATTATCCAATAACATCATTTTCGGGACTCTTACGACTGGGACATCGATTCGCGTAGTGTCTCAACTCCTTGAAGATGAATAATTGTACATTTAAAACCTCTTTCTTACCCTTTCAGTCATGTAGTTGGTGTCCTTTTTCTCCACACTTATAACAAACTCACATTCCCTTCAGGTATGTTCCAGGGTGTTTCTTCCCAATGTAATCACATTTGGGAAAATCCATCTCTCCCCTCTTCCCTTTATCCACCTTTCTCTCTTCCATCCTCTTCTTCTCTTTCTTCCATTCAAATCCATAAGACTCACCGAATTCTTTACTTATCTTATTAACACATGATACTATTTCTTTATATGTTAAAGATAAATGGGAGAAAATTTCCCTTATAAATGTTGGCTAAATATCATGAAGGATATGATCCTTCTTACCCTTTAGATCATACGTATTTATGGAGTTCACATTCCTTCTACAGGGTTCCATTTCTATACAATGGCATACACTATGTCAGTTTATTAATTATAATGAATAATTCCAAACTTTTAAAATACCTAACGTAAATTGAATAGTTTATGAATATAATCAACAATCGTAAATAAGTTTTCTTTGAGGAAGTATATACTCATAAACCCTTCATAATGGTTTTTAATGAAAATGAGATTTATCCTAAGCATATCCCCCAGGAGTGTCATAACCAAGGGTGCAACAAGTCATGTTGTCGTGCACTAGTTTCTATTCGAGTCTATATCAAACTGGTGTTTTCAGGTTTTACACATAAGTACATTTTTTCCAGATCTTCCTCTACCTGCTCGTATAAATAAATGGATGTATTGTTCGGAAAACTCAAAAAATCCCTAAATTACCAAAATTGTAGGAATTTCTTCTATTCTAATCCTCAAATTCTATCTTAGTGTAATGTTCTCTAACAGATTTTACCTAAATCTAGAATCCAAGGTTTTTACTAAACTTCCTCTGATAGCAACTGTAATTCCCTGACCACAGTTACCTAGAGTCGGTGCATTATTACAAAATACCGGCATATCACAAAATATCTAGTCTAGAAAGACAGATTAGTTTAGTAGCCTTGGAAACACTATATATATTCATCTGTCCTACATTATATCATAAAGTGAAAAAACTACAACAGCATATTGTCTTCATATTCCCACATAATATCCCTACATGTCATTCATATAATACTTCTTCACATCCTAGGAAAAATAAAACATAGAAAGGGGTGAGCTCATATGCTCAGTAAGGATAACAATATAGCGGAAACTTTTATAAATAAACATAAACATTTAAGGCAATTTATAACTAAAAAAATCCTTTTAAACATTAACATCAGCATAATATTGAAAAGATAAAATGAAATAATTCCATTTACTTATTCACATGGATATTCTACTAGTCTAATAATCAAATGCAACATTAATAACCGTTTTCACAATAATGGAATACATAATGCCATACTATCATAACCACATAGTCAAAGCCTTGTGCCAAGAATAGAAATATGATTTCTTCAAAGCCTTGTTCCAAGAAACAATTTTGTCTCATTAGACCTACCGATGCATCAAGAAGCTATATCGGGCTCCACTCGTCACTTACTAAGTCCAATGCATTCCTCATATGAATAGTTTTAAACATAACATAAACATTCGTATTGAAACTAGCAAATGAAATGTCGACAATTTATCCATAAACAATGAATGGTATAAAAATAACACATCCATAGTTAAACATATCACAAAACCTTCAATACAATATGGATGTTTTGTATCATAACAAATAAACTTAAAAAAACATACATTCAATCAAAGGATGTTGACATAGATGATATCAAAACTATTTGTGAGAAATTTCTATTTTTATAAATCATTTAAGAGTCAAGTAATTATAAAATAAAACATTTACATTGAAAAATATTCTTATAAGCTTGTAAGGGATGCATCGATAATTTTATAACGGCATAAAATATCCTCACCCACCTTATATGTTAAAAAAGTCATTCTTACCATAATTCTGTAGAAAAGGTTAAAAGGACGTTGTTGGGAAAATGACAAGAAGATTATTTTATATACAACTTATAAAAGTAAAAAAAGAGTATAAATTACATTAACCCATAGTCTATAAAATTGTATGAATGTTTTGAATTACATATTTAACAAACATGAATGTGGATGATAAAGGGGTCCCATTAGATAATTGCATATTAAAACCCATGAATAATGTTGAGATTGTGAAATAAACTCTTACCTTGTAATTTTCCATGGTCTAGTGTAGGTTAAAATCTTATATAATAGTTAAATTATTTTTATTATATTATAAATGAATCATATACATAAATATGATATCATATATGATCTTATAATATTGATTTGTTAATAATATTTTATTATTATCGTAGTTTCAGGTGAAA
Organism: Viscum album; assembly: GCA_963277665.1. Lineage (NCBI taxonomy): Eukaryota > Viridiplantae > Streptophyta > Magnoliopsida > Santalales > Viscaceae > Viscum > Viscum album. The sequence continues at coordinate 1,014,785,820 of OY728141.1, read as the reverse complement.
AATGATTCATTTTACTTTATATGCTTTGTTATGTAAGCCATGTTTGTTATGGATAGGTTGTATCTTATTCATATCCAAAATGATATCAAGTCTTTAAACATTACTTTTAATAATCTTATGATAATTATTCTTGAATGTATTGATGGGGAATGAATCTCATCGCGTTCATGGAGACAGTAGTCCATACGAATTCACGAGCGAAAATATCATTCATTTTATATAAAAATTATTTATAATTGTATGGTGTATCAAATATATAGAATAATTATCATGTTATATTTATTATTTACATGAATTAAACACTATTATTATATCCATCCAAATAATAATGTATTGAAGAACAATTACACCACGACGTGGAGATGGTAAGTTGTACATATGCATGTATGGTGACATGTCATCCTAGGGATGTATAGAATAATGAATATGGTTGCACCATATTTATAATAACATCACAGTATATAGAATATTTATGATTTATTATTTTAGAACAGAAATAACAAAGAAAGAGGAAGTGGAAGAAGAAAGGAACTTGAATGAGGGTGGTGAAAGCATTACCTCTTCTTCAGGTTTTTCCTTTTGATTTGATCAAAAGGGCTCTTTAGGTTGGCTTTCTGATCAATATAAGGCCTCTAGGTTGAAGTGAGGGAAGTTGAGAGAATATTTGGTCAGGGTTTGGCAGAGCCAAATGTCTTTGAAGGTGCAAATTAGAGGGAAGGGGGACTGGCCATTTATAAGAGGGGTGATGGGCACCTTAGAAAAATATAGAAATATTATTTTATAATAAATTTATATTCTGTTTCTAATGGCTCTAAAGTGAATTATTTAAATTTTAAGGTGGGGATAGGTCTAAAACCACTCAACCAATAAGTTTTAAATAGTTTTGGTTCATTATAATAACTTTATCTTTTTTATATAACTCATAGTTTAATAATTTGACTTTTACCATGTCTTGTTTTATTTTTATATTATATAGTTAATAAACTTACTATATGCATCCAAGCGACTCCCAAGTGGTCCATTAATGATACACATATCATTATATAAGTCATTTGGCCAAACCATAGATTTTCAGAAATAGAATATCAATTAATAATGTAATATGTTTTTTAAAAACTCCTTTATGTCAATTCTGACACTATTTAATAATTGATTTTTTTTAAGTTACAAAAACATTATTTATTCGAAAAAAATTCATTTCAGTAATCCTAACATGTCATATTAACCAATAAAATTTTTGGATGTCATCAAAAATTTCAAATTATATTTATTTTAACATTTATAATACCAATTATTTTATCCGTTCATTAATAAGGAAAATACTACATCATTATAGTGTCATATATAAATTTAATTATTTAATGTATAAAAATAATGTCGTAAATCTTTTAATCTTTTTAATGAATATTTATAATCGAATTTATCTTATGTATAACACAATATTGAAATTTTTTTAGTTATTAAACATATATTTTATCTCTTTAAACTCTTCTTTTAATTAAATAATAATAAATGTCCTAACCTAATCTAAGTGGACCAAAGAGGTTCATATATTATTTCTATGGTTTTTTGGTCTAATTATACTTAGACAATAGAATTAGTACATGTTTTAGGGTAATAATAATATCATTTTTACCCTTAATTACCCTATTTACCTTTAACTGTGGTAAATAAAAGTAATAAGTTACTATTCACCAAAATTATTTTTATCTTATTGAACCACATTTTACTACTTGATATTAACCATGTCTTTTGGATTTTAGAAATTTCACCCACAAAAGCTGTAAAATAATTATTTATGTTAATTTGAAAATTCTCTTAGGAGATGGGTAAAAGTGGGTGAAAAGTTCCATAAAATTATTATATATCTAAAATTATTATAAATTGACTCCAATTAATTACATTGAACATATATTGGTATTATGAATCTATTTTGACCTAAAATAAATATAAATAAAATAAATTTTTATTTAAATAAAAATTCGGTTTTAAACTATAACTCAGTGTTTTTCACTATTCATCAAAAATGTAATGTTTACAGAAAAATACCCAATATTCACCCGAAGCTAATTTTGATATTCCGAATCCAAAAATTTACTCCATTCTACCATATTCAAAAAAAAATTGTAGAATTTGTAAATTTAAAATTAATTTCCATTGTCAAAACCAAAAGGCATACTTTTAAGAAACAATATCTATCGAAAGAATGACACTTTTTTATGTCCAATCTCAAAATGAAATTACTTAAAATGTCCAGAATTAGATTAAATGGAAAAAATATAATCTATTTATACTTCCAAAACATTAAAATATATAAATTAACACTATAAATTATTTTGATTAATAAATTTGTTTTCAGTTAAAATATATTATTTTCACTATTCACCAAAATAATAAAGTTATCAAAAAAACACCAAAAATTTATTGAAACTAAATTCTTATGTACCGATTCTAAATACGAAGTTTATTTTTTAAAATAGAATATATAAAAGTTTTAAATATTGGATTTAAAAAGGGTTCATCATTAAAATGCTGTAAAAGTGCATTTTTTGAAATAAATACATCATTTATCTGAAAAAAAATGAATTTATTTTTACATTATGTCTAAGAAAATCATAATATGGTTTCTAAAATTATAAAGACTATACATTGTTCAATATTCAGTTAATACTATTCATAACCGCTTTTGAATGGCTAGTTTGGTAATCCTGTGGTGCGCTCGAAATTGGTGTTGTGTGTAGTGAAAGTTATTGAATTATATTGAAGAAATAACGTACTATGAAATATTGGGGTGTTACAATTATCCTGAATGAATATTATGTTTCATTAATTTTTAGTGATAAAGAAAATCAATGGGTATTATTCTATTATGAATGAAGAGTTGATTCCCTTACATGATTATATAATATGGTTGATAGAAAAACTCCCTTTAGTGACAATAATGTCTCATATTGTAAATTCATTGAATAGACATGAATATGAAATTTATAATGAAGCCATTTCCTTGTAATATCCTTATTAGGATGATATGATCATTAATGTCATGAAAAATTGGGTGGTATAACCATTCATGAATAATGATATGGAAGATATTAATTTGGTAAAATCAAATACTCATCGAGCTGATCCCATATTATCACTGAATTATTCCATAATTTAATGTATCTATCCAATAACAAAATACCTCCAAATTGTATTTTTTTCGTGAAAAAATTAAAAAATAGGATATCTGGTGATGGGAAACATTATTTTTTCCTTTATGATATACATAATTACAAGAAAGCCTTCAGTTAGTGTGGCATTGATGGAGTCCTTCTCCAATTTGTTGAAGGAATAGAAACCTTGACATTCATTTATGAAGTCCATGCTAGTGCCTAGGGACCCCATCAGTAAAGAACCATGATTTCTCACCAAATTAAAAAACATAGATACTTTTGGTTATCAATGACATATGACTAGATGATATTTACAATGAAGTTCAATTATTCTCGAATTTATTCCAATTTCATCCATCAATGCACAAGAACTATTACACCTCTCTAAAATCTCTTATAAATTTGTTAAGTAATGGATTGATACCTTTTTTATATATCCTAGAACTATATATGTATAGTTCAAATAAATCATTTATAAAAATTATTTACACTATAATTAGCTTGAGGCTATTTCCCATAATGAATTCATAGAAAAAGTTATCATCAAATTCATGGAGTCCAATATCATCAATATATTTGATGCCCCTCACACAATATTGACATAAAAGGAACAAATTTCAGTTCTTATCAATTGAATATAATCGACCAGGAGTATAATATTCTGTCTATCTACTCATCTCTCTATCATGCATTGGTAAATGGATAGATAGATGCCATTTATTAAAAAAATTATCTTCTATCCTTCAAAATATGATGTAAAATATAAAAAATAGTAGTCGAAAAAGATCCTATATGAGTTTTGGGATAATAACACCCTGAATCATGCTGCTATGTAGGATATGTTATATTATCATATATATGTGAATGATTCATTCTTATACACAGGCGTTTAACTACACTCACTTCACATTTGCATTTCTAATGAACGATCTAAATATGAGAAATATCGTATAAAACATAATGGAAAAAATAGAGTCATTGAGAAATGGTTACACACCCTTTATAACAAATATATTAATCATAATTGTTTCACATGATAATTTATATGAATTTTCACCTCCACTCATTCAACTAAGGGGAATTGGTTTCGGTATTTAGAAATCCCATGGAACCTAGGAAGAATCCTGCAAATGCTATAGAAGAAATGGGAAGGCTATTATGTTATAACTAAGTTCTACTTGAACAATGCTTACTCCAAGATTATGATATATATTGATTATGGCAAGCCATTATAACATCCATGTCATCCCTTCAATAATTTAAACTATATATCACAAATTCAACTCTTCATGAGTCTAAAATACATTTAAATAGTCCTTATCATTTGATGTTAAATTGCATGACTCTTATTCTATATAACATGACTCTAAACTATTTGGATTGTTAAATAATGTATGAAATTATAAATTATGGCCAGGTCCATCCCATGAAACCTTTTTTTAATATGTAACAACCATTGGTTATTTAATTTTAAATGTAATTAATGATTCCTAAAATCACTACACCATTTTTCATTGAAGGATCACACATCATCCTATTTTTTCCATGGAAACTATGCTGGATTTGTTATAAGTAGTCATAGATATGATTTATAAAGTTAAGTGGCCTTTTTGATGTTACCAATGATGTTTTGTGATACTCATTGTTCAAGATAATGTGAGTTTGGTCTATTATTACATTATTATGAATAATTGATGCATATTAAGTGTCACTCTTATAGATTTATTATATATTCCAAATTATTACCCAAATTAAAATATAAGGCTGGTTACCACAAACAAAATTATTTACTATGAACATGTGTTGATGTGAAAATATGTACATACATTCAAAAGTTTATGTATATTTATCTTATTTGTTGGTTATGTTATTCTAAAATCCAAATGATTGGTAACTATGGAATTTATCAACATCTAGGGAGGTCGTATGTGTTTTGTTATGGAAATAAATCCTAAGAGTGATATTTCATAAATATCCCTATGATGGGATTAATAAACTATTTAGTTTAGTGCTGATTAATGGGACACATCATTACATTTAATGTAGTGTGACAAAGAATACTTTTATGCCTTATAATTTCATCAAACCATGACCAACTAAATTTAGTTTTAGAGTCATGTATCCAGGACTCTATTAGTGTTAGATTAGGACCACATTAAGTTGTTCTAATTATTCTAGTTACCACGAATTAAATCTTATGTAGTCCATGTGCACAATTTAAGGTTGTGTGACAATATCATACCTTGTATTTTAATGACATATGATAGTGATTTATAAATTTTAGTTAAAAATTTGTGTATACAGGAATTTTAATGGAATAGTACCTAGAAATATATATTGTGGAACTTATGAATGTGTATCCCTTTATGGTTCACCTAATAGTGAATATATCCCTTTGATAAATCCTCAACCTTTATGGAATATGGTAGTTTATGGAAAAGTGAATTTTAGGGACTATAAAAATTTTTAGAATGATTTAATGGGGGCTATGGCCTCCTGAGAATTCATCCGGGTATACACATGGGCCTCCCCATACAGTTCATACTATTTTTTTTGAGACATTATAGTAGAGGGAATGAATATAACGATTGGGAATATATCCCATTTAAGTATAATGATTCACATGGAATATGGACTTTTGATCAATGGTGACTTATAGAGAATATGGAAATATCAGGAATGTTGATCCACATAGAATATTGAATTTTGACGTGGAGTTAATTATCGAAAATATGGCCATTTGGGGATGATTTCATATGGGATATTGACATGTGGTAATGAGTTAGGTCATACTCATTGACTGATCATACATGTATGAGTAACTAAACTATCTTACGGATAATATCCCTAATTAGGGAATATTGTGGATTACACAAAGTAGGAATTCTATATATGTATCTACAAAAAGTTGATTTATTGTTTGAAAAGGAAGGATGACTAGATGAATGGGAGATATTGCTCAAAGAGAATGAATTTTGGTCTTTTACATTTGATGAATATATAATATTTAATAGAAATAATAATATATGAATATTTGGGGTACCTAATCATGTATGTGAATCAGGTGAAAGTAGGATATCTAGGATTATAACTAGAATGGGGCCCTTTATCACTATATGACTCATTGATTTGAAATAATAGGTCTATTGGGAGTTTGGGATAACAATATAATGGATATATTTTATCAAAGTAGGGTAACATGAGTCAAGGTATGTATTATATTAATTCTCATGATAAAAAGACAAGTAATCCCTGGGGTACATGATTATAACCACATTGAGTATCCATTTGGATTGGGGTGGATTTATGGATAATTTATTTTTTCAATGGAATAAATTATTGATGGGGTGAACACTAGTGTACAAAACCTATTTATGTACATCAGGGTTCTATGGGGGAGGTACAAGTTTTTAGGTATATTTAATGGGATACTTGAGTGATGGTGGGACCTATTAAATGACTTTGGAAATGGTGACACCAAGGTATGAGGCTTAGGTATAAGGGGTATGCTAGTAGGAGAGGTATGATGTATTGGTGCCCTAATAAGGAAACTAGGTAAATTAACACCCCTGGACATCCTATATCCTTAACATATAACGAGGTCTTGATATTCTCCATAACATAATGGGGATCCTAGAAAAATTATCTCCCAAGTTCTAAGGTAGGGTGAATATGTAACCCTTGTTAACAGGAAAGGAAAATTTTCTCCTTAGATTGAATATGATGGAAAAGTGTCACCCTTATTATATTTAAGGGTAAATATGGTACCCCAATTTTATGACCATGTGACGTTTCACGCTATTATAGAGTCATGCGTATGATCCATTATTTTTTCATGTACCTCCATGTTTTAGTTTTTTATTTGAGCGTTGGTGGTCAATTCTTGTTCGGTGATAGATATAATTTTTTGGGAAAATGATATAATGTTTATTGATATAAGTTTGTTTGAATTAATTGAGTCTAAAAATAATAATATTAAATAGGTTTCTCTTAATTTGGCTGGATTTATGGGTGGTGTGAGTACTTTTTGTGGAAACCCAACTAGAAAATATATGTTTGGTGATTACATGCCACGTACATATTAGACAAAGTGTAACTACATCTATGCATCTTAGGAACAAGTGCAAGGCCTGATGCAAATACACATCTTGTAACCCATTCATATTTTCTTAATTTATAGTAGGGTTAAATATAAATTTGAGGAGATGACTTTTTTAGCATATCCCATCAAAAAGGAATAGACAATGTGAAAATTGATAACAAATTGTGTATTTATCACGTAAATTTGTTTTATGTGTTCCATGTAATTTATTTTTTCCACATTCTTCAAGTGATACATAGAATATATCAACCTTGGATAGATTATATGAAATCTTCGACCCTTCCCATCACATATATACATACCATTTGAGTAATAAATCTATAATTGGTTTTTTTGTTTTGGTTTTCCCTTCTCTTCGTTTTTTCTCCGGCTATTATAGATTAATATCCTAACAATTGTCATTGTTTGATATTACCTTGATCTATTGCGATATAGGGCCCTTATTGAAATCATCCACACCTTGATTCTTTCCTTCTAATCATACTAGAAGAATTTTTTGATCACCAGTTAATGGATGGGGATTGAAACCCTGACCTTATGATTTACTTAATGATAATGTTTGTGAAATATTGAAATTATGCAAAAATAATATGTTCCTAGATTAATTAAATGATGAAATTAATTATTCGTTGGAATGAATGTAGTTATAATATTTATTGACATTGATTATGGATAACATTAGGGTGAGACAACCCTTAATTCCAATTGAATTGATTAATGGATTGAATTTTGATTAACATGACATGAGTTTCAGGTTATTGCTTGAAATATATTCACCTTGTCTAAACATAATTATTAAAATGACAGGCATGTTATTGGTTTATAACAAAAAATGGTATTTTTAATTGAAAGATAAATTATAATTTTCATAATTAAGCATTGATTATGTTGATCTGAATGTGTGATATACATGTTATTGTGAATCATGATTAAAAGATAAAATACTTATACACCAGTCTTGGCTGTAAAGAAATGTTGAAATGATTATATACCAATATTGGAATAGATTAAATGTTGTAATTCTTATATACTAGGATATTCCATGATACATGTTGTAATGGTTATATATAATTCTATGTCCATTGATTCATACTGTAATGATTATATAATGGTCATTTCCCAAATACATATTTAAATTATTATGTATCAGGCTTATCCCGAATTTATTATTGAAATAATTATATAGTTATTTTGTCCCTCATTTTTTGTGACTTATACTAGGAATATATGGTTATTATTTGAATGGTTTTCAGTAATTCTCATAGAACTGATGTATGTTATGATCTACCATGGTTATATGGATATGGTTGGTATAGTCAGGATAAATTCTTAGAGATGTTCATCATAGGGTTGAGGAAAGTTTATGGTGTATTAATCTAATTATTTAATTAATTAATACAAATATTTTTTGAATTATTTCATACACATATTATCAGACTTGTTATGTTTAGACTTGATATTGTATACCTTCTATGTTTTACTCACACCATATTTGGGATTCCATTTAGCACTTGAGTAGATTATATGGATATAGGTTGGGACAATGGGAAATGACCATGCTATTGATTTTTGCTGCTGTTTGGGTGAGATTTTGGATATGGGACCGACATGGGGCTCTTTTCGGGGACCTCTGAGTCTTTATTTGAGTCCAATAGTATTTTATTTTTGTTGTGTATAGTATGTAATTTTGTTATATTTCATTGTGCTATATCATTATTCCTTTATAAAATATTGGATTGTTCAGTTGGATAGATTGTTTGGATTTTCTACATTATTGTAATGTTTCCATTATTTATACTACATTGAAATTTATTTATTATTCTATTTTCTTCTATGTTATAACTCTATAACTTTTGTATATATTCTCCCCAAAATACATACCGTACCACTATTACATGTTAGAAGAATATAGCTTATGGTGATGTCCACTTGAGGTCTTGTAACCATCTTTTTATGACCATTTGAGAGGGCAAAAAATCGGGAGATATTACAAAGTGGTATCATACAGATTTTTATTTTATTTTTATTTACTATTTTGTTAAGGTAGAAAATAAACAAGGATGTTTTGGGACTTGGTAATGAGATTTTGAATGGATGTATTTAAACCATGTATGGGGAAAATATGAATGCCTAGAGGTGGATTGTTGTTTAAAATATTTTATTACTATAGTTGATGTTTTTTCTCATTTTGTGACTCACATGTTGTGTGAGTATATTATTATTTTGGGATTTTAATGTTCCTTGGGTTTTGTACTCATGGCCTGGTATAGTGTTAGATGAGTACGTAAACATCCTGATCGGAATATATTGATATATATTGACATGCATTTTTCTTGACAAGGATATATTTATTGAATGTGATATATAACATCCAGTTTGAACTATGATATAAGATACATGGTATATATAAGAAATGAAATTAATGAACCAATATGTCATTATAAAATAATTTTAATCCATCTTTAGTGGTATGAAGATATGTTGATCTCTATTTTTTCACCTATCTAGGTTGACAAAGTTGTTATAGCCAATGTTATATGGAGTGTGTTTTTTGGTTGATAAAATTCATCCTCATCATGTTCGAGTTGATCAACAAGAGAGTGTCAGTAAGAATTATACTAATGCAGCAAAAAAAAAGATTCCTATAGAACCATTAGATTTTATGGATTTTCAACTTCACAAAATCATTATAAGAGTCATGTGTTCCAAATAAAAAGATACTCTTATCACCATGTCTTATATGTTTGAGCCGATAGGAGAGTTAAACCTAAAACATCCTCCACTTTTCATTGTGGAGGGAGTCCCCACGAAGTCCTGTTCTGGGACAATTCTGTCTTGATACACTTTAGGCATCATGAGACAGATGTAGATTGGAGGGTGAACATTGATGCACATATGCTTCATGTACCTTCAAAACATTTGGGAGACATTTAGAGGAAGAATATAATATAAGAGGTTTTATCTTGGAATGAAATTGATCAAATGTTCCAGAGAAATTTATATCTTGAGATATTGAGGGATGTGAAGACTCAAGATTTTATTCACCTGACATAGGAGGGAATTTGGGTGCTGGACTATGATGAAAATTTCACTGACCTACAACATTTTGTGTTATGTTTGCCAGACAATGGGATCTAAAGAGTGAGACATTTTCAGGATGGTCTTCACTATGAGATCAGTTCGTAGGTGAATGTGTTTCATATATGTAGTTTGGATGATGTGATAAATCTGGAACTCGTCATAGTAGGGAATTTGATACGGGCCGTGAGTAGTAACTAGGTTATTTTTGTTGGGATAACTGGTAAATATTCTTCTAGTACAATGAATCATCTATGTGATGGTTTTTTCCAACTCAATAGTGGGAAGAGTGGTCAGGGTAGTGGGAATCCATCTAAAGATTGTTTTTTATTATAGTTTTCTTAGTGTTGAATGATAGGACAAAAATAACCTTAGTGTCTATTCTCCACTTTAGAGTTTTATTCTTATAGAAGATTGGGCCACATGTATAGGTTTTGTTGGGTAATATAGTATGCGCGTAGTGGTAGGGGATCGGGATAGTTACTCAAGTCTGGGATGGACTCATCTTCTCCTTAGTTGACTGGTTACTGGAGTTCCATATAATATTTTTGGTTGCGTTAGGGGATATGGTACCATAGTGTATGAGTTGTAGTACTGGATAGAGGGAATAACTATGGGGATTTTGACTGATGTCGATGGTAGAGGGTATAGTTATGAAAACAACTCTAAAAAGTGTGGATATAGGTCCAACTACTATCAGAGTTAATATAATTATATCATCTACCCATTATTTTGTTTTTTTATATAAAATCATCGAATTCATTTTTAACTTCTCTTTTTGTAAATGGTCTGGGATTAGCTGTGGAAATCTTGGATGATGTTTTGACCAATCATACATTGATGAGAGTGCAGTAAGATAATAGTATATTCTATGAGATGTGATCTCTAGATATCGATGATTTCCATTTCATGTAGAAACCATTCATGCTATAAGTGATCAGTTTCTATTTTATTCATAGAATGGACTGGAATTTTCTATACCGTGATCTTTTTGACAGTTACTAGATGATATATACATTTATATCTTCTGAAGGTGGCATCTCTTCCAAATAGAGTGATTGGGATCTTTAGGCTAGTCGTGCATGACAAATTCTACAACAACCCAACTTTTTTAACATCAATCTTACTAAATATTAATTATAATAAAAAAAGTTACAAAAAAAGGATCCCAAGGTTTAGTGTCATTGTAAAATTAAGACCATACATAACATTAATAAAACAAAAGAAAACTATTTATATAATTCATTCCTCTCTATCTTCTTAATTGACCTCATTTTCTCTCTATTACATGTAATCATCTGGGCAGAAATATCAAAAAATGGGTGACCTAAAATACTAAAAAAATGATATATAATAACATCTAACATGTGGTGAGTATAAAATCATCATCATAATAATGATATGAAACATTAGACAAAGGTATAGAATGTGGAAATATATAAAAATCAAACCTCATGTCATAGTGGTTAGCTACCAAACATAGTTGTAATCAAAGATATTATCATGTTCATGAAAATTTCACCTTTCTAATGAGAGACATCACATCACCCAATGCATTAGAGAGAAATATAATTTTGGGTTTCCCTAACACATTATATAATTTACATGGTTCTATATAATTTTGGTCACACCAGTCACATCATAACATTTCACAATTATGCATACCCCATAGAACTTATATTAATATTGAACATAACATAACCCAAGGAAAGTAATGGATTTTATTTCATAAATCCCACATTCATGAATAAAATTTTGGGGTGCTAAAATAAAGGTGGAATATCATACCTGGTATAATAAACATCAATCTTGATTTAAGAAGAAATAATCTCAATATGAGTAAAAAGTGTGTTTTTATAAAGAATAGTTCTTTTTGAACACATCATTGAATTTGTGATAAAAATATATTGGTTACTAGTATATACAAGATAATATATTATAATGATAAGGAAATGATATTTCATTAACAATAATTTAATACCCATATTGAAAATGAGAATATGGAGGGAAACCCAATGAAGGAGAGTTGGGTTCGAGAATTCCCCTTACCTTATGTCTGATTGATTCCATCACAATAATTTCAATTATTAAAAAATACTATTCATTATTTAAAAAATCAATAAAAATCTATACAATAATTTTATTCATTATAGTTTAATTATGTTCATTTAATGGTTTTGGATAAGTTATAGTGTTAATTTTCATCATTCAAGAGTGTGTGTTTTCTTGGTATTCAACATTGGTTCACTTGAATATGAGTTTGGATGTTGATGTCAAATATGTACAACTTTTCCAGAATTTTAATTATTTCTCATTAATGATAATAAAAAATGTAAAATGGATATGAATATCCTTTTTTTTATGATATTATTATGAATCATTATATTATACATTAGTGATATTCACTTTGATTAATGTGGCAGTTTTTCGATCATAAAAAACATGTTTTATTTTTTCATTTAGTATTTAGTACATATGATACTTCCAGAACATAAAAATGGATATATAATAAAACATAATATAATTTTATATCTTTTTAATTTTTTTATGATCAGGCATGATGGTGTTTATGGAATATTATAACATGTCATCCTTAAAGGTTATAAAGCCACACCACACGGACAATGATTCCATAATTAGAAACAATGAGATATTAGATGATATATGATGATAATTTATCCATAGACCAGAAAAAATTCTTATATATATATATGATAATTGAGTTTTAATTTCTCTTGGATATTATTATGTATGGATAGTATTAGAAACAAAATGAAATTTCAATGAAATAGAATGAAAAAATAAGTGGACTTTACTTCTTGGATTTCTCCTCCTTGAAGCCTCCATAGGGAAAAGGTTTTGGTATTTTGATGATACGAAGTGATCCTGGATTTTGGGGAGGGGAATAGAAATAGATATTATATGAACATGAAAAAGGATAAATACTTTAGTGGTGTAAGGAGAAGAGGGGGTGAAGGGTGGAATTTATAGTGGATGATAGAGGGGTTTTCCCATTATTTTATGAATTAGATTATTATTTTATATCAAGACTATGAATAGATTGAGTATTATCACAAAATATATTAAGATTAATCAAAAAGATATTTTTATTATGGTTTTAAATCATTTATACATCATATTATTTATGTCATAATTCAATTATTTATCTTTTATTATAAATTATCATATTGTACTATTCATTATAAATTCGTGTTTTTAGATACATAAAAAAAATTTGCCCTTACCATTTTCCAATGTGATTAATTTGAAAATAAATATAATTTTTTTGAAAATAATTTCATAAATATGAGGAATTTAATTTTAATTAAAATCACCATTTAATCGAAAAATTATGGATTTTAAAATTCTAAATGATTTTATAACACATTGAAAATTTTATTGAGGTCTCATAAGATTATCTTAAAATAATAAGACATGAAAATATTAAATTATGAATACATTTAATGAAAATAAATTTTCACTTATATTATTAAATTAATCATAAAATTTTATTTAAATATTTACGGCTTATAAAAATTTTAACACTCAGTTAATATTTTTTAAATCTTGTAATTACATATAATATGGTATAATTATGTCATGAATTAAAATATAAGATGTATAAATTTTATTTATAACGTCATGGTTGAGGTAACTATTAATTTGGTCAATTTAAAATTCATAAGGTTCATATTACAATTCCTAATTTCAAGTTACATTTTAATCGGTATTGGGTCCATATCATATTGAAATAATTTTTTTTCATTAATTCTATTCATCTATAGATTTTATTATAGTATAAAAGATGTTCTTATGTGATTAATATAGTATTTAATTAATCTAATAATGGGGATATTTTGTTGATAAAAAACTGGGTCATTACATTCATCCCCTCTTTTGAAATTTTACCCTCGAAATGTCATTTTACATAAACAATATTGGGTACATTTCTTTCATCGGCTCCTCCCGTTCCCAAGATGCTTCATTATACATATGGTTCCTCCACAAAAGTATTACTAGGTGGGTTGTACTGTTGCAAAGAACCTTATCTCTACAGTCTACAATTATTTTTGGTCTTCTCCTCATAAGAGAGATCATCATACAATTGTACCCCCTATGAGTTCAATACATGTGAGTGATCTGATATAAACATCCATATGAGTGATTCATGGGACACAAGAGGAACATTAGCAATACTCTATGGAAGTGGAAGCTGATAGGCCATGAATCCCATGCGATCAATGATCTCAAATGGGCCAATGTACCTTGCTCATAGATTCATTTTCTTTACAAACCCCACGACTCTTTCGTAGTGATATTTAAAGGAAGACATTATCTCCAATAAGAAACTCAATGTCCCTTTGACCATTATCATCATAAATATTTTCTTTGATATAATTAGCTTTGATTTTGTGTGGGATGGCTTGAAACTTCTCTGTCACCTCTTTCCCTAGGCCAGTTCTTATGATATTACTTTCGCTATCTCCATACAAATAGGTTGGAGTTCCACATCGCATTCCCTAAATAGATTCATATGAAACCATATGAATACTCGAGGGGAAGCTATTGTTGAATGGGAATTCTAAAAATGGGAGATGCTGATCCCATCCTTATTTGAATTAAAAGAGCAATCTCTTGACATATCTTTGATCGTATGAATTGTCCTTTTATATTGTCCATCAATATGGGGGTGATATTTCGTGATGAAATTTAATTCGGTAGTCAAATAATGTTGAATACTCTTTCGGAATTTAGTTGTGATCAAGAGATCTTGATTAAAGAGAATTGAGTGTGGAACTCCAGTATATTTCATAAAATCCTTCACATATATCTTAGCAAGTTTCTCAACTGAGATATCTTCCAAAATAGTGATAACGTATGCTATCTTTGTACTTCTGTACATCATAATTCATATCGCATTATTTTCTTTGAATATATTTGGAAGACCCGTGAAAAATTACATGGTGAAATTCTACTATTTCTACATGGGTATAAGAAAAGGTTGCATCCTTCCATTAGGGGTTTTCACCCACCATTAAATTGCTATCCTATCAAGCTCATTCGGATATACTCCATAATATTCTTCTTAATATTGTATAACTAGAAGTCTTCTCGAAGATCGTGGTGTATCTCAGTACGCCCAAGAGGGATAGAAAATGTTGATCTATGTGAATTATCCAATAAACCCTTATTTATCCCAGGTGATGAAGGCACAAAAATCCTTGTTCTGATCTAAATCACACCATCATCATTGATATGAAACTCTTGGATTTTTTATTTTTTACTACAGTCACATTCAATTGTAACTCAATCTCATTCCTTTGTTCCATCTTAAAATTATCTTGGATAGATGGATGATAAAACATTTGTGATGTATTACACAACATTTTTATTTCTAAATCCCACATTTTCATATCCTTGAATATAGAGTCTTTCTCAATCTAAAACATGGATAGAGTAACAAGCACATATCAAATTAGAGAATCTACTACCATATTTTCATTGTTGGGATGATAAAAGATAGAAAATTCATAGTCGTTGATTAGATCTAGCCATTAAATTTGACTCATATTGAGCTCTTTTTTGTGAATATATTCTTTTAGATCTTGTTATCAATATATATATGTCATAATTCTCACTAAATAAGTTGTTCTACAATATTTTGAGTGAAAAAATCACTACTATTAGCTCTAGATCATTTTTCGGGTAGTTCTGCTCATGGAACATCAAATTCAATGAGGTTTAGGATATCACATTATCATTTTCCTAGTGTATACAAACCAATAAATCAATTTAAGAATCTCTATTTATCACACAACTTTCTATACATTTCATTATTGTGGGTATAGGTGTTGTAATCATCCTCTTCTTTAGCTCCTCTAATCATTCCTAACAAACTCCTATACAAAAAAACATGACCCCTTTATTTTTTAACATAGTTAGCATGCATGAAAATAGTGATAAATATATCAAAAAACATCTACAATACCATTCTAATCCAAGATAACTATTTATTTACATGACACTAGTGGGTCTAGGGAATTCTTCAATTGCCTTTGTATTGGAAGGGTCCACAGAAATTCCCTCACATGTGATCACATTTCCCAAGAATTTGTCTTGCTATATCGAAATGTCATATTTTATGAATGTGGAATATAACTTCTCCTTGCTTAATGTCAGTAAGACATGATATAGAAGTTCTTCATTTTCCTCATTTTTCTTGCATTATTTGAGAATATAATCAATAATCACTACCAAAAATTTGTTAAGGTAATTTCTAAAAAATTATTCATCAAAAACATGATGATTTTTGGGGAATCTGTATATCTGAAGTGAATCACTAGAATCATAATGTTCCCATACATTGTATGGAAGGAATTCATCTGAATATATTCCTTCTTCAAATTTAGATGATGATATCTAGAATAAATATCAACCTTAGAGAAGTAATGAGAACCTCTATGATTATTGAGTAATTGATCAATCCTTGTAATGGGATACTTATTTTTTATGATGATTTTATTGTGTTCCCAAAAATAGATAAATTGATGCATTAATCCACCCTTCTTCTTGAAAAAGAGAAACGGTGGTACCCATGTCGTTCCACTAGTGTGTATGAACCATTTTTTCAAATGATATGGAATCTACATCTTGAACTCCTCCATTTTGAAAGGATCCATCCTATATAGACGCATTGATGTAGAAGTAGCTCCAGGTATGTGTTCTTTAGAGACTTCTACCTCAAAATCTATGGGAAGTCCATGTAACACATTGGGAAATACATCATTGTATTACCTCACAATGGGATATTCCCCTAGTTTAATACCTTTATTTGACTAAACCATCTTAGTGAGGTATGATTCTTCACAGTGAATAAACAACCACACCTTGGAAGGGTTTTCCAATAGATATTCAAGAACCTCATTTCATTTGTAGAGGACTATGGGTTGGTATAGAATATTGTAATATAATTTATTTTACCAACATTTGATATTTTCTATATATAATGATATCAAATTAATCCCTAGTATAGAATTGAATTCGGCAAATAGAAGTATTATGAGATTCCCAAAAATAATATTCCAACATATTCCAATAGGAGAAGATTCCTTCATATGGGTTGAAAAGATTGCACCACTGAGTGTTTTTATGGATATCACTACATAATGGTTTCGAGGTTCCAATTCAATAGTTATGGAGAACTTTCAATATATAAAGGAATGTGTAGAACCATTTTCATGTAATACCTTTTCCATTCAGTAGTGAATAGTATTTTTACATTGTATGACTTCATTTTCGTGCTCCACACGAGCAGTAGTGTTAGGAGAATCCTTGGATTTCTCCATTGTATTTGGTTGTTGATGATGTTGATTACTCTCAAGAAATTGAGGTTTAGTGCACTATCTTTCATAATACCCTTTCTCTCTATAGTTATAGCATTGTTACATGGGTTTTTGACTCCTTTACTCCCCCAAATTATCTAGATTCATAATGTATTTTTTACATTCATGAGCTCAGTGGCCTTCTTTCCCACATATTATGCATTTCTCCATCTCTTTGTGGTAGTTTCCATGAGGATTATTTCCACAGTTTTGAGATGTGGGTTGTTGAGTATTCTTTCCACATTTTTCAATATATCACAATGCATGAAACATAATCTTTATTTTCTTATCACCATATCCAGGAGACCAATATCCAAACTCCATCTCCACTTTGACATCACATCGAAAAACTTTTTTATAACTCCCATAGTCTCAAATTGAAAGATCATTTCGAAGGTGAGATTCTAAAAAACTAACGAATCTGTCACTTTATCAAAAACAATTTTTTTAGAAAAACCCAAAGCATACCCTGAAAAACTTGTGAAATTTTCTTCCTTGTACATGACATATTATCCTTCATTTTCTTCAACTCGAGGAATTATATCTCCATATTTTTATGAATATTTCAAGGGAAATACTTGTTATGAAAAATTATCTTAATATATTCTCACTCCATCTCTTTAATTTAATGAGTCATCTTTGTGATCTTAATAAAATACCACCATTAATGGACCTCTCCATCTAGATGATAAATATCCAGAGTCAGCTTCCCCAGCTTTGAACAATATAGCACATAAAAGATCTTTGCTATTGAGTTGAACCATAGTTTCGTAACTAATGGATAAAAAGATCTACTAAACCATGGTGGTTATTACAACATTAAATACTCAATATCTAGTTTCTTTATAATAGGAAATAGAGTAAATTCCACATTATTCAAATTATTATTCATATCCTTGGATAACCGGGTATGAATCATGATGATATTTTGAACTCCACATCCCAAGGCATTGTGGATGTCGTTCAAGTAATCATTTCATTGTCCATCACATTGGTTGGTTTCCTGGTTTCTCCTGGTGCCCACCATTTTCTAAAATAGAAATGGTTAGAAAAAAATATAATTAAATAATCCATGAATAAATAATTTATTCATTTTTGAAATTAACTTTAACGAAATATATTGTTGGATTAATATTTTCATCATTTTCTAATATAATGCTTCTTAGGACCTTACTAATACATAGCCTCACACTATGGGTTTTTAATAAGGTTCTATAATACTAATTTTCAAATTCTCTAAACTGTTATTTGATATAAACTATAACAACCGTACTTTTAACACATGAATCGTACAAAATTTTAAATATTAAAAAACATAAATGAGTTACAAAAATTAGGTTCCAATGGTTCATTTAATTGGCTAAATCAGGACTATAAAAAACATTTTCAAAATGATACATAAACATTTATTTTATACCTTCTTCTTTAGATTCTTAAATTCACTCATGTTCTATATAGTACATGTAATCACATGAACATATACATCAATTAAAGGGACAAGATAAAATAGCAATAAAAGGATATATAAGAACTCAATTCATGGGTATAGTATAACATCATCATCATCATCGTAATGCTACGAAACATTAAATAAATTTATTGAATGTGGAAATGAATATAAATGAAACATCATGTCTTTTTGGATAAGTACCACACATAGTTGTGAACAATGATAACATCATGTTCACACATATTTCTCCTTTCACATGAGATACACCACATTAGTCAATTAATTGGAGAATTGTAAAATTATATGTGAACCCATCACATAATTATATTTACATTGAGCTATATAATTATGGGTGCACCAACCACATCATATAATATACATAATAATGCATTCAATATGGAATGTATATAAATCATGAACATAAATTAACACATAGAATGTAATGTGTTTAATTTAATAAAGTACATATTAATAAATACACATTAGGGTTCCCAAAATAAAGAGTTAATAACCTTAATTGTATGGTGAACATCAATCTGGATTGAAGACGAAGCAATCTCATCAGGTGTAAAAGGTTTGTTTTTTGAAAGAAGATTCCAAATGGAAAAATAATTGCAGTTGTCCAAGAACAAGATCAGTAACATATATATACTAGAGGATATTGGATAATTATTAAGAAATTTTATTTAAGGAACAGTAATTGAATATCCACACTGAATAGGGGATGAAAGAGGGAAATCTAAAGAAAGGGAGTTGGGTTCGAGAATTCCCCATATCTTATATCTAATTACTTCATCACTCTAATATCGCATATAATCAAATTATATTAAATAATTTACAAATTAATAACCATTAATACATTAATTTGATTCATTGTTGTTTTATTTTTTTTCATTTATGGGATTGTTTATGTGTTTTAGAGTCTAATTTCATCAGTGAAGTGTGTTTGTTTTCTTGGTTTTCATGATAGATTCACATTAATATGATAATGAATGTTCATGTTGAATGGGTATAGTTTTTAATGAATGAAAATTATAGGTTACTAAGGAACATAAAAAAGTTTAAATGTTTATGAATATATTTTTTTATATGACATGAAAATAAATAATTAGATACTACAATACTGATAGTTTCTTAGATTAATTTGGAAGTTTTTCGATCATCACGAAGTGGTTTTATTTAAACATTTACTATTATGTACATATGAAAGTTTCGGAACATAAAAACGTTATAAAAATATTTAAAATATGATTCCCATATTATGATTTTTTATAACCAGCCTTGATGGAATTGATGGAAAAGGAACACTTTTCATCCTTAGAGGAAATAAAACAACTGCTCACAGATGATGTTTCCATAATTAGATGAAAAAAGAGAGGAAAAGAGATTTGATTATATTTTATCCATAAACAAGATAATATTCTAGTATATATAAGATATTGTAGTTCTCTTAACTAATTTTTGAGGGACAATATGTATATTATATGAATATAAATGAAATCAAAATGAAATTGATAGAGAAAAGAGGTGTATTTTACTTCATGGATTTCTCCTCCATGATAGCCTGCTTAGGAATCTCTTTTACAAGGTATTTTGATGAGACCAAGAGACCATGGACATGGGTTACGGTATTGGAGTATTATTTTAAAGAACATCGATAAGGATCAATGCTTGATATGTGTATGGAGAATAGGGGTTATGGGAGGTATTTAGAGTGGGGGAGGGGGGGTTCTCATTAATTTATTAAATAGTTTATTATTTTAGCTCATGAATATGAATTTTTTGAGAATTATCAACAAATATATTAAAATATTTGAGGACCATTCAATATTATGTTCTAAAATCAGACATAAATCAACCTAATGATTTCATAATTCAATTATTAAGTGTTTATTGTAAATTATCATATTTTACTATTCATGAAAAATTATGTACATTAGAAAAATCCAAAAAATTGACCCTAACTATATGTTGATGTGAAAAATTCAAAAATGGAAACCATTTTGTGAAAATAAATTTCTAAATATGAGATATTTAATTTTTATGTTAAATCACTATTTACTCATAAAACACATATTTTAAAATTATAACTAATTTTCGGACACATTGAAAAAATTATTAAGGTCACATTAAATTATATCAAAATTATAAACAATAAAAATAATAATTTATAATTATTTTTAATGACCATTAATTTTCTATTAAAATATAAATATAATCATAAAATTTAAAATAAAAATTAATTACTTACAAAATTTTCAAAAATAAATTAATAATTTTTAAAACATTTAATTACATAGTCTGTTGTATAATTATATCATCATATCATATATAATATGCATAAATGTTATTTATACCATAATGGGTAAGGTTTCTATTCATTTGGATAGGATACTATTCACAAGGGTTATATTACTATTCCCAAGTTGAAGTTATTATTTCATCGGTATTGGTTCCATAATTTTGTAGAATACTTATTATTTAATTAATTCAACACTTATAATGTTTTTATTATGATTCATAAGTTATTATTTGTGATTTATACTATATGTAATTACTATTAATGGGGATATATTCCATTGATAAAAGTTTGGGTAGTCAAAAATTTATTTCATATTGGAATGTATCTTGATGCATATTGCTTTTATTTCCCTATATTTCAGTGAAATGAAAGTATATAATTTCTCCCAATAGGGGATCATTATTGTAATGTCCTTCATAATAATCTATATGGATTACTTCCGGGGAGAGAGAACAATTTTTTTGATTGAGTTGGTGTTGGGAGAAGAGTGAGTTTCTATCCCACCGTATAGAATGGCACCATCATAGCATCAATATTTGAATGTTCAGTATGAATATTTTGAAGCTAATGGTTTCATATGGACTACTACATATCCTTGGGGATCTATCGTTCACTTCCCCAAGAAGGATTATGGGATATTTCACTTATGTATTGATTATTAGAGTTTACCAGATAATAGTCAAGAACTGGTATCCTCTTCCATGCATTGAAAATCACTTTAATAAATTGAGAGGTTACATGATTTTCTATAAGATCTATTGGATATTAGGATACAATTAGTTGTGGGTGAGACTATTATACATAACTAGGACTTCTTTTAGTATGAGGTATGGATTTTTTGAGTTTTTAGTGATGCAGTTTGGTTTGAAAAATTCACTTACAGTGTACATAGCCTTGATGAATAAGATATTTCATACTTTATAGGATTGGTTTTTTGTGGAATATGTTGATGATATCTTATTGCACTACTATTCAACAAAAAATCATGCCTAATATTTTGACATCTTCTTCTGTATATTGAGAGAACATCATCTTTACACCAAGTTAACCAAATGTTGTTCCTAGATTATTGAATTGAAATTTTGGGGTCATTTATTCTATGCGGAAGGAGTGTCAATGGACCCATATAAATTTTAATCCATTTTATCATGGGTGTAACCCAAGAGTTTTTTTAGATTCATAGATTTTTGGTTATATCAGTTTAATATCAGCACTACATATAAGACATATCATGTCTAGCAGCACAGATATCTTGGATGAACAAGATGAGAGTGGTATTTTTTTCTAATTCTTATGAAATATATTTTTAGGGTATTAAGGGAGGTCTTACCTAAACACCTATCCTCACATTACGTATGCGGTGTAATGAATATAATGTGGGCTATGACACATTAAAAATTATAATCAGAGTTTTTTTTGATGCAGGGTAATCGAGTGGTTGGTTATACCTTCAGACAACTGAGACAACATGAGAGTAATTACCATACTCAATTTCTAGAGTCAAAAGTGGTACATTCTATGAGATTCTAGAGAAATTATAATATGGGAGATATGTTTTAGGTATACACAGACCGCAAGATCTTAAGGTACATCTTTTCATATTGAGGCCTTAATTTTCAAGAGAGTTTGGTGGTCGAGTATCTATAGTCATTCCACATTCAGTTGATTTATACATTGGGAAATGGAAACATTATTTTCAATACATGTATCCAAAATAAACAAAAATAAGTTGTGCAAATGTCTAGTGACATGTAGAGAAAGTTGACACTCTTTGAAGACTTCATTCTAGATGTTTAGGAGTCCTATGGATGGGAAACATTGACTCCAACAACTGTTATAGTAGGTCTTTTAGAATACAAAAAGGTAGAGAAATTATCTAATATAAAGGTCATATTTATTAGAAAAAAACTTATATTGTTTGGAGACTCCATTGGGATGGTCTTTTGGTAGTGGAAATTCTATTTTTCCGTGGCCGAGTATGGGTTCGTATGGGTTTTTGTGTGGAGTTGATGAAAGAGTTTCATGATTCTTGATTGGAAATACATCATAGTTTTAAAAATATGTATTTTTGTCCCTATATGTTGACATAGTTTCCAATAATGATGAAGAGGGTATCATTATTCATCGATAGATATTACATTAGTAAGTAGCTAAATGTTTAGCATCTAAAGATAGTTGGTCTTTTGTATCCTTTAACCACTCCTAAGTGGAAATGGGATGATGTTACTATGGCTTCTGTGACATGATTACCTCCTAAAACCAATATTAATGATATTATTTGAATTATTATGTATTTAATGGATAATTTATAACAATTCTTTTCTTATAGGGATACCATTAATGTTGATGATATTGGTTGTTATTATGTGTGTGGGAAAGTTTGGATACATTGTGTTATAATGAGTATCATTTATGATTGAGATTCCTCATTTCACATTCCATTTCATGAGGGGTATTCAAAAGGCTCTGGTACATGACTCTCATTTGAGTATGACCTACATCCACAGCCAAATGTTCTGTATGAAAGGACTGTTTTGGTTCTTAAATATTTTTTATGTCCTTGTGTATTGGGTTTTGGTGGTTCTTGGGAGTAGAACATAGAACTACTAAAATTTTCTTATAATTTTAGATTCGGGGAATCTATCTAGATTGAATCTTTTGTGGATATTTATAGTATTCCATTCCATTCACCACTTTTTTGGTTGGAGTTTGGTGAGTTTTTTATTACTAGTCCTAGTATCACAGCAGACATATGTTAGTATGTTCAGTTGATCTGGTGGAGGTCTGTGGCCATGAATAGAATTAAAATACTAAAATAACAATCATAGATTACCTTTATATTTTTGGGATGGTCACCATTTTTTAATATGGATATCTCTAAGGTTGGGGAAACACCGTATCTGGAAAAGGGGAATGCTATTTCCATGGGTTTTCATGCCATTTGATGGAGTATATAAGGATTGTCCAGTGTCACACTGATTACCCTTTTACAACACTACAACTCCATGAACATCATGTTTCACATTTCATGTATTTAGAGATATTATCCATACCATTATCATGTAAGACATTTAGCATACATCATATTTAGTAATGATGTGTTTTATGAGAAGAATCTAATATTGAATTTGGACCATAGTGAGAAGTATCTCCATGGTAGGAAAAATCCTTTTGTTCGAGTGTAGTGTTAGCATGTGTGTATTCAGGAGAAGTCATATGGAGATATAGAGTCGTTTTTTCGTAAAATGACTTAATGTTCTCAGATGTAATATTTTTTTTAATTAATTTAGTCTATAAATAAACATTTTAAATTGGTTTATTGAGGTTTTACGCTAAATTTATGGCATTTATGGTGGGTTGGATTCTTTTTATTGAAATTGGACTGAATATTGTCTACTAGAAGATTGCATTACTTATACATGTTAGATGATGTGTAATTACTAAAACACATTTCCTGAACCAAGGTATGGAATGAAAAAATCAAACATCATATAAAACACAAACATTGTTTAAAAGTTGAGCATTGTTAGTTATAAATATTAATTGATGGGTTTCACAATGTATCCATTTAAAAAGAAATACATGATGTGTAAATGGATTAAAAGATGTGTATTTACCACAAGTAGATTTTTAATTATGGAATGAATTCTATTTTTTCCTAATTCTTTTTTTGAATCCATGACTCTCTCAACCAGGTATGGCTTCTAGGTGATATTTGATCCTTTCCATATCTTCTGGATGTTCTGTTTGTGAAATAAATCCTTGGTAAGTCATTTTGTTTAGGTTTTCCATTCTCTCCCATTGTTCTCTAAGTATAGTGGTGTAATCTCTTAATTTTAGTCCTTGTTGTTGTTGATCTTGATCATTTATTATCTAGGATACTTCTTGTTATCATATAAGCCTTTATACTTGTTACTCATTCCTATCAGATGCATTGTTTGATCATATATTAAATGTATGACGTTTAAACCTTAAAACTGTGGACATTTAAATTCCAATGTATGTGAAATATTTCAATTTAATGAAACTAAAGTGGACATAAATTAATTAAATAATGATTTTTAATTTTCTTTGGAATCCCTTTGAATCCAATTGTTATAAACATGTCTTATGGATACAGTTCGAGTTATTAAACCCTTGATTTAAAATGACCTGATTAATGGATTGATGTGTGGTTAGTATGACATGATTTTTAGGTGATTTCTAGATATAGATTCACCTTTACATGGATTTATTATTTAAATTACACATATATTATTGTTTTATGGCCAAATGATAAGCGAAATGAGTACTTGAATGATAAATAGTAATTTTTTAATTAACCATTTAACATGTTGAAGCGATCACAATATATCCTTGATGTTGTGAACCATTATGATTAAATGACCAAATTCTTATACATTGGTCATGGCCCTGATTAAAAGAAGAAAATATTATATACTATGTTTTGGACCTTATTACGTCTTTTAATATTTATATACTAGTCTTGGACTAGTTACATGATTCCATACAAATATAGAGTGTTACACCCAATGATTCATGTTGTAATTCATATATACTAGGCCCGACCCTAATACCTGATAAAATTATTATATACGAGGATCATCCTTAATTTTTTCCTATAATGATTATATTGACGATTTGACCTCGATTTTTGTGATGTATACCACGGATATGTGGTTATGGTGAGAATGGTTGTGAGACACGATTAGACACATTTCTAAATGTCGGGGAAGTAGATTATGATTTACCATGGTTATATGATTATGGTGGTTATGTTCAAGAGACATTCTCAGAGATATTCCATCATGGTGTCGAAGTAGACTGATGTGGTATTAATTGAATTTTTTAATTAATTAGTGAAATTATTTATTGCATTATTACATACACTTATAATCACAGTGGTTATCTTTAGACATGGTGGTGTCAACCTATTGGGTTTTATTCACTCACTATTCTGTATTCAGTTTGGAACCCGAGAAGATTACCTGGATGTATGTTTGGATCAGGGAAAACATCCTTGCTGTTGATTTTGGTTGCTATTTTTGTTGGATTTTATAAACGGGAATGACATGGGGATCAAGAATGGGAACCTTTGAGTCTATATTTGAGTCTCTATTATTTTATTTCTATTAAATATATCATGAAATTTATTTACATTTCAAGCTATCAATACATTTTTTATTCATTATTTATTAGATTATTCCTTTGGCTATATTGATTGGATTTAATGTTCAATCATATTTTTCCCATTATTTCCACTAATATGATATTTATATATTATTGTATTTTTCTGCGTTGTTGTAACTCTTTAAGTAGTTGGTATACTATACCCAATATAATTATCACATCCCTTCAACTAGTCAGTATCCTTCGGCATATGTGGAGGCATAGTCGAGGTCCTATAACCCACAATTTCTCTACATGTGAGAGTATGCAAGATTGAGGTTTGTTATGCATGGGTGTCACTTATCCCTAGTATAAGGTAGGGTGCTATGTGTCCCTAATATAGGGTAGGGTTATGTGTTTCCCTAATATTGGGTAGGGTTAAGTTCCACTCTAATATAGGGTAGTAGGGAAATGTTTCACACTAATATAAAGGGGAGTGATATATTTCACCCAAGCTATACCTCTTAACGCGACTAGGACATGTGTAACCCATGTGTAACAATCCAGAGGGTGACTTGGGTCTGTGGCTCCCTATTATGGTGGGGTATCTAGAACTATCTTAAGAACATGGCTCTTTAGTGTGTCATTTAGGGTGGGTCCCATCACACTAGTCCTTAATGATCATATTGGAGGTAGAATTTGATAATGTTTCATGTGTTAACTTATTTTTATAATTTAATTAACCTTCGTTTTAATTCATCCCTCTTAAGTGTTTTCTTAATTAAGACACTTTATTGGGGGTTAGAGACATAGGAATGCGTGGAATCTGTCACTTTTGATTAATATATGCATGCACATCTTCATGTTTCTCTATGTAACAATAATAGTGACCTCAAGGTATTTTTTATGAAATATAAAGAGTAGGGTCCATGGTGGCTAGGAATGAAAGATAATCCACACATGTGAGTCTCAAAAAAAGTGGTTGGTGCACTAGTGTACTAGTGAATGTGGACTAGATCACGACCACCATAGTGTGTTGTGGGAATTGGGATATTTATCAAGGGTATGTACTTATTTTATGTGTTATGTGAACTGGGAAATGTCATGTTTATCGTTGCACATGATTTCTCTATTCTCTAGAAAATTTTTCTTCCCCCAAACATGGTTTCAATCCTGTTTCCAAAAAGTATCACCAATAAATACCGTCAATATAATTGGATATTATCGACATTAATAGGATCATATTATGAGATAAATGTAACTTTGGTGTGATAGATTCCTCAATGTGAGTAATTTTAACTCATTTTGGGGGATATCATGTTATGTGTTCTTGTTATAAGGAGATTGATGCACATTTATACTATTGTAAAGGATGTACATTGAATCCTATGAAAGATGGGATCCTATATAATTCGTTGGGGGAACACCCGAAAGAGAATTTATAAAACACTCGGATATTATCTTTGATTTACAGACTAGTTAGAAAAATACTACTTCCCATATAGAGATCTTACTCCATTCTATAGTGACTAAAGATGAGAATTTTGCTGAACATTGACATAATATTGATAAATTTGGATATAAATTGAACAACTTTGAACCTCAATGGAGAGAATATGAAATCATATCAAATCATTATTTTTAGAGGAGAGACTTCATCCTATATATATTCCACTTCCTTTAATTTAGTGAAAAATAAACTTTTTGCTTCAAACTCCTTTTGATATGTTTAATTTCAAAGTCCCTCATATATAAGAATATTATCACATATAATTCTCATGAAGAGTTATATAATAACAATTTAATCATATAAAAATGTACTGTTGATGGATCAAGTAAATCATATCCTCAAGTTTTTTGGGTTATTGATGAAATATGAATCAATCCATTACCAAAAAAACATTGTAACATCTCTAAATTTTACATATACTATATTATTATATTGTATGGATTATTTTCCGACCAAGGCACTGAGACAACTTGATATTCTGAGGCCTAGTGTGCTCAAAATAAGTTTTTAAATAATATTAAATATATTAAAAATCATGCATATGTAGTTTTTCTAAAGAAGTGTAATAACATATAAACAATTTCATGGATTGGAAATCTAAGGGTTCCATTGTGTTTAGTGAATGGTTTTTACCCTAGGTGTGATATAACTTTTTATGGTGTTAGATTATTGGTTTGGATGCTATTTGGGGTAGACCTTTAAATTAAATAATTGAATAAATTTATTTATTTAATAAATTTCAAATTTTAATTTCATTATATATATATATATGATGTTATGAACAAATCTCAAGGTTATCCACATATCCCTTAATATTTGTGAATGACTTTTATAGGGGCTTCCATTGGAGAGAATGACTAGAGCAGGGATCATTGATCGGTGTGTGATAGAACTAGAGGATATCTCAGATGAAAAAGGCAAAAAATATTTTTTATATATAATTTTTTTTGAAATAAATGTATCATGATTTTTATGATTTTATTATCATTGATTTCTTCCTAATATGAAATAGAATCAATCCAACAATGGATTGATTCATAGATCTATCATATTTCATGAATGGAATTATCATAAAGTATTATTGGGAGAAATTATTTATTTTATTTGGATATTCATTCATCTTTATAATAAATATGGGTCATAGAAAACCGAACATGGTTGTGTTTTATTCCACTTTGGAATTTCATTTATAATTCCAACTATTTCTCATGAGATTGTCGATGACATTTTGTTTATCCAGTGGTTTCGAAAAAATAAAATATAAAAGGCATTGCATGCCCAATTCATGGGATATGAAATTGTTATTAGATATCTATATTTGGATAAAAAATGGGATCACACTATGATACTGGTGATGGTGGATGATTATATGGGGGGAATTTAGGTATTCGAATTCTTCATATCATTAGCATGTGATGATTTTGATACTCGATAGATGGTTTCCAAGAGGATCGATGCATGATATATAGAGGTTACATGATAGCGAGGTTCATTTTAACTAGATTCTTTTTATATAGGAGTTATAGTAGATGGAAGTAATGGTGGTGTCATAGGAGAAAGTGGAGGAAGGATTAGAAATTTTTGAAAATTCTGTGTTAGAAAATATGTTTTCTAGGATCACACACTCCATGGGACCCCATGGGTGGTGATTTGTCCCATAGAGAATATAAATATCACATGAAATTTGATAGATATCACACATTTTGTGTCCCTTACATGGAGGCTTAGCGTGTACCTCATAGAATACAAAAACAATACTAGTATTACACGAGCTCAGACATACTTGGTACTTAGTTACATACCTGGATATAGGGACAAATACATGATCAGGAGTACAAGGGATCCAACATGACATGTAATATGAAACAGTCATGGGAATTGGATGTGACACATGGGTAGGCCCATGTTTCTATGGTACACATTGTAAACTAGAATAAAAAACACTGTACCACTAGAAAGATGGATTGCATACCTTTTCCTCTTAATTTGGGATATGTTTTCATAAGTTTTATTCACTTGATTCATTTTTTTGGGTTATGTATTTAATCACATCCTAATCATGTGATGGAGAACCCTTTAGAGGGAAATCATTATTTGATGGAGTTGTTGAAATCCTTTAGTGAGTCTAAGTGCGAGATCCTCTAGTATCAACATTTCACTAAGTGGGGTTCTTGGAAATTTTGTGACCAATAATATGTGGGTGTTGATCCCCTTCATAGAGGGTTAAGGTATATTTGGTTTTTTGTTTACACCATGGCCTTGGGTATTATACCATTCCGTGTATAGTTATATTCAGACTTCCATATTTTAATTCAAATGTAGAGACTATATGATCTTGACATCTCATGTGGACACTATCAGTGTTATTTAACTAATGCTTCTTTTATATGTAATGAGTTCTATTAAGAGAATTGAAGTAGGAATCCTAGGATAGCATTGCAATTTTGACATTACCTTGAGATTTTGTGTCTATTATGAGTATATTTTAATATTATTATTATATGTGTTGTTGAAATATACTGATTAGGAGTTGTTTTTATTCATGATATTATATGATTAGTGATTTAGAGGTGTCCAATGGGATTTTTTATAATCACCATTGTTTGAGATTTTTACACATGATTCATGTCTTATGTAGATGATCAACCTTATGATTATGTATTTAATGGACCAATACTTGGTTAACTAGTGATAGAGATGGACCAAGGTGGGTTGTTATAGTTAACTTGAGAGTCGTCCCACCCACAATACTAGTTGGAATTATTTTTTTGGGGGGGATTGTATTTTTCCATTTTGCTTTCTAGTACATTTTCTTCATACTCTAGGGGTGGTATTTTTGATGTATGAATTCAAGGTTATAATCTTTATTACATTAAAACATTTTTATGATCATCATTGTTTTCATGAGTTCATTGGTACTTTTGGATAAGGCATCCCATGTTTTTGATATGCCTCCTTAGCTCTAGTCTCCAACCCTTGGACTTTTGGAGGAAGGCTTGGGGTAGTCATAACATATGTCCAATTAGAATTTTAATGAAAAAGTGAAATCATAGTGGTCAAATATATATTAGTATTGGAGTTAGTGCAATTGTTTTACGGAAATAGTGTTTAGTGTTTTGAGTTCATTTTTTTATAGGGACTCAAGTGTTAGTGTGGCAGCTGACATATCCATACACCAGGACTCTGATAACCCAAATTTCATCTTGGTGCATATAGAAAATCAATGTATGGGAAAAAATTGGTAAATTTATTATATATGAATAGTTTGTAGTTTCATTATCCTTCTTGAGTAATCTCTTAATATATACTCATTGACCATGCTATATCTTCTCTCTTTTAGAATGCATCAACATAATTTTATAGTTAGGATTCATCCTCAGAATCCTGAGGATGATCTCCTCAATGATGAGGATTTGATATAGGGACATGTTCTAGAGATGTTACCCAATGGAGATGCACCGGTCATACCACCACACACTATGTTGTATATTGTATCGGATGTACCACCAAATTAGGTGTGTAGGGTGAGCACGCTTTGTATGTTTCAGCAAAAACGACCTCTCAAATTCTGAGGCAACCCCAATCCACAGGTGGTTTCAGACTATCTTGGTTTTTGACATGAGTCATTTTTGTCATTTTTGGACACTAGAAAACCATATGATTGTCATGGTAGTGAGCCTTAATCATGGATCTAAATGATGATGGTGAGGCTTTTTGACCTGGTCATCTGATGAGGTGACTATTGAATAGTTACAGTTTGAGATCCTTTTCATAGCGGAGTTTTCTCCATATATGTTTAGTTATATATTCATATAGGATATTCTATAGCTTTAAAAGGTAAGTATGAAATAGGATTAGTATTCATCAAAGTTTGATATCCTATCTCAGTACTCGATGTTTATGGTTAATAATCAATTCATTCAAGATCAAAACATTGAGTGAGGAATATGTTGAGAAATTAGATCTATCATGATTCCAATATTAATTACTACCTATGTGAGGGTGCTAGAGAATTATATGGTGGGTTATAGTTTCATGTATGATAATTCATAGACGGTTGTCGCTGGTAGTGGGAAGACAAGAGAAGAGACTTAAGCAGTAGAGATCTAATATTATAATCTGGGATATAGATAGTAATGATGTTTTAGATTTAAATAATAGTATATAGGGTCGATATTATAAGTCTCACAATATGTTTTTATTTATAATAGGGAGAGGTGACGACACTCTTGTGATGGAAGGGGACATCTCAGGTGGTGTAATGCCCCGACCAAAGTTACCCAGAGCCGGTGCATTATTACATAACATTGGCATGATAAAAAAAGATCAAATCTTGAATGACTGATTAGTTTAGTAGCCTTGAAAACACTAGATACATTCAGAAATTTTACATTACATCATAAAGTGAAATCTACAACAACATCTTGTCTTCATAGAACGCACTAATATCCCCTTATACTATCTCGGCAGGTCATTCATAAAATAATTCATCACAACCTGGGAAAAAATAAAATATAGAAAGGGGTGAGCTAAGATGTTCAGTAAGGATAACAATATTGGGGATACTTTCATAAATAAGAATAAACATTTAAGGCAATGTATAACTAAAACAAATGCCTTTTTAAAATTGCCCTTCAGTATTATATAGCAGGAATAAAATGAATTGATTCCATTTACATACTAACATAGATATTCAACTAGTCTAATAATCACATGAAATATGAATAACCACTTTCATAATGATAGAATTAAAAATTCCATACTATCATAACCACATAGTGAAGGCCTTGTGCCAAGACTACAAATAAGATTTTGTCAAGGCCTTGTGCCAAGACACTAGTTTGTCTCATGTGACCTACCAATGCATCGAGGACCCATATCAGGCTCCACCCATCACATATTAAGTCCAATGAATTCCTCATATGAATATGTTTAAACATAACAAAAACATTCGTATTAAAACTAGTATACGAAATGTCAATACTTTCTCCATAAACAATGAATGGTATAAAAATAACACATCCATAGTCAAACATATCACAAAACCTTGAATACAATATGGAATATTTGTATCATAATAAATCAATATCAAATAAGCATAAATTCCATCAAAGGATGTTGACATAGATGAAATCAATACTATTTGATAGAAATATCACTTTTTTTAGTAATAATTGAAAATTCAAACATTTATAAAGGAATTAAATTAAAAGAGATTTTTTAATCAATGTGTCCCATACCACTTTAAAATTTTTGAAAAGAATTACCATTCTAGAACATTCATGTCCATATAAATAAATCCTTAACATCATTTTGAAAACAGGTAAATTAATTAAAAATATTTAGAATGATAAATCATTAAAACATTTAATATTATGATCTTGATAAATAGTACTTTTCACAAATTATTAAAATATTCATTTTGAAATCATTTCAAAGTCACATAATTATAAAATGAAACATTTTATTTCAAAATATTCTTAAAATCTTGTAAGTGAAGCTTCAACTATTTTATAACGGTGGAAAATAGCTACCCCGGCTTTATAAGTTAAAAAAAGACATTCTGACCCTAATTATGTTGAAATGGTTAACAAGGACCTCGTTTGGAAAATGACGGAAAGATTCCTTTATAAAAATCTTATAAAAAGTCAAACAAGGGTATAAATTACTTTATCCAATATTCTGTAAAATAGTAATAATGTTTTGAAATACATTTTTAAGAAACATAGATGTCGATGATCAAGAGGTCCCAGTAGATAGTTATGCATAAACAACCTCAGATAAAGAAGGGATTGTGAAATAAACCCTCCCTTGTACTTTTCCATGGTTGAGGGTAGTTTAACCTCCTATATAATGGTGAAATAATTGTTATTAAATTATACATGAATCATAAATATTAATATGATATCATATATGGTCTTTTCACATTGCTTTGTTAACAATATCTTAGTATTATCATCGTTTCGGGTGTTAACTTACTTGTTTTATTTTATATGTTTTGTTACATAAGTCAAGTTTTTTATGGAAAGGTTGTATTTTATTAATTTACAGAATGATATAATGTCCATAAACATTATTTTTATTCATCAAATGAGAATTATACATTCATGGATATGACGGGGAATGAATCTCATCGCGTTTGTGGAGACAGTAGTCCATACGTATGTACGAGAGACAATATCATTATTTTGATATTAAAATAATATATAATTGGATGTTATATCATATATAAAGAATCATTATCATGTTATATTTATTATTTATATCAATTACACATCATTATCATACCCAACCAAATAATAATGTTTTGAATAAAAATTACACCACGACATGGAGACGGTAAGCAATATGTACGCACGTATGGTGACATGCAATTCAAACGATGGATAGAATACTGAATATGGTTGTACCATATTTATAATAAAATAACAGTATATATAAGATACTTGAGTTATAATTTATGAATGGAAATAAAAAAGAAAGAATATGTTGAAGAATAAAGGAACTTGAAAGAGGGTGGTGAAAACATTTCCTCTTCTTTAGGTTCTTTCTTTTGATTTGATCAAAAGGGCTCCATTGGTTGGATTTCTGATAAACCTAAGTCCTCTAGGATGAATTGAGGGAAGTTTATAGAATATATGGGCAGTTTTTGGCCGAGCCAAAAGCCTTTTAAGGTCTGAATTAGAGGCATGTGAAAGTGCCCTTTTATAAGAGGGGTGAGGGGCACCTTAGGAAAAGCTAGAAATATTATTTTATAATAATTTCATATTCAGTTTATAATGCGTAACAAGTGAATTATTTTAAGTTTAATGTGTGTATAGGTCGAAAACCACTCAACAAATAGGTTTTAGGTGGGTTTGGGTCACTATATTAACTTTATCTTTTGGATTTAACTCTTAGTTAAATAGTTTGACATTTACAATGTCTCTTTGTGTTTTTTTATTATATAGTTAATAAACATACTATATACTTCCAAGAGACCCCCAAGTGGTCCATTAATGATACAAATATCATTATATATGTCTCTTGGACTATCCTTAGTTTTATATGAATTGAATATCAATTAATAATATAATTTTTGTTTTAAAAACATCATTTTTCCAATTTTGTCACTATTTGGTATTTTGTTTTTTCTAAATTTATAACAGAATTATTAATTCGAAAATAATTCATATTATCAACCATAACATTTCATATTAACCTATAGAAATAGTTTAATTCATTTATAGTCTCAAATTATATTTATTTGGGTATTTATAATATCAATTAGTTTAATATTTCACAAATAATGTAATTACTGCATCATCATTTTGTCATGAATAAATTAAATTATTCAATGACTAAAAATTATAAATAAAATACCATTATGTAGGAAATAATTTAACTTTCTAATTAATATTTATAGTCAAAAATATAACATAAATAACCCTATGTAAAAAATTGTTTTTCTAAAAGATATATGCTTTTGTCATTTTGGTATTTACTTTAACTTAATTAATATAAAGTGTCATTATCACATACAAGTGGATCAATGGGGTCCCATAATTGACCCATAGATTCTCATGGTTAGACATGTATCAAAAAATAGGGTTAGGAAACGTTTTAGGATAATTTATTATTATTATAATATTAATTATTTACCCTTATTTACCTTATATACCCATTAACCATGGGAAATAAAATATTTACCAAAATAAATATTCAAAATCTCTGAAAATAGAAAATTCATATTTACACAATTTGGGACTCCTAATTCTAAATATGGAATCAATTTTTCTAAATTCAAAACACAGAATTGGAAAAAAATAATTTAAAATTAATTCCTATTGTCGAAACAAAAAGCGAGTCTTTAAAAAATATTAAAAATCAAAAAATTGACACTTGTTTTTGTTCGGTTTAAATGTGAAATTACGCCCAATGACTAACATTATATTAAATGTTAAAAATTTATTCTACATATACTTTAAACCCACTCAAATTCATAATTTATCACTATCAATTATTTAGATTAAAAAATGTTTTTTTTAATTAAAATTTAGTTAATTTCAATATTCATCAAAATAGGAAAGTTATCAGAAATGTACCAAAAAATTACCCTAATATAATTTTGATATTCCAAATCGAAAAAAGAAGTACATTTTAAAAGATAAAATGTATAAAATTTAAAAAAGTGGGTATTACTATTCATAAAGGATAGTTTGATTGGTTGTGGTGCGTGTAAGAACTCGAAGTTGCGTACAACACACGTTAATGTTTTATTCAAAGAGAAACGTACCATGAAAGCTTGGGTTGTTACATTCTCCCCTCCTTCAAATAATTTCTTCCTTGAAAATTGAAATAGTTTTTCGAAAATAAAAGTTTGAAAATAGAAAATACCTTTGGGAAAAGGCACATCCGAAATTTGGTTACTAAAATTTGGTCTTAATAAGAGGAAAAGAGAAATGAAAGGGTAACCAACAAATTATGTTCTTGATTAGTGGAACAATGGTGGAAGATAGAGATATATAATTTGAGGAAAAACATAAATATTTATTGGTAGTGATTGAGGTCATCAATCAAACAAAAATATAAAATTTAGGGCCTTAAATTCATCAATCTATGATGATTTAAAATACCATCGGTTCAACAAAACATAAGGAATTAGGATAACACATTTTTGGTTTTAAGATCCCTTCAATAAATAATAAAAATTAACTTATTTATAGAATAAGAGAAGAAGAAAAGTATATACTTGACAAGTAGAGTTCTATCCTTTATCTAATTTCAACCACATACTCATCTTTTACTCAAAAAAGATCGTAAAACATAAAAAAATATTCACTTTTTTTATTCGTATGGGGTTCAAAAAAATGAATTTATAATTATTCTACCATACCCTTTTTTTAAAAAAAACTACATTATTCAAACCAGGACATCTTGTGTGTCAGTGGTAGGTGATACACACTTTTCACCCTTCGGTTGCGGGTTCAAGTCTCGCGGCCTTGCCGGATGCGACGGGTTGCCGCCTGACCTTCGGGTTGTCCTTTTATGGCAATCCAAAAATAATCTCAAACAAGAATTATCAAAAATATTTCTGTCCAAACTCACTGTCCAAAATTTATAAGGAAGGTAAACACAATGAAGATCCTTTTTTCCCTGTAATAACATGTGATCTCCTTCATCATCTATTCTTTTAAAACACTACAATATCGTGAATTACCATAATACCTTATTGATTACATTCATGATCCCTTATTCCTATAGAATACTAGATATAATGCTTCTATCCAAAAATTTGGTAAACTCCAACAATGAAAAATCATTAATATAATTTATTCAAATCAACGATCTCTTATTCCAAAATTCCTACTTCATTATTGGGACCATATTAAGGATTAAATTTCCTTCGACTATGTATTTTACGAAAAGTGTATCTCACTATTAAGACAGTTTTCATAGAACCATATAATCTCAAATCCTCAATAAAATAGTACTACAGTACAATCCTTATTTATCTCCATAATTCATGTAAGTAGTATACAATTGATACCACACTCAAATTAAATAACAACATTAGAATAATTGTCATCCCTCTTCATCCGAGGTAGTATCAAAACATGATTATATTCCAATAACATCACCGGCGTTATACTATTATGTTTTTGAAATTGTTTCGCATAGTGTCCCAACTCCTTGGAAATTAAGCGTTGTACATTTGAAATCTTTTTCTTTCCCTGGCAGTCACGTACTTGGTGTCCTTTTTCTCCACACTTATAACAAACTCACATTCACTTCAGGAATGTTTTAGGGTGTTTCGTCCCATAGTTATCACATACGGGAAAATTATTCCTTTCCCTCTTCCCTTTATCCATATTTATCTCTTCCTTCCTTTTCTTTTCTTGCTTCCCATCAAAGCCGTAGTACTCAGAGTATTATTTACTTATCTTATTAACACATGACGCTATTTAATCATATGTTGAGAAAACATGAGAGACTATTTCCCTTCCAAATTTTGGTTTAATACAATGGAAGATATTATCCTTCTTACTCATTGGATCATATGTATTGTTGGGGTTCACATTCCTTCTACTGGGCACCATTTCTATACAGTGGAATACACTAGGTCAGTTTATGAATTGGAATAAATAATTCCAAACTTCAAAAAATACCTAACGTAAATTGAATAGTTTATGGATATAATCCATAATCATAAAAATGTTTTCTTTGATGAAGTATATACTCACAAAACATTCATAATGGTTTGTAAAGGAAATGAGAATTATCCTATGAATATCCCCCGGGAGTGTCGTAACCAAAAGTGCAGCAAGGCCCATTGTCATGCACCAGTTCCAGTTCAAGTTTAGATCAAAGTGATGTTTTTGGGTTTTACCCCTAGGTACATCTGTGCCAGAGCCGCCTCTACCTACTCGTATCTAGACAGGGATGTATTGCTCGAGAAACTCACAAAATCTCTACAATACCAAAATTCTAAGAAACTCTTCTATACTAATCCTCAAAGTCCATCTTATGTCTTTCTGCTCTAGTCAGAGTTTATCTCTATCTAGTTTCCAAGGTTTGTACTAAACGTTCTCTGATACCAACTGTAACTTCCAGACCCCAGTTATCCAGAGTCGGTGCATTAATACATAACCTTTTCATGAACAAAAAAGATCAAATCTCAAAAGGCCGATTAGTTTAGTATCCTTGGAAACACTTGATACATTCAAAAAGTTTACATCACATCATAAATTGAAAACTACAACAACAACATCTCTCTATAGACCACACTCATATCCCCTTATATTATCCCTACAGGACAGTCATAAAATACTTCTTCACAACATGGGAAAAAATAAAACAAATAAATTGGTGATCATAGATGCTCAGTAAGGATAAAAATAAAGTGAAAACTTTCATAAATAAGCATAAACATTTAAGTCAATGTATAACAAATACAAAATCCTTTTTAAAATTGAACGTCATAATAATATGGTAGAAATTAAATGATGTAATTCCCTTTACATACTCACATGGATATTCTACTAGTCGAATAATCACATGAAATATCAATAACCACTTTCATAATGATGGAATGCATAATGCCAGACTGTCATAACCACATAGTGAAGGTCTTGTGCGAAGACTACAAATAAAATTTTGTCAAGGCCTTGTGCCAAGACACAAGTATGTATATTGTGACCTACCGATTCATCGAGGAGCTATATTGGGCTCCACCCATCACTTATTCAGTCCAATGTATTCATCATATAAACAGCTTTAAAAATATCATAAACATTTGTATTAAAACTAGGATACGAAATGTCAATACTTTCTCCATAATCCATGAATGTTATTAAAATAACACATCCACAGTCAAACATATCACAAAAACTTCAATAAAATATGAAAGTTTTGTATCATAATAAATCATCTTCAAATAAGCTTAAAATCCATCAATGGATGTTGACATTGATGAAATCAAAACTATTTTAGGGAAATATCTCTTTTTTTATATCATTGTGAATACACACATTTATAAAAGATTTATTTCAAAAGAGATTTTTGAATCAAAGTGTCCCATAACACATTGAAACATTTAAAAACAAATATCATTTCAAAACCATCATGACCATATAAATAAATTATTAAAATAATTTTGAAAACATGGACATTAATTAAAAAGATTTAGAAAGATAAATCTTTAAAACATTTAAAATTCAGATCTTGATAAAGAGTTCATTTCATAAATTCGTAAAATATTCATTTTGAAATCATTTAAAAGTCACATAATAATAAAATAAAACATTTACTTTCAAAATATTCTTATAAGCTTGTAAGGGAAGCATCGACGATTTTATAACGGTGGAAAATATCCACACCTACCGTATAAGATTAAAAAAATGGCATTCTTACCTTAATTATGTTGCAATGGTTAAAAATGACCTTGATTGGAAAATTACATAAAAATTCCTTTATAAAAATCATATAAAAATTCAAAAAAAGGTATAAATTAAATTAAACCAAATTCTGTAAAATAGTACGAATGTTTTGAAATAAATTTTTATGAAACATGGATGTCATTGATAAAGAGGTCCCAGTTGATAATTACATATAAACAACATCGAATAATGAAGATATTATGAATTAAACCCTTACCTTGTACATTTACTTGGTCAAGGGTAGGTTATATTTATGTATAATGGTTAAATAATTGTGATTAAATTATCAAAAAATCATATATATTAATATGATATCATATAAGATCTTTTGACATTGCTTTGATAGTAATATCTTAGTATTATCGTCGCTTCGGGTGTTAGCTTACTTGTTATGTTTTAAATTTTTTGTTACATAAGTTTATTTTATTATGTATAGGTTGTATCATATACATATATAGAATGATATCAAGTCCATAAACGTTATTTTTAATCATCAAATGAGAATTAGACTTTCATGGATATGATGGAGAATGAATCTCATCGCATTCATGGAGATGGTAGTTTGTATGTACACACGAGCAACAATATAATTCTTTTGATATTAAAATAATATATAATTTAATGGTATATCATATCTACAGAATCACTATCATGTTTTATTTATTATTTATATCAATTACACATCATTATCATTCCCATACAAATAATAATGTTTTGAATAATAATTACACCACGACGTGGAGACAGTATGTTGTACGTACCCATGTATGGTGACATGTCATTAAAAGGATGGATAGAATAATGAATATGGTTGTACCATATTTATAATAACATCACATTATAAAGAAGATACAGGATTTATTATTTTATAATGGAAATAACAACGAAAGAAGAATTTGTAGATGAAAGGAACTTTAAAGAGGGTGGTGAAAACATTACCTCTTCTTCATGTTCTTCCTTTTTATTTGATCAAAATGGCTCCGTAGAATGGATTTATGATCAAAATAAGTCCTCTAGGTTTAATTGAAGTAAGTTGAGAGAATATTTAGGTAGGTTTTGGCTGAACCAAAAACCATTGAAGGTGAGAATTAGAGGGAAGGGGAAGTGCCATTTTATAAGAGGGGTTGAGGCACCTTAGGAAAAGCTAGAAATATTATTCTATAATAAATTCATATTCGGTTTATAATGGCTCCAATTTATATAATTTAAATTTAAAGGTGGGGTAGATCTAAAACCAATCAACCAATAGGTTCTAGACCGGTATGGGTCACTATATTAACATTATCTTTTTGATTTAACTCTTTGTTAAATAGTTTAACATTTACCATGTCTCTTTGTATTTTTATATTATATAGTTAATAATCATACTATATACCTCCAAGAGACCCCAAAGTGATACATTAATGATAAAATTATAATTATATAAGTCTATTGGATGAAACCTTAAATTTTTAGGAATTGAATATCAATTAATAATATAATATGTTTTTTAAAAACTTCATTTTGACTTTTTTGACACTATTTTGTATTTTGATTTTTTAAAATCATAAAAACATTATTACTTCTAACCTAATTCATTTAACATACCCTAACATGTCATATTAACGTATAAAATCCATTTAATTCATTAAAAGTCTCAAATTATATTTATTTGTATATTTATATTATCAATTAGTTTAATATTTCAATAATAAGGTAATTACTCCATCATCATTTTGTCATAAATAAATTTAATTATTCAATATCTATAAATTATAGATGAAATACCATGATGTAGGATATATTTTATGATTTATATTGGATATTTATATTAAAAAATATAACATATATAACCATATGTTAAAATTGTCTTTCTAAAAGATATATTCTTATGTCATTAATGTATTTACTTTAACCTAATTAATATAAAGTGTCATTATCACTTAGAAGTGGATCCATGGGGTCAAAAAATAGACCCAAAGATTCACATGGTCGTACATGTATCATCCAATAGGTTTAGGACACATTTTAGGGTAATTTATTATTATTACAATATTATTTGATTACCCTTATTTACTAGATTTACCCTTTAACCATGAAAAATAAAATATTTACCGAATAAATTATTCAAAATGTCTAAAAATAAAATTTACCTATTTAAACAATTTGGAACTCCTGATTCTAAACATGGAATCCATTTTTATGAATTGAAAACATAAAAGTATCAGATATTGATTTATAATTAAATCTTGTTGTTACAACAAATAGCGTGTTTTTAAAAAATAATAACTATTAAAAGATTGACACTTGTTTATTTCCGATTTACATGTAAAATTACGTCCAATTACAAACATTGTATTAAATGATAAAAATATATTCTAAATATACTTTATAACCCCTCAATTTAAAAATTTTTCACTGTCAATTATTTCGATTAAAAAATGTGGGTTTTTATTAAAATTTTGTAATTTTGACTTTTCATCAAAATATGAATGTTATCAGAAATGTACCAAAAATTAACCATAAGATAAATTCGATATTAATAATCCTAAAATGAGGTCCATTTTTAAAGATAAAATTTATAAAATTTCAAAAAGTGGGCATTAATATTCATAATGGCTAGTTTGATTGGTTGTGGTGCCTGTTAGAACTCGAAGTTGCATACAACACACGCTACTATATTATTTAAAGAGAAATGTACCATGGAAGCTTGGGGTGTAACATGTGGGATTGTCTAACTTGATATAAAACCAAAAAATATATAGTAGATAAGCCACCTTGGATGAGGAAATGGTAAGAGCAAGCAAGTACGTCGTATGGAAGATGTTGTAGAGGATATGGGAGAGTAGCTAGAGGTGTTAGTTATCATGAATTGTAACTAAAACTAGCCTAATGTGGTAAATTCCAGGTGCATGGAACTCTATAATTGGGTGAGGCGGTAATAGTTGGTCTAGGCTAATGTCTGAAATTATCCAATGATGATAAAATCTGGGATCTATGTCTTTTATACAATATCTATAGTACATATAGACACATGTTCACGTCATTACTTTATTTTCACCAATCTGGTAATAGGCATAGAGATTTTAGTTGAGCCCTTGGATTGAAACATAATCTTGGATACTCTTATAAGAGGTGAATTAGTGATCACACACTTCTACTAATGGTGTAACATGATTATTGGATGTGAAATTGTTGTTCATGTCTCTCTATAATATAGAAGATGGGTTATAAAATCATCTTAGGTCTGGACTATTTATATATAGTTCATGCCTTGATAGACGATATTAGGAAGAGTATGTGGTGTGCCTGTTGTGAAGGATGATTTGGTTTCATTATAGTTGAAAAGGAAACCTAACGATCACAGACTATACTCATTCATAAGAGGGCGCAACCGATTACTCATCAGCTTTCTAGCATGGACCATAGTGTAGTGGTTGCTTTGTGTCTTCAGTTCACTATAGCGGTGATGGATTATGGGTAATTTATTCCCAAAGATGTTCTAGGATTACCTCCCCACTGAAAAATAGACTTATGAATCAATTTATACCCCAGTACATCCCCATTATCTTTGAAAGCATGTAATATGGATTTCATAGAGCATCGTGATTGAAGAGTCCAGTTGTAGGACTTATAGAGTAAGGGTTTTGTGAGACCCTATGTATCACCCTAGGAATCCCTAGTGTTTTTTCCATGATGGTTTATGAGATCATGGGGTTTTTTGTAGATTACCATCACCTAACCTTGGAGAAAGTAACTAAAAAGTATCAACTACTATGGATCAATGACATATTTGACCAGTTTAGAGGTTCAAGATGGTTCATAAAGATTGAACATAGATCAGGAAATCACTATTTGTGAGTATGGAATGAGTATATATGGATAAAAGAATTATTATTTCTCTATGATCAATTTTATTAGTTGGTGATGCTATTCGATAGGAAAAACACCCCTACAATGTTTATGGGACTCATGAAATGGTTATTTTACTCGTTGCTAAAGTTGTTTGTTATGGTCATCATTGATGATATCCTCGTGCAATAGGAATTAGATGCGGATAATATGAGACATTTGAGGATGTTTTGGGATGTACTCCCAAAGAACAATCATTATGGGAAGCTCTCAATTTTTTTATTTTAGATTCTGGTGGTCTACATTCTGCGACATGTTGTCTCTGTAGATGGTGTGGAAGT
Source organism: Viscum album (assembly GCA_963277665.1). NCBI lineage: Eukaryota > Viridiplantae > Streptophyta > Magnoliopsida > Santalales > Viscaceae > Viscum > Viscum album. The sequence continues at coordinate 1,014,741,642 of OY728141.1, read as the reverse complement.
GGGCCCTGTAATAGATGAGGTAGTGTATGTTTTTTATCCTCCCAAGAGCATAACAATGGTGTATATATTATTTTTACTGCCATGATAATATTGGAGATTCTTGCATGATTTTTACCATGATAACAATTCCCATGACAACTTTGACTTAGAAAAAAAATCCTTTTGTGTGTCAAGAAAGATGCCGACAATATTTCCAGTAGTTGAGGTGAAGGATGATGATCACACATGTATTTACATTTCCGGATGAATTTTTCATGTATTTATTGTTCTACAATGCATTAGGGACTGGGATTGGATGTATTCTAATGCAAATGTACGTGGTGATTACATATGGTTCATGTCAGTTGGGACCACATGATTAGAACAATAATACCTATGATGGTTATATAAAAATGGTTATATTTTCACTATTATTGTGGATACTATACATGATGGGTGTGATGTTTTCCATCTATTTGGTCCATAAGTGTCTCAATTATATATTCTCTCTCTAGGATCTTAATTTGAGGCAAAGGCTATGGATAGAGATCCTCCAAGATTATGACTTTGAGATTTTCTATACTCCATTGCAGGGGAGTGTGGTAGAAGATACTCTCATTAAGAGATCTTGTTCTTATTTAATGAGAAATATTAAGGGGATTATAACATCATTATTGTTATCCATTATGGAAGTGGGTAGAGTAGCTTCTCTCCACATGATGGTTGTTACCCCTCTTTTTCATAGTTATTCAAGAAGGATGTGTTTGGGGTTATCGACTGTGTGAGAATACATAATGAAATATCCATTTTAAATGTTCTTCATTGATTTTAAATAAGTGGGGAGCATGTAATTCATTTTAGTTTATTGATGATGGTTCAATTTTGAGTAAAGAGAGGAGGTTCTGAGGGAGTTTCTTATTTCACCATTAGTGGTACATCCAGGTGTGGAGAAGATTCACCAACATCTTTAGTGATATCTCTGGTGTCTTGGGAAGAATATTAGAGTTTAAGAGTTTATCTCTAGATATAAGAGTTTTCATAATGTGAAGAGTGAAATGTATGAGCTTCTATATGCAGGTAAAGACTGGATCATGGATCATTGATCAGTGTGTGATTGAACATGATGATCTCATTAATAACAATGAAATGGAATCATTATTTCCTAGTGATTGATCCCAATCAATGTAGGGAATTATTTTATATTATTTCATTCCAATTTATTTGTTCCTATGATGAAAATGAACGAATATACCAATAGATTTATTTAAATTTTTATTATATTGTTGATCCAAGATTATCTATAATAATTATTTGGAGGAATTGTATATTTAATTATTATTTTCATTAATCATTCTAATGATTAAGTATCTTGTCCAACAAAACATAGTTATGATTCATTACACTTAAGTGTTTCTTGGATCTACACTACTATTCTTCATTAGATAATCTCCAACATTAGGTTTGGCCAATGGTTTTAAAAAATCTAGATAAACAATAATTGCATGCCCATTTATTGGTGTAATTTTTTATTAGATATCCTGGTTCATATCAATGATGATATTGATATGTGATGATGATGATGATGGATGATCATATGTGGGAATATTTATAGATACCCATTCATCATATAATATGTGTGTGATGAGGTATTGTCTCAATAGAAGGGTTTTCAGAGGATTGCGAACTAATCTCTTATGAGTAGGTGATGACAAGGCTCAGTCAAAATAGATCCATGATCACAATGTGAGATTGTTGGTAAAATCAGTGGCGTAGGTACATGGTAACGGGGAAGAAAAATTTGGAATATTGGAAAATTATAGGTTAAAAACATGTCATCCAATAATATAAGTTGTGTGGGACCCCCATGTACATGGATAAGGTTCTTTATAGAAGATAAATATCACACAATGTTTTAATTCTATAAAATGAAATTTGAGACAAAATTAGAGGATTTAATTATTCATATTAGGGTAGAAATATCTTACTATGAGTACACCAGGTTGGAAATTCTAGGTACTTAGGAATAGACACGGATAGAGGGATTCAATTGTGTACTTTTATGGCATGACCTGATGAGCATAAAATCTTGGAAGGATGAAATCAGTGCTTTTTGATTCATGTAATTTGTTCTCTTGGAAGTTTTCTATGTATAAAAATTTATTAGGAATCCTAGGATATTATTAGAGTTGTGAATTTACCATGAAATTGTGTGTCAATATTGAGTATATCAATGTATTCTTGTAATATAATCTATAGGAATATACATTTAATTTGATGACTATTATTTTTTATGTTATATGCTTAGGGATTTCAGTTTTTATATTTGGTACTATTATACTCACCCATGCATTTTCTTTTCCTACACGTGTCACGTCTTTTGTTCATAACCATCAATTTGGAAGATTCCCAGAGGGACCATGACCAAGTGAAGCTTAGTGACCTAGATAGACTAAGGTGTGTTCCTTTAGTTTTAATGATACTAATCCTCACCCACTTTATAGGATGGACTTATTTTAAGTTTCAATTTTTTTGTATTATATTTGTGACTTTTTATTTTCAATACTCAAGGTCATTCTATTATAGTGGTACTTTGGGTGTATACATGCATGGTTTTTAGTTTAATTATATTTCATCAATTTTTTGGGCTTGGACGTGTGTGCATGTGTGCATGGACATTACGATAAATCCATCCATGTGTGTGAAATGCTTCCCAGATGATGGTTTCCATCCCCTAGCTTATTGAACATGATCTTGGGGTCATTTTGGTTTGAGACCTATTGTTATCGGTAATGATAAACATTCCCCCTCATATGGATAATAATATAATAGGTATGGAGAAATATATACCATCACTATATGTTGTCGTAACTCTATGACATTAAAAGTCATGGAGCAGTAACTCCTCATTAGTGTGTACACATTGATGTGTATATGAAAGATGAATATCATTGTATATATATAGTCATTTTAATTTATGTTTAGATCATTTGGTTATGAGATGTATTTTCCTCCTAGAGATATTTTCTTTTGATGGATATAGGGGGGATTAATATAGATACATATGTATCATCACCGTATGCTAGTGTTAGCCTTTTCAGATTTGAAATATTTTTACTACATGATGTATGATGACAAAAGGGTATATGAATGATAGATAGAGCAATATATGCATCTTTATTTTACACTTTTTTTATTTAATTTATATAAGAAATATGAGTGACTCTAAAAAATGAAAATCATAATGGGAGATATTTGGAAAGGGTATTCCATCATTCAAGAGGGATCATGTACACTATGATTATAGCTTGGCTTATTTCACATAGATCATCTGAATAAATATATGTTAGTAAAAAATAGTTCACTAATTTTCACATATGATTAGGGACATAGAGGTAATAGTTCCCTTTTTGTATGATCATATGTTTAACCCCACTAACATTTAATCTTATTTTTTATCCATTAATTTTTTATATGATATAACATGGAGAGGATTAACATGTTGGAATTTATATTTTTATCAGGTCTCACGTCACTAGTATTCAAACTGAGAATTTTTTTTGTATCATTATTTTCAATTGTTTTATTTTACCTAGGTTATCTAAGGTAAATTCCTAGAGAGAATAAACTAATTTTTTTTATAGAATTACTTTTTTTGAATTTTAAACATGATGATTTTTATGTCTCTTTCCATGATAAGTGTATGGTCTTGTATGTTGTTCCAATAACTGAGGTAGTTTAAAGTCATACAACATCTATCAAAAGGTTATGTGGTTACATCTAATATAAGTGAATGAAACCCAATGTTAATGCATATATAATTTCCCGAACAATGATAAGATCATAGTTAAGGGTATGTAGTTGATGCTCTTGTCGATCAGAACAAAAGTTTATAATTCTTGTGGTTTTCCATATTTGAAAATTTTATGAGATTTTTTATTTTTTAAGGGAAATTAAAATTCCAATGTTATTGTATATCCCCATTAAATTACATGAGAACTCAGCGATGGATGTATCATGATTAAGTTCATGATTCTTGAACCAAAGTGTTATATTTTTTTCATGCACAAGGACAACTAAAGGCTTTAGACTAGGAAGTCCCCTCATTTTTTTAAAAGATATACAATGAATGAGTGTGTAATATAAAGTGTATTTTTATCAATTTGAATATATTTTTTATAGAATGTGAAAAAATTTAATTTAGAAATTTGAGACAAAAAAATGATAGGATGAAACAATTACATAAAATATTAATGATTCTCAATGTTTTAATAGCTAGTTCCACTATGATTTTTTCATGGTTTAAGATATTAGAATACCTTCTCCTGGGGATAAATATGCCTCTGGTTTGCAGTTCCAAATATAGTTAAACAAACATTACATAGAAGATATTTCCCTTGGAGACAAATGAACTCATTACCAATGGTCAGGATTGGTTTGTGGAGACTCAAACAATAGATATATGAAGTATATTTATATAGGATATTAGGCATAATAAGTTTCTAAGAACCCTAATGTTTAAACATCTATATATTGAACACATTATTGGGGTGTGGAGATATAAAATGGATACTCTTGAATGTGTGTACAAGGAATATGGTAGAAGGTCTATCATATCATTGTACTAGACTAATGGGTCTAGAGATTATATCATATATTTCATAGGGACATGTAGTATGTCCTAAAATCATTGATTCTTCTTATATTTTTTATTTAACATTGTTCTAATTCATTAAAAGATATATGTTATAAATAAGGGACTTGGTTTTTCCTTATGTTTAACTTTATGGGTTTTATGAGATCCAAAAATTTAATTCATAAATATTAATTTATTTTAGATTAATATTCAATACATATCATAACAATATATTACAAAAAACCATAATGTATTAGTGTCATTGAATACTAGATACCCAATCATAAATTTTTTAAAAATATAATTAATATATCCCACAATGTTCTTCTCACATATTACACATCCTATACATACTTTAATTAAAACATTCCTTCATAACATGGGGAGTGAAAAAAAAAGTAAGGGTGATATCAGATGCACAATAAGGGTATACATGGGGGATATCAGTTAGGTCTTATATGTAATCATAACATTATCATAAGAGTAAGGTTACATGATTTTATCATCTAAAAATAATCCCAGTAATTTTTAGATCTTAATTATGGAATTAGGTTTTGTTTTTTCAGGAAAAATGATTCATATAAGAATAAACCATCAGAATCCATGACATCATAGAAACATGTCATATTGTAGAATCAAATGTGTGTCATAATCAAAATCATATAAATATTATTTCAAGGCTACCCACCAAGTCATTCATAACACAATAGGTATTTTCTAACCTCCTATGTACCTATTTCAGGCTTGGGATAAACTCATGTATACCCTATATCAGGCTCAAGATAACCTCATGTTTAACCATTCATATCATAAAAATTAAACATTACTTAATTAATTAGTGGTATATAATGGTCCCACCGATCAAATAATCTTAATCCTTTCTTATTTATTCCAAAAGATCATAAAAACAATTATCATTTCATCATAAATTAACCAGTGGAATAGGAAATGATTTTCATCAGGATTTCATCATCCTAATAAATAAATATCATGTGATGTGTTAAAGATTATCCATGGATCATATCCCTAGTAAAAATGATTAATATTAATATATTTATACCATATATGAATGTATTCTTAAAATATAACTGAATCATTTCTTGTGTAAAATACTATTTTAATTTTGATATCAGTTATTTAAAATATTAAAAAATACATAATATGATATAAATAAATTTCTTTGACAAAAAATGAATATTTATAAATTAATATTCAAATAAATTTTATTTATGATGGTGGGAAAATTAATTTTTCCGGTATACGTTAAAAAAATATTTCGTTCACACCATTGGTATAAAGTAATCAATCCAAAAAATGACAATAAGTTTTTTTAAAACGTTTTTTGAAAGGTTAATATGGATAAAAATTTATTTCATTAGTCTTTGGTTAATATTAAAAATATTCATGAATTTTTTAAATAAGAAATCAACATGGAAGAAAAATAATCCCGACCAAAGAGATATATAATGTATGTTTTCCGTAAAAATTATCTTTCGAACATCTGAGCACATAGATATAATAATATCAAAGAAAAAAATTTAATCTATATAAACAAACCTATGATACTAAATTAAAATTGATTCATGAGATATACATCACATAATTTTTTCATATTAATTTATGAAAAAACAACTTTAGTATGTAGTGAGATTGTAACATAATCCCTTACCTAAAGACTGACATTTTTCAATTTTATTTTAACCACATATATAATAAATTTAGATTTATTATAAATCTATAAAATTATAATATGCATAAATATTATACAATTTGTTTTTAAATTCTAAACTATTATTACTTTTTCATTATTAATAATTCTGTAACATCATCATTTCTATTGTTCATTGCTATCTTTTTCACATATGTTTTTATTTAGAAGAAATTCTACTTTTATCTTGATCAAAGTTCCATCATATAAGAATTGATAATAATTATAAAAATATATTATATATTCATTATATACATATTTATAACCATCTATAAAATGAAGAGATATAAAAATGAATTACTCAGTTATGGAGATGGTAGTCCATACGTACATATGAACGCTATTTTCATTTTCTATAAAAATGAGTCAAATATATATTATATTATATTAATATAGAATCATAAAATTATCATAAATATAATATAAACTTTTTAAATACATCATTATATCCATCAATGTTTATCATAGATATAAAATTAATCATATTCCTACATGAAGATAGTTTTCTACACGTACTCATGCACAGTAATTTCATTTCCCATTTGCTGAAAAATATGTGAAAAATAATTATATCATAAGTATGATTAAATATTATTATATTTATTATACTATAATAATTATTGTAGGATTGATAAAAAATATAGGATGTGGTAGAAGAAATAAAGTTATAATGATATAGGTAAGACGATTCTCTATTGTTTAAGAGACCTCCTTTGGGTTATGCTTAATCACTTTAAAGATGGTATTTGGGTAATGCATGGATCTAAAAGTGAAGGAGAGTATGCTATGAATTATTTTTAATAGGTTTTGGATAATATATTGGGATTTATTTTTTTAATAAATGTGGATATGTGGTTCCCTTTTATAAGAAAGGGTAGAGACACAAATGTAATAAAGTAAATGACTTAAATAACAAGAAGTAATATTCTTGTTAAAGTGGAAAAATATGGAAAATAATATTAATTCATGATAATTTATGTTTTAAATATTTTAAAACAATAATATTTTAATATCTTTATGTGTCATTTTTACCATTATATATTAGTTTAACCCCCACCGACCTAATTTTAACCCTAATGGTAGTGAATTTCTATTACTATTTTTACATTTAATTATGAATAAAAATAAACAAAGATTCATCAAAAAATTGGAAATTATGATTTAAAATATTGAATTTAATTTATAAACTTAAATTTATATAAGTTTAATAATTTATTTTTAAAATAAATTAAAAAAAATTAAAATAGTATTTTATAAATACAAACTTTTAAGCATAAAAAATAATTTACTCTCATTCATTGCCAAAATATTGATATTTAATGATTTTAAATATATATTATTGAATATATAAATAAATATTTCATTAAAATAAATAATTAATTATTATATATTTAAGTTATTATGATAAAAATCCATCTTACACATATAATTTCTTTCTAAAAAAATAACTCATTTTACAGTGAAATGATTTTCTATTCATTCTTAACTATTAGATAACTAATGTATGAATGATTATTCATACATTAAAAATATTTTTCAATAAAATATTTTTAATATTAATCAATATTTTTAAAAATTAATGTCACATTGAAAAATAAACATCTTTAGAAAAATATGAATTTTAATCATGAAATGTTAATATTAAAACATATCAATTATTTATTGGGAATAAATTTTTAAATTTTAATTAATAGAAACAAATATATAAATAATTAATATTGTTTTGCATCTTATTCATACCCACAAATATAATGACTAGGTTATGAAGGCCATAATATATCATGGTTCATTTTGATATGGGGTTGCATGCAAAGAAAACTGTCTTATACTTCTAAATTATTTTAAAGGAATACATATAAAATTGTATGGTGTTACATTATGACACCATTATAGGAATATAACACTTGAAATTTATTTATTTTGATGAAAGAATAATGATTATTTTATTTCATCACATCTTCAGGTTCCAAAGTAGCTTTGTTGAATTTATGATTCATCGAATGAGCATTATCCAAGTGAGTAATCATGCTTTGTAGATCATTTTATCTATGAACCATGATTTAAATAAGTTTATCTTTATAAGACTATTCAATATAACATGGTAAAACCTATGAGTTTATTATATGTTTAGAATAATTTATATAATTATTCAAAATAAAAATATGGAACATATCATGAACATGATAGATGTTAGGTGGATGTGCCCAATGGTTTGCTACTGTCCTTACTCAGTATTTAATCTTAAAGGTGATAATAAAATCTTGTCCCATCATTCTATTATTTAGAAATTTAATAAGATTATTATATGGAGAAATTCATAAGAATAAATTCTCGCCAACAACAAATTATAGATTCTACATATGATTGTTAGAACAACACTTATTTCGAATCTGATATTCCATGATGTACAGTTGAATGAAACTTAAATTATATTCAATTTTATTATCTATTTCCAAGATCTATATATATATTCCCTAGCTTCATACCAATATTTTAATGTTCTACAATTCTTTTTATATATGGATTCATTAGAATCCATCTGAATAATCAATTGAAAGACATTTTTGTAAAAAAATTTGATATTGGGATGGTGTTAATCCCAAACACATTTTAAATATAGATAAAAAGGTATTTGAAAATGCTACATGGTTTTACAGATTGTCCCTTATTTACCATATATTTTGGGTTTATTTGAAGTAATTAAAAAAACATCATATCATGATATTTCTGAGTAATTATCTGAAACATCATGGTAAACCTCAGACCTCGATCCGACATAATAGAATTATTTTGTCCATGTAATCATACACAATCCCTAATGTATATTTTTTAAAACTAATCAAGAGATAAATACTATATAATATAAATAAAATGTGATAACATCATAAGGTTATTGACAATAACCCAAATAAAACTATTCCCTTTTGATGTCTTGTGGTGTTCTATGATGAAATCCATGGCGAAGTTTTCCAATTTCCATACATGTAAGAATAATGGTTATATCATCCCATTAAACTTATTAAGATAAGACATATCTTTTTAAACATATTAACCACTATTGTATATTCTACATAATATATATCTTCATTTCATCTCACCACAAACACTCCTGATGGTCTCTATATTTCTTATTATTTCTAGGATGAATAGAGAATGGTTAGTTTGTATCTTTATACAAAATATCCTTCATCAATTTTGGTATAACAGGGAAATGTACCCTATTACTAATCCTTATTATTACATAACAATGATGGTTATACTTAGGAAGATTATTTATTTTCTTTAAACCCTACATCTTCATTCTACACCACTTTAATGTTTATATGTTTTGATGGTTGAACACAAAATTTATAAGAATATAATTTCTCCCCTTCCATGATGATTTCAATGTCCTCGCTTTTATTGTACATAAATATTTTAACTTTTCAAATCCATATCATAAATAATATATCATGATAATTTTTACTCAAATCATCTATAACTTTGTTCTCTTTCCAATGGTGGTAATGCACTATGAAATTATAATCCTTGATCAAGTACAACCATATTATGTGCTTTATATTTAACTCGATTGTACTAAATATAAATATAATAATCAATGATAATTATATATTCCAAAAACATTATCCACAATGATAGATCCCCTATATATTTAATGTAAAAATACCATTTCTAACTCCACGTCATGCATCATGTTTTTCATATCACCAAACATTAATTGATGAGAGTTATAATATATCACCATTTCATTCTATATAATAAAAAATATATGTTTCTTCTTAAATCAATCAATATATATATCCAACCCTTATATAATATAGATTAGTGTGAGTAACAGTGAATTAAATTAATTCTATTCATCTCTTTGAAATTTTATTCTCATTCATTATCCCAAAGTAAATAGACTCTCTTCCTTGTTAACTTGGTGAATGGGTTATAAAACTATGATAAATTCTTAATAAATTGTACATAATATCAAGTCAATCCATGAAAAATATAGATGTTAATTAGAGTGATTAGTCTAAGTTAATTTTATCACGAATGAAATCTGCTCACCACGAAAACTGGCAACTGACAAGACCCATGGCAAGTCCTGAAGGGTGTTCCTGATCCCTACATACTGGCACAAGTTCCAGGGTATCAAAAACTAAAAACTAGGAATGATTTACCCGTGTTACTATACTTAAATCAAAAAATGAATCCAAGAAATCAAATCTTGATTTTTCAAACCAAAACATCTTTTATTAAAATTTAGAACTTAAATATACAATTTTAAACAATGTTTGATGACCATTAAAAAGGTAAAAACTCCTTAAATGACTTCCCAAGAACCCCCACATGGAATGAGTCACCACCATCAAGCCATCTCCACGACACTGCATCACGATGGACCGCTAAAAACCCGAACCAATGGCATAATACCTATACCCAAACATGTGACACAAAATAAGAAAGTCTACTTAAACCCAATGGTGTAAGTAGGGTGTGAGCCAAAGCCCAGTAGGATACCACCACTATGATATTCCATATGATAAAAATTTTAAGATGAAAGGCATGTAAGTTTTCAAAAACATGAAAAGCTAGTTACAATTTCTAGAAGATGCATCTTTGAATAAGAACAGTTTTCATGTAGGCTATATTAAAGGATTAACACTTTTAAAATAAACACAAAAGCTACTGAATTTTCCATCCAAATGTACCATATGCCGATGGTAATTAAAAATAAACTAATGAGCACAAGCAATAAGAAATAACCCCTAGGAACTAGCTAGTTGTGGGTCCCAGGTGCCTCATATCTCGGTGAGAGTAACCATTACAAATATTTGTTCCCATTCATGAGCCACTAGTAGGGAACATACCAATAACCTATTGGTTCCCAATCATCCTCATAATAGTTTAGTTAGAGTGGTAACCTTCAATCTTGCTATGTGAAACTAAGGCCAAACCCGACGGATTCACTAACATACTAGTACACGTCCACCCACCTAGATACCCATGTTTTCCCCTTGTGCTCAAACAAGTTCAACATGTCAAGAAATATACATTGAACATGAAAATATCATTTCCACATCACAAATTCACCCAAAATCCTATATGTATACCAAACAAGTCCCAGAAGTCCATTTTTCATTCAAAATGATTTTGAAATCTGACTCACACCAAAATAACCCACAACACACATCACATTTATTCAATACTTCCACGAAACCATTAAAATATTTTATAAAACAATTAAAATATATTGTAACTCATATAACAGCCCACAAACATGGAACATAACACTCCTTTCATAATAAAAATTTCAATTTTTCACATCACACTCACACAAAACAGTCCACATCACATTCACATCACTTTTACACCTCAATATCTCCTTCAAACAATTTAATAAAATACTTCCAAGATGACTCATATGACATAACATCCTTTTCAAAAATGAAATGGACCTTTTAAAAATATACTCCTACCAAATCAATTTGTTTATATAGTTTCACCACTTACACAACTCTATAAACTATTCAAAACATTCATAAAAAAATTATAAGGAGTATACCCAAGATTTGCACATAAAACCCATTTCAAAACCACTTTTTAAGACAAATGCGCACCAAGACCCTACCAAAATAAAATTTCCATCCCAATCAACATGTATTTATCAACATTCAAATGTTATATAACCACCATGAACAATATCACAAAAGATACCCATGAGAACACACAAATCCATTAAACACTTTCAAGGAGTATAACAAGGTTATACACATAAAACCCATTCAAATACCCCCCCTTTTTAGGCCCAAATGACACTATATCATTACCCAACCAAAATTGGCATCACCATTCAACAACTAATAAATCACATCCACATTTTACAAAACTATCACAAGAGATAACACATGAAATACATTTGAAAAATACAAACTTCAAACGAAAAATGTAACTTTAATATGTAATGATTTACTATTGAGACCAAAAATGGTTTTCGGAAAATTCACAGGATATAAGTAACATGAAAAATTATTTAATAAAGAAAACTAAATGATCATTAAATGGTTACCCATGGAATCACCTACCGAAATTGTCGAATCCCTCAAAACATGGTGGGAAACATCAACCGCACCAACCCGGCACTACAAGGAGGACAAATCCAGCCCCAGAACACCAAAGTTTACCATAAAGTCTCATGTTTAAACCCTAGTAATGAACCCTAGGTTCTGGACACTTAGGAACATCAACGAAGAGTGATGAAACCCTCAAAAAAGAGGAGAAATCAAATAGAGAAATAATTAATTGAAGAAATATTTAAGATATCTCCCTAAATCCACTAAAATAAGAATTCAAAAGTACCCAAAACTGGTATGGAGGTTAGACGGAGTCATATTAGGTCATTTGGGGACTGAAATGGGGGGAAAAGGATGAAAATTAAAGGAGTTATGAAAGGTTCATTTTACCTCATCAAATCTGGTAGATTTGAGAAAGAGTACGAAAGATCGCCCTAATTAGCTATTCCAATGAGCTCCAAAATTGTGAAAACGATAATTTGGGTGATCCTCATGATAATGGCTTTACGAGGGAGGTGGAATGGCGGGTAAACAGTAAACAATGAATTAGATATGGAAAATTTAAAAACATAATTTAAAGCAGGAAATGTGCTTACGGGCAGACCCATTACCTTAATCAAAAACCCAAATCCATCATGATTTTTGATTTCTATGTGGTCCAAACGGATATAGAGATATTAATATATTAGGGTATTCAAATTGGGAAGTGTAATGGGTATAAAATATTAAAAATTTAAGGAGTTATAGAAGAAAAGAAATTTGTTTTTAAATCTGGAATTGGGCTCACGGTTGGGCCCAAATTTTCAAACCCACCATTTCCACCAAAATGAGTGGTAAACCCCCAAAACAAATCAGGAATGGAAATTAAATTAATAATGAATTTAAAAAAGGGTAATCGGTGTTACAATTCTCTGCACCATAAACCATTCCGCCCTTGGAAAGCCACATCAAGGACAAAGAAAAAACCAAACCCAACCGAAAGGAAGAAATGGACTCCTTTGCTAAACATCACCCCCAAAGTCCAAATCACCTCCAGTGATCAATTAAAGAAGGAATACATCGCAACCAAAACATAAAACTCTTTACTGAAATGATCAATAAAATTTAGTATTTATCCTAAAAGAAAACACCACAAACACTATCTGAACAAGGCTCAAGCAATTAACCCAAACAAAAAAGGAAATCGTACAAGGTTACACTTACCTTGATATAACTAAACCATTTGGAACTCTCCAATCCCAATGTTTACCCAAGGAAGATGTAGATGGTTATATATCTCTGAATGAGACTACCCACTTCTATGCCAAGACCATGTACAAAAGTGACTTACTAGTACAAGGATAGACAAATGAGCTCCACGACCATAAGAGACAACTTAATTTTTTTTTTCCGAGACAGAATCAAGACACTAACAGGGGATCCCCGAACAAACTCCCTGGTACAAGGGGTTGAATCCCAGTAGGAATTTTCAAGATAATATGCATGAGAATCATAGTGGGTCTCCCCCCCATAAAAACCAACCATCTTAAATGACCAATATGGGCCGGCACATAAAAACAACAAAACATAAAGAGTTGGGATGGCCGCACGGTTAGCCCGCATAGTATGGGAAACTATGTGCTATCCATGTGGATCTTTATACCTACATGGTCTTCTAGGGAATGGTTACTAGTAAATGTTCACTATACATGTCTAGAAAAATCTAGAACCTTTCCCCCAAACCCAAAGGAAAACAAAGGGGAAAAGAAAGTCATTGGGAGAAAAAATTGGGATGAGGCCCTCCACCACATTCCACCGAACGTGAACAAAAGAATCATGATGACAAAACCAAATGTTTAAACTATTCTCATCTCTCATAATGAGAACAGTTCTTTGTAGAAGGTTAAAAACTACACTGGGATTTCCTCTGACTATGTGCCAGCTTCTCTCTGGGACCTATGGCTGGAGCTGGAATGATTGAAGCATCTTTGGCCTCATAGTTAGGATTTGGATACCCCCAAATAGAATTTCTTCTTTCGATGCTACAAAAAACTACATTAAATCCCATATGGGTTCACCAAGACAAAAAAAACACTCTAGAACTCACTTTAACCTAACATGGAATTTCACTAAAATAAGGGTTTAGAGGATGCACTCACATCACACCTTCTTCTATTGGGTGAGAAACAACAGAAATAAAGGAAACATATAAACACCTTCCTCTAAAATAAAGGATGTCGAGATCTCTTGAAAGTGAAAAAACATCTGAAAAAAATACTACAAAAAAATTGTACAATTTCACCTTTAAAATCAAATGAGCACGTGACATCACAACGTGTCAGCAAACATGACCAAAGCGACACATAGAAATAATACAAGGAGGGGGCCTTATACAACATCCTCAACTATCACAGCATTACAAAAAGTGTCCTTAACAGCCTCTCGTGGAACGATTTCCCGCATAGGTTGTCTAACATTAACCCATTCTTCAAAGAGACTATGAATGACTCAGGGTCACTCTTAGACACTATCCATACTGACAACCCCAGACAACTTCCACCTTTGATGAATCAGGTAGATTAAGAAACTATGGTATCTTTCAACCATCTGTGATCACTCTTCCACAACAAGAGAATCTGAAGAAATAAACTAAGAATGTAAATGGTGTACAATAAGTCTACATTGCTCAAGAAAAGATTCCTTACATGATCAACTAGAGGATTTTCCAATGGTGAAACAATCTGTGTTGCATTTCAGTTGTGCACTAACCCATAATGGGGGCGTACCCTATCCAACAGGAGAACCCAAGGAACCAACCAAGATGGTCCATTGGTAAAAAAATTCCACAAAACAGATCCAAATACATTAATGGAACCATCGTAATGATGTCCAGAAACATATCTCATAGGATACTACTAACCGGTCCTTCTACCCATCATACCGACAAAACACAAACCCAAAACACAGTTCGAACATGAGGGGTTCATGGACACAAAAATTCCCACAACATCAACATTTTAAAAAAACTCACAATATACACCATCCCAAACAATTCATAAAGACATCATGTTTTTTATTAAAAACATTTCTTTGAAAACCAACAGTTCAGCAGTTAGCGTATCCACCAATGGTTCCCCATATGCCTCACACAATCATTTTTTGTGCCATATCGGACACCCTCCTCATATTCGTCATGGAAGACATCCATTCACGTGATCAAACATCCATAATCCCATATAACCCCATGCATGTGGTCTGTCATTGAAATACCAATGGATAAAACTAAACTTATTTCCACTTTTGAAAAACAAAATGGCTAACCAACCCATCATTTTTCTCAAAACTCCTAACAATGAGATCAAAATCCCAATTCACATCTTAAAAAACATTTCATAAGGACACAGAAATTTATAAAAGAACACACTTTCAAGTTATACAAATCAATTTGAAAAAATTTCATCCCATTAAAACAAATTTTAATTGTTTGGAAAACTTTATTGGAAGCACTTTTGAAAACTAACTTCAATATGGTTCATGATTTTAAAAGAGGTGTAAGCACAATATTTTCCATTTCAAAAAAATTCTGAGATTTAATTTCCACCATTTCATAAATCAATCCATTCCCACATGATTTGAAAATAATTTCAAAAAAATTTATGCTATGTAAAACCAAGTCACTTTAAAAACAAAGTTCCATGATTTCAATCCTAAAGTACAAAACAATGCAAGAGGAAATTGGTTTCAATGTGTGACTTGGACATATGGTTGGAAACAATATTACAGTCACTTAACCATCACAAGGAATGTTCTAGGGAATATCCTTGGATTGACATTGCTTTCCAGACCCCACGATCTCACTAAGACCATTAACCCAACTCTCTTTTCATTTCCCCTAACAATCATCTGAGCAGGAAAACCAAAAGACATGGATAAATCCCAACTTCCCCTGGTGAATTGAATCCTGACATGAGGTGTTGTTGTAACGACCCAAAGTTTCATTAATAGAAAATCCCTCTTGATCCAGTTAAATGTTTCTTTATGAAAAATGTTTTTATAAGATGTCAACTTCATTAGTTTTACGTTAAGATTTGTGACCGTTACTTTTATAGTCGTTGGACAGTGATCATCTGAGTAGTATAAATATAAGGCTTTAACGAACCCATTTCTACTCAGACAAAGGAAGCGATGGCCTCATCTAGTAGAATTGCCCCTTACAAATCCCATTTGTCAGAGATCAGAAAAGAGGTGGCATCTTTGGGCTTTTCCCTTGACCAAGCCCAAGCTGAGCTTCATCAAGTCAAGCTCGAACATGATCATCTACTGGAAAAGTGGAAGTTGATTGAAATTACCACCCGAGCGATGTTATCTGTGCCGCCCCAAGAGTCTGTCACCATCTCACACCTTACCCTTAGGGCTTATGCGGATATTTTAAGGGGTTATATAACAAATAAGTAGCACCATGTTCATGTACATTATTTTTTTATATAAAAATGAATATAATTTCTAGTCATTTTTGATACATTGTAATTAGTTTTTAAAGTACAACTTGTGTTTTTAGTTATTATTTAATTAAGAATTATATTTTATTAAATTAACGGATTTTTGAATTAAATAATATTTTAATAAGATATTATTATTATTATTAAATTAATTTTTTATTAAGTATAAATGATCTTATAATTTTATGAATGCAATTAAAATTTTTATTAAGGTATGAATGCCATTTCTGTCAAAACCCGTGAATTTTTTTTATAAATGTTAGTTTTTATTTTAAAAGTGATAATTCACATATTTAGAAATTTATTTAGATAAAATAAATATTATTTTTGGAATCAGGACATCGAAATTATCCAACGGTGAATTTTTCATAATTTTGTGAGACAGTCAAATTTTTGGGTAAAAATTAAATACCATTTAAATATATAATGTGTTTTATGACATCATAATGACAAAATGGTGATGTAATAAAATAACATAATCCTTATGTTCGGCCAATATGTGTTTTATCATTAAAATAATGAGGTTTTGGGTTTGTTTGACTTACTTTTCAAAGCATTAATGAAACCCTCAAGACTTATTCAACACTTTGCCTTTTTAAATTAATTTCCATGGGAGTGTGACTCACCTCCACATAAGAAACCCTTTTTTTAATAAGTTCGGACCTTGGCCTTGTAAAATTTTGTTTTCCTATTTCCTTTTCCAGAAACCATGGGCAAATACCATGGGCTGGTTTGTGGTTTGGATTATTTTAATATAAGGGGTCCCAAACCTAAATAATAAAGAATTCTCTCACCTTTCCTATATAAACCCACCCAAGCTCCCATTTCCTCCTCACTAAAATTACTTGGAGTTCGTCCAACCTCTGCCCTACTCTCTCTAGAATCCTACCAAGGTTCCCCAAGCTCCCAAGAAGCCTCTCACAAGCCTCTCTCTAGCCTTTGGAAGCACACTTCCAAGTAAGGGTTTTTTCTTCCTTTCTCATTTTTGTCAGTTTTCTTTAAGTTGTATTGCCCTTTTAATTTCAATTATGAATGTTGGGGTATGGTTTTTCACCTCTCCCATACTTCCCTCTTATTTTTTTAATTATGGGAGACCCCTTTCTCTCTCATTAAAAGCCTCATATGTACACCCGTTACTATGCCGAAATTCCGAAAGAAACCTTTTTCTCCTCTTTTATATTCAATAAATACTTTTTTATCATGAATCTAAATTCCTTTTCAATTGTTGGGACATGTATCTATATGACCTAATTACTTTCCATTACATTTAAATATTATGAGGAACCCCTTTCTCTCTCATAAACCATTTTTATGAATTCTTATGTCACGCCGTTACGCTGCCGAAATCACAACAATTTTCTAAGCCAATATCATTGTGTAGTGAATACCATTCCCATTTCTCCATCAAGGGTATTCACCTTTATGCACATTTACTTATTGATTATAAAGTTTCATGTATGAATTCCACATTCCTTTATCGTGGAATAAATGATTATGTTTTATGAATCCATGTTTTATGATCCATGTGGCACACTTATGCATGAAATGAAATGTTTAAGAAGGGTGCGACCTTTATAGCGCTCCAATGCATTGGGTAAAGTATAGTATCATGATACTTCATGTGCAATGAGTGTTGACTCATGCTAATTCAAGTGCAATGAGGGTTTAATCGCGCTTCAAGTGCAATGAGGTTTTACTCATGCTCCATGTGCAATGAGCCTTGGCTCATGCTAATTCAAGGTTAAGTGTTGTTGCCACATTTCCATGTTATGGTTATCATGATTTATCATGCCTTTATGATCATGTTACTCTAATTCTCTATTGATGTTCCTATTTCCTAACATGTATTTTAATCCTCATGTTATTCATTGTGTACTCCCTTACTGGGCTTTATAACTCACCCTTTTCTTATGCATGTCCTCAGGTTATCCCATGCAATGCTAAGTACAAAGGAATGTAGTGGTCATGTAAAGGAATTTTTCAATAAGGATGTTGTATTTCATGTTTAAAGTTTTTATGTAATAATCCTAAGCCCCAAAGACACTAAACCTCTCAATCTTCTTTATTTTATCAAGTGATGTTTTATGTAATAAAGCATGCTTAAGTTGTAATAAAAAGCAGGGTTGTCATAGTTGGTATCAGAGGATAGGTTTAGTTATTTATGGGATTAGGAAACCCTAGTAAAGACATAGATACAAGACCAAGCATAATAAAAACATCCCTAATTTTTGGTAAATACTAATTAAGTGGTTTATCAAACAAATGCATCCCTGTCTGGATACGAGAAGGTAGAGGCAGCTCTAGGACATATGTATCCTAGGGGTAAAACCCGAAAACACTGCTTTGAGCTAGACTCGAACGGGAACTGGTGCACGAAAACAGGACTTGCTGCACTCTTGGTTACGACACTCCGGAGGGATATGTTTTGATAAATTCACAATCTTAGTATGAACCCTTATTAAGGAAAAAATGCCCCTAAAAATATATGTTAGAAGGAAGATCATGAAATGCCTGGATTGAATCCTATAGACTCATGAGTTAAAGAGATTAAAGTTTATTTATAAGTCATCAACTTTTGTCTTTGGACTACCCTTTATGTGTTACCCCTAACTTTCCTTTTATTCCAGCCAATGGACGGTAATAGGAGAACTTGGGCTAACAACCATTGTGAAGATCAGTGTGATGATTGTACTAATGAGATGCCCAATCCAATGGGAGCGGGAATCGTGAACTTTGTCACGCTTATCTCTCAGATAACTCAAGTTTTGAATAGAAACACGGGTCAAGAGGAACGTTCAACCCCCCCTAACAAAGAACAAGTCTCTATCGAGAGCTTAATGAGACAAAGGCCTCCTACTTTTAGTGGATCATCTGATCCCACAATCGCTGAGCAATGGATCAACTCCATTGAAAAAATCTTCTCTAACCTTCAATGTTCTAAACAAAAGAAGATTCTCCTGGCGGCTTATCGTATGGAGGGTGAAGCAGATCAATGGTGGACGTTGATCAAAAATACGAAGCCTGAGGAGGATATCGAGGCTTTGGAATGGAAGGAATTCCGGAAGATGTTTTTCGATAAATATTTTTCGCGCACCCTTCGTCTTAAGATGGAAAGGGACTTCCTTTCCCTCAAGCAGAAAGATGAAGAATCTGTGGGAGCGTATGAGGCAAACATCACAAGGCTTGCACGATATGCTTCTGTCTTAGTCGTTACCCCTGAATACAAGGTTGACTGCTTCTTTGGTGGGCGGAATCCTAGCTTGCGGAAAGCATTAGCGATCCGTGACTTCGACAGCTATGAGGAAATTTTCCGATGTGCCCTCAAGGTTGAAATGGAGATCAGAGAATCACAAGGGTATCATGGGGAAAATAAGCGTAAGGTGGACTTCAATGCCGGTGGTCTGATGGATAAATCCATCGGTTCTAAGAAGTTCCAGCACCCCACTTGCCAAAAGTGCGGAAAGAAGCACCCTGGAAATTTCCATAGGGGGACGAGAAAATGCTTTAGGTGTGGAAGAGAAGGGCACCTAGCAATTAACTGTCGGCAAGAAGGACTCGCGGCTGCGACAGAGGAGAGGAACGCTCCGTTCGAACCTCAACACGTTGTTCAATGCTACAAATGCAAATAACCGGGTCATTTTGCAAATCAGTGCCCTAATACAAGGGTTATCGGAGGCAACCAACAACCTCCAAGACAACAAGGAAGATCTTTTTCCATCACTTCTGCCGAAGTGAACCCCGACAACGAAATCGTGACAGGTAAGCTAGTTATTCATTCAAAAATAGCGAACGTACTTTTTGATTGAGGTTCCACGCATTCTTTTATATCTAGAATGTTTAGTAGAACAATCCCAGAACCACCACAAATCCTGGGTGTAATGATGTCGGTGAGTATGGAAAATGGGGAAATCATTGCATCCCATGAATATAAGACCACCCTTGTTATAATCTGTGGATTGAATTTCCCGGAGAACCTCTTCATACTCCCTTTTTTGGAATTTGATGCAATTCTTGGCATGGATTGACTTTCCTTATATAGAGCCAACATAAATTGTCGGGAGTGGGAAATCATACTCCATATGGAGAATCGACCCCCGATTATTTACAAGTGTCAGGAGGAAGATGAATCTCCTTTAGCTCCATCATCTCAAGAATGGATATTACTATCCTATGAGCACGCATATCTGGCTCAGATGATTGAGTCCATGGATGAAACCACCCTTGAAGAAATGCCTATTGTGAAGGAATTCGCTGAAGTATTTCCCGAGGAACTTCCTGGTCTTCCTCCAAGAAGTAATTTTGAGTTCTCAATTGAACTTATACCTGGGGCACTACCAATATCCAAGAATCCATATAGAATGGATGTTGTTGAGCTTGAGGAGCTGAAGAAAACAACTACAGGAGAATCTGGATAAAGGGTTTATACGCCCAAGTGCATCACCATGGGGTTCACCAGTCCTCTTCGTTAAGAAGAAGGATGGGTCAATGAGGCTTTGCATCGATTATCGTGAACTTAACAACATAATGATAAAGAACAAGTATCCTCTCCCAAGAATCGATGATTTTTTTGATCAGTTGCGTGGAGCACAATACTTCTCCAAGATGGACTTCGGTCGGGATATTATCAAGTAAGGGTGAAGAAGGATGATATCCCCAAGACTACTTTTCATACAAGGTACGGGCACTATGAATTCATAGTACTTCCTTTTCGACTATTCAATGATCTAGCAATATTCATGGACTTGATTAATAGAGTCTTTAGAGATTACCTTGACAAATTTGTGGTAGTCTTTATAGAAGATATTCGAATATACTCCAAAACCAAGGAGTTCCATGAGGAGCATTTACAAACTGTACTAGAGACATTGTGCAAGGATAAGCTCTATGCAAAGTACAGCAAGTGTAAGTTTTGGTTGAAGGAAGTCTCATTCTTGGGCCATATCATCATAAGAAATGGGATATCTGTGGACCCCTCCAAAACAGATGCAATTGAGGGATGGCTGAGGCCAACATCGGTAACTGATATCCATAGCTTCTTAGGGTTAGCTGGATATTATCGACGATTTGTGAGAAATTTCTCACAATTGTCCAACCCACTTACCTAGCTAACTCGAAAGGGAGTAAAGTTTTCTTGGAGTGATGAATGTGAAGAAAGCTTCAAGGAGTTGAAAAGGAGGCTTATCACTGCACTTGTGCTCACTTTACCCACAAGTGGAGAGCTTTTTGTGGTATTCAGTGATGCTTCGAAGAAGGGATTAGGATGTGTGTTGATGCAGAATGATAAAGTGATATCCTATGCCTCGAGGCAGTTGAAAATCTATGAGCGAAACTATCCAACGCATGATCTGGAGTTGGCGGCGGTGATCTTTGCATTGAAAATCTGGCGGCATTATCTCTATGGAGAGAAATGTGAGATATATAATGACCACAAGAGTCTTAAATATATATTCACACAGAAAGAGATTAATATGCGCCAGAGAAGATGGATAGAGCTCATCAAGGATTATGACTGTTCAATACATTACCACCCTGGGAAAGTGAACAAGGTGGGAGATGCCCTAAGTAGAAAGGATCCAGCGATTCTATCAATGATGAGAATTGAGAAGGATCCAATCTTCTTAGACTTAATGAAGATGGATGTGGGAATCATAAAGAAGGGAACATCATCAATCCTTTCACAAATGATTGCTCAACCATCTCTTTTAGAAAGGTTAAAGGATTCTCAGAAGGATGATGAGGGAATCCAAGAAAAAGTGGAAGCTATCAAAAAGGGAAAATCCTCAGAGTTTAATGTTAATGAAGAAGGAATTGTGCGGTTTGGGAAAAGACTACGTGTTCCATCAAGTTCGGAGCTGAAGAAGGAACTTTTGGATGATTCACATAGTTCAAATTTCTCTATTCACCCAGGGAGCACAAAGATGTATTGAGATCCCCGAGAAAACTTTTGGTGGGATAATATGAAGAAGGATATCATTGAGTATACATCAACGTGCCTGGTGTATCAGCAAGTGAAGGAAGAGAGGAAGAAGTATAGGGGGATGATGCAACCATTGCCCATACCAGAATGGAAATGGGAGAACATCACCATGGACTTTGTCACCGGACTTCCAAGGACATCCAAAGGAAACAATGCAATCTGGGTTTTTATGGATCTTCTTATAAAGACTTCACACTTCATTTCTATTCGAGAGGATTTCTCTTTGGATCAACTGGCACCGATATATATCAGGGAAGTGGTACGGTTGCATAGAGTACCACTATCTATTGTGTCTGACTGAGATCCAAGATTTACCTCTATGTTTTGGAAGGGTCTTCAATATGCTCTGAATACTGAACTGAACTTCAGTTTGGCCTATCATCCTCAAACTGATGGCCAATCTGAGCAGACTATCCAAACACTTGAGGATATATTGAGAGTGTTCTCAATGGAATTTAAAGGAGGATGGGATCAACATCTTCCTCTAGTTGAGTTCTCTTATAATAATAGTTTCCACTCGATCATCCAAATGGCACCATATGAAGCCCTGTATGGGAAAAGGTGTAAAACACCAACATGTTGGGATGTGGTCGGTGAACGTAAGCTGCTTGGACCAGAAATGGTCAAAGAAATGGTGGAGAAGGTGAAAACCATTCAGTAGCATATCAAGGTAGCCCAAAGTCGACAAAAGAGTTATGCAGATAATCGTCGATGAGACATTGAGTTTAAAGTTGGTGACATGGTGTTTTTACGCATATCTCCGTGGAAGAAGGTCATGAGGTTTGTAAAGAAAGGGAAGTTAAGTCCAAGGTACATTGGCCCCTTCGAGATTCTTGATCGTGTTGGGGATGTGGCCTATCGACTAGCACTTCCACCTACTATGGACAAGGTTCATGATGTCTTCCATGTATCCCTCTTAAGGACGTACATACCAGACCCTTCACATGTACTCTCTTCCGAGGTGGTACAATTAGAAGACGATCTTTCTTATGAGGAGAAACCAGTGAAGATCTTAGATCGTAGAGAAAAAGTTCTACGAAATAAGACAATTCCCCTCGTCAAGGTGTTGTGGAGAAACCACAAGTTTAAAGAAGCAACTTGGGAGTCGGAGGATATGATGAAGCTAAGTTACCCATATTTGTTTTAGTGTAGGAAAAGGAAAATTTCGAGGGTGAAATTTCTTAAGGGGGGAATATTGTAACGACCCGAAGTTTCATTAATAGAAAATACCTCTGGATTCAGTTAAATGTTTCTTTATGAAAAATGTTTTTATAAGATGTCAACTTCTTTAGTTTTACGTTATTATTTGTGACCGTTACTTTTATAGCCGTTGAATAGTGATCATCTGAGTAGTATAAATATAAGGCTTTAACGAACCGATTTCTACTCAGACAGAGGAAGCGATGGCCTCATCCAGTAGAATTTCCCCTTACGAAGCCCATTTGTCAGAGCTCAGAAAAGAGGTGGTGTCTTTGGGCTTTTCCCTTGACCAAGCCCAAGCTGAGCTTCATCAGGTCAAGCTCGAACGTGATTGTCTACGGAAAAAGTGTAAGTTGATTGAAATTACTACTCGAGCGATGTTATCTGAGCCGCCCCAAGAGTCTGTCACCATCGCACACCTTACCCTTAGGTCTTATGCGGCTATTTTAAGGGGTTATGTAACAAATAAGTAGCACCATGTTCATGTACATTAGTTTTTTTATATAATAATTAATATAATTTCTAGTCATTTTTGATACATTGTAATTAGTTTTTAAAGTACAAATGGTGTTTTTAGTTATTATTTAATTAAGAATTATATTTTATTAAATTAAAGGATTTTTGAATTAAATATTATTTTAATAAAATATTATTATTAATATTAAATTAATTTTTTATTATGTATAAATGATCTTATAATTTTATGAATGCAATTAAAAATTTTATTAAGGTTTGAAAGCCATTTCTGTCAAAACCCATGATTTTTTTTAAAAATATCGGTTATTATTTTAAAAGTGAAAATTCACATATTTAAAAAATTATTTAGAAAAAATAATTATTATTTTTGGAATCATGACATCGAAATTATCCAACGGTGAATTTTTCATAATTTTCTGAGACAGTCAAATTTTTGGGTAAAAATTAAATACCATTTAAATATATAATGTGTTTTATGACATCATAATGACCCAATGGTGATGTGATAAAATAACATAATCCTTATGTTCGGCAAATATGTGTTTTATCTTTAAAATAATGGGGTTTTGGGTTTGTTTGACTTACTTTTCAAAGCATTAATAGAACCCTCAAGACTTATTCAACACTTTGCCTTTTTAAATTAATTTCCAAGGGAGTGTGACTCACCTCCACATAAAAAACCCTTTTATTTAATAAGTTTGGACCATGGACTTGTAAAATATTGTTTTCCTCTTTCCTTTTCCAGAAACCATGGGCAAATACCATGGGATGGTTTGTGGTTTGGATTATTTTAATATAAGGGGTCCCAAACCTAAATAATAAAGAATTCCCTAACATTTCCTATATAAACCCACCCAAGCTCCCACTTCCTCCTCACTAAAATCCCTTGGAGTTAGTCCAACCTCTTCCCTACTATCTCTAGAATCCTCCCAAGGTGCCCCAAGCTCCCAAGAAGCCTCTCACAAGCCTCTCTCTAGCCTTTGGAAGCACACTTCCAAGTAAGGGTTTTTTCTTCCTTTCTCATTTTTGTCAATTTTCATTAAGTTGTATTTCCCTTTTAATTTCAATTATGAATGTTGGGGTATGGTTTCGCACCTCTCCCATACTGCCCTCTTATTGTTTGAATGATGGGAGACCCCTTTCTCTCTCATTAAAAGCCTCCCATGTACACCCGTTATGTAACACCCCGAGATTTTATGAAAAATATTACTTTAATTTCATTAACGTTTTATGTTGTATTCTACACCAATATTACCTTGCGCTATACGCAACACCGTATTAGCTTGCAGTATACGCAACACTATTCTTGGACCGTGTTACACACAATTTTGATAATAGTTATTCTACGCAACATTGAGTATATATATATATATTAAATGTATAAATGAAATATGGTTGGATTCTGTTATACGAAACAATGAAGGATTCTTTCACAACACGCAACCCTGACTTGGCTTGCATTACACGCAATCGCGACCTTCCTCGATAGCGTGTGTTGTACAC
Organism: Viscum album; assembly: GCA_963277665.1. Classification (NCBI taxonomy): domain Eukaryota; kingdom Viridiplantae; phylum Streptophyta; class Magnoliopsida; order Santalales; family Viscaceae; genus Viscum; species Viscum album. The sequence goes on along the minus strand of OY728141.1, from coordinate 1,014,715,625 downwards.
AATACCGGGTTTTAATAAACAATGTTATATTATTATAATATTGTCATGAACTAGCCGTTATGAATAGTATTAACTAAATTTTGAATTTTATAACATTATTATTCATCTTACACATTTCTAGAACATGGTATATGAACAAAATAGATTTTTCGGGTAAAATAAGTATTTTTCAAAAAAATGCAGTTTTGCCGCCTTTTGATGGCGCACCCACTTTAAATCTATTTTTTTGACATATTTATAAGTTCAATTTGACAAAATAAAAATCTTCTTTGGAATCAAGAAATAAAAATTTACTTTGGATAAATTTTTCATATTGTTCTGGTAACTTTCACATTTTAATGAATAGTAAAAACACGCTATATTTTAATTAAAAACAACTTTTTTTCATCGTAATATCTTATGTGGTTAAATTATAATATTGAATGGTTTTAAAATATAAATAGAATATATTTTTACCATTTAATATAATGTATGTCATTAGCATTGATTTTACCTTCAATTCGTAGGTTAAATCAATTCAATCTTTTGCAATGTTTTAAACAAAAACCCGTTTTTATTCGACAACAGGATTAATTTTAATTTAATTTCTGAAACTTATGTGTATGGAATTTTAAAAAAATGGATTCCATATTTGGAATCAGTGGGTCCAAATTAGGTTAATAATCTACTTTTTATTTTTGGGAATTATGAATAGTAACTACGGTAAATTTTATTTACCATAGTTAAAGGTAAATCAGGTAATTAAGGGTAAATATAATATTTTAAAATTACCCTAACAAATGTCAAAATCCTATTGGACGACTAAAAGTCGACCCATATCACCTAAGGGTCAGATTAGAATCATTTAATGAACATTTGTCCATGAAAATAACTTAATTATTATTAAAACCAAAGAAAGTGACAACATGTCACTCTCTTAAATTTTATAAGTATATTAATTTTAATTTAGTGATAAACTTCATGAAATTTCGAACATGAATAGTATACAGAAAGCTAATGAAATTATCTACATCATATAAATTTATTTATAATTTTTAGGGATTAAATAATTATCATTAATTATGACACAATAGTGATGCAGAAATTGTTTATCTAGTGAAAAATCAAGAATAATGTTTTTTTTAAACTAATAGTGACCATAAAATGCACAAATAGCTAACCAAAACTTATTGGACATGTAAATGTAAACCATAATCATCCAATGGTCGAATATTTGACCATTTGGAGCCTTATAAAAGCGATTATGACACTTATATTAATTTATTTTAAATGATGCCAAAGTTGTCACCTTCATAATTTAATAAATATAAAAATTTAAATATTGTGATTTTAAGATGATAAATTCGAGTAAAAGTATTATTGTGAAAGGTAATATATTTATCTTTATCATATAATTTTATTTTAAATTTTATACAACAAATAAGTATATTAAATAATTATACAAAACTGATGTAGTAATTATTTTATTAAGAGATAAACCAAATAAATGGTTTTAAAAATAATAAAATAAATATTATATGAACTATTTAATGTGATACACTAATTTTATAGATACATATGACCTTTTATTAATATATTAATGCTTTTAGTTCGAACATATCTTCTGTATATATTTTATTTAAATTCAAATAAATGAATAGTGTCAAAATTGACACTATTGTTATTTTACAAAAATAACATATTATAAAATTGTTTAAAAATCACAAAAATATTTAAAAATTATAAATTTATATTTATATGGTCTATAATGTTATAAAGTAAACAATTATGGAAAATTCACAACAAATAAGTAATTATTTGTTATAATTTAAAATTTAGAATTTTATTACCACAAATAAACGTAAATAGATTAAATAAGGAAAAATCAAAATGATAAGGTTTAAAATAAGATACAAACATGTCTAAATTTGATTGGTTGATGAGATTACAACCCTATCTCATATAATCTTCGAATATGAGTCATTTTTGGAGGTTTTTATGTGGGGTTAGATTTATTATAAATTAATATTTTTAAGAATTCCTAAGGTGCCCCTCTCCTCCCTTATAAAAGGGCACCTCCTCCCCCTCCTCCTCACACCAAATTGAGCACTCAAGCTCTGCCAACCCCTGCAAAAATCCCTTCTCCACTTCCCTAGAATATTCCTAGAGGTCCTGGTCTTCTTCAAAGACCAATCTTAGTTCCCTAAGTGAAGGATTCAAAGAAGCGTTCCAAAGAAGAGGTAATATCCATTACCGCTCTTTTCAATTTCTTTCTTCTTCAACTTCTTCTTATTTAGTTGTTTCATGATAAAGTAATAACATCAGTATTAATTACATACTGATATGTTATTATAAATATGAAACAACCCTAATTCACCTTCTATCCAACCTACGGAAAAATGAAATCACCGCGCATGCGTACGTACGGAATACCGTCTCCACGCCATGGTGTAATCTATTTTCCACCATCACTTTAAAAGGATGGGTATAATGATGTAATGAGTAACTATTTATGATTATTATAATGTAATATTGATACTGAAATAATATATATATACTCCAATACAGTTCCACGATCATAGGAACGATATCATCACTCGTGCATACGTATGGAATACCGTCTCCACGATGTGATGTGACTTGTTCTACATGATCATCATTACATAGTAATTATATAAATTGAATGAATAAATATGATATATGTTACACTAATACCATTCTGGATATAAGGTATCTATAACCTTAAAAGAAGAATAAGAATGTATTCGGAAAAACACGCATAAGAACAAAAGGCAATAAAGACCCGAGTAACAAGTAACAATGAAATATTACTATCAAGAAGATAAGAATATGACCATATATGATATCATATCAATATGTATGATTCTGGAATAAGTCAATAGCATTATTTAAACCATTATACAGGAGCTTCGGACACGTACAAAGCAAATTGGACCTAAGGTAAGGGAAATATCACAATCTCATTTTTATCCGAGATTGTTTATACTTTAGTATTTACTGGGGTGTATTTTATCATCCACATCTATGTTTCCTCAATATGTAATGTTATTTCAATCCACCTACAATTGTTTAAATCCAATTCTACCCTTTGGTGAGTTTTTAGTAAAATATATGAAAGAAATATTTTGTCGATTTTCGTACGAGGTACATTTTGACTTTTTCGACAAAAGTACAAAGAATGTTTTTTTTAACTTATACGGCACGAACGGATTTCTACTGTTTTATAAAGCCTTATTTTCATGAAGCTTCCTCTAAAATATTTAATGACTATTTTCAATAAAATATCTTTCTTTTAAAATTTCATGATGTTTTGTGAAAAGAAATTGATTTTGAAGAAGAAAGGATATTTTCCTCAAGAATTCAATTCAAGTGTTTTATCAAAATTATTTTCCATCTAAGATAATAAAGGGTTCTGTTTCTATCCATATTTTTTCATTGATTTGACTATGTTGTGATGGAATTATGTTTATGAATTCCTTTATCTTATATGAATGGTTTTATGATGTCATGTTGTTTAAGAATCCCATTTTTATTACACGGGTTATGCAATGATGTATGATTTATGATTTTGTGGCACACATAAGAATGGTATCATTATGAGATGGGTGGGACCTATATCTCCCACCAATGCATTGGGTAAAGATTTTATATCTCATGATATAGACATGGCTGGAATGGTAGGTTATACCGGTTCAGTGAAACAGGACTGAAACGAGGGTTACTCGATTCAGAAAGGGACTTTGTCCACTAAGATAGTCTTGGAAATGAGTCATGACTAACAAGAAATTTTTCTCTATGATTATGTGTGTATGCCACAAAGTTCCATGTTTTATGTTATGATTATTGTGATTACATTTCACGGCCATAATTTATCCCATGTTATGAAATTATGCTCTCTTTTGAAGGTTATGATTTCCAAAATGTTATGTTCTTATGAATATGATGTGATTGATATTTCTTTTGTTTACCCTTACTGAGCATTTGAGCTCACCCTTTTATGTTTTCTTTTCCCCAGGATATAAATAAAGGTTTTAGTTAAAAAAAAGGAAGATCTTTATGGGAGATGTTGAAGATCTTTCACCACGATTAGAAGATTATAGTCCGAGTTTCCAAAGACACTAAACTATTACGTTCCTTATGTGTGTGTTTTTGTAATGTACTAAGTATTCCGCAAAAGTAATGTAAAGTCCATGTACGTCAAGATACGGGTCTCTACAGTTGGTATCAGAGGAAAGGTTTAGTCAACCTTTGGAAACTTGGATGCGAGAACTTTAGTGAGATCCATAGAGATATTTCTAAGGTATGTCTAGGGATGTCTCTAAGGTTAAGTATGCGTGTAGGTTATAGTACTAGAATTACGCTAACGATCATAGAATTAAACCTAAGATGTTAGATATTGAAGTTACTCCCCTTTTATTATGATTTTTGCCTCTCACACTATTCTTTTGGGTTTTAGAAAATGGCTGGAAACAAGATGATTCACGATAATGGAGGATATGATGGACAATGGAATGATATTCTTCATAATGAAATGGGATTTGGAAGTCCAAACATCATTATTATGCCGAATCAGCAATCTCATAATATGATCAATAAAGTAAAATTTGGTAAGTTTCCTAACTCGGCTAATAAGAGAAAGATGGAATTTCATGATGATCATAGAGGAAAGAAAGTTCAATTTCCCCTATGTAAATCATGTGGGAAGAGGCATCAAGGAGAATGTTTCAAAGGAACTGGAAGATGCTTTGGGTGTGGAAAAAAAGGACACAAAGCAAGTAAATGCAAAGGAAAAGGTTCAGTTAACAACATGGATGAGGATAATGGTATTGCTACGACATCAACAATGGTTAAATGTTTTAAATGTGGAATTTACGGGCATTATGAAAACCAATGCCCTAAGGGAAAGTCTCATGAAGATAATCAGTATGGTCGTATGGGAAGTATTTATGTGGATGATGATGAAGAGACTACAAATGATATGTGAGATGAAAGAATTGTTGAAGCTCGGTCAATGGTTTAAGAATGTAGTGGAATGATTACATGTTTATCATGTGTAATGTTGTATAAGTAATCTCATGGCACTATGGAATAAAGAGACATGTTAGGATTGTTACATTGTTGTCTGATTAATGTTACGAGTATCCATGAAAGGTTATTCAGATATTTTTGGAATGTAGATGATATGCGCATAATGAAGGGATAGGGAGAAAATAAAATGTTTGATAGTATTCATGAGCTCATGACTGATATAAGGAGAAGGTTATATCATGGTTTGAGTATATTGAATTTTTGGATTTTGGTATGTGGAAAGAGTTAACTTTTGACAGCATTCATGTTTTCACTAAGGTTTAATGGGTATTCATATTTTTCAAGAGAATACATCATTAAAGTATTCACATGATTGGAATGTGACCAACAAGATATATGGGGGATAAATGATGGTATTCACATGATTGGTTGGTGACATTTCAAGTAATCATTTTCTTTATACTATGAGCTTGGACCGAAGTATTTTAGATAAGCCTAAAGAATGTAATGGATTATGTTAACCAGAAGTTAGTATTGTTTAAGTATAGAACTTTTTTTGATATTATTTATGTGATGTTATAGTAATGTAGTTTTCGAAAAAGGACAACCTGCAGGACGGGCGACAGCCCATCGCTTCGGACAAGGCTGTGGGAATCGAACCCACAACCGAAGTGCGACTGGCCTTTATCGCCTACCACTGACCTACAGGAAGTCCCTGTTTAGTAGAAAACTAGTTTTATTATATTAAGCAGTATGATATGTGAAGTATAAGTTCATTTTAGGAACCATATATGATTAATCTCACTATAGATCGACTTATGTATATAATTTTTGCTAACCTTTTGTTTGAGACAGATGGAATGACCCGTCATTCTATCACATGATCTGCTAACACTTCACGAATAACCAATTCAACTTCATTTATTTAAGAGATGAAGTGGAAATTGTTCAAGGCACGAACAACAGTGGGATTGTACCAAAATAAAGTAAGTATTTATTGTAATTCAAATTTTCAACTTTAGGGAAATGATCTTGAAAACCAAAAATGTTGTCCTAGTTCCCTTATATCCGATGAATCAGATGATACCCTAGATCATCACAAATTTATGGCTTTGTGATTGCTAGCTTTTCCATAGCCATGTTCTCTACCACTCTCCATCAGAACATGATGGTTAGATTTCTCTTCCATATCCATATTTTCACCTATGTGGAAACCCAGTGATTAGTTTATTTGGGTAACTGTTACGTTTCATACTTTTGTTTTTTAAAGATAAGTTTGGGTATTCCTTTTTACGATGTGGGTTTCTATCAAAGAAACTTTCAAATAGTAAACCATTTATAACCCCGACGAATTTCGAGGGTGAAATTCATTTTAAGGGGGGTAGAATGTAACACCCCGAGATTTTATGAAAAATATTATTTTAATTTCATTAACGTCTTATGTTGTATTCTACACCAAGATTACCTTGCGCTATACGCAACACCGTATTAGCTTGCAGTATACGCAACACTATTCTTGGACCGTTTTACACACAATTTTGATAATAGTTATTCTACGCAACATTGAGTATATATATATATATTAAATGTATAAATGAAATATGGTTGGATTCTGTTATACGAAACAATGAAGTATTCTTTCACAACACGCAACCCTGACTTGGCTTGCATTACACGCAATCACGACCTTCCTCGATAGCGTGTGTTGTACACAATACCGGGTTTTAATAAACAATGTTATATTATTATAATATTGTCATGAACTAGCCGTTATTAATATTATTAACTAAATTTTGAATTTTATAACATTATTATTCATCTTACACATTTCTAGAACATGGTATAAGAACAAAATAAATTTTTCGGGTAAAATAAGTATTTTTCAAAAAAATGCAGTTTCGCCGCCTTTTGATGGCGCACCCACTTTAAATCTATTTTTTTGACATGTTTATAAGTTCAATTTGACAAAATAAAATTCTTCTTTGGAATCAAGAAATAAAAATTTACTTTGGATAAATTTTTCATATTATTCTGGTAACTTTCACATTTTACTGAATAGTAAAAACACGTTATATTTTAATTAAAAACAACTTTTTTTCATCGTAATATCTTATGTGGTTAAATTATAATATTGAATGGTTTTAAAGTATAAATAGAATATATTTTTACCATTTAATATAATGTATGTCATTAGCATTTATTTTACCTTGAATCCGTAGGTTAAATCAATTCAATCTTTTGCAATGTTTTAAACAAAAACCCATTTTTATTCGACAACGGGATTAATTTTAATTTAATTTCTGCAACTTCTGTGTATGTAATTTTAAAAAATGGATTCCATATTTGGAATCAGTGGGTCCAAATTATGTTAATAAGCTACTTTTTATTTTTGGGAATTATGAATAGTAACTACGGTAAATTTTATTTACCATAGTTAAAGGTAAATCGGGTAATTAAGGGTAAATATAATATTTTAAAATTACCCTAAAAAATGTCAAAATCCTATTGGATGACTAAAAGTCGACCCATATCACCTAAGGGTCAGATTAGAATCATTTAATGAACATTTTTCCATGAAAATAACTTAATTATTATTAAAACCAAAGAAAGTGACAACATGTCACTCTCTTAAATTTTATAAGTATATTAATTTTAATTTAGTGATAAACTTCATGAAACTTCGAATATGAATATTCTACAGAAAGCTAATGAAATTATCTACATCATATAAATTTATTTAGAATTTTTAGGGATTAAATAATTATCATTAATTATGACACAATAGTGATGCAGAAATTGTTTATCTAGTGAAAAATCAAGAATAATGTTTTTTTTAAACTAATAGTGACCATAAAATGCACAAATACCTAACCAAAACTTATTGTACATGTAAATGTAAACCATAATCATCCAATGGTCGAATATTTGACCATTTGGAGCCTTATAAAAGCGATTATGACACTTATATTATTTTATTTTAAATGATGCCAAAGTTGTCACCTTCATAATTTAATAAATATAACAATTTAAATATTGTGATTTTAAGATGATAAATTCGAGTAAAAGTATTATTGTGAAAGTTAATATATTTATATTCATCATAGAATTTTATTTTAAATTTTATACAACAAATAAGTATATTAAATAATTATACAAAAATGATGTAGTAATTATTTTATTAAGAGATAAACCAAATAAATGGTTTTAAAAATAATAAAATAAATATTATATGAACTATTTAATGTGATACACTAATTCTATAGATACATATGACCTTTTATTAATATATTAAAGCTTTTAGTTCGAACATATCTTCTGTATATATTTTATTTAAATTCAAATAAATGAATAGTGTCAAAATTGACACTATTGTTATTTTACAAAAATAACATATTATAAAATTGTTTAAAAATCACAAAAATATTTAAAAATTATAAATTTATATTTATATGGTCTATAATTTTATAAAGTAAACAAATATGGAAAATTCACAACAAATAAGTAATTATTTGTTATAATTTAAAATTTAGAATTTTATTACCACAAATAAACTTAAATAGATTAAATAAGGATAAATCAAAATGATAAGGTTTAAAATAAGATCCAAACATGTCTAAATTTGATTGGTTGATGAGATTACAACCCTATCTCATCTAATATTCGAATATGAGTCATTTTTGGAGGTTTTTATGTGGGGTTAGATCTATTATAAATTAATATTTTTAAGAATTCCTAAGGTGCCCCTCTCCTCCCTTATAAAAGGGCACCTCATCCCCCTCCTCCTCACACCCAATTGAGCACTCAAGCTCGGCCAACCCCTGCAAAAATCCCTTCTCCACTTCCCTAGAATAGTCCTAGAGGTCCTGGTCTTCTTCAAAGACCAATCTTAGTTCCCTATGTGAAGGATTCAAAGAAGCGTTCCAAAGAAGAGGTAATATCCATTACCGATCTTTTCAATTTCTTTCTTCTTAAACTTCTTCTTCTTTAGTTGTTTCATGATAAAGTAATAACATCAGTATTACTTACATACTGATATGTTATTATAAATATGAAACAACCCTAATTCACCTTCTATCCAACCTACGGAAAAATGAAATCACCGCGCGTGCGTACGTACGGAATACCGTCTCCACGCCGTGGTGTAATCTATTTTCCACCATCACTTTAAAAGGATGGGTATAATGGTGTAATGAGTAACTATTTATGATTATTATAAAGTAATATTGATACTGAAATAATATATATATACTCCAATACAGTTCCACGATCATAGGAACGATATCATCACTCGTGCGTACGTACGGAATACCGTCTCCACGATGTGATGCGACTTGTTCTACATGATCATCATTACATAGTAATTATATAAATTGAATGAATAAATATGATATATGTTACACTAATACCATTCTGGATATAAGGTATCTATAACCTTAAAAGAAGAATAAGAATGTATTCGGCAAAACACGGATAAGAACAAAAGGCAATAAAGACCCGAGTAACAAGTAACAATGAAATATTACTATCAAGAAGCTAAGAATATGACCATATATGATATAATATCAATATGTATGATTCTGGAATAAGTCAATAACATTATTTAAACCATTATACAGGAGCTTCGGACACGTACAAAGCAAATTGGACCTAAGGTAAGGGAAATATCACAATCTCATTTTTATCCGAGATTGTTTATACTTTAGTATTTACTGGGGTGTATTTTATCATCCACATCTATGTTTCCTAAATATGTAATGTTATTTCCATCCACCTACAATTGTTTAAATCCAATTCTACCCTTTGGTGAGTTTTTAGTAAAAGATATGAAAGAAATATTTTGTCGTTTTTCGTACGAGGTACATTTTGACTTTTTCCACAAAAGTACAAAGAATGTTTTTTTAACTTATACGGCACGAACGGATTTCTACTGTTTTATAAAGCCTTATTTTCATGAAGCTTCCTCTAAAAGATTTAATGACTATTTTCAATAAAATCTATTTCTTTTAAAATTTCATGATGTTTTGTGAAAAGAAATTGATTTTGAAGAAGAAAGGATATTTTCCTCAGGAATTCAATTCAAGTGTTTTATCAAAATTATTTTCCATATAAGATAATAAAGGGTTCTGTTTCTATCCATATTTTTACATTGATTTGACTATGTTGTGATGGAATTATGTTTATGAATTCCTTTATCTTATATGAATTGTTTTATGATGTCATGTTGTTTAAGAATCCCATTTTTATTACATGGGTTATGCAATGATGTATGATTTATGATTTTGTGGCACACATAAGAATGGTATCATTATGAGATGGGTGGGACCTATATCTCCCTCCAATGCATTGGGTAATGATTTTATATCTCATGAGATAGACATGGCTGGAATGGTAGGTTATACCGGTTCAGTGAAATAGGACTGAAACGAGGGATACTCGATTCAGAAAGGGACTTTGTCCACTAAGATAGTCTTGGCAATGAGTCATGACTAACAAGAAATGATTCTCTATGATTATGTGTGTATGCCACAAAGTTCCATGTTTTATGTTATGATTATTGTGATTACATTTCACTGCCATAATTTATCCCATGTTATGAAATTATGCTCTCTTTTGCTGGTTATGATTTCCAAAATGTTATGTTCTTATGAATATGATGTGATTGATATTTCTTTTGTTTACCCTTAATGAGCATTTGAGCTCACCCTTTTATGTTTTCTTTTCCCCAGGATATAAAGAAAGGTTTTAGGTAAAAAAAAGGAAGATCTTTATGGGAGATGTTGAAGATCTTTCACCACGATTAGAAGATTATAGTCCGAGTTTCCAAAGACACTAAACTATTACGGTCCTTATGTGTGTGTTTTTGTAATGTACTAAGTATTCCGCAAAAGTAATGTAAAGTCCATGTACGTCAAGATACGGGTCTCTACACGTTACTATGCCGAAATTTTGAAAGAAACCTTTTTCTCCTCTTTTATATTCAAGCAATACATTTGTACCATGAATCTAAATTCCTTTTCAATTGTTGGGAAATGTATCTATATAACCTCCTTACTATCCATTACATGTAAATATGATGAGGAACCCCTTTCTCTCTCATCAACCATTTTTATGAATTCTTATGTCATGCTGTTACGCTGCCGAAATCACACCAATTTTCTAAGCCAATATCATTGTGTAGTGAATACCATGACCATTTCTCCATCAAGGGTATTCAAATTTATGCACATTTACTTATTGATTATAAATTTTCATGAATGAATTCCACATTCCTTTATCGTGGAATAAATGATTATGTTTTATAAATCCATGTTTTATGATCCATGTGGCACACTTATGCATGAAATGAAATGTTTAAGAAGGGTGCACCCTTTATAGCGATCCAATGCATTGGGTAAAGTATAGTATCATGATACGTAATTTGCAATGAGTGTTGACTCATGCTAATTCTAGTGCAACGAGGGTTAACTCGAGCTTCAAGTGCAATGAGGGTTTACTCATGATCCATGGGCAATGAGCCTTGGCTCATGATAATTCAATGTTATGTGTTGTTGCCACATTTCCATGTTATGGTTATCATGATCTATCATGCCTTTATGTTCATGTTTCTCTAATGCTCTATTGATGTTCCTATTGCCTAACATGTATTGTACTCCTCATGTTATTCATTGTGTACTCCCTTACTGGGCTTTATAGCTCACCCTTTTCTTATGCATGTCCTCAGGTTATCCCATGCAATGCTAAGTACGAAGGAATGTAGTGGTCATGTAAAGGAAGTTTTCAATAAGGATGTTGTATTCCAAGTTTAAAGTTTTTATGTAATGATCCTATGACCAAAAACACTAAACCTCTCGATCTTCTTTGTTGCATCAAGTGAAGTTTTATGTAATAAAGCATGATTAAGTTGTAATAAAAAGCAGGGTTGTCATAGTTGTGATCAAGCACACTACCCATGACCGGAATTTCATGTCTCAACAATATTATCTCCAGACTATCCCGACTATTTCCCAAATAACATGACTCAAATTGATCGAACCTCCTCTGATACCATTTTGTCACGAACCGAATCTGGTCACCGCAAAAACTGGAACCTGACCCGACCCATGGAAAGCCCCAAAGGGCATTCCCGATCCCCATGTGCTATCATAAGTTCCTAGGTATCAAGAAATTAAAATTGTGAATGATTTACCTGAGTTTGTATACTTAAAACAACAAATGAATCCATGAAATCAAATCTGGATTTTTCAAACCAAAACATCTTTTACTAAAATTAAAAAGTGAATTACACAATTTTAAACAATGTTTTAAGACCATTACAAAGGTAAAAAATGATAAAATGACATCCCAAGAACCTCCTCATGGAATGAGGCACCACCCCAAAGCCATCTCTATGACACTGCATCACTATGGACCGCTAAAAACCCAAACCAATTGCATAAAACGTGTACCCAAACCTGTGACCCAAAATAAGGAAGTATTCTTACACACAATGGTATAAGTAGGGTGTTATCTTAATCCTAGTAGGATGACACCACTATGAGATTCCATATGATAAACATTTAAAGGCTAAAATCATGCAAGTTTTCAAATACATGAAAAGCTAGTTACAATTTCTTAAAGATGCAACTTTGAATGAGAACAGTTTTTAAGTGTGATATTTTTAAGGATTAACACTTTTAAAATAAACAACAATGCTATAGAATTTTCCGTCCAAATGTACCCTATGCCGATGGTACGTATAAACTAACTAATGAGAAGAATAAATAAGAAATAACCCCTATTCACTAGCTAGTTGTGGGTCCCAGGTACCTTGTATCTCAGTGAGAGTAACCATCAAAAATATCCATTCTTGTGCACGAGCCACAAGTAGGGAACATAACTATAACCTAGTGGTCCCCAATCATCATCATAATAATTTATTTAGAGGTGTATGCATCAATATTACTAAGTGAAACGGAGGCCAAACCCCAAGGAATCACTAGCATACCAGTACACGTCCACCCACCTAGATACATAGGTTTTCCCCTTGTGCTCAAAACAAGTTCAACAAGTCAAGAAATATACATTGAACATGAAAATATAATTTACACATAAAAAATTCACCCAAAATCCCATATGTATACCAAACAAGTCGCAAAAGTACATTTTTCATTCAAAAAGATTTTGAAATCTGACTCACACCAAAATAACCCACAACAAATTTCACATTTCTTCAACACATCTACAAAACCATTAAAAAATTTTATAAAACAATTAAAATATATTCCAAATCATATAACATCCAAAACAAATGGAACATAACACTCATTTCATAAAAATAATTTCAATTTTTCACATCACACTCACCCAAAACAGTCCACATCCCATTCATATCACATTAACACCTCAATATCTCATTCAAACAATTCAATAAAATATTTCCAAGATGATACATATGACATAACAGTCTTTTCAAAAATGAAATGGACCTTTTAAAAATATACTCCTAACAAAACTGTTTGCTGATATAGTTTCACCAATTACAAAACTCAATAAACCATTCAAAACTTTTAAAAAACAATTATAAGGAGTATACCAATGATTTGCACAAAAATCCCATTTCAAAAAGCTATTTTTTAAAAAAAAAATCACACCAAGACCCTACCAAAACAGAATTGGAATCCAGATAAACATGTATAGATCTTCTTTGAAATGTTATATATTCACCATGAACAATATCACAAAAGATTCCCATGAGAAAACACAAATCCATAAAACACTTTCAAGGATTAAAACAAGGTTATACATATAAAACCCATTCAAAGACCCCAATTTTTAGGCCCATATGACACTATATCATTACCCAACCAAAATTGGAATCCCATATCAACAACTAATAAATCACTTCCACATTTTACAAAACTACCACAAGAGATAACACATGAAACAAATTTGAAAAATACACACTTCAAAAAAAAATTCTCTTTATTACCAAATTCATTACTCTTTCTACCAAAAATGGTTTTCGCATAATTAAAATCAAATAAGGAACATGAAAAATTATTTATTCAAGCAAACTAACTCATCATTATTTTGTTACACATGGAATCACCTATCAAAATTGTCGAATCTCTCAAAACATTGTGTGAAACATCATCCACACCAACCCAGAACCACAAGGATGATAAATCCTGCCCTAGACCACAAATTTTCACCTAAAAGACTCATCGTTAAACCCTAGGAACGAACACTAGGTTATGGACACTTTGGAGCATCAATAAAGAGGGATGAAACCCTACGAAAAGAGGAGAAATAAAATAGAGAAATAATTACTTGCAGAAATATTGAAGATATCGCCCTAAATCCACCGAAATATGAATATCCATGTACCTGAAACTGGTATGGAGTTTCTAAGGAGTCATATTAGGTTATGGGGGACTGAAATGGGGAAAAGGATGAAAATTAAAGGAGTTGTGAATGATTCATTTGACCTCATCAAATCTGGCCGATTTGAGAAATAGTATGAAAGATCTCCCTAATTGGAGGTTCACCAGAGCTCCAAAATTGCGAAAACGATAATGGGCGTGCTCCTCATGATATTGGATTTGAGAGGGAGGTGGAATCAGGAAATAAATGTAAAAATGAATGAGATATGGAAAATTAAAATTTTAATTTAAACCAGGAAATAGGCTTACGGGGAGGCCAATTACCTTAATCAAAAACCCAAATCCATCATGAATTTTTATTTCATTGTGGTCCAAAAAGATATGGTGATTTTACTATATCAGGTTATGCCAATTGGGAAGTGGAATGGTATAATATAGCAAAAATTTAAGGAGTTATATAAGAAACGAAATTTGTTTTTAAATCTAGAATTGGGCTCACAATTTGGCCCAAATATTCAAAACCCACCATTTTTAGCAAAATGAGTGGTAAACCCCCAAAAAAAATCAGGAATGGAAATTAAATGAATAATGAATTTAAAAAAAGGGTCATGGTTGTGAAAAATTTAAAATTGGTTCTAACATATAATGATATAGTTATATACCCTCACTATTTATTTTATGTCCCAAAAATAAATCATTATATAATAAGAATTTACAATTTCTAAAACGTGAATATAGATTCTTCATCCAGAAGGTATACAACATAATTATCAAGGTATATTCATTCTCTTCCTTCCAATTAGTTTATATAATAATAACATCTATAAATACTACCATATAATTTTTTTTCTAATCTCTAAATAATAAATTAAATATAGCTATAATGATTGTGGGGTGAATTAAAAAATCTATATGGAATCACTATAAATTCATTGTGTCCATACCTCATGAAGAATGTTGTCTTTGTTATGTATTAAATTATAAATAAAAATTGATAGTGTCATGAATGATGATAAATATTTGAAATTTTTTGATCTAGTCCTAGTAGACCATTAAAATCATCAATAATTGGAATGAGATAATTATTATTGATTGTGATCTTGTTGTTTACCAGACAATCAATTTAGATTCACATTTATCCATATTTAGTCTTACCAAAAAGAATAGGTACACCCCTTGGATATTCATTTAGAAAAATTAATCCCATTTAATGATTATCATATAGTTTCTTCTTCAATTACAACACCTAAATTAGGGTCATCATATATATTGTTTTTAAATAGGTGTAGCACCAAGTAATAATTTAATTTGAAAGTCAACATTAAAATTCAAAGGAACACTAGGAAACTATTCATGAATGTTATCAACAAAATATGATAAAATTTTCAATTTTATGTTGATTTTCTCCTATAATTAGAGAAAAACTACCCTTTTAAAAAGGAAACAAGACCCATATAATATACGTACTTTTTATTTGTAATCTATAATCTATCATCATTTTAATAAATGAAAAAAGGATCAAATTGAAAAATAAATGAGACATCCCATCCATGGTAATTTATATGGGATATATATTTAGATAGACAATTTTTTCCCAAAATCGGATAAAATTCTACTAGAGGGAGAATAACAAGATTAGTAGGAAGAATATTCCCACAAACATCAATTAGAGAAAAATAATTAAATTTTGATGCAATCATCATATTATTATGAGTTATAAAATTTAATTCAATATATTATATTTGTGTATGAAATGATATAACAATTAAAAAATTCAATATGATATAAAAGGGTGGGAAGAAC
Source organism: Viscum album (assembly GCA_963277665.1). Lineage (NCBI taxonomy): Eukaryota > Viridiplantae > Streptophyta > Magnoliopsida > Santalales > Viscaceae > Viscum > Viscum album. The sequence continues at coordinate 1,014,699,432 of OY728141.1, read as the reverse complement.
TAGAATCATATAATATATTAGTATTCCGAAAGTGGATGGTAAGTCTACATTTAATTACTTAATTCTCATAACCAGCATCAACAATAGTGATTGAATGAAATTTAACATAGTATATGAAATTAAGAGGTTTTTTTTACATTTATCATTGTAATTTACCTACTGATTCATGCACTTGTTTGCATAATGACCATACTCTACGAATTTGAAACCTTAGTGTTTCTATGGTACATTCATGAATATTTTATTTCCATAAACATCATTTGATAAATTATTCCCATAATTTAAATAATTTATTTTTCAATGAACTTCCTTTCTACAATTAATGAATTTATATTTCCCATTAATAAAACTATATACACATCTATTTAAAAACATTTAGAATAAAGGAAGAATCACTTCCTTCCCTCTTTGGTTTCTATTATTAGAGTGTTTTTAATTACTACTTTATTTACTTATAAAAACATGATATTGATGGGTGAATTGGACCACTATATATACCTTAGGAGAACATAAGATTATTTCTTCATAGATACTAAATAATCTTATAGATATCTCTCTTAAGATGGTTATTTTTAATGAAATTAAGAATCAATCAATATTGATTTCATGTAAGATGGAAAATCTATAATTTCACCTCACAAGTCTTCTAAAATTCTCCACATAGGTACTAATGTATTTATTATTCATATACTTCAACATAATTAATTCATTCTCCATTTTCATATGATTAATATGAGGAATGTACTTCTTAAAAAATAACCTACTAATATCATCACACTCCATTTTATCATTTTTTGTTTCTTCTTATTCATTATAAGATTCTTCTATTTATTTTTTTATATTTATAAATAATAAATTGAAAAAATAATCATTTCATACTCTGAGATATGGTAAATGAAAAATATATTTTAATTCGAACTTATACATTTCTAAAAAATTAGTGGATCAAAAAACCCACTAAAATAATGTGAATGTTACCTCATGAAGGGAACAATAGTATTTTAATACCTCATTTTATCATTTGGAATCTCAAAATGATTATCATATTAACAATGTTTCATAATAATATCAAAAATATTATATATTCCTTCTCACATAACATTCAGTTTCCTGGGAGCACAATCATTACATTTTCTATCACATTCATTGCTAATATGATTCCACATGGTTCTAGCCATTGATAAAACCCGAAAATTATAGTGTGAGAAATGATAATCATAGTGAGAAATCATATAAAAATGAAAAATAATTCATAAAATATCTAAATCATGTCAATTTTTTCAATATATAACACCATAGGTTTCACTAGGGTTATAAATTTCATTATCTATTAAAACAATTTATAATGGTCTATATCAAATTTGAATTAGCAAAATCATATCCCCTAATATTGTCGATTAAGGTATACTAACATAGGGCTAATCATCCTGCATTAGTGATAATTGCGTTAATACCAAATTCCCTACTTTTATATTTTTACCACTAAGTGAATTAATGAAACAAATGCATCTGAATTATAGAATCTATACATGGTTTATTTTCTTAAAAAGTCACCTGATCTCAACATTCTAATAACTAAATATGTTCACCTATAATTATTATTATGTTAATGGTTCTCCATATTTTTTCCTAATTATATTGTCCAAAAATAACCAATCCTTGATCTAATTATAAATATGGAAACTCAAGAATTTCATTCATAAAAATTACGTCATTTTAGTTGAATATTCAATACATTTCATATCAATACTGTTGAAATAATAGACTTTTATAGATTGAATTATATTCTAGTTTTTGTTTTTTGTTTATATCCATGGGTTTTATCATGTTATTTTTATGGTAAGTGATCTTATAGTATAAGATGTCTACAATTTGTATGTAAAATTATTTCCCAGTATTTTCTAAACATTTTATCCCAAAACCAGGAGTGGGGTGAAATAAATAAAAAACCTTTTTTTCTAGGACTAAATCTTCCCAATTATGGTAAAGGAATAATTTTTTAGAATAATGGTTCTCATGATTGTTGTAAATTGTGATGATGTTTATAAACATGAACAATTATCATGAATTCACGACGAGATGACAGCAAATCATCATGACTACGAGATGTTTCATGAATAAGTTAAATATTACATTGGATTTGTGAATATAGAATCTTGGTGAAAATGATTTTGGAGGTTCATGAAAAGGAAAAATTTGGCATGGGTATTTGTGAAGGGATGTGCCAATAAATATATGGTGACACCCACTTAATTTGATACAATGATATTTGTGAAAAATATAGAATCAATTTAATTTTAAAAAGGCCTGGATATTCATAAATTTATTATTATTTGAAATAATTAGCATCTAAATAATGGTCATTTATTCACTTATTCCATTGATTTTTACTTTGGGGAGTTTTTTGGAGACTGAGTGTTTTTTTGAAGTCCTAGTGCTTCATGAATGTAGTGATCTTCGTGAATGAATTATATTCCATGAAGGTTGTGAGTATCATGACGTAACAGAACATTGTAAAGGTGTGTTGGTTATAAAATGTTGTAATTTCATTGAATCACATAGTGGGTTTGGTGAAGGATTGGATATTTATGAACAATAGTTTTGAACATCTCGTTTAAGTGAATTGTGCACCAAAGTGCGTCAACTAAATGAATTGGTTAATGAAATGACTCATGTTGGTTAGGAATGGAGTGTTAAATTACAATATACTAAGTTGCCTGCATGTTTTTAAACTGGGAAAGACTTCACTCAAGAAATTGATCTTGGGGGATTCAATGGGCGTGTTTTGAGAGAGGGAGTGTTTTATCCATTAAATTAATGTATTGGAAGTTTCCATGGGACTGAGTGACTATGTCCAAACATCTATATACCTCAACAACTAGTGATTTTTAGTGTATTTAGGTATAACTGAGACACTATTGGCGTATTCTACATGGACTCGACCTTGGTGGTGTACCATGTAAAACTGTCATGTTTCCTTTCTATAAGTGATTTTTTATGAACCACTCTATACCATCAGAGAAATTTCATAAGTACCAAATAATGTGGGAACATGTTCTGTTGTGTTAAAAAATTTTGACATCCCGATTCACCCCTCCCCACTCTGGTTGTTCTAAGGACATTCAAGTTATATTAGAGGGAAAAAGTTAATGGATATAATCTTTCCATGACTATTTTCATGGACAATTAATTGATTTTTAGGGTAATTCCAATTATTTATTGAATAATATTCTAGATTTTGAATAAAAACATTATATCTTATATATTATCCCATTGTATGGAAGAAATTAATTTCTATTACTCAAGAGATTTAGGTCACTGATGCGATAAGACTGTCTATGACTGAAATAGATAGAAAAATTCTTGATACAGATGCCAATGGTAAAAATACTCTTACAAAATCAAATTATAATCAAATATATTTGAAGGTGATGAGTTTTTATATAACAAATTCCATTTGGAAGATATTGTAAAATATATATGATGGTGATGACAATGTAATGGAGAAAAAACATCAATTTTTTCATAATCGGTTAGATGATCTGAAATTGAATAGAGATAGAAATGGGTATAGCCTCTTTAATAGAAAAAATGATGTTTTTGGAGATATTCAAGGAAATAGGGAAGAATTTAATGATATTAATCCAAATGTAATAACCTGAATGCTTATAAAAAAATACAATTATTATTTAATGTTTTATTATATAATATGGTTATAGGATGCACATCCACTTATGTTGTTTTATTATATCAAATTGTAGTCAAAATACTATTATTAATCTTTACAATTGATAATATATATATTAAAAAGTGGCCACCTGATTAATAAAAATATTAGGCTTTAAAAAAACCAATTGATATGGAAAAGGGAAGTGATTGACTCATCCAATAGGATTTGACGTTATCAATCAGATTTATCAAAGCTTGTGGTGGACATATAATCTCTTTAATTTTACCTCGACCAAGCCCAAGATATGATACAATAACATAAATGATTATATAAACAATTGATGGGGGATGTTCATGCAAATCGAGATCATGAACCATGTCATGTTTGTCAGACAATCCAATGAAAGTATCAATAATGTGCATCTTATTCATAAGGAATACACTATTATATTTAAGTTATATGTATCAAGACCCTATAAATTTTATTATGTACATTATTGGTTAAATAAAAATGAATGTATTTTTATTTTGATTTTGTAAAATATGAATAATATTTTTTTCCATTATTCAATTAAATTTAAGAACTCATTATGATGAATTAATGTATTTTTGAAATAAATAGAATTTTAATTAAATGATAATATTTAATCATGTTTATTAAATATAAATTATCATATACTATTTATGAAGTCAAATGTAATGTTTTATTACTGTTAAAATAATATTATGCCCAAAAAATCATCATTTTCAATAAATATTGGATATTATTTTTAAATTTGAATATTAAAATATTATGAAAAATTAGATAAAAATAATTTTATTATGGAATTAAAATGTTAAAATTTTTAAATGGAGAATATTCCATAATTATTTGAGAGAATTGAATTTTTTCATAAAATTTTAATACTGTATAAATATATTATGCGTTTTATGACATTGTTGTGACCCGAAAATGATGTAATAAATACAATAACGGATATAATCATCCAAATAAATGTTTTACCTATAAATAATGTAAATTTATTTATATTTTATTATTTTTATTAATACTTTTTGAATCCTTCAATAAAATTAATATATTATAGAGGTTTAATTTCATTTATTTAAAAGTGTGACTAACCGTCACATAATCAAGGACACAATGGTAATAATTTAGGACCATTTCCAAATAAAATAATTAATAACACCACATTTGGTAGAAACCATGGTCAAAACCATTGATAAGGTTAGTTGGTTTCCATATTATAATTGTAGATTCCAAAACCTAAATATTAAAGTAATCCCTCTCTTTTCCTTTATAAACCAACCCAATATCCCATGTTTCATCATTATAAATCCTTTTAGAAAGTCTTTAAATCGCATTTCTAAATTAATTATCCTACCAAGGCACCTAAAAATCTCAAGAATTCCATTTTCATGCTTTTGGAGTCACACACTCAAGTAAAGGTTCTTTCCATTCTCTTATTTATTTATGTTTCTTTATTATATTATGCCATCTATTCTCCTTTTTCTAATGCTGGGATAAGTACCTCAATGTCCCTATTATAGAAAATTTGAATTGCAAATTATTATATCCCCTTTTCTCTCTCATCAATCCAACTTATGAATTTTTATGCGATGTCGTTAGGCCACCAAAATTTTATAAAGGAACCTATATTTTTCCCATTTATTCGTGTATATTATTCATTTATTCCCACCAATTTCCAATTCATAAATTAGGGGTATTTTTTAATCCTTCCTCATAATTTCATTATGATATATAAAATATTATATTCAAATTTATCTCTCATTAATTCTTTCAATAAATATTTATAATTCCTTATGATGCTGTCAAAAGTTCCCAAAGAGAATCCAGGAGAAAACAATTGTCTAGTGTGTACCATATCAAATTTTCATCAAGGCTGTTAGAACATATTCAATATTATCCATTAATATTTTTTATTTACATATATTTATTCTTCATTCCATTTTTGTTGAATAAAATAATATTATGCATGAATTAATGTAGTATGATCTATGTGGCACACATTAGAATTAGAATGGAATAAAAGTGAAGGTTTATCTTGAAGTTATATAGCGATCAAATGCATTATGTAATGCTTAGTATCAAGATATGTCATGTTTTTATAAAGAGTGAACCTAATTTCTTTATGGGACTTTTTCCATTATGATTTCTAGGAAGTTATCTTTGACCAATGATGTGGGGTTTTATGTTGTTTCCATATTCCCATGTTGCCTTTATTTTATCATGTTGTATCATGACATACCATTCATGTTTTTTATTCATAATGTTTTTATGCCCCTTGATATGACTATTTTATAGCATTATTACCTTATTCTATGACTATTCATTTACTAAGATTTATATCACATTTCATTATTATGTATTTCTTTAAGTTATACCATGTAGTTTTATGTGCGATCATGTTGAAGATGTTTTCAAAAAATATGTAATATTCTATTTCTGGAGTTGTAATGTAATATACATATTTCCAAAATACACTAGATTTATAAATATGTTGGGTTGAATTATGTACAATATTATGTAATAAATCATGAGTTAATGTGTAATAAATGAGGAGTAGTTATAGTTGGTATCAGATGAATGTTTTATTAGTTTTTTGGATTAGGATTAGAAAACTCCAATGAAAGCATTAGAGATAAGACAAGGTATATGGAAGCATCCCTATATTTTGGTTAGTATAGAGTATGTTATTTAACATGAATATAAATCCATGTATGTATACTACAAGTTGATGTGGTTTGGGCACAACTGTACCTAGGATTGACAACTCCGACAAGGTGTTCCGAGCCGGACTCATGTTAACCGAATACAGGACAATGAGCCTTACTATATACCTATATTAATAATCCCTGGGGACATACATTGATAATTCATAACATCATTATAAAAAATTATTAAGGTAGTAAAATCATGCCTATAAGAATATATGTTACAAAATAAACCATGGATAAAAAAGGATGAAGCACATAAATACATAACTTTAAGGAATACATGTCTCTTATAATTTATCCCATTAATGTAATTAAATTACTATTTATCTATTTAAAATATAAATATAATCATCCTTATTTTTTTTAAACTAGAAAATTGATGAAAATTAGGGGAGTCCGGTAAAAATTCAATGTGAAGAGAATTGTGATAACTACCCCAATAGGGTTCCCATCCAAATATGAGTAGGAATTTCAAACATCATGATGATACTCTCTTAGATGACTCAGGTACTAAATTTAAATAATGATCTAGGGGAACATCTAAACCCCCTATGATAGAATAAACCAAAATCATGTGTTTCACGAATCAATGTCCTGCTACATTCAATGGGACATAAAATTCCTTAATCATCGAACATTGGATCAAATCCATTGAAATTATCTTCTCAACCATTCAATGTTCTGAACAAGAGATGGTCTTGGTGGATGTTTATCATATGGATGGTGAAGCTGATCAGTGGTGAAAATTGATAAAAAATATGAATACAATGGATGTGTTAAATAAAATTGGTGGAATGATTTCCAATTTTTTTCTAATACATATTTTCCTCTCACTCTCTATATTTAAATGGAAAGGGATTCCCTTTCCCTTAAGAAAAAATATGATGAATCCTTTGTGATGTACACGGAAAAAATCACAAGACTATTACTGTATGACTCCAATTTCATCAATACCCACAAATTCAAGGTTGACCACTTTTTTATTGCGAAAAACCCTAGTCTATGAAAATATTTGGTGATCTATGACTTTGGTTACTATGAGTAAATGTTGTCAATGTTCCTTTAAAGTTAAATTGATAATGTATAATATCAAGGGTATCATGGGGATAAGAAAAAAATTGAATTTTAATTATGGATCTCTAATAGAGAGATATAATGGTGCCAATAAATTCAATAACCCAACTTGTCAGAGGTGAGTATAGAAGAACATCAAAAGACTCCTAAAGGGGATGAGAAAATTATTTAGGTGTGGGAACATAGGGTGCCTAACCAACAATTTCTGATAGGAAAATCCCACTACCATGAAAGTGGAAGGAATTATTAGAATAACCCTCATTGTTTTTTCCATTTCTACAACTTCTAGGAACCAAGACACTTTGAAAACCAATGCACCAAGATATGATTTTTGGAGACAAACAATATCCTCTTTGGAAGAAAGGGCAAGATTTTTCCATCACTATCACTAAGGGGAATCCCAAAAATGAGGTGGTGATAGGTATTCTAGTTATTAATTAACTAATAATGAATTTACTTTTTGAATCAGGTTCAATAAATTCCCTTATGTAAAGATGTTTTAGTAGATTTATCCAAACACCAACACAATTCTTGAAAGTAGAGCAGTCAAGGAAAATAAAAAATGGGGAAATTATTGCATCCAGCATATATAACTCCTCCCTTAAATACGTTCGAAGGATAAATTTCCTATATAAACATTTCATATACATTGTGGGGAAATTTTCGGAAATTGATGGTACCGATTTCCTTTCATTTTATATATTCGACATAAAAATCTCTAATAACAAAATCACTCTTAAGATTGAAAATCATACATAGATTCTGTACAATTACAAGTATATTTATGAATATTATTTTGCACAATCATCTCAATAAAGGATATTAATACAATATTAATAAAAATATATAGATATAATGATTGAAGCTATGGACAATATCATCCTTGATGACATTCCGATTATGATGGAATACACTAATGTGTATCCCAATGAATTTCATAGCCTTCCTCCAAGCCAATACGTTGAGTTTTTAATCGATCTTATACCTAATTTGTTACAATTATCCAAGAATCTATATAAAATATTTTTGTGTAACATGTGAAGTAGAATAAATGACTATTTCTGACTGTAGATAAAGGGTTCATAAACCCAAGTTCTTCACAGTGGGGTTTACTAGTCCACTTTATAAAGTAGAAGGATGGGTCACCGTAACACCATGAGATTTTATGAAAAATATTCTTTTTAATTTCATCAATGTATTGTGTTGTACGCTGCACCAAAATGATCTTGCACAACACGCATCCTTTACTTGCATTGCATTACACGCAATTGCGACCTTCCTCAATAGAGTGTGTATTACGCAATACCAAGTTTTCCTAAACAACGATATGCTATTAAAATATAGTTGTTATGAATAGTATTAACCACTTTTTAAAAAATTTTAAACTTTATTTTTCAAAATGGACGTCATTTTTGGATTCGGAATATCAAAATTAGCATAGGGTGAAATTTTGGTACTTTTAGGATAACATTCATTTACTGATTAATATTGAAAATTACTAAATTTTAATTAAAAAAAACATTTTTAATCGAAATAATTAGTAGTGATAATTTATTTATTTGAATGGTTTTAATGTATATTTATAATATATTTTTACAATTTAATACAATGTTGGTCATTGGATTTAATTTAACATTTAAACCAGACATAAACAAGTGTCAATCTTTTGATAGTTACTATCTCTTAAGAACTCGCTATTTGTTTTGACGACAGGAATTAATTTTTAAATTAATTAATGAAACTGATATGTTTTGAATTTGTTAAAATAGAAATCATTTTTGAGTTCATAATATCAAATATAGCTTAGGCCTAATTTTTGGTATTTTTCTGGAAACTTTCATTTTTTGATGAATAGTTAAACCACTAAGTGGTAGTTAAAAAAATGAATTTTTCATAAAACATAATTTTACCGCTTCTTTGAATAGAATTTTTAAAAATCTGAGAGACACGGTTGTTGTCAGTAAGTAAAATGTGGTTCAATGGGTTGAAAATAATTTTTGGTGAATAATAACTTTTTACTTTTTTTACCATGGTTAAAAGTAAATAGGGTAATTAAGGGTAAAAATGTTATTATTATTACCCTAACACATGTACTAATTCTATTGTATAAGTTTAATTCGACCAAAAACAAACTTAGGAATAAAATATAACCATTTAGGCCCACTTGGATTAGATTAATACATTTATAATTATTTATTTCAAAGAAGAGTTAAAAGAGTTAAAATCAATGTTTATTTACTAAAACATATTTAATATAGGGTAATACATAATATAAATTCGATATTAAATATTCATTATAAATTTAATAATATTTCCAACATAATGATATTTTATTTATAATTTTTAGATATTAAATAAATAAATTTATTTCTGACGTAATGATGATGCAGTAATTACCATAATAGTGAAAAATTAGAATAATTGATATTATAAATACACAAATAAATATAATTTTATACTTTTTATGAATTCCACTAATTTTCTGCATTACTATGACATGTTAGTATTGATTAAATTAACTTATTTCGAAATAATATTTCTGTTATAAGTTTCACAAAAATCAATTACTAAATAGTGTCAAAAATGACATAAAATTGATTTTAAAACACATATTATATTAGTAATTGTTATTTTATTCCTAAAAATCTATGGTTAGGCAAAATGACATATATAAGGTTATATATATTAATAATAAACAACTTGGGGTTTGTTTGGATGCTTATAGTATGTTTATTAACCTTATATTATACGAACATAAGAAGACGCGATAAAAGTAAAATTATTTTACTTAATGTTAAATCTAAATGATAAGGTTGAAATAGGAACCTAAACTTGTATAAATTCTATTGGATTAGAGTATTGCGACCCATACCCACCTTAACTTCGAAATAAATCAATTTAGAGCTATTTAAAACCGAATTTGTCTTTATAATAAAATAATGTTTTTAGTTTTTCCAAAGGAGCCCCTCTCCTTTCTTATAAAAGGGCACCTCCTCCCTCTCTTCCTCACACCACTTTGAGCTTTCATGCTCGGCCAAACCCTGCCAAATTCTCTTATTCACTTCCCTCGAAACATCCTAGAGGTCCTGGTCTTCTTCAAAGACCTATTTTTGTGCCCTAAGAGGAATAATCAATGAGGATCTTCAAAGAAGAGGTAATGTACGTTACAGATTCTTTCAACTTTATTTCTTCTCCCACTTCTTCTTTTTAGGTTTTTTCATAATGAAGTAATAACATAACAATCACTCATATAATGATATGTTATTATAAGTATTAAACAACCCTATTTAACCATATATCCATCCTACGGAAAACAAAATCACCGCACGTGCGTACGTACGGAATACCGTCTCCACGCCGTGGTGTAATCTATTTTCCACCACCACCTAACATGGATGGGTAAAATGGTGTTAATAAAAAATATATATTATTATTGTAAAGTTATATTTATTCTGAATTATTATACATACACTCCAATACAATTCCACGATCCTGAGAACGATATCATCACTCGTGCGTACGTACAGACTACCGTCTCCACGACGCGATGAGATTCATTCTCCACATTAACCATTCATGAATGATTATAAAGTATATGTAATAAGTAATCATGAAATATATGAAATAATAATGATAATGGATTTATGTTTATATATATTTATATCGTCTACTTAATTCCATTCAACTCAATAAAGAAACAAAAACAGCGTTCATGCGTACGTACGACCTACCGTCTCCATGAACAGTGTATTTCTTTCCATTTACTGATCTATTATATATATATATATTATGAATATATATTATATATAAATAATGTTTTATATTCTGGAATTAAGTAATCATGATCTATGTAATCATATGAATAATTACAAGTCAAAACACGGACAACAAATGAAATGATTTTACCCAAAACGCTCTTTAACATGGAATTTACAAAAGAACGGGTAATATAAAGTCATAAGTGAACCATATATGATATCATAAAAATGAGTATGATTCTGTAATAAGTCAATGAGATTATTTAAATCATTATACAGGATGTTCAGACACTTACGAAGCCAATCAGACCTAAGGTAAGGGATAATTGTGCAAATCTCATTTTTATCTGAGATTACTTATTCGTAAGTATTTATTGGGGTTATTGGTATCATCCATGTCCATGTTTTATAAAAGTGTATTCATGTATGTTTAATGTCATTTTATACCCATTTTTACTTTTACCCCATGGTATGGAAGGAATCATTCTTTTGTTTACCCTACGAGGTACTTTTTTAACTTTTCCGACAAAAGTACAAGAAGAATGATTTTTTTAACATATACGACACGAACAGATTTTTACAGTTTTATAAAGACTTATTTTCATGATTCTTCCTAAAAATATTTCATGAATATTTTCAACAAAATATTTTTCTTTTAAAATAGAATTACATTTGGTGTAATGAAATTGATTTTGAAGAAGGAAGGATATTTTCCTCAAGAATTCATTTCAAATGTTTTATCAAAACCTTTTTCCATCTAAGATGACATTATTTCATATGTTTATGTTTCAAGTATAAAGTCTCTATGATTTACATGGTATCACTTTTATTATTATGAAATGATATCCATTTCTTTTATATGGATTATGTGATTATGGGATGATGTTTATGAAACCCATTTTATTTATTGGGTTACTATGAATGATGTATGTTTATTTTGTGGAACAAGTAAGAATGATTTCATTATGAGATGGGTGGGACCTATATCTCCCTCACATTCATTGGGTAAAGATTTATATCTAATGAGATAGACATGGATGGAACGGCAAGTTAAACCAGTTCAGTAATACAGGACTGGAACGAGGAGTGAACGCGATTCAGAAAGGTACTTTGTCCACTAAGATGATCTTAGTAGCAATGCATCGGCTACTATGGAAATAATATCATGTGCTTAATGGTTCCCACAATTACATGTTTTATTCCCATGATATTTTTTAATTCTTAATGTTTCATTATGATCTATGCCTTAGTACTTCCATGTTTTGTTTCATTTCTCAAGCTTTTGTTGTTTAAACATTATATTCTTGTTTTTAAGTTCAAATGTATATGGTATATTTTATTTTATACATTATTACCCTTACAGAGCATTTGATCTCACCCTTTTTATGTTTTATTTTCCCTAGAATATAAAGAAAGGTTTTAGGTAAGAAAAAAAAGGGAAGATCTTTATGGGAGATGTTGAAGATTTTTCACCACGATTAGTACATTACGTTCTAAGTTTCCAAAGACATTAAACTATTACGGTCCTTGTGGCTTTGTTTTTGTTATGTATTAAGTATTCTGCTAAAGTAATGTAATGTCCATGTACGTCAAGCTTCGGGTCTCTACAGTTGGTATTAGAGGCAAAAGATGTAGGAATGTATCCGATCCTTGGGAACTCTCACATGTGAGCGATAGACGAAGCATGGCTCTCCGCCCAAGGGCTTCATGAGGAAATGGCTGCCACTAGGGATGGTGGTGTGTCCCACCCAGGGGGTGTAGCCACCCATGGAGTGCCCTGATAGGTATCAACTATAGTCCACTGGAAGTAATTCCAGACCGTTATAGTTTGTATCAGAGGAAAGGTTTATTCATACTTCGGAAAATAGGATGCAAAAACATTAGTGAGATCCCGAGAGATATTTCTAAGTTATATCTAGGGATGTCCCTATGGATAATTATACTTATAAGATATGGTCCTAGAACTATGCTAAAGATCTTAGAAGTTAACCTAAAATTTTAGATATTGAGGGTACTCCCCCTTTACTATGTTTCTTTCCCTAGCATGATTTTTTCCTCTCACACTATTCTTTTTGGGTTTTAGAAAATGGTTGGAAACAGGAAGATTCATGGTAATGGAGGATATGACGGACAATGGAATGATATTCTTCATGATAAACCAAATGAAACGGGATTTGGAAGTCCAAACATCGTTATTATGCCTAATCAGAAATATCATAATATGATCAATAATCTCAACTTTGGTAAGTTTCCCGACTCAGATAATAAGAGAACGATGGAGTTTCATGATGATCATAGAGGAAAGAAAGTTCAATTTCCCTCATGTAAATCATGTGGGAAGAGGCATCGAGGAGATTGTTTCAAGAGAACTGGAAGATGATTTGGGTGTGGAAAAGAAGGACAAAATGTCAGTAAGTGCAAAGGAAAAGGTTCAGTTAACACCATGGATGAGGATAATGGTATTGCTATGACATAAACAATGGTTAAATGATTTAAATGTGGAATGTACGGGAATTATGAAAACCAAGGCCCTAAGGTAAAGTCTCATGAAGAGAATCAGTACGTTCATATGGGTAGTATTTTTGTCGATGATGATGAAGAGACTACAAATGATATGTGAGATGAATGAATTGTTAAAGCTCGATCAATGGATTAAGAAGGTAGTGGAATGATTACTATAACAGCCCAAGATTTTATAAAAAATATTCTTGTTAAATTTATTAATGTCTTTTGTTGTACGCTACACCAAAAGGAGCTTGCACAACACGCATCCTTGAATTTCCATGCATTACACACAATCGCGATCTTCCTCGATAGTGTGTGTAATACGCAATACCGAGTTTCACTAAACAACGATATGCTATTAAAATATTATTAAAACTAGCCGGTATGAATATTAATAACCACTTTTTAAAATTCTGTAAATCTTATTTTTCAAAATGAACTTCATTTTTGGATTCGGAGTATCAAATTTAGCCTAAGGTGAAATTTTGGTACATTTCGGATAACTTTCATATTCTGATGAATAGTGAAAATTACTAAAAAACAAATTTTTTAATAGAAATAATTAATAGTGATAAATTATTAATTGGAGTAGTTTTAAAGTATATTTAGAATATATTTTTACAATTTAATACAATGTTGGTCATTGGATGTAATTGCACATTTAAACCAGACATAAACAAGTGTCAATATTTTGATAGATATTGTTTCTTAAAAACACGCTATTTGTTTTAACAGCGAGATTTAATTATAAAATTAATTAATGCAACTTCTATGTTATTAATTTGGTAAAATAGACTTCATTTTTGAATTCGGAATATGAAATATAGCTTAGGATGAAATTTTGGCATTTTTCTGAAAAACTTCAATTTTTGATGAATAGTGAAACCACTAAGTGGTAGGTTAAAAACTGAATTTTGCATAAAACTAAATTTAACCGCTTCTGTGAATGGAATTTCAAAAATCCGACAGACACGGTTGATATCAGTAAGTAAAATGTGGTTCAATGAGATAAAAATAATTTTTTGGTGAATTGTAACTTTTTACTTTTTTTACCGCTGTTAATAGTAAATAGGGTAACTAAGGGTAAATATGATATTACTATTACCCTAACACATGTCCTAATTCTATTGGACAAGTGTAATTCGACCAAAAACAAGCTTAGGAATAAAATATGACCATTTAGGCCCACATGGATTAGATTAGGACATTTATTATTATTTAATTCAAAGAAGAGTTAAAAGAGTTAAAATCAAAGTTTATTTACTAAAACATTTTTAATATGGGGTTATACATAAGATAAATTCGACTATAAATTTTAATTAGAAATCTAAAAAGATTTCCTACATAAGGATATTTTATTTATAATTTTTAGACTTTAAATAAATTAATTTATTTATGACACAACGATGATGCAGTAATTACCCTTTTAAGGAAATATTAACATAATTGATGTTATAAATACTCAAATGAATGTAATTTGAGACTTTTTATGAATTCCACTAATTTTCTAGGTTACTATGATATATTAGTGTTGATTTAATAAACTTGGTTCGAACATATAATTCTGTTATGACTTTCACAAAAATCATATATCAAATAGTGTCAAAATTGACACAAAATAGTTTTTAAATCAAATATTATATTATTAATTGTTATTTTCTTCCTAAAAATCTAAGGATCGGCCAAATGACTTAGATAAGGATATATATATTAATAATAAACAATTTGGGGTTCGTTTGGCATGTTATAGTAAGTGTATTAACCATATAGTGTAAGAAAACAAAAAGACACGGTAAAAGTTAAATTATTTAACTTAGGGTTAAATCTAATTGATAACGTTAAAATAATACCCTAAACTTGTCTAAATCCTATTGGATGATAGGATTTCGACCCATCCCCACTTTAGCTTCGAAATAAGACCCTTTGGAACCATTATAAACCGATTTTGACTTTAATATAAAACAATATTTTGAGATATTCCTAAGGTGCCCCTCTCCTCCCTTATAAAAGGGAACCTCCTCCCCCTCCTCCTCACACCAAATTGAGCACTCAAGCTCGGACAACCCCTGCCATTTTCTCCTCTCCACTTCCCTAGAATAATCCTAGAGGTCCTGGTCTTCTTCAAAGACCAATCTTAGTTCCCTAAGTGGAGGATTTAAAGAGGCGTTCCAAAGAAGAGGTAATATCCATTACCGATCTTTTCAATTTCTTTCTTCTTCAACTTCTTATTCTTTAGTTGTTTCATTATGAAGTAATAACATCAGTATCACTCATATACTGATATGTTATTATAAGTATGAAACAACCCTATTTCACAATCTATCCATCCTACGGAAAAAGAAATCACTGCGCGTGCGTACGTACGGAATACCGTCTCCACGCCGTGGTGTAATCTATTTTCCACCACCACCTTACATGGATGGGTATAATGGTGTAAAGAATAACTATACATAGTTATTACAACATCATATTGATTCTGATATATTGTATAATCCACTCCAATTCAATTCAATATTTATGGAAATGATATCATCGCTCGTGCGTACGTACGGACTACCGTCTCCACGACGCGATGAGATTCATTCTCCATGTTAACCATTTAAGAATGATTATAAAGTATATATAAGAAATAATAATGAAATATATTAAATTATAAAGCTACTGGATTTATGTATATATATATATGTATGTCATCTACTTACTTCCATTCAAGACAATAAGGAATGGAAAACAACGTTCATGCGTACGTACGGACTACCGTCTCCATGAACGGTGTTTTTCATTTCATTTATCAATCTATTATATATATATATATATACTGAATATATATGATATATAAATCATATTTTATATTCTGGAAGTAAGTAAATCATGATATAAGTAATAATAATGTCAAGAACAACAAGTCAGAACGCCTACGATAAATGAAACGATTTTACCCAAAACGCTTCTTTAACATGGAATTTACAAAAGAACGGGTAATATAATGTCATAAGTGAACTATATATGATATCATAACAATTAATATGATTCTGTAATAAGTAAATGACATTATTTAAATCATTATACAGGAGGTTCGGACACTTACGAAGCAAATCAGACCTAAGGTAAGGGAAATATCACAATATCATTTTTATCCGAGATTGTTTAATCGTAAGTATTTACTGGGGTGTATTTTATCATCCACATCCATGTTTCATCAATATTTAATATTATTTCCATCCACCTAAAATTTATTAAATCCATTTTTACCCTTCGGTGAGTTTTTAGTAATATGTATGAAAGGAATCTTTTTTCGTACGAGGTACTTTTTGACTTTTCCGACAAAAGTACGAAGAATGTTTTTTTAACTTATACGGCATGAATGGATTTTTAAAACATAATTTCCAAGAAACTTCCTTTACAAGTTTTCAATTTTATTTTTAATCAACTTCTTTTATTTTAAAGTCGTATGACATGTTATGAAAGGAAAAATGTTTTTGAAGAAGAAAGGATATTTTCCTCAAGAATGGAGTTCAAGTGTTTTATCAAAATTATTTTCCATCTAAGATAATAAAGGGTTCTGTTTTTATCCCTATTATTACATTGATTTGATCATGTTGTGATGGAATTATTTTTATGAATTCCATTATCTAATATGAATTGATTTATGATGTCATGATGTTTCAAGAATCCCATTTTTGTTACATGTGTTATGCGATGATGTATGTTTTATGATTATGTGGCACACATAAGAAAGGATTCATTATAAGATGGGTGGGACCTATATCTCCCTCCAATGCATTGGGTAAAGATTTTATATCTCATGAGATAGACAGGGCTGGAACGGTAGGTTATACCGGTTCAGTGAAACAGGACTGAAACGAGGGTTACTCGATTCAGAAGGGGACTTTGTCCACTAAGATAGTCTTGGCAATGAGTATTGACTAACAAGAAATGATTCTCTATGATTATGTGTGAATGCCCCAAAGTTTCATGTTTTAAGTTATGATTATTGTGATTACATTTCTCTCCCATGATTTATCCCATGTTATGAAATTATGCTCTCTTTTGCAGGTTAAGATTTCCAAAAGTTATGAATATGATGTGATTGATTTTTCTTTTGTATACCCTTACTAAGAATTTGAGCTCACCCTTTTATGTTTTCTTTTCCCCAGGATATAAAGAAAGGTTTTAGGTATAAAAAAAGGGGAAGATCTTTATTAGAGATATTGAAGATCTTTCACCACGATTAGAAGATTACGTTCCGAGTTTCCAAAGACACTAAACTATTACGATCCTTGTGTGTGTGTGTCTTTGTTATGTACTAAGTATTCCGCAAAAGTAATGTAAAGTCTATGTACGTTAGGATTCGGGTCTCTACAGTTGGTATCAGAGGAAAGGTTTAGTCAACCTTTGGAAACTAGGACGCGAAAACGTTAGTGAGATCCCTAGAGATATTTCTATGGTATGTCTAGGGATGTCTCTAAGGTTAAGTATACGTATAGTTTATAGTACTAGAATTACGCTAACGATCATAGAATTAAACCTAAGATGTTAGATATTGAAGGTACTCCCCCTTTATTATGTTGTTTTCCCTAGCATGATTTTTGCCTCTCACACTATTCTTTTGGGGTTTTAGACGATGGCTGGAACCCGAAGGAACTGTGTTGATCAATGCAATGGACAATGCAATGATTTCCCCCCTGAGCAACCAAACGATATGGGAGCTGGAATGCAAAATCTTGTAGCCATGATCACACAACATTCTCAAGCTATGAATCATGCAGGACTTCCAAACGAGCAAAGGAAGGAGCAACATTCTGTTGAATCCTTCATGAGGCAGCGTCCGCCTTCTTTCAGTGGGTCTACTGATCCATTAGTTACTGAACAATGGATTAGTACTACTGAAAAGATATTTTCAGTTCTTCAATGTTCTAAACATGATAAAGTCATCTTAGTAGTATATCGTTTGGAAGGTGAAGCTGATCAATGGTGGAATCTTATCAAGAATACGAGGCAAAAAGATGAAATTGATTCCATGGAATGGGACGAGTTCAAGAACTTGTTTTTCAGTACGTACTTCCCTAGTATTCTTCGAACGAAGATGGAGAAGGAGTTTCTTGAACTAAAGCAAAAGGATGATGAATCTGTTGGTATATACGAAGCGAATTTTACAAGACTTGCAAGGTATGCATCTGGCATTATCATCCAACCTGAAAGTAAAGTTGATCGATTTTTCAGTGGCTTAAAACCAAGTCTTCGAAGGGCATTAGCTATAAGAGACTTCAGTAGCTATGAAGAAATTGTGCGTTGTGCTATCGAGGTAGAAATGGAAGTTGGTGTTACATATCCATCTCATGGTTTTGACAAGAAACGAAAGATGGAGTTCAAGGAGAAATCTAAGAATAATGGTGAAAAGAAGATGAATGTTTCCTTATGCACAAAGTGTGGAAAGAAGCATGGTGGAGATTGTCTTAAAGGGACTAGAAAATGTTTTAAGTGTGGAAAATAAGGTCATCGAGAAGCTGAGTGTAGAAGAAATGGAAAAAGGGTTTCTAATGATGTGAATAAAGCAAACACAGTAGAGAACGCACCACCAACACTTCAATGCTTCAAGTGCAAGGAAATGGGGAATTATTCTAATAAATGCCCTAATCCAAGGGTTAGTGATGATCAACATGAGAAACCACTGAAGGAAAAGGACAAAGGGAAGTCACATGCGATCACTATTGGCGATGTTGAATATGACAACGATGTGGTGGAATGATTAAGTGTTTATGTAAAGGGATTCCAAAATAATGTTGTATCATAAAGTATTGGAATATTTGTGTATTGGTCTAATGTGGTATTCAAAGTGATTGAGATATTTTTGGAAATAAGATGATATGCGCATAATGAAGGGAAAATGTGAAAATGAAATATTTGACAGTATTCATGAGCTCATGATTGATATAAGGACTAAGTGATATCATGGTTTGAGGATATAGAATTTTGAGGATTTTGGTATGTGGAAAGTGTTAACTTTTAATTGCATTCATGTTTTCACTAAGGTTCAATGGGTATTCAAGGGAATACATGATTAAGGCCTTTGAATGTTTGGAATGTGACCAACAAGACATATCTTATGATATATGGAGATCAAAGATGGTATTAAATCTCTGGATATCGTTTTCACTATATTATGAGAGTGGACTGCAGTATTATGGATAGGCCTAAAGATTAGAATGGATTATGTTGGACATAAGTTAGTATTGTTTAAGGATATAAGATTTTCGATATTATTGATGAGATGTTATAGTAATGTAGTTTTAGAAAAAGGAAAACCTGCAGGACGGGCGACAGCCCATCGCTTCGGACAAGGCTGTGGGAATCGAACCCACAACCGAAGTGTGACTGGCCTTTATCACCTACCACTGGCCTACAGGAAGTCCCTGTTTAATAGAAACTAGTTTTATTATATTAAGCAGTATGATATATGAAGTATAAGTCCATTTTAGGAACCATATGTGATTAATCTCACTATAGATCGACTTATGTATATAATTTTTGCTAACCTTTTGTTTGAGACAGATGGAATGACCCGTCATTCTATCACATGATCTGCTAACACTTCACGAATAACAAATTCAACTTCATTTATTTAAGAGATGAAGTGGAAATTGTTCTAGGCACGAACAATAGTGAGATTGTACCAAAATAAAGAAACTATTTATTCCAATTCAAATTTTCAACTTTAGGGAAATGATCTTGAAAACCAAAAATGTTGTCCTAGTGATCTTATACCTGATGAATCAGATGGTACCTTAGATCGTCACAAATTTATGGATTTGTGATTATTGGCTTTTCCATAGCCATGTTCTCTACCACTCTCCATCAGAACATGATGGTTAGATTTCTCTTCCATATCCATATTTTCACCTATGTGGAAACCCAATGATAATTTATTTGGGTAACCGTTACGTTTCATACTTTTGTTTTTAAAGATTGGTTTTGATATTCCTTTTTACGATGTGGGTTTCTATTAAAGAAACTTTCAAATAGTAAACCATTTATAACGCCGACGAATTTTGAGGGCGAAATTCATTTTAAGGGGGGTAGAATGTAACAGCCCAAGATTTTATAAAAAATATTCTTTTTAATTTTATTAATGTCTTGTGTTGTACGCTACACCAAAAGGAGCTTGCACAACACGCACCCTTGACTTGCCTTGCATTACACGCAATCGCGACCTTCCTCGATAGCGTGTGTAATACGCAATACCGAGTTTCACTAAACAACGATATGCTATTAAAATATTATTAAATCTAGCCGGTATGAATAGTAATAACCACTTTTTAAAATTCTGTAAATCTTATTTTTCAAAATGAACTTCATTTTTGGATTCGGAGTATCGAATTTAGCCTATGGTGAAATTTTGGTACATTTCGGATAACTTTCATATTCTGATGAATAGTGAAAATTACTAAAAAACAACTTTTTTAATCGAAATAATTAATAGTGATAAATTATTAATTGGAGTATTTTTAAAGTATATTTAGAATATATTTTTACAATTTAATACAATGTTGGTCATTGGATGTAATTTCACATTTAAACCAGACATAAACAAGTGTCAATCTTTTGATAGATATTATTTCTTAAAAACACGCTATTTGTTTTAACAGCGGGATTTAATTATAAAATTAATTAATGCAACTTCTATGTTATGAATTTGGTAAAATAGACTTCATTTTTGAATTCAGAATATGAAATATAGCTTAGGATGAAATTTTGGCATTTTTCTGAAAAACTTCAATTTTTGATGAATAGTGAAACCACTAAGTGGTAGGTTAAAAACTGAATTTTGCATAAAACTTAATTTTACCGCTTCTGTGAATGGAATTTTGAAAATACGACAGACATGGTTGATATTAGTAAGTAAGATGTGGTTCAATGAGATAAAAACAATTTTTTGGTGAATAGTAACTTTTTACTTTTTTTACCGCTGTTAATAGTAAATAGGGTAACTAAGGGTAAATATGATATTACTATTACCCTAACACATGTCCTAATTCTATTGGACAAGTGTAATTCGACCAAAAACAAGCTTAGGAATAAAATATGACCATTTAGGCCCACTTGGATTAGATTAGGACATTTATTATTATTTAATTCAAAGAATAGTTAAAAGAGTTAAAATCAAAGTATATTTACTAAAACATTTTTAATATGGGGTTATACATAAGATAAATTCGACTATATATATTAATTAGAAATCTAAAAAGCTTTCCTACATAAGGATATTTTATTTATAATTTTTAGACTTTAAATAAATTAATTTATTTATGACACAACGATGATGCAGTAATTACCCTTTTAAGGAAATATTAACATAATTGATGTTATAAATACTCAAATGAATGTAATTTGAGACTTTTTATGAATTCCACTAATTTTCTAGGTTACTATGATATATTAGTGTTGATTTAATAAACTTGGTTCGAACATATAATTCTGTTATGACTTTCACAAAAATCATATATCAAATAGTGTCAAAATTGACACAAAATAGTTTTTAAATCAAATATTATATTATTAATTGTTATTTTATTCCTAAAAATCTAAGGTTCGGCCAAATGACTTAGATACGGATATATATATTAATAATAAACAATTTGGGGTTCGTTTGGCATGTTATAGTAAGTGTATTAACCATATAGTGTAAGAAAACAAAAAGACACGGTAAAAGTTAAATTATTTAACTTAGGGTTAAATCTAATTGATAAGGTTAAAATAATACCCTAAACTTGTCTAAATCCTATTGGATGATAGTATTTCGACCCATCCCCACTTTAGCTTCGAAATAAGACCCTTTGGAACCATTATAAACCGATTTTGACTTTAATATAAAACAATATTTTGAGATATTCCTAAGGTGCCCCTCTCCTCCCTTATAAAAGGGCACCTCCTCCCCCTCCTCCTCACACCAAATTGAGCACTCAAGCTCGGCCAACCCCTGCCATTTTCTCCTCTCCACTTCCCTAGAATAGTCCTAGAGGTCCTGGTCTTTTTCAAAGACCAATCTTAGTTCCCTAAGTGGAGGATTCAAAGAGGCGTTCCAAAGAAGAGGTGATATCCATTACCGATCTTTTCAATTTCTTTCTTCTTCAACTTCTTATTCTTTAGTTGTTTCATTATGAAGTAATAACATCAGTATCACTCATATACTGATATGTTATTATAAGTATGAAACAACCCTATTTCACCATCTATCCATCCTACCGAAAAAGAAATCACCGCGCGTGCGTACGTACGGAATACCGTCTCCACGTCGTGGTGTAATCTATTTTCCACCACCACCTTACATGGATGTGTATATTGGTGTAAAGAATAACTATACATAGTTATTACAACATCATATTTATTCTGATATATTGTATAATCCACTCCAATTCAATTCAATATTTATGGAAATGATATCATCGCTCGTGCGTACGTACGGACTACCGTCTCCACGACGCGATAAGATTCATTCTCCATGTTAACCATTTAAGAATGATTATAAAGTATATATAAGAAATAATAATGAAATATATTAAATTATAAAGCTACTGGATTTATGTATATATATATATGTATGTCATCTACTTACTTCCATTCAAGAAAATAAGGAAAGGAAAACAGCGTTCATGCGTACGTACGGACTACCGTCTCCATGAACGGTGTTTTTCATTTCATTTATCTATCTATTATATATATATATACTGAATATATATGATATATAAATCATATTTTATATTCTGGAAGTAAGTAAATCATGATATAAGTAATAATAATGTCAAGAACAACAAGTCAGAACGCCTACGATAAATGAAACGATTTTACCCAAAACGCTTCTTTAACATGTAATTTACAAAAGAACGGGTAATATAATGTCATAAGTGAACTATATATGATATCATAACAATTAATATGATTCTGTAATAAGTAAATGACATTATTTAAATCATTATACAGGAGGTTCGGACACTTACGAAGAAAATCAGACCTAAGGTAAGGGAAATATCACAATCTCATTTTTATCCGAGATTGTTTATTCGTAAGTATTTACTGGGGTGTATTTTATCATCCACATCCATGTTTCATCAATATGTAATATTATTTCCATCCACCTACAATTTATTAAATCCATTTTTACCCTTTGGTGAGTTTTTAGTAATATGTATGAAAGGAATCTTTTTTCGTACGAGGTACTTTTTGACTTTTCCGAAAAAGTACGAAGAATGTTTTTTTAACTTATACGGCATGAATGGATTTTTAAAACATAATTTCCAAGAAACTTCCTTTACAAGTTTTCATGTTTATTTTTAATCGACTTCTTTTATTTTAAAGTCGTATGACATGTTATTAAAGGAAAAAAATTTTTGAATAAGAAATGATATTTTCCTCAAGAATGGAGTTCAAGTGTTTTATCAAAATTATTTTCCATCTAAGATAATAAAGGGTTCTGTTTTTATCCCTATTATTACATTGATTTGATAATGTTGTGATGGAATTATTTTTTTGAATTCCATTATCTTATATGAATTGATTTATGATGTCATGATGTTTCAAGATTCCCATTTTTGTTACATGTGTTATGCGATGATGTATGTTTTATGATTATGTGGCACACAAAAGAAAGGATTCAGTATAAGATGGGTGGGACCTATATCTCCCTCCAATGCATTGGGAAAAGATTTTATATCTCATGAGATAGACAGGGCTGGAACGGTAGGTTATACCGGTTCAGTGAAACAGGACTGAAACGAGGGTTACTCGATTCAGAAGGGGACTTTGTCCACTAAGATAGTCTTGGCAATGAGTCTTGACTAACAAGAAATGATTCTCTATGATTATGTGTGAATGCCACAAAGTTTCATGTTTTAAGTTATGATTATTGTGATTACATTTCACTCCCATGATTTATCCCATGTTATGAAATTATGCTCTCTTTTGCAGGTTAAGATTTCCAAAAGTTATGAATATGATGTGATTGATTTTTCTTTTGTATACCCTTACTGAGCATTTGAGCTCACCCTTTTATGTTTTCTTTTCCCCAGGATATAAAGAAAGGTTTTAGGTATAAAAAAAGGGGAAGATCTTTATGATAGATATTGAAGATCTTTCACCACGATTAGAAGATTACGTTCCGAGTTTCCAAAGACACTAAACTATTACGATCTTTGTGTGTGTGTGTTTTTGTTATGTACTAAGTATTCCGCAAAAGTAATGTAAAGTCTATGTACGTTAGGCTTCGGGTCTCTACAGTTGGTATCAGAGGAAAGGTTTAGTCAACCTTTGGAAACTAGGACGCGAAAACGTTAGTGAGATCCCTAGAGATATTTCTATGGTATGTCTAGGGATGTCTCTAAGGTTAAGTATACGTATAGGTTATAGTACTAGAATAACGCTAACGATCATAGAATTAAACCTAAGATGTTAGATATTGAAGGTACTCCCCCTTTATTATGTTGTTTTCCCTAGCATGATTTTTGCCTCTCACACTATTCTTTTGGGGTTTTAGACGATGGCTGGAACCCGAAGGAACCGTGTTGATCAATGCAATGGACAATGCAATGATTTCCCCCCTGAGAAACCAAACGATATGGGAGCTGGAATGCAAAATCTTGTAGCCATGCTCACACAACATTCTCAAGCTATGAATCATGAAGGACTTCCAAACGAGCAAAGGAAGGAGCAACATTCTGTTGAATCCTTCATGAGGCAGCGTCCGCCTTCTTTCAGTGGGTCTACTGATCCATTAGTTGCTGAACAATGGATTAGTACTACTGAAAAGATATTTTCAGTTCTTCAATGTTCTAAACATGATAAAGTCATCTTAGTAGTATATCGTTTGGAAGGTGAAGCTGATCAATGGTGGAATCTTATCATGAATACGAGGAAAAAAGATGAAATTGATTCCATGGAATGGGACGAGTTCAAGAACTTGTTTTTCAGTAAGTACTTCCCTCGTATTCTTCGAACGAAGATGGAGAAGGAGTTTCTTGAACTAAAGCAAAAGGATGATGAATCTGTTGGTATATACGAAGCGAATTTTACAAGACTTGCAAGGTATGCATCTGGCATTATCATCCAACCTGAAAGTAAAGTTGATCGATTTTTCAGTGGCTTAAAACCAAGTATTCGAAGGGCATTAGCTATAAGAGACATCAGTAGCTATGAAGAAATTGTGCGTTGTGCTATAAAGGTAGAAATGGAAGTTGGTGTTACATATCCATCTCATGGTTTTGATAAGAAACGAAAGATGGAGTTCAAGGAGAAATCTCAGAATAATGGTGAAAAGAAGATGAATGTTTCCTTATGCACAAAGTGTGGAAAGAAGCATGGTGGAGATTGTCTTAAAGGGACTAGAAAATGTTTTAAGTGTGGAAAAGAAGGTCATCGAGCAGCTGAGTGTAGAAGTAATGGAAAAAGGGTTTCTAAAGATGTGAATAAAGCAAACACAGCAGAGAATGCACCACCAACACTTCAATGCTTCAAGTGCAAGGAAATGGGGAATTATGCTAATAAATTCCCTAATCCAAGGGTTAGTGATGATCAACATGAGAAACCACTGAAGGAAAAGGACAAAGGGAAGTCACATGCGATCACTATTGGCGATGTTGAATATGACAACGATGTGGTGGAATGATTAAGTGTTTATGTAAAGGGATTCCAAAATAATGTTGTATCATAAAGTATTGGAATATTTGTGTATTGGTCTAATGTGGTATTCAAAGTGATTGAGATATTTTTGGAAATAAGATGATATGCGCATAATGAAGGGAAAATGTGAAAATGAAATACTTGACAGTATTCATGAGCTCATGATTGATATAAGGACTAAGTGATATCATGGTTTGAGGATATAGAATTTTGAGGATTTTGGTATGTGGAAAGTGTTAACTTTTAATTGCATTCATGTTTTCACTAAGGTTCAATGGGTATTCAAGGGAATACATGATTAAGGCCTTTGAATGTTTGGAATGTGACCAACAAGACATATCTTATGATATATGGAGATCAAAGATGGTATTAAATCTCTGGTTATAGTTTTCACTATATTATGAGAGTGGACTGCAGTATTATGGATAGGCCTAAAGATTAGAATGGATTATGTTGGACATAAGTTAGTATTGTTTAAGGATATAAGATTTTCGATATTATTGATGAGATGTTATAGTAATGTAGTTTTAGAAAAAGGAAAACCTGCAAGATGGGCGACAGCCCATCACTTCGGACAAGGCTGTGGGAATCGAACCCACAACCGAAGTGTGACTGGCCTTTATCGCCTACCACTGGCCTACAGGAAGTCCCTGTTTAATAGAAACTAGTTTTATTATATTAAGCAGTATGATATATGATGTATAAGTCCATTTTAGGAACCATATGTGATTAATCTCAATATAGATCGACTTATGTATATAATTTTTGCTAACCTTTTGTTTGAGACAGATGGAATGACCCGTCATTCTATCACATGATCTGCTAACACTTCACGAATAACAAATTCAACTTCATTTATTTAAGAGATGAAGTGGAAATTTTTCTAGGCACGAACAATAGTGAGATTGTACCAAAATAAAGAAACTATTTATTCCAATTCAAATTTTCAACTTTAGGGAAATGATCTTGAAAATCAAAAATGTTGTCCTAGTGATCTTATACCTGATGAATCGGATGGTACCTTAGATCGTCACAAATTTATGGATTTGTGATTATTGGCTTTTCCATAGCCATGTTCTCTACCACTCTCCATCAGAACATGATGGTTAGATTTCTCTTCCATATCCATATTTTCACCTATGTGGAAACCCAATGATTAGTTTATTTGGGTAACCGTTACGTTTCATACTTTTGTTTTTAAAGATTGGTTTTGATATTCCTTTTTACAATGTGGGTTTCTATTAAAGAAACTTTCAAATAGTAAACCATTTATAACCCTGACGAATTTCGAGGGCGAAATTCATTTTAAGGGGGGTAGAATGTAACAGCCCAAGATTTTATAAAAAATATTCTTTTTAATTTTATTAATGTCTTGTGTTTTACTCTACACCAAAAGGATCTTGCACAACACGCATCCTTGACTTGCCTTGCATTACACGCAATCGCGACCTTCCTCGATAGCGTGTGTAATACGCAATACCGAGTTTCACTAAACAACGATATGCTATTAAAATATTATTAAATCTAGCCGGTATGAATAGTAATAACCACTTTTTAAAATTCTGTAAATCTTATTTTTCAAAATGAACTTCATTTTTGGATTCGGAGTATCGAATTTAGCCTATGGTGAAATTTTGGTACATTTCGGATAACTTTCATATTCTGATGAATAGTGAAAATTACTAAAAAACAACTTTTTTAATCGAAATAATTAATAGTGATAAATTATTAATTGGAGTAGTTTTAAAGTATATTTAGAATATATTTTTACAATTTAATACAATGTTGGTCATTGGATGTAATTGCACATTTAAACCAGACATAAACAAGTGTCAATCTTTTGATAGATATTGTTTCTTAAAAACACGCTATTTGTTTTAACAGCGGGATGTAATTATAAAATTAATTAATGCAACTTCTATGTTATGAATTTGGTAAAGTAGACTTCATTTTTGAATTCGGAATATGAAATATAGCTTAGGATGAAATTTTGGCATTTTTCTGAAAAACTTCAATTTTTGATGAATAGTGAAAACCACTAAGTGGTAGGTTAAAAACTGAATTTTGCATAAAATTTAATTTTACCGCTTCTGTGAAAGGAATTTCGAAAATCCGACAGACACGGTTGATATCAGTAAGTAAAATGTGGTTCAATGAGATAAAAACAATTTTTTGGTGAATAGTAACTTTTTACTTTTTTACCGCTGTTAATAGTAAATAGGGTAACTAAGGGTAAATATGATATTACTATTACCCTAACACATGTCCTAATTCTATTGGACAAGTGTAATTCGACCAAAAAAAAGCTTAGGAATAAAATATGACCATTTAGGCCCACATGGATTAGATTAGGACATTTATTATTATTTAATTCAAAGAAGAGTTAAAAGAGTTAAAATCAAAGTTTATTTACTAAAACTTTTTTAATATGGGGTTATACATAAGATAAATTCGACTATAAATATTAATTAGAAATCTAAAACGCTTTCCTACATAATTATATTTTATTTATAATTTTTAGACTTTAAATAAATTAATTTATTTATGACACAACGATGATGCAGTAATTACCCTTTTAAGGAATTATTAACATAATTGATGTTATAAATACCCAAATGAAGGTAATTTTAAACTTTTTATGATTTCCACTAATTTTCTAGGTTACTATGATATATTAGTGTTGATTTAATAAACTTGGTTCGAACATATAATTCTGTTATGACTTTCACAAAAATCATATATCAAATAGTGTCAAAATTGACACAAAATAGTTTTTAAATCAAATATTATATTATTAATTGTTATTTTATTCTTAAAAATCTAAGGTTCGGCCAAATGACTTAGATAAGGATATATATATTAATAATAAACAATTTGGGGTTCGTTTGGCATGTTATAGTAAGTTTATTAACCATATAGTGTAAGAAAACAAAAAGACACGGTAAAAGTTAAATTATTTAACTTAGGGTTAAATCTAATTGATAAGGTTAAAATAATACCCTAAACTTGTCTAAATCCTATTGGATGATAGGATTTCGACCCATCCCCACTTTAGCTTCGAAATAAGACCCTTTGGAACCATTATAAACCGATTTTGACTTTAATATAAAATAATAATTTGAGATATTCCTAAGGTGCCCCTCTCCTCCCTTATAAAAGGGCACCTCCTCCCCCTCTTCCTCACACCAAATTGAGCACTCAAGCTCGGCCAAACCCTGACATTTTCTCCTCTTCACTTCCCTAGAATAATCCTAGAGGTCCTGGTCTTCTTCAAAGACCAATCTTATTTCCCTAAGTGGAGGATTCAAAGAGGTGTTCCAAAGAAGAGGTAATATCCATTACCGATCTTTTCAATTTCATTCTTCTTCAACTTCTTATTCTTTAGTTGTTTCATTATGAAGTAATAACATCAGTATCACTCATATACTGATATGTTATTATAAGTATGAAACAACCCTATTTCACCATCTATCCATCCTACGGAAAAAGAAATCACCGCGCGTGCGTACGTACGGAATATCGTCTCCACGCCGTGGTGTAATCTATTTTCCACCACCACCTTACACGGATGGGTATAATGGTGTAAAGAATAACTATACATAGTTATTACAACATCATATTGATTCTGATATATTGTATAATCCACTCCAATTCAATTCAATATTTATGGAAATGATATCATCGCTCGTGCGTACGTACGGACTACCGTCTCCACGACGCGATGAGATTCATTCTCCATGTTAACCATTAAAGAATGATTATAAAGTATATATAAGAAATAATAATGAAATATATGAAATTATAAAGCTACTGGATTTATGTATATATATATATGTATGTCATCTACTTACTTCCATTCAAGACAATAAGGAAAGGAAAACAGCGTTCATTCGTACGTACGGACTACCGTCTCCATGAACGGTGTTTTTCATTTCATTTATCTATCTATTATATATATATATATATATACTGAATATATATGATATATAAATCATATTTTATATTCCGGAAGTAATTAAATCATGATATAAGTAATAATAATGTCAAGAACAACAAGTCAGAACGCCTACGATAAATGAAACGATTTTACCCAAAACGCTTCTTTAACATGGAATTTACAAAAGAACGGGTAATATAATGTCATAAGTGAACTATATATGATATCATAACAATGAATATGATTCTGTAATAAGTAAATGACATTATTTAAATCATTATACAGGAGGTTCGGACACTTACGAAGCAAATCGGACCTAAGGTAAGGGAAATGTCACAATCTCATTTTTATCCGAGATTGTTTATTCGTAAGTATTTACTGGGGTGTATTTTATCATCCACATCCATGTTTCATCAATATGTAATGTTATTTCCATCCACCTACAATTTATTAAATCCATTTTTACCCTTCGGTGAGTTTTTAGTAATATGTATGAAAGGAATCTTTTTTCGTACGAGGTACTTTTTGACTTTTCCGACAAAAGTACGAAGAATGTTTTTTTAACTTATACGGCATGAATGGATTTTTAAAACATAATTTCCAAGAAACTTCCTTTACAAGTTTTCAAGTTTATTTTTAATCAACTTCTTTTATTTTAAAGTCGAATGACATGTTATGAAAGGAAAAATGTTTTTGAAGAAGAAATGATATTTTCCTCAAGAATGGAGTTCAAGTGTTTTATCAAAATTATCTTCCATCTAAGATAATAAAGGGTTCTGTTTTTATCCCTATTATTACATTGATTTGATCATGTTGTGATGGAATTATTTTTATGAATTCCATTATCTTATATGAATTGATTTATGATGTCATGATGTTTCAAGAATCCCATTTTTGTTACATGTGTTATGCGATGATGTATGTTTTATGATTATGTGGCACACATAAGAAAGGATTCATTATAAGATGGGTGGGACCTATATCTCCCTCCAATTCATTGGGTAAAGATTTTATATCTCATGAGATAGACAGGGCTGGAACGGTAGGTTATACCGGTTCAGTGAAACAGGACTGAAACGAGGGTTACTCGATTCAGAAGGGGACTTTGTCCACTAAGATAGTCTTGGCAATGAGTCTTGACTAACAAGAAATGATTCTCTATGATTATGTGTGAATGCCACAAAGTTTCATGTTTTAAGTTATGATTATTGTGATTACATTTCACTCCCATGATTTATCCCATGTTATGAAATTATGCTCTCTTTTGCAGGTTAAGATTTCCAAAAGTTATGAATATGATGTGATTGATTTTTCTTTTGTATACCCTTACTGAGCATTTGAGCTCACCCTTTTATGTTTTCTTTTCCCCGGGATATAAAGAAAGGTTTTAGGTATAAAAAAAAGGGGAAGATCTTTATGAGAGATATTGAAGATCTTTCACCACGATTAGAAGATTACGTTCCGAGTTTCCAAAGACACTAAACTATTACGATCCTTGTGTGTGTGAGTTATTGTTATGTACTTAGTATTCCGCAAAAGTAATGTAAAGTCTATGTACGTCAAGCTTCGGGTCTCTACAATTACATGTTTATCAACTGTAATGTTGTATAAGTAATCTCATGGTACTATGGAATAAAGAGACATCTAAGGATTATTACACTGATGTCTTTCCTAAGTTCTGAAAGTGTATGATTAATATTATTAGTAACCATGAATGGTTATTCAGATAATTTTGGAAAATAGATGATATGCGCATAATGAAGGGATAAGGAGAAAATTAAATGTTTGATAGGATTCATGAGCTCATGACTGATATAAGAGGAAGCTTATATCATGGTTTGAGTATATAGATTTTTTGGAATTTGGTATGTGGAAAGAGTTAACTTTTGACAGCATTCATGTTTTCACTAAGGTTAAATGGGTATTCATTTTTTCAAGAGAATACAAGATTAAGGTATTCAAATGCTTGGAATGTGACCAAAAATATATATATGGGGGATAAATGATGGTATTCATATTCTTGGTTGATGACATTTCAAGTAATCGTTTTCTTTATACTATGAGCTTGGACCGAAGTATTTTAGATAAGCCTAAATATTGGAATGGATTATGTTGGACATATGCTAGTATTGTTTAAGGATATAACTTTT
Organism: Viscum album; assembly: GCA_963277665.1. Lineage (NCBI taxonomy): Eukaryota > Viridiplantae > Streptophyta > Magnoliopsida > Santalales > Viscaceae > Viscum > Viscum album. The sequence continues at coordinate 1,014,666,934 of OY728141.1, read as the reverse complement.
TTCTATATTACTGATGGGATTTTATAGTAATGTAGTTTTAGAAAAAAGGACAACCTACAGGACGGGTGACAGCCCATCGCGTCGGACTAGGCTGTGGGAATCGAACCCACAACCGAAGTGCGATTGGCCTTTATCGCATACCACTGGCCTACAGGAAGTCCCTGTCTAGTATAAACTAGTTTTATTATTTTAAGCAGTGTAATATAAGAATTATAAGTCCATTTTAGGAACCATATATGATTAATCTCACTATAGATGGACTTATGTATTTTTTTGATAACTTTTCTAATCTTTTGTTTGAGACAGATGGAATGACCCATCATTCTATCACATGATCATCTAACACATCACAAATGAAAAATTCAAATTCATTTCTTTAAGAGATGAAGTGGAAATTTTCCAAAGAACGACCAATGGTGAGACTATTCCAACATCACGAAAGTATTTCTTCTAATTCCAATTTCATCAACATCAGGGAAATGATCTTGAAAACCAAAAATTTTGTCCTATTGCACTTATATCTGATGAATCAGATGGTACCTTAGATCTTCACAAATTTATGGCTTTGTGATTGCTGGCTTTTCCATATCCATGTTCTCTACCACTCTCCATCAGAACATGATGGATAGATTTCTCTTCTATATCCATATTTTCACCTATGTGGAAACCCTGTGATTAGTTTATTTAGGTAACCGTTACGTTTCATACTTTTGTTTTAAAATATTGGTTTTGGTATTCTTTATTACTATGTGGGTTTCTATTAAAGAAACATTCTATTAGTAAACCATTTACAACCCTGACGAATTTCGAGGGCGAAATTCATTTTAAGGGGGGTAGAATGTAACACCCCGAGATTTTATGAAAAATATTCTTTTTAATTTCATTAATGTCTTGTGTTGTAAACTACACCAAAAGGATCTTTCAAAACATGCATCCTTGACTTGCCTTGCATTACACACAATCACGGCCTTCCTCGATAGCGTGTGTAGTACGTAATACCGAGTTTCACTAAACAACGATATGATATTAAAATATAGCTGTTATGAATAGTAATAACAACTTTTTGAAATTTGGTAATTTTTTTTTCAAAATGGACTTCATTTTTGGATTCGGAATATCGAAATTAGCTTAGGGTAATATTTTGGTACTTTTCGGATAACTTTCATTTTCTGATAAATAGTGAAAATTACTAAATTTTAATTAAAAACAACCTTTTTAATTGAAATAATTAATAGTGATAAATTATTAATTTGAGTGGTTTTAAATTATATTTATAATATATTTTTACAATTTAATACAATGTTGGTCATTGGATGTAATTTCACATTTAAACCAGACATAAACAAGTGCCAATCTTTTGATAGTTATTATCTCTTAAGAACACGCTATTTGTTTTGATGACAGGAATTAATATTCAAATTAATTAATGCAACAGATATGTTTTGATTTTGATAAAATAGACATCATTTTTGAGTTCATAATATCAAATATATCTTAGTCCTAATTTTTGATATTTTTCTGGAAACTATCATTTTTTGATAAATAGTGAATCCACTAAGTGGTAGTTAAAAAAATGAATTTTTCATAAAACATAATTATACCAATTCTGTGAATGGAATTTCAAAAATCTAAGAGACACGGTTTATGTTAGTAAATATAATGTGGTTCAATGAGATGAAAATAATTTTTGGTGAATAGTATCTTTTTACTTTTTTTTACCACGGTTAAAAGTAAATAGGGTAATTAAGGGTAAAATTTTTATTATTAATACCCTAACACATGTCCTAATTCTATTGGATAAGTGTAATTCGACCAAAAACAACCATATGAAAAAAATATGACCATTTAGGCCCACATGGATTAGATTAGGACATTTATTATTATTTAATTCAAAGAAGAGTTAAAAGAGTTAAAATCAATGTTTATTTACTACAACATATTTAATATATGGTTATACATAAGATAAATTCGATTGTAAATATTAATTAGAAATCTAATAAGATTTCCTAAATAATTAAATTTTTTTATAATTTTTAGACAGGAAATAAATTAATTTATTTATGACACAATGATGATGCAGTAATTACCATAATAGTGAAAAATTAGAATAATTGATATTATAAATACCTAAATAAATATAATTTGAGACTTTTTATGAATTAAACTAATTTTATAGGTTAATATGACATGTTAGTATTGATTTAATTAACTTTTTAAGAAATAATCATTCTGTTATGATTTTCACAAAAAATCAATTACTAAATTGTGTCAAAATTGACATAAAATAGTTTTTAAAACACATATTATATTAGTAATTGTTATTTTATTCCTAAAAATCTATGGTTCGGCCAAATGACATATATAAGGTTATATATATTAATAATAAACAACTTGTGGTTCGTTTGGCTGCTTATAGTAAGTTTATTAACCATATATTATAAGAACACAATAAGACACGGTAAAAGTAAAATTATTTTACTTAATGATAAATCTAAATGATATGGTTAAAATAGGAACCTAAACTTTTCTAAATTTTATTGGATGAGATGTTTCAACCCATCCCCACCTTAGATTCGAAATAAATCAATTTGGAGCTATTTAAAACCGAATTTGGCTTTATAATAAAATAATATTTTTAGTTTTTCCAAAGGAGCCCCTCTCCTCCCTTATAAAATGGCACATCCTCCCTCTCTTCCTCACACCACATTGAGCCTTCAAACTCGGCCAAACCCTGCCAAATTCTCTTCTACACTTCCCTAGAAAAATCCTAGAGGTCCTGGTCTTCTTCAAAGTCCAATTTTAGTGCCCTTAGAGGAAGACTCAAAGAGGCGCTTCAAAGAAGATGTAATGTCCGTTACCGATTCTTTCAACTTTATTTCTTCTTCCACTTCTTATTATTAGGTTTTTTCATTATAAAGTAATAACATCAGTATCACTAATATACTGATATTTTATTTTAAGTATGAAATAACCCTATTTCACCATCTATCCATCCTACGGATAATGAAATCACTGCGCGTGCGTACGTACGGAATACCGTCTCCACGCCGTGGTGTAATCTATTTTCCACCACCACCATACTTGGTTGGGTATAATGGTGTAAATAGTAACTATATATGATTATTATAAATTGATATTGATTCTGAAAAAGTATACATACCCTCCAATACAATTCCACGATCATGAAAATAATATCATCGCTCGTGCGTACTTACGGACTACCGTCTCCACGACGCGATGAGATTCATTTTCCACATTAACCATTCATGAATTATTATAAAGTATATAAAATAAGTAATCATGAAATATATGAAATAATAATGATACTGGATTTATGTGTATATATATGTATGCCGTCTACATAATTCCATTCAACTCAATAAGGAAACAAAAACTGCGTTCATGCGTACGTACGGCCAACCGTCTCCATGAACGGTGTATTTCTTTCCATTTACTGATCTATTATATATATGTATATTATGAATATATATTATATATAAATCATGTTTTATATTATGGAATTAAGTAATCATGATCTACGTTATCATATGAATAATTACAAGTCAAAACACGGATGACAAATTAAATGATTTTACCCAAAACGCTCTTTAACATGGAATTTACAAAAGAACGGGTAATATAAAGTCATAAGTGAACCATATATGATATCATAACAATGAGTATGATTATGGAATAAGTCAATGACATTATTTAAATCATTATAAAGGAGGTTCGGACACTTACGAAGCAAATTGATCAAATCTCATTTTTATCTGAGAATACTTATTCGTAAGAATTTACTGGGGTTATTGCAATCATCCATGTCCATGTTTTATAAAAGTGTATTCAAGTATATTTAAAGTCCATTTATACCCATTTTGTCTTTTACCCCATGGTATGGAAGGAATCATTCTTTTGTTTACCCTACGAGTTACTTTTTTAACATTTCTGACAAAAGTACAAGAAGAATGTTTTTTTAACTTATACAACACGAACAGATTTTTAAAGTTTTATAAAGACTTATTTTCATGATGCTTCCTAAAAAGATTTCATGACTATTTTCAACAAAATCTCTTTCTTTTAAAATAGCATGACATTCTGTGAAAAGAAATTGATTTTGAAGAAGAAAGGATATTTTCCTCAAGAATTCATTTCAAGTGTTTTATCAAAACCTTTTTCCATCTAAGATGACACTATTTCATATGTGTATGTTTCAAGTATAAAGTCTCTATGATATACATGGTTTCACTTTTTTTATTATGAAATGATATCCATTTATTTTATATGGATTATGTGATTATGGGATGATGTTTATGAAACCCATTTTATTTATTGGGTTACTATGAATGATGTATGTTAATTTTGTGGCACAAGTAATAATGATTTCATTATGAGTTGGGTGTGACCTATATCTCCCTACAATGCATTGGGTAAAGATTTATATCTCACGAGATAGACATGGATGGAACGACAATTTAAACTGGTTCAGTAATACAGGACTGGAACGAGAAGTGAACTCGATTCAGAAAGGGACTTTGTCCACTAAGATGGTCTTGGTAGCAATGCCTTGGCTACTATGGAAATCATATCATGTGCTTAATGGTTTCCACAATTACATGTTTTATTCCCATGATATTTTACCTTTATTAATGTTTCTTTATGATCTATGTCATACGTACTTCCATGTTTTGTGTCATTTCTCAAGATTTTGATGTTTAAACATTATGTTCATGTTTTTAAGTTCAAATTTATATGGTATGTTTTAATTTATCCATGCTTACCCTTACTGAGCATTTTAGCTCAACCTTTTTATGTTTTCTTTTCCCCAAGATATAAATAATTTTTTTAGGTAAGAAAAAAGGGAAGATCTTTATGGGAGATGTTGAAGATTTTTCACCATGATTAGTAGATTATGTTCCAAGTCTCCATTGACAATAAACTATTACGGTCCTTGTGTGTCTGTTTTTGTTATGTATTAAGTATTCCACTAAAGTAATGTAATTTCCATGTACGTCAAGCTTCGGGTCTCTACAGTCACTAAGCCTTTTCATCGATTATAGTGAGATAGAAAAGATCATGATAATGAACAAGTACCATTTACCTTAGATTTATGACTTATTTGATAAGATAATTGGAGTATAATAATTCTACAATGAGGATCTGTGGTTTGAATATTACTATGTTATGGTTATGAGGCATATCCTAAATATTTTTTTTTCAAACATGTTTTTGAAATTATGTGTTCATTGCGATGGCTTTTAGACTAACTAATTATCCAAAAAATATTCATGGACATAATGAATAGAGACTTTTGGGATTACCTCATAAAATTTGTAGTAGTATTTATAGATAATATTATAAAATAATCTAGATGCAAGGAGGAAAATGGGGAGCATCTGAGCACTGTGCTAAAAACCATATGAATGGAGAAACATTATGAAATGTAAAAAAATATTTTTTCTGGTTGAATGAAGTCAATTTATCAAGAAATATAATTACAAGTAATGAGACATATGTTGACCCTTCAATGATAGATGAAATTGAAGGATGGCTGAGGCAATCATCTGTGACAGAAATAAATAGTTTTCATGGGTTATCGGGGTATTAGTGTCATTTTGTGATAAATTTATCATGATTCTCATACCCTCTTACCAAACTAACGTAGAAGGGTGTAAAGTTTATTTTAATTATGAATGTGATGATATATTCATGGAGTTGAAAATTATGTTTGTAAACACCCATTTTCATACACTGGTATAAAGTGGGGGAACATTTCTTGGTATTCATCGATGCTCTGATAAGGGGCTTGGGCTATGTGTTAAAACAAAATGACAAAGTCATCACATATGCTTCAAGGCAGGTGAAACTTATTGAATAAAACTACGCAATGCATGATCTAGAGTTGGATACAGTGATATTAAGTTCAAAATATTTGGAGGAATTATCTCATTAGTATAATTTATGAAATATATATGGATAAATAATCCTCAAGTATATATTCACACAAAAAGAGATGAACATACACTAGTAAATATTGTTAGATTTGATCCAAAACATTGACTGATCAATCCACTACCATCTTGGGGAAGAGAAAAATTTAATATATTCTCTCAAAAAAAAGGATCCAAAAATTATATAATTGAAAAAAATTGAGAGGGAACTAACCTTCTTATATTTTGTAAAGTTGGAAATATAAACCATAATGGAAAGAACGTCATTAATACTTTCATAAATTATTTCCCAACGTTCTTTTCTGGAGAGTTTAATGGTTGGCAAATATGATGATATTGGAATTTAGAATAATGTGGAAGCTATAAGGAATATTATATCCTAATAGTTCAATGTTAATGATGAAGGTGTTGTGAGATTTTGGTCAAGACTATGATTACCATAAAGTCCATAGTAAAATAAAGTGCTTTTGGATGATGTCCATAGCTAAACCTTCTCTAACCACCTATAATGCACAAAGATGTATCGAGATCTCTGAGGACACTATTGGTGGGACAATATAATGAATGATATTGAAAAATATACATCGAAATGTATTTTACGTAATCAATTGAAAGAAAAAAAATAAAAGGGGGTGATGAAAACCATTACCCACACCTACATGGAAAAGGGAGAACATCACAATTGATGTTTTCACTGATCATCCAAATTCATAAAGAGGGAATAATTATATATTGGGTTTGGTGGAATATCATACAAATACTCCATATTTCATTATGATATAAGAAAAAATATCTCTTTATCTGCTTTCACAGATATATAGTAGGGATGTGGTCTGGTTTCATGGAGTACCACTATCAATTGTATCCATTAGTGATCAAATATTCAACAATATTTATTGGATAAAATATTTAGAATTCATTAAACATTGATTTGAACTTCATCACGACTAACCACACTCAAACTGAAGAACATGCAGAGTATAATATCCTGCCACTTGAGGACATGTTGAGAGAATTATCAATAGACTGAAAAGTAGGGTGGGATCAACCTATTCATTTGGATAATTTCACTTAGAAAAAAAATTTCCACTTGAGCATGAATATGGATCCATATGAATACCTTTATCAGAAGAGGTGGAGGACACCATCCTATTGTAATGAATTTATGGAATGAAAACTGCTTGTTCCTAAAATGGACTCAGAAATTGTGGAAAAAGCTACGTCCATTCTAATTCACATAAACGATGATCATAGTCAAAAAATGATTAATTCTTGGAATCATTTATGGATCAGAGAGTTTTATATTTCATATATGTCATTCCCCTATATAAATCTATGGAGGAAAGTGATGATATTTTTGAATAGGGTAATATTTATCCAAATATATATTGGCGCCATTGAGATCCTTGATTATATTGGAGTGGGGTACCATTGAAATGAACTCCCACCTTACCTATCATGAGTTAATTATATATTCCATGCATCGCTCTTGAGTAAGTATATACCTGGCCCCTCAGACGTACTCAATCCATAGTTGGTAACATTTTAGAATGATCCAGTAAAGGCTCATAAAATTCAAGGGAATTTTTTTCTTAATTTTTTTTTGATTTTACAAGAACACAATTTCTGACGGCACCTGATTCTGAGTCCCAGTGTGCCCGGAATCATTTTCCGAAATTTAGCTCGGGTACATTAAGTGAAGGAACGAGCAGGATTTCCTAACTTTTGAACAGGTGCTTGGAATCAAAATCTGAGGACACTGATGGAATCGCAGCACCTGTAATTTCTTAGGAACACCTTTTCCGGAGTTGCGTTTTCTAGGGTGTGGTTTTTAATATTTTCGGTTACGTAAAAGAATAAAATAAAATGGGTAACCAATTTTATTTTATTTAAATTTGTTTAAACTAAGCTAAGTGGATGGAGTGGGACCCACTATATCCTACTCCACTAGGTTGGATATTTGTGAGGTGGGGCCCACACGAGTCCCACCTTTTCAACTCCCTCAACCCACCTCCTTTAATAATGTAACACAATAACACCCCAATTAAATGAAAGTCAACACTTGCATTTATCTAATTAAAAAATGCCTCATTAATTGGGTGGTTTAAACTTCTCAATTAATTCAATTAATTGATTGATTCAATTTTGATTTTCAAAATGTTTGGCATGAGTAATAAAATAAGGAAACGTTTATTTTATTAGTGTTGTCTTGGTTGTGTGAGAGGATTCTAGAGATAACTTCTCAATTTCTTGATGTTCTTCTTCCTTGATCAAGAACTCGAAGAACGCTGACCTCCGACGATGGATGATGGTGGGAGATGCCTTCCTCGGAGATCGACGACCCGATGGGCATTCCTTTGTTCCATCTTCCCACGTCAAAGGAAAGGAGACACCTTTCCTCCTTGGACGATCTCTGTCAACGTGTATGGATCCATCTTCAGTGATGCCTTCTTTCGCGACATTCAATTCTGCGACGTGCCTTCTTTCAACAACGCACGAGGTAGGGGTTCTTGTTTGATCGTGATTACTTATGTTTCCTTTCTTCATTTTAAATTGGGCCGCATGTTATCGCAATAACGGGAGGATTCGGACCCCACGAACACAGCCGACCCTCCTCCCCTCTTGGTTGATTGATTTTGTTGTGGAACGTGTACGGCGGTGCGGTACCGTTGCACCACGCGAAAACTATGTGATTGGGTGAAGAAGCGCTGCACCGTCGCAGCGCGCCGTTGAAGTCGAACAAGCCGTGACACCGTCGCTCCTCGCCAGAGAACCTGGAAGAGACCGCGTCTGGAGCGGGGCCACGACAGAAGGTCGTGGTGCAGGACTGACCAAGGCCGCGGCCTCTGGCCGCGGTGGAGCAGGGAGCGGAGGCCGGCTACCGGCCGCCGGCGCCGGAGCAAGAGGGAGGGACCCCGGTGGTCTCGCAGTAGCACCAACCGGCTGGCCGGACCGGCCGAGCTGACTTCCGAGAAGGGTCATGGGTCCTAACACCCAGCTGGCCGACAAGAGAGGCCCCCCACATGGGGGTCACGGTTACACATAAGGGGGCAGTGCCCCCCCCCCCTTCCGCCCAGCCGTTAAGGCCAAGCTGCATGGCCACGCTGGCCAGGCTGAGCGAGCCAGGCCGGGCTGCCAGGCCGGGCAGCGCCCAGGCCGGGCCGGTTCGCACCCCCCAAGTTGGGCCGCTCCCAATGGGCCGGACCCGGACCCGGGTCGGGTCGACCCAGTTCGGGCCGACCCAGGGGGTATCGGTCCTGGTCGGACCGGGCCTAAACCCCCTATTCGCGGACCTCTTTCATTCTTTTTCCCATAACATGGGCTGCAGACCTCCGATCGACACGCCGTCAGCTAAGATACGATCCTTGGATCGAGTCGGTCATTTCTGTATATTACACATATGTTTTCGGGGAACTTTGGGTTAGTCCGGGTTGGTTCGTACATGAAATCAACCGGGCCCTCGGAGCCAAAACACTTAAAACATGAGCTCTAGACGTCTGATTGACGTGTCGTCGATTTTGTTGGATTCATCTTAGTGAGACGGACCTTTTGGCTTACTCCTCATGAGGTTTGGATGCAGTTTGAGTACGTTCGGGATGGTTTTGACTTAAAAACCAACCGGGCCCCTCGGACGAAAAAGCTAATAACTCTCAAACCGAGCGTCAGATTGACGCGCCGTCTATGACGTTGAGTTCCTATTGATGATATAGAACTTTTGAATACATCAACTCCAGAATTCATGTTAGTTGATGTATGATCCCATCAGCTCGTGGATCAGACCCTCCGGAACGAGCTTTCTTTGTGCGGGAACCCTAGAGCTGGCTGCAACTGCGACGACAATGATGACTGTACAGAAATCCTCTGTGGATTCGACGGCGATGACTACAACACTCAGCGATCCTACATGGATCAGTGCTACCAATCCTTTGTGGGTTAGATCCTATGTGGGTCAGCTCTCAGCAGTCCTGTGTGGGCCAGTGCCTACCGATCCTGTGTGGGCCCGAACCTATGTGGGTCATTGCGGGGGTTAGTACATATCGATCCTTTGTGGGTTATTATGGGGGTTAGTACCTATCGATCCTATGTGGGTCATTACAAAGGTTAATACCTATCGATCCTTTGTGGGTCATTGCGGGGGTCAGTACCTAACGATCCTGTGTGGGTCTGACGGAATGATGAATCAGTAGCTACATCTGATCATGTATATCTTCTTACGAATAAGTATACCTGTGTGAGCTGATTATTGACTTTCAATCATTATCTTCGATATGATTTACTTGCTATCCTTTGTGGATTGTGTTGTTCTATCATGTGTGGACGTGATCAAACAAGGTCTCAGTTGTTGGAGCCGAATTGGAATTGATGGCTTAGGTATATATATGGGCATATACCTATGTAGTGTCGGATGTTATTTCATGATTGTATATTTCCTTTATAGATTATCCTTTGTGGATTCTAGGAGTCCTTCGGGGGTCTCAGGGTCCCTACTGAGTAGAGTATACTCACCACTGCACGGGATATGCCCGCACTACGTTGTGTTGGATACAGACGACAGCACATGGCCTATGGAAGCCGGGAAGTAAAGCGTGCATCTCAGTCGGTACTTGGAGGTGGACCACTGGGTGGAACGTACACAGAGCAGATGGCTGGACCCGATGAGCTGAGGTGGCTATCTATAACGACCCTTCAGGTGGGACTACTAGTGGACGGCTCGATGTTGTGGATTTACTTTTAAGTTGTTGTACTTCCTTTTTCAATTGTACTTTACTTCAGTTTGGGTTTGTATTCTGGCCCACATACTTTACCGCACTTTCTATTGTACCCAGTTTTACTTCGTTTTTACTTCTACTTGCTTGCTCTATGGTATTTTTTTACTTTAGAAAGGCAATGCCTTCCCTTTTTATCGGTAATTACACCTTGGTTCTAGTCGCCAGCCCTTGGCCTATGGAAGGCGGGCTTGGGGTAGTCACGGCACGGGCCCCAAGGATGGGTCGTGACAAATTGGTATCAGAGGAGTTCGGGTGTACTACAGAACATTGGACAATGATATTTCTTCTTTGTGAAGAAATAATGTTAAGGGTATTGGGTGTGGTTATCAGTCCAGGGAGTCCAGTGTTGGTGCGGCGGTCGACGTATCCGTACAACAGGACCCTGACTTCTGATTTCCGACTTAATGAATGAAAACATTGATTGCATGTGTGTTTCATGTTTTCATTGTGATTACTTTGTGTAAGATCACCAGGTATACTGTTTGACCATGGCACACCTGTTTCTTTTTAGGATGGCCCCATGATGGCAGCCAACTAGGGTTCCGAGTTATGTACATGACGACAGCCCACTGAGCGACGAGGCCTCAGTGCAGGGACCTTTGACAGCAGAGGCCTTGAAGGTGCCTCTACCCGCCGAGCCACCGATGCTACCAGCCCCAACCGTTGAGAGTGCACGTCGCCTTGGTGCACTACACGAGTTTGAGCTTCAGCGGCCACCTAGGTTCTGTGTGGAGATGGTCCCTCATGCCGCCGAGGATTGGCTAGAGGCAGTTGTATGAGTTTTCAGTTTTCCCTGCAGTGAGTCTCCTGCACGCGGCAGCAGGAAGATGGTGGAGTTTGATGCTCCAGGTGCACGACGATGCATATCTACTCTAGACGGAATTGGAGAGCCTCTTCCGCTAGGAGTTCATCACAGCCACCCTCCGTGCGGTGACCATCCAGGAGCTACTAAAACTGCGGCAAGTCAGCTTGACAGTCGCCCAGTACTCGGCGAGATTTACCGACCTCTCGCACTATTCGATGGACATGGTATGAGACCCATTCCTCCAGGCCCGAACCTTTGAGCATGGATTGAGGCATGAGATCAGGGCATCACTGATCTCCCTCATCATTCCGACACAGGTAGGGGTACTGCAGTGAGCCCTTCTCATCGAGAGCTTCCTTTCTAAGCCTACATCAGTAGCGAGACCTACCGCAGGGTGGCATGTAGAAGAGTCTTCTGCAGCCGGTAGTCAAAGGATGACACATGGGTCCAGGAAGACAAGACCCTCAGGCGGATGACCTCAGGACACTAGCTCAGAGGTGCGGGACACACAACGTAGATCCAGTCTTATGAGAGTCAGACAGTGCTACGCATGTGGTGGGAAGGGCCACATGGGTCGTGACTGCCCGACCTGCCATGCAGAGGAGCAGTAGATGGTTGAGGTACCACCCATGCAGAGGTAGAGGGTCGACCGTGGTGGTCCGAAGGGAGAAGGAGGATGAGGCAGAGGAGCTGGCCGAGCAGTAGGTGGTGGGAGAAGCTTTGAGGCTCTACCACCACCACCACTAGGAGGTCCACCCCGACCACAGGGAGCTGGCGGGCAGAGACAGGCACCGCTCCAGGCAGCGGAGGCCTATGACCACAGTGCCCCTGAGATGATTCTAGGAACTATCTGTGACTACTCCACCCTTGTTGCAGTTCTTATATACACAGGAGAGAGTTATTCTTTCATTTCCGCTGGCCTTATTCAGAGCTCGGAGATTCCGACGGAGCCGTTGGCTCGATCCTTACATCTAGAGACTCCTACGGGAGCAGACTCGCCAATTACGCACTGGTGCCGATAGTGTGAGCTTACTTTAGGAGGCGAGAGCTTCAGCTGGGAACTTCTTGTAGCGCCTTCGAGGCCTTACGACGTCATCTTTGGCATGGATTGGTTATCTACAGTCCTTGTTTGGATTGACTACATTAGGCGCAAGGTGCGGTGTGTACGCACCGATGAGAGTAGGTTCACCTTAACCGGCGAGAAGGGAGCCTTTGAAACACAGGATGGACTCTGGCAGTGGAGAGGACCGCCCATCACTCATCAGTTGGCTAGCCTCATCCTAGGAACAGTTGACGTGCGGAGTCCAGGTTTTCCTACAGTGGTGGATCAGTATGCAGAAGTTTTCCCTGACGACGTTCCAGGACTACCTTCTCGCATAGAGCTAGACTTTTATATTGATCTGTACCACGGTACAGCCCCGATATCCACCCCATCACATCGGATGGCTCCCGTAGAGCTTCGAGAGCTCCGGGTACAGCTGGAGGTCTTGCAGGGCAAGGGATTCATCCGACCCAGTGTTTCACCCTAGGATTACCCGATTTTGTTCGCCAAGAAGGCGAACGGGAGCATGCGACTTTTTGTCTACTATGATCACCTAAACCAGGTGATCGTGAGGAACAAATATCTTCTACCAAGGATTGACAGCCTCTTCGATCAGCTCAAGAGAGCACGGTGGTTCTCGAAGATAGACCTCAGGTCCGGTTATCATCATCTCAGAGTTCGGGATGTGGACGTGCAGAAGATGACCTTTAGATGTCGGTATGGAAACTATGAGTTCTTGGTTAGGCCATTCGGTGTGACCAGCGCTCCAGCAGTTATCATGGGTCTCATGAACAGAATCTTCCATCCGTACCTCGATTGATTTTTTGTGGTCTTCATTGGCGACATTTTGATATAATGAACGACTAAGGAGGAGCACTCCTACCACTTGCAGGTTGTACTGGACACACTCTGAGAGCACCATATTTATGGTAATCTCTCGAAGTGTCAGTTCTGGGTACGTGAGGTCCACTTCTTGGGACACGTCATCTCTGAGGCGGGAGCTGTGGTGGATCCTGTGAAGATCGAGGCAGTGCTAGCTTGGGAGCACCCAAGGAGTGTGACAGAGGTGAGAAGTTTCTTGGGACTAGCTCGGTACTACCGAAGATTTGTGTTAGACTTTTCTAGAGTTGTGGTAACACTCTCAGCTTTGACGAAGAAGGGGAATCCTTTTGTGTGTTCAGAAAGATGTCATTTTAGCTTCCAAGAGTTGAGACAGAGATTGAACAGCATGCCTATCTTGAGGCTACCATAGGAGGGAGTAGGGTACGTAGTCTACTGGGATGCATCAAGGGCCAGGCTCAGATGTGTCCTGATGTAGGAGAAGGACGTGATTACCTCTGGATCATGTTAGTTGAGGCAGCATAAGCAGAACTACAAGACCCATTACATGGAGGTAGCAACAGTGGTCTTCGCTATGAAGATGTGGTGACACTATCTGAAGGGTGAGCGCTTTATAGTCTATTCTGACCATCAGAGTCTTAGGTACTTCTTCTCAAAAAAGGACCAGAACCTGAGATAGCGGCGATGGCTCGAGTTCTTCCATGAATATGACTTGAGATAGTCTATAATCATGGAAAGGGGAACGTAGTAGCTAATGCTCTCAGTAGGAGGACAGTCAATCAGCTACTTGGGGAGGCGACAGAGCAGCTAGCCGCTTTGCAGATATCCATCGCGGATAGAGATGGAGCAGCCTTTCTTCAGTCACTCACAGTCACTCCTACACTACTATATATGGTCAGAGAGGCACAACATGGGGATGCCGACTGTGAGACGCGGCGTGCACATATATTCTCAGGATAGGCACCTGATGGATTCTCTTTAGGAGTAGAGCACTAAGTCCTTTTCAGAGGACGTACCATTGTACCAGTTTCTTTATAGGAGGAGGTTCTGAGAGAGTTTCACACTTCCCCTTTGGCAGTATATCCTAGAGTGGCGATGATGTACCAGGATCATAGACGACAACACTGGTGGTCGGGCATGAAGAAGTTTGTGGCAGAGTTTGTTTCTCGATGCCTCACCTGCCAGTAGGTGAAGGCAGAGCACCAGGTACCAGCAGGCTTGGTATAGCCCTTGGAGGTCTCAGAGTGGAATTGGGATGGTATATCTATAGACTTCATGACTGGGCTTCCACGCACTTCTAGAGTTCACGACTCCATTTGGGTGATTGTTGACCGACTCACCTAGTCGTCTCACTTCATACCCATTAGATAGAAGGGACCAGTGGGGAGCATGGGACACCTCTATGTTCAGGTGAATTTATGTATTCATGGTGTGCCATCATCTATCATCTTCGATTTAGATGCACGCTTTACTTCCCGGATTTGGAAGGGGTGGCAGGAGGCGTTCGGGACGCAGCTATGTATGAGCACCGCCTTTCAACCTCAGACAGATGGCCAGACAGAGAGAACCATTTAGACTCTCGAGTACATGCTCCACGAATGTGTCCTAGACTTTGGTTGCAGCTGGGAGGACCACCTACCCATAGTGGAGTTCGTATACAACAACAGCTACCACTCCACAATTGGTACGAAACCATACGAGGTGTGGTACGGCCGACCATGCAAATCACCGTTGTGCTAGACTGACCCTGGGGAGTCAGCACTTGTGGGACTGGAGATAGTCCAGGCAATGACCGAGAAGGTCCAGGTCATCCAGGAGTGGATGGGGATAGCTCAGAGCCGGTAGAAGTCTTATGATGATAGGAGGTAGAGGCCACTAGAGTTCGAGGATGGAGACCATGTCTTCTTCCGGGTCTCACCTCGACGTGGATTACAGAGATTTGTTTGAGGCGGCAAGCTTTCTACATGCTTCATTATACCATTCCATGTCCTCAGCAGGATTGGTGAGGTGTCTTATCACCTGGCTCAACCACCTCAGTTGCACCGGGTGCACGATGTCTTTCACGTATCTCAGCTGAGGAGATACGTGCATGACACATCGCATATCATTGACCATGGGGAGCTGGACATTGATGATGGGGCAACTTTTGTGGTGGTCCCGGTGGAGATTGAGGATCGATAGGAGTGGGTCCTACATGGATGGTTGATTCCTCTAGTGCACATCATATGGAAGCACGGGAACCTCCCGGAGAGCTCTTGGGAGGGGGAGGCTTAGATGCGTTTTCAGTACACACATTTTTTTCCCTAGTTAATGATGTATCTTTACAGGGATGTCAATCCCTGAGGTGATAGTAATTTAAAGACCCGTAAAATTCAAGGAAAGTTTGTTCTTAATTTTCTTTTGGATTTTACAAGAACTTAGATTCTGACGGTACCTGATTCCGAGGCCCGGTGTTCCATGAATCATTTTCCGAAATTTATCTCGGGTATGTTCAATGAATGAATGAGTGGGATTTCCTAACTTTTGAAACGGTGCTCGGAATCGAAATATGAGGACACTGATGGAATCACAACACCGATAATTGTTTAGGAACACCCTTTCCGGAGTTTCATTTTCTTGGGTGTGATTTTAAAAATTTTGGGTTAAGTAAAAGGATAAAATAAAATGGTGCAACCAATTTTATTTTATTTAAAGTTGTTTAACCTAAGCTAAGTTGTTGGAGTGGGACCCACTATATCCTACTCCACTAGGTAGGATATTTTTGAGGTGGGGCCCACATGAGCCCTACCTTTTCAATTCCATGAAACCCCCTCCTTTTATAAGGTAACACACCCTCACCCACATTAAATGAAAGTCAAATCTTGGGTTTATCTAATTAATAAATGCCTCATTAATTGGGCGGTTTAAAATTCTCAATTAATTCAATTAAATGATTGATTCAATTTTGATTTTCAAAAAATTTGGCGTGAGTAATAAAATAAGGCAACACTTATTTTATTAGTGTTGTCTGGGTTGTGCGAGAGGATTCTGGAGAGAATTGCTCAATGTCTTGAAGTTATTCTTCCTCAATGAAGAACACGAAGAACGCTGACCTCCGATGACGGACGACGGTGAGGGACTCCTTCCTAGGAGATCTACGACCCGACACACATTCCTTCATTCCTTCATCCCGCGTCAAAGGAAGGGAGACACCATTCCTCCTCGGACGATCTCCGTCAACATTTAGGGAACCTTCATCCGCGACGCCTTCTTCCGCGACGTTCAATTCCGCAATGAGCCTTCGTTCAACAACGCTCGAGGTAAGGGTTATTGTTTGTTCGTGATAACTTCTGTCACCTTTCTTCGTTTAAAATTTGGCCATTTGTTATCGCAATAACAGGAGTAGGTTGGACCGCATGAACACGGCCGACCCTCCTCCCCCCTTGGTTGTTTGATTTCATTGTGGAACGTGTAAGGCGGCACGGTGCTGTTACACCGCGCAGAAACTATGAGATTGGGCGAAGAAGCACGGTGTCATCGCACCGTGCCATTGAAGTCAAACAAGCCGAGGAACCGTCGTGCCACATTGAATAATGTGGAAGAGACCACAGCTGGAGCGGGGCCGCGACGGAGGTGTGCGGTGCCGTCGTGCCGCGCCGGACGGACCAAGGCCACGGGCTCTGGCCGCGGTGGAGCTGGGAGCGGCAGCCGGCTACTGGTCGCTGGCACCAGAGTCAGAGGGCGGGACCCCAGCGGTCCTGTGACAGTAGCAACTGGCTGGCCGGATTGGGCCGGCTAGCTTCCGAGAAGGGCCAGGGGTCGTAACCCCCGGCAGGCCGATAGGAGCAGCCCCCCACATGGGGGCCGCGGTTACACAGAGGGGGGAAGCGCCCCCACCCCTTCTGCTAGGCAGTTATGGCCGAGCCACCTGACCACGCTAGCTAGGCCGAGCAAGCCAGGCTAGGCCTCCAGGCCCGAGTCGGGTCGACTCGGTTCGGGCCGGGTCGGACCGGGCCCGAACCCCCTAGTCGCGGACCTCTTTCGGTCTTTTTCCCATAACATGGGCTGCAGACCTCCGATCGATGCACCGTCAGCTGCGATGCGATCCTTGGATTGAGACTGTCGTTTCAGTATATTACACTAAAGTTTTCGGAGAACATTGGGTTCGGCCGGGTTGGTACGTACACGAAATCAATCGGGCCCTCGGAGCGGAAACACATACAACTTGAGCTCCGGACGTCTGATAGACGTGTCGTCGACTTTGTTGCATTCTTCATAGTGAGACAGACCTTTTGGCTTACTCCACTTGAGGTTTGGACGCAGTTGGAGTACTGTCGGGTTGGTTTTGACTTGAAAAACAACCGGGCCCCTAGGACAAAAAAGCCAATAACTCTCAAACCGGACATTCGATTGACATGTTGTCTGGGACGTTGAGTTCCTGTTGATGATACGGAACTTTTGGATAAATCAACTCCGGACTTCATGTCAGTTGATGTATCAGCCCCTCGGCTCGTGGAGCAGACCCTCCCGAACGAGCTTGCTGTGTGCGGGAACCCTAGTGCTGGATGCGACTGCGACGATGATGACGACTGTACAGAAATCCGCAGTGGATTCGACGACGATGACAACAACACTCAGTGATCCTACGTGTTTCAGTGCTACCGATC
Organism: Viscum album; assembly: GCA_963277665.1. Lineage (NCBI taxonomy): Eukaryota > Viridiplantae > Streptophyta > Magnoliopsida > Santalales > Viscaceae > Viscum > Viscum album. The sequence continues at coordinate 1,014,648,881 of OY728141.1, read as the reverse complement.
CTGTGTGGGTCAGATCTTGTGTGGGTTAGCGCTCAGCGGTCTTGTGTGGGCTAGCGCCTACCGATCCTGTGTGGGTCAGATCCTGTGTGGGTCATTGTGGGGGTTAGTACCTATCGATCCTCTGTGGGTCATTGCGGGGGTTAGTACCTATCAATACTCTGTGGTTCATTGCGGGGGGTTTTACCTATCGATCTTTTGTGGGTCATTGCGGGGGTTAGTACCTAACGATTCTGTGTGGGTCTGACGGCTTAGATGAATCAGTGGCTACATCTGATGATCTCTATCATCTTACGAAGAAGTATACCTGTGTGAGCTGATTCTTGACCTTCAATCATTATCTTAGATATGATTGACTTGGTATACTATGTGGATTGTGTTGTGCTATCCTGTGTGGACGTGATCGAACATGGTCTTGGATGTTGTAGCTGAACTGGAATTGATGACTTAGGTATATGTATGGGCATATTCTTAAGTATTGTCGGATGTTACTTCGTGATTGTATCTTTCCTTTATGGATTATCCTTTGTGGATTCTGGGAGACCTTCGGGGGTCTCAGGGTCCCTAATGAGTAGATTATACTCACCCCTGCATGAGATATGCTCGCACTACGATGTGTTAGATGCAGACGACGGACAACACTGATTGTGGTAGAGGCTAGTGGAGCAGTCGGTACCTGGAGGTGGACCACTGGGCGGAACGTACACGGAGCAGACGGCTGGATCTGAGGAGCTGAGGTGGCTATCCATACCCACCCTTCAGGTGGGACTACCATTGTACGACTCAATGTTGCGGCATTAATTTTCATTTGTTGTACTTCCTTTTTCAGTTGTACTTTACTTCAGTTTGGGTTTTTATTCTGGCCTACATACTTTACCGCACTTTCTATTGTACCCAGTTTTACTTAGTGTTTACTTCTTCTTTCTTGCTCTGTGGTGTTTGTTACATTACAAAGGCAATTCCCTCCATTTTAATTGGTAATTACTCCTCGGTGCTAGTCGACAGCCCCTGACCTATGGAAGGCGGGCTTGGGGTAGTCACGACAGGGGCCCCGAGGACGGGTCGTGACAGATCCTTCTTATGAGGATATTTCTATTAATATATTAGATAATTGAGAAAATGTTGTAAGAAATATGACAATGAACCATGTATATGTTCTATGGAGAAAAAAAAGATTGAAGAATCAAGGTTGGAATCATAGGAAGTGATGCAGATGAATTACCCTCATCTATTTTATGGGGTTGAATAGAAAATTTTGAGGAATCAATTTCTTAAGGGTAGAAGATTGTAATGAAAATAAATTATTATAAAAAAAATTACCTTGTGGTTTAATGTTTTATTGTGTAATATGGTTATAGTAAAAACATTGAAATATTTTTCATAATATATCTAATTGAATTAAAAAGAATATTAATAGTCATTACCATTGACTAGATATATTTTAAAAAGTGATCACATTATTAGTATAAATATTGGGCTTTAACCAATCCAATTAACACATAAAAAGGAAGTGATCTCATCATTCAATGAGATTTTACCCCATGAAGACTATTTCTTAGAGCTTCTAAGAGAAATATCCACTCTATTATTTTATATCTACCAAGACTAATATGAGATCTAAAAAATTAATCATGACTGAAACTATTTATTGGAGAAGTTCAAGGTCCTCAAGATCATGGCCCAAAAAATGTTTTAAAAATAACCCCATGAATGTATCACCTTCTTACCCTTCAATATTATGGAATAAAATAGTTTATTAAAGGGATATTTATCAATACCCTATAATATTGATTATAGACTATATTTTATAAGGAATACTAATTATATTTTTATTCTGATAATGTAAAAAATGAATATTGTGTTTGGATATTATTCAATTTAATTAAGGAATTAATTTTAATGAATTAATGCATTTTCTAAATAAATTATATTTTAATTTAAAATTATTATTAATTCATTATTATAAAATATAAATGATCATTAATTTTTTTAAGTCCAATGTAATGTTTAATTACTGTCAAAAACTGTTATTACCAAAAACCATCAATAATTGTCAGTTATTATTTAAAAAAATGAAAATGTAAATATTTATAAAATTATTTAGATAAAATGAATAATATTTTTTGAATCATAACATGGTAATTATCCAATGGTAATTTTTTTATAATTTAGTAGACAATAGAATTGTTTTTGGAAAAAAATTAAATGTTGTATAAATATATGTTGTGTTTTATAACATCATATTGTCAAACAAATGTTGTAATAAAATATATAATTTCTATCCTATTATAAATATATGATTTACCCTATAAATAAATTGAATTTTTATTATGTTTTTTATTAATTTAGGAATACTTCCCAAACATTACTATATATTAAGGTTTTAAATTCATTTATTTAAAAGTGTGACTCACCTCCTCATAAGAAAGTGAATTATTTTAATATGTTTTTTCCATTTACAAATAAAATAATGAAAAACATTCCCCATTGTCTAAATCCATGGGATATTTTTTTGTTTTCAATGTGCTATTTTTTAGCTTCCAAAATAATAATATTAAAGAAATCCTTTTCTATTATATATATAAACCCAAGTAATGACCCATTTCCCTTCACAAAAAATACATGGAGAACATCCTTACTCTTTCCTTCTCTCTATATAATCCTTTGATGTCACCCCAAGCACTCATGAATCACATTTTCATGATTTTTGAGTCATAGACTCAAGTAAGGGTTCTTTCCGTTCCCCTATTTATTCAAGTTTCTATATTTTTTTATGCCTTCTTTTTTCCATTAATTTTTTTGGGATATGTATTTCCATGTCCATGTTACTACTCATTTTATTTCCAAATGTTTAGTGTCCACTTTTTCCCTCATCAACCAATTTGATGAATTTTATGTGATGCCATTAGGCTTCCATAACATAATAAGGGAATCTCTCTCCATCCACATTATTCAAGAATCATCTGCATTTATGTCCTTTAATTTTAAATTCCTAATTATGGGGTTTGTTTTCACACATTACCCATACTATATTTATAATTTATAAATGATTATAGACCCATTTATCTCTCATTAATCCATTCCATGTATATTTCCATTCTCTATTATGCTGCTGAAATTTCCCAACAGAGATCAATTCTAAAAATAATTGTGTTGTGAATACCATTCCAAATTTATATTATGGATGTTTATATTTATGCACTATTACTCATAATTATAGGATATTTACATTTAATTATTCCACACAACTTGTTTATATAATAAAATGGGATGACGAATGAATCCATGTGGGATCTTCTATATGAAACACATAAGCATGACAGTGAAATAATTTTTTTGGGTGAACATTAATATAAATAGATCACTAAGGAATTAGGTAATTTTTATTATCATAATAAGTCTAGTTGGGATATAGAGTGAACATAATTCCTTTATGGTACTTTTACACTTTGAGGTCTTAGAATTTATCCTCGACCTATGATGTAGTGTTTGAATTTTTTGTCACATTACCACGATGACTTTATGCTACCATTATATATCATGTCATATCATTCATGTTTATGATTCATAATCTTTTTATAACTCTCGATAATCATATTTTATTACATGTTTTAACTTATACCATGATTATTCACTTTCTATGATTTATAGCTCATCCCTTTATTATGTATTTTTCATGGTTATAACATGTTGTATTAATTGTGAATGTGTTAATGAAGTTTTAAATAATGTTGTTTTATTCCATGTTTTATGTAGAAATATAATGTAACTATTTAGTAAGACACTATATTTATTGATCTTTTAGTATTAATTAATTGTAATTTTATACAATAAATCAGTTGTTGTTGTGTAATAAAAGTAATATTTGTTATGCTAAATGTTTTGGATATTTTGGGAATATATTTTTCAAATCCCTCTATTGATATTCAGCTATTTATTATCATGTCTTAAGAAATGATAGTCAATGAAAAATTTTCATTCACTCAATAATGAAAGTAAATGTCATTCAAATCCATGAAAAAACATGAGGTTTCTCTAGTAATATGTTGTTATGAGAAGAGCATATTTCTCTTTTTTAAAATAAATTCCAAACAGGAAAATGAAGATTTGAATGCATGCTTTATTTTTCTTTTTTCAATTTGTTAATGAATGGAAAATATTCCCTCTATGCCCATGAAGATTTTATTATATACAATGTGAAGCAGAAATCATGTAAAAGTCATAGAAGAGGATCTCTAAAAAAGAATACTAAAAATAACGAATGAAATCATAGATACATGGCTTAGTTTAAAAAAATGATAATGATGTTTTAGAAGATTTAGATCAAGATTTTATATATGAACACGAGGCATCCATAATGACTACAGTTGAAAATGAATAACCTAGAAAAGATGAAGATAAATAGTTTCTTGGTTTTTTTGATCTCAAGTAATAACTTTTGGGTTAAATTGGGAAGCTTGAAAATCATAGAAATATAATAAAAAATATGAGATCTATGCAAAAATATTCATTAGAGTATATTGATCAGCTCGAAGTAGATCATGATTGAGTAGAATGAGATATAGTAGAGTGTGTAAAAATCATGAAATAATTGAAGAGGTTGTGGAATTTAAACATAATATTGATGATTATGAAAAATTTATCAGTGAACATATATTGAGACTGGTGTACAAGGAGAAATAATTGAGGGACCTAAAGAATAAGATGATACACTATGGATTAAACTAGAATATGAATCAACATTAATGTAAATAGAGAAAAATTTATAGTTAAAACATTCTATTATTTAGAGCTTATAAGAAGAGATAATGTTGGTTACAAAGGATTATATAAGGCCTTGAATAAAAAATGATCCTAAATAATGGGAAAAAGTGTAAATTGATATTACTCTAAAACATCAAAGTATGGAAATGAGATGAGCCAAAATAAATGGAAGCGGATGTTTGGACATATCACAAAGGTACATGATGTCCAAAAAATGAAAGAATCACATAAAATAGAAAAGAGAGCAGTGAATTTTTATTATGTTTGTAGAGATTATCACTAGTAAAATTACATTACAAAATAAGTTGAATGGGGAGGAATATAAGCTATAATTCATTTCCTACTATGAAGTCTCAATTAAATGTATTTTTAGGCCATACCATGTCTTACAATGAAGAGGCAATGATCTATATTAATGGGGAAGCTTTTGTAAGTAAAAAAAGGATAATTAGAAGATATCCATTATAATATATAATAATTTTTTTAAGGATATTGGTTCATAGTTGTAACTATGTCCATAAACCTATTAATTGAAGGTAGAGGAAATGTTGGAGAAATACCTAAAGAAATCAGAGACAATTAAATACCCACCGACCAAGTAGAGTTACTCTTACAGATATTTATTTTCCTATGGACGAAGTATATGAGTGTGTTTGACCCATGAAAATTTAAAGTGATTTTAAAATCTATCTTTGGCCTCCATAGGACAAAGTATCTTAAGTAATGAAAAGAAGAACATCGGGAAATCCATCCTCGAAGAAATAATTCACAAATATATAGATAATAATATCTCTATGATTATTAAAAGTAGATTCTCATCCCACATGAAAGAAAATATATATTTGTTTAATAATGTTAAGGAAATAATTTATGGAACATTGAGAATCATAAATGATGGTTATTTGAAGATAAAAGGTAGTGGAAATAAAGAACTGATATATCATAGGCTGAAGAAAACTGAAGTTCGATATGTTGATGGTTTGTATCAAAGTCTCCTGGGTGTGAGACCACTATGTGACTCATGAATGATAGTGAAATTTAATCAAAATGGGTTCACAATAAAAGGAATGTGATGTAATTATCTAAAGAAAATATTCAGAAGATATGTAAAACCATGTTGATAGTAAATATGAAACTTTTTACAGAATAGGTGAAGTAGAAAATAAGTTGATGAACCAGAGGTTTAGTAAGATTCAGATCTTTGAAGAGCCCTAATGATGAAACTAAATACCCATATATTCCCATGAGATTATCTCATTTTTTCTAGTCCATTTGGGTTACTTTTGAGTTTGGATCAATGGTTCTACGGATATTAGGTTGGTACATCAAAGGGTTTTTAAATCTTGATCTAAGGATAAGGTTATGAGATCCTTCAACTTCAAAGTTGAGGTATATGGTCTAAAAGTTAGAACCCATTGTCTTGATGTTTATATGTGAATGTGTGGTTGTATTAATGGTTCTCTCTTGTGGTGAATTTTATTCCTTTAAATAGGTTTTGTAAAATGGTTTTGTAAATTATGAATTGAACCCCTTATGTGCCTCGTTGGATATATTGAGGTTGAATAAACCAATTTAAGGACACCCATGGGTTGTACTAATATTCCATAACATGGAAAAAAATTATGATAAGTATATAATTGAATTGTGACAATGTATATTCTAATATGAACATGATGATATATTGTTTGAGATAAATGGTGGATATTGATGGTTCTGTCTGGACTTTTATAATGGCATAAGGGATTTATTGGATTAAAATATAATGGGTTGGGGGAAATGAAGTTGTTGTGTTAAATTACTTATTAATTGTACTTAAAATTCATAAGAGAGATAATTTATTTGAAATGAAAAACATAATAAATTTTTAAATGATTACCAATTGATGGTTGTGATAAATGGGTAATCATAGGTGAATTTGTGTATATGTTAAAGGGGCCAATGTATGGTAATTAATTGTTATCCTAATGGGTTTTGTCTTGATGTTAATTTACTTGTCGAATAAATATGATATGTTAATGTTATGGGTATTTATTTGGGTATGGATTAGGATATGGTATATGTGAAAAATATATAAATAATTAAGTGAACATGGATTAGAATTTGTGGGCTATTGGACTTGAGGATATAAACCCATAGATTAGGTAAAATTGAGGCTCTAAACTCCATCCCAATATTGAAAGAGTTTGGAAATGGGAGTGAGGATTTATTCCCCTAATAATTTAATTTGGTGAGACTAAATGGCCAAGGATCCAAGGTATGTGTTTTTTGTTTTCTTTTGAAATGTTTATCCCAAGTGAGATGGGGAACATGGCTTAATTCATTAGGCATAGTAATTGACCAGCTTATGCAGTTACATAATTGAAATAAAATGCCGCATCCATGGATCATTTTTGGAAGCATATTTAGCAATTAAAATGGTTAAAGTAATTTTTTTTAACTAATTGAACCCATGTTGTAAATTGTTTATTTTTTCACTTATTTAATATTATTATGCACTATATGTCTAGACTGGCTATTTTAAAGATACATTTGGAAGAGGATTATTGATTTGTAATAACCTCCTACTCAAGACACCATTTGGTACCCATACAAATTTCATAGATTCATGTCAGGAAATGGGAAAGGTACCTATGCTAGGTAGTTGAGTTATTCTTGTGATGTGCATGAATGATGATCCAAACAAAGAGTTTGGACTCATTTTGGGTATTTTTATGTTTGTATTTATTTTGGGTTTTCTTCACTTATGGAACTAGTTTCATGACATGACATATTTTTCGGTATGTTGTGGTCGGTACTGCCACGACCCGTCCTCGGGGCCCATGCCGTGACTACCCCAAGCCCGCCTTCTATAGGCCAGGGGCTGGCGACTAGCACCAAAGGTGTAAAATCCCGATAACTGGGAAGGCATTGCCTTTATAAAATAAAACAAGCACCACAGAGTACAAGCGGAAGAAAAACACTAAGTACAAAAGAAATGCTGAAAAGTAAATGTGCCAGAATACAAACCCAAAAGAAAGTACGACTACAACTGAACAAGGTACAACAGAAAAAAGACAAACAGCTGGAAGTAGGAAGCAGCTGCTGGGTCGTCCACCTTGGATCCTACCTGAAGGGTAGGTACAGATGGCGCAGCTCCTAGTCGTCCACCACAGATCCTACCTGAAGGGTAGGTACAGATAGCCTCCTCCACGCTCTCGTCCGTCAACCTCCACTGTGAGTCGTCACGTCGTTTAGTCCACCTCCGGGTACTGACTTGTCGTGTGGTCCACCACCGAGTACTGACTCGTCGTGTAGTCCACCTCCGAGTACCGTCCAGTCCTCGAACACTCGGCTTCCGTCCGCACTACCCGTCATCTACAACCAACACAATGAGGTCCGGGCATAGCCCGTGCAGGGGTGAGTATAACAATAATCAGTAGGGACCTCGAGACCCTCAAGGTCTCACTAAAACAACAAGGATAACTAAAAAGAAGATCTCAAAAGACAACCTCTACTTAGGTATATGACAAAACATATACCTAAGTTATCATGTAACCCATCTTAATCATGAGGAAACACAAGGATCATGAAATCAATGGATAACAACTACCCAGGTATATGCCCATACATATACCTAAGTTATCAAGTGACCCATCTCAATCATGAGGTAAACACAAAGGTCAAAAGTCTCAGCTCAAACCAGGATATTCATTATCGAAACCGTAACTGTTGAAGAGCTCCGTCTCTGGAGTGTACAGTGGTCCTGTCATGACTCTGAGGTACTGCTCACTAACCTAAGACTGCTGTAGTACTCCACCTATCGAGTACTGCGGGCCAACTACTACAACCAAGCCCTCCCCCGTGCCGCTACAACCAAGCGCTCTCCCGTCGTGGGTCTGCCGCTACAACCAAACGCTCCCCTGTGCCACTACAACCAAGCGCACCTCTGTTGTGGGTCTGCCGCTACAACCAAGTGCTTCCTTGTTCCGCTACTACCAAGCGCACCTTTGTCGTGGGTTTGCCGCTACAACCAAGCGCTCCCATGTGCCACTACAACCAAGCGCACCTCTGTCGTGGGTCCACCGCTATAACCAGGCACTCCCCACTGGGCTTTCTGTAACACACCGAGTCGTTTGATCAGCAATCGTCAGGTCTCAGTCGGCTACATGGTCTCCGTATTCCGCACACTCGTCTCTGGGAGGGTCCGCTCCACGAGCTGCTAGTCATTTCTACAAGTATCTCAAAGTCCCACGAAGAAGTATCTCAAAGGACCTCTATAGGGGTCTCAACGCAACAGACGGTGCGTCAATCGGATGCCCGGTTTGTGAGTTACTAGCCTTTTTGTCCTAGGAGCCCGGTTGGCTTTGTGAGCGAAACAAACCCGGCCATAATCCAACAGCATCCAAAACATAGGTGGAGTATGCCAAAAGTTTCGTCTCATCAAGAGGAATTCAACGAAATAGACAGCGCGTCAATCAGACGCCCGGTCTGTTAGTTATTGGCCTTTCTGTCTCACACCCACCCTGGGATACTTCCCAGGAGGTCACCCATCCTGATCACTACTCTAGGCCAAACACGCTTAACTATAAAGTTTTAACCACGTAGGCTCCCGAAAAGGAAGGTGCACCTTGAGTATAGTATACCGAAACGACCATCTCGATCCAAGGATCGTTACGCAACTGACGGTTCGTCGTTCGGATGTCTGCAGCCCAAGTTATGGGCATTTGAACCAATCCTGTCCGAAGACGGGGGGGGGGAGTCTGGGCCCGGTCCGACCCGGCCCAGTACCCCCTGGCCCGGCGCGAACCGGGTCGACCCGGCCCGAGTGGCGGCCCGACCCGGCGGCTCGGCCTGGCCAGCGACTTGTCCCGGCCAGCGGTGCGCCGGCACGGTGGCGCGACGGCTCGGCGACTTGGCAGCGCGGCGGCTCTACGGCACGGCGGCTCGGCCAGCGCGGCGTGCTAAAGGGAGGGGGAAATGCCCCCCTATAATTTTTAAAATGGCGGCCCCTTTAAGGAGTCGCGCCATGTGTATTTCCGTGGTGGTTACACCCCCGGGCTCCCCCCCCTGTAACGGCCGGCAAGCGCGGGGTCGGCCAGGTTCTCGACGCGGGACCTCGCGGTCCCGCTCCTTCCGGCGCCGGCGGCCAGATTTCCAGCCGCCTCCTTCGAGTTCTCCGGCAGCCGGTTTTTCTGGCCTCCACTTCCATGATGAACGTGGATTTGTTCGACGCGGCGTGACGACACCGCGTCCTTCCGCCGCGGTCCGACTCCGGCCGCGACATCGTTTGAAACCTACGGCGCGACACGATGGCGCCGCGTTCCTTCGTCACAGCCCGCTCCAGCCGTGTTTTCTTTTGTTCCTACGCGGTGCGACGACATCGCGTTGTCTTCGCGAAATCAACACCAAAGATTAGAAGGGGGAGGAGAATCGGCCGTGTTCGTGTGGTCCGGTCTCCTCCCGTTATAACGATAACAATCGACCAATCGTAAAAACACAACTATGAACTTTTCACAATTTTTAATAAAATTTGGAACAACGTCCAACAGATTATTCTTTCATGTTCAAGGGAAAGAAAAACGTAATTTGAAAAAAAGACAAAACCCCTACCTCGTAATTGTCGTTTGTTGACGATCTTGGAAAAAGGGCGGATATCGATTCCTCGATTGTCGTGTTCGTCACACACTCCCAATTCTCACGCTCATGCTTCGGAAAGGAAGAAGGGTACTCGTCGTTGGAGTGAGCGCCGTCGTCGATGGCGACGTTCCCCGCGGTGATGCCTCCTCCCTTGACGCGGAGAAAGAAGAAGAGAAGACACGTCGTTGGTGCCTTCGCGTTCTCCGTCGGATGGTCGGTGTTCATCACATTCTTCGTCGAAGTCTCGACATTCTTCAATGATGGTGATGAAGTTCTTCAAAACTAAGAGCTTCCTCTCTCAAAATCCCCACTTAACCAAGCAACCTAATAAAATAATCTCTCCCATTATTTTATTAACTCATGCCAAGCTATTCAAATTCCAAAATTCAAATAACTTCATTATCTAAAAAGTGTTGGCATGTAATTAATAGGGGGAGAAGTTCAAGAGTTAATGGGAGATTAAATGAGGGGTTTAGAGGGGTTAGGAAAGTTATGGAATTTGAAGAGGTGGGGAGGGGTTCGTGTGGGCCCCACCCTTTCAAATATCCACACATGGGAATTTGGATGGATATGGTCCCACCACCAACTTCCCATGGGAGAAGTTAACAACTTAACATGAAATAAAATTGATTTAACAATTTTATTCAATTTTTTAATAAAACCCCAAAAATTAACTTCTTCTCCCGCACAAACGCAACTACGATAAATGTTCCCTTAAGCGATTACCGGCGTTCCGAGTTTATCGGTGCAATCAGATTTCAATTCCTAGCACTGGTTCAAAAGATATAAATTCCCGCTCGCTCGTTCACTGAACGTACCCGAGGCAAACTTCAGAAATTAATTTCGGGCACACCGGGCCTCGGAATCAGGCGCCGTCAGAAACTGCATTCTTGTAAAATTGCAAAGAAAATAAAGAAAAAATTTTCCTTGAAATTTCCGGGTCTTTACATTACTCCCACCACAGGGCTTTACGTCCCCGTAAAGCATCACCACAAACTTAGGGAAAGAAAGGCGGTACTGAGCACGAATCTGAGCCGTCTGCTCCCATGTGCTCACCTGGAGGTTCCCGTGCTGCCAAAGAAAGTGCACCTGAGGTATCGATCATCCTCGTAGGATCCGCTCCTGTCGATCCTTGATCCCCACTAGAACCTCTGTGAAAGACACTCCATCGCCATCGTCCATCTCCTCATTGTCGATGATATGCGAAGGGTCGAGCATGTATCTCCTCAGTTGAGATACTTGGAAGTCTTCATGAACCTTGTGCAACTGCGGTGAATGGGTCAAGCGGTAAACCACCCTGCCTACCCAGCTGAGGACCTAAGAAGGTCCACTAAACCTCAGAGATAACTTGTCGCCTTGGCCACATCTCCGTAAACCTCACCGAGGTGAGACCCGTATAAGGACGTGATCGTCATCCTCGAACTCCAGAGGTCTCTATTTTCTGTTAGAACTGAAACTCAAAAGACTGCTGCCATGAGGGTAAGGTTGACCGAATCAAGAGTGATCGGTCACACCCTCCTGTGAAAGAGTTTATCATGTGCTTCCTGGGGTTTTCTTTTCGCCGACCAAGGAAAACCCATCCCGACGTTTGCCTAAAACCGTCAATTTGAGTATGAACAGTTATTGCCCATTCCATACTCAAACTAACGTCGTAAGGCCTCGACGCTGCCGACAAGAGATTCCAACCGAAACTCTCGCCTCGAGGGTCTGACCACACCGTCGGCTTAAGTGTGATTATCAAGTCTCCTCCCAAGGTATCTCCAGACGTGAGGGTCAAGTCCATGGCTTACCGGAAACTCTAGGCCTGGGACAAGATTTGTGAAAGCGAGGAATGATTCATATTGACGTCTGTTACTACAGCAGCTAGTAGTGGACACAGACTGTCCCTTGAATCATTTTTTTAAGGCTTCCACTTCTTGAAACATTTAACACACCCGAGTCTCTAAGACTAGCACCAGTTTCCTGTTTCTTACTGCTCTGTGCAGTCTTCATCTTCTCTTGGATGACCTGGACCTCCTTTAGTCTCACAAGAGCTTCTATGATTTCTTCTTTGCCGATAAGAGAAAACCGGTCTCAACCCATGGATAAACGACATTCGTTGCCTAATACAGTCAATCCCAACATGAATGATGCATTCATGCCATGGATGACGTCGTAAGGCCTCGACGTAACTACCAAGAGATCCAACTGTCACTCTCGCCTCCATGGGTCGAGTCACACTGTCGGCATCAGTGTGTGGTTACTAGGTCTCCTTTAGTAGAAAACTTGAAAGTGAGGGTCAAGTCTACAGTTTTTAACCGTGACCACTCAGTATCAACCAAAAAAAAGGACAGGAAAGAAAAAAAAAAGATAAGTGTCTTTTTATTATTGCAGCTCATAGTACAACACACAAAGCAACTACAGACAAATATCAACAAAACCAGAAGCAACAAGATCAATAGCCTCTAGGTCGGAAGCTAGTCCCACTCCTATCCATCTACTGTCTTCCCTGAACGAACCTATGCCTCTGCCTCGGAGGTTCTTCATTTAACTGCTGGTCATCTGCATGGTGTGTCGGACAGTCACGTGCTATGTGACCAATTCCGCCGTAGGAGTAACACAATCTTCTTCTGGCACGCCTAGCTCTGTTCCCACCCCGGGTGACCCGCACCACCGGTCCTAAAACTCGAGATTGTCCAACTGCTATTCTGGTCCTCCTGGACCTCTGCATCATCTGTCTACTGCCCATAGATGACTCAGCAGCTGATCAAAAAAATACACGGAAAAGGCAGAAGCTCCGGTACATGCTCGGGGTGTAGAGCTACTGGCACAAACTCCACCCTGAAGAAGGTCTCGAAGTCTTCCCATGCGAAGGTCATCCCGTCGCAAAACTGGAACAAGTGGCTCCACCACCTGTCTGTTGCTTCCTGAAGGAGGCTGGTAGTAAAGATCACCATGAAATCTGCCGGCGTCCCCTCTAGCCTGAAGACTCTCACCACAGCCTCCAGCCAAACCTCAGCCGTCTGCAGGTCCGTCTCTCCCCGGAACCTGGGTGGCCTCTGGCGCTGGAACTCGTGCAGCGCACTCAAGTGGCATGCATCGCCTACTACTGGGGCTGGTGGCATCAGTGGACCAACGGGTAGCAGTACCGCTGGTGCCTCCTCTGGTGCCTCAACTGCAAGAGGGCCCTATACCGAAGCCTCTTCGGTCGATAGGCTGTCAGCACGTGTAACACCCCAAGCTTCTACGGTACGTTTCCCTTCGAATAATGCGATAGCGTGTGTTGTACGCAACCTCGAGTTCTAACACACACCACAACTAATTAAAATAGTCGTTGTGAATAGTAATACCTACATTTTGAAATAATATATATTTTATATTTCAAAATGGACTTCATTTTTGGATTCGGAATATCGAAATTAGCCTAAGGTGAAATTTTGGTACTTTTCGGATAACTTTCATATTTTGATGAATAGTGAAAATTACTAAATTTTAATTAAAAACAACTTTTTTAATCAAAATAATTAATAGTGATAAATTATGAATTTGAGTGGTTTTAAAGTATATTTAGAATATATTTTTACCATTTAATATAATGTTGGTCATTGGACATAATTTTACAATTAAACCGAACATAAACAAGTGTCAATCTTTTGATAGTTATTATCTCTTAAAAACACGCTTTTTCTTTTGACAGCGGGAATTAATTTTAAATTAATTTCTGCCACTTCTGTGTTTTGAATTTAGGAAAATGGATTCCATATTTGGAATCATGATGTTCAAATTATGTAAATAGGTAACTTTTATTTTTAGACATTTTGAATAATTACTGCGGTAAATATTTTATTTACCATGGTTAAGGGTAAATCCGGTAAATAAGGGTTAAAAAAATAATATTATAATAATACTAAATTACCCTAAAAACGTGTCTTAACCCTATTGGTTGATAGATGGTCGACCATGGGCATCTTTGTGTCTATTTTGGGACCCCATGGATCCACTTGTAAGTGATAATGACACATTATTTTAATTTAGTTAAAATGAATACAAAAATGACACAAGCATATATCTTTTAGAACAACAATTTTTACATAGGGTTATATATGTTGGATTTTAGATTATAAATATTCATTAGAAATCTAAAAAGATTTTCTACATAATTATATTTTATTTATAATTTTTAGACATTAAATAATGTATTTTAATTATGACACAATGATGATGCAGTAATTACTATAATAGTGAAAAATTAAAATAATTGATATTATAAATACCCAAATAAATATAACATGAAACTTTTAATGAATTAAACTAATTTTCTAGGCTAATATGATATATTAGGATTGATTTAATGGACTTTTTTCTAAGTAATCAATCTATTATGAGTTTCACAAAAATCAACTATTGAATAGTGTCAAAATTGACATAAAAGAGTTCTTAAAACAAATATTATATTATTAATTGATATTAAATTCCTAAAAATCTAAGGCTCGGCCAAGAGACTTATATTATGATAGGATAATCATTAATGGACCACTTGGGGGTCGCTTGGATGTATTTAGTAAGTTTATTAACCATATTATATAAAAATACAAAGAGACATTGTAAAAGTGAAACTAATTAACTTAGAGTTAATACTTAAAGATAAGGTTAATATAAGTACCCAAACCTGTCTAAATTATATTGGATGAGTTGTTTTCGACCTATCCCCACCTCATCCTTTGAATAATTAGCTTTGGAGCCATTAGAAACCGAATATCAATTTATTATAAATTAATATTTCTAGCTTTTCCAAAGGTGCCCCTCACCCCTCTTATAAAAAGGGCACTCCTCCTTCTCATTTCTTCACACCTTCAAAGCCTTTTGGTTCGGCCAAACTCTGCCCAAATACTCTCTCAACATCCCTCACTACAACCTAGAGGCCTTAGTTTGATCAGAAAGCCAACCTAAGGAGCCCTTTTGATCAAATCAAAAGGAAGAACCCGAAGAAGAGGTAATGATTTCACCACCCTTTTCTAAGTTCCTTTCTTCTTCCACTTCCTCTTTCTTTGTTCTTACCATTCTAAAATAATAAATCCAGTATCTTACATATACTGTGATGTTATTATAAATATAGTACAACCATATTCAGTATTCTATCCACCCTTTGAATAACATGTCACCATACATGCGTACGTACGGCTTACCGTCTCCACGTCGTGGTGTAATTGTTATTCAATATTTGATTATTTGGATGGGTATAATAATGATGTGTAACTCATGTAAATAATAAATATAACATGTTAATGATTCTGTATATATAATATACCATCCATTTATATATTATTTTAATATCAAAAGAATGATATTGTCGCTCGTGCGTACGTACGGACTACCGTCTCCACGAACGCGATGAGATTCATTCTCCATCGTATCCATTCAAGTATAATTATCATTTTATGATTTAAAAATGATGTTTAAGGACTTGATACCATTCTGGATATGAATAATATACAACCTATCCTTTACAAACATGTCTTACGTAACAAAACATATAAAAGAAAACAAGTATGTTAACACCCGATATAATGATAATACTAAGATATTATTATCAAATCAATATTAAAAGATCATATATGATATCATATTAAGGTATATGATTCGTGTATAATTTAATAACAATTATTTCACCATTATACAGGAGGTTAACCTACCCCAACCAAGGAAAAGTACAAGGTAAGGGTTATTTACCAATCTCTTCATTATCCGAGGTTGTTTATATGTAATAATCTACTGGGATCTCTTTATCATCCACATCCATGTTTCTTAAAAATGTATTTCAAAACATTTTTACTATTTACAAGAATATGGGTTAAAGTCATTTATACCCTTTTTTGACTTTTTATAAGAGTTTTATAAAGGAATCTTTCCGTCGTTTTCAAAACAAGGTCCTTTTTAACCTTTTCGACAGAATTGAGGTAAGAATGTTTTTTTTAACTTATACGGAGGGTGCGGTTATTTTACGCCGTTATAAAATCTTCAAAGCTTTCCTTACAAGCTTATAAGAATATTTTCAAAGAAAATGTTTTATTTTATATGGATCTTAAATGATTTCAAAATAAAAGGAGATATTTCTTTAAAAAGAATTTTGATTTCATCTATGTCAACATCCTTTGATGGATTTTAAGATTATTTGAAGTTGATTTATTATGATACAAAAATTCTATATTGTATTGAAGGTTTTGTGATATGTTTGACTGTGGATGTGCTATTTTTATACCATTCATAGTTTATTGTGAAAGTATTGACATTTCGTATGCTAGTTTAAATACGAATGTTTATGTTATGTTTAAACCTTTTCATATGGGAATGCATTGGACTTAATAAGTGACGGGTGGAGCCTGCTATAGCTCCTCGATGCATCGGTAGGTCTCATGAGACAAACTAGTGTCTTGGCACAAGGCCTTGACAAAATCTTATTTGTAGTCTTGGCACGAGGCCTTGGCTATGTGGTTATGATAGTCTGGCATTATGCATTCCAACATTATGAAAGTGGTTATTGATTTTTGCATGTGATTATTCGATTAGTAGAATATCCATGTGAATAAGTAAATGGCATTATTTAATTTTATTTATGCCATACCATGTTGAAAGTTCATGTTTGAAAGGCTTTTGTTTTATTTATACATTTCCTTAAAAGTTTATTCTTATTTATGAAAGTTTCCGCTATATTGTTATCCTTACTGGGAATTTGAGCTCACCCCTTTTCTATGTTTTATTTTTCCCAGGAAGTGAAGAAGTAAGTTATGAATGACCTGCAGGGATATTATGTGGGGATATGAGTGTGGATTATGGAGACAATATGTTGTTGTAGTAGTTTTTCGTTTAATGATGTAATGTAAAACTTATGAATATATCTAGTGTTTCCAAGGCTACTAAACCAATCGGTCTTTCGAGATTTGATCTTTCTTGTGATCATGCCAATGTTATGTAATTAATGCACCGACTCTGGGTAGCTGGGGTCGGGGCGTTACAGTTGGTATCAGAGGAAGTTTAGTACAAACCTTGGAAGCTAGATTTAGATAAACTCTGATTAGAGCACGTAGACCTAAGATGAACTTTGAGGATTAGTATAGAAGAATTTCCTAGAATTTTGGTATTGTAGAGACTTTGTGAGTTTTCCGAGCAATACATCCCTGTCTGGATACGAGCAGGTAGAGGCGGCTCTGGCACAGATGTACCTAGGGGTAAAACCCGAAAACACCGCTTTGAGCTAGACTCGAACGGGAACTGGTGCACGACAACGGGCCTTGCTGCACTCTTGGTTACGACACTCCTGGGGGATATGCTTAGGATAACTCTCATTTTCTTTACAAATCATTATGAAGGGTTTATGAGTATATACTTCCTCAAAGAAAACATTTTTATGATTATGGATTATATCCATAAATAGTTCAATTTATGTTAAGTGTTTTATAAGTATGGGATTATGTATTTTGATTCATAAACTGATCTAGTTTATGCCATTGTTTAGAAATGGCGCCTAGTGGAAGAAATGGAAACCGTATCAATGCACGCACTCCATGTAGGGATTGCCCTCCTGCTCAAGATAATTATAGTGGGGCTGGTGATGCAACTGGTGCTGATCAGCTAATCACCGTACTGGGACAACTTACTCAGGTTATGAATAATAACCTTACCCGTATGGAGCACCCTGATCCGCAGCGTGGAGGGTCAATGTTAGATCGATTCATGAGACAACAACCACCAACGTTCAATGGGAGTACAAATCCCTTAGTAGCTGAGCAATGGATATTTTCCCTAGAGAAAATATTTCAGGCTTTGGGGTGTAGTGAAAGGGAAAAAGTTACCATGGCAGTTTACCGCCTCACTGGAGATGCTGATCAATGGTGGTCATTGATTCAAAACATGAAGGAAGATGATGAAGTATCAAACATGGAATGGATGGAGTTCAAAGATCTGTTTTTAGAAAAATACTTTCCTCGCGACCATCGAGCAGATTTGGAAAGACAATTTCTGAGTCTGAGACAAAAGGAGGATGAGAATGTCACAAAGTATGAGGCTAACTTTACAAGGTTAGCAAGGTATTCTGGAGATTATATTCGCAACCCAAGAAGTAAGATTGATCGTTTCTTTGATGGGTTAAAACCATTTCTCCATCGAGCATTAGTCTCACAATCCTTTTCATCGTACGAAGACATTGTCTCATGTGCTATCAAGACCGAAAAGGAATTCGCTAAGTCTTATGACTTTAAATCAAAGAAAGAGAAGAAGAGACCTGCTGATCAATCTGGGAATGGAAATAAGGGGAAGAAGGGAAAGGTTGAATATCCATATTGTGGTAAATGCGGGAAGAAACATCCTGGTACTTGCTTGAAGGGAATGGGAGTCTGTTACAAGTGTGGTGAAAAAGGCCACCAAGCTCATGATTGCAAGGGGAAGAAGGAAGCTACCAACGTTAAGTGCTACAATTGTAGGGAGATGGGGCATTATGCAAATGCATGTCCTAAGCGTCAGGAGAACTTACCTCAGAAAAGGCCAAGGGATCAAGGCCAGGCTTATGCTATCACTACTGCTGAGGTAGAAACTCCGAAAGACGTGGTGGCAGGTAATTTAATGGTTTCCTCAAGTTTAGCAAATGCATTATTTGATTCTGGATCATCGCATTGTTTCATATCTTCCCAGTTTGCTAAGAAAATTAGATATTTCCAATTTGATTTAATAAGGGAGTTGTCGGTTAAAACTCCTAAGGGAAGTATCGTTGCAACAAAGTTTTGTGAATCAGTCCCCATTAGAGCACATAAATTTTCTTTATCTGCTGATCTCATCGTCATACCTATGATTGAGTTTGATATAATCCTTGGTATGGACTGGTTTTCGGACTATGATGCGAAGATTTATTGTAAGAAGAAAGAGGTTACGATTCTTGATGATAATGATAAGGAACACCTTATTTTTAGAGCAGAATTGTCACCACCTAATTCTTATTTAGACCCACCCCCAGTAGCTCAACTTAATTCAATTATTGGGGAGGAAGAGAATGAAGTAACTATCGGTGAGGAAAGGAATGTTCAAATAGAGGATGTACCTATTGTGAAAGAATTTGTAGATGTATTTCCGGAAGATTTACCTGGACATCCTCCAGAACGAGAAGTTGAGTTTTCCATTGATTTGATTCCTAGATCAAGGCCTATATCGAAGACCCCTTATAGAATGGCCACTGTAGAGTTAGTCGAACTAAAGAAACAACTAGAGGAATTGAGTAATAAGGGATTTATTCGCCCTAGTGTTTCTCCATGGGGAGCCCCTGTTCTTTTTGTTAAAAAGAAAGATGGATCTATGAGGTTATGTATCGACTACAGGGAGATCAATGCTATAACAATAAAGAACAAGTATCCCCTACCTCGTATTGATGATTTATTTGACCAACTGCATGGAGCTCAATACTTTTCAAAGATTGACCTTCGGTCTGGATACCATCAGTTGTGTGTAAAGAAAGAAGACATTCCGAAGACAGTATTTCGAACCAGGTACGGGCATTACGAGTTTACTGTAATGCCGTTTGGATTGACTAATGCACCCTCTGTATTCATGGATCTGATGAATAGAGTTTTCAAGGAGTATCTCGATGAATTTGTGGTGGTATTTATTGATGATATCTTGGTATACTCCAAAACCTACAAAGATCATGAAAATCACTTGCGCATTATCTTGAAGACTCTGAGGAGGCATGAATTATATGGGAAGTTTAGCAAGTGTGAATTCTGGCTTCAGGAGATTTCTTTTCTTGGCCATATTGTCTCAAAAGATGGAATCTCTGTTGATCCTTCTAAGACCAAGGCAATCCAAGAATGGCCAGCAACTACGAGTATAACTGAGGTACGCAGTTTTATTGGCTTGGCAGGTTATTATCGACGTTTCGTCCAGAATTTTGCCCGATTGGCTAACCCATTAACGAAGCTCACACGTAAAGGGGTTAAATTTGTTTGGAAAAAAGAGTGTGAAGAATGTTTCGAAGAACTGAAGAGAAGATTAGTCAATTCTCCTATATTGACTCTACCATCGGGTAATGATGGGTTCGTTATTTATAGTGATGCATCAAAGAAAGGACTTGGTTGTGTCCTTATGCAGAATGATAGAGTTATTGCCTATGCATCACGACAGTTGAAAATTCATGAACAAAACTATCCTACTCATGATCTTGAGTTAGCAGCTGTGATCTTTTCTTTGAAGATATGGAGGCACTACCTCTATGGTGAAAAATGTGAGATTTATACTGATCACAAGAGTTTGAAGTACATTTTCTCACAAAAAGAACTCAACATGAGGAAAAGGAGATGGCTTGAATTACTCAAGGATTATGATTGTACGATACACTACCACCCAGGGAAGGCAAACAAGGTGGCAGATGCTTTGAGTAGAAAAGACCATGGAGTTTTGAACAATATGAGAATTGAAAGGGATCCAATTTTCATGGAGCTAGTGAAGATGGACATGGGAATAACCAGGGAAGGTGAAACATCAATGCTTTTTCAAATGGTTGCCAAACCATCTTTACTAGAAAGGATTAAGAGTTCTCAGACTGATGATGAATAATTCCAAAAGAAGATTAAAGCTGTGAATGATGGGAGATTGAGAGACTTTGCGTATGAAGGTGGAATTTTGAAATTCGGGAAGAGACTTTGTGTTCCCAATATACCTGATCTAAAAAGGGAATTGCTGGATGATGCTCATAGTTCCAATTTCTCTATACACCCTGGGAGCACCAAAATGTATAGAGATTTGAAGGAACATTTTTGGTGGGACAACATGAAGAGGGAGATTGCTGATTTTGTGTCAAGATGTATGGTTTGTCAACAAGTGAAAGCTGGAAGGCAACAGCCTGGAGGAGTCATGCAACCTCTTCCCATACCAGAGTGGAAATGGGACAATATTACGATGGACTTTGTCATGGGGCTACCAAAGACTCCTAGAAGGAACGATGCAATATGGGTTATTGTTGATCGTCTTACCAAGTCAGCACATTTTCTTGCTATAAGAGAAGATCTACCCCTGGAACGTCTAGCAAGACTATATATTAATGAAGTTGTGAGACTTCATGGAGTACCCCTATCAATTGTTTCTGATCGTGATCCCCGTTTTACTTCAAGATTCTGGAAAAGTCTTCAAAAATCCCTGGATACAGAACTTCATTTGAGCACTGCTTACCACCCTCAGACAGACGGACAATCAGAACGGACTATTCAAACCTTAGAAGACATGTTGAGATCTTGCTCACTTGACTTTCAGGGTATGTGGGATCAATATTTACCACTAGTAGAATTTTCCTATAACAATAGCTTCCATTCGAGTATTCAGATGGCACCATATGAAGCGTTATACGGAAAGAGATGTCGTACACCAACCTGTTGGGATGACATTGGTGAAAGAAAACTTGTAGGCCCAGAACTGGTGGAGGAAACGGTGGAAAAGGTGAAGGTAATCCAAAATCACATTAAAGCAGCTCAAAGTAGGCAGAAGAGCTATGCCGATAATCGAAGGAAGGATTTGGAATTTAAAGTCGGTGATCATGTTTTCCTGAAGGTATCTCCGTGGAAGGGAGTCATACGTTTTGGTAAGAAAGGTAAATTGAGTCCCAGGTACATCGGACCTTTCGAAATTCTAGAACGAATTGGGGTTGTAGCTTACCGATTGGCAATGCCGCCAAGTCTCTCCAAAGTTCACGATGTGTTCCACGTATCTCTGTTGAGGAAATACATGCCTGACCCAACGCATGTAATCACCTATGAAGATTTAGAACTGGAACCCGATCTGTCTTATTGCGAAGAGCCCGTCAGGATTCTTGATACAAGAGAACATGTACTGAGAAACCGGACGACGCGTCTGGTAAAAGTTTTGGGGAGAAATCATAAGATGGAAGAGGCAACGTGGGAACCCGAGGAACTTATGATGAAGAACCACCCGAGTCTTTTTATGCAGTAATACCCTAGAAATTGCGAGGACGCAATTATTTGAATGAGGGGAGAATGTAACACCCCAAGCTTCTACGGTACATTTCCCTTCGAATAATGCGATAGCGTGTGTTGTACGCAACCTCGAGTTCTAACACACACCACAACTAATTAAAATAGCCGTTGTGAATAGTAATACCTACTTTTTGAAATCATATATATTTTATATTTCAAAATGGACCTCATTTTTGGATTCGGAATATCAAAATTAGCCTAAGGTGAAATTTTGGTACTTTTCGGATAACTTTCATATTTTGATGAATAGTGAAAATTACTAAATTTTAATTAAAAACAACTTTTTTAATCAAAATAATTAATAGTGATAAATTATGAATTTGAGTGGTTTTAAAGTATATTTAGAATATATTTTTACCATTTAATATAATTTTGGTCATTGGACATAATTTTACAATTAAACCGAACATAAACAAGTGTCAATCTTTTGATAGTTATTATCTCTTAAAAACACGCTTTTTGTTTTGACAGCGGGAATTAATTTTAAATTAATTTCTGCCACTTCTGTGTTTTGAATTTAGGAAAATGGATTCCATATTTGGAATCAGGATGTTCAAATTGTGTAAATAGGTAACTTTTATTTTTAGACATTTTGAATAATTACTGCGGTAAATATTTTATTTACCATGGTTAAGGGTAAATCCGGTAAATAAGGGTTAAAAAAATAATATTATAATAATACTAAATTACCCTAAAAACGTGTCTTAACCCTATTGGTTGATAGATGGTCGACCATGGGCATCTTTGTGTCTATTTTGGGACCCCATGGATCCACTTGTAAGTGATAATGACACTTTCTTTTAATTTAGTTAAAATGAATACAAAAATGACACAAGCATATATCTTTTAGAACAACAATTTTTACATAGGGTTATATATGTTGGATTTTAGATTATAAATATTCATTATAAAGCTAAAAAGATTTTCTACATAATGATATTTTATTTATAATTTGTAGACATTAAATAATTTATTTTATTTATGACACAATGATGATGCAGTAATTAATATAATAGTGAAAAATTAAAATAATTGATATTATAAATACCCAAATAAATATAATATGAAACTTTTAATGAATTAAACTAATTTTCTAGGCTAATATGATATATTAGGATTGATTTAATGGACTTTGTTCGAAGTAATCAGTCTGTTATGAGTTTCACAAAAATCAACTATTGAATAGTGTCAAAATTGACATAAAAGAGTTCTTAAAACAAATATTATATTATTAATTGATATTAAATTCCTAAAAATCTAAGGTTCGGCCAAGAGACTTATATTATGATATTTTAATCATTAATGGACCACTTGGGGGTCTCTTGGATGTATATAGTAAGTTTATTAACCATATTATATAAAAATACAAAGAGACATTGTAAAAGTGAAACTAATTTACTTAGAGTTAATACTTAAAGATAAGGTTAATATAAGTACCCAAACCTGTCTAAATTCTATTGGATGAGTTGTTTTCGACCTATCCCCACCTCATCCTTTGAATAATAAGATTTGGAGCCATTAGAAACCGAATATGAATTTATTATAAATTAATATTTCTAGCTTTTCCAAAGGTGCCCCTCACCCGTCTTATAAAAAGGGAACTCCTCCTTCTCATTTCTTCACACCTTCAAAGCCTTTTGGATCGGCCTAACTCTGCACAAATACTCTCTCAACATCCCTCACTACAACCTAGAGGAATTAGTTTGATCAGAAAGCCAACCTAAGGAGCCCTTTTGATCAAATCAAAAGGAAGAACCCGAAGAAGAGGTAATGATTTCACCACCCTTTTCTAAGTTCCTTTCTTCTTCCACTTCCTCTTTCTTTGTTATTACCATTCTAAAATAATAACTCCAGTATCTTACATATACTGTGATGTTATTATAAATATGGTACAACCATATTCAGTATTCTATCCACCCTTTGAATAACATGTCACCATACGTGCGTACGTACGGCTTACCGTCTCCACGTCGTGGTGTAATTGTTATTCAATATTTTATTATTTGGATGGGTATAATAATGATGTGTAACTCATGTAAATAATAAATATAACATGTTAATGATTCTGTATATATAATATACCATCCATTTATATATTATTTTAATATCAAAAGAATGATATTGTCGCTCGTGCGTACGTACGGACTACCGTCTCCACGAACGCGATGAGATTCATTCTCCATCGTATCCATTCAAGTATAATTATCATTTTATGATTTAAAAATGATGTTTAAGGACTTGATACCATTCTGGATATGAATAATATACAACCTATCCTTTACAAACATGTCTTACGTAACAAAACATATAAAAGAAAACAAGTATGTTAACACCCGATATAATGATAATACTAAGATATTATTATCAAATCAATATTAAAAGATCATATATGATATCATATTAAGGTATATGATTATTGTATAATTTAATAACAATTATTTCACCATTATACAAGAGGTTAACCTACCCCAACCAAGGAAAAGTACAAGGTAAGGGTTATTTCACAATCTCTTCATTATCCGAGGTTGTTTATATGTAATAATCTACTGGGATCTCTTTATCATCCACATCCATGTTTCTTAAAAATGTATTTCAAAACATTTTTACTATTTACAAGAATATGGGTTAAAGTCATTTATACCCTTTTTTTACTTTTTATAAGAGGTTTATAAAGGAATCTTTCCGTCGTTTTCAAAACAAGGTCCTTTTTAACCTTTTCGACAGAATTGAGGTAAGAATGTTTTTTTTAACTTATACGGAGGGTGCGGTTATTTTACGCCGTTATAAAATCTTCAAAGCTTTCCTTACAAGCTTATAAGAATATTTTCAAAGAAAATGTTTTATTTTATATGGATCTTAAATGATTTCAAAATAAAAGGAGATATTTCTTTAAAAAGAATTTTGATTTCATCTATGTCAACATCCTTTGATGGACTTTAAGATTATTTGAAGTTGATTTATTATGATACAAAACTTCTATATTGTATTGAAGGTTTTGTGATATGTTTGACTATGGATGTGCTATTTTTATACCATTCATAGTTTATTGGCACGAGGCCTTGGCTATGTGGTTATGATAGTCTGACATTATGCATTCCAACATTATGAAAGTGGTTATTGATTTTTGCATGTGATTATTCGATTAGTAGAATATCCATGTGAATAAGTAAATGGCATTATTTAATTTTATTTATGCCATACCATGTTGAAAGTTCATGTTTGAAAGGCTTTTGTTTTAGTTATACATTGCCTTAAAAGTTTATTCTTATTTATGAAAGTTTCCGCTATATTGTTATCCTTACTGGGCATTTGAGCTCACCCCTTTTCTATGTTTTATTTTTCCCAGGAAGTGAAGAAGTAAGTTATGAATGACCTGCAGGGATATTATGTGGGGATATGAGTGTGGATTATGGAGACAATATGTTGTTGTAGTAGTTTTTCGTTTAATGATGTAATGTAAAACTTATGAATATATCTAGTGTTTCCAAGGCTACTAAACCAATCGGTCTTTCGAGATTTGATCTTTCTTGTGATCATGCCAATGTTATGTAATTAATGCACCGACTCTGGGTAGCTGGGGTCGGGGCGTTACAGCACGCACATCCCTCTGGGCTCTAGCTAGTCATCTGTGAAAAGGCATCTTGAAAGAAACATCGTGACACGGTGAAACATTTATACCCGGTGATCTGACCTGGTTTGAGCTGTATTAAGGGAAAACCTTTGAAAACACACACACAATTAGTGTTTTCGTGCACAAAGTCGGAAATCAGTTGTCAGGGTCCTGGTGTATGGATACGTCGGCCGCCCGCACCAACACTGGACTCCCTGAACTGAAGACCACACTCGGTACCCTTAACACTATTACTTCACAGAAAGAAAAATATCAGAGTTATAAGTTCTTCGGTAGAACCGACTCCTCTGATACCAATTTGTCACGACCCGTCCTCGGAGCCCATGCCGTGACTACCCCAAGCCCACCTTCCATAGGCCAAGGGCTGGCGACTAGCACCAAAGGCGTAAAATCCCGATAACTGGGAAGGCATTGCCTTTATGAAAAAAATAAGCACCACAAAGTACAAGCGGAAGAAAAACACTAAGTACAAAATAAATGATGAAAAGTAAATGGGCCAGAATACAAACCCAAAAGAAAGTAGGATTACAACTGAACAAGGTACAACAGCAAAAAGACAAACAGCTAGAAGTAGGAAGCAGCTCCTGGGTCGTCCACCACGGATCCTGCCTGAAGGGTAGGTACAGATAGCGCAGCTCCTGGTCGTCCACCACGGATCCTACCTGAAGGGTAGGTACAGATAGCCTCCTCCACACTCTCATCCGTCAACCTCCACTGTGAGTCATCACTTCGTGTAGTCCACCTCCGGGTACTGACTTGTCGTGTTGTCCACCTCCGAGTACTGACTCGTCGTGTAGTCCACCTCCGGGTACCGTCCAGTCCTCGAACACTCGGCCTCCGTCAGCACTGCCCGTCGTCTGCAACCAACACAACGAGGTGCGGGCATAGCCCGTGTAGAGGTGAGTATAACGATACTCAGAAGGGACCCCGAGACCCTCAAGGTCTCAATAAACCAACAAGGATAACTACAAAGAAGATCTCAACAGATAACCTCTACTTAGGTATATGCCCATACATATACCTAAGTTATCAAGTAACCCATCTCAATCATGAGGAAACACAAGGATCATGAAATCAACGGATAACCACTACCCAGGTATATGCCGATACATATAACTAAGTTATCAAGTGACCCATATCAATCATGAGGTAAACACAAAGGTCAAAGGTCTCAGCTCAAACCAGAATTTTCATTATCTAAACCGTAACAGCTGAAAAGCTCCGTCTCTGGAGTGTACAGTGGTCCTGTCACGACTCCGAGGTACTGCTCACTAACCTAAGACTGCTGTAGTACTCCACCTATCGAGTACTGCGGCCCAGCTGCTACAACCAAGCGATCCCCCGTGCCGCTACAACTAAGCGCTCTCCCATCATGGGTATGCCGCTACAACCAAGCGGTCCCCTGTGCCGCTACAACCAAGCGCACCTCTGTCGTGGGTCTGCCGCTACAACCAAGCGCTTCCCTGTGCTGCTACAACCAAGCGCACCGTTGTTGTGGGTTTGCTGCTACAACCAAGCGCTCCCATGTGCCGCTACAACCAAACGCACCTCTAACGTGGGTCTGCCACTACAACCAAGCCCTCCCCACTAGTCTTTCTGTAACACACTGAGTCGTTCGATCAGCAATCGTCAGGTCTCAGTCGGCTACATGGTCTCCGTATTCCGCACACTCATCTTTGGGAGGGTTCGCTCCACGAGCTGCTTGTCATTTCTAAAAGTATCTCAAATTTCCCACGAAGAAGTATCTCAAAGGACCGCCTCGTCATAGGGGTCTCAATGCAACAGACAGCGCGTCAATCGGACGCCCGGTCTGTGAGTTACTAACCTTTTCGTCCTAGGGGCCCGGTTGGTTTCTTGAGCGAACCAAACCCGGCCATAATCCAACTGCGTCCAAAACACGGGTGGAGTATGCCAAAAGTTCAGTCTCATCAAGAGGAATTCAACGAATCAGACGGCGCGTCAATCGGACGTCCGGTCTGTTAGTTATTGGCATTTCCGTCTCACACCCACCTTAGGAAACTTCCCAGGAGGTCACCCATCCTGACCACTACTCTAGGCCAAGCACGCTTAACTATGGAGTTTTAACCACGTAGGCTCCCGAAAAGGAAGATGCACCTTGAGTATAGTATACCGAAACGACCGTCTCGATCCAAGGATCGTTACGCAACTGACGGTTCGTCGATCAGATGTCTACAGCCCAAGTTATGGGCATTTGAACCAATCCTATCCAAAGACGGGGGGGGTTCTGGGCCCGGTCCGACCCGGCCCGAGTGGCGGCCCGACCCGGCGGCTCGGCCCAGCCAGCGGCGCGGCGGCGCGGTGGCGCGACGGCTCGGCGGCGCGGCGGCTCGACGGCACGGCGGCTCGGCCAGCGCGGCGTGCTAAAGGGAGGGGGCATTGCCCCCCTTTAATTTTTAAAATGGCGGCCCCTTTAAGGGGCCGCGCCATGTGTATTGCTGGGGGGGTTACACCACCGGGCTCCCCCCTGTAACGGCCGGCCAGCGTGGGGCCGTCTGGGTTCTCGCCGCGGGACCCCGCGGTCTCGCTCCTTCCGGCGCCGGCGGCTGGATTTCCAGCCGCCTCCTTCGACTTCTCCGGCGGCCGGTTTTTCCGGCCGCCACGTCCAAGATGAACGTGAACCCGTTCGACGCGGCGTGACGACTCCGCATCCTTCCGCCGCGGTCCGACTCCGGCCGGAGCCTCGTTTGAATCCTACGGTGCGACACGATGGCGTCGCGTTCCTTCGTCGCAGCCCGCTCCGGCCGTGTTTTCTTTTGTTCCTGCGCGGTGCGACGACACCGCGCTGTCTTCGCTAAATCAACACCAAAGATTAGAAGGGGGAGGAGAATCGGTCGTGTTCGTGTAGTCCGGTCTCCTCCCGTTATAACGATAACAGTCGGCCAATCGTAAAAACACAACGATGAACTTTTCACAATTTTTAATAAAATTTGGAACAACGTCCAACATATTATTCTTTCATGTTCAAGGGAAAGAAACACGTAATTTGAAAAAAAGAAAAATCCCCTACCTCGTTATTGTCATTTGTTGACGATCTTGGAAAAAGGGCGGATATCGATTCCTCGATTGTCGTGTTCTTCACACACTCCCAATTCTCACACTCATGCGTTGGAAAGGAAGAAGGGTACTCGTCGTTGGAGTGAGCGCCGTCGTCGATGGCGACGTTCCCCGCGGTGATGCCTCCTCCCTTGACGCGGAGAAAGAAGAAGAGAAGACACGTCATTGGTGCCTTCGCTTTCTCCGTCGGAGGGTCGGTGTTCATCACATTCTTCGTCGAAGTCTCGACGTTCTTCAACGATGGTGATGATGTTCTTCAAAACTAAGAGCTTCCTCTCTCAAAATCCCCACTTAACCAAGCAACCTAATAAAATCCTCTCTCCCATTATTTTATTAACACATGCCAAGCTATTCAAATTCCAAAATTCAAATAACTTCATTAATTAAAAAGTGTTGGCATGTAATTAAGAGGGGGAGAAGTTCAAGAGTTAAAGGGAGATTAAATGAGGGGTTTAGATGGGATAGGAAAGTTAAGGAATTTGAAGAGGTGGGGAGGGGTTCGTGTGGGCCCCACCCTTTCAAATATCCACACATGGGAAGTTTGATGGATGTGGGCCCACCACCAACTTCCCATGGGAGAAGTTAACAACTTAACATGAAATAAAATTGATTTAACAATTTTATTCACTTTTTTAATAAAACCCCAAAAATTAACTTCTTCTCCCGCACAAACGCAACTACGGTAATGGTTCCCTTAAGAGATTACCGGCATTGCGAGTTCATCGGTGCAATCGGATTTCAATTCCGAGCACCAGTTCAAAAGATAGAAATTCCCGCTCGCTCGTTCACTGAACGTACCCGAGCCAAACATCGGAAATTAATTCCAGGCACACCGGGCCTCAGAATCAGGCGCCGTCAGAAACTGCGTTCTTGTAAAATTCCAAAGAAATTAAGAAAAATAATTCCTTGAAATTTCCGGGTCTTTACAGGTACCATATTTCTGAAATTGTTAGTAATGAATGAGTCTATTTTATTTCTTATTTTTTGCTTTATTTTATATATGACATAAAATTGATTTCTCATGTAAAGTGTGTATAGCCTCCCAAAGTCACCTATTATTCCATCCCCACTTGTCTAAAACCTATTGCATATAAGGAGTCATGCAGGAAGTCCTATAGAGACCTAGATTAGGGAACCAGTTTAGTGGATTCCCAGTTTGGTATGTTAAATATTATTATTAGATGAATATTATTTTATGTGCCTTACTATTTGGGATGGTAGAATGTTGATTATGAAGTTTTGATCCTTGGAAATGTTATCATGTATAGGAGTTTCTAACTTTTATATGGGGGAAACCCCAAGTTCCCATTATAGGAATTATTGTTCTTAATGTGTGATGTTATAGTTGAATGATATTTCACCGTTGGTTGATGCACCTGTTGTGTGATTTGGCAGTTTTATGATATTTTTCTCTTATATTTAATTGAATGATGTTGTAGATTCTCTAATCATTTTATGTACCTAGGAATATATTTGGCATGCATACTGATAGGCACACACATGAAGGATGTGTGGCACATGATGGGTATAGAGAATTTGATTTCATTGAATTTTATTAATAATGTTGTCTTTAGTAAAAAAAATAATAAAAATGGGTAAAATAATAGAATGTTAATGAATGTTTATATAATATTTTTAATTAATGGTTACAATTGAGTAAATGATATAGTGGTGACAAGTTCTAAAATTGGAAATTTTCCTAAGTGGAATGATTTACATTGTTAGTGTGGATAATGGTTTTAAAAAGGTGTATACCGAATTATGTTTGGATATGTATTTTGGTTTACCCCATGTTATCAATGACCTAGAGTATGGATGGTTGAGGGTATTGTTCGAAGTGTAGTGATATCCAATGGGATAGTGAATGCGAAATGTTTTGATTGTGGATAGTGGAAATCCATATATTATGTAAATAGTGGATGCTTTATATTTTATATTATTAGAGTAATGGTTGGTATTATAGAGAAATTAAATTGTGATGATGTTTGATAGTGGGGAAAATAGATTATATCGCTACGAACTCTCATATAGAAGTGGGGTTTACAATTCTTATGGTTCATAATAATAGAGGGGAGGAGAAGTTACATGTGAAATTTTATTGTTTTATGGAAATGGTGTAATTTTACCCAGGGAAGGTCATGCCAACTATGTTTAATATGACCATGGAGATTTTTTTTCACCACCCTCCAATAGTTTCTAGAGTAGATAAACCCAATACTACATAGTTCATGATAGATTTTATCCAGATTATTTTGGATCACATGGAAACTACTCTCTAGAAGGGATTTATGCTGGAAGACTATATGTTGTGGGGACTAACAAAGAATTGGTGGGATATTGTGGTTTATACACAGTAGGATGAGGGTATGTTATTGAAATACTTTCATTAAAATTTTCATGAGAATTTATTTCAAAACACCTATAGATATGAGTGAGATGCAACAATAATGAGGTTAAATCAATGTTCTATGTCAATGATGGATTATTATAGATGCTTTATGGACATTAAATGCTTTGTTCCAGCATTGCCTGTAGACGACACCATTATGGTGATACATTTATAAGATGTAAATAGACATGAGATTAGGTATTAGGTCAACATATTTCATCTAAATAGGATTCGAAATATAGTGGAAATGGCTATTATTTACAAAGGTAAAATAAAGGAATCTATTGATAGTGGGTGTTTTGCTCTAATTAGACTCAGTAGTGTCGATAATTCTTAGTGCATGAAGTGTCATTATGGAAATAATTCCCATTATAGTAGACTGAAAAGTTTCTATAAGGGAGTATCTGTCTCTCAAGGTAGTGTGAAAGTGTTTTTCTATCAGTTTGGTTGGTCAGTGAACATATGTGTTAAATGAAACTGACCACTGAATGACTTCCAACCATGCAGAATAACGGGGATTCTGTAGAGGTTTTTTTATAAACCCTCTATAGTTAGGCATGAATGGTGGATCAAGGTTGATTATATGTGTATGAAATGGGGAATTTACCCTATATCAGAAAGGTAGTTGGAGAATGATGGGACATTCTAGAAGAGGATGTGGGTGTGGTACCCCAATGAAAGAGCATCCATATAAACTAGAAACTTTATCACTAGTAATAAAGACTAGAGCCCATGATATAGGGGAAGGTTAGATTCATGCAGTTCATTCTACACCAAGAGGTGTTGAGGTTGGACCATCAACTGTTCATGGTAGAATTCTTATAGTTTACATGCTTGATAGTGTTTTATTTGATACATGTGCCTCATATTATTCTATATATTCTATGATTGTTAGTGTTTTGGGCCTAGATGTAGAACATATGGGTTGTTTTATGTCGATTGAGAGACTATTATTGGTGATATTATGAAACATACGATAGTGTAAAGGGTGTTCTCTCAAGGATGGTGGGTTCCATTTTCATTCGGACATAATTGTTCTTGAGATTTCATGTTTTCATTTGAATTTTGGAATGTATTGGATAATGATGTACTATGTCCATAATGAATGATATCATCATGTGTTAATATTAAAATCTCTGTTGGGAGAAACTTATATCCATCATGGTGATTCGGATGTTTGGGTGGGCTTTAAATTTATATTTTGCTAAATTTTTGGTACTAATAACACACATGGATTGTATAATGCTTGATAATGTGGGAGTAGAGTAGACTATATTTCCTCATATGGTATATCAATTTTAGGATGTTTTTCCAGAGGACATCTTGGGGCTTCCACCAGAGAGATATGTTTTATTCCCAATAGATTTGCTGCTGGAGGCATTATAGGATTCCATTACACTATATATAAAGGATCTGAAATAATTCCATGATCTTAAAATTTAGTTTGAGGTTTGTTATTATAAAATGGTTATTTTCCTATTATTTTTTCCAATAAAGCTTCTATGTTTTTTTTCTAATTTGACTTATATTTTTTTTACGGTTGTGTGTTAAATATAAGAAAATGAATCAGATGATGGTTAATCATAAATACCATATTCCCTAATTAGATGATATTTTTTAAAAGTAGAGAGGTTCTTCGGTGGTCTACAATATTGATATGGGATTATAGTATCATCTGTTAAGGGTGAGACCTTTGGTTGTACCACGTACTATGTTTTGGTTCACGTATGGGTTATGAGAGTTTTCTGTGCTGGTTTTTGGTTTGACCAATGTCACAGTAGAGTTTATGGACATACTGAACCAGATATTTCACCCGAAACTAGATCAATTTGTGGTTTTGTTTGTTGAAGAAATGTTGGTGTACTCTAGGACTCATGAAGATCATTCGAAATATATTGAAATCTCCTTGAGTACACTAAGAGAACAGAAGCTATATGCCATGTTATTTAACTATCACTTATTGATTGATATGGTGAATTTCTTGAGCCACATCATATCATCTGAAGGTGTTTATGTAGACCCAATGAATGATAATGAGGATATATCTTTGAAGAAACCTGAAAAATTCGTAATGAATAACGATATCTAGGATTGGCAGTATATTACTGAACGTTCATAAAATACTTTTCTTATTTAATAGAACCACATTAGGGTTTTACCAAGAAGATATTCATGTTTTAATGAGTTGAGGCATGTGAAAATTCATTCCAAGTGTTAAAGAAGTGTTTGACTATCATGCCAATTCTTGTCTTACCCGATAAAGTTATGGAGTATAAATTGCTTTTTTATTCATATTATAGAGGTATTTATGATTTTTTGATGTAGTGTGATCTAGTTTATTATAAGGTTAATGACATTTGAGGGCCCATGAACAAAAGTACCCCTCTAATGACATTAAATTGTATACATTGGTTTACTCAATCATATTTTTGAGGAACTACTAGTTGGGGGAGACATTTATAATGTATTCCAATCTTAAAAGACATAGGTACACATTCCCTCAGCATGATCTGAATCATTTGTAGTGAATGTGGGTTGAGTACATGTAGTATTTTAAATTTTAGTTGGTAGACATGATGGTTAAGGAAAATAGTCTTACAGATTATTTGAGTAGGATGAATCAGAATTTACTTGTTTCATAACAGAAAGATGAGTACAGGATGATGGCATTGTTTACTGAAATAATTCTATAAGTGTAAGATGGTCATGTGAAATGTCCCTTTCATCCATAAAACGTACTCCAATATTTTAATCCATATCATTGAAAAGAAATATGAAATCATAGAACGTTTTTATTTTTGGGCATGTCTTCATGGTGTGTAGTCATCTTCTTGGTAGACCATCGGTGATGATGAAATAGTTTTATCTCCCATGTTTTAATGTCTTTATATGTGTAGAAACAGTTGATGTGCTGGTTCCGTGAATTGAAATGGGAAATGAATCACAGTTTAGCCAAATTGTATCATGATCTTTCAAGACAGTATTGGTGGATAGGAATGAATAAATATGTTCTAGGTTTCTAGGTGAAATACCTTAACGATTTGTAGATAAAGGTCGAGCATCAGTGACCATTTTATTTTTTGTAGTCCTTGACAATTATTATATGGAAACGGGATTATGTGATGATGAATTTCATGGTGGGTAATCCAAGTATTTTTCATAAGAATGATGAAATTTGTGTAGTTGTGGATTGGTTTACTAAGGTGGATAATTTATTGCTGATTCGAGAGACTTCCACCATAGATCTGTTTGGTTAGCTATATGTTATTATCATAGTGAATTTCCACAGGGTTCTAAGAAAGATAGTATCATATAATGCTATTCATTTTACATCATGCTTCTAGCATGGATTATAGATGAAATTTTTACCTAGAGCATTTGAGTATGAATTTCCACCCTTAGATAGATGGGAATTCAGATCATACTATTATGTTACTAGAGGACATGTTGAGGGCTTGTGTCTTAAATTGTGGTGGATCGTAGGAAAATCATTTGTCATTTTTTAGTTTCTCTACAAGAATAAATACCAAGATAAAATTCATATGGAACTATATTAGGCACTCTATGGAATACTAAGTGGATCTATATTGTGTTAAATGGGGGATTGGTAATTGGTGTTATTTGGATCGTGTATCATGAAGGAGTCATCAGAATTTGTTCAGTTGATTTGGAATTGAATGGATATAAATTAGAATAGAAATAATTCATATGCATATCGACATCATCAATTTCATCAGTTTATGGTTGGTGATCTTGTGTTTCATAAATTTTCTCCATGGTTGGGTCACCATCATATTTAATGATATGGTAATTTCGCACCCAGGTATGTGGGTCCATTTTATATTTTGGATTGAATCAGACTAGGTGTTTACTAATTTAGACTTTCAAAATGGTATAGTTGTATGTGATATGTTTTTTAGGATTCAAAACATTAGTAATATCTCCTGATTTTATCTCATGTGATTGATTCTAAATATATAGAACTTGAGAAAAATTCATCCTTCGAGGGGAATCCAGTCTGTATTGTGGATCAGAGTGAGAAACAATTGTGTGGAAAGTCTATTACTTTGGTTCATGTTTTTCGATTGTTTTGAAATGTTCAAGAAAGAGACATGGAATATGGATTCAGATATGTGGGACTAGTTGCTCGACCTATTTTACATGGAAGCATAGTGATTCTTGGAAGTGTGGCTATAGGGTGATAACTTGTAATGTGTGGTCTAAGGAACCATTTGTGATGTACATGGAAATTAAGTTTATTTTGAGGAGTAATTAAAAAATTACACAAATAGAAACCAAAAGGCCATATTAATATAGTGTATTTGGAAGCTGGGATACATAATAAACTAGTTCATAAAACATCTATACCATCGCCTTCTTTGTACTTCATATCCAGGAGACATATTTAACACATCTTACATAAGACCCTTCATCAAAAGAAACATTAAAATGGGTGAGTACATATGAACAGTAATGATAATAAAGGGTGATATATAAATATAAACATGAACATAAAGGTATTGAGAATGCGACAATAACATTTTAAGATCATTCCATTCATATCAATGGAAAACATCAATCATAAAGATAATCATTGACCATAATACATAAGATCATATCTCTAACAAAAGTCATGAAATTTTGGAAAACATATAATCTTATAACATTGTGGACAAGTATATATAGTAATAGGTTCACTAATTGAATTAATGACATTAAACAATGCCCTTTTATAAACTTATGGTCATGGAAACCATGTCCACTCATAAAATGAATTACATGAAAACCAAGTCCACACATAGAATTGTGAACATGAAATCAGGTTCACCCATATCATATATACCACATGATTTGTACATAATTACCCAATTCACGGGAGGGAGATATAGGTATCAACCACTTATAATGAAATTATTCTTATGTTTTCAATATAAACATCAATTATTCATCATAGCATAACCCAATTCCATAAAATGGGTTTTTTAAACATAATTTCATCATATCATAATCCATTTAAAAAAATTGATTTCAAAAATAAAATTCCATCATAAACATAATCTAAACATAAGAATAATAGATTTTTTATACTTTGATAATATCTTTAATCTTAGTTGGAAAATTTTTTTGATATAAAACATCAGATTAATTCTTCAAGAAAATATACTCGCTTCTTCAAAAAAAATTTATTCTAAAAATATGAAACACACTATTGAAAGAAATTAGATTAATTGAAAATTAAATGGAAATAATGTAATGAAATCTTCTTGGAAATAAGTCGTTAAAAGCATAAATTTTTTCTCATGTTGTATATGTTAAAAAAAATTCTCATAAATTTCTTGAAAAAGTAAAAAAGTACCTCAAATCGATTATAGAAAAAATATTCCTTTCATTTCGTTTAATAAAAAAACCAAAACGTTATATTAAAATTAAAGAAAATTATGAATGTATATAATATTTCTTAATTATGAAACATAAACAAGGATGATAAATATACCCCAGTGAACGCTTATGTAGAAACAATCTTGGTTAATAATGGCATTGAAAAATCATCCCTTAACATTAGTACAGTACCCATCATATGTATCTAAATGTCCTTTATAATGATTTATATAATTTTATTGACATAATAAATAATCATATTAATCTTTATTATATCATATATGATCATATTATCATATTTTTGGTAATAAAATTTCATGATTAATCATTATTCAGGTATAATCTCCTTCATTTTCTTATTGGTGTTTTTCCAAATAATTTATATTAATCCTTATTATGTTATATTTATATAATAAAAATGATATTACTATAATAAATATCATATTTATTCATTTTTTAAATTTAAATAATAAAATTTTAATAGATATCTTGTAGAATGAATTACATAGAATCATGGAGACAGTAGGTCACACATACTCACAAGTGATGATATCATTATAATAAATATGAAATAGCATGAAATTGGATGGTATATATGTTGTCGTATAATACATATAATTTTATAATAATTATATATAGTTATTAATTCTATCATTATATCAATCCATGAAATATGGCATTGAAAAATAGATTACACCATGGCATAGAGATAGTAAGTCGTACGTACTCACGTGTGGTGATTTAAGTTTTTCAGGGGATGGGAAAAAGGTGGAATATGGTTGTTTCATAATTATAATAACATATCATTATATGAGTTATACTTATTTTATTAATTCATAAAGAAAAAAACTAATTAATAAGAACAAGAAGAAGAATGAATTTTGGAAGAATCAGTTGAGGATATTACCTCTTCCTCATCATGCTTCCTCTAAATCACATATTAATGCATTAGACATGGTCTTCGACAAATAAAAGAACCTTTGTATTGTGACTAGTGCAGATGATATGTTAAATGGGATAGGGATGTCCGAGAATTATGGAGCTAATTGATGTGAAGAAGGGAGTGAGGATGTTACCATTTATAATTGACGTAGGGGAACCCTTCGAAATTAATAAACATTTAAAATAACAAAATATAATTTTTAATAAAAATGGCTCACACATGAGATATTTTGAAGGTAATAAGTGTATTTTTATAAATCCACCCATAAAAGTATTTGTATACATTAAGTTATTTTATTTTAAACCTTCTATTTTTGGTTTCCCCTTAATTATTCTTTATTAATTTTAATTGTGGTAATAACATATTAATTTTTAAGAGGATTTAAATTTTCTTAATATGGGGACGATTTACCATATTTGGAAAATTAATTAACTTATAGAGTTTATCATATTCAATTTGAGATTTTAAATATATTTAACAATTTTAAATAATTTGACAAAATATATTATTTATAAATTATCTATAGTGTAAATTTATACACTATTCAATTCAGTAAATTTAAATAAAATTCATACAGAGATATAATCTAAAATAAAAATTTTAATAGTATTATAAAATGTCATAATAAGATATAAAATTCGTGGATGACATAAATTATATAATATAATATATATGTTAATATAAATAATATCAATTTCATGATTATTCTCTTAATAAAATAATTATTGTAAAATTGTTGTCTCAATATTTTTGGTAATCAATTAATATTAAAACTTTAAAATAAATTCACATGATGTAGATAATATCAATATCATTCTGAATTCTAATTCTGTTCATATTTTCATCATGTTTATCACAATATTAAAATGCATACGATTTTTGAGGAAGAAACAATAAATAACTTCTCTTAGTATAGTTGAAGAAGAGTGTATCTATACTACAAATTCATGCACTAAACTATTGAAGATGAAACAAATTTTTTTTGATAATGGTGATGAGTTGAAATAGCCATTGGTGATTCACTATGACAATAAGAGTCGGATGAGTATTATAAATAATTTAGTTTAATAGTCTCATAGAAAATAGTTTTAGACTATATATGAATTCATCAAAGAAAAAATTGATCAAGGTGTGATCAAAATAGAGCATTTTGGAACGTATGAACAAGTTTTTGGTATTAATACTTATCTACTAAACAATATATATGTTTGATAAAAATATATATAGTCTATATTTCATCCACATTCCAATGTCTAGGGATGTTATGGTTGATCCCCTATCCCTATTTGTGTTAATTATTTTAATATATTTGTGTAGGTGGTGCATTTTTTTGGTGAAGATATGATCTCGGGGGATTTTTAAGCACAAGATGTTTAAGATTGCGAGGATTATATCCAACGGGGGTGATAATTTAATTTCAATTATATGAGTATTGGTTTTTATGATTGGTTGGCTGTATGTGGTGGAATGAAATTATATTTTTATACTCTTATTTTCTACACTAAGCTACGTGAGATTCAATAAGATGGGTATTGGCCTATATGAACATTTGATTGTCTACGGTGGGATGGAATTGTCTTTTTCCTCTATGGTTTTTAAACTGATATTTTATCAAGTTGAATTTGAGTGAGGTATGTGTTATTTCACATCCCTGAGGTTATTTTTTGAGGTTGAACATTAATTTAATTTATCTACATATTTACAACAAAAATAATGGGAAAGATTATTGGAACCAAGGACATTAA
This sequence comes from Viscum album, assembly GCA_963277665.1. Taxonomy (NCBI): domain Eukaryota; kingdom Viridiplantae; phylum Streptophyta; class Magnoliopsida; order Santalales; family Viscaceae; genus Viscum; species Viscum album. Next base: position 1,014,609,337 of record OY728141.1, on the reverse strand, counting down.
CTATGGGAAATGATGTCTAGATTGTGTTTATTGTTAATCCACACATGGGTTGAAAAGTGATTTTATATGGAATGTGATCTTATAGTGAAATATAAATGCAATGTTGAATGTGGGGTCATTTCATATTATTCTCCAATTTTTAGGGCCCAAATTAAAAGGAAGAAGAAAGATTGACGAAAAGTATTTTCATGGATTGAATCTTCTCAAATATGGAAATTTCATCAATTTCATAAATACTAGGTCTCATAAAGGTCATGATTTATGATGATGTTGTATGAAATGAACTGGCACTGTGAATTCACCATTGGATGATAGTAAATCTTCACAAATATGAGATGTTTCGTAAATGTGTTAATTTTCATCAGATTTATGTAAATAGAATATCTTCTAAAAAATATTTTTAGTGGTTTTTAAAAAGGTTAAATGAGGTGTGTGATCCCCTCAAAGAGATGTTATTATAAATTGAAAGCCACACAAACTTTATTTGATTAGAATAGGTTTGGAGATAAAACGAAATCATTCAGAATTCATTAAGTTAGGGAGATTCATGAATCATGAATTATTTACAGGTTTGAGAATCATAAGAGACTGAGAGTTTTATGAATATGAAGAATTTCTTTAAGGAAGTGAGTATATATAATGTACTATTTTATACGATGGTAGTGATCTACAAAAAATAAGTGACATTTATGAAGGAGTGTTGGTTCATGAGAACTTGAATTTAATTGAAATGTGATGGTGGTTTCGTAAAGGTTGTGATATTTAAAAATTTTAGTGTTGATCATATGGTTTGTGTTAACATTGATTTTGAGTGAAAAAACTCCTGACATCGGTGCATTAAAAGTATCACGCTAGTCTTGGAAAAATACAGAAATGCTAATATATTGAAGAAACCTTCTTGTCACTAAAATGAGTAAGTCTTTAGCTGAGTTACTGAGTTGTGGGAGTAGATAAAAATATTCCAGGTGAGTTAGTGTGTTTTCTATAAAATTGTTTTAACAAAAGTATTCTAGTAATAGAGTGACTGTGTCTAAAAATATTTATTCACAACAACCAGTGAGGAGCATAGTATTTAGGTATGACAATTTTTTTTTGAAATATTCTCCATGGTCGATCCATAAGTGTTAAAACATGTAAAACTATTGTGGTTTATGTCTTCATGTGACTTTTTATTATCTGAACGATTCAATCAGGCATGTTTTACATGCTCCAATCAATTTTCAAACAAATTCCATTATATTAAAAGTAAAATTAACACACTATTTAACCCTCCCCTCTTAGGTTGGACTATGGTCCTAAAATAAATGGCCCAAGAAATTAAATGGTTTAGTGTCTTTGATGACTAGATCTATAATTATAATATTTCATAAATGATCTTTAAAATCTCCCAAAAATATCTTATCACATAAAATAATTCTTAGATGTACTGAAGATGAAATATTTCCTTATATCCTAGGGAAATGAAACATTAGAACGATTGAGTTAAATAATATTAAGGGTAAAAATGGAATATATCAGTCAACGATAACTTATGATTATAATATGAACATAATTGTATGAGAATATGATCTAAATATTCGAAAAACTATACCTGTAGATTCGTATATCATAATCATGGAAAAAGAATTTATTAGTTCATAATACATTAATCATAGAAGAATCCAATATTCAGATCCATGAGATCATAAAAACATGTCATAGAGATTGGAATTGAAATTTGGGCATAAATATCATTATAGAAATATTATGTGAAAGATAAACACTGTAATATTCATCACATGTTAGGATTTTATTAAACACCATTTTACTAACATTATGATTATGATGACCTCTCATTTACCATTTTATCTCATAAACACTAAACATTAAGCATTAATCCATTCATTAGTGGGATATAATAGACCCACCCATTATATAATTATAATTCAGTCAAGTATATAACAAGATCATAAATACATTTATAATTTCATTAAATCTAAAACCATGGAAAAGTAAATGAGTTTCATCAAGATTTTATCAATATAATTAATAACCATATAGTAAAATAATATGGATAGTATAATTATATCATATCTCCTGTAAATCATTAGTAACTTCAACGGATGTTTAAAATAGATAAAAATACCCTTAAAATATTAGTGAAACAATTCTTGAGGAAAATAAATGTTCTATTTTTAAATCACATTTTCAATTTTAAAAAATTACTAAATATTAGCATAAATATTTTCTTTTATTATAACCATGGTAAAATTTAAATAATTTTAAAATTATATGTGCATTCATGAGGGTGGTAAGAGTCATTCATGTGGTATACCTTCAAACAATGATTATTTTCATACCTTTGGTGTAAATTAACTCATTTGAAAAATGAAAATAATATTTATTTAAAATATTTATATGTACAAAATTACATTATTAAATTAATTTTTAGCAATTAGATACTTTAAGAAACATTTAAAATAAATTATTGATATGGTAGAAAAATATTCTTGACTGAAGGGGGAATTATAGAGAGTATTCCATAAAAACATTGATTTAGGATTTTTAGTACATCAGGAGAGAAAATGAGATAAATTTTTTTAATAACTATATGTAAAAATAGAATAATAAATAAAGTGTGATTTTGGATTTATAGATAACATAATTTCATATAATATATTTAATAATATGTAACCCTGGTTAATAGTGAGATTGTAACATAAACCCTTACCTCATGTAAATATTTATTCATAAGTTATTTTATCCTTATAAATAATAAATTTATATTAATTATATACATAAATTAGAAGAATGTTCATATTTATAATACTTTAAATCATTTAATTTTAACATATTATAACAAATTAATTAATAATATTTCATTATCATCATCATTTCTCGTGTTATACATTTCATTTTTCTCGTATATTTCAATTCGGAAGTTAGGGTACTTGCATCTTGATTATGTTTAAAAATATATATATAATTTTAATAATGATATAAATATCATATATATTCATTATATACATATATATATCAATCTATAAATTTTATAGATAAAAAAATTAATTACACCGTTCATAGATACGGTGGTTTGTATGTACACATGAACAGTTTTTTCATTTTATAATAAAAATAATGAAAGAGATATAATTAATATATTACCATTATAGAATCATTATTATATCATATATATCATATATATTTAGTAGGTTTTTAATTATGTCCATCACTGTTAGTTAGTGATGGAAAATGAATCATATTTTTTTGGGGAGGTAGAAGTCAATACATATGCACACACAATGACATCATTTCAAATTTGAGGGAAATTAGGTAAACAATAATTTTCCCACAATTATACTAACATATATGTATATTTATTATACTATATTATGAATGAAAGTGTGGATAAAATAAATTTAGGTGAATTTAAAGGATAAATTAATTTTGAATGATTCAAGTAAGACAATTACCTTGAATGTTTGAAACCTCCTTTGGAGTAAAAATTAATCCTTTTTAGCTGAATGTTTCACTTTCTACACTTTCTGTATTTAGGATTTATAATCAAAAGAATATTAAAAACTATTCCTTACTATGTTTTTAGTTTTAATTTATTTTAGAATTTTTTCACTAGAAAAATCGTTATTATACTGAATGAAAAATCTATTAGATGAAATGAGTTTGGTTCATCATAAGAAGAATTTTTGGTCTTTCATATGAACACTTTTTGGACCATCAGACAAACGATTCTTAGTCCATCAAACATACATTTTCAGGTACATCAGTAGAACTGTGGTTTTCCATAAGATGTATTGAGTGTGTTCTATCAGACGAACTGAGTTTTATTTATGAGATGAAAAAATATTAAACCACCTAAATGACAAAGTATGATTAATAAGATAAAAAATATTTCATTCCATCTTAATAAGAACATTTATAATTAGATGATTAAATTTTTTATACTATAAAAAATACTTTTTATATCATTGTGATGGTTTTTTCAAAACATTATCAGATGTAAATATATAGAACGTGTTGAGCTATCAAGATAAATCTCATTTGAGTACATTTCGTCTAACTATGAGAATCACAGAATATGAAAGATGGAGATGGGATTATAAATTTAGATGAATTCGTGGAGGTGTGAACTAATTATTTTTCAACTCAACCCATCGGATGTTTACTCACTTATAACATCTTGTTTCATTATGTTTGTAAATATTTAGAGATTCTTTATTCAAAGGATGTTGTGTGAGGATTTTAAGTTCCTTAGACCAAATTTATTTTTTGATTGTTGATTCAGATATGGATTGATTGAAAGATTTCAAGGATAGTATGATGGATGAATCCAATATTAGTGTTTAAGGACTTTTAGGTCTATGAAGACATAGGATATTATGATCTTTGTGATCAAGAAAAATTTTATTGAAGATTTATTAACTATATATTTTGGTTAAAACTATGGATACCCTAGGTCATTTATATTTAATTCATATACATAAATGGTGGATGTGTTATAATTTCTTTTAAATTTTTTTTTCTATGATTTACATTTTTAAATTGTAAATATTAAATTTGATTTTGTTTACATGTGATTATTTATGTTGTGAATTTTATTTTGAAATTTTAGTTTTTTAATTTAATTTTTTTATAAATTCTGATTATAATTTTTTTTTGGAGTGAATTCATTTACAAATCTGATATCATTGGTTATAGTTTCAATATTATTGATCAAAATAGATATATATTTATGTTAGTATTAATTTATAAAATCTATATATCATCCCCACACAAATGTCCATTATTACACTCTGCAATACTACATTTAGTATCAATTAACGTTCTACAAGAAGAAATAGTCATATTTTACTTTTAAATTTTTATAATGATTTACAACGTTTATTATATATTTTTCTTAAAATAATTTTTATTAGCATAAATAGTATATTTTTTATTTATAAAGACAACATGGTTGAATGATAGAACTCTTGAAAATTAAAATCCTAAATTCCCCATAAATTTCAGTTGGAATGCATATGATTATTATAGAGGTTATATGAATTCCATAGTTAATAATATTGGGGATGATGACCCTGATATCCATACAAACAATTATCAAATAACTGGAAGGAAGTATCAAATTTTATAATTGAATACCATCTTGAATATCAATCAAATTATTGTGCTGGGAATAATTTTTTGTGTTCTTGGACATGGAATATCTGTTGTCTAATTTCTTCTTGTGAATCTATGAATAATGTTTAGAAAATTTTGGAAATTACTCATTTTAGTACATCTAAAGTTATAGAAACTGATAGAGTAATTATTATATCTGATTAAAAGAATTTTATTTCACACATAAAGAAATATATAAAAAGATGTATCATAAATTAACGAATACTATAAAAATATTACAATATATGGGTGAAAAATATCTTAAAAATCATATTTTAGTTAAAAAGGATTGAGACTATTCATGGAGAGTGAAATTACCATAGAATAGTTCTTTATGATACAACATATGTTACTATGTTATTATTAGTTGATTTGATTGGTTATCTTATACAGTACAAGGGATGAATGAGAAGATATGATAAAAAGACAAAAAAGAAAATGAAGTATATTTTTTCTATACTATAGATATTTCCTAGAATGTGAGATCTGTTAAAAAGGATTCTAATTATTTAAGGGACCATAATTTTCATGTTGAAACAGAGAGTAGTACTTCATAATATTCTGAGAATGATTTAGATAATCCTTCTAAATGTATGAACAAGATTATTTGGAATAATAATTTTAGATATAACATTAAGAATAAATTTAATGAAAATATAGAGATGATGGATTCATATGAAATGGTATGTTATTATTAAAAGATACATGTTATATTAAACCACACTCTCACAATATTAAGAGAAAATATAATATGGATATAAATTCTTAGAGGAATTCCAATAATTTCTACAAGCAAATGAGTTAGAAACATCTTAAAGCATCCAATACCTAGAGTGCTAGTCTAGGTCATTGTAATTCAAATAATTGATACGATAGTGAATGTAAAGATATTATGAACATTGGTTTCTATATTGAAATTAAAAAGATTAATAATTTTTCATGAATATGGTATCTGCTGAAACATTGAGAAATCTCAATTTTAAAGAAAAATATATTGATTGAGATACTAAAAATAATTATATTTCATTATATGAATAATATAATTCATCAAAATAGAATAATAATTATCCTAGATATTAAAAACAATGAAGATTATCTAATATTTTAGAAATCCAGAATTTCAAGACATCTAAAAAACATCATGCTCTTTAAGAAACACATGCTAAAAATTTTGAAAATTTATACCCAAACTATTGATATTAATAACATTTAAATATAATATGAGAAATAAAATGATGAGAAAAATAATTTTAAAAAATAGGTAAAAAATATATTTTTATTATAACATCTACTGAGGATAATGTTTTATATTTGAATTTTAATTCATAAAATTATAGTAGAAAAAGTTAATGTCATACTTTACTACTAGTAATGAAAAATTTGATAAAATGTATAGAATGATTAAACCTTATATTGATGTATTTGGAATGAATTTTATTAATAAAAAAATTTATAGAAAACTAATTTTTTCAAAATGGTTCCCCATTTTGTAAAAAAATGTCATTGGAGGAAATTTACAAAGCATATGTTCCCTAAACAAAGAAAAATGTTTAGACTTTCGCAATGATTTTTTTTCCTAAAAATTGGACAACTAATCATCAAAGAAATGTTGGGAAAATATGGATCCATAAATTTTAATTATATACGAATGAAAAACCCATGAATGATTTGGTTAGACAATACTATGTTTTATACATTCATTTAAATAAGAAGTGTACCAACAATAATAAAATTTGTTACATGGACATTTGTTTTTTCAAACATATGACTGAGAATAAAATATTCATCAATAATATTATTAAATAGATGGGTGGAAAAGTCAATTATGGTGATACTGGTAAAGGTTAAATTATTTGAATATGTATTATTGTTCTTCATGGAAATGATTTAATTTCAAATATTTTTTTGGATGTAAAAACAACCTTATAAGAATAATCCAAATATTTGAGAGGGTTATCATATGAGCTTTAAAAATGATAGATGTACTGATCATAGTTAAGAAGTTAAGTTTATTTTTTTTAAAAAAATCATGAGAATGTATATAAAAATTTACATAGAAGACCGTAGAGACAAGATATACCTTGATTTAGTACAATGTATGATCAATCTTGGTTGTGGAATATAATGTTAATACACTTTAATGTTACAAATTTGGAAAAACTATCTATCAAATGACTAATAAGATATCCACCTAAGATTATGTTTAATTGTTATAATTTTTTATATCCTTTTCATTTTGGAGAGTAATATATGTCATGTTTAAAAACTATTAGTGTAGTTTTTACATCTTATACTTTACAGTTGGGAAACACACATTTATTTGGTTCTATTGAAACTAAAATTATTGATGTAAAATACTATGTGTATGTTTAAGTGGATGACTACACTAGATATACATGGATATATTTTTTATAAAAAATAATTTGATCTTAACTTTTTTAAAACCATTGTATTCTATGTCAAAAAATGTGAAAATTATTCCTATGGTAACTATTTGTTGTGTTAATGGTGGGGAGCTTATAAATTCTAATTTTCAAAAAAAAATTTAGTAAAAAGGGTATAATATATAAGTTCATAGAACCTATAAATCCTTATAAAAATTGTGTTGTTTAAAGAAGAAATATAATTATTCAATAAATTAAAAAAATCATTTATAGTGAATTATCAATTTCTATTTTTTGGGATGAAGCATTTAGTAATGACTGTTATACAATTAACCATGTTTCAACAATACATTTTATTAGTAAGACTTCTTATGATTTGCTGAATAGTAGAAATCCCAATCATTCTTACTTTAATGTTTTTTATTCTTGGTATATATTTTTAATAAAAAAGATAATATACATAAATTTTCTCTAAACTCTCATAAAGGAATATTTTTTTTGTAATTCCACCATCAGTAAGGATTATACAATTTTTTATAAAAACACATATACAATTGAGGAAATAGTTGATATAAAATTTTATTAAAATAATTGATTTAATACAACAACCACTAATCACATCTACATATTATAGTTCAAAAAAAAATTTAAAGACATGTTGGAATGTTATTGAAATGGTATAAGAACTCAAAAAACTATTTTTTTGTTCAAATTCAAGAATATTTTAAACCAGTTTTTGAATAACATATTTTTATAAAACTGAGGAATCAGTTGATCCTCAAGAATTATTATATGGATACTATAAATGACTATTTATATCATCTAGTTGTAACTATATGTTCCTTATAGAATGGAATTTAAAATTGTTAATTTCTATCTCAATTTGAACCCAATACTCAAGAGGTTGATTTAAATTATGAACATTGGATTCCCTAATATCAAAATGGAATTTAACAACACTAAAATTAGCCTTTATCAGCATTAGAAAAGTGATGACTACTTGAGTTCAATTAAAATTCCTAATATTAATTAAATTCTAGATAAATGTTGTTAAAGGAGTCCTTCGTTAGCTCTAAAATAAGAATTGATAATGGAACCATTAATCGATGATTTTATTTATCACTAATAAAAGAGAATATCATAGAGTGTTGTAATAGAATATTCAATCCCCAGAAAAAACACCACACTAGAAACAACACTATAAAGTTTCCAAATACAGAAAAAATAAATATTTTAAATAAATAAAACTCATAACATAAACAAAAAACACTATATTATAGAAAATTTTAAAATAAATGTTTACAATTATGTGAGTACGTATAAATTATCCCATAAATTCAAAAACATTTATGTTCCTTTTTCTTTTTCCTATAAACCTGAATTTTGTAGTTACCCAAAATCCACCCGTTCTTGAGAAAACAAGTGAACCTATTTAAGAAAAAAAATTATGATTTAAATAATTTAAACAAATAAATTAAACATAATGTTTTAATTTTAAACTAAACATTGATCCCTACAAGGAACTTTATGTATCAGATTTAGTTATAGTGGAATCCTGCATGTCACACCATTTCTTATCCTTTTAAATCATTATCCATATGAAAATTTAATAAATAATTATAAGATAAAAATGATAAAAGAATTAATTAATTATTAGTATATAGAATAATGAAAAAGAACTATTGGATATTTATTTCTCAGTTTTGGTGATGTGATGTAATTTTTAATCTAAAATGACACTTATATATTGAAAATAAACACATGGAGTCATAACTATCACAACATGTGTCATATTTAGTTATAGTTGATTCTAACTTGTCCAAAATGAACTATGTAGCTTTCTACTAAATTATCAAAACTATCCAAACGTGTTTACACTTTTTTGAGTATATCACTTGTGTATTTTACACAAATTAAATTTTAAACGGGAATCACACACTATAAGTCATACTTGTCACATCATGAGTCAGTTTGACAAGAGACTAGTTGATATAAATCATAAAAAACTATTGATTATTTTAAATATATTATTAATATAATTAGAGTGGGTTTTATTATTTTTTAGTGAGTGACACTTTTTGAACTAAAATGTAAAAATTAAACTAATTATAGATACATAGAGTCATAACATGATGATCATGTATTAGGATGTGTTTTGTCTGAATTATACACATCCCAATAGACATATGGATCATTTTAAAAATGTATCAAAACAATCTGATTTTTTTCCCAGTTTTGAGTTGTTCAATTTTATTTTATACTAAAATTAATGTCTAATTAATATAAAAACACACACATTGAGTCAAAATTGTCACACCATTCATTGGATTGATATTTTGATGATTCGTACATGTCCTTAATGACTTATGGAATATTTTATGAAATAATAAAAATAATATGAATGCATTTTTCTTGTTTTGAGTATGTCGCTTGACTTTTTTAATAAATTGTAATTTTAACTGGAAACACAAACATTCTTCCATAACAATCACATCATTAGTCAGTATGAATCCATTATGATTCCTAAACATCTATAATGACATTTGAATTATTTGTTAAAATTATCAAGGATATCTAATCCCATTTTTGATGTTATTAGGGAGTGAAACTTTTTAAACTATAACGTCAATTTTAAAATATTAACAGATGGTTTGAGCTAAACTAGGCACATCATGGAACATATTAAGGTGAACATAATTATTATAAGTTTAAAAGTATTTATGTATAATTTTAATAATGTATCAAAATAATACAGATTCATTTTCACAGTTTTGAGTTTTTTACTTGACCTTTTTTTTTCTAAAATTATTCTCAATTCTAAATAAAAAGCAACACATGGTGTCATAATGGTCCCAAAATGTGTAGGATTGTGGTGAGAATATTTATGAACTATCAAAAATGAATTATTTAATTTTTTTCCTAGTGTATCAAAACAATATGAATGCATTTTCTTAGTTTTGAGTACGTCACTTTTGATTTTTAATAAAATGTGATTTCAAATTGGAAATATGCACGTTGAGTCATATCAGTCACATCATGTGTAGATTTTAAATGATAATGAATAATACATGTTAAAAATTACTTATTAATCATTTCCATGAATATTATGATAATATCATGTTGTTTCCTAATTTTTTAGTGATTGACTATTTTTGAAGTAAAATTGCAATTTTAACATGGTAACATACAGTTTGTGTAATATCACAAATACCATTTATCAGATTTATATGAAGAGGATTCCTAAACAACCTATATTAATTAAGAATCATTTTCCTAATGTATCAAAAAAATATGAATGTGTTTTCTCAGTTTATAGTAAGTCAACTATATTTTTCTAAAATTTATCTCAATTTTAAATAAAAATACACACTTGTAGTTATACCAGTCTCTTTGTGCATCAGATTGATGTGAGGATGATACCTATAAACCCAAAATGAATTATTTATCATTTTAATAAATTATCTAAACAATAATAATATATTTGATCAATATTGAGTGTGTTACATTTCGTTTTTCATAAATTGCCACATTAAAAAGAAAATATTATCCTTGAGTCATACCAGTCACATCATGTGTCACATTGAAGTGAGACAAAAGTATATACTAGATACATGCACAGGGAGTCATTCTGATCAAATATTCTGTCAATTTTATGGGATAATTATTTATAAACATTAAAAATAACATATGAATAATTGTCATAATTTATCAAGTAAATCCATGATTGTTTTCTAATTTTTTACGTGACATTATTAATCTAAAATAAAAACTTTAAATTGATAAAACAATCATTGAGACATATTTGGAACATTATATATCAAATTAAGGTGATGATGATTCCAAAATGTCCCAATGGACATATGGATCATTTTAATAATGTGATAAAACATTCAAATCAATTTTCTCAGCTTAGAGTAGGTCTGTTGACTTCTTTTCTAGATTTAATGTCAATTTTAATTAAAAAAATAATTACTTGGAGTTATACTGGTAACACTATGCTTTAGATTGAGGTGTGACTAATTCCTAAAAGTCCCAAATGACTTATGAATCATTATAATAATGTATCAAAATAATACTGCTTTATTTTTTGGTTTTGAATATCTTACCTATCTTTTTTTATTAATTAATATCAATTTTTTAAAAAAAAGTCACACATTTTTCCATAACATTCTCATCATGCATTAGATATAATAGAGGGTGATTTATACAAGTCTAAAATGACTTATGAATCATTTAACTAAATTATAAAAACAATCCAATTGTGTTTTCATGGTTTCGAGTATGACACTTTTATATCTTACTAAAATACCACATGAAATTAGAAACATGTAATTTGAATCATGCCTATCACTTATTGTGTCCATTAATGTAAGACTGATTCCAACACATTAAAAATTAATTATACATCATTTTTGTAAATTATGTAGACAATCCGTGTGTGTTTTATAATGATTCAATGAGTGATAATTTTTTTACTAAAATGTTAATTTTAAATTAAGTACAGAAACAGTGAGTCATTTCAGGTACATAATATATTATATTTTGTATAATCTTATTCATAAACATAAAAAATTATTTTTGGGTAATTTTCTAAAAGTATAATTTCAATTTGAATGTTTTTTCTCAGTTTTGAGTAGGCCAGTTTTCTTATTGGCTGAAATCAATGCCAATTTAAATAATAGACACACATGCTGTCATACCATGACACCGTGAATTGGAATGAGTTTTTATGAATTATACACATCCAATATGACTTATGAATAACTTTACTAAAGTATCAAATCAATTTATATGCATTTTCTTAGTTTTGAGTACATCACTTTCATTTTTAACTAAAATTAAATTTCAAAATGGAAACACACATTTTGAGTTATACTGGTCACATCACATGTCAGTTAAGCATGTCATTGATTCCTAAAAATCAAAAATTAATTATGAATCATTTTCCAAAATTATCAAGACAGTCATATCATGTTTTCTTTGTTTTTATTTTGTGACACATTTTGTAAAAAATTATCAATTTCAATATGGAAACGAACATTTTGAGACATATTAACACCATCATGTTTCAAAATGAGGTGAAAATGATTTCAATAGACCGAAACTGGATTATGGATAGTTTTTATAAAATTTTAAAATAATAAAAACGAATTTTAGTTGTTTTGAGCATGCCACATTTATTTTTTTAATAAAATTAATCTCATTTTAATTAAAAAGATGAACATGGAGTCGTATCGGTCACACCGTGCATCAGATTGAAGTGATACTGATTCGTACAGATTTGAAATTTATTATGGATATTTTTTAATAGGTTAAAATAATCCAATTATTTTTTCATACTTCTAAGTAAATCACTTGTATTTTTAATAAAAATGTCATTTTAAATAGTAAACGCACACTATGAGTCACAAAAATCACATTGTATGTCCTTTTGATATGAGAATTATTAATACAGATCAAAATTTAATTATGAACCATTTTAATAAATTATCAAGGTAATCAGACTATTTTTTCTTAGTATTCTATGAGTGAGACATTTTGAACTCAATTATTAATTTTAAAATGATAATGGAAACATTGAGTCATATCTAGAACAACCTATATCATATTAAGGTTTCAGTAATTTTTATATGTCACAAATTACTTATTTATTTTATTAATAAAGTATTAAAGACAACAAATGTAACACCCCGAGCTTCCACGATACGCTTCTCATTCAATAATGCAATAGCTTGCATTGTACGCAACTTCGAGTTCTAAAACATCGCGACAAATCAAAGTAGCCGTTATGAATAGTAATAACCACTTTTTAAAATTATAGAAATTTTATATTTCAAAATGGACTTCATTTTTGTATTCCTAATATTGAAATTAGCCTATGTTGAATTTTTTGTAATTTTCTGAGAACTTCAAAATTTTTATGAATAGTGAAAAATACTTAATACAACTTTTTTAATCAAAATAATTTATAGTTATAAATTATACTATTGAGTGGTTTTAGAGTATAATTAGAATATATTTTTACCATTTTATCCAATGGTGGTCATTAGAATTAATTTAACATTGAAATTGGACATAAACAATAGCCAATCTTTTGATATAAATTGTTTCTTAAAAACACGCAATTTGTTGTAACAGCGGGAATTAATTATAAAATTAATTAATGCAACTTATATGTTTGGAATTTTGTAAAATAGACATCATTTTTGAATTCGGAATATCAATTATAGCTTAGGGTGAAATTTTGGCCTTGTTCTGAAAAACTTCATTTTTTGATGAATAGTGAAACCACTAAGTGGTAGTTAAATAACTGATTTTTCGTTTAAATAAAATATTACCACATCTGTGATTTGATTTTCAAAAATCTGACATACATGGTTGTCATTATGAGGTAAAATGTGGTTCAATGAGATTAAAATAATTTTTTGGTGAATAGTAACTTTTAAGTTCTTAATCGCAATTAGAGGTAATTAGTGTAGTTTAAGGTAAAAACAATGTTTTAATAATATGATATGAGATTGACACTTGTCCTACTCCTATTGTATGAGTCATGGCTGACCCAGACAACCCATGGGTCAACTTGGGGACCCCATGGAGCCACTTTAGTTGGAAAATGACATTAATATATATTTATTTAATGTTAAAATTAAATTGACACAAACAAGAGTTGTTTTACTAAAACAGTTTTTATGTGGGGTTACACAAGTCCAAATTTTGATTATAAATATTCATTAGAAAGCTAAAAAGATTTCCTAAATCATAGTATTTTTTTTATAATATTTATACATTAAATAAATTAAATTATTTATGACATCATGATGATGCAGCGATGACCTCATTATTTAACGATTTAAATAAAATGAGAAGATAATGTAAATTCCAAGGTTTACACTTTTCCAAAGCCTATTGGATGGGTATATTTCTAACCCTTATCACCTTATACTCGAATTATATAAGTGTGGGACCTTTAGAATCCGAAAAGCATTGTGAAATAATGTAACATTTCAATCATTCCAAAAGTGCCCCTCCTCTCCACTTATAAAAGGCCCCCAACTCTCCCACCTCATTTACACATTCAAGCCATTTGGCTCGGCCAACATCTGCCCAAATACTCTCCCAACTTCCCCCTCTTACTCATAGAAGCCTTAATTTGGGCAGAACTCTTCCCAAGGAATCCTTTGGCTCAAATCAAAAAGAGTTACCCGATTTTGAGGTAATGTCTTTTCTAATGTTGTTTTGTTTTATTTTTTCTTCTCCAACCCCCTGAAATCTTTTTATTAATTTATTTTGTAACAAAACCAGTATCCTCAATATACTATGATGTTTTTATAAGAAGTATTCGAGCTACACTTACACACACCTACATCTAATGGTTAAAGAACATACGGTTTCTGTGGATGGCGAATTTCTGCCTCACGAAACGATGATTGTTCAACACTCATATAACACCTTCAAAGGTGGTCATTAAGATGTCACTATTTTTATATATGATATATAATATGTTTATGTTTTACTTATTCTTCTGTATTTCTCATTTATGTCATACTTTATGATTTCCATTATGGGTAAAACGCGATAATTTCATTTTAGGAAGTGCGGACTACCGCCCCCTCAAAGTGATTTGAATCGTTAATGCCATATGTGGGATGTATAAAGGATGGAGTAAATGGGTTTATACACTATATTATACTGGAATTATATTATACATTTATATCATTATGATTTAGTTCCATTAAATATGAAATTGAAATGAAAGTAGCGTTCATGCGTACGTACGACTTACCGTCTCCATGAACGGTGCATTTCATTTATTACCTCTAAATGTTACGTAATATTATAAATGAATGTATATACTGGATATATAAGATATATAAGATATCTAAATCATGAATATAATTCTGGATATAATGGATATTCTACCACATGAACAACTTGTAATAATAAGAAGTTTATTGTTGACTCAAGTTACCAAAGATCGACAAAACGACCGTTATTAACTTAAATAATTACATAATGTTCATATCATTGTAATAAGTGATATAATAAGGATAATGAAATTGAAAATGGTTCTTAATAAGGTATATATTAACTCTAGTTTATTATTCAGGAGGTTAAAGAATGGTTGAGTCAAGTCAGACACGAGGTAAGGGAACTTCTTAACCCAACTTCCATTCTTTGGGTTAATCTCCTACTTTCAAATTATGTCATGATGTTATTATGTCCTATTTTGTATTTTTAGTCTATTTATGTGTACCTATAGTGAATACACATAATAGATCTATTTTATTTTAAAAATGATCTTTTTAAGGACTTCGTCTCAATCTCCTTTCATTGAGGCATATTTGGTTTTATACACAACCTTCTTATATACGGTGTATAAACCCCATTGAATTTTTTGTTTATTCAAAAGGAATCTTTTTATACGAAGCGTTTTACTAAACGACAAAAGGGAATGTTTTTCTTTCCGTACTTATGCGGCGACAATGACTTCTCTGTCGCAGTGACCATTATTTGAGTTTCGGCTTCCTCTACAAGCCATCATTTTTTAATGAAAAATAAATAAATAGTTTTAACTTTCTTTTATTTTGGAATTGAAAATTTTTTTGAAAGCATTTTTATTATATCAATGTGTTGTATTGATATCTTGTGATTGAAATGTGGAAATGTTATGTTTCCTTTATGCATATTTTATGTGATACGATTATGTTATGGTTTATGATATGTTTAAACCTATTCATATGAGGAATGCATTGGACTTAATAAGTGACGGGTGGAGCCCGCTATAGCTCCTCAATGCATCGGCAGGTCTCATGAGACAAACTAGTGTCTTGGCACGAGGCCTTGACAAAATATTATTTGTGGTCTTGGCACGAGTCCTTGACTACGTGGTTATGATAGTCTGGCATTATGCATTCCATCATTATGAAAGTGGTTATTGATATTGCATGTGATTATTCGACCAGTAGAATATCCATGTGAAGAAGTGAATGGAATTATCTCATTTTACTTTTGCCATATTATGTTGAGGTTCAAGTTTAAAAGGCTTTTGTTTTAATTATACATTGCCTTAAATGTTTATGTTTATTTATGAAAGCTTCCGCAATATTGTTATCCTTACTGAGCATCTGAGCTCACCCCTTTCAATGTTTTAATATTTTCCAGGATGTGAAGAAGTATTTTATGAATGACCTGTAGGGATTGTCAGAAGAGGATATGAGAGTGGACTATGGAGACTTTGTTATTGTAGTTTTTCACTTTATGATGTAATGTAACGTTTACGAATGTATCTAGTGTTTCCAAGGCTAATAAACTAATCGGCCTTTCGAGACTTGATCTTTTGTGATCATGCCAATGTTACGAAGTAATGCACCGACTCTGGGTAGCTGGGGTCGGGGCGTTACAGTTGGTATCAGAGGCAGTTTAGTACTAACCTTGGAAGCTAGATTTAGATAAACTCTGATTAGAGCACGTAGACCTAAGATGAACTTTGAGGATTAGAATAGAAGAACTTCCTAGAATTTTGGTATTGTAGAGATGTTGTGAGTTTTCCGAGCAATACATCTCTGTCTGGATACGAGCAGGTAGAGGCGGCTCTGGCACAGATGTACCTAGGGGTAAAACCCGAAAACACCGCTTTGAGCTAGACTCGAACGGGAACTGGTGCACGACAACGGGCCTTGCTGCACTCTTGGTTACGATACTCCTGAGGGATATGCTTAGGATAATTCTCATTTTATTTACAAACCACTATGAAGGGTTATGAGTATATACTTCCTCAAAGAAAACATTTCTTTTTATGATTATGGATTATATCCATAAACAGTTCAATTTATGTAAAGTGTTTTACAAGTAAGGAATTATGTATTTTGATTCATAAACTAATCTAGTTTATGCCATTGTTTAGAAATGGCGCCTAGTGGAAGGAATGGAAACCGTATCAATGCATGAACTCCGTGTAGGGATTTCCCTCCTGCTCAAGATAATTATTGTGGATCTGGAGATACAACTGGTGCTGATCAACTTATTACCATACTGGGATAACTCACTCAGGTTATGAATAATAACCTTACTCGTATGGAGCACCCTGATCCGCAACGTGGAGGATAAATGCTAGACCGTTTCATGAGGCAACAACCACCAACCTTCAATAGGAGTACAAATCCTATAGTAGCCTAGCAATGGATAAATTCCTTAGAGAAAATATTCCATGCCTTGGGGAGTAGTGAAAGGGAGAAGGTTGTCATGGCAGTTTACCGCCTCACTGGAGATGCCGATCAGTGGTGGTCACTGATTCAAAACACAAAGGAAGATGATGACGTATCGAATATGGAATGGAGGGAGTTCAAAGATCTTTTCTTAGAAAAATACTTTCCTCGTGACCATCGAGCAGATATGGAAAGACAATTTCTGAGTTTGAGGCAGAAGGAGGATGAGAATGTCGCAATGTATGAGGCTAACTTTACAAGGTTAGCGAGGCATGCTGCCGATTATATACGTAACCCAAGGAGTAAGATTGATCGTTTCTTTGATGGGTTAAAACCATTTCTCCGTCGAGCTTTAGTATCACAATCCTTCTCATCATACGAAGATATTCTCTCGTGTGGTATCAAGACAGAAAAGGAATTCTCTAAGTCTTATGACAACAAAGTAAAGCAAGAGAAGAAGAGAACGGTGGAACAAGAGACAGATAAAGGGAAAAAGGGAAAGAAGGATTTTCCATAATGTGATAATTGTGGGAAGAATCACCCTGGTACTTGACTAAAAGGAATGGGAGTTTGTTATAAATGTGGAGAAAAGGGTCACCAGGCTCGTGATTGCAAGGGAAAGAAAGAGGCTATCAAAGTTGAATGATATAATTGTAGAGAAATGGGTCATTATGCAAATGAATGTCCTAAGCGTCAGGGAAACTTACCTCAGAAAAAGCCAAGGGATCAAGGACAATCTTATGCTGTTACTGCAGTTGAAGCAGAATAACTAATGTATTGGTGCTTTTGGACTCATGGATTATATTTTGGTTTTTAGAATAATGTGATATATATATATAAGGATTGTACTGCAGTACTTGTTGATTTCAGTAAGGTTTTAATATGTTGAAGGTAATTATATTTTTAGTATGTGACAATAAGAGAAACTTTACTTTGTTTGGGGAAATCTGATAAATTGATTTTGGAATTAAGAGACCTTTTAGAGAATATCTGGACAGAGGTATTTTGGATAACTATAAAGGTTGGAATGGATTAAGTTGAACTTTGGATAGTATTGTTTAATGTTAAAAAATTAATGAAGATTATTTTTGGAATATTATGATACTATAGTTTTAGGAAAAGGACAATCTGCAGGGTGGGGCATAACCCGTCGCATCAGACAAAGCTGCAGGAATCGAACCCACAATCATAGTGCGACATGCCTTTATTTCCTACCACTAGCCTACAAGAAGTCCCTGGTTATTACAAAATAATTTTACTAATCTAAATGGTATGTGTTAACATTTGGAACCTTATACAATTAGGATTAGTATAATGTTTTTGAGTTCTATTATCTTTTTGAGTGAAAGATGAGTTGAAGGTTGAAACTCTAATTGTCAAGCATAAATATATATATAACTATCTCTTATTCAATGAATAAATTAATTCTTAACCTTTAGTAAAGGGATATTAAAACAAAAAAATGTGTTATCCTAATGCCTTATGTCTTGTTGAACTGATGATATTTTAAATCAATATAGATTGAAGGCTTTGAGGCCCTCAATTTGACAGTTGATTGTTATTGATGACCTCAATCACTCCCTACAAATATTTACGTTTTTCCTCCAATTATATGTCTCTAATTTCCACCAATGTTCTCCTTATCGAGATTATAATTTGGTGGTGACATTCTTATTTCCATTTACCTCTTATTAAGGCTAAATTTTATTAATCTTATTTCCGATGTGGGTTTTCCACAAAGGTATTTTCTCTTTTCAACCATTTATTTTCAAAGAAAAATTTCAAATTGCGAGGACGCAATTTATTTAAGGTGGGGAGAATGTAACACCCCGAGCTTCCACGATACGCTTCTCATTCAATAATGCAATAGCTTGCATTGTACGCAACTTCGAGTTCTAAAACACCGCGACAAATAAAAGTAGCCGTTATGAATTGTAATAACCACTTTTTAAAATTATAGAAATTTTATATTTCAAAATGGACTTCATTTTTGTATTCCTAATATTGAAATTAGCCTATGTTGAATTTTTTGAAATTTTCTGAGAACTTCAAAATTTTTATGAATAGTGAAAAATACTTAAAACAACTTTTTTAATCAAAATAATTTATAGTGATAAATTATACTATTGAGTGGTTTTAGATTATAATTAGAATATATTTTTACCATTTTATCCAATGGTGGTCATTAGAATTAATTTAACATTGAAATTGGACATAAACAATTGCCAATCTTTTGATATAAATTGTTTCTTAAAAACACGCTATTTGTTGTAACAGCGGGAATTAATTATAAAATTAATTAATTCAACTTATATGTTTGGAATTTTTTACAATATACATCATATTTGAATTCGGAATATCAATTATAGCTTAGGGTGAAATTTTGGCCTTGTTCTGAAAAACTTCAATTTTTGATGAATAGTGAAACCACTAAGTGGTAGTTAAATAACTGATTTTTCGTTTAAATAAAATATTACCACTTCTGTGACTTGGTTTTCAAAAATCCTACATACATGGTTGTCATTAAGAAGTAAAATGTGGTTCAATGAGATTAAAATAATTTTTTGGTGAATAGTAACTTTTAAGTTCTTAATCGCGATTAGAGGTAATTAGTGTAGTTTAAGGTAAAAACAATGTTTTAATAATATGATATGAGTTTGAAACTTGTCCTACTCCTATTGGATGAGTCATGGCCGACCAAGACAACCCATGGGTCAACTTGGGGACCCCATGGAGCCACTTTAGTTGGAAAATGACATTAATATATATTTATTTAATGTTAAAATTAAATTGACACAAACAAGAGTTGTTTTACTAAAACAGTTTTTAAGTGAGGTTACACAAGTACAAATTTTGTTTATAAATATTCATTAGAATGATAAAAATATTTCCTACATCATAGTATTTTTTTTATAATTTTTAGACATTAAATAATATAAATTATTTATTCCATCATGATGATGCAGCGATGACCTCATTATTTAACGATTTAAATAAAATGAGAAGATAATGTAAAATCCAAGGATTACACTTGTCCAAAGCCTATTGTATGGGTAGCTTTCGAACCCTTATCACCTTATACTCGAATTATATAAGTGTGGGACATTTAGAATCCGAAAAGCATTGTGAAATAATGTAACATTTCAATCTTTCCAAAAGTGCCCCTCCTCTCCACTTATAAAAGGCCCCCACCTCTCCCACCTCATTTACACTTTCAAGCCATTTGGCTCGGACAACCTCTGCCCAAATACTCTCCCAACTTCCCCCTATTACTCCTAGAAGCCTTACTTTGGGCATAACTCTTCCCAAGGAAGCCTTTGGCTCAAATCAAAAAGAGTTACCCGATTTTGAGGTAATTTATTTTCTAATGTTGTTTTGTTTTATTTTTTCTTCTCCAACCCCCTAAAATCTTTTTATTCATTTCTTTTGTAACAAAATCAGTATCCTCAATATACTAGGATGTTGTAATAAGAAGTATTGTAGCTACACTTACACACACCTACATCTAATGGTTAAAGAACATACGGTTTCTGTGGATGGCGAATTTCTGCCTCACGAAACGATGATTGTTCGACACTCATATAACACCTTCAAAGGTGGCCATTAAGATGTCACTATTTTTATATATGATATATAATATGTTTATGTTTTACTTATGCTTCTGTATTGCTCATTTATGTCATAATTTATGATTTCCATTATGGGTAAAACGCGATAATTTCATTTTAGGAAGTGCGGACTACCGCCCCCTCAAAGCGATTTGAATCGTTAATGCCATATGTGGGATGTATAAAGGATGGATTAAATGGTATTATACACTATATTATACTGGAATTATATTATACATTTATATCATTATGATTTAGTTCCATTAAATATGAAATTGAAATGAAAGTAGCGTTCATGCGTACGTACGGCTTACCGTCTCCATGAACGGTGCATTTCATTTCTTACCTCTAAATATTACGTAATATTATAAATGAATTTATATACTGGATATATAAGATATATATGACATCTAAATCATGAATATAATTCTGGATATAATGGATATTCTACCACATGAACAACTTGTAATTATAAGAAGTTTATTGTTGACTCAAGTTACCAAAGATCGACAAAACGACCGTTATTAACTTAAATAATTACATAATGTTCATATCATTGTAATAAGTGATATAATAAGGATAATGAAATTGAAAATGGTTCTTAATAAGGTATATATTAACTCTAGTTTATTATTCAGGAGGTTAAAGAACGGTTGAGTCAAGTCAGACACGAGGTAAGGGAACTTCTTAACCCAACTTCCATTCTTTGGGTTAATCTCCTACTTTCAAATTATGTCATGATGTTATTATGTCCTATTTTGTATTTTTAGTCTCTTTATGTGTACCTATAGTGAATACACATAATAGATCTATTTTATTTTAAAAATGATCTTTTTAAGGACTTCGTCTCAATCTCCTTTCATTGAGGCATATTTGGTTTTATACACAACTTTCTTATATACGGTGTATAAACCCCATTGACTTTTAAGTTTATTCAAAAGGAATCTTTTTATACGAAGCGTTTTACTAAACGACAAAAGGGAATGTTTTTCTTTCCGTACTTATGTGGCGACAACGACTTCTCCGTCGCCGTGACCATTAATTGAGTTTCGGCTTCCTCTACAAGCCATCATTTTTTAATGAAAAATAAATACAATGTTTTAACTTTCTTTTATTTTGGTATTGAAAATGGTTTTGAAAGAGTTTTTATTATATCAATGTGTTGTATTGATATCTTTTGATTGAAATGTGGAAATGTTATGTTTCCTTTATGCATGTTTTATGTGATACGATTATGTGATGGTTTATGATATGCTTAAACCTATTCATATGAGGAATGCATTGGACTTAATAAGTGACGGGTGGAGCCCGCTATAGCTCCTCGATGCATCGGCAGGTCTCATGAGACAAACTAGTGTCTTGGCACGAGGCCTTGACAAAATCTTATATGTGGTCTTGGAACGAGGACTTGACTACGTGGTTATGATAGTCTGGAATTATGCATTCCATCATTATGAAAGTGGTTATTGATATTGCATGTGATTATTCGACCAGTAGAATATCCATGTGAAGAAGTGAATGGAATTATCTCATTTTACTTTTGCCATATTATGTTGAGGTTCAAGTTTAAAAGGCTTTTGTTTTAATTATACATTGCCTTAAATGTTTATGTTTATTTATGAAAGCTTCCGCAATATTGTTATCCTTACTGAGCATCTGAGCTCACCCCTTTCAATGTTTTAATATTTTCCAGGATGTGAAGAAGTATTTTATGAATGACCTGCAGGGATTGTCAGAAGAGGATATGAGAGTGGACTATGGAGACTTTGTTATTGTAGTTTTTCACTTTATGATGTAATGTAATGTTTACGAATGTATCTAGTGTTTCCAAGGCTACTAAACTAATCGGTCTTTCGAGACTTGATCTTTTGTGATCATTCCAATGTTACGAAGTAATGCACCGACTCTGGGTAGCTGGGGTCGGGGCGTTACAAAAAAACGAGTTTTATTCATTTGGTGTCATTAGTTTTATTTTTTACTAAAATGTTTGTCAATTTTATATAAAAAGACACACGTGGAGAAAAACTAGTCACACCATAAATTAGATTGTGTATTGAATGACTAATACATATCCCAAATTACTTATTGAACATTTTAATAAATTATCAAAAAAAATAATCTTTTTTCTCTATTTTGAGTATGTTACATTTTTTTTTACAAAATATCACTTTTTAAATGAGAAACACTAAATTTCAGTCATACTAGTTACATCATGTGTTTTATTGATATGATATAGATCCATACTCATATAAAATGACTTATGACCTATTTTCATAAATTAACAGAAAACCCATGTTCATTTTCTCAATTTTAAATTTTTTATTTGCCTTTTTTACTAAAATAAACGACAATTTTATATAAAAAGATATAGTTGGAGTCATAACAAGCACACCATTTATTAGATTGAGGAGTAGAAAACTCTTACAATTCAGAAATGAATTAAGGATTTCAACACTAACATTTTAATACATTATCAATGTGTTTTCATGTTTATTAGTATGTGATGTTTGTTTTGTGAAAAATTATAAATTATAAAATAAAAACGTACAGTATGTGTCATACTAAGCAAACTATGTATCAGAATTAGGTGAGGATAATTGAGTATGTGATATGTGTTTTGATTTAACCTATATAAAAAATAAAAACAAACATGTTCCTTTATAATGGATGATGAAACCCCATGATTCATGAACCATATGAAAATTAACATTCAAATAGTAGGTAAAATAATAAAAAATATAATAACAATGTAGTATTAATTCAATTTTTAAAGATGGTGGTTTACATTATTGACCCATTTCCCTATATCCATTTTCTCCGTTGTATCCACAAAGTCCAATATCTCATGTGCATGAGCAGTTTCAAACAAACCACCCCAACTGGAACAACATAATCCACCAGTAAAAGAAAATAATTCTAATGTTTGTAATGATAAAATATATAAATTTAAAAAAAATATGAAATAATATATTAACTCTATAGATAATGATATTACTGTGTAAGAATCCGTATTGGAAATCCTATGAAATAGATTTCTTTTTTGAAATAAGTAGTAATAATTCATATTATTTTGATCACAGTAAATGAGTGACTCATCCTTGTGGGTAAACTCATTTATTCATGTTCAATGTGAATATTTAAAAAATAATTATTAGAAAATAATGATGAGAAAATTTACTAAAAAATTAGAAAACAAATGATTATAACATCAATTATATGGCTATTTATTATATTTATATATCTCTGTGACCCATTACTTATTTTTATAAGGCATTAAAATTCATTATAAATTATTTACCCATTTATTGGATGTATTAAACATTAGTATAACACTTTTTATAATCCATATGGAAATAAAATCTAGTGCATAAATTAAGTGTTAATAGATTTTCTTATAGATTAGCATGTTATTTTCAATATTCTAGGTGATTCTCAACTCTAACATAATATCATAATTATTTTTTCAACAAAATAAAAATATCCATATTTTCATGTATTTGTTTATTGAGAATAATGATGACTTTTTTCATTACTGATCTTGTGAACATCGATCATTTTACTTAATGAATGTACACATGTATATTAATGATGAACCATTGGACACATTTTTTTATGTTCATCCATCGAACAAGCTTCAATATATATAATAAGGTTAAGTGAAACCCCTTATCTCATGTAGATTTTATGTGATATAATGTCATGATGTTTAGATTCACATCATGTGCATTCATTTGAATCAGTTTTTCTCAATCCATTTCAGAAATGTAAACATGATGTGTTAATTTTTTGTATTTAAAAATAATTTTTTATATTATAAAATTCACTTAATTTATGATCTAATAGTCCAAATAATTCTACCACCCACCAATGTGACACCACTATATATTCCTCCAATTTCTCTCTCATACACTAGATAGCTTCAGTGGTTGATAAGAAACAGGATAATTCTTGTATTTGAATAATATGTAAATTATCTTAGTGTTTCGTAATATCAATATATAATTATAAACCATGTAATTATTGGAAATTACCAAACATAGTTTAAGGGACTTGATTCATTTTACAATATCCATACACCCAACACTTTGATAATTTTATGAGTTATTCACGGTCCATGTGAAAAAATATTCAATCATTTGTACCAGAATTATATTTATTGATATCATGTATATGTAATTTTTCATTCGTTTAGTTTCCTATATTTGACATTGATGTTCACTTTATTCTGGTAAAATATAATTTATGAGACCATGTAGTTTTGTAAATTTGTGGTACCTCCATCTGTTTTTAGATTTAAAATTATACAACTTCAATATATTTATCAATGTTATGTGTTTAGTAAAACCGATATAAAATGGTCTCTTAGAATAAATATTTGACATCTCAAAAACTTTTTACAATCACAAAGGACATCATTAATTTCCATTTTCATTTATTTCATGCAAACTTAATCAACATTTACACAAGTATTCGTATAAAATGATCCAAAAACGTTAATATCATCTCAATCGATGTGAATGATTAGTTTTTACCCATATTTAGTCCATCATTTATAGCCATAATACCTTATGACAAATTTACTGTTCTTACAACTCATCCTGTGATATTTTATTTAATAAATTCACATAAACATGGAAAAATGATTTGAGAAGGGTCCTATGAATTCTCTATTGAAACAATGATAAACTCATCAACTCCATATTCATATAATTTAGTGAAATGATTAACATGCCTAAATTTTTTATTCATATCCATCCTAATTGGTTCATAAAAATATTTATTCTGTTCAATATATAAATAAATACATATAATGAATCCATTATCAAAAGAGATTGTTATAGAGAATTCTATTAAAGGGAACCCATCATTTGATTGATTCAATGAATATAAGTATGATTTGAATGAATAATGTAATGGAATTTAAGAAAAGAATTACTCAGCCACGGTTGGTGTTATCATATGAATTTATCCAAATGATCAAATATACCTATTAGTGTATTTCATGCAACATAGGTTCCTGTCCAGAAGAAATGGGGGATGAGTATCCGGAAACAAAATTCAATTATAACTTTATGAGAAATAAAGACTATTAGGATTAGTATTTACTCCTTAAATCATTTTAAAAAACCACATATTAATAATAAATTTCAAATCTCATCTCAAAACCAATTTCAAAATTCAAATAGGTTCATTTTGAATTCTTAAAACACCACATGAAATATTTTTTAAAATTTCCATAGGAAAATTTTCTTTTTTTTAAACCCTAAATTGGATAAGATCACACATTTATATAAAAACATTTAAAACAAGTGAAAAAATAGAAAATCATATTTAAAAAACCATTAATAATAAATTAAAATATTAATACAGTTCGTGTGGAATATGCTAAAGATAACCTCTAAATCTTGGTACTTAGTGGATTCATTTGAATGGATTTTTTAGGTCACATTTATGTATATCACAACAGACATAGAATCTGAGTGCATGATATTATCAGCGACATAATAGGAAATTCCCATGAAATATGATATTTCATTACGAATCAAAAAATGTAATGTGAATACCATAGTAACAAATAATACGATTTTTATCCACATTCCCCCAATTTATACCCTAATGACACATGCATTTTATTGGAAATAAGAACTTTTTATATGAAGAAATTACATAGGAATTTATTGGTAGAAAACTTTATAATAATATATTTTTTATAGTATGAGATGAAAAATTCTGAGTTTTTTCAATCCCTTTAAATATATTTCATTTCCATTGAATCATGTGTGTATAAAAACATGGAAGATGGATTTTTTTCTTTAGACTACATTGAAATAATAAATGTTCTTTAGAAGTGAAAATTGAGTTAAAATGGGTAATATAACATTAAAAATATATTAAAATAATTCTATAATACCATGTATAAAATTTTATAATCATATAAATTAGTTTTTTTAAAATAATTTCTAACCAAATAATCACAAAATGAAATTAAATATAATGTAATTGGAATCATTGAATTTTATATCTTGTATCCATTGAAATTTGTATAAAATGAGTGAATATATGATAACTCCTAGATAAATAATTATTGAGGTTATATAAAAATTTATTTTTATTCATGAATTCATGTAAATAATTATTTTAGAAAAAATTATATAAAATATTATTTAGAATGAAAAAAACCGATTACAAAGTCTTTAAATTTAAATTTTAATGCATTATGGAAAAACAATAATTAGAATAAATATATGATATCTCAAAAAAATACATTGAATGAGTGAAAATATAATTGATATATATGTATGAAGTAAAATAAAATGTATATTTAAAAGGAAATATATGAATATAAAATAATATTTGGAATGAATAGAGGAAATGAAACCCTTACATAAGTAAGATCACATAATAGGAAATGGGATTGATGAGGGTGAATGAATAACATATCATATAGAATAAAATAAAATTATGATGGAATAATTTAAAGGGAACCATATCAATATATTAAAAGGAAGTCTAAAATATAACATAACAAAGGATTCGTAATTAGAAATGAATTCAGAATTATTAGGAATCCCAATATCGGTATAGTAGTGGCTTTTGAAAACTAAATTATAATATTTTATGAATAATACCTCATGAATAATAATGTACTATGGATGTAATGTACTATATTATAATGATATAATCTTATTAAATATGAATTTTTTCAATATTTTAATAAATCGATACATATATGAAATAAAAGGGATATGAATATGAAACCTTAACAACCCTGTACTTCTTTTCCTAGATTATCTTTTACAACCACCAAAAATATTTAAGATTGAATAGAAATATAAGGGATATTATATTTGATAGATAAATAAAGAGTGAAATTGGGCATCATCTTTGAATAAATGAGAAGAGGGGAGCTGTATTTATTGGTATGGATTGTGGAATATAATTTAATTAATTATTTAATATTTTATAATTCCATTTTATCAATTGATCCACTCCACCAATAGTAATAAAAAATAGGCAAATTCAATAATTCATAAATATGTATGACCTCATATTTTTATTATGTTATATTATTTCAATAATTTACTTGGATAATTTTTAATTTTTAGAAAAAATATAAAATTTTACCTCTTATCTAATTTTAACATCCTTGTTTAAAATTAATATATTTGTATTCCTACAATAAATGTATTATTATAATCAATATATTCAAAAAATGTTATACCCATAATATGGTAGTAACCCTTGGCTTGTTAGACATTATTTTCAAATATAAAATAAAAAATAGAAAAAAAATTTCTTCATAGTGAAAAATATATTCCCAAAAAAATAATAATTTTTTTAAATTATTCAACCTTGTACATAAAATCATTTATTAGTTTATAAATATGATAAATAGAATATTGAAATATATTAAAATCATAAATATTTATATAAATTCTCAATAAAATATAATTTTAGCGTAAAAACAATATTTATAAATTCATTTTAGCGTATAATGCACATGAAATAACAAATAAAACAATATATATAACAACATAATATGTTAGTTTTTTAAAACAAAATTATAAAATGATAATATATAAATTCAAGTTAATTCATTACTACTAAAATAACATTATGACATTTAAATTATAATTATTTTTAAAGTAGTTATTAAATTATCATAAATTTTGTAAAAAAACGGGGTACCACTTTTTTGCATGGTGTGTATTTTCTTATAGCAATGGTATGCATTGAGTTTTCCTTTGGCACACCTTAGTGATATCACCACACCTCGAGACTAGAAAGGTACTATAGTTTCTCCTCACATCAAATCATGCTAAGACTCACACCTTTGCGCTCTATTAACAACAAGGCCCAAACTAATTTCATAAACATACTCAAATAATACTAAAACATCAAATTACTTTATGAAATTCATCCAAAATATTTTATTGGACAAAAATATAATTTATCATTTGAATGAGGATAATAAAAAAAG
Source organism: Viscum album (assembly GCA_963277665.1). Classification (NCBI taxonomy): domain Eukaryota; kingdom Viridiplantae; phylum Streptophyta; class Magnoliopsida; order Santalales; family Viscaceae; genus Viscum; species Viscum album. Next base: position 1,014,580,005 of record OY728141.1, on the reverse strand, counting down.
GACAATCTACAAGAACCCAATTGGAAATTAATTATAATCAGTTAAAAACATTGACAAATAACGATATTTGAATCCAATTAATCCCAAATAATATTTATTATTTTAGAGTAAATATTTTCAAACACCTATGAACATGACATTAATTAGGGAAAATATTAAGCATAAAAACACCTACCTAAGGATATCATAGAAAATTAATAACATTAAAAAATATCTAGTTGAAGGATTTAAGAATAATTGAAAGAAACGATGGAACAACAACAGAAAATAGTGTAACTCCCCGACCCTAGATACCCAGAGTCGGTGAATTATTACAAAACATTGGCATGATCATAAGAAAGATCAAGTCTCGAAAGACCATTTAGATTAGTATCCTTGGAAACACTTGATATATTCATAAAGTTTACATTACATCAATAAGTGAAAAACTACCACAACAAATTTCCTTCATATCCCCTCATACTATCCCTGCAGGTCATTCATAAAATACTTCTTCACATCCTGGGAAAAATAAAACATTTAAAGGGGTGAGCTCAGATGCTCAGTAAGGAAAACAATATAGCTAAAACATTCATAAATAATCATAAAATTTTAAGGCAATGTATAACTAAAACAAAAGCCTTTTAAACAAGAACTTCAGCATAATATGGAAAGGAAAAAAATAAATAATTCCATTTACTTATTTACATGGATATTATACTAGTTGAATAATCACATGAAAATTTTAATAACCACTTTCATAATGACGGAATGCATAATGCCAGACTATCATAACCACGTAGCCAAGGCCTCGTGCGAAGACTACAAATAAGATTTTGTCTAGGCCTCATTACAAGACACTAGTTTGTCTCATGAGACCTACCGATGCATCAATGAGCTATAGCGGGCTCCACCCATCACTTACTAAGTCTAATGCCTTACTCATATTAAAAGATTTAAACATAACATAATCATTTGTATTAAAACTATCATACGAAATGTCAATACTTTATCCATAAATCATGAATGGTATAAAAATAGCACATCCACAGTCAAACATAACTCATTCTATACAATATGGAAGATTGTATTGTATCATATTAACCACAATCGATAATGATAAATGATATTGACATAGATGAAAAAAATCATCAAAACAATTAGAGTGAAATATCCACCTTTTTCTTGAAATCATTTAAATGTCACACTATTTGTCAAGAATCCATTTAAAATAGATTTTAGAATAAATGTGTCCCATACCACTTTGAAAAATTTAAAAGGAGTTTTAATTTTAAAACAATAATGTTCATATAAATAAATCCTTAAAACCATTTTTAAGACATGGACATTAACGTTAAATATTTTGATGAATAAGTCTTTAAAACTTTTAAAATGGTATTTGAGTAAGAGTTTCTAACCAAAAGAGAGACACATGAATAGAAATAATTTAGGTAATCAAAACATTTTAATATTATGAGAATAAAGGGATTCATGATATACTATGTCAATGTACGTTATATACACCATATAAAAGTGATTTTGTGTATAACAACAAAGAGGCCTCAATGGAATGTAAATTGAGATGATTTCTCTTATAAAGACTATCTCCTTAGGTTAAGGATAAATCAACGACATAATTATTTGTGAAAAATATAAATACACTCAATATTATTGGATATTTAGTTTAAATAAGTTAGATTACATTCACATATATTCTTGTAAAAACCACACCAATGAATTGGATGTTTAACTCAACAAATCGAGATTGAGTAAAAATTACTCTTATCAAGTTCATACGGATGACCTGATAATTAATCAATGGATTGATTATGTGTATCAAAAGTATATCCACAGAAACGGGAGTCGAATCTATGACATAATCAAATGACTCGTGATTCTACACATAATCTTGGAGTAAAATAATCAATGAAGTATATGTAAAGCCGAATAAGTGGAAATTGAAATTTCAAATTCCCTTATTGATTTAGTAACATAAAAAACATACACCCATGAATGAATGATCATACAATTATTATGTAAATATAAATTAATTAAAGTATATTACACAATTAATACAAACATGGGCAGTATACACACCACAAGTAATAAATAAGTGGTGAGTAATGGCATTCTCACTGAATTAAAAGTGAGATAAGAAACCCATTACATTGTACTTTTTCCTTGGTCAATGGCTGTTTAACCTCCTGTATAATGGTTAAATAATTGTTATTTAATTATAGAAGAATCATTTACATAAATATGATATCATATATGATCTTTTAACATTGATTTTTTTAATAATATCTTAGTATGATTGTCATTTCGGGTGTTAACATACTCATTTTCTTTTATATTCATTGTTACATAAGCCGTGTTTGTTATGGATAGGTTGTATATTATTAATATCTAGAATTATATCAATTCTTTAAACATTATTTTTAATCATCAAATGGTAATTACACTTGAATGGATACGATGAAGAATGAATCTCATCACGTTCGTGGAGACGGTAGTCTGTACGTACGCACGAGCGACAATATCATTATTTTGATGTCAAAATAATATATAATTGGATGATATATAATATATATAGAATAATTATCATTTTATATTTATTATTTACATGAATTACACATCATTATTATACCCATCCCAATTTTTTTTATTGAATGACAATTACACCACGTTGTGGAGACGGTAAGCCGTACGTACGCACGTATGGTGACATGTCATTCAATAGATGGATATAATACTGAATATTGTTGTACCATATTTATTATAACATCAAATTATATATATAAGATACTGTATTTATAATTTTAGAATATAAATAACAAAGAAAGAAGAATTTGAAGATGAAAGGAACATGAAAGAGGGTGGTAAAAACATTACCTCTTCTTCGGGTTCATCCTTTTGATTTGATCAAAAGGTCTCCTTAGGTTGGCTTTATGATCCAACTAAGGCCTATACGTTGTAGTGAGGGAAGTTGATAGTGTATTTTGGGGAGGGTTTGGCCCAGCCAAAAGGCATTGAATGTGTGAATTAGTGAGAAGGGGGAGTTCCCTTTTATAAGAGGGGTGAGGGGCACCATTATAAAAGTTAAAAATATTATTTTATAATAAATCCATATTCGGTTTCTAATGGCCACAAAGTGAATTATTTAAAGGTTAAGGTGGGAGTGGGTCGAAAAACACTCAACCAATATAATTTATAAAGGTTTGGGTTATTATATTAACCTTATCTTTAAGTATTAACTCTTAGTTAATTAGTTTCACTTTTAGAATGTCTCTTTGTATTTTAATATTATATGGTTAATAAACATACTTAATACATCCAATATACCCCCAAGTGGTCCATTAATGATAGAAATATCATGATATAAGTCTCTTGGCCGATCCTTAGATTTTTAGGAATTGAATATAAATTAATAATATAATATTTGTTTTAAAAACTCTTTTATGTCAATTTTGACACTATTGAGTATTTTGTTTTTGATAAATTCATAACAGCTTTATTACTTCAAAAACAATTTATATAATCAATACAAATATGTCATATTTATCTAGAAAATTAGTGTAATTCATAAAAAGTCTCAAAATACATTTATTTTCATATTTATAATATCAATTATTTTAATATTTCATTAATTAGGTAATTAATACATCACCATTGTGTCATAACTAAATTAAATAATTTAATGTATACAAATTAAAATTAAATACCATTAACTAGAAAATATTGTTAGATTTCTAATTAATATTTAAAATCGAATTTATTTTATTTATAACCCTATATTAAAAATGTTTTAGTAAATAAACATTGATTTTAAGTCTTTTAACTCTTCTTTGAACTAAATAATAATAAATCTCCTAATCTAATACAAGTGGACCTAAATGATAATATTTTACTCCTAAGGTTGTTTTTGGTCGAGATAAAGTTTTCCAATAGAATTATGACTTGTGTTAAGGTAATATTAATATCATTTTTACTCTTAATTTCCCTATTTACTTTTAACCGTGGTAAATAAAAGTAAAAAGTTACTATTCACAAAAATTATTTTCATCTCATTGAACCATGTTTTACTCTTTGATATTAACCATGTCTCTCAGATTTTTAAAAATCCACTCACAGAAGTGGTAAAATTAAATTTTTTGAAAAATTTAGTTCTTTAACTACCACTTAGTGGTTTCACTATTCATCAAAAAATTAAAGTTTCCAAAAAAATACCAAAAATTAGGCCTAAGTTATATTTGATATTATGAATTAAAAAATGATTTATATTTTATCAAATTCAAAACATGTCAATTTCATTAATTAATTTAAAAATTAATTCTCGTCGTCAAAATGAATACCATGTTTTTAAGAGATAATAACTATCAAAATATTGACACCTGTTTATGTCTGGTTTAAATGTGAAATTACATCCAATGCCAAAAATTATATTAAATGGTAAAAATATATTATAAATATACTTTAAAACCACTAAAAATAATAATTTATCACTATTAATTATTTCGATTAAAAAAGATGTTTTTAATTAAAATTTAGTAATTATCACTATTGATCAAAATATGAATGTTTTCCGAAAAGTACCAAAATTTCACCATATGCTAATTTCGATATTACGAATCCAAAAATTTAGTCCATTTAGAAAGATAAAATTTTTAAAATTTCAAATATTATGTATTACTATTCATAACGGCTTGTTTGATTGGTTGTGGTGTGTTAGAATCTCAAAGTTGCGTACAATGCACGCCATTGCATTATTAAAAGGGAATAGTACCATGGAAGCCTGGGGTGTTACATTCTCCTCTCCTTTAGTAAATTGCGTCCACCAATTTTTTTTTTAATATTGGGCTTGAGAATATAATGGAATGTCCCACATTGAAAAAAGAGTCAATAAAACTATCACTTTAAAAGAAAGGAAGAGAGGTATAACGGTCACCGAAGATAACCCATAATAGGATTCAATGTAGGAAAACATTGATATGGATGATAAACTAAGTGTTAAGTTATGATGGAGAGGGATAGAAAACATGATCAGGAGAAAGTTACCAATACGAAAATCACAAACTTGTGTTGGGACAAACGGTCATTAGTCTCCCAGTAGGAAAAGTAAATGGAAAACATTTTTTGTTTTAAGATACATTACATAAGGATGAGGAACTCATTTATGATATTGACTATTAACATAAAGAGATATACTTACTTTTAAGTAGATTTTCATTCTTTATTAAATTTTTACCACTAAATCATTTTTTTTAACAATGAGTTTTCAAGTAGACTTGGTAAAAATGGAAGAGCTATAATAATCTTCATTAGAAATACATGATCCATGTAGGATAAACTATATATTTACCTTGTATTTAGAGATTAATCAAAACCAAAATGGTTATTATAATATATGATGATCCCCCAAATGGATATTCTATTAGAGACAAAAACACTAATCTTAATTTCTAAAATTATACCATCATTACACCAATGTTAAATAAATACCATTCAATAATCAATTGTCTTTAAAATCCTTCAATATAATCCAAACTAATATTTAAACCCAAAACTTATAAGAATTTTGTCTTCCATGTTAAATTGTATCTCCAAATGACATTAATTACTCTTAATGTCACATACTTAAAAGTAATTAACCTAATCATATCCATAAACAACCAAAATCACTATAAATACACAACAAAAACATAGATAAAAATCCACCATTACTCCTCAAATGAAATCCCATTCAATTCTATATTTCTTGGTCATATAGTGTTCACAACAAAGCTAGCAAATTCCAAAATAACATTTAACACTTAATTACCAAATCATTTTTCTATACAAAGGGTATTAATTTGATAAGACATAATATCCCAAATCAAGTTATTATTGATCAATAAAATCATTTAACTAAAAATAATAGTCACAGTAACCATGGAATTCATGTAGTCCAGTGGTAGGTGATAAATCCCAATCACACTTTGGTTGCGGGTTCGATTCCCACATCTTTGTCCGACGCGACGGGTTGTCACACAGCATGCGCGTTGTCCTTTTTCAAAAACTATATTTTATAACATTACCAAAATGAGATAAATTCCACAAAATAACCATAAGATAATTTAACCACAAATCTTATATCCTACCTTGTCACGCCCGGACTTTTTTGAGGTATGCGTTTAATTTTAAATTTTTATTTCATGAGTTTATGTTGTCAGTTTGATTTTATTGCTTTGATAAGTGTGGGCTGAGTCGTTGGGGAATAATTGCGGAGGTGCTGATAAGCGCGCGTTTACTTCACGTCGCTCGACACGTAGTGCCGATGCTCGGACGATGAATACTGGATGGAACTTTCATGGTTTTGGTTATTATTATGACATGGTTATTTTATTATTGTCAATGTTATATTATTATTTTCATTGTTATTATTATGATAGTATTATTGATGATATATTATTAAGTCATTATCATTACTATTATAATATTAGTATCATTATTTTATTATGATCCATATAATAATATTATTATTAACTTTATAATTGTTTTGATAACATTATTATTATTGATAATATATATATATATTATCAATATTGCTAATACTATATTATCATTATTATTATTATTATTTATTTATTTTATATATAGCTTTTATAATGTAATTGTTATTATTGTCTTTAAAATTTTTATTGACTTATAATTATTGTTATTTACTTTTAATTTTATTATAAATTTTGTAATTTGTTATTATTAATTTTGTTTATTTTATTTATTACCTTATTCTTTTTTTTTCCTTTCTCTCTCCAGTAACAAATTCTGTTACACCGTTTCGGTTTTCTTTTTTTTTCTCTTTTCTTTTTTTTTCTCCCTTCCTCCTTTTTTCCCCTCGCCTCCCTCCGCCTGTTCCCGACACCGGCCTCCTCCCCGGTTCTCCCCCGCTCAGCCCAGGTGCAGCACCCCGGCGACCCGCTTCACCCCGTCCCGGCCCTGCCTCCTATTTCCGGCCGCCCGCTCCTCCTGTGTCCAGGCGTCCCGATCCCTGTCCCGGCCTCCTTCCCGCGCCTCGGCGACGCTCTTGCCCCTGCCGACGCCCCAGCCTCACATCGGCTCCGCACCCCCCCTCCGGACCTCCGCCTCGCCTCCTGCTCTCCCCCTTCCCTCCTTTGGTCGGCCTTCCGTCTATCCGGTGAGCCTCGCGCCACCCCGGCTTACACCGTCGACCCTTCATCGGATCAACGAACCGCCGGCCGACCTGCTGCTTCCCTTGCACCCCAGCCGGCGCAACCCCCTGTCTCCTCTCCTTCTCTTCCTCCTTTCCTCTTCTCTTCCTCTTCTTCTCCTCTTCTCCTCCTTCTCCCTTCTTCTTCTTCTCTTCTTCCTCCTCTCTTCTTCTTCTTCCCTTTCTTTCCTTCCTCTTCTTCCCGTTCCGGCACCCCTGTTCGGCGCCTCCTCCTTCCGCAGGTCTGTTTTATTTATTTTATTTTATTATTCTAAGTTATCCTGTTTTCCTTTTATTTTATTTATTTTATTTTATTATTTTAAGTTATCCGGTTTTCCTTTTATTTTATTTATTTTATTTTATTATTTTAAGTTATCTAATAAGATATTTTGTTTTCTTTTGTTAATATGTTAGTTATTATATCATTTAATATGTTAGTATTATAATTATGTAAATGATAATATTATTATTATCATACTATTATTATTATTATTATGTTAGTAATACTATTATTATTATACTACTATTGTTATTATTATTATTATTATTAATATGCTATTACTATTATTAATATTAATGTTATTGTTATTATTATTATGTATAATTATTATTATTACTATTATTACTATCGTTATTATATTATTATTATTATTCTATTATATTATAACTAAGTTTAGTAACGATTTTCTGTTTTAGGGCCCCTTGACGGCTTCCTACAGTGACCATTGATCGTCGGGAATTCGGTGCCGCGTCGTTTCACGCACCCGTTTGAGGTAGGTGGTTCCGTGCTATACCATCATTAGATGATTTAAGTTGCTCCTTAATTAAATTGCAATGTTTTCTAATGATAATTTGTGTGATGTGAAATTTATTTTAGACATGCGTCGATTTTCAGATTTGATGAATTTGAATTGTTCTTAAGTAAATTCCAATGTATTTCATGTGCGTCTAGTTTTTGAAATCTTTATATGTATTTTGGTTAATTGGTTAAGGTGTGAAAATTGGGTTTTCAAGAACGCTTGAGGTGCAAGGGTGATTAAATTGAGTTTTCCTTTTAAAGAAGATAAACAATTTTGACGTGTTAATTTTTATTATGAACCTTGAGTATGTTTTATGGGTGCGAATGATGTTTTAGAAGGGTTGGGATGTGCAATTAGTTTTCAAAGGGTTTTGGCATCTAAAATTTGTGTGTTTTAAAGTGATGTTAATATATGAAATCAGGTTCGTCGTTGTAGTGCAAACCTTTGCTTTCAAATTTTAAGTGTTTTGAAAATTGTTAATTGCACTTATTAAATTATATGTGGAGCGCGGGAGTTGTGTCTGAAAGAATTTTGTGTGTGTTAAGTTTTTAAAGGTATTATTATTTGTGAAATTGGACATGTCTCATTTGAAAACTCTTATTGGGCTATTTTGAAATGTTCTTCTAATTGTTTAAATAGTTTATCAAGTCACGCAAGTGATCTGGACTATGTGATAAAATGGTTTTGGTGTGCGTGTGTTTTTTTTTATGGTGTTTGGGTATGCAAATGGTGACGTGTGTGTGAAATGTTTTGTTTGGTTTGAGATATGTGGAAGCGATATACATTATGTGAATGTGAATCTTATTTGAGCACAAGGGAAACCCTGGGTATCTAGGTGGGCAGACTGGAACTAGTGTGCTAGTGAACCGGATGGGTATCGTCCCTGTTTCACTTAGCTGGTTTGACGATTGCAACACTAACTAAACATGATATCTGATGGTCGTGGCCTTCTAAGCCACGTTTGCTGAGGGTCGTGGCCTTCTAAGCCACGTTTGCTGAGGGTCGTGGCCTTCTAAGCCACGTTTCACCGAGACACGAGGTTTCTAGAGTCCCACTCGAGCTAGATGAACCTTAGGGGATTTACCCGTAGTGCTCTACCATCTTTGGCGTGGTGCCTTCCGTCGGCATATGGAAGACCACTTGAGTATGTGTGTGTGTGTGTGAGTATGGGTGTGTGTGTTTGTGTGAGGATGTGTGTGTGTTCCCATATTGAACTTTTCTCTTCCCCTTTAAAAATCGTGTCCATTAAATGAGTTCTTTTTAATGTTTTTCTTTTAGCGTTTAGCTTGTAAATGTTTTCTTTAAAAGAATTTTTAAGTTAGAATTTTGAATAAGCACTTTAAATTGTCTTTTGATGTTGTCGCATGGAACCTTTTCTCGGTGGCATCCTACTGGGCTTTTAGCTCACACCCTGCATACACCCTTGGGTGTATGTAGGTTCTGCTTCTTCTGTATTCCAGGTTGCGACTTCGTGCTTAGTGATGGTGGTTCAGGTTGCAGTTGGGCTTCTCATGCAGAATGGTGTTGATGTGGTCTCACTTCTGCCGGGAGGTTGAGTATGAGTTTTAGTTTCCGCTGTCGTCTTTTCTTTTTAGTTATTGTTTCGAGTTGTAAACCTTAAACTTGTTCATAGTTTAAAGGCATGTTTCGTTGTCTATTTCTAATTTCAGTTTATCTATCTTGTTAGTTGGTTTTTCTGTCTTGTATTTCGGGTAAAACCGTTCCCACCTGTTAAACTTGATACCCGGGCACTTGTGCCAGCCCATGGGGATCGGGAACGCCCTTCGGGCCTTGCCGCGGACCGGGTCGGCGCCGGGGGTCGGCGCCGGGTCGGATGGCGACCCGACCTGGTTCGTGACAAAATGGTATCAGAGGGCAAGGTTTGCTCTCTTGGGTCGTTTGCTTTTGAGATGGAGTCAGAGTCGACCAATTTTAAGGTTGTCGGAACTCAACGTTCTAGCTACGAGCAATGTGCCTGGCCAGCACACCTCGTGGAGGGACTCGAGTTACCAAAGTAAGTTGGGTTTTGTCCGAGTCATTGTTCCGTGTGGTTAATCTTGCTTAAGGAAAATGAAAAGAGGGTGGGGCCAGTGGTCTTAGTGAGCTCGCAGGGTCTGGCAAACCTTGTGGAGCCGGGGACACTGTCCTAAAATACTCTCCGTGGCCAGTGGCGTGATTGGCGTATGGCCGCCAACCATATGCTTCAATCACCCGCTGACACTAGTTTTCTCTTGCGTCGTTTCTCGTCTCATTGTTTTGGATTTGTGGAAAGTTGGTTTTTAAGTTAAAATGTTTTGGTCTTAGAAAATGTTTTCAAATGAATCACATTAAAAATGAAATGATGTGGAAGGTTTGAAAAATTTGGGTTGGATGTTTTGGTTCTGGAAAAACGGAAAGGTTTGGTTTTGGTACTTGGTGTTCTCGTGGGCGACCACATGCATAAGTGTATATGGAAAGAGAAAGGGTTAATGGCACGAGCGGATGAGTGCCTGGATGAATTTGAGGTGGGTGCCAGTGCGGCACGGGAACATACATGTGCGAAGCTCACGGGACGCCATTGGTGTTTGTGCAATCTACTGGCTTTGCTTATTTTTTTTTTTTTTTTTTTTTTTTTTTTAAAATGTCTTGTTAAAGAAAATGTTTGGTGTTTTAGTAAACGGTGTTAGTGTGGCGTTTTGAACTGAGTATTATTTCTGAATGGTTTATGTCCCGAGTTTGAGTTCTTATTTGTAAGTTGGTATGCAAGTGTGTGGTTAGTAAATTCTTTTGAAGAGTACATCGGGGAGACCTTGTAGTGGTTTTCCCTGCATGTTTGGTGTTTGCTTGTGTGGTATGTCTTGACCGTTGGACCAGTTTGATTTGGGTCCATGGTTTTCTTTCTTGACTAGTGTATTCCCCCCATAAAGCGTTAAAATGCAATTAAAATATGGCCACGGAAAATTTCGTCATTGGCCGACCCTCCAGTTGATCAGAGTACTCTCTTTTTGAATTCTATAATTGAACCCACCTCTCCTTTTTACAACAAGTGGATCCTCCCGCAGCGGGATGACAGATGCGAGGGGAGTTGAGCAGAGTTTTGGTTTCTTTATGTTGTCTGAGTCGTCGGATATGAAATTTGACGTCGTTACGCTTGAAGGTTTCCCCTAGAAACGGCGAAAGAAATTCCAGTGGGGAAGGGTGAAGGCGTTTGAGAGGTGTCAGTGCTTATCGATGTTTTGAATGGTTGGTAGTGTTTACATTAGCCGCAAGGGTCATGTTCGGTGACGTCTTGCAGCGTGAGACCTCTTTGATGATCAACAGTGGTTTGGAAGCAACCCTAAGTCGTCGGTGTAGCCTATCATTCTAAATGACCACTGATCTCTGGTTTGTCTTGTTTAAGAAAGAGGTTTACGTTAGGCCACTAGTGTGGCACACCCAGTCACATGGGGATGCTACGGTCAATCGCAGGAATCATGTTTTGTTTAAGACTCAGTTTGAAATCCCTCTCTGTATATTATTCCCCTCAACAACAATGGTCATGTTCAGGTGATGATTCATGGTGTCATGTTCTCATCCAGTGTGACAAAGGGTGATACGCATACACCATTGCAGCTCTTGTGTTGGTTAATGTTTTGGGTATGATCAATTAGATGTCATGGTGTGTTGTGTCTGATGGTGTTGCCTCGGTTGCGGTATGATTGCGTGTTACACCGAAAGGAGAAGCTCCGTTCAAGAGTCTTCAATACCTGACTGCGAGGCAGAAGATGCTTCAAACATCAGGGCTCCAGCCATAGGTCTCGGAGTGAAGCTGGCGCGTAGTCAGGAACCCCAGGATTGCATGAGACCCTAGTGTTATCTCTGTTGTCGGTAATAAAGGTGAAGGCAATTTAAAGTTGTTTTCTATAGTTCCAATCCGAACGACCCGATTGGGTGCGTGAGGCTCCATGTGGCTATAAGGTGGCGCGGTCGTCTCATTATCTTAAGGTCTTGAGGGTTGCGTTCCATCAAAGGTAATCGTTTTTAGTTGTCCCTATGGGATGTGTTGGGTATGTTGGTATCAAATTGGAATGGAACTCATCTAGGGATGTGAAGATGTTGGTTCTTCTTGGGTTGTGGGTTTGACGCCCGGTAGTTGGGCCCGACCCTCCCCGCCCCTTGTGGTGGGGTGCCTAGCCCCCGTCGAGAAATTTCTAAAGTTTTGTATCTGCTGTCAGTTCTAATGGTGGGGAGACCCACATTGAGTCTCACACGAATGTCTCTAGGATGAATCAGTGCTGGACTTTTCTTTAATGGCGGGTAGTCCGCTCGAACCTTTCCCGTCGGTTGTCCACTCTCATTTCGAGCATCAGTGACTTCTTAATGATGGGGAGCCCCTCGAGCTTCCCCATGTTGATCTATAGCTTCTGTTTTCAAAGATGGTTTGTCGATAAGTGATAGGATTGTTCCGAGGACGTGGTTTGACCTCTTTTGTTCAATTAGCCAAGTGGTGTGGTTTCGGTTTCAGAATGCTTGAGGTGTTTTGGCGTGTGAAGTTGGCTCTTGTGGATTCAATAGTTTGTTTTCTAAAACAATCGGCTGGAGGCGTTCTAGCTTTTGGGGTGGGCGACACATATCGGAAAGTCTTTTATGCATTTCTTGATGTTGTCTTTAAGTCACTTTCTCTGAGCACGATGTTTCTCTCTCTCTTTTGTTGATATTTGTGGGGGTCCTATTTGATCCTTAGTGGGGTGCCGTTTCCTGCTTTGGGTCTCAGCCTTAGTTGCGGCTTTCCGAGGGCGGAAAGTTTTCATGGTGGGGAGAATTGTCACGCCCGGACTTTTTTGAGGTATGCGTTTAATTTTAAATTTTTATTTCATGAGTTTATGTTGTCAGTTTGATTTTATTGCTTTGATAAGTGTGGGCTGAGTCGTTGGGGAATAATTGCGGAGGTGCTGATAAGCGCGCGTTTACTTCACGTCGCTCGACACGTAGTGCCGATGCTCGGACGATGAATACTGGATGGAACTTTCATGGTTTTGGTTATTATTATGACATGGTTATTTTATTATTGTCAATGTTATATTATTATTTTCATTGTTATTATTATGATAGTATTATTGATGATATATTATTAAGTCATTATCATTACTATTATAATATTAGTATCATTATTTTATTATGATCCATATAATAATATTATTATTAACTTTATAATTGTTTTGATAACATTATTATTATTGATAATATATATATATATTATCAATATTGCTAATACTATATTATCATTATTATTATTATTATTTATTTATTTTATATATAGCTTTTATAATGTAATTGTTATTATTGTCTTTAAAATTTTTATTGACTTATAATTATTGTTATTTACTTTTAATTTTATTATAAATTTTGTAATTTGTTATTATTAATTTTGTTTATTTTATTTATTACCTTATTCTTTTTTTTCCTTTCTCTCTCCAGTAACAAATTCTGTTACACCGTTTCGGTTTTCTTTTTTTTTTCTCTTTTCTTTTTTTTTCTCCCTTCCTCCTTTTTTCCCCTCGCCTCCCTCCGCCTGTTCCCGACACCGGCCTCCTCCCCGGTTCTCCCCCGCTCAGCCCAGGTGCAGCACCCCGGCGACCCGCTTCACCCCGTCCCGGCCCTGCCTCCTATTTCCGGCCGCCCGCTCCTCCTGTGTCCAGGCGTCCCGATCCCTGTCCCGGCCTCCTTCCCGCGCCCCGGCGACGCTCTTGCCCCTGCCGACGCCCCAGCCTCACATCGGCTCCGCACCCCCCCTCCGGACCTCCGCCTCGCCTCCTGCTCTCCACCTTCCCTCCATTGGTCGGCCTTCCGTCTATCCGGTGAGCCTCGCGCCACCCCGGCTTACACCGTCGACCCTTCATCGGATCAACGAACCGCCGGCCGACCTGCTGCTTCCCTTGCACCCCAGCCGGCGCAACCCCCTGTCTCCTCTCCTTCTCTTCCTCCTTTCCTCTTCTCTTCCTCTTCTTCTCCTCTTCTCCTCCTTCTCCCTTCTTCTTCTTCTCTTCTTCCTCCTCTCTTCTTCTTCTTCCCTTTCTTTCCTTCCTCTTCTTCCCGTTCCGGCACCCCTGTTCGGCGCCTCCTCCTTCCGCAGGTCTGTTTTATTTATTTTATTTTATTATTCTAAGTTATCCTGTTTTCCTTTTATTTTATTTATTTTATTTTATTATTTTAAGTTATCCGGTTTTCCTTTTATTTTATTTATTTTATTTTATTATTTTAAGTTATCTAATAAGATATTTTGTTTTCTTTTGTTAATATGTTAGTTATTATATCATTTAATATGTTAGTATTATAATTATGTAAATGATAATATTATTATTATCATACTATTATTATTATTATTATGTTAGTAATACTATTATTATTATACTACTATTGTTATTATTATTATTATTATTAATATGCTATTACTATTATTAATATTAATGTTATTGTTATTATTATTATGTATAATTATTATTATTACTATTATTACTATCGTTATTATATTATTATTATTATTCTATTATATTATAACTAAGTTTAGTAACGATTTTCTGTTTTAGGGCCCCTTGACGGCTTCCTACAGTGACCATTGATCGTCGGGAATTCGGTGCCGCGTCGTTTCACGCACCCGTTTGAGGTAGGTGGTTCCGTGCTATACCATCATTAGATGATTTAAGTTGCTCCTTAATTAAATTGCAATGTTTTCTAATGATAATTTGTGTGATGTGAAATTTATTTTAGACATGCGTCGATTTTCAGATTTGATGAATTTGAATTGTTCTTAAGTAAATTCCAATGTATTTCATGTGCGTCTAGTTTTTGAAATCTTTATATGTATTTTGGTTAATTGGTTAAGGTGTGAAAATTGGGTTTTCAAGAACGCTTGAGGTGCAAGGGTGATTAAATTGAGTTTTCCTTTTAAAGAAGATAAACAATTTTGACGTGTTAATTTTTATTATGAACCTTGAGTATGTTTTATGGGTGCGAATGATGTTTTAGAAGGGTTGGGATGTGCAATTGGTTTTCAAAGGGTTTTGGCATCTAAAATTTGTGTGTTTTAAAGTGATGTTAATATATGAAATCAGGTTCGTCGTTGTAGTGCAAACCTTTGCTTTCAAATTTTAAGTGTTTTGAAAATTGTTAATTGCACTTATTAAATTATATGTGGAGCGCGGGAGTTGTGTCTGAAAGAATTTTGTGTGTGTTAAGTTTTTAAAGGTATTATTATTTGTGAAATTGGACATGTCTCATTTGAAAACTCTTATTGGGCTATTTTGAAATGTTCTTCTAATTGTTTAAATAGTTTATCAAGTCACGCAAGTGATCTGGACTATGTGATAAAATGGTTTTGGTGTGCGTGTGTTTTTTTTTATGGTGTTTGGGTATGCAAATGGTGACGTGTGTGTGAAATGTTTTGTTTGGTTTGAGATATGTGGAAGCGATATACATTATGTGAATGTGAATCTTATTTGAGCACAAGGGAAACCCTGGGTATCTAGGTGGGCAGACTGGAACTAGTGTGCTAGTGAACCGGATGGGTATCGTCCCTGTTTCACTTAGCTGGTTTGACGATTGCAACACTAACTAAACATGATATCTGATGGTCGTGGCCTTCTAAGCCACGTTTGCTGAGGGTCGTGGCCTTCTAAGCCACGTTTGCTGAGGGTCGTGGCCTTCTAAGCCACGTTTCACCGAGACACGAGGTTTCTAGAGTCCCACTCGAGCTAGATGAACCTTAGGGGATTTACCCGTAGTGCTCTACCATCTTTGGCGTGGTGCCTTCCGTCGGCATATGGAAGACCACTTGAGTATGTGTGTGTGTGTGTGAGTATGGGTGTGTGTGTTTGTGTGAGGATGTGTGTGTGTTCCCATATTGAACTTTTCTCTTCCCCTTTAAAAATCATGTCCATTAAATGAGTTCTTTTTAATGTTTTTCTTTTAGCGTTTAGCTTGTAAATGTTTTCTTTAAAAGAATTTTTAAGTTAGAATTTTGAATAAGCACTTTAAATTGTCTTTTGATGTTGTCGCATGGAACCTTTTCTCGGTGGCATCCTACTGGGCTTTTAGCTCACACCCTGCATACACCCTTGGGTGTATGTAGGTTCTGCTTCTTCTGTATTCCAGGTTGCGACTTCGTGCTTAGTGATGGTGGTTCAGGTTGCAGTTGGGCTTCTCATGCAGAATGGTGTTGATGTGGTCTCACTTCTGCCGGGAGGTTGAGTATGAGTTTTAGTTTCCGCTGTCGTCTTTTCTTTTTAGTTATTGTTTCGAGTTGTAAACCTTAAACTTGTTCATAGTTTAAAGGCATGTTTCGTTGTCTATTTCTAATTTCAGTTTATCTATCTTGTTAGTTGGTTTTTCTGTCTTGTATTTCGGGTAAAACCGTTCCCACCTGTTAAACTTGATACCCGGGCACTTGTGCCAGCCCGTGGGGATCGGGAACGCCCTTCGGGCCTTGCCGCGGACCGGGTCGGCGCCGGGGGTCGGCGCCGGGTCGGATGGCGACCCGACCTGGTTCGTGACATACCTTGCATTTTCATCCCAAATTATAATAACATATAATTTCCTCATACCCAATGATCATATAAAACCAAATGGTTATTTATAACTATATCCACAAGAGAAAAGTTAATTCTTCTTCAAATATAATTCTCTAATGGAAAATTTCAGGGTAAAAAATACAAGAGAATATTATTCCAAAGTAAACCCATCAACAAGAAGCACTAATACTTTTTAAACATTTCTCCAACCATTTATTTCCACATAGCTTCTTCTTTGACCAAGAAAATATCCTATAGAATAGGGAATTCACTAGGGTAATGGCCAGGTCCCCTACATTTACAGGGAATTACTGTAAATGGATTCTTGGGAGCATTTTTATCTTCTTCCATGGTTCTCTTCATTTTTCTTCATCAATTCTTCACTTTATGTCCTTCCTTCCTGCATTTAAATAATTTCTTTTTCTCATTGAGACACTTTCATGGGTGTCTCCTTCCACATTTTCTGCATTATGGAAATTTTAGGATTCCTTTCTCCATGGTATCCACTATTTGAGCTCTTATCATTCATCACCTTTCTCTTTTTTTTGAGTCCGGGAATTGGTTAATATATGTATTGTTGATCATATTTTAGGAAATTTTATTTGGCATAAAGACGATAACTTTTACACCTATCAACATTCCATTTTTTTTGCTCATTTCCACCACCATTCCCACCTTGTACATCATTCTCATAGTCACTATGACTTCCTTGGAACCAAGACATTGACTAAAACTAGAAATCATTGTTTGAGTAACAGTAGTCATACAATCATTTAGAGATTAACATGTCAGCATATTCTCTATTTGAAACACATTAATATTAACCAAGGTCATTTAATCTAATCTTATATATATAATAATTCAAATTGGTTTGTAAATAAAATGTAAATTATCCTAAGCATATCCTGCCGGAGTGTTGTAACCAAGAGTGCTGAAAGGCCCGTTGTTGTGCACCAGTTCCCGTTCGAGTCTAGATCAAAGCGGTGTTTTCAGGTTTTACCCCTAGGTACATCTGTACTAGAGCCACCTCTACCTGCTCGTATCCAAACAGGGATGTATTGCTTGGAAAACACACTAAATCTCTACAATTCCAAAATTCTATAAAGTTCTTATATACTAATCCTCAATGTTCATCTTAGGCCTACGTGCTCTAATCAGAGTTTATCTAAATATACCTTCAATGGTTTGTATTAAACTTCCTCTGATACAAACTGTAACGCCCCGACCCTAGATATCCAGAGTCGGTGCATTATTACATAACATTGGCATGATCATAATAAAGATCATGTCTCGAAAGACCGATTAGTTTAGTAGCCTTGGAAACATTAGATATATTCATAATTCATACATTACATCAATATGTGAGAAACTACAACAACATATTGTCTTCATATCACCTCATACTATCCCTACAGGTCATTCATAAAATACATCTTCACATCCTGGGAAAAATAAATCATTGATAGGGGTGAGCTCAGATTCTCAGTAATGAAAACAATATAGCAGAAACATTCATAAATAAACATAAAAAATTAAGGCAATGTATAACAAAAACAAAAGCCTTTTAAACTTAAACTTCCACATAATATGGCAAGGATAAAATGAAATAATTCCATTTACATATTCACATGGATATTCTACTAGTCGAATAATCACATGAAATTATTAATAACCACTTTCATAATGACGGAATTCATAATGCCAGACGATCATAACCACGTAGCCAAGGCCTCGTGCCAAGACTACAAATAAGATTTTGTCAAGGTCTCATGCCAAGATACTAGTTTGACTCATGAGACATACGCATGCATCAAGGAGCTATAGTGGGCTCCACCAATCACATACTAAGTCCAATGAATTCCTCATAGGAAATGTTTTAATCATAACATAAACATTCGTATTAAAAAAGCATATGAAATGTCAATACTTTATCCACAAACCATGAGTGGTATAAAAATAGAACGTCAACAGTCAAACATAACTCATTCGATAAAATATGGAAGATTGTATTGTAGCATATTAACCTCAATTGATAATGATTAAGGATATTGAAATAGATGAAAATAATCATCAAAACAATTAGAGTGAAATATCCCCCCTTTTCTTGAAATCATTTAAAAGTCACACTATTTTTCAAGAATCCATTTAAAATAGATTTTCGAATAAATGTGTCTCATAACACTTTGAAACTCTTAAAAGGAGTTTTAATTTTAGAACTTTAATGTTTATATAAATAAATCCTTAAAACCATTTTTAAAACATGGACATTAATGATAATGATTTAGAAGAAGAAGTCTTTAAAACATTTAAAAATGGTATTTTAGTTAGAGTTTTTAACCAAAAGAGAGACACTTGAATAAAAATAATTTATGTAATCAAAACATTTTAATATAATGAGAATAAAGGGATTAATGATATACTTAGTCAAAGTACATTATATACACCATATAAAAGTGATTTGGTGTATAACAACAAATAAGCCTCAATGGAATGTAAATTTGAGATGAATTCTTTTATAAAGACCATAACCTTAGGTTAAGGATAAATCAATGACATAATTATGTGTGACAAATATAAATACACTCAATATTATTGGATATTTAGTGTAAATCAATCAGATGACATTCACACATATTCTTTTAAAAACAACACCAATGAATTGGATGTTTAACTCAACAAATCGAGATTGAGTAAAAATTACTCTTATCAAGTTCATACCGATGACCTGATAATTTATCAATGGAGTGATTATTTGTATCAAAATTATATCCTCAAAAAGGTTAGTGGAATCTATGACATAATCAAATGACTAGTGATTCTGCACATAATCTTGGAGTAAAATAAACAATGATGTATGCATAAAGCCGGATAAGTGGAAATTGAAATTTCAAATTCCCTTATTGATTTGGTACCATAAAAAACATACACCCATGAAAAAAGGATCATACAATGATGATTTAAATATACATGAATTAATTTATATTACAAAATTAATACAAACATGGGCAGTACACACACCACATGTAATAAATAAGTGGTGAACAATGGAATTCTCATGGAATTAAAAGTGAGATAAGAAACCCCTTACTTTGTACTTTTTTCTTGGTCGATGGTAGGTTAACCTACTGTGTAATGGTGAAATAATTTTTATTGAATTATATAAGAGTCATTTACATTAATATGATAACATATATGATCTTTTAACATTGCTTTGTTAATAATATCTTATTATTATCGTCATTTCAGGTGTTAACTTACTCATTTCCCTTTATATTCTTTGTTATGTAAGCCATGTTTGTTATGGATAGGTTGTATCTTATTCATATCCAAAATTATATCAAGTCCTTAAAAATTATTTTTAATCATCAAATTAGAATTATACTTGAATGGATACGATGGAGAATGAATCTCATCGCGTTTGTGGAGACGGTAGTCCGTACTTACGCACGAGTGACAATATCATTATTTTGATGTTAAAATAATATATAATAGGATGGTATATCATATAGACAGAATAATTATCATGTTATATTTATTATTTACATGAATTACACATCATTATTATACCCATCCAATTAATAATTTATTGAATGACAACTACACCGTGACGTGGAGACGGTAAGACGTACGTACGAACGTATGGTGACATGCCATTCAAAGGATGGATTTAATTCTGAATATGGTTGTACCATATTTATAATAACATCACAGAATATAGAATATACTGGATTTATTATTTTAGAATAGAAATAACAAAGAAAGAAGATGTTGAAGAAGAAATGAACTTGAAAGAGGGTGGTGAAAACATTATCTTTTCTTCGGGTTCTTCCTTTTGATTTGATCAAAATGGCTCTATAGGGTGGATTTCTGATCTAAATAAGGCCTCTATGTTGTAGTGAGGGAAGTTTAGAGAGTATTTGGGCGGGGTTTGGCCGAGGCAAAAGGCTTTTAATGTGTGAATTAGTGTGAAGGGGGAGTGCCCTTTTATAAGAGGGGTGAGGGGCACCTTTTGAAAAGCTAAAAATATTATTTTATAATAAATTCATTTCAGTTTCTAATGGATCAAAAGTGTATTATTTAAAGGTTAAGGTGGGGATGGGTCGAAAACCACTCAACCAATAGAATTTAGACTGGTTTGGGTTATTATATTAACCTTGTCATTAAATATTAACTCTTAGTTAATTAGTTTCACTTTTACAATGTCTCTTTGTATTTTTATATTATATGGTTAATAAACATACTATATACATTCGAGAGACCCCCAAGTGGTCCATTAATGATACACCTATCATTATATAAGTCTCTTGGCCTATCCTTAGATTTTTTGGAATTGAATATAAATTTATAATATAATTTTTTTTCTAACAACTCTTTTATGTCAATTTTGACAATATTGAGTAATTTGTTTTTGATAAATTAATAACAGCTTTATTACGTCGAAAACAATTTATATAATCAATCCAAATATGTCATATTATCCTATTAAATTATTTTAATTAATAAAAAGTATCAAATGACATTTATTTTGATATTTATAATATCAATTATTTTAATATTTCATTAATTAGGTAATTGCTACATCACCATTATGTCATAAATAAATTAAATTATTCAATGTCTAAAAATTAAAAATAAAATACAATTATCTAGAAATCTTTTTTGATTTCTAATGAATATTTACAATCGAATTTATCTTATGGAAAACACTATATTAAAAATGTTTTAGTAAATAAACTTAGATTTTATCTCTTTTAACACTTCTTTGAATTAAATAATAATAAATTTCCTAATCTAATACAAGTGGACCTAAATGATAATATTTTACTCATAAGGTTATTTTTGGTGGAGATAAACTTGTCCGATAGAATTAGGAAAAATGTTAGGTAATATTAATATCATTTTTACCATTAATTACCCTATTTACTTTTAACTGTGGTAAATAAAAGTAAAAAGTTACTATTCACCAAAAATTATTTTCATCTCATTGAACCAAATTTTGCTCCTTGATATTAACTGTGTCTCTCAGATTTTCGAAATTCTACTCACAGAAATGGTAAAATTATGTTTTATGAAAAATTCAGTTTTTTAACTACCACTTAGTGGTTTCACTATTCATCAAAAAATGAAAGTTTCCAGAAAAATACCAAAAACTAGGCCAAAGATATATTTGATATTATGAATTCAAAAATGATGTCAATTTTACCAAATTTAAAACATGTCAGTTTCATTAATTAATTTAAAAATTTATTTCCGTTGTCAAAACAAATAGCGTGCTTTTAAGAGATAATAAGTATCAAAACATTGACACATGTTTATGTCTGGTTTAAATGTGAAATTACATCCAATGACCAACATTTTATTAAATGGTAAAAACATATTCTAAATATACTTTAAAACTACTCAAATTAATAATTTATCACTATTGATTATTTAAATTTAAAAAGTTGTTTTTAAATAATATATAGTAATTCTCACTATTCATCAAAATATGAAAGTTATCTGAAAAGTACCAAAATTTCACCCTATGATAATTTCGATATTACGAATCCAAAAATGAAGTCCATTTCGAAAGAAAAAATTTATAAAATTTCAAAATGTATGTATAACTATTCATAGCGGCTTGTTTGATTGGTTGTTGTGTGTTAGAATCTCGAAGTTGCGTACAATGCACGCCATTGCATTATTCAAAGGGAAATGTACCGTGGAAGATTGGGGTGTTACAAATAGGAATTCAATAAAAAGAGACAAAGAAAAAAATGGAAAAATATCTCGCCAAACCAGAAATAAATGAGTAAGGAGGATAATATAAAATACCTTGGCTTCATGCATTGATTCATCCGAGATAAGGTATATATATCACCAAATCATGGAATCGTTCGATCCTTGGATTCTTCTGAGCCTTGATTCATTTGATACCTGATTCATTTGAGCCACGGAATCGAAAATTAAATTTGTTCAAGCCTTGATCGATATTGGATTCAACGAAGAGGGTTTTTGAGAGAAGGACACTTCTGCTAAAAGATTGAGGTATCATGATGATACAATTAGAGTAAGGGTACTTTAAATAGACCCAGGACACTTTTATATGTTATTCCATAACACCACTAATAAAGATACATTTTATCAGTGCTAAATTAATAATCACAGATATAAATCATTTTTATTAGTGTTTTTCAGAAACGATATTGATCTATCTTTATTAATGCTAAAACATTAGTGTCGAAAAATGATTTATGATTATAATTATAAATAAATTAATTTGTAAATAAATTAATATAATTTTATATTTTTTGTCATCATTTTATTATAATTGAAATATGTAATTATATACATAAAAATGTATAAATAATTTTTTCAAATTATTTAATTATTTGTAATTATATATATGTAATTTTATAAATATAGTAATTTTTAATTTATAAGTATATTTAAAAATATATTTATAAGTATTTATTTATAATTTTAAACATTTTTATATCATTATATATCATTATATATATATATATATTATAAATATATAAATATATAAATTTAGAAAATATATTCAATATTAAAATATGTTTATTATAAATTTATAAATATTTACATATACAATTATTTATTTCTGATTATATGAATATTGTTAAAAAATTACTATATATATATATCATTATATATAATTATATAATTAATAACTTATATATTTAATAAATATATATGTAAACATAAATTTAAATGTAAATATAAATATAAATATATATATAAATATGAATATGAATATGAATATAATTATGAATATAAATATAAATATAAATATAAATATAATCATCAATTTAGAAATTATATTCATTATTTAAATAAATATATTATTATTTAAATATATATGATTATATATTTGTAATTATATAAAAACTTTTTTTAAAATTATATTTATTTATTTATAATTATAAATATATAAATTTATTAATATAGTAAATATAAATTTATAAATATATTTATTTATAAGTATATATTTAAAAAATATAATTTTGAAAATTTTAATGAGCATATAATCTTAAATTTAGGAATGTTAAAAATGAGTGACATTGAATAATGAAAAATGAGAACACGTTAAAAATATTGGAAAAATTGATAATTTTTATCAATTAAATATATATTGTAAAAAAATATTTATATATTTTGAAAAAAAGATTAATACCTATTGAAAAAATAATATATATTAAATATAAATATATACCTAAATAATAGAAAATGATTAATTCCTCAAAATATAACACATTTAAAAAAATGAAAATGAATTAATACCTAATTGTAATAACATTAAAAGTAAATTAATAAAATTTTCTAATTATAAAAATTATATTTGTAACGTATTATTCTTTAATGATTTTCTAAAATGACTACTAGAAATTTATGAAATTATATAAATATTAGGTTTATGAGTTTTAATATAATATTTCATTATTTACCTAAATATTTGTTTAATTAAATTATATATAAAAATTGATTAATTATGTACACATTTGTGAAATAAACATAACAAATTTTTTATATGTGTTAAATTGAATAATGAATCATCATTTTCTATGTCACATACCCAATTCAATTCCATAGTATATTAAATAAATATTATTTTTTAATTATAATTTATTCTTCAACTAATTATATTATTTAATTAATGTAAAGTATAAATATTTTATATTATATAAACCATATTTTCAGTAATATTTTATACATTCATATATAAATATTTGAGTAAATTACTATATTAAATATAATAATGATTAATTATGTATAAAAACTATTAAAAATGAATAAGAAATTAATATATTTTTAATTATTACGTTTTATTCATTTTATATATTTATATTTAATATAAATAATTTTTTATTATTTATAATTAAAAAATATGTATATATATAAATCATTCTATTTTATTAATATTTTTTTCATAATTAAATTTTTTAATATCGTATTAACTTAGTTATTATTATTATTTGGATTAATTATTAAAATTTATTCATTTTTCAGTTTTTTGGTTTATTAATTAGAATTTGTTCATTTTTTAATTTAATTATTATAAGTTTTAAATTTTACATATCCATAATATATATTATTTATTAATTTTTATTATATATATATATATTAAATTTATTCATTATTATAAATAATTATTTAATTAATAAAATGTTTAATATTATTCTTTATTTACAAATTTTTATTGTTTATTTATATTATTATTTCATTTTATACATTTAACATATCTATATATTTAATATATGTTATTTATTATTATTTATAGTATATATATGTATGTATATTAAATTTATATTTATTCATCAATAATTTATTAATTAACTATTTTTTATTTTTTATTATTTTAACCAATTTTTATTTTTATTTGTTTAATTATTTAATTTTATTCAACACCATTATTCGTGCCAAAAATAAATCGTTAATAAAGCAAACCTTTTAATAGTTTTAAAGAAAATCATTGATAAAGGGCACTATTGTTGAAGTCATATTTTATAGTAGTGAAAAGCGATTTGCAATATGAACTCAATGAATTCGAAATTAATTAAGTTTAGAATTCATTTGAATGGCTTAAATATTCACCAATTATGGGGTTAAAATGGGATTTTCAAAATACATTTTATGAAAAAGGAATTATAGTTACAAATAAATCATGGATCATTGAAAAGTGTTATAATCAACAAGAAGGCATGTAATTTAAAGAGACTTATGCTTCAGCATCTTGAATTGTAGTTATCCATTCACATCTACATGTTATAACATTTTTTTAATTTCATTCTATTTCAATGGGATGTGGAGTGGTATTTCAATAACTGATATGCACGAGAGGTTGTTTATGTAGAACTACCCTTGGTTTGGAAAATAAAAATTTCCAGATCAAGTATTTTGACATACTAAGGAACATTATGTAGTTAAACAATCCCATAGAGCCTGTTATGATAGATTAACTATGTTTTCGTCAAACACATTTTTTTATAAGGGTGTTGTAGATCCCACAATTTTTATTAAAATGATATCAAATAGCCCCATTATTATTCAAATTTAGGCCGATGACATTATATTTTCATCAACTCAAAAAAATCATACAGATTCCATTATGGATCTTATATATTTTGAATTTGAGATGAGCATGATGGGTGAAGTTAATTTCCTTCATGATTTTAATATTACATAAAATCCATAATGAAATTCTATATCTCGATATATGTAAATATAAAAATTACTTAAGAAGTATGGATATGACAACACTAAAAGTATAAGTAATCATATTGGAACATCAAATAGATTAGATATTGATAAATTTGGAAAACTAGTTGATTAGAATATATTTTGATGAATTATTGGTTGTCTATCAAACATAACAACTATATTCCCATATTTGATGATTTCTATATGCTTGTGTGAAATATAACAAGATACTCCAAAACTATCCCATCAAAAATTAGAAAAATGATCATTTCATTTGGTAAAGGGAACTATAGATCTTGGTTTGTTTTACCCTTCAGAAAATTATTTTGAACATAAAGTATTTTTAGAATATAAATTTACTTGTAGTGAAATTGATATAAATAGTCCTTCTAAAACTTTTGATTTCTTATTGTATGTTATAGTTTCTTGGTCTTAAATGGAACAAAATTCTTTTTCAATTTTCATTACTGAAGTAGAAAATGTAGTAGTTGGATGATGTTGTGTTCAAATGTTCTCGATGCAACACCCACTCACTAACTTTGGCTTGAGTTTTAGCAAAACGCCATTTTTCGTGAAAACACAATTTCCATAGATTTATGTAAATTCAAATAACAAACATGATAATGTAATCACATATAGAAAATACCCAAATTATTTTAGGTTCATAGAAAAAAATTATATATTATTTTACAATTCAATGGAATACAAAAACAACATGCTGATATATTTACAAAACCCCAAAATTTTAATAGATTTGGACATATATAGAAGAATATAGGAATGATAAATAAATGATAATTCATATCTACTTCACATTTTTTAACCATGTTTTAGTAATTAAACCATTTTAAAAAAGGGTTTGTATAGTACCTAAATTTTTTCTAATTTTTAATTTTTCTAAATAATTTGGTTTTCCTAAATTTTTTAGTTTTTCTAAAAAATGTTATTTTAATTTTTTTTCAAAAAGAATTGGATTTAGAAATTTTTTTAACTAAATAAATGTTTTCCAAATTTATTTATTACTAAATAAAAATGATTAATATTTTAAATTTTTTAAATACATTGTATTTCTTATAATATATAGTTTTTTAAACAATGATATTTCTAAAATATTTTTTAAAAAATTGGTTTTTAAAAATATTTATTATTTAATCTAGTTTTTTTTCATAAATTTAAATTGTTTAAATATTGTTTTATTGGATGGAATTTATTTTAAAATGGCAAGAAGATCAATTACCCGAAATAAATACCCCAATAATTGAAAATTTTACTCTGAGTGTAAATTTAGAATTTTTTATTTTTTTACTATATTTTTTCCATTCAATTATATGTCATTTAAAAATTTATTTTTTTAAAAAAAGTTTTCCCAATTTTTTTCTGACAACTGTTTTTTGTAATTATAAATTTTATAATAATAACACTTAATAGATAATAATTTATATTTTAACTTCAGAGGATGAATATTATCTATCATATTAGAAAGGCCTTTCATCTCTAGTCATCGAATTTATAGAAGATGAAGGGTCTCATTTGAGCCTATAAATATGAGTGTGAGTCACCACATCCCACATTTCATTTTCTCTTTGACCCAGGCTCATGAATCTATATTTCTTATCCTTCCTATTGTTTTTCTTTATCTGATTAGTTTTTAGTAAAATGGATTCTATCGATGATATTGAAAAAAAGAGTGGTAATGGAAAGGTTGATAAGAAAATTTGGTTTTATAAGATTTATTATCTACTGAAATAATTTATCCTATTTAACAGATAAGATTATGTTTGTATTCAAGGAGATTATTTTGACCTTGAATATCTAGTTATAGTTATAGAGATTTATTCAATTATTATTATTTGTTTATTAAAATAATTTAAAATAAAAACCTTTAGTATTTTTAATGAATTATATAAAATGAATATAAAAAATTGTATAATTATAGGAGGATCCTTTTTAAGGGGATTCATATATTGTTACCCCCCATCATCGATACATGCTTGATAGTGTTGAGATTTAAAATGATGAGACGTATCTATTTCCTTCATGTTAAATAATAAGGAAGTGTTATCATTTATCTCCAAATTTTATAGTCATGGATCTTTATTTTTTGGGATATCATATCATATAAAATGTTGATATAAATACATTAAAAGTATTGGATATCAATGTGTTATACTTTCAAGTAAATATCACTGTGATTTTTTTATATCAATAGAAGTAAAGAAGAAATGTTCCATAAAGTTGAAGTATTTTTTATTTCCATGACTAATTAAAAATGTTAGTTAATTTCATTGTTATCATGAAATCTATGAAGTCTTGTTATTCTATAAGGGATAAGCTATCCTTATTGAGTAAATAAATGAATTAAATAATGAATTTTATCTCTGTTCTTAATGTAAAATTTTTTTCCTAAAAAAATTATACAATTCCACATTCAATGTATAAGTTCATCATTGAAAAAAAAATTCAAGAAAAAATGAAAGTTATTTCTTCTCCACTAATTCAAAATAATAATATAAAAAAAGTGTATGATAAGGCCTTTAATGAAATCCGGAATCATAAAACTCAAAAGAATCCCAGTGATCAGTTTTTTTGTTTCAACCATGACGAGGATTATCTATTAATGAAGAAACTCATGAAACATTAATGTATGAAAAGAAAAAGAAAAAATAATTGGATGATATGTGACAAAGGTAAACTAATTATGTGTTTGATAAAAGGTATTGAAGTAGATCATACATAACTAATATAACTCTCTCATTATTATTTCTTTAAATCATCCCTCTTATGACCATTCCTTTGTCCATGGTTGATCAAACCATTCCAATAGATTCTAAGACAGTTGGAACATCAAATATTATTACTATTTTTTAGAAATATAAAAGTAAATTTTTTGGTGTAGAAAATTATTTATCAAAAAACATTGAAGTTTAAGATGATATTCATGTGATGAAATAAGGCATGGAAGATAAAATATGTGATAAGAACATAGATAATATTTTATACAAATAGTTTGTTGAAGAATCAGATTAATAATCATCACCAGATGAAGAAGTGACTGCTTATGAGTCCTCCCCTTTCTCATCTGACTCCAAGAAAAATGAAAACATAGACATTTTACAGAAAAAATAATGTTATAATAAGGGTGAAGTTATTAGAAAATCACAAGTAAGTTGTCTCTTAATTCTTAATATGATATGATTTCTTATATTATTTAACTGTTGGATTCAATGAAAGGAAAAGAGAAAGAGTTTTCTGAAGCTTCTCTAAATAATCTGTCTTATGTGTCAAATGACTCCACTCATTCTCCATCTATTAATTTTTTTTCAAAGGGGTGAATTGTGGTTTACCTATTTCAATGATTCTTTAACATTTCTTATTGATGAGATTAATTATCTGTCGATTTTTTAATCTCATTTTATATATATTCAAAGTAGTTTAGATGTATTAGAATCCTCAGATTCTTTAAAATAGTTTGGTGTAACTATTGATGAAAATGACACTATATTCAAATCATCGATATATGATTCTAAGGAAGAATAAATAATTTTTACAAAAGTTTTTAGTTGGATAAAACAAATATAAAGTAACATAAAATGTCATTATCAATAAATAAATGGAAATAAGAATTCAACTTTTAATGTCTCAAAATATTATTAATATTTTTCTTCTATTGTTTCTATGAACTAAAATTTTATGGATGTTTTGAAGAAAATTATTCAGTATCAAATTCAAGATACTTCTATACAAGAAATAATAATTTCACTTTATTTAGGAAGCAATTAAGATGAATATAGAGGAAAAATTTTCAATTTCTTATTGAAGAGGTTCTCGTGTCAAAGAAAGATAATAGGAAGTTCCATGTATTTGAAGACCAAATTTTTATGTTGGAATTTTCAATATTTGTGTCAAGGAAAAATAAATATGACTTCAAAAGATAAAATTTATTATGAAAATATTGCAGAAGAAGGAATGGATTTTTTCCTTCAAACTATTGGTGGTATAATAATCAATGTCTTGGTTGAATATTTTATTTGAATGGAAAATTCTGCACATGTTTTCATTTTAGTTTTTTCTAATAATGTCGGTATGAATTTCGTTTTTATATTATTTTTTTGATGAATGTTTTTGTTTCTTAAATTATTTCATAAACATACTTTTTTCAAACATTTTATGTACTTTCTATGTGTTATTGTCAGTGAATATCACAAAGGGTGATAATTTAATGGGGATAATTTTTTTATAATTTACTACATTACAATTTTTCTAACTAACAATCTAACAAGGACTATGGAACAATAAAATGTTCCAAATTTTGGTTGAGATAAAAATGAAAGGGGATACGTGTTTTAATATGATAAAATAATGACTTTATTAAATGTATAAGTGAAATAGATTATATATTTTCGAATTTATTATGTATCTATTTAAGTGTGGTGTTTTTTACTCTTTAAAAAGGGAGAGATTGTTGAGTTGAATGCCTTAAATTCTAGAGTTTCTATAATTGATTTTTGAAAAAGACAACACACATTCTTAGAAACTATTTTTATTGACTTTTTCACTTTCAGTTCCTTTTAGAATATTTTTTTATTGAAATTTTCATAATATACTGAATGAAAAAAAATTCATTTGATGAATTGATTCTAGTTCGTCCGTCAAATAGTTTCATGACTACTAGATGAATATTTAGGGGGACATACAAAAAAGTAAGACAAGTATACAGGATAAATAGTGTATATTCTATTATATAAATAATGTTTGGTCTATCTAATGAACTGATTATGGTTAATTGGATGAACTATGTTTGATCCATTAGATTAATAATTTTTTTCCATCAATATAGCTTTGTTTGATACCTATAAAATATAGATTTCATTCCATATAATAATAATTTTCATAATCTGATGATCAATATTGTTTTTACCAGACTAAATAAATTTTTATCATTTTGATGATGCTATCAAAATGAAATTGGATGTATATGTAAAAAATATTCTTATATATCATGTTGGATCTCATTTGAGTCCATTTCATCCAACTCCTAAAATTTGGAAATATGGCTATTAGAGCTATACCTATATATTGAGGTGTATTCATGGAGGTGGGATATGTTACTTTTGAAACTCAACCAATCTGATGTTTACTCACTTGTAAGAATTTGTTAGTTTTAATTTTAAAATATTTAAAAAGTTTTTATATAATGTTGTATGATTCAAGATCATAAATTATATACAAAATTTTCATATTATATTCAATAATTTTTATCTGGTTCAATTCATATATTATAGGGATACAAATACTGTTGAAAACAGTCTTTCCGATCGAGGGTTTCAGGGGCTATGATGATAGATTATATACTAATCATTGTGATAAAAGGGATTTCTTCTTAAAGAATAAAGTAACTTATAGTTTTATTTTAAAAATATTGATACCTTATGTAAATGTTATTAACTTTTCTTACACATAAGGTGTAAAATTTCATTATTTCTTTTTTGAGGTTTCTATGTTTCTTAATTTAGAACTTTGTATGGTTTTATTTTTCATGTTTTTGTAATTTATTGTTTATATTGTGAATTTTTAATGAATGTTTAACTTGTTAATATATATATAGAGACATTGTTTTTTCCTTGCAGGACTCTAAAAAATTTCAAAATATTTTTCCAGATCTAGGTGCTAAAACATCATGTGATTCTGAGGTCTAGTGTGCCCTGAATTAAATCTATATAAATAATAAAAATATTTTACATTACACGAGCATGGGTAAAGAAATTAGGATAAATCATATTCTCATGATCTAATCCAAAATTGAAGACCATGGTTGGCTCCAAAACACGGTGTTTTACCAAGGCGCAAAAAAACTAAATTGGCACATGACTTCTCAACCACTCTCTCATTAGTGATATGTTTTAGATATTAAATAAATTTATTTATTTAAATAATTAAAATATTTTCTAACATAATTAAATTATATAATTATGTGGTTCTGAGGATTTTCCCTCATATCCCTGAAATATTCCAATGATATTTTCTCTCCTCTCCACTTTATTTCATTGGATAATGACTAATGATGAAGAATAATGACCGAAATTTAGATCCATGTAGACTTAAGCACAAAAATCTAACAGATCTTGGAGAGAATGTTCTTCCTCAACAACGATCAATCTAATATATAAAGGAATCATCTTCGGTGATTTTTATGAATTATATTATACATTGATGATTTTGATAATCCTCTCATGAATCTACGCAACCTTTCATGATCCCATATATTTAAATTTATTTCTTCTATCAGCTTTTTCTAACCCAAATTGAACACCCTTGATCGAATAGAACGGAATGATTGTCCAATGATCCAAAAAAATTTCTTATATTCTTTTCTCCCACAATTCAATGCTTCCTTCGACATTTTAACCCTATAGTTCATGGCTCGACAATTTCTAGGAGACCTAAGCATGATTCGGCACCCAGATTCGGGGAGGATTGATAGAACAATGAAAAATTTTCATGAGATGATTAGATTGTGGAACAACACAAAGTAATTACGGATAATAAAATGGTTTTACATAATCATGATAAAAATCGAAGTCATTATGGAATGTGTAAGAACTAGAAAATCCCCCATTTTAATATTGGGTTTATTAATGATAAATGAAGACGATAATCTATATTCTTCAGCCATATTCATATATTTTAGAGTGAAATCACCTGACCTGAGCTGTAGTTGATGTAGATTTGGAAGAAAAATATCGAATCTATGTTTCTGGTGAAACACCCTATGACACACCATGTACCATGAATAACACATGGTGTGTATCCCCCCATATCGGAAACTCTAGTGTTTTGGAGAAGATAAATATGAAATGTCATGTACTCCCATTGAAACATCATGTATCACCTTATAATGTAGAAAAATACATGGGGAGGAGTACACATTCAAACACACACCATGAGCTGACTACATGGACAATAGGTCTGAGAACACAACCATGATAAGCAGTCATGAACTACTATATATTTCCAGAACACAACATGCAGTACACCTAAACGACCTGTTCTACTACATGGTATGGGACCCGCGTACTAGATAGAGACAAGACCAGGAAGTGGAGAAGGACCACACATCGTGTGGGTCCCTCACATGATGTGTACATCATGATCCCTTCTGAGCGATCAACAAACCAATCATATCTTCTTCGTTTGAACATATATTTTGGCACATGAGGTGGTTATATTGAGTGTTATTCCTTGTAGAACATGACGATACCTTCGGAAGCGACATTTGATATATAACATGAATTTTTTAGGTTGGGAATGCACAAATGCAACACCCGATGGTCACAGTGATTATAAAAGATTTCCATTGTAGTAACAAGATTACACTCCAAATTGGAAGGGAAGTGGAATTCCCCAATGTTAGTTCCAATCTTACAGTCCAGTATGATTGGGTAGTGTATTTACCCGATGATCTTTCTGAGTTATCCTCTCATAGGATATGGTCAGTGAAGTACCTCGCCGTTCTGAGATTACCCTATAGTTGGGTTGGGCAGTGGATTTCAATGAGTATATTATTGTCATAATCTTTATGCAAGGCTAGGTATGGGTGTTTCCCTAAATACTTACTAGGCTTAACCTCTAGTAAGATCTGGGTAGTGGAATTCCCCATTGACCTTTCAGTGTGGAACCCACCATCTTGTTTGGGTAGTGACATTCCACGATGAATATTAGATAGTATCCCCAACTATCTAGAATAGTGATGAGGTATGGTTTGATATAACTAAGGACTCAAAATAAAGAGGGGAGATCTCCCCAATTAGACACAATCTTGAGACACGACTTAAAAACACATGGGTGAGATAGTTCCTCCCAATGTTGCCAAAATCAGGGAGTGGTGGTTTGATATTCGTTGACTTTTTTCTCCTGGGAAGATGATGAGGTGCTAGGAATCGCATATGCATTTACATTGGAACTATTATATTATCTTCTTCTTGGGTAGAGTTGTCAGATAGAGATTCCCATACTCTATCATTTCTGATTCATTGAATAAGCATACATATATATCATTTTACAATACCCACTCCTTAGGAATTGGTTACTCTACATCCCAAAGAGGAGAATATGTGTGGGGTATTCCTTTTGATTTTTTATTATATCTTCTTAGGGTTCAACCAGTTTACTCTCTAACTATATGTAGTAAAGACTCAATGAAATGTTCATCTCCTCCCTATTTCAATTTTTGTGTGATTGGATGAGTCTATTTTCACTCTCTTGTTTGGTTGATATGTACACATTTTATTATTTTTACCATAACTTATTCTATATACTACTTCTCTACAGTTGTATTTCTCTCTAATCCTCCTTCACCTTTTTGATTTGTTCTATTGGGTTTGTATATAACCACCCCTGCATGAGATTTTCCAAAAAACATGTTTTGTTTTTTATTTGTGATAGTATATATGTCGATAATGAATAAAAATAATTAATGATAATGGATTCTTGGACCATGTACAATGGTCTTAGTTGGGATACCCGATCTTGGATATCTCAATTGTTTTTCTTTTCTATTTTTTGGTTCATGTAGGGTTATGTTTCTTGTTTGGGAATGTCTTTTTTCCCTTTAAATTAATGTATGCAATACCGTACTCTCGTATTTTCTAGAGGATTTTTAATCATAATTTTACATTCTGGACAAGTTTATATTTTTATATTTTTTCCTTTAAACTTTTTCAATTATTTATCTATGTTCATGTGTGTCATTTTTTTTAGAATGAATCCTCCTGTTTAATTTTGACTTCAGTTCCTCTATCCACCCCCTGGCTTATAGAGGCCGACATTGGGTAGATGCGGCTCCTACCCCAATTTAGGTCTGGTCATGAAAGATTTGTATTAGATAATGGTCATTACTTGGGATATTATTTTGATGTTCCCATTAAAATTATTGTCTGCTATAAGGGAAATAGTGTTGTAGTGTCTTGAGAGTGGATTTATGGCTTCGAAGTCCGATGATGGTGAGGGTAGCAAACATATCCATTTACCATGACCCTGATTACCCGCTTATCAACTTAGAAACCTGTGAAATTTGTTACAAGGATCAATGTTAAATTAATTTTGTAAGATTGTGACTATGAATTTCCTTCAGGAGTCTTCTCACCATATTGGTTTATATATATATCTATATGTTCATCTAACTCTGATACTCCTTGATATCATTTGAGATGCATCTGTGATGACTTCCAATCAGGATACCTACTCTAGTTCACGACAACTACCCTATGAGGGATGATTCCTTAGTTTATGGCCCATCATGTGATCCCATTATTCTTGGCGGGATGGTAATATAACCCTCACCATTTAAAAAGAAGATAGTCCTAGAAGAGCAGGCTAAGGATGGTTGCAGGTTGTGTGCACTCTAATAGTTACAACACCAAAGACCTATGAGGTTATGCAGAGAGATAGATCCTCAGCTAGCATTGTATTGGTTAGAGTTTGACTTCAAATACTTATATCTAGTTCAGACACCTACGTATCAGATATTGTCTTTTCTAGCCAGAAATATTTCATTGAGCAGTTTCGATTTGGTGGAACTTAGTTACTCAGAAGCAAGAGGAGTTTACACTCTCATGGGCTGACTTCCAGAAGTTATTTTGTTGGGCGTACTACCCCTCTTTACAATGATCCATTCATATTTAGGTGATTATGGTGATTAATTAGTGATGGATAATAGTGTTATAGTATGCAGTAGTGTTCACATACCTTATGTGCTACTCTCTCGACATAATCAAAGATGACTACTTTTGAGAATGGATGTTTCGGTATGGAATCCATAGAGAGATCCAGGCTAGGGTAATGATCTTGTGATTTAAAAATTAATCTGGGGTTTTTGAATATCCACATGAGATAGAGAGATTTTGAACCATGTGATACGAGGTAGCTGGAGCTAGTAGTAGGGACAACAAGGATGAGTCATCATGAATATCATACATATGCTAGTGATCTCAGATGAGGGTACATTTTTGTAAGAAGACTCGTGTGAAAATTTGTACCATACATGGGTAACCTAGAGAACCATGGAAGCGTCTATATGTATTTTTCTATACTTTTGATGGATGAGGTCACTTGTCATGAGACTACCAGACTAACCTTACTGAGCATCCCAGGTAGGATGTAGATGAACTACCACATCCGTGACAATGATGTGATCGGGGATCTACTAGGTGAGGAAAGGGCGGTCCCAAGAATGGTTAGGCTAGTATTGGAGCTACAAGAGGGGGACATTAGTATGAGGTTCTCCCACCACCACCACTAGGAGTCCCACATCTAGATCAGGGATCTAGAACTGGGGCCATAGATAGTTGCTGGCTCTTGACGTGTATGATCTAGTAAAACAAAAGATGATTCTAGGTAGGATCAATGTTTATTCTCTTCTTACCTATATATTAGAATACATATGTTCTATCCATTATTTTATCTCTCGAATCTTGGTGTAGAATCTTGATTTCATTGTATAGATGCTAGAACAACATCAATGTCATGAGGTTTTTATAGGTAATGCTTACTCCATATCATTCATCTATCTGCAGTTCGATATATCTGTTAGAGGAGAGAGGTTCATGTGATACCTATTATTCATCATGATTGGACTAAAAATATTTATCTTGGGAATGGAATTACATTACATGGTTCAATCCGAGATTGACTATCTCCATAGATTATTTAGGAGCCTATGTGTTGATTGGATGAGGTTCTCCACTTTTGGTGAGAGAGACCTCATTGCAGGATGACTTGGTGCTGTGAGTAAAAGGTTACAGCCTATTAACCATCAGCTATTAAGTGTAACCCATATTATAAAAAACTCTTCAAAAATATGTTTTCTTTCATTTGTGTTGGATTATATGTAATTATTTCTTGATGAAATTTTGGGACTGTATCCGAGGTGGGTGTTCGAGTTTTCTATCGAATCTTAGTCGAGGACTACCCTGATAACATCTATAGTATATTGAATGACACCCATAGAGCTCTAGAAGATGAGGTTATAGTTAGAGTACCTTTATGAGAAAGGTTTCATCATACCCAGTGTGTCCCCTGGGAAACACCAGTTCTATTTGTGAAGAAGGTTTACATGTGCTTACAACCTTGTGTGAATTATCATCACTTAAATCAAGTCACAAAAAATAACAAGTACTCCATGCTAAGAATTTATGAACACATTGATCAGTTTCAAGGTGTTAAATGGTTTGCCAAGAACGATATCAAGTTCGACTACTAGTACTTGTGGGTTTGTGAGGAAGTTATTCTAATGAGGGGTTTTCAATGTCGTTGTGGAGACTACGAGTTCCAGATGATTCCCATTGGTGTGACAAATTCCCCTTCTTTTTGTATTTGATGAACCATATCTTATAGAATTAGATAGACCAATTTACCATTTCATTATTGGTAGA
Source organism: Viscum album (assembly GCA_963277665.1). NCBI lineage: Eukaryota > Viridiplantae > Streptophyta > Magnoliopsida > Santalales > Viscaceae > Viscum > Viscum album. Next base: position 1,014,542,864 of record OY728141.1, on the reverse strand, counting down.
CATAATATTATACTTTAGAGTATAGGAGGAATATGCATAACACATGAGTATTCTTCTTGATTTAATTCAAGAGAACCATGTTTATAAAAAATACACAAAATTTCAGTTCTTGATACATAAAATACCTATTTCTGTATACACGAGGTTTGATTTATAGGGAATATATTTTTCGAATATGGTAATGTTTTGGATCCAACAATGATTAATGAAGTTATTTCATGAGATCCACTAATGAATGTTCCAGAGGAGCAGTGATTTCCATAGCTTGGTGGGGCATTAAACTAGATTTGTGGATTATTTATCCTTGATTGAAGCACTTATAACATCACTAATATGGAAATTATACCTTTTTACCTATTCCAAGTACTTACAAAAGGATTTTTTGGTGTTGAGGCATAGGTTTATGAGAACCTCGGTATTGATAATACCAGATGAAGGATTTGAGTTTGTGGTGTATTGTGATTCCATATACACTGGGATCAGTTGCGTGTCGATATAACAATAGGTGGTCATTTCACATGGGTAGAGGTAGTTGAGATACCATGATTATAATTATGAAGCTCATGATCTATATTTAGAAATGGTAGTATTGTCCTTGAGTATGAGGAGGCACTACCATCTAGAATAATGCTTTGTGTTTTATTAAGACCAGTTGAGTACTGGGTACATCTTCACTTATATAGACCTAAACCTATGGAAGAGACACTGGTTGGGGTTCCTTCTGAAATAAGACTATGAGATACTATATATTTCTAGAAAGGGATACATGGTTGAAGATAAATTTTGTAGGAAGACACAAGATCTCCTAGTACATGAATATTTTTGTGTAGTTAGATTCAATATAGCTGACACGTATGGGGAAAGTAGGTATAGGTTTCTTACAGTCGGTGGTGTTAACTCCTTTTCTCCATGAGAATTTGAAGGGGTCCTATTTGTGAGACATTTACTACAATGTTTTTCATGAACATATATCCAAATGTGATGCATGAGATGGATATTATGATGGAGGGAATCCTAAGATCTTTCTCGAGGGGAGAACCATGGATCCACTCCTGATGTGGGAGGAGGTGATGAGAGATTTTCACACTTCTCCCTTAGCTGTACATACTAATTTGGGGAAGATCTATAGGGTTCTTCAGTGGAATAATTTGTGGTCCAAAATGAGTCTGAGTGTAGCTATGTTCATCTCTTGTTGACTTAACTTTCACCAAGAGAATGCTGAGCATTACGTTCCGGTAGGTTGTCGCAGCATATTGAGAATCCAGAGATTAAATTGGATAGCATATTCATGGAATTATTCACATGAATTATGCACAAAATGTTGGTAAAAACTCCATCTAGGTGATAGTAGAAATACTCAAAAATTTGGGGCACTTACATTATAATAGTTCTAACCACTCTGGTCTATTCCTTGGATGAAATAGGGAGTTTGGGGTGTTTTGGGAGGTTATGGTGACTCATCCCCAACAAATTTACAAATTTCTAGTATTGTGAAAATTAATTCCACATTACTATCTCATAGTTACTATCTCAGAGTTAATATCTCAGAGTTGTCTCAGACTTACTATCTCACAGTTACTATCTTAGACATACTGTCTCACAGTTGCTGTATCTCAGTTACTGTCTCACAGTTACTGTCTCATAGTTACTTTCTCACAGTTACTGTCTCAGACTTACTGTCTCACAGTTACTATCTCACAATTACTGTCTCACAGTAACTGTCTCAAATTTACTATCTCAGACTTACTGTCTCACAGTTATTGTTTCACAATTATTATCTCATTCTTACTATCTCACAATTACTATCTCTAAGATAATGTATCATATTTACTGTCTCATAGTTACTATCTCATAATTAGTGTCTCACAGATACTGTCTCACAACTACTGTCTCACAGTTACAGTTTCCCTATTACTGTCTCACAATTACTGTCTCACACTTACTGTCTCATAGTTACTATCTCAGAGTTACTGTCAAACTGTTACTGTCCCAAATTTACTCTATCATAGTTAGTGTCTCATAGTTACTGTCTCAAAGTTACTATCTCACTATTACTATCTCACAATTACTGTCTCATGATCTGTGTTTAAAAAACTGTTTCATATTTCCTTTGCCAAATTTCTAGATTTTTTCAGTTTGGCCGATTTAACGTTTTCATTGATATAAAATAAATTTATTGATTTTTTATGGTATTTAAGGCCAAATAAAATCCAACAAATCCTATATTAATTTTTCTAATACCTAGGATAATTTTACTTGTTCAAACTATGTGGTTTAATGTGATCCAATTTTAATAAAGAAATCTACTGTAACTTAAACTGTAGCTCCGTTAAATATTCTAAAGGGACAATATATCTTCCTCCCTTAGTTTTTCTCCATTTTCCATGCCGTGAGATGCTGGAACAATTCCATACTTCCTGTAGTAATATTGAGATTATAATTTTCCCAGTGGATTGGTTTCCCTCACTGTTCTTCTTGCTACAAGTGTACCCCATGTTTTGGTGCAACCAAACAGTATCCATCAATCTTCAATATAAGGTATGATTTATCATCATTCTTGTGTGTTCACCTTCTCTTAATTATCATTTTCATATTATAGAATGTGATATTGATACTTCTAATAATGTTTTAATGGGTTTTGGATGGTGTAGTCATACTCTGGAATCCTCGGGTGGATGCAGTTGTCGAGAGAGGAGGCGATCATGATCCTTTGTGTGGACTTTTCTCATATAAATAACATAAAGAACTATTTGAGGTGGAGAATTTTTTTTATTATCTTTTATTTTTACATGAAATGGTTGATTTGGAATGTTTTAGCCACTGGATCACTATGGAATTAGATTAATAAATATTTGAACCGAATAAATAAATTGATATTAATCGTATGTTAATGCCTCTTGTTTTCGATAGATATTGTGATATCTATGATTAAATTGTTTAGATGTTCATTCATGGTGGAAATTGGTAATGAACATAAACCAGAAATAATTGATAATAGTTTGGATAAAGATAAAGAGTCATGTAAATGAATTTGGGTTCTTATTGTGGTATTTTTTTATGTTAGTCAAATTGGTGTAGTAAGCATGTTTAATTTATTAGTGATAGATTACTGTTTAGGTTTCCCAAAAATAGAATCTAAGAATAATAAATTATTTTATTCAAGATGGATTATAGAACTGATTGTTTGATAATTTCTCGAAGGGTTTCGAGTTACCCTCTTACTTGTTCAGTGGTCAATATCCCAACCGATATGATAGATTTTTTCCTTATTCTTATGTTGTGATGTGATCCTAAATGGATTTTTTGATAGGTGGGGGTATGGAGGCCTACAATTTTATGTATCAGTTGAACCCTAAAGTGGTGTGATGCATCAGTTTATGCAAGTGGGTGTTAGGGAGGACACCAGGGATGATAAAATGGTTTGGAAGTGAATGGTTGGTTTTCTTATGATTCTTCTTGGTTGTTTATATACTTTAATTTCCCCACTTATCAAGGCATATGTTATTGTTTAACCTTCTTATGAAAGGGGTGAAGACACAAGGTGTATTCCATGTGCTTTATGTGTTTATCTTCTCAAGGGAGGACGAGTCTACGCTGTTATATTATGTGACAATGAATTGACAGGTAGTTCATCTACTCACTATGTTGAGCCCCCTTGTGTTTAGTAGTATAGAATGTATTTCAAGAATGCCTGGGATTATGGAAAAGTAATTTTGTAAATAAATAATTTAATAAATGATGTTAACCCATGGATTTTGTAGCTTGTTGGGGTGTAATGCAGAGGTTGAAATTTAAATTAACAGTGATCTTTGGGAGTGATGCTAATGAAATAAAATGGGAGAATACATAATGTCTAATTAATGTTTAAATAATTAATTAACTTATAGTGAAACTGATTAAAATTTAATTTAGTAATGTAATAAATCTCGTTAAATGGTTGTGTGATTATAGGATACCTAGTCTTAGAAGTGGCGTCTGGGAGTCCTAGAGACGTTAGGTGTAGTTGAGTCCAAGACTAGTTTTTCCCATATTGTGGTTGTGAGCTATACTATATTCAATAATATTTTTTGATTCTATACGCTACTCTACCCCATCAGTCAGGACAACTGACACCCCGGGGATTCTGATCCCTTGGGGCTGTTTTCCCCAACATTCCGGTGGGAGGTTTGAGGGCTTACTACCCCATTTGGGACAACTCTTGTCTCTTGGTTGTTACTTGTGATGGATGTAACATTAGTTATATTTCCCCATATATGAGTGTAGAGGGTTTTAATGGCTTGTGGTTATTCACACACATAAATTCGGGATATAGTTTTCTATGGACTACTATAGATGTAACATGTATAGGCTGTGATGGATTAATAATTCTTACTTGGTGTTTCAAATATAATGGCTTGATGTATAATACCAGTTGTATGATACATGTTATGAAAGCTCTAGTGGCTCCTAGAAACTACTTGGTAACATTTCTTACGTGGACAAGGTGGTTTTTTCATGATGTTCATGTTGTGGTGCTTTTCCCAAGTGTCTGCGGGTATGAATTTTTAGAGAGAGATTCTTAAGACGTGCGATATTGGGGCAAAGTGGAAAACCTGTTGGGAAGTATTAGCTTGAAACCCATGATATAATTTATTATATTATATACTCTTGTATACATTACTTGGTGATATTAGACATGTTGAGAATGGGATCATAGTATAACTATATAGGTGATGAGTTAGTTTCACTTGTTGTCTACTATTATTTAGCATGATTTATTTACTTTTTCATTAGAGGTTTTAGGGAGGATCCTACTGAGTAAAATGTTATACTCACCCTTTGTATATATAAATTATTTTTCAGGTCACTTGGAGTAGGTTAGAGATCAGGCTGGTTACTACAAGCTTGTAGTTAGAGGAGTAGTTTGGGCTTGTGGTTGCTTCTTTTTTACATTGTTTTTGATACTTGCAGTTTTTTTATTTCTTTTGTAGTATATTTTCATGATATTTCATATGTTTACCAGGGTTTTCTTTTATCTTACTGGTTGAGTTGGAGTTGGTTGGTGTCTATATTATCTCCCTCTTTTTCATGTGTTCTCTTAGAGGATAATTCCCCCATTTTGTGTGTTCATTATACCCTTAGTGTTAGTCACCATCCTAGGGCCTACTGGAGGCCGGACTCGGAGATCATTATCTCCCTTCTCATATTTCTGGCCCAGTAAGGGTAAAATTTGTGCGGAGGTGGTCGTGAAAGAGTGCTATCAGAGGTCAAGTTGAGGGATAAGATGGAGTCCGGTGTTAAGAAAATGTGAGGTTGAAAGGGTTGGTAGGGAAACTGTGTCATTCATGTCTAGAACGTGATGTAAGCACTAGATACCTTCTAAAAAATAGGCATTTAGGACCCCCTATGATCTTATGTACAGACCTTTATGATTACAATGGCCACTAAATAGTGTGATACTAGTTGCGGGGTATAGACCTTGGAATGGATCATGCATCAGTCTTTTTTGTGCCTATGTTTTAATGGGTATTCCTTGGGATATGTTAAACTAAAATTAATAAGAGAAAAAAAATTAATTAATTAATCTCGAGTCTTCTATATTCCAGGTTTATGAGCTCTAACTATAATTTTATTTTGTAGGAATGGCTCTAGGATGATGTACTTGTCAGGATCGCATAGAAGATGTCGAGATGGTTGTCCCATCAATCGCCATAAGGTAAAGGTTGACTAAGATTACCCTTGGAGGAGGACACTCTGAGTGTTTCATTGCCAGTGTCTGCATAAGTATGAGAGCTCCGTTTTAGAAGCAGTCACATAAGACTGGTTGGAGGAGGATGATATAGGTTTCATTTCGATCCGTGCTCAGAAGGAGTAGTTGGTGTCCTTGTTTGTGATGATGCAAAGTGGAGCTATGAGTAAATGTCGTTTCTTGTTCCTCGGGGATCATGAGGAGTCATCGATCTCATGGGAGGTGTTCCGAGACAAGTTTTGGGTCAAGTTTATTTCTTTGACCGTGAATTCATCCAGTCGCCATGAGCTTCTTACACTTCGACAGGGAAGCTATAGTGTGTGAGAGTTCAGAATCCATTTTAGGAACCTTTTGTGATATGCTTCAGACCTATTTCCATATGAGGAGGATAGGGCGAGGCATTTCGAGGAGGCTTTTCATCTAGAGAACCAGTCCTCGGTCACCCCATATATGCTGATGAAATATCATTAGGTTCTGGAAAGGGCAGAGGTCATTGAGAGTAATTTGGTCAGAACCACATCATCATAAAAAGTAAGTCGTCATGATTCCTTATGATGTGGAGCTATGGTTCACGGATCTTGGTTTTTAGGAAGAGGTGATTTTGTTTGGCCAGGGGCAGGTCCTCGCCCTCATTTTCAAGTTTCTATGGGGGAAGCATATTTCATGCCTATAGAAATAGATCAGGTGCTTGTTTTTCTTGTGGGGGTAGAGGTCTTCAATAGCGAGAGTTCTCGACCATTTAGTATAGTTATCATGCACTAGGTTTTCTACTGGACGTTCCTCCATTGAGGTAGTTTTAGCCGAGGCAGCAACAACAGGTTTCACAGGCTTTAGATCATCATAGGTTTGATGGGGCATGCAAATGATCTCCCCATGACGCTCCCCATCCTCAGAGAGTAGAGCTCGGCCATGGTGGTGGTTGTTATCTTGGTCAAAGAGGTCATGGAGGAGTTCCTGTTCATCTTCATGCTTTAGCGTTGCCAGCACCAGGCGAGCAATATATCATTCGAGGTACCCTTTTCATGTTCTCTATCTTGGTGTATGGCTTGTTTGATTTAGGAGTGACACACATCATCGTATCACCTACCCTTTCCATGCTTTGGTAGTTGAGGTAGAGGGGCTTCCAGTTCCCTTTCCGTTGACTACGCTAGTTGGACGTCGAGATGACTTGTATGAAATATGTAGATACTTTGAGCTAGTTTTGTGGTAGCACCGCTCTTGGGTAGATTTACTATGTCTATGAATACAATCATATGATTTCATCCTCATCATGGATTGGTTGTATTCAGTGTACGCTATTGTGAATTTGTTTAGGAGGCAGGTTGTGTTCTTCAATGCTGATGGAGATCCAGTGGTGTTAGTTAGAAACTGAGACCCTTGGATGGGTGATTGGTGTGTTTTGTCTTTATCATCCATGATAGATGAGATGATGCTTAGTTATTCAGAGTTTCAACAGTTGGCATTTCCTTGGGTCGTAGAAGAGTACCCTAATGTCTTACCCAAATAGGTTGTCGCATTACCCCCTCGGCAAGATATTGAGTTTGGGATCGAGCTACAACCAGGAGAATCTCCAATGTCTATGTCTCCATATATGATGGCCCCTTCTGAGTTGTCAGTGTTACAGATACAACATGATGGTCAATTAAAGTGTGGTTTTTTTTAGCTGAGTGTGTCACCCTAGGGGGAACCAGTTTTTTCATGAAGAGGACTGATGGTAGTTTGTAGTTGTGTATAGATTATCATCGCTTAAACAAAATGACAATAAATATTCTCTATCCTCTTCCACAGATTGCTTATTTATTCAATCAAATGAAGGGTTCAACTTGGTTCTTAAAGGTCAATTTGCAGAAAAGATATCATCAAATTCAAGTGAATGATGAGGATATCCATAAGACTGCATTCAATTGTCGTCATGGGAATTATAAGTTTGTTTTAATGTCATCCGGTGTGACAAATTCTCTAGTTGTGTTCATGGGATTGATGAGCGGTATGTTCCACGAGTTCATGGACATGTGGGTGGTGGTTTTTATCGATGACATCCTTGTGTACTCCACATATGAGGAGTTTCGTGAAATGCATCTAGACACCATATTAAGAGTTCTTCGTCAACATCAGATAATTGGGAAGTTGTCAAAGTGTGTGTTTTGGGCATGAGAAGTCTGTTTCCTAGGGCATGTTTTGTCCCAGTGGGAGGTAGCTGTGGATCTATCGAAAATAGAAGTATTTGTGTCTTGGGATTCCCCCAAGACAGTGTCAGAGGTTTGATGTTTCCATGGTCTCGCGGGATACTACAAGAGGTTTTGTAGCTGATTTATCTCAAGTGGTGACTCCTCTGACAGCTTTGTCCAGGTTGGATCAGGCATTCATAAGGACTAATCAGTGTGAGGAAGAATTTGAGTATCTAAAGGAAAATTTATTAAGTGCTCCATTTCTTTGTCTCCTAGTAGAGGGTGTTCAATTTTATTTTTTTTATTCTCCACTTATAGGTTTAGGTTGTGTTCTCATGCAGCAAAGATCCGTTGTTTCTTATGGGTCTCAATAATTGTATCCTCATGAACATAACTATTCCACTCATGATCTTGAGTTGGCAGCCATGGTTTTTTTCTGAATTTGGGTAGACATGACCTCATTGGTGATCACTTTGTGGTTTTCACTGATCTTAAGAGCTTGAGGTATGTTTTCTCCCAGCATCACTTTAACTTACGACAACTTCGGTGGATGGAGTTCATACAAAAACATGACTTCACAATATCATATGAACCTAGAAAGGGGAATGTTGTAACTAATGCACAGAGTCGAAAGTCATGTAGTGATGTTGTTCCTGAATCCAGAGATTCTTGGAGAGTAATTGAAGAACTTCCAGCATTAGATATTCATATGGGAGAAGTTGGGGATAGGGGTTGTCTTTTCCAGATGTTGATGTAGTCATATCTGTTGCAGTAGTTGGAAGAGTCCCAGTTGGGGGATCTTGAGGTGGAGGTATGGATAGACCATGTTGTTTATGGCGAGGCCCCTAATGGATTGAATGAGGATGTACAACACCTTGTGTTGTATAATGTAAGGTTTTTTGTTACTTTGAATATGCGTGGGATGATTCTTAGGGAGTTTCGTAATTATCATTTAGCAATGCATCCTGGCATGACTAAGATATACCATTCCTTGAGGTGTTAGTTTTGGTGGCCTGGGCTGAAAAGTGCAGTTGCAGAGATTGTGTCTAGATGTTTAGTCTACGAGAAGGTCAATGTTGAGCACTGTTTCCCTGGTGGCTTTCTCCAGACATTATATATTCCTCAGTGGAAGTGGGAGTACATATCAATGGACTTTGTTTCTAGTTTACCTATATATCTAGGTGGAAATGATTCTATTTGTGTGGTACTGGGTCGTTTAACAAAATATTCCCACTTCATAGAGATCACAGAGTCGAGATTAGTGGATTTTTTGTCATGGATGTATCTGGAGGAGGTGGTGAGACTTCATGGAGTCCTAAGGACAATAATTTCTGATCGGGATCCTTGTTTTACCTCTAGGGTGTGGAGAGGTCTCCAACATGCTTTCGGTTCTCATTTATCCCACAACATTGCTTTTCATCCTCAAATGGATTTTCATAAAGAGCGAACCATTCAGACTCTTGAATACATGTTACGCTCTTGTGTTTGTGACTTTGGATGTTCTTGGATGAGGCACTTATCCTTGGGGAGTTTTCGTACAAAAATAGATTTCACTCCACCATTGTTATGTTTCTATTTAAAGTCCTGTATAGTTTGCCTTTGCATTCTCCGTTGTGCTGGACTAGGTTACGAGAGTTAGAAATTATCATACTAGATCTAGTGTAGAATACAACAGAGATAGTTCAGGTGATTCGTGAGAGGATGAAGACATCACATTATTTTTATAAATCATATGTTGATCAAAGGATGATACCCTTGAAGTTTGATGTTTGGGATCACGTGTTTCTGAAAGTGGATCCCCATCATGGACACATATGGTTTGGTCATATGAGTAAGCTTTCTCCCCATTTTGTTGTTCCTTTCTATGTGTTAGCATGTGTTGGAGCAATAGAGTATTGAGTAGCACTTCCCCTATAGATGAGCCAAATACATGTTGTTTTTCATGTGTCATAGCTCTATCGTTCTCATCATGATGACAGTCATGACATTGATTGGGGAGAGATGGATGTTTATGACGATTCGACCTTTGAGGAGAAACTTGTGGAGATCCAAGACTATAAATCGAAGGTGTTGAGAGGGATGTCTATTCCCTTGGTTCATGTCTTTTGACGACTCGATGGTATGGAGGAGGGTATATATGAATTTGAGTCACAGATACATCCTCATTACATAGAGTTGTTTGATGTTTAAACTCTTTTCGTGTAAAAGTGTTTCCTTTGTGGTTATAGACTTTTTGTTTTCTGTAAGATGGGTTTCCTTTGTTGCTTTTTATGGATTTCTCTATTTTGAGAGGTATCTTGAGGAGCAATTGATCAGACACATTTTCAGTTTTTTTGTGTTTGTTTTGGATTCTCGAGGATGAGAATGTTGTGAGAGGTATTTAATGTAATGATCATGAACTCTATGGTCAATTCCTTGGATAAAATAAGGATTTTGAGGTGTTGTAGGAGGTCAAGGTGACTTAGCCCCAAAATTTTTCCAAATATCCTGTTATTTGAGTAGTTTTTCAAGTTTACTGTCTCACAGTTATTATCTCAGACTTACTATCTCACAGTTACTGTCTCAGACTTACTATCTCATGGTTAATGTCTTAGACTTACTTCCTCACAGTTACTGTCTCAGACTTACTGTCTCACACTAACTCTTCTCAGTTACTGTCTCACAGTTACTATCTCAGAGTTACTTTCTCACAATTAACGTCTCAGAATTACTGTCTCACATTTATTATCTCAGACTTATTGTCTCAAAATTACAGACTTAGAGTTACAGTATTAGACTTACTGTCTCATAGTTACTCTGTCACAGTTACTGTCTCAAACTTACTATCTCATAGTTACTGTCTCACAGTTACTATTTGAATGTTATTGTCTCATAGTTACTGTCTCAGACTAACTCTCTCACGGTTATGGTCTCAGAATTAGTGTCTCAAAGTTATTATCTCATAGTTACTGTCTCACAGTTACTGTCTCATAGTTACCATCTCACAATATTTATCTCACAGTTACATTCTATTAGTTTCAATATCACTGTTACTATCTCACATTTACTATCTCATGAAAAGTGTTTCCCAAACTATTTCATATTTCCTTTTCCTAACTTCTAGATTTTTCTATTTTCGCAGATTTAATGTTTTCTATGATGTAAAACACATTTATGGCCTTGTTTTGAGGTATTTATGGATGAATAAAATCTTGTAACTCTTATATATTAACTTCCCTAAGGCTCGAGATACTTTATCATTGTCAAACAACATGGTTTAATGCGATCCAATTTTAATGGAAAATTCATTGTATGTTGAAACGATGCTCTGGTAAATCACTTAATGTGACAATATATCTTCCTCCTTTGTTCTTTTTTCTCGTTCTTTGGTGTGAGATGCTCGAAACTTTCCTTCCGTCTTATAGTAATTGTGAGATTATACATTTCATAGTGGATTGGATTCCCTCATAATTCTTCTTGCGGTAAGACCAACCCCAATTTTGGTGAAACCAAGATGTATCCATAAATATTCAACATAAGGTACGATTTATCATTGTTTTTTTGGTTCACCTTATCCTGTTTCTCATAGAAATATTTTAGAATATGATCTCCAGGATTCTAATAGAGTTATCTTGGGTTTTGGTTGGTGTGGTCGTACTATGGCATCCTCTGGTGGATAAAGTTGTCGTGAGAGGAGGCGATCGTGATCCGTTCTGTGGACTGCTCTTGTATAAATAACTTCATGATCTATTTCAGGTAAGGTATTCATTTAATCTCTTTTATTTTTATGGGGAATTGTAGGGTTGGCATGTTTTAGAAACTAGTTCACAATTGATTTTATATAATAATTTAATTAAACCAGATAAATAAATTGATATAAATTGTATGATATTGCTTCTTGTTAATTCTAGGTAGTTTGATATCTTTTATTTCATTGTTTAGTTATTTGTTATTGATGTAAATTAGTAATGAACATAAATCGGAATTAATTTATAATTGTTTGGATAAATATTAAGAGTTATGTAAATGAATTTGGTACTTATTGTTGTATTTTTTTGATGTTAGTCAAATTGCTGCAGTAAGAATTTTTATTTTATTTGTTATATCTTTCGGTATTGTTTTCCCGAATATGGATCCTAGGAATAATAAATAGGATTATTCAAGAAGGATTAAAGAACTCAATGTTTGATAATTAATTGAAGGGTTCTGAGTTACCCTCTTACCTGTTCAAGGGCCAAGATCCCAACCGATATGATTGCTACTTTCCTACTGCTTGTTTTGTGATGTGTTCCTAGATGGATATTGTGATATGTGGACGCATCGAGGCCTACTAGTTGTTGTATCAATTAATGACTCGAGTGGTGAGATGCATTGGTTTATACATGTGGGTGTCAGGGATGACATAAGGGATTATGAAATTGGTTAGAAGTGAATGTTTGGTTTCATGCTGATTTTTTTTTGTTTTTTATTTGATTTTCTTTCCGCACTGCAAAATGTTTCTTGTATTTCATACCCTTCTTCTGAAATGGGAGAAGACGCATGGGGTATGCCACATGCTTTCCCTATTTATATTCTCAAGGGAGGATGGCTCGACACTCTTGCTATAGGTTGAAAAGACTCAACGGGTAGTTCATCTACTCACTATGTTGACCCTCCTCATGTTTAGTAACATATAAAGTTATTCTAGAATACATGGGAATATGGGAAAGTATTGCAGTAATTAAATAATTTAATAAATGATGTTATCCCATGGGTTTTTGAGATTGCTGGGGCGCAATACCGAGGATGCAATATAAAGGAAAAATGATCATTGGGTGAAATGCTAATGAAATATAATGGTTTACGCATCTAAACATCATCATTAATACTCATCATTTGGAGAAAAATATGATATTATAGTAGAATTTTATTATAGGATGAAATTATACATGGAAATTTTTAATATTCTGATAATTCTTTTTTCAATATAGAGGAATAATTCTTCAACATTAGGAAATTATCTATAAAAAAATTAAACTAAAATATTCATATCTAATTAATCAGAAGGTATTTTAAATCCATTAATTTTTATGGGTTACAGGCCATTAAATTTCCAATAATTATTCACTTATTTGTGACCAGTGACCTTAATCACTCTCTATAATTATTTACACATTTATTCCATGACCAAATATTCATTTCCCACATATTTTCCCTTATTTGGGAATATTTTATGTGTAATTATGCATAACACTCATAATTACCATTCACATTTACCAAGATTATTCTTTGTTAACCCTTTTTACATTGTGGGTGTACAAAAAAATTATTTTCAAATGTCCAAAATTTCATTATTGAGATAAATTTTAAATTATGAGGACATAAATTATCAATGGGGAGGGAGGATGTATTACCCTGATATTTTAAATTAAAAAAATTATATTTGATAGAGTAAATTGATACGCAACAGTAAACATAGATTTGATTGAAAATTACCAAAAAAATATGAAATATTTTATTTTAACTAAATTTCATATATTAAATACCATCATTCACACAAAAACCTAATATTATAATGTTTGATAGATTATTCAATATGAAACCTGATCTTAAACGACCCACGATATATATAACTATTATAACCTAGACTTTAAATATGATCATATGAATAATATAAAATATATTATGATATATATATATATATTATTCAACATTAATTATTTATATAATTTTAGTAATTAATGAATAAATATTATGTAAAGTAATTTTATTCCTAAAAAATTTATTTTCATGAAAAATTACAATTATTAATTTATATGAATTATTATATTTATTCTTTTGATAATTTATAAAATATATTTCAGTAAATTATATTAGTTTTTTAGATAACAATATTACAATTTATTATGGGTTAATTTTTGGGATTTTTCAAAAAATATTGATTTTCAATGAATAGTGAAAAGATACATATTTTTTTGGTAGAATGATAATTATTTTTGATAAATTAATAATTTATTTTACATTAATTTTTATATGATTTAAAGTAAAATAATTATTATTTATTTATATTTAATAAACATAATTATATTTGATTCTTATTTATATTATATTTTAGTGTATGATTTATTATGTTTCAAAAGGTCTTTATCTCTAAAGAATATTTTAAAGTGCATAATTTTTAAAAATATTAATTAATATAACTAAAAGTTAATCAATAAAATTTTAAACAAAATGTATATATAATATACCATTAAATTTTAAATTATATTTATATTATTATTATTTTTATTTTATACTATTTACAGTTAATATTAAATCGTCTTGTACATGAAAACAATACACTTGTTGAAAACACTCAATTTCGTTGTGTCTGCGGGTTTTGTTTTGAATTTATTTTTTTCATATTTTATATTATATATTTGATAAAATAAAATTAATTGTTTAAATAATAAATTAAAAATTATGTTAGTGTTGATTTTGTATAATTTTATAAAATGATTATTTTATAAGAAAAATAGTGAAAATACTAAAGTTTTATTGCAAATGACTTTTTGATTAAATTTTTTATAATGTAAAAATATAATTTAGATTATTTTAAAAGTATATTTAGTGCAATTATATATCTATTAATAAAATTATAATTAATTTTAAATTAATTTTGCTTTTAAATTTGTTATAATAACTTTGTAAACCTTTGATCATTTTCCCTTTGAAAACCAGATGTCCTATCGGGTCTATGAGATTAATTTTAAATTCAAAATATCTAATTATGTAAATAAAATTTGGAAAAATGTATTCTATATTTGGAATCATAATAATTTACATTATTTAATATTTTCAACATTGTATTATGAAAATTAATTGTGAAAATAATTGAAATTATTTACCTCTTTTATATTAAAAATGTGTTAATTTGGGGGGGGTAACTAAAACATACTCAATATAAATATTTCCAAGTTATACCATATATTGTAAATTATTTTATATTATTTGAGCCTTTTGATTTGAAAAAAATGGTTGTAATTCATTATTTTCATAAATTACATGTGTGCCACTCAAATCATTATTTGAATGCCACCACATGTTTTAATTGGTTCATCCTTAAAAAGACAATGGATAATAAATATCATGAAAAAATTTCTTATCTAATTCCATTATCTAATCCTTTAATCCTTACTATAGTCAAAAACCTAATCAAGGAAGGAGTTTGGTGCAAACCAAAATAAGTGACGTGAAAAAGAGGTAACGTTCATCAGTGAGATTTTTATTTTATATCTTCCTCCAAAGACTTAAATAATTATTAAAACATGATTGTATTGTAAAACAATTATCTTCCATATAATTATATATTATCATTTTAATTTCATAAACAAAATATATCTCCTCTTTCATCAAATGGGTAATGAAATTATAATTCATGTATACGGTGGACTACCACCTCGCGAACCCATGTCATTAGTTTTTCTATTAATACATCTCATAGATGGGTAGAATGATGGATATAAAGTCTATATATTATATTTATAACATAAATAGTCTTATGGTATTATGATATAATATATCACATTTTTTTAATTTATGTTCTATTGGGGATTCCATAATGTCACTCTTATGTACGGTGGACTACTGCCTCACGAAGTGATGTGATTAATTTTTCATTAAAACTTAAGATATAAGTTAATAAGGGTTAATTTAGTGAATAAATTTTATTTAAATGACATAATAATTATATTAATGTCATATTTATCATTCTTAAAATATATTTTATCATTTTCTTTCTTACCTTTGTACACACTGAAATATCATAATGTTGTTCGCGTATGTGTGGAATGTCACCTTCACGAAGCGATGAGGATCTATATTTTTTCACCAAACAACATGAATGTTTTATATATTATTATTTAAATAATCCAAATGATATTTATGATATTATAATCATCTTTTAAAATTAAATTATTACTAATCTATTTTCCATAATGATCATTGGGAAATAGAGATGTCGTTCATATGTATGAACGACCAACATTCTCCATGGTCATAACATATATCATTAATCTAAATCATATTTCATAATTGGTATAATGAATTATAATGGATGTGTAAATATGAAAATTATTTCATGATTATTATTCTAGATGTGATGGAACTATATATCATGAAAAACAACTGGAACATTTATTACAAAATACGGTTGAGAAAACCAGACAATTAACTCCCAAGTCAATAAAAATAATGAATGGTTATTAATGAACGTGTGATATGATGTTATAACATGATCATATATGATATTATAAATATTAATATGGTTCTTAAATTAGTTAATAACATGTCTAAAACCACTACACATGAAGTTATATTACATTAAACTAAAAGGAAGATTTGGTAATGGATTTCTTATGTCAATTTCCATTTATTCTATTCAACATCAACTTCACTGGTTATGACATGTTCAGATTATTGTTGTAATTATGTTAGATTAATTTAGGTTTTATTTTAAAAAATTATAAGTATTTTCATTTGATACACATAATCTTTTAATTTATTAAATCAAAATTGAATGATTTGATCTTTGAGAGGGATTTTGTCTCACTTTCATTTCATCAATTCATACTTTAATGTTATAAAAATAAATTATTTAATATTGTGTATTTAATTAATGTTTTACCAAAAATATAATTCATTAAAAATAACCCATGGTAGATTATGTTTCAAATTTAATTATTTCATTTATTCGGGGTTTTACTAAAAAGTTCCAATGTGGTAAAGAACATCCTAAATTAATTTTTCTTTATTGGGTTATATTTCTTCTTCATTTTCATTAATATTCAATGATTGTGTGTGTATGGATTTGGAATAAATAATGTTTCATTTAAACATTATTATGTGTATTTTTTATTTATACTCATAATATATTCATTCTATAATTCTCTCTTCCATGTAATGATCATATTAAGGGTTTATATCGAAATATCATTCTAATTGAGATTGTTTATTCTTGAATTTTAGATGATGGAAATTATTTGATAATTTTATATTAAACCGAATAAATTTACATATCCTATAGTTATTAATGATATTTTCATGTATTAATGAAATTTTACTACTATTTTATACTTAAAATAATTGATAATTAGTTTTTTTTGATAAAATACAACTTCATTTATCTCTTTAATTAGAAATCAATTTTAAACTACAACCAAATTTTAAATATTTTAATAAATGTTTTAACCTTTTACAAATTATTTATTAAATAAATGTATCCCTATTTTTTCATTTGAATTTTTTTCAATGTAATATTTATTTCATTTTCAATACAATAATAATTTAAGTTTTATCGAATAAGTAAAAGTTATATTTATTCTAACATGTAAGGAATTAGAATAATTTCCAACCATTATGACCAAAAAAATATTTTAAAACATCCATTATAATTTTAAAATTATATTTAAAAATAAATTTATTTTTAAAATATTTTATAATGATTTATTTTTAATTTTTAATTTTTAAAATGAAAATGTTATTTTTTTCACATGATTTATATTAAATATCTTCTTATATTGTTTATATTTATTTATTCCCACAAATTCTTTTCCATAATATAGTGGGTATATGTAGTATTGGTAATGTAATTTTTTATATGGATTAATTAGGATTATTTCAAGGATATTTCTATAAAACTTGTTTCATTTTCACAAGTTAATCATGGTTCAAATTTATTTTTATATAACCAATTTTTTTCAACATTTTAGCCATGATTCCAATAGATTATTATGGAATTTATTTCTTTTCCATGGGTTAGAAATGTTTGAAATATATTATTATGGACCACATTTATTTTCATTTGTTTAACCATGTTTCAAATATATTATTATGGTTCCCTTTTTTCATGAGTTAACCCTAAATAAATGTAATTGACATGAAATCTATTTAATTTCTATTGATTAATCTTGTTATAAAATGAATAATTATTTTTTTTTGATTTTGGTAATAAAATCTCTATGTAAATTATTCATTTTGTTGTTTTGGACATTATATATGATGGTGGTCCTAGATAGAACTGGATGCGCCCATTAATGCTTATTCAATGGGTGCACCAAAATAGTATCAGGTGATCCCCATATAGCTTATAAAATCATTCACCCAAATAGTTCTCCAGATAATTAAGTAATTTTTATATTCTCTAGAGAGTTTTATTAGAATTTGAACATATTTTTATTCCATTTTAATGGGTTTTATGGGTTCTTTAGCTGTTCTTGTATGATTTTGTTCCAATATACCAAGAAATTGTATCGATGATTCTTAAGGGTTTATAGTGTTTCCATTAATCAAAATTAATATCACAATATCATGACAATTGATTATGATGGCTATATGTTTTCATAAATATTTATGACATGTTTCATGGTTGATAATTCAATAATTGATGGGAATGAATTATTTTATGACCCTCTAATTCAATATGATAACGTGGACATACCCATTTACACAACTTATATTCAATGATGGCATTAAATTTTTAATCCTTATGTTTACCATTACTGGGAATATTATTTTACACTTCTGATGTTTCCTTTTTCCCATTTTATCAATATATAATGTTTGAAAAAAATATTA
This sequence comes from Viscum album, assembly GCA_963277665.1. Lineage (NCBI taxonomy): Eukaryota > Viridiplantae > Streptophyta > Magnoliopsida > Santalales > Viscaceae > Viscum > Viscum album. The sequence goes on along the minus strand of OY728141.1, from coordinate 1,014,524,396 downwards.
ATAGAATTTATTTCACATGTATAGTCATTATAAAACAATGTTTAATTAGTAAAACTAGGTTAAGTGGGATAAATGATCATTTAACAACATGGGCATTGTTTATGTGTGAGTTTTCCTAAATATATAAAATTCTCAACGTAAAAGGTCCTTGATAGTGTAATTGATCCAATTTTTCATTTTTATGTTATATGGGTTGGACAGGATGAAATTGGGTTTCCATATCAAATCTGGAAATGTAATGAATATGATTTCGACACCAGATCTAGGAGTGCTGGTTCTGGGTTGTGAAGGAGATATTATGCCAAAATCACGAGCGATGTTTTCGTATCTCCCATGGATGGAAAATAAGAAGTTATAAGTGATATATTAATTATATATGTTCAGTTATTTGAAAAATATCATATATATTTATTAAATATATTCTTATTACAATGAATATAAAATAGAAATGGAAAAATATATTGCATTAGGTTATGAGGTTGTAGATTTCCAAGCTCATGAGAAACATTATTGTTTTCCAATGGGTTGAAAGGTAAGAAGGTGGGTGATATTGAAATTATAGAAGTATCTTGTTATTATAAATATATTATTTAAAGTTAAATCCTTCATTATATCTATACATGTTAGTTGGTGATATTGAACTAATAACATCAGTTTTTGAAGATGAAGTTTTCCATGCCCATGATCATTAGTTTTATTTCCTATTTGATAGATAATTAGAATTATATAGGTTATAAAATTAACATAATAAGATTTTATTATATTTCATATACTTTTGTTATTTTTTTATAATTGTGGAATTATATTTGAAGGAGGTTGAAGAAGAAACATAATATAAAACACAAGTTTAATAATTATTCCTATTTTCTAGATAGAATATTTTTTTTATATTTATATACTTTTTACGAGGGTTTAATAATAAATATAATGAAACTATTATGTGGTTAGGTAAGTATGAAATATTTTTATTCAGGTATTTTTTGAAAAAAATTGTTTTGGAATTGTAAAAAAGTGAGGATAGATCATGGCCTTCTCTTTGTTGAATATGGGACACACTTGGATGTTTCAAAAATAATTAACTGTATCCCCAATTTTGACATTCCACAAGTATCATAAATTAATATCTCCAGAAAATTATAGGTTATAAAGTAAAATTATTTCAACAAATTATTATTTAAACATGTTTTAATGTGAATTTATCCCTTAACTTGTTTAGTTTAACTCTACGATAAACATGTTTTATTCCTAATCACAATAAATAATTTTTAATATTGGTAATATTAATTTTAATTGAAATTTATTTTGGAATTATTATTTAATATTAATTATGATTATTTTAAATATTTTATCCTTATTTATGAATTCAATTTTTATAAGTGGAAAATATAGAATTTAAATTAAACTTATTGGCGTGATGAATGAGTTTTACAAAAAGAAACATTTCATAAGTATAGAATGTTTTAATATAAAAATTTAATATGCTTGAATGGCCCAAAGGCCTTTATTTTTAATTGATTTTTGATAACCCTCTTTCTAGCGATGAGGGGGAACCCTAACAAGTCCCATAGGCCCAATGATTACATGGCCTATAGGTTTAGGATATTACATGACCTGAAGGTCATATGGAATTCAACCTGACTATCTACATTGAACTGCAAATCTGTAGCATCTGCTTCCTGATAGTAGCTCTCCACCATTGCATGACCTTCTAGCTAGGCTTCTCGTTCAAGAACAGGCTGGTACCGATGGCATAGCCATACCCTCTCATTCTGGCAATCCATTTTGCTCTACTCTGGTGAGTGCACCAGCTCTGAATCCTATTCTGGGGCTACTCCGTTTTTGTAGTGTGTCTGGGGCCTACATTCATGAGGTTCAAATGCCTTTTTGTGGCCTTATGGCCTTAAGGTGGCCCGAAGGCCTTGATAATCAACTCGCACGAAGTGCTTGGGTGGCCTGAAAGCCTTGCAGGACACGAGGACCAAACCAGTGGCATGAAGACCCATATGAATGAATTGTTCTGGCTACTACAGTACCGAATAGTGCCTACTATAGTACTTCTACAGTGCCTGCTATAGTACTGCCTCAATATTGCTACAATTCCCCGAAATTAAAATTTAACATCTTAGAAAATTACATTTAATTAAATCTAAGATAATTTTTTATTTTTTAGTCAGAAAGATATTTTAATTTATTAGGATATATTTTCTAAAAGTATCAAAATTTAAATATTGTATCTATTTTTATAAAAAATTAATTTTTTGGAAATTTTTTTTTCTGAAGCATTAAAGGATTTTTTTAAAATTAGTTACTTATATATAAATATATTTTATTTTTCTAAAAAATTTAAAGTTAATTTTTAAAATTTTATTATTTCTATTCATAAATCCAAATTTAATGTATTGGTTATAATGGGTATTCATAAATAGTAATATTAATATTATATCATGATTCACTAAAACACGGTGGTGTTTTTGTTTAAAGATATTGAATAAATTATATTAATTTAAAAACAATTCGTAAAATCATTTGTTTTTATACATCAATCTTCTGAAAAATGATGTGGTTTTGTCTTGTTGTTGGAATTGTAAATGAAACACGAACTGAATGAGTGGGTAAAATACTATGATGAAGTAGGTGATTATTTGATATATTTAGTTGGGACCAAGAAATGAGATCTATGCATCACAATGTATACTATTGGAATAGGAATACAGACACAAATATTTTTGAAAAGCGGATAGTTTTTTCCATATTTAATCTATACCAATGGAATTGGTCAATCGATAAAATTAAATGGACTGCTATGTAAATCATGATCTTGTAAAGGGGGTGGGAATTTTTAATCTCAGTATTATAAGACTGGCCTAAAATTTATGGTCGCATTTAATTAACCACTATAGATAGTTTAATGTCAGGTTTTATAGACTATATTACAATTTTTAACATCATGTGATAAGAACAGGGGTGATACATAGATTATTATTGAGCGGATATGGCTCATATATCAATCTAACCAAATACATGTCTACTGTGAGGTATTTTATATATGGTACGATCTATAAACATCGTTGAAATTGGGGTATATTTTATCTTATGAAAGGATCATGGATATAGAAGCATATGTCTGGGGTTTTCACTTATGTATCTAGCTTCTATTTAAGGATTCTAGGTCTCATGGAATTGATAACTCTAATCAGTTTAAGGTCAAGATGGGTGGACCTTATGTCATGTAGTTTAAAATAATTTGACAATGAAATGTTTCAATATATAGGTGATTTTAAACTTATATAACACATGCACAAAATCATACAAACTTTTCTTTTTTTGAAAAATAAGAGGAGACCATACATTAATGAATGAAGGTCCGTGTATAAAGACAATGTGGGGGAAAATTGGTGGTGAACATATGACAAGGTCTAGTATTATGGAATTCAGTAAGTATCCTGTTATATTAGGAATCAAACCACACATTATAGTGTCCCTATTTGTTTTCACATATTATTGCATTATTTTAAGAATAATTTACCATTAAATTTCAATCCAAGGATCTTAATGTCTATTATCCTTAGATGATTATATATATAATTCTAAACAATTAAAACAAAATATAAATATATTTTATTTAATTTTCATAATGGGCTCCAAACATCCTATGTGCCCTTACAAATGAATAGGATTTAATGGGAATACCTGAACAAAGGCATAGGATAAAAATTGCAGTAAGGGAATAATCATATGAAGAAATTATAATTCATGGGTTAGAAGATGTAACTTTATGGCATAAAATGTCATGAACATACATAAATATGTATAACAAATGTAATCATGGTATCTTAGAAGATGTGTAACAAACCTAAAACATGAGATAAACATGCGCCAAGTATCATTTCACATTTTGGGGCATGAGTCAAGGAAAACCACCCAGACCATTTCACATAGATCACAAGTAAAGGCTTACCGCCATGACTGTGGCACATGGATCACGAGTCATGGTTAACCACTAATACCATTACACATGAAGTCTTGTTGGAATAAAAAATGCCCAATTAATTGGAGAAATATCTAGGTGTACCCATAATAAAATGTTCATGAATATGTGTTCCAAATAAGGAATCATACACAAGGAATCAAACTTAATCATAAGAGTTACCCATGGAATGAATTTGGTATCATAATATTTTCAATGGAATATAAAATGGAATATCATAATTATGTCAATTAAATTAAATATTAAAAAAAGTACTTTTAAAAGTTAAAATAGTAATATATCATGATATGATATGTCAAAGTGATTTAAAACATGTAAAAATGGGGTTTAAGGATGTGTAGAAAAAAACATTTTAGCACATTCTAAAAAAATATCAAAGATTCTTTAAAAAGATACCATAATTATTTGTATAAAACAATAAATTAAGATATTTATTCTAGGTAAAGTGATTTATTTTATAAAAATAATTGTGGCTTAAAAAATATTATATAATATACATGAAAATGGGAAGGAAATCAGGATGTTTCCTTGAATCAGGCATACTTATCGTGATGAATAGAGAAGGGAACCTTTTTAAAACAAGTATATACCCCACCAATATCTATTATATGACATGAATAATATTTTTTGGAAGATGTAAACATACATTATAATAATTTTTTTACAAATAAATAAGCATTACATTGGATAAAATTGATAGAAAGAGTTACCCAAATGAAAAATGGATGATTGTGAACAATCCATTACCATATGAATGAAATAGTTCTAAACTTGTGATTTATGTCCTGAATAAAAAAACTAGATTCATAAGTTTATAATAAAATACAATAATATACATTTAAATTATTTATTATAATTTTATTAATTTAATTCATTCCATTTTTGATGAGTTAGAAGACACCGTTTTATTGTTCTAGGACTTTCATTGCCTTCGTTTTCAAGATCGATTTACTTGTATATATGTATGGTAAATCATGTAAAATTAATTTCATTCCATAATTTATGTTATATGTTATTATTTAACATTAATACAATTAAATGGTTATATAATTTATTTGGGAATTTGGGTTGAATATGAATCTTCAGACAAGTCATTAATGATAAGTCTTTAGATAATTTTGGTGTGTTTTCGATTGCCACAAACTAGTTTTGTTTTATTAATTAATATTATTTATACATAATGTTTATATAAAGTTAAATAGGATAATATATATATATTATAATCAATTTTTAACTATAAAAATGGTTGAATGACCTTCCTTGAAGGCATAATTGTAAAACGAAAACATGTCATCCATGAAGGTGGTAAATGGGCACATGCCAGATGATGTTTTGTGTTTTTGAATAAAATAAGAGGGCAAAATAAATGATGATGGGTTATTAAATTAACAAAAAAATTCAAATATATTAAATATAATTTAGTTATCAAGTTACTTGGATAAGGGTGGGTTAGCAGAGAAAAATAATTTAAAAATTTTGAATAGAAATTAAATGAAAATAAAATAGGATTTTACAACATCCATTATTCTCTTAGAGAAACTCTTTAAGGGGATTGTTTTTGGTATTTTTTTTAGACCAAAGGCTCATGAACATGGTGGAGAGACATTTAGTATTATTTTTTATAAACTACAGATGCCTCAATTCATGTAATGTGTATGTAGAAGATGTTGAGAGGGGTGGTTTTTATAGTGGATGGGAGGGAGTGTCTTATAATTATTGTATTCATTACATTATTATTTTTCATCATGAATAGGAATTTTTTGATAATTATTAATAAATATTTTAAAATAAATTTGTATATTTGGAAATTACGGGTGTAAATAATCCATACATCATCTATGACTCAATATTCTATGTATTAAGCTTTTATCGTAAATTATCGTAATTTAATATTCACAAAAATACAATTATTTTAGAAAAATACCAACAACTCTCCCTAACAGTTTTTAACATTTTGAAATCAAAAATGAAAATAATATTTTGAAAATAATTTTATAAATATGTGAAATTAAATTTTTATGTAAAATCATCATTTACTTGACAATTATGATCTGAAATTATAATAAATTTTATAACATTTAAAAAAAATTAGGCCTCATAAATTTATATTATAATAACAATACAAAAAATATTAATTTGTGTAAATTTTTTTTATAATTATTTAATTAATCATAATATTATAATTAAATAATTATGAAATAAAAAAAATTCCAACACTTAATTTATCATATCTAAAACATCTATATAATTAAAACAAGATTTAGATATATTAAGTTTTTTTAGAAGATACCGAAATTTTATTTATAATTTATTTGGTACGGATACTATTCTATTTTGTTGGATTAATATTCATATTGTTCAAATTACTATTCTAAAGGTCTAGTTACAATTCCATTGATATATGTTACTTAACTTCAAGAAATACCTCATATTTCACTCATTCTATATTTATATAGTTTATTTTCTGTTCTTATTTTTTATTTTATGTGATTTATGCTATATGGAATAAGAAGAGAATTTCAATTGATGGAATTCTGGGTTGTTACACACATAGTTATTATATGATGAAAGAATTTTATCTCTTGGTTATGAACTATAAATAGATAAAGGGAATATAAATTTTGAAATATTACATGAATCATACTCTCTAGTATGGTTAAATGGTCTTCCAAAAAGATGATCGAAAGATTTTTTTATTTAATGTATGTTGTACATTAGGTATAATAATTTTACTTCATTAAACTAGGACTCTAATGTCATATAATTTATGTTTATGTTTGGAGGACCTACACAAAAAAAATTAAAGTAATTTAGAGTAGTCTTATGTTATGCAGTTAAACCTGTTATAGAGAGGATTTTATTTTATTCCTTTTTACATAAAAAAATTTGGAATCAAACTCTATGTGGTTTTGGGGAATATAATAAGGACCTTTACATGGGGTATTATATATAGATTTTTCTTATTCAATAAGAAGATTACATTTTCTTAGGGTTGGTGAATGATAATGGGATTCGATAACTTTTTTTATGTTTTCTCAAGATTTAAATATTCAAAAAGGATATGTGATGATGTGATCACTTTATATTCCAAATTATCAAGAATCAATCAATATGTATTTATGATATGATCCTAGTGTAGAGGATATTAAAAAAAATTCGATGTTAATTGAGAGGATCTAAACACTATTTTGTGAAAGGGGATTATTTCGGTAATATTCTCTATGTACCATCACACCACGACTTTACAGTATAGCCATAACACACTAAACCATCCTTGGATGAAAAAAGGAACCCCTATATAGATAGAGATTTTATATAGGGGAAGGAAATATTTTCACGGCATTAGTCAATTTATAAGTAACCATATTATAAATAATCTTATGTAGACATGTATCATACATAAGGATGTTAATCCTTGAGGAATAGACATATCAATGTTGTTTAATCACATTTAGGATAGCCCATATTCCCTTATATTTAACATGACTTGGCAAGGACTCAGATTCCATATCATTTATGTTTATAAGATGAGGACCTCATGAAATTTATTTTAACATGAAATTATATTGACTGTTATGTTCTCTAGTTTAATAAAATATGATGATGAAATGACCTAGACCCAAATAGCCACTCGAACAATGATAAGCATGTCATCTATTACTATATTAGGCACACCTCCATGAATGCCAAAATCTGCCGACTAGCAGAAAGGGTCTTATAATTATAGTGGGGAGGATATATCCTCTTGGAGGATAATAATTGTACTGGTCCGAGTATAATAATAAATATGTAGCGGGATAAATGACTCTGCAGACTCGAACCAGACCCGCAGAGCGGAAGCACATTCAATATTGATAAATAGTGGAAGCAATAATTATAATCAACAATAGTGGAAAGTAAATAGGACAATATGCAAATCACTTGTAACTACCACTGAACAGAAAAACATTCATCCAATGTAGGTCATAAATATCCACATATATATATATATAAAGTCTACCAATGGCTAACCAAATGAAGCAACACAACAAGTAAGCATGTTGATAACTGAAATGTAGCAAAACATAATAATCTAAAGCTAGGAAACACCTCACGGTCAATACTATATCCATGTAATAGCTAATGTAGTCAAGCTCCTAAAGATGACCTCTTTCAGGAACGTAAATCCATAAATTCTACACACATCCCGAAGGGCCTGTGCAGGGTGTTAGATGAATATCATTAGGATATCACCCAATGATGAATACCTAATATAAGTGTTTAAGTAGGCATGTTTTTATAATGTGAAAAATAAATATTATGATGCACACAAAGATACACAAACTATAAAGGTGCTCAGTTGCCACCAGGGAGTGTCACCTGCTTTGGCCAATGCCAGAATCTCTGTCATGTTACCCAGTACAATGTTTCTTCTAACACAGTGTGTCTCATGTACCGACGTCTTGATGGCACACCCCAGAAATAGTAGCTCAGAAGAACAGTGATGGTCGTCTTCAAATAATTAATGGGAGGGACATCATTGTCTGCCCTCAAATAATGTAACTGGAGGGACATCGATGTATACCCTCAAATAATGTAACCAGAGGGAAAACTATGTCTTCCCTCAAATAATGTAGCTAGAGAGGCATCGATGTTTTCCCACAAATAATGTCACAAGAAGGAAAACGATGTCTTCCCTCAAATAATTTAACTGAAGGGACTATAATGTATACCCTCAAATAAAGTTTATCCTCTTCCCTGAACCCTATAGCCTCAATTATATCCTCTAAAGGGTCATCACCTTCCACGTGGCTTCTTACAGAATGCACCCCTAAACCAATAGTACCTAAACCACAACTAATTAGGGAATCTACAAACACAAGTGTTCAAAACCACCTCCGTACAAAGTCTCTCTTTGTGCACACTTCTCAATGTTCCAGGTGAGTAGTAATCACCAAAATAGTACCCAATCCATAACCTCTCTGACACCTCATGCACCTATGACCATGCCGCTAAAATCTGATGGCCTTGACATCCATGTAACATGGTCCATGCCCAACCTGACAACCACACTACCTCAATCCGACATCGATGATGCCCAATCACAAGTTCAGAACCACCGAAAGTAACCTAGGCCAAGCCCAACCTATGATCAACATCACTGAAGAATATCTAGGTCACACCCAAGACAACCGTAATGGTTTTGACATATGAAATTAAGAAATTATATATATAATCAAAAGAATCACTTATAAATAGGAAAAACACAATAAACTGTTGTAATTAACTAACCATGTAATGTCACATACCATTTTTGGGGTTTTTAAAGTCTCCAACAATTCATATCAAGGATCAATACACTAAACTCAATAGTTTAAAGCAGTACAATTCAGTGATACCATTTTGGCATCTCGCGGCGAAAATGCCTCGATGTGAGACGACCACTCGCCCAGCCCTGGTCATGAAAAATAGGCAACATGGAATACTAAAAGGCATCCCATAGGTAAAATAATAATTAAAAAGGAAATAACAGTTAAAACAAAGTCACACACAGAATACCCAAAAATTCACCAAAGGTCGTGCAACCCAAAAGTCTTTGAAAACAAAAAAATTGGATTGAATCAGCTACTGGAGACTTCTAGACATTGTCATGTCCAATATCGAGCTCCAATTCAAATCTGATCATTAAAGATCTACAATTCTTCCAAATCCTAACAATTCCACTCAGATGGAAAGTGCAACGTGTGAGACAAAGCATCAAGAACAAAATAGTGTGCAAGGGTTTATCCTCACTGTTGCGATCCCAAAGCCACCGATAGATTGATAGATGGACGTCGTATGATGAATCAAGGGTTGAAAATGTTTCTTGGAACTTCATAATGGACCTAGTTCAGTCTTTGGGAAGAATATGCTATTTTCTGAAATAAAATGTTACACACATTCATTTAAGAGAATAAAAATAAAAATACCCGGCATGTACAAAAGGAGTACATGTCGTGTAGTATCTTTTTCCGTACTCCTAAAAAAGAAGAGGTAGCCACACAACTATGTTTCCCCACAGGGTTCAACACATGTCTTAAAATCATCCTGTATGTAGAAAATAGGATATGTGATGTGTCAAGGAATACTACACACCGTGTTGTGGGAAATTCCTACACGATCATCACACGGCATGTACTCGGTGAGCACACGGCCGGTAATATCCTATCACATAAACGGCATGTACCTTATAGTACACAGAGTGTAGTCTAGAAATTACCATAATTTCCTCGATTTTACCAGTTTTCTCAAAAACAAGTCGAAAATTCAAACAGGGTCCGAATGTTCTAAAAAACCTGGGTTCTTACAATCTCCCCACATTAACATAGCTCGTCCCTGAGCTATCAAAGGAATCCCGGATATAGAACTGAACCTGCATCCCCGATCAAAGTATCTTAGACTCTCCCAGTCTCGAATCAGTAGGCTAAATTCATCTTTGGTCTCCCCACCATTAGAACTACCTTACTCGGTCTCAATCCTAAAAAACTCAATAATGAAAAGGTATACTAACCTGTTTCTATACACATGGTTCTCTAGTGACACATCATTACTCTTGCGCCTCGTTGATGATCTTGTGATATTCCCAACATCCTAAACATATCCATCACTACATCGGTGACTGCCTCTATGAGGTCCTACATCCCATGGATTCCCAAAATGAACTCGGTGATATCACCTCAAGTAACCCGCATTATCGATGCCCCTATGCCCAATGAAACTAATGAAACCCACATCCTCGATGACCCAATGCCTGAGGCTCCTCATGTAACCCGCAATCTCAGTTCCATGATGCCATGCATCTCACACACATATATAAATATATCACGCTCCCGATATTGTGCCAATCCTCTAACATCTCCACAGCGTGCACTTGACATGATGTTTTGGCTTCATGATGCCTAACCTCCCTGTGGTGATACTCTGGTCATGGACCACTAAACCCTCAGTTGGGTCCTATTGTCTTTATCATGTCTTCCTTATGTAGATGAAACTCGGGTACCATTTCATGGTACCAAACTTGATCAAACTCAACATTCCACAGTCAGTCTAGCTCCCTGCCTGCCAGCTATCTGAGAAGGATACCGGCAGAACCTTTCCAGATGTCCAACCTATCCACATGCCTGACACTCCTTTGGAGGCCTATCACACTATTTCCAAACATGTCATGTTGTCCACCCTAAATGAAAACCATTGAAGAACTGCTATGATGTTGTCTATCTAAGTCCTTATCCTAAATTCCCTGCTGGAACTCATACCATCCTCACATCCTGAAATCTAAACCATCACCTAATGCTACCACCTAGCCAACCTGGGGCATATCCCTCTAGTTTCCTTCAGCTATGAGCACCTGATTTACCGCCTCTGAGAATGAACCTATCATGAAGTTATTTACCCGGATCTGAATGGCATGTCATAATCCATCCTCGAAGTGCCTCACCGTTTTCTCGTCGTCGATTACCATAAGATGTGCAAAGCAAGACAACTCAAGGAAAGTAGCAGCATTGTCCAGGGAAGACATGTCTCCCTACTGAAGTCTCAAGAATACCCAAGATCCCATTGAAAATAGTTCCTCTAGATAAAAGTTCTCTAAAACATGTCCTTTAATTATTTCCTTGCTATTCCCTTGTGCCTGCGTGCTTGAACCTACACATCCAACCAGCTATATTCTGTTCCTCGCAGCATGTATGTCGCCAGCTTGACCCTCCACCTTGGAGGTGTGTCGAGCTGCTCAAAGATCATCGGCATGATCTCTATCCAGTTTCAGCCTCTTGCGAGCCACCCTTTCCCAGAAAAAGATGTAGGTGCTATGACTAGATCCCCCATGTCAGATATTCCATAGATGACTCTATACCATGCGTACCTCTATCAATCCAATATAAGACATGTACAAGGCTAGATCTGAGTTGTTGGTTGAGTTATGGTATGAATGATACCAAACCCTATTGTTTTCTTACCTGTAATGGATCTTGTACTTATTCCTATCCTTGAGCATGTAACTGTGTATCATGCTCTGCCTACACCGAGTCCTGATCCGGACCCTGCTCCTGCAGCACTGTACCATCTCCCGCCAAACAATTAAACTGAGTCGACCAAAAGGAACCCACCATAATATCCCCTATCACAACCCATGACCAAGGCTTCCCGACCTCATGACCTCCTTACCCGACGTCAACAGTGAAAAGTATCAAAAGTACCTCGAGCCTTGCCCGTCCTAAAAACTAATGGTTCCTCAAACTAACGACCGAGTCGCTCAATCTTGGTGATCAAAATCACCCCAACCATAGTTCTTACATGTTTTTTCAAGAGCCATACCCAAATACTCTACCACATTAAATTATAAAAATATATGAAGCATGGTATACCACATTACAATCAACAATAATTTCTATCAGGAATTTCATCTATTCCTATTTCATTGAATACAAAGAGTGGAAATATGATATTATTCACATGGCATTATCACTTCACAAATCATACATTTAGTTTTGAAATTGATATACCCAAAAAATATTCCTATAAAAATGCAATCAAATAGCCTTGCTAAATCGGGCCAAGGTTAAATTTTCCCTCACCGCAGTGGGTCAAGGGTCACATACCAAAATCAATAACATCACAGACCATGTGAGCCCCCGAGGTGGAAATCATATAAACTGTAATTTGAGAAAAAACAAAAGAGAAATTCCAACCAATGGAATCATGGTCCATCCGTCGTACCTAAGACTAATGTCACCCACAAAAAAGATAGAAACTCAGTTCCATGAACAACCTTTCTTCAGTATACTATATCCCAATCAGGAAAACAAGAAGAAATAAAAAGAGAAGCCTCAATCTCATTAATATATAGCATTACAGTGATACTAAATCTCTATCAAGAACTCCTCTGATACCACATTGTAACAACCCGAACTGAAACATCCACCCGAACAGTGCTAAATGGGTCAGGTGTTACAACCTTAGGTGCACCTCCCAAAATGAAAAAGGATACCGACTAGTAGAGAGGGTCTTATAGGTATAGTGGGGAGGCTACACACTCTAGGAAGATAATAATGGTACTCATCAGAGTATAATAATAAATATGTAGTAGAATTAATAACTCAGCAGACTTTAACCGGACTCGCAGAGTGGAAGAAGATTAAATATTGATAAACATCGGAAGTAGTAAATATAAACAAACGGAAACAGAAAGTAAATAGTTTAAGATGCTTATCACTTGTAACTACCAAAAAAAGAACATGTATCCAAAGCATGTCATATATATTAATATATATATATATATATATATATGGAACTAATGTCTAACCAACTGTATCTATGTAACAAGTAAGCATGTTGATACATGAAAGGAAGAAATGAATATCCAGTTAGGCAAGACCTCAAGGTCCATACCATCTCCATGAAACAGCCAATGCAGTCAAGCTCCTAAAGTTGGGCTCCATCTTGCACATAAATCCATAAAGTCTACATGTGTCCTGAGGGGACCATGTAGGGTGTGAGATAAATCTGAATAGGATACCACCAAATGTTGAATACATAATATAAGTGTTTAAGTAGGCATAAAGTTGTAAGGTAAATAGTAAGGCATATGATTCACACAAATAAACACAAACTCTACTTGTGCTTAGCAGCTACCTTGGAGTGTCACCCGCTTCTCCCAACACCGGAATCTATGTCACGTATCCTAGAAACATGTTCCCCCTGACAGCCCATGTCTCATGTACTGATGCCCTGAAGGTATGGCCCAAAAACAGTGGCTCGAAGGAACAACCATGCCTATCTTTAAATAGGTAACCATAGGGACAACAATATCTGCCCTCAAATAATGTAACCAGAGGGACATCAATGTCTACCCTCAAATAATGTAACCAGAGGGACAAAGATTTCTGCCATCAAATAATGTAACTAGTGGGAAAGCGTTTTCTTCCTCAATTAATTTAACAAGAGGGATAACAATGTCTACACCAAATAATGTAACAAGAGGAACATTGATGTCTACCCCCAAATAATATTATGCCTCTGCCCCCAACCCGATATTCTCAATTCTATCCCTTAAATGCTCCTGACCTTCCATGTGGCATCCGACGATAAGAAATCCCACACAAATAATTCCAAAACTGCAGCTAACGAAGGCCTCTACGCACATGAGTGGTCAAAACCACCTTATCACGAATTCTCTCTATGTTCACACTATTCAAAGTTCCCGGTGAGAAGAAATAACCAAAATAGTACCCAAGACCCAACCTCTCTGACACATCGTGACCCTGCGACCATGTCGCTCATGAATGAAGGATTTTCCATCCATGTAACCCAGTTCGTGCCCAACCTGACAATAATAATGCCTCAAGCCAATACATGTGACGCCCAATCCGATGGTCAGAACCACCAAATGCAACTTGGGCCTAACCGAAATTGTGATCAGTATCACTCAAGAATATCCAGGTCACTCCCAACACAACTGTATGGGTTCAGTCATATTAAAGTTACAAATAACTTAAATAATCAAAAGAATCACTACTATATAAGCAAATCAAACTAAATAGTTTAAATGCACTAAACAAGTGATGTCCCATACCAAAAAAGGTCCATAAAGTCTCCCAAAATTCATATCAAGGTCTAATAAACTACAATTAATATATTAAAACAATACTATTCAATTATAACCATTTTCGCATCCCCCAGCCAAAATTCCATGATGAGAAATGACCACTCGCCCAGACCCACTCATGAAAAACATGTAACATGGCATTCCCAAAGGAGTCTCATAGGTAAAATAAAAATTAAACATTAAATAACAGATAAAATAGAGTCACTCTCAAAATACCAAAAAATGCGTCAATGTTCATGCCACCCAAGAGTCTGTGAAAACATAGAAAAATGAGGTATGCAACACCTACCTGGGATTTATAGACATAGGAATGTCCAATATCATGATCCAAATTGAAGAATATCTTTCTAGATCAACTTTTCCATGAAATCCCAAAAATTACACATAGATGAAAACTGCGATGTGTGAGCAAAAGGATCCAGAACGAAATAGGGTGCATAAGTTTAGCCTCACTGTTGCAATCCTGCATCCACTCAGGGATTGAAGAAATGACATAAGATGATCCTTCTAGGCTAGGAAGCATTCTATGGAACATCGAAATGGACATGTTCCAATGTTGGGGAAGAAGAAATTGTTTTCCAAAATAAGATGGAATAATCTTTCATTTATGCAAATAAAAAAATACATGGCATGAAAAAAAGGACTACACACCATGTAGTTGCATTGTTCATACTCTGACTTAAGCAGAGGTTGCCACATGGCTATGATGCTCCAGTTAGGTCAACACCCAGCTGGAACTCAACCGGTAGGAAAAAAAAGGATACATGGCGTTTCAAGCTACAAAACACGCCGTGTAATAGGAAATTCTTACATGGTCATCCCACGACATGTACTCAGCGTGCACATGGCTGGTACTCGCCTAACCAATACACTTATTGTAACATAGAGTACATGAAATGTAGTCTTGAAATTTCTAGAACATCCCAGATGTTCCCAGTTTTCTCAAAAACAAGTCAATAATTCAATAATGGTCAGAATTTTGACCCATTCTAAAAAACATGGGTTCTTACAATCTCCCCACCTTAACATATCCTGTCCCCAAGACATCAAATGAAATCCAGAGATGGAACAAAACATGCCACCCCTATCAATGTATTCTGAACTCTCCCAGTCTCGACGGTTCTGGATAAATTCCTCTTGTGTCTCCCCACCATATGAATTTCCTAACACGGTCTCAAAAATACAAAACTCAACAAAAAAAAGATTCACTATCTTCTTTGTGGACTCTAGGTCATCTCACGACGTATCATCACCCTTGTGCCTAATTATTTCTCCAATGTCATTCCTGAAACCGCCAACATATCCCACACCCCATCGGTGTCTGCCTCTATGTGGCCCTACATCCCATGGATGCTCAAAATGATGTTGGTGCCTAGAACCTCAAGAAATCAACATTCTCGATTCCCCAATTCCCAATGTACTTCATGTAACATTCATCCCTAATGCCTCGATTCCCAAGGAACCTCATGTAACTCATATCCTTGAGGCCCCGATGCCACACATCTCATACATATATATAAATATATCACTAACATGATATGTTTCATATCCCACTTACCAACATATAGTCAGTCCACAAAAAATATTGTGCACCTCATGCAATCAAAATGGACATCCCTCAACCAGTCATGCCAAAACTAAAAAAAAGTCACGACCACACTGGTAGTGTACCTCAAACCATCTTCAAATCACCAGCCTGCTCATCCCCAGGAAGCTCCACGACGTGCACCTGGCCTAATGTGCAGCTACCAGATGCCTGACCTCACAACGGTGCTCCTCTAGTCATGGGCCATTGACCCCTCATTTGTGTCATGTCGTCTCTATCATGTCCTCCATGTGTAGAAAAAACATGGTTACCCTCTCCATGTACCAAACATGAACCTACTCCATATGCCATTGTCAGACCTGGTCCCTTCCTTCCAGCTGCCTAATAAGTCTTTCGGTAGAACCTTTCTAGATTTCGAACCAATCCACATGTCAGGAACAACATTGGATTCCTATCATAGTGAGTCTGAACATGTCCCAGTTTTCCACACTATAATAAAAACACTGAAGAATTACTATATGGTGGTCTATCTAAGTCCTTGGTCTGACTTCTCTACTGGAAATCATCTCGTACTCGCTTCCTGTTATCCGAACCAACACCTGAATCTTCCACCTTTCCAACCTAGGGACTATCCCACAAGATTCCCTCCACCATGAGCACTTGATTTACCACATATGTGAATGAACCCTGCGTAATGAAATTTACCTAGATCTGAATGGTGTTTCCTAAGACATCCTTAAAGCGATTCACCCATGTTGCATCATCACTTACCATACCACGTACAAAGAAATTCAACTCATTGAATAAATATGCATAGTCCAAGATGCACATTTCTCTCTTTGGAAGGCTCATGAACTCATGATCTCTCACTGTCGTCAGTCTCTCTTGGTAAAAGTGCTCAAAAAATTTGTTCTCGAAGACTTTCCATGCATGTCCCTCTTTCCTGCGAGCATGAACCTGCACATCCCACCACTACATTGTCGGTCCTCAGAACACATATATCACTAGGTTGACCCTCTTCCCTAGAGACATCTCGAGCTCCTTGAAGATCATCTTCATGGTCCCTATCTAGTTCCCAGCTTCATGTGGACCACCCTCACACTGAAAAAGCAGTGGGTGCTGCGATTGGAACTCCAATGTAAGATATGCCATAGATGGCTCTGTGTCCTGTTCACCTCTGTCAATCACCTACAAGACACGTACGAGGATAGCTTAGAGCTACTCATCAAGACATGGTACGAATTCTGCCATAACCAGCTATTGTTATGCATGAAGTAGATTTGAACCTATTCTTTTCCATGATCTTGTACATGCGGCTCATGCTCTGCCTCTACGAGATCATAAACCGGACCATGCTCTTGCAGCACTATACCATCTCCCAGCAATCCCTCCATCTAAGTCGGCTAAAAAGAACCCTACTTACTCTCCCCTATCACAACCCATGCCCATGGCATCCAGACCACATGTCCTCATTAACCGCCCTTAACATAGCCATGTATCAAAAGTACGTCATGCTTTTCCGGTCTAGAAAATTAACATTGCCTCAAATCGATAACCAAGTCACCCAATCCTGGTGATCAAAATTCCATCAACCATTTTTCTTTCCTGCACGTTCATGATCCAGACCCAAATACCCAACCACATGCAATACTACGAATATATATTGCATGGCCTAAGACATTGCAATATAAAGGAAATTTTATAAGGAATTTCACCTATTAACATTTCAATGAATACAAATGATGGATATCTGTTATTATTCACATGAAAATATCCATTGACAAGGAATACGTGCAGTAATAAAATTGAAACACCCTAAAATTGTGACTATGGAATGCCACACAAACAGCCTTTCCATACCAGGGCAAGGATAAATTTTCACTTACCACACATCGTCAATGGCCACATATCAAAATCAATAACATCACACACAAGTGAGCCACATCGGTGGAAATCATATAAACTGTAATCTGAGAAAAAATAAAACAATAAACCCCACCCATGGAAACATGGTACATCCCTCATGCTAGGGGCTATAGGCACCCAAGTAGAAGCATGAAATACAGTTCCAATCACAACCTATCTCTAGTGTACCATATCCCCAATAGTAAATCCAGATGAAATAAAATGAAAAGCCTCAATCTCATTACTAGCTAGAAAAATGCTACTACTAAATCTCTATCAAGAACTCCTTTGATACCACATTGTTACAACTCGAACCTAAACAACCACCTGAACAGTGCTAAACTGGCCGGGTGTTACTTCCATAGGCGCACATCCTCGAACGCCAAAGGCTTCCGACTAGTAGGGAGGGTCGTATAGGTATAGTGGATAGGCTATACACTTCAGAGGATAATAATGGTACTGGTTCAAGTATAATTATAAGTATTAAATGGAATAAATGACTCAGTAAACTCTAACTAGTCTAGAAAAGTGGAAGAACATTCAATATCAATAAATAGCAGAAGCAATAAATATAAACAACAATAGTGGAATGTAAACAGGAAAGTATACTGATCACTTGTAATTACCACTAAACAATAAAACATGCATACAAAGTAGGTCATACATATCCATTTATATTTAAAGGTTTACAAAGGATAACTAATTCAAGCTACATAACAAGTAATCATATTGATATAGGAAAGTAATAAAACAAAATAATCTCTACCTATGCAAGAACTCAATGTCCATACCATCTCCATGAAAAATCCAATGTAGTCCAGCTCCAGATGATGGCCTCTTTCTGGCACATGAATCCATAAATTCTACACATGTCCCAAAGGGACCTTGTAGGGGGTGAGAAAAATATCATTTGGATAGAAAAAAATGGTGCGTACCTAATATAAGTGTTTAAGAATGCATGTAGTTATAAGGAATGTATTAAAAAATACAACTCACACAATAAAACAAAAACTCCACTGGTGCTCAACAGCCACCATGGAGTGTCACCCGCTTTGGCCAACACTGGAATGTCTGTCATGTAACTAGGTACCATGTCCCTCCTAACACCGCATGACTCAATTACCGATGCCTTGAAGTCACATCCAAGAAATAGTCGCTCGGAGGAACATCAATTCCTGACCTCAAATAAGTAACTAGGGGGACAATGATGTATTACCTTAAATAATGTAACTGGCGGGACAATGATGTCTGCCCTCAAATAATGTATAATGAGGGGCAATGATGTATGCCCTCAAAAAATATAACTAGAGGGACAATGATGTCTACCCACAAATAATGTAACTGGAGGGACAATGATGTCTGCCCTAAAATAATGTAATAGGAGGGACAATGATCTCTTCCCTCAAATAATGGTGATCCACTGCCCACAACTGAACAAACTAAATGATATCCCCAAAAACTCGTCAACTTATATGTGGCATCCATCTGCGAGCACCCCCAAACCAATATTACCAAAACCATAAATAACTGGGGCCTCTACCCACACGAGTGGCCAAAAAGACCCCATCACGGAGTCTATCTGTGGGAACACTACTCAATGTTCTGGGTGAGCAGTAATCACAAAAATATTACCCAAGACACATCCTCTCTAACTCTTAGTTCCTCTCTGACCATGATGATAAAGAATGATGGCCTTTCAATCTAGGTAACACGAGCCATGCCCAACCTGACTATCACACTTCCTCAAGACGACATCCTTGATGTACAATCACGTGGTCAGAACCACCCATTGTAACCCGAGTGAAGCCCATCCACTGATCAGCATCACCCAATAATATTCAGGTCACTCAAAACCCAACCATAATGGTTCATTCATATACAACTCAGAAATTACATATATAATCAAAAGAATCACTTCTAAACAGGAAAAAAACTATACAGTTGAAATGCACTAACCAAGTGTTGTCCCATACTAGCATTGAGGTCTTTAATATCTCCAATAATTGATATCCAGGATCAATAAACTAAATTACAGAGTTTAAAATAATAAAATTCAATTATTACCATTTTGGAGTCTCCAAGCCAACAAGTGTTGAGTAGAAATTACCACTCGCCCTACCCCACTCAAGAAAAACATGTAACATGGCATACCCTGTGGCATACCATAGGTAAAATAACAATTAAAAATGAAATAACTGATAAAACAGAGTCAGCCTCAAAATTTCCAAAAAATGCTCCAATGGTCGGGCCAGCTAATAGTTTGGAAAAACACAAAAAGTGGTATTCACCACCTACCTGAGACTCATAGATGTAGGCACGTCTGATATAGATCTCCAATTCAAATCTGGTCTTCTTAAATCTATTTTTCTGTCAAATCCAAATAATTCCACTCACATAAAAACTGTGACGTTTGAGGAAAAGGATCAAGAATAGAATAGGGTGCAAGGGTTTAGCCTCACTGTTGTAATCCCGCATCCATCGACAGATTGAAGAGCAGACATTGAATGATTTTTCTAGGTTATGAAACTTTCATCAAAACTTCATAATGGACCTATTCCAAATTTTGGGAAGAAGAAGCTGTTTTCCGAAATAAGACATGATACACTTTCATTTAAGCATATAAAAATAAAAATACATAGCATGTACAAAAGGACTAAATGATGAGTAGTATCTTTGTTATTAATATGAAATATGTGAAGGTATCCCCACTGATATGACACTCCATACAGGTCAACACCTATCCTGAACTGATCTGGTACTGAGAAAGGAGGATAAACGATGTGTCATGAAACACTACACACCATATAGTAGGAAATTCCTACACGGTCGTCACATGCCTTGTACTCAGTAAGCACAGGAACTGTACTCTAATTACCAATACAAGACATGTAACGTAGTGTACATGACATGTAGTCTGTAAATTTCCAAAACATCCTAGATTTTCCCTTTATTATCAGAAACAAGTCAAAAATTCAAACAAGGTCAGAATTTTGACCAGTTCTAAAAAACCTGAGTTCTTAGAGATGAGAACATTATGGAACTAATTTTAACATCACAAAACATGGATATCATGTCATGCGGTTTGAGATACTATGAAAAGTATGTCTGAACCAATTGTGATTTTTTTAAAATAAATTATTAAGAATCCTTTCATTTTTTTGTGAGTGTTATATACCATCCATATATTTTGATCAGATATTAATATCTATTTGAGTAGAGTATATGTATGGTGGATGGCTCTTCACAATTTGACTAAATTTATAATTCCTTATACCATGGAATCATGTGAGTTGTCAAAGATAGCAGAAATCATCCAAGGTGGAATGAGTGGAGTTAAACCATCTTGTTAATTTATAATATAAGGTAAATATAATGTATTTTTTTTTATTAAATGTGTGTTCCTTTTTTCGTTCTATCTTTCAAATTCATCGATTTTTATCTACAAATTCTCATATGTAAGCAATATATTATAGATGGTGATGTGATGTGGGGACCGTTGAATCTCAACAGTGGGATCATTTGTGTATTATTTGGCAGATAATAATATGGGGGACATTTTTTATGTGTGGGTTTTGATATAATAATCTGAAAAATAATTTAAAGAATACTTTTTCATGTCTTCTTGTATTTATCCATCATATTCTTAATGACATTAAAAAAATATTTTTTAAAAGACTCTATATATCCATTCTACACATTATGTTATCACGATGAGTGATTGGAAAAGATATCATACTTCAGATACAACCTATTAAATTTGAAAGATTATAAATTAGTATCATTGTTCGTTAATATTCCGTGAGGATCATAAAACATAGTAATGATATTAATCTTCATGATGTTGATGATATCCTTTTTATTGAACATAAATGTGGGATATAACCTCAATTCACTTTGAGAAAATTTAAATGTTGAAAATAATGTAATTTAAATACATAGTAACAATTTAGGGGATATGACGCCATGAAATATTTTCCCCCTATAGATAATGTTTTATATCATCTAATTGTTTGATATAAATTTGAGGGATGATGAATGAAATCAGAATAAACCAAAAATACATTAATCCTTTTGGAAAACTCTATATAGTATTGAATCATTGATTTCTGTAAGTATCTGATTTCTTAATTCCTTATAAGATATTTGCTCCTAAAAGGTGTGTGCTGTATGCACTATCATGGACATCATCTCTAATAATGAGGGTCTATCCTGCTTCAACTGAACGAATTTGGACCCTATTAAATCTTGACTCATAAAGGTATTTATATAAATCCAGGTCATCTTATAAGATTATATGAAACACTCGATGATATATATTTTATTTATTGACTCAATATCATAATTGAAATACTATTTTATGCTTATACACTATGGGAGACACCCATCCAATGGAATCATCAGTCGGTAAGGATATGAGATTTCCTTCATCCAGGTAAGAATTAACCTCATTAATATATCCTATGTCATTATTTATGAATGTAAAGACCACCCTACATTGTTTAATTTGAATAAATAGTATGACATTGTATTTATCCATCCATGGATGTTTCTTCATTATAAAATGCTTCATCTTGGGAATTTTGTTAATGAACGATGTGAGATTGTGTTTTATCCATGATGAATTATGATATCATCCCTATATATAATCATCAAATGGAATAAAATATTTTTTCTTAATGTAATATTCACCATTTAATTTTAATGATAACCATCTCGTAATCACATTTGATATTTAATCATGTCACAAGTATCTGTATGGTCAATTTGAAGCTTATAATGGGGACTTATTATTCTACGTCATTGTTGGTGTATCCTTTTATATTATAAAGAAATATTGAAGAACTAAATTCACATGGGATATGATTATGATCTACAAGATAATCTGACTATTCTTTGGGTTTTTATATAATTACCCCTATTGTGATCTTAGAAGAACTTCCAATGTACATATCCCATATTTGGTGAGTGTTATAGATGAATAATACTTCCTTTTCATGGATCTATTTTTTCATCAGTTGATTCTCTAGGTTAGGTTGCAATGTTAGTAAATATTTCATCATATAACCATTGACCTATTTTTTATACATGAATGAATATCAAATGTTAATCATATAAACTACATTCATGATAAATTACTAGTTAACAATAGACGACTGTGGATATACTTGACAAAGTAAAAAAGAGAGACAAGGTGGATCATGTAATGCTGCAGGTAGTGCCTTATATTCAAAATTGTAAAAACTATGCAAGGTAGTTCATTTTTACATTATAGTAATTTCTGTCAATGTCCATCACCATTCATAAGAGATAGTATATGATTTTATCCTTGCTAGAATTATTATTTTTAACTAGAAATGTGCAAAGAGAACACTCTAGGGTCAAAAAATAAAGGATGATAGGATTACCTTAATCTAGAGGCATTACCTCCAGTGGTTCTAGAACACATAACTTAATATTATCATTGGCCCCCTAACAATCCATCTCCCTTCGATAGTTGACTCCACATTTGAACAACTTTGTAAAGGAAATGGATTTACTGATGAGATTTACTATGAACTATCTAATATATGAAATATTAAATGGGATTCCCCTTAGATCCATGAGATGTCTAGTTGGATTCATATATAGTATTTACCTGGTATTCTCAGGATCAACATATATACCCTAATATAGTAACATAAAGCAAGGAAAATCTATGATTGTACCACTTTGGATCATTTTATGGAATTCATATTCAACTTTTGTTTCCTTTTTTGAGAATCTTTTAATGTTTAGTAAGCTGATTAAAAAACAACTGTGATTTTACAAAAATATAATATAGATATGATTATATGATATTTTCTATAAGGGGATTAAAGACGTAGTAAATGAAATGTTGATAATTGGTTATAATGTTATTCATTATGAACTGAATCACTTGGATGTAATATACAGTATCATATTCCATGAAGGTTGTGGCGTCATCATCATCGAGGGATATATAAATTTGGTTATATCCTCAATACCCATCCTTGAAGGAGAGGGATTCAAATATTTCATTTTCTTTAATTCTGTTTTTCATGATCCAGACTAATAAATAATACATAATATAATATCGATTGAGATCTATAAAGAAAATGTGAAATCAAATTTTCCTACTCATATTAATATTGGGAATAATATTTTCAATCTATTTAAGGTATTTAGCTTCCTAGAAGAAATTTTTCTAGTTTTTCAACTTTTACATCTATCTTGGCACCAAGGGTTATATGTATTCCCATAGTGTCCCAATTATATCCATAGTGACTTTATGGAAAACCATCATGATGTGTAAAAACATCATGAATCAACTTGGGAATTTCTATATAATTCTTGTAAAATATAACATTATTATATCTAACTATGAGGATATATTTCTATTATTATTTTGGGAACGTTGTCGTCCTAATTAACATAGGCTGAAAATATTTCTCTATATAAAAATTCCCCTTTTTTTACTTATTGATAGTGGCGGAGAGACCTTTCCAAAATGAATAAGGGTAGTCATGGAATCATATTTTTTCTCATCTTCTCTTTATTTATCCAAATAATTAGAAGACTAATGGGAATTTTGTGATCAATTAGATGATATAGGATAATCCTTTGACCTGATATATTATATTTGGGAACATAAAGATTTTGAGTAGGATGTGAAGTTGTATTTAAATCTTAATGATGATTAAAGGGAGTGAATATACCACATAACATTAATGAGACATCATTAGATCTATAAGATGATTATTTGGGTTCTTTACTCTCCAAAACATAGTGAAATCCATCTTCATTAATAAAATCATGTTATTCCATCACTTCCATATAAATAGGGGAAAATATTCCCAAACCCCAGGCTTCTAATATTATCATGGTATTTATTTCACATGTTCAAAGAGTCTTGGATTTTTCTATACAGATTGAAAAATTTCAAACCTATATAATAGTAAAGGTTATTGGGGGATAGATTGGTCCTCCTAGACAACACAAGAATATTTCATTTTATGGAATTTTTATCTCTATGGGAATGTTTTTCTGACTAGATTTTGAAATGTATGAGATAATTTTCTTCTGTTTACCATCAAATAGAACATTAATGATATGAGTTCTACAAATATTTAAGGAATCTTCATTAATTCATTTGATAGGTGAAAAAAATCCTTTATTGAGTTATGTCCAAAAAATAATCGAGAAAACATATAGGATATCAGGGGTCTTTACACAAATGGTGTTATTTACAATAAAAAACATCCACACACTTTTGTAAACAAATTTATTTGAAATTTGAAATTTTTGCGAAACAAAGGTGGAATTATCACCACCGAAAAACCTAAAACTTCCATTAACAGAATACATGTGTAAATGATGGAATGATGTTGAAATTGTGTTATTTACATGATTAAAAATACATCAAAACAGTATTTTCCATTTCATATATTGGAGAACAACCATTAAATAAGATTCATAAATTATATCTATGAACTATTTTTTGAGAATGATCTTACAATGATTATTCATCTCACACGTTTCAAATCCCAAAATTTTTAGTATAGAATGAGTCACATTTCATCACAATATCTAAATGACGAAGGGTATATATTGGTCTTAGGATACTCCTAGAACCATTATAAATTAAATATCACGGTAAATTGATGTCATCCAACTTACTTGATATGTACAAAAGTCAAATGTTACTATGTAATCAAGTTTCATGATCTTGTTCTATAATGTATATGATCATGTGAAATTTAGTATAACCAATATCTATATGGTAAATATAAATTATATAAACATCACCTTAGAATTATTAAAGAGATAAAATTTCATGATGAGTGCCTCCTTGGTATCCTTTGAGAGGTAACAGTTATCCAGGATTGATATCTTATCCATAATGATAACAAGATTCATCAATATAGCATATCCCAAAAAAAGGTATTCACTTTATATATTGATGCTTCTCCCAAGAATAAGGACTTATAGCCAACCCTGATTTAACTACATGTTTTCTTCCCTAACATGAATAAGGGGGGTGTTTTTTTAATAAGGCTATGATGTACATCCAACATCAAGGTTGTGATTGACCCATTTCATGTTTTTTAGTTGATCTTATATTATGAATGGGTTTTAAAATACCCAATATGATTCAATATAAGATTATGTTTTCTAATGATCTCAATAGAGTGCTTTAATTTGTGTTTCTACAGCTTATTTTTCATTGTGATTTTTTTCCCTAAATGATACAGCCTATTTATAACTATTTTTCCACATCCTTTAGACTATTTGGGCTCTTCCCCAATTATAAATCAGTAGTTTTGTTCTACATGTTTCTTCTTCCATAAAATTTAGGTCTATCATGTGGGTAGTTTTTACCGAACCATAGGATGATACATAATCATATGAGTATCTTATTTTATGTGGTGTTACACATTGTCTCATGTCATGTGGGTAATTCTGTTCCTTCTTTTGATTGGGAGATGATGTTAAAAAGGGTTTGGAATGGATTATATTTTATAATGGGATTTTTCTGCTATGAATTGATTTCCTATAAGTGATTGTACCATATATTGGAAGGTTGTGATGATTATTATGTTAACTAAAGTTTCATAGAGTGAACTAGGGTCATTACTGGATTATTAATATGGTCCCATAATATATTGTGATCACAAATGAATATGTTCATCACCATCATTCATCTAATTTATACAGATGTCTATCAGGGACTAGCTGTAATTATCCTTTTCCTTTTGGTGGATTGATTAAAATAAACCAATTATTGATATTTTATTTTTTTAATTGGTACAAGGAAACATAATTAATGTGATAATTTAGATAAAATTCATTTGATTTCCTTTATTGTTGTAGTTCGAGATGTTTTTTCCATATAAGTGCTGAAATACATTAAAAATTTTGTCTTTGAGAAAATAGGATTTCATAATTCATTCCTTGAACATTGGATGAGTTTGATATTTCATTATATCTAGATAATGGAAGTAGTATTACTACTATAATCCTGGAGAAGGAAGCATGTGATATTGTGTGGGATTGGGAGATAGATCTAGTGTGGGTGATAGATTGAGTGTAATGGTTATTATCACTAATCTACCATATTGTTTCCATTGATCTATCATATTCAAATGATACTTGGCCATGTAACATTCGATAGCATCTTTTATAAGTTTTTTAACTTCGGTGAACTCCCATAATCTACATTTACTCCATAGTTGAATAAGCAGTGTTTATAAGTCATCTGGGATAAGTTCAATATGTATCCCTAGTATCTACTTATGGGGAATTTATAGTTTCCGGGAGTCTGTCATCTCTATTTATAGAGTGACAGAATCAAAGAACCTATTGTTCATATACAACTTGTAGTTTTAGAGATCCTTAATCATCATCTTCCATATAATAGATATTACCAGTAGTGGAATTGTTGTTAGACATCATTCCATTTTTCAACAGACCTAACAATAGAATATTATAATTGATTTATGTTGGATCCTCTATAGCCTATATGAAGAATCTCACATTTGGGGATTATTATTATTTGAATGTCCCTATCATTAATCGACATTAAGAACCAACTTTTAAGATATTTTGATAGTTATCTAGTGCTGATGAAGGTCAGAAAGGTGTGGATCATGATTTAGACATTGAAAGAGTTTTGTCCATCCACCTAGGATATAAATTCATTACCTTATAAATTTCTACATATTTCCCCTAAACATATTATATATAATTTTTATGGGAATATATAGAGTTGAGTAGTTCTAGTGGTACCGCGGATTGGGAAGAATCATCGGTAGAGGTAACGAGTGGATCCAGATGTATTATAAACACCTATGTTTACTAATAATATATAGTTTGATCCAACATAAGGTATTGTTATTTGAATGGTATTACTTTATACCCAAATGGATAAAAATTTTTATAATCCTCATTCATTTAGTTTATATATACAATTTCTATGGACCTAGAAATAGTTAGATTGCTAGAATATTCTCTTATAGGTAGAGTACATCTTTTATGTATGATATATACTGTAGGAGAGACAGAAGCCTTGGAATAGGAGTTGTACTCAATAACAATATTTACTATGAGTAATTCAACATTAGTTTACTTTATTTCCTCCCAATTAGTTTCATATATAATGAATTTTAGCTCCATAGATAGAGGCTCAATTTCCTCTAGTTGTTTGTGAGATTTATATTTATCCAAAAGATTCAATTTCTTTTGGGATTATACTCACTATGTATGATGTATATAAATACTCAAAAACAACTCTCTATTTCTGACCCATACTAGGATGGTGGGAATTCACACCCTCTTCGTGTACATTGGTTTATAACTCATTTAAAGTGGTTCCCTCTTCATCACATACTTCTTTGTTAGGGTCATGTTCTCAGTTACCTAGAATATTGATTCAAACATTGGTAACATATTCAAACTGTTCATTATGAATCATATACCCATCATAATTGAATGAATATTTTTCATTGTATAAATGTTATTTTAGGAGTGTAGAAGGTTATTTTATGATTTTTTCCTTCTTGGAGAACCATTCTGTCTTATAGACCCTAAGAAGATTCATCCAACCTCCTTAGGGGATGGTGACATGGAGATAGTCACCAATGGATTTCAGCAAAATAACTCTTAATGAATGAGATAGATTCTGGAATGGGATAAAGTGAAATATTTCTTAACATGATGTGAGTCACAAAATGGAGAATAACTATTTTTTAGGAGATGAGGGGTAATAATTATCCTATCCATATGGGATGTGGTTGATTTTGTTCTTCCACCATCATATCCACAATCTATTATGACATTGATGATCTATGGGGTGATGTAACTAGTAAATATTCCCACCAACCCTGCAGATTGGGTTTTATATCATAATACTCGTAAATATGCTACATATTTTTCCTTTTTTACTTTATAAGATTCTATTATAGAAGAGTTGGATGCATTATATATTACTAGGGGAAAATGGATAACATTGAGGGATACCATGGAAGTGTAGGATTTATTTTCCTTAGATGTGATTCCCACTTCCCCATTTTAATACATAATATAAGAGTTTTCTAATAGATCATATACACTGGGTGTACCTATTTCACGATTCAAGAGTACCAGGAGTCCTCTGGAATGAATAGATAGAATATTCGGAAACCTGACCCACGAAAAAACATGATAAATTTAATTTTAATTTTTTATTATTTTAATGAATCTATTGGTCAATGACCTGAGTAATGTGAAATTCTCCAACTATCCCCACCCCATGATTTTTTACATCTGATGAGTCATTCACGATCATTTGGAAGAGAACCCTTCATGCCAACTAGTCAGTCCAGATATAGATAATCTTGTTTCTATTTGGTTTTTCAAATTTTTTGTCATTCAAAATGAATTGAAATTGAATCACTAATAGAGATATCACATAACCATGATGTTGTTAACATATTATCCACAAGATATATGTATATCTTTTAGATGATGAAAATTCTCACATAGTTGTTATCATTGGAAAGGTAAGAATTTCACTTTTAATGTTTTGTGAAGATCATATTGGGGAGTACACCTAAAACATACAATGAATGATATATTACCTTTAGATAACTCCCTTATCATTACCATGATATTATCGTAATCTTATTTGAGGGACTCCACCACCTGATCTGAGTATTGTGGCCATTTCCCATTTACTTTATCACAAATAATTGATATATTTATAATATCTCCAATTGTGTCACATAACTAGAGATTTGAGGGAGATTTAGATGATAAAACCCCCCTAAAACTATCATTATACTAGGATGTGGATTCTTTGATTAGTGATGAAACATTTTTAGTGGTTAACCTCAAGATCTTGAGTTCCTTTTGATATAAGAGAAATCAAAGCATGGTTTTGACATGGGGTGGAACTTTTTTCTAATATTAAATTTCATTATTATTAAAACCTATCAAATTATTACCATTGGGATCACCACTATAGTTAATGTATTGTTTTATAGATGTTAGAACTCAGTGGTTACCAACTATAGTTGAAATTTCAAGGGGACTTATTTATTTACTATCAACATTTACAAGGTGGAAAATTTTATTGTTGAAAGAATCAATGCGGTAAAATTCAAATAGGTCTTCATATATCCAATATTTGTACCACTATACTGGGAAATCATGGAAGGACCTTCAGAGCTCTTGATCATGGTGCCATGTAGGGATCCTTCATAGGAATAACTTCCCTCTTCCACTGATAATGAGTTGTATGATCATTGAGATTCTATCAAGAGGTACTTAAGATCCTCATGAAAATCTATGTTAATTGAGGAAGGGATATAATATTACTCTTGGATTATAGTTTTAACATAGTGATACATTAATCTGGATGATCTCCCTTAGTCGATCAAGGTCAGAATCACCCCTATGATTAGATTATTTACCATAGATGACAAAAATTATGTATTGAAACATCCTAGGCTTCCCTTTACCCATCATAAAAATATTCCAATACATTTATTCCATGTCTATAAGAATATGATAGAATTATTCACAAGAGTTAGTAGGAATGAGGATATGATTACACTTATAGTCTTTAATAACTATCAAAATATTTCAATAGGATTCTTGATTAAGGATAGGATAGTAGGAATATTCATCAACAGGTTCCATCGGGATATAATCCAAATGGGATGAGATATAATCATAGAACATTTTTAATTCTAGTACATGTTATCGATATTATATAATGAGGGTGTGGATGTGATCCTACCCTAGAGTGATTGTCAAAATATATAATCATACAAATGTATATGGGGAAGGAATATGTGAATCTCTCAATGTGACTGCCAAAATATTCCTTTGATCTCTTTTAATAATTGGGATATAATCCCAATCAAGGAATTAATGAAATTTCAATAAATGTTTGTGGACCTATAAATTGTGGGAGTGAATAAAATCCTATTTCTTATTTTCTTTTGGGATATTGACAAGTACATATTGTTTTCGTGGAAAAAGGAATATGGGCCTACCCCATGTTGGATGCCAGAATATAAAAACATCCATCCAACATTATTTTTTTATTTAAAAAGAGACAAATAAAAGTATAACCAAATTATAACACGTTAGACCCCTTCAAGATAGGCCCAAAATAAATAATACCACAGGAATCACCCTTAACAAGGTTCACCCCCTCTGTCTTAAAATAATAAACATTAGAGTAACAACTCACATGAACTTCAGGGATCCCAAGGGAGGCCATGTAATCTGCCACTTTGTTCCCTTCATGCAAAGTATGATTAATGTGAGATCATTAATATATTCTAATTACTTAGAAACATACATAATATATCAGTATGATTCATGATACATGTGTCGCAAACTGAAAAAATTTAAAATAATTAATAACGAACTATCTACTATAGAATCATCGAGTAGGGTTGAACCACATAGATAATGTGATTAGACACAATGAATTTCTTCTTGTATGAATGTTCAGGAATATTAACATTAATTGTGATTAAAAAACTAAAATTATAAAAATAAAATAAACTATTTAAAAACTACAATTTAAATTAACATAAACAATGTAGGTGATGAAAATTATGCTATGGAAGAAACTGGAAGAGATGGAAGTGTCTGAGTCTTGATGACCTTTTTGGTTCATTCAATAACAATTATTTAATTACCACATGTGAATATTTATATATCCAATTATCACAAATTCCGTATTTGATAAAAATAATATATGGTCTCGTTCTCTGATGTTATATTGTATTCTAATTTGAACACTAATTATCCACCATTTCATTTATGTCCGGACATGTAATTTTCATTTCATTTTTGCTCAAAATCACTTGGTAAAATACAATGAACCATTTCTCAAAATGTTGAATTACCTACCAATGCCTTGTTCGCTCACATGAGATTACTGATTAAGAATCACGCATGTGAGATAAATATATAACACACAAAAAATATTAATTTTTCAATTAATATATTTATTTATTCCCAGTTTTCCCATGCGCATGATGGAAATCCATATAAATAAATTCTTTGATGAACTCATGCCCATGATTACTTATTTGGTATCACATGAAATGTCCCAAAAAATGTGTGGAGATCCCAAATTATAGATAATTAAACTTATGATATAATTTATTAAATAAATAACCAATTCAAGGAAATTCAAAACTCAATAAAAAAGGTTCCAAAAAATGACATGCTTTTACCATCACATTCACCACAACTCTGAGACAATAAATGTTATCCAACCCTCATCCAAACAAGTCAAAAAAATAATTATATTATGTCACTTAGTTTTTTTGACATGAAGACTGCCCGAAGCAACCATATACGATCTCAAAATAATAACATTCAAACTGCGGGTCAATACAATGTTGAACAAGAAAATTGTGCCACTAAAAAAATTATTGTATGTGTATTCCCTCTTTGTGTGTACCACTGATCTCTAGAAGTGAAGTGAACCTTTTCTGATGTCAATGATGTTACTGGACCACCACTACACTCTCAAAATAGGTAAGGTGTAGTCTCTGTACGTTATTCATGTTGGTGGAGGAGGATAGTTCAACCAGTGGTTTTCCACGGGTTTGAACCTAGGAGAGGTCACCGCTTTTTTTTCAATGGAGTGTTATGTGGCTTTGTGTTTGATGGGTAAATGGGAATGGGGGGGATTCTCAGGGAGGCACTGGGGGATAGTGGGAATGAGGGGATGGGGATGCGTTGGGAGATACGAGATGAATGGGGAGAATATGTGTGGGGCATGAGAGTTGGGCGGGGGTGAGTGGGTGGGGTACTAGATAAGAGGGAGTGGAGGAGAGTTGGTAGGAAGGGGATTTGGGGAAATAGGGTAAGGGTCAGGTGAGTGAGGTGAGAGAGTGGGGCGTGATGGGGAAAAGTGCAAGCATGTGTGAGGGGGGGGGGGTTAGGGGATGGGCGTAACATGTGAGTGGAGAGGGGGAATATACATAGGGGATAATGTATTGAAGTAAGGAGATTCTATATAGTTAAGTGAAATTTTAATAAATAAAATAAAAATTAAAAATAATGGAAAATTCAATGTCAAAGCAAACTAATTGCCTAATTAAGTTAAATAAATTAATAATTATAATAATAAATTGTAATAAAAATAAAATATTTATGCACATGTTATTTAATTTAATACGACTATTAAAAATAATAATAAACTAAAACAAATACTATTTTCCTAATATAACAAAATAATGAAATAAATAAAATATAAGTAGAGAATTAAAATATACACACTAATAATAATAATAATTAAAATAATATAAATTAAAATTAGTAATACTAATAATAATAATCTAGTCTTAAATATAATATATAAAATTAACATAACTAATGGAAATAGTGAATTACTAATAATAGTATATAAATAAACTAAACATTATCAAAATATCTACACTATTTAAAAATTAAAAAATAATATAAAAATATAGAAAATGCTTAAATTATTTAATTAAAAATGATTTAAAATTTTAAAAAAATACAAAAAAAAAATTTACATCAAATCCCCCACACACATAAACTATTTCACTCCTATGTAAAATAATAATAATAATGAAAATTCATGTTCACTAATTGGAAAATGAGAACATGAAAATTACAAGTTCAAAATTATTCAATTACATTTTTAAATGTAATATCATGCTTAATTTATAAAAATAATTTTAAAAGTCCATTTTTCATCCACTTTAATTCTATCCAAAACAACTTTTTACACTCATGTATGATGTGACATATAGTACCATCACATTCATCTCTCAAAATATTGGATCAATGTCATGTTGAATTCTCATGCCATGCATGCTTATGATATGATGTCCAAAAATTTCTCATCACCACTAGTGGAAATCAAAATAATGCACCAATCTCAAGGACCTCACATTTGGATCAATTTTCTCTAAGTCTATAAGAAGGTGGGTCATAAAATAAATCTGTGTCAATTTAAAAAAAAGGATAGTTGAGTCATCAAATAAATGAATGAAAAATTTCAATCCAAATTTCAATCTCAAAATCTTAGTCCCCCTCACATAAAAAAATTTCTTGTAGTCAATAATATGATAATCCAACATCTCACTCTTTTTTTCATTTCTTTTTACTCTTGTTTTTTAGAAAGACCTCACTGAAATAAGATGGGAAAAAAATGTTTAGTATCAACTCTAAAAACCCATGAAATAATAGTCGTATTAAATCAGAAATGTGGTACCAAAGAATCATGTATTCTTTAGCATCTCTATGAATATAGTTCATATTAAAAACTCTCTAGCTCCTTGATAAATGATTCATCACTTTTATAGTTGTCCCCAAAAGCCAGGTTGGCCATGTAATGACCACCAATGTATTCATTATTGGAACAAAAAAGATTCCATATTCCTATATCAAAATATATTTAATTAATGTGGCTATAGCTGTATATAACACATATAATAAGTATGAGATAATGTCTGTCCGTGTGAGTTAAATTTCACTATACCCATCAAATAACCCCTTCTATGAATAAATCTCACCACACACATAGATTAAAAATCATCGCGAAAACATTGATGAAATAGGTTGGGAAGGGTATCCACTGTTGGGTCTTCCAAAAATAAATTTTCATGACTTATATGTCCTATACTATAATGAAAATGTATGGGTGGATCAGTGGGTAAATGGGGCTTATGAATAAAATTGATGCCTTTTTCATTTTAATGAATCGTTAAAAATTCCCATTTTTTTGATGAAAAACATATAAACGTATATAAGAAATAACATGGTAAATATTCCCTAAAATGATTTAATAGATGATGTAAATGGGGAAATGTACACACAGTAACAGAAATATAATGTTGGAAAACACAGATGAGCATTATTGAATAAAATTGTATAAAAAATATACTTGTTTTGGAAAAAAAATCAAAGCATGAAATAATATCATAAATACTATTAAGTCATGAGATCTTAGATCTAATCAATAAAAACAAGAATCATGTAGTCAAACATCTCAAGTATACTAGTTTCATGTTCCCTACTATTTTATAGAAAAAATTAAGTGTTATTCAGGTGGGCTCATCGATGACAAGAATGTATTTTTTTTTCTTCAAATTGTTATTGTCTTTTTGAGTCAGTTATTTTAAGCGAAGTTTTTGGACGCATAAAATATCGAAAAAATAAAAAAATTCTATATGTATGTGTAGATAGATGGGTAAAGTTTTTTTTTGTATCCGATGAATCTCCCGAAGTGAAATTACTGTAAAATATACATAGAGAAAACACATACTCTCATCAAATCAAAGAAGCCACACCATAATAAAAATAATGTGGATAATAAAAATATATATGAGGAATTCAGATCAGCTGCAGTTCCTGGAGAAAATAGATTGAAAAAAATGCAAGGAATTTTATTTAAAATAATCTAAATGAAAATAAATGAAATGCATTTAATAAAAAAATAAAACTATGGGTTGTATCCCATTGAGCTTTAAAGATATTTTTTCTTTATCTAGAAATTGTTGAAACACTACCTGGATCAAATAGAATAGTATTCTATTCATTTTATTATTCCTTAGTGGGAGTATGGAATCCATTTTTTATAGTGAATTTATCCCTCAAGATGTATAATATGGAAATTAATTCTTTTTAGAAAATTAGATGTGCAGAATGATATTAAAATATTCCAAACTCACAAGGGAATGAATATAACTCTCCTGAAAAATGGCTCATTGGATAGTTGTATTTTAGAAAAGGCCATCAGTGGAACGATCAAGAAGATTACCTCTTTGAATATGCACGTGTGAAAAAATACCATTACCAATCTCATTTAGTGGTAATATTATATATTTCACATCCTTTAATATTGTATCTGGGTTGATGATGAATCCCAATTTTCTTTCACACCCAACCACATGCACATGGTAATCCACTTGTTTCCAACTTAAATAATCATAAATGCATAGAGCATGAATATTCAGTTCAATTGGAGAAGTAGAATCCATTGTTTCAATAATGAATTACTTTTCATAATGTTATTTTATATTATCTTCATCATAATTCTATATTTCGACATGCATCACAATGAAATATGGATCATCCAATAAATCCCATTATTCTTGTGCTTCTAGGAAATTATGAGTGTTCTATACCAATAATACTTATTGATTTTCTGACTCAACGAATTATTCAAATGTCAATACTTTATAAAATGTCTTGGACTCAATAATATATTCATAAAGTGGAAATTCAATGTCATCTGAAGTGATATTATCTTTTGTTTGGAAATCTACTATTTCTTGGTTGAATTATGAATTTATCATGACAATAAATATTCCCAGTTTAATGACCTCTTTATCCTAAAAAAGTTGTAATTTGATAGACATTGACTGTATCCCTTTTCACTTTGGGATTGATGGGTTGTGAACTCATGAATGGCATAAAATAACATTTTCTGAGGGAATATTATGTTCCACTTGGTGGAAGAATAAGCTCTCATATTCATGAAATGTTATCATATTGGACGATTTAAATTATATTTTAGAGGATTTATGAATGGTATGATAGGATGAAGGACCAATCAAAGTTGTGTAATCCTCAGAATCATACACTGAATGTTTTTGAAATTTAGCATCTACTGTACATTTTACAAAATAATTATTATGAATTATATTATTGAGTAGAAATGATGCTTCTAGATAGACAAGATGAGATATTTTATTTTATAGATTATTCATTAATGAAAGCATCTTTTAATTACGTTCATCTTGAAGTTCAAACATACTATTTTTATCAGTGATATAAGATTGCAACGTGTGTCCAATTATTGATTCACTTATTTTAAATGACTTATCAACTGAAAAAAATTTCGTACTGCTTTTACATTGAAAATAATTATATGGTGGAAGGTTAATAGCATAAGAATATTGATCATAACATTGACTTAAATAATAATGATTAAAATAAAACCGATTACCTCAAGATACTAACTGTGGTGCATCATTATACATTTTACCATGAGTTTTAGTCATGTAGAGAGGGTTTTTATTTTAGAAATCTAGTGATGAACATTCCATTCACAAAAACTGGGTGTCATGAAGATACTTGCAATGAAAATAAACACCAGTGTAGTAAACTGAACCCTTTTTTGTGTATTTTTATAGAGAAAAATCACTTTTTTAAAGGAATTCATAATTATAATAATCTACCTAGAAATTATGATTGAAATTTGATACTAGATTCACAACGTGTGAATATTTTAAATAATTATTACCATACTAACTTCAATTGAAGCTAAGATAAATGTTGAACCATATAGAGAATGTGATTAAACACTAGGAATATTATATTGGAGGAATGTTAAAGTAGAAAAATTTTAATTGTGATTAACAACTAAAAAATCTAAAAAGTAACAAAATATTTAAAATCAACTATATAAATTTACTAAAACAATCTAAGTGAACTAAATTAATCTATGAAATAAACTTGTGGTGGTTGTAGTGTCAGAGATCTGAAGTCTATTCAGGTGTAGGAAATGAAAATTATTTAATTCTCAAATCTGAATATTTATTTAATAAAATATCTCATATTAAAAATTTAATCAAAATAATATCAGGTTTAGTTCTCTGATTTAAATAATATTTTAATATTCACACAAATTATCCATCATTTTATTTTTTTTCAGATGAATAATTTGTGCTTCATTGTCGAACTAAATCACATTGTGAAATATAATGACCCATTTCTCACAATATAAAATAACCTACTAGCATTGAGTTCACTCACATGAGATTACATAATATGTATCACACATCTGATCTTTACAGAGAACTCACACTAAATTTTAATTTTTCAGTTAATATTTTTATTTATTCCGAATTAACTAATTCTTATGATCGACCTATGGAAAAATAAATTCTTTGATGGAATCCCACCCATGATAACATATTAGGTATCACATGAACAAACACCAGTAAATATTTGTAGATCAAAAATTAATATTAATTTAAATTTAGATATAAATAATTAGAAAAAAATCTTATTAATATTAATTCAAAAGGCAATCAAACATGGTTCAAAATAATGTCATGAAATTTATCTTAATTTTTCCATAACTATGACAAAATGAATATTAGCCAACCATCATGCAGGAACAATATGAAAAAATGAAGTCACCGAATTTTTTTCTACGTGATGACCACTGAGAGACATCGAAGATGTTGCTAAAATAGTAACCTTCAATCCATGGATCACTACAATGTCGAACCACACCATCATGCCACATCAAAAATTATTTGATCTGTATTCCCTATCAGCATGCTTCACAATCTCTAGAAGTAATCTTGACCTTCGAAAATGTCAATGAAACCTTTGAAAATCTTAATGAAACACCTAGAACATGACTTAACATCCAAAATGAGGTAGGTGTGGTCGATGGTGTATATGCTAGTCATCAGAGGAGGTCAGATCAGGTGATGGTTTGTCATTGGTTCCTATCGAGGAGAGGTCTCCACAAGTTGCTGCGTAGTGAAGTGTTATGAGGCTGTGTGTTTGTTGGGATATAGGATAAGTGTGGGGGAATTGGAGGGGGTACTGGGGGATATGTGGAATGAGGGGAGTTGGAGGTGAGAAAAGATAGGGGTGGATGGGGGGAATAGGGGTGGGGTCTAAGAGTGGGGCGGTTGGTGAGTGGGTGGGGTTCTGCCTAAGGGGGAGTGGAATGAAATGAGTAGGAGGGGGTGATGGGGAAATGCGGGAAGGGTTGGGTGGGTGAGGTGAGAGAGTGGGGTGCATTGGGGAACAAGGGAGTGTAGGCATGAGGGTGGGGGGGGGGAATTTGTGTAGGGAGGGGATTAAGTAAAGAGGATGTGGGAAGATAGATAAAGGGAAAATGGCTGAAATTAGGGGGATCATGGTAGTTAAGAGGGAAATAAAAAAACAAAAAAATGTGAAATTGAAATTAGAAAAACAAATTATAGAATTAATTTTAAAATAATAACAATAAAAATAATAATAAATAGTAATACCAATTAAATATTAAATAATTTGTAATTAAATATAATAATACTAAAAAATATAAAAATAATATTATAAAAATAATATTTATTAATAAAAAAATATAATAAAATAAAAAAATATAAAAAGGAAATTAAAATATATACACAATAATAGTAATTTAAAAAATAAACTAAAATAAAAATAGTGAAACTAGTAATAATAATTCTATGAAAAATATTTTATATAAAATTAGTATAGAAATAGAAATAAAAAATCATTAATATTTGAATATAAATTTACTTTAAATTATCAAAATATTTAATCTACTACAAAACTATGAAAATAAACTAAAAAAATACAAACTGGTTAAAATAATTAATTAATATTGTGATAGAAAATTATAAAAATACAAGAATAATCCATGCACATTAATTCAAATGTTGGATAAACGATATGGTCATACTCCCAAGATTTTGATGATATACACCAATAGGATCCTTCTGATACTATCAAAATATACTAGATGGATTGTTCAATTCAAGTAGTAATACAGTTTTGGATAATCATATTCCATCAATATTTATTGAGGGGCTTCTTCTATAGGAATAGGAATATGGGTTTGTTTACTTACTTCAATAACATATCTCCTTTAGAGAGAGATCCTTCTATGTGATTTTTCTGGAAAAATTTCCTAATATCACAAGATTGAACTCATTAGAATATACTTATTGGGATGGGGTTATGCATCATTGGTTTAAGTGATAGATATTAATATGAATCAATCATAGAGGATTATAAAAATTAGTGCAACAGTTGCTAAACTCAACTACCTAGATATGTTAAGGGAGGTAAGAATTATTTTACTTCGGGGAGTGGATCCTAAAGAGATAGGATGTGGATATCAACTCCATGAATTTCACTATGGTTCTCCATGGGTGGGATAGTCCACAAGGTTCCGATCATAGAGACTTTTAATGTTATATCTATAGTTGGACGAAATAAATCGAATCTATCTTCCATAAAAATCATAATCACCAACTATATATGGAGTTATTACATTGGTAAAATCGTTCTCTTAGGTCCTGAGGCCATAAAAATCTTTCTGGTTAAGGAATACATCTATATATGGCTTCATAAGTTGGTCAATTACTGGTGTGATGATGCAATTTGGATTTAATGTATGTATTAAAGGGTTTCTAAAGGCCCTAAAGGGATTACCAACCACAAAAAGGCAACACTCCAATATGACATCACAATCAAGAGAATAATTCATTGATCACTCTGAAAAGTAAATAATTCACAATAGTTTTACCAGTTTTTTAGGATTCACTATGCATGTTGGGCATATCTTAATTAGTTTAATTTTTTATTAAAGATATCACACAACCATTTACGGTTTTTGAATTTCATGTTATCAATTTAACATTCTATGTATTAACTTCTAATATTTCGTTTTATTTAGATGTATATCATCTTTAAAATGGTAGGCAGTTGCTGAAATATTATTAGTGATGTTTTAGTTTTCATATTTATCAAGATGATTGGAGGATAGGCTCATCCCACCCAATTGAGTGGGGGTGGTTATTTCATATTTTATGTCTCTATTTTAAAATTAATGTTTTTTCATGAATCTTTCCAAAATAAAAGTGTAATGTAGGTTACCACCATGAAAATTATTGAACAAGACAATGTTTCAGTGTGAACTTTTATATATATATATATATATATATTAGAGGTTTATCGTTTTTCTCTTATTGGGTTGTTATGATATGTTTAAAACATCATAGACGTGAACTCTAAAAATTATCACCATACATGGCTATTGTGTGTGTCATGTTTTTTAGATTGGGATCATGCGAGGGGTTTCTGTATAAACATATGAATGGAAACAAAATCTGTATAGTTCAGTGACTCATAACAATACACATCATAAAATTTTAATTCATGTGAAAGGACTAATGAGGTTCCATTTTTGGTTGTACAACCATGAGAAGTTTTTGTTTTATTATGTTCATGCATCCATTTCATATATGTAGTCTAGAATGAACCCCTGTATGGTTTTCTATGTATCATGGTTAAAATAAATTAAATCCGACATAGTTTAGGTACCAGATCGTATGACAGGACCATTCTATGAAGTTTAATATCAAGCGGAATGGACATATACTATGTAATTTAATGTAAGGTGCTGATCTTGTCTCATTCAGAAGGAACAAAATCTAATTGGTAACATGGCCATAAGAGGACCTTCCCTTACTCTATAGGATGTTGAATAGTTTTTTGGTTCTATGGTAGTCTTTTGAAGAGTCTATAACCTCATGATCAAAGTAAAATTGTGGTGATAATAATTGAAATCTATAGGAAGCATAAAAATTGAATATATATTGGAATAATTAAATCATCTATATTTTATTAATAATAAATAAAACAATGTAATTATATTTCAAATTCTTATTTATTCATGGATCTCTACAAAAGGCCAGCATACATGGAAGTGGGAACACCTAAATACCTGTAATCAAATGAAGAAAAAATTCATTAAGTCTATCTATAATAGCATCAAAATCCAAGGATGTGTCCCATGATCATATTCTCCCATGGTAAAAAATCAATCATACATGACTAAGATCACTCCCTTGTCCCAACCGATATCTATGAATACTTTTAAGGTACCAATCAGTGGTCTGAATAGTTTTTGAGATGAACTCCTTTGGACGCAACCAATGGTTTATATAAAAAAGACATCCTATTTATAAAAAACAATAACTCATTATATATAAAAAAGGTAAAAAAAATTTAATGAATGATTCAATATGTCAATTAATAGAGGATGTTACTATGATTAGTATAAAAATTATGAATATCATAACATAAAGGTAATGTGTGAATGTAACTTCTATCTTTGGAATACTCCACACATGTAAAATGTATCAAAACTACAAGGGATAGGATCCATGGATGATGACCATGGAGACCTCATTGAGTACGTGTAACTTTTCCAATGGAACTCAGAATAGTAAAGACATACATGGGCATAGAACTGAGGTCCAATAGATGAAGTGTTGTAATATCTGAAGATATATGTGTATATGAAGGTCATAGGTGCCATAACATGACACATCTCATCAGTTATATATCTTAATA
This sequence comes from Viscum album, assembly GCA_963277665.1. Classification (NCBI taxonomy): domain Eukaryota; kingdom Viridiplantae; phylum Streptophyta; class Magnoliopsida; order Santalales; family Viscaceae; genus Viscum; species Viscum album. The sequence goes on along the minus strand of OY728141.1, from coordinate 1,014,482,177 downwards.
AATAGAGAATCCATACTATTAAAAAACATCATATCCAAACCATTAATCAATTGTCAATGACGAAACAAATTTTAAAAAATCAGTAAAGTAATATAAATGTCTAGGGCTATTTTAGTATCCATACGTAGATTTAATCATCCATAAGAATTCACAAGCCAAGTTAATAATCATTTCATCACCATATCATTATTTCGTCCTTTTATTAGCTCATTTAATTTACTTATGGCTTCAATAATTAGTTGGAAAACGCACACACCCCAAAACGTGGTTCATAGCGTAGGAACATGAATGAACCTACCTCTCAGTTGGGATGGGTTTAGGTTAAAAACCTACATTCAAGTCAAGGAACTATGTAGGAATCAAAATTAATGATCAAAAAATTTATTTAATTCATTGATTATTTTTAGGATAAATGTAAAAAACGCCCTTCATGTGGAATAATATAAAATAAATATCAAATTCAATTACATTATTTAAATGTTTGAGAGCACATACCTTCTAAAGGTAGAGAAATCCTAGACTATATTCAACTACTGAATTAAATTAGAATGAGAAAAACTGAATAAATAAACACACACCCTGAAAATTGGGAAAACGAGGTTGCACAGATTTATCATTTAGCTTGTCAATATAAATCACGGAATAATGAAATAATAATATAGTTCTTATTGGTACACATAAAACATGAAAAATGATAGCATAAACATACTTTGTTAGTGTATGATTGATCAAAGACCATGAGTGGTGGGAAAATGTATACGTATGTGGGTTGCTACTAGAAGAATGATTAATTCAAAGAGGATTTTTAGTTTTAAAATGATGGAGGGGGAAATAGAGCTTTCAACCACCTTAATGAGTTACAGGGCTTGGACACATATGTTTCCAAACCAAGAACCAACTATGCAATGCTCAATGTGTTTGGGAAACCCTTTCATTGGGAAAGTAAATGGTTAGAATAATCTTGTGAAACAAGTGAATAAATACTCTAAAAATATTATGAATCATTTTTTACAACATTATGGTATATGGTCATGGTTTTAAAAAACTTGTGACACACTCCATGTATGCTTGGTTTTATGGGATTGTTCATGTCTAACTATGTGCTTCAACTATTATTCCCAAAAAACGTAGGTCTCTAGGCCCTGTAAATGTCCCATACACCCTTCCAACCTTTGAAAACTCACAATAAATCTCAATTAGGATAAAAAAATAACTAAATTGAAATTAATGGAGTTCTATACCTTAGAGAAAAAATGAGGTGTTACAGACTCCTCATTTAGGACAACTATTCCCTGATATTCCCTTCTAAGGATAAAAAAACAGCATCCGAGAAAATATTGGGCCCCTGAGCAGGTACAATAGCCTCTCTCCCGCATGTATCATCTTGTACAAGTACTTTCTTCCATAGAACCCGTATTAGAGGAACTGAACCTCCTTATAGAGGGTTTATGATTTAGTTCCAGAAAAGAATCTGGTTATCCTAAAAAGGAGCCTCAATATCCAATTCCACATCATTATGTAGTAAAACATTATACAAGTATAAGTAGTATTGATGTAATTTGGAAATTTAAATCACATCATACAGAGATCTATATATTTTTAGAAGTTATATATGATAAGACACTAATCCAACTTTCACTAGAACCTTAATGCGAATAAAAAAACAATGTTATTACTAAACATGGATCCTAAACACTCAATTCCCCAGACAAGTTGAAACAAACAAGAATACCTAATCACTGAACTCATACATTAGAGGTTTTCTATGGCAGAAAATATATAATTTCTTCCTATACTATTCTATATCTGTTCAATTCTTAATCAAATATACATTCTTTGAAGTCTCCTACTAAATATTCGGTCCATGTTGCACTACCTACCCTACCTCTAACCATCATAGAGGTGATTGGAAATGCCTACACTATAAGGCTTCCTAAGGAACCATATATATAGTCTCTTTAATGCCATTATTCTTAAAAAATTAAATAAATATAAATCACTCTACCAATATACTACAAAATCATGGAACATTTCTCTTCGTATATCTATTGACTCCTGTATTGTGCACTCTTATTTCCCATGGGTTAGAAGAGGGTATGTTGTTCCCAAAATCAGTGGTTTACATAATACCCTCTTAAACCATTTAAAAAATATACATCTGAACCCCAAATATCTTTATGATAAAATATTCCATGAGACTGCATTATTTTTTATAACCTCTTAGACATATAGACTACTAAGCACATCAACATAAACAGTCTCATTTATAGATTGAAATTGAGATACCTTTGTGAGTCTCACAATGATCACCTATGTTTTATCATTTTAAAGTGTGGATCATAGTAAGTTAGTAAAAAAATTTTTTGTTATGAAATTCCATATTACATAGTAATGAAAAAATATATAAAATACATACTAGTCACTAGTGTTCCACCATTACCTACTAACATGTTGAACTACTAGTAAAGAAGAAAAGTATATCCCATTACATATTAGGTTACTTATATTGGTGATGTAGATCATGATACATATTTGTACGAAAATGGTGTACAACCCATGTAGAAGAGTGATACTCTAACATCAATTACTCCTAGATTTATAAAAAAACCCAATTGCATCCGTAAATGTTCAAGACATCATCCTGATCAAAAATATAGTATGGTGGTGGTTCTTTTCTTGAAACACTCTATCTTAGGACCGGGCCCACTAGATCTGATATCTAACCTATAATTTGTATCTCTATATTTAAATAGGTCACCTTAAAAATTATATGTATATGATATCCATGATGATCTAAGACCTCTATATTAATTTTTGAAAATAAATCCACCAACTTACTCTCACCAAAGGCCTCTTGAACTCCCTATGTATGAGTTCTCTAGTTTAGAGCTTTGGCTAAAACATTTAAATTATTAGGAATATAATCTAGATCAATGTAAAATGATAATAGGTTTTCGATACGTATTTGTTTCATGAGATTTAGGTTACACTGTGTATATATATATGTGAGGATTTCGTTCTATATAAACAACATAAAATTATCTCATAGCAAGTAATACCTCAAAAAATCGATGACATGAACTATAACTACAAGATCCAGATTGTGTATCAGGTAATTCATATCATGTTACCTGAACTAGTAAAACCCATATACAACCATTTGATCCATCGTAAATAATAACTATAGCTAGTCTGATTTCTAATGCATCATAATAAACTGTATATATTCTCCATAAATTTGGTAAAATCTTGGTTGACACTGAATTCAATATCCCATTTAGCTTGTAAAAGGATTTCTTACCGGATTTTGACTTGATTAAATTCCAATCTTTTTACTGGATCCCAAAATAGGTTCTTATGGGTGTGAAAGAATTTATAATAAATTCTTGTAATAGCCATCCGACCATATAAAACACTAAATTTTAAAGAAAATTTGGGATTATCCGTTGTATCTATTGATCTAACCTTATTTAGGTCAACCTATACTTATACTTCTGTGATAATGTCACCAAATAAGAGATCCTTGTCAATCTAAAAGTGTAATTTTTTTGGATTAGTATAAATTTTATTTTCACATTGTGTATTCATAAAAATATCAAGATGTTTTTCATAGTCATGTTGAGTTTAACAATACACCATGATATATCCCATGAAGAATACAATAAATGAATCTAGATAAAGGTGGAAAACCTGATTCATAAGAGCCATTAATAGTACAACTGAATGGAATAACCAGATACTAATAAAGACTATAATTTCTATTAAAACATATCTAAGGTATATTTGATAATTTTACTCGCACCTTGTGATAGTCATACCTCAAATTAATCATGTAGAAAACTCTATCTCATCAAATTTGATTAAAGAGGTTGTCATTGAAAGGTAATGGATGTCAGTTCTTCATAGTATGATTATTCTATTTATAATAATCCACATAGAGGTTTAGGGTCCAATCCACCTTCTTGGTGAAAATCATGGGTGAACCCTAAGGAGGAGTATTGTGTCATATAAATCTTTTATATTCCATATCATCTAGCTACATCTTGATATCCTTCAACATAGTAGCGGCCATCCTGGGATGAGTAATTGAAATTAGTGTAGATCCTATAACTAGATCAATTGATAACTCAACCTATCTCTCAGGAGGTAATCCAAAAAATTCATTGGAAAAAATTGATGGATTTATCTACTAAATTATGGAATATTTCTTAAAGTGTTACCTAATCATCCATAAAATTAAAAAATATGATCTATCAGTTTACTAAAACCATTAGGATTTGTTCCATATCAACAATCATGGAAATTAAATTCATTCGTTTGAGTATTTCTACTTCATTCCAATGATTTAAATGATAACTAGTGGTTATATAAGTCTACATATTCCTGTTATGGGGTTAAAAATTCTGTCTCAAGAATGATACTGAAACACATTATCTTGAGGATCAAGAGGTACCATAAGAAATGATAGCTTCCATACTCAAGGGGATACACATTACATTAGCATCCACTTTTTGATAACACCTCCAATAGAGTATCAATATTCATCACATCACATGAATACTACAATTAAATCTCAAGTATTTTCATGATAGACACTAAACAAAAATATTGTGAGGTTCTTGTATCAAATAAAATAGATTCCATGTCAGGTTCAACCAAAATATTACCTCATACTATATATGGATCAGGACTCTAGTCCCCTGGTATAGGATGCACTACACAAAACTATCATGATCCAAGACCCAATGTAAGAACATTAAAAACCATTTAATGCCTCATTTTTTGGTGTTTTACAACAAGTGTCTAGCTCTCTGAGTCCGTACTACCCTTTCTCAGCCTAATAAGCTATCCTAACACAGCGTTTCAGATCCCACTACAGTACACAGAGTTAGTTCACATAATATATCATTGCCTACCAGAGGTAATATTTTTTGAATCCACTATAAATGGACCATCCTTCCACTGGCTCGACACTCAACTAGGGAACACTCATAATGAGGCTTCATGTTCCCTTGGTTTCGACACTAGTGAAAAACTACAAAAAAGTTCATCACATGTAGTGAGACTAGTAAAAACCTCGCAAGAGGTCTTGAATTGAATCATATAACCAAATGATATTGCACTATTTTGTTGAGGATCTGAATCACTCTAACTCATAACACTATCTTCCCTTAGGTTCAGTTTAGTAACAAGATCCCAGTTCACTATATTATTCATGGTAGTAAACAAAAATATGAGCACCTGAGATAAAATAGGATGCATGATCCCATCCTCAAAGTGTTTTTCTCTGTACATATCATCAATTTTATAGATAGAGAGTATCCCTAAAGAACTATTATACTATCTGAATAATCCATCACATACATAATTTCATTTTATAGGTTAATGAACTCCCTACCGCAGTTATCCCATAATGTCTTAAGAAAAATGAAGTCCTAAAACTGGATTAGAAATACCTCTATATTATCATCCATTGTTTGTATTCCTAGTTATGGATATCCCACCAATATTTAGTGTATAAAAAACTAATATTCATCCCAAACATGGAAATATTTTCATGAGGAATCACCATAATCATTAAGATAGAAAAAAAAGATTCGTCAGGCCAAAACTGAACATCCTGGGACCACCATCCCCTATGAATGTAGGAAGATGATTCTACTAAAACTATCATGTAAAATCATCCATCGAATATTCAAGTCGCTCATATCCCATCATAGTCTACATAGGCCACAATAATCTATCCTATAATTGGGAATCATAACCCATGTTTGTAATAGAATTAGATTAAATTGGTTGCACTAATGGATGTAACACTAGTAGATCATGGTCCCCCAAATTTGAACCATGGACACCTCCACCCACCTGGTTCATTCCCTAAGGAAATATTGGTGGAATGTCTCTACGAATACCAACTACACACCATTTAAATGACTTATAATAAATGTCCATAGATTAAAAATAAAGTATATGTACAATTCTTCTAACATGAATGTCATTACCCTATTACTTCACCTAAATATAGTTATAGAAAACTTATTAGAACATAAAAAATCACATGATTTGTTACCTACTTCCCACTAATATGGTTGTGGAAAATTAAAGCTCTCTGATTTAGTCATGGGTCTGTATATATGAAGTGTCAATTAAAATATATAGATAAAAAACATATATGTATTAATTAGAATATACATTTAATAGTGGCCATGATTGTGTTATGATTTATCAATTATTTTATATTTACTATTGATCTGTTAAACTAATTACCATCACAAATTTATAAAAGTGAATTATTTAAAAATTACACTTGGTAATTAATGTAATAGTATTCATGATTTTAAATCCAATAAGAGAATGTTTTAGGTAATATAAAATGATTTGACTCGATGATTCACCATTCCCAATTTGTAGATGTATATTCACTATTTAAATTATAAATGAAATTCTTGTTTGAAAAAATCAAATTACATTTCAGTCTATGTAACCTCGATTACACATTTCATAAGTGAAATAATTTGTTAGTTAAGGTTCCATTATAATGATATAAGGGAATACACTATTTAGGATGATGCTCACACAATAATAACCAATTATTCATCAATATTATTCCTATATAAATGTATATTGTGTAGCATATATATCACTCAAGGAATTCTCAACCTGTATCATGAAATCAAAAAATGGAAGCATTGTGGAATAACATATACATGAAATATGAGTCTCTGTGGTTTGTATAGGGAATCATAAAAATGGTTCATTATTATTCTATGAAAATGAGAAAGTATAACAAATAATAGTAATAATCAACACCATAACTCGTTTTTGTCACCAAATAGATAATTCATTGCAACTATAACATGCCTAATATAGAACATTTAATCTGATCCTAGGTAATTTTACTTTTCCCCCATATATGGGTTAGTTAAATCCAAGAACAAGTCCATTACCAAGTTATGAAAATTTCATTCCTTTTATTTACCATCAAAAAATAGAAATTTAATGGAAAATTACATTACTCTAATACCAATTTGTATCATCTTAGAACTAGATCACTCATAGGTATTAAAACACGATTTTTCACATGGCCTCAAGAATTCCTCCCCATATTCTAGATGTTATAGACTTGTAAAAAGGGCATAAGGTAGTTTATTGGTGAGATTATAGACCTAGGATTAGAGATTAAAAGCGTTGACCATAAATGTTTAAATATCAGGATCATAATAATGAAAACTAGTACGAAAAAATAAATCACCAAAATAGTATTAATAATAATGACAAAAGATGTATCATATACAAAATGATTAGTATTTCATAGAGATTTTTAGAAAGGAATGAAGACATAGAATCATGAACGCATACATACATGTAATTAAAAAATCCATCATGACTAAAAAAGAAGTCTCAAATATTGGCACAATCTAGGTCTCAGTCCCACTCTCCCACCCCCCCATGTTATGCAAAAATCAATCATCCCTGACAAGGAACTTTACCTTTTCCCAACCAAAATCCATGAAGTATATCTGGGTTCCAATTGAAACACCAAAAAGTGTGTGAGATAAACTCATTAAGACAACACTAATAGTGTCAATAATAAATCCACCTTGTTAATATAACTATAATAATATGTAGGTATATGTGGTAAAAAAATATATAGAATGAAAGATATAAAATGTCCATGAACAGTGGATGTAACTATGAGTAGGCTATAAATTATGAATATGAGAACATAAAGATTATGTTTTCAAGTTACCACTAGCATAGGAATATGTTGCATGCCTAAAATATAATATACCTAAATGGGATAGGTCCCAAGGACGAAGACCTAGGCCACCTCCTCAAGTCCAATGTACCCATCTATTGGAAATCAGAATAGTGTAGACCTACATGGTCCATAAATATAGTTCCCATAGACGTGGAATCCCAATATTCTCAGATATATTTGTATATTTAGGTCATACATTCCATACATCGATAACCCGCATTGGTCACATACCATAATCTAGAGTTGTCCCATATTGTTAATCATGATTAGTGACATATAATTAATCAATAGTTAGTACCAAAAATTTGTCTAAAATAAAAAAATAATGGGATTTTTTAGTGACTATACCAAAATTAAATCATCCATAAAAAAGAGAAAAGCCAAGACAAAATTCATTTTATTATTATATCCTTAATTAATCCATCAATTAACAAATTTAATTTAATAGTGCCTTCCACAACCGAGCGGGGAGCTCACACACCTAAAGGGGTGGTTCTTAGATTAGGAATATGAATGAACACACCTATTATGTAGATTGTGTGAGGCTTATATCCCTTAACTGAGTCATAGAGCTATGTGAGAATCACAATTAAAGATCAAATAATTAAATCAACACATTTATTAAATTATTAAGGAATTTATTTAAGGTATATCATTGGGAAAACAGTAAAAATTTATCAATTTAGAAATACATTGGGAAATTGTATATAAAACCTACCTTATAGAGGTATAGGAAAACTCATTCAACAACAATATCCATTTTTGACTATATTGAGGGAAAATAGAAAAATACATGATCTCTATGAAAATATGGAGAAAGAGATCACATTTTTTTATAATTCTGCATGGAAATATAATAAAATGAATGAACAATAAAACTTAGAGAGAAATTGATATGCTTCCAATATGAACAGAGAAAATAGAAACATACTCATTTTGATCAAGATCAATAGAATCATAGAAGCTAAAGATAAGAAGATTCTCAAAAGGGTCTCTATAGCAAAAATATGGAATGGAAATAGGGTTTTTATTTTTACTAGGGTGGAGGGAAAATGTATCATTTAACCAACTTATAGTGCTAAATGTTTGGTTACAAAATTTTCCAATCTATACTCCAACAATGACATAATCACAATACACTATAACTCTACACATGGGCTATGAACATGGTGAGACTAACCGTGTAGAACCTATTGAAAATGTATATGCAAATTTTTGAAACTATTTTCATGGTGGTGGAATCCAGGGTACATAGTTTTCTAAAAAAATGCATCACCATCTAGGGATGCATAGTTTGAGGGGCACAATAATCAGTAATCATCCTCCTAAGTTATTATTCCCAAAAAACAAGTCTCAGAGCTCAGAACAAGAAACATACAACCTCAAAACCTTTTTAAACTCATTAAACATATCCATTTGGATAAAACCAAAGAACTAAACTAAAATTAAAGTGTTTTTGTTCCAAATTTAAATACCATATTGTTAAATTTGATGCCTAGAAAATAATAATTCAAGATCAATAATTACTAAAAATAGTTAGTGTGGAAATTATGTATGGGAATCCCTTACTAGATCACGTCGTAATGTATATAGACCTTTGATGAATAATTTGTGCATATGAAGTATTTATAATTAAGGAATTTTCACTAGTTGTATATACACCCTTTTAAGAATAGTCTAATATGGGATATGAACTCATGAGAATGAATTTTGGATTATTCATAGGTTTTTCTCTTTAGTTCACACTATTTTTGGTAATTAAATAGTCTAGAGAATGATTAGACTCAAATAAAATATGGGCAGTTTATGAATAATGATTCATAGGGTATATTTCTCTTAGAGGTAGAGTGGATTAAATTGAATATAGACCATTGATGTTGGGATTATAGGGCATGTGACCTCATGATAATGAGTTCAAGATTTCACAAGTTTTAACCATAATGTATGTATCACTAACAAATCGTTGGTACCAGATCATTAATGAGGGAATTATTGGGGGTTAATACTATTAGGTTATCCAAATATGCATATAATATTCATCGGTCGATGGATACATAAGAATTTATGTTTGAATTCATGTATTGTATGAACCCATTATATTGTAATCAAGGTAGATACAAGGGATGCTAATATATGATAGGGAGAAATAACCATAAATAATTATGATACATCCATGAATCATTATTCGTAAATTGGCTTATCTATATCAATAATATGGCTAGACCAAGCATTTTTATGACTAATTTAATCCACATAATGATTCTAAGAGAGATATAGTGGAGGGATTGGTAGGTAGACACACGGGTGGGAGAGTTTGGTGAATGTGGATCCCAAGTAAATAGCATGGGTGAGGATGGTAAAAAAGTTGGTGGATTGCGAATAAGTGGTTCTAATATATGATAATGTGTATTAATTGTCTCCCTAATGGGGTACTTGGGAGGATCGGTTCCCACATGGGACACTTGCATGAATTTTCAACTTACTTTTAGGGTAGGTTGAATATTGGGCCTTGTTTATATGGTATGGATAATGGATAACCTAGTGTAGATATGATGGTTAAGTGTGACCCTAATTATAGGATAGAAAAAATAGTTATTCCCAACATAATATAAGAGAAAATTTTCACCCTTGTATGGAGGTCAATGTGAAAATTCACATTAGTATATAAAAGGGTGAAGTACTACCCTAATATAACGTAGATAAAATTTTCACCATTATAGGGTTGTATGAATATGTTTAAACGAATTATAGATAAGAAGGGTTATATTTAACCTTATTTAGACTTCATGGGGTGACTATAATTCATGGAATTGAATTATAACACTCACGATGTGATCTGAACGAGTACCTCTCTACTGAGGTTATGTCTCCATTACTGGCCTATGCATATGGTGCTCTATTGTGTCTGTTAAATATACTGGGCAATATGACTACACATAGATTGTTGGGGTGAAATATTGTAGAATTTTATTCTATTTATTTTTTATTTTTTAATTAAACCTATTCAGATGGATTGAGAATGCATTTCTCACATGAATATAATGATGTCAACCTTGAATGATATGGTTTAAAATACATATAACAAGGAACAAAATGAATTTAAAACTATTGGATGAATTTTTTGATCCTAATACATGATATATATATATAAATATATTGTCTATTATAATTCATTCCCCACTTTATAATAGCCAGGATGAAAATTTTAAGATCCTATTTCCACATAGGTTGAAAATTTTAGGTGGAATTTGATTTTTCTTTTCAGATATTAGGGGTTCATTTTAGGAATTAAGATATGGAAATAGATTATGAAGGTATCAAGATATCCAAAATTATTTTTTGAGATGTAATATGGTTCAGTTAGCCACTGATGTACTTATAAGAGAAAAAAAGGAAGGCCCGACGGATTGGTTGTAGTAGAGCACTAACACCGAGTGGACAATAGCTTAGGCAGTGACCCTATCCAACTATTGGGTGAACTGACAAGGGGAACTGTTTCAGAAGTGTGTTTTCTATGGATAATAATCACCACTATTACCCTTGAGTTTTTTATTGGGAAACCCCTCTCATCCTATTTTTTTCAGCCTACCCATATTGTATACCCATTGCCTCCTTTTTTATCCAGTTTTGTGTTCCATTTAACTAAGATTTTGATGATGATTCAAGGTGTGATATCCTCCCTCTTACTCAAATATTTTTCGTTTTCAATTTTCCACTAATTTTTTTATTGGTTGGATTTAGTTAAAAATGACTTTTTCAATGGAACATGACGAGATCACCCTTTTCTATTGGGACTTTTCTGAAGCCCACATAGAGGGAATCTCATCACAATTTCATCTTAATGTCTCTTATCATGTTGGGGAAGGTACATCACATATCAAATTTTATTATGTTTTATTTCTAATAAATAAATTTTAATTAATTTTGGAATAAAATTATGTTTTTACGGATTCATTCCATGTTGATATAAGGGGTCCATTGCGAATGTATTATGGTGTTTTGGTAATGATTCACGTGAGATGAGGATGAATGATGATATTTTATTGAATGATCCTTTTAAAAGTTTCTTATTTTAATCAATTAAAAATTATATTAAAAATTTAGATCTATTTTTTGGTGTGAATTGAGACACACATGGTTAGGAAGACATCAAATTAGCTTGGATGTTCATGATTGTACAAGTCTGAGCCTTGGAGAGACTAAGGAGAAATTCTAGGAAATTTAATTTAAAGGTTTGATCTCCTAAAAATGTTGGTGGTATGTATAATTATGTTATTGTACTTATGAATTTTTTTTCTGTAAATTTGAATAGTGGTCTCTCCAATGAGGTTGTTGGTCTATTTAAATTATGTAAATTATTAATTAAAAAACTTGAGTGCTTAATTTAAAATTAATGTCTGTGATCTACATTATCACTTTGGAAACTATGGTCCCAATACTGTGGCTAGTTTCTCTATTAATTATGGTCAAGACCATGTATATGATGACATACATGGAGACACTTTAACCCCGTTGGGGTTTTATTGAATACAGAAATAATGAATTAATGTAGAGTATCTACAGTAGGATCCCTTAACCACAACCTTTAGAGGGGTTTAATGAAATGGGATTCTTGGACAAGGGGTTGGCCATGTATGAATCTTATGTTTTCATATAACCATTAGGTTCATTTTTGTGAAAATTTTGTGAGTTTTTTTTCTTCCACTATGATGTTTTTATCCTCGGAGGATATATATTTGTAAATTTAATGATGAGTTTGATATTTGGTCTAACATGAAGTGACATGGGCTATGAGGTGGGCCTTTATGCATCTCCAATTAAAATTTATAATATTGGTTATACTTTTATGTAAATTAGTTAAAAACATTTCATGATCTTACTATAGAATATGATTTCTTCAGAGTATTAGGTGGTGAGTGAGAGACTGAAAAAATACCTAAGACCCATTGTCAGGCGGTGTTACATAGTAGTTACCCTGGGGATCCATGTAAGTTTCATGAAGGGGGATTAACCCTATGAGGGTGTGTGTGTGATTATATATGATCATGGGTTTCCACATAGATCCACAATCAACTGCTAGCCTTAGAGATGCATTGATGACTAGAGGTGGATCCTTTGATTTGGCCATTAATCCTATCATGGTTATAGATGACTAGTGATTGAAGGATTTGGAAATTTATTGTAACACTACTATATGAATATTATTAATCCTGGGATCTATGTTTTTGACACTAATTATAATAATAATTTCATAGGATTCCTATTAATTGGCGTATACACATTGTTATATAATTAGTTGTTAGGTGGAAATTTCCCCACCATCATTGATTTTTGAGACATTAAGAGGCCATTATTATTACCCATAATGTGATTCCAAGGATAACTCATACATTAGTTTGAATAAAACATTATTTTTACAAGGAATAGATACTGAGAAATGTTTGATTCAATTCCATGGTGGCCACCCTTGTTCTGAAAGGTGTCCCTAACGTATTTCATGGTGTTATCCCTTAAGAATAAGATCATGATGGATAATATAAAATTACAAGGACTAATATCAACTAGGAATTTAATATCATGCATGGTGTTATATAATTCCTATGTTTTTACCAGAGGTATTAGGCTATAGATCTATAAATTTACAAGGAATAAATCAGGGGTTCAATAAACTATCTAGTGATTGTGAGGATGGAAGGAGAATCCTTAAGATCAGATGATATTATTTTAGTAGACACGTGTCTCTATGAACTTGGAGTAGTATTGGGATCCTTATGTGTTGATTTATTTTGATCAAATAAATATTTATGGGGAAATGAAGTTATGGTTTATTTTGGGTGTCAATTTAGAACATGATAATTCAAAGTGGTAATTTGTTCATGTGAAAAAAATTATTGGTTTATTTTTATTGAGAGTCTCATATACATATAATTATGATTATTTATCAAATATGGGGCCATGTTGGCAGTTACCTACTAATTTATGTACTCACACCCTTATTAGACATCCATTACCCTTGGGTACCCATGAAGTTCTCAAATACCTATTATAGGTTTAGGTTGGGAAGATACCCATATTAACATTATCAATTTAGATGTATAAAATGGGGTTGGATATCAGTATTTGGGGATGCACAATTATATAGTAGAGTGTACTATAATTTTATTCAATATTTTTTTGTATATGTGATATTACAAGCGGATGATTTGTAATTAATGATTAAATGGATATTTATGTATGTATTTATCCTTTCAATTATTTATGTTGGATACATTCAGTACTTACACATTCCCTCAGGATTGATATGAATAATTTTTTTCCTAATTTCATTTTATTGTTCAAAATGATGCATAGGATATAGTCCCTTTACATTACCACCCTAAACATTGGTTACTATTAGTTATCCTCTAGTGAGGCAGTTCCCCTATGGTATATTCTACCATATACTATTTTTTATTCAGAGCTAGTCATTCTGAGATGTGACAAAGTGGTATTAAAGTATTTACTTTTTTATTAATTTTATTATTTGGGATATGGTATACTTGTAATTTATGAATATGATTTAATTTGTAAGGGATTTAGTATTTTTGAATCATTAAAAACATTACGTATAATAATTTTAGGTTTCTAGGTGAATTATATTGATTTTCTTGGTATTCATTGTTACATATATATAATTTAACCTAATGGGGTTCACCGGTAGTTTTGATGTTTATAATTTATTTTTGGCAAGTCTCTTGGCTCATAGAGGCATGATGAATAAAATCATTCTCAAAATTATACACATTAGCAATCAAATTAAGTATATTCTTTCCAATTTGATTTTTATTATCGTTTATAGGATCATATATTTAAAGGTATAGTAAATGATCTAGTAATAATTACCTATAAAAGTTCTTGTTGGAATTAAACTAATCATGATTGACATTTATTCTATTACTTATGATGAATTATAATATGGATCTCTAAAGAGATACTCAATGATGATGGAGACTATAAAGTACATCTATGTAGGGGATATCAAGTAACATGGTACTTCAATATAGACATCTCATATCATGATGATAGACTCGTATGGGTTATCATTATTCTTGTAAAGTTGTTAATAGTTCTTGTAACAATATATATTTTTCTTTACCATATATTTTGGAACATAATTATACATAATTTAAATATCTAACAAGTGAATTTTTTTGTGGCCATCTGGGATCATTCCATTATTTTTAGAAACTATAAAAGAATAGATTTCTATCCTTGAGGGGGTTACTCTTTTGTGTGTGGGATTAGTGAGGGTTATCTTATGATCTTTATTCTCTAGGTAGGAGTACTATGTATGGATGATCGGTGAGAACCAATGGATGTTTTTAGGTTTTTTTGATGGAATAGGATGCCTAATATATATAAATAGGATGTCAGGGTGGGTTTTTATTATATGAGATGCCTTGGGAAATTGGAGATAAGAACATAATATTACTCATCATTTGTGCCCATTGTGTACTGTGATGTTATGGATAGTTGGGAGGACTTTGTGACTCATAGTTTTGAATCTGAATTTCAGTAAGAATATATATATGGTGTCACTTTGTTATGTGAGATGCCTTGACATATTTGATATTATTGAATAATAGTACTCAACAGTTTTTCCCAATATGTATTTTGTTGTTAGGGATAGGTGGTAGGACTTTGCGACTCCTCGTTGTGAGTCCATATTTTAGTATGAATGTGTATAGTGTGTCGCATGAGGATAAACTATGATTAGGATTATCTCTATTTTACCAAATCCTTAGAATTGGTGATCAGTTTTATATTCTCTTGGATGAGATCAAGGCATGATAGGTAATATCAAGTTAATTATTTGGGAATGGTTATTCATTGGATTTTATTTATATTGGAAGAACCATTAGTCATTTTTCTTGATATTCAAGGCTATATATTGATGGGTAGTTCCTACCATGTGTTAATTCCAATTATTTTAAATATTATTTAAGAAGAATTTTGAGAGCATGGGTAGAGGCTTTTAGTTCAAATATATTTACTAGGCAATGGGAGATCAAGTGTATGATTATGATGTTTGTGATGTAACTAATTTTGAAAATAAATTCCTAGGTCGATCATGGATAGATGTAACTAAAATGAAGCAAGAAATTCTCAGGGGGTATTGGGTAGTGGTATATAACATATGTGAGATTTCATTGTTTTTAGATGATGCAACAAGGATGCCACATGTTTTTTAGAGATTTACTTGAATTGGGTCATAGTCATCTTTTTTTATGTATCATGGTACTCATAAAATATTGATTTGGGTTTTTTAATTTGTCCCAAGATAACCTGTGGACAATATATTATTATGAAAATGATAAAATTAATAGGCTGTATGAGGGGATTGATGAATTTTGAAAAGGTCAATGACTGTGAGTGGGATTGTTAATGATGAAAATTATAGAGATGCTTGCAGGCATGGTTACCTAATCCTGTTATTGGAAATGTGGTGTGGAGCCTCTATAATATGAATGACGACTTTAATGGAGTGACTTCATGGGATGAAATGAATTAGAATGGATTGAAAAGATAAACACACATGATTTAGATATATAACCTATTGAGATTCTCCTCAAGGAGTATAGTAAGTAATGACATGTTTCTGGGATTTCACCAATGTATATTTTGGGGTGTGGCCTGTATTATAAAATAGAATTACAAGGGATACCTTGGTTAGAGTTTCTATTATCTTGGAATAACGGATAAGTTAAGATTCATGATGGTAATAAAGAATGATTTGTTTCAGACTTGTTAGTCATCACATGTGGGTTTGGATGGATTTTGTTTTATGGTGTTTTATTAATCTAGCAGAGAGACAATAAGGGAAATCCTATGGAAGGAAGTATCCTATCAATAATGGGTGATGAAACCTGCATATTTTTATATTTTTTCTTCTTTAGTTTGGTAATTTTATAGTCATTTTACAATTTGAATTTCACTGGGATGAAGAATCAGATCCTATCTATATTCCACAATTAATGAAACAAATAAATTTGTATTTATATTTTTTTTGGATTTATATCATTGTACTTAGTATCAAGATAAATTTGAGTTACTTCACCATGCTATAAATCAATGGTAAATCAGTGCTCACTATAAGGAATACCAAACATTTGGGTTTATTAAGGATCTCTCAACTGAATTACACCAGTATCTAGATTTAAATATTATAAGATGTATTAAGATGTTCATTAGATACCTATGGGATCAAATCATTTTTATTTAGTGTTTTGGTAATGTGTTTCTTGGGTAGCCAGTCATTTTTTAGAAGGTCTTCGTATGGTCGTTTGAATTGCATCCTCCAATGATATTTCATATCGTGGGTTAGAGACAATACCATGCATGCCACATATGATATTATTGGAATTAATTAGCCATTGTATAGGTATTTTCTAGGAAAATATGGTGTTTTAGACTTATTCTATGTAATATGAGTAAACAACAATTTTTTTTGAAATGAGGGACAATACTAGAATTTAATCACCACCCTCATATGTGATGAGGTGTTGTGTGTTGGGAAGAAATTAGTGTATTTTATTAGACTAATAATAATTTGTTTTGGAAGATGATTGTAAAGCCATTGAGGATTTATGGTTCCTAATTAGCGTTGTGATCTAATCCCTATGGTAGGGAGCACCATCGACAAGATTATTAATGAGAATAAAACACATTTGGTGTCTTAGGATAGATGGGTACCGTAAAGTGTTCTATCATTTTTTTGTTATCTATTTTTGTGATTTCATAGTTTTTCCCAAAAGAGTTATTTATTTTTGAAATTATTCTCAAGAAGTTTTATAATAATTACAGATGTTGAGTTTGATGACTACACGGAATTATTGGGGATAATAAGTATTATAATATGGATGTTATAAGTTTATTTCTCCATATAGGTTTATAATTATAGATGGAATTTGATTTTATATTATTTTTGAGGGGTTATTTCAGGAATTGATCTTAATACCTAAATTAAAAAATTCAAAACATCTCAGAAATGTGTTTTGGACCTAGAATAGTGTTCAGTTGATGTTTGGAAAGGTCAAAAGAGCTATAGATGGAGGCTTCTTGGATGGCTTATAGAGATGATGTTTCCTATAACAATCGAATCACTGGTGGACAAAGTAGTGGCATTATGCTATGGTTGGCTTCACTGGTGAGGATAAATAGTGAGATAGTATAGTATTCTATGAGAAAAATTAACCTTTCTTCTTTATAAATTTTATGAGGTTGTATACCAACTTCCCTACGTTTTTTGGATAAGAAGACTATAAGGTATCCCCCATATATCATATGGTTTTCCTCCAGTTTGTGTAAGAAAATTATAAAAATATCAATGTAGATTCATCAAATGATCTCCTACTCCTTACATAGATCTTATTCCTATAATATTTCTTGTGATTTGACTTATGTTTTGATTTATGAAAAAATGATGATTTCACCAGAAATTTCTCAAATAATGTGTTTCTATATGATGTTTCATGTAGCCTATGAAGTGTATGTCTTGTAATGATATCATCATAGTGCATCATGAAAATTCAGAGAAGTTATAAAACATCAATGATTTTATTATGTTTTCCCTTTAAAATTTCTACTAAAACCATTATATAATTGAATTCTATTGACAAGGATTCGTCCCAAGACGATTTTGGGGGTCCATTATAGACCACTAGTGGCTTTTTGGTTATGGTTCCGATGAGAAGAGGCTACATGGTGAATTTTAAATGAATATGAATTTTTCAAATTAAAATTATTAGTTAATTAAATATTCTATAATTAAAAATCTATGGTCTTTTTAGTTTTCTATATGTCCTACTGTGGATTGGAGGAGGCCATATATTTTGGAAAAATCTTGTCCAGTCTTGTTTGAGTATATCTGATCTATGTTCCAAGGCCTCTATAGACCTTCTTCTCTAGTTTATTTATTCTTAATTGATGGAATTGAAATTTTTTTATGATGAAAAATTCTTAAAAAAACATAATCCCTAGGAGGGGTGTATTGTATATGTACTTAAATAAATAAAGATAATATCCCCAATGATGGTGGCCTTGACCACCACTTGTAGAGGCGTTTGATTATTTATGATGTTCAAAATAGAGATGGTGCATGTTTAAACCTATATGTTCTGTAAATGTATTTGTATCATTCAGATGACCATGGGGTGAGTGATTCTTCCTCTTCCATAATGTGTTTGTCCTAGTTTGAAAATCCATTGGCTGGTTGATGATGGGTTAGAAGTGCAATCTAACCTATGAAAGTTTGAGTCTCCACTAGTTGAGCCTGAAAGATGAATATGCTATTAAATAATTTTGCATTTGAATGAAAGGAAAAGGTACAAAACATGTCAATCTAAAAAATTACCAAGTGAAACATTCGAAAATGGAGAGTTCCTTCTCACTATGAATTTCCCTCAACAACATATTAATATAATGTTAAGGAGAAAAATATGAAAATATACAAATTTTTGGGGACTACCATTCTAGAAAAATAACATACATATTCACTTTATGGTTATCGTTATACGAAAAATTAGGCCACACCTATTTTCATCACATATTGGTTTAGATGGCTTCTGAGAAATGCATGAAGGGGTAATTTTATGGTACATTATCCCTTTTATATTTTGTAATCCTCATTCTAAAATCCACCTTGATGATTTTTAGAATAAAGATTAGTTTAACTCACTCATATTTTAATGGGCCATTCCTATCCCATGGTGATGGTATATTTTTATCCATTTTCATCCCTCCTATATCATTCTATCACAACATGTATAAGAGGAAGCTACATAAAATTTGAATCAACAAACCTTATCTTATTACAACGATTACTGTTCCACCATATTCAACCTACTTTTACATATCTATGTCCACATTCAAATAAGTAAACCCAATTTCACAATCATTTATCTAATAAAGCCACCCCGACTTATGGTGAAGGTATATGTGCCTCAATATTTGACTGTCCTATAATCCTTCAAGGGATCATATCTAAAAAAATAATATTTTCATTCATATTCTAACATTGGATATGTAATTTTTATGTTATTACTTTATTGGTCTAATTTTGTATAATTTTCAATTGGATTCAAGTATGTTGATATTACCCATTATTAATTCCATATATTATTTCCACCTAATAGGATTAAAAAGGTAAAATTATAGGCAATAAGTAGTTTGGAATAGAATGAATTTATTATTAATTCGTAAAAAAAAATATAATCACACATAATTTTTATTATCGTCCTATAACACAAATATATAATGAATTCTATAGTTTCTACAAGACATGATCAATAGAATCATAGATTTGAATAATAGATCAATTAGTGTAAAATAAAAGATTCAACTATGGTAATGTAATCCTTATTTATTCAAGTGTATCATAAAATGAATAAAATAATTTTATATTAATATGAAAATTCATTATCAAAAATATTTTCAAATCAAATAATTTAAATTACACAATACATTTCATAATATAAAATATATTTATGATAATAAGAGTTATGAAATTTTAGGCACAAAATATATTATTTTAAAATATACAAGGTTTTTTATTTAATAACTAAATATCACATAGATAATTAATTATTTTGATAAAGATGGAATTTTATTCGATATCATCACATTAGAATTGGCTTAGAGTGTTTTTTTGAGAATTTTATGAAGAAGTTTCTAGTTTTAGTAAATATAAAAAATATATTTTATATGAATAGTATGATTTTTATGAAATAGTTTTTATATAAGCACAAATTGAATATTTATGAAAACATTTTCATAAAAACTATAGTAATGGAGTAAAATAATGAATTAAAAAATAACCAGTTTTATCTATAAGATAATATATAACATGTTTGAATATAAAATACATTTTACCTTAATGAAAACTATTTTTGTTTATTTTTATTTTATGGATTGTTTATAATGTACCCGTAAATATATTCATTATTTATATGTGAAATTACACATCCTTTTTTTAATAATAATCAGACTAATTTTACAATAGTTAATGCTATTCCAAATTACTGTTCTGGATTAAGAAAATAATAAATATTTTTCCACAAAAATACCCCTCCTCATGTAAAAATACCCAACTATTCTGTTGTTCGTATCAAATAAAAATGAATTGATCCTCAATTTACTCTCATTTTCACATTCAAGAGTATCTTTTTGTAGATAATAATGTTTGATGGTGCTCCTATCATTCTTTGAGAAGCATTTTTTATAGTAAGGGTTCCTAATCTCTTTTGTAGATTTATTTTTCCAATCCTTCCAATAAATTTTATTTTTTTAGTAAGAAATATAAATTTTATACAATGTTATAAATTCGTTATTATATTTTAAATTATATATCACCATTAAATGTCATTCTAATACCTCAAAGGATCATTATAAAGTTCCAACATTCTCACTACCAAAAATCATCCTAAAATTTGAGTAACGAGTATGTAGTTTGAGAGAAATGGAATCATTTTGTAGATAAAAAAATTGGATTCATGATTTGGATGAGATGAATCTATATGTTACAAAATTAAAATAATTGTTTAGGTATGAACTAGATCTCAACTCAGTGCACCACTAATGGTTTAAAATGCACAGTTAGTTTAACAATCCAAAGAGATATTCTTTGATTCATGATCTCTTTACAAAGTAAAATAATGTATTATTCATAATTGATATCCATAAAAATTAATATACTCTTAATTATAACCTTATTATCATTATTTTGATAAGGTTACTTTATATTACATCATGTATTTCTTTTTATTTATAAGATGATTGGGGACTAGATATAAATATTGTTATATTGAATAGGGAATTATTAATATTCCATATATTCATTAATCTTATCTGGAAAACTATTTATTACATATTCATGATTATATATGATTCTTATTATTGAAAATTATTATATATATTTATTATAAATTATATTTATATTATTGATGGATTCAAAATATTATGTGAATAATATTAATTATAATTATATATCTCTATGATGCATTGGTATGCATCATTATACAAGATAGTTCGGTATTTTTTATAATTTTTTCCCCATGATGGTATGTTTATGACGTTTGAAATTTTTAATTCAATCATAATCAGTTTAGTTATCCCTATCCATGCATTAATTTATTATTTTTTAATAAATTGATATATTATTTTTTGGAATTTATTTATTCTTGATGTATTAATGATTACATATTTATGTATGATAGAATATTCAATACACTAACCCATACTGAGAATCTGAGATAATATCATTATTCTATTATCAATTTTCCCAAGAAAAAAGGGGATTACTATCTGTGACATATAGATTTTCAAATAGAAATAGTTATGTTTTCTGGTTTCCATATGACACATCATCACCATTAAATTTAAATAAATATTAATTGCTCTATATAATTTCATGATAAATATAAAGAATTTAATCATGTTATCTATATATGATTTTATAATTTACAAAAAACATGGGGTTTTAGTTTTTCTAGAATGGGTGTTTCACTTATAGTCATTGATATCTTGGAATCACTCAAATAACATTGTGGATTCTTAATATTACCTTACAATAACATTGATCCATATAATTTTAGCATCCTCAACTATATTCTTCTACATATACACTTGTTTTTTAATTGTATTCAAATATTGAGTGATTTGGACCACAAGGTCCCCCTTCAATGGCATGATGTTTTCAATCCACTTTTATATATTTTTATTGGTAAGATTCGTTAAGTGTTATAGTTTTGGGTTTATGGAAGTATTCAATGTATTCTATAGCCTAAAGATTCATCTTAAGTTACTTTACTCACTCTAACACCACAACCATATCCATAACACTTTCATGATATTTGTGGGAATCATACAAGATATAACCAAAATAGATTTATATGTACTAATATTGATGTTGTTTTTCGTTCGGAAAGCTAATCCCTGTCTCCAAAAACATCCTCAATATGACCATCCATACCTTATTCCACATACACTACTATAGTAGAGAAAACATCGTTTTTAAATTGGATTCCATCATACAGATCGACATTCAATCATTGAACCATGTAAATTAAAGAAGGTCTTGCATCAAAATGTCACAACTAAACTGGATATAACCTAACAGGTTCCTCTATAACATCTACATAGTGAGACTTAAAAAAATTGTATATTTGGATTTAAAATGACGAGGGAAAGGTTTCTGAAATTTACATCTAAAACATATTAATTAGGAAACTTAATGGTAGACTAAATAACAGTATGTTTGGATCTCCACCATCACACACAGAGGTGTGGACAACTGGAAACATTTCTGCCCCAATAAAATGGAATACATGAGGGTATTATTGTGGTTATCATTATATATAACTTTGGGATGATCGGTCTATATCTAAGGGAACTAATCCCTTTAATGCATCTATTAGCCTAAAATGTATTTATTTATCTATAGCATCCAAAGTAGCACCATGGAAAGATACACCTGGGAGTCAATATTGATTTTTTTGATAAATAAATAAATATTAATAGCTAATATAATCTATATTATTTTAGAGAAAAAATAAATTCAAAAATCAATGGTTTTGGACAGTAACTAGGTCCTCATAATACATAAGGATTTCAAAAATTGGGATTTAACTAATATTCTTGATGTATCATTTTGGTTGATATTTGACTCAGGAATTTTTTTTTAATTTTACTATCCATCGCATAAATTTGATCTCTTATTGGTTATGAAAGAACCATGAAGCTCAAATTGACATAAAAAAACCAAAAAATTGGTGAGAAGGTATAAAACATGATAGAGATGTTAGTGTGCTGACATAGTATATACTTCTCAACCCCATGTAAAGATAGACCCCTAAAAACATTATTTATCTAGCTTATAAATATCTATGGAATTTAGTTCTATAAGAAGGTATATTAGTGGTAGAACTGGGAACACTCATAGAGGGTCAAATGCCACCACTATGATTGTCTCCATCATGGTAGGAGACCCCTCGTCATTCACCTTCTTGTCTGAGTAAGATCATGGGCCGAACAATGTTCTTCCATCCAAATAATCTAAAGACACTTTTGTTGAATAAACACAATTGCAATCCATTATCATAAAAGTAAGTATTTATGGATTATATTTTTAGGTAATGATAAATTCATGTGGAAACCCACTTTACCGAATCGTAATAAGTTTATTAATAAATATATTCTTCATTTGAGTCCCCCTAAACTCTATATGACCCACATTATCATCACATGCCTTATCACCATGTTCATACTCATCTTTCCTATTATCCCAACCTTTAACAAAAACATTATATCAATGGCCGACCATGAGTTAGTGGATTATAACTACAATGTTTTGAATGCATTCTTCAAAAACTTTGAGATGATCACCATATGGTATGTTAATAGGTGTAGCTAAATGGGAGAACCCATTCAAGTAAATTTATCCCTCTAATATTCTAGGAATTATTATTTAATATGGATGTATGGTCGAAATGATACTCCACCAATCGAGGGGGTGGTATCCAAAATCTTCTTCGACATTTTAACAATCTAAGTCACTGATGGATTTCATGGTGCAATACAATTATGTATTATATCCATATTATTTGGGATATCATACTATTCCCAAGCTTCAGTAATCAATGTATCATTTAATTGATGCACTAGGTCACTCAACCACTAGCTGTGGTGAAACTGATTCCATGTTTTATCATGGTTTGTTATAATCCTAATGGTAGAATTTATAAATGGGAGCGTAACACATATACTCGTCTCTCCACACATAATAATCATCCATAACTAGTAGGTCATTATGAGACACCATTTTACAAACAATCCTTAACGATGATAGTGGTATCTCTTCTACACGTGATGGAATTAGATCCCATATCTACAGAATGAATAACCCTAAAAGTTATATCTCCATAGATTATCGATTCTATCTTGTTTCCAATAAATGAAACGATCTATTAAGATTATTTAAGTATTTGAGTGCCATTATTAATAATGATTTCATTCAGGGATTTATGTGACAAAAAGATGATTTTGTTATAATTGTTTAGTATTTTACTCATATCTCAGTCCATAAATGGGTGTTTCATAATGCTATAAAAATCATGAGATAAGACATGGACAGTGAATCCAAAATTATATAGTCCTCTATAAACTTTTATCCCCTTATATGGGCTTCAATCCAACCCCATAATTCAAGGAATGGTTGAACATTTCTAAATGGGACATTCAAATATAGATATATTTAAAAACATTATATATATTAGCTAACATCAGCAACACCAAATAGTTATTCATATTGGTTTCTATTTGATTTTTCATTTGACCATAGTTTGTGACTCATGTACTAGGAGTGTATACCCACTAATAAACATGGCCCCAATACCCAACAAATATACCAGTTAACTGACTCCAGGTTGAACTCCCAACCCCTCTTTGTGTAGCAGCCTACCTATGATACTAGAAAGCAAGCACTTTGAATTCGATTAGTCTTAGGGTTTGGGAATATCTAAGGCCCCATTATTCATGGATATTGACCATTGGACTTAATGAAGAGTTTTTTTATATCTAAAAGAGAAATTAATCCATGGGGAATGATCCTCATTGATGAAATTATTCAAAAGTTTAAGAGGGTCCCATAAACGAAAGTAAGTCCTATCTATATTTTCTTTTGCAGAAGTTAGTGGAATGTACTCATTATATTTCTCCGGTATAATTGAATCCCCACTGATAATGAGAATATCCTAGATGTTTAGAATAATATCTTTTTTATTCATCTATAATTTGATCATGTTCATGATCTATCATGAAATCAAGTCATTAATTATATTTCTATTATGGGTGATGAATAAACCTGATACCTGGTGCATATAATATATTCATAATGCCCATAAATGTTTCTCAAAATAATTATATCTCTAGTGAACTATAATGGGGTATCCCTAGACCATTCAGAAATAAACCTGTGTGGTGTAGATCACATCACGAAGCCATGCCTAATCGTTGTTCAGTAGTGAACTATTTCCATGAAGTCTATTGAATAAATTTTCCTTATTATGGATTTGGTGGGGGTATATATGAGCACATAAGAATCCAAATAGTATGCCACTCTGATGAAGTGTCCTTCCTCTGAGATATTTTATTGGTAATGTTCATTATGATAGTTAATAAAGATCATAAGTTAATTCCCTAGTGATGGTGTAGGAATTCAAGCATCAATAAGAAGCTTGAATACATATACTATAATTTGCTTTTATATATTATAGTCCATAAGGAATACTCCCTTCATCTATGAGTGTAATAAGTGTACTAGGTAGATTCACTATAGTTTAATTTCATCAATGTTTATAATCATCTCCATATTCTATGTCTTAATGACCCAGGTATCTTATTCTAAAGTTAATTTTTTAAAAAAACTTATAAAATTAGATCATAGGAATCATATGAGAGAAATTGATACAAAAAATAGAAATATATGGAAATTATTACAAAACATATATCAAGTAGGTCTCATATATTATATTCATCAAATTCTATACAACAATATTTCAATGGTAAATCAATTCATATAAATCTGTTATGAATATATTAGATGTTTTGAAGGATATGCTCACTCATGATAAGTTTTTGACACGAGTAATATTGTTTGTAGAGTGTTTATTTTTTAGGAAGAGTTTTTTTCATGAATAAGATCATTCAGGAAGTAGTTTGTTTGTAGGTCACAATAGAATTGACTCATCTATAGAATTTATGATATTAAAAAAGATTGTAATATTGTATGGTACCATGAAATATTTATATGTGTGGGATGAAACATATTAAAACAGAGGTTTTAATATGTGAACTATATGGAACCTATATTGATCATCTTGATATCCTCATAATTAGATCCTCCTTATTCTTATTCAAAACAATTTTGATGGCGGGATTTTTTGATGTCCATGAAAGATAATAATCATCCATACATGAAGAGACATATAAATGGAATATTATTCCATAGGATATAATCAAATTATAAAGGAAATCATGTTTCATTATAATTATATCATTGATATAAATATTATAAATGATCACTATGGTTTTTTAAAAGCCTTATGGCCAAACCTATACACTTAGTAGAAGGTAGATATTCAGTATGGACACCATGAAATTTACTGTTAGATTGTATTTTTCAATGAGGTCGTTGTGATCCTTTATATTCATTTTGTAATTTTATATAAAAAAGGATCACCTTTTAGATTCAAAATGGATATCTTTTTCAGCTAAATGATCCTACCGCTTTTCTCAGGTGGTATGCAGATTCTTCATGATATTTTAAATTCTATAAAACTATATATTTCAGGAAGGTGGTTAATAATTGATGCATATGAATATGAATAACACACACTATGACTTATATTGGGGATTATAATTTTGAAAAGTTTTAATAACTCATGATTTATTTGAATTTGCAGTAGAATCTCCATGAGTAGAATAAAATTATTTATAAAGAATTGTGTTTATAAAATACATTGAATAAAAATAAGATAAAACATAGAATTAAATCCTGAAGGAGAGGAAAGGTGAATATAAGAAAACCTTTTTTATAATGGTCCACTCATAAAAAACTTTTTGATAATGATCCTTCAAAATGATCCATCATAGGGCCACACACATAATGTTATTTAGTAAGGACTCCCAGATGATTCCTTTAGGGTGGGTCATTCATGTAAATCCCATAAAAGAATCCTTTAAATATTCAAAATTATTTGAATGATTTATACTCAATTAAGGCAATATTTTACATTAAATATCAGGTTCTAATGTATATATGCACCCCATTCCAATGATCCCAAACAAAGAAATATTCGAATATGGTGGATTATTTCATGAATGATCCCCACATTGGGTGACGAGGTCTCCATTACATAAATTTCACCACCTAGTTAATCTACCTAGTTTATAATTACAAAATGGACCAAAAAGATTCCTTTTACTATAGAATGATCCCCCTAAAACCCTATTGACACAGGGACTCGTGTATGATCTTCTAAGGTACATGATCGAGTTATAAAAATCTGCATGAATCTCATTGATCATATATCCCTTTGATAACAGTGTTTTTTGGGGGAACCTATCTATTTTATGGGACTCCTGTGGTGGTCATAGTCACATACTCCCTTGATTAAGATATACGCTATCATAAGGTGGTTGATTAAACCTCCCATGAATCAATATATTAATCATATATGACCAATATTAATCATTATATCATCCTCAACAAATATTTGGCCTATTTCATCCACTCAAAAAGTGTGAAACCTAATTTGGACATCCAATATGGTGTATAAACCAAAAACCTACCTTCACCTGAATCACCTAATAGTTTAAACGACCATACCTCAAATTTCCCGAAGGCCTTATTTTTTTTTAATTTTGATATTCCGCCATTCATGGGGAGTGCTGGAAGCCTTATAAGGGTCGTATACATTAGTATTACATGTCCAACAGGCCTTAGAGGAATTCATTGACCATAGGCTTTAAAAATTACATAAAACCCAGACTAACAACTATGAACTGCTCCTCCCCAGCATCATTATCATGAAATCTGATCTCCAACATCACATGTTTGTTCTGCTATGCTTTCCCATGCATGTAGATGCTTTTCCCAAAGGCAGTTACATACCCTTTAATTATTTCAATCTATTTAGCGTCTGCTATGGTGAATTCTCTTTACTCATCATCCTTCTAGAGCATGTTCCTTTTAGGTTGTATGGTTTTCATCTGCGCTTAAGGAGGCCCAAAGGTCTTTTGGGGGCCAAAAGGCCTTAAGCTAGACCGAAGGCCACGAGGTGGAACGAAGGCCTTACTAACCAGAAGGCATGTGTGGGAAGAAGGACATAAATGAATCGAGGAACAAATTGGTGTCTCAAAGGCCTAAAAGGGGGAATAGTCTCGGCTACTACAGTGCAGGTCAATACCTACTACAGTACTGATACAGTTTATGCTACAGTACTACAAAAAGTATTTCTTTAGTGCCTACTAGAGTACCATAAAATTTATGCCTCTTCCTGGATTTGATCACAGGTTTCCTGGATGAACGTAAGGAGTCCTCACTGACTAGTCTTAGGCTCATGTGCAACAACCCTTCACCATTAGGATATATTCCATGTGTGCCTAGTCACTCTTAAATGCATAGTTAACAATAAACCAGGTGGTGTAAATCCATATAAATGATTATTATCTAGTTTAATCCCTAATCATATCCTTTTTACTAACCTCATTCTTGATCCACTTAATGATTAATATCTTAATATGTTATCCACATTAATTTGATCCAACTATTCATCACATATAAATATTCTATATTAGTTCAATTATACTTTCTCTTACCTAGTTACCAATGAACAAGATAAATCAGAAATGCTCACTCCTGTATAAGAATCATTCCGTCTATTTCTTGGAACCATTCACATAGTAATCCTTGCTATATGAATTTAAACAACACAACATAAAATCTATTTTTTTATTAATCAGATTGGATTAGGCCATTGAAAAAAAACATAAAAGTCATTTCACTTGTTAATGGTTTGAACTCATTATTATCCACCACATAATTTAATTCCACATGACTGTGAAATGGATAATGTGTCCAACTATGTTTGGTCAAACTATGTTTCTTATGACTTCCTTTTTTCGGATGCAATGGAAGCACCTTTTTAGTCTTGATCCCAATGTCCCAAATTCCACCACCACCTTGTATAGTGGTATTTTTTAGAGCACCATACAATGTGACTATTAAAAAAAGTACATTTTCATTAAAGATTCCTGTATTCAATAGATCACTTGAATAGTGAAAACCAATATTAATATTATTACTATGATGGATTCACAAAAATGAATTAAATAATTAAATATTCCTATACTAAGCATCAAAACATATAAGGGAATATATAATTTCCCTTACTATTGACTAATATAATACCGATAGTGTCACAAGTATGTCCTATTAAACCCTTTACATTCTGAAAGAAAGACTACATTTACTCAAAATGAAAAGGAATAGGGGTACTCCCAAAACACAATTATTCTTTTTTTAATATATTGTAAAATAATGAATATATATATATCAATTCCATTATTTAATTAAAAAATGGGACTCCTAGGCCGTGATCATATATGTTTTGGATCTAAAATCTGACTAATAATAACATAAATTGAAACATCACACCCAGAATATCACGGTACTCATGGAATGGGTATATAACATTTTATTTTAGAGAATTAGATATAAACCTATCAGGATGAAATTAATTTGTTAATTTAATTTATAAATTAATTAATATAAAAATATGGGAAAAATATAGATGATCTATATAATGTAATCTTTGAAACTATGCATATATCACATTTCAATATTATTATTGTGTGAAAGTAAATAAGAAATTATATAAAATTATATTTAACAATTTACCCTACAAATTTAAAAATACATTTAAAAACTTTTACAAATTAAATAATTAATTAATGAATTGTAATTCAAAAATCATCGAATTTATCTAAAAAATCAATGAAAAATTAGTAACTATATTCAAAGATTAATAAAACAATTAAAAAATATGTTGCCATTTATTAATTTTAGATTAGAATTTCCCCCCATAGGCATAAAATTACCCAAAATCCTTCAAAAATTATATACACTTTAAGACTAAATTATATTTCCATTTACCAAATAAAATTAATTAAATTATTTCAACCATAAAAACCGATATCCATCCTAAAAACTTCAGAACTATAAACAATTAAATTCTCACAATGATTATCACACAACATTCCACCAAATATTGACCTTTAGAAATTCTCAAGCAATCATTAGTTTCATGAATCATTATAAAAGGAAAAAACGTATAAATATGTAATCCATTATTAAAAATATTAAGACAAAAATCCATATACATGAATCATTTTTTAAATCATTTTCATAAATCATAACCACATGCTCGATCCTAAATTCCATATATATGGGAAGGAATAAAAAATAGGGCTTTTCCATATCTATAATTCTCACACCTAGGTTCTCTTTTCAATCTAACCATGCCCCTTTCATACAAAAACATATGGAATAATTAATAATCGACAAATTTACTGGTCTATGTGAAATAATTCTTATATTATTCAAAACCCAGTACTAAATATTGATCGAAATGTTTATTAGAAACTATGAAAACAATATAATATTTTAGTGTAAAATATCAATAGAAAAATAAGACATTGTGATTTGATATTACTACTTTAAATTGATTGGAATCCTAAACATATTAATTATACTGAGAACATAGAATAAAAATATTAAACACTAAAAAATATGATAAATCATCATATTATTTAAATAAATTACCCCTAATTAATATTTGATAAATTGATACAATTTGTCACCATAATTCTCCATTAATATGTAAATGAAAAAAAAAATTATTTCATCATCTCTTGAGTAAGTAAAAAAATATTATTTTTATGAAAAAGATAATTATTGATCATTCAAAATGTTGGTTGTACACTCAAGATTACATAAATTTAGGCATGCTAATTTTTTATTATATTCCAATTATATATGAAGATTATTGATAAATAATCATTAATAGACAATTTGGATGTTTCATCACTTCCATTTTACCCCTCTTTTGTATATTTTTTTAATGGTCTTATCACTCTAGTCAAAATGTGATATTCCTCACCAATAGAGATAATAATAAACATATCTTTTTCTTAATCAGTGATTTTATTGGTAGAAGTTTTTGAAAAAACTTGGAATACCCGATTGTACCACCCTTCCTTACAATATAATCATCACCATTCTACTCTAAGGAATCATCTAATTTTACATAACCTTTATGTGAATACCCATCAAGGTTATAACATTTAAAATATATATAATGCCACATAACTCAATTTTAATCTATAATATATAAATATTTATTACAAAATTATAGGGAATTTTGATTTATCACCATAATAAAGTAAATTTCTTACCCTCTATCGAATATTAAATGGTGAAATTTCATTAGAATGTTTCATATACTCAAGAGATATATCCACACAAAATTACATCCATAAGATACAAATAATTGTTTGAAAATCATTTAAATCCAATGAAATTTGAGTTCTATCATAATACCCTTATAATTAAATTTTCATTCTTCCACCAATCATGATTAATTCATTAGTATATCATCTTTTATATTGTATCATTCATTACCTAATAGGGCCTATGAATATATAATATCTAATTGTAAAATTTAATGACATCCTTATTTATTTAGGGTCACAAAAAAATATAGTTTAATAACATCATTTATTACATATAATTGGCTATACATAAAACATTAATACTTTTAGGGGAGGTCATTACCATTTCATTACACACATGTACCATATTCTGATTTAACATATAGCCTAATAATAACCCATTAAAAAAAATTCAATTCCAATATGGTTATAGTTACAAAAACATCCAAAAATGATCTACCTGAGTCACTTTTACTGGTAAAGCTACTATAACAACTAAAAAGTTTCCTATTTTATAGAAATCTATTATGACTAAATAAATTCATGTTTTCAATTAAGAAATTTTACAACATATATACCTGTGGATATATGTCATAATTTTTTTCTATGGAAATCACTCAAAATGGAATTATGATGGTATGAACCTATAATATTAAAAAATTATTTTAACAAACATTAATATAGGTTAATATTAAATTTCTAGCACAATTCATAAGGGTATGTTGTCATAAAAATGAATTTATGATCATATATTTTAATCTATGAACCCAATGGAGATTAAATTCATATGAAATAGTTTATAAAATTTTTTATTCAGGTGGAATGAATATACCAATACATTTCCCAATTAAATTATCCCAAAATTTACTTATATCTTGTAAAATGAATGAATATAAATAAACCAAATCATCTCCCAATCCCATATAGAAATCCATGAGTACTCCGATAAGTCCTTGTAAGCTCATCAATTTTTACCTTACAAGAACCCAATATCATAAAATATCTATAAATTATCATGAGGTGATTAGTTTTGTGATTATGAGGTACCATCATTGTAAGAATGAGTATGTTTTTAGTAACATAAAAAATATATACCATGTGCCACAAATCAGTCCAAATTCTCCCATAAAATTTTATAAAAACTCAAATTATAGAATAATTACATTAATTAAAAAAATAATTATATCAACATAACTTATAAATAAATAAATATTTTACTCCCTTATATAATGGATAAAATAATATTATATTTAATTTTTGTTGTAAATAGATGACAGATAATATTCTTATAACTTATTATTGGGTTTTATAACATGTATTTGATGTTATTCTCAATATATCTTCAATATGTATCATTTCATAAACCATGAATAAATTTATTGCAAAAATATTTTCATGATACACGTAGTTTTAAAAATTATCGAATATTTTATTTGTGGTAGAAATTCTAACTCACATTCCAAGAATGACATTTAGTAACACATCATAGTCCCCAAACAGAATAGTTTAAGTCAGAAATTTCATTAAAAATAGACATATGATTTCTATTATGTAATATAAGCCGTTTTTCAAATTATATCTCATCAGGATGGATGTATAAAAGTTTCAACATATTTTCTTATTGATTTTTCATTGTTTGACACAATGAGATAAACATTGTTGTCAACTACAATAACCATGGATTTTTTTATCACTTATAAATATATTAAAGGATCCATAATATCTAATTCCATAACATGGAAATAAAAAATTATATGTTTAAAACTCAATAAATTTCATATCACTCTTAATGTACCTAAGAAAAATATATTCACATGATTAAATAAATCTTGTTTTTTATAATACAAAATCGTATGGAAATTATGATACACTTCCATAAAGATCTCATGTCAAATGAAAAAACCAAATGAATGCAAAAAGTAACATGTGATAACACATTTATTATATTATAACCTTATTAGTTGGTATAACCTTATTACTTTCTTTCATGGTGATAAACAAATGTGATATTCATTACAAGATGTCTCAAAGTATATATACCCCTAATTCTTGTTGGTCAGACATAATCTATTCATAGTTAAATAGATGAATTTAGAGCATATAAAATAGTTCCATTGATAACATCATTGAATATTTTTATCACAATATTATAGGAACTATTATACCCTTTTAATATGATGAATAATTAAGGAATAATTTCATATGAAGAATTATGAATTAATACTAATTATGTAATAAATATAAAATATAACAACAAAATTCCTGGTATGATAATTTATTGTAAATGATATATCTGGTTATAAGGAACTATAGAGGACATCGAGTATATTAACAGTGCAAACATATAATTTTTCTCCACATGTTATCTCTATCATGAAATTCATTCATCTATTTAATTATGGATTTATCCATTATTATTATATATTTATCTATTTGGTTATCCTATTAATTGTGACTTCATCATCTTTTAAAAAACTTCTGAAAATATGATATTTTCAAAATAAATGATGACATTAGCTACATCCGATGTTGTGATGTATATTGATTTTTTGTAATAAATAACACTAGAATACTTTTATCAAATCATTATCATTACCCTAAAATATCCTAAATAAAATATCAGAACAAAATAATCATTTATAAAATCGACATATATATCCCCAAAATTTTTTAGTATCTTCACTAAATACTAGGTATATATCTTTTATACAACCTTGGAACCTTAAGATCATTTCAATCAATACTAGATAAATCTATATTCTATTTACTAGAAGAAATCAAAAAACATATTAGATTTTATCGTTGATGTAGAGTGAATTCAAATCATATTTATTTCACGTGTCATTAGGAAACTATTGTATATATGGACCCCTAAATTCATTAAAATATACCATTAAACCTTTTTATTAATTAAAAATATGATCCATTTCCATATATATTCATTATTTTTTTATAATTAATCTTTTATTTTTCTTATCACATAAGGAAACACATTGTGTCTTATAATGCATGTTTGTATCTAAGAATAGCCTCAATAGGTACTTTCAACCTCAATACATATATATATATATGATTGATCATGATTTATATCAATAATAAAACTCACATGATATCATTTTAACCTCATTGGTTGAAACACTTGGATATGTGTGTATGCCATTGTTAGTAATTAATATTCATTAAAAGGACAACTAATTAATTTCAATTCTCAAAATTGATATCGCTATTTTTAATAAGTTATGGATGGAGTTGGTTTATTATCTCACACACTTTAAATAATAAATGAATTATTATTGAGATAATCACTATGACTACAGTTTCTTCATTTTATACCCAATTTGATTTTATACATTAATCTTATATTATTTATGCATCTCAAATAAATTTTGTTTATTCCTCATCATGTTATAGTATCCTTATCCAATAATATCATTTTATAATGTAACAATGTATGGGACCAAACCTCTAGATTCAAATATAAAATGTCTATATTAATCTACTTGAAAAAATAAAGAATAATTTATTCTCTTAAACAATTAATTATAATGAAATATTTATTCTTATTTTCATATAAAAAATAATGAGAAATACCTAATGGTTTTAATTAAATGAAATATAAATATCCTTCTTAGTTTCACTTTTCAAAATACTATTTCTATAAATAACTAAACAATATAAAAATCACGTGTAATATGATTCCTGTTATTTTAAATCATTATTTATTTTCCAAATTAGGATATAAAAAGTCTATAATATATTTAAAACATTATTTAAATATTAAATAACATGATACATGATGTATTTTTTTAGAAATCATTAAATAAATTCACATATTTATAAATTCATTATAAGAATAATT
Organism: Viscum album; assembly: GCA_963277665.1. Classification (NCBI taxonomy): domain Eukaryota; kingdom Viridiplantae; phylum Streptophyta; class Magnoliopsida; order Santalales; family Viscaceae; genus Viscum; species Viscum album. The sequence continues at coordinate 1,014,446,469 of OY728141.1, read as the reverse complement.
TATAGCCATAATAGAAATGTAATAAAATATTATAATTTTGATAATTGTATTTAATAAATTCAAAAACAATTATCTAATATGATTAATGTTACAATTATCTCTCCCCTGATATCCGGAAAAGCAACATCACTTCCAAAAATCCATCATAATTTAATTGATTTTTCCATATAGACAAAAATTTATGGGTCATAAAATTCATCAAATATCTAACTAATAGAAATTGATGTTTACAATTAATGATCAATAGACCATTTTCAAACCGTTAGATATTTATTAAACTACCATTCTTCTTCCATTTACCATTCTTATAATAATAAATACTCAAATATTCTTACTCATTCATCTATTTCTCTATAACTATTGATTCCTAAATTAAAATTATGTAAATTTAGATATCTTTGATATTTCCAAGGGTCACATAGTCTTATTATTTTTTTATTCACCAAAAGTACCAGAGACTTTGATACTTCATATATTTAAAAATTTGGGGAACTAATTTTAAAATATATAGATAGAATTTTAATAAAATATTCATATTTAAATTAATAATAAATCTTGAGAATGTGGTAGATACGAGTGAGAGAATGTTGTTATTAAAAATATCATTTTTTATATTGAATCCCAAAATTTCCATACACTCAATTTACTATATCATATAGGGTATACATTTTCTATTAAGGACACTATATCCAAAAATTAACGTAAAAAGTGATTTTTAGATCACATTTACTTCTTCCTTATATCTCTTCTAGTATAAACCCTATAGATGAGAGAACATGAAGTATATATCTTTTTATTCATGCATTTTTTTCATTTTACATGACATAGATGGATGGATAATGTAATGTACATCTGATACAACATCAACGTTTCCGTGATATACATATTTTTATTCCCTATTTTCTTTATGAAGAGACTGAGTATATTGTAGCGATTCTAAAAAATATATTTCAATTGTTGTCATAGTATGATATGGTTGATCCTAAAAATATCCTATAAATTATCACCATTTCAAATATTATTATAGAATAGATAATTATGATAGTGAATTGATAAAATGGAATACAATTATTTATAGTAAATAAAATAGTATCATAATGATTTACCATAACTATAATTTAGGAATTATTAATTAATGAATTGTTCATGTATAAAACTGTTTTATCAAATTCCAAGTTCACTCACCATAAGATTTATAATATCTAGGTTTATATTTCATATCTCTAGTATCCAGATTTTCAATACCACATAACATGATATAGTAATTAGATACTAATTAATGGTAATTATGTAAAATTTACTCTTACTGAAAAAATTAACATTCAACTCCATAATCTGTGGATTACCCTCCTCAATATTGAAATTCAATACTCAAATGTACTCAAACCTTACCCCAATTATCACCATATAGTATATTGATAGTTCTCATTAATAAAATTTTATTACGTAGACATATGAATATCATTATAGCTCCCTAAAAATGGAGTATTCCCTTTACTCTTATATAGGAATTCTCGTTAGTAGAAACTATGTGATCTCAATCAAATTTAATAATTATCCACGTAAAACTAAATATATGTGACATGATCATGAGATTTATATTATTTGTTCATATAAAGAGAAATAATTAACCAACAAAGAAAATTGGGGAATAAATCCATTTTATTTTCTTGACCTATGTTACCACATCAATTATTCTTATATGTTTAACCTTTATTTGAATTTGAATTTTTATCATCACTTGAACCACCTCATTGAGGAATATCCATCTTTACAATTTTATACTCACACACAGGTGAGTTCATATCATGTAGTAGGAATTACATTTAATAGAAAAATTTGGACAAGCACTCCAAAATAAAATTTTAAATACTGTCAATCAATAGAGATACAATCAATATTAATTTAATAATAATTATTTAAAATTTAAACTATGAGTTAATTAAATTAAATGAAATTAATAAATTAAACAATACATAATTCTTTATAGTTCATTAAAATTCAATAAAGAAAAAAATTATAATTAATTATCCTCTTAAAATACATCTTAATTAACAAAAAATAATTAAATTAATTAAAATTATTTTTTTGGTTTACAAAATGATCTTTCAGTTTTATTTTTAAAATTTTATTTTATATCGTAGCTTTATGAAATTTTAAAGTCTATTAAAATATATATTTATATATATATAAGTGGTTTTGGGTGTGCGTACAATTCTCTAATCACTTCATTTTATAAGTAATTTTGTTACAACATCCAAGAAACACTTTGGGAAATAACCTAGGAAAAATGGAAACTATGGGTATAATAATATACTTATTTTTAACCAAGATAAAATTACCAATTTGTTTTTTATCATACTAATATAAATAATTAAATAAAATAGATTAATTATTGTGAATAAATTCTGGTCATTTTTCAAATAACCTTCCATGCACCTTCAGATTGACATTTACTATTAACCATTAGATCCAAAACTAGACCCTTAAAATGGATTATAATAAATAAAAAAAGAATAATAATTATTAATGAGTGTGAAAATTATAATAAAAATGGATAGATTCTAACACATCATAAGTGATAAGGTGTGATCATCGCAAATAATTATTTTCATAAAAGGGGTGCCATGGCCAATGGGAAAAATAATTTATAATTATTTAATTAAAATAAATACCTCATGTAATTTATATTAAATTTGATTATTTCTTGTTTTTTACATCCCCAATTATTCATCGATCCTCTTGGAATTACCATTTTTTAAGAATCCCTACATGAATTCCTTTAATGACATCCATACATGTTCCTTGAAAATCTAATTTTTTTTCTTCATATCCCAAGTGATATCATGAGGGGATCAAGTGATTATTTTCATCTGATAATTATCCTTTTTATAATTTTATTTCTTTCTCTCTCTATAAACTTGAGAGATGGGTGGGGGTATTCTCTTTAATTATAGTTGTTTGGATCATGTGTAAAATTAGTCAAATGAATTACATATTAGATAAATAAGAAATTTTTTTGTTTTTTATGAAGGTTAAACTCAAAATAATTGTACTAATGTTATTTTATTCCATATTAATACTCATTCCACATATTAATATAATGATAAATTAATATATACTTTATTAAGTGACGTGCACATCCAATATACAGAAAATCGACCTGAGATACCATCCACATGACATACTTATTGACTTACCACAAGCCCCAAAGGGTGTTCCTGATCCCCACTGGTCAGAAACTTATTCCTAGGAATCACATGGACCAATATGGGTGTTATTTGACCCAAAATTGATGATAAAAATAGAGAAACATATAAATAGATTATGGCATAGATCATCCTTGTATATAACGTCAATAAAATTTAAGCATATAAGGATCCAAATAAATGTAGATGCCAAAATAGGTCATTACCAATAATACTGAACCAGCCCATTTATATATATATAACATAAAACATAAGTAGAATAATTATACTTTTATTAATTATACATAAAGGGAAAAACTAAAATTTTCAACTAAATGGGTATTTTTGGTTAATAGAATAGTAACTATAAATAAAAAAAATCACATATCAACTTGATCTGATACCAAAACCATCACCATAAAACATAAGTATTATCATCACCACCAACTCACCCCCATTATCTTTAATGAGGAATAAACAATTCTTTCTAGAATCCTGGGACATAAAATATATTGACATGGGATAAATAGACCAATATATCTCTATTTGGTGAGACTATTCAGTGCATTTTATAACATAATTCATATTTATTATATTTATATTATCTGTAAGGATTATTATTATTTAATATAAACTCATTAAATAACAAAATAATTCCATTACCACATTATAAACATTTTAATTGGTTTTATTAATCTAAAGAGAATCACAATGAATATTTCTACATCAACCTAATCAATTTCTAAACAACACACACCCATTAACATTTTTCAATAATAATATTTTTTTATTTAAATTAAAACAATAAATTTATAAAATTTTAACTCCCCAAAGATATATTTAATCCAAAATTCAAAATCTTAAACCCACTTTAAAAATCCATAAAATTTTATTTATTTCAAAATTGGTTTTCCAACATCTTTGAAATCCATTTTTGATAGGAAATAACCAAACACACATGGTTTGATCATAAATAATCATTCACCTCAAGTCAAAATTAATAACATAAATAAAATAAATATGGTTTCCCATAACAATATAAGTATATGAAATGATAAAATGATGCATTGAATACAAACCCATAAGGTCAACTACTAAACAATAAATTTATTGTGTCAGGGATCTAATCTAGAATCCCTAACATGAGCCATATCTAACATGATTAAATTATTTCCCTCAATAACATACTAGCACTATATACTGAGTCTAATTTGATATTTATTTATCTATCCCACAAAAGAATCATTTTAATGACCCACCCCTCATATCCATAGTTCATAACATGACTAGATGGCCACTAGTGGTGTGTGAAACAACTAGAATAATATATTAATAGTCCTACCACAAATTATTTAGGATCCTTCAATCAAAATATAAGTGAGGTTAGTGAATATGCTAGGTAATTTCTAAATGATAAGATACTTGAGTTGGTTTCCCAACCCAGGACTCTCAAAAAATAATTAATTTAAATTCAATGGATAGTTCATATAGAAGGTGAAAATATAATTCACCATAAATAAATAGAAATATATTAAAAATGTACATGACATTAAAAAAAATATATATGATAATTAAATATCTTCATTTTATCCAATATTCACATAAAATCTATAGAAACAGAATACTTTTATGATAAATTAATCCATTCAATCTAGAAAATATGGTAGACTAGCTAAAATTAATGATGATAAGACCACCAAATACCGTCCATCAATGTTTTAAACCATCAAATTTATAGCATCACATGAAAATAATGAAAAAAATTATTTTATTAATTATAGGATTAACTTTTTATAGTATTAGAATAAATCAACCCGATAATAAAAATTAAGTTAATTTGAATACATTAATTTGTCTCTAATTCACAGGCCTCAAATAAACACAAAATCATTCAGTGTAAATTGATACCTTATTCAAGGTTCTTTATGTTTATTATATCATCACATCTTAAACAAAATATAATTTATAGTCCTCTTAGTTCAACATTTAAATCAAATATAGAGCTGATCATCCTTCAATTTTCATCCACCACATGTAGGCAATGTGGTGTTGACTAAGGATGTCTTGTGAAGACTTGTCTAGGAATGATAATGTGATGAGGTTTAACACTTACATGTCAATCCAGATGTTAAAGTGATTACAAGATTGGGTAATGGAGTGTTGTTATGTGGATGTATACTTTTGTACAATATATGTTAATTTGTGTTAAAATATTAATGTCTAATAATTAGTAGGTACTCATGTTGCATCTAGAAAAATATTGAAGTTTCAGTTCAATACACCACAAAATAATTCAATATAATATATATAATCAACATCCTAGATGAAATCACTCCATACATTGACTTAATAGAGAGTGAAATCATCCAACATCCAGCTAATTTTTTAATTGAAAAAATATATCATCAAAAAATTGAGGTGTGGTCAACCAAAACAAAAAAAAGTTAATAAACATGAATGTGAAAATATATTGTATACAGGATCATATGGGTGTTTCGAAATAGATAATGAAATATGATAGTGAGTACTATATTCCAAAATGAACTGCTTCAAAAATTATTGTTTCAAAACCATAACAAGATGATAATGGTAACTAGAACATTTAAAAAGTGAAAATTCATCATTAAGCAGCTTCATGATTATAAGAAAAAAAGTAAATAATGATAAAAAATAATTTCATTAGAACCAATGAAACAACAGAATAATAATTTCATCATGGTCAATAATTTCAAATATAGATTAAATAAATCAATGTTTGGATTTTATAAAAAATTTATTCAATTAAAAAACAGGTACCCATTAAGATCTAGTTACTTATCCACAATCATCTCCCGCTTTCAGTATATTTTTAAAGATAATATTTTCTCTTTTACAAACCATTAATATATTTCCACTGATATATCATGCATAATAAAATTATATTCATTATTTATCATAAAAAATCTTCATCTTCTTAGGACGAGTAATCAAATAATGATTCTCCGTATTTTGATTCGTCTGTGGATGAAGGTGGATTCTCCAAAATAGGTTAACGAGGAATCTATTTTTTTTCATTAATAAGAATTTTTGAGTATCTAGTGACAATTTTACTCATCATGTAAGGGTAGTATTTACATATTAGGGACATTGTTTTGTATATATTGATAAAACCATCTAATTCCACAAATTATTTCCTTTTTTTAGCACTGAAGTGTAAGAAGTCTTCATAAATTTAGAAATCGTGTTATTTTGTTTCATGAATAGATTCCTCAGAACTATGATCCAATTGAGCCTCATCCTCCTTACATATGAGTTGAGAATCATGAAAACAACCCCAAACCATAAAAATATAACACCTCATGTTTATCATGATAATTCTTGGTGGGGGTTGTTGAATTTCATGACACGTCATGAAATATAGACCCAAATAATTCCATATCATTTGTTATTATGGGATCCTTCACTCCAATATTAGGACCAGGTTTTCTTATTACAATATATATAGCCTTATTACTTAAAGGTTGTTGTTAAATGTTTTAATTTTGGAGCATATTATCATAGATATAAAAAGGGTTACAATTTTTTTAAAAAAATAGAGAACTCTTGGATATTTATATAAGTCGTCCTTTTTCAAAAACACATTTCCCCATTTTAAAAAAATATGATAAAGGGTGGTGGATATTATAGTTCCACCTCATTAAAAATTCATGAAACAAAGTGTATTTATAGATTAGTGGTGGAATATTAAAGCTTAATTGGATTGAAAATGTGGTTAACACGGGAAAACATGGCATATAGGTAAAAGGTATGAAAAAATATACCTTGAAATAATAAACAAATAAGAATAGATGGTGGCTCATTTTGTTTTTAGAAATCATGTGTCCATTTCAAAATCATTATTCTACACCCTATAATGGAAAACTGACTACATTACATACATCTATTATAGTCCTATTTAAAAGAAAACTGAACTGAGACAAGTTTATAATCATGAATCCCCAAATCAATGTAGACATATCAAATAGTTTTAAGGAACATATTGATGAAATAATAGAAGTTCTTCTATGATAAATTGTTTCAATAAGAACATAGTACAATTATAATGGATTAAATTACCCAAATATCCACATAAATGAGATAGCTAGTTTACCCTTGTGTTAAAATGCTAATAGAGATATGGATGATTGGGATTCAATAGTATAAAAAACGATTGATTTTGGATAAAATTGGGTTCAACATGGTGATGATCTTATGGTATAACCAATCCATCAATTTCACTCCTCCACATGTGTGGAATGATTAAAGTTCAAGGAATAATTAAATTATATCCCACACATTCAACACTCAAATAATTCAAAGCCCCATCTATCCCATGAATCCATAGAATAATCAAGAACCATCCCACCCTTTAAAACATTTTTCTTCCTATATGGAATCCAAAATAATTCTAATGTAAATCTTCTTTGATCAACATCATTTAAAAGGTAATTTATGTATTTTTATCTAAGGAAAACCATATAGTCATTTTAAACTGACATTTGGAATATATTTATTATTAAAACATCACTTTTAATCAATTAACAATTTTATATATAATTTTTACCCACTAAAAACCAATATAGGATCAATATTTATCCCACACAATAAAAAATACCCAAAATACTCATAGTCAATTCAATAATTCATAGAACATAAACAAAATCCCGTTCAAAAATGATAACATTAAATTTTAAAGTGAAACCCATTATTCAAAGATCAAATCCAGTTGAAATGGTTTCAAATATTTATATGGATATTAAAAAATTTATAATTTTAATGTAAATGAATTTAAATATAAAAATAACACTTATGAATCCCAAAATGAAACCCTAAAAAGGAATATACTTACTTAAATTGGTGAAAATTGAGAAAACCCCCATTTGAACATATCAGCTTAAAATACGAGCACACACACAAATATGTAGATGGTGAATATAGAACATATAAACCTAAAATCCCAACAATTTTTTTTACCCTAAACACTTAAATTATCCAAAAGGGTTCTAGGGGTTGTTGGGGAATCCAAAATAATAATAAAATTGGGAAGGGAAAAAGTTAGTAAGAGAGGAAGATTTTCCTTAACACCATAAGAAAATCCCAATGAACATGGAAAGATTAATTAGGTAATTATGTTGGAACTGCTAAAAGGGATCCTAAGCTTAAGCTATCATATATGGGAGAAGAAAGTGGTAAAAAACTAATTATCTAGAAAGTGTAAAATTTCATGATTCACACTTTAAATTATTTTGAAAATGAAAAATGTTTTTCTGAAATGTGAACCATTCATTCACATGACATATCATAGGCCATGACCACCTTCATTGTTTCTAGGATCTCCAGATATTGTTTTTCAATCTACGTAGAGTCCATAAAACATGGATTTTGTTCCATAAATTCCCCCCTCGACATTCACATTGTATGGTTACCCTTAACCATGTTGTTAAATTGTGAAACACCCATAAAACCCTTTAACACTAAAAATTCTATCGCAAAAAACACTATCACTCATAAATACCCAAGAAAATATAAAATAAATGAATGTTGAACTCCAATGAAATGTTGGTGTCATAATACTACCACCACACCACATTCTTCCTATAGAAGGTATGTGTTCAAGAATGGTGAAGAAAATGATAACAAAAATATTAAATATGATATAAATAGGGAACCAATCAATATTAACTAGCCTTGAATCATACCACAAAAATACAAATGTGTATTAAATTGATCTTTCGAATGATTTGAAAATATCTCCAATATTTTTAATGGGAAGGGAGACCAAGAATTGTCTCCCCACTGTTTAAAATTACACTAACATGGTGGAACCAATAAAATAACTTAGTGTTGTATCCCAAAAAACTAAGGATCCATAAGAGTAACTCACTCTCAATATAAAAACACTTTCCAAAAAGAAGATGGTATAAAAACCAATTCGATTCCACAAAAGTAAGTCACAAGATGTTACGTCAGGCTAAACCACATGCAGATAACCTAGGCTGATAATAAAATCCCCCATAAAAGGTGGAGAAAAATATCCCAATCTAAACTAAACTAGATCATAAGTAAAATAGTGCAACACTCACTTTCATTACACAATCATGCACCCAAGGCCCCTCTCATGTCGAAGTATTCAGAACCTCAATATCTTAACATAAACAACAGGTTAAAAAATTCATTCTCATTAAAGGATCACCCGAACAGTGAGGAACATCAAAGAAGCACTCAAAATTATCAAAAAATGTTAAGGTAATACAGATCCGTTAAAACCAAAACAATCCAAAATGGATAATCCAAAAAATTTCACTGGATTCTAGATAATTAAATCCAAATATATCTTGAACAATTATTCTAAAAAATAACCAACTATAATATTAAAATAACAATAGGAAATTCCCTAAAAAATTAACCCAAAATAAAACCATCAAATGAATGGCCCCAAAAAATCCATCATCAAAAGGATCAATGCTAATACATCTTTTTAAAGCCCTTATTATATAACCTTTAAATATGATGTAAATGGATATATTTGAGGAACAATATAGGATATTTAAAATAGGAGGTCATGTAATTCTTTGGAACCACACAATGGGAACACAAAATAGATATGTTATTACCTGTAGAAAAATCATATTCTCTTATCCTTTACATGACCTTATCCCACTATTTAAATTATAATTTAAACTCATTACTATCAAATAGAGCCAATAAATCATCCACTACTATTTTCCTAGACATGTTTTCTTCCAATTGAATAGATATATTGGAAACTCCCACAAAATATTTGAAGCTATATGCAAGTATTCCTAGAATAAAATCTATGTGAACACTACATCCATAGAAAATATATTTCACATAATCATTTAAAACCATCCTTGGATAGAAGATGAAAATATATTTAATTTTATTGATGTACTCCCTCAATAATCAGTCACCATAACGATAGAACACAATATCATGTTATATATCAACTTTTAAAACATATTAAAGAACCACTAGATAAATAATATCCTAAAAACTAAAATTCATGCTTTCATATATCTAATAATATACCATAAACTCCCATAATACTCTACTAAAACAAATAAGAAGGCTCATGTATTCTGTAACCCATAATTTATCAAGTTTCCTTAGATAATTATAGGAAAATTCAATATTTTCAAAAAACCATACCAATTATATTTATGTTTTATCAAAATAGAATGAATTAAATCACTGATTCAAGATGTCTCATATTAGGTAGAAAAGCAAAAAATGTTCCATATCCACCTATACACTAGTAGTGTAGGAAAATATGTAATCTAAAGATACACATTAAAATATTTCAGGTGGCATAAAATAGACAAGATGTGACATGAAAAACAACATTTAATGTCTCATGTAATTAAAAAAACAAAACCATTATAAGATATGTATCAAATAAAAAACATTAGTCACCATTAAAATTCAAAACAATTTCATTCCAAGTAAATAAAAATTTATTTGGAAATTTCCAAAATTTAGCAAATGAAATTAGAAAACAATCTCTACAAAGGGATACAATAGGAAACAAATCCAATGATTCTATTTGAATTCATTTTTTCCTTATTAGAACAAATATAAACCATGCAAAGAATCTCACAAATTTCCTTTCAAACCTACATCAAAATTTTCTTCAAAATAAAATCATATTTTAGTTATAATAGATTTTAATAACTCCATTTTTAAATAATTCGCATCCATGAATACCCATAGAAATGACTTTAAAACATTCCTATAAAAATTTCCCATATACCACAATGGAAAATCCAATTTAGAAAAAATTTCATTAAAATTTATTGGATTTCCTCTTTCCAAATATTTATAAAACCAATATACAATTTTAATTTTCTTATAAAATTAATTTATTTTTCAAAATAAGGATTTAAAATCATAAAGATGCAATAAACCATACAAAAGATAAAACTATTTTAACATGAACCACATCCAAAATGAATCATAATAATAATGAATCCACCTCCAACTTGTGAAAATCACATAAAGAGAAATATAAATCAATGATGGGTTAAAACCACTCACATGGGGATGAAATAAGGTTTTTTAATATTTGGATACATGGGTTGTGTATTGATGTGATCATGATGAAATACACTCTGTGGGAGTGATAGACACAAATCACAAGGGCTCTGTATAGTTTCCCAGAACATGTGATATAACCATGAAACTCAAGTTCTCCTCAATTTTCACTATGAATTGAATAATGACCCAATAATCAATTATATTCTAAAAGGGTTTCAAATAAACATAGATTCACATAAAAAACCACTATAATAAACTACAAATGATCTAAAATTCCCATTTTAAAACCCAACATATATTGAAACATTGATGTTCAGGATGAGAAAGAGCTAAATATTCAATCTTTTACTTTCTCTATCATGCCTTAAAAAACATAATCTACATTCTACAAGGACATACCCAAATAAAAAAGATGGATAATACAGATCATTAGGATCTCACTAAAGACCCCAAATCCCTGATATTATTTTTTCATTGAACCTACATGGGCTTCCATCAACTTGGAACCCAATTAATATTTCTATAATGCGTTGAGGTTGTTCCTAATCCATAATACCTAGAAAATACTACTTAAGAATGCATGTAAAGTATTTGGGAATTATTTCACTTATTATAAGAGATAAAATATAACAGAAAATATGAAAAAATTAAGATATATATAATCTATATATTAGACATAATACAATATCAACATATAAGGAACCAAATAAATGATCATTCCCAATTGTTAAAAACTAAAAACCCTAATCCAAACTGGTATCATAAATATAAAACACTATCCATAATAAAAATAATACAATATGGAATAATCAAAATAAAAGGGAACAATAAATGTTTCTACTAAAAATGAAGTCTTGGTTGATACAACACTAATTAAAAATAATAAAAACTATAAAAAACGTGATTTGGACCCAAAACCATTTGCATTGAACCAATAGTTTCTCACCACCACCTAAATCGATTGTCATCATCTTCAGATAACAGATCCAAAATCCAATTGGAAACCTAGAACCTTAAAATATAGTCATAAATCAAGAAACCAATTTGGTTCTCACCTATCAAAACTATTTAATTCATTTCACTTGGAAATTCGTAAATTCAAATTTGATAATATACATAGAAAGAAGAATTTTCAAATATATACATTTGAAAAACCAAAGCAAGTCCATCAATAAATTAAAAATGATCTACATGGTTTCCTTAAACTAAAGACACATGATTTTGAAGCATCTCTATTATCCTAATCCATTTCAAACCACACACACCCATTAATGTTTTTTATAAATGAAAATAAAATATTTAGAGGCATTTTTATTTCCAAATACATCATTATTAAAATTACCACTATAATATTTCCAAAAAAATTCACACTACTGACTTTATTTAAAAATGGGGTTTCCAGAATATTTTAATGTAATTTTACAAAGTAAAAAACCCAACACAAAAAAATAATAATAATAAAGATAGAACCAAAAGTAATGAGGAAAACATAAATGAATGAATCATATGGTTCCATAATAATATAATATGGGGAAAAAATATAATAAAGCACTGGAATGAAGCTCATGTGGTTTATTATAATAAAGTATCAAAACATATCAACTATGTCCCATAGATCGTCCATAACCCCCAACATAACATGGTCATCAGGTCCTTGATTTCCCGGTAACACAAGTTTCCCCACCGACATGAGGTCCCCGGCCTAGGTCCCACCCTCATGCGTACATGAGTCATCAGACTAATGAATATACCAATAGTCCAACACAAGATATTTTTAGTATTCTTTTTCCTCACTTTCCCATAGCATTGGAAACCTCAAAGAAGGCCACCAATTTCAATCACTACTCCATACCAATCATGCTTAAAATTGAATTTTTACTCAGGTAGGATCCTGAAAATAATGGTTCACCTTTTTGAAACAAGAAATATACTTTATAATTTTTATTTGTTAACATTTTTATGTGGTACATTCACCCCCATAACCAAGAAAAACTTCCTATTTATGGACCCTGTATCTCAACCCAGTCTGTGCCACTACACTTTCGACTGGGTTTCTTCTCTAAAACCAATGATACAAATGTTCCCTATAGATAGAACAAACACCGCAACCATAATGTGTTAATTGGGTCCTAGATTTGTAGTTACTACCAGTTTCCCAATAGACAAATGGTCTACTCCACGTGTCCATCCCACATGGTCAAATAGTTTATCTGACAAATAAATGTTCCCACCAACCAATGCATGTTTTTTTCAATTTTTTTAGTCACTCACACACACTCTATAAAACTTCCCTAACGGTCACCATTCCTTGTCACTAATCCATACCAATAATTCTAATCTATGGAGTTATAATCAAGTAGGATCCCAAAAGGAATTATGAACGATGTTGAAAATGGTCACACAATTTATCCTTTTAACCCTTTATCATTTGGGGGTGTTACCATGAATTTTTCGTAGTATTTACCCTAGAATCCATGATGCGAGACATGAATAAGTTGAATATTTTTTTCTCACAAACTAACTGTCAACATTAGCTTAATCAAGTACATAAGTATTCCAACTAACCCACAAATGTCTCATTATTATGAAAATACCCTCTTATAACCTTTTCTTTGAATGGGTGTTGGACCACTAGTTCTATGCTAAATAACTATAAATACAAAAGAATTGATCTCTCACGTAGTTCCCATGTTTCCATGAAAAAAATATAGGTGTTTTGAGTGAAATTGAATTCCCATATTATCATTAAAGGAATAATAAAAACACTTACTTACCCCCAACACCCTCCCAAGGAGAATCATCATATATTACATGAATCCATGATATAAAAAATATCATTCCCACATAAAATCAGAATAATAATAACATAGTGACAGAAAACCCATACATAGGAGAAAAATTCATGGAGAAAATCAAGGGGAATCTTTTACAACCATTCATTAAAAACTAATGTAATAAATATAACATTAACATAAAACATTTTTATGAATGTCCAACCCTTTCAAATTTTATAAAGAACTACTTTAATCAACGTTAATGAACTATAAAAATATCAGACACCAATTATGTCATTTCAAAGTAACTAGTTAAAACATGAGTCTTCTTCTATGAAAAAAGGATAAAGGTCATCCTTTTCCATCAAAAATATTTTAAAAGATCAATTAAGGAATTTTCTCAAGGGTAATCCCCATACTAATTTCAAAAAATAATTCAAATCTATTTATAACCCTCCTTAAATCCCATTTCTGTCAAAACCATGCCTTGATAGAATGTACACAATATAATATAGATCTTAATCATCTAAATAATAAACTAGAGAAAATTATGAAAACAATTATAATTTATTAAAAGAACCTTATAATACTTTCTCAAATTATTATAACATCGAAAATTCAATTTCAATAATGAAAACGTAGATCCAAATGGATAAACCCATTAGTCTATTCTAAAAACACATTGGAATGGTTTGAATTCATCTAATGTATACCAAATATTTTCTTATATTCAATATAAATGTAAATTTATAAATCAGAATAACACTTTGAATTCAAAAATTATATAATTCCACATTTTCACATAACTTAAATAGGATAAAATTTAGTCTAAACCCATCATGATATGTTTCCTTCATTTATGAGTTCCCAATCAAGGACAGAAAAGTTGTATATAGATCTTAGACACTAAAAAACCTAACATCAGATATATCCTACACCATAAAATAAATGAAAATGATTCTAGGGTTTTTGGGAGAAGTCAATACTAAAGAAAAAAATTGAAGGTAGGAAGAAATATAGAGAGATGGAATATTTAACTCAAAAAAACAAGGAAATCACTATGAACATGCAATGATTGGATATGTGAGGAGGTTGGAACAATTTTGTGGAATCCCAAGATCTGGACAATACAAAAGGGAGAATAAATTGGTGAAAACCATTTCAAATATAAATAATAAAATAATAAAATAAAAAATTATTTGTTTTGATGAAATTCACAAGGCATGGCTACCCAGTTTTCCAAAACATGTGAATTCCATTTCCTAGGACAAATCCATCTACATGGTTTTTGGGAGGATCCACATTGTTTTTCATATCGTATGGAATCCGTTCAAAATGGATTTTTCTCTATGATAACCCCATACACATAGAAAATGTATGGTAACATCTAACCATGTGGTTAAACTATGAAACACCAAGAGAAATCTCTGAAACACAATATTTTGGCAAAAAATCCATGGGATGAGAAATGAACGAAGATAATATAAACTACTGAAAACAAAGCACAATAGTGACATGTATATTCCACATAATATCATATCTTCAAATAAATAGATATATTTTTCTAAAATATTTTTCTAGTGTTATTAACATTTCTTTAATTATCCTAGTATCATTTATTGAACCATTAACTATAAATTAATTATTCTAATTGATGAAAATAAATATATCCACTTGTTTGATAAGAAAATAATTATTATATTCACTAATTATGTGACTGTATAAAAAATATATTTATTTCTATTGAGAGTAATTTTTTTATAAAATTCAAATCATTTATTATTTATTTGAATAATGTGTTATTGGATTCAGTTTTATTATAATTTGAATAAATTTTAATACATAAACTATGAATAATATTACTTCTAAATATAGATTCAACAGAATCTACTGAGATTTTCGGTACACTAAGGCCATAATTTTTTAAAAAAATGGTTTTCATGGAAAATAAATCAAAAATAGAAATTTATGATTAATGGTAAATTGTGTGGGGATAAATAATAAAATAATTATTAGAGTGATATAAAAATTTTAGGGAATGCTATTGTGATTTTATTTTTTATAAAAAAATATATCATTAAAAGGATAAAAACCTAGTATATCCTATCTTCAATGGTTTCCATGGTTATGGTTTAATATATAAAGGTGGAGTAAGAGTATATTTATGAGAGAGGGTGGTTAACTAGATTGGGGGATGAAAAAGTCATTGACATATAATAGGAAAAAGGTATGGATAAAATTAATGAAATGGTCATTAATGTAAGTGTGGAAGTTATTATTTATATGGCTGGAACTAAATTTTAGAGAGGTAATTATCATCAACACATAGATATTAAGTGTAAGTGTTAATTATTTAATGGGTGTAGAGGACATTGGAAAAAAGTGTAACAATATTCAATGAATGAGAGGAGGAAGATGAAAGCATAATGGATGAGGCAATTGGTCTATAAATTGGAATTCCATTTTACTATAAGTAATTCCCTTAGTGAATGGTATGAACCCAAAATCCATTATATGATTAAATTTTGGTTTTCTTGGAATCATATTCCTTATATACCAAACATTAGAAAATGTAATTTCATTTCACTCTCCTGGCCTCTGGTTCAATCATAATAATTTATTCATCAATTTATCTCCCTCTTGGATCCTATCATAGTAGTTGTAGGTCTAACCCATAGAATAAGAGTTGTATCTAGAAAACCTTCACGATCCTCGTAAATAAAATGCTATTTCAAGGAAATAATATTGATAACAAAATTATAAATGCTACTAGGAAATATAATCAATTTATCAATATATATCTAATAAATTATAATGCATAAAATTTTCAAAATTCTTTCTACTTTATTTAATTTTCATTAAATTACGAAGATAAATTATTATAAAAAATTATAATGTCCATTGATTTGGGTGTGAAAATTCTATCTCAACAAAAAGTATATATATGTATTCAATCTTGGAAATATGGTATATACCTACACACCTCAACTAATAGTTTGAAAAACTATTGGTATAGGTGGACAATGAAAATATTTTTTATGAATAATTTTTATAGATCTTAATTATTTAATGACAAAAACCAATGGTTCTACAAATCTATTATTATAAAGTAATATGATTTTAATTTTTTTCTATGTTGAATTATTGAACTCATAGGGAGTAAAATTATGTATAATTTTTTCTTTTTTATGTTTGAACTATGGTTCCATGAACCTTCATAATTTGGATGGGATTATAAGAAGTTGATAAAATTTATATGGTCATATAGACTTCTCTACATTTACCGAATTGTGGTATTCAATAGTATATTGTATGGGACTGATGAGTTGGTGCTACATACTATTGTGAAGTGAATTCTACAGAGAGTTCCCAGTGATTATTAGATGTTATTGTAGTATGATTTACCATCTACTAAACTCTAGAAAAGGGAGATAAAATGAGTTTTTTTTTGTTTTGGTGAAGGATTATTTTGATATTTGTATCGTAAAAATATTAATAACTAACTTATTTTCTGTAGCTGTTATTATCCTTTAAAATTAAAATAACATAAATAGTTTGTAGGGTTTCTTATGGATGTTGGATGAATGTCCAAACCATATAATATTATATTTCCAATTTAATTTCTAAATTTTTTAATTTAATTTTAGTTAAATTTTTTAATAGGTTTGAATCTTATAAGGTGATTTGGGTGAATCAAGATTCGTAATTTTGGTTATCAATGATAAGGTGGGATGTCCAAGTATTTATAATTATACAGTACCAAACTAATCATGTATTCAAATTTTTGGGGAACTAAGGTTCATCCATAAGATATTTATATCAGTTCTTAAGGACGTATTCTTTTATAATTTATATCGACGCTTGGTTCAATAAAAAAATAAACTACGGTAACATTAATACATTCTATAGTTATATTGAATTTATATAGACATTAATGTCATTAGTATATATGGTATTGTAGGAAAGAAAGGGTAGAATCAGATTTTTAAACAAAAATGACTATCAAATTTATAATATGTAGAATGAATACTTTATAATTTAGAAAGATCACAATTTATTATTGAGTGAGAAGCCTAATAAGATGAATAAAAGTGAATGAGATATGTTATATAAATATTTATTAGTTTAGGTGTTGTTGACATGGTCACAAAACAAGTCCTTCAATAATAAGGAGAAGAATAACACAATGAAAATGATGAAATCCCTAGAAAAAATGTATAAAAAGTTACTGTTGAAAAAAAAATTGTTCATGATATGTTGTTTGTATAGAATAAAGTTATCTTACAAATGGTCTGTATCAGATAACATGTTGGATTTAAATATGATCAAGATCTATCTTGAAAAAATTATAGATTAATTTCTGGATGATGTATGGGACATTCTAGTACATTCATATTTACCTATATTATTTGATGGGCTAGTTACTATAGTTAGTAATTCATTTCAATAAAAAGATCTTGGGTATGAAGACATTTGAAACATAATCCTAAAATATTACCATTAGATAATATAGATCCAATTACTTTCTAGTAGTGTACTAAATTATAATGTAATAAGTATCTATCCTAATTAGAATAATCATGAAAACACATAATAAAATTTTATTAAGATGAGTAATGTAAAAGGGAATGGTCCAAGGCCTACCAACATAAATTATGATAATCATGGAAATGTTTATAGGATTTTAAATAACCATAATGAAGGCATATTAAGGATGAATTCCAAAAGATCATTTTCAGATACTTCAATATATAGAGGAAATAATTACTACTCATAGTTCATAATATAGTGGAGTCATGGGTGGTCGAATCTGGTGCATCCTTACACTCAACATATTATCATAGATTCTAGAATATATATGTATCTAGATGATTTGGGAATGTTCTTCTTGAATATAATGATGATTTTGAATTAATTCTAATGGGATATGTAAATATTCTTACGTCGAATTTTATTATTATTCTTTTGACGAGTGAGAGACAAATACCAAATCTCTAATGAAATCTCATATCAGTATGATTGTTATTTGATACATTCATTGATACTAAATTCAATAAAGAATATTGGAATGTGGTTTAGGGATCCATTTATTGGAATGAGGAATAAATAATATAACCTTTTATATGACAACAAGTTTGTACAGTTGTACAATGGCCTGAATTTTAGCCACTAAAAAATCAATGGTCATACTTTTTGACTTGGTCACCTTGGTGAGGTGAACATGATGGTTCTAGTATAGAAAGTAATTTTGAAGAAAAAATAATAATGAAAAGTTATGATTCGTATGTGTTTGGAAAGCAGAAGAGATTTTCATTCCACATGAATGGTCAGAATCCCATATCATGGAAGATGATGCTAGTCCATATGGACGTTTTAGGTCCTAACATAGCATAATATCAAGAAGGATCATGATACTTTTTTACTTTCAATGAAGACACACTGAGGAATTTATAGGGTTTTTTTCTTAAAAATAAATCAAATGTGTTTGTTTTCTTTGTTTTGTGGACATACGTTTTTGAGTTTCAATTTGAGCAGAAATTGAAATTCCAAAGATACAATAATATTGGAGTTTGTAATAGCTTAAATTTTTTATGATTCTATAAAAATAATAATATAATATATATAATATAACAGTTCTCATAAATCCACAATAAAATGGATTGGTCATGGGATGATCAAGAATTTGAATGGTGAGGATAGATTAATGAGTATTCAAGAAAAAATTCCACAGGAAATTTGAATGAAATTAATTCTTATAAAAACATTAATAGTCAAAACAATTCAAGCCTCCATAGGGGGGAATTTTATATCATAATATCTATTGTTGGATAAGTTTTCATAATTATCTCTGCTAAAATATATAAAGTTTCATTTTACATTTTCATAATGATGATAAGAACAAAGATAAGATAGTTGAAATATACAAATCCTATTTTTATATGCTATAGAAATGAAGATTTTATATACTTAATATCTATTAATGATCAATATAGTATCATTATATAATGATGTGAAATTATTAAGGAAATTATCCTTTGTAAATACCAAAACATGGTTTAATATGATGATGAAGATAAGATTATATCTAAAAATGTTCATGTCGATATTGATGGTAATATGATAATTTTTTTAAAAAAATAACAGGAAATTTAAATATGAATGAATCATAAATTTTACAAATGTTAGATTTCCTAGAAGTCATATAAACTTTTGAATCCCAATGGAAATCTATGTTATTAGAGTTGTTGGAAGTTGGTTCATTGAAAGGCCAAACACCATAAATTTAAGTTAAGAAGATTGAAAAACAATTATCTAATAAGATCTTATAGAGTCATGAGCCCTATTTAGTAGAATAGAGTTTTCATAATCTTCTTTTTTATAATTGATGTACGTGATCTAGAAAACCAAGAATAGGAAATAAATCCCATTATCTCAATGTAGTGGGATTCATCTATGGAGGAAGATATCTTTTCTATATATTATTGGAGTTGACAAAACTATCGAAAGGGGAAAAAAATTGAGAATAAAATATTCTATAAGTATAAAAGAGTATAATATAAATAGGATATAAATGGAATAAACGGCGTTTCAGAGATTCTAATATATGGAATGATCCAATTTCTTACAAATTTTTTCACTGGTAGTTATACATAGTACTATCCAGTTGTTACATATCATTATTACTTATGATAGTTTTGCATAAATTATGAATATCAAGAGGGATTTTTTTCATCTATACATAGTCGAGATATAGATAATTAAAAAAAGGGGTTTGAGTAATATTATAAAAAAGTAATAATTCTATATTTAGGTAAGGTCTCTAAAACATGAAATACTAACATTCAGAATGAAAACTGATGTTTGATTATTTCATGGATAAAAATGGTTTTATAATGGGAATTGATTATCATTTATTATATTGGATGTTATGTAATGATAGGAATTATGTAATTTTTATACCCTTTGTGGATGATATTTTTGGTACATCCATAATTTCATCATATTTAAGAGATGAAGAGTAATTTTAACATATGAATTGAAATAAAAAATAATGGAAATGATATTAAAATCTTTAGGATGAGGATAGTACAGTATAAGATATATATTACTCTACATTTATCTATGAAAAAACCCAAAATATCATCAAAAACATTGTTTTTAATATATGAAATTATTTTAAAACACCCTTTCCCACATATTTCATGTATCCAATACATACATAAATTCAATAGATAATAATTTCTGGTACATGAAAAATATACCATATTAATAAACTACTAGAATAATTGTATATGTGATGATAAGTATATATCATATCATTTATTTTATTTTGAGTGTGGAAAGTTATTTTATGTCGCACCATATAAAGAATATTTAAGAAATTGTGAATTAGGTCATCATATTGTAATTTGGATTATTATATAAAACATTTTTCTTCAGGGAATTTGATGATCTTTATGGGTATTTGAAGGAATATTTTTGATGATTCTAATATATTTAATAGAAAAACATGTATTTTGTTTTCTTTTGGTGAAATTAAGATAAACTAGATGTCATGGATTTCGATGGTGGTGACTTTCTATATGAAATAATTAGATTATGTAGTATTTAATGAGGTTATAAAGGATTATATATTGTTAAGATCTTATTGAAGGATCCTACAAAAGAATCTAAATGCGTAATGTTTTCTATGGCAGTCATAGTTCTATACACTTTTCCAAGAATCCATTATTTCATGAAATGTAGAATCACATTGATCTAAAATTCCATTTCATAAATAATTTAATGGTGGAAAATTATTTATAGCTATAAAATATCAAAGGGAAGAAAAATGTTGTTGAAATATTCATAATGGTGTTAGTCCAAGAGGTCCTTATGAAACCCAATGCCTCAATATGTCTCAGCTGAATATAAGAATGGTGAATAATAAGTCATGTATATAGAAGAAGGATCTGGTTTTACCAAAATTTTAAATGATTTTATAGATATTTGTATAATAAATTTTCACATGGAATATTATTTTGATTTTGATGTTTTTTATATAACTAAATTTTACACACCACATGTACAGACCCTAGAAGTTCATATTGGTCTTTCCAAAACATTAGTTTTGGTAACCTTCATCACGATGTTGTGCTTACTAGATATTCATAAAAATTTAGTGGTTGTGGAAACATACACAAATTTACTAATTGAGGGAATTAAATGGTGTACTTGCTAAGAACATTGAGTTAATTTTTCCAAATATTGATAAGTGAAGTTCACAAATGATAAATAATGATTCTCCAAATGTAAATAAAACCTTTTTTACTATTTAAATCTATAAAAGGTATATGGGACCATCTATGGGTGTTTTGATTAATTGTGACCATCATATTACCATCGTACAAGGTGTAGTCACTCAATATTTTTCTATAGTTATTTTTATCCTTGTTATTATTTTAATTAAAAGAGATTAAAGTTTCTTTAATGAATATAATATTGAAGTATAAACCAAAAAATATTGTGAATTTAGTTTACTTTTTTTATTGTGTTTACCTGAATTAAAGTGTGTGAATGGAATGTATATTGTAATTGATTATTAGGGTTCATAATTTTTAATAATTCTATGGATCTATGAATTGTTGGGATTTTATTTGTATTGGAATTCCACAGAAATTAACTATTGGAACTGATGAATTTTTAGTGAAATATGGTTTACCCATTCTTTATTTGTATCAATTAATCAATCCATTTTTCCATCATTTAACAATACCAAAAATTTTACAGGAACTATTTATATAGGTTAGGAAATAATTTATTATTTTTATGTAAGATAAAAATATATAATTCAAAAATTATAATTAATATAATACATACCCAAAAATATATATAGATATATATCAAAATATATATGGAACAATGAATTCAGTTAATAGGTAATTAATTGAATTTTAAATGAGATTTACTAGGTTGAAAACTCACAATGTTTTGGTAAATGACCTATATTAATTGTTTTTAACAAAAAACAGTTCAAATTGTTAATTTGGGTTATACTAATGGTTTGAGATCAAATACCAACAGTTCCAAACAACATGAGATTCCTTTATCTCCATTAGTTCTTCTTCCATAATGTAGAAGTGAAAAATTATATCTTGAATATTCCATCAATTTTATTTTAATCATGAAACTATTGAAAAAATATAAATCCCCATTAGTAAGTGCATTTTTTTGATGATGTATTAGAGTAGTTGAATCATGGAAAAAATTATAATGATTTTAATTATAATGAACAACATATAACATCATAGATAAGAATATTTAATTACATATTTATTATTTGGTTTCTCTTTTATGCATTTTTCATCATTCCAAAACTTTTTAGAGATTACCAAGTTAATTCATCATGAGAAAATTTATTATTACATATAAGCCCCAACCCATAATATTCATGAATCACATGTTCCTCATATGATTGGATTATCTAGAATATAGGGTAATTTTTTATGAATATCATCATGGAATCAGTAGGTTGACACTATCATAAAGAAATTATATAACCCATTGATGATATGAATAATCTAAAGAACATATAATTAATAATATATAAAACTAAATCCAATATCAATTTTTTTAACATTCATAAATTGAATAGAGAGTCTATTAATCAAAATTATATAATAATGATGGATTTAGGGAACCCACACCAACACTCATCAACCTCATGGAAAAATTAGCGGAACTCCATGAGGGGTAAACCAAGAAAACCACATCTCACGAATTAATATATAATTTTTTTTTCAAAATATGATAAAATATTAAAAAAACTAAAAACCATAATAGGTTCAAAGAATTATTAATAAAATATTTACAAAATATCTTCAAAATATTCCAACCATCTATCACTAGAATAATTACCATATCTTAAGAAACTATTCACAAAGATCATATTATGGTAAATATATAATGCATGCAGCAACATAAATATACCCTAAAATAAATTCCAAATTTAATCTATTAATTTAATTGGAAATATACGACATGAATAATAATTTTTAAGATGTTACACAGTTTTTAGGATTTTATATTTTTTTAGAATTAAATTTTATACCTATAAAATTGTTTCCTTTTTTCCAAAAAAATCCACGGCCCCACATGTTACTAACTATAAATTATACCATATTAATCATTATGGATTTAATAACACTATTTCATGGACTCTTTTTTCCAATATCTTTCCTAGGCCAATGATGAATCCATGTGTGATCCTATAAACTGATATCTATCATATTATTGGTAGGAGACAAACACAATGGGTAAAAATATCATAAATTGGTTGTATTTTCCTCTATATTACACGATGAAATACTATAATATAAATTTAAAACCATAAGACCTTGAATAATATATATTCTACAATCAATCATTGTCTTAATCAAAATAAACTTCACGAATGCTGTAAAACTTATCCAAAATGAAATATTGGAAAAAATAAGGAAATTTCATCACTAAAACCAAGAAATATAAAAATGATGAAACCACTAATATACCTCAATGTTGTAGAATGAAACCTTAAAACACCAAAATCATATTTTCCTCTTTCATTGTCAAGCTAACAGTAGTATAAAATATACTAAAAAATTATATAAACCTATATAAGAAGGGAATGGTTGGTATATCCACATAATCATTAGGATATCCATAAAATGATAAAATAACTAATGTAATAACATGTATTCATACAAATGAATTAATAGAAATCATCACAACGACTTCTTAATGTCACAAAACTAAAATACATAACACATTTCAGCTAAGTCATCATAAATTCATATAAATAACACTATAGACTATTAATTTTTATAAATATATCCCATGTCACTAGAAACCACAAAATCTATTAAACATATAATTTATACAATTTAAACACTATAATCATAAATGTCCAAAAAACCACTCCCAACAACCAAGAAGTTGATAGTAATAATTTATAATATATGATCCTCACCGACCTTCCTAGTATATCTCATCAACTTATATCATATTCATAATAAAAATCAATTGATAATATTAAAAAAAATTCTAAACCAAATCATAGTGTAAATTACAATTCCATGATCCTTTTCTGTGTGTTCTCAACAAACTCTGAAATATTAAAAGTCTATATATTTTGGAATGGGCATCAAAGGATAATATATGTTACTATCTCATTAGCATGATTATATTGATAATAAAATAGTATCATCTTGAAACACAACATGTGATTATGTGAGGACTAAAAATGAATAGTGAAAATACATTCAATATTAAAAATAATAAATGGTAAGGAATAAATGATATTATCTATTAATAATTAGTGAAACATAATGATATTATAATGGGAATAAATATTTGATATATTTTACATTAAAATGGATTTTTAACCATTACCAAAGTATATCTTAGTGTCTATAGACGGAGTCGAATCTCTTCTAAACTCTTGATTCCTTATTTTCATTAGAGGTGGATATAGAATGCCATTCGGATAAAAGTTTTCTTACCAATGTGTTAAATGATTCAAATGGATTGTGGATACCATTAGATGTAATAAGATTTTAGTTTTTGTGGAATGAAGTCGATCATGATCACATATCATATTAGATTAATATGGATTTTGAGGAATGTATATACTATTATTAAATCATTTTATTTAATAATTTTCTCTCAATAAGAACTTGGGTCTGATTTTTTTTATTTTACTTATAATGAGAATGGATATATCATACAAATTTCATCAGTGATATTAGATCATATAATTAGGATGAATCAATGGTATAGAGATTCATCAAGAAAAAATAAATTATATTATTCCTTGAAAAATTGGTGTGGATTCTTGGATACATCATGGTCTATGTATTTAGTCTATCTAAAATACATTCAAGGAACAATATTTCATATTTTAACAAAACTATTTTATAATATATCAGATGTATCTAATTCATGGTAACCCTACCATTATATAGAGGTCTAAGAAACCGTGTTTAATAATAAATGAATAATATTTTTCAATATGCCCCTTCAGTTCATGTG
This sequence comes from Viscum album, assembly GCA_963277665.1. NCBI lineage: Eukaryota > Viridiplantae > Streptophyta > Magnoliopsida > Santalales > Viscaceae > Viscum > Viscum album. The sequence goes on along the minus strand of OY728141.1, from coordinate 1,014,420,386 downwards.
AGATTGAACAACTGAAATGGCTTATGTATCACACATAATTCATGGTTCATGTTGAGATAAATGAACCAAAATAGAATCTAATTTTATTGTTTATGTAATCGTTTAAGGTGAGACTAATATATCCAAATGGAAATTGAACAAAAATAACATTTTGTAATATATTTTCTTAGTTAAATGAAATGGTTTTATTTTGTTTGGAATATAATAAGGTCTTTCCGAAAACAAAAATAATAAAATTGATCAGAGGATCCAAATGACCAAAACTACTTGGACCATGAAATAATGAAATTATCTTTCTGAAAAATATTTATATTTTTTTGTATAAACATTTTTAATGTTTCTCCAAGGGTCATAAATAGAATCTCCGTGACCTCTCACCACTTCAAAAATTATATTGAAATTATTTTTATCAAATATTAATATATATCATGTTAATTATGTTAATATTAATTTTATTTAAAGTGTTCATGTAAAAATATTCATGAATATAAATTTTTTATATAATTTAAATATTTTCTGACTTAGTTACATTTTTTAAAACTATTTTATTATAAAATTTTCATACCATGTAATTCATTATTGTTATAGACGTAGGATATTCAGTTTTAATCTAACATGTATTTTATTAATTATAAAGCTATTAACTTTAATTTAACATTTTATTATTGTTTATACATGTTAAGTGTTAATGTTATGGTGGAATCGATATATATGTTGATTAATGAACCATTAGTAAGGGGAATTTTAGATAAAAATACAAACTAAATTAGAGGCATTTGTATTCTATAGAAAACTATGGTTTGGATACCTATCTCTAAGTGATTAATACTGTGGAGATTATTTATTTCATTACCATTACATGAAATTTTTCCAAGTACCATATATATAGGTTGAATTTGGATACGGGTAAAAATAATTTGAATTCTAATTTTGGGTATTAACTAAAATAGTTAGTTGTGTAAATAGTTATATATTAATATATTTTAATCATGTTAATTTTTTTTGATTGAATGGTGAGTTTAAAATACCAAATAATTAGAATAATTAAAATATATTGAAATAAATCATGAGATTATAAATATTACTTGGGAGAAAATAATAATGGTTTTCATATTAATAGGATACATAAGAAAATTATGAGACTCAGAATATCCCTAAAATAAGAAGTGTATTGTTCCTTAAAAAGAATGGACTTGTTAATACCTTGATAATCCAAAATGGGTCATCCATTCTAAATTCAGATGACGATGGATTATATTTTGTATGTATTGTGATTATGTTTGACCCAAATAGGAATAGGTTCCCATATTAATCTCTAAATTTTGGATTAAAATTCGTTGGAAAACCATTATTCTATTACGATTCTAGAGTAAAAGAGTATATTTTTTCCATATGGTCGATTTGGGTTATGTATTATCCACTGAATTATCCAGAATTTTCATGTGATGTAATTTCAATAATATCTAACATAAATAGCTATGTGTATGGGAAATGATAATGATATCCTATACATAGTGAAATATGGAACGTGGAACACTAAATTCCATGTTGAATGAGGTCATCATTTTTGTGGGATTACATTTATTACAATTCCTTAATGATAAATATAGAAAATGATACTCACCCAAAGTTGTATCCTTCTTATAAATTATGGAATGTATCATGATTATCATTCTGAGGACTCTTATAGTTATGAACATTAATACACTTATAGATTTTTATTTATGTTTTGAAATTTTTATTAATGAGAAACATCCAGGGGACATAGATATGAATGTTATATAAATAAGTTTCTCTAATTCAAACAATTTGGGTATTAGATAATGAATTTACATCGCATGCTTTTTGATAATAAAATTTGACTCATAAATAATATATAATTAATGAAAGGTAAATTATAAATTTGGGTTAGAAATTGGAAAACAGATATTGCATTTGATCTTAAAAAATATAGTCTATGTAAACCCTTTGAATTAATTATTGAATTAAAAAACAATTATCATTTTCCTATCATAAACCATAATTTTATTTTCATATATTTTTTGCAAAAGATGTGATTTCAATAATTACTAATAAATATTTTTTTCTATATATTTGAATTAAATTTATTATATAATATTAAATAATTTGGAAAAATTATATATTTTAGATATAGATTATCCTATTTATAAATATATATATATATATAAGAAGTTAAAGGTAAAATAAACCCCACTTAACTTTAGAATTTTTAAATAGGGAATGAAAATGTGAAATGTATCCAATGACTTAAGAGAGATGTATTATTGGATCCTTTCAATTTTTAATAATTTCAATCTTTTAAATATTATTTATTATAAAAAAATACCAAGTCACCCTTCAGTGGAAAATGTGGAAGGGTTGAGGGATTATTTTATCTAATAGATAGTGGTTCATGTGATTTAATGTGTACTCAATAAAGTTTTGGGTATAGGTGTTTCATAAGCATTACTGGTTATTTCATTCATTTTGTTTATGTACTTATTATTATGGAATAATTTAAAACATATAAAAATTTAAAATAATTTTATAATGAAGTATAAAATCAATTTGGGAAAATAATTTTTATTATAAAATAATATTGGGGTGTTAATGAATTGATCCATGAATTCAATGATCATTTCATAGAATATTATTTTTTTTCAAAATACACTCCTCTTTGAACTCCATATTATAATAGTGTTTCTGAGAGTACGAGTCATTCCCAATTGGACATTGTTTAATTGATTATGAGTCAGTGTGACCTTCCAATATCACTTTAGAAATATTATATGTATATTTATAGATTATTTCTTAACCATAGTCCATATAAATTTTCTGTAAAGGAACCATTTGAGATAGAGATTGTGAAGTCTTCCAGTTTATATTTATAATGATTTAGGTTTGTGATGAAAACATTAAATTTTGGGTTTTAGATAAATATAAACAGAAATCATAAAAATAATTTATCAATGGTTTTGAAAATGAATCTATGAGGTATTATTTGTTATATTTCCACAGATCACAATTTGTTTGTGGCATGAACTGGTATATTCTTTAATAATTAGACAAATATACCCATCATTGGGAAGAAATTTCATGTTAGTGATGTAAAAGACCAACAAATTGGAATTATTCCAATTATAATAGTCAAACTATATCTATACAGAGTTGTGGAATAATAACCAACTGAGTTTACAAATGAACATAAAAGGGAAGGTTGGAATCATCAGGATCCAAAAATACATGGATCTAATATAAAACATTGTAATGAATTATTGTTCATATATTATTAAATAAAAAATAAAATTGATGAAGTTGTGTTTTATTTATTCCCAACAGTGAGTGTATATAATTAAAAGACGTTTGAGAATGTTTTTCTTTAAATATATATTAAATAACAATGATTAAAAAAATTCAATGTGTATTTTAAAAAAAATTAGATACCAGATTTGAATCTAAATTTTTTAGAACCATTCAAAACATACGGGTACTCTTTAATGGGAATCACATACCTAAGGGTAGTACATAACATTTATACCAGAATCTTCAAAACTATTTTGAGTCACTAGATTATATAAGGGTACATAAGATTATATGTAAGGTTAATTTTATGTTCTTAATGAATAAATAAGGTCACTCATGATGATACAAAATAGTTATTTTGAACGTACATTGAATATGAAATGGCATTCATGATAATATGTAAGAGTATCTATAAAGATGCATTGAGTATATAAGGGTACTTGGAATGATGTGTATGAGTACTTATTATTTCATCTAAATACATAAGGGTTATCATCAACTAATAAGTAATGGATATCCATAAAATATAAACTATAAATTAGACAATCTAAGAGCTTTACTATGAGATGTAATGGTTGATATCTAGGGAATGTAATGGTTGGCCCTTGTTAAAAGTGAAAAGGTATGGTTTAATAGTTTTAGTTAATTCTGTATTTCTAAATATTAAAATTAGATGATGTTTTAGTATACTATATGGATTTAAACATCACGATGATAGGGTTTTGGTAATACCTAATGTTGTGTTAACATGAATAATTTTTTATATTTCCCAAGTTTCATTGAGAAATACAATTATAACTATTTATAATTTATTTATAGTTATATAATTTTTAACAATTGTTATAATATTCTCATAGAAATGTTTGTAGTGAAAAAGAGTAAGATATGTAAAATGAATATGAAACTTTATTTATTTCATCATAAATTTTAATGTGAATCACTACCTATAAATATAAGAGAATTTAGTTGAAGTATATTAATGAGGAAAATTGAGAATAGATCATTAGAGAGTGAACCACTTTCTTTATATGTTCATAATTGAAAAATAGTTATTTTCAGAACCTGAAATTTCAAATAATCAAGGTCGAGAATTTGGATGCTATGATTTTAGAAGAAGGTATCAAATAAATCTATAATAGAACTAGAAAAAATTATAGTAGTTAATTTTTTGGAATAAGTAAGAACAATATTATTATAATTAATATGAATGAACATAGAAAGATCCTCTATCTATTTTGGTGTCATTTTATTGAAAATTCAGTCATAATAATTCTAGTCTTTTGTTATTGTAAACTAGAGGGAGTTGTTAAAAGGACCCAAAAATTTTATCAATTCAAATAAATTGGGAAAAATAATAATAACATCCCATATTTATTTTAATCAATGTCAATATTACTGTAAAAATTTATTCTTGAACTCAACCTAAAAAAAATAAGGATGTTGTCACCCACATTGGGGGTGAACTATGTTATAATATTCTCTGATTTAGGTAACATTTATTTCTGATGCATATGTGTGAAACCATGTTATTAATATTATGAAGATCCAGATTCTAATATTTCAAATAAGATAATTTCAAGGATGAAATTATAAAAATAATGTGGCAATGAGTCAGTATAAATTCATGTTGTAATATTTATTTAATAGGTACATCAATTTTATTAGTGAAAACTAGTGATTCATATTAGGGATACTTTTTTGGTTGTACATTCATATAGATAATCTGAATTTGATCAATAATAGAGGTATACATACACTTAATGGAATTAATAATCAATTACTATAATAATGGAATGATTCCATTCTTTTTTTTTCTTATATTGGAATTAATTAATTTTTATTTTTTTGGGTTTACACAACATGAGATAGATGTACCCATAAAATTTAATGATAATATACATATAGTGGATTATTATAAAGAAAGGATAAAAATTTTAATTTCCTTATCTAAAAAAGTGTTTCCAATGGTGATGGGATTCAAAACGTAAAAATAAATATATAATATGATTTAAAATATATTTAAAGGTATTTTCAATGTGATAGAAGATGAACTACATATTTGGATAATTTTTTTGGAGATATCATAATTTAAAATAATGAAAAATTAATGTATACATAACAATTTTGAGTTAAATTTTTAAATATATTAGTGGTTTTAGAGATACATTAAAATAATCAGCCATTTTAAAAAAAGGGATGAGATATTTTCCTTCATAAATTGGATTTAATAGAGCATAATCTAGATTATAGTGATGATTTAACTCATTATGGAGTATACAATTTCATTGATTCTTATGAAATTATAATGTTTGTTATTTTTAAGAAGAAGATAAAAGATGAAAAATAAATTTATTTATAATATTTGAAATATATATGTTTATAATGATAGAACCTTGGAATATTGAAGGGATGAATTATACGAGGTAATAATGTCTCTAATATCAATGAATTCGAGAAGAGAGTAGGTAAATTACAAGGGAAATCCACAACCTTAATGATTCTATTATAGTATAATGGGTAACATTTCAACCAATTTTCTAAATAATATATTTGGAGAGTATTAATAAAAATATAAAGAAGACCGAACTGAATAAAGTATATGGGTTAAGAGATATGATGAAATGAAGATTCATATTGATAGATAGAAAAGGCATGAAAAAATAATGAGAAGAAGAATGATAAGAAAAGAAGAGGTTGAATTCTTCACTAAATGTAGTATATCATAATTTGACACTACTAAATATTTTAGAAACTATATGTTTATTATTGAAAAACATAAAGAATTATCAATTAATAATGAATGAGGAGAAGAGAATTACACTGAGGAAATCTAAAAAACCAATCTTGGTGATTTACTTCATGAAAACACAAAACTAATGTGAGAAAATATTCTTCTGATTTTGATGAAAATGATTGTAATTTGTGGAGAAAATTTATTTATTAATTCATAAAAGGATAAAATTCATTAAATAAATTATTTTAATATAAAATTTCAATATAAGAGAATATTCAAAAATATTTGGAAGATAAATTGATTAATATGGAATTTTAAATTAATAATAAAATATCAGGGAATATTTATGATGAAAATATCCTATATATGATGAGATTTTTCTATAATATATATATATAAGATAATTCATTACAAACATCTAATTATTTTTTCTCAATATATTATGTAAAATATGAACATGTGAACCCCAAAAATGTTAAATATTTTTGGGATAAAAATTAATTTTCTAAAGGAATATCTAGGAAATAATGGAATAGTTATATTAATAAATATTAAACTTATATATCAATGGATGTTGGAGATAGTTCCTTAAGGTAAATTTACTTAAGAATAATGAAAAAATAATAAAGGTATTTAAATAGTTATCAATAAAAATTCATGTGAAAGTTTTATCAGTTTCATGTAATATCATTATTTGGAGTTTATAGTTCGTTATGGAGTTTATGATAATAAATCCTATGTTTCCTTGGAAGAATGTATAATTTAATTGTAGTCAAAGGATTAAAAAATCAATAGGGATAATATTTAATAAATTGAAAAATAATTATGAGATGAATAAATATTTGAATTAGAATCTAACATGACTTAATAATCAAAATATATTTTATTTCCTTGAAATAATTCTTTAAAGGTTTTATAAATGAGGTTCTTGTGATGAAAAACTGATGAAAAAACTTAAAGATTTAAGTATTCAGGTTTTTGGAAAAGATAATATTCAAAGAAGATACAAAACTAAGAATCTACTACTTATTTTTCTGGATCGTAATTTAGGTAAGGGAAATAATCCATGGATATTAGATATTAGTTATTCCTCTCATATGACATGCGGAAAAAATATATTTAATAACCTTAAATATAATGATAGTTGTGTAGTTACTTTTAATAATGACATCTCTTTAAAAATTTTATGTATTGGGATAGCTATGATTTATTCTAAATACTAATGTTCAAAGATGTAATATTTATTTATTGGATAAAACATAATTTTTGGATTTTTAATAATTTTTATGAAAATGGGAATGAATGTATTTTAAAAATAAATTATTGCATCATTATTTGAATATTGGTTGGAAACATTAACATAAAAGTAAATAGATTTAGTCATAACTTATTCTACTTTTAAAATATTAGTTATATGTGTTATTTGATAACAAAAGAACATAATAATATGTGGAATATAATAAATTTCTTTCATGGACAATGGATTTTGAATTAAATTTAAAAGGATTATGTGGTAAGTTAGTTTCCTCAACTAATGATATAAATAAAAGGTATTTCTAAAACCAATAAAAAATATAAAATGAATAAATGTAGTCACAATTGGGTATATAATTCGTTTTGAAGGCCACATGAATGTATTTAGTTATAATTATATGGGTTAGTAACACATAAATATTTAAAATGTGATTTTTATTCCTTTATGTTCATTCATTATTTTTTAATAATAAAAAATGAGATGTTTAAAAATAAAATATATGAATCTATAGAGATATTCAAGATATAAAATAAAGATAATGGGAAAGGGTTGTGGTTTTATATCAAATAAAAAAACAAATTTGGCAAGGATTTTAAAAGAAATTCATTCCAAACCTCTCAGTATATTGATCAATAAATTCCTAAAATATTAGAGTTATGAAGAGATTTTTTTGTTGAAATAAGAATTTGACGGAAAAGGAATTTAATCACTCCATGTTATTATTAAGAGAATTTATGGGTTAGAATATTTATATTCAAAATAGATGTTTATTTAGGCTTCAATATATCTTTAATCCTCATTAAATAATTTAAAGAAATAATCCAAATGTGTAGTGGATCAACGTATTTGGTTTTTTAATTTTTATTGATATTAAAAATTGAAATCTATGAAAATATATTGACATATTGGGGAAGAAGTTTTAATATGTCATTTATCTAACGAAAGAGGATATATGTTTAGGAAGAAGATTATACAAAAGTTATTTTATTGTATTCTTGTGAATATTATCAAAAATAAACCAAATTTTTCTGTTAAGAAGTATTCTTAAAAAATTATTGAAGTGGATATTATGAAAATTTCTATAATAGTGAATAAAGGGGATGATAGCAATAAACAAGATAACACTAATATTTATTTAGATCAAAAAAATAATGATGAATGTGCTTCTGCGAATGATATAACGAAAAATCAAGGGTTGAATAAATATGTGTATCCTCAAAATGTAATTTCAAATCAAAATACACCAATCTGGAGTGTAATAATGTTGGAACATGATAATTAAACATCCCTTATTTAATAAATTAAGTCAGAATACTTTTTTAGGATAGTGAGCACATTTAATGGAAAAAATAAATGAATCACGTTCGAAATAAAATGATTCAATAAGAATTTGAGAGGTGTTGGATATTGTGTTATATTAATAATATTATTTATTTAAAAAAATTATTAATGAGGTAAATATTGCATCATTACTGTGTCATAAATAATTTAATTTATTTTATGTCTATGAATTATAAAAAAATACCATAATGTAAGAAATATTTTTAGATTTCCAATTATTATTTATAATCTAAAATATGACATATATAACCCCATGTAAAAATTAATATACTAAAATATTTTTGTAAATGTCATTTTTTCCTTTACATTAAGTTAATTATAATAATGTTTAATTATCATTCTTAAGATTCTCCCTGGGGTCCCAAAATCGACCCAAGGATGTCTATGGTCAGATATTACTCATCCAATAAGGTTAAGACAAGTGTTGAGGTTATTGTTTATTAATATAGTAATCTATTTACCTTGAATTAACCAATTTAAATATAACCGATGTAAATAAAAGTCAAATGTCACTATTCATGAAAAATTATATTCATCTTATTGAACCAAATTTAATATACTAACAACAATCTTGTTTTTTAGATTTTAAAAATTCGATTCAGAGAAGTGGTAAAATTTCATTTAAATGAAAAATTAATTTTTTTAACTACTACTAAGTGGTATTACAATAAATCAAAAATTGATGTTTTTTAGAAAAATACAAAAAATTAAGCCTAAGCTATATTTCGTATTCTAAATTAAAAAATGATTCCTATTTTACCAAATTCAAAACATTGAAGTTGTATTAATTTATTAAAAAAATAATTCCCGTTGAAAAAACGAATAGCGTGTTTTTAAGAAACAATTACTATCAAACAATTGACACATGTTTATGTATAATTTTAAAGTGAAATTAATTAAAATAACCAAAATTGTATTAAATTGTAAGAATATAATCTAATTATACTTCCAAACCATTCAAATGTATAATTTAACACTATATATTATTCGGACTAAATAATTTGGTTTCAATTAAAATTTAGTATTTTTCACTCTTCACCAAATATGAATGTTATCAGAAAAATACAAAAAATTTATCAAAACAAAATTTTTATGTCCATATTAAAAATAAGAATTTTATTTTTCAAAATTGAATATATAAAATTATTAAATAATGGATTTAAAATTGTTCACTATTAAAAGGCGTTAAAAAGTTATTTTTTGAAAAATACTTTTTTTATCTGAAAAAATGAAATTGTTTTTATATTATGTATAAAAAACACATTATATGTATTAGAAAATTATATGTATTATATAAAATTTAATATTTAGTTGATACTATTCAGAACCACTTTTTGAATGGCCAGTTTGGTATGTTGTGGTACGCACAAACTCAATGTTGCGTGTAGCGCAAGCTATTGAATTACATTTAAGAAGATATATTACTATGAAATATTGGGGTGTTAAATATATGGATCTGAAGATCCAATTTTTTAAATTAAATAATGGTAATTATAATCACACCTTGTGGTTGAAGGAATGTGGATTGGTTTTGACTCATATAGATACATTAGAATTGTTTTAAAGTCACACAAAATTTTTTTTTGGAAGGGTATTAACCAGGTATTTCATAATATTTGATAAAAAGTTTAGAGAGTGATAGTTTTACAATAGTGATTTTGAAAATATCAAAATTATTTTTGGATATGGTTTCATGAGTTATTGTATATGATATAATATTACATGAAATTTCACAATGTCTTTGAGGCTTTAGTTAATGTCGAAGATTATAAGATATATGACTTAAATTAATGTGTATATATATGTTATACATATTTATATAAGTTGTATCATTTTGCAATAATATATATATTTTCATGAATTTTGGATATATCATTTATACTAAGTGTGATAATAGTTATTATTGGGGAAGCTTGGTCATCCACACGACTATTATTTAATGTAGGGTTATATTTGATGAAAATTTTTGGAGTAAATTCACATGATGTATTCATATGTTCATGATCCTTCCATGGAATGTTTTTTATTTACTTCAATGAATGAATAAATGAGACAAAATTCAAGTATTTTCCTTGATCACCTATTTAATCAATTACCATATGAAGAAAATGGGTGTGGATTTATAGTCCTCTTGTGTAACGTCCCAAACTAGACTTCACTAAACTCGCACCCCAAGACAATTCACCAAAAGACCTCAAGAATACCTCCCTTTATGAAAGATCATAAAATCTAGTTGTAATGGCCAAATGTGTGTTTGGGGATAGACTATGAACTCATATTAGAGTCATAAAATAACATAAATAACCAAATATCATTTAATGAAGATAATAAACATAGTGAAAAACATAGTAAATATAAACAATACTAGGATAATGAATGAAATACAGTAATGGATTGAATGTCCATGTCATACATATGACATTGATCACCAACAACACCGACTATACATATATATGATTAAATAAAAGGAATAGAAATAAAAGTATAGTGTTCTCCTATTAAATTCGAGTTAAAAAACTTACCTAAACTCCACCTGCATATTTGATCCTTCTCGATTAGTCAGTCCTAAGCCTCTATCAAACATATGGCTACAACCAAGAGAACAATTTCTTGGTGCCCAATTGAAATGGTGGTCTGAGAAGGGTTTGGGTACAGAGCTTAGTAGGGAACCACTAACACAATCATATTGATAGATAGTAACAAGATGTGTATGTAAATGTTATATAATCATTAGGATAACAATAATAAAAAAAATGAATAAATAGGTACAAATAAATAATAAAATTAAATAAACCATAGCTAATCCTAGGGTCCAAAATCCCGATCAATCATATCATCTTTAGAAAAAGACGAGATTACAATGAACACGGTGACCTCATATATGTATATATATGTTAATTTTTCTATATATCCCCAAATATATATGTATATATATGTGTGAGTAATCTGATAAATAAAATAAATAAAAACAACAAGTGTCAATCCTTAGGTCTATAATCAAAATTGAAAAATACCTTCTTCATCCAGTATAGAAAAAGTATGTGAGAAATCTATGTCATCATGGGGGGTAAAATTGCATCCCCTTGAATAGCCCTTATCCACCTTAATATCAATAATAAAGGATACCATGTACTGATAGACAATCTTGTAAATATGGCATTGCATGAACTTAGACCTATGCTAGATGTATTAATCATTAAATCTATGAGGGAAAGGACCCTAATCCATTGACCCACACAACCTATTAGATTATAGGGATCACATTCATATAAAAACTATTATAATATCAACCTAATTTGTCCAATATTTAATGAAATTGACCCATGAATCCTCCTCCAATCTATAGTGAAAATCCATACAATACTCGATATAATATAGTCCTACATGGGAAAGGACTAAATGAAATTGGCTATGGTTTGTTCCACATTTCCATAGATAAAATACATAGTAAACTTGTTAAATGGTTCTATAACATTAGACATTTTCAGTATCATACTGTAATTCATCTCATCAGTTATACATTATTTATATATATACACCAATAAGGCTCAGAATCTTGATCCCATTAAATACATATAAGAATCTCTATTTTTTACCACATCATCTAAAGCATATCAACCAACATCCATGAATCACCTCTAGAAATCATAGTTTCACCTTCATTAACTAAGTGTAGAATAATTAAAAGAGTGAGGGTGTCTAAACATCTAAAACCACCACTACTATCACAACCTCATGGGATTAAATGGTTTATTTAGGTTCTATGGTGACAACTGCTGACATATCTACCCAAATTCATATTGAATTAGCTTTGGGTTGGCCAAAGATAGGGGAATCCATTAGGCCCCCTAGGTTGGTTCTCAGGTATAGAAAATTAATCAGGATCCATGAGACTAATTGGTAAAATAAGGGAACCACTCTTGGTATCCTCTATGGAGCATGAAGAAGGAGGAGTCCTACATGGAATTTTCTAGGTTAGATCCTACATAGAGGCATCCTATATGTACCCCTACCATAGTAATAACACTTGATTGAGGTATAAAGCTAGAACATAGGGGTAGTTAGTGACCCTTATAATTCATCCATTTTATTTAACATAAATATTTAATCAATAAATTCATTAAAATAATTATAAACATGGTTTTCACCCTCAGGGTAAATCGCGTGTACAGAAATTCTACATAGACATGGTTAAGTACTCTTTAAAAGGTGTTCCATACCAACGACCTTTTAGAATATTTCAAGTTTAATTTCCAAAGGTCATAACCAACATCTAAGGCAAATCCATACTCAACAGAGTCTTTTTTTATTTTCATGTAACAAAACAATAATGAAAAAATAATTTTTAGAACATTGTAATTAATAAATTAAAAACCAAAAATTTAATTTAATGAACCATATTATTTAATATAGTCATAATGCCCAGAATTTCTCTTTTTGATTAAATCACACAAAAATAGAGACCTAACACTCTCTAACACCACAAAACAGAATCCCCAAACCAAGGAATTAATAAATCATAAGAAAAATTATTAAAAAAACTTTTCAAAATTTTGATTTAATAGTAATTGATTTATTAATTCACTATTGTGACTTACCTCATCAAAACAACAATGTTGATGTGTATGAATTCATCCCAGATCACCCTATTACAATCCAGAGTGAAAGACCCATCACAGTTATCTGATTCCACCCTGATCTACTAGAATTGGGACCAAAAATTCTAACTAGATAAACCATGAGTTAGGGGATTCTAACGAAAAACACAGTGAAGGATAATAATGTCAATGTCTTGCCTCAAGTTTTCCAACATAGCTATAAATATCCAATTCTAAACAATATTAAGTTTTAACAAACATTGAGGAAGAAAGAAGAATGGATTCACGTGAATGATATAAAGGGAGATTGAAATAGGGTTATCCCCATTATGTATTATAGGATAAAATAGTAATTTATCCCTCCTTAATGATTCACCTGGCATGGATGTATGATTTTATAAACTATGCCTCAACTATGTCGTTTCTCCAATATTGGTCCCTCATCTTGGATGATTACAACACATAGTTTAATAAACAATTTACACACTATGAACCTCTGCTATCTGGGGAACACTCTACCTCACATGGTGAAGCATATGATTTGTTAAACTACACCCGTCTATGTGACATTTATACAAAAAAATACATACACTCAAATTTGGTTCCATTGGAATTATACATGGTCACCCGAACCATGAAATTTTATAAAATGGACCCCATGGTATGGTCGTACAGTTATCACTAACCTTGCACCTACCATTAAATATTGGATGCACCATTCAAAAAATATATTTTTTAGGTTGAAAAGTCCTGAGAATCTCCCAAAACCTATGAGCTACAAAACATGCCACATAATATATATAAAAACATTATTATTTGTTATAACAACCCTTGCATAATTGTTTTGAATATCTAATAAATATTTGACCCTTATAATAATGTAAAATTTGAAATACTCTAGAAACATCCAATAAAAAAACACAGGATATTATAGCATCCATATAATAAAATTTCTCATAACTGATAGGCCTTAGTGGACATCAAAATGAATAACCTGACATACATGGGTCATGAATTGAGTTCAAAGGTGTTCTTTGTGTTTCAATGTAACCAAAATTGTTTCAAATAATCAATTTTATATAGTGAACATAACCAAAATAATGGATCCAATACTCATATCCATTTCTAGAACATTGAAAAAATTCATACTCAAGCATATATAACCCATGGGACAATCACATAATCATATTTTTCATCAAATTTCCTATGGTGATTCCCTCTATTAGTTCATTATTTTAAATCCAGTTCCAATCCATGGTACAAAAACTATCATAATTTATTCTTGAAACATCCCCCTATAATTCTATAAATTCTCCTTGCATGATTTTCAAATTGAATAATCTGATCACACATGAGGATATTGCTCCTGATCCTTGAATAAAACTAAAAGTTAGACTTCCGTTAACTAAGCCCTTCCTAACAGTGTTAGATTTTCCTTGAAAATACTGGTCTAACCCTTTATTTTCACATTTGTCAACTTAATGACATGTATAATGACTTTCTATACCAAACACATTCAACTATACAAAAGAACTAATTTCAATATGCCTATGGTTGACTATATAAAAAAACATATTATTAACATATGATGAAATATTAAAAACCAATATGATTCCTTTTTTTAAAATTCATATATATATTTTTTGGAGCATTCTTAAAAATTCCATTTCCATCATTCGATGAAACCTTCAGCCAAAAAGAATTTACTTTAAAATAGTCATAGTTTGATATAATATGCACTGATAGAATACTCAATCTAAAACCTTAGGATCATCACAACCTACTCTGGGGGTAATTACTACACTCAGACTTCACCCAAGTCCTTTTTGGAATTTGAAAATGGGACTGATTGAAGAATCCATTAATACTTTTCATTATTTTCTTAATTTCCTATGATATAAAAAAATTAACATCTAATGACCTATCTCAAGATACTGTGATCCTCCTCAAAAATTGCTTCTCACCACATTACAATTTAAATATTACCACATGAATCTAACATGTACCAAAACATCCTATGCAGTGGGTGTACAATATCATACCTATATATCATCTCTTGAATCAAACTCCCAGGATTCATCAACTGTGAGTACAATATGATTGTTCTACATGATACATTAGTATCATAAATCCTAAATCTACCATAGAAGTCCTTAAGAAAATTAAGCACCTAACATGTTACAGGATTTATTTTCGTTTCCACTCATATATAAACATTTTTTTTCTGAAATTTAATAATTAGTCATGGAACTATTAGTTATCATAACGATGAACCAAAATAATATTTTCCATGAAATCCAACATCAGTACAAAATAACCCATTGGTATGATCTCAAAAAACCATGTATCATTATGGATATACCAAAATACTCATGAATTAAACATGCCTTGATCTCAAACAAGCATATAACCTAGCTCATTACATAAAAAGGATTCAAAAAAAACTCGGAAAACCTCAATTTCATGTTTTATTCAAGAAAAATAAATCACAAAACTTATAGGTTATAAGTCATGACAATGGGTCTATAGTTCTTTCACTCAACCCAATAGACCAAGTCTCAATATGCATATCAAGGTCATACCACCAAGACCATGGGTTAATACTGGTCACAAGGTCACATATCATTAACCTTCATCTATGCACCTATCTCGGAATAATGAATCTATAATTTCTATAAAATGCCTCTATATAATGCGTGTAGAAAACATCAAAACCAAACGGTCAAATTATCAATAATCATCCTAATAGGCCTTTAATTATCACAAAACATACTTATAATGGACTACCCCTAAAGTATCACGATACATCACAGAAAATAATTATGAAATAACACTCAATTGGAATCCAAATATTGTAATACTTCCTTGAGTTTCAATAATCTATAAACATTATGTTATCAAATAGCATTGTAAACAATGACCAAACTATATCACCATAAATGAGAAGATACATCCCCAAAGGTTCTACTAAAAACTCATCAGCTACCAAACTAGACATAAAATAGTCAAAAATACATTCATAAAATCGTTTAAATGATCCATGTTGTATCAAACATATTGTTTGGTTAAGTATAATTCCATTCCATGCCAAGTAGGAAAACACCATTACTAACACATTTAATAGCTGAACATATGAAACAATGACATGTAAGGGCTTCCATCAAATTGGCACCATGTAATATATCAACTGATTAGGATCACATCACCTCCCATGCTTGAGGAATGAGTGATCATCCTCACTAGAAAACACATCAATGTACCTCCACATGCCCTCCCTCAATAGAATACACACACACATACACATGTCAGCCCAGTCATGTAGAATTTCACAAATTAACTATACAGGAAAACACCATTTTGGCTATATTTTAAACATTAAATGTCAAGATTCTATTTTTATTAAATCACAAAAATGTTGGACCATAACATTTGAATGATATGATCCATGTATGATTCATGTGATAACAGTTGTCTTTTTTGAACTTGTTTCATAATTTATCACTAGACTCTAGCCAACAATTCAGGAGCCTGAAATCCATAAAAAATCCTAACATCCCTATAACATGTGCACCATCAAGAGAGATAATTCTAGAAAAATATAACATAAACTTTTAGAAAAAAATCACATATCCCTGATAACCACTACATCTTATAAGATCATGTGTTCTCAATGCACTAGTCCATTATCCATCATAAGTTCCAAAACATTATTAATACAAATATAAAGACCCATACATTACGGAAATATATTTTAGTTAAAAATTGAAGATTATTAATTAAAAAAATTTATAAAATACAACATAGAATTGTATATATATAGTTTCCTTAGAAACTGGGAAACCTAAACAACATGTTCATAAAACATCCTCATTTAATCTTAGTTATTTCATAATAACTAGAACCCTATTTTACATACCTTATTTAATAGCCTTCTTCTTGGCCTATGAAAAAAATACATATGAAAGGGTTACATCAAATTAAAATCAAGGATAATAATGGGATATATAAATAATATCATAAGTATAAGATATAAGAAAAAAATAAAATAAAATTGTACCTTGCATAAGGAAGATCGTGATATTGTATCATGGGAAGAATCTAAAACGTTCTTATTTATTAATGAACATAATCCATAAATTCATGACATAAGATATGATTTTTTTGGCATGCACAAAAGTATATAAAATCATTTCATATTATTCAAGTCCCTTTTTCTAGACCATCATAGCTGAAAATGTCCATTAAGGAACTGAGTTCACACCTCATTCTAGCCCTATACTACTAAACTGAGAACATTTACCAATTTATCCATGTCTATCTCATAAATGGCCCAAAGGCCATAATTTTGTATTAATTTTTGATAATACCACTTTTTAGTGTTGTAGTTTAAAACTAAAATTAAATTTCACATTGTCTTTAGGACATTATTGGACCCAATAGACTTAATGGAATACATCATAGAATATGACTATAAGAAACATACCCTCCCAGCATCTATATCGTGACGAGCCATGTATGTATCATGAAATTTAAATCATCATCCAATGCATTGGAGGGATATGTAGGTCCCACGCATCCTTTTATTAAATTATTCTTATGTGTTCCACAATAAACATATATCATTAATCATAACATAACATATATAATAAAATGGGTTTTTTAGAAATCATTTAATCATAAAATAAACCCTAAAAATGAATTTTATAGATTTGATTCTATCATAAACACAAAAAATCAATTCAATTATATATATTTTATAATTGAAAAAAATAATTATCAAATAATGTCATCTTATATGGAAAATAATTTGTGTTAAACACGTGAAATTAATTCTGTGGAAACCATTCATTCTTTCTCAAAAAAAATTCATTTATCAAAGGTCATGAAATTTTAATAGAAAAGAATTTATTTGAATATAAACTAAAAATTGTGAAAATTAGAATACATATATATAATTAATTACGTAATCATAAAAATCCCTTCATGAAAAAATAATCATAAAAAATTTTCTCATTTACTTCTACTGGAAAATTCAAAAAGTACCTCGTATAGAAAATGAAAAAATATTTCTTTCATACCACTATATAAAAATTCACCAATGGATAAAATTAAAATTAAAAATTTTTATAATAAGGAAAAGAGTATTTTGAAATTCATAATTATAAAACATGGACATGAATGATAAATATACCTCCGAATATACTTAAATAAAAACAATATCAAATAATAATGAGATTCCCAAATTATCCCTTACCTGAGGTATGATTTCAATTGTATGTATATGATCATATTTTATAATGATTTAAAAAATATTATTTACTTATTTCATAATATTAGTCATTTTTATGTTATCATATATTATCATATTATCATCCATTTGATAGAAACATTGTCACTCTTCTGTCGGGTATTGACATCTATATTTTCATAGCATGTTTTGACGAATAAATTATTGTTTATATTCTAAGGATATAGTTATATCATTTAAATAATTATATTAGTATAATATAAATTATTTATTCATTACATTGATTTATATAATTATTCTTTAATTAATATCATACATAATGAATCATATCACAAAGGAGAGACGGTAGGCTGTTAGAAAACAGGAGCGACATTTTCCTTCCTTTAATTGATGAATTGTATTGAATTGGATGGTGTAAAATATTTCAGAATCAATATCATGAAATAATAATAATACATATTTATTATTAAAATCATTATTCAAGCCAATGTAAGATGATTGTGAAAACAATCTTACTCTACGGTGTAGATATGGTAAATCATACGTACTCACGCTTGATGAATTCATTTTTTCATATAATGAATAGAATTTGGAATATATTTTTTTAATAATCTTAACAAAAACTAATAATATAATTGATATGGGTTTTATAACTTTATAATGAATCAACTAATAGAATTTTAGTAGATTATTAAATAAGTGTGAAATAATTGGTAGAGCAAATTACCTCTTCTTCTATGTTCCCCCTCTAAATCTCATCTTATAGGCACTAAAGATAGTCTTTGGAGAAGAAAAAACAAATATAATGAATCTAGGGATGTTAATAATATATTTTTATTGGGTATTTATGATAATGAATGCTCACATTGAACTAGAGAGGTGTGGGAGGTGGTTGTCTTTTATAATTGATGTGAGGGGCACTTTTGGGATCCCCAAAATTATTAATTTTTAATAAAACCAATCCCCATCCAAAGACCTGCAAAATGACATAATTTCAAAGATATGATAGTATAAAGTTTTAATATCACCAACCAAATGAATTTATACATTTAATTATATCAATTTAAACTATATAATTTTAATTAACACATAGTTATTAATTTTAGTTTTTAATTAGTGTGAAAAATGATTCAATATTAAAAGCGATTAATATTTACATATTTTATGTCAATATATCATAAATAAATACCTTAAATAATTTTAGATGATATAGTAATTATAATATATTTCTTAATAATGATCTATGAATTTTAAATAATTTAATAAATCATTATTTTGATAAACAAACAATTGTTTCAATTTTGACACTATTTAATTCATTTAATTTTTAAATAAGTAATAAGAAAATTTAACTTCAAACCAATTATTTTAATATAATTTAATGAGTTAAAGGTCATCTATATAATTAATTATAAATATTAATTATACTCTATTATATTTATTTTAATAATTTTAATAACATTTATTTGATATTTCTCGTAATAAAATAAATTCTACTATAGTTTTGTGTAATTATTTAATATGATTTTTTGTTGAATAAAATTTTAAAAAAATTATATTGAAAGGATAAATCCTATATCTTTTAAAAGAAAAATAATAATTTAATATAAATTCTATAAAATCATACTATAAAATTTTGTGATAATTTAATCATTATTGTAATAACTTTAACATCACTTCAAATAAAATATTAAAAGATTCATAATCTCTTATATAAGGCTCCAGATGGCCAATAAATCGACCCTAGGATTTTTATGGTTGAGTTATACTTGAATAATAAAATTTGGTCTTGTTTTTTTAATTTTTAATGACTATTATAATTTTAAAAATAATTATTGTATTGATTCATCAATGATATTATAATTTCTATATCATTAAAGTATTATTATTTAAGGTAATTATTTTTTTTCATAAAAAATTAAAATAAATTATAATGATAAATAAAAATAGATTAACCATATATATTGTTTTTATTATTGAATATATATTCTTTATAACTTTATTTTCAAAAATGATATAGTTATTAAAATTTGATTATGATATATTTAATATAACTTTAAATGAAAAAAATTAAATTTCATAGTCACTTCCACGTGTCTCCCAAAGGAAACCATTTTTACTTAAGGATGATTTATGTCAAAAAAAATTCATCAAATTATATTAATACAAGTGTTAGTGTAATTTCAGAATATTTTTTGTACCCTTAATTACCATATTTACTTGTTTACCATAATAATAAAAATTACTAAAGTTTCTATTCATAATGTCTAAAACTAAAAAGTAATCTATTTTCAAAATTTGAACATACTAATTCAATATATGGAATCCATTTTTCATATTTCAAAGTATAGAAGTTGTAGTAATTGTTTTACAAATTAATTATGTTATGAGATAGAGAGAACCTGTTTTAAAAGTTAAAACATTACCAATTATTAAATTGCTTATACATCTATATTAATTGTATAATTAATGACAACAGAATAAATTATAATTATTGATAAAAAATATTCTATTTATACTTTAAATCCAATAAATATTATAATTTAACCATGTAAATTATTTTTATGGAAAATGTTTTTTCAATTAAAATTTACTGTATTTTTACTATTCATCAAAACATGGATGTTATTAGACAAATATAAAAAATTAATACAATGTAATTTTTTTATCCCTCTAATAAATAATTGTTCTATATTTTAATAGTAAAAATATTAATGTTTAAAAATTTTAAATTTAAAATATTTCTCCATTAAAAAGTACTAAAATTAACTTTTTATCAAATATACGTTTTTATACATCAAATAGGATTTATTAATACCATATGAAAAACTATATATATTGGATGAATATTAAAAATATTTTATTTAATAGGTAACATATATATTTCATTAATTTCATTTAATAACATTAATTCACACAATTTATTAACACTAAACTAAATATATATAATTGAAAGAATTGGTAGTCATTGAATTCACCATACATTATCATAAAATATTTATATTTATTCATACATAACTAATGACTAGGTTAAAATAGTCATTTTATAATACGAGATCTTTTGGTTCATATAAACTCACAATTATATGGAATATAATCTATTGAATAATTAATATTATTTAAATATAATATTTCATTAAAACATATGGGTGTTACAATCTTCCCCCTTAAACTGAATTTGGCAATTGAATTTCCCACATAGCTTGCTCAAATTGGTGGTTCTGCCATAAAACATTATCCAAGTGAGTGGTCTTGTTCTATAGATCTATTTCTATATGATCTAGAATTTACATTTGTTGTTCATCAAAAGAAAGATCTTGATCTAGTGGTACAAATTTTTATTTTAGTATATATGAAAGATAAGTTATGTACTTTCTCTAGATAGGTTCATGGAACAGATCATAAAAATGAGGGAGATTTGGTGGATCATCCCATTGGTAATATTCCATACAAATACTATCCATAATATCTAAAATATTTATATTCCTATGGCTTAGCTTTACCATCTTTGTAAATCGGATTAATCTCTTCTAGTGGGATATTTGTAGAAACACCTTGTCACCACTTCAAAATCTAGGTCCTTTCTTTAGTTGTTACCATAACTATCTATAACTCTGATATACTCTTATGAGTTGTTGAATAGATATTGCATTATCTCACATTTCATCAAAAGAATCATGTCCTAATAGATTTCATTCCCCAACATTATCCTACGAAGTTAATGTTATATAGTTATTTCATTAAAGGGATTCATAATGGTCCATATGAATACTGGATTTATAGCTATTGTTTTATGAAAATTACCCCAATGGAAGGTGCTGATCCAAACCACCTTTAAAATCCAATGATAATGATCTCAACATGTATTATATAGTTTTAAATTTCCTCTTAGATAGATCATTTTTATGAGGATGATAAAAGGTTATCAAAATTAACATCATATCCTGAGTATGATAACGATTTTTCTAGAACATCAAGAAAATCCTCGAATCCCAATCAGATATAATGTAAATTGGAACTCAATTAAATCTTACCACTTACTTTACATATATCATGGAAATATGATCAAGAAAGAAATATACACTAATAGAAATGATGTGTATAGACATCATAAGGTTATCAAATATCTCCCATATAGAATTATGGTCTTTATATGTTTTGGGAAGACTGATAAATAATTCAATAGTGATGTTTTCCCATTTCATTACGGTATGGGTATTGGTTATAAAATCCCCTTAGAAATCTATCTCTCCTCCTTAAATTACTGAAAAACCAAGCACCAAGAGACATATTTGGAAACATATCTTTTCATTCCATCCAACTAAAAATACTATTTCTGGTCTATTTATATCATTCTGAGTCTAGGGTGAATAGAGAATGATGAATTATGAGCCTCATCCAATCATTCCCTCCTTAATTATAGTATGGGAGGAATACATACCCAGTTCTTGAAACATATGATTTTGTCACAATCATGGTTGAATTTAGGTATATTTCTCATCTTCTTTTTTATCTATACATCTGTATTCTGATCCACCATAATCTTTAATTATATATATGGTTGAACATTAATTAGGTAAATATAATATTTATCCCCTTCCATTACAATTTCAAGATACATCCTTCGAAAGTCCAATAATATTGCATCTTGTGTGGTCCTCATAATTGATAGGTGGTCATGGTCCTTTCAACTAAATGCATATTCCACCTTGTTCACTTTCACAGGGTGGTAATGTTATGAGTAGTCGTAATATTTAATCATATTTAACAATAATATTTGTTATATATTTATATTCTTATTTGTGGAAATATAATTTAACCTTTTATAAATAGTATAAATATCACACCTTTAACTATAATAATAATTCCTCCATATGTTTAATTAATAAATTAACAAAACTAACTACAAATCATGACTTGGGGTAATTTTTCTTATTGATTTTAAATTGTCGTGATTAATAAACAATAACCATATCATTTTTCATGAGAAAATAGCCTAGCCAATTCTTGGATGCATCAATATAGATCACTAACCTTCCTCCACTAAAAGGCAGGGTGATCATAGTTTCACTGGTTAATATTATTTTTAGCTCTTTGAAATCATCATCCCATTACTCTATCCACAAAACATAACAACATTACAAATAAACTATGTTAGTAGATTAGATAATAGTGAAAAATATTTCACCAAACACCGATAATATCCAGTCAACCCATGAAATCATTGAATCTATGTAACTGTTTTTGTTCATGACAAACATTAAATAACTTTTATTTTATATGATCCATAGATATCCCCTCTTTTGAGATTTGGTGACCCAATAATGAAAATTTTTTGATCGAAAAATCCTCACTTGGTATTCTTTTAATGAATCTTCTCCTTTCTCAGGGTCTTTAGTACATTTCTCAAGTTATATTTATTTTCTTAAGTTCTCTTAGAATAGACAATGATAATGTCTACAAATACTTACACAAACCTATCAAGATAATATCTAAATTCATTATTAATTATATATACGATGATATAGGGGGAATTAGTAAGACCATAAGGAATGATTATAAATTCATAGTATCCATACCTTGTACGGAATTTTTCCTTTGGAATATCCTCTTTCATGGCCCTTAATTAATGATATCCATAACAAAGATCAATCCAGGAAATGTATTAAGCTCTACATAGTAGGTTTCATAAGTCTTCAATATGAGGAAGGGTATATATTTTCATTATGGAAATATTGTTATGTTATTGATTATCAATGTAGAGTCTTATAGATTAATTTATCTCATTAAAAAATAAAACAGGTTCACTCCAAGGTGGCACACTAAGGAATATGAATCCCATTACAATATTGTCTTGGAGTTTCTTCTTGTAATCCTGCAACTCAACCAGTGCCATTATATAAGGTTTTTTTTGAAATAGTCATAGCACCTGGTATGAGTAATATTGAAAAATCAAAAACATGATTTGGTGGAAGACATAATAGTTCTTCCATAAAGACATAATCAAAATCCTATAAAATGGGTATATTGGTAATTTTGATGTTCTCCCCAACAATTTTAGATTTATATACTTTATTTATATTAATCAAGCCCCATAAGATGGAAAAAATTTCACTATATGGCTATACTCATCTTTTCACTGAATGATGATTATAGATTGATTTGGAATATGAAATGTGACTTCTCTTACTCTGAAATTAATATGATATCATTATATATAAATCCAATCCATGCCTAGAATAAAATTTAATTTTACAATACGAATAATCATATGATTTTTAGGAAGAAAATTCCCACAAACTTCAATTAGAGATGAATTATAAAATTTTGATGCGGTCGTTGTACAATTTGGATATGTCACAAGTAACTCAACCTACAAATTTTCAGGTAATATTTTAATACCCTTAGAAAATTATTCAAATGTAAAAGAGCTAGTGTATCCAAAATCATATAAAACATTTTATTCTATTGAGTGGATGGTATGTGTACCTTTTATCTTTTCATTATCACACTCCAAATCATTGATAGTGATTTCATTTTACGTTCTTTTATCATTGGCCTTAAGAGTTTTTAGATGTTGGTCATTATAAATAACCCTTGGGTTATGGAATTGATTGGAATATTTCCTAATTTCCTTCAACATGTAACATTGAAGTGTATAAGGTAAGTTATGTGATTCTTTTTCATTATTCAGATTTTTCGAAATCTTATTCTCATTTCTTCATCATTCAAAAGCCTAGTGACCTTCTTTTCACACTTAAAACATGTGCTAGTCCATTTAATACAATTTTATCCATGTTTCTATCAACACTTTGAGAATATGGAGAAACTCAAATTCTTTTCACTATGATCTTTGTATATTCCATTGAATTCAATTTTTATCTTATTATCAAACCCATAGGACTTATTGGTTAATCAAATATCCATCTCAACAATGAGATAACATCATAGGATATACTTATAGATATTTAATTCCCTTATAGAAAATTCCCTTCGAATACATGGTTTTAAGACACTAAAGAATCAATCAATATTTCTATTAGGTTGGATAATAATTCTAGAAAAGTACCCTGAATGTCATTTAAAATTTTCTTCATAGGTTCCAATAGATTCATTATAATTTAATATAACATTAGGTAACCTGTTATCTATATTTTTTCAATGAATACAATGAATGTACTTATTGAAAAATAAGTTCATGAACTCATCTCATTCCATGGATTCAATTTCATCTCTTTTCCTCATATTCTTGAAAAGGTTCCATAGTTGATTAGATTAGAATTCTAAATGATAAAATGAGAATATTAATTTCTCATGTTTTGATCATTTGAGAACTAAAAATAACTTTTTAGTGATATTGATCTACTTTTATGCCTCTAATGGATCAGAAGAACTGCTAAACGAAGGTTGATGCTGCCTCATAAAGTACTAACCAAAATGTGGATCCCTCTTTTGTTCATTTTCAAGTATTGTATTATTCATAGACTGAGAAATTATTGTTATCATTTCAATATGATTTTTCATTCAATCACCCATAAAATTTAGTTAGTTAGGAGGACAATAATTGCATTGCCAATCGCATTCAGCATTAATGTGGTTCCTCCAGGTTCTAGACATTGACTAAAGCTGAGAATCATAGAATGAGAAACACTAACCATAATAGGGAAATCACATAATAAATTATAAAATTTCAATTTTGGGTATATTATGTTTTATCCTATGTTATTAACTAAACATTCTAAAACTCTAGGATTGTAACCTAAACATCAAAATATATGTCGGGTTTTTAATATGGTTTTCTCATCCTTGTTTTCCAAGGATAACTAGAAATTTCTTCGGATACCAACTATAACTACACATAACATATATACAAAGTTGTTACATTCAAATTGATTAATATTTATTATAAAATATAAAAAATACAATATAGGGCCATATAAGTATAATGTCTTTAGAAACATGGAAACACAAGAAAAATTTTCATAAGACATATTCATTTTATCCCAATTACATATTCATAATTATACCCCCTTTTGAGATTTATTCTTTAATACCAATCATCATAACCTGGGGAAAATAAACTGATGAAAGGGTGGGCTCAAATTCTCTATATGGGTATAAAAGAAAGAATCCATCATATAATAATATTAATATATAATAATATAACACTTGAAAATATTATCCTACATATTAAAGATCAGGATATTATGATATATGAAAAAATTAAAAAGGTTTATAAGAATAAATAAACATAATCCCCAGAGTCATAACATTAGAAATGAATTTTTTGCCATACAAATAATCATTAAACGTCATTTCAAATTAGTAAATTCTTATTTTGAATACCTTCTTAGCATTCAATTTCCATTACTGAACCGAGTTCACTCCTCATTCTACCCACATACAACTGAACCAAGATCATTTCCCATTCCATCCAGGTTTGTCTCATGATATATAAATATTTACCTAATGCATTTGAGGGGGATATAGTTCCCACCCATATCATAATAAAACAATTCTTATATTTTACACAATAACATTAATCAATCATCATAGGATTACCCAAGGAATAATATTATTTTTATATTAATAATTCTGTCATAACATAATCAAAATAAAAAAAATGGATTTAGTAAAAAAAATATTCCATCATAAACACACAAAAAATCATTGGAATTGTATGGATTGAATATCAGAATCATATAATTACTAAATAATATCATCTTATATGGAATGTAATTTTTATAAAATAATTTTAATTTAGTTCATGATAAAAGTATTGTTTCCTCTTTGAAAACATTTTCTTTTATCAAAATGTCTCCCAATTTATAAATAAAATAATATATTTGTAAATAAAATTGAATTCGTGTAATGTAAGATATTTGGATATAATGTGTTAGTAAAACATAATAATAGGTTCATGCCATATAAGTTAAAAACCAATCTATTCATACTTTTTCTAAGAAAGTCAAAAAGTACCACAAATCAAAAGTAAATAAAAATTCCATTCATACCATTTAATTAAAATTCACTACTACTTAATATTGACTTTAAAAATTATATAAGAACAGAAAGAATATTTTGGAACACATAATTTGAAATGATGGAGATGGATGAAAAATATACCCCAGTAAATACTTACGTATAATCAATCTCAACTAATAATTACAATGTTAAACTATACCTTACCAAAGGTCCTATTTATTATATATATATATGGACATCTAGGGTATTAATTTAAAAAATATCATTGAGTTATTTCAGAATCATAGTCATTTTTTTATATCATATGTTATCAAATTATCATTTGTTTTTTAATAACATTATTACTCATATATTGGGTGTTAACATCTTTATTTTCTTACGCATGATTTCGTGGATAAGTTATTATTCTTCATATTCAGTTATAGTTATATCATTTAGAAAATAATATTGGTATAATATATAATATTTATTGATTATATAACATTATATAATCATTCTCTAATGAGGATCATGTTGAATGAATCACATCACATCGGGGAGATGATAAGCCATACATGCGCACAAGCGATGATATCATTCCCATAATTGTTGATTGATATTGATGTTTATTGGGTGTAATATTTAAAAGTTGATATAATATTATAACAATCATTTTTAGTTATTATATATATAGGTATGCATATTAATTATAGTTGATGTTGAAAAACATATTACAGTATTATGTAGATATGATATGTCTTATTTACCCACATGTGGTGATTTCGTCTTTTCATAGGATGAATAAGAGATGGAATGTGGTTTTTTAATAAAAATAATAAAATCTTAGTATATAATTGATACTCTAGTTATTACATTATAATGAAAAAATCTTGAAAATGATGTGTAAGAATAATGATGTTTGAATGAATCGGTAGGGGAGATTGCTTCTACTGTGATGTACCCCATGTGAATCACCTCTTAAGAGAATTGGAGTTGGCCTTTGGATAAGACCCGAATATATAGAATGTATCTCAGAAGGTTAATAAAAAAATGGTTAGAGGATGGATTTTCATTAAGTATCAAAGTGAAGTGGATATGTGAGGGACGAGGTTCAATTTTATAATTGAGATGAGTGGCACTTTTGGGACATCAAAAAGTATAATTTTATAATAAAATCCAAACCCATCCAAAAAACACAAAAAATATCAAATAGTGATAAATAAAATATATAGACTTGCAATATCACCAAACAAAAAAATTTAGAAATATATTTTTATAAATTTAAACCATATAATTTTAATTAACACAAAGTTATTCATTTAAATTTTTTAACTAGGAAACAAATATTTCGACAATAAATGTGTGAAATATTTACTTATATGATATCAATTTGACCATAAATAATTAACATAGATCATTTTAGACCATATAGTAATTATTTGACATTTTTAAAAAGGTTTTATGGCATTCAAATAATTTAATAAAACATTATTATGGTAAACAAATAATATTGTCAATTTTGACACTATTCAATTCATTGATTTAAAAAAAAACTAATAGAACAAGTTAACTTTGAAAAAAATAATTATATTCATAATTGTAAAAGGTAAAATATAAAAATAATTGGACATATTAATTATCTCAAATTGTACTTAGTATAATATTTTTAATAACAATTATTTTATATTTCCCTTTATAAAATAACTATTATAACAGTTTTGTGATATTATTTAATATTGTTATTTTTTGAATAAAAAAATTTAAACAAAGATAAATACTCTATATTTTTTATGAAAATTTATAATAAAAAAATATTTTTTAAAACCCTGCATTAAAATGTTATATTGATTAAAACATGAATGTGAAAACTTTAATATCACTTCAAATAAAATATTATAAGTGTCATAATCGCATCAATATGGCCCCAAATGGTCAATAAATCTATAATTGGATGGTTCTGGTCATGATATACTTTAAAATAAGAATTTGTTAGGATTTTTTTTTCTTTTAATTATTTTTTTTCATTTCAATAATAAATATTTTATTGATTTATCATCAATTAAATAATTTATGCATCATTAATGTATAAATCATTAAGTTAATTATTTATTTCATAAAAACTAAAATATATTATCATGATAAAAAAAATTCTATTTTCAATTAGTATTTATAATCAATTTTATCTTCTATGTTAACTAATTTTAAAAAAATTAGTTATTAATATTTCAGTAAGAAGTATTTAATTTTTCATTAAATAAAATAAATTAACTGTTCTAATCTCATCGTAGTGGCTTCCAAAGGACATCATTTTTACCCAAGGGTTTTTTAGTATGAAACACACTCATCCAATGATATTAAAACAAGTTTTAGGGAAACTTGAAAGTGTTATTTTTACCATTAATTACCTGATTTACCCTTTTATCATATTATTAAAAATTATTGAAGTTACTATTCATATTGTCCAAAAATATAATTATTCTATTTACATCGTTTGGAATTATTGATTCGAAAAATGAAATATATTTATTAATGAACAAACCACATATGTTTTAGTAATTAATATAAAATTAATCTCATTGTCGGAACAATAGACCATGTTTTAAAATTTAAAACATTACAACATATTGAAATGTTTTACATTCAAATTAAATGAAAAATAAATGATAATAAAATAAATTATATTTCAGGATTAAAATTATATTTTATATATACGTTAAAATCAGAAAACATTATAATTTAAAAATATAAATTATTTTGATGAACTTTTTTTTCAATTAAAATTTTTTGTATTTTTATAAATCATCAAAACATGGATGTTATTATAATAATATAAAAAATACATGCACATTAAATATTTATAACACTATTTAAAAAGAGTTTCATTTTTTATCTTATAAAAATTATTAATGTGTAAATATTTTAGTTTAAAAGGGTTAACCATTAAAAAATGTTAAAATTACATTTTTTGAAAAAATGTAGATTTTTATACATCAAATAGGATTTATTCAGACCATATGAAAAAAATATCTATTAGATGAATATAAAATTATTTTATTAAGTATATAACATATATATTTCATTAATTCTTTTTACTAATATTAACTCACTGAATTTATTAATATAAAAATATATATTATTGAAATAATTGGTGCACGATGAATTCGTCATACATTTTCCAGAGTTATTTATATTTATTCCCACTAATATAATATATTAATTAAAGTGGAATTTTATACTAAAGTTGTCTCATGTTTTCTTTAATATCACAGTTTCATGTAATGCTTTCATTTAAATAATTCAAATAATTTAAATAGAATATTTCTTAAAAACATCCCGGTGTTACGTCTAACATCTACCATAACAAAAAATGGAAAAAATAGGTAAAGGAATCCTAAAAATCAATTTGTATTGTAACATACTAGATTACACTAAATTAGTACCCAAACAAGTTCATCCTAAGGCCACATGTTTTCCTCCCTATAGAATAAAAAGAAAATGATATATAATAGATTCAATGTCATAACTCAAGCTTCCTAATTCACCTTTCAACATCTAATTATATCCAATAATGAGGGAGAACTCACATTGAGTAAGGTATAGTTTTCCACATGTGGGTGTGAAAGGGGGAAGAAACGAATGTTAAATCCATTAATTGTTAAAGGGGGAGTAAAGAAAATTACCCTCTTTAATGAGCTTCATAGTTTGGCCGCATGGTTTTCCAAACTGTGAACCAACCACGCATTTGTAACATTCTTTTCCCAAAAATTGAATGTTTATAGACCCTAATTTAACATACAATGCTCCATTTGTGAACCTCAACTATCTGAGGCATACTCCAACTCGCACAGTTGCAGGGTACTATTAGTTAAACCACTCATAAATCTTGTGTTATGTCTATAAAAATATTCAAAATCTATTTATGGTTTTATATTTCCTACTAAATATTTATAAATATTTGTGACTATAAAATATAATGCACATCTTTAGGCCATAAAATTTTCACTAACCTTGCATCAACTATGTGTCATATGGTGTGTGTTACCTAAAAATTAGTTTATTGTCTAGAACCATTGTGATTGTCCCTAATCCTCAGAGATAAAAACTGAGACATTCCCACATATAAAAAGATTATATAGGTGCATTATATGTATTTAATTCCGATTCTTAATCCCTAATAAATATTTGAACCATTTGTTTATTTGAAAATTAAAAATCATTTAGGAATTTCCAAATAAGAAAAACATTGGTTCTTCCAGTATGCATAGATGAACCTACCTGTACCCAAAATTTTCCTTCATATTCCTATATTTTAAATTAGTACAGTACAACATCATGGATTTGTATGTATTCTTCTTAAATTTTTTATGATTTAGGTGTACACCAAGGATACCTATAAGGGTGGCATTAGTATGTTTCCCACTTTGGTGATCATTATATAACTCTTCATATAAAATAAAATGTTTTTAGATACACCTCAGAATTTAGTACTACTATAAAATATTTCTTCATTTATTTATTTTATGATATTTAATATTATCTTTCATGGGCATCCTAAATTAATTGATTTTAATCTTTTCCATGTGATCTGATAAATATTATTAGACTCTAACTAAAACCCTTATTTTATTCATAACCATTGTTTTTAGGGAAGATATTTTTTGTCTTCTTTGAGTGATGATAATGGGTTATGGTGTAGTGCATATATATTTTGAATTTGATTGTGATCCTAAGGGTGGTTGTGTCTAAGTATCTAGTGGATATTTGTGTGTGGTATGTTGGATCATCAATGATGTGTTTATTCATAATTTTTTAGTATCTTGTTTCATTTTAGATTTATTCTCATTTTTTTCATTTTAGTTCACATTTTTGTGTTCTTCTGTTTTATAGTTAATGTATTTTATATTCCATGAGGGTTATATTTTTGGTTTGTTATGGTGATTCAGGAGTCTGTGATATCAGAGTGTCTGGTGGGAATTTTTTGTGTTCTCCTTGTTTTTCAATGATTGTTTGGTGTGGTGTTTTTTGTTTCATTCAATGTTGACATTACAATGTCAATGTAATATAAGTGAATAAGGTGATGACCTAATATGATGAATACGTAATTTGGTTTTGATTGGATGTAGTGATAATGATGATTGGGTAGTCTTTTAGTTACGACATGCTCACGGTTTGAGACAGTTTTTTCAAATGTGGATAATTATGTGATGTTCCAACTATTCCATGGATTGAGGTGGATAATTACTATGGCTTTATGAGTATTGGTTTTTTTCCAGTCTTATAAATTTTAATTTCAAACTTCAAATTTATGTAGACCCTTCACAAGTTGGATTTAGGTTTTTTTAATGAGAATTGGATTTTTGGATGTTTAGATTATGGCAATTTTTGGGTACAATAAGTTAGGGGTTCTAAATATTCTATTAAGTTAAAATTTTTTATGAAAATTTAAAAAAATTATATGGGGATAAGGGTACTCCAATAATAATGTAACTCTTGAATATGAATTATATACATAAGGGTAGTACATGAAATGCATATTAATATATGGAAATGTGTTAAATGTCATTAGAGTATGTAATATTACAATGGATGATACATAATGTTACATATAAAGATACACTAAATATGAAAATGTACATAGGGATATATTTTAGAATAAATTTGAAGTTAAATTGAATATGTAATTGTACAATGGACGATATGTAATATTTCTCCCAAACTCACTAGAATATGTAAGGGCGGTCTAGAATAAATACATGAATGTTACTCAGACAATGTAGACTAGAATTTGATAAAATAAAAAAGACACATTTTTATAAATAAAGGACTATCATCATGTTACATAAGGGGTGATCTATGGAAGAAGTTGATATGTATGGGAAAAGAGTATGATATAAGTCATGTATTCCTGAGATTGAGGTCAAAAGGTACTTTTTTATTCATTGTGGATATAAATATTATGATAATAGTGTATGAGTCTAAATTTATATTTATGATTATGGTGAATTATTTATAATTACTTTTTTTAGTTTAATATATGTATATTTTAAATATAATAATGTTTATTGAAGGTAATTTAATTAAAAATTGATTCTGTTAAATAATTTTGATGTTAGAAATAAGGGGGACATAAATTTAAGTCGGTAATTTTAAGATTTTATCATAGATTTATTTGTACGTCACTCACAATAAATAGAAGAGAATATAATTTATGTGTACTAATACATGAAAAATTGAGAATTGATCTTTTGAGGCCGACCTACTTTCATTGGATGTTCAAAATTGAAAATGAATTATTAAACAATAAAAAATATTAAAGATTCATTTTACAGAATATACAATTTAATGATTCAAATGATGTTCAAAATCCCAATTGTTCTAGAATAAAAAAAATTATAGAATTTAATATTCTTAAAGATTTTTGTGATTCCCCAGACCCACACTCCAGGATCTGGTGCCTTAAACACATAACATACATATTCAATTTTATATGAACTGTTAAATCATCGATATTATCATCCTTAATTGAAAAAATAAATAATAATTATATGTTTTATTAAATGTGACAGATCATTTAGGTTTATCTATTTTGAGGAATATTAAAAATCAATAACCTAAAAAATACCTTGTTCATTGTATAAAATAGACATTTTTAATTAAATAAGAATCTACATAGTCCATAATGAGTTTTAAAAATCTCCCAAAAATTATTTCATACATTATATCCCTCTAAACATGTCCAATTTACTAATTTTATTCGTAACCTAGGGAAATGGAAACATAATAAAGGGTGATCTCAAACACTCATGTAGTGAATACATACAAAGGGAGTTATCATTAAACAAAAATAGAATAAATATTATGATTTGAATAATTAAAAAACATGAATCCATGAACAATTTGAAAATGATGTGATGATATATACATGATAATAATTGAAAAATAAATAAAAATAATACTAATATCATACTGAAGGAATTCATAATTCCATAAATTAGAAATAGGATGTGAAGGAATTGTGATAAAAACAACTAACATATCACCGAGACCAAAATCAATAAATCCTACTTAATTGGGTACAAATACACCAAATAACAAATCCTCTATTGTATCATGAGACCTGTCGATTTGTCTGGGGGATATATGATTTCTTCCCACGTTTCACTTGATTATGTCTAATGAATTGATGATAAGTTTCAATATTACCTTTCATAACATTACATAAGGAAACATTAGAAGAATAAAAACATTGTCACCTCTATAATGAAAGTCATGGAATATCAATACTTGGTCAAAATATCTTATTATCCCATAATAATCATTAATGTTAATACTTTTAACTATGTTAATAAAGGGAAAGTATGATATTCATTCATCCCAATTAATAATTTGGATGGTTAATAATTCAGAGTCAACATAACATTTATAATCATTATTTATATAAGCATATATGGTCTGATATTATTTTAACTAATTTCAATAAAAGGGACATCGTGATCATATCCCATAAATAGAATGAAGGTGGACATGTAAGAAATAACTGTTCAACTTTTGAATAATCATACCTACTAGAATAACAATTTAATAAATGCATTTACATATACCCATGTAAGTAGAATAAAAATATTTCTATATAAATAACATAAAATATTAATTATATAAAATAAGACATTTCCACAATATAGATAAACGAGTATACGAATATGTCAATATTAGAATAACATAGTCATAATCCATCCATATAAATAAGGTTGATTCTTAAAAAAGTAAATAACCAAATAAGTGAGGAATATCTATAATATGGTTTATGCCATATGAATTTAAATTCCTTAAAAACAATAATAAAATACCACATAATATATTGAATGGGAATATTATATATAAATATTTGAAATTTCTTCAAGGTAATGATTATAACTTAATGAATGAAAATTGGGTTACCCAAAACACTTACTACAATGGAATCAACTAAATCAATTACCACTAGAATAATGGAAGATTATTTTTCAGGTAAATCACATGAAATTAGAGGAATGTGATAAAAAAATATTCATGGTTAGTGAATACACCATTAATTTAATTCGTGGTGAAAAAATTTATTATTTTTCAAAGAATCAAAATTGAGATTATGATAACCCTTAAATATTTATGAAACATTTAAATTAAAAACCATTGAAATATAGGGCTTTTAATTTAACATCAATGAAAATTATCAAAAGATAATTCATGGTATGATATTTGAAATAGGTAGAATATAAACCTCATAAATGAAATAAGTTACATAATACCAGAAATGTCTCAATGTGAGGTATTTTAGATTAATACCCATAACTCTTTCCCCTCATTTCATTAACATACATTAATCTCCAATATCATAAACATAGATATATTAATAAATTAATTCAAAACCTTACAAAAACCCATTCTTATTCATATTTTTCATAAATATACATTCACTTTATGAATGTTTCTGATTTTTGACTTCGAGTTCTTATAGTTTTGACTATTTGTACATGTTTCACAATGGTCATGTTTTTAGACATTATTATTACAAATTTCACCGTTAATTTTTCATTTCGTTACTTCTTGGGATGTTTTGTCATTATATAATATTTTTGAAATTTTATAAATTAGTGTTTTTGTCATTATCATTTAAGGTTAAATTCATAACACTAATGTTTTAGTGTTTCATAAAAATAAAAGTTTTTTTATTGATGATATAAATGTTGATATAACATTATGAAAACCAAAAACAATAAACAATTTACATATTTATATCATATTACACCATCAAATAGGTTCTTATTTTCATCGATGACAAAAATTCACAGTATTGGTTGAGTAGGTGGTAATATTGACCCAAACATGAACATACGCTGATTTAATGACTGATTATTAGGTTGTTTTTTATAATATCTATATAATATAATTATAATGCTCTTATATATTGTTTATTAGTTTTATATATTAAAATTATAAGGAAATATAATAATTAGTAATGGATATGAAAATAATAAACAATTTAATTAAAAGGTTACCCTTTCTATATTCTTATTTTAAATGATTAAATTAATGAGGTTCATTTATAAATCATATTACTAGTTGGTTCTATAATTTATACACAATAAACATAATGAAATCATAAAAATAAAATATATCCTTTAGCAATATAATTATTCCCAGTATATCATTAAAAATATAGAATCATATATATATTTATATTTAAATGGTATATTCGTATTGTAATATATTCTATCCACAATTATTCACATCTCCTCTTATTTAGGTAAAAATAAAACACATTTCCATAATACGTTGGTTCACATAATTTGTTGATGATGTGTTTTCATTTCCAATAGTTCATCCATGGAAGGATTAAATTCTATTTTAATTATTTATAATGAAATAATTATTTATATAATATTTTTTTGCATTAGTTATTCTTTTTATAGACACTAAAATAAATAAAAATAAACATGATTGAGGTGATCAGAAATACCTCCAAAAAATAAACATTTATCATTACTGTTTTATTAAATGAATCATCTATATGAATGAAAAATGTTATATGGGAACATTTAAAAAATTTTAAGTGCATTAATTACACAACATATCACTTCTAGTGTATCATTCCCATTTTAGAATAACATCCATAAATATACACAAGTGAAACCACCATGAAACCCTGAAACAAATGCCCCTAAAACAATGAAATTAAATTATATAACTCATTTAAATTGTAGTAAATGAAAAAATATATAAAATAAGTAAATAATATTTGGAATATGTTATAAATTAATGTATAATTTATTGTAAAATGATTATACATGATATTAATTTAATTTTCATAATGTATTCGTACATTTGGTAAAGGATCTCCATGAATCTGTATATTTCCTTTACGTTACACTTTATCTCTCATTACATCAATTTATCTCATAATTATTCTTATATACTTCTACATTATTATTTATATATTACACACACATATATATCTATCTCAATTCAGCTTTATATAATGGAAAACTATGTTATTTAAAAGGATCATTTATCAATTTTTATCTATAAGAAATCCGAATTAAAGGGAACTAATGTGCTTATTACAACATTTAATGTAATCCCCATAAACATTTTTAAGATTCTGATCTTATTTAAAGTCACTAATTTTATATTTTGAAACCATTTTAGATATTTTCTGGACTTATTTAAATATTTATTTCTTTATAAAATTTAATGACTCATTTATATTTTCCCAAAAACCATGCTTTAGGGGCACATTTCTAATGTTACCGAACATCTATTTTTATTGTTTTCACTTTAGATGGAAATCATTATTCATGATCTATTATTAATTTCCCTATATTCATTTCCAATAATGTTTTATCCCTAGTATCATGGATACCATTTTGACACACCATTTTTTTTAATCCATACGAATTAATGGTGAAACTAATCCCTTTCCATGGGTAACCTATATTTTTATTCATCATATTTGATTTCTTATGTGGCATACATATAACTATGCATTTTATAATGGTTTTTCCCAGAATGTGCCCAAATTAATTCAGTAATTATTTGTTATCATCAGATGTTATGTATGGGAATAGAAATAAATATTATTCATTATGGGACATGGTCCACTATGTGGTGTCACCTACATAGTTGTGCTTGACACATGATTATATCTTGTTATAACTGTTTCCACATTTTGATGTTTACATGATCATATGATTTAAATTTCTCTATGTTTTTCTTCTATATTTTTTTCATAATCAATTAAATTTATATATAGTGACCCAAACATTTAGTATGTATACATTACATAAATTTTCACCATAATTAAAACATTACACAAATAGATGCCCAAAGAGAGTATTAGTATTGTCCCATTAGAGACATGAAAGATTAAATAACAGTATATGAGTGAGAAAAATTATCACAGACTAGTTTATTCCAGACTATCAACCCTCCTAGACATATAATTGGTAAAATATATCTTTATATCATACGGAAAAATCATAAAAAAACATGAGCTCAAAAGCACATTATCGGTAAATAATAAACATATGTAAACATCAACACCAGAATATGTGAATACTAATGTTTATTGAAGGAAATTTAATTAAATAAGGATTCTGTTAAATAATTTTGATGTTAGAAATAAGGGGAAAATAAAATTAAGTCGGTAACTTAAATATTTCATCATAGATTTATTTTTACGTCACTCACAATAAATAGAAGAGAATATAATTGATGTGTACTAATACATGAAAAATTGAGAATTGAGCTTTTGAGGCCGACCTACTTTCATTTGAAGTTCAAAATTGAAAATGAATTATTAAAGAATAAAAAATATTAAAGATTCATTTTAGAGAATATAAAATTTAAAGATTCAAATGATGTTTGAAATCGCAATGGTTCTAGAATAATTAAAATTTCTAGAATTTAATGTTCTTAAAGAATTTTGTGATTTCCCAGAACCAAACTCCAGGATGTGGTGCCTTAAAAACATAACATACATATTCAATTTTATATGAATAGTTAAATCCTAGATATTATCATCCTTAATTGAAAAAATAAATAATAAATATATGTTTTATTAAATTTGATAGATCATTTAGGTTTATATATTTAGAGGAATATTAAAAATTAATAACCTAAAAAATCCCTTGTTCATTGTATAAAATAGACATTTTTAATTATATTTGAATCTACATAGTCTATAATGAGTTTTACACATCTCCCAATAATTATTTCATACATTATATCCCTCTAAACATGTCCAATTTACAAATTTTATTCATAACCTAGGGAAATGGAAACATAATAAAGGGTGATCTCAAACACTCAGTAAGTGAATACATAAAAATAGAGTTATCATTAAACAAACATGGAATAAATATTATGATTTGAATAATTAAAAAACTTGAATCCATAAACAATTTGAAAATGATGTGATGATATAAACATGATAATAATTGAAAAATGGATAAAAATAATACTAATCTCATACTGAAGGAATTCATAATTCCATAAATTAGAAATAGGATGTCAATAAATTATGATAAAAAATTTACATATCACCAAGTCCAAAATCAATAAATCCCACTTAATTGCATACGAATACACCAAATAACAAAACCTCTATTGTATCATGAGACCTGTCGATTCATCTAGGGGATATATTATTTCTTCCCACTTTTCACTTGTTTATGTCTAATGAATTGATGATAAGTGTCAATATTACCCTTCATAATATTCCATAAGGAAACATTGGAAGAATAAAAACATTGTCACATCTATAATGAAGGTTATGGAATATCAATACATGGTCAACCTATCTTATTATCCCATAATCATCAATAATGTTAATACTTTTAAATATGTTAATAAAGGGAAAGTATGATATTAATTCATCCATATTAATAAGTTGGATGGGTAACAATTCAGAGTCAACATAACACTTATAATATTTATTTATATAAGCATATATGGTATGATAGTATTTTTACTAATTTAAATAAAAGGGACATCGTGATCATATCCCATAAATATAATGAAGGTGGACTTTTAAGAAATACGTATTCAACATTTGAAAACTCATACCTACTATAATAACAATTTAATAAATGCATTTACTTATCCCCGTGTAATTAGAATAAAAATATTTCTATATAAATAACATAAAATATGAAATATATCAAATAATACATTTCCACAATATAGATAAACGAGTATACGAATATGTTAATATTAGAATAACATAGTCGTAAGCCATCCATATAAATAAGTTTGATGCTTAAAAAAGTACATAACCAAATAAGTGAGGAATATCTATAATATGGTTTATGCCGTATAAATTTAAATTTCTTAAAAACAATTATAAAATACCACATAATATATTCAATGGGAATAATATACATAAATATTTGAAATTTCTTCAAGGTAATGATTATAACTTAGTGAATGGAAATTGGGTTACCAAAAACACTTACTACAATTAAATCAACTAAATCAATTACCACTAGAATAATGGTAGATTATTTTTCAGGTAAATCACATGAAATTAGAGGAATGTGATAAAAAAATATTCCTGGTTAGTGAATACACCATTCATTTAATTCATGGTGAAAAAATGTATTATTTCTCAAAGAATCAAAATTAAGATTATGATACCCTTAAATATTAATGAAACATTTAAATTAAAAACCATTGAAATATAGGGGTTTTAATTTAACATAAATTAAAATTATGAAAATATAATTCATGGTATGATATTTGAAATAGGTAGAATATACACCTCATAAATGAAATAAGTTATATAATACTAGAAAAGTCTCAAAGTGAGGTATTTTAGATGGATACACATAACACGTTCCCTGCATTTCAATAATAGACATTAATCTCCAATATCATAAACATAGATATATTAAAAAATTAATTCACAACCTTACAAAAACCCATTATTATTTATATTTTTCATAAATATTCATTCACTTTATGAATTTTACTGATTGTTTACTTCGGGTGCTTATAGCTTTGACTATTTGTACATGTTTCACAATGGTTAGGTATTTAGACATTATAATTACATATTTCACCATTATTTGTTCATTTGGTTACTTCTTGGGATGTTTTTCATTATATAATATTTTTGAAATTTTATTAATTAGTGTTTTTGTCATTATCATTGAAGGTTAAATTCATAACCCTAATGTTTCAGTGATTCATAAAAATAAAAGTGTTTTGTATTGATGATATAAATGTTGTTATAAATTTTAGAAAACCAAAAACAATAAACAATTTACATATTTATATCATATTACACCATCAAATATGCTCTTATTTTCATAGATGAAAAAAATTCACAGTATTTTTTGAGTAGGTGGTAAAATTGGCCCAAACATGAACATACGCTGATTTAATGACTGATTATTAGGTGGTTTTTTATAATATCTATCTAATATAAGTATAATTCTCTTATTTAGTTTTTATTAGTTTTATATATTATAAGTATAAGGAAATATAATAATTAATAATTGATATGAAAATAATATACAATTTGATTAAAAGGGTACCCTTTCTATATTCTTATTTTAAATGATTAAATTAATGAGGATCATTTATAAATCATATTACTAATTGGTTCTATAATTTATACACCAAAAACATAATGAAATCATAAAAAATAAAATATATCCTTTAGAAACATAATTATTCCCAGTATATCATTAAAAATATAGAATCGTATATATATTTTTAAATGGTATACTCGTATTGTAATATATTCTATCAACAATTTTTCTCATCTCCTATTATTTAGATAGAAATTAAACACATTTCCATAATACGTTGGTCCACAAAATTTTTTGATGATGTGTTTTCATTTCCAATAGTTCATCCATGGAAGGATTAAATTATATTTTAGTTATTTATAATGAAATAATTATTTATATAATATTTTTTTCACATTAGTTAATGTTTTTAAGACACTAAAATAAATAAAAAGAAACACGATTGAGGTGATTAGAAATACCTCCCAAAAAATCATTTATCGTTACTGTTTTATTAAATGAATCTTTTATATGAATGAAAAATGTTATATGGGAACATTTAAAAAATTTTAAATTCATTAATTACACCATATATCAGTTCTAGTGTATCATTCTCATTTTACAATAACATCTATAAATATACACAAGTGAAACCACCATGAAACCCTGAAACAAATGTCCCTAAAACAATGAAATTAAACTATATAACTAATTGAATTGGTAGTAAATGAACAAAAAAATTTAAAATATGTAAATAATATTTAGAATATGTTCTAAATTAATGTATAATTTATTATAAAATGATTATACATGTTATTAATTTAATTGTCATAATGTATTCATACATTTGGTAAAGGATCTCTATGAATATATATATTTCCTTTACATTACACTTTATCTCTGATTACATCAATTTATCTCATAATTATTCTTATATACTTCTACAATATTATTTATATATTATGCGCACATATATATCTATCTCAATTAAAATTTATATAATGGAAAACTATGTTATTTAAATGGTACATCTCTCAATTTGTATCTCTAAGAAATCCGAATTAAAGGGAACTACTGTGCTTTTTACAACATTTAATGTAATCTCTATAAAAAAATTTAAGCTTCTAATCATATTTGAAATAACTAATTTTATATTTTGAAACCATTTTAGATAATTTCTGGACTTATTTAAATATTTACTTCTTTATCAAATTTAATGAATCATTATTCTTTTCCTAAAAACCATGCTTTAGGGGCACATTTCTAATGTTACCGAACAACTATTTTTATTGTTTTCACATTAGATGGAAATCATTATTCATGATCTATTATCAATTTTCCTATATTAATTTCCAATAATGTTTTATCCCTAATATCATGGATACCATTATGATAAACCATTTTTTTTAATACATATGACTTAATGGTGAAACTAATCCCTTTCTATGGGTAACCTATATGTTTATTCATCATATTTGATTTTTTATGTGGCATACATATAAGTGTGCCTTTTATAATGGTTGTTCACAGAAAGTGCCCTAATAATTTCAGTAATTATTTATTATCATGACATGTTATTTATAAAAATAGAAATAAATATTATTCATTATGGGACTTGGTCCACTATGTGGTGTCACCTACATAGTTATGCTTGACACATGATTATATCATGTTATAAGTGTTTCTACATTTTGTTTTTTACATGATCTTATGATTTAATTTTCTCTATGTTATTCTCCTATATTTTTTTCATTATCAATGAAATTTATGTATAGTGACCCAAATATTTTATACGTATACATTACATCAATTATCAGAATAATTAAAACATTACACAAATAGATGCCCAAAGAGCGTATTAGTATAGTCCCATTAGAGACATGAAAAATTAAATAACAGTACATGAGTGAGAAACATTATCACAGACTAGTTTATTCAAGACTATCAACCCTCCTAGACATATAATTGGTAAAATATGTCTTCATATAATACGGAAAAATCATAAAAAACATGATCTCAAATACACATAATTGGTAAATAATAAATATATGTAAACATCATCAGGAGAATATGTGTATAATAAGGTGATAAATATATTGTATGATCATACCATAAATATCACAAACATGAACCATGGAATATAGGTTATGAGTTAACAAGGTAAGAATAATGGGGATATATATAGAATAATCCATGAATTAATAATAAGGGAAAAACACATGGAATTTTTGAAAACATAAAAATATAAAAAGTCATATGTCAATAATACCTTCTAGGACCTTAATAACATGTTTTTATAGCGATTCAACATATGTACCTACATAGAGATTAGGCTAAAAACCCTTGTACCATTTTTTGGACTTTTTTTATCAGTAGTCTACCCTCTTACATTCTTTCTGGTGCAACAACCCATGTACGTTATTGTTTTTGGACTTGGGATAAAATCCATGTACAATATTTTTTTGGTATTGGGCCGCTACCCTTGTACCTTCTTTTTTGAGATTATTCTAATACACATGTACCCTTTGTTCT
Organism: Viscum album; assembly: GCA_963277665.1. NCBI lineage: Eukaryota > Viridiplantae > Streptophyta > Magnoliopsida > Santalales > Viscaceae > Viscum > Viscum album. The sequence goes on along the minus strand of OY728141.1, from coordinate 1,014,376,360 downwards.
CATAAACCATTAAAAATTACATAATGCATTGGGAGGAGATATAGATCCCACCAATATCATAATGAAATTGTAACTCTTCATCCCCAGAATCCTAGAGATGGTGAATTATTTTAATACATTGGAATGATTACAAGGAATCATGTCATGATGGACCAATCAGTTTAGTAGTATTGTAATATAGATTACATATATGAACTTTAAATTACACATTCAATAATAATAAAAACATAAATTATTCATTGATAACGCCAATTCCCCCCTTGAGTAACCCTACATGTCAAACATAATACACTTCTTGGAATCCATGGAAAGAAAAACATAAGAATGGGGTGAGATCAGATACTCAGTAAGGGTAAATAATTTAACCAAAGATTTAAACTTTTTAGGAAATATGTTAAATAAAAACCCCAAAATTTTAAACATAAACATTAACATATTATGGTGAAAATAAATAAAAATTACCATATAAACATGCACTTGGATATTCTAAAAGTCAATTAATCACATATAATAATACATTTCATAATGACATAATTCCTAATGATGGACATCAAAACCACATAGTCAAGGCCTCATGCCAAGAGTAAAGATAAACATTTTTTCAAGGCCTTATGCCAAGAAAATAGTTTTTATCATTAGGCCTAACGATGCATCGAGGGGATATAGCAGGCCCCAACCATCATATACTATGTCCATTTTATCCCTCATATGAAAATTTTCAAACACAACATAAACATTCATATTAAAACTAGCATGGGAAATGTCAATACATTCCCCATAAACCATGAATGGTATAAGAATATCACATCCCTAGTAAAAAAATATCATATCTTATTCAATAAAATATAGAATATTGTATTATAATAAATCGACCACACTTAAGAATAACATATATTAAAAGATTTTGATATAGTTGAAAATCATCTGTAAAACTCTTTCAAGGAAATTCCCATTTTTCCTGAAATCATTTAAAAGACACACATATATAAAGGATTTCATTTAAAATATGTTTTTGAATCAAAGTGTCCCATAACACATTTAATTTTTTTAAAAGAATTAATATTTTAAAAAAATCATGTCCATATAAATAAATCCATAAAACCATTTTAAAAATAATGACATTAATGAGAATTATTTAGGATAATAAATATTTAAAACATTTAAAATGATTTTTTTAGTTTAAGAGTACCATAAAAGAATCATTTTGAAATTTGTTTTATGAACATGGACATTGGTAATAATATTTCCCATAAAATACTTACACATAAAAAATAATGGATAATAATGAGATTGAGAAATCAACCCTTACCTTGCACATTCATTTGGTCGAGGGTACATTTAACCTCTTATTCATTGGGTGTGTCCTTTTTATTTGAAGAAAAGGGCTCTATTATTTGTATTTATGCACAAGGTAAGTCATCTAGGGTGAAGTGGGGGATTTTGGGAGTATATTTTAGTAGGTTTTGGCCGAGCCAAATGGATTTGGAGATGTGATTTTGAGAGAAGGGAATGTACCCTTTTATAAGAGAGGTGAGGGTCACTTTAGGAAATCCTTAAAATATTATTTCATTATAAAATAATATTCTATTTTTAATGGCACCAAATGGATTTATTTCGAGGCTAAGGTGGGTATGGGTCTAAGTAATACCAAACAATAGCTTTTAGTCAAGTTTATGTCAACATATTAACCTAATATTTTTGATTTAACTCATAGTTAAATAGTTTAACTTTTACCATGTTCTCTTAAATTATTATATTAAATGGTTAATAAACATACTATAAAAATCTATGTGAACCCCAAGTGGTTTATTAATAAAATATAAATCATTATATAAGTTTTTTGGAATAACCATAGATTTTTGGGAATATTATATCATTTAATAACATATATTTTGTTTTAAAAACACATTTATGAAAATTTTGACACTATTTTGTATTTGGTTTTTTTGTAAAAGTCATAACGACATGATTATATCGAATAAAATTCATTGAATCAACCCTAACATGTCATATTAATCTATAAAATTTTCTGATGTCATTAAAAGCCTCAATATACATTTAATTTTTTATTTATAATATCATTTATTTTAATCATTCAATCATAAAGTAATTATTTCTTCATCATTATGTCATAAATAAATTTAAATATATAACCTATAAAAATTATAAATAAAATACCATTATGTATAAAATATATTTTTATTGCTAATTAATATTTATAGTAAAATTTATCTGAAGTACAACCTTATATTAAAAATAATTATTTATTAAACATTGAATATAATACATTAAACTCTTCTTTTAATAAAAAAATATTAAATGGTCTAGTTTAATAAACATGGACCAAAAGGATCATATTTTATTTTTAAGGTTGGTTTTGGGTGAAATAAACTAATCCAATAGAATTAGGACATGTGTTAGTGTAATTAATATATCATTTTCACCTTAAATTATCCTATTTACCTTTTAATGTGGTAAATAAAAGCCAAAAGTTACTATTCAAAAAAATTATATTCATATTATTGAACCAAATTATTCTTACTAATGAAAACTGTGTTTCTCATATTTTTAAAATTCAATTCACAGAAGCTGTAAAATTACATTTTATGCAGATTTTCAAATGTTGCTAGAAGGTGGTTAAAAGACGTTAAAAAGCAAAATAAAACCATATAAAACTAATTTGATTATAAAATGACTCCATAAAATTATAAAAACGTATATAGATATTATATAAATATTTTGACATAAAATAAATTTAAATAAAATAAATAATTATTAAAATAAAAAGTTGGTTTGAAAAAATAACGCAGTGGTTTCCCTATTCTTCATAAATTGAAAGTTTTTAGAAAAATAAAAAAATCACCCTAAGATAATTTTGATATTCGGAATTAAAAAATTAAATCTATTTTACAAAATTAAACACATAGGAGATTCATTAATTAATATAAAATTAAATCGTGTCGTCAAAAACAAAACGTCAGTTTTTAAAAAGTAAAATATATTAAAAGATTGACATGTGTTTATGTCAAATTTAATGGTGAAATTAAGTATAATGACCTATATTTTTTATTGATAAAAAGATAATCAAATTATACTTCCAAATCATTCAAATTAATAATTTATCCGTAAAAATTGTTTCGATTAAAATTGTTGTTTTCAATTAAAATTTAGTACTTTTCACAATTCATCAAAATGTGAAAGTTATCAAAAAAGTTACAAAATTTTATCCAAACTAATTTTTCATATATCTCTTAGAATGATGAGTTTAATTTCATTAAACTTAATATATTGAATTATTAAATAATAGTTTTAAAAAGGGTTCTCCATTAAAAGGTGGTAAAATTTCATTTTTTGAAAAATACTTCTTTTATCTAAAAAATTTGATTTCTTTCTTATATTATGTCTAAAAAACACATAATATGTATTCTAAAATTATATGGATTATATATATTTCAAAATTCCATTAGTACTATTCATAACCACTTTTTGAACTGCTATTTTAGTAAGTCAGGGGGCGCTGGATCCCGGTGTTGCGCATATCATAAGTTATTGAATTATTTTGAATATAAAATGTATTATGATATATTGGGGTGTTACATTATATACTCATTCAATAAATTTAATCCTCACAAATTCAAATTTTTCATCAGAAATAATGGGTTAAGAAAAGAAAAATACCTTTGGGGAAAACCCACATCAGAAATTCGGTTATTAAAAGTTAGTCTTAATAAGAGGGAAAGGGAAATGAAAAAAGACACGCCCAAATTATGACATCGATTAGAAGAAAATGAGTGGAAATTAGAGAAACATAATTGAGGAAAAATGTAAATATTTATAGGGAGTGACTAAGGACATCAATCACAAGTATAAAATTGAGGGCCTCAATTCCTTCAATTTATGATGAATTAAAATATCATCTCCTCAACTAAACACAATGTATTAGGAGAAAAAAAATTTGTTTTAAGATCCCCTCCCAAAAGTTTAAGAATTAATTTATTCATAGAATAATAGGAACAAATATTCTTTATAAGTAAAGTTTCATCCTTCAATTAATTTCAAGCACAAACTCATCTTTCACTCCAAAATATAATAGAATTAAAAAATATTATATTCATCCAAATGATTTAAGTTTATGAATAATGAATTTATAATTCATCTAAAAGACCATTTTAAAAAACCATATTATACAATCCTGGACATTTCATAGGACAGTGGTAGGTGATGCACCCTTGTCACCCTTCAGTTGCGGGTTCAAGTCTAGCGGTCTTTCTAGACGTGATGGGTTGACACCCGACCTCTAGGTTATCCTTTTTATAACTATCAAAAATTAATCTTAAGAAATGATTTAAACATAAAAATATTATCAAATGTAAAACATAATTCATTCCATTTTTTAAACTTATGCATAATACTTCTGTCTGAACTCACAGTCCAAAATTTATAAGGAAGGTGACATAATATACATGTGAATACCTTCATTATGTATTCTCATAAAATGTTGTAATAAAATGAATTACCAGAAAACCATATTTTAGTAGTTATGTATTTCCTTATTCCTTTTGTAAAAAATATAATACTAGATATACACCTTAAATCCAAAAATGTAGTAATCTACATCAAAGATGGAATAAACATACCATTAATTAGTTCCTTATTAGTCAATAATATTCAATATAACATACCCAAATCTATAATCTATTATTCCAAAATCAATTCCTCAGTTTCAAGACAAATTTAAGGTTTATCATTCCTTCAACCATATATTTTCCAATAACATTTAGTTTCTATTGGTTCAATTGTCTTAGAATCTTATAATCTCACATCCTCAATGAAATAGCACTGTACTAAAATAATTATTTATTTCTATATTTCATATAACCATTACATCATTGATACAATACTCAAATTAAATAATTATTTAAAAAAAAACATAAGAACACTAGTCATTCCATATTATCTGTGTTAGTATCATAACATGACTATTATCAAATATCATCATTTGGGGAATACAATGATGATTTGTACATTGATTTGTGTAGTATACCAACTCCATACAGATAAGAATTGTACATTTGAAACCTTTTTCTTACCCTTTCAATCATGTAAATGGTGCCCTTTCTCTCCACACTTATAAAAAACTCTAGATCCCTTCAAGTAGTTACCAATGTTATTCATTCCATAGTTATAACATATGAGAAAATCCTTCTTTCTCCTATTCCCTTTATCAATAATTCTATATACCATTGTTTTATTCTCTTGCATCCATTCAAAGCCATAGGACATAGATATTTCTTTACATATCTTGTTAACACATGATACTATTTATTCATATGATGAGAATATGTGGGAGACTATTTCCTTTCTAAATGCAGGCTTAATACCATGTAATATATAATCCTTCTTACTCTTTATATCATGCATATTTATTGATTTCTCATTTCTTATACTGGTCACCATTTCTAAATAATGGCGTGCACTCAGTTAGTTTATGAATCAAAATGTCTAATTCAAAACATATAAAATACCTAACATAAATTCAAAGGATTATGCATATAATCAATAACAATAAAAAATGTTTTCTTTGATGAAGTATTTACTCCAAAATATTTTATAATGGATGGTAATTAAAATGAGAATTATCATTATCATGTCCCCTAGGACTATCATATTCAAGAGTGTATCATGGCCCGTTCTCGAGTACCAGGATACCCTGGTTCAAGCCCGAAACTCCTTGTTGGAGTTATAACTCCTAGTTACATTTGTGCTAGATCCACCTATACCAACTCATATCTAGAGAGGGATGTAGTTCATGGAATATAATCAAAAAAAATACATTACGAAAAATCTAGGAAGTTCTTCTATACTAATCCTCAATGTATATATTAGGTTAATGTTCTATAATAAGAGTTTTTCTAAATCTATTTTCCATGTTTTGTACTAAAATTTATCTAATACCAACTGTAACGCCCAGACCCCAGAAGCCCAGATCTAGGGAATAATTTTAATATATTTTCATGATTACCAGGAATCATGTCCCGAAGGACCGATCAGTTTAGTAGTCTTGGAAAATAGATTATATACATGAACGTTACAATGCACATACAAACATAAAAAACAGTATAAATACTAATTTGAGAACGCCATTATTCCACTTCCTTTTCCCTTCATATCAAATATAATACATTTCATGGAATTATAGGAAAAAAACATAAGAAAGGGGTGAGATCAGATGCTCAGTATTAGTAAATAATTTATCAGAGCTATAAACATGTAAGGCAATATGTGTAAAAATACAATATAATTTTAAAAATAATGTTGAACACAATATGGAATAAATAAATAAATAATTACCATATAAACAAGTACTTGGATATTTGAATATTCAAATAATCTTATGTAATAATTAATTTCATAATTAAATAATGCCTAATGCTAGATATCATAACCACATAGTCATGGCTGGGTGCCAAGAATATAGATAAAACTTTTGTCATGGCCTTATGCCAAGGAACTAGTTTGTCTCAAGACACCTACCGATGCATAGAGAGGATATAGCAGGCCCCAACCTTTTCCTACTATGTTGATTTCATCCCTCATACAAAAATGTTGAAACATAACATAAACATTCGTATTAAAACCATTATACGAAATATAATTACTTTATCCAGAAACCATGAATTGTATAAAAATATAAAATCCAGAGTAAAACATATCATAACTCATTCAATACAATATGGACTATTGTATTATAATAATTCAACCTCAATCAATAATAATATCCCATAAAATATGTTGATATAGTTGAAAATGACTAGTAAAACTCTTGGAGTGAAATTCCCATTTTTCGTGAAATCATTTAAAAGGCACAAATTTATAAAAGAAGAAAATTAAGAGATATTTTAGAATAATAGTTCCCAATAGGACTTTGAAACTTGTGAAGGGAATTAAAATTTTAAAACAATCAAGTCCATATAAATAAATCCTTATATCCATTTTGAAAACATGTACATTAATGAAAAAGATCTTGGAGAATAAATATTTAATACTTTTAAAATGATGTTTTAGCTAAAGAGTACATTAAAAGAATATTTTCGAAATGTCATTTATGAAACAAGGAAATGAATAATTATATGTCCCAGATAATACTTACACATTAACGAACTTGGATAATAATGGGATTGAGGAATTAACCCTTAGCTTGCACTTCCATTGGGTCGAGGGTATGTTTAACCTCCTCTTCTTTGGATATTTACTTTTTATTTAAACAAAATGGATTCATAAGTTGGATTTATGCTCATGGGAAGGCCTATAGGATGAATATAAGGAATTTCAGAGGATATTTGATGAGGATTTGGATAAGACAAATGGCTTTGGAGGTGTGATTTTGAGAGAAGGGGAAGTAACCTTTTATAAGAGAGGTGAGAGTCATTTAAGGAAAAGCTTGAAATATTATTTTATAATAAAATAATATTCAGTTTCTAATGGCTCCAAATAGACTTATTTCTAGTCTTAGGTGGGTATAGATTGAAATATTTTCAAAAAATAGCTTTTGACAAGTTCAGGTCACCATATTAACCCTATATTTTAGATTTAAATCATAGTTAAATAGTTTAAATTTTACCATGTCCTCTTGTATTATTATAATAAATGTTTAATAAACATACTATAAAATTCTATGTGAACCCCAAGTGGTCCATTACTTACATATTTATCAGTATCTAATTAATTTGGATGATACTTATATTTTAGGAATATTATATCATTTAATAATATAATATTTTTCATAAAAAATCATTTATGTCAGTTTTGACACTATTAAGTATTTGGTCTTTTGTGAAATTATTAACAGCATGATTACTTCGATAAAATACAATACATAAACCATATCGTGTCATATTAATCTATAAAATTCATGGATGTCATCAAAATTCTCATTTTACATTAACAATTATTTTTATCATTCATTGATAAAGTAATTACTGTATCATCATTGTGTCCTAAATAAATTTATTTTTGTAATCTCTAAACATTAATAACAAAATACCAACATTTAGGAAATATTTGTTATATTTCTAATAAATATTTATAGTTGAATTTATCATATGTATAACCATATATTAAAAATGTCTGAGATATTAATCTTTGAACATAACAATTTTAACGATTCTTTAAATAAATAATAATAAATGTCCTAATCTAATACAAGAAGACCAAAAGGATCATATTTTATTTCTACAGATGTTTTTGGTGTAAATAATCCTATCCAAAAAAATTAAGACACTTGCTAGGGTAATTATAATATAATTTTTAACTTTAATTTCCCTATTTACTTTTAAATGTGGTAAATAAAAGTTAAAAGATATTATTCACCAAAAAAATATTTTCATCTTATTAAACCAAATTTTACTTACTTATTTCCATTGTGTGTGTCATATTTCTAAAATTCAGTTCACAGATGTGGTAAAATTATGTTATATGAAAATTTGCAAATGTGCCCTTAAGATGGGTAATAGACGTATAAAAGTTCAATAAAATTTTATACACCTTATTTTATTATAAAGTGACTACAATGAATTACATTGAAATTATATAGGTATTATATATATATTTTTAATTAAAATAAATTTAAATAAACTAAATAATAATTTAAATAATAATTCAGTTTAATACAATAACTCAGTGTCTTTCTCTATTCATAAAAAACTGAAAGTATTCAAAAAAATGGAAAAACTTCACCCCATGTTAATTTTGATATTCTGAATTCAAAAATGATTTCTATTTTAAAATATTGAAAATATATAGGTTTCATTAATTAATTTAAAATTAATTCACATTGTTTATACCTAAAAACAGGGTTTTAAAAAGTAAATATTATAAAAATATTAACATGGGTTTATATAAAATTTAAATTTTAAATTCCTTATAATGAACTAAAATTTATTAAATGACAAAAATATAATATAATTATACTTCCAAACAATTTAAATTCCTAATTTAACACTACAATTTTCTTTATTAAAAAATGGGTTTTCAATTAAAATTAAGTATTTCCCACTATTCGTCCAAACATGAATATTATTAGAAAAGTACCAAATAATTATCCAAAATAAATATTAATATCCACCTTCTAAAGAATAATTTAATTTCATTAAATTGAATATGTAAAATAGTTAAATGTTTTTTTCAAAATTGGTTTACCATTAAAAGGCAGTAGAATTTCATTATTCGAAAAATTATTCATTAATCTGAAAATGAGTTTGTTCTTATATAATGTCCAATAATCAAATAATATGGATTCTAAAATTATATGGAGTATATCAAATTAAAAACATTGTTAATACTAATCATATCATCTTTTTGAACACCTAGATTAGAAAGTCATTGTGTGATCAAACTTGGTGTTATGTGTAGCTCAAGTTATAGAATTACATTGAAGAGATGACGTACTACTAAATATTTGAGTGTTACAAAAATAATAAAAACTTTTGCCAAAAATTAATAAACAATCATATAATAACCCACAAAATAAAATGGGATTCATAAATATCATATTATAACCCAGATAATGAAATGGGTTTCATAAATATTTAATAATATCATAACCAATGGAAAATATATAGATTTCATAATCATTTCATCCCATAGTTACCTATGAAAGAAACCATGTTTAATAATCATTAATCTTGGTATAACCAATTGAAAAGAAATGTGTTTCATAATAATTCTTCCTGGTATAACTCATTGAATATAAATGCGTTTTATAAGCATATAACCCATGGATTTGGAATGGGATTCACAAAAATATACACCTTGAAAGAGAAAAAGGATTTTAGAAACATCATCTATCAAAACATAAACCATTCAGAGAAATAATATGATTGGAACATTTAGATAATATCTTGTAATTTTATGACTAACACTAATTCATATCATCTTAGAAGGGAAATAATTTAGAAATATACTTTTAAAAACATTTTTTGAGGATACTATCCTTTCATTTTTTGAAAAAGTATTTTTAAAACATAAAACCTTTTGAAATCTATTTTCTAGGAAAATATATTTAAAAATTCCAAATAAGTCTTCAAACCATTCTGAAAACCATTTTCCTTGAAAACATTTAAAAGATTCTTGAAAACATTTCAAAAAAAATTTTCTTTGAAAAAATATAAAAAAAGATATATTTTTTATGAAAACCTTTTAATTTGAAATCATTTTTAATACATAAAAATAAATCATGAAAACATTTTAAAAACCATTTTATTTAAAATACATTGAAAACATCTAATTAAATCTATAAAATGTTTTGAAAACCATTTTTTTATTATTTTTTAAAAACTTATAAAAATTTACTTTAAAATTAATTATAAAAAATTATAATAAAAAATTATTTGCGAATAATTTTTTCATTGAAAAACAATTTAAAACAAATAATTTTAAAAAATATTAAAAAAATCATAAAAAATAACATCATAATATTTTAATATAGGCTTCATAGGAATTAAAATCATGACACTAGGTAAATATTAACCTTAAGAACACTGCTTTTACAATTTAAAATGTTTAGAAAAAAATCCTTGATCAGAAAATCACTAGAACATTACATTTTAAAAAAATATTTTGTTTAATAAGATAAATCATCTATGAAAATTTATTTATATATCATAGGAAAATAAAAAAATTGTTATTGATTACTTTAGAAATGATGGTTTTTTATGGAATAATGATTTCTGACCGAAGAGAAAGGAATAATAATGATTTATTAAAAAAATTATTGGTCATATTATGTACCAAAGAGTTGAAAATGAGACCAATACTTAAATAAAACATGAATAAACAGATGGTATGAAAACTCATGAGAGTTATTGAGATATGGATCATAATATTTTATCAATAGGATAATAATCATAAATAATCTAGATAAACTGTGAGACTGTTAATATAATATGTTATCAATTTGGTAACATTCAATTAAAATAAAATGGATGGAATGAAATTAAATCAATAAAAAATCTCATTAAAAGATGGATATTTATGATATAAAATTTCAAAGTAAATATATAAACCTCATTAAAAAATATATATCCATAATTTGGAATGTGTCATAGAGAAAGGCAATTGAAATAAAATTACATTATCTATGTTGTAACTTTTTTAATATAAAACCCATGAAATAATGATTATGAAATTGATATATAAGTACCCATAAATTTTATTATAAAAATTATTTAATACATATAATAGTATTATAAACAACACACAAAATAAATGAGTGGTTAATAAGCCATGTTTGTCATGAAAATAAAATGTGAGATAAAATCCACTTACCTATTGTATTGATTGTCATCATACTCATTAAATCGTTCTATATAATAAATATTATATTATTATAAATCCATTAAATAACCATATAATTATATCTAACACCATAAATTATTTTATTATTTCCTTTTATTACACGCTTATTAACAAGTCTATGTTAAGGTTTCAGTTTGGGTGGTATCTGCTTTGTTCTTCTTACAACATTTGACATATTATTCTTGATAATATAACATAGATCCTGATTTACATACAACCAAAATGTATAAAATTATATAATAACCATATATATTTCTTATATAATTATTTATAGTATACTATATAATATTGGAAGAAGAAATGGAATACAATGTTCAGGGGGACTGTGGGCTGTAAATACACGTGCATGTTGTCTCAGTTTTGTTAGTATATAAATGGAATATAGGTATATATGTATATATTATCATTATATTATCATTTTTATGTTATATTTATCATATATTTTAACTAAAACCATCCTTAATACATTCCATATAAAGTGTGAACGAATCACATCTCTTTAAAGAACTTAGGGAAGGATGTAGCCTCTTATTTGGGTAACTTTTTTTAGATTGTACCAAAGTGATTCAATTGATGTGTTTCTACCAAAGAAAGATGATTATTGAATTATAATAGGGTTTCATAGTATATATTTTGGAATATATTGGTCAATACATAGTGGTTTGATATGTGTAATTATGTGATAGGAGTGGAGGACTTTTTATAGTGGAGGAAAAGTGATTCTCTTATAAATTTTGGAAAATTGTATTTCAGCCATGTTTTTCTCACAGAAAGTCAATATTGTAAGAGAAAAATGTCGATAGGTGGGAGTATAGTGTCAATATATGGGAATTAAGTGGATTTTAAAAAAAATTCTAGGTCATTTGAGCCTTTAATATTAATGTTTAGTCATTTTTAATCATAATTTCACTTTAATAATTGAAATTGATTTTAATTACCATTATTAATCTTGATAGTAAAAAAACAAAGAATAGATTATTATAAATTAGAAATTATCATTATTAACAATATGGAATCCATTTTTCCAAATTCAAATCATATATTTGGAAGAGTGAATTTAAATTTAATCACACATACGAGATGACAATGTAGATTTTTAATGTAAAAACATCCAAATGATTTCTATGTTTTTATACTCAATTCCAAATTAAAATTTATTAAAAGGAAATAAGTTGTATTAATTAATAAATTATTGATATAATGTGTCTCTGAAAAAATTAAATATAATTTATCACAATAAAAAAAATAGACAAAAATTAGTTTTTAATTAAAAATAATAATTTTTTACTATTCATCAAAAATGAAACCTCGAAGAAAAATACAAAAAATCAACAAAAAATAATTTTATGTTATTTATTAAACAAATGAATTATATTTTTGAATATTAATGTTATAGAAGTTCTAAAAGTTTTATATAATCAGGTTCTCCATTAGAAGGCGATACAATAACTTTTATAAAAATATAGGTTTTTATATTTAATATTGGGTTTGTTCCATCCATATTCTAATAAAATATATAATATGAGGGTAAAATATTTTATGAAATATAAAATATATATATTTAATTAATATCATTCACAAATACAAATTAATTTAATTTAATTTGTTAATATTACATTATGAGAATAAAATTTTATTTTATAAAAAATTCCCTTTAAATTCAAATTATTCATATATTCATTTCTAATTAATTAGTTTCCAATGAATTTGACCATGTATTTTCAAACTATTGTTAATAATATTCATAAATACAAACCTCAAAGCTAGTTTATATAATATTAAATAAAATAATAATATATTTAATAATATATTATTGTCTGATAAAACAGAGTGTTGCGTGTTACGCAATCCATCGAGGGAAGTCAGTATTGCATGTATCAAAAGATAACCTCAATGTTCCAGGTAGAGGAAACTGAAATTTATGTCGTTTTTAGTGATAAAAAATAATTTTGATACATATAATTCAATCCAAAAAAAGGTTCTTTAATATAAAATAATCTAATTTTAGTGTTACATGAACTTCTAAGTACCAACAACATTAAATTTATTCAAATAATAATAATTTCTAAAATATTTGGGTGTTACATTATAAACTAATTAAAATGATTTTATCTCGAAAAAATTATTTTCATTACCAATGCTCTACATACTCAGTGTTCCATTCATATAATCTCACAACCTAAAAATGAATACTAAAACACCCTTTCAAAAAGGAATCTTGGAAACATAATGGTAACCCAAAGTAACACATAACTGGATTTCCACATAAGAGAACATATGTGGAATGTTAAAACATTGACATGGAATAGAAATGTAACTATTATGATCATATGGAGGCTGATTGAGATCATTGATAAACATAAGTTGGTGATAATAAAAACATGATTATCATATTATCTAAGGTACTATTTTATTCATCAGAAATAAAGGTGCTATGATAAATCTTTTTAAACATCCTTTTCAAATATTTTAGGAATTATTTTACTATCTATAACAAAAATAATGTATAAATACTTGGTTTTATTTCCTTTAATATGTAAAATATCACCCTTTAAATTTCTATTAAAAAATTTCCATTTTACGTATTTCTTGAGAAACGAAGGTGAGACATTCATTGCTGAAGCCTAAAAATATCATGGAATATATGATAAGTCATCCCATCTATCATTGGATAACATTAAGACAATCTTTTAGGACACGTTTTCCATTATTTATAAATCCTAATGTTGTGGTATAATATATTAATCACACAACCTTTATCCAAAGTATAACATAAACCATTACCTAAATGGTTAACCATATAACAATTCCAAAAGATAGAAGTTAAAAATTTAAAAATAAGATCAATAAATCAGATTGACATTGATTCCCCATACCATAATGTAGTTATTGGATATCTCATTACAAACATGGGATTATCTTAAAACCTGGTAATAACCAGAATGTCCAAAAATACTTATTCAAAACATACATGTTTTCTTATTCCAATCATTGTTGGATAAATTCTGTAAATCCACAATGTTTTAAAATTCATCCTTGATAACCATGACTATATTGTCAAAAAATATTTTATCAGTTTTGAGGTAATTAGAACCATCCAATCTTTTTATTTATATCCCACATATCATTGCCCAGACACTATTATCTTAACATAAAGACCATATTAAGGGTTTTCTTTCCTTAGTAATAATGATAAATTTCCATTAAATTACTTTTCTAGTCCATAAAATATTTTCAAAATAATAATTTAATTCCTTAAGGTTAAATTTTAACTAAATAATCCATTTATATTTCACCATAATTTTTTAATTCAAATACTAAAAAACTGCCATTATTACCCTTCATCCATAAGCCAGAATAAAGATACCACATCCTATTACTTAGTAGAACTTTCTGAACACATTTCTTCTATAGTATCATCATCATCCACAATATACCATTAATCATATCCCCTTTATGATTTAATTCAGGAACATTCCACTTAAGATAAGGATTCTCATAATGACCATTCATTCCCCACATAAATAATTTAACATTTAATGATGTCATAGGGAGGACAATATTCATATCCTTTCTTTAGAAAAGACCTAAATTTTTTCAGTATGTTAACTTTCTTTGTGTCCTTATTTTTCATAGTCAAAACACCTTATTCTTCCTCTAATAAAGTTACACAGTTGATTCTTTCCACATTCTTGACTCAATAGAAACCAAATCTTCATACCTCCATGGTCTCCTTTACCCGAAATTTTAGAGAACTCTTTCCTTCTATTCTTTGGTGAGTCTCAGAGTTGGATAAGGTACATGTTGTTGATCATGTTACATTAGGCATTATCAAAACTTCCTTCACTCTAGTGATCATCCAATTTTTCTATTCATCAGCAGATTATCCATCACATTCAACATTAATCCACTTCCTTTTGGTTTCATCCCTTGAATTAATAGAATAATAATAATGTAATAACCAATTACAATAATTAAGAACAACATAATAAAAAAGACCACATAAATTTTGTCTAAATTATTACATCTTTCTTAAGGTCCATAATTGTGTACCATGTTGTGTTTAATCTGGTCTGAAACACATTTTTAGAGTTTTTTACTTCTAGGTATATTTGTGTCACAACAATATTCACTTAGGGTATTATGAAAGATATTTATTTCTAGAAAACCAATCAATCAATCCTTTGCCAAAATTATATGACATTTCGTAATATATTAACTCATCCTTAAACATATCCTTATAAGAAATCCCTAGACATGTACTTATAAATATACATTAGTATATCACTAAATATTACCATTTTAGTTTTCAAAGGTCAACTAAAAATGTCTTATAATAAAAACTATAATGACCCTATATTTTCATATATATACTTTACATCTATTTTAGGGAATACTTAAAACATTACATAAATAGACACCCACAGACCATATTAGTTTACTTCCTTTAGATACATGAAAATGTGAACACTAAAACATGATTGAATTACATTATATTTTATTTGGATCTTCAATACTATAACCCCTCTTAGACATATCTTACATAAAATATACCTTCACAACCTTGGTAAAGAAACATAAAAATGGGGTCAACACAGATGTTCAATAAGGGTAAAAAAGGGGGATACGTAAGAAGAAACATGATCATAAGAGTTTGAGAACATGATTATATCATTTGAATATCATACCATGCATATCATAAACATGAATCATGGAATAAAAGATAAATGTTCTTAAGGAAAAATTCTGGGTAAATTAAGAGAATAATCCATGAAATCATAACCAAGGAAGAAGATATTGAAATAAAGATACACATAAACATAGAAAATCTTATGACAATGGAACCTACCATGATATTTATAACATTATAATCATAGGTTAAAACCCTTGTACCTACATTCAGATTTTTCAAACAACCCATGTTCCCTATTATTTTCAGGATTTAGAAAAAATCTGTGTACCCTCTAACAACCAGGCTTGGGAAACAACCCATGCATATTCTTTTTTTCAGGCATTGCCTACAACCCATGTATCTTTTTATTTTTGGGATTGGGATACAACCCATGTACCATTATATTTTTAGGTATAGGTTACAACACATGTAACATATGATCTCATTTACAATTTATCATTACCCAATTCATTGTAGGGATATATTGGTAAAATGCATCTCTTAATAAAATCATACATAAATGCTACAAAAAATCATAAACATTCATATATTAACCCATGAAATTAAATGCTTGTCATAAACCTCATATCATAACCCATGAAATGAAATGGGTATTATTAATATTTAATAATATTGCAACCAATGAAAAATATATAGGTTTTATAATAATTTCATCCTAAATAACAAGTGGAATGAATTATGTTTTATTAGAATTTATAACAATTAATCATATTTAAGAGAAATAATTTTCATATGCCTTTATCCTAGTGTAACCCTATGAAGAGAAACATGTTTCATAACCATATATCCTATGGAATAGGAAGGGGTTTCATGGAAATATTACACATAAATGAGAATATTATTTCATTAGTATTATTCCATCAAGACATAAAGAGTCTAGATAATGAATATGAAGATATTCCTTAGATCATTTACTATAAAAGAATGAGTAACATTGATAGATATCATCGTAGATGGTAGATAATATGGAAATAAATTTTCTTCTTCAAAAAATAAAACCATTCAAAGTCCATTTTCTTTGAAATTCTCGGAAAACACAGAAAGAATACTTGAAATCATTTGGAAAACCATTTACCTTGAAAATGTGTAAAATAAGCTTAAAAAAATTCAACATCTATTTTCTAAGTAATAATATAAAAAAAGATTGAAAATAATTTAAAAACATTCTTCTTTCAAACCAATTTTAAAACATACAATGAATTATTGAAAATGTATTTACAAAAATTTATTTTAAAATACATTGAAATCTTAAAAAAAATATTTAAAACATTTCCAAAACCATTTCATCAAAAATAATTTCAAAACTTATTAAAATCTCTTTGAAAATAATTGACGAAAAATTTTAAACATAAAAAAAAATTATATCCTTTTTCTTATAAAGAGACTATATAATAATTAATTTTGAGATTATTATGAAAACAAAATTATAAATCAATAACATTCTAATATTTTAAAGGAAGATTCATAGGAATTACATTCTTGATGGTGGGGAAATCTAACCATTCTAAACAATTATTTTTCCATAAAAAATGCTTAGAAAAGGGTATTAATCAAAAAATAATGAAGATAGTTATTTATTGAAAACCATTTTGTTCAAATTGGTATAACATGGGTAAAAATTTATTTTAAATATCATAGGTCAATAATAAAAAAAAATTTAAAATTATTTTAGTGAACATGGTCATGAAGGAACACTGATTTCAGACTTAAGAGAGAGGTAGAGTTGGGCTTTCATTAAAAAACATTCTTGATAATCATATGTAATAGTGATTTGAAAAATTGTTGCAGTACTTTTACATAACATAAACAACTATAGTGTAAGAAACATGATGACAGTTCTTGTGATATAAATCATATTATTTCACTTATGGGATAATAATCATAATCAGATTTGATAAATGGTGACATTTTAGCTATAATACATTACCAATTTATGATCATTGATTTAAAATGGAAATAACATTACATAATGATTTAAAAATAATTAAAAGATGTATTTTCTTGATATAACATGTTAAAATTATTATATACACATCATAGAAGAATATTGGTGAATAACATGGTATGTGTCTCTTAGAATAAAAATAGAGTAAAATTTTAATTACCTATTTAGTAACATATGAAACACAAATAGCATGAATTATGTATCATAATATGAATTTGAAAATACAAATAAATTTAATTATAAGAATAATATAATGAATCCAGAATTAATATATACACCAAAAAAGTAAAATATTGGTGAATAAGGCATGTATCTAATGAAAATATAAAGTGAGATGAAATCTTGTTACCTAATGTCATTAATCTCTTAGTAATATTTAAAAAAACTTGTATAAAAAAATGTAAGCTTATTATAATTATATTATAGGAACATATTAAAATATATAATTCCATATATTATTTAATTATTACATTTTATTACTCATTAATAAACAATACTATGTTTTGGTTTCAGTTCAGGTAATACCCCCTTTATTCTTCATTAGTGTTTGGGCCTATAATTATTTACCATATTCATATATCAGGATTTAAATACATTCAGAATGTAAAAAATTATATAAATATAATATATATTAATTATAATAATATTTATAAAAATCTTAATAATCTAAAAGCATGAAATATAATACAATATTCATAAAGACGGTATGCTGTATATACACACGAACGTTGGTTCTGTTTTGTTATTGTATTACAAGAAATAACGTAAAGGAAATATATGTATATATGTATATAAAATATTTATATTATCATTATTATGTAACATATAACATATAAATTCAGTAATACTATCCTTAATACATTCCTTGTAAATTATGAATGAATCACATCGGTTTGATGAGGCAGCAGACCACACTGTAACGCCCCGACCCCAGCTACCCAGAGTCGGTGCATTGATTACATAACATTGGCATGATCACAAGAAAGATCAAATCTCGAAAGACCGATTGGTTTAGTAGCCTTGGAAACACTAGATATATTCATAAGTTTTACATTACATCATTAAACGAAAAACTACTACAACAACATATTGTCTCCATAATCCACACTCATATCCCCACATAATATCCCTGCAGGTCATTCATAACTTACTTCTTCACTTCCTGGGAAAAATAAAACATAGAAAAGGGGTGAGCTCAAATGCCCAGTAAGGATAACAATATAGCGGAAACTTTCCTAAATAAGAATAAACTTTTAAGGCAATGTATAACTAAAACAAAAGCCTTTCAAACATGAACTTTCAACATGGTATGGCATAAATAAAATTAAATAATGCCATTTACTTATTCACATGGATATTCTACTAATCGAATAATCACATGCAAAAATCAATAACCACTTTCATAATGTGGGAATGCATAATGCCAGACTATCATAACCACATAGCCAAGGCCTCGTGCCAAGACTACAAATAAGATTTTGTCAAGGCCTTGTGCCAAGACACAAGTTTGTCTCATGAGACCTACCGATGCATCGAGGAGCTATAGCGGGCTCCACCCGTCACTTATTAAGTCCAATGCATTCCCATATGAAAAGGTTTAAACATAACATAAACATTCGTATTAAAACTAGCATACGAAATGTCAATACTTTCACAATAAACTATGAATGGTATAAAAATAGCACATCCACAGTCAAACATATCACAAAACCTTCAATACAATATAGAAGTTTTGTATCATAATAAATCAACTTCAAATAATCTTAAAATCCATCAAAGGATGTTGACATAGATGAAATCAAAATTCTTTTTAAAGAAATATCTCCTTTTATTTTGAAATCATTTAAGAAAAATAAAACATTTTCTTTGAAAATATTCTTATAAGCTTGTAAGGAAAGCTTTGAAGATTTTATAACGGCGTAAAATAACCGCACCCGCCGTATAAGTTAAAAAAAACATTCTTACCTCAATTCTGTCGAAAAGGTTAAAAAGGACCTTGTTTTGAAAACGACGGAAAGATTCCTTTATAAACCTCTTATAAAA
Source organism: Viscum album (assembly GCA_963277665.1). NCBI lineage: Eukaryota > Viridiplantae > Streptophyta > Magnoliopsida > Santalales > Viscaceae > Viscum > Viscum album. The sequence goes on along the minus strand of OY728141.1, from coordinate 1,014,356,324 downwards.
AGTCAAAAAAGGGTATAAATGACTTTAACCCATATTCTTGTAAATAGTAAAAATGTTTTGAAATACATTTTTAAGAAACATGGATGTGGATGATAAAGAGATCCCAGTAGATTATTACATATAAACAACCTCGGATAATGAAGAGATTGTGAAATAACACTTACCTTGTACTTTTCCTTGGTTGGGGTAGGTTAACCTCCTGTATAATGGTGAAATAATTGTTATTAAATTATACAAGAATCATATACCTTAATATGATATCATATATGATCTTTTAATATTGATTTGATAATAATATCTTAGTATTATCATTATATCGGGTGTTAACATACTTGTTTTCTTTTATATGTTTTGTTACGTAAGACATGTTTGTAAAGGATAGGTTGTATATTATTCATATCCAGAATGGTATCAAGTCCTTAAACATCATTTTTAAATCATAAAATGATAATTATACTTGAATGGATACGATGGAGAATGAATCTCATCGCGTTCGTGGAGACGGTAGTCCGTACGTACGCACGAGCGACAATATCATTCTTTTGATATTAAAATAATATATAAATGGATGGTATATTATATATACAGAATCATTAACATGTTATATTTATTATTTACATGAGTTACACATCATTATTATACCCATCCAAATAATAAAATATTGAATAACAATTACACCACGACGTGGAGACGGTAAGCCGTACGTACGCACGTATGGTGACATGTTATTCAAAGGGTGGATAGAATACTGAATATGGTTGTACCATATTTATAATAACATCACAGTATATGTAAGATACTGGAGTTATTATTTTAGAATGGTAAGAACAAAGAAAGAGGAAGTGGAAGAAGAAAGGAACTTAGAAAAGGGTGGTGAAATCATTACCTCTTCTTCGGGTTCTTCCTTTTGATTTGATCAAAAGGGCTCCTTAGGTTGGCTTTCTGATCAAACTAAGGCCTCTAGGTTGTAGTGAGGGATGTTTACAGAGTATTTGGGCAGAGTTTGGCCGAACCAAAAGGCTTTGAAGGTGTGAAGAAATGAGAAGGAGGAGTGCCCTTTTTATAAGAGGGGTGAGGGGTACCTTTGGAAAAGCTAGAAATATTAATTTATAATAAATTCATATTCGGTTTCTAATGGCTCCAAAGCTTATTATTCAAAGGATGAGGTGGGGATAGGTCGAAAACAACTCATCCAATAGAATTTAGACAGGTTTGGGTACTTATATTAACCTTATCTTTAACTATTAACTCTAAGTTAATTAGTTTCACTTTTACAATGTCTCTTTGTATTTTTATATAATATGGTTAATAAACTTACTATATACATCCAAGAGACCCCCAAGTGGTCCATTAATGATTAACCTATCATAATATAAGTCTCTTGGCCGAACCTTAGATTTTTAGGAATTTAATATCAATTAATAATATAATATTTGTTTTAAGAACTCTTTTATGTCAATTTTGACACTATTCAATAGTTGATTTTTGTGAAACTCATAACAGATTGATTACTTCGAACAAAGTCCATTAACTCACTCCTAATATATCATATTAGCCTAGAAAATTAGTTTAATTCATTAAAAGTTTCATATTATATTTATTTGGGTATTTATAATATCAATTATTTTAATTTTTCACTATTATAGTAATTACTCCATCATCATTGTGTCATAAATAAAATAAATTATTTAATATCTAAAAATTATAAATAAAATATAATTATGTAGAAATTCTTTTTAGCTTTCTAATGAATATTTATAATCTAAAATCCAACATATATAACCCTATGTAAAAATTTTTGTTCTAAAAGATATATGCTTGTGTCATTTTTGTATTCATTTTAACTAAATTAAAATAAAGTGTCATTATCACTTACAAGTGGATCCATGGGGTCCCAAAATAGACACAAAGATGCCCATGGTCGACCATCTATCAACCAATAGGGTTAAGACACGTTTTTAGGGTAATTTAGTATTATTATAATATTATTTTTTTAACCCTTATTTACCGGATTTACCCTTAACCATGGTAAATAAAATATTTACCGCAGTAATTATTCAAAATGTCTAAAAATAAAAGTTACCTATTTACACAATTTGAAAATCCTGATTCCAAATATGGAATACATTTTCCTAAATTCAAAACACAGAAGTGGAAGAAATTAATTTAAAATTAATTCCCGCTGTCAAAACAAAAAGCGTGTTTTTAAGAGATAATAACTATCAAAAGATTGACACTTGTTTATGTTCGGTTTAATTGTAAAATTATGTCCAATGACCAACATTATATTAAATGGAAAAAATATATTCTAAATATACTTTAAAACCACTCAAATTCATAATTTATCACTATTAATTATTTTGATTAAAAAAGTTGTTTTTAATTAAAATTTAGTAATTTTCACTATTCATCAAAATATGAAAGTTATCCGAAAAGTACCAAAATTTCACCTTAGGCTAATTTCGATATTCCGAATCCAAAAATGAAGTCCATTTTGAAATATAAAATATATATGTTTTCAAAAAGTAGGTATTACTATTCACAACGGCTATTTTAATTAGTTGTGGTGTGTGTTAGAACTCGAGGTTGCGTACAACACACGCTATCGCATTATTCGAAGGGAAACGTACCGTAGAAGCTTGGGGTGTTACATTCTCCCCTCCTTCAAATAATTGCGTCCTCGCAATTTCTAGGGTATTACTGCATAAAAATACTCGGGTGGTTCTTCATCATAAGTTCCTCGGGTTCCCACGTTGCCTCTTCCATCTTATGATTTCTCCACAAAACTTTTACCAGACGCGTCGTCCGGTTTCTCAGTACTTGTTCTCTTGTATCAAGAATCCTGACGGGCTCTTCGCAATAAGACAGATCGGGTTCCAGTTCTAAATCTTCATAGGTGAGTACATGCGTTGGGTCAGGCATGTATTTCCTCAACAGAGATACGTGGAACACATCGTGAACTTTGGAGAGACTTGGCGGCACTGCCAATCGGTAAGCTACAGCCCCAATTCGTTCTAGAATTTCGAAAGGTCCGATGTACCTGGGACTCAATTTACCTTTCTTACCAAAACGTATGACTCCCTTCCATGGAGATACCTTCAGGAAAACATGATCACCGTCTTGAAATTCCAAATCCTTCCTTCGATTATCGGCATAGCTCTTCTGCCTACTTTGAGCTGCTTTAATGTGATTTTGGATTACCTTCACCTTTTCCACCGTTTCCTCCACCAGTTCTGGGCCTACAAGTTTTCTTTCACCAATGTCATCCCAACAGGTTGGTGTACGACATCTCTTTCCGTATAACGCTTCATATGGTGCCATCTGAATACTCGAATGGAAGCTATTGTTATAGGAAAATTCTACTAGTGGTAAATATTGATCCCACATACCCTGAAAGTCAAGTGAGCAAGATCTCAACATGTCTTCTAAGGTTTGAATAGTCCGTTCTGATTGTCCGTCTGTCTGAGGGTGGTAAGCAGTGCTCAAATGAAGTTCTGTATCCAGGGATTTCTGAAGACTTTTCCAGAATCTTGAAGTAAAACGGGGATCACGATCAGAAACAATTGATAGGGGTACTCCATTAAGTCTCACAACTTCATTAATATATAGTCTTGCTAGACGTTCCAGGGGTAGATCTTCTCTTATAGCAAGAAAATGTGCTGACTTGGTAAGACGATCAACAATAACCCATATTGCATCGTTCCTTCTAGGAGTCTTTGGTAGCCCCATGACAAAGTCCATCGTAATATTGTCCCATTTCCACTCTGGTATGGGAAGAGGTTGCATGACTCCTCCAGGCTGTTGCCTTCCAGCTTTCACTTGTTGACAAACCATACATCTTGACACAAAATCAGCAATCTCCCTCTTCATGTTGTCCCACCAAAAATGTTCCTTCAAATCTCTATACATTTTGGTGCTCCCAGGGTGTATAGAGAAATTGGAACTATGAGCATCATCCAACAATTCCCTTTTTAGATCAGGTATATTGGGAACACAAAGTCTCTTCCCGAATTTCAAAATTCCACCTTCATACGCAAAGTCTCTCAATCTCCCATCATTCACAGCTTTAATCTTCTTTTGGAATTCTTCATCATCAGTCTGAGAACTCTTAATCCTTTCTAGTAAAGATGGTTTGGCAACCATTTGAAAAAGCATTGATGTTTCACCTTCCCTGGTTATTCCCATGTCCATCTTCACTAGCTCCATGAAAATTGGATCCCTTTCAATTCTCATATTGTTCAAAACTCCATGGTCTTTTCTACTCAAAGCATCTGCCACCTTGTTTGCCTTCCCTGGGTGGTAGTGTATCCTACAATCATAATCCTTGAGTAATTCAAGCCATCTCCTTTGCCTCATGTTGAGTTCTTTTTGTGAGAAAATATATACTTCAAACTCTTGTGATCAGTATAAATCTCACATTTTTCACCATAGAGGTAGTGCCTCCATATCTTCAAAGCAAAGATCACAGCTGCTAACTCAAGATCATGAGTAGGATAGTTTTGTTCATGAATTTTCAACTGTCGTGATGCATAGGCAATAACTCTATCATTCTACATAAGGACACAACCAAGTCCTTTCTTTGATGCATCACTATAAACAACGAACCCATCATTCCCCGATGGTAGAGTCAATATAGGAGTATTGACTAATCTTCTCTTCAGTTCTTCGAAACATTCTTCACACTCTTTTGTCCAAACAAATTTAACCCCTTTACGTGTGAGCTTCGTTAATGGGTTAGCCAATCGGGCAAAATTCTGGACGAAACGTCGATAATAACCTTCCAAGACAATAAAACTACGTACCTCAGTTATACTCGTAGGTGCTGGCCATTCTTGGATTGCCTTGGTCTTAGAAGGATCAACAGAGATTCCATCTTTTGAGACAATATGGCCAAGAAAAGAAATCTCCTGAAGCCAGAATTCACACTTGCTAAACTTCCCATATAATTCATGCCTCCTCAGAGTCTTCAAGATAATGCGCAAGTGATTTTCATGATCTTTGTAGGTTTTGGAGTATACCAAGATATCATCAATAAATACCACCACAAATTCATCGAGATACTCCTTGAAAACTCTATTCATCAGATCCATGAATACAGAGGGTGCATTAGTCAATCCAAACGGCATTACAGTAAACTCGTAATGCCCGTACCTGGTTCGAAATGCTGTCTTCGGAATGTCTTCTTTTTTTACACACAACTGATGGTATCCAGACCGAAGGTCAATCTTTGAAAAGTATTGAGCTCCATGCAGTTGGTCAAATAAATCATCAATACGAGGTAGGGGATACTTGTTCTTTATTGTTATAGCATTGATCTCCCTATAGTCGATACATAACCTCATAGATCCATCTTTCTTTTTAACAAAAAGAACAGGGGCTCCCCATGGAGAAACACTAGGGCGAATAAATCCCTTATTACTCAATTCCTCTAGTTGTTTCTTTAGTTCGACTAACTCTACAGTGGCCATTCTATAAGGGGTCTTCGATATAGGCCTTGATCCAGGAATCAAATCAATGGAAAACTCAACTTCTCGTTCTGGAGGATGTCCAGGTAAATCTTCCAGAAATACATCTACAAATTCTTTCACAGCAGGTACATCCTCTATTTGAAAATTCCTTTCCTCACCGATAGTTACTTCATTCTCTTCCTCCCCAATAATTGAATTAAGTTGAGCTACTGGGGGTGGGTCTAAATAAGAATTAGGTGGTGACGATTCTGCTCTAAAAATAAGGTGTTCCTTATCATTATCGTCAAGAATCGTAACCTCTTTCTTCTTACAATAAATCTTCGCATCATAGTCCGAAAGCCAGTCCATACCGAGGATTATATCAAACTCAATCATAGGTATGATGATGAGATCAGCAGATAAAGAAAATTTATGTGCTCTAATGGGGACTGATTCACAAAACTTTGTTGCAACGATACTTCCCTTAGGAGTTTTAACCGACAACTCCCTTATTAAATCAAATTGGAAATATCTAATTTTCTTAGCAAACTGGGAAGATATGAAACAATGCGATGATCCAGAATCAAATAATGCATTTGCTAAACTTGAGGAAACCATTAAATTACCTGCCACCACGTCTTTCGGAGTTTCTACCTCAGCAGTAGTGATAGCATAAGCCTGGCCTTGATCCCTTGGCCTTTTCTGAGGTAAGTTCTCCTGACGCTTAGGACATGCATTTGCATAATGCCCCATCTCCCTGCAATTGTAGCACTGAACGTTGGTAGTTTCCTTCTTCCCCTTGCAATCATGAGCTTGGTGGCCTTTTTCACCACACTTGTAACAGACTCCCATTCCCTTCAAGAAAGTACCAGGATGTTTCTTCCCGCATTTACCACAAGATGGATATTCAACCTTTCCCTTCTTCCCCTTATTTCCATTCCCAGATTGATCAGCAGGTCTCTTCTTCTCTTGCTTTGATTTAAAGTCATAAGACTTAGAGAATTCCTTTTCGGTCTTGATAGCACACGAGACAATGTCTTCGTACGATGAAAAGGATTGTGAGACTAATGCTCGACGGAGAAATGGTTTTAACCCATCAAAGAAACGATCAATCTTACTTCTTGGGTTGCGTATATAATCTCCAGCATACCTTGCTAACCTTGTAAAGTTAGCCTCATACTTTGTGACATTCTCATCCTCCTTTTGTCTCAGACTCAGAAATTGTCTTTCCATATCTGCTCGATGGTCGCGAGGAAAGTATTTTTCTAAAAACAGATCTTTGAACTCCATCCATTCCATGTTTGATAATTCATCATCTTCCTTCATGTTTTGAATCAATGACCACCATTGATCAGCATCTCCAGTGAGGCGGTAAACTGCCATGGTAACTTTTTCCCTTTCACTACACCCAAAGCCTGAAATATTTTCTCTAGGGAAAATATCCATTGCTCAGCTACTAAGGGATTTGTACTCCCATTGAACGTTGGTGGTTGTTGTCTCATGAATCGATCTAACATTGATCCTCCACACTACGGATCAGGGTGCTCCATACGGGTAAGGTTATTATTCATAACCTGAGTAAGTTGTCCCAGTACGGTGATTAGCTGATCAGCACCAGTTGCATCACCAGCCCCACTATAATTATCTTGAGCAGGAGGGCAATCCTTACATGGAGTGCGTGCATTGATATGGTTTCAATTTCTTCCACTAGGAGCCATTTCTAAACAATGGCATAAACTAGATCAGTTTATGAATCAAAATACATAATCCCATACTTATAAAACACTTAACATAAATTGAACTATTTATGGATATAATCCATAATCATAAAAATGTTTTCTTTGAGGAAGTATATACTCATAAACCCTTCATAATTATTTGTAAAGAAAATGAGAGTTATCCTAAGCATATCCCCCGGGAGTGTCGTAACCAAGAGTGCAGAAAGGCCCGTTGTCGTGCACCAGTTCCCGTTCGAGTCTAGCTCAAAGCGGTGTTTTCGGGTTTTACCCCTAGGTACATCTGTGCCAGAGCCGCCTCTACCTGCTCGTATCCAGACAGGGATGTATTGCTCGGAAAACTCACAAAGTCTCTACAATACCAAAATTCTAGGAAATTCTTCTATACTAATCCTCAAAGTTCATCTTAGGTCTACGTGCTCTAATCAGAGTTTATCTAAATCTAGCTTCCAAGGTTTGTACTAAACATCCTCTGATACCAACTATAACGCCCCGACCCCAGCAACCCAGAGTCGGTGCATTAATTACATAACATTGGCATGATCACAAGAAAGATCAAATCTCGAAAGACCGATTGGTTTAGTAGCCTTGGAAACACTAGATATATTCATAAGTTTTACATTACATCATTAAACGAAAAACTACTACAACAACATATTGTCTCCATAATCCACACTCATATCCCCACATAATATCCCTGCAGGTCATTCATAACTTACTTCTTCACTTCCTGGGAAAAATAAAACATAGAAAAGGGGTGAGCTCAAATGCCCAGTAAGGATAACAATATAGCGGAAACTTTCATAAATAAGAATAAACTTTTAAGGAAATGTATAACTAAAACAAAAGCCTTTCAAACATGAACTTTCAACATGGTATGGCATAAATAAAATTAAATAATTCCATTTACTTATTCACATGGATATTCTACTAATCGAATAATCACATGCAAAAATCAATAACCACTTTCATAATGTTGGAATGCATAATGCCAGACTATCATAACCACATAGCCAAGGCCTCGTGCCAAGACTACAAATAAGATTTTGTCAAGGCCTTGTGCCAAGACACTAGTTTGTCTCATGAGACCTACCGATGCATCGAGGAGCTATAGCGGGCTCCACCCGTCACTTATTAAGTCCAATGCATTCCCATATGAAAAGGTTTAAACATAACATAAACATTCGTATTAAAACTAGCATACGAAATGTCAATACTTTCACAATAAACTATGAATGGTATAAAAATAGCACATCCACAGTCAAACATATCACAAAACCTTCAATACAATATAGAAGTTTTGTATCATAATAAATCAACTTCAAATAATCTTAAAATCCATCAAAGGATGTTGACATAGATGAAATAAAAATTCTTTTTAAAGAAATATCTCCTTTTATTTTGAAATCATTTAAGAAAAATAAAACATTTTCTTTGAAAATATTCTTATAAGCTTGTAAGGAAAGCTTTGAAGATTTTATAACGGCGTAAAATAACCGCACCCGCCGTATAAGTTAAAAAAAACATTCTTACCTCAATTCTGTCGAAAAGGTTAAAAAGGACCTTGTTTTGAAAACGACGGAAAGATTCCTTTATAAACCTCTTATAAAAAGTCAAAAAAGGGTATAAATGACTTTAACCCATATTCTTGTAAATAGTAAAAATGTTTTGATATACATTTTTAAGAAACATGGATGTGGATGATAAAGAGATCCCAGTAGATTATTACATATAAACAACCTCGGATAATGAAGAGATTGTGAAATAACCCTTACCTTGTACTTTTCCTTGGTTGGGGTAGGTTAACCTCCTGTATAATGGTGAAATAATTGTTATTAAATTATACAAGAATCATATACCTTAATATGATATCATATATGATCTTTTAATATTGATTTGATAATAATATCTTAGTATTATCATTATATCGGGTGTTAACATACTTGTTTTCTTTTATATGTTTTGTTACGTAAGACATGTTTGTACAGGATAGGTTGTATATTATTCATATCCAGAATGGTATCAAGTCCTTAAACATCATTTTTAAATCATAAAATGATAATTATACTTGAATGGATACGATGGAGAATGAATCTCATCGCGTTCGTGGAGACGGTAGTCTGTACGTACGCACGAGCGACAATATCATTCTTTTGATATTAAAATAATATATAAATGGATGGTATATTATATATACAGAATCATTAACATGTTATATTTATTATTTACATGAGTTAAACATCATTATTATACCCATCCAAATAATAAAATATTGAATAACAATTACACCACGACGTGGAGACGGTAAGCCGTACGTACGCACGTATGGTGACATGTTATTCCAAGGGTGGATAGAATACTGAATATGGTTGTACCATATTTATAATAACATCACAGTATATTTAAGATACTGGAGTTATTATTTTAGAATGGTAAGAACAAAGAAAGAGGAAGTGGAAGAAGAAAGGAACTTAGAAATGGGTGGTGAAATCATTACCTCTTCTTCGGGTTCTTCCTTTTGATTTGATCAAAAGGGCTCCTTAAATTGGCTTTCTGATCAAACTAAGGCCTATAGGTTGTAGTGAGGGATGTTGAGAGAGTATTTGGGCAGAGTTTGGCCGACCCAAAAGGCTTTGAAGGTGTGAAGAAATGAGAAGGAGGAGTGCCCTTTTTATAAGAGGGGTGAGAGGCACCTTTGGAAAAGCTAGAAATATTAATTTATAATAAATTCATATTCGGTTTCTAATGGCTCCAAAGCTTATTATTCAAAGGATGAGGTGTGGATAGGTCGAAAACAACTCATCAAATATAATTTAGACAGGTTTGGGTACTTATATTAACCTTATCTTTAAGTATTAACTCTAAGTTAATTAGTTTCACTTTTACAATGTCTCTTTGTATTTTTATATAATATGGTTAATAAACTTACTATATACATCCAAGAGACCCCCAAGTGGTACATTAATGATTAAAATATCATAATATAAGTCTCTTGGCCGAACCTTAGATTTTTAGGAATTTAATATCAATTAATAATATAATATTTGTTTTAAGAACTCTTTTATGTCAATTTTGACACTATTCAATAGTTGATTTTTGTGAAACTCATAACAGATTGATTACTTCGAACAAAGTCCATTAAATCAATCCTAATATATCCTATTAGCCTATAAAATTAGTTTAATTCATTAAAAGTTTCATATTATATTTATTTGGGTATTTATAATATCAATTATTTTAATTTTTCACTATTATAGTAATTACTGCATCAGCATTGTGTCATAAATAAAATAAATTATATAATGTCTAAAAATTATAAATAAAATATCATTATGTAGAAAATCTTTTTATCTTTCTAATGAATATTTATAATCTAAAATCCAAAATATATAACCCTATGTAAAAATTGTTGTTCTAAAAGATATATGCTTGTGTCATTTTTGTATTCATTTTAACTAAATTAAAATAAAGTGTCATTATCACTTACAAGTGGATCCATGGGGTCCCAAAATAGACACAAAGATGCCCATGGTCGACCATATATCAACCAATAGGGTTAAGACACGTTTTTAGGGTAATTTAGTATTATTATAATATTATTTTTTAACCCTTATTTACCGGATTTACCCTTAACCATGGTAAATAAAATATTTACCGCAGTAATTATTCAAAATGTCTAAAAATAAAAGTTACCTATTTACACAATTTGAACATCCTGTTTCCAAATATGGAATCCATTTTCTTAAATTCAAAACACAGAAGTGGCAGAAATTAATTTAAAATTAATTCCCGCTGTCAAAACAAAAAAGCGTGTTTTTAAGAGATAATAACTATCAAAAGATTGACACTTGTTTATGTTCGGTTTAATTGTAAAATTATGTCCAATGACCAACATTATATTAAATGGTAAAAATATATTCTAAATATACTTTAAAACCACTCAAATTCATAATTTATCACTATTAATTATTTTGATTAAAAAAGTTGTTTTTAATTAAAATTTAGTAATTTTCATTATTCATCAAAATATGAAAGTTATCCGAAAAGTACCAAAATTTCACCTTAGGCTAATTTTGATATTCCAAATCCAAAAATGAAGTCCATTTTGAAATATAAAATATATATGATTTCAAAAAGTAGGTATTACTATTCACAATGGCTATTTTAATTAGTTGTGGTGTGTGTTAGAACTCGAGGTTGCGTACAACACACGCTATCGCATTATTCGAAGGGAAACGTACCGTAGAAGCTTGGGGTGTTACACACACGTCCAAAAATTATGTTATTTTATTTACACAAGATGTAAAGTAAAAAGATATGAGTTATAAGAGAATTAATGAAACATAAATAAATGAAAAAAATAATATATATTTGATATAATATTATTTTCCATTATAATTTTTCAACCATTAATGGGTGAAAAGGAAAAATTTATGATATAATTTCCTAAGGAAGTAGTTCACCGAACACAAGAACAATACTTTTGTTACGCATTAGATGGATGTGTTTAAGTGTAGTTATAAAAAGTAAAATTTCAAAATCAAAATATTTTTATAATACTTTTGTTTATATATAATCATGGAATACTGATAATGGAATGAGATAAATATTTAAATAAAATAAAAAGTATAAGTAAGGATGTCACCTCTTATAAGGGTAACTTCATTTGGTTTTTACAAAAGAAAATACATTATTGGATTTGTGAACATATATAGAATTATAGGATTAGGGGAAGGATTTTCGTAATATATATGGGTAGATTGTGTTCAATCGATTGTAACATAATAGGTGTGAGGAAATGTTGGTTATGAGGCATTTTAGAGTGGAGGAGGAGTGACACTGATTTAAATTTTGGAAAATGGGATTCCAAAAAAATTTATCCAATTAAATGTGGCTCCAATAATGGACCAAATTATATCTGTGGTAGTATATGGTCTAAATATTATCAATAAATCTGTTTTGGACAATGTTATAGGTCAATTGTTACCTTAAAATTACGATTTAGTTTTTTTTAACTTAATTTCATCCTAATAATTTTATTTAATTTTAAATAATTTCCCTTTTTTTGGTAAATATCTAATTAAAACTTTTTAGATATTATAAATTAATATTATGAAAAATATTTATCAAATTTTTCCAGTTTACCTTCAAAAAAATAGTTGAAATGAATTTAAATTTAATCATAGAAACATGATGACAATGATTGATTTTAAAGTAAAAATATCCAAAACTATTCTAATTTTTTATAACAAATTTAAAATTTAAATTGATTGAAATGACCTATATTAGATTAATGAATATTATTTTATAGTAAAAAATTAAAATATAGTTTAACACTATAAATAAATTAGATGTAAAAGCTATTTTGAATTAAAATTTAGTGCTCCTCATTATTAAAAAACGAAGCCTCACATAATAATTAAAAAAATGAACCCTAACATAAACATTATGTTTCAATTTTAAAAATACTTTTCAATTTTTAAAATTAAATTTTTAAATGTACCAAAAATATATATATTTATAATACGTTCTCTAATAAATGGTGATAAAACTGCTTTTAAGAAAAATATAGTCTAATATGTCTAATATTGGGTTTGTTTGTATATTATTCCTATCCAACATATCAGAAGAGTGTAAAAATATTTTATGGAATATATAAACTGGATATTTCATTAATTTCATTCACAAGTATTAATTTATTTAATTAGTTATGTTATAATTCATTTTTTATCATAAAAGTAATTATTATAAAAACATTACCATTATACTCAATTAGTGCATATATTAATTTATAATTTATTTATAACTAATGATTTTTAGCATGTATTTTCATAAAAATTTTAATAATATTCATAAGCACAAAATTTACAACATGGTTATATATTATTAAATTAAGTAATAATATTTTTATTAATATATTATTTCTTGGTATAACTTGGTCTTGAGTGTTACCCAAGACATCGAGGGATGTCAGTCTTGAGTATAATGTATGAAAACCTCAGTGTTCTGTGTAGAGAAAAATATATATTTTTTAAATTCTTTGGTGATTATCTTGTTTATTTATATAAAAAATCCAAACTCAGTGCTTTAATATAAATTAAATTATTCTTAGTGATGTGTGAAATGCTGAATATCATTAAAAGTAAAATAATTTTAAATAATAAATCACAAAATCTTCAGGTGTTACATTATGTTATCATGTTGTAAATTTAAACTCACAAGTTATATTTTACTTCCATGTTTATTCCCTTTACGGGATTTTTTTCTCACCCATTTTTATTAAGTATTCCCAAGGTTATACTATGCAGTGGTAGGAGTTCAATGTGATTTAGGAGATATTTATAGATATTAATATAATTATTTTTTATTCATTTTTCATGTAGTCTAAAAATATTCAATGTCATATAAATACATTATACTTTTTAATACTTCTTTTTTATTTATTGGGTATTTATGCTTAAATTTATGTAATAATATGTTTAAAAGTATTTGATCACTATATATGGTAATAGAGCATGAAATATAATATTTTTTTTATTAGGACTAGAAATCCATAATCAGAACCCTAGGGACAAGTCATTTTATAGAAAAATTTACAATTAATTACCCATATTGAAACTTAATGATACATAATTTAAGATAATATTTTCATTTATAAAGAAAACCATTTGATTTTATAGTTTTCTTTTTATTTTTCTTTGGATATGAATTGAAGCCCCCAAATTTATTTCTTTTATTTTTTAGTTATTGTATTGAAATAGGAGATCTCATTGAAACCATTATTGTGATAGTCTATGTGATGATTTCCGTAATGAGATTCCTAACCTGAAATGAGTGAGAGATCAAATCTTAATTATAATACTTTTTAAAAATGCTCATGTTTTGAATAATAACATGAATCATGTGCAACAAAAAAATTTTCTTATGAAATATCATGTTATGGTAGAATCATTTATATGAAAAAAAAATATTCAAACCTTTAGTGTATATTTTTATCACCATGTCACATAATAATTGATTATATCCTATGAGAATATATAATGTATCCTCCATTAGACATAATAACACAAATGAATGCATGAAGCCTATTTTTTATGTGGATGATGATTAGTGGTGGAACATAAAAAATAATAATAATTCTTAATGGGAAATTTATTCCATGTAATTGGTAGTATTCAATAAAATATTTATCAATAAATATTTTTTCAGAACTCTCTATAATAAAGTATAGAGGAAGTTCATTTGATAAATGAAAAAGGAATATGAGTATATTTGTGTGTATGTGTAAAATTTTAAATTGATTTCATGATACATCTCCATTTTTTTATGAACACTAAAAATATGGTGGGTCTCTTCTTTAGTGGATTAAAGATGGCCTACAAAATGCATTGGTAATTTCAATAAAGAATCCTACTAATGTTGAAGTAGAAAATAATATTTATATAAACAAAAAACACAAAATTTAGTGGTTCAACTATAATGAAAATGTTCACAATGAGAGACAAATTCCTAATCCAAGTGTTTTCAGTGACAATAAATGAAAACAAATTCTATATCATTTTTAGAAAAAAATGGAATATTATATCACTACTTATAATTTGGATCCTAAAAATGATGTGGTTATTGGTATGCCAGTTATTTATTCATGAACATAGAAGGTAATAATTTATTATAGTTCTATGTAATATTTAAAATCATTCAGTTTTAGTAGAAAAATTCAAAGACCACATAAAATAAGACTGTTGAGTTATCTGTGAGTATAGAAAATGAATAAATTATTACATATATAGTATATAACTCCCCTAATAAATTATTTTGGATTAAAATTAATGACAAATGTCATAATAATTCATTAAGTAGAGTTTTAAGATAGATTGTGAATAGATTTTTAAACATTATTTAAATCCAATATCAATTGTTAGGAGAGGGAGATAGTGATCCACATCATGAAGAGTCATATGATTCTATACGAAATAAAGGATGAGGATGAATATACTTTGGAATATTCTTCTCTTACATGGATACATTTTTTATCCGCATGCAAATCTTTCTCAAATTATTAAGTCAAATGAGTGGGTCACTCTTTAAGAAATTACAATTACGAGGGTCTACATTGATTTATTCATTATAGAGTTACTTACTTATCCTCATAACTAAGAGGAAGAGTTATTAGAACAAATTATACTTAGATATTTGTACGTATTGATGACTCCTTAAAATATATCGACTAATGTGTTTGAAAATCTAAAGAAGTAATTATAATTGAATCTAAATAAGTGTTTTATATTCCAGAATGCATTATCATTGGGTTCTTGGATCCTCTTCATCAAGAAAAAGTATGCATAAACACCCCTCTACATTGATTGTCATGCGGTAAAAATTCATGAAAATGAACAATTATCCACTTCCACATATAAATGATTTGATCAATCAACATTGTGGGTCCTATTTTTTAAGGTGGACCTTTAGTGTGGATATCACCAATTAAGGGTGCAAAAGGAAGATGTTCCCAATACGAGTTTTAAATATGGTATGGACACTATGATATCACAGTGATTCCTTTTAGAATCTCTAATTTTGAAGAAATATTTAAATTCATAATGAATATATCCTTAGATATTACCATGAATTTTTTTTGTAGTATTTCTAGATGATATTGTAATATATATCAAAATAAAGGAGGAGTATGAGGAGAATTTTAAAACTATTCTAAAGGATTTGTGAAAGGATAAAATATATAAATCTTATAGTAAATTTATGTATGGATGGAGGAAGTATGATTATTAGGGAATGCTATCACCACAAAGTTGATTTATGTGGACACTTCTAAGGAAATGGAAATTTTGGAGTGGCCCAAACTAGCATTATTATGTGATTTATATATTTTTATTGGTTATTTTTGGTATTATCAATTTTTTTTTGTACGTTTCACAATAGTAAAATCCTATAATAGTGATTAACTATATAGAAGTAAATAATGTCTAAAAAATATTATGAAAAGTGACATAATGATTAGAAGAAGAGTCTTATCACTACAGTAATATATACACCACATAGAGGTGACGAACTCTCCATGGTATACAGTGATGCATCAATGATTGTATTAGGATATTCACTGATGAAAAATTATAATTTGATAGCCTACATCACAAGGCAGTTGAGAGTTCATGAATAGATCTATCCCATGAATAAACTTGAGTTGGTTCTTGTAATATTCAAAATGAAAATTTGGTGACATTATCTATATGGAGAGATGTTTGGAATATATTTGGATTTTAAGAGCCAAAAATATATATTCAAACAAATAAAACATAATATATGTCAGCTAATATGGTTAGATATGATCAATTACTAGTAATTATAATTCCACTAACATCTTAGTAATGAAAATTAGGTGGTATATAATCTATTTAGAAATGATCCTAAAACATTATCAATGAAGATAATTGAGGAGGATATAAAATTATATGATTTTAAAAGGATGGACATGGGAATAGTAAAGGATGGAATATCATCATTCTTTTTCTCAAAAATTTGATCAACCATAATGTTAAGAAAATATTGATTATGATCAAAGAAATGATGTCAATATTTAGAAAAATGTGGAGACTATAATTTTTTTTATATCATTCAAGTTCAAAATTTGACGAGGAAGGAGTTTTAATATTTCAGTCATGATAATGTGTACCAACAAATTAAAACACAAAGAAGGAACTTTTAAATCGTTCACATAGAATGACCCTATCAATTAACCTAGGGATCATAATGATATATTGAGACCTCTGTGAGAAATATTGGTGATACAATACGAATAAGGAGATCACATAATATAAATCAAAGTGCCAAGAATATCAGTTAGTGACAGATTAATGAAAAACGTCTAAAGAGATGAAGAATCCATTATCCATTCCTACATGTCTAAGGGAAGAAATTACCATGGAATTTTTTTGTGGTATTGTAAATACATATTGGGAAAATAATGTTAGTTGGGATTTTATATATAATATTATAATGACTGATCACTTCATTGCACTTTGATAGGACTCCTCACTTACTCAACATGCATAGATATAAAATAGAGAAGTGAATAAGTTCCATGGAGTTCCATTATCAATTGAATCTGATATAGATATGATATTTACATCCCTTTATTAGAAGAGTATCAAACACAATCAATAAATTGATTAGAAATTTAGTATAGCATATCACACCCATACTGATGGCTCGTCTAGGTGGACAATTCAGACACTAGAGGACACGTTGAGAGTCTTCTCTATGGATTTCAAATGAGGATGGGATAATTATCATTATTATGATGAGTTATCAAACAATAATATCTTTCAATCAATTATAAAAATGGATCCTTTTGAATCCCATTAAAATAAAAAATTCAAAACCCCTAGATGATGGGACGATGTTGGTGATCACAAGCTACAAGGACCTAAAATGGTTTAGGAAATGGTAGAAAGGGTCAAGACCATCTAGTATTATATTATAGTCTCTCAAAGTCTGTATAATAGATATTCTAAAAATTGTTGCGATGACCTATAGTTCATAGTTGTAGACAATTATTTCCTCCATAAATCACCATGAAATATATTTAAGACATTTGGGCATAAGGGAAAGAAAGTACCTAGGTACCTAATCCCCTTTCAGATTCAATATTTTGTTACTGATGTCTCCTATCACCTATATTTTCCACCAACATTGTTTAAAATACATGATTTATTCCACATGTCCCTCTCAAGGAAGTACATACCTAATCCCTCACATAATCTAAATTCAAAGGTGGTAAAAATGAAAATTGATATCCCTTTTGATGGGAAGCCGGTGAAGATCTTTGATGATAGAGATAAAGTTCAACACATCAATAAAACTCAGAAAGTAAAAATTACTATGGAGGTACCATAATAATAAGGTGATGAAATGGGAACCCCAGTAAGACATGAAATTGAAGTACCTTAATCTATTTTCTCCTTAGTATATAAACATATATTTTTTTTGAAAATATTCTTAATGGGGGAAGAATTTGCAGTCCTATAATTATATCAATTGAATTTATTTTCAATTATTATATAATATAGTATGAATATAAGGCCCTTTACTTAATCATTACATAATATTTTTATATTTCAATAATTTTACAATAATTAAACATGAAGATATTTTCAGGTTTAGATATTTATAGAATTTGTTCATAACTGATATGTAACATATTATATATTAAAAGTAGAAACCTCTACTAACTATGCATTTTTTCATAATACAATAACATTTAATAATAAACACGGTTTCATTTCATATAAAAAAATACTCTGCCTTGATCCCATCATTGACTCTATTAATGTTTATGTATAATAAAAAATATTAATTTTTGGGATGAGCATAAAAAGTGAAATAAGGGACACACAATGAATAAAAACTATTATCCATGGGAAAACATTAATTCCACGATTAATTTATAATAATGTAATCCTTTTAACCTTTATGAAGTACTAATTACACTTCACTGAATTTAAGATCATTGATAATTCTTTTTATACCATATGAGTACCATAAAACCCATAGTCATACATAAAATGTATATTGGGAAATAATTGTACACAAATGGAAGAAACATGTGATTGACATCCACACATATCACTAAATTGAATATCCATACGACCGACTTCCATACCCAATTAGTTGGATGTTATAAAACAACCACTCATCCTTGGTTTATCATATAACCACCCATCTTTGGTTTATCATGAAATGACCAATATTTTTTTTATCACAGAACCACCCATAAAAGTTATAACTACCATAATATCATCACTACATATATAAGATTGCAATTAACAACATTTTACTCATAAAATTTCCCATCACAAGGAATAATAACAAAATATTGATATTATAAAACCATTATTAAAACAATTTTCAATACCAAAATACCTAAAAAGTGAAAATGGTATTTATGTTTCTTCTAAAATCATTTTTTCTTGTAGAAGAAGCCAAATACATAAATCGTAACAGAAAACGAAATGTCATTGATGTCGCGTATGTTAAAAACATTCTTTTCCTCATTTAATAAAATGATACATAGAAAAATAACACATAAAAAACAATTTAATGAAATTAACCATAAAATATGTTGGTCATACACCTTATAAAATAATTTGGGGTATAATATCAAATTATGACTCAATTAACGAAGATTGAGATGAAGTCCCTTACCTGGAGTCTAACTTATCTCAAATTTTTCTTGTTATTCCTGAATAACAAAATACGCTTATTTTTTTCTTAATTTTAAACATTTTTACGTTTATTATTTTTTTTATAACATTTATTACCATATTATAAAAATTAATTAATTCATTGATTACAAATATGAATTTATTTTGATATTTTGTACTTGAGAGAAATATGAACATTTTTTTTGTTAATTGTCCATGCGGTCAAAATTCCATAATATCCAAAATATTATTCTTGATTTATATATCAAATAATACCTAGTATATATGTATTTATAATAATTTATAATATTTGGAGATAATAAATGAAATGTATTATTCATGTAGATGGTAGGTTACACATCATCAAGAATGCTACATTCAATTATTTGTCGTATTAAAATAATAATTAATTGATATAAATGGATTTTTATAATAATGTTATTATATTAATGGAATATATGTCTCCTAGGTTTAATAAAACCATCTTTCATACATCCATGTATTACGGGAACAGGTCAAATCATTTTGAGGTGGTCGTAGTCCACACTTCCTAAAAAAATTATCGTATTTACACAACATGGAGAACAAAAAATTATTTTCTAAATAAAAATTATAGAAGAATAGAGACAACATAAGTATAATATATATCATAAGTAAAAATAGTGTGCATTATAATTTCCACTATGAGAGGTGGTAGGGGAATATTGAACAATTATCATTTTATGAGGTACTATTTCACTGTACGTAGAAACATTATGTTCATTACCCATTAAATGGTGGTGTGTGTATATTTAGATTGAAAAAATGGATTAAAAACATACTAGTTTTTTATAACACTTAGTTTTTTATTTAATTAATGATTAATAATATTTTAGGGAGTGAATAATGGATTTTAGACTAAAGAGCATGATAAATGGAATTAATTCATAATTGGGTATCTTCTTTTGGTTAATACCAAATGGATTCATTGGGAGGCTTTATTACCTAACGTAGGATTCAAGGAAGTGTTTTTGTTAGAATTTTTCTAAACCAAAGGGTTCAGGAAGTGTGAGTATTTGAGAAGAGATGATGCCTTTTTATATGAGAGAGAAGGGGAACCCTTAGAGACTCTTAAATTATTGAATTAATATAAACTATTTTTTAATTAAAAAGGCTCCAACATGATATATGTTGGATATAAGATGAGTTTAGTTCTATATCCTATAATCCAATAATTATTAGACATATATGGATTTAATTTTGAACCTTATATTTTTGGTTTACACTTAATTATTATCTTTTATTTATAATTGTTTAATCAAAATTGTAATTATTAAGAGGCTATTTATTTTACTTATATGATAACAATTTTCCAATAATTGTAAACATAATTAAAATTTTTACATTATCAATGTAAATTTGTGATTTTAGAATATTCTTAGGATTTCAAAATAATTTAATAAATTACTTTTATTTTAAAACATCTATTATGACATTTTTACAGAATTCATTTTTTCAAATTTAAATAAAATCTAAAACGAGAGATAACTTCAAACCAAATAATTTAATAGTCTTATAAGATAACATTTTCACCTCGAAATATCATGGATGATATAACTTATGAAAATTAATATTAATATTAATATTTATACTTTCATCTACTTTATTAATTCATTAATAAATCAATCACTACATCATTGTTGTGTCATAATTAAATATAGTTATTTAATGTCTAAAATTTAAATATAAAATACCAATATATTTGAAATATTTTTATATTTTTAATTACTATTTATACTCTAAGATACAACATATATAAACTTAAATTATAAGTTTTTTGTAATAAGATATATATTTACAAAATATTTTCCATTACATTAATTAAAAATATATAAGTGTCATAGTCACACCCATGTAGCATCTGAAGGCCAACTGTTTTTCCAAGGGATTTATTTTTCATCCATAGCTCATTAAATAGTATCATGATAAGTTTTATGGTTTTTTTATATTATTATAATATTATTTCTAACCTTATTTTCCTGATTCAACTTTTAACCATGGTAAATAAAAATATTTACTAATGTTACTATTCATCATGTCCAAAAATTTAAAAATATTTTTTTACAAAATATTAAACATACATTCATAATATGTAATACAGTTTTTAAAATTTAAAACACATAATTTGTAGTAAAAATATTAAAATTAATTTTTTTTTTCAAAATGAGAAAATGTGTTTTTTAAAGTTAAACCGATCAAAAGATTTACATGTGTTCATATCAAATTACAATATAAAATTA
This sequence comes from Viscum album, assembly GCA_963277665.1. Classification (NCBI taxonomy): domain Eukaryota; kingdom Viridiplantae; phylum Streptophyta; class Magnoliopsida; order Santalales; family Viscaceae; genus Viscum; species Viscum album. The sequence continues at coordinate 1,014,334,644 of OY728141.1, read as the reverse complement.
CTTCTAATGAAAAACATTGGATTGAATAATAAAAACATAATCTAAATATAATTTAAAAAACAATTAAAAAAAATCTAAAAATAAAAGTAATATTATCAAAAATGTAGTTCTAAATTTAAATGTTGTATTATTTACTATTCATTAAAATATGAATTTTATCAGAAAAGTACTAAAATTTCAACCAATGCAAATTTTGATGCCCCTCATCCAAGGAAAAATATTATTTTTTCAAATAGAAATTATAAAAGTGTCCAAACTATATTTAAAATTTTTTCCCCATGAAAAATAAATAAAATTACATTTTAATAAATATTAGTGTATTTTAGGCTTAAAATTTTATTTAATCTAATTTTATGCCTCCATATTTGATTGTATGATAGTAAAAAAAATTATGAACATGCTTAAACATAGTGTAGTCTATTCTATTCATTCCCAATATTACAAGAACTTGAAATTAACTACCATGTAAAATAATAATGTAAATAATTTATTATTTTTCAGTATAACAATGTTTCATGAGCAACATAAGACTTTGGAGAAACCCGTTGTTTCCTATCGAGTAAGATTTCCAAAAAACAATTCCCTTTATCATAAAAATAATATCATATTCGTAAATATTAATTTATAAGAAAATTTATTGTTCTATAAATTCCTATAATATTGTATCCTTTCCCCATTTAGGAAATTCCATCCCCACAATTTTATTCACTTATCAAATAAGTCGTGGTTTTTCTCTTTTATAGAATTTTCATATTCCAATGTTTCCTTTTCAACAATATGGTTTTCCATAAAAATATAAACTGTAAATACCCTTATTCCGTAGCAATTACTCTCTGTAGTGAAGAATTCAAACTTGTTATTCAAAATAAAAAAGATTCCCTTCAACCTGTACAACATCGGGACTCAAAACAAGATATGGATATGGAATATACTTTTTTAACATTGAAAAATAAATAACATTATGTACCTTGGACAAACATGGAGGTAAATCCACATTATAAGAAACTGACACAACTTTATCCATGATTTCATAGGGTCCAATGAATCATGGACTCAACTTCCCCTTCATAACAGAACGCATAAAATTTTTCATAAAGAAATATTGATAAAAACATAATCAACATCCTCAAATGAATGATCCCAACTCTGGTTATCTAGATAACTCTTCTTTATTCTATATTTTGTCATCATGTGTATCTATATTAATTGAACTTTATCTTCCATTTCTTATAATAATTAATGTCCCGTCAACTTTTTATCACCTACTTCATGCCAAATGTAAGGAATTTCACATCGGTTTTCATATAGTTCCCCAAATGGTGTCATCTTTATATTGGAATTAATCTCATTATAATATTGAAAATGAACCAAAGTGAGATGTTTGTCCTAACATCCTTGGTAATTTATTGAAAAAGAACATAGAATATCCTCCACATTATTAATTGTTCCTTCTCGCTACCCATCTGATTGAGGATGACAAACTATACTGAAATTCAATTCAGAACCCAACGGCTTCTGAAGGCCTTTTTAAATGATATACGCACTCATTGGATCATGATTTGATACAATGGAAAGAGGAACACCCTATAACCTGACTATTTCTTTAAAATATGATAAATAATTTTGGTTTGGAGACAATGTATATCTAATATGATGAAAATGAGTAGATTTATTCATTAGATCAAAAATAACCCAGATGGTATTGTTACCATGATATGTATTTGTTAATCACACTATAAAATATGTTGATATATTTTCCCATTTCAACTATATCATTGGTAAAGGAGGAAGCATCCCTTTGGGGAGCTGTCATTCTACATTCACCTACTGACATGTCAAACACTTCATAGAAAAATATGAAATATATTTTTTATTCCATATGACCAGTAATACACTTGAAGGTTTTTTATATCTTAGTACTTCCAGGATAAAATAAAAATAGAGAACTATGAGCATCACATAGCAAATCTTTATTCAATTGAAAATCACATGGAACACATAATCACATTTCAAACCCCAAAACACGATATTTATCAATATTAAATTTAGGTAACATGCCATTTTGAACCAACTCTATCTTTTTCTGTAACTTTTTATTGTCTTTCAAAGCTTTCTTAATTATTTTTGATAATGATTATTTCAATACCACCTAATGGAAAATTTAGAAATCCCCTATGAAAAAAAATTCCAATAAAAAATTCAAAAAATCAATAACCAAATGATATCATTCCAAATGTAGCATGGTTAATGTAGTATTACTCTTTATACTCAAATAATCAGCCACTATTTTTTTCCTGGATGGTACGGAATTGTGAAATCACAATCCATGATTAATCGTAGTGATATATAATATTTTATATTCAATTCTTTCTGATTTAATATCTACTTTAAACTTATGTGATCATTATATATTTTATACAATACATACTACAAAATATGACTCTTATATTTTAATTAAAATATAATACAAGCTAACCCAAAATCATGTGTTGGGTAATTTATCTCATTTGGATTCAAATATCATGAATCATAAGAAATTAAATGATCATTGTTCATTAGGACACAACCATGTCCTTTCTATTATGAATCATTGTAGAAAAAAATTAAGCATTCCTGGAAGGTAGGGCCAAAACTGGATCATTTTCAAATATTCTATTCAGTTCCTAAAACAATTATCACATTATTTTATCTAGATGATCTAAAGTCTCTTTCATGTTAAAATAGATAGTGTGATTTATTACAAAGCAAATAATTCAACAACCCATCAGTAATAAACCAATAATCCAAGAAAAATATGTATCTATGTGAAATTGGTAGGTCTAGGCCACTCCTAAACAACTTTTGTTTTAGAAGGCTCAATATTTATGCCATCAATATAAATAATATGACCAAGGAATTAATTTTTTGTAACCAAAATTCATTCTAACTAAAAATTACATATAATTTCTTTTATTTTACAGTTCTCAAAACAATCCTTTAGTGGCATTCATGTTCCTTCTGGATTTTAGAATATACCAAAAAATAATCTATAAACACAACCACAAACTGATACAAAAATAGATTTAACACTCCATTCATGAGATTCATAAATAAAACATGTCAATTTTATAACCCAATGGGAATAAATACAAACTTATATTTCCAATATCTTGTTTGGAACAATTCCTTTGGAATTTCATCCTCTTTATCCTTCACCTAATGGTACCCAGACCTCAAATCAGTGTTTCGAAATATTGAGCTCCATGTAGATGATCAAACAAATCATCAATATGAGGAAAAAACATGTTCTTAATAGATATTTTATTCTTTTCTTTTTAATTAATACACATTCTCATAAAACCATATTTATTTTTTGAAAATAAAACAAGAGCACCCCATAGTGAAGAACTAGGTCGAATGAAACCTTTATCAAACAATTATTGCCATAATTTTTTAAATTCCACAAATTCAAATTGAGAAATTATATAAGGTGGTTTAGAAATATTTTTAGTATCAGTAACTATATTAAATGAAAATTCAACCTAATATTCATAATCAATATCGAGAAATTCATTGGGAATTACATCTATGAATTCATTCACTACTGAAATCACACTAATCGAAACTATTTCATTATTTTCAACGACATGACCATGATAAATTTATCATTCATCTTTAATAAATCACCCATATTCTTTGTATTGTTTCAAATGTACAAAATAATTTAATTAAACATTCTTGGATTTAAAATCTATTTTATAATGATAATATAAAATCCAACCCATACCTAAAGTAATATCAAATTCCACTATTGGAAGAACAAAATATTTATATGAAATACAATCCCACTAATGATAATATGAATGTTCCTATAAATTTTGGTTTCTTTAATACATTTACATTATCTTTTTACAAAAATATATGTTTCACATTCAAGTGGTTTAATTTCTAATTTACTTTTAAAGCTCTTGGATGTGAATGAATTTGAAGATCTAGAGTCTAATAGAGTGTTGGGATATTTTAAAAAAAAATATAACATACTAGTCCCCACTTGATTTTATGGTCCCACATATACCTTAGTTGTTGAAGAAGATTTTTCCACACGCTTCTTCTTTTAATCATGATGGTTTCCACCCTCAGTAATTAACATTAGTCACACATTGGTATAATTCCCTAACTTATTTATACAAAATCATCCCACCCCATGGTTTTTAATTCCTTCCTGATCTTCTTCCTTATTGTTATGAGAAATATGACCTATATTTCCACATAAAAATCACATCATGAACATTGATATACATTACCTAGGATTATTTTCACCACACTTCTCACAAGTTGGAATTTTGTTTTCTTACTCTAGACATCATTGATGAATTATTTAACATTTACTTCCAACTAGATAACTTATTTTGTTTTCTCTCTTGGAATAAATGATCATTATAAAACTAAATTTCTACCTTAATAGAAAACTAGACAAGTTTCACAAATCTTTAGAGCTCACTTAAAGCTAATTCATTACAATATTTCGGCTATAATACTAAGTAAAATATATTTATCATACTATCAATATCCCAGATAAAATTTGGGATATACCATGACAAACATGTGAAATTTTCTTCATATTATTCCTTAAACTATTACCCCCTTAATATAAATTCCCTAAATTCCTTTTCAATAATTTTTCAGAGAACCCTTTCATAAAATATTTCTCATGGAAAGTTTTCTAAATTTATCTCTTTCATTTGTTTCAATCTATAGAAATTCACTGATATGTTTAATTATTGACCACTACTAATTAGCTTCACCTTTAGAAGGATAAATAGAAATAGAATAATTTTAATTTTATGAACACTCCATTAAATAAAAAATCATTTATAGTGCTATAATCCTCCCTTCAGCTAGCATAGGGTTAGATGATCCTATAAATGATAGGGGAAGATACCTCATGAAATGAAACACTGCCAAAATATTCCTCTATAGTTGATATGGATGACCTCATGCATTTTCATAACCACCATTTATATCCAGAGTGAATTGAAGAATCACTACACCAAATTGTTCAGTTTCGATTTTGACCATCTCAGGATGTTTATTTGGAGGGGTTTTTGTGTCTGTATGATCTCCCTGCACAGCTTCCTTATTTTTTCTAAGGAAAAACACTATGAATAAACATATAATAGATAATAAATGTGATAATATTAAAATGATACGTCATTAAAATTATTATATAAAATAAAAATAATTTATTGATAGTCTATTAACAGTATCATCACCCCTAAAGTTATCTAATCTTAACTCTGATACAAAAAATAGACCCAAACCTTAAACATTACATAATTTTGAGATAATTCAATAATTTGACTTTAATTAACATCAACGATCTTCCTAGGTTTATATAATTAAATAATTAGATCACATCTCATCCATAATAACTAAAATATTACATGTAGACATTTCTACTCATAATCTATTTTTTTCATAAACAGAATCCTTTATAAATAAATATGGTTTGGTAAAATGTTTAAATATAAATATTTTTCCATGATCCCATAAATAAATCTAAAATTATTTATGTCATGTGATTTTTTTTAAAATCATGGTATGAGTAAAAAAATATCACCAAAATACACACAAGGAAGTAAAAATATTAGTCTACGGAAAACTTGTAAACCATGAATACATCATTATAATGTATTCTTTTTCACCATTAAGAAGCATTAATTACAATTCAATGAGTATAAGCTCATTTCATAAACTTATTATAACAAAATTATTACCATAAATCCCATAGAAAGAACCATATAACATATAAAGGTAACCTGGGACTTAATCATACATTAATGGAATAACCATATAGTTGACCTCTACATATAAAACTAAATGGAATAGTCGTACGAATGAATTTCTGACCCAGTGCATTAGAGGTTATAACATAAACACCTTCCATTGGTTTATCACCTAACCATTCATATTTGGTATATCAAGTATCAAACCATCATTTGTTTATCATGTAACCACCCATAAAATGTCCAAGTACCATTATATAATCAAAACATATACAATATTTAAATTATCAATGTTTCACACATAAACTTTTTTATCATAAGGAATAATTAAAAAATATTGACGTAAAAAACCATTATTAAATATATTTTCGATACCAAAATACCATAAATGGGAATATAGTATTTATTTTTCGAATATTATTTCTTGTATAGGATTCCAAATACGAAAATGGTCAAGGTTGGGGAAAATGTTTTGTCGTCACATACGTTAAAAAAAATTTCTTTTTTAATTTAGTAAAATGATTCATTAAAAAATATTAATTTCAAAAGATATTAAAGGAGATTAAAATTCAAATGGGTGGATTGTATGCCTTATAAAATAATTTTGTGTTTGACATCAAAATATGCATCAATGAAAAGAGATGGATAGAATGTCCCTTACCTGGAGTCCAACTTGTCTTGTATGTTTGTTGTTCATCCAGAATAAGAATCTTAGGTAAATTTTTAATTCCTTAAGTACATTTTATAAGTTTATTATTCATTTTACATCACTAATTATAGTGTTATAAAAATTACATAATTATTTAATTTCAAATTGGATGTTTTTCCAATATTCATTACCAAAGTCAAAAATGAACTTTGTTTGAGCTAAATTGTCCAAATTGTGAAAATTAAACCAACTCGAGAAAAGTATTCATGATATAAATTTCATATATTCCAATTAAATGTGTATTTATAATAATCCATAATATTTTGTGATAATAAATGAAATGCACCATTCATGGAAATAGTTGGACGTGCGTATGCATGAACACTGCATTCATTTCCATTTCATATTAAAATAATAATTAAATGGTATATTTTTTATAATAATTGTATTATATTAATTTAATATATGTTTATTTGGATTAAGAAAACCATCCTATACATGTTATGTGTCTAGTGAGAAAGAATCATATTTCTTCAGCGATAGTCAACACTTCTTCAATTGAAATTGTCATAATTAAACAAAATGGAAAAAATAAATGTATATTATTGATAAATATTACAGAAGAATAGATAGAATATAAATATAACTTATATATTATGTAAATATAGTCTCTATTATAATGTTCACTAGGAGTTGTGTTAGGGGAAAATTAACAATCATTATTTCGTGTTGAAGTAATTCACCATACACAGAAACCATATGTTTGTTAACCATTAAATAGAGGTGTCTGTAAGTGTAGAATAGAAAATTAGAGTAAATCCATACAATTATTTTTTTTATATTTGTATTGTTATGTAATACTATAATAATAAGTGCTTTGGGAGTGGAGAATATAAATTTAACTAAAAAACATGAGAGAAGGTGTTACCTCGTAATCAGGTAACATCATTTGGTTTATACCAAAAGGCATCCTTGGGGGGATTTTTTCCCCCAAGAGAGGCTTCTAGTATTAGGGGAGGGATTATAGAATAATGGTTTTGAAGGCCTGGCCAAAACCGAAGGGTTCTTTTAGAGAGAGTATTAATGAAAAGTGGGTACTATTTTATATGGGAGGTAAGGGGAATGCTTGGAAACTCTTAAATTATTAAATTGAAGTAAGTTTTATAATTTTTTAATTCAAATATATAAAAATAGAGATATGTCTATGATAATATGAGTATATTTAAAAGAAATCTAATCCTTTAATTTTTTGACATGAATTGTTTTTATTTTAATCCTTAACTTTTTAGTTTACTCTTACTTATTCTAATTTAATATTAATTGTGGTAACAACATTGTATTTACTAAGAGGATATTAATTTTAATTACATGGTTTAAATTTTCCATGATTCGACAAATAATGAACTTTTATAACTTATCATTATCACTATAATATTTTAATATATTTTTAGGATTATAAAATAATTTATGAAATTACTATTTTTATAAAACATCTATTATGTCAATTTTTACACTATTCATTTTATTGAATTTTAAAAAATTAGAGAGAGAGAGATAACTTCTAAAAAATTCATTCAATAGTATTATAACATTAAATATTAACCTTTAAAAATGATGTATTATGTAAATTATTTAAATTACATATATTTTAATATTTATATTATCATTTATTTGATTCATTCATAAATAAAGTAGTCGTTGCATCATCATTATGTCCTGATTAAATATAATTTTATAGTTACTAAAAATAATAAATAAAATAATTTTATATAGGAATTATTTTAAATTTATAATGATTATTTATATTTATATATAAAAAATGTATAACCTCATATTATATTTGTTTTGGTAATATGATATATGATTATATCATACCTTCCATTACATTAAATTAATAGTTATAATGTTAGAATCACACCGATGTGGGTTAAAATTGCCAAATATTCATACCAATGGTTGTCTTGGTTGGAAATCGAACCTTAAATAGGATTATAACGTGATTTATGGTAGTTTTATATTATTATAATATTATTTTTATCCTTATTTACCAGATTTATCCTTTAACTATTACAAATAAAAATAATTACTAATGTTACTATTCATCTTATCAAAAAATGATATATTTACATAATTTGGACCTTATGTTTCTAAATATTGAATCCATTTTTTCAAATTAAGAATATAAAATTATAATTAATAAATATTAAATTAATTCCCATCATCAAAACAGGAAAACATTGTTTTTAAAAGTGAAAAACTTTAAAAGATTAACTTGCATTTATATCAAAATTTAATGTTAAATTAAGTCTAATGACAGAAATAGAATTCAATAAAAAAATAATAATCTAAATAAACTTCAAAAACAATTCAAAATAAAATCTAAAAATATAAATAATTTAGACGAAAATGCAGTTTTGAATTAAAATGCAGTATTTTTCACTATTCATTAAAGTATGATTTTTCTGAGAATAATCCAAATATAACAGTCTAATTCTACTTTGATGTCCCAATTCCCATGAAAATGTTTTTTTTCAAATATAACTAATAAAAGTGTCAAATAATATATCTAAAAATGATTCCACGTCAAAAGGAAATTAAACGTTTAAAAAAATAGTATTTTATGCTTCAATCAGATTTATTATCATTTTAAGCCTCAAAAATATATTAGATAAATGTAATAAAATTGAATAAACATGTGTGAACATAATATATTTAGTAATAATAAATACTGAAAATAAAATTACTATGTTATAACTACCATTTAAAATAATAATTTTAATAATGTTTTATTATTTGGTATAACTATGTTTTGTGTGCAATGTAAGATTTTGGAAAAAACCTGTTGTTTCTTGTGGGGTAATATATCAGAAAAATACTCCAATTTTATGTAAAATTAATATCTTATTCAAAATAATTAATAGATATAAAACTGTATTGTTCTATAAAAACCGGGGATGTTATAATAAAGCACAAATATCACAACGAGAAACAAAAAATCGTTATTCTAATTAAATAATATTGTTACATTAATTAGAAATTAAAACAAAAAAAAAAATTATACAATGGGGAAATAAATAAAAAATTATACTACAACAATAACAAAATTTAGATATTCCTGATCCACTAGAATGACCACATTTAAAAATAAGGATGTATAAATAAAACATAATGTTAAAATTAAAATATTAATTTCAATGTTGAATGTATAAATAATCTTGATATTAAATAGAATTTATTAATAATCATTGGTATAAGAGGTATTTATTGAAATCATAGAACCCTTATGACCATTAAAAATGTAACCATTAGAATAGTAATATGACCATTGGAGTTCTGTTAGAGCTATTGCAATAGTAATATGAATAGTAACATTACCATTGGATCAATAATCTGACAATTAGGAATAGTAATATGATGGATAGAATTGTAATCTAACCTATGGATGTGTAAATTAATATTTCGGTATCTTTTAAAATGAAAATATGATATATTTAAACCATGTTACAATTAAATTAATTTTTTTAAATGTTAAATTATGTATTTAAATTTTTATAAAAAATAAATATTTTAATCTCACTTTTATAGTAAATATATTATTAACAAAAAATTTATTTATATAAATTTTATTTATAAAAATAGATTATGATTTATTATATTGAAAAACTAATTTCATGATAACAAAATTAATTTTTAATAGAGTTAGAAAATTTCTCTAAATATTAAAAATTGTAATTATTAATTAAATTAAGATTTTATTAAAAATGTAAATTTATCATGATTGGAATATTATTTTTGAAAATTTAATTTCAATCTATAATTTAATAAGTAAAATTAATCTTATATTATATTTTGGGGATATTTCTAAAATAGAATAATTGATGTTGAATAGTAAAATATAATAATTTATGGGTGTTATTATTATAAGGAAAGTACATGAATTTTTTAAACATAAATGATGTAAGAATGGAATGGATAGAACTAAAAATCACAATGAATAATATATAGTCATAATAATTAACAATATTGATAGTATTGTTCCAAAATAATAAACTTCTATATATAATATTAGAAAAACACGACTTTCATGCACTTAAAAATACAACCCATTATCTTCACACCTTTTAAGTCATGAAGCTTGAGAAATAACTAAAACACCCTTTCATAACCACTATTCCCCACATACATATTCCCCTCATATAAAAAAATAACTATTCCATGTTTTCTATGGGGTTCTTCAAGGAGGAAGTATTTAGGAGGCAATATTTCCAAGCAATATTTTTAAATTCCATTTCTTTTTTTACTTTCCCCTCACCGCCTTCAACTAAAATTGAAATATAAATATTGTTTAATGTATATACTATAATGTTATATTTTTAATTTAATATTCTCTATCCAACCCTTTCATCATTTTCTCCTAGTGAATGAAATGTGAAACCATTGTCTATATTATGTCAGTTATACACCTACATTGATTATATGTATTTGTTTTCCACTATTTCCTTCGTGGTATAAATATATCCACTTATAAATATATAATTTTATCTAAGAATGGATATTATATTAATTTTTACAATAAAAAATATTATATATCCATCAAATTAAAAAAACTAGTTTTTTATGGTTATAAAAAAATGCCAAAATAAACAAAATATATATCATGAATATTTACTTAAATAATTCATCCATATGTTAGAAAACATAATGATATATAGGAATATTTATAATTCATTATGTTAATTAATACAAATTCATTTAACTTCTTGATTTTCATTCTTATTTGAAAAAACATCAATAATTATACTCAACTAAACCAACATTGAATCCATGAAAGAAAAACTCTCAAAGATACAAAATTGAACTTTTTAAGTCATCGGAATATCCATAAACAAACTTAATAATAATTTAATAAATAAAATATATTTGTAATAGTTATTTAATTAAGTTAATAATTATTCTTATATAATTTTATAGGATATTAATTATAAGTGAAGAATGAGTCTATATATAAGGTAAGGGACCTCTCCGAACCTACATTTTTCCTTTGGGTATCTCATTGTCTATCATTGCCTAAATTTATCTCCTAACTATTCTTATATAAATATAAAATATTATCTATATAACATAGATATATATATATATTCATCAATTAATCATTAGTTCATTTGGAAATAAATGTTTTAAATGGTTCCCTTCTCAATTACTCTCAATAAGAAAACTTGATTAAATAGAAATTATATATTTCTTACATATTTCAATGTAATCTCCATAAATTGATTCAACCCCATAATATTTTCTAAAATTAATACTCTTATAATAAAAATAATTTTATTTCACTTTTTTTATGTAAATAATTATTCCATTATCCATTTTAATGAATCTCAAATTGATTCCCTCAAACTGTACTTAAGGGGGACATTTCTAATGTTATGTACTCACTATTATTCATGTTTTCACATCATTTGAAATTTTAATTTGTGATATGTTACTATATTTCCTCCATGAATTTATAAGAATGACTTTTTACATTATTTTTTGGAAACTGATATGATACATGCTTTTCTTATGCCTTTTGACATGGTTAAGAAATTCATCCACTTCAATGTGTAATATTTAATTTTATGTGTTTATATTGATTTCATTATATGGAACATATATACATGTACATGTTATGTTGAGTTAGAATAAATATAAATTCAATGAATTTGGGATTTTTTTAGAATTATTAGATGTTATGTATGGGATTTCAAAGTAAACCTATTCATTTTCGGGATTCTATCCACCATGTGATATAATCATGGAATTTATCCTTTAATAAAGTTAATGACATGAGATAAGTTTCTACAACATTCCTTTGAATCCCTTATCATATAATTACATTATTTATATTTTATTCTTGAATAATTTTATTAATTTTCCATCAAAAATATATTATCATGTTATTCCATCTGAATCATGTGTTATGCTTCATTTACTTTTCTATTAACTTTCTATGATTTTAACTCACCCAATTTCTCTATGTATTCCTCAGTTTTTCCAATAATGTTGTATAATATCAAAGGTATTCAGGATATCATTCTAGAGATCAATATATTTTTTTTATTCATGTTTAATGTTATCTAATTATGTACACATTCTTCTAAAGACACTAGGATTTTTTATCCTTGGTTTGAATTTAATTGATACTTATGCATAAAAATAAGAAATAATATATATAAATGGATTTCAATGATATAAAAATTTTTAATAACATTAATTTATTGAAATTAAATTATATAAATGAATCTAATATCATTATATTATTGTGGATATAATAATAGTTAAAGAGGATAATTAAGATGAAAAGCTATGTAGTAGATAATACTCACATATGAGACTTGAATTTTCTATGGAAAACACCTTGTAAATGATAGAATATTGATAAAAAATAAAAACTAAGAAATTATTTACATGAGAGAGAGTAATAATTGGAGTAAATTTTAAAATATTAAAGGGGAATTATGATAGATATGTGACTCTTGAAGTGGAATATATATTAGCAATTTAAAATTGAGGAGAAGTGTAGTTTTTTGGTGAAACCATTAAATTTTCAATACATTAACAATATTATTCATGGTTAAATCACCAAAAAATGTAATTAATTTTAGGTTATAGTGAGTGTGGTTCTAATCTCACCTCAATGACACTTTCCATAGAAAGTTTTGACTATTTTATAGATTTTTTTAACATTAACTTTTACCCTAATGTACTTTTACAATTGTATTTAATTTCCAAACATTTTAATTTATTTTAATGAAAGAAATTATGATTTACCCTTGTAACTATTTTGATACTTTTAAATTTTAAATTTAAGAATCATTTTATCCAAAAAATTATAATGGTGTGAATGTAAATTTTAAAAAAAACTCAGTTAATAAAATTTTCTGTTTTAAAAAATCAATTATTTAAGTATTAAATTTTCATATAAGATAAAATTATCATGGATACTGATTTTAAATAAAAAAATATGTTATTACAGAGAAAATAAATTCTGCGAGTCCTCATATACAATACAAAAACTGAATCTTCTTATAAAATAAATTATTTAATGAAAATATTTAAAACATGTGTTTTATTAAAATATAATTTTAATTAATTCTAAAAATATTGGACATATTATTTCTAAGGTCAAATAATATTTTAGAATTTAATGTTTTATTCCAAAGATATATATTTTATCACCTATTTTTTTTAAATATTATTGATATTTCTTATATAATGATTAAATCAAAAAATAATTTTTTTGGGAAAAAACATTTTTTTGATAAATAGATATACTTCAAAAAATGATAATAAATTAATTTTATGAATACATTGATATAAAAAATTAGGTATATTTTTATTAATTTTAAATTCCAAAATTTATAAATTTTGTTTTTGAATGCAATCATAATATATAATGAAAAATTATCTTTATTAGATAATGAAATTTAAAAATAATAACATTTTTATTACTTAAAATCATTTAAAAATTAAATTTATTTTTAAAATTTATTAATATAAAATATAATTTATAATTAATCATAAGTTTCATGAAAACATAATTTCTATCGCATAAAATGAAATTTTTCAGAAAAATATTTTTCAAAACAATAACAAAAATTATTAGTCATTTTAGGTAAAACAATTTAATTTCATTCATCTTAAAAGTAGAATTTATTTGATATATACATATAATTAACCAATATATTATTCTTGTTCATTATGATTAATTCAATATCATGGTTTTTAACAGTATAAACTAATCACTGTTTGGTTTTTGATTATTATATTGTGTGGATAAAGATATCAAAACCACTACCATGTTAAAATATATTCATATATTATATCTTTAGGTTTTTACATCCACACTAGAATAAGTTTCAACCACACATTTGGACACATTGGATTAGAGTAATTTATATAAGGAATTCATAATTAACCATATACAGTTAGATGATCATGAGTTTTTTAGAATGTGTAATGATATTTATCTACATGAAAAATCATTAAAAAATATTTATAAATAAAAATAACCAATTCTAAATATTCAGACAGAATTATACTAAGGGATGTAGTTTTTCATCTAAAAGTAATAACATTCCATAAACCGTGAAATTAATTTTATAGCAACCCGATCCTTTTAAATAAAACATTTCATGATTTAAAGAATAATTAATATGTAAAGACCCATAAATTTAAAGGAAAATTTTTTCTTAAATACCTTGGAATATTACAAGTCTGCGGTTTCTGATGGCACCTGATTCTGAGGCTCGGTGTTCCTGGAATCAATTTTTGAAGTTTTGTTTGGGTACATTCAGTAAACGAACATGCAGGGTTTTCTATCATTTGAACTGATTCTCGGAATTAATATCCAAGGACACTGAAGAACTCTCAATACCTGTATTCGCTTAAGGGGACCATTATCATAGTTTCCTTTTATGTGATATGGAAGTTATAATTTGGGTAATTTTATTAAACTAAATAATTTTTTTGTCTTATATAAATTTTATTTTGTTGGTGGTTTATATCACTTAAGGGGGGTTGGTGGTGGATCCCACACCCACACAACCTCCCAAGGATGGATAACATGTGGTGGGGCCCACACGAGCCCCTAACCCCTCTTTAACCCCCCCTTTACCCCCTTGACCCTTTCAGCATCAATTTAATGTGCCAACTCCCCATTAATTCCCCTATTTAGTTTTTACACTCCACCTTCCTCCCATTAAGATTGCCAAAACATTGTAATTTTTTAAAGGATTCTCCAATTAATTAATTAGAGTGTTTGAATTTTTTAATTGGTGTTTGAATAAAATAATAGCATTAGCTATTATTTTCAGAAGCATTGGTTGTGTTGGAGAAAACTTGTTAAAGCTCTGGAGAATTAGAAATGAAAAGTGTTCTTCTCCCGATAAAGAACAACTCCATCGAAGAACGTCATAATCTCTCGGGGAAGAAAGCTCAACGTTTTATCCTGTCTCCTACTTCCTTTGTGGAAAGGGAGAAGACACCACTCGTGAGAGGTGTCACCTACAACAACAACTCCTACACCAACGTTGACAAGAAAACACCGCTCTTCCACGACGCCCGACTACCGCGACGCTCGTCTTCCACGGCTCAACGATGTGAGACATCAAGTTCTAGGTAGGGGATATTGTATAAATTCATATATATGATTTATACCCTCAAACAAGGGCGTTTATTTGTTGAATAGTTTTTTGAGCCTCTAACGCTGTGGGTACGGGCTAACGAACAAGTCTAGACCCACCACCATCTTTTTCGTGATGTGCGGAAAGTTTGGAGACTGGTGAATGGAATGGAAACATTGTTATGAGGTCGTCACAGTGTACAACAGGACCCGAGGAGGCCATAGGCATAGACATGAGCTAAAATGGTCCACCCAAATTACTCTGGTGCCCCGCCGAAGGTTGGGGCGGTGCTGGTCTCTGGCGCGACGGGCGGCACCAGCCGGCTGCCTAAAGGCGGCGGTAGTTCTTGTGGATGCAGTGATTGCGAAATGAGCTGGCGACTAGGGTTTACTTGTTGGAGGTGATGTTTTGGGGTTGGAGCGCCAGAAAATTAATGATGATGAATTAGATTGGAGAGAGAGATTTCTTATATAAAATAATTAGAAAAAAAGGATAAGGGAGAGGTGAATGATTCTAGTGTGAAGGGTAAATTGAAACATGTATTGATTGTTTTTTTTGGAGTTACGGAATGTTATAATTAAATAAACAACTAATAATAACAATAAAATATTGTTATTATTACTTTTGTTGATAAAACACTTTTTCTCCAAAAACACCTTTGTGCGACCTCGGTTTCACGAACAGTCTGCGGTAGTGCATCCCACGTTCTGAGAAATACATTTTGAGTCCAATATAGGATGTCTTTTTTGGGTTTTAGAATCAGGTACCAGAAGTTCTTAGAAAAATAATAGATTTAGTATTATTGTTAAATCTATGAACCACCATAACTCTTGCATGTGACGTCTCATTAATTGGTCGTCAGCGACGACGTGACCATGTCTTTAAGACGGTCAATTAAAGTCCAATGTATGATAAAAAATTCTGGTTTGTGGCTTGGGTCCACAAAACACCCAATGATAATAATAATATTATAATTACTGGATCCTGTATCCAACATATCTCCCTCATCCAGTGTTGGAATGACGAACTGTCTGTGATGTTGTGAGCCTGAAATTAAGACGGATATTTCAAGAACAATTATCGATATTTATGTTGGGGTCGATGAGTGGGACCCATGAGGCCTAGTTTGCGCTTGTTGTAGTGAAATGTAGCTTTTTCACTGGCTATCTGTTTTGTAAAAATGGGTAGTCCATCTCATGTACTTTTCCGTATGGATCACAATAGTGTGACTGGTTTGGTTAACTGGTGTCGTTTGATGTACGACCGGGATGGTTTGAACCCGCAACCAACCCGTCCCTCAGAGCGGAGACACTTATAACTTGAGGACCGGATGTCCGATTGATGTTTCGTCAACTAAGTTGGATTCCTCTTGATGATACAGTTCTTTTGGAATACTCTACATAGGATTAAGACGTGGTTTGAGAATGTCTGAGTTGGATTGTACCCAAAATCCAACCGGGCCCCTAGAACGGTAATGCTAATAACTCACAGACCGAGCATCCAATTGACGTGCTGTCTGTTGCGTTGAGACCCCTTTAATGAGGCGGTCCTTTGATATACTTCCACTTGAAATTACGTGACACTTGAAAGTATCAACCAGTAGCTCGTGCAGCAGACCCTCCCAGAGTGGAGCGCACGGTGTGAAGAGACCTAGTAGCTGTAGACCTGATGACTTTTTAACTAATTCAACTCAGAGTGATTCGATTAGCCCAGTGGAAGAGGTTCCCAGTTTGGCGGCATACCCATGATAGACGGAATGCCTGTTTTGGAAGCATACCCTCGGTACTCTACAGGAGGAGTACCTCTGACGAATATTATAAGGAGCGCCCGGTTTGGCGGCTGACCTACAGCAGACGGAGCACCCAGTTTTGTAGCAGACCCGCGGTAGTCGACATTATGAGTACCTCAGCAGTCTATGGTTAGTGAGTAGATCCTCCGAGTCACGATAGGGCCATTTTACTCAATAGAGAAGGTGTTCTCCAATAGTTGTGGTTTCAATAATGAAAATCCTGGTTTGAACTGAGTCAATGACCTTTTTGTTTTCCTCATGATTGAGATGGGTTACTTGATAACATAAGTATATGTATATGCATGTGCCTAAGTAAAGGTTATATATTGAGATCTTTCTTCGTGATTTATCCTTGTTGGATTCAGTGTGACCTTGAGGGTCTTAGGGTATCTACTTAGTATCGTTATACTCACCCCTGCATGGGCTATGCCCGCATCTCATTATGTTGGATACAGACGATGGACAACGCTGACCGAGGCAGAGTGTACGAGGAAAGGATGGTGCCCAGAGGTGGAATCTCAGCTTGACGGAACACGAAGTGGACTGATAGACATGGAGTGCTGAGGAGGACATCTGTACCTACCCTTCAGGTTGGAACTCGAAGGACGATCTAGGAGATGCTTCACCATTCAGTTGTTTGTCTTTTCAGTTTTGCTTTCTTTTAGTTGTAGCTGTACATTTCTATTGGGCTTGTATTTCTGGCCACTTTGTACTTTCAGAAGACATGTAATACTACTATACATTGTGTTTTCTTCCGATTGTTCTTTATTTGTGTGTGTGTTTACTTTTTATAAAGGCAATTCCTTCCCAGTTCTAGGGAATTACATCTTTGTTGCTAGTCACCAGCCCCTGGCCTATGGAAGGAGGGCTTGGTGTAGTCATGATGCGGCCCCCGGGGGATTGGTCTTGAAAAGTTGGTATTAGAGGAGTCGTTTATACCATTGAACATAAAAGTTTGATATTTTATTGTCTGTGAAGAAATAGTGTTAAATGTACTAAGTGTGGTTTTTAGTTCAGGAAGTCTAGTGTTGGTGCGGAATCTAACGTATCCATAAACCACAACCCTAACTTCTGATTTCCGACCTAGTGCACGAAAAAAATGATTGCATGTGGGTATTCCATAGTTTTCGTTATGTTAGCTCAAGCCAGGTCAGCTCACCAGGTATAGTCTTTTGATCGTGTCACATCTGTTTCATTCAGGATGTCTTCACCCAGACATTTAGCGCAGGTTCTAAGTAGAGAACGTGATGGTAGCCCACTATGTTGCGAGGCCATAGTGTAGGGCCCCATCACAGCAGAGGAACTAGTGATACCATTACCCATTGGGACCGTTATCACCAGCCCCAGCAGAAGAGGTTGTGCGCCGCTTGAGCACGTTGCATGGGTTCTTGCAAAAGAGGCCTCAGAGGTTTTGAGGGGAGACAGATATAAAGATGGCTGGGTACTGGATGGAGAATGTAACATGAGTTTTTCACACAGTTTGGAAACCTGGTGACATGATGGTGTATCTAGTTGTGAGTCTCTTTCAGGGAGAATATTAGAGGTGGTGGATCCTGATGCTCTCGTTCTGCGACGAGATGACCTTAAACTGGAGAAAATTCTGGGGTTCTTTCAAGGTGGAGTTTATACCAGCGACTCTACACTTTGTGCGTGCTCAATAGCTGCTGCCATTAATATAGGGTATTCCGTTAGTATCTGAGTCATCTGTAGGCAGTAGATAGATGAAACAGGGGCAGGTGTGGGTAAGACCTACTAATACATGACCCTACGATTTGGAAACGGTGGTGCGGGGAACCCGACACTACGTGAGACCTGAACGGAGAAGGGTCTATTATTATTGAAGGGAATGGGGTCACAAATCACATGACTATCCGATTACCCACACAGTTGATCAATAGGAGTTCGAAAAGCCACCAAAAAAAAGAATCAGTGGGAGCATGAGCATCAGTCAGGCGGTGGACAAGGTAGTGGAGCAGGTCCTTCAGTGGATGGTGGTTAGATTCATCAAGCACTACTACTCCCACACCGAGGCGGTTCACCTCGAGATACAGAAGTAGGGGGATAGGAGAGAGACTAGTTCCAAGCATGGAGGTCTTTATTCATGATGTCTCTAGCTTCATTAATGTCGTTTTTGTGGTTTCTTTGTGTCTTTGTACTTTGTGCTGCAGTAATAAAAGAAACATGTCCTTGTGAAATTTTCTTTCCTTCATTTTTGGGTGGTAAAAACTAAAAGGTTCCAATTCAAACCGTTTACTTGACCCTCACTTTTGAGATTCCTATTGGAGGACACCCATTGACCACACACTAATGCCGACAGTGTGACTCGACCCTTGGAGGTGAGAGTTACGTTTCGATCTCTTGGTAGTAGCGTCAAGGCCTTACGACATCGTCCATGGCATGAATTAGTACTATACATGTCAGGATGGATTGTATTAGGCAATGGGCATGGTTCATCCAAGGGATGAGACTGGATTTCTCTTTTTGGAAAAGGAGAAATCTTAGTAGCTCTTATATATTGTAGGTGAAGAAGGGTGATCGTCGACTGACTTACCAAGTCGCCCAACATCCTACCGACCAGAGTAGGTACGAGCTCCGACGGAGAATGTGAAGATCATCCAGGAGTGGATGAAGACTGTATAGAGCAAGATGAAATCTTATTCTAATAGGAGATGGAGACCACTGGAGATTTAGGATGGCGACTACAACTTTATACGGGTCTCACATCGACGAGGTCTAAGGATATGTGGCCGTGGTGGAAAGTTATCTCTGAGTTTCATCGGACCTTTCCATGTCCTCAGCAAGGTAGGCGACGTGTCTTAACACTTGGCCTTTCCACCATAGTTGCACCGGGTGAACAACGTCTTCAACATATCTCATTTGAGAAGATACATGCACGAACCACCCACATCATCGATAACGGGGAGCTAGACATCGATGACGGGGCGAAATTTACGGATGTTCCAGTAGATATTGAGGATCAATAGGAAAGGGTCCTACGAGGATAGTCGATTCCTCTAGTGCGCTTTTGCTGGCAATACGTGAACCACCATTAGAGCACATGGGAGCAGGAGGCTCAGATGCATTCTCAAAACCTCTTTTGTTTTCCCTAGTGTGTCTTGAAGCTTTACAGGGACACAAATCCCTGAGATGGTAGAAATGTATTGACTTGAAAATTTCAAGTAAATATTTTTCATAAATACCTTGGAATTTTATGAGTTTGTGGTTTCTGACGGCACCTGATTCAGAGGGCCGGTGTGCACGGAATCAACTTCTGAAGTTTTGTTCAGGTACGTTTAATAAACGTACGTGCATGTTTTTCTATCTTTTGAACCGGTGCTCAGAATTGAAATCCGAGGACACCGATGAACTCACAACACCAATATTCTCTTAAGGGGACCATTACCGTAGTTGCGTTTTATGCGGGGTGAATGTTATAATTTGGGGTATTTTGTTAAATTAAAAAAAATTGTCTGATATAAATTTTAATTTATTGGTGGTTTATATCTCCAATGGGTTTTGGTTATGGATCCCACACCCATGTAACCTCCCATGGGAGGTCAACATGTGGTGGGGCCCACACGAGCACCTAACCCCCCTTTAACCCCCTTGAGCCTTTGATCATCCATTTAATGTGCCAACTCCTCATTAATTCCCCTCATTAGTTGTGACACTCTACGTTCCTCCCATTAAGATTGCCAACACATTTTAATTAATTAAATGGGATTCTCCAATTAATTAATGTGAGTGTTTGAATTTTGTAATTGGGGTGTGAATAAAATATTAGGAATAGCTTTATTTTTAGAGAAATTGGTTGTGTTGGGGAAAACATGGGAAATATCTGGAGAATTAGAAAAGAAAAGTGTTCTTCTCCCGACGAAGAACACCACCGTCGAAGAATGTCAAACTATCTCAGCGAAGAACACTCCATGATTTCTCATATCACCTTCTTTCTCTGCGGAAAGGGATAAGACACCACTCACGAGAGGCGTCACCTACGACAGCAACTCCAACACCAACGTTGGTGGGAAATCACCATTCTTCCACGACGCCCCACTACCATGACGCTCGTCTTCCGTGGCTCAACGATGTACGATGTCAATTTCGAGGTACGGGGATATTGTATAATTTCAAATTTGTGACTTATCTCCTCAAACATGGTTGTTTATTTGTTGAATAGTTGTTTTAGCCTCTAATGTGGTGGGTATGGGATAAAGAACATGTCCGGACCCACCACCAACTTGTCCGTGATCCGTGGAATGTTTGGCGATGGATGAACATAAAGGAAACGTTGTTTTGAGGTTGTCGCTGTATAGAGAAGGACTCGAGGATGCCGTAGGTGTAGACAAGAGCTAAAACGGACCACCGAAATGACTCTGGTGGCCCGCGGAAGGTCGCGGCGGCACGGGTCTCCGGTGCACCGGCCGGCACCAGCCGGCCACCTGGAGGTGTTGACGGTTATTGTGGATGCAGCGGGTGTGAAATGAGCTGGAAACTAGGGTTTACATGTTGGAGGAACTGTTTTGGGGTTGGAGCACGAGAAAAATGATGATGAAGAATTAGATTGGAGGGAGAGAGATTTGGGAAATATAATAGAGGAAAAAGGGATAAGGGAGAGGTGATTGATTTCGGCACTCAAGGGGGAAATGAAACATTAATTTATTGTTTTTTTGGAGTTAAGGAAAGATATAAATAAATAATCTATTAATAATAACAATAAAATATTTTTATTGTTACCTTTGTTGATAGAACACTTTTTTTCGAGCAACTCCTTCATGCGACCTCGGTTTCACGAACCGTCTACGGCAGTGCGACCTAGATTCTTCGACAGACATTCCGAGTCCAGTATTGGATGTCTTTTTTGTGTTTCGGATAGGGTACCCGAATTTCTCAGAAAAATTATAGATTTAGTATTATTATTAAATCTTCGACCCACCATAACTCCTTCATGCGACGTACGATGAACTAGTCGTCAATGGCAACGTGACCCTATCTATAAGACGGTCGATTCAAGTCTAATGTTTGATTCTAAATAGTGGTTTGTGGCTCGGGTCCATGAAACACCTGATGATAATAATATTATTATTATTACGGGATCCTGTATCCAACATATCTCTCTCATACGGTGTCAGAATGATGAACCGTCTATGCCGTTGTGACCCTGATATTAAGATGGATGTTTCAAGACCAATTATGGATATGTATGTCGTGGTCGAGGAGTGGGCCCCACGAGGCCCGATTCACGCGTGTTGCGGTGATATGTAACTTTTCACTGGCTATCTGTTTTGGAAAAATGGGTATTCCATCTCATGTGCCTTTCCATATGGATCGCAATAGTGTGACTGTTTTGGTTAACTGGTGTCATTTGAAGTACAACCGGGTTGGTTCGAACCCGAAACCAATTGAGCCCTCGGACCAGAAACGCACATAACATGAGGACCGGACGTCCGATTGATGTGCCGTCCACTACGTTGGATTCCTCTTGATGTGAAGGTTCTTTTGGCATACTCTAAACTAGATTAGGATTTCTTTTTGAGCATGTACGGGTTGGATTGTACCTGAAATCCAACCGGGCCCCTGGAATGGTAATGCTAATAACTCACAGACCAGGTGTCTGATTGACGCGTTGTCTCTTGCGTTGTGACCCCTTTGACGAGTCGTTCCTTTGAGATACTTCCATGTGAGATTACGTGACACTTGGAAGTATCAACTAGTAGCTCGTGGAGAGGAACCTCCAGGAGATGAGCGTATGGAGTGAGGAGACCTAATAGCTGTAGACCTGATGACTTCTTGACCGATTCAACTCAGAGTGATTCTATTACCCTAGCGGACGAAGCACCAGGTTTGGAAGCATGCCCATGGCGGAGGGATTTCCTGGTATGGCAGCATACTTGCAATACTCGATAGGAGGAGTACCTCTGATGGAAATTAGGGGGAGCGCTCGTTTTGGCGGCAGACCCACAGCGGACGGAGTGCCTGGTTTGGCAGTAGGCCTACGGTACTCGACAGGAGGAGTACCTCAGAATGACCACATTTAAAAATAATACTACAACAATAACAAAATTTAGAGATTCCTGATCCACTAGAATGACCACATTTAAAAATAAGGATGTATAAATAAAACATAATGTTAAAATTAAAATATTAATTTCAATGGTGAATGTATAAATAATCTTGATATTAAAAAGAATTTATTAATAATCATTGGTTTAAGAGGTATTTATTGAAATCATAGAACCCTTATGACCATTAAAAATGTAACCATTAGAATAGTAATATGACCATTGGAGTTCTGTTAGAGCTATTGCAAAAGTAATATGAATAGTAACATTACCATTGGATCAATAATCTGACAATTAGGAATAGTAATATGATGGATAGAATTGTAATCTAACCTATGGATGTGTAAATTAATATTTCGGTATCTTTTAAAATGAAAATATGATATATTTAAACCATGTTACAATTAAATTAAATTTTTTAAATGTTAAATTATGTATTTAAATTTTTATAAAAAATAAATATTTTAATCTCACTTTTATAGTAAATATATTATTAACAAAAAAATTATTTATATAAATTTTATTTATAAAATTATATTATGATTTATTATATTGAAAAACTAATTTCATGATAACAAAATTAATTTTTAATAGAGTTAGAAAATTTCTCTAAATATTAAAAATTGTAATTATTAATTAAATTAAGATTTTATTAAAAATGTAAATTTATCATGATTGGAATATTATTTTTGAAATTTTAATTTCATTCTATAATTTAATAAGTAAAAATAATCTTATATTATATTTTGGGGATATTTCTAAAATAGAATAATTGATGTTGAATAGTAAAATATAATAATTTATGGGTGTTATTATTATAAGGAAAGTACATGAATTTTTTAAACATAAATGATGTAGGAATGGAATGGATAGAACTAAAAATCACAATGAATAATATATAGTCATAATAATTAACAATATTGATAGTATTGTTCCAAAATAATAAACTTCAATATATAATATTAGAAAAACACCACTTTCATGCACTTAAAAATACAACCCATTATCTTCACACCTTTTAAGTCATGAAGCTTGAGAAATAACTAAAACACCCTTTCATAACCACTATTCCCCACATACATGTTCCCCTCATATAAAAAAATAACTATTCCATGTTTTCTATGGGGTTCTTCAAGGAGGAAGTATTTAGGAGGCAACATTTTCAAGCAATATTTTTAAATTCCATTTCTTTTTTTACTTTCCCCTCACCACCTTCAACTAAAATTGAAATACAAATATTGTTTAATGTATATACTATAATTATATATTTTTAATTTAATATTCTCTATCCAACCCTTTCATCATTTTCTCCTAGTGAATGAAAAGTGAAACCATTGTCTATATTATGTTAGTTATACACCTACATTGATTATATGTATTTGTTTTCCACTATTTCCTTCGTGGTATAAATATATCCACTTATAAATATATAATTTTATCTATGAATGGATATTATATTAATTTTTACAATAAAAAATATTATATATCCATCAAATTAAAAAAACTAGTTTTTTATGGTTATAAAAAAATGCCAAAATAAACAAAATATATATCATGAATATTTTCTTAAATAATTCATCCATAAGTTAGAAAACATAATGATATATAGGAATATTTATAATTCATTATGTTAATTAATACAAATTCATTAAACTTCTTGATTTTCATTCTTATTTGAAAAAACATCAATAATTATACTCAACTAAACCAACATTGAATCCATGAAAGAAAAACTATCAAAGATACAAAATTGAACTTTTTAAGTCATCGGAATATCCATAAACAAACTTAATAATAATTTAATAAATAAAATATATTTGTAATAGTTATTTAATTAAGTTAATAATTATTCTTATATAATTTTATAGGATATTAATTATAAGTGAAGAATGAGTCTATATATAAGGTAAGGGACCTCTCCGAACCTACATTTTTCCTTTGGGTATCTCATTGTCTATCATTGCCTAAATTTATCTCCTAACTATTATTATATAAATATAAAATATTATCTATATAACATAGATATATATATATATATATTCATCAATTAATCATTAGTTCATTTGGAAATACATGTTTTAAATGGTTCCCTTCTCAATTACACTCAATAAGAAAACTTGATTAAATAGAAATTATATATTTCTTACATATATCAATGTAATCTCCATAAATTGATTCAACCCCATAATATTTTCTAAAATTAATACTCTTATAATAAAAATAATTTTATTTCACTTTTTTTTATGTAAATAATTATTCCATTATCCATTTTAATGAATATCAAATTGATTCCCTCAAACTGTACTTAAGGGGGACATTTCTGAAGTTATGTACTCACTATTATTCATGTTTTCACATCATTTGAAATTTTAATTTGTGATATGTTACTATATTTCCTCCATGAATTTATAAGAATGACTTTTTACATTATTTTTTGGAAACTGATATGATACATGCTTTTCTTATGCCTTTTGACATGGTTAAGAAATTCATCCACTTCAATGTGTAATCTTTAATTTTATGTGTTTATATTGATTTCATTATATGGAACATATAAACATGTACATGTTATGTTGAGTTAGAATAAATATAAATTCAATGAATTTGGGAATTTTTTAGAATTATTAGATGTTATGTATGAGATTTCAAAGTAAACCTATTCATTTTCGGGATTCTATCCACCATGTGATATAATCATGGAATTTATCCTTTAATAATGTTAATGACATGAGATAAGTTTCTACAACATTCCTTTGAATCCCTTATCATATAATTACATTATTTATATTTTATTCTTGAATAATTTTATTAATTTTCCATCAAAAATATATTATCATGTTATTCCATCTGAATCATGTGTTATGCTTCATTTACTTTTCTATTAACTTTCTATGATTTTAACTCACCCAATTTCTCTATGTATTCCTCAGTTTTTTCAATAATGTTGTATAATATCAAAGGTATTCAGGATATCATTCTAGAGATCAATATATTTTTTTTATTCATGTTTAATGTTATCTAATTATGTACACAGTCTTCTAAAGACACTAGGATTTTTTATCCTTGGTTTGAATTTAATTGATACTTATGCATAAAAATAAGAAATAATATATATAAATGGATTTCAATGATATAAAAAATTTTAATAACATTAATATATTGAAATTAAATTATATAAATGAATCTAATATCATTATATTATTGTGGATATAATAATAGTTAAAGAGGACAATTAAGATGAAAAGCTATGTAGTAGATAATACTCACATATGAGACTTGAATTTTCTATGGAAAACACCTTGTAAATGATAGAATATTGATAAAAAATAAAAAATAAGAAATTATTTACATGAGAGAGAGTAATAATTGGATTAAATTTTAAAATATTAAAGGGGAATTATGATAGATATGTGACTCTTGAAGTGGAATATATATTAGCAATTTAAAATTGAGGAGAAGTGTAGTTTTTTGGTGAAACCATTAAATTTTCAATACATTAACAATATTATTCATGGTTAAATCGCCAAAAAATGGAATTAATTTTTGGTTATAGTGAGTGTGGTTCTAAGCTCACCTCAATGACACTTTCCATAGAAAGTTTTGACTATTTTATAGATTTTTTTAACATTAACTTTTACCCTAATGTACTTTTACAATTGTATTTAATTTCCAAACATTTTAATTTATTTTAATGAAAGAAATTATGATTTACCCTTGTAATTATTTTGATACTTTTAAATTTTAAATTTAAGAATCATTTTATCCAAAAAATTATAATGGTGTGAATGTAAATTTTAAAATAAACTCAGTTAATAAAATTTTCTGTTTTAAAAAATCAATTATTTAAGTATTAAATTTTCATATAAGATAAAATTATCATGGATACTGATTTTAAATAAAAAAATATGTTATTATAGAGAAAATAAATTCTGCGAGTCCTCATATACAATACAAAAACTGAATATTCTTATAAAATAAATTATTTAATGAAAATATTTAAAACATGTGTTTTATTAAAATAGAATTTTAATTAATTCTAAAAATATTGGACATATTATTTCTAAGGTCAAATAATATTTTAGAATTTAATGTTTTATTCCAAAGATATATATTTTATCACCTAATTTTTTTTAAATATTATTGATATTTCTTATATAATGATTAAATCAAAAAATAATTTTTTTGGGAAACAACATTTTTTTGATAAATAGATATACTTCAAAAAATGATAATAAATTAATTTTATGAATACATTGATATAAAAAATTAGGAATATTTTTATTAATTTTAAATTCCAAAATTTATAAATTTTGTTTTTGAATGCAATCATAATATATAATGAAAAATTATCTTTATTAGATAATGAAATTTAAAAATAATAACATTTTTATTACATAAAATCATTTAAAAATTAAATTTATTTTTAAAATTTATTAATATAAAATATAATTTATAATTAATCATAAGTTTTATGAAAACATAATTTCTATCGCATAAAATGAAATTTTTCAGAAAAATATTTTTCAAAACAATAACAAAAATTATTAGTCATTTTAGGTAAAACAATTTAATTTCATTCATCTTAAAAGTAGAATTTATTTGATATATACATATAATTAACCAATATATTATTCTTGTTCATTATGATTAATTCAATATCATGGTTTTTAACAGTATAAACTAATCACTGTTTGGTTTTTGATTATTATATTGTGTGGATAAAGATATCAAAACCACTACCATGTTAAAATATATTCATATATTATATCTTTAGGTTTTTACAACCACACTAGAATAAGTTTCAACCACACATTTGGACACATTGGATTAGAGTAATTTATATAAGGAATTCATAATTAACCATATACAGTTAGATGATCATGAGTTTTTTAGAATGTGTAATGATATTTATCTACATGAAAAATCATTAAAAAATATTTATAAATAAAAATAACCAATTCTAAATATTCAGACAGAATTATACTAAGGGATGTAGTTTTTCATCTAAAAGTAATAGCATTCCATAAACCGTGAAATTAATTTTATAGCAACCCGATCCTTTTAAATAAAACATTTCATGATTTAAAGAATAATTAATCTGTAAAGACCCATAAATTTAAAGGAAAATTTTTTCTTAAATACCTTGGAATATTACAAGTCTGCGGTTTCTGATGGCACCTGATTCTGAGGCTCGGTGTTCCTGGAATCAATTTTTGAAGATTTGTTTGGGTACATTCAGTAAACGAACATGCAGGGTTTTCTATCATTTGAACTGATTCTCAAAATTAAAATCCAAGGACACCGAAGAACTCGCAATACCTGTATTCGCTTAAGGGGACCATTATCAGAGTTTCCTTTTATGTGATATGGAAGTTATAATTTGGGTAATTTTATTAAACTAAATAATTTTTTTGTCTTATATAAATTTTATTTTGTTGGTGGTTTATATCACTTAAGGGGGGTTGGTGGTGGATCCCACACCCACACAACCTCCCAAGGATGGATAACATGTGGTGGGGCCCACACGAGCCCCTAACCCCTCTTTAACCCACCCTTTACCCCCTTGACCCTTTCAGCATCAATTTAATGTGCCAACTCCCCATTAATTCCCCTATTTAGTTTTTACACTCCACCTTCCTCCCATTAAGATTGCCAAAAAAATTTAATTTTTTAAAGGATTCTCCAATTAATTAATTAGAGTGTTTGAATTTTTTAATTGGTGTTTGAATAAAATAATAGCATTAGCTATTATTTTCAGAAGCATTGGTTGTGTTGGAGAAAACTTGTTAAAGCTCTGGAGAATTACAAATGAGAAGTGTTCTTCTCCCGATAAAGAACACCTCCATCGAAGAACGTCATAATCTCTCGGGGAAGAATGCTCAATGATTTATCTTGTCTCATACTTCCTTTGTGGAAAGGGAGAAGACACCACTCGCGAGAGGCGTCACCTACAACAACAACTCCTACACCAACGTTGACAAGAAAACACCGCTCTTCCACGACGCCCGACTACCGCGACGCTCGTCTTCCACGGCTCAACGATGTGAGACATCAAGTTCTAGGTTGGGGATATTGTATAAATTCATATATATGATTTATACCCTCAAACAAGGGCGTTTATTTGTTGAATAGTTTTTTGAGCCTCTAACGCTGTGGGTACGGGCTAACGAACAAGTCTAGACCCACCACCATCTTTTTCGTGATGTGCAGAAAGTTTGGAGACTTGTGAATGGAATGGAAACATTGTTATGAGGTCGTCACAGTGTACAACATGACCCAAGGAGGCCATAGGCATAGACATGAGCTAAAATGGTCCACCCAAATTACTCTGGTGCCCCGCCGAAGGTTGGGGCGGTGCTGGTCTCTGGCGCGACGGGCGGCACCAGCCGGCTGCCTAAAGGCGGCGGTAGTTCTTGTGGATGCAGTGATTGCGAAATGAGCTGGCGACTAGGGTTTACTTGTTGGAGGTGATGTTTTGGGGTTGGAGCGCCAGAAAATTAATGATGATGAATTAGATTGGAGAGAGATATTTCTTATATAAAATAATGAGAAAAAAAGGATAAGGGAGAGGTGATTGATTCCAGTGTGAAGGGTAAATTGAAACGTGTATTGATTGTTTTTTTTGGAGTTACGGAATGTTATAAATAAATAAACAACTAATAATAACAATAAAATATTGTTATTATTACTTTTGTTGATAAAAAACTTTTTCTCCAAAAACACCTTCGTGCGACCTCGGTTTCATGAACAGTCTGCGGTAGTGCAACCCACGTTCTGAGAAATACATTTTGAGTCCAATATAGGATGTCTTTTTTGGGTTTTAGAATCAGGTACCAGAAGTGCTCAGAAAAATAATAGATTTAGTATTATTGTTAAATCTATGAACCACCATAACTCTTGCATGTGACGTCTCATTAATTGGTCGTCAGCGACGACGTGACCATGTCTTTAAGACGGTCAATTAAAGTCCAACGTATGATAAAAAATTCTGGTTTGTGGCTTGGGTCCACAAAACACCCAATGATAATAATAATATTATAATTACTGGATCCTGTATCCAACATATCTCCCTCATCCAGTGTTGGAATGACGAACCGTCTGTGATGTTGCGAGCCTGAAATTAAGACGGATATTTCAAGAACAATTATCGATATTTATGTTGGGGTTGATGAGTGGGACCCATGAGGCCTAGTTTGCGCTTGTTGCAGTGAAATGTAGCTTTTTCACTGGCTATCTGTTTTGTAAAAATGGGTAGTCCATCTCATGTACTTTTCCGTATGGATCACAATAGTGTGACTGGTTTGGTTAACTGGTGTCGTTTGAAGTACGACCGGGATGGTTTGAACCCGCAACCAACCCGTCCCTCAGAGCGGAGACACTTATAACTTGAGGACCGGATGTCCGATTGATGTGTCGTCAACTAAGTTGGATTCCTCTTGATGATACAGTTCTTTTTGAATACTCTACATAGGATTAAGACGTGGTTTGAGAATGTCCGAGTTGGATTGTACCCAAAATCCAACCGGGCCCCTAGAACGGTAATGCTAATAACTCACAGATCGAGCATCCAATTGACATGTTGTCTATTGCGTTGAGACCCCTTTAATGAGGCGGTCCTTTGATATACTTCCACTTGAAATTACGTGACACTTGAAAGTATCAACCAGTAGCTCGTGCAGCAGACCCTCCCAGAGTGGAGCGCACGGTGTGAAGAGACCCATTAGCTGTAGACCTGATGACTTTTTACTGATTCAACTCAGAGTGATTCGATTAGCCCAGTGGACGAGGTTCCCGGTTTGGCGGCATACCCATGATAGACAGAATGCCTGTTTTGGAAGCATACCCTCGGTACTCTACAGGAGGAGTACCTCTGACGAATATTATAAGGAGCGCCCGGTTTGGCGGCTGACCTACAGCAGACGGAGCACCCAGTTTTGTAGCAGACCCGCGGTAGTCGACATTATGAGTACCTCAGCAGTCTATGGTTAGTGAGTAGATCCTCCGAGTCACGATAGGGCCATTTTACTCAATAGAGAAGGAGTTCTCCAATAGTTGTGGTTTCAATAATGAAAATCCTGGTTTGAACTGAGTCAATGACCTTTTTGTTTTCCTCATGATTGAGATGGGTTACTTGATAACATAAGTATATATATATGCATGTGCCTAAGTAAAGGTTATATATTGAGATCTTTCTTCGTGATTTATCCTTGTTGGATTCAGTGTGACCTTGAGGGTCTTAGGGTATCTACTTAGTATCGTTATACTCACCCCTGCATGGGCTATGCCCGCATCTCATTATGTTGGATACAGACGATGGACAGCGCTGACCGAGGCAGAGTGTACGAGGAAAGGATGGTGCCCAGAGGTGGAATCTCAGCTTGACGGAACACGACGTGGACCGATAGACATGGAGTGCTGAGGAGGACATCTGTACCTACCCTTCAGGTTGGAACCCGAAGTACGATCTAGGAGATGCTTCACCATTCAGTTGTTTGTCTTTTCAGTTTTGCTTTCTTTCAGTTGTAGCTGTACATTTCTATAGGGCTTGTATTTCTGGCCACTTTGTACTTTCAGAAGACATGTAATACTACTATACATTGTGTTTTCTTCCGATTGTTCTTTATTTGTGTGTGTGTTTACTTTTTATAAAGGCAATTCCTTCCCAGTTCTAGGGAATTACATCTTTGTTGCTAGTCACCAGCCCCTGGCCTATGGAAGGAGGGCTTGGTGTAGTCATGATGCGGGCCCCGGGGGATTGGTCTTGACAAATTGGTATTAGAGGAGTCGTTTATACCATTGAACATAAAAGTTTGATATTTTATTGTCTGTGAAGAAATAGTGTTAAATGTACTAAGTGTGGTTTTTAGTTCAGGAAGTCTAGTGTTGGTGCGGAAGGTAACGTATCCATAAACCACAACCCTAACTTCTGATTTCCGACCTAGTGCACGAAAAAAATGATTGCATGTGGGTATTCCATAGTTTTCGTTATGTTAGCTCAAGCCAGGTCAGCTCACCAGGTATAGTCTTTTGATCGTGTCACATCTGTTTCATTCAGGATGTCTTCACCCAGACATTTAGCGCGGGTTCTAAGTAGATAACGTGATGGTAGCCCACTAAGTTGCGAGGCCATAGTGTAGGGCCCCATCACAGCAGAGGAACTAGTGATACCATTACCCATTGGGACCGTTATCACCAGCCCCAGCAGAAGTGGTTGTGCGCCGCTTGAGCACGTTGCATGGGTTCTTGCAAAAGAGGCCTCCGAGGTTTTGAGGGGAGACAGATATAAAGATGGTTGGGTACTGGATGGAGATTGTAACATGAGTTTTTCACACAGTTTGGAAAACTGGTGACATGATGGTGTATCTAGTTGTGAGTCTCTTTCAGGGAGAAGATTAGAGGTGGTGGATCCTGATGCTCTCGTTCTGCGACGAGATGACCTTAAACTGGAGAAAATTCTGGGGTTTTTTCAAGGTGGAGTTTATACCAGCGACTCTACACTTTGTGCGTGCTCAATAGCTGATGCCATTAATATAGGGTATTCCGTTAGTATCCGAGTCATCTGTAGGCAGTAGATAGATGAAACAGGGGCACGTGTGGGTAAGACCTACTAATACATGACCTCACGATTTGGAAACGGTGGTGCGGGGAACCCGACACTACGTGAGACCTGAACGGAGAAGGGTCTATTATTATTGAAGGGAATGGGGTCACAAAGCGCATGACTATCCGATTACCCACACAGTTGATCAATAGGAGTTCGAAAAGCCACCAAAAAAAAGAATCAGTGGGACCTTGAGCATCAGTCGAGCGGTGGACAAGGCAGTGGAGCAGGTCCTTCAGTGGATGGTGGTTAGATTCATCAAGCACTACTACTCCCACACCGAGGCGGTTCACCTCGAGATACAGAAGTAGGGGGATAGGAGAGAGACTAGTTCCAAGAATGGAGGCCTTTATTCATGATGTCTCTAGCTTCATTAATGTCGTTTTTGTGGTTTCTTTGTGTCTTTGTACTTTGTGCTGCAGTAATAAAAGAAACATGTCCTTGTGAAATTTTCTTTCCTTCATTTTTGGGTGGTAAAAACTAAAAGGTTCCAATTCAAACCGTTTACTTGACCCTCACTTTTGAGATTCCTATTGGAGGACACACATTGACCACACACTAATGCTGACAGTGTGACTCGACCCTTGGAGGTGAGAGTTACGTTTCGATCTCTTGGTAGTAGTGTCAAGGCCTTACGACATCGTCCATGGCATGAATTAGTACTATACATGTCAGGATGGATTGTATTAGGCAATGGGCATGGTTCATCCAAGGGATGAGACTGGATTTCTCTTTTCGGAAAAGGATAAATCTTAGTAGCTCATATATATTGTAGGTGAAGAAGGGTGATCGTCGACTGACTTACCAAGTCTCCCAACATCCTACCGACCAGAGTAGGTACGAGCTCCGACGGAGAATGTGAAGATCATCCAGGAGTGGATGAAGACTGTATAGAGCAAGATGAAATCTTATTCTAATAGGAGATGGAGACCACTGGAGTTTTAGGATGGCGACTACAACTTTATACAGGTCTCACATCGACGAGGTCTAAGGATATGTGGCCGTGGTGGAAAGTTAACTCTGAGTTTCATCGGACCTTTCCATGTCCTCAGCAGGGTAGGCGACGTGTCTTACCACTTGGCCTTTCCACCATAGTTGCACCGGGTGAACAACGTCTTCATCATATCTCATTTGAGAAGATACATGCACGAACCACCCACATCATCGATAACGGGGAGCTAGACATCGATGACGGGGCGAAATTTACGGATGTTCCATTAGATATTGAGGATCAATAGGAAAGGGTCCTACGAGGATAGTCGATTCCTCTAGTGCGCTTTTGCTGGCAATACGTGAACCACCATTAGAGCACATGGGAGCAGGAGGCTCAGATGCATTCTCAAAACCTCTTTTGTTTTCCCTAGTGTGTCTTGAAGCTTTACAGGGACATAAATCCCTGAGATGGTAGTAATGTATTGACTTGAAAATTTCAAGTAAATATTTTTCATAAATACCTTGGAATTTTATGAGTTTGTGGTTTCTGACGGCACCTGATTCAGAGGGCCGGTGTTCACGGAATCAACTTCTGAAGTTTTGTTCAGGTACGTTTAATAAACGTACATGCATGTTTTTCTATCTTTTGAACCGGTGCTCAGAATTGAAATCCGAGGACACCGATGAACTCACAACACCAATATTCTCTTAAGGGGACCATTATCGTAGTTGCGTTTTATGCGGGGTGAATGTTATAATTTGGGGTATTTTATTAAACTAAAAAAAATTGTCTGATATAAATTTTAATTTATTGGTGGTTTATATCTCCAAAGGGTTTTGTTGATGGATCCCACACCCATGTAACCTACCATGGGAGGTCAACATGTGGTGGGGCCCACACGAGCACCTAACCCCCCTTTAACCCCCTTGAGCCTTTGATCATCCATTTAATGTGCCAACTCCTCATTAATTCCCCTCATTAGTTGTGACACTCTATGTTCCTCCCATTAAGATTTCCAACACATTTTAATTAATTAAATGGGATTCTCCAATTAATTAATGTGAGTGTTTGAATTTTGTAATTGGGGTGTGAATAAAATATTAGGAATAGCTTTATTTTTAGAGAAATTGGTTGTGTTGGGGAAAACATGGGAAATATCTGGAGAATTAGAAAAGAAAAGTGTTCTTCTCCCGACGAAGAACACCACCGTCGAAGAATGTCAAACTATCTCAGCGAAGAACACTCCATGATTTCTCATATCACCTTCTTTCTCTGCGGAAAGGGATAAGACACCACTCATGAGAGGCGTCACCTACGACAGCAACTCCAACACCAACGTTGGTGGGAAATCACCATTCTTCCACGATGCCCCACTACCATGACGCTCGTCTTCCGTGGCTCAACGATGTACGATGTCAATTTCGAGGTACGGGGATATTGTATAATTTCAAATTTGTGACTTATCTCCTCAAACATGGTTGTTTATTTGTTGAATAGTTGTTTTAGCCTCTAATGTGGTGGGTATGGGATAAAGAACATGTCCGGACCCACCACCAACTTGTCCGTGATCCGTGGAATGTTTGGCGATGGATGAACATAACGGAAACGTTGTTTTGAGGTCGTCGCTGTGTAGAGAAGGACTCGAGGATGCCGTAGGTGTAGACAAGAGCTAAAACGGACCACCGAAATGACACTGGTGGCCCGCGGAAGGTAGCGGCGGCACGGGTCTCCGGTGCACCGGCTGGCACCAGCCGGCCACCTGGAGGTGTTGACGGTTATTGTGGATGCAGCGGGTGTGAAATGAGCTGGAAACTAGGGTTTACATGTTGGAGGATCTGTTTTGGGGTTGGAGCACGAGAAAAATGATGATGAAGAATTAGATTGGAGGGAGAGAGATTTGGGAAATAAAATAAAGAGGAAAAAGGGATAAGGGAGAGGTGATTGATTTCGGCACTCAAGGGGGAAATGAAACATTAATTTATTGTTTTTTTGGAGTTAAGGAAAGATATAAATAAATAAACTATTAATAATAACAATAAAATATTTTTATTGTTACCTTTGTTGATAGAACACTTTTTTTCGAGCAACTCCTTCATGCGACCTCGGTTTCACGAACCGTCTACGGCAGTGCGACCCAGATTCTTCGACAGACATTCCGAGTCCAGTATTGGATGTCTTTTTTGTGTTTCGGATAGGGTACCCGAATTTCTCAGAAAAATTATAGATTTAGTATTATTATTAAATCTTCGACCCACCATAACTCCTTCACGCGACGTCCGATGAACTGGTCGTCAATGGCAACGTGACCCTATCTATAAGACAGTCGATTCAAGTCTAATGTTTGATTCTAAATACTGGTTTGTGGCTCGGGTCCATGAAACACCCGATGATAATAATATTATTATTATTACGGGATCCTGTATCCAACATATCTCTCTCATACGGTGTCAGAATGATGAACCGTCTATGCCATTGTGACCCTGATATTAAGATGGATGTTTCAAGACCAATTATGGATATGTATTTCGTGGTCGAGGAGTGGGCCCCACGAGGCCCGATTCACGCGTGTTGCGGTGATATCTAACTTTTCACTGGCTATCTGTTTTGGAAAAATGGGTATTCCATCTCATGTGCCTTTCCATATGGATCGCAATAGTGTGACTGTTTTGGTTAACTGGTGTCATTTGAAGTACAACCGGGTTGGTTCGAACCCGAAACCAATTGAGCCCTCGGACCAGAAACGCATATAACTTGAGGATCGGACGTCCGATTGATGTGCCGTCAACTACGTTGGATTCCTCTTGATGTGAAGGTTCTTTTGGCATACTCTAAACTAGATTCGGATTTCTTTTTGAGCATGTACGGGTTGGATTGAACCCGAAATCCAACCGGGCCCCTGGAATGGTAATGCTAATAACTCACAGACCAGGTGTCTGATGGACGCGTTGTCTCTTGCGTTGTGACCCCTTTGACGAGTCGTTCCTTTGAGATAATTCCATGTGAGATTACGTGACACTTGGAAGTATCAACTAGTAGCTCGTGGAGAGGAACCTCCAGTAGACGAGCGTATGGAGTGAGGAGACCTAATAGCTGTAGACCTGATGACTTCTTGACCGATTCAACTCAGAGTGATTCTATTACCCTAGCGGACGAAGCACCAGGTTTGGCAGCATGCCCATGGCGGAGGGATTTCCTGGTATGGCAGCATACTTGCAATACTCGATAGGAGGAGTACCTCTGATTGAAATTAGGGGGAGCGCTCGTTTTGGCGGCAGACCCACAGCGGACGGAGTGCCTGGTTTGGCAGTAGGCCTACGGTACTCGACAGGAGGAGTACCTCAGTAGTCTATGTTTAGTGAGTAGCGCCTCAGGGTCACGACAGAGCCACTGTAATCGACAGAGGAAGAGTTCTTTAGCATTTGTGGTTTCGATAATGAAAATCCTAGTTTGTGTTGAGTCAATGACCTTTGTGTTTTCCTCATGATTGAAATGGGTTACGTGAAAACTTAGGTATATGTATGTTCATATATCTAAATAAAGGTTATCTGTTGAGATATTTCTTTGTGGATTATCCTTTTTGGATTTAGTGATACCTTGAGGGTCTCTGGGTCCCTACTGAGTGTCTTCATACTCACCCCTACACGGGCTATGCCCGCACCTTATTGTGTTGGATGCAGAAGACAGATAACACTGACCGAGGCAAAGTGTACAAGGACTGGACGGTACCCGAAGGTGGACACTGAGCGTGATGGAACACGGAGTGGACCGATAGACACGTTGTGCTAAGAAGTACATATGTACCTACCCTTCAGGTAGGAACCCATAGGACGATCCAGGAGCTTCTTCACCATTCAGCTATTTGTCTTTTCAGTTGTACATTCTTTCAGTTGTAGCTATACCTTTCTGCCGGGCTTGTATTTCCATCCCTTTTGTACTTTCATCACAGTTGTTATTCTTTTATACATTGTGTATGCTTACGCTTGTTCTCTGGTTGTGTGTCTGTTTACATTTTATAATGACAGTGCCTTCCCAGTTCTAGGGAATTACGCTTTTGTTGTTAGTCTCCATCCCCTGGCCTATGGAAGGTGGGCTTCGGGTAGTCCCAATGCAGGCCCCGGGGGATGGGTCTTCACATAATCATCATAGTAGATGAAAATGATCGTTAAGTCTAGTTTCTTGGAATACTAGGTACATAGAAAATAAAAAACTTTGCTAAAAAAATTCATTATTTAATCTCCATAAAGTGCTTCTTAAGTCCTTTGATCCCTTACAACTACATAGGGTACCCTGGGTAACACATGAGAAAAGGGATGAGCTAATAAAGCCCAGTAAGGGAATGTACATAAGGATACATCTCAAGCACATCAGTTATGATTAAGGACATAATGATATACAAAGCATGAAACTTATAAAATGATTTAATATAAGCATGGGTTCAAATTAACATGGAATCATATAAATGTGGTAGAATAATAAATCATATCTTTAGTATGGGTCAAGGCTAACAGCCAATCATGTTACCACTTTTAGTATTGGTCAATGCTAACATCCAATCCCATTTCACATCGCATCTCATGATACTTAAACTTACCCAATACCTAAGAGTGCCATCTGGGCACACCCATCTTAACATTTACATGATTATTCTTGCCACATAAATATTCTTACCACATAAACAATCATACATAATCAACAATACACAAACATAAGGTTACCCATGGAAAATATTGGGTCCAACAATCATGACATAAATCAAATCCAATGGGCGTGCCATGAAAGTGTCCATGTATGGAAAGAATTAGAAAATACATGGACTTTTATAGGGTAAAATAGCCTTATAACATGGTAAGTGGTGTCAAACATAAGTTACATCATATGATAAGTGTATTTTAGAAACATTAGAATTAAAACATTTTTCTGTGGTTTAAAGGAAAATAATATAGAGATTTTAAAATAGTAAAAAAGACATTATATTATATAAAACACGAATTGAACCAATAAGGCTTTCATAATAAAAATTTATAATTTTCAAAGATAATGGAGTCTTAAAACAGAATATAGAGTGCACTTGAAATTGGGTAAATGTTCGGGATGTTCCTCTAAAACAAGTGTGCTTATTGGGAATTATCGAAGAGATATTCACTTAAAATCATGTATTTACCCAAAATATATAGAGAGATGGATATTAGAACATGCGTTTGGAGCATATAAACAGAATTTTTTAAGTTCTACATAAAAGAAAATACAACAAAATTTTGGTAAAAAGATAGATAGAACAACTCGAAGGAATAAAGGAAGTTCAGGTAGAATCCATCAGGATTTATTTCCATGTTATCGGGTGTGACTATGAGGGCTTGATGAGAGATATAAAGGGTTTCTAATCAGTTATAAAACATTAAGGAAGTATGAGTAAGGTGTATAAATGTACCCCATTACTTGGTATTACAAAAAAAGGCATAGCATAGAGATCAATCTTGATTAAGAGTAAAATGGGGAGGATCCCTTACCTTAAATCTGTTGGTGTTATCCACTTATAATTAATGACCTGAATAAAAAAATTAGGCTTATTAATTAATAATTACAGAACCTATTATATATTCAATTTATTTATTATACCCCTTTTTAGTTCATTCAGAGACAGTTTCTTAGTTACAAGGTTCAATTTCATTTTTCGGTATCATTTGTTTAGTTGGCTTTAAAAGATCGGTTCACTTGTATTCATGTTCGGATTATATGCAAGATGAAAGTGGTTGTTTAGAATTGATGTTATATTATTTTGTTCATATCCAGGATATTACATTGTTTTAATATGAAATATGTTACTAAGTGTGAAGTAGAATTATTGTATTTATATATATAACCATAGTGATAATTGTTTTTGTTAATCAATGGATTTGATTACAAAAAATGTGTTTTTCTTTATAACTTAATTCCATTTTTACTAAAGGTTAAAAAAACAAAAAATATGATATATTTAATATATAATCATATGGTTCAACTATAACACAAATGATTTCATGACCAGAATTAATGATAATAATAGAAATTGATTAACTGTTGTCCGTGAATGTGCTAAATTAGCACATCTCAAACTGTGCTTTCATTTCATTCAGATAAAACGATGGGGAAAGGAGAGAAGATAATGAAATATTCCACCAGCATGAAGACATTCCAATACATGTATGTTACTGTATTTATCATACTATTATGTTGAATTGAGGTGAGGAAATAAATAAAAAAGAATAGAACTTAAAAGAAAAGATGAAATTTGGAAGAGGAATTTACCTCTTGAGACTTCCTCCATTGAGAACCTCTTAAGGAGAAATGGTTTGTTATTTTGAGGAGTCTGAGAGATTTCAGACTTGGGGCAGACCTTGGGGAGTGATTTTGGATGAATAATGTCAAGGAACAAGCCTTGAGATGAGTGGAAAGAAGAGAGAGTGAGGGGGGGGGGGGTTATAGTAGAGGAGTGGAGGGATTTAATAATATTATAATCATTAATTTATTATTCTCTCCCAAGACAAGGAATAGTGATTATTCCATGACCAAGAATAGTGATTTTATCATGTGATCCAAATCCAAGTGGGATTACATCAGCAGAACATAACCGATTACACAATTTTTCCGTTATCTAGTATTTATTTTGAATTATCGGATTCTACTTATTCAAAAAACATTCAAGTATTTCATAAAAATCTAAAAAATTCACCCTAGACATTTTTCGACGTTTATAATCCAAAACTTATGTCCATTATAAAAAAATAATCTTCAAAATTTGTTTAATTTATAAATTAATTAAAACCATGGCTTATTACTAAAAAAAGTTTTAAAAACATTCATTTACTTATTCAAACATAAAGGTAATCATACATCCACTTGAATATTATTTTCATACTATCATAGGTATGGTTACTATTAATTATGTTATATCACTATTCAAAAGGGTATGTTACTATTCATAATGGTAGGTTACTATTGAAAAAAAATTATTTTTTATTAGACTACAAAAATCATCTTCAACTCAACCGTGCATGTCATATTTTAAAAATTTGAAACACAAAAGTGACAACCTTATTTTTAAAGCTAACATATCACATAGTAGTTCATTATGTTTTTTTCCTGTTATTTTATGACATTATTATAAGAAAATATTTTCCATTGAAAAAATTTGGATCGTTACATTCTTCCCCCCTTAAGAAATTTCACCCCTGAAATTTCACTTAACACAAACAGGTGAGGGTGTTTCTCATTCATTGCCTCTCCTGGTTCCTAAGTTGCTTTCTTAAACATGTGTTCCATCCATAACAATTTGAAAAGATGGTTTGTCTTGTTGTGTATAACCTTAACTATCTAATCTAGAATCTTTACTAGTTGCTCCTCAAAGGAGAGACCATCTTCCAGCTGCACCACCTCATTGTTAGGACATCTGTGGGGTTTGGTATGTATGTCCTCAGTACTGATGCATGAAACACATCATGAAATTCTACCATATTTGGTGGAGGTGAAAGACGACAGGCCAAGATTCATATGCAGTCAAGGATCTCAATGGGGGCAATATACCTTGTGGTTATCTTTCCTTTCTCCCCGAATCGCAAGACTCTCTTCCATGGAGATATTCGAAGGAAGACTTTATCTCCAACATCGAACTCCAAGTCCCTTCAACGATTGTAAGAATGGCTCTTTTTGCAACTTTGAGTAGCTTTTATGTGTTTCAAGATGACTTGAACCTTCTCTGTCATCTCTTGAACAAGATCAGATCCAAGTAGCTATCTTTCTCTAACTTCATCCAAACAGGTTGGTGTTCTACATTGTTTTACATATAGATATTTATATGGATACATATAAATACTCAAAAAGAAGATATTGTTGTATGATAACTCAACCAATTGGAGATGCTGATCCCATCCACCTTTTAATTCTAATGAGAAGGCTCTTATCATATTGCCAAGTGTCTGAATAGTTATTTCAGACTGGCCATCAGTTTGGGGGTGATAGTCCGTGCTAATATTTAATTCATCACTCAAAAAATGTTGAAGGCTACTCTATAATTTATATGTGAACATTGTATCACAGTCAGAGAGAATTGAGAGTGCAACACCGTGAAGTCTCACCGCTTCCTTCCCATATATCATTGAAATTTTTTTAAGAAAGAGATCTTCCCGAATAGTAATAAAATGGGACATCTTGGTGAATCAGTCAACCACAACCCTTATAGAATTATTTCACTTCGACGTCTTTGGGAGACCCGTGACAAAGACCATAGTAACATTTTCCCATTTCAACATGGGTATAGGAAATGGCTGCAACATACATTTGGACTTTTTTCACTCAGCATTAACTTATTGACATACCAAGAACCTTGATATATATTCCGAAATCACTTTCTTCATGTTATCCCATAAGATTTTTTCTCGGATATCCCAGTACATATTGGTACTCCCAGGACAGATAGAGAATATTGAGATATGTGCTTAATCCAATAGCTTGTTCTCCATCCTAGGTGATGAAGGCACACAATTCCACATTCCAAAATGAATCACACCATCATAATCGATAGGGAACTCTGGTATCTTCCCTTCCTTTACTGCATTCACCCTCTTTTGTATCTCCACATAATCCTTTTGTGCTTCCTTAATCCTCTCATGGATGGATGGTTGCGCAATAATTTGGTCATGTTAGGAAGTATCCCCTTCTCTTATGATTTCCAAATCTATTCATTTCATATCCAAGAAGATAAGCTTTTTCTCAATCTGTAACATGGATAGAGTAGCGTGTTCTTTTCGGCCTAGAGAATCATCTACCTTGTTCTCCTTTCTAGGATGATAGTGAAATAGTGAAATCTAATCCGTGATTACCTCTAACCATCTCCTTTGACTCATGTTCAGGTCTTTTTGTGTGAATATATACTTTAAGGTCTTATGTTCTATGTATATTTCACACTTCTCGCAATAAAGGTAGTGCCACCAAATTTTGAAGGCCAAAATCACGGATACCACCTGTAGATCACATGTCAGGTAGTTCTTATCATCGATCTTCAACTGTTGTAAGGCGTAGGCTATCACATTATCAGTTTTCATTAGTACGAAACCCAATACATTCATTAAAGCACCATTGTATATCACAAAACATTCTCCATTTTTTTGGTAGTTTAAGTATATGTGCAGTGATCAGCCTCCTCTTTAGGTCCATGAAGCTTCCCTCACATTCTTCCATCCAGACATACTTTATCCCTTTCCTTGTTACCTTAGTTAGTGGGCTTGACAATCATGAGTAGATTCTCACAAAATGTCGGTAGTACCCAGCTAATGCAAGAAATCTACAGATTTCTGTGACACTAGAGGGCCTGGGCCAATCCTCAATTTCCTTTTTAGAAGGATCCATACAAATTCCCTCACATGTGATCACATGTCCCAAGGACGTGACTTGCTTCATCCAAAAGTCACACTTTCTGAACTTGGTGTACAACTTCTACTTTCTCAATGTCTCCATCACAAGTCTTAGATGTTATACAGGTTCCTCCTTTCTCTTGGAGTATATGAGAATATCATCAATATGCACTACCAAAATTTTGTTGTGGTAATGTCTAAAGAATCTATTCCAAAAATCCATGAATATTGAAGGGGCATTAGTAAGTCCAAAGGGCATCACCAAAATCCAATAGTTCCCATACCATGTTCGGAAGGCAGTCTTGTGAATATCTTCTTTCATCACTTTTACCTGATGATATCTATAATGATTATCCACCTTTGAGAAGTATTGAGCTCCTCTTAACATTTGAACTAGTCATCAATCATTTGGAGATGATACTTTTTCTTTATGGTGATCTTATTAAGTTCCTGATAATTGATGCACAACAACATTATTCTATCCTTATTCTTCACAAAGAGCACTAGTGCACCCTAAGGCGATGCACTGGGGCATATGAACCCTTTTTCCAGATGATCTTGCAGCTGCTTCATTAACTACTCCAGTTAGAGAGGTTACATCCTATAGGGACACTTTGAGATATGAGTAGATCCGGGTATGAGTTCAATTGAGAACTCTACCTCACGATTCAGGGGAATTACGGGTAACTCT
The DNA here is from genome assembly GCA_963277665.1 of Viscum album. NCBI lineage: Eukaryota > Viridiplantae > Streptophyta > Magnoliopsida > Santalales > Viscaceae > Viscum > Viscum album. The sequence goes on along the minus strand of OY728141.1, from coordinate 1,014,290,606 downwards.
ACAGGAAATAAATCATTGTATTCCCTCATAATGTGCATTTTCTAAAGGATGGAACCTTCCTTAAACTAAACCATTTGGGTGAGATATGCTTCTTCATAGGGAATCAACACCCACTCCATTGAGGTATTTTTAAAAGAAGATTAATGATCTTCCATGAGTTTGTAGAGGAGCATGGGATGGTTCGGAATATGAAAAGTCATTTCCTTTTCATGAAAGTTGATATGTTCACTATATAACGAGAGCCAATACATTCCCATTACAACATTAAATTCTACAAAGGGATGTATTACGAGATTTGCATGAAGAATCTTCCCACATACTTCAATAGAAGAATAGTCAAACAATTGGTTTGCAATGATTGCACCACTTGGTGTTTTTATATATATCTCTACTTCAAGGTTTCGAGGCTTCAATTCTATAGTTCTATAAAACTTCCATGATATAAAGGAAGTCGTAGAACCAGAATCAAATAAGATTTTTTCCATTCATGAGTGAATAAGAAGTGTACCTTTTATGACTTCATTATCATGCTCCACCTCAATATTAGTGATATCAGAAGCCCTTCATTGTTACCTTGGAGGTTGTTGCTGGTTTACTCCGACAAACCACGTCTTAGAGAAATTATTCGCATAATGCCCAAGCTCCCTGCAGTAATATCACTGCACTGTAGGTTGAGTGTTGATCTGAACATTTCATTCTTCTTCTATATTAGTGGGATTTTTTTTATCCCTTCAGCACTTGATGGCCAGATGACAAAACCTTCCACATTTCATGAAAATTTTGGTTCCCCTGAGATAGTCACCAAGATGCTTTTTCCCACAATTTTTTGAAAAGGGGAACATGAGGCTTATTTCCATCATGGGATATGTTTGATGAACCACCCATGTTTTTTCTCCATTTTCCGCTTCTTGTCACTATGACCATGAGACCACTGATAGTCTCCAATATCTATTTCAACCTTGAGGGCCTAGCGAAAAATCTCATCATAGCTGTCAAAGACTCGAATCACCAACACTTTTCGCAAACATGGCTTTAGTCCGCTAAAGATGCGATCCACCTTGCTTTCGGTGTTAAAGAAAATCCCAGTGGCATAGCTTGAAGGCCTTGTAAATATTGCTTCATATGCACAAATGGACTCATCTTCCTTCTGATTGAGTCCAAGGAACTCTCTTTCCATCTTAAGACGGAGGGTTCAAGGAAAATATTTGTTGAAAAACATCCTCTTGAATTCCTCCCATTCTATAGAATCAATTTCCTCTTTGGACATTTTATTCTTGATTAGTGTCCACCACTGATCAGCTTCCCCATCAAAATGATATACTGCCGGTACAACCTTCTCTTCCTCTGAGCACTGGAGGAAAGAGAAAATCTTTTCATTTGAGTTATTCCATTATTCTGCGAGGAGGGGTTCAGAAGACCCGCTAAACATATGAGGCCTTTTCCGCATGAAGGATTCTATGGAAACTTGCTATTTCCGTGGATTAGGAGGACGTTCTACCTGATTGAAGCTATTATTCATAACTCCAGCTAGCTGAGAAAGTACTTCCATGAAGTTTTGAGCACCCTCTTCCATCACATCAGCCATGTCATTAGGGCAATCATCACATTTCCTATCACATTGGTTGTTGGAACATGTTCATCTATTTCCCTCCATCAACATAGAAAATGAATTAATAATTATAGGTATTCAAAAAATAGCTTTTGAGAAAAAAAAGAAACTTTGAACATAAAATTACAAACCTATAAAGAATAATTATATCCTGACTTGTGATTCCTTAGGTTTATATATAGTTTATCTTCAATCTATTTCTTAACATAGATTCATATGGGCTAGTTTTTTTCACATAATAATTGTTTTTACTAATCATTTGAATCTACCGAAACATATCGCATGAGAGTTTCATAACCAAAAGTGCAGCAAGGCCCGTTATCATGCACCAGTTCCCATTCGAGTCTATCTCAAAGCAGTTTTTTAGGGTTTTACCCCTAGATACATCTATGCCAGTGCCACCACTACCTGCTAGTATCTAGACATGGATTTATTTTCTTGATAAACAACTTAATCTATAATCATCAAAATTAAGAATATTTTCTTATACTTATTTTCATTTTTAAGGTTCTCACTAATTTGATCTATTCCTAATCTCCAAAAATAACTAGACCATACTATGAAACCAACTATAGTTACTCGAGCCTTTTATATAAAACATTTCATGATTTTAATCCTAATTATTCATCAGAGTACAAGCCAATGATTGTTAAGTCTAGTGTCTTGGAAGATTAAGTACATATAACAAAAAACATGGGGCTAAAGAAATTCATTATTTAATCCCCATAAAGTGATTATAACTTCCATTGAGTCCTTACATCTACAAAGGGTACCCTTAGAATACATGGGCAAAGGGATGAGCTAAAAAATCCCAATAAGGGAATGAACATAAGGATACATCTCAAGCATATGAGTTAGGAGGCATGACGTGATGATATCCAAAGAATAAAACTTATAAAATCATTTAATATAAGCATGGGATAATATAAACATGGAATCATATAAATGTGGTAGAATAATAAATCATATCTTTAGTATGGGTCAAGTCCAACCTCCAATCAAATTTCCCATTTTAGTATGGGTCAATGCTAACCAAAAATCCTATTTCACATCACATATCATGAGTCTTAACCTCACCCAATACGTTTGAGTGCTATCTGGGAACACCCATCTCAACTTTTTCATGAATATTCTTTCCACATAAATATTCTTACCACATATATAATCATACATAATCAACCATACACAAACGTAAGGGAACCCGTGGGATGAATTGGGTACGACAATCATGACATAAATCATAACCAATGGTTGTGTCATGAAAGTGTCAATGTAAGGAAAGAATTAAAAAATACATGGAAGTTCATAGGGTCAAATAGGAATATAACATGGTTAGTGGTGTCAAACATAAGTTCCAATATATGAGAAATGTATTTTAGAAACATTAGCATTAAACAATTTTGTGTGGTTTTAAGGAAAATACTACAAATATTTTAAAATAGTAAAGAAGAAATTACTTTTCATAAAACTATAATTGAACCAAGAAGGTTTTAATAATAAAAATACTGAAAATACAAAGATAACGGTGTCTTAAAATAGAATATATATTGCACTTGAAATTGGGTAAATGTTCGGGAAGTTATTTTAAAACATGTGTGCTTATTGGGATGTATCGAAGAGAGATTCACTTAAAAGAATGTATATCCAAAAAAGAGAATGAGATATGGATCTTGGAACATGAGTTTGGAGCATATAAACAGAATTTTTATGTTCTAAATAAATGAAAAGAAACAAAATTTTGGAAAAAAGAATGATAGAGAAACCTGAAGGAATAATGGATGTTCAGGTAGAATCCATCATAGTTTATTGGCTTGGTATCGGGTGTAACTAAGAGGGCCTGATGGGAGAGATAACGAATGTCTCATCACTTATAAAACATTAGGGATGTAATATGTTGGTGTATAAATGTACCCCATCACTTGGTATTACACAAAAGGTATAGTATAGAGAACAATCTTGATCAAGAGTAAAAAGGGGAGGATCCCTTACCTTAAATCTGTTGGTGTTCTCCACTTGTTATTAACGACCTGAATAAAAAAATTAGGATTACTAATTAACATTTCCAGAACCTCTTATATATATTTTTTATTATAACCATTTTTAGTTCATTAATAGCCTTTTTGATTAGTTACAAGGTTCAATTTCATTGTTCGGGTTCAATTGTTTACATGGGTTTAGAAGATCTGTTCACTTGTATTCAAGTTTTCATTATATGCAAGATGAAAGTGGTTTTCCCGAATGGAAATTATATTATTTAGTTAATATCTAGGAGATCACATGTTTTTAATTTTAATTAGCTTACTATGAATTAAGTATAATTATTATATATATATATAACTATAGTGATAACCGTTTTTGTTAATCGGTGGATTTGATTACAAAGAATGTGTTTTGATATATAAAATAATTCCATTTTTACCAATGGATTACAGGACCAAAAATAGGATATATTAAATATATAATAATCTGGTTCAACCATAACACAAGTTTTTTCATGACAAGAATTAAAAATAATAATATAAATTGATAAATCGTTGTCCTTGAATGTGCTAAATTAGCACATCTCAAACGATTCTTTCATTTTTTTATATAAATGGGTGGGGAAAGGAGAGAAGATAATGAAATTTACAAACAGCATGAATAAATTATAATACATGCATGTTACTAGATTTATCATTCAATTTTGGAGAATTTAGGTTAGGAAATAAATAAAAAAGAAAAGAACTTAAATGAAATGAAGAAATTGGGAAGAGGAATTTACCTCTTGAGACTTCCTCCTTTGAGAACCTCTTAAAGAGAGAGGTTTTGGTATTTTCGGGAGGCTGAGAGATTTTGGATGTGGGGGAGGTCCTTGGGGAGTGATTTTGGGTAGAATAATGGCACGGTACAAGGCTTGAGAGGAGTGGAGACAAGAGGGAGTGAAGGGGGTTTTTATAGTGGAGGAGAGGAGGGAGTTCATAATATTATAGTAATTAATTTATTATTTCCATGGAAGATAATGAATAGTGAGTATTACATGTCCACGAATAGTGATTATTTCATGGGATCCTGAACCAAGTGGGATTACATCAGCATAACATCATCGATGACTCAGTTAATCAATTATTTTTTATTTCTTTTTAATTATCGGATTCCTCTTATTCATAAAATATTCTAGTATTTCAGAAAAATCCAAAAAATTCACACTTTCCAGTTTTCGATGTGTAGAATACAAAAATGAATTCTTTTTTTAGAAAATAATTTTCTAAATATGATTAATTTAATATTTAATTAAAATCGTGGTTTATTACTAAAAATCATTTTTAAAAACATTTATTTACTTGTTCTAACATATAGGTACATCATACTTTCACTTGAATATTTTTTTTATATTATCTTATGTAAGGTTACTATTAATTAGGGTATATCACTATTCATAAGGGTATGTTACTATTCATAAGGGTAGGTTACTATTCACCCAAAATTATTTTTATTTTATTAGACTCCAAAAATCATCTTGAACACAACTGTGTATATTAGATTTTCAAAATTCCAAACACATAAGTGGGAAACTTATGTTTAATGGATACTTACCACTTAGTAGTTCTTTATGTCATGTTTCTATGTTATTTCATGACAAAATTTTAAGAAGGAAATTGCCATTGAAAAACTTTGGGTCGTTACAAATTTATATGATAATCCTACTACCATGGGTTTTTAGAATTCAATATCTTGTTGTTAGGGAAAATGTACATGACATAGGATACTATAAAATATATATTTAATGATCACTATATGATACATTAGTATTATTTCGATGACATTTATTTTCGGGGTTATCAGTGACAATCATCCTTCATGTTCCATGGATTGGGACGTTGAACCACATTATTCCCAACTATCATACAAATAAAGATATATATTTTTGTAACTTCCCTATTTCCCTTACTCATGAAATTTTTATAACCTTTGCCTCTACAATTATAGTATTCTCCTATCACTTTATGAAAATTTTCCAATATATTTCCCCCATTTTTGATATATAAGAAATTAAATCTTCTTTATATATCTATATTTGTCACTTACATTTCATAAGAATTTATATTTATTATCCTTGGTTTTATTGGGACATCAATTATGTTCCCACATATAATCATTTTTCTGATAGATTCTTTGGAATAATAACATGTTTTTTATAACTCCATCTTCCATTCTAGCTGTTGGTTCATAGAGGCAATATTTTCATTCTCTATTAAACCAATGGATAATTCTAGTTCTAACCATTATTAAAATTGAATGTGGAAAAACCATTGATGATCATTATAAGTTATTTTTCAAAATTAATTATAGAAAATTTTAACTTCATTATGTATCACTTTATATAACTATCAGGTTAACATGTTGTTCTAGAAACACGTCCTGTATCAAACATGGTTTTAACTTATTTAACTCAAAGTTTAACAGATATCATTCTTGGATCATCCTAGGTTACATTGAGATGGTTTCCCTCATACTTATAAACATAATATTTTAAAAATATATACCAAATTACTATGAAAATTCTTAAAATATTTTAAACCTAATAATCAATATGATCTATTCTCTCAAATTCATAAATATCCTTACTAAAAAAACTAATCTTCCTATAATGGTATACCAAATTATGTGTATACCCTAATCATATAATATCAATAACATACATTTCCCAAATCCTATTTGAATCTCCAAGACATTTAACCACAACAATATTATATGTTAGTCAAAAAAATAATATATCTTTAACCATCAATTTGTATTAACCACTAGTTTATAAGGTCACAAATTAGTTTATATATATAATTATCACAAAAAATTGAGATTAAATTATCCAATAATATAATTATTTAACTCTAAATTCTGAAGATACAAATTAATATCTAACCCAATTCTTCATTATCAAACCACATGTTATTATCTCAACATAATGTGAATTTTAAACATAAGAGTTGTCCATACCTCACCCATGTGTTCTCCAATAGTTATAAAAATCCTTAAAATTGTCATAAAATCATTTTTCATGGTTACTATAACATTTAATATTTGTTTACAAACCATTAAAATAGAACCACTCAAGAAAAATCCTTATATGTTTCATATAATAATTATTAATTTAATATCATATTAGAATATCATTGAAAAATTTAAATCAATAAAAAATAGCTATGAGTGTAGAAGTTTGATCTGTATATAGATTTAGACCTAGATAACCTAGCTAAGAAAATTAATGTCACATTTATTTCATCATAAAAATCATATATTCAACTTCTCAACCATTTCAGTATGATCCCTTTTTCAGCTAGAAGACATTGTGGTTTTTAGTTACATACAATTCTTAGTTTTTTATTTTTTGTATCTTTATTCAATAAAAAAAATAGATATGATAATATCTCAAAATTTAAAATAATTAAATTAATTTCAATATTTTATCCCATTTGGCACCATTTTTTAAAATATGATATATTCACATCAACCTATAACTCTCTATATTTAATAATTGGTTTTCCATGTTCATTTCTCTATTAGGTTCTCAATATTATTAAGTTAACATAAAAATCAGATCCATTATAATGGTTTGTAAATAGATTGTTGTTAACAAAATCATATCCCTTTGGAGTGTCTATCCATGTGTCTACTCTTAGGCACATTCAACACAAACAATTGTGAAGATCAAGTCAATTCCCAATAAACTTTTTTTGTGGTGATTACTCCTAGATGAATCAATCTCACAGCCAAATCCTCTTTCTAATATCCATACCAGAATTTATTTTCATTGAAAAACTCATATTAAATAATTTATCACAACCATATGATATCACCCTAAACATAAATTTATTACTACGACTTTCACTATAGTATTCTCTTCCTAATACGAAAATAAAAATAAATAATTTTAGTAGCATTAAATTTTATTATATCCCATAGGATAATCTATTATGAACAAATATAACATATCAACCCTTAAATTATCCCCAATAAACATTCTAATTTCTAATGTTATCTATACATTTCTTTTGATACCAATTATGAACTAATATACACGAACCCCTGAATCTAGATCCATAATCATATACATAACATATTAAAATTGATACTATATTTAAGATGCTTGTTAAAACCACCCTTAAATACAAAATCAATTCTGGTTATTTAATATAATATGTCTGAAGTATCGTTTCAGTCTTAGATCATTATAAAATTATTATGAAAAAAATAACTTGAAATTCCCATAACTTTTGCATCATTTTTTGACTAGTTACATATGAACCCCGTTATTCTATAATTATTCTTCAACATCTCAAAAAAAATCATTCACTCATTATATACTTAAAAACATATCATCTATATTTCATTTTTTTCATTGCATGGAATTATAGGAACATAAGATGGGATGACCTCAAAGGAACAGTGAGGGAAAGCATAAAACATGACTAATCAGGCAATAAACATGGCATAAATATAATTGAAATAATACGTATATAGGAATTCGAAATCAACCTGATAATTACAGCATTATATATCCCTGAAAATAAATGAAAACATTGAAATCAATAAAATTTATCTCATACTGATGGAATCCAAAATGTTGAACAAAAACACATATTGTCTGGGCCTTATGCCTATACAATTTCTGATCAACAAGATTGAATTCAAGAATAAATCCAGAATTGGGAAAGCATACACCAAATACCAAAACGTTTCTCATATCATGATACATGTTGATGCATTGGGGGGGGGAATATAATTTCCAGTCCCACTCATCACTTACTTATGTCCACCAAATTAACAATATGAGTCAAATAGAACATTTAGAACATTTACCATGGAACCTGTTGTTTGATAAAAACATGTATTTATATATAATGAAGGATACAAAATATCAGTACATGATCATACTATGTTAGTATCCAATAATTAAAAAAATTCAATACCTTTCCCCATGTTAATAAATTAATAAGATGATCATAACCCGTCCATATAATTAAGATAGATGGTCAATGATACAAGTTCAAAATTTCAATATGTATTCATATTTAGATAATAATATACAATACTCCAATAATTTTTACCATGTAAATTAAAGGAGATATTTGATCAGAACAATTCTAGAGATGAAGATGGGTTGTCAGACAATATAGAGTCGACATTCAATTAATCACCCATATTAGAATAAAAATATACGGGATTCCAATAAATTCTACATGTCAAAAAACATTATTTGTAACTGAAAATAAAACAATATGAATTTTGAAAAATTTAATTTTCACACATATATAGAAATGTGTATATGGTTATGTTTGTAGTGGAATAACATGATCATAAGACATCAAGAGATGGAAGGTGGATGGATGTTGAAGAAGAAAAACTATGGAAAATTAAATATCTATCAAAGGGTTTATGTGGTATGAATTATATAAAAAATGAATACCACATAATACAATAAAAGGATAGAAAGTATACCCAATTTATATGAAATAATTTCATGATATAGACCATAACTCAATGAAAAAAATATATTTTACCAAAAAAACTCTTAATACCAAGGGATAACTAGATCAATTTAAATCTGAATAATGGATCATGATTTTGAATGTAAATCACATGAAATACTACTATTATGATAAATGTTATATCCATGGGAAATTAATATATAATTATAATAATAAATGTTATACAAAATTTATTATGGGTCAAATAAAGATAATTGAGTCAAACACTTGCTTGTTTTGAAATATTCAAATAAAAACCACTTAAAATATAGTAATTATAATTTAACATCAAATACTATGATAAATATATAATTCCTGATATTATATCTCATATAGGTAGTATATAAACCATATAAATGGAATTATTTTGTAATACCAAACTTGTCTCAAAGAGAGAATTTTCAGACAAAAAATGATACCTTTTTTCAATTATTTTCCAAATATACATTAACCTTTAGTATAAAAAATATAGAAATATTAACACATAATTAGAAAATATAATAATATCATTTTTGAATCATACTTTTCATATATAATCTTTCTCAATCAAATTTATTTATATTTTCTACACCATGTGTTTATTGTTTTGATGGTTTGTACTAGTTTCATAATAGGAGTGTTCATATTCATTTTTAATCCAAATATTACCATTAATAAGATATTAAGGTTACCAAATGGAATTTTAATAATTATTTAATATTTTTTAAATTCCTTTCATGAGTATATTATTTTTTATCCTTGAAGAATACATTGATAACAAGAATGTTTTAGGGATTCTAAAAAATCAAATTGTGTTTTCATAATTAAGGATTTAAATATTGATATATGCATAATATAACCATAAAAACTATATTTATATTTTATAAATTTTAAAATAGTTAATATGTTTTCATATTCATCAATGACATAAATTAAAATTATTTCTCAAGTAGCTGTTTAATGTTTTCAAATTATAATCTTATTATAATTTAATGAATGATTATGAGGTGGTTTTTTTTGAAATAAAATTATATCAAAACCATAATGTTAATATTTAGATTTTAATATTGTGATATATAAAAATTTTAATTATGTTGATGAATTATTATTGGATATTAAATTATTACATATTTTGAATAAAAGTTAGTTATATTAGTATTCTTATTTTAAATGTTTAAATTAACATTTGTTATTTTAAAATAATATTTTTAATTGGTTCTAAAAAATTTAATTCATTTTTTTTTGTATTCCAAAAAATAAAATTTAATTTTTTTCTACCACCCTTATATCTAGACTTGTATGTTGGTGATTGAAAATGAAAAACTTTGGGTTGTGGAGGTGGTTGTTTATACAACACACAAATAAGGATTTTGTTTTTATTAATGGATGAAATATATGAATAAAAATGACAATACACATCATATAGTAGCATTTATGTATCTAAATGATACTTTTATAATTACATTACTCTCCTTAGATTAAATTTTATTGAATTTGTAACAACCTGGTTTTTATATGAGGTATGGGTCATTTTAATTTTATTTTGACTCTTTATTTTGGACCTAAAAATTGATACATATGGATTTAGCATTGGTTATAGAGGTGTTGGAGGCTTTTTTTAGGATTATAACCCAAAATAGTGTAAAAATGAACTTGGTTCCATGGTTTGTCAGAACTTTTTGATCCATTCCTCACAGTTTCCCCTAACCATGAAGGGGGTTTTAGAGGGGAAAGAATGCAACATGGTTTTCCCAAAACATTCATAAATGGACTCTTTCTCCTGAATCTGGAATGAAATTTTTATCGGAGGTGTTATAAATTTTTTTGAATGGTTAGTAAAACCATACACATGAATCTTTGAAGGGTACCTCCCTAGATAGTGGGAGGGGCATCATTAGCTCACTTTTGGGCCAACCATGTGGCTGAACCGTGCAACCCAATATATTTTTGGGAAAAATAACTTTTTTACTTATATAAAATTAAACCTCACCCCACCACTCATTTCTCCACTATTATATAGGAGGACCCCTTTTATTCACATTTGATGATCCTAAATCCAAATATCATAGATTTTTATCCCATTTCTTCCTCAGGTGTCTTATCAAAGAACCATTTTCCTCTTTTGATTCCTCTATGTAATATCTATAACCCTTTGTATTTTTAAATAATTTTCCTTTCTCACGAATAAAATATTGTGATGTTGGGTCATATGACCTATCTCTCGAGTATTTTTCTATTTTTTAATTATATCATGATCAAAGATAACTGATGGGCAGAGACTTGATGAGGATAGTACTATGATATTATGGTAGGTGGTATAATATTTTTTCCTTCATTTATTGATGCTTTATAATATGTGATATGTTTCAGATATTGGTTTCACCATGGTTATCCCGTAACATGAATCTGTATTTTTTTTTGGGTTTCTCAGATTGTAATAGATTGTTAGAAACCAATTATGTTTTATACTATACCCCTCTGAATTATTCATCCATTTTGTTGTGCCCTCTATATTCCTAATTTGAGTCAAAGATTTAATATACAAAAACCCTATAGTCTTTAATTTGAATTTATATAACATTATTATTTCATATTCATAGAGGATAAATGTAGTGGAATGGAATGGTTAACAACATTATAAATTAAAAATATATTATTTGAATATGAGTGGAACTACCACATCACCTGATTAATTGGAACAATGGTTACACAATTTCTAAAATGAGTGTCCACATTTTTAAATCCTATTTGATAGTTAGTTGAATATTGAGTTATAATTGGCATGGTTAACCTTGTTAATTGTGGTAAATGGGAATTATTACCCTCATGCATTTTATAAAAATATGGTTATGGAATGACTTTTTTCTAAAGTGATATCGAGAATGGAGTCCATATAATATCATACCTAGCATGATGTCTATGAATTGTGATACCATGCATGAAATCGCTATACTATAATACGGGGTGGGGAATCATTATACTATGATACTAGGAATGGAATCTATATATTTTTAAACTATGAATTACATCCCTATACTATGATACTAGACATGGAGTCTTAATACCGTGATACATGTAACAATTTATCTATACAATGATACTAGGCATGAAATCCCTATTCTTTTGATACTGGGAATGAAGGCCCATACTACTATGATATTGGGCATTATGACCCGTGGATACTTTCTTAGAGACATTATAACATAGAATGAAGCAAATATTGTTAGCCTAGAGTCCTTTAGAAACTAGATTTGATCTATTTACAGTTTTTATTTCTATTTTTCATTAATATATCTTCACACAACCATATTATATAAATATATAGGATATTTATTAGCATCAATGGTGGTGGCCTAATGAGTTTATCACACACTCTACCTTGGAAATTGATGTTACCTGAGAAGACTATAATCTTGTAGGTGGAAATGAGGGTATGTTTCCTCTTCCAGTTAGGTGACTTCTTCCATAACATTGAGTGGGATATTTATAGCTAATCAATGTATTGGAGATCAAGATTATTATATAAAATTTGGATTTTTTTTCCTTTTATATACTATATAGTGTATTGACTTCATACTACAATGCATAAATGTTTTTTCAAAATTTTTAGAGACATGAAATCATTATATTCAATATATGATTCATTTTACTATATTTATAATTATAATTTAGTGCTTGGATTCCAACATCAATATTACAATAGGATGGGTTACTAATCATGTTTTTAATACATTATTTCACTATAATTTTCATTATTGATATGATTCCACTACATATTTATCTAGTTATTACACTGTTATGTTACTTTGAGTAGAGGGAATTGTCTCCCCACAGAGACATCCTAGTCCCTCTCTATGAGTCCTCAGCCTCTCGTGTACTAGGAATAGTTATTGGGGTCATGTGGATAACAAGCTTGGAACCGGTTTAACAGGAATCCATGTTGGGATGTTAAAAAGTGGTATTAGAGGTTTCCTTTCATGCCCCATTCTTTTGAGAACTACAAATGATATTAGGAATGTTTTGGGACATATTTGTAAGATATTATTGGGAGTATGGGAACCCACTTTCGAGGTAATTCCATGTTTCATGGCATAAGGAATTTTTTTCTACCTTTTTCCCTTTTAATGTTGATTTTATTACACCATTGGGTGACATACATTATACATGACTGTTATTTCTATAATAATTATAGATTACCATTCATCCATGGCCTGATAAAATAAACGAAAAGAATCATCAATCATGAATCATATTTGTAATATTATTTATAATTTCATTTCTATGCAAATTTGTTGCTATGAAAGAAATTTATTTTATATTGTTTTTTGTGAATGTAATGTGTGGTTTACTCTAAGACACTATTGTTTATTCCTTTGTGTTATAAATTTAAATTGAATAATGTTCTATATATAGGTTTGAAAAAAATGGTACATAAATTGCCTAATATAGGCCAACATTGTTTTCTTATATGTGCTACAAAATAAACCCTATGGTTTTAATTATTACATATTGATTCATGGACCACTGGTTGCATGGAATGGAACATGTTAGGGTTTTGGATCATATGGACACCACATTTCGATTCATAAGGTGTATAGGACCATATGGATCTAAAGTGGTGAACCAAATTGATAAAACTTTTATTAAAAAATTAAAATGTAATATAGAATTAAATTAAATTAAATTTAAATTTAAATAACAAAGATTGTATCCCAATCCCAACCATAGTATGGGATGGTTGTATGTGTCTCTTGTGTTAAATATAAATGTTTCTACCCCGTTGAATTGTGTCTTTGAGTTGGAATATTAATGTGACTATTACATAGAATTGATTTGTACCTATTTAATTTTTATATGTATCGATTATGACATTATCTAATTTTACCTGAGTTGTGTTGTTAGATGTTTTAGTGAAATTCCACAGTGATGTCATATGGTCGTATTCAAGGAGGGTAGTGAAGAACAAGCTCTAAAGGTTGTGGGCCTTAACCTACTAGTGTAACCATTACTAGTTCCTGCAATGAAACCTCTTCATATTCCCAATGCAGGTGATGATTCCCAGTTTCAATTGTATTTTCTATGTATTATAAAGTCAATTTTGAGATAACCTTTTTTCCCCTACAATGTGAGATCTTACATGGTATTTATAGTAGTAGCATCCTCCCATGTTTTCCAGGGATGTCATAGAACATGCCACAGATCTATGGCGCAATATAGTTATATCCAAATTCAAGAATATAGAGACAACACCTGAGGGGAGATTTAATGTATCTACTTATAAAATACAAGGATATATAGAACGTTGTTGGGATGTTATAAATCAGGATAAACATTGATGAGAATTGACATGGAGAGATTTCTAGTTTGTTATCTTTGATTATATATTCCCTAACACCCTATTGTCCGATAATTCAACATAATTCATAAATTTGTAGTAGGTTTCTTTGAAATTATGGACAATTCTATCTATTTTAGAGTATTTTAGTTGTTTATGCCTATATATACAACTAATGTTTCCATGAACGTGAGATGATTTTAGGATGTCCATAAATATTATATTTTTAATATGGTAAAAAAATTTCTATTTGACAAACATATTGATCATAGTAACCCAACCCCATTTCATACAGCATAACCTGATATATGTAGACTGTGTGATCTAGGATGATTCAGAACCTATATAGGGTAGTGGATTGATTACCGGTCAGAATGGATTCTGTAAGACTTTGTGTGCGATCAATATTAGCCAAGTGAGCCATGTTGATATTTTTGTGGGTTTTTTCTATTGTGGGAAGCCATTTCATAAAAGGATGTAATGTCCAACATAATCAATTGAGTGGAAAGTTGCAACATATTAGGATATCTACAACATTTTATAGGACCTTTCCATTTATGTCGATTAAGAGAGGATTTTTACTAGAACCACCGTTAGGGGAATGATTTGTAGCACCGCACCAGGAAGGTGGATTCAATAATACAAGATGTATTGGTTGAGGATGCGGTAATGGACATCGTATCCATGTTTCAGATTACAACTCCAATAGAGTTGACCCACTCCGGGTAGGTAGAATGTAGAACATGCCCATTAATAAAACCAAATCTATTTATTGCATCATATACCAAAAGAGGAGTGTTCTAATACAAACTCTATTTAATAAAATATTACAATATAATCTACTATCATTTATACATTTTTTATATAGGTTCATCACATTATTTCATAGCTTTTCTTTTTTTGGAGATCCATAGTCTCGATGTTCAGTTTTCTAGTGTGGTTATGATACTTGTTACATAATTTTGTATATGTTTTGAGAGTATATTCTTGGTCAAGGACTTTCCTTTTTATGTAGGAACCCATTTTTTCTTATGGGACCTCATTGTATTTGATATGACTGGATTTTTTGTAATTATTGGGATGGACTATTTAGTTACCTATCATGCATGTTGTAATTTTCGTTGTTAGAGGGTGTATATACATCCCCATAGGATATAACGTATATTAACTGATATGGGTGAGATGTCAAGGTGGATAAAACTGGGACATAGAATATTTTTCTCGGTGGAATGACCAATTATATTACGATCATTTTTATGAAGGACCAATGACTAACTCAAACAATATTTCCTCCTGTGTATGATCATTTTAGGGATGTTTTCCATAATGAATTTTCTGAAATAACTCATGTGAGAAAGGTACATTTTACTATTGAGATAGAGCTAAGAGATGGAACAGTATCCATTCCTCCTTACAGAATTGAAAATATAGAGTTTTAAGAGCTCAATTGGTAGTTGGAATATTTAGAGGCGAATAGTTTGATATGGACTAGTAATTATCCCTGTAGATCACCAGTACTTTTCTAAAAAGGTGAATAGAACCCTCGGTCAGGTCATGGATTATCTAAATTTATATTATCTTTAGATAAAATAATGACATCATTTAACTGACATAGATTATATTTTTGGATATATCATAAGAGTGAGTGTATTGTAGAATATCAACATGATATGGGTTTATTATCAAGAATGATTTTGGAATTAAGATATTTGTTGTACTACATTCCATAGTCAGTTCATTTTATATTAGTATGTCATTTCTCCATTCAGTCTTATGATCATGCTATCCATATTTATGTATTTGATGAATATATCTTTCCTAATATATCAAGATTTCATTACAGTTGTTTTCTTAGATGACATCATAATGTATTATCATACTAAAAGCGACCAAACCATTCATCTTGATATTATTATGAATAAATATAGATAGAACCATTTGTATTCTATGATGATTAAATGACACTTTTGGATCGAAAAATATCTATTCTAGGGATATATTATCTTACAGGCAGGTGTTTCAGTTGACCTATGGAAGGGGAGAGTTTTGGTCCCCTAGAATTATTCCAAGAACACCTTTGACATACATAGTTTCATAGAGATATATGGTTACTATAAGAATAGTATATAGGAATTTTCATGCATAAAAGAACCACTTAATGGATTGAATAAAAATGGTGTGAAATATGTATGGGTTGAATCATGTGAGAATGTCGTTCAGGAGTTAAACGTGATATTAACTTTAGTGTAGATCCTAATTCATTCAGATACATGAAAAATCTATATAGTCTATTTTAATTCATCAGGTGTCATGATATAAATAATTCTCGTATAAGACGATCGAGTCATTTCATATGGGTCATGGAATTTAAGGCCTCATGAGAATAATTTCTTAACACAACATCTCATGTTGGTAGCTATTGTAATCACCTTTCCGTGTTGGGGGGATTATTTATAAAGAGAGTATTTTTTAGTGTTTAGGGACTATAAACGACACATGTATATTTTTAAAATACATGAAATTAATTGTACGATGCAATGAAAGGTTGTATATCTATATTCCTACAACTTTTATCTTGACTATATTAAGGGGAAGGTAAATGTTCTTGCTGATGCTCTGAGTTGGAGGACTCAGACACATGTTGTTCTGGAGTCCAATAGTTAATTTAAGTTTATGGATAAATTTTTTAAGATGGACCTCATGGTTCAGAATTATAATGAACCATACTTTACATACATTGTTAGTACTTCAAAATTGAAGTACACTTATTACAACATATAACAAAACCATGAATGGACCGTATAGGTATAGTGTCTTTAGAAACTGGGAAACATAATCAACTGGTTCAAAAATCATCTACATTGTCTCCCATTTATTTCATCATATCTAGAGTCCCTTTTTGGCATATCCTACTTAATATCCTTCTTCATAGCTTGGGGAAAATAAAACATACAAAAGGCAGAGCTCAAATGCTCAGTAAGGGTAATCAAAAGAAATATCAAACATATCATATTTATAAGAACATAACATTTTGAAAATCTTTTCCTGCAAAAGAGATCATAACATGGGATACATCATAAAAGTAAAATGTAATCCCAATAATCATAACTTAAAACATGAATCTTTGTGTCATGCTCACATAATCATAGAGAATCATTTCTTAGTAGTCAAGACTCATTTCCAAGACTATCTTACTGGACAAAGTCCATTTCTGAACCGAGTTCACTCCTCATTTCAGTCTTGTTTCACTAAACCGGTTTAACATGTCGTTCCAGCCATGTCTATCTCATGAGATATAAAATATTTACCCAATGAATTGGAGGGAGATATAGGTCCCACCCTTAACAAAATCATAAACAATACATCATAGCATAACCCATGTAATAAAAATGGGATTCTTCAACAATGTGACATCATAAAACAATTCATATAAGATAAAGGAATTCATAAAAATAATTCCATCACAACATAATCAAATCAATGTAATAATAGGGATAGAAACAAAACCCATTATTATCTTAGATGGAAAATAATTTTGATAAAACACATGAACTCCATTCTTGAGGAAAATATCCTTTCTAATTCAAAAACTATTTTCCTTTCTTAACATGTCATACAATTATAAACTAAAATAAGTTGATTAAAAATAAACCTGAAAACTCTTAAAGGATGCTTCTTGGAAATAATGTTTTAAAAATCCATTCATGCCGTATAAGATAAAAAAACATTCTTCTCGTACTTTTGTCGGAAAAGTCAAAAAGTACCTCGTACGAAAAACGACAAAAGATTCCATTCATATCCTTTACTAAAAAATCACCGAAGGGTTAAATTTGATTTAAAAAATTTTAGGTGGATAGAAAAAATAGTACATATTGAGGGAACATGGATGTGGATGATAAAATACACCCTAGTAAATACCAAAGTATAAAGAATCTCGGATAAAATGAGATTGTGATATTTTCCAGTACCTTGGGTCCGATTTGCTTCGTAAGTGTCCGAACCTCCTATATAATGATTTAAATAATTTTATTGACTTGTTCCAGAATCATAATTATTATATATGGTCATATTCTTAGCTTCTTATTAGTAATATTTCATTACTACTTGTTATTCGGGTGTTTATTACTTTTTGTTCTTATGCATGTTTTGTCGAATAAATTCTTATTCTTCTTTTTAGGTTATAGATACCTCATTTACAGAATGGTATTAGTGTAATATATATCATATTCAGTCATTCAATTAATTTATATAATCATTATGCAATGAAGATCATGTAGAACGAGTTGCATCATATCGTGGAGATGGTATTCCGTACGTACGCACGAGCGATGATGTCGTTACCATGATCGTGAAATTGTATTGGAGTGTATGTATACTATTTCAGAATCAATATCACTATAAAATAATCATATATAGTCATTATTTAGACCATTATACTGATCCAAGTAAGGTGGTGGCGGAAAATAGATTACACCACGGCGTAGAGACAGTATTTCGTACGTATGCACGCGCGGTGATTTCGTATTCCGTAGGATGGATAGATGGTGATATAAGGTTGTTTCATATGTATAATAACATATATGTATATGAGTGATACTGATGTTATTACTTCATAATGAAACAACTAAAGAAGAATAAGTGGAAGAAGAAATAAAGTTGAAAGAATCGGTAACGAACTTTACCTCTTCTTTGAAGCGCCTCTTTGAGACCTCCTCTTAGGGAAATACAATTGGTCATTGAAGAATACCAGGACCAATAGGATGTTTCTAGGTAAGGGGAGAAGAGAAATTGTCAGGGGTGATCTGAGATTTATAGCTCAAATTGGTGTGAGGAAAAGAGGGAGGAGGTGCCTTTTATAAGGGAGGAGAGAGGCACCTTTGGAATAACTAAAAATATTATTTTATTATAAAGAAAATTTCTGTTTTTTATAGCTAAATTTTAATATTTTTTCAAGCTAAGGTGGGGAGGGGTCTAAATCCTCTCATAAAATAGAATTTAGACAAGTTTTGGTTATTATATTAACCTTATCTTTTAGTTTTAACTCTTAGTGAATTAGATTGACTTTACCTTGTCACTTTGTATTTTTATATTCTATAGTTAATAAACATAGAATATACATCCAAGAGACCCCAAGTGGTCCATTAATGATACAACTATCATGATATATGTATCTTGGCCGAACCTTAGATTATTAGGAAAATAATAACAATTAAGAATATAATATTTGTTTTAAAAACTATTTTATGTCAATTTTGACACTATTTGGCAATTTATTTTTGTGAAAATAATAACAGAATGATTAGTTCGAAAAAAATTAATTAAATCAATAATAGCATGGCATATTAACATATAAAATTATTGGAATTCATAAAAAGTCTCAAATTACATTTATTTGGATATTTATAACATCAGTTATGTCAATATATCATGAATAAGATAATTATTGCATCATCATTTTATCATAAATAAATTAAATTATATTAATTATAAAAATTACAAATAAAAAAACATTATGTTGGAAATCTATTTAGCTTTCTAATGAATATTTATAGTCGAATTTATCTTATATATAACCCTATATTAAAAATGATTTAGTTATTAAACCTTGATTTTATCTATTTTAACCCTTCTTTAAATAAATTGATAATAAATGTCCTAATCTATTCCAAGTGGGCCTAAATGGTGATATTTTATTCCTAAGGTTGTTTTGGTAAAAATAAACTTATACAATAGAATTATTACATGTTTTAGGGTAATAATAATAACATTTTTACCCTTAATTACCCTATTTATTTTTAACTATGGTAAAAAAAGTAAAAAGTTACTATTCACAAAAAATTATTTTCATCTCATTGAACCACATTTTAGTCTTTGATATTAACCATTTCTCTCATATTTTTGAAATTCTACTCACAGAATTAGTAAAATTATGTTTTATGAAAATTTCAGTTTTTTAACTACCACATAGTGTTTTAACTATTCATCAAAAAATGAATGTTTCCAGAAAAATACCAACAATTAGGACTAGTCTATATTTGATATTATGAATTCAAAAATTATGTCTATTTTACCAAATTCAAAACATATCAGTTACATTAACTAATTTAAAAATTAATTCTCGTCGTCAAAACAAATAGCGTGTTTTTAAGAGATAATAACTATCAAAAGATTGACACTTGTTTATGTCTGGTTTAAATGTGAAATTACATCCAATGAACAAAATTGTATTGAGTTTTAAAAATATATTCTAAATATAATTTAAAACCACTGAAATTAATAATTTATCACTATTAATTATTTCGATTAAAAAAGTTGTTTTTAATTAAAATTTTATAATTTTATCTATTCATCAGAATATGAAAGTTATCCGAAAAGTACCAAAATTTTACCCTTAGGTAATTTTGATATACCGAATCCAAAAATGAAGTCCCTTTTGAAAAAGAAAATTTGAAAAATTTTAAAAAGTGGTTATTACTATTCATAACGACTAGTTTTAATAATATTTTAATAGTATATCGTTGTTTAGTGAAACTCAGTATTGCGTATGACACAAGCTATCGAGGAAGGTTGCAGTTGTGTGTAAAGAAAGCGAAACTTCTGTTGTGTGTAGTGAAAGATTCCTTTAATGATTTATATAACATAAAAACAAAATATTTCTCATAAATGTCTCAGGCATTACATTCTACCCCCCTTAAAATGAATTTCACCCTCGAAATTTGTCACTTTGTAACAAACAGATGAGGATACCTTTCCCTCATCATATCCTCAAGCTCCCATGTAGCTTCTTCATATTGGTGGTTCCTCCATAAAACATTCACCAATCTATTGGTCTTGTTTCGTAGGACTTTTTCGCTAGGATCCAGAATCTCTATCGGCTGTTCTTCATAAGAAAGATTTTGCTCCAACGGTACAACTTCTGAGCTGAGTACATGTGAAGGATCAGGTATGTACTTTCTCAGGAGAGATACATGGAACACATAGTGAACTTGAGAGATATTCGGTGGAAGCACTAATCGGTAATCTACCTTTCCAACACGATCCAGTATTTTGAAAGGACCGATATATCTAGGGCTCAACATCCCCTTCTTTCCAAATCTCATGACCCTCTTCCAGGGATATATTCGTAAGAACACTTTATCACCCACTTCAAACTCTAGGTCTTTTCTTCGATTGTCGGAATAACTTTTCTGTTGACTCTGAGCTGCACTTATGTGTTGATGAATATAGCTAACCTTTTCGGCCATTTCATCAATGAGATCAGGTCCTAATAGCTTTCTTTACCCAACTTCATCCCAGCAAGTTGGAGTCCTGCATTTCATTCCACAGAGAGATTCATATGGAGCCATCTAAATACTGCAGTGAAAGATATTATTATAAGAAATTTACACCAAAGGTAGGTGTTGATCCCAACCACCTTTGAAATCTATAGATCAAGATCTCAACATATCTTCTAGAGTTTGAATTGTCCTCTCAGACTGACCGTCTGTCTGAGGATGATAAGCAGTGATGAAACTCAACTCTGTATCCAGAGTATGCTAAAAACGTCTCCAGAACTTTGAGGTAAACCTCGGATCCCGATCAGATATAATAGAATGTGGTAGTCCATGCAATCTTACCACTTCCTTTACATATATCCTCGAAAGCTGATCTAGAGAGAAATCCTCTCTAATATAAATGAAGTGTGCATACTTTGTAAGAGGATAAACTATGACCCAGATATCATTATTTACTTTGGATGTTTTAGGAAGTCCAGTGACAAAGTCCATAGTGATGTTTTCCCATTTCCCTTCAGGTATGGGTAATGGTTGTAACATCCCCTTAGTCTTCTGTCTCTCAACTTTAACTTGCTGACAAACCAAGCATCGAGAGACATATTCAGAAACATCTCTTTTTCATGTCATCCCAACAGAAGTACTCTTTCATATCCCTATACATCTTCGTGCATCTCGGATAAATAGAGAATGAAGAATTATAAGCCTCATCCAGAAGCTCCTTCATTAATTCTGGGATGGGAGGAACACAATCCCGATTCCTGAACATTATTATCCCATCACAATCAAGATTCAATTCAGGTACATTTCTCACCTTCATTTGTAACTCTAAATCTTCTTTCTGTGCCTCTTTAATCTTCACATGTATAGATGGTTGAACATTCATTTGAGAAAGATACGATTTTTCCACTTCCATTATAATTCCAAGATCCATCCCTTGTAATTCCATAAATATTGGATCTTTTGTGATCCTCATCATGGATATGCTAGAACGGTCTTGTCAACTTAATGCATCTTCCACCTTGTTTTCTTTCTCATGGTGGTAATGAATTGAGCATTCATAATCCTTAATCAGCTCCAACCATCTTCTTTGGTGCATATTCAGCTCCTTTTGTGTGAAAATATACATTAAACTTTTATGATCAGTATAAATGTCACACCTTTCGCCATAAAGATAATGCCTCCAAATATTTAATGCAAAGTTTACCGATTCTAACTCCAAATCGTGAGTTGGGTAATTTTTCTCATGGATTTTCAACTATCATGAGGCATAAGCTATCACCATATCATTTTGCATAAGAACACACATCAATCCCTTCTTAGATGCATCACTGTAGATCGCAAACCATTCTCCACTACAAGAAAGTGTGAGTATAGGTGCCCTGGATAACCTTCTTTTTAGCTCTTTGAAATTTTCTTCACATTCCTATGCCCAAACAAACTTAACACCTTTTTGTGTCAACTTGGTGAGTGGGTTAGATAACCTTGACAAATCTTTCAAAAAACGTCGGTAATATCCAGCCAAACCAAGAAAACTTCTGATCTCGGTTACTGTTGTTGGTCTCGACCATCTTTCGATAACCTCTTTTTTTTCTAGATCCACAGATATCCCCTCTTTTGTGATTATGTGACCCAAAAATGCAAATTTTTGAAGCCAAAACTCACACATGGTAAATTTGGCATAAAGCGTCTCCTTTATTAGGGTATTTAATACAATTCTCAGTTAATCTTCATGTTCTTCCTTGATCTTTGAATAAAAAAGAATATAGTCTATAAAGACTACCTCAAACTGATCAAGATAGTCTCTAAAGACTCTATTCATCAAATCCATGAAGATAGCAGGGTTATTAGTAAGACCAAAAGGCATCACTATAAATTCATAGTGTCCATACCTTGTACAGAAAGTGGCCCTTGGTATATCTTCCCTTTTGACCCTTAATTGATGATACCCTGAGCGAAGATCAATCTTGGAAAATTATTGAGCTCCTTGTAGTTGGTCAAATAAGTAATCAATGCATGGGAGAGGATATTTTTTCTTGATAGTGATCTTTTTAAGTTCTCGATAATCAATTCAGTGTCTCATTGATCCATCTTTCTTCTTAACAAACAGAACAGGTGCTCCCCAAGGTGACGCACTAGGGTGTATGAATCCATTATCAAGATTCTCATGTAGTTGCTTCTTCAATTCATGCAACTCAATTAGTTCCATTCTATAAGGTGTCTTTGAAATAGGGAAAGCACCTGGTACTAGTTCTATTGAAAACTCAACTTCACAATTTGGTGGAAGCCCTAGAAATTCTTCTGGAAGGACATCATCAAACTCTCGTACAACGATTATATTCTTTATCATTAGTTTATCTCCAACCATTTTAGATAAATAACCCTCATTTAGTGGAATAATGACCCATAAGATGGAAGAAATTTTCACTGGAAGGTTATGTTCATCCTTGCATCGATAGACGATCATAGATTGATCTAGAATATGAAATGTGATGTCCCTTATTTCGCAATTAATATGAGCTCCATATAGAGAAATCCAATCCATGCCAAGAATCACAAAAAATTCTACTATATGAAGGATGACAAGATTTTCATGATGCACTTTCCCATAAACTTCAATCGGAGAAGAATTGTAAACTTTTGATGCGACTGTTGTGTCATTAGGATTTTTCATAGCCAACTCAACATCTAATTGTTGAGGTAATACGGTGATACTTTTAGAAAATTAATCAGAAATAAAAGGGTGGGTGGATCCAGAATCAAATAAAACATTTTCTACTTTAGATTGGATGGTAAGTGTACTTTTCACCACATCGTTATCGTACTCCACATCGCTAATAGAAATTTCATGTGACTTTCCTTTGTCTTTTTCCTTAAGAGTTTTCTGACGTCGACCATCATCATTAACCCTTGGATTTGGGCATTGATTGTCATAATGCACCATCTCATTGCACATGAAACATTGAAGTGTAGTAGGTTCATTCTGTGTATCCCTTCCTTTGTTTGCATCATTAGACATGTTCTTCCCATTATTTCGATATTCAATTGCCCGATGATCTTATTTTCCACACTTATAACATTTTCTTGTCCCCTTAATACAATTTCCTCCATGTTTCTTTCCACACATTGAGCATAAGGGAAAACTCATTTTCATTTCATTGTGGTCTTTAGATTTTCCTTTGAATTCCATTTTCCTCTTCTTATCAAACCCATGTGACTGATGGGTTACACCAATCTCCATCTCAACCTTGAGAGCAGATCGAACAATTTCCTCGTAGTTATTGAAGCCCCTTATGGCTAGCGCCCTTTGAATAATTGGTTTTAAGCCACTAAAGAATCGATCAATCTTACTCTTATGTTGGATAATAATACCAGAAGCGTACTTTGAAAGTCTTGTAAAATATGCCTCATAGGTACCAACAGATTCATCATCCTTTTGCTTTAGTTCAAGAAACTCTTTCTCCATATTTGTTCGGAGAATATGAGGGAATTACTTTTTGAAAAATAATTTCATGAACTCATCCCATTCTATGGACTGAATTTCATATCTTAGTGGACAAAGTCCATTTCTGAACTGAGTTCACTCCTCGTTTCAGTCCTGTTTCACTGAACCAGTTTAACCTGCCGTTCCAGCCATGTCTATCTCATAAGATAAAAAATCATTACCCAATGCATTGGAGGGAGATATAGGTCTCACCCATCTCATAATGATACCATTCTTATGTGTGCCAAAAAATCATAAACCATACATCAGAGCATAACCCATGTAATAAAAATTGGATTCATAAACATCATGACATCATAAAACAATTCATATAAGATAAAGGAATTCATAAAAATAATTCCATCACAACATAATCAAATTAATGTAATAATAGGGATAGAAACATAACCCTTTATTATGTTAGATGGAAAATAATTTTGATAAAACACTTGAACTCCATTCTTGAGGAAAATAGCATTTCTACTTCAAAAACACTTTTCTTTTCATAACATGTATTACAATTCTAAACTAAAAGAAGTTTTTGAAAAATAAACTTTAAAACATGTAAAGTAAGAATCTTGGAAATAATGTTTTAAAAATACATTCATGCCGTATAAGTAAAAAAACATTTTTCTCGTACTTTTTTCGGAAAAGTCAAAAAGTACCTCGTACGTAAAAAGACAAAATATTCCTTTCATATCCATTACTAAAAACTAACCAAAGGGTAAAATTTGATTTAAACAATTGTAGGTGGATGGAAACAATATTAAATATTGAGGGAACATGGATGTGGATGATAAAATACACCCCAGTAAATACCAAAGTATAAACAATCTCGGATAAAATGAGATTGTGATATTTTCCCTTACCTTAGTTCCGATTTTCTTCAAAAGTGTCCGAACCTCCGGTATAATGATTTAAATAATGTTATTGACTTGTTACATAATCATAATTATCATATATGGTCATATTCATAGCTTCTTATAAGTAATATTTCATTACTACTTGTTATTCGGGTGTTTATTACTTTTTGTTCGTATGCGTGTTTTGTCGAATAAATTCTTATTCTTCTTTTTAGGTTATAGATACCACATTTCCAGAAATCTATTAGTGTAATATATATCATATTCATTCATTCAATTGATTTATATAATCATTATGCAATGAAGATCATGTAGACCGAGTCGCATCACATCGTGGAGACTGTATTCCGTACGTACGCACAAGCGATGATATCGTTCCCATGATCGTGAAATTTTAATGGAGTGTATTATACTATTTGATAATAAATATCACTTTACAATAATCATATATAGTCATTACTTACACCATTATACCCATCCAATTATGGTGGTGGTGGAAAAGAGATTACAACATGGCGTGGAGACGGTATTTCGTACATACGCACGCGTGGTGATTTCGTTTTCCATAGGATAGAAAGATGGCGAAATAGGGTTGTTTAATACATATAATAACATATCAGAATATGAGTGATACTGATTTTATTATTTCATAATGAAATAACTAAATAAGATGAAGTGTAAAAGGAAATAAAGTTGAAAAAATCGGTAACAGACATTACCTCTTCTTTAAAGCGCCTCTTTGAGACCTCCTCTTAGGGCAATAAAATTTATCATTGAAGAAGACCAAGACCTCTAGGATGTTTCTAGGGAAGTGGAGAAGAAGAATTTTCAGGGTTTGGATGAGCCTGAAGTCTCAATGTGGTGTGAGGAAGAGAGGGAGGAGGTGCCCTTTTATAAGGGAGGAGAGGGGCACCTTTGAAATAACTAAAAATATTATTTTATTATAAAGTCAAACTCGGTTTTTAATAGCTCACAATAGATATATTTAGAATCTAAGTTGGGGATGGGTCGAAATCTTCTCATATAATAGAATTTACGCAAGTTGAGGTCATTATATTAACCTTATCTTTTAGTTTTAACTCTTAGTTAATTAGATTGACAATTACCATGTCACTTTGTATTTTTATATTATATAGTTAATAAACACACCATATACATACAAGAGACCCCCAAGTGGTCCATTAATGATACACCTATCAGGATATAAGTATCTTTGCCGAACCTTAGATTTTTAAGAGTATAATAACAATTAATAATATAATATTTGTTTTAAAAACTATTTTATGTCAATTTTGACACTATTTGGTAATTGATTTTTTTAAAAATCATAACAGAATGATTAGTTCGGAAAAAATTATTTAAATCAATAATAAAATGTCATATTAACGTAGAAAATAATTTTAATTCATAAAAAGTCTGAAATTAGATATATTTGGGTACATATAACATCAGTTATGTCAATATTTCATTAATAAGATAATTACTGCATCATAATTGTATCATAAATAAATTAAATTCTATTACGTCTAAAAATTAAAAATAAAATACCATTATGTTGGAAATCGTTTTATCTTTCTAATGAATATTAATAGTCTAATTTATCATATATATAACCATATATTAAAAATAATTTAGTTATTAAACTTTGATTTTAACTATTTTAACCCTTCTTTGAATAAATTGATAATAAATGTCCTAATCTAATCCAAGTGGGCATAAATGGTCATATTTTATTTCTAAGGTTGTTTTTGGTCTAATTACACTTATTAAATAGAATTAGGACATGTTTTAGGGTAATAATAATAACACTTTTACCCTTAATTGCCAAATTTCTTTTTAACCGTGGTAAAAAAAGAAAAAAGTTACTATTCACCAAAAATTATTTTCATCTCATTGAACCACATTTTAGTTCTTGATATTAACCGTGTCTCTCGGATTTTCAAAATTCTACTCACAGAAGCAGTAAAATTAAGTTTTATGAAAAAATCATTTTTTTAACTACCACTTAGTGGTTTTACTATTCATCAAAAAATGAAAGTTTCCAGAAAAATACCAAAAATTAGGCCTAAGATATATTTTATATTATAAATTCAAAAATGATGTCTATTTTACCAAATTCAAATCATATCAGTTACATTAGCTAATTTAAAAATTAATTCCCATCGTCAAAACAAATAGCGTGTTTTTAATAGATAATAACTATCAAAAGATTGAAACTTGTTTATGTCTGGTTTAATTGGGAAATTACATCCAATGAACAACATTGTATTAAATTGTAAAAATATATTTGAAATATAATTTAAAACCACTCAAATTAATAATTAATCACTATTAATTATTTCGATTAAAAAAGTTGTTTTTAATTAAAATTTAGTAATTTTCACTATTCATCATAATATGAATGTTATCTGAAAAGTACCAAAATTTCACCCTAATCTAATTTTGATATTCCGAATCCAAAAATGATGTCCATTTTGAAAAAAAAAATTAAAAAATTTCAAAAAGTGGTTATTACTATTCATAACGGCTAAATTTAATAATATTTTAATAGTTTATCGTTGTTTAGTGAAACTCGGTATTGTGTACGACAGAAGCTATCGATGAAGGCCGCGGTTGCGTGTAAAGTAAGCCAACCTAGTGTTGTGTGTAGTGAATGATTCCTTTGATGATTTATATAACATAAAAACAAAATATTTCTCATAAAAGTCTCAGGCGTAGCAAGAATCATTATGGGATGTTTGTCATTTCATCACTATCAGTGAACCATTCACTTCTAGATATAGGGAAGAAAATTCGGTTCTTAGATCTTGCTGGATTAATCCAATGGGAAGGTATTTATTGTTTGGAAATGCCTCCATAACACACTATCAATGATGAAAAAAAATTCATGTACTTGTGAATATATAGGTTCCCACTAATAAGATAGAAGAATTGATTCATGAGTCACAAAATCCTCAGATGGTAGTTCACCTAGGTATCTCCAATATGTATTGGAAAATGCGTCGAAAATATTTGTTGTTGGGGAAGAAACATTAGATAGAAGGTATTTTCACATGTTTTTTTCTCCTCTCTATATGAAAATGTGATTTTATATTGATGTTATTGGTCCTATATTGTAAATGGGATGATGTTTGGAAAGATTTTATGATTATCTTATCAAGGTGTACTCGAGGAAGTAATGTAGTTTGGGTCGTTAGGGATCGACTGATGAAATTATCCCACTTTCTACCTATCTGAGAGAATTTCTCAATTGATGAGATAAAAATATTTTATGTTTGTGATATTATAATACTACATGGTATCCCACATACTATCATTTTATATATGGATGGTCGTTTCACATTGAGGTTCTGGATGTGTTTAAAAAATGTTATAGGAACATAGTTTCATTGGAGGAAAACTATTCACCTCCAAAATAGTTGGGAAATTAGAAAAGACTATATATATGTTGAATAATATTCTCTGAAAATCCATCCTTTATTTAGATGGTTCTTGGGAGAATCATAACCCTCTCATCAGGTTCTCCAATAATAATATATTTTAAGAGATGATATCGATGGATCCCTATGAGGCCCCCTACTGTAAACTGTATCATTCAACCACGTATTGGTTAGAGGATGGAGAGGTAGTTTTAATGTGTCTTTATCTCATTCAGAAGACATAGTATTATTTTAAAATGATCATTTAGAACATTTAGACTTCCTAGTCTAGAGAGAAATCTTAAGTCGATCATAATCGATAACCTCTAGAGTTTGAGGTCAGGGATCATGTTTTCTTATTTGTATCACCCAGACACGTTCATATATGGATACAGAGGAGGGTTATGAATTCACAATGTTATGTCAGACAATTTTATATTCTTGTGAAAGTTAGTACTCTAGGCTACCTATTGTTATTACCTCAGAGGTACCACACCTACCACGATGTATTTCACCTTTCATAGCTTTTCCATTATCAGGGTTACCCATCGAGTAATTTTTTCCTTAGAATGTTGAGATGGATGATGATTACTATTTTTAGGAGTATCCCATAAGTATCACCAACTAGAGCTTGAAGGCCATTCGAGGCCATTTTTTCCCTTTAGTATGGGTTCTATGGTTGTACAACCGAGTATAGGATGATACATGGGAGACTGAGACTGATTTATGATATCATTGTGAATAATTATCCGTAGAAGAATTTTTCCACCTATCGATGTAGAACTTGGAGCGGGGGTGTGTTCATTTATGGGGGAAGACTATAAAAATATAATTTTTATATGAGGTAAAAATACTTTAAATTTTGGTATATTTTTTTTGGTCATATGGATACCCAGTGATTTCACAAATGTGATGTGGTTGTACAATTTTTTTTTAAGCTAATAACCCCATCCATTGGAAAAATTAAATGGGACACATGGTTAGTAGTAACCATGAAATCCATTCTATATGGTCTCCACAAACTATGTGGGGGAATTTCATAGGGGAATGAAGGGGAATTTTTATAAAGTGTGTGTAATGACTATGATTTTTTATTTATTATTTTGTAAATATTATTTAGATTATTTCCATGACTAGAAGCTAAGACGATGGGTGGTTATGAGGCATTGTGTTCCAAAAATAACTTTTTAAAATACAGTAAACATATTAAATATTATGTCTGTGCTGTTTTCCTCAAAAAGAATAATAACTCCTAACTAGTGCTCATGAAATAAATCTGTTGGCACCGTTGTGTTCACAATGGTTGTGTTACCCTAGGATTGACACGCCATTGGATGTTGTTTTTCTATAGTAATTTCATCATGATTATAAAAGTGAATAAAATAATTGAAAATAATATATTTTATTATATTTTATTGACTCATCAACTATTTTATCATTTCAATAGATCCATAAGAGGATAATATAGGGTTAACACACAACCCTAGAACCTCTAGAGTGTCATTAGAGTGAACCTACAGAAAATCCTCTCAAATGAATGACACTGGAGATGTGACACAAGTATCGATGCACATTGGGTTCAACCGATCTTGTCTACGATGACCGTGTCAGATCGTTATTCATCATCAATTGAACTGAATTGAGGTAGTGTTTGTGTTTTAATTAATTTATTCCCCAATCATGATTTCTATAACAAACGTGGACGTATCAACGTATATATTCTCTTGGGAATTGATCATCATGAAGTATGGGTTTATTTTTGGGGTTTATCAATATATTTCATCATGGATGTTGATTAATTATTTTTTATTCTAGTGGAAATGAACCAAGATCGACACAATCATAGACTAAGGTTCTTTCTTCTTATTTTGATTTGTTATTTTCTCCCCCAATTCATCGTTTTTGATGAATTTATTTGTCTTTCCCCATGGTTCAACTTTTCATTGAATGAATTATCTTTACACATTAGATTTTTTTGGAAATAATGTGAAATCATATATCCGAAGTTAGTATGACTCAATGAAGGTGTGATTGTGTTTGTGTCAGTGGATCGAATGATGGTTGTTTCCTATTTCATGTTCATCGTTGTGTAATGAAGAATGAAATAAAATTATGTTTTCCAAGAATATCAAGGACATGGAGGTGGTCGATCAGTGGTGGAAAGTCTTGGGCAAGGTTCCCCCTTGTATTTCTTGGAATGGTGTGGAAGAAATATTTGTTGGATTGATGCAGAAGATGAATAGATCTCAAACCATGGATTCTGGAAAATC
Organism: Viscum album; assembly: GCA_963277665.1. Classification (NCBI taxonomy): domain Eukaryota; kingdom Viridiplantae; phylum Streptophyta; class Magnoliopsida; order Santalales; family Viscaceae; genus Viscum; species Viscum album. The sequence continues at coordinate 1,014,258,871 of OY728141.1, read as the reverse complement.
CATTAGAACATGACATGTAAATCAGATCTTCATGTCATGTGGGGAACCATGAGGTTGATAGGGTTTCTTGGAGAAAAATTAGGATCACACTATGTGTGACCCTATCACATGGCATGTGGCCTATCCATGGTAACATAGCATGTATCTTGGTAAGTGCACAGACACTGGGTGGAGTACACAAGTTTGCTATAGGGATTGAAATCCACCACACAACATGAATAGGACAAGGTAAACTAGAGAAGAAGTGTACTGGGACTCATACATACGTACATGTGCTTTATATCTACACTAACACATGGGTAGTCTTCACACCGTGTAGTATAGTAGCGACATATTTGAAGGACATAATCCTTTTTACACTAGCAGAACTAAGGGCCATGGGACATAGCATGTAAAACTTCCACGAACAGTGTAGTCTTTAATATAAGGCCTAGATCAATTTTCCTCTATATCATAGAAATTCTTATTTTGGGTTCGTTCCCTTTATCCTTTATATGATGGTAGGTATGAATATTTTCTAACTCCTGGGATGATGATCTATTCACCAGGGATTCTTTGATAATGTCATTTGAACCCCTTCAAGATTACTAGTTTGAGATCCTATTTTCATATACATTTCATAGGTGGAGTTCATTTTATCAACATTACCAACACTTCCTAGGAACCGATCCACATCATAAAAGGGTTAATCAATATTAATTTTTATGGATGCACCCCATGGCTAGGGTAGTGATCCTCATCTATGAATCTTATTCTATTGGAATCTATCATTGTATTATTTATCAAGATGTGACCTGATCAACAATACCTCTTGGATGGATTTCATCTGTAACGCCCCGACCCTAGATACCCAGAGTCGGTGCATTATTACATAACATTGGCATGATCATAAGAAATATCATGTATCAAAATACTGATTAGTTTAGTAGCCTTGGAAACACTAGATATATTCATAATGTTTATATTACATCAATAAGTGAAAAACTACAACAACATATTGTCTTCATATCCCCTCATAATATCCCTCCAGGTCATTCATAAAATACTTCTTCACATCCCGAAAAAAAATTGAAAGGGGTGAGCTCAGATGCTCAGTAAGGAAAACAATATAGCGGAAACATTCATTAATAAAAATTAAAATTTAAGGCAATGTATAACTAAAACAAAAGACTTTTAAACATGAACTTTTGCATAATATGGCAAGGATAAAATAAAATAATTCCATTTACTTATTCACATGGATATTCTACTACTCGAATAATCACATGAAATTAATAATAACTAGTTTCATAATGACGGAATGCATAATAACAGACTATCAAAACCACGTAGCCAAGGCCTCGTTCCAAGACTACAAATAAGATTTTATCAAGGCCTCGTTCCAAGACACTAGATTGTCTCATTAGACCTACCGATCATAGAAGAGCTATATCGGACTCCACCCGTCACTTACTGAGTCCAATGCATTCCTTATATGAAAATTTTTAAACATAACATAAACATTCGTATTAAAACTAGCATACAAAATGCCAATACATTATCAATAGACCATGAATGGTATAAAAATAGCACATCCACAGTCAAACATAACTCATTCGATACAATATAGAAGATTTTATTGTATCATATTAACCTCAATCGAGAATGATGAAGGATATTGTCATAGGTGAAAATAATCATCAAAAAAATTAGAGTGAACTATCCCCCTTTTTCTTGAAATCATTTAAAAGTCACACTATTTGTCAAGAATCCATTTAAAATACATTTTAGAATCAAAGTGTCCCACACCAATTTGTGTCTTTTTATAGGGGTTTTAATTTTAAAACATTAATGTCCATATAAATAAATCCTTAATACCATTTTTAAAACATGGACATTAATGATAAATATTTAGAAGAATAAGTATTTAAAACTTTTAAAAATGGTATTTTAGTTAGAGTTTATATCCAAAAGAGAGACACTTGAATACAAATAATTGAGGTAATAAAAACATTGTAATATCATGAGAATACAGGGATTCAAGATATACTATGTCAAAGTACATTATATACACCATATAAAAGTGATTTGGTGTATAACAACAAAGAAGTCTCAATGGAATGTAAATTGAGATGAATTCTCTTCTAAAGACCATATCCTTAGGTTAAGGATAAATAAACTACATAATTAAGTGTCACAAATATAAATACACTGAATATGATTGGATATTTAGTGTTAATCAATCAGATGACATTCATACAAATTCTTTTAAAAACAACACCAATGAACTGGATGTTTAACTCAACAAATCGAGATTGAGTAAAAATTACTCTTATCAAGTTCATACTGATGACCTCATAATTTATCAATGTAGTGATTATGTGTATCAAAATTATATCCACAGAAAGGGGAGTGTAATCTATGACATAATCAAATGGCTGGTGATTCTACACATAATCTTGGTGTAAAATAATCAATGATGTATGTGTAAAGCCGAATGAGTGGAAATTGAAATTTCAAATTCCCTTATTGATTTGGTAACACACAGAAAATCACCCATGAAAGAAGGATCATAAAATGATTATTTAAATATACATGAACTAAAGTATATTACACAATGAATACAAACATGGGCAGTACACACACCACATGTAATAAATAAGTGGTGAACAATGGTATTCTCACGGAATTAAAAGTGAGATAAGAAACCCCTTACTTTGTACTTTTTCCTTGGTCGACGGTATTTTAACCTCTTGTATAATGGTGAAATAATTGTTATTTAATTATAGAATAATAATTCACATTAATATGATACCATATATGATCTTTTAACATTGATTTGTAAATAATATCTTAGTATTATCAACATTTTGGGTGTTAACTTACTCATTTTCCTTTATATTCTTTGTTACGTAAGCCGTGTTTGTTATGGATAGGTTATATTTTATACATATCCAGAATTATATAAAGTCAATAAACATTAATTTAATCATCAAATGAGAATTATACATGAATGGATACGATGGAGAATGAATCTCATCGCGTTCGTGGAGACCGTAGTACGTACGTACGCACGAGGGACAATATCATTATTTTGATGTTAAAATAATATATAATTGGATGGTATTTCATATAGAGAGAATAATTATCATGTTATATTTATTATTTACATTAATTAAACATCATTATTATACCCATCCAAATAATAATTTATTGAATGACAATTACACCACAACGTGGAGACGGTAAGTCGTACGTACGCACGTATGGTGACATGCCATTCAAAGGATGGATATAATACTGAATATGGTTGTACCATATTTTTAATAACATCACAGTATATAGAATATATTGGATTTATTATTTTAGAATATAAATAACAAAGAAAGAAGATGTTGAAGAAGAAAGGAACTTGAAAGAGTGTGGTAAAAACATTACCTCTTCTCCGGGTTCTTCCTTCTGATTTGATCAAAAGGGCTCCTTAAGTTGCCTTTATGATCCAACTAAGGCCTTTAGGTTGTAGTGGAGGAAGTTGATAGATTATTTGGGAAGGTTTGGGCCAAACCTAAAGGATTTTAATGTGTGAATTAGTGATAATGGGGACTGCCCTTTTATATGAGGGGTGAGGGGAACCTTTGGAAAAGCTAAAAATATTATTTTATAATAAATTCATATTCGGTTTCTAATGGATCAAAAGTGGATTATTTAAAGGTTAAGGTGGTTATGGGTAGATAATAACTTGACCAATTGAATTTAGATAGTTTTGGGTTATTATATTAACCTTATCTTTAAGTATTAACTCTTTGTTAATTAGTTTCACCTTTACAATTTCTCTTTTTATTTTTATATTATATGGTTAATAAACTTACTATATACATCCAAGAGACCCCAAAGTTTTCCATTAATTATAAAGATATCATGATTTAAGACTCCTGGCTGAACCATATATTTTTACGAATTTAATATCAATTAATAATATAATATTTGTTTTAAAAACTCTTTTATTACAATTTTGACACTATTGAGTATTTTTTTTGATAAACTCATAAAAACATTATTACGTCAAACATAATTTATATAATCAATCCTAATATGTCATATTAACCTATAAAATTATTTTAATTCAAAAAAAGTCTCAAATTACATTTATTTTGATATTTATAATCTCAATTATTTTAATATTTCATTAATTAGGTAATTACTGCATCACCATTGTGTCATAAATAAATTAAATTATTTAATTTCTAAAAATTATAAATAAAATACGGTTATCTAGGAAATCGTTTTATCATTATAATGAATATTTACAATCGAATTTATCTCATGTATAACCCTTATTAAAAATGTTTTAGTAAATACAGTTTGATTTTAACTCTTTTCACTCTTCTTTGAATTAAATAATAATAAATATCCTAATCTAATAAAAGTGTACCTAAATGATAATACATTACTAATAAGGTTGTTTTTGGTCGAGATAAACTTATCCAATAGAATTATTACATGTGTTAGGCTAATATTAATATCATTTTTACACTTAATTACCCTATTTACTTTTAACCGTGGTAAATAAAAGAAAAAAGTTACTATTCACCAAAAATTATTTTCATCTCATTAAACCACATTTTACTCCATGATATTAACCGTGTCTCTCGGATTTTTGAAATTCCACTCACAAAAGCGGTAAAATTAAGTTTTATGAAAAATTCAGTATTTTAACTACCACTTAGTCGTTTCACTATTCATCAAAAAATGAAAGTTTCCAAAAAAATACCAAAAATTAGGCCTAAAATGTATTTGATATTATGAATTCAAAATTTATGTCTATTTTACCAAATTAAAAACATGTTAGTTTCATTAATTAATTTAAAAATTAATTCCCGTCGCCAAAACAAATATCGTGTTTTTAAGGGATAATAACTATCAAAATATTGACACTTGTTTATGTCTGGTTTAAATGTAAAATTACGTACAATGACCAACATTGTATTAAATGGTAAAAATATATTCTAAATATACTTTAAAACCACTCAAAATAATAATTTATCACTATTAATTATTTCGATTAAAAAACTTGTTTTTAATTAAAATTTAGCAATTCTAACTATTCATCAAAATATGAAAGTAATCCGAGAAGTACCAAAATTTCACCCTAAACTAATTTCAATATTAAAAATCCAAAAATGGAGTCCATTTTGAAAGATAAAATTTATAAAATTTCAAAAAGCAGATATTACTATTCATAAAGGCTTGTTTGATTGGTTGTGGTGTGTTAGAAACTCGTAGTTGCGTACAATGCACGCCATTGCATTATTCAAAGGGAAACGAACCGTGGAAGCTTTGGGCGTTACATTCTCCCCTCCATCAATAAATTGCATCCTCGCATTTTTTTAAAAAATTGGGCTTGAGAATAAAATGGAAAGTCCCACATCAAAAAAAGAGTCAATAAAACTATCACTTTAAAAGAAAGGAAGAGAGGTATAAAGGTCACCCAAGATAACCCATACTAGGATTCAATATAGGAAAACATGGATATGGACGATAAAATAAGTGTTATGTTATGATGGAGAGGGATAGAAAACATGATCAAGAGAAATTTATCAATAAGAAAACCACAAACTTGTTTTGGGACAAACGGTCATTAGTCTCCCAGTAGGAAAAGTAAACAGACAACATTTTTTGTTTTAAGTTACATTACATAAGGATGAGGAATTAATTTATGATATTGACTAAGAACATAAATAGATATACTTACTTTTTAAGTAGAGTTACATTCTTTAATAAATTTATACCACTAACACATTTTTTTCAACAATGAGTATACAAGATGACTTGGTCACAATGGAAGAGTTAGAATAAACTTCTATAGAAATACAAGATCCATGTAGGATAAAATATATTTTTTCCTTGTCTTTATAGATTAATCAAAACAAAAATGGTTAGTATAATATCTGATGATCCCCCAAACGGATATTCCATTAGAGAAAAAAACACTAATCTTAATTTCTAAAATTAAACCATAAATACCCCAAAATTAAATAAATACCATTCAATAATCAATTGTCCTTAAAATCCTTCAATATAATCCAAACTAATATTGAAACCCAAAACTTATAAGAATGTATTCTTCCACATTAAATTGTATCTCCAAATGAAATTAATTAATTTTAAAGTCACATACTTAAAATTAATTAACCTAATCATTTCCATAAACAACCCAAATCACTATAAATCCACAATAATAACATAGATAAAAATCCACCATTACTCCTCAAATGAAATCCCATACTATTCAATTTTTATTGGGCATATAGTGTTCACAACAAAGAGAACAACTTCCAAAATAACATTTATCACTTAATTACCAATTTATTTTCATATACTATGGGTATTCATTTGATAAGACATAAAATCCCAAATCCAAATATTATTGATCAATAAAATCATTTAACTAAAAATAATAGTCACACAAACCAGGGACTTCACATAATGCAGTGGTAGGCGATAAATCCCAATCTCACTTTGGTTGTGGGTTCGATTACAACAGTTTTGTCCGACGCGACGGGTTGTCACACGGTTTTCTTGTTGTCCTTTTTCAAAAACTATATTTTATAACATTACCAAAATGAGATAAATTCCTCAAAATAACCATAAAATAATTTAACCACAAATCTTATCTCATACCATTCATTTTCATCCCAAATTATAATAACTTATAATTTCCTCAAACCCAACGATCTTATAAAACCAAATGGTTATTTATAACTATATCCCCAAGAGAAAAGATAATCATTCTTCAAATATCATTCTCACATGGTATAATGCAGGGTTAAAAATACAAGAGAAAATTATTTCAATGTAAACCCATCAACAAGGCGCACTAATACTTTTTAAACTTTCCTCCAACCATTTATTTCCGCATAACTTCTTCTTTGACCAAGAAAATATCCTATAGTATAGGGAATTCACTCGGTTAATGGCCATGTCCCCAAAATTTACGACAACTAACTGTAAATGGATTCTTGGGACCATTTTTATCTTCTTCCATATTACTCTTCCTTTTTCTTCATAAATTCTTCCCTTTATGTCCTTCCTTACCACATGTAAAGCATTTATTTGTCCCATTGAGACATATTCCAGGGTGTCTCCTTCCACATTTCCTACATGATGGAAATTTAAGGATTCCTTTCTCCATGGTCTCCACTGCTGAAGCTCTTATCATTCATCACCATTCTCTACTTTGTTGAGTCCCAGAATTGGTTAATATATATATTTTTGATCATATTTTTCGAAAATTTATTTGGAATAAAGGCAATATCTTTTACGCCGATAAACATTCCATTTTGTTTCTCATTTCCACCACCGTTCCCACATTGTACATCATTCTCATAGTCACTATGACATCCTTGGAATCCATCCATTGACTAAAACCAGAAAGCATTGTGTGAGTAACTGTAGTCATAAAATCATTTAGAGATTAACATGTTAGCATATTCTAAATTTGAAACATATTAGGATTAACCAAGGTCATTTACACTCTTCTCATATATATATAATACTTCAAATAAGTTTCTAAAGAAAATGTAAATTATCCAATGCATATCACCTGGGAGTGTCATAACCATGAGTGTAGAAAGGCCCGTTGTCATGCACCATTTCCCATTTGCGTCTAGCTCAAAGTGTTGTTTTCGGGTTTTACCCCTAGGTACATCTGTGCCAGAGCCGCCTGTACCTGCTCGTATACAAACAAGGATGTATTTCTCAGAAACCTCACGAAATCTCTACAATACCAATATTCTAGAATGTTCTTCTATACTAATCTTCAATGTTCATCTTAGGCCTATGTCCTCTGATTAGAGTTTATTTAAATTTAGCGTCCATGGTTTGTACTAAACATCCTTTGATACCAACTGTAAATCCCCGAGCCTGGAAACCCAGAGTCGGTGCATTATTACATAAAATTGGAATGATCATAAGAAATATCAAGTCTCGAATGACTGATTAGTTTAGTAGCCTTGGAAACACCAGATATATTAATAAAGTTTACATTACATTAATAAGTGAAAAACTACAACAACATATTATCTTTAGTTCCCCTCATAATATCCCTATAGGTCATTCATAAAATACTTCTTCACATCTAGGGAAAAATAAAACATTGAAAGGGGTGAGATCAGATGCTCAGTAAGGAAAAAAATATAGCGGAAACTTTCATAAATAAACATAAAAATTTAAGACAATGTATAACTAAAACTAAAGCCTTTTAAAATTGAACATCAGCATAATATTTCAATGATAAAATGAAATAATGCCAGTTACTTATTCACATGGACATTCTACTAGTTGAATAATCACATTAAAATATTAATAACCACTTTCATAATGACGGAATTCATAATGCCAGACAATCATAACCACGTAGCCAATACCTCGTACTAAGACTACAAAAAAAGATTTTGTCAAGGCCTCATGCCAAGACACTAGTTTGTCTCATGAGACCTACCGATGCAACAAGTAGCTATAGCGGGCTCCACCCGTCACTTACTACGTCCAATTCATTCCTCATATGAAAAGTTTTAAACATAACATAAACATTCGTATTAAAACTAGCATACGAAATGTCAAAAAATTATCCACAAACCATGAATGGTATAAAAATAGCACATGCACAGTCAAAAATAACTCATTCGATACAATATGGAATATTTTATTGTATCATATTAACCTCAATGGAGAATGGTTAAGAATATTTACATACATGAAAATAATCATCAAAACAATTAGAGTGAAATATCCCCCTTTTTCTTGAAATCATTGTAAAGTCACACTATTTTTCAGGAATCCATTTAAAATAAATTTTATAATCAATGTGTCCCATACCACATTGAATATTTAAAAAGGAGTTTTAAATTTAAAAATTTAATTCCCATATAAATAAATCCTTAAAACCATTTTTAAAACATTCACATTAATGATAATGACTTAGAAGAATAAGTCTTTAAAACTTTTAAAAATGGTATTTTAGGTAGAGTTTCTAACCAAAAAAAGAGACACTTAAATACAAATAATTGAGGTAATAAAAACATTGTAATATCATGAGAATAAAGGGATTCAAGATATACTATGTCAATGTACATTATATACACCATATAAAAGTGATTTTGTGTATAACAACAAAGAAGTCTCAATGGAATGTAAAATGAGATGAATTCTCTTATAAAGACTATATCCTTAGGTTAAGGATAAATCAACTACATAATTAAGTTTGACAAATATAAATACACTCAATATTATTGGATATTTAGTGTTAATAAATCAGATGAAATTCACACATATTCTTGTAAAAACAACACCAATGAATTGGATGTTTAACTCAACAAATCGAGATTGAGTAAAACTTACTATTATCAAGTTCATACCGATGACCTGATAATTTATAAATGGAGTGATTATGTGTATCAAATTTATATCTAGAGAAAGGAGAGTGGAATCTATGACATAATCAAATGACTAGTGATTCTACACATAATCTTGGAGAAAAATAATCAATGAAGTATGTGTAAAGCCGAATGTGTGGAAATTGAAATTTCAAATTCCCTTAATGATATGGTAACATAAAAAAAATACACCCATGAAATAAGGATCATAAAATAATGATATAAATATAAATGAATTAAATTATATTACACAATGAATATAAACATGGGCAGTACACACACCACATGTAATAAATAAGTGGTGAACAATGGAATTCTCATGGAATTAAATGTGAGGCAAGAAACCCCTTACTTTGTACTTTTTCCTTGGTCGACGGTAGGTTAACCTTCTGTGTAATGGTTAAAACATTGTTATTGAATTATAGAATAATCATTTACATTAATATGATATCATATATGATCTTTTAACATTGATTTGTTAATAATATCTTAGTATTATCGTCATTTTGGGTGTTAACTTACTCGTTTTCCTTTATATTATTTGTTACGTAAGCCGTGTTTGTTATGGATAGGTTGTATCTTATTCATATATAGAATTATATAAAGTCCTTAAACATTATTTTTAATCATCAAATGAGAATTATACTTGAATGTATATGATGGAGAATGAATCTCATCGCGTTCATGGAGACAGTAGTCCTTACGTAAGCACGAGGGACAATACCATTATTTTGATGTTAAAATAATATATAATTGGATTTTATATCATATAGACAGAATAATTATCATGTTTTATTTATTATTTACATGAATTACACATCATTATTATACCCATCCAAATAATAATTTATTGTATGACAATTACACCATGACGTCGAGATGGTAAGTCGTACGTACGCACGTATGGTGACATTCCATTCAAAGGATGGATATAATACTGAATATGTATGTACCATATTTATAATAACTTCACAGAATATAGAATATACAAGAGTTATTATTTTAGAATAGAAATAACAAAGAAAGAAGAAGTTGAAGAAGAAATGAACTTGAAAGAGGGTTGTGAAAACATTACCTCTTCTTCGGGTTCTTCTTTTTGATTTGATCAAAAGGGCTCCATAGGTTTGCTTTCTGATCGATCAAAAGCCTCTAGGTTGTAGAGAGAAAAGTTGAGAGAGTATTTGGGAAGGTTTGGGCCGAGCCAAAAGGCTTTGAATGTGTGAATTGGTGAGAATGGAGAGTTCCCTTTTATAAGAGGGGTGAGGGGCACATTTGGAAAAGCTAAAAATATTATTTTATAATAAATTTATATTCAGTTTCTAATGGCTACAAAGTGTATTATTTAAAGGTTAAGTTGGTTATTGGTCTAAAATCACTCAACCAATAGAATTTATATAGGTTTGGGTTATTATATTAACCTTATCATTAAGTATTAACTGTTTGTTAATTAGTTTCACTTTTACAATGAATCTTTATATTTTTAAATTATATGGTTAATACACATACTATATACATCAAAGTGACCCCCAAGTGGTCCATTAATGATAGAAATAACATGATATAAGTCTCATGTCTGAGCCTTATATTTTTTGGAATTGAATATAAATTAATAATATAATATTTGTTTTAAAAACTCTTTTATGTCAATTTTGACAATATTGAGTATTTTGTTTTTGATAAATTCATAATAGCTTTATTACTTCGAACACAATTTATATAATCAATTCTAATATGTCATATTAACCTATAAAATTAGTTTAATTAAAAAAACTCTCAAATTACATTTATTTTGATATTTATAATATCAATTATTTTTATATTTCATTAATTAAGTAATTACTGCATCACCATTGTGTCATAAATAAATTAAATTATTTAATTTCTAAAAATTATAAATAAAATACCATTATCTAGGATATATTTTAATATTTATAATGAATATTTACAATCGAATTTATCTCAAGTACAAACCTATATTAAAAATGTTTTAGTAAATACACTTTGATTTTAACCCTTTTAACTCTTCTTTGAAATAAATAATAATAAATGTCCTAATCTAATAAAAGTGGACCTAAATGATAATATTTTACTCCTAAGGTTGTTTCTGGTCGAGATAAACTTGTCCAATAGAATTAGGACATGTGTTAGGCTAATATTAATATCATTTTTACCCTTAATTACCCTATTTACTTTTAACCGTGGTAAATAAATGTAAAAAGTTACTATTCACCAAAAATTATTTTCATCTCATTGAACCACATTTTACTCCTTAATATTAACCGTGTCTCTCGGATTTTAGAAATTCTACTCACAGAATCGGTAAAATTAAGTTTTATAAAAAATTCAGTTTTTTAACTACCACATAGTGGTTTCACTATTCATCAAAAATATGATTGTTTCCATAAAAATACCAAATATTAGGCCTAAGATATATTTGATATTAATAATTAAAAATGATATCTATTTTACCAAATTCAAAACATTTTAGTTTCATTAATTAATTTAACAATTAACTCTCATCGTCAAAACAAATAGCATGTTTTTTAGAGATAATAACTATCAAAATATTGACACTTGTTTATGTCTGGTTTAAATGTTAAATTATATCCAATGAACAACATTGTATTAAATGGTAAAAATATATTCTAAATATACTTTATAACCACTCAAATTAATAATTTATCACTATTAATTATTTCGAATAAAAAAGATGTTTTTAATTAAAATTTAGTAATTCTCACTATTCATCAAAATATGAATGTTATCCGAAAAGTTCCAAAATTTCACCCTAAGATAATTTCGATATTAAAAATCCAAAAATTACGTCCATTTTAAATGATAAAATTTATAAAATTTTAAAAAGTAGATATTACTATTCATAACAGCTTGTTTGATTGGTTGTGGTGTGTTAGAATCTCGTAGTTGCGTACAATGCATGCCATTGCATTATTCAAAGGGAAACATACCGTGGAAGCTTGGGGTGTTAAATTCTCCCCTCCTTCAATAAATTGTATCCTCGCAATTTTTATTAAAATTGGGCTTGAGAATATAATGGAAAGTCCCACATCGTAAATAGAGTAAATAAAACTATCACTTTAAAAGAAAGGAAGAGAGGTATAAAGGTCACCCAAAATAACCCCCACTAGGATTCAATGTAGGAAAACATAGATATGGACGATAAAATAAGTGTTATGTTCTGATGGAGAGGGATAGAAAACATGATGAGGAGAAAGTTAACAATATGAAAATCACAAACTGGTGTTGGGAGAAACGGTCATTAGGCTCCTAGTAGGAAAAGTAAACGGACAACATTTTTTGTTTTATGTTACATTACATAAGGACGAGGAATTAATTTATGATATTGACTAAGAACATAAAGGGATATACATAATTTTTAAGTAGAGTTACATTCTTTAATAAATTTTTACCACTAACTCATTTTTTTGAACAATGAGTATTCAAGATGACTTGGTCACAATGGAAGAGCTAGAATAAAATTCTATAGAAATACATGATCGATGTAGGATAAACTATATATTTTCCTTGTCTTTAGAGATTAATCAAAACAAAAATGGTTAGTATAATATCTGATGATCCCTCAAATGGATATTCCATTTGAAAAAGAACACTAATCTTAATTTCTAAAATTAATCCATAAATACCCCAAAGTTAAATAAATACAATTCAATAATCAATTGTCCTTAAAATCCTTCAATATAATACAAACTAATATTGAAACCCAAAACATATAAGAATGTAGTCTTTTACATGAAATTGTATCTCCAAATGACATTAAATACTCTTAAAGTCACATACTTAAAAGTAATTAACCTAATCATTTCCATAAACAACCCAGATCACTATAAATCCACAATAAAAACATAGATAAAAATCCACCATTACTCCTCAAATGAAATCCAATAATATTCTATTTTTATTGGGCATATAGTGTTAACAACAAAGCGAACAACTTCCAAAATAACATTTATCACTTAATTTCCAAATCATTTTCCTATACTATGGGTATTCATTTGATAAGACATAAGATCCCAAATCCAATTATTATTGATCAATAAAATCTTATAACTAAAAATAATAGTCACACTAACCAGTGACTCCATGTTGTGCAGTGGTAGGTGATAAATCCCAATCGCACTTTGGTTATGGGTTCGATTACTACAGCTTTGTCTGACGCGATGGGTTGTCACACGCTCTGCGTGTTGTCCTTTTAAAAAAATTATATTTTATAACATTACCAAAATGAGAGAAATTCCTCAAAATAACCATAAAATAATTTAACCACAAATCTTATCTCATACCTTTCATTTTCATCCCAAATTATAATAACATATAATTGCCTCAAACCTAACGATCATATAAAACCAAATGGTTATTTATAACTATATCCACAATAGAAAAGGTAATTCTTCTTCAAATATCATTCTCACAAGGTAAACTGCAGGGTTAAAAATAAAAGAGAAAATTATTCCAAAGTAAATCCATCAACAAGGAGAACTAATACTTTTTAAACATTTCTCCAACCATTTATTTCCACAATTCTTCTTCTTGACCAAGAAAATATCCTATAGTTTAGGGAATTCACTCGGGTAATGGCCATGTCCCCAACATTTACGACAACTGACTGTAAATTTATTCTTGGGACCTTTTTTATCTTCTTCCATTGTACTCTTCTTTTTTCCTCGGAAATTATTCACTTTATGTCCTTCCTTCCCACACATAAAGCATTTATTTGTCCCATTGAGACACATTTCTGTGTGTCTCCTTCCACATTTCCTGCATGATAGAAATTTAAGGATTCCTTTCTCCATGGTCTCCACTGCTGAAGCTCCTATCATTCATCACCTTTCTCTTCTTTGTTGAGTTCAGGAATTGGTTAATATATATATTGTTGATCATATTTTTGAAAAAATTATTTTCCATAAACAAAATATCTTTTAAGTCTATAAACATTCCATTTTTTGCTCATTTCCACCTTCGTCCCCACCTTGTACATCATTCTCATAGTCACTATGACTTCCTTGGAATCCAACCATTGACTAAAACCAGAATGCATTGTGTGAGTAACAGTAGTCATAAAATCATTTAGAGATTAACATGTCAGCATATTCTAAATTTGAAACACATTAGGATTAACCAAGTTCATTTACATTCTTCTTATATATATAATACGTCAAATAAGTTTGTAAAAAAATGTAAATTATCCTAAGCATATACCTCGGGTGTGTCGTAACCAAGAGTGCAGCAAGGCCTGTTGTCGTGCACCAGTTCCTATTCGAGTCTAGCTCAAAGCGTTGTTCTTGGGTTTTATCCCTAGGTACATCTGTTCCAGAGCCGCCTATACCTGCTCGTATCCAGACAGGGATTTATTTCTCGGAAAACTCACAAAATTTCTACAATACCAAAATTCTAGAATGTTCTTCTATACTAATCCTCAAAGTTCATCTTAGGCCTACGTGCTATGATCCGAGTTTATCTAAATATAGCTTCCAAGGATGGTACTAAACTTCCTCTGATACCAACTATAACGCCCTGACCCTAGATACCCAGAGTCGATGCATTATTACATAACATTTTCATGGTCATAAGAAAGATCAAGTCTTGAATGACAGATTAATTTAATAGCCTTAGAAACACTAGATGTATTCATAAAGTTTACATTACATCAATAAGTGAAAAACTACAAAAACATATTGTCTTCATATCCCCTCATACTATCCCTGCAGGTACTTCATAAAATACTTCTTCATATCCAGGGAAAAATAAAACATTAAAAGGGGTGAGCTCAGATGCTCAGTAAGGAAAACAATATAGCGGGAACATTCATAAATAACATAAAAATTTAAGGCGATGTATAAATAAAGAAATGCCTTTTACACTTGAGCATCAACATAATATGGCAAGGATAAAATGAAATAATGCCATTTACTTATTCACATGGATATTCTACTAGTATAATAATCACATGAAAATATTAATAACCACTTTCATAATGATGGAATGCATAATTCTAGACTATCATAACCACGTACCCAAGGCCTTGTGCCAAGACTACAAAAAAGATTTTGGCATGGCCTCATACCGAGACACTAGTTTGTCTCATGAGACCTACTGATGCATCAAGGAGCTATACTGGGCTCCACCCGTCACTTACTACGTCCAATTCATTCCTCATATGAAAAGTTTTAAACATAACATAAACAATCGTATTAAAACTAGCTTACGAAATGTCAGAACATTATCCACAAACCATGAATGGTATAAAAATATCACATCCACATTCAAACATAACTCATTCGATAAAATATGGAATATTGTATTGTATCATATTAACCTCAATCGAGAATGATGAAGGATATTGACATAGATGAAAATAATCATCAAAACAATTAGAGTGAAATATCACCCTTTTTCTTGAAATCATTTAAAAGTCACACTATTTATTAGGAATCCATTTAAAATATATTTTATAATAAAAGTTTCCCATACCACATAGAATCTTTTAAAAGGATTTTTAATTTTAAAACATTAATTCCCATATAAATAAATCCTTAAAACCATTTTTAAAACATGGACATTAATGATAAATATTTAGAAGAATAAGTCTTTAAAACTTTTAAAAATGGTATTTTAGTTAGAGTTTCTAACCAAAAGAGAGACACATGAATAAAAATAATTGAGGTAATCAAAACATTGTAATATCATGAGAATAAATTGATTCATGATATACTATGTCAAAGTACATTATATACACCATATACAAGTGATTTGGTGTATAACAACAAAGAAGTCTCAATGGAATGTAAATTGAGATGAATTATCTTATAAATACCATATCCTTTGGTTAAGGATAAATCAAAAACATAATTATGTGTGAAAAATATAAATACACTCAATATTATTGGATATTTATTGTAAATCAATCATATGTAATTCACACAAATTCTTGTAAAAAAACACCAATGAATTGGATGTTTAACTCAACAAATAGAGATTGAGTAAAAATTACTATTATCAAGTTCATACCGATGAACTGATAATTTATCAATGGAGTGATTATGTGTATCTAAATTATGTCCATAGAATGGGAAGTGGAAGCTTTGACATAATCAAATGACTAGTTATTCTACACATAATCATGGAGTAAAATAATCAACAATGTATGCGTAAAGCCGAATGAGTGGAAATTGAAATTTTAAATTCCCTTACTGATTTGGTAACATACAAAACATACACCCATGAAAGAATTATAATACAATGATGATGTAAATATACATGAATTAAATTATATTACACAATGAATACAAACATGGGAAGTAAACACACCACATGTAATAAATAAGTGGTGAACAATGGAATTCTCACAGAATTACAAGTGATATAAGAAACCCCTTACTTTGTACTTTTTCCTTGGTCGACGGTAGGTTAACCTCCAGTATAATGGTGAAATAATTTTTATTTAATTATATAAGAATAATTGACATTAATATGATATCATATATGATCTTTTAACATTGATTTGTTAATAATATCTTAGTATTATCGTCATTTCAGGTGTTAACTTACTCGTTTTCCTTTATATTCATTGTTACGTAAGCCATGTTTGTTATGGATAGGTTGTATCTTATTCATATCCAGAATTATATCAAGTCCTTAAACATTATTTTTAATCATCAAATGAGAATTATACTTGAATGGATACGATGGAGAATGAATCTCATCGTGTTCGTGGAGATGGTAGTCCGTACATACGCACGAGCAAAAATATCATTATTTTGATGTTAAAATAATATATAATTGGATGTTATATCATATAGAAAGAATAATTATCATGTTATATTTATTATTTACTTGAATTACACATCATTATTATACCCATCCAAATAATAATTTATTGAATGAGAATTACACCACGACGTGGAGACGGTAAGTTGTACGTACACACGTATGGTGAAATTCCATTCAAAGGATAAATATAATACTGAATATGGTTGTACAATATTTATAATAACATCATAGTATATAGAAGATACTAGAGTTATTATTTTATAATATAAATAACAATGAAAGAAGAAGTTGAAGAAGAACGGAACTTGAAAGAGGGTGGTGAATACATTACCTCTTCTTCGGGTTCTTCCTTTTGATTTGATCAAAAGGGCTTCATAGGTTGGCTTTATGATCCAACTAAGGCCTCTAGGATGTATTGAGGAAAGTTTAGAGAGTATTTGGGAAGGTTTGGGCCGAGCCAAATGGCTTTGAATGTGTGAATTAGTGAGAAGGGGGAGTGCCCTTTTATAAGAGGGGTGAAGGGGACCTCTGGAAAAGCTAAAAATATTATTTTATAATAAATTCATATTCGGTTTCTAATGGCTCCAAAGTGCATTATTTAAAGTTTAAGGTGGTTATGGAAGGAAAACCACTAATCCTATATCATTTATATAGGTTTGTGTTGTTATATTAACCTTATCTTTAAGTATTAACTCTTGGTTAATTAGTTTCACTTTTACAATGTCTCTTTGTATTTTTATATTATATGGTTAATAAACATACTATATACATCCATGCGACCACCAAGTGGTCCATTAATGATACCACTATCATGATATAATTATCTTGGCCGAACCATAGATTTTTAGTAATTGAATATAAATAAATAATATAATATTAGTTTTAAAAACTCCTTTATATCATTTTTGACACTATTGAGTATTTTGTTTTTGATAAATTCATAACAGAATTATTACTTCAAACAAAATTTATAAAATCAATACTAATCTATCATATTAACTTAAAAAATTAGTGTAATTCATAAAAAGTCTCAAATTACATTTATTTTGATATTTATAATTTCAATTATTTTAATATTTCATTAATTAGGTAATTACTGCATCACCATTTTGTCATAAATAAATTAAAATATTTAATGTCTAAAAATTATATATAAAAAACCATTATCTAGGAAATATTTTTAGCTTTCAAAGGAATTTTTACAATCGAATTTATCTTATGTATTACCCTATTTTAAAATTTATTTAGTAAATAAACGTTGATTTTAACTCTTTTAACTCTTCTTTCAATTAAATAATAATACATTTCCTAATCTAATATAAGTGGACCTAAATGATAATATTTTACACCTAAGGTTGTTTTTGGTCGATATAAACTTGTCCAATTGAATTAGGACATGTGATAGGTTAATATTAATATCATTTTTACCATTAATTACCATATTTACTTTTAACTGTGGTAAATTAAAGTAAAAAGTTACTATTCACCGAAAGAATTCATCTCATTGGACCACATTTTACTCCTTGATTTTAAATCTGTCTCTCATATTTTCAAAATTCCGCTAACAGAAGCGGTAAAATTAAGTTTAATGAAAAATTCAGTTTTTTAACTACCACTTTGTGGTTTCACTATTCATCAAAAAATGAAAGTTCCAAAAAAATACCAAAAAACAGGCCTAAGAAATATTTGATATTATGAATTCAAAAATGATTTCTATTTTACCAAATTAAAAACATGTCTGTTTCATTAATTAATTTAAAAATTAATTCTCTTCGTCAAAACAAATAGCATGTTTTTGAGAGATAATAACTATCAAAATATTGACACTTGTTTATGTTTGGTTTAAATGTGAAATTACATCCAATGACCTACATTGTATTAAAGTGTAAAAATATATTATAAATAAAATTTAAAACCACACAAATTAATAATTTATCAATATTAATTATTTCAATTAAAAAAGTTGTTTTTAAATAAAATTTAGTAATTCTCACTATTCATCAAAATTTGAAAGTTATCCGAAAAGATCCAAAATTTCACCCTAAGCTAATTTTTATATTACCAATTAAAAAATGATGTCCATTTAAAAAGATAAAATTTATAAAATTTCAAAAAGTAGATATTACTATTCATAACGGCTTGTTTGATTGGTTGTGGTGTGTTAGAATCTCAAAGTTGCGTACAATGCACACCATTGAATTATTAAAAGGGAAACGTACCATGGAATCTTGGGGTGTTACATCATCAATTCTATCATACATATAAGTGTGTGATTCTAGATGAGTGCATTGCGCAATATTTGAGCTTTATTCTTAGGCTTCTATATTATGGTTTTGGATTACCTCTAGACTATGTTTCTTGGAATGAGTATATGTAGTTGTTATTTTTATATGTGTTGTGGACATATATCTATGTAGATATGACTTTATTTCCTTTTTTATATGATTTTTGGTTTTTAGTTGTCCTACTGAGTATTGTTTTACCCACCCCTGCATGAGCATTGCACGCATGTATCATGTCTTTTGTAGATGGTTGTCCTTTTAATGGAGTCCTAATCAGGCTAGGACTAGATGGTTCTCAGTGAGACCAGACAAAATGAGTTTTCTTCATATATATTTATAATATAAGTCCCTTTACCAATACATTAATGTTGGACTTGTTTAACTTTGTGGTGGGATTTTATTTGGTCTTTTTTACTTTATTTACTACATATCATTTCTTGCAGTGGTATATAGATGTATGCAATCATTGGTTGTTCATTTGTTTTTACATTTTATCATTTTGTGGGATTGGAGATGTGTACGTAATAATAGGTATTTAGGTAATGCCTCTCGTTTTAGAGGTATTTATACATAGTTTTAGTAAACAGCCCCTAGACAATTGGAGCTGGGATTTGGGATTCAGAGCTTGGGCCGCACTAGGATTGGTTTTGATATAGCAGTATTAGAGGTTGATGGATCTACTTTTCGATTGTGAGTTTATAATATTAGTTTCTGTAATCAGTGTTATGTGTTTTGAGTTGGATTTCATGCCTGAGATTCTTGTGTTGGTGCGGTGGTCGTCATATCCGCACACTAGAAATCTAATAACTTTATTTTTCACTCGGTGGAAGAGAACACTAGTTTCCGAAAAGAATGGTTCATGCATCATATAAGATTGGGTTTTGTTTCCATTTCCTTAATAAGTTATCTCTCTATATATACTCATTGGTTGAGGTACATCATTTTTACATGAATTGAACCTTAATGGTGAATACATTCTAGGATTTATTATGTAAATCAAGAGGATTATTCCGCACTAAAAATTATTCGATACAAGGACTAGTTCCTGGTATGTTTCCTTTAGGAGGTGGACCATCCATACCACCTATAATGAAGCACGTTGTAACTGCATTACAAGTGGATGAAGTGTGTAGTCTATTAATGATTCATGAATTTCTGTGTAAAAGACCCCACCGGTTTGTGGAGATCCAGACCCATAGGTAGGGGAGGACTGGCTTTTGGTTATAACTCGTGTTTTACATCTAGTCAGGACACCAGTATATCAGATGGTGGTCCTAGAATCAAGCCTTCTTCTTGGATTAATTGGATTATGGTAGGGTTTATTTACCTCGTATTATGATTATGTGGCTCTTCCATTGACTGAGTTTGGGAATCTCTTCATAGAGGAGTTCCCACTAGTTGTGCTTTGTGATGTGTGTATCCAAGCGCTTATACATCTCCACTAGTGGATTATGATAGTATCTGAGCATTCATCTAGTATTACAATCATTTAAAAGTAATATATGGATATAGTTCAATATTATTTATCCATGTATCAGAACATTGTTTGAGGTATTTATTGTGAGATCTATGATAGAATTATCACTATATGAATTCCTACATATTCTACTGTGATAGAGTTATCTCTGATGGTTGAGAGTTTCTTGGATGAATAAGTACACTTGATGGTTTCTGGTAGAGGTAATGAAGGAGAGATACCTTTTTAGTAGGGAGATGATTTCATTATCAGAGACTTGAACATTAGAGATGATTTAGGGGGAGGTCTTAGGATAATGGATCTGATGTTTATGGCTCATAGGGTGGGTCCAGTCAGCCAATAGAGAGATAGTTCAACTCATTTGATAGTAGGGGACATCTTGCCTAAAATTCTCCGACCTATCATAATGCTAACAGAGAAACCATATATGGATCACTAAAGAAGATATAATTGTAGTAGTGGGAAATTATATGGGAAAATGGATTTGTTAGAGGAAATGGGAGACTAGTAAAAGGTTCCCAATGCTAAGGCTTTTTACCACCAACACCCCAAGGTTGACCACTCCATGCATAGAGAGGTAGAGGACATGGGAGGGGACTGCTGCAAGAGTTCAAGATTATGACCTTAGAGATCTATAAATGATTTGAGGTACGATCTAGTTATTTTATATTTTAACTACAATATTAATAAAAACAAGTTCAAGTCATCTTGTTCTTGCCACATGTCTGGTTCCTTGCGTAGGGATTCTTGTTGAAGATTTTACTCAACCCTTACATTTATAGACTCCTACTAGAGAACAATCAATGATAAAAATAATTTTCCAATTGAGTGAACAAACTCTTATAGGTGAGAGTTTTTTTGGGATCTATTGGAAGATGTGTTTAGGGATTACAATTAAATAATATGTATGGTTTGGTTGACTAAAATTTGCACACAGATTGGGTGTTTTATGTGAATTGTATGATGTTTTTGTAGTTATAGAACCAGTTTTTAATTTTTTTTGTGAATACGAAGAATAGGTAGTATAGTATGGACTCGATCATAGGATTGTGAAATCTATTGCTCATCTGTGTGGAAACCAACCCCTTGGTGTAGTGTATGTTTTGTGATTCCAGTATTCTACTGTGGTAGTGGATTATGAGAAAGTAGTTCTTATCGATGTCCATGGTTTACCTCCCCACTAAGGGATATAATTTTTAATTGATCTACACTCTAATACTACACCAATATCTTCTCCATCATACTAGACATTCAAGAGAAGAGATTGTAGTTGGGGGACTTGTAGAGAATGATATTTTTTCACCCCAATGATTCACCCTGGGCATCCCCAGTTTTTTCTATCAACAAGAAAGATTGCATAATGAGGTTTTGTATGGACTAACAGTTCCTGAACTTGGTCACAATGAAGAATAAGTATCCACTACTGAGGATTGATGAACAATTTTATCAACTTAGAGGGTAATACTGATTTTCTAAGTTTGACCTCAGATCAAGCTATCACCAACATCAAGTACAGTATAAGGATATAAAAAAGATGGCGTTAAGATGTTTCTATGGTCACATTGAGAACATGGTGGTTGCCTTAGTTGTGAATAATTCTCCAATAGTGTTTTTTGTTCTCATGAATTGGATCTTACTTCTATTCTTATACCAGTTTGTGGTAGTCTTTTTGGATGATTTCATTGTGTACTTGTCCTCTAAGGAGGAGCATATGAGAAAAATTAAAGATAGTCATGGACATTTTCCAAGATAATCATATTTTTAGAAAGAACACTATGATCCTATAATGGTTTTAGGTGGTCCACTATTTAGGACTTTTTTCTCTATAGATGTAGTAGAATTGGACCCAACCAAGGTCGAGGTAGTGTTAGCATTGGAACCACTTAAGAGAATGATGGAGGTTCAAATATTCCTTAGGTTGATAGGGTAATATTAGATATTCATACTATATTTCTCATTGATATCATCTCCCCTGAAATTTTTGACTAAAATGGGGAATCCATTCGTGTGGGAAAAAGGTTCTAGAAGGATATTCAGTAGTTGTGGAATATTTTGACGGGTGAACCAATCTTGAGATTTTGTTGGAAGGTGTAGAGTATGTAGTGTTCAATGATGAATTAGGAATTTTGATTGGTTGTGTATTTATGAAGATGTAAGATGTGATTAACTATGGTTTATTCCAATTGAGATGATATGAGTATAACTATGTGACCCACAATCTTGAGATTGTAGCGATTGTCTTCTCTATGAAGATGTATAAGCATTATCTGATAGGCGATTGGTTTATTGTCAAATCCAATCACAATAGACTAAATATATTTTATATTATAAAAATAATATCATGAGATAGGGGTGATGGATAGTGTTCCTCCATGCTTATGACATCAAAATTTTCTATACTCATTGGAAGGAGAATGTGGTAGCAGATTCTCTCCATATGAGATATAGTTAGTAGTTGGTGAATGAGGCATTAATGAAGTTTGTGTCATTGCTGTTATCCTTTTTTTATGGATATAGAGTATATTACCTTTATTAAATGGTTGAAACCCCTAAAATTTTACAATGATTCAAGTATTCATAACATAGTGATATAGATTTTGAGACCATGTGTTCTTACATATTCACATGGAATTCATTTGATGGGTATTCTATTTGTGATGATCATGTCATTATTTTCAAAGGATGAACGATGGTACCCGCGACATGGTGTGAATAAATTCATAAATAGTTTCACACATCACATTTTTTAGTCCATCTAGGTGTGGAAAATAGGTTCTAGGACCTTTGACATTTGTTTTGGTTACTAGGGATGAAGAGCAGAGTTTCAGAGTTTTTCTCTCCATGCCTTACATGGAAGCATGTAAAGGCTGATAACCAGGTTCTAACAGGTTATGCTCAACCCCTCGAGGTACTAAAATGGAAGTGGGATGGTATATCTAGGTAAATAGTGGTTTTATTTCCAATTTATGCCCATGTGACATGATTCCATCTCAGTGCTCATCGGCCGTCTCACCAAGCTAGCCAACATCTTATATATATCTGAAAACATAGTTCAGTAGGACATTCCTGAGAAAATATGAATCCATCAGGTTTCAATGATTATAATTTCTTATTGTGATGGTAACATTACATCCTATTTGTTTAAGGTATTATATGGGGTGTTTATGACCAAGTTACGCACGATAACATTATTTTACCCACAAAATCATGGCCAGACTGAGCGATACATTTTGGTTCTAGAGGACATGCTATGGGATTTCATGCTACAATTTTCAAATAGTTTTATGGATCACCTACAAATGGTAGAGTTTCATTCAACAATATCTATCATTCCACCATTATCATGTCACCATTCTAGGATTTGTAGGTGTGACACTACAAGTCACCACTTTACTACACTAACCCATGAGAATCAGCACTAATGGGCTCAGAGTTCGTGTGATCTACAAAAAAGAAGGTGATGATTGTCCAGGAGTGGATGAAGACAAAAATTATCCATCAAAAGTCTTATTTCGATAGGTGATAAAGGAATTTGTAGTTCGAGGAAGGAGACCATGTGATTCTATATGTTTCACCTCAATGTGGATTAGTGAGACTTGGATGTTGTAAAAATATATCTTTGAGGTTCATCAGCCCATTGAACATACTATACAGAGTTGGCGAGGGGGAAAAACCTTTATCTCTACATCCATAATTATACTGGGTACACAACCTCTTCCACATTTCCAAGATGATGTGTTTCATTAATGTCCCATCAATTGTATTCAACTAGGGAAACAAGGTTATCAATGATGGAGGGAATTTTGGTGACTTCCAAATAGAGATTGTGGATCTTCAATATAGGATCCTTCATGGGGGATTGGTTCATTTGGTGTGTGTTAGGTTGGAGAATGGGAATCATTAGAAAAAAACATTGGAGCGGAAGGCTTAGATTGGTTCTTAGTACCCTCCTCATTTTGGGTAGCCTTTATTTTGGCTTTTTTGGACATAAATCAACAAGGTCGCGGGAATGTAATGACTAAAAATTTACATGTATTATTTTTTAATACTATATTGACTATATTGATACTAGGTGATGATATTCTAGTTTTTTCCAAGGCTCATGATGCCTTGAATAAATGTTTGAAATATATTGAATATATTAAATATAACTTAACCACACTTTTATTAAAATGGTGTAATAACAACTAAAAGGTTGCCTGAATTTGAAATCTAAGGGAATATTTGAGTTCAAAATACAAAATTTTACCCTAGGCGTGACTTAACATTGGTTGGCATTATTTGTTTATTGAATTTTAATCATGAGCGCAAAAAGTAATATAAAAACTGAATAATATTATTGCATTTTATTTCTTTGGCACAGTGGATGTATATCATTTAAATAGATCCTTTGTTAAAAATCTATTGTTATCAACAAAAACATTTAACCGATGGAGATTTATTAGAGAGAACCTCTAGAGAATCTTCTCTAATGAATTATGGTGAAGTTAAAAATCATGTATTGATGTGTCTATCAATCGAAAGATCTTATCGATGATGATGATGTGAGATTTTCTTCATCATAAATCGAACCTAATAGAGTTAAGGTATGTGTTTTAACTCTATTATTCTCCATTATTTATTTTTATGATGAAATTGGAATGACCAATGTATTTATTGGCCCAAGGATCAATCATTATGTGGGATGAGTTTATTTGCCGGGTTTATCAAGAGATTTATTCATGGATATTGAAAATTCATTTATCATTTTAATTATAATGAATAGATAATGACATAATAATCCATAGAGGTTCATTCCTCTTGTCAAAATTTGATCTTTTATCCCATGATTCACAATTATTTGTTACATTTATGTTTCATGTGTTTTTATGTTTCTTTGAACGATCGATCATTGTACATTAAATTCATGGAATAATGATCTAAAATTGAATATCCAACTATGGTAAGAATCGCAGGAGGTGTGATGGTGGTTATAGTAGCGGGACGAATGATGCATGGTGATTATTTCAAAAAATTTAGTTCACTATGAAGAATGACGTGAATCATTTTTTTCAGAGTTATTGAGGTCTAAGAAGTGGTAGATCAGTGTGGAATGGCTCGGGTGAGGAACCACTTGAATTTCCTAGCAACGAGCATCTAAAATAGTTGTTGGAGCAACGAAGAATTTGACCAGTGAACGAACCAGGGATTATGGAAAATCAAGAAGAACATGGCATGTAAAATGGATCTACACATTTCTGGGACCTTTGGAAGAAGATAGGGTTTCTAGGAGAAAATTATGGATCACACGGAATGTGACCCTTTGACATGACGTGTGGCATGTCTTGGGCAACACAACATGAATCATGGGAATTAAATAGACACAAGTTGGAGTACATTGCTTACCTACACCATGTTTACTCCCACACAATACACAGCCTAGACCATGTACATGGAACAAGTAATGTACTGGTACATGGAAATACGTACATGGGATGGAACCATGTATTGATGCACATGCATATTTTGCAGGTATTCCTCATTTTTTGTAGTACTACATGGACATAGTTGAATGAAATGGGGAATTTTACACATGTTCGACATGGGGTCAAGGGACACAGTGTATAACCCTTCATCATATTGTTTACTATTTTATACATGGAATATATCTCTTGTAATCCATGGATTTGACATGTTTTTTTTGGGTAATTCCTCTTATACATTCCCTGATGGTAGGTGTGAATTTTTTCCTACTCCTAGGATTATGATCTCTTCTGCAGGACTTCAAAGATAGTTTCATTGGAATCCCTTAAAGGTTCCTAATGTTACATTCTCTATTCATATTTGTTCTCCACGAGGAGTTTTTGGTGTTGATGTGACCGACACTACCAATGAACCAATCCTATAATTAATAGAGATAATCTAGATTGAGTTTGTAGGTACCACCCATAGGACATGGTAGTGACCCTCATCTATATACCATATTATCTTCCGAATTATCGACCTATTATTTCTCATGTAGAGACCCGATGACCAGTACCTCTTGGATGAACTTCATCAGTGCTTTCAGTCTTATGAGTGTGTTTTCCTAGATGAGTGCTTTATAGAATATTTGACATTTAATCCTATGTTGAAATATAATGGTTGTGGATTACCTCTAGAATGCATCTTCTGTATTGATTATATTTTTATAATCCTTATATATGTTTTTTCGATATATAACTATTTATATATGATTGTATTTACCTTGTTATATGTTTTTTGGTTTCAGGGTGTCCTACTATGTATTTTTATACACACTCCTACACTGTCTTTTCATGCAAGTGTGTTTCCATGTGTTGGTGATCGACCTTTTGATAGTGTTCTAGGTAGACTAGGACCAGACTAAGCATAGTGAGACTAGAATGATCAAGGAGGGTTCATATATATTTCATATACAAATATTTTACATTTACATTCAGTTTGGAATTCTGTTACATAATTCCTTACATTGGACTTGTATTTGGCCAAGATTACATTCTTTACACCCTATCATGCTCGGGTTGTTGGATATAGACGTATTCATGAATTGGATATTAATTTTTTTACATTTTCTCATTTTATGGGATTGGATATGTGTGTATGTGTATAAGTACTTAGGAAATTCCTCCCATGATTGTGATATGCCTACTTGGTGCTAGTCACCAACCCCTGTCCTAATTGGGGAGGACTTGTAGAGTTACAGAACTAGGACCACTAGGATGGGTCAAGACATTGCGCCCTAGGTAGAACACCTGTGTGGATGGTCTATGATTTTCAGTAGAGGGATCCAACTTGTTTTCACATGGTCAGTCAAATTTTTTTTGTAACATCCCTAGTTATTTAAAAATAGACACAAAGTTCGATAGCGTACATAATATTCCACATAGAACATAATCGAACAACTAAATATTATTATGGCACCTTATAACCTGGATGTTAAAATTGTGGGAATGAAATTTATTAAATGATTTATGAAAATATTTTTTACACATGTAGATAAATAATTATTTTTTGAGAAATTAAATATAAATGAAAATAAAACCCTTTTAAATAAAAGAAATTGTTTTTATGAAAAAATAAATAAAATTGAAAAAAGTGAATTTATAAAATTATAATGTCAATATAGATGGATTTGGTTATTAAAATATAAATTAGATATATTAAATTTAATATTTTAAATTCACATTATAAGTTTTCTAACCAAGATATAAGAACATATTCAATTATTTTTCGAAAATATGTATTGTTAAAAAAAATGCAGTTTTACCACCATTTGATGGAGAACCCATTTTAAATCGTTTTTTGAATCTTTTTTCAGTAATATTTGATAAAATAAACATCTGATGAAGATGTGGGGCATAAAAATTTATAATGGGTAAATTTTTGGTTTTTTTTATAAAATTCATTTCTAAGGAATAGTGAAAAATACAACATTTTAATTCAAAACAACATTTAAATATAAGTTATTTATATACAAATATTGTTCATTTAACTTGTTTTAAAGTATATTTACATTATATTTTTCTCATACAATCCAATTTGGATAATTGTAATTAATTTAATATTGAAATTGGATGTAAAGACAATTTGAACCTTTGAACCTTTTATTTAAACAAACCCATTTTTTATTCTCTCAATGACATTAATTTTTACTTAATTTATACAAATTATTTGATTTGAATTTGTAAATATGGATTCCATTTTTTTATTCATAACTTATAAATTTTGTAAACTGTTCCCTTATATTATTGGTTATTATTATTGTTTACTTCAGTAATAAATTTTATTACCTTGGTTAAAGGTAAATCGGTTAATTAGAGTTAAAAATTATATTATAAAAATATAAAACTACAATAAAACATGTATTAATTTAATTTTATTGGTGTATCCCAACCATGATGATCATAGGGTCTATTTTAAGAATACAGGAAGCCACTTAGATGACGTTAATGCCTTTATAATATTATACTGAATAAATTGGTATTTTTATTACACTTTTGTTTTAAAAAAGTAAATTATTTCAATATGGTGTTATACAAGGAAAATCATAAAATATAAATATCCTTTATAAGTATAAAAATATTACCTATGTCATGGTAATTTTTTTATAATTTATAGTAATTAAATTATATAATTCATTTCTGACAAAAGATGACGTCGTAATATATTTTTTAATGAAAGAATCAAATAATGATATTTAATAATATAAAAATAAATAAAATTTTATATATTTTATGCAATATATGAATTTTATGGAAGTCTGTAACATGTTAGGATTGAGTTCATGTATTTTTTAGAAGGAATCATGATGTTGTGAGTTTATTATTTAAAAGGCAAGTATGAATGGTGTCAAAATTGACATAATTCAAATTTTATAATATAAATTATATAATCAAATGATATAAAATTTAGTATAAATATAATATTCATCCAAAAATATTAGATATGTTTAAAATATTCATTAATGGATCATTCATTGGTCGTTTGTCATGATTTGGTAATTATTTTAATACTCACAATGTAAAGAACATGATTAATTGGTAACCGTTAAAAGTTGTTTAAATCAAAATATAAAGACTGAAAAATATACCAGGGATGGATACCTTTAATTAGATGAATATAATTCATCCTAAAATCATCCTATATTATAAATGAATTATTTTAGGTCCATTTTGAATCAAAATTGAATTTATATTATTTTTTTAGTTTTAATAATTCCTTGGGTGGCCCACCCCTTTAGTATAAAAAGGAACATATTCCTCTCTGTTACTAACACATAAAAAATTTGTTTCAAAAATAATCTACCAAAAACCATTCCTAAAACCCCTACACACATTCTTGAATCATTATTTTACACAGAACTCCAACTTAAAAGTGGTTAAGGTCTTCTTCAATGATGATCAACCGAAAAGAAGGTATAATTTTTATTTAAGTGTTTCTATTTTATTTCATCTTAAATTTCCTTAAAATCTCATCCAACCTAGTGGAGATAATAAATACAGTTTCATAAATTTTGCAGTATGATATTATTTTAGTATCATCACATTAATCCATATCTTTTTTATCAAATGGGTAATGAACTTTTCATTCATGTTTGCACCGAACTAGCACCTCACTTGCTAATATAGTTTGATTTCCTCATCATCATTAAAGACATATTATAAAAACAAAATTAATTTTAATATGTGGTTTGAATGAAATATTAATTTTATAATAAAATAATATATTATTTATGTTCTTAACTTCTATGCACATAGAAATGAAAACTTTGTTCGTGCGTACGTCTAAAATTTCACCTCCACGAATCAATACGATTCTTTTTTATTCAAAAAACAAATAATATATATATATATATGTAAATTTTAATTATTAATATGATATTAATTATGTTATGATAATTATAGAAAGATAAAATAGTACTTAGCTTATTTCAACAATGATCAATGAAATATTAAGTCATTACTCATTCGTATGAATGACTTAATGTCTCCATGATTACAACATTGTTAACTATTCCTATCCATATTTAATGAATTTTATTAAAGGTATAATTGATATAAAAAATCTATTATTATATCATTAATTATATTCTTACTATGATGTACATATGACCTCATAGAAAATTGACATACTACCAAGTTCATTTTTGACTCGAGTACCGATTGTCGACAAAATGCCTAATACAAACAAAAATAATTATGTAATTTTTATGAAATGAAAATCTTCATATAAAAATAAAAAAAGTCTTTATAAAGGTAATTATAAAATCAATTAATTAGCCTATTTTTCATACTTGATGATAATGGGTGTACGTGATGAGTTAGACTTAGGGTAAGAGGTTTCATCTCAAACTCCTTTCATTGAGGAATTTCTAGATTATATGAAGCATTATTCTATTATAAATTATATATAAGGACAATATGAAATTTCATATAAATGTTTTATATACAACAATTAAATTTAATTTTTGGAAGGATTATTAATTATTTTAGATTATTATTTAAATGTTCAAAATAGTATGTGCCACCATGAACATTAAAATATTTAATTATCAAATATTTTTCATCATGATTTTAATTTACATATTTATTTTTATGGATATAAAATGATTATAAATTATATTTTCTGTCTATTTTTAATTTCATTCAATGTTATTAAAGGTATATTTTTATAAAAAATGTTTTACATTCAGTACAAAATGACAAAATGAGTTTTTTCTTTTACTTTTACGATGACATTGACATCCATGTTGATGTAACCGTTATATGATATTTGGATTCTTCTCTAAGAAATATAGTCTTTTAAAAAGAAATGAAATCCACTATTCAATTATTTGGGTATCTTGGTTTTGAAAATTAGTTCTTAAATTAAAATTGTATTTATATTTGAAATATTTTTTCATATGGGATTGGAAGAGTTTTTCAAAAGGGTTTTGTGATGAACATGTTTTATACATGAAATGGTACATGTAAATTATATGAAATGGATGATTGTAATATAGATTATAAAAATGGTTTATAATCATTATATCTAATGGGTGAGCCCGATAGAGCTTATTATAAGGGTTGATCCCCGTTATAGCTCACAAGTGACCCCATTATAGCTTATATAAAGGGATGATACCCATTATACCACATAGGTTAGCATGATATAGATTATACAAAGGGTTATACTCATTATAGATATTGAATTTGGATGTTGACCATATGATTATTATAATTGAAAGGGATTTGAAGGGTTTTTAATATATGATTCTCTAATTCACCTAAATGAGTTTTAATTTCATGGATAATGGTTTTAATGATATTCATTGATAAAATAGTATGAGTTTTATTCAAATTAAAATTGGTTGTTTAATTCACACAAATAAAAATAAATGGGTATTCAGTTTTTATCTATAATAATGGTTTTTTTCTTTTTATGTCCCTTACTAGACATTTTTTTCTTATCCGAAGTTTTAATTTTTTTTCACAAGTCTTGAGAATGATAAGGAAAAAAGAAGATATCAGGATTAAATAGTTGTGGATGTGTCTCAAAAATAAATAATGTTTTAATTTAAAAGGATTTACATTGGTGAACAAATTGATATTTTTTTGATGTGACCAATTTTCCAACATATGTTTTTTATGTAATAGTTATGGCCTAACTCTCTAAAACTCAAAACCTGAGAATATAAACAATATTAAATAAATTAATTTGCGGTCTAAAACTATAGATTATGTAATGATTAAGGCTGTGGAATTATAGTGCGCATGAAACAATACAGGGTACCTCCTTAGATAGTGGGAGGAATACAGTTGGTACATGATTTGGATAACCATTTATCCAAACCATATGACCAATATATTTTTGGAAAAATAATCATTTCCCCTTAAATCTATTTAATTATAACCCATTCTCCCATTTATTCTCTATAGGACAGTGGACCCTCTTTCCTTCATGCGAGATCTTCCAAATCCACCATTTCATTACGTTTATTCACTTTCATCATATGGTGTCTGATTAAAGCATTGTTTATCATTTTATATACCACAATGTAATATATATATTCTTTGGGATCTGTTCATTATTTATATTTTACTCAAAGTTTATATTTTGATGCAGACTCATATGCACTATTTATAGGGTGTTCATCTATTCATTCATTTTATCTGGATACAGGCTTAATAATGGGTCGATAAAAAATTAGGAGAGTAATAAAATCTCATGGTAGGTGGTCTAGTATTTGTAAATTCATGTCCTGATGTTTTATAAAATAAAATATGTTCCACTAGCTGGTATCACTGTACTTTTTCATAAAATATAATATTTCCTAAATTTGTTTTCTTATAGGAACCTAATAACTTTTTGAAACCCATTTGTAATTTTGTTTTCCCACATTAGATTGGTCAAACTATTTGGGGGTTCTCTCCATATCACTATTTGGAATCCATAGAATTATATCCAAATACCCTATTAGTGCATTCGTATTTAAATTTTTTTATATCATATTGATATTGGATGAATGTAGTCCCATGATATGTTTACTTCCAAAATCAATTATACTAATTTGAATTGAATGTCAGTGGTATAACCACATAACCTAATTAAATGGAATAATTTTTATATCCTTATTATAATGATAGTAAATAGTTATAAATTTTATTTCATTGTTGATTTAAGTGGGAATTATAATAGGCATGGTGGACTTAGATAATTATTGAAAATGGGAATGATGACCCTTATGCAAGTAATATATATTTTGGAATGGTGTCCCTTTATATTAATGTGATATTGGTCATGGAATACTTATACAAAGATATCCATCATGGCATCCATATATTGTGATATCAGGCACAACTTCCCTATACGTTGATACAGAGCATGGACTACCTATACAGTGATATGTGGCATGGTGTCCCTATACTGTGATACCAGGAATGGTGTCCATATACTATGAAATCGATCATTGATTCCAAGTACTATGATACTAGTAATGGAACACCTACACTATGATATTGGGAATGTCATCCATATTCTTTTGATACTGGGAAAGGCATCCCATACATCTATGATAATGGGAATTACGTCCCATTGTTACTTGTTCATATATATTCTGACATGGTCCAAATCTAGTATTGTCAACCCATTGTACTTCACGAACCAAATTTGACCAATTTTTAGTTATTATTACATTTGTTAATTTTTATATATTCTCACTTCCACATTATATAATGATACCTAATACTTATAGAATCCATGGATGGTGGCCAATTATGTTAATCTCAAAAACTATTCGGACCACTGATGGTACCAGTGAATACTATATGCTTGAAAGGTGTAGATAAGGGGAAGTATCCACTTATGGATACATGACTTGTTTCATGAAATTTGATTATATCATTGTATAATATTATCAGGATATATTTTTTGATACTTGGATAGATTTTATCTATTTTGGTCCTGTTGCATGCCATGTAATATATTCACTTCCTGAGTCTGGAATTCTTAAATTACCTATTTTTTAGAGATAAAAAAATTACCATATTTAGTTTATGATTCATCTTTCAATTTTTATTATAATTTAGTTCTTGGATGATTATATCATGCTTCTTATACAGAGGATTAAATCTCTAGTTTTTTATACGTTCTTCCACTTCCTTTTCAATTATCAACATGCTACCACTACTTACTTATATCCTTATTACATTGTTGTGCTACATTAACCTGGGGGAATAGTCTCCCCATATAGAAACATTATTCCATTGTGACAACTCATTAGTTTTTGTCTTATACAGAGGTTCACTTTTTGAAAATTTTCCCCTTAGATCATGCAGTTGTTTAAGTGGAATTCGGGTGGGAACATCATAGAAGATAATTCGTAGGAAGAGATAAGTAATTAATAATACCCACCACAGGGTATTGAATTACTCATTTATGTATCCTTATCAATAAATTCCTTACACTAAAAAATTTTGACCACAATATTTTAATATTGGTGGTGAATATATAAGAGGATAAAAGTTTGATGGATTCAATTTTAAATTCAAATCACAAGAGAATCATCCATTTACCAAAACAAAATCCATAAAAATTCCAAACATAATTCCAACAAAAAAATATACAATATCAAATTTCATAAAAAATTTAAAAATCTAATTCCTAAAGAAACTAATAAAATTTTATAAACCCACTCATGAATTTTCATAAACCATTTTTCACTTCCAGTTTAGTTCATATCATTTTAGAAACTCAATCCAATTTAATTATCAGCTTTACAAACCATATAATCCTTATATATCCTTGAAGAAAAAATAATGTTTTAATTTTAAACATTACAACATAAATTAACCCCAAATAAATTGATGAAAATATGGATTCAGTATAATTCTTATCAAATAAACATTCTTGAAGAATGAGAAATATTTTAAAAATTAATGAAACAAAAATAAAAAATATATATACAATTTATATTTGTGCATGGTTTGGTCCCATAGTTAGAAACACCATGTGATTAATGTGTGAGTCCTAATGGAAACCATCCATTCCTGGATTGAATGGCCTATTCATGTTTTTTCAAAACTGTTAATAGTTACCATGATCCCCCTATATTCCTTCCAAATTTTACTCTAATTATTAGATCGTCACCAAATGACTCATAAAATCATAATGAATATCATAAATACTTAAAGAGATACCAAAACTTATTAAAAAACTAAAAAACTATAATTTGTGACTCACACATCATGAATATTCCACCGAATTCAATAATCTCCTAGAAAGTAGTGATGAGGTACCTACTCATGACCTACCACATAAATTCTGATGATCATATCTCCATAATAAAAAATTCACTATCTAACAAGGGTGATATGGAACCTAGAAACCCTTAATAACATATGCTATGATATCATTTAAAATTACCATTCCTAAAATGAATGAAAAATACAACTAACATGGTTTAATACTAGACGTAAAGGTAATTTTATATCCCCATGGTTTGAAAATTATTGAATTGAAATCATGAAATCACATTACAGAACACTTTTCCTGATAAATAAATAAACAACTATAGAAATTTCACAATTAATTATGGTAATAAGTTTCCATATATTGTAATATTATAGCATAGAAATAATAAATACACCAAAATTAGTATATCCAATAATGGAATAAAAAATTAATATAACTCATAAATAATAAATTGTGGAAAATTTAGGACAGATATAACTCCATACTAATAAAAATCAATTAGTGATACAATAACAACATAAACCAATATTAAATACAAATTAGAAGATACAACATGGACGTATACAACATAAAAATGGAAATAAAAGAAAAAATAACCATAGGAACCAAAATCCATGTTCCATATAAATTATCGTCACACATATCCACTAATGAAACCAAATCAAGAGCCAAATGATCATCTACTTCATCCAAGATAGAATCATAGGCTTTCCCAGTTCAATTCGTTATAAAGTGAAATGTGTGTTCATGATTCCCATGAGAGAGAAACTAATACATAGGAATTCATGTATCATACAAGGTAAGTCATTATCTCAATAATGGAATTAGAAAATATCAGAATTACATCCCAAATTACATTAATACCATTCCATTTGTTGTAATGTTTCACCATATAAGTAATTTGTAACCATAATAATAATATCCATTCATGAAATTAGAAAACAAACATAACTAATAAAAAATAAAAATGAAAAAAAACAATTAATAAAGATTAATAGAAATAAAACAAAATCTAGGATACAATACCATCAAAAAAAAATTAAAATATAGATTACATGTTTAGAAATGAAAAAATTTAATATAAAAAACAAAAACTAAAATGAAGAAAATAACTACCATAGCCCATCTCCATGTTCAAGATGAATCATCATCATATTTACCCACTAATACAACCAAACAATGACTCAAAGGGCATCAAATTAATCCTAATAGATCTTAATTAGAGTGTAATATTGTAGTATTAAAAAGAAATACTTTTAGGTAACCTCCCCATTCCCATGAAAATAATTTAAAAATAAATCCATTTCATTGTACTTTTATAATATAGATATAAATATAATCTTCAAAAATTTATTCATAAACAAACATAGGTTTTCACTATTTTATACAATTCACATTATAAGTATAGGTGGAATGAATTTTGAAAAAACCTGTCCATATAACTTATAAATAAGAGAATTTGTTTCTATACAAAATCAATTTTTTCCAATAAGAAAATTCATATCAAAACCCCACATTTACAAGGGAATAATAAAATAGTATCTTATAATTTTTCAATTTAAATTAATTAAAAAACCATTTAATCATTTTAGAAAACATTAAAATGGAAATAATAACATATAAAAAATTTTAAGAAAACCATAATAAAATAAAAGTTCCAAAACCATCATGATATAATAAAGTACCAAAGATCATAGAATACCAAGGTGCACTAAGAAAATCGAGGACCATAATAAAAAAAACTTTTACAATCAACATTCCTGATGCAACTGAATGACCCAACACACTAAATATTTCAATATTAGGATTGGCTAAGGGGAAGACTCCCCAAAGCATAGAAAACTTCTACATGTGGTCACTACATGAGAAAAGTAATACATTAGTGAAATATTTTTTTTACATCTCATATACAAACAACTTTTCTCCCAAATTAAATATACTTTGAATGAGATATCAAACAATTAAAATTAAAAACAATACAGTGTATGAAATATAAAACAACATCATTCCCAAAACCCCCACCAATAGGTGGCCCTTTTTCTTCAAAAAATTTTATATATCACAAAATGTTGAATAATAGTGAAAATTTCCTTCATTAAATGAATATAAAACATGGGATACACTTAAAGAACTCGTTTTTCATTAGAAATCGTTTTTAGAATGTGAAAAGCAGGCCTTCAACTCATTAATTTTAAAAAAATCATAAAATCATGTTTTTTAAATAAAATCATAAAAATATTGTCAAATAAATTAACACCATCAATGAAAAAAAGTATTTTTTAAAACCATTAAAATCCATTTTTTACCTAACCAATTTTGGAAAGAGACAATTAGAAAATTAAATCATGATCAATGTGAGCTTAATTTTTTAAAAAATTGGATTTGATCAATGAATTATGAGGGAAATATCACTTAAATAAAATTTATTTTCTATATAAATATACATATATTATAAATTTAAGGAAACTTAAAATTATTTTTAAAACATATAATTAGTCCTCTAATTTAATTTTAAATGTTAAATAATGGAGTAACCTAAATCAAATGTGTCACTTTCATGAAGCATGGTTCTAAAACACCAAGAAATTTGCACAAGGTAACTTAATAAGAACATAAGGAAACTTATAATTACTAAAACCACAATAGAATTAAATCTAAGAGAATGTTTTTATCATCATTCCATTCTAGATTTAGATGGGAAATGATAAAATGATGTTAAATAAGACTATGAGGAGTAATGAAGGGATTAAAATGTAATAATACCATAACATCTTGAAGAAAACCCTCAATAATATCCATAGATTAGAAGAAATCCAACCAATAAAGACCCATAATCTAGGGAGTTTAATGAAGAGTATAGGTAAATTTTATTGGTTAGAATAATTGATGTGAAAAAAGTTAATTACTCATTTCTAATGATCTATATAAACTACATGGTCTAGCTACACATCTTGAAAAATCAATGCCAACCTTGAGACCCTCACTAGATGGACTTTGGAACATTTCATATCATAGATTCATATTATATAATATTTTATTGAAATCATGAAAAACATATCTCTCAATACATATATCTCACATACACTGTTTCTGAATGGTTTAAAACAAATTTGTGTAAACCAAGAAATATGCTACAAACTATCATTCCAACATAATTTCAAATAATCACATCTTATAACACCATTATAAAAATAAAGGATAATAAATATACAATATAACAAAGAAATTAATTCTCGATGTGTCAAAATACTCTTACTAGAATATATTTTGGTACTCCCATGTCAAGGAATTGAATGATTGTTGTACTCATATGGTATGGTCACACTCTCATTTGTATCCCCATATCAAAAAATATTTGCGTGTTTGTTTAATGTTAAAGGGAATATATATATATATATATATATATATTATTGTGTGTGTGTGTATATATGTATACATATTCATCCCTCATTACTATGAGTTAGTGTTTGACAATGCTTATAAAAATTGAGGTATAATAACTATAAACTAGTCAA
Source organism: Viscum album (assembly GCA_963277665.1). Classification (NCBI taxonomy): domain Eukaryota; kingdom Viridiplantae; phylum Streptophyta; class Magnoliopsida; order Santalales; family Viscaceae; genus Viscum; species Viscum album. The sequence continues at coordinate 1,014,220,146 of OY728141.1, read as the reverse complement.
ACAAATCACCACCTAGGAATGACCACATGGGTGACTACATTTATCTTACATACCCCAGTACTGTTTTTCATAATTAATAATATATTTAAACTCTTCAGATCATATCATTAAGATAAATATATCATCAATAACCATACCACCAGTTCCATCGTGTCATTATTTTAGTCACAACTATTATCACAATCCTCATCACTGATAATGTTCAAATAGTAATTTTAATCCCAATCATCATCAAATAATTATCATATTCATAATAATTTCATAATCATATTCACTATCATGGCATCCTCATATATATAATAAATATGAGAGCCTCATATTATAGTCCTAGTCACATCATTTTTTAATACCATTGTCTGATTTACAACACATCAAAACACTACATCCACTTTTTGGAAATTATATCATTAATAAATATAAAATAATAAATTATGATCCATAATCAACATTAAATTTCATTATGTACACACTATAATTTATATAAATACGAGAAAACAAATCATGGGTATAAATCCATGAAACACTTTGAAAATCATATATATTAAAAATTATTAATCATGTGTAATAATAATATTAATTCCCTTGCCTCCTAGTCCTAGCAGACGATACTTTTGCATTATATGTGTCTAAACATTCATTAAATAACCCACAAACACTGTTACATCCAAAATCATAATATATAATTTTTTTTCTTCATAACTCAAAAGTGATGAAAATAGGGTTACTTCGTGTAGTCAAGGCAATGTCCTTAAAAATTTTTGAAACTTGTAAATCATCTATCCTAACAGAAATTTTTTTAAATGGTTAAAATGATAATAAAATGGACCAAAATTCCCTTGAAGTTAAAACTATCATGATCTATGTCAAAATCATTAATTTTGAATATTCATATGCCAAATTTGGACACCACACTAAAATTATATACTTTTCTACATTTACATCGATTTATATGTATTTATAATAATGATAATAATAATAAAATTTTGTTTTATTATTTTCATATAAATTTTATCTTTTTATTTTAATTTTTGTCATTTTTATAATCATATTCACACTTATATATAATTATTGTTATTATAATGTGCTATTATATACGCTTTAAAATATGTAAAAATTATTTTCTAGGACCATATATAAATTTAAATGCACTCTACAAAGTAGGTGACTTAAAAACTCATAAATTTATAAATTTAATTACCTTATGAATGAATATATTTCTAATTAAATAATATAGTTATAGAAAACACATGCACTTTATTTGATTTCTTATTTTCTAATTTTATTGAATATTTCAATAATATTTATTTTACTAATAAATACCATTAATATTCATGACCATTGGTAATGTATTCTTCATATAGTGGTCGTTAATATTCGTAAATATTTTGGGTTATAATAAAATAAAAAAAATTATGGAAGTAATAAGTGATAAAATTTAATAGATGTGTCATATTTTATAAGTCTTATTAATCTATTCTTCCAAGGGGGTTGGAAAAATTGGGATAACCCCTTCATCAAGCCCAATATGAGATCTAATTATTGAAACATGAGTGGAACCATTTATAATAAAATTTCAATCTTATAGAGATCACTATCCAATCTGTGATTATTTATCCACCCCAGATAAAGTACAACCATCTCACACATTACCCATAGGGAGTAGACTACTATAATAAGGTGTTACATACATGGAACCTTGTAGTATGAATTATTGGTTTAAATTTATAATTATAATATTAATGTTATATTAATCCCATTTTCATTATTATTTTATACTCATGATTATACAATGAGTATGATAAAAAATAAATTTTGATATATAGAAACCTAAATTTTGATTGAAAAAAACATTTAATTTCAATTGAAATAATCATGAATCATAAAATATATTTTTTTTAAAAAAAAAAATTTCCTTGAAAATTGTATTATAAATAACATTTATTTGAATATAAATGGTAACATAATTTAATAAAATAACTTGATATTCTTATAAGGTTCAAAATTTTGTTTTTTATGTAAAGACCAATGTTGTTCAATGAGAATGAAATATTATTTAAAATAAGAAATTACTATCTTCAATAAAATAATTTTTTTAAAATAAGTATCATTTTTTTAATCAGTACTATAAAATTATCCAAAATAAAAAATATCATAATTTTTTTAGAGAATGAAATTTATGGGTAGAAACTAAAAATAGTATAAATAAACTATAATTATAAGGAATTCATAATGAAACAAAAATAATTAAATAGAAACAATAGTATTTATAGTCAGCTAAAAATATTTTATCCCCTTAAAATAATATGTTTTTAATGTAATTTTCTTTAACCAACCTATTATGTATCCTCCAAATCATATATAATATTTCCATGGTCTAAAAAAATTAATTATGAACATGACTCACATAAACAAAATGAATGATATTATTTTAATGATTTAGGTACCTAATCTAATAAAATTTTGGTAACCACATATATTCTAATGAAATTTTGGGAATATTTGTAGTTTTTATTATTTTTTAACATAGAGTGAAAAACCATTGTTTATAAATTAATAATGAATTAACCATTTTCTATAAATACCCAAAAACCTCTATTTCATCTCTGTTAGTAATACTTTATGTGTGACTTTACTATTTTTATACCTCTATAAATACCACTAAAGGTGTTCCCAAGAACATATGATTCACCTCCCAAAATATTAGGGGCAGACCCACAATTAATAGATTCTCTTCCCCTTCATCATCATTGTAGTTCTTCACATGTATTTTTCCTTTTAAATCTCAATTTATTATCGTTTCATGTGTTTAAAAATACCCCTTTACTTTTTAATTTATATTATAATAATGAGATATTATTTATGGCCACTCATTATAACATTTACAAATGTCCTAACTATGTCAATGTAAGGGTAACTCTCTCTATTTTCATTTCTATTCAAGCAATTTATTTATATCAAGAATTTTGATTCTAAATTTTTCTAGTTGAATTACATTTTTACACATCCATTTTATATACTTAAGATTCTTTTGTGAGGAGATTCCACTTTTCACTGTCTTTAATCTCTTCTAGGAACCTTTATTTACAAAAATTATGAAACCAAAAATATATCATGATATTATATTTAATACGTTTATGTTATAAATTATATTTTCCATTTCTATTTATGGGTATTTAACTAGTTGTACCTATACTCTTTTGATTTGGGAATTCCACATATAAAATCCACACTCCTTAATCATTGGACTACTGGTGATGAAATATTTTAATATCATGTGTGATCAATATGAATCATAAATCCATGTACATGATATGATTGTCATAAGTTGGACTAGAATTATATTATCATATAGTGAATTTGGTAATGTTTTTATCACAGGAGAAAACATTTATGTATTAGTATTTTTTTCCTATATATAAATATGCTCACTTTTTATAAATAAGAATTAAATATATTTTGAGGAATACTTAAAAATTAAACAAAAAGATGCCCAAATGCCATATAAGTATAGAGACTCTGGAAACATGGAAACAAAAACATGTGTAAATAAACAAACTACATCATCTCCCACTAAGTTCTTATTGACTTTCACCCTTCTTAGACACATCAAAGATAATACATATCTTAACAAACTATTGGAAGGAAACATAAAAAGGGGTGAGCTCAGATCCTTAGTATGATTATACAAGGGAGATAAATATGAATAATCATGGCCATAAGGGTACTATAACAAGATCAGTAAAATAGAAGATCATGCACAAAATATCAAAGATCATAAACCTGAATATTGTCAAAGATCATAGAAGTTCATAAGCTATGAATCAAAACGAAATAAATTAGAGATGTAATGAATGAGTAACATATCAATAAAACCTGTAATTATTGTATACAATTAAAAATATAAATAAATTTTAACAGTAGTCAAGGAATCACTACTAAATATATCTTAGTGGACAAACTTCTTTACTGAATTGGGTTCACAAACTGTTCCAACCATGAAATACCTAACTGATTTCACCCCTTGTTCCAGCCCTGTAATTGTAAATCGATTTCATTTTCCATTCTATACCATTAATATTGAACTGAGTTTATTTCTGGTTCAATGTTTTTATATCTCATTAGATCTAAATCTTTACCCAATTCATTTGAGGGAGATATTGGTCTAACACATATCTTAATGAAATCTATAAAACTTCTGACAAAAAAATCATAATCAATCATGTCATAAACAATTAAATTAAATGGGTGTCACAAAAAAGTATTAATATCTTAACCTATGGAAAATGTTATGGTTTATAACCATCTAAGCATAACCTATTATAAGAATTGAGTTTCTAAAGCATAAAAATAGTGTAATAGAAGCTGGTTCCATAATAATAATTCCACCAAACCATGAACAATTCAAGAAAAAATATGAATGTATCCTTTGAATCACTTCCTATAAGGGAATTAGTAACAACAATAGATGTTCTATTAGATAACAATGACAGGGATTGATATTTTTAAATTAATTCTAAAATAAAATAGACATTATTTTTTCAAAAAAGGTCTCTTTGAAACATAAAAAACTTTTGATAACTATTTTCATTAAAATAATCTTGAATAATTATAATTACATATTTAATAAACATTTGGAAATGTTTTTCTTCAAAAACAAATAAGGAGAGCTTGAAAATGTTTTGAGACCATTTTCCTTGAAAACTTATAGAGGTATCTTGAAAATGTTTTGAAAACCTTTTCTTTGCAAAATCTTTTAAAACTTATAAATATGTCTTGAATTTACTTTGAAACCCATTTTCCTTGATGAATTATAATAGAATTTGAAAATTTGATTGAAAATACTTTTCCCTGAAAAATTATAAAATAACCTTAAAACATATTGTAATCAATTTTCTATGAAAAAATATATAATAGTCATGAAATAAAAATTGAAATGAATTTACATGATAAATTATAATGTATTCATGGAAACATTTTGAAAACCATTTTTCGTAATGAAAACATGAAATAATATTAAAAACATTTGTAAAAACACTATTTATGAAAAATAATTTGAAAACCTATATTGATGTCATAAAATCTTTTTCAAAATGATTTCACAGAAATTACATTTAAAAAAGTCTATTATAATTTAAAATTTTAAACATTCAGGAGAAGTATTATAGAAATTATGGTAGATAAATCCAAACCAAATGTATGATGAAAGATTAACATTCCTTTTTTGTAGTAAAAGGTTTGAAAAATTCCTTGTTTGATAAGTTACAAGAATATTTCTTTGAAAAAATTTCTAAAACACAAAAATGTCGAAAATGTCTTCTAGTTATTATTGTATAACAGTAAAATATTCTTCTAAACACTTTTTATAAAACATGGATTTTAAGTAACATAGATTTCCAACTAAAGACTACATAAATTGGAGCTCTCTTAAAAACACCTTCTTAACTATGTTTTGTACCAAAGAGTATAAAAATTGTGCAAATACATTAATATATTATTAATAACCAACTGAGAAGAAAATTCGAGAATGTTTTTGAGATTTGGATCATAATACTTTGTTGGACTCACCACTTTTGAAAATCCCAAATCATGTTCACTTATGTGATAATCATGTATCTATTATATGATTATCATGTCTCATTGTTATTCATATTTTTTATCAAGTGATCAATTTTTATAATTAATCTTACTTCTCTCTTGTTTAAGATTACAGTGAAAATTTTCTCTATGGTTTTATGGTCACCAAAATAAATGTCACCAATAGAAAGGTCACTGATGAAGGTCACTCAAGAAAGGTCACCAATAAAGGTCACCGATTAATGGTCACTGATGAAATGTCATTGATGAAGGTCGCCGATGATAGGTCATCGATGAAGGCCACCGATGAAAGGTCGCTGATGAAGATTACCGATGAAGGTCATCGATATAAGTTTACCATTTAGAAGGTTACCGCTGAAGGTTACCATTAAGAAGGATACCACAGAAGGGTATCATTGAGAAGGTTACCACTGATGGCTACCATTGAGAAGGAATCAACTAAAGGCTACTATTAGCAGTCTACCAAAGCTCATTCTTCTTTTCTATACATTGTCAAATTCTTAAGATTATTCTAACGGTAATATTTGGTAAATTTAATTGTTTTGAAAATAATTAATGCTGATTGTAGACATGTTAAGAGACCTTATCTGGGGACAGTACGAGTTATAACAAGGACCGCACATGGTTTACTTATTCAAATTGTCGGACATCAAATATAAAAGATAATACTAAGAATGAAATATTGTGTGGTGAAAGGGGTGTGTAAAGTGTGTAATGAAAAAGAAATGCATTAAAAAGAACTTACTCACTCGATAAATGAGAACAAGGAAGAACCTCCAATAACATACACTGTGTGCCAAAAATTATCAAGAAGATAAATTCAGGAGAAAAAATTAAAGGATGCCTTCTATGCTTCATAAAATCTTTGTCAACACAAGAAGTAGATAACATAGTTCACAAAAGCTACACCCTAGATTTGTGACACACTTTTTTGAAGAAAACTTCTAGTTAAAGTCATAAACATCAATTTCATCACTCTAAAGAGTCAAGAGATGAACTATAAACACAATGAAATTTACAAACTCAATCTCATAATATAAGCTCTACTGTGTTATTTTGTTTTACATTTCAGAGAAGTGTGTGCATCTGTCTGTTATAGATACTGTCTCTTGTGCATGAACTGTGGTATATTGTAAATCCACACATGAAATTCCACATTCAACTTTTGTCCCATGTATAACTATGGAAGAGACCTTTTGTGGCCTGAATTATTTTTTTCCACAAAGAAAGGTGTCAGAGGGTGTGAACCCTAGACAGTTTTTGAATACTGTTGTAATGCTCAATATAGGTTGTGTATGAAGTTTATAATTTATATAAACTACTTGGTGTTCGGTGATCACAATGTAGAGAGTATTAAGTCTAGGCTTGAGTCTGATCCTGTGTTTTAACTCTTCTGTGTACTATATTTTTATTATACACTGTTTTTATATTTTCCACTGCATATAATTTCAAAAAAAGAATATTGTTTTTCATTGAATCTGACAGATATTTATAGTTAGTTTGTGTATGTGTTTAATTCATTAAATACATTTCAAAAGGTGGAGAAGTGGTTTACACTCATTCATTTGAGGTATAATCACCCTTTGAGAAACATGTGGACTAACTAAAAATTTATATCTCAACTTCCTTAATTAACTAGGCTGTTGCGAAATTGGGGTATCTATATCATAATGTTTTTTAACAAAAAAATTAATAGGGAACTCAATTCACACCCCTCATGAGATTCCACTCTGACCAACATTTGATATTAAAGGATTAACTTTTTATTGATACTATCTGATCTGTTGTGAATGTTTTCAAATACTTTTCAACTATGATTTTAGCCTTATCATAAATATCATAAAATTTCTATCATATATAAATTTCCAGTTTGTTAAAATTCTAATTAATAATGGATAAAGGAGTTGAGGGTGCTGCTATTAACAAGACACCTTTCTATAATGGTAATAAATATTCTCAATGGATAATTAAAATTAAAATGTTTCTAGAGGAATGAGTCCTTAAATTTGGGACACAATTGAAGAACAACATGCTTTGCATCTTACTACTAGGGACACATGGTCTCAGTTCACTAAGGCTACATATAACAATAACTATAGTGAAATTAAAGAATTGTACTATTCTCTAGGTGATGAATAATTAAATAGAATATCTTCTTGTAAAACTGCTTATGATATTTGGGATACTTTTTTTTATCATGAGGGAAACCAAAATGTCAAAGAAAAGAAATTAAAATATTATACTATTAAATATGATAATTTTCAAATGAAGACTGATGAACTTATATCTGAAATGTATCTCAGATTCAATGAAATACTAAATACCATGAGATATTATAGGAAACTAGTAGACATCAAGGATCCAATTATTAAGTTACTTCAATGTGTACCTGATAGAAGGGGGAAATTCTATTTCTATATGAGAATCCTATAACATTGGTAGGCTATTAGTGAAGGAATATATTGGAAAACGTATGATGTACGAAGAAAATCTTAAGGTAAATAAAGAAGCAGATGAAGAACCCAGACAGAAATATTTTCCATTCATGACTACTACCTCAATGATAAAAGATAAATAAACAGTTCAAGCTCCTATTGATACTTCCACTACTGAATATTCAGCTTCTGATAGTGATGATGAGATGACTCATCTTTCTAGGAGATTCAAAAATTTCTACCATAAAAAAGAATAACTTATGAAATTAAAACTATAAATAAAGGTATGATAGTAAAGGTAAGTGAAAAAGGAATAATAACACAAATGAGATAGTCTAATATGAGTGTAAATGAAAAGTCCATGTGAAGGTTGATTCCCTAAGATGAAATTTAATAATAAATATGAAGATAAGGGAAAGGGATATAAAATGGATATGAATGCATCTTATAGTGCTTTAGAGGATAGCTCCAGTGGATCTAACACTTCTGATATTAAAAATCACATACATGGAAACTCGTGTTTCATGAAAGGAGCATTTGAGGTAACAGCCAATTATACTATACATAATGCATACTATTCTGGGAATCAATGTGAATCAAAAAATGATGATAATATTACTAAGGATGAACTATTTGAATATTGTGGAATGCATGAGGACACCATTAATGAACTTAATGATAAATTTTAATTATTGAAAAGACAACATGCTTTAATTGTTATTTATATGTCTGATATGGATATTGAGAATGAAATGTGTGCTCATCTGTTAAAATAAAATACTAAACATAAACTATCAAATGTGAAATTAAAAAGGGATCTTGAGAAGTTTACTACAGTAGAGATACCTTGATTCAGTTTTTGGGAAACAATTGCCCAAAAATACACAAGTGGTCTATGATATCAACCAGGATTGAGAAGAATTATTAAAAATAAATTTGTTCCATAATCTGGGTAGCTCACTGCTAGTTCATGTTCTTGATCATATTTTAAAAAAAAATTCTCTAAATGACCTAATAATGTGTTCATTTCTCAAAACATATCTTCTGATTATTGGAAACATGTGAGGTAAGTATGGGGTCCCAAAACATTACTTGGTATCCTCTCTAGACCCAAGAAAATCTGGGTACCAAAGTTACCCTACACATAATCTCTTTGGCAGGAAAATTGTCTTAAGATCTCTTGTAGAATGTTATAGTACTTGTATAGTGGATGATCAAGACATATAACAAGAGTATATTCATGCTTCAAGAGTCTTCTTAAATTTGATGGTGGACATGTTACATTTGGGGATAATTACATAGAGAAGATCATTGGATTAGGCCCAATTGGTAACCCTAACACTGTATTAATTTGAAAAGTAAATTTTGTTGATTGTTTAAAATAGAATTTACTATATATCTAATAGTTTAGTGATGATGGTTTCAATATTAAATTTTAAAATGATGCATGCGATGTATTTACTTATAGAAATGATTGAATATTCAATTTTCTTAGAAATGAAACTGTATGTGTTGTTTATTTAAATTCTTTAGCTCTATAATATGTTTCTTTTTTAAATGCATTTCAAAATTAATCTTGGTTCTGGAACAAAAGATCAGGACACTAAAATTCTTACTCACATAGGAAACTAAATAGAAAGGGTTTAGTTAGATACCTATGAAAATTTTAATTCCCACATAACAAATTTTGTAATAATTTTCAAAAAGGAAAACCAAATGAGGACTCATTTAAATAAAATAAATAAGTTTCTACTTCGCAACCACTTGAGTTGGTTCACATGGATTTTTTTAGGCCATCTAGAGTTTCACGTTTAAATGTGGATCACTATGTTTATGTTATTGTAGATTATTTTTGTAGATACACGAGGGTATACTTTCTAGATCATAAAAGTGAAACTTGTTCTTACATCAATAAATATTCCAAATCTGTAGAAAATATTATTGGACTTAGTATTAAGACCATGAGATGTGATCAAGTACATGAGTTTGAAAATCAAGAGTTTGAATATATTTTCTCACAAAATGGCTATAATGAAAATTTATCTCCTCCTATAACACCTCATCAAAATGGAGTTGTAGAAAGAAGAAATAGGACACTTCAAAATATTTCCCAGGATATGCTAATTTTGTATAATCTAACTATCTATTTTTGGGATGAATCTGCAAATACATCAAGTTACATTATCAATAGAGTATTAATTATACTTCTTCTTAAGAAAACCCCTTATGAGATCTGTAATAATTGGATTCATAAGGTTAATTACATTAGTGTTTTTCTTCAAAATACATTATCCTTTTCTATATGGATAATCTTGATAGTCTATCTTCAAAGTGATTTTATATAATTTTCCAAGGTTATTTTGTCCCTTGTAAAGCTTATAGTGTATTCAATAAGCGAACGAAATTTGTGGAATAATTACTTCATGTCAAATTTGATGACACTGATCCACATGAAACCAAAACCTCTTTTGAACATCATGAGGAAGATATGTATTTTCTAGACCTTAATGATAAAGACAGTGAACCCTTAGTGGAATGAACTAGTTCATTAAATCTTCTACAATCTAAGGATGGTGAATTTGAACCTATAGACAAGCATGATGATTCTAGTTTAACTTTTTCTAGAGGTATTAGAACTCTCATGAATCATACTTTAGATAATGTAGTAGGATATATAAATAGAGGAACAAAAACTAGATTTTCTCTTAGAATCCATGTTGATCATAAAGTCTTTCTATCATAGATTGAACCTAAAAATATCAATGATGCTATAAATGATGCATTTTAGGTTATAGATATACAGGAAGAATTAAATCAGTTTGAAGGAATCAATGTTTGGGGATTAGTAGAAATGACTAAAGACACATTGACCATAGACACTAAATGGGTTTTTAGAAATAATGTTTATAAATATTGAAACATAGTTTGAAACAATGGTAGACTAGTTTCACAAGGATATAGTAAAGAAGAAGTAATTGACTATGAGAAATCCTTCGCACTTGTAGCTAGATTAGAATCAATTAGGATATTACTAGCTTATGAAGATCATCTGAATATCAAACATTATAAAATGGATGTAAAATGTGAATTAATAAATGGGTTCATAGTTGAGGATGTATTTGTTTAAATACCCCCTATTTTTACAAATCCCTATTTTTCAGATCATGTATTTAATCTTTCTAAAGCATTATATGGTCTAAAACAAGCTCTATGATCATCGAATGATAGCCTCTGATCTTTTATTATTTTTAAAGGATTTACTAAAGGTATAGATGATTCTACTATTTTTATGAAAATAATTTCTAAAAATGATTTAATATCATATATTTATTTATATGAAATTATTTTTGGATCGCTTAAAAATTTCTAATGTACTGATTTCTCAAAAATATTGCAAGATTAATTTAAAATGATATTAATGGGGGAACATAAATATTTTCTTGGATGTCAAATTTTTTAAAATAAAGAATGGAATTTTTTTAATCAATGTAAATATTCTAAGGATTTTTTGAAACGTTTTGGTTAGGATAGTAATAATGGTAGTTATATTCCTATGAGTACCACTTGTAAGTTGGATGCTGATGAAACTAGTAAATCAGTAAAACAAAAAAATATTTGAGGTATGATTGGGTGACTTCTCTATCTTGTTGTGATTAGACCTGATATTATATTCAGTGTATGCTTGTATGATCACATTCCAGCCAATACTAAAGTGGCTCATTTAACATTTGTAAAAACAAATTCTAAATATATCATGTATACTCAAAAGGTAGGACTATTTTATCAAAGTGGGCCATAATTTGACTAAAAAATATTTTCAGATGCTGACTCTTCTGGTTTCATGTTAGATTTAATGATCACCTCTAGAAGAAGTCAAATTTTGGGCAAGTCGCTAGTATTGTTGTGTAGTAAGAAACAAAATTCAGTTGCATTATCTAATGTTGACGTTGAATATATAGCTACTGGTTGTTCTTGTGATAAAATTCATTGGATGAAACACACTTTACTAGGCTATGGATATCAATTCAAACATGTCTCAATAAACTATAACAATAAAAGTGCTATTTACATCTCTAAAAATATGGTATCTCATGCTAGGACAAAGAAAATTGATGTGAGACATCACTTCTTGAGAGATCATTATCAAATAAGTGATATCACTATTGAATTCATTGGCACTGAACCCTGATTGGAAGATATATTCACAAAGACTTTGAATTCTGAGAGGTTAAATTACATCAAACATGAGTTAGGTATGATAAACTGTCAACGTTAGACCTCACCATTAAGAACCTCACTGTTTAACCTCACCATTGATCCTCACCATTAGGATCATCACCATTGTACCTCACCATTGAACCGCAGTGTTATGAACTTCATCCTCGAACCTCACCATTGGACCTCACCATTAGGAACCTCACCATTGAACCTCACTATTAGGAACATCACCATTGGACATCGCCATTAGAACCTCACCATTGGAACCTCACCATTAAAAACATCACCGTTAAAACCTCACTGTTGGGACCTCACCATTGGACCTCGCCTTTGGGACCCCACCATTAAGAACTCACTGTTGGAACCTTACAGGTAGTCAACTTTTCAGGGACATTGCATTTTTCTGCTAGAATCTGATATGTTACTTACTTATTTTACTTCATTTTATTGATAACTAAATTTTAAAAATAAATAACACACCACATTTTGTTCCACTTTAATCCTCTCTCGAACCTCTTTCTCCCTAATCTTATAACCTCTCCTCCTGCTAAAACCCTCCAAACACTCCAGATTGAAATGGAAGGACCGAAGAGACCTATGGATAGTGATGAAAGAGATGTGATGAAACTTAAGGGACCTCATGCTGGGTCTTGTAGTGGATTATATGTAGTGGAAAATGTAATTAATCCACATTTTTCGAAGAGGTAAATATTGTTTGAGATGTAACTATGCTCAGAATGGCTGCTTATGAGCCGGTCTCTAGTGCTAATGGAACATGAAGCTCATGGAAAGGTCCAAAGCATTGCAAATAATAGTGGACCTTACTACCCAAAGCTATTTATGGAGTTCTATGAATCTATGGAGTTCTAGAAATGTAATAAGAGGAATAGAATGTCTTCAAAGTTAAATAGAGTAAGTGTTAGATTTTCCTCTGTTTAATGGGATGATTGTTTGAGAGTACCACATGATGAGATTTTTTATTACTACTCAAGAGTGATACCTCCCAATAGTGAGTTATTCAATTTTAAAGAAGCCTTGACTGAATTAACCTAGAATGGAATCCCTTGGAAAGTGATCAGTGATGAAATGGAAGGATAAAACAAGTTATTTCCTTAGTTTGTTCAGCATGTCATGAGTCCCAAGAGAAGGTACTTTGATAACTTGTTTTATCAGGACATATTTATTTTGTATTTATTGAAGCATTGAATGAAGATAAATCTGTGTAGGTTGTTGATGATTCAATTAAGGGATATGACAAAGCTATGTTACAAATCCTATCCTTTTTTCATGCCAAATTCATATCCTTGATGTTTAAAATGAATGGATTTGTTGTAAATATGGAGGAAATAGTTGTTTCAAGGGAAAAAATCTACAATACTAAGATGATTTGCTTGTAGATTATGATAAAGAAGAACCCTTGGCAATGAAAATGGGTGAATTATGAGGTTAATCTATATATGGAATTCAACCCCATTACTCATCCTACTATGCCTAATAATAAGAGATACTCTAGCCTAAAGCTAGATAAAGTGGACACAGTATATTTAGATGAATAATAGGATGATGTTTTTATGAATGAAAGATTGGATTATTCTATAGATGACAGGAGTGATCTTGACCATCCCCCAAATCCCATTTTCCAATACTGTATCCTTTGGTGTTCCTAGCCCACCAAAAATATTACCTAGATAGGATTCTATATTAATGTAGAATGAAGATGAGGAAACCACTGAAGAAGAAGGAGACAAAAATTCTTTAAAAAACATTAAATAAACCATAGAGGAGGAAGATGAAATTGAATCTATTAATGATGATTTTGAGATATCTATTGATGAAAGTGAATTGGAATGTCTAAGTATCCGTCCTATGATAGGATATACAAAAATGATAGAAAGTGTAGATTAAGAGTTTTATGATTTCGTTGTATTTGTAATTGAAAGAACATAAGTTGAAGATTCTGAATAAGAATAAGTGTAAGTGCACAATCATATTGACGTAGTTGATCAAAGAGGTATAACAGAGAAGGGTGTAATTGATCAAGATTATTCTCCAAGTGAGGGGAAGGAACCAATTTATATATGATTATTTTTATTCTTATGGAATTAAATACTGTTCAAAAGACCCTGGATTCGTGGTCATGGGCTTTGAATATAGAGAAACTGATGACGACAAGCCTAACAGAAGCCCTCATATTTATTCAGTTTTAGAAACTACCATTGTACCGCCTATAGTGATCTTACCTCAGGACTATGTGAATAATGATGATTTATAATCCTTAAAACCAGATTTGAAAATGCACTTTGTTGATATATCTATTAATATAGGATGAACAATGGCCCTAAATCAATAATTTATAGCATATTCCCTAGAATGATTCATTTCTACCTCTCACTCAAATCTACAATGTGAAGTGAAGGATTTTCAGAATTAGATGAGAAACTTCGACGAGTCTATGGAATATGTGAAGCAATCAATTTCCAATTAATATTCTTATATGTCTTTAATGGTTAAAGTTGAAAAGGACCTTAGGTATGTCAAGAGTTTTGTTCAACATAAGGTAACTATGTTTAAGGTCTTTAATAAGTCTATAATGGAACATGTGAGTGGGAAGGATGATGATGTGAAGGGGCTGATTAGTCATCTGACAAAATATTTTAAGGATACAATTACTTTCAATATGGCACCAATATGTACATATGTCTCCTCTTCATCATCTCCTTCTAATTATCTAGAAGCTTCTAGATCTACTATTTGGGATGAAGTGGAGAATTTCTCAAGTGCATGTACCTCGGATCCTCATTCCATGACTCGGGTCATATCCACTTCATGAGTAATTCATAATCATGTGGGAGATCATTAAAGGGATGCTTCTCAAGATTAGAAGTCCATCAAAGACCAAGTTGATTTATACTACAAAATATTATACAGTAAGCATCATATGGATGGTCCCTTAAGCTCCTGATGGAGTCTTGAGGATCCCACATGTCACTCACATGTTTAAGGATCATGCTAACAGGGTTAGAGAGTTGACTCCTACAATAAAAATATTTATAGAGAATAAAGATGATTTTATCTTATCTATGGATTGAGGAAGGATCATTATTATAGATTTCATAAATCATATTTTACCCTTCCTCCTTGTGGACTTCACTCCCAAAATTGTTCCCCCAACCATACCTTTTTCTTTTGCTACCTCCGGATTTACCAGTGATGCACTGTTGATGACTCCTTCATTGGCCATAAAAATATTAACCCCTATGATTTTTCAGATAACTACTCACTATAGGTCTAATAATTCCTCTATATCAGCTCATCCTACCCTTCTCACATCCATAACTAGTCCTATACCTCCATATTCAGGACCTGACTGCTCAGCTTCTAGGGAAAAAGTTCCATTAGACATAACTGTTGTTGATTCCATGTCAGATGACTTACTTGATAAAGATATTTTTACTTTTTTGTTGGTATATTTTAATATTGTTTCATTGTTAATAAAAACCTCTTTTGTATCATTGTGTCTTCTATTATTATTGTTAATCACTTAGGGGGAGAAGTTTTATGTTTCTTGGAGTCCATGCATATATACACTATCTATATTTTTTCCACACTAAACATGGCTATTTTTTTCTTATACACACCACAGAATAAATTAGAAAATATTATTAACCCAGATTCAATAATACTTAAATCTATATATTCCTTGAAATAATTTGTCATTATCAAAAAAAGGGAGATTATTGGTCTCACCTATTTTGAAAATCCCATATCATGTCCACTTATGTGATGATCATGTTTCTATTATATGATAATTCTATATAATTATTATTCTTCGTTTCTATTAAGTGATATCAATGTATATTTAATCTCACTGCTCTATTATTTAATCTTACAGTGAAAAATTTCCCTAAGAATGAATGGTCACTGATTAAAAGTTCACCAATGAAGGTCACTAAATAAAGGTTACTGATAATGTTCATTGATGAATGTTCACCGATGAAAGGTCCCTGATGAAGGTCACCGATGAATGGTCACCGATGATGGACACCAATGAAGTTTACCGATAATGGTCACCAACAGTACGTTACCATTTAGAAGGTTACAACTGATGGTTACCATTGATGGTTACAATGGAGACGTTCCCACTGAAGGCTACCACTGAGGAGGCTACTGCTAAAGGCTACTGTTACTAGTCTATCGATTCTCATTATTCTACTCCATACTTTGTAAAATTTTTAATATTATTATAACGGTCATATTAGGTTAATTTAATGATTTTCAAATTATTTAATGCTGATTGTAGACAAATCAAGAGACTATAATTGGGGACTATATGAGGTACGAGGAGGACCAAATGTAGTTTACATATTCATATTTCTGGACACCAAATATAAAAGAGAAGACTGAGGAAGAAAATATTTTTGGTTGAAAGGGGTGAGTAAAGTGTGTACATATAGATGAATTCATGCTAAATAGCATTATCTCTAGATAAAAGAGGACGTGGAAGAACCATCGAGCACTTACACTGTGAACCCAAGACCCTCAAGAAGATCATTTCGAGAGAAAAACATCAAGGATTCCTTCTATGCTTCATCATATCTCTATCAACAAAAGAAGCTGAGAACTCAGTTCTCAAAAGCTAGACCCTTGAGTTGTGACACTCTGTTTTGTGGAAAACAACTAGTGAGAGACATGAAATTCCATTTCATCACTCCATAGATTCACGAGATTATCATAAAAAACATAGAGCTTTATAAACTCAATCTCATAATATTAGCTCCAATGTGTTCCTTTATTTTAAATTTCTAAGAAGTTATTGTGTGTGTCATTATTACACACACTGTCTCCTATGATTTAAGTGGAGGATACTGAAAATACTCACAAACAACTTCACTTTCACCTTGTTTCCCACATATAACTGTGGAAGAGACCGTCTATGATCTGTATTTTTTGTTTTTTCGATGAAGAACTGTTGTAGAGGGTGTGGACCCTACCCAGTTTTTAAAACATTTATAAACCTCGATACCAGATGTGTTTCAAATTTATCATTTATATAAACTTCTTTTTGTTAGGTGATCAACATGTTGATAGGATTTAGTATTGTCTTGATACTGAACTACTGGTTTAACTCTACTATATACTATAATTTTTTGAAACTCTATTTTTCAATTTTCCACTAATTATAATTACAAAGAACAGAAAACTGTTTTTCATTGACTCTAATAGTTAGTTCTGGTTAGCGTATGTATGTGTTTAATTCACTAAACCTGACTCAAAAGTAGAACAAGTGGTTTACACTAACTCAACTGAGGTGTAATCACCCATTGAGAATCTAGTTGACCAACTAAAAATTTATATCTCTACTCTCTTAATTAACTATGATGTTTCATAATTGGGGGATCATTATCATAATGTTTTCAATAGAAATTTTATATTGGAACTCAAGTCACCCATTCTTTAGATTCCACTCTCACCAACACACTTCATCAAAATAAGCATAAACATGAACAATTTTCAAAAACAATGAGATTGTTTCAATAAAATCTTATATCAATTTAATTGGGATCATACTCTCCATGTATGAAATAAAATAACATTAAACTTAAAATATCATCAAAATAAGTATATTAATGATATAAAAGTTAAAATGTATTTATACACACCTCTAAAGAGAATGTAGGTGTATATTAAAACATTTGTCCTGATGTAGGAAAATTGAGATTAAAAAGACTTAATGATTTTTTAGTGTTTAAAAATTTACCCCTATTAAGTAAATATTATAAAAGGAATTTGTAAATACCCCTAAGATTAATATTAACAATCATTAACTAAATCCATGTAAATTATACACACAACGCAAAAATGAATGGGTGGAAAATAAAGAAGTTATCTCATTACAAATAATTAGATGATATCCCTTATCATTATGACACTAATCTCATATTAATAATACCAACCTACTTTATAATAGAAACTATATTATTACACATATATCATATTACTATATAATTATATCTAATATGTCATATGATATGATTATGACATTATATTACCAGATTTTTAACAATTCTATGTTGAGGTTTCATGTAACACCCCGATATTTTATGAAAAATATTCTTTTAATTTCATTAATGTCTTGTGCTACACCAAGATTACATTTCACTATATGTAGCACCGTATTAGCTTGCAGTATACGCAACACTATGCTTGGATCGTGTTACACAAAATTTCGATAATAGTTATTCTATGCAACATTGAGTATATATATATATATAATCAATTTATAAATGAAATATGGTTGGATTCTGTTATAAGAAAGAACAAAGGATTATTTCACAACACGCAACCCTGACTTGGCTTGCATTACACGCAATCGCAACCTTCCTCGATAGCGTGTGTTGTACGCAATACCGAGTTTTAATAAACAATGATGTATTATTATAATATTGTCATGAGCTAGCCGTTATGAATAGTATTAACTAAATTTTGAATTTTATAACATTATTATTCAACATACACATTTTCTAGAACATGCTATAAGAACAAAATAAATTTTTCAGGTAAAATAAGTATTTTTAAAAAAATGTAGTTTTGCTGCCTTTTGATGGCGCACCCACTTTAAATCTAGTTTTTGACATGTTTATATGTTCAATTTAACAAAATAAAATTCTTATTTTGAATCAAGATATAAAAATTTACATTAGATAATGTTTTGATATTTTTCCGATAACTTTCATATTTTAATGAATAGTAAAAACACGCTATATTTTAATTAAAAACAAATTTTTTCATCATAATATCATATGTGGTTAAATTATAATATTGAATGGTTTTAAAGTATAAATAGTATATATTTTTACCATTTAATATAATGTATGTCATTATCATTGATTTTACCTTGAATTCGTAGGTTAAATCAATTCAATCGATTGCTATGTTTTAAAGAAAAACCCATTTTCTTTCAACAACGGGATTAATTTTAATTTAATTTATGCATAATTTGTGTATTGAATTTGGAAAAATGGATTCCATATTTGGAATCAGGGTTTCCAAATTATTTTAATAAGCTACTTTTTTTTGTCATTGTGAATAGTAACTACGGTAAATTTTATTTACTATAGTTAAAGGTAAATCGGGTAATTAAGGGTAAATATAAGATTATACAATTACCCTAACACTTGGAAAAATCCTATTGGATGACTAAAAGACTACACATATCACCTAAGGGTCGGATTAGATTCATTTAATGGACTTTTTTCCATGAAAATCATTTAATTATTATTAAAACCAAAGAATGTGACAACATGTCACTTTCTTAAATCTTATCAGTATAATAATTTTAATTTTGAGAAACACATCCTGAAACATCGAACATGAATAGTCCACAAAATTATAATACAATTATCTACATCATAGAAATTTATTTAGAATTTTTAGGGATTAAATCATTATCATATATTATGACACAAATATGATGTAGTAATTGTCTTATTAATGAAATATTGACATAATTGATGTTTTAAATGCCAAAATAAATGTAATTTGAGACATTTTATGACTAAAATTAATTTTCTAAGTTAATATGACATTTTATTAGTGATATAAGTAACTTGGTTCGAACTTATCATTCTGTTATGAATTTCATAAAAATCATGGACCAAATAGTGTCAAAATTGATATAAATTAGTTTTTAAAAAAAATATTATATTATTAATTGTTATTTAATTCTTAAAAATCTAAGGTTTATCCAAATGACTTAGATAAAGTTATATATAATAATAATGAAGAACTTGGGGTTCTTTTGTCTTGTTATAGTATGTTTATTAACCATATAGTGTAAGAACACGAGAAGACACGGTAAAAGTAAAATTATTTAACTTAATGTTAAATTTAAATGATAAGGTTAAAATAGGAACCTAAACTTGTTTAAATTCTATTGGATGAGAGGATTTAGACCCATACCCACTTTAGCTTCGAAATAAATCAATTTGGATTTATTTAAAACCGAATTTGACTTTATAATAAAATAATAGTTTTATTTATTCCAAAGGTACCCCTCTCCTCCCTTATAAAAGGGCACCTCCTCCCTCTCTTCCTCACACAAACTTGAGCCTTAAAGCTTGGCCAACCTCTGCCAAATTCTCTTCTCCACTTCCCTATAAACATCCTAGAGGTTCTGGTCTTCTACAAATACCAATTTTGGTACCCTAAGAGGAGGTCTCAAAGAGGCGCTTCAAAGAAGAGGTAATTTCCATTACCAATTCTTTGACCTTTATTTCTTCTTCCACTTCTTCTTCTAAGGTTGTTTGATTATTAAGTAATAACATCAGTATAACTTATATACTTATATGTTATTATAAGTATTAAAAAACTCTATTTCACCATCTATCCATCCTACGGAAAACGAAATCACCGCGCGTGCGTACGTACGGAATACCGTCTCCACGCCGTGGTGTAATCTGTTTTTCCACCAACACCTTACATGGATGGGTATAATGGTGTAAAGAATAACTATACATAGTTATTAGAATATCATATTGATTCTGATATATTTTATCATCCAAAACAATTCAATTCAATAATTATGGATATGATATCATCGCTCGTGCATACGTACGGACTACCGTCTCCACGACGCGATGAGATTCATTATCCAAGTTAACCATTACAGAATGATTATAAAGTATATATAATGAATAATAATGAAATATATGACATGGTAAATCTACTGGATTTATGTATATATATATTTATGTCATCTACTTACTTCCATTAAAGACAACAAGGAAAGGAAAACAGCGTTCATGCGTACGTACGGACTACCGTCTCCATGAACGTTGTGTTTCATTTCATTTATCTATCTATTATATTTATATACTGAATATATATGATATATAAATCATATTTTATATTCTGGAAGTAAGTAAATCAGGATATAAGTAATAATAATTTCAATAAATACAAGTCCAAACACCTACGATAAATGAAACGATTTTACCCAAAATGCGTCTTTAACATGGAATTTACAAAAGTACGGGTAATATAAAGTCATAAGTGAACCATATATGATATCATAACAATGAATATGATTCTTTAATAAGTTAATGACATTATTTAAATCATTATACAGTAGGTTCAGATACGTACAGAGCATATCGGACATAAGGTAAGGGAAATATCACAATCTCATTTTTATCCGAGATTGTTTATACTTTTGTATTTACTGGGGTGTATTTTATCATCCAAATCCATGTTTCCTAAATATGTAATATTATTTCCATACACCTGCAATTGTTTAAATCCAATTTTACCCTTCTGTGAGTTTTTATTAAAGGATATGAAAGGAATCTTTTATCGTTTTTCGTACGAGGTACTTTTTGACTTTTCCGACAAAAGTACGAGAAGAATGTTTTCTTAACTTATACGGCATGAATGGATTTTTAAAACATTATTTCCAAGAAGCTTCCATTAAAAGTTTTCAAGTTTATTTTTAATCAACTTCTTTTTGTTTAGAATTTTATGACATGCTAAGAAAGGAAAAGTGTTTTTGAAGTAGAAAGGATATTTTCCTCAAGAATGGAGTTCAAGTGTTTTATCAAAATTATTTTCCATCTAAGATAATAAATGGTTTTGTTTCTATCCCTATTATTACGTTGATTTGATTATGTTGTGATGGAATTATTTTTATTAATTCCTTTATCTTATATGAATTGTTTTATGATGTCATGATGTTTATGATTCCCATTTTTATTTCATGGGTTATGCTATGATGTATGGTTTATGATTTTGTGGCCCACATAAGAATGGTATAATTATGAGATGGGTGGGACCTATATCTCCTTCCAATTAATTGGGTAATGATTTTATATCTCATGAGATAGACATGGCTGGAACGGTAGGTTATACTGGTTCAGTGAAACAGGACTGAAACGAGGAATGAACTCGGTTCAGAAAGGGACTTTGTTCACTAAGATAGTCTTGGAAATGAGTCTTGAATAATAAGAAATGATTCTCTATGATTATGTGTGTATGCCACAAATTTTCATGTTTTATGTTATGATTATTGGGATTACATTTCACTACTATGATTTATCCAATGTTATGAAATTATGATCTATTTTGCAGGATAATATTTCTAAAAGATATCTTCTTATGAATATGATGTGATTGCTATTTATTTTTTTTACCCTTACTGAGGATTTCAGCTCACCCTTTTACGTTTTCTTTTCCCGAGGATATAAATAAATGTTTTAGGTAAGGAAAAAAAAGGGAAGATCTTTATGGGAGATGTTGAAGAACTTTCACCACGATTAAAAGATTATATTCCGAGTTTCCAAAGACACTAAACTATTACGGTCCTTGTGTGTGTGTTTTTGTTATATACTATGTATTCCGAAAAAGTAATGTAATTTCAATGTACGCCAAGATTCGGGTCTCTACAGTTGGTATCAGAGGAAAGGTTTAGTCAACCTTTAGAAACTAGGATGCGAAAAAGTTAGTGAGATCCCTAGAGATATTTCTAAGGTATGTCTAGGGATGTCTCAATGGTTAAGTATATGTATAGGTTATAGTCTTATAATTGTGCTAACGATCTTATAATGTAACCTAAGATGTTAGATATTGAGGGTACTCCCCCTTTACTATGTTGTTTTCTCTAGCATGATTTTTTCCTATCACAGAATTCTTTTTGTGTTTTAGTAAATAGAGGGAACCAGAAGGAATTTGGTTAACATTGAATCCAATGAACAAATTGGTGACTATGAGCAACAAAATTGTGTAATTCTAGAGAGAAAGATATTGTGATTATGTCGAATCAGTCATCGCGATATATGATTAACAAGGTGAAATTTAGTGGTATGCCTAATTCATCACAGAAGAGGAAGGTAAACTATTATGCATGTTCGCATGTTGAGGAGCATAAAGAAAGGAAGAATGAGATTTCTAAAGAATGGAAGAAGAACCTTGAGGAATACCTCAAATGAAGGGACCGATGTTATCTGTGTGGAGAAAAGGGTCATAGAGTAACAGACTGTTATGGAGTTCAATGTCTTATTTGTGGAGAACATGGGCTTTACCCAACTCAATGCCCTTACCTAAAAAGATACTTCTAAATCAAGGAAGTACTTATTCCAGGACAATCATTTAAGTGGATGGACTGAAGTGTTTATGTATTGGTATTCAAGAATAATGTTGTTGAGGTACTTTTATGGTGTATTGGAATATTTATGTATTGGTCTATTGTGGTTTTCAATAATTTTAAGGTACCGGTAACCATGAAAAGTGATTCAAATATTTTGGAATGTAGACGATATGCGCATAATGAAGGGATAAGGAGAAAATGAAATGTTTGACAGTATTCATGAGCTCATGATTGATATAAGGACTAAGTGATATCATGGTTTGAGTATATAGAATTTTGAGGATTTTGGTATGTGGAAGGTGTTAACTTTTAACTGCATTCATGTTTTCACTAAGGTTCAATGGTTATTCAATAGAATACATGATTAAGGACTTTGAATGTTTGGAATGTGACCAACAAAACATATCTTATGATATATGGGGATCAACAATGGTATTAAATCTCTGGTAATCGTTTTCACTATGTTATGATAGTGGACTATAGTATTATGGATAAGCCTAAAGATTGGAATGGATTATGTTGGACATAAGTTAGTATTGTTTATGGATAGAAGTTTTTTAGATATTTTTGATGGGATGTTATAGTAATATAGTTTTATAAAAAGGACAACCTGCAGGATGGGTGGAATCGAACCCACAACCGAAGTGCGACTGGCCTTTATCGCCTACCACTGACCTACAGGAAGTCCCTGTTTAGTAGAAACTAGTTTTATTATATTGCGCAGTATGATATATGAAGTATAAGTCCATTTTAGGAACCCTATATGATGAATCTCACTATATATGGACTTATGTATTTTTTGATAACTTTTCTAACCTTTTGTTTGAGATAGATGGAATGACTCATCATTCTATCACATGATCTGCTAACACATCACGAATGACAAATTCAACTTCATTTCTTTAAGAGATGATGTGGAAATTGTCCAAAGAACGACCAACAGTGAGACTATACCAAAATCACGAAAGTCTTTCTTCTAATTCCAATTTCATCAACTTTAGAGAAATGATATTAGAAAACAAAAATGTTTTCTTAGTGCTCTTGTATCTGATGAATCATATGGTACCTTATATCGTCACATATTTATGGATTTGTGATTGCTGGCTTTTCCATAGACATGTTCTCTACCACTCTCCATCAGAACATGATGGTTATATTTCTCTTCCATATCTATATTTTCACCTATGTGGAAACCCAGTGATTAGTTTATTTGGGTAACCGTTACGTTTCATTCTTTTGTTTTTAAAGAATGGTTTTTGTATTCCTTTTTACGATGTGGGTTTCTATTAAAGAAACTTTCTAATAGTAAACCATTTATAACCCCGACGAATTTCGAGGGCGAAATTCATTTTAAGGGGGTAGAATGTAACACCCCGATATTTTATGAAAAATATTCTTTTAATTTCATTAATGTCTCATGCTACACCAAGATTACCTTGCGCTATACGCAGCACTGTATTAGCTTGCAGTATACGGAACACTATTCTTGGATCGTGTTACACACAATTTTGATAATAGTTATTCTATGCAACTTTGAGTATATATATATATATATATATTTAATTTATAAATGAAATATGGTTGGATTCTGTTATATGAAACAACGAAGGATTATTTCACAACACGAAACCCTGACTTGGCTTGCATTACATGCAATCGAGACCTTCCTCGATAGCGTGTGTTGTACGCAATACCGGGTTTTAATAAACAATGATATATTATTATAATATTGTCATGAGCTAGCCATTACGAATAGTATTAACTAAATTTTTAATTTTATAACATTATTATTCATCTTACACATTTTCTAGAACATGGTATAAGAACAAAATAAATTTTTCGGGTAAAATAAGTATTTTTAAAAAAATGCAGTTTTGCCTCCTTTTGATGGCGCACCCACTTTAAATCTAGTTTTTGACATGTTTATATGTTCAATTTGACAAAATAAAATTCTTCATTTGAATCAAGATATAAAGGTTTACCTTAAATAAAGTTTTGATATTTTTCCGATAACTTTCATATTTTAATGAATAGTAAAAACACGCTATATTTTAATTAAAAACAACTTTTTTCATCATAATATCTTATATGGTTAAATTATAATATTGAATGGTTTTAAAGTATAAATAGAATATATTTTTACCATTTAATATAATTTATGTCATTATCATTGATTTTACCTTAAATTCGTAGGTTAAATTAGTTCAATCTTTTGCAATGTTTTAAAGAAAAACCCGTTTTCTTTCAACAACGGGATTAATATTAATTTAATTTCTGCATCTTTTCTGTATTGAATTTGGAAAAATGGATTACATATTTGTAATCAGTGTGTCCAAATTATGTTAATAAGCTACTTTTTATTTTGGGGCATTGTGAATAGTAACTACGTTAAATTTTATTTACTATAGTTAAAGGTAAATCGGGTAATTAAGGGTAAATATAAGATTATAAAATTACCCTAACAATTGGAAAATTCCTATTGGATGACTAAAAGTCGACCCATATCACCTAAGGGTCAGATTATATTCATTTGATGGACTTTTTTCCATGAAAATAATTTAATTATTATTAAAACCAAAGAATGTGACAACATGTCACTTTCTTAAATCTTATAAGTATAATAATTTTAATTTAGTGAAAACCTTCATGAAACGTCGAACATGAATAGTCTCCAAAAATCTAATAAAAATATCTACGTCATAGAAATTTATTTATAATTTTTAGGGATTAAATAATTATCATTTATTATGACACAAAGATGATGCAGTAATTGTCTTATTAATTAAATATTGACATAATTGATGTTATAAATGCCAAAATAAATGTAATTTGAGACTATTTATGACTTAAATTAATTTTATAGGTTAATATTACATTTTATTAGTGATATAAGTGACTTGATTAGAACGTATCATTCTTTTATGAATTTCATAAAAATCAAGTACCAAATAGTGTCAAAATTGACAGAAATTAGTTTGTAAAACAAATATTATATTATTATTTGTTATTTAATTCCTAAAAATCTAAGGTTCGGACAAATGACATAGATAAGGTTATATATATTAATAATGAACAACTTGGGGTTCTTTTGGCTTGTTATAGAATGTTTATTAACCTTATATTGTAAGAACACAATAAGACACGATAAAAGTAAAATTATTTAACTTAATGTTAAATTTAAATGATAAGGTTAAAATAGGAACCTAAACTTGTCTAAATTATATTGTATGAGAGGATTTAGACCCATCCCCACTTTATCTTCGAAATAAATCATGTTGGAGCTATTTAATACCGAATTTTACTTTATAATAAAATAATAGTTTTAGTTATTCCAAAGGTACCCCTCTCCTCCCTTATAAAAGAGAACCTCCTCCCTCTCTTCCTCACACAACCTTGTGCCTTAAAGCTCGGCCAACCTCTGCCAAATTCTCTTCTCAACTTCCCTAGAAACATCCTATAGGTTCTGGTATTCCTCAAAGACCAATTTTGGTACCCTAAGAGGAGGTCTCAAAGAGGCGCTTCAAAGAAGAGGTAATTTCTGTTACCAATTCTTTGACCTTTATTTCTTCTTCCACTTCTTCTTCTAAGGTTGTTTCATTATGAAGTAATAACATCAGTATAAATCATATACGGATATGTTATTATAAGTATGAAACAACCCTATTTCATCATAAATCCATCCTACGGAAAACGAAATCACCGCGCGTGCGTACGTACGGAATACCGTCTCCACGCCGTGGTGTAATCTATTTTTCCACCAACACCTTACATGGATGGGTATAATGGTGTAAAGAACAACTATACATATTTAATAGAAAATAATATTGATTCTGATATATTGCATCATCCACTCCAATTCAATTCAATTATTATGGAAACGATATCATCGCTCGTGCGTACGTACGGACTACCGTCTCCACGACTCGATGAGATTCATTATCCATGTAAACCATTCCAGAATGATTATAAAGTATATATAATGAATAATAATGAAATATATGACATGGTAAATCTACTGGATTTATGTATATATATATATTTATGTCATCTACTTACTTCCATTCAAGACAATAAGGATAGGAAAACAACGTTCATGCGTACGTACGGACTACCGTCTCCATGAACGGTGTGTTTCATTTCATTTATCTATCTAATATATATATATATATATACTGAATATATATGATATATAAATCATGTTTTATATTATGGAAGTATGTAAATCATGATATAAGTAATAATAATGTCAAGAACAACAAGTCCAAACACCTGTGATAAATGAAACGATTTTACCCAAAACGCTTCTTTAACATGGAATTTACAAAAGAACGGGTAATATAAAGTCATAAGTGAACCATATATGATATTATAACAATGAATATGATTCTGTAACAAGTTAATGACAATATTTAAATCATTATACAGGAGGTTCGAATACGTACAAAGCATATCGGACATAAGGTAAGGGAAATATCACAATCTCATTTTTATCTGAGATTGTTTATACTTTTGTATTTACAAGGGTGTATTTTATCATCCAAATCCTTGTTTCCTAAATATTTAATATTATTTCCATACTCCTAAAATTTTTTAAGTCCAATTTTACCCTTAAGTGAGTTTTTAGTAAAGGATATGAAAGGAATCTTTTATCATTTTTCGTACGAGGTACTTTTTGACTTTTCCGACAAAAGTACGAGAAGAATGTTTTTTTAACTTATACGGCATGAATGGATTTTTAAAACATTATTTCCAAGAAGATTCCTTTATAAGTTTTCAAGTATATTTTTATTCAACTTCTTTTTGTTTAGAATTTTATGACATGTTAAGAAAGGAAAAGTGTTTTTGAATTAGAAAGGATATTTTCTTCAAGAATGGAGTTCAAGTGTTTTATCAAAATTATTTTCCATCTAAGATAATAAAGGGTTTTGTTTCTATACCTATTATTACGTTGATTTTATTATGTTGTGATGGAATTATTTTTATGAATTCCATTATCTTATATGAATTGTTTTATGATGTCATGATGTTTAATATTCCGATTTTTATTTCATGGGTTATGCTATGATGTATAGTTTATGATTTTGTGGCACACATAAGAATGGTATAATTATGATATGGGTGGGAACTATATCTCCCTCCAATGCATTGGGTAAATTTTTATATCTCATGAGATAGACATGGCTGGAACGGTAGGTTATACCTGTTCAGTGAAACAGGACTGAAACGAGGAATGAACTCGGTTCAGAAAGGGACTTTGTCCACTAAGATAGTCTTGGAAATGAGTCTTGACTAATAAGAAATGATTCTCTATGATTATGTGTGTATGCCACAAAGTTTCATGTTTTATGTTTTGATTATTGGTATTACATTTCACTACTATGATTTATCCCATGTTATGAAATTATGATCTCTTTTGCAGGATAAGATTTCCAAAAGATATGTTCTTATGAATATGATGTGATTGATATTTTTTTTACCCTTACTGAGCATTTGAGCTCACCCTTTTACATTTTCTTTTCACCAGGATATAAAGAAATGTTTTACGTAAGGAAAAAAAGGGATGATCTTTATGGGAGATGTTGAAAATCTTTCACCACGATTAGAAGATTATATTCCGAGTTTCCAAAGACACTAAACTATTACGGTCCTTCTGTGTGTGTTTTTGTTATGTTCTAAGTATTCCGCAAAAGTAATGTAATTTCAATGTACGTCGAGCTTCGGGTCTCTACATTTCACATTGGGTAATATCTTCTTTATTCATTGCATGTTCAATAATTTGTTATATATTTTCTCACATTACTAATAAAATTATTTATTTAATTTATGTCATTTTATAAAATATTATAATTATTTATTATATTTTTATTATATTAATCAATATAAAATAAAAGTATGAAATTAAATACCTTATTCATGGAGATGATAGATCATATGTATTCATGGACATTGTTTTTGTTTAATAGTCATACTGAAAGAATATATATAAATTACTTACATGTATAAATATTAATATATATACATCATTATTCATTTAGAATTACTATATCATATATATATATATCATATAATTTCACTAAAAAATCATTAATACATTCCATATAATGTGTGAACGAATCACAACACTTTGATAGGGCGGAATTCCACACTTCCTCCTATGAAATTATCGTATTTAAAAAATGTAAAGTATAATGATATGTGTTGTAAATGAATTAAATAAGTATAAATACAAAATATATATACTTTATAAAATATATAAACATAGTTTCTATCATTATTTATACCATGTGAGGTGCTAAACGAACATATAAACTATCATTGTTTCGTGAGGATGTACTTCTCTATACACATTAATAGTATGTTAGTTACCCATTTGAAGAATCTGTGTGTAATTTTAGGATCAATACATAGAATATAATATTCATTGTATATTTAGGATACTTTTAATATTATCAAATCATTGAAAAATAATTATTATGGGGGTGGAGAATTGAAATAATATAAAAGAACATGAGGAAAAATGTTACCTCCAATTTGGGTAACTTATTTTGGTAGGCACCAAAGGGATTCAATGAATTTATTTCATCCCATTGGGAGAATTATTGAATAAAGGTAGAGATTTTAGTATTTATTTTTTTAGATCATGGTTTATCCAATTTGGATTAAGAGGTGTGGGGATGTGGGGGGATAAGAGACCATTTTATAGTGGAGGAGGAGTGTCACTCCTATAATATTTTGAAAATGGAATTCTATAAACATTTTTCACATGTAAAGTGGATCATGTAATTGAAAAAAGTTAATTTAATCGGTGATTGGGTGAAAATATCTCCATAAAATGGATCTTGGAAAACTGTCTAGGTTGTTTTTGGTGTAAAACATAATGTTTAGTCCTTAGGTATGTTAATTTTTACCATAATCGACGTAAATATTTTTAATTACTATCACTAATATTTTTTTAAAAAATAACGTAAATTTAATAGACATTATAAATTATTTTAATTCCAAATTAGGAATCCATTTTTCTAAATTCCATCTTTAGAAGTGGTAGAAATTAATTTAAAATTGATGTCACTGGCGTGTTAACACTATGTGTTTTTAATATAAAAATGACCAAAAGTTTGTTATGTTTATGTATCCAACTTCATTGGGAAATCAGTTCGAAAAACTAAAATTTTATTAGATGATAAAATTATTATCAAATTAACCTTTTCAAAATATTGAAAATATAATTTATGATTATAAATATTTTAGATGAAAATGATTTATTGAATTGAAATAATTTATCTTTAAGTATTCATTAAAAATAAAAACTTATAAAAAATTCCAAAAATGTATCCTAAACTATGTTTTATTTTTATATTTAAAAGACCAATTTAATTTTTATATATAAAAAGTATAAACGTTAAAGGAAATTTGAAAATAAAATGGGTCTCCATTAAAAGGTTGTAAAACTATCATTCCAAAAATATTGTTTGTTAAACATCAAATTTGGTTTTTTCCTATATTATGTATATAAAATATATAGAATGTATATAAAAAATATTTTTATGAATACATAAAATATATATTATAATAATAGAACTTTCTAATTGTATATATTTTAATTTATTGCTCTAAAATAGCTTTGTGTGCATAATAATAACATTTCCTCGAATATTCAATTTATTTTCATATTAATTTCTAAATAATTTATAACCAATGAATTCAATTTATATTTTTGTAAACCCTATTATTTAATATATTAGTTAATATTATTCATAACTAATAATTTTCATCTCATTTATGTCTTATTATAATAACATTTTAATAATATATTATTTTTTGGTAAAATTCATTCTTACTTGTCTCAAAAAGCATAGAAGAAAAATCATTATTCCTTATAACACATGAAAACCTTAATGTTATGTGTAAATTAAGCTAAAATTTATTTTTCGTGAAGTGAATTATTAATGCGGTGTTTCATATAATGTAATCTAGATATACTTTATGAATATAAATAAAATATTTTTAGTGTTGGATGAAATGAAAAAATATAAAAAAGGATAAATTAATTAGAAAATCTATTTAAAAAATAATAGGCCATTACATTCTAAAACCCTTAAAATCGAATTTCTCCCACAAAAATCATAATTAATGAAAAATTTTATACACAAATTTTTAATTCATAGAAACCCACATCATAAAAATGAATACTAAATTTAAAATAAATAGGGAATGTTGGAACCTTAAATCTTACCCAAAGTAACATATAACTAGGTTTAAAAATATAAAAACATAGTTTGGGACTGAATATTGGGCCATGGTGGAAAACTATTAATATTTTTAGGATTTTATTGTGTTTATCATACACAAAAATTAAAATGATAAAATAAAATTTTATGGCATAAAAGTCATAATTCTATGATGATTTATAAGTCCATTAGTTCAAAAAAGATTAACATAATCAGACAACATTATTTTTATCGTTATCCTATATTTGAGTAATTATTTTATAGGCGAATAATGCAACGAAATATACATACTTGATATATTTCAATAAAAAAATTATTATTTGGTAGTGGTTTTAACTATTTCTAATTCATCCATTGCTTCAAGAAATGGATGTAAAAAAATAAACTTTGATACTTCATGCACTAAAATACACTTTATCAAATCCTAAGTCCCATAAAATAATGAAAAGTTAATGTATTTATCGATAAATATCATTAATAATAAATATGGTTATGTATATTAATATAAAAATATATAACGTAACAAAACATCTTCATCAAATATAATTATTCATAAAAAATAATTATACAGTTGCCAACAAATTGCATATGCAAATTCTTGGAGGGAAATCCCTTCCATTCATAAGTCATGGGTTCAAGAGCTATGGTCTATATAGACTTAATTGGTTCTAACCCATCATATGTTATTTCTATTTCTAAAGCCACACTAATATAATTTCGAAAATAAATTATAGGGTGCTCCATGAAATATGGTTAATCACTAAATAGATTTTTAACTATTATTTTAACCATAATATCAATACATTAATACCTCCTCCAGTGATTAACATAAAAATATCATGAATGGTTTACCAAATAACCCATATAAAAGATGAAAATATAAAATATTATAATAAATTTCACGAATTAACTTATCATTGATCCCCCATATATCAAAAAATTACTCTAGTTTATCACATTCTAAACATATGAATTCCCTCGTTGTAAATTCTTTTTGATCATGGTAACAAACTAATTTACTATAAATCCTTATAGAAAACATTCATTATACCTTATTCCATAGATTACAGGACATATTCCATAGGACCATGAATTTTTTAACATAATCCACGATAGCATTAACTAATTATAAAAATATCATCCATTTGTTAAATGGTAAAAAATAACATCTAATATACTTATTCATAACTAACATAAAATTATCCAAAAAACAATATTTTATCATAAATTACATATTTGGGATACATTCACTTAGTCATCCATCACCTTCCCATTAAATCACCTTATTAGTCCGTTAGAAACATTCAACATAAACATATAAATATTAAGAAAAAAACATAAAAAGAGAAATACTTATATATTTCATCATTCATATAATATAATTTTTGAATAAAAATACATAAAAATAGAAATTATTCCACTTCATAAATAATCCATAATAAGGGTCCCAAATCCTACTATATAATATCTCTTTCCTTAAACATTTCATTAGCAATATAACCATCAGTAGTAGTATAGCTATTACTCTTTCCACCATTCTGATTTTCTTCTAGAGCAACCCATGGGGACATAAATTGTCATTATGACCATTCATTTACCATATAAATTTTTTTTACAATTTGAAATATCTTAGGGAGTCCAATATTTACATCCCTTGTGTCAACTAAGTCCATACTTTTTCCTTCGATGTTACATAATCTATGTCCTTATATTCACAGTCAAAATACCTTCTAATTTCACTAAGACATTAACATAGGTGAATCATAAAAAATTCATGACACAAAGGAAACCAATTATTCTTACATGTATTTTCTCCATTACCCTAACTCTCATCGAACACTTTCTTTCTCTTATTTAGTGATTCCATGAGTTGGTTAAGGTGAATGTTGTTGATCATGTTCCTTAAAATATAATTAGGCATGATCATGAAATCCTTTGCACAGGTGATCATCCCATTTGAAATCTCATTAATATATTATCCATCATATCCATCATTAATCTATTTCCTTCAGGTTCCCTGCAATGACTAAAACTAGTAATAATTGGGTAAGAAATGATTATGATATTTTAGAATAGCATAATCAAGAACTACACTTATATAATGTCTAAATTATGAAACCGTACATAAAATATGACACATTAATATTATCCTAGGTTATTCATAGCTGAAATATATTTACATACTTCAGAATTTTTCAAAAAGTATTCGCGAATTTACTAATCATATTCCTTGGGAGTGTCAAACTGGGTGACCTGTATGGTCCATTGCCTACTACTGTATTACATCGAGTCGGGCCTGGAACATTTGGTTAGATTTGTTACTAATGAGTATATATGTTCCATATACACATCAACTTTTAGTATCCATACATGTATATATTTCTTGTAAACTAATAACTATACAAATTACATAAAATTCAATGAAATTTTCCTACACTTTTCATTATCTATAGACTTAGCCATTTACATGCCCCTACAGTTCTGATTAAGGTTTTATTATCCTCTATTCCAAATGTAAAATAAACCATATCTCTGAAACCAACAATAGTGACCCTCTTTCATTATACATTAACATTAAATATCGTTGACACAATTCCTAAAATAGAAAACAAAACGAGGACAAAATATCACATTATTTTAGTGCATTTGGAATCATTAAAATGTAAAAACCTATACAAAAATGATCCACATAATATCTTTAAATGTTCATAATGATTATATAACATCTTAGAAACATAAAACCTAATACATATCTTCATAACTTGGGGGAAGGGAACATAAAAAATGGTGAGACTAGACGGCCAGTAAGGGTAAATAAAGGATTTATGTTTCTATAATCATTATAAAAAGTGTATGAAAATATGATCATGAAAATAGAAGATAATTCATCATATATCCAAGATCATAAACAAGAATCATGGAATAATAAATTGTGTTTAGAATGCATTAATCATATAGAAATAAGGAACAATATCCGTTAATGAATAACATAGTAATCAAACATGGAATTGTTGGAGACATAGATGAATATATATAATTTTTTATATAAAAATCAATTAATCACTTCCAGGGACATCGTAGTGGACAAAGACCTTTACTGATCTGATTTCACACCATGTTATAGCCATATATTACTGAACTGAGTTCACTCCTCATTCAATCCCTATAATACTGAACAGATTTAATTTCATATTTCATAACTGTAATAAAAAACTATGATCATTTCTCATTCCATCAATGCCAATCTCATGATATATAAATATTTACCCAAAGCATTGGTAAAAGATATAGGACACACCCATATCATAATGAAATCAAACATTCTAGTTCCCAAAAATTAAAAATGATCATAATATAAACCATGAAATAAAATGGATATTATAAACTTATTATCATGCCTTAACATTTGAAAAAATATAGGTTTCATAATCATAAAATAAAAAACAATGAATGTATGTGGGACTAAAAATCCTATAACTAATGGAAGTGAAACCCATGTCATTAACATAATTCTATTAAAACATAAACCGTCTAAGAAAAAATATGAATGGAACAATTGGATCATTTACTATAACAGAATGAGATACATCAACAACTATCATCTTAGATAGAAAATGGCTTGGAAAGTTATTTAGAAAACATTTATTGAGCAAAATATACATTCATAATTGATAAAAGGCCCATTAAAAGATAAATCCCTTTTTATAACCATTTTATTAATAATAAACATGAAACATTATAAAGAAATATTTGAAAATATTTTTGAATCCTTTTTCAGTGAAAACATATAAAGATATGTTGAATACATTTTGAAAACCAGTTACCTTGAAAAATTATAAAATAATATTGAAATCTATTTGAAAACTATTTATTTTAAAATGCCTTAGAGAAATATAAATAAGTCCTAAAATTATTTTGAAAACCATTTTCCTTGAAAATTTATAATATAATATTAATATAATTTTTAAAACTATTTTTCATGAAAAGTTATAAAACATGACTAAAAATATTTTATAAAAAAAATTCATTGAAAACTTGTAAAAGAAGCTTCAAAAAAATAGGAAAAAAATATCCTTGAAAAATTATATATTAATCTTGAAAAAATTTTGAAATTTATTTTCCTTAAAATATTTTTAAACAGTTTTAAAACCCTTTTGAGAACACCATCCTAAAAATAATTATAAAACCTTTAAAAGAAGCCTGAAAACATTTTGAAAACCATTTCGTTGAAATTTTTTTCAAAAAATTATCTTAGAAATTATATTTTTAAACATTCAAAGGAATCATCACATAAATTATGGTAGGTAAATTTATACAATTTTTATGAAGTAAGAATAATATTCCTTTGATACTGTAAAATTTTAAAAAATGACTTGATTAGAATACGATAAGAAGAATAATTTGAAAACATTGGGAAAAGTATAAATTTAAAAAAATAATTTCAATGTTGTATTATATTAATAGAATATTTTTGGAAACCATTTTTATAAAACATGGTTTTGAAGTATCATACATTTCTGAACGAAGAGTGTGTAAAGTCCAAATTTTATAAAAATGAGTGTTATAAATACCTTATGTACCAAGGATTAGTAAAATGGTATCAATACATGAATATATTATAAATAAAAATATGACAACAAAATTCATGATTTTACTGGAGATACAGATAATAAGACTTCATCATGGGAAGCATAAATATAAAAAATCATTAAATGTGATGAGATTGTTTCAATAATATCTTATATCTTGGTAACTTGGTAAAAAATGCTCCATGTATGAATATTAAAATTCATGAATCATAATATATAATTAAAATGAGGATATGACTGATATAAAATGTAAACACCTTAAAAAAGAATGCTGGATTATAATAAAACATTGTTCTCAAAGGAAAATTGAGACAAAAAATTCTTACCGATTTGGTAGCTTTTGAAACATCAACCCCATGAAATAAATATCATATAATTTATATTTAAATGACCATAAATTTATGTTTTTGGATAATGTAGTATATTCTTGGTCAGTATGAACACCACAAAAAATTAATGGGTAGTGAAAAAAGAATATATCTCAACGAAATAAAAAGCGAGATGAAATATACTTATATTTTGTCTTGACTATTGTCGTACTCATAAAAAAATCATGTATAATAAATATAATTTAATTATAAATATATCACAAAACCATTTAATTATATCAAATACCTTATATGGTTTTATTATGACTTTATATAACCCTCTTTTTAAAAGTTCTATGTTAATGTTTCACTACAGGTAATATCTGATTTGTTCTTCGTAAGTGTAATAACTTGTCATATCATTATTGAAATAAATATATAATTATTTAAATAATTTAAAACATGCACTACTAGAAAAACAGGTATTTGCGACGGGGGCCCGTCGCAAATAGCCCGTTGCTGAAAACGCTGCCGCAACTACACTTATTTGCGACGGGCCCGTCGCTAAAGGCTTTTTTTGCGACGGTCATTCTCCCCGTCACAAATAGTATTCCGTATTTTTGTAAAAAACATTAAAATACCTTTTGCGACGGGTCCCGTCGCAAATAACTTTTGCGACGGTAACGTCGCAAAAACTATTTTTAAAAAAAATTAAAAAACTATTAATAATACTAGTATTTGCGACGGGCATAGTATCCCGTCGCAAATACTATTTTTTAAAAAAAATAAAAAACTATTAATAATACTAGTATTTGCGACGGGTATAGTATCCCGTCGCAAATACTATAAAAAAAAATAAATTATTAATAAATTATTTTAATTAATATAATAATAGAATTATAATTTACAAATGAAAATAATAAATTATTTTAATTAAAATAATAATAGTAGAATTATAATTCAAAAATAAAAAGTAATAGAATATTAATAAATGATTTAATTAATATAATAATATTACAATTATAATTCATAAATAAAAAAAATATTAATAAGTTATTTTAATTAATATAAAAATAATAGAATTATTTTACATTCAAATATTAAAATAATTCAAGTATTAAAAAAAATATAATTAAATTATAATATTATAAAATTTTAATATATATATATATAAAATTTTAATATATCTATAAAAATTAATATTATAAAATATAAATAATAATATTATTCATATTAATATTGTTATTTAAAAATATAATATTATTAATATTTTATAATGAAACAGAAACTACGAATAGAAAAAAAAATATTTTGATTTCACAAATTTTATAATAGAAATACAAACTCTAATCTGAAAGAGGGGGGGAGGTGGGGGATCTGCAGATGGTGGTGGAGGAAACTCCATCCCTAAATCATGAGTGAGTCGGCGTATGTACTCCATCTGCTCCTGATGCTACTGCTGCCACCGACTCGCCTGCTCCTCGTACAGCTGTTGCTGGCGTCGACGCTCCTCCTCATGCTGCTGACGCATTTGCTCCTGCTCCTGTCGGAGACTCTCTATCTGTGCAGTCTGAGATCGCAACTGATCCTCATACTGTGTAGAAGAAGATGCACGAGCTCTTCTCGAGCTGGACGCCAACATCGCAGCACTGCCACAACAATCTCCAGGAGTCAGTCGAGAGTCGACACCAACTACCCGGCCCTTCTCGAAGGCATACTGGGTGTCCTGCATCCATGCCATAATATTGGTAATTATTTGTAATTATTGGTAATTATTGGTAATTATTGGTAATTATTGGTAATTATTCCTAATTATTGGTAATTATTCCTAATTATTCCTAATTATTCCTAATTATTCCTAATTATTCCTAATTATTACTATTTATAAATAATTATTACTAATTATCCCTAATTATTCCTAATTATTACTAATTATTACTAATTATTACTAATTATTACTAATTATTCCTAATTATTCCTAATTATTACTAATTATTCCTAATTATTCCTAATTATTCCTAATTATTCCTAATTATTCCTAATTATTTGTAATTATTGGTAATTATTGGCAATTATTGGTAATTATTACTAATTATTACTAATTATTGGTAATTATTGGTAATTATTACAAATTATTACAAATTATTGTTAATTATTGGTAATTATTCCAAATTATTGGTAAGTATTATTAATTATTGGTAATTATTACTACTATTTTGGTAATTATTACTAATTATTACTAATTATTCTTAATTATTGATAATTATTGATAATTGTTCCTAATTATTCCTAATTATTACTAATTATTACTAATTATTGATAATTATTGATAATTGTTGATAATTGTTCCTAATTATTCCTAATTATTCCTAATTATTCCTAATTATTCCTAATTATTCCTAATTATTCCTAATTATTCCTAATTATATCTAATTATTCCTAATTATTCCTAATTATTCCTAATTATTCCTAATTATTCCTAATTATTCCTAATTATTCCTAATTATTCCTAATTATTCCTAATTATTCCAAATTATTTGTAATTATTGGTAATTATTGGCAATTATTGGCAATTATTGGTAATTATTAGTAATTATTACTAATTATTGGTAATTATTGGTAATTATTACTAATTATTACTAATTATTGTTAATTATTGTTAATTATTCCAAATTATAGATAATTATTAATACTTATTGGTAATTATTACTACTTATTGGTAATTATTACTAATTATTACTAATTATTGATAATTATTACTAATTATTACTAATTATAGGTAATTATTACTAATTATTACTAAATATTCTTAATTATTGATAATTATTGATAATTGTTCCTAATTATTAGTAATTAAATTAATAATTACCAATAATTAGGAATAATTACCAATAATTACAAATAATAACATTATTAGTATATTTTATTATTAATATTAAAATAATATAATTTTCTGATTTATATACAATTCTCCTTTCATCTGTGCGTTTTCTATCTCCACATACAAATAATACATGTGAAGACTGTAAACACACAGATTAAAAGAGAATTGTATATATATAAAAAATTATATTATTTTAATATTAATAATAAAATATACTAATAATGTAATAATGTTATTATTCCTAATTATTGGTATTTATTACTAATTATTAATATTTATTCTTAATTATTAAAAATTATTAATAATTATTCCTAATTACCATTAACTATGATCAATACTAATAATTTAAATTTATTAAGTAAGAAAACAATGTAAACATAATTAAATTACAACTAATTAAGAATAATTGAAACTAATAAAAAATTAAAAATAAATATTAAATTAAAATGAACATAAATACCTTGAAAATTGATCTGCTCTGATCGTTCTTCAAATCTTTAATATCAGCTCCGAAGAAAAAAATTAAACTGAAGAAAAACTCAACTTTAGAAACACAAGTTTGAGAGCAGGAGAAGATAGAGAATGAGAATGATTTGAAAAAAACAAATGGGGGTATTTATAGGTTAGATTATTTGCGACGGGTACCATCGCAAATACATTAGCCCGCATTAATTATGGTCAACGAGTAAATAGTTATTTGCGACGGGTCCCGTCGCAAATAACATACTATTAGCGACGGGAATATTTTCCCGTCGCAAATACCTTTTACCGCCGCCGGTTATTTGCGACGGGAAAATTTTCCCGTCGCAATTAGTTTTCCCGCGATTTAGTGCGCATCGCGGGAAAACTAATTGCGACGGGGAAAGCAATCCCGTCGCAAAAGCCTAGTTATTTGCGACGGGTATATACTCCCGTCGCAAATAAGTTTTTAACGGGACTATTTGCGACGGGATTTATTCCCGTCGCAAATAACCCGTCGCAAATACCCATTTTTCCCGTAGTGATGATATAAATATAATTCATATTCATCATATTTGTCATTTAATATTCTATATAATATAGAATTATGAAATGAAATACACCATTCATGGAGAGATCGGGCCATACATATTCGTAAACAATGTTTCAATTTAATAGTCGAATTGTTAAAAAGTGCATAAATGAAATATATGTATATATATATAAATATTAAATTAGAATTTTTTTATCATATATATAATATAATATCACTAATCCCATCCATAATATATTACATTTATTGTGTGAATAAATCACATCGCTTTTAGGAGCCGGTTGTCCAAACTTAAAAGAAAATATCTTATTTACAAAAAATCATAAGTGTAAAGATATGTGTTATAAAATTATTAATGAATCATAAAGTAGTAATAAATATTACAAATAACATATTTAAATTTAGTTTCCATCATAATTTCAACCATTATATGTAGTAATGGAATAAAAGAATAATCATCATTTTGTTTGGTCGTAGTTCACTGTACTCGTATAGAATATGTTTTCTACACATTAGACGTAAGTGTGAGTATGTTCATATCGAAAAAATAAAATAAATATATTCTTTTAAATTTATTTTATATGTTTCTTTTTCTAATAATGTAATAAGAAGTGTTTATCTGGTGGAAAATTGAAATAATATAAAAGAACATGAGGAAGAATGATAACTCTTATTTGGGTAACTCCTTTTTGTTTGAAGTAAACTGATTCCTTAGATTGATTCATTCACTAGGGGAGGAATTTATGGTTTGGGGAGGGATTTTTAGGTTCTTTTTGGGAAGATATTTTCCGATCAAAAGTGTCATGAGATTTTGGAGTAGTTGGGGGGATGCCTTTTTATAGTGTAGGTGGAGTGGTACTTTTGTACAATTTTGACAATGGAATTCCAGACACAATTTTTAAATATAATGTGGTTACAATAATGAACCAAATTATATAAAAGGGATTATATGTTCTTAATATATACATCCAATTGATATTTTATAACATTATAGGCCATTCTAGGTCTTAAATTTAATGTTTAGTCCTTAGTTAATCTTAATTTCTCCTTAATTGTTTTAATAAATATTAATTACATTCACTAATATTTTTTATCAAAAATAATTCGACCTTATTATAAATTATAAATTATTCAGATTCCAAAATAATATATTGATGGGATGACACTGTGGAGTTTTGAAGTAAAAATAATCAAATATATTCTAAGATTTAGTATCAAATTTCAATATGAAATTTGTTCCAATGAACTAAATTATTTTATTTTATATCCTTATTATCTAATTTATCTATTAAAACAATATAAAATATTTTATAATAGTATAAATGAATTATATGAAAGAGCAGTTTGAATTTAAATTTAGTATTTTAAACAACCCATTAAAAATTCCAAACATATAAAAAATACCAAAATTTTATTCTAACAAAAAGTTTAGGTTTCTATTTCAAATTTTAAGTTTATATAGATATATTAAATCAAGAAATTGTCATATATTTTATTTAAAATGGGTTATGCATTAAAAGGAGGGGAAACTACGTTTATATAAAAATATATTTGTAAACATAAATTTTTTTTGTTCTTTTATTTAGTCTATAAAATATATTTTATTAATTTTAAATTTTTTTACTGAATATATTACATATATTTTACATCAATATCAATCAGTATTAATATTTAATATTATTTTTAGGGTAAAACATCTTTCTGTCTGTAATAAAAATATTTCCTTTATTATTCAATCTAGATTCAAATTCATTTAAAATTAATTGGTAACACATGAATTCATATTATATGTGTGTAAAATATATATATTCATAAATTAGGTAATTTTATTCATAATAACTAATTTAATTTATAGGTTATATCTTATTATAGTATCATTTAATTGATATTTTATTTTTTTGGCAAAACATGGTCTTTTGTGTTACACAATCCATCGGGGAAAGTCATTATTGCATGTAACTCAAGCTAACCTCAGTGTTCCATGTAATTAAAGACAAAAAAATTATACGTGTAGTGAATGAATAACTTGGTGTTGTGTATAATTAATTCCAAACATAGTGATTTAATAAAAATAAGATATCCTAATTTTTGTGTGAAATGAAATATACCAAAAAGGATAAATTAATTCAAAAAAAATCAAAACATCTCATGGAGTAACACAAATCACATTGTGTTATGAAGTCATGATGGTTGTACATGACATAGTCTTATGATGAATTGTTTTATTTTGTTTCCAACATTATATTATTCATTAATGTTATAATCTTATTTCATTCATTGATGTTTAAGTTTCTTATTATCACCATACAATGTAATCACATTATACCTCTTGAACC
This sequence comes from Viscum album, assembly GCA_963277665.1. Lineage (NCBI taxonomy): Eukaryota > Viridiplantae > Streptophyta > Magnoliopsida > Santalales > Viscaceae > Viscum > Viscum album. The sequence goes on along the minus strand of OY728141.1, from coordinate 1,014,177,404 downwards.
ACATGTACTTATTTACATTGTTCCATTCATTTATTTTTCCTTTCATAGGCTTTATAGATCACCCTTTTCATTTTTTTAAATCCCTAGGTCAACACATATATTTGTAGATAGTCAATGGAATATAAGTTCATATTATGTTTTTTTAACATAATATTTATTAATCCATGTTTCATGTTATTGTGATACGTATCTACATTCCTAGATTTAGTATTCATATTGATCATTTAGGAATGTATTATTTTTATATTTATGTAATATAATATGTTATATTTTTTATAAATTATATTCTATTTTAGAATTATTACTTGATAAAGGTTTATTCTTTTTGATATTATGATTATAAATATTTAGGTAAAACGTGAGGGATAAGTCTAAACATCTTAAAACATCACTAAATTTTAGTAATGTATATATTTAACTATTTTCTGAGATAATACACACCTATATGTATATTGGAAAGTGAATTTATCTATTGAATATAATTAATTAGGTTTAATAACATTTAAAGAGATCAATTAAGTATTAACATTACATTTACATAGTTAATTATAAGGAGTCCTAATATTGAACACATAGGAAGAATCATTCAAGGTATATGTTTTGGTTTATCATGTTCTTTTAACAATCCATTTTAATGGGAACAAAATTTCCTATAAAATTTAATTATATTAAGTATATAGAGGATAACATAAGTTGAAGCCATGAATTTCATATTTTGAGGATTACATATCAATTAAATGTTAATAGTTTCCCTTTTAAATGTCGAATAGTTTGAATATTCTAATCAATAATTTTTCTTTAATTTTATTCAATGGATTGAAATAGGAGAAATCATATCAACAACCATTGAGATCATTAATTTAATGACTACCCAAATAAGGTGCACAACCTAATGGTATAAGGATTTGGCAAATTAGTTACAACACACACTAAATTAAAAAAAATTAATAGAAACATGATTCAGGTAGAGCACCCACACCCCCATTACAAAGAGAATGTTAGGATTGTGGCCTTTAGAGAAGAAAGGCCTCTAATTTTTGGTAGATCTTATGATCCATTAATCATTTAAAAAAGGATTGTCTCCATTGATAATATCATATTTTTAATACAATGCTTCAACAAATAGAAGGTTGTGCTTTCTGTTTATCACCTAGAGGGAAAACCTGACCAATGATGGATATCGGTCAATAATATGAATCCCACATAATAAATTAAAGGGATAATGTGAAAAAAAATTAAATTACTTTTTAATAATTATTTTTATCATGCTCACTGAGATAAACTGGAGAGGGACCTTCTCAATCATTAAAAAATTAAGGAAAAATCAGTTAGGTAATATAAGGAAAACATCACAATATTTGTATTGTATGTCCCTAGTTTATTCGTATAATGAGAATGTAAATAAAAATTATTCATTAGTTGGATAAAGAGAAATATATGAAAGGAATAGGGGATTCATGACATTGATATTTATAGAGAAATTTTTTGAAGTTCTCTCAATATAGAATTAGATATTGAAAAATCCCAAGTGTCTCATACAATTTGAGAAATGGATCATATTATAGTGATTAATTATAGGGGTCGATGGATAAACATGTTGAGTTTATTAAATTATAAATTACCACTTACCATTATTGCAAGAACAAGAATCCCAAACAATTTATTATAGGGGAATAAGATATTATTTTGGTATGGGGAGGAGTGTCACTATGCTAGTGAATAATAATGGGATAAGATGATACCCATTTATGTGATGGAATAAAAAAATTCCAATAAACCCTCATTATATTTTCTAACATTTCAACATTAATGAACCTCGTCATTTTGAATAAAAATAAATTAATCTAATAATTAATGATGATAACCGATATAGAAAAACATTATAGACATAATATAAAGGGAGAGCATATGTTATCACAACTACATAGTTATAAAAAGAAAATAAAATGGTGACATGTACACTAGTTATTCATTAAAAATTATTGAGAATAATTTTTTATTAGGGTTTATTGAATAATTTTATTTAATGAATTTTTAGTATATTCTATTAAAAACCCACCTCAAAATATGTATGTAGAGTTATCGATGAAAATAGAATATGTGTGAATTGTTTCATCCAAATAATATAAATTTTACCCTATCAATATTTGGGGGGTGAATATACCAATGGATTGGGTGATAAGACCTTTATATGAATTTGTTGTTATCCTATATTTGTATTATATTTCATTGTATGGAGACAACATTAATTCTCAAGTGAAATAAATCATACTCTGTATCATGAATAACATTTTATTATAAACATGATTAAGAAGGAATATGGTTATTATTTTTAGTCATCATCTCAATAATGAATACCATTTCGGTATGTGAAAGATATCTTGATTAAATGATTGAGGCTAATAAAAATATCATCATCGAAAAGATTCGTATTGTAAGTGAATATGATGATGTGTTTATGGAATAATTTCCTAAAATTACTCCTAACTGATAGGTTGATTTATCAATTGAAAATAATCCAAAATATATTCCAATATACTAGAATCTTAATTAAATATACATTTTTGATCTTAAAGATATAAACATGAAATAATAAGTGAATTTGGATAATGGTTTTATATTCCCATGTCATTTTCAATTAATTTTGTTCCTATTTTCAAAGGTATAGATCCTTAATTTTAGATTCTCTTAGTAAGGAATCTATAAAATGAGTCATGGATCATGATTAACATACTAGGTTATATGGTGTATCACCTAAATAAGAAAACCCATATTATCAGCTACACTAGAAGAAATAAACAAGTGGTAAATACTAGTATCAAAAATTATTTTCATAGAGGTATAACTAAGAATATTTATATTTCTCACCATTCAATGACCAAATTGATCATCCATGATCACTTTCTTAGCTCAATACAATTTATTACTAAATGCATATTTCACATTGTTTCCATATTTAATTTTCACTAGTTGATGAGTCATTATGTTCATAGAATTACCTTAGATAACCCAATTATGATGATCTGATTTATTATTCTATACACATCCCATCAAATAATCTAATGCCCGAGAAAGTTGAGATGTTTCTACAGGACTAAAACTCAGAGTACTATGATAATATAACTAATTATGTCTCATGTTGTTGCAACTATGACATTCTCTATGTGTTGTTGGACAATATTGCTACATGTGCTCGAAAATACCACATTTTGAACACCCATCTAACTTTTCAGTAATAAATGAATATTTATTTACCCATGGTATAATTTTTAGGTGTAAACCACTCTAGAAGTAGGTTTCAGTCCCTTGTTTTTTACAAACATTATAGTTCCCACATATCCCTCTAGGGATAAACCATTTACCTCTAACTGTATTTATCAATATATCCATTTCTAAAAACATCACTCTATTGACCATCTATGTATAGTCAATTATAAAATATATTACAGTCATTGAGAAAATATACAACCAATCCGAACTAAAAAAATCATTCCTTCATGAATGATCATGAAGAAAATTATGAGATAATGTGGAATAAAATTATAATATGCTTTGATACACTTTCATCATGTGGATATTTAAATTCAAACTAATGAAATCCATTGTTCTGTAAATCTAAATGTTGTGAGGATAGAATTCCATATTATATAATCCATCAAAATAATCTCATTTCATGCTTAGTCAAATTAGGCCTAAAATGATAATTCACACCATTGGAATGCCAAATCCTTTATCATATAAATTACCAAAATTACAATGAGCTCTTCTAGTGTCCCTAAAAAATTGAAGATTCAATTAAATTGATTTAACCAGACATATGATTTTTTGGCTCAGATTCCCCCAAAAAGATGAGTGTATTCTATTTTTGGAAAATAATAAAATTGTCCATTATTTTCGGTTTATATTTATCATTAACCTTATTCATGATCAAAAATTCATTTATAATGAATTTTACTATTTTATGTTTCTCTTTTGGCATAGGTGAATCCACATTCTTAGATTCCTCCTTCGATTGATTTCTACAAAAAGATTTTATTCCATTCACTGTAACTAAGAAAAAAATATATTTAGTCTTAATCATTAAATAATAAATTCTTATAAATTTATATCTACCACATAAATACATATCATAGAATATATTTCAACAATTCAGTCATTGTTGACATTTAATCCTTTTTTTAAGACCCTAGTACCTTGAATTTCAAAATCAAACATTTTCACCATTTTGAAAAATATAAACTATTTATCCATTTAATTATCCATTAAACTCAGAATGAACAATGATGTCCTATTTTTAAGGAATGAAATTAGTGAATGTAATGTGACTCTCATCAGTTGTACCCATGTTGATGGGTTAAAACTCACTAAGATTTTTTTTAAAACACTAGTGTACCCAAACAACTAAGTGACTTGATGTTCAACACAAGGAGGTTATTTGAAAAAATTTATTCATTAAATTTATTGTTACATAAATCTTAGTCTTTAAAACCATCTTATGAAAAAATACTTATAATATATTAACTCCAATACCAGAAAAAAATAACACCATTTTTCTAAAAGATATTTTCACTAAAAAATATTGATACCATTTTATACAAAAATACATTTGTACCATCCATGAATGAAATATTTTGTAACATCCAGTCCGACCATTTTCGACTCATAAATGATGGGGAATCTACTAGTCCTTAGGTGGAATCCCAAAATAATTAATGTATGAAAATAAATTCCAAGGGCATCACCAATATTTGGGATGATTTTTCATTATAAATGAAAATCATAGAAAACACATAAATAATTTACAAACAAACCAAAATATGATGAATGAGTACAAAATAAAATTAAAAACACAACCAAACCAATTAATGATTCTATAGTATAAGTGGAAACCAAAATATATACTATAAAATAATAAAAATTCAATAAAAAACATAAAACTACCTAGTGACATCAACTAGAAACACCAAACTTGATCCATGATCCAACTCCTCAATCCACTCCAAATGTATCATGAAACATCACTAAAGAACCAATATATCATTCCCTTACATGTGCATCAATAAATGACATCTAAAAATTTCAAATGTTTCCATTGAATGAGGTTAGTATAAACTCAGTAGAATTTTCATAATGACCTCCCATAATAATCCACAATGAAAAAACATATTATCAAAATTTATATAAAATTGTTTAAAATAAGTATAAAAATATTTCACCAAATATTAAAAAAATCCAAAGAAAACTTTTTCAAGAATAAAACCTTTCCCATTTATTTTAGATACCCATAAGCATGTATCAACACATAAACAACATGGATGTTAAAGTAACTATTATATACTCATTAGAGGCTTTTCATAGATTATCAATGTCATCACATGGTATCTAATACGAGTTGTCCTAATAGAACATGCCTCTTCCACGAGGTCATATATAATGAGAATGAACTCACTCAAATAAAGTATGTGAAATATATAATCCAAATCATTCCACATAAAACATTTTCATTCATTAAAGTATTTCAAACAACTTCTTAAATACATCAAAACCGATTTATAATTTTAAAACTTTCATTTCAAAATTATAAACCAATTTGTTTTTTTTTAAATCTATTGATTTTTTCGCAAATTCAAATCCATGATGAAAATGGTTTTTTATTAGGAATCACACAATGATTTAAGAACCATTTCATGAAAATAATTTAATTAAAACTAATCCTTCATGTTATAAGTCATGTAGAGATAAGTGAGAATCCGCATACCTCTAAATGTTGGTGAAAATCAATAATGAAACTGAAAAATAGCATGATCTAATCCCCACACATGCTCACAATACTAGATCAATCCAGATTTCATTATAAACCCATTAGAAACACATCGTCTAATCCAGAACCGACAAGATATATGGATCCAAGAGGGAGAGGGATATATATATAAAATCCATGGATTGAAGAATAATATTGAATAATAGGTTCTTACCAATAAACCTCATCATCCAATATACAGTTATTTTCCTAAATATAACTTCTAGATCGACGAGGAATATCTCTCAAGCCTATGGAGAAAAAATAATTCAGTATCATTGGATTTTAAGGGAAAATTTGGGATAAAAGGGTTAATTTTATTTATATCCACAATTTAAGTAGTGACAAATATACTTCAAGCAGTTATTCCCCATGATTATGAAAATCTATTTAAAACAATGAGATTCTATAATCTTAAAGCCACCCCATGTTTCGTTGGATTAGATGAATTGAAAAATAAACATCCAACTATTGTATTCCATTAGTTTTAAAATTCTCTGTTTCTCTAAAGAACTTTCATTGTTCGACCTAAGTGTGTGGCAATCATGGGTCCCCTCAATACCCAATGTCTTCCCTTTCATGATTTATTAGCGATTTTTCATGGTTTATACATTCAGGGAAATAACATTTCACCTTAAAAAAAGAACTTAAAATAGTCCAAAACCCCTTGGACCCTCCAAAATATTTTCCCAAACATTATATCAACTCAAAATAATGAATAAATTTTCATTTAGATAAAAACAAGGGTGATGCATTTATTTCAATATGTTTCTATATTAACTAAATCATAGTGATATATGTTAGGATTATTTATGTATACATAGTGAACCACACTCCATTGTATATGATAATGATCTGAGTTTTTCATTGAGGTTTTTGAGAAACTTTCAGAATGAATTGGATAGAGAGATTAGTATTTGTATTTTTTATCAACCTCCTATAGATGTTTAGTCAAAGATAACCTTTTAAACTCTTGATTATGTGGTAATATAATTTTTAGTGTATTTATAAGGATTTTGGGATCTGTACCTTCCCTAATGGAGTTATTGTATAACGTTTGATTCAATTATAGAAATAAATGATTAATTATGAAGATATATATGGGAAGATGTGTCAGGTTCTAACATAGATGGAATAATATGATGATAAGAAGCAAATGGGACTTTATTTTATCTAATAAGCGATAGATTAGGTCCAATCAATTCATTTTAATATGAAATATATGAAAATTGGACAAAGAAGATATAAAAACCAACATCAATAAAAACCATAATTGGAGGTCAGAGATAATTTGTTCCTCTATCTGTCATCATGGAAAAAATTCAGTAGTCTTAAAAATAATGGATAATTTTTTTCTAGGCACACCATACCATTATAAATATTCAATTACATTGGAGTTGTGTCCAATATACTAGCACGTTGACCTAAAAAATCTCTATTACATCATGAGTTCTATATATACCTCTTATGTAAATACATACCTATCTCCTAACATGTACTAAATCTTATGGTGGTACCATTGGTGAATGACCTTTCATATACGGAGTAGTTTGTGAAAATATTATATCAATGAGACAATGTTATAAAAAATAAAAAATCAAATAGTTAAAATATTGTGGCAGAACCACATGTTTCGGTGGACACAAAAGAACCAAAGATGTAATGAAAAATAATTACCCTAACATTATTTATTTTAAGAATAAACGTTGGGGTGAGATTTATAAATTGAGGAAGAATTTGGCAACCCATACTTTTAAAAATGAAATTATCTACTAAATGAATATGTTTACTTTTATGTAACGTAGTTACCTAAAATATATTAAATTTATTATTCTTCATTATTTTGGACTATTATAAAATATTTCCTTTAAATTTTCATTAGATATAATGACCATTAAGTGTGAAGACTGTTGGTAATATTTTCATTACATAGTGCCCCTTAAATTTAGTTCATTTTAAAGGTTTAAATAAATTTCAATTTGATAAAAAATGAATAAATTTTATCATCAACCAATAAGATTAGAACATAAGTGGCTCATTTATCAGACCTTCTAAGAGAGATTAAATTATTGTTCTTCCCCCTTGAAAAATCAAAATATTAGATCCAATAATTAAATCATGATTGGAAGAATTTATGAGAGAATTTCAAGATTATAGGTATAAACTCCTAGTATTTGTTCATTGAATCACATAAAATAAATTACTATAATCAAAGAGCTTACCCATAGGGAATACAGTGGGGTAATAAGGGTAATGTCTCTAGGTCCTTGTACTATAAAATTTTGTATTCTCTATTTAATGAAAAAATAATATTTATAATAATATCTTTTTTATTATTATTTTATATACTTAATTATATAATTATTTTGATTAAAATTGGATTATGAAACAAAGGAACCAAAATTTTATTTTGGAAAATATATATCTTCATATAAAAAATCTATTAAAATAAACTATATTATTTGAAATAAAAGTTATTTTTAGGAAATATTATTATAAATCAAATTTGGTTATATATAAATGTTAACATAATTTAATGAATTATCCTATAATTTTCATATTGTTCGTAATATAGTATGTGTCGTAAAGACTAATATTTTGTGAAAAATATTGGATTTTCATTAAAAAGTGAAAATTACTATATTCTTAAAATTATTTTGATAAAATATATATAATTCTTGAAATCATCATTTCTACATTTTAATATAGAAAGTTTTTCATACTTTTTTGAGATAGAAAATTTCTTTGGTCAAATTTAAAAATAAGAAAAATATAACTTTAGTATTATGACTTCATAATGAAATATTATGTATGTAATATAAAAAATAAAAGGATTATCAACCAAAAATAGTTCTTACTGCAAAAAAAATTGTGGTTTTATTTAATTTTAATAATTCAACTAAAATATAATTAATCATCTAAATGAAATATTATATTTTATGTGTTTTAAAACAATATGTTACAAACATGACTCACTTCCACATCATGAATGGTATAATTTTAATTATTTTGGTTATAAATATAAGAAAATATTTATTCCCACTCTTATTTTCAAAAAATATTTGCTACTAACCATGGTAATGTTTTTGGTTTTGATTATTTAATTGCATAGATTACCAAACCTATATTTAGAAATTAATAATGAATTCCCATTTATTTTTCCATAAATACACACCCAACCACCCTTTACACTTCACTAAAAAACCTAGAAGCATGAATCCCTTCCCTATATCCCTCTATAATGACCTAACAGGGTTTTCCAAAACTCTTATGAATATCCTTTCAGGCCATTAGAAGAACCATCTCAAGTACATATTCTCCTCTTCTTCCTCTTTATTCAATTAATTCCATTATATTGTGGATTCTGAATCCAAATATATTAAGTTTTCATTTTGTGACAACTATATCTATAATATACAATTAATGTTATTAAAATTTTATATGATTTATTCCCTCCCAATATAACCTTTATCTTTTTTCCTTATAATGATGATGTAATGGACCTATCTCTCCTTTTTCAATCATGAACATTCACTATATTAAGACTTATTATTCGAAATTGTTATTATTGATAAGTATTTTAACATATAAATTTACAATCCTTATGATTACTGTGAAATTATAAACCAATTTTAATCTCTTAAATCTCTTCTGTGATCTTTTATGTACACCCATTATGCTTCCCAAACTATCCTCGGATAATCCTTGACAAACATTAATATAATGAATACCCATCGACAATTCCAATCAAGTGTATTCCCAATGTTTTAACTATACTTAAATGATTAGGGAATTCCATTTTATCAGCCAAAAATCCTTAATAATGGGATTAAATGGGAATAAATATGTTCCTATATATCCAATGGCCCGAAGCCCTTCATTTTTTATTGATTTTTGATAATCCACCTATGAAGGGGTGAGGTGGAACCCTTAAAAGGCCCGTAGGCGTAATTATTACATGACCCATAGGTCTTAGAGGAATTCATTTTCCTGTAGGCTTCAAACATTACATACAACACATACTACCTAATTGGTACTACTCCTCCCCAACATCTTTATCGTGAAATCAGATCTCCACCTTCGCATGGCTGTTCGGCTAGGCATTCCCGTGCATGCACAGGCTTATCCCGATGGAAGGTTCCATAACCTCTTATTCTTGCAATCCATTTAGCTTATTCTGTGGTGAAACATCCCTAATCATCCTCCATGTAGAGCTTGTTCCTTATAGGTCGTCTTGTTCGCATCTACACATATGGTGGCCCAAAGGCCTTACTGACACGAAGGCCTTGGTGGCCCGAAGGCCATAAAGGACTTGGGGACCAAATTAGTGGCCCGAAGGCCAAAATGGGGCCATATTCCTGATTGCTATAGTGAAAAACAGTACAAGCTGCAGTTCCTGCTATAGGACCAGCTATAGTACTGCATAGTTCCTGCTACAGTAATGATACAGTTCTTGCTATAGTACTCCTACAAAACTACTATAGAACTCAGAAATGATTTCTCCACCTGGATTTGATCCCGGGTCTCCCGGATGCGCTTACGGAGTCCTTACCAACCGGGCTAATGCTCATGTGCAATATTTTCTTATGTATTACGATCTATGTGGCACAAAAATTCATGTACATTATATGAATGTAATGAGTGGGGAAATAATTATATGTCCCTAAAATAAATTAGGTAAGGATATTAACTTATGAGAAATCATCTATGGTGCATTTATGGTTACCATAGTTACAAAATGTTATGATATATGCACATTTATCCTTTACCAATGCTTATGATGTCGTGGTTTATGTAGTTTTCACATTTTTATGCCTCAATGGACCGAAGGCCTTCATTATTAATGATTTTTTGATAACCCCCCCCCCCTTCAATGGATGAGGGGGAACCCTTACAAGGCCTGTAGGCTCAGATATTACATGGCACATATGATTATTAGATTAAATGACCCGATGTTCTTTGGGAATTCAACCAGACTATCTACAAGGAACTTCCCCTCCCCAGCATCTACATCCTGATAGTATCTCTCCACCATTGCATGACCGTTTAGCAAGGATTCCCATGAAAGAACCAGCTAGTACCAATGTCATAGCCATACCCTCTCATTCTTCCAATCCATTTGGCTCTGCTCTGGTAAGTTCACCTTCTCTGAATCCTCTTATGGGGCTGCTCCTTTTTGTAGTGTGTCTGGGGCCTGCATTCATGTGTCCCTAAGGCCTTTCGTTGTCCCTACAACCTTAAGGTGGACTGAAGTCCTTGATAATCAACTTGATCAAAGGCCTTGGGTGGCCAAAAAGCCTTCCAGGACCTGAGGACCAAACTGGTGGCCTGAAGGCCTAGATGGATGAATAGTTCTGGCTGCTACAGTACTGAATAGTTCCTGTTACATTAGGTCTACAATAACTGCTATAGTACCAGCTACAGTACTGCTACAGAACTGCTACAGTACCCCCCCTGAAATCTGTCTCCACCTGGATTTGATCTCAGGTCTCTTGGATGCACCTAGCGAGTCCTCACCAACTGGGCTGAGGCACATGTGATTCCACATTTTTATGATGCCTTAATGTTCCAACCATAATTAATGCTTTGATAATCATGATTTTGAATTCCACCACTATATGTCACAATGTTATGGTTTTTGAATAATGTGTTCTATTTTACTATATTATATGCTCTTATTATTATCATACTATGATTCATATCTCATTTCTTTCTTATGTATATCTTATGTTATCTCGTGCGGTATTTATTAATCAATGGAATTTGATGGAATTCTAAGGATGTTTTCAATAATTTCTTTGTATTCATGTTTGATGTTATTATTCAATGTATCAAATTTACCAAATACACAGGGACTATTTATTTTTTATGAATTTACAATGTGTATATTTATATATTAAATCATGAAATAAAGCATATATATGATATGGGATGTCCTGTTCAAGGCTATGCAAACCCAGACTACTTATTACACCAACAAAACTCTCTATGTAGTGGTTCCAATTATTGAAATACATTGTAGGAATTTATGTTAGTGTCAATAATATATATATATATATATATATATATAAGGTACAAAGTTATTTATGCTCTTGCAATGAAAATAGTTGAGGAAATGGATCCATTTGGATATTTTACTCTTCCAGAGGACTTTTGGTGAATGTATTTTTCCAATTTGAGTGGTATGACGAATACCTATTAATATCATCCCTCTATATGCAACATGGATTTTTATTTTCACAATTTTAATGGGGAATAGTTGATAAAGACATTACAAATGTTTTTTTATTATAATAATAATAATAATAATAATTATTATTATTATTATTATTATTATTATTATTATTGTTATTATTATTATTTCCCCCGAGGATGAAACCTCGTGGATACATCCCAATGAGGTCCAATGGAGGTATCATGGTCAAGTCTCTTTATGTCCATTAAAGGAATAGGTATATATTTTTTATTTTTTTATTCCCCATCAAAAATTATTTCTATCTAAAATTTTTATTAATATTATCACCTCTATTGAATATGGTGGGTTTCCAAGCCCAAGTTATCATTGTGGAGGTATCAAGTTTCACACTTCATGGCTTAGTTTTAATGCATATTTTCATTGTAATTTCATATCCCCCACCTTGATCAATGTATATTATTATTATTTTTATTTATTATTATTATTATTATTTTTACCTTCCCTTCCACTTCATATTACCACCCATGTATCCCTCAAGGGTCCATCTCCCCCATAAACTATTGCTTCTCTCAACCACTTTTATACGACCAAATACATTACACCACAACCTCACTCAAATTGCCTTAAAATTATTTCACTATATCCATTAGGCCACCATCACATCCAAAATCAAAATATCACTACCTTCCCATCATCGAACTACAACAATGGTCCTATGCAATGTATATTTGAGCACTTATTCACTCACATCATCCAATATGGATTGAAATTCACTAGAGGTAGACCAACAAATTTCCTCATTTAACGAAAAGAAAAAACCCCAAATTACATATTTAGGAAAAATATTATTCCCAATGAGGGAATGATTTCGATGAAAATTCTGGGTTTTGTTTTATATATTTCATTTTTTCAAATCATTTAGAAGATGAAACTCTCAAAGACAAAGCCTTCCTCAAATACCGAATTCTATTTCTTAAAATCATTATATTTTTTATTATATATATATATATATTAAATAAACATTTAAAAGATATTTAACTATTTTTATATTAGGTATTACATTAATTAATGTATTATGAAAATATACTTAACAACTCATAGAAAATCTCATTTTATACGGGTGTGGTCCTTTCTGTCTTTTACAAATTTTTGAGGTAAAGACCCCAATTTTCCAGCATTAAATGAATAAAATATTCTGTAATGTAACACATGTATGATATAATTAAAAAATTCAATTGTTTTTTTAAAACATATTTATTAATTTAAAAATATTTTAAATGATGTAATTAATAATGTAATTAATAATAAAAATATATAATTAATAATTATTTCTATTAAAAATTATTTGTAATGAAATTAAAAAAATAAGTAATTTTATATTTAGAAATATTTAGTATAAATTATTAATCAAACTATTAATAGAAATATTATTTTTAGTTTAGTTTGAAATATATTAATTTTATTACTTATACAAAATAAGGTTTTGTGTCAGTGTAAATTATTATTAATTATATTTATGAATAAAATTATTATTACTAATGATGATGATGTAAATAATTGAAATATTAAAAAATATTATTCTTTTTAAATAATAATTATTGGATTAAATTCCTTTTAGACATAATATTATATTTTATAATAATTAATATATTGTATTTCAAAAATACATCATTTATCATAAATTATATTTATGTGTCTATATTATGTTTTAATTATGACTCTACTAGTTTGTTTATTGATGATGATATTATTAATTCATAAATGATACTATATTAATTTAGAATAATAATAACCATGACTTTATAAAAATTATAGATTAATTATTGTTACCAAACAGACTTTACCATGGGTAAACCCATTGCCTACGAAAATTTATTAATTGTTAATTTATCATCTATGATTTTATTAAAATTATTAATTATGGAATTATTAATTATTCTAAAGAATTAAATATTATCTTGTAATATGCTACTAAGTCGAAATTATAAAGAAAAATATTTTTTAATTAAATTATTAATATAGTTATTAACGTAGTGTAATATTTTTATATTGAATTATCTAATTAAAAAGATATGAAATAAATAGTATAACTAATAATTTAGTTAATATAAATTATAATTCCAAATTATTATATAATTATTTGTGAAATGAATATTTTTATTAATAATATAATTGAAATAATTAAAAATAATTGAAATTAACTTTAAACACTTTATATAAACTAATTATTTATTTATTTGTAAAATTAAATAATGATAAAATAGATAATATAATAAATTTCAAATAATTATATTACATGTTATATAATGTTTTAAAACAATGTTTTTTCTATTGTTTAGATTATTTTTAACTTCTTATTTTTGTGTGTTTTTTTATTTTTAATTATTTTTATGTATATTTCTATATTTGAAATTACATTTCTGTTAAATTAATAGTACATATTTTATATCATTTCAAACTCACCTACAATAAATTTATTTAATATAAGAAATCAATAATTTGAAATAGTAATATTTTATGTCATTTAGATTTTATTTTTATTGTATATTTATTAACATTTTATTCAATTTTTATCTATATGTTTATTTAATTATCAAAATTATAGTAAGATGGCATATAGGGATTATATTTTATATGATTTGAAATATACTGACATAAAATATTATTTTTGATCAAGAAGGTGACTTTTAAATATTATAATATATTTTATATTGAAACACATAATAACATATTTAAAATTAACACTAAACACATAAAGAATAATTATATTTTTTTATCAAAATAGTTAATGAAAAATAATTTAATCAACATAAAACAATGTTGGTTTGAACATTCTATTTGTAATTAACTTTTTTTTATTATGACATGTTATGTACTTAATGATTAATTGTACATAATTAATTTATTAATTAAATTATTATTAAATATTATTAAATACACAAATAATTATATTATATATTACATTTATATAATTATTATTTATAATTTATATATTAATTATTTTATAATTAATAATTACATTAAATGTTATTAATTATATTATTATTTATTAATAATTTTTTATGAATAAATATTTTATCTATATTATTAATTTCATTTATTTTTTTAAAATTATATTAGATCCAACATTATAAATTACAATAAAAACTATATTATATACATAATTAATAATTATTATTATTATAATTATTATCTATATTTAGTCATATAATTAATATTTATTATTAATGTAATTAATAGAATTTAATAATATTAACAGAATTAATTATGCTTAAAAGTAATGTAGTACATAATAGTTTGAAATAGTATGGGGTCCTGCTCGTTTTATTAAAAAGTGGAAGCCATTTTTTAAATAGGTTTAATGAGAACTCTTACATGACAATAAGGACAAGGGGCACAAAGGCTGTAAATACTTTCTCCTAGGCCATCAACCCGACACGATGTCAAGGCTAGCCATTCTTATGTAGTATAATCATTCATTCTACGTCGTTTGTGTTAGGTCTCGTCCTCATGTGGCATGGTACATATAAGCCACAACCCATACATTGTGTCCTAACAACCTATACTGTAACCCCTATAGGCCACACATCCAAAACTATGGCTCGCCCTCCTATGTAATAGTGCCCACACTTCGGCATCATGGCCAACACCCATACATCATGGTTGTATTTAGAAATACTATAAATTAGTGAATTATTGGGTTTGATTGATTTATGAAATATTATGGGGGATGATTTACCGCTTGGTCCAGACCCTAACTATTAATACTCAATATTAAATATAGGGATACTTATTATTTTTATAAATAAAAAACTAATAATCAATAAAATTATGATATATAATTTAAATAGACTCTCATTTAATAATAATTAATAATAATATAATTAAATATATAAATAATTAAAAATAATTTTTATGTAAAATAATTTCATTGGAAAATTAATTTATATAAAAATGTTACGCAATGAAACAACATTTTTTATCACCAAAATAATGTTTATGTACTATTTTGTCAAAAAAATATCAATAATTCATCATGTGTTTGGTCAGTGATTTAAATTTCAGGTCATGTATATCTAAACAATATACATTATATTATTTAAATTTTCTCCAACTTCAAACTTGAAATTTTTTCAAAACTCTATCTTTAAAATCATATATTTTAGATAATTTGTCCATTTAATTGGGTTGAGAGGGAACCCTTACTTGACCTGATGTCATAGAGGCATAATGGAAAGAGAATTACATGGCATGAAGGATTGTAGACATAAATCCCATCACAACGTTTTTTTTACCAACAAAAATGAGAAGACACCTCCCCTGCACCATTCATCAATGTCTATACCTCTCTCACCACCACCTGAAGCAGTAAACTTGCCTTCTACTAAGATAAGATGCCTTGATCTTGAAACCAATGGCATATCCTCCACCTCCCACTTTCATGCCTATGTTGGTGTATATTTTACTGGTGACTATTATTACATTGATCCATCATCTTGTGGTTTCCATAGAATAATAACACACGATATGCTCCATAGCATAGAGGCCCGAAGGACCATTATATCTTAGAGGCCTTGTTGTAACTACTAGGCCCTACATGCAAACTTGTTTCCCCACAAACACATATTGCCCCCTCCCTGGGGTCACCCATGTTCCTTAATTGGACATCAGACTAATGAATTTCCTACATTCCAACACATGAACCGAGAGGAAATTCAAGGATTTCCTTAATAATGATCACTATACCATTCAACCCTCTTTAAATGTCGAGATCTATTCAGGTATTATTTGAAAAATAAATCCATAACATGTTTATATGGGTAGTAACATTTAGAAATATAACACTTTATCATTATTTAGTATTACAATCACCACCATTTTATAGAACAACATCCCCATTATTGTCTGTATATCTCAACCTAGTCAATTCCACCACACCTAGGATCCTCCTCCGATATTGGTATAACAACCTGAAATGTTAAATGCTTTAAGGGAAAATTTTACAACCCATGTCAATAAATTCAATCATTTTTTCAACATTCTACTTGATTATAACTCTATTGTTAAAATTTTCTATAAAAGAGTTGTGATCAAGATGGGGGACCTTCTGGAATGTTTTCTATGGTGTGCAAGAGTGAAAAAAAAACACACAAAAAATAACATGTGTTGGCTTGTGGGGAATGTCAATAGTTCGGAGACCCATTAAAAAATATGTGTGGGACCATAGAGAGGAACATACATGTATATATGAAAAACTTGGGTTCATATAAGGCATATTTTTTACATTGGTATCAGAAGAGGAACCCAATTAGATGTGTGATGGCACTTTCTAGGTTGATATGTAGGATATATCTAGAGGAAGCTGTTCTTAAGGGGGTGAAAGTAAAGTTTTATTTGGTGTCCTAGAACCAATTTTTTAATATATATTACATTTTTTAATATTTTAATATTATGAATATATCTTATTACATATTATGATATATTCTATGTGACATTGATGTAATAATTTCCAAGTGTATTTTCCACATTGAAAAGGCCATAGTAGTCCCCCAATATGATGAGATTATTGATATTCAGTATTTTTTATTCCTAAACCTTGTTATAAATTAATATAACATTATATGATAAGAAAACATAGTATGTTGACTGTCATGTGTGAGTACTCATCAGCAGATGAAACATTATCTTGTGAATTTCTCACAGAGTAAACTCCACGATGAGATACTATGAGAATAAACTCACTATTATGCATTTCACATACATTTGTGTCATTATATATTCAAATATTTTCTAATATGTAGGAAACCATAGACCTAAATATTATTATTAATGCAGTTCATGGCTTTTACACTTATATTTACTAATCAAGATTGTGATTCCATATGTTTATGGGAAGTAGGGTTTGTTGGGTACTTCATGAATGTCACATAATTAATGGGTAAGTTAGAGACAAATTTTACACTATTGTCTCTATGGAATTTGATATATATTCCCATTAATTAGAATGGAATGATCACATTATATTACATGTGAATGGGGTTACAACATGATTATATCAAATAGTTAGAGAATTAAATATCAATAATATAATTCTTTCACCGATATATGAAACCTTCTTGACGAGATATTATAGAAGATGGATTATATTATACAATGACTGTTCTTATGTGGTTGTTGATGTTTTGACATTAACTTCATTATTCTGGGTTTCCTAACCTATTTTAATACAGTAATATTGGTCCTTTTTCATGTCCACTTTGTAACGACCCGACCCAAGTTACCCAGAGTCGGTCCATTATTACATATCATTGGAATGATCACAAAAATATCATATCGTGAGAGACCAATTAGTTTAGTATCCTTATACGTAATAGTTAAAATCTTAAGTTTTACATAACATCAGAAAATGAAAAACTACAACAACATTGTTTCCATAGACCACACTCATATAACATTAGACTATCCCTGCAGGTCAGTCATAGAATACATTTTCGCATCTTGGGAAAAATAAAACATAGAAAGTGGTGAACTCAGATGCTCAATAGGGATAACAATATAGAGGAAACATTCATAAATAATTATAAACATTTAAGGAAAGGTATAAGACTAAAACAAAAGCCTTTTAAACATGAACATCCGCATAAGATGGAAAATATAAAATCAAATTATTCCATTTACTTACTCACATGAATATTCTGCTAGTCAAATTATCACATTCAATATCAATAGCCACTTTTATAATGATGGAAGGAATAATGGAAGACATTCATGAACACATAATCAAGGTCATGTTCCAAGAATACGAATTTGATTTTTCCAAGTCCATGTGCCAAGACACTGGTTTGTCTCATGAGACCTACTGATGCATTGAGGAGCTATAGCGGGCTCCATCTATCACTTACTAAGTCCAATGCATTCCCCATATGAAAAGGTTTAAACATAACATAAACATTCGTATTGAAACTGACATACGAAATGTAAATACCTTATCCATAAACCATAAATGGTATGAAATAACACATCAACATTAAAACATAACTAAAACCCTTAAATACAATATGGAAGATTTGTATCATAATAAATCAACATCAAACAAACATAAAATCCATCAAAGGATGTTGACATAGATGAAATAAAATTTTTTTTAATGAAATATATATTTCTATTTTGAAATCATTTAAAGGCCACATAATTATAAAATAGAAAATTTATATATGAAAATATTCTTATAAGCTTTTATGGGACGCTTCGACGATGTTATAACAGCATAAAATAGCCGCACCCACCGTATATGTTAAAAAAACATTATTACCTTAAATTTGTCATAAAGGTTATAAAGTACCTTGTTTCAAAAATGAAGGAACGATTCCTTTATAAATATATTATAAGAGTCAAACAATGGTATAAATTACTTTAACCCATAGTCTAGTAAATAGTAAAAATGTTTTGTAATACATTTGTAAGAAACATGGATATGGAAGATAAAGTGGTCCCAGTAGATAATTATGTATAAACAACCTCAGCAGCCATAAGTGAAAAGCTTGGCCCTTCACACGCGAATATCTCCTCTAGATAATTCCGTGATTGTATTGAAATGATTAATTTTTTGGAGATAAATATCTTGGGAGCTAAATATACCTGGTATAAAAAATATTACAATAGAATCATGGCCAACAAACTTGATAGAGCCTTTACCAATGTCCATGCCCTGGATAAATGGGATAACATTTCTATAATTTCTATTGCGCAGATTGCTTCTAATCACCACCCCATCCTACTTTCCTTCTAAAATAAATCTAAAAAACCTAGGACCCCTTTTAGAAACAATATTTCTTGGTCTTCTGACCCAGAATGCGTAATCATCATTAAGACATCAACCTCTTTGAAAAGGAGCTTATTCAATTCCAAAACACTAAATCTACTTCAAACTTTTCTCAAGACTCTCAACATGAAATTAACATATTCTCGAAGCTTATCTCTCTACTCAAGTATAATAAAAATTTTCAAAAGAAACTTTATAAAGACAAATGGCTTAATTATGGAGATAGGAATACTATGTTTTATAATTCCCTTCATAGAATCAGAAAAACCTATAGACCCCTTTCTTATATTAGAATTGGGTATCAGATTCTTTACACTGATGAAAGTATTGCTAATCATATTGTTTCTCACTTTCATAATATCATTAATGGTGATAATATTAATAAAAACCTTATGTCTAACATCATACCTCTTTTAGTTACTAGTGTTGATAACTCCTTGATAAACAACATCCCCCTTGACCATGAAATCAAAGACACCGTCTTTAGTTTAAACCCAGACAATGCTCCTGAGCCGGATGGTTTTAATAATGGTTTTTAATAAAAACACCGGGATGTCCTCCAAAATGATGTTTGTAGTATGATCAAATATTTCTTCTCTAGAGGAATTCTCCCTCATGGTCTTAACTCCCAATTTCTTGTTCTCATTCCAAAAACTGAGAATGTAGATGACATCCAAAGCTTCAAGACCATTGTGCTCATTAACTCCCTTTTAAAAATCATCACTAAATTAATTTCCAAACGAATCACTTCCATTAGTAATCGATTTGTTTCTTGGAACAAATTTGGGTTCATAAAAGGCAGATCTATTCAAGACTGTATCTGTCTGGCCTCTGAAGCCACCAACCTTCTCAACTAAAATAATAGCAGTGGGAACGTTTCCATTAAACATGATATTGCAAAGGCCTTTGATGCCATTGATTGGAGCTTCATTTATAATGTACTCAGGCAATTTTGTTTTAATGAAATTATTATTAATAGGATCTATTCTTTATTCAATTCATCCCATATCTCTGTTCTGATCAATGGATCACCTAGAGGCTATTTCAATTGTTTGAAAAAAGTGAGGCAGGGTGATCCTCTCTCGGCTATTATCTTTTGAATTGATGAATACTACCTAAGTAGGTTAATCTCTCAAGATATTGATAATGGTTTTATAAAGACTATATATTCTTCTAGAAACATAATTGTTCCCTCACACCTTCTCTATACTGATGACATAATTCTCTTTACTCAGGGGGGTAAAAGAAACTTTCTGGATCTGAAAAATATCCTCCTTCACTACCAGGAAATCACTGCTCAGCATATAAACAGGAATAAATCATACATTTTTTTGTAAAGGACTTTTCTCCGGGGAGGAGGCTTACCATCACTAATACTTTAGGTGTCAAAGAAGGTTCACTTCCTTTCACATATCTTGGCGTGACCATCTTTTTGGGCAGACCAAAAGAGAATTATTTTTCTCTCACCACTGATCAAAAGCTTCATCATCTTTCCTTCTGGAAGGGTAAAAATCTTTCGATGGATGGGAGAATTTTATTTGTTAAATCAACCATCATTTCTAAAATTGTTTAATCCATGATGGTTTATAAATGGCCAAAGAGACTTTTAAAATGCATTGATGTTGCTATTAAAAATTTTATTTGCACTGGAAGTATGTTGGAGAAAAAATTGGTGACTGTCCCCTTGAACTCCTGCTGCAAACTTATTGATAAGGGGGGACAGACATTAAAAATCTAATTAATTTTAATGAAGCCCTTCAGGATAGTCTTACGTGGAATCTCATTCATAATACCTCTCCTTCCATGGATTTTCTTAAAGTTCATTTTCTTCATAAACTTAGTAAAAACCATACTCATTTGCTTTCATCCTCTATGTGGACCTCCATCAGAAACACCATTACTTCTATTATGAAAAACTCTAGATGGATGGATAATAAGGATTCCAATTTAATGTTTTGGCTTGATAACTAGACCGGTGTTCCTCTGATCTCTTTAATGGATAACAACTTTTCTCCTCCCCACTATCAAGACTCTATTAA
Source organism: Viscum album (assembly GCA_963277665.1). Taxonomy (NCBI): domain Eukaryota; kingdom Viridiplantae; phylum Streptophyta; class Magnoliopsida; order Santalales; family Viscaceae; genus Viscum; species Viscum album. The sequence continues at coordinate 1,014,155,547 of OY728141.1, read as the reverse complement.
AACTATCATGCATATTCAAAACCCATGTCTTCTTGATCATATTAAACAAATCATTGGAAACTATAACTTCATTAATACAAATTATTTCTTCATTTGGGAACCTACATGTAATGGGATTCATGATTCCAAAAGTTACTAAAATCATTTATGCAATAACATGGACAATAATTTTTCTTGGTAAAGTAACATTAATAAAGCTTGGTAAAAACCCTCGATATTTACACTTGTCTAGAAAATTGCTCATAATAGACTCCCAATAGATACTTGTCTACAAAAATTTGGAATTATTCTTTGCTCAAAATGCCGCTTGTGAAATCAAAACCGAGAGGATATAAAATGTCTTTTTCTTTCTTTTCACACGGAAAATACTCTTTGGCATTACATTCTTGATATTTTCGAGTGTAGATGGTTGATTCGTTATACCATTATTGTGAAGATACAACGATTCTTGAACTTGTCTATTTCCTAGAAGCTCAAAATCCTTTTGGATTCTTCCATAGCGGAGCATCATCATGTAATCTTGTATGGTAGAAATGACTTTATATTTCATAATAACACTTTTAGAATCAATGCATGAAAAGCTAAAATCCTCATGGCCATTCGTGAAGCAGATTCGATCCAAAAAGATCCTTGTAACAAATCGATTCATGAATTGGAGATCCCCAGACATGTGAGGGTGAAATGGAATTATCCCTTCCATAAATATACTTTTGATGTATTTTGGCTCCCACCACCCCCCCCAAGGATGGATTAATGTCAATGTGGATAGAGCCTCTAAAGGAAAACCTGGACCAGCGGGTTGTGGTGCCATCTTCAGAAATCATTTGGACCAGACACTTGGTTGCTTCTATGGCTCCTGCGGCTCCTCTAATTCCCTTGAAGCTAATATGATGGTCGTCATTCATGCCATTTCTTTTTCCAAGAATCACAATTGGAACTACATATAGACCGAGAGTGACTACACTACCATCATACAGGCTATTTGGAATGGCATCATCCACCTAGCTTGGACTCTCACTTCACGTTGGATGGATTGCTTGAACTCCCTAGCTGGTCTCACCTTCATCGCCACCCACACTTACCGTGAGGCTAACAGAATTGATGATAGGCTTGCCAATTTAGGTGTTACCCATGATCTGCATTGGAGGGATGATCTTTCACCAGAGTTACTCCCGCTTTATGTTAGGGATGTTAACAATATACAAAATTTCATACTCGTGTAATCCTTTTTTAATAGTATTTGGTGTTTTTTTCTTTGGCCAGAACACTACCATTAAAAAAACGTATAAACAACCTCAGATATTGAAGAGATTGTAGAATCAACCATTACCTTGTACTTTTCCATTGTCGAGGGTATGTTAACCTCCTGTATTATGGTGAAATATTTTTTATTAAATAAAAAAAAATCAAATACATTAATATGATATCACATATGATCTTTTAATAGTTCTTTGTTAATAATATCTTAGTAATATCGTCGTTTAGGGTGTTAACAGATTCGTTTTCCGTTATATTCATTATTATGTGAGTTATATTTTTATGGATGAGATGTATCTTATTAATATTCAGAATGATATTTAGTCTTTAAACATTATTTTTAATCATAAGATGAAAATTAGTCTTGAATTGATATGATGGGGAATGAATCTCATTGTGTTCGTGGAGATGGTAATTCGTACGTACGTACAAGCGACAATATAATTATTTTGATTTTATAATAATATATAATTTGATGGTATATCATATATAAAGAATAATTATCATATTATATTTATTATTTACATCAATTACAGATCATTATTATACCCATCTATATAATAATTTATTGAATAACAATTACACCATGACGTGGAGACGGTAAGCCGTACGTACGCACATATAGTGACAAGTCATTTAAAGGATGCATAGAATATTGAATATGGCTGTACCATATTTATAATAACATCATATTATATAAATGATACAGGAATTTTTATTTTAGAATGGAAACAACAATGAAAGTGGAAGTGTAAGAACAATGGAACTTGAAAGAGGTGACAAAATACTTACCTCTTCTTCAGGTTCTTCTTTTTAATTTGATCAAAAGGGATACATAGGTTGGATTTATAACTAAATAAAGACCTCTAGGATGAAGGTTGGATAGTTGAAAGGGTATTTGGTCAGGGTTTGTCCGATCCAAAAATCTTTTATGGTGTGAATTAGAGAGAAGGGTGACTGCACTTTTATAAGAGGAGTGAGGTGCACCATAGGAAAAGCTAGAAATATTATTTTATAATAAAATCATATTCGGTTTATAATTGCTCAAAAATTTAGTATTTAAAGTCTATGGTGGATATGGGTCGTGAACCACACAACCAATAGGTTTTAGACAGGATTGGGTCGCTATATTAACTTTATCTATTATATTTAACTCTTAGTTATATAGTTTGACATTTACCTTGTCTCTTTGTATTTTTATATTATATGAACATACTATATACATCCAATAGAACACCAAGTGGTTCATTAATCATAAAAATATTATTATATAAGTATTTTGGCCAAACCATAGATTTTTAGGAATGGAATATCAAATAATAATATTATATTTGTTTTAAAAAAACTTTTATGTCAATTTTGACAATATTTGGTATTTTGTTTTTTCTAAATTCATAACAGCCTTATTACTTCAAAAAAATCATCAAACCAACCGTAATATGTCATATTAACCCATAAAATTTGTGGAATACAGAAAAAGTCTAAAATTACATTTTTTTGGATATTAATAATATCAATTATTTTAATATTTTATTAATTAGGTAATTACTACATCATCATTGTGTCAAAAATAAATTAAATAATTTAATTTATAAAAAATAAAATAAAATAATCTTAATTAGGAAATTTATTTATCATTATAGTGAATATTTACAGTTGAATTTATCTTGTTTATTACCCTATATTAAAAATGTTTTATTTATTAAACTTTGATTTGAACACTTTTTACTCTTCTTTGAATTAAATAATAATAAGTGTCTTAATCTAATAAATGTGGACCAAAGATGTAAATATTTTATTCTAGAATTTTTTGGTCGAATTATAATTATCCAATAGAATTAAGACAGGTGCTATGGTAATAATATTATCATTTTTCCCTTAATTACCCTGTTTACTTTTAACTATGGTAAATAAAAGTAAAAAGTTTCTATTCACCAAAAATTATTTTTATCTTATTGAATCATATTTTACTAATTTATATTGACCGTGTCTCTCCTATTTTTTATAATTCAACTCACAAAACTAGTAAAATTATGTTTTATGTAAATTGGAAAATTCTCCTAGGGGTGGGTAAAAGACAGTGAAAAGTTCAATAAAATCATTATATATCTAAAATCATTATAAAATAACTCCAAATAATTAAATTGAACTTATATAGGTATTATATATCTATTTTTACCTAAAATAAATTTAAATAAAATAAAAAAAATAAAAAATTTGGTTTTAAACTATAACACAATATTTTAACTATTCATCAAAACTTGAATGTTTTCAGAAAAATACCAAAAATTCACCCTAATCTAATTTCAATATTCAGAATCCAATAATGATGTCCATTTTGAAGGATAAAATTCATAAAATTTCAAAAAATTGTGTATTACTATTCATAATGGCTAGTTTGTGTGGTTGTGGTGTGTAAGAACTTGATGTTACGTTTAACACAAGAAATTGTTTTATTCCAAGTGAAGCATACCATGGTAGATTGGGGTGTTACATTCTCCCCTCCAAATAATTTATTCCTCGAAATTTCTAGAATATTACTTCATAAAAAAAACTCAGGTGGTTCTTCATCCTATGTTCCTCGGGTTCCCACGTTGCCACTTCCATCTAATGGTTTCTCTTTAGAAATTTTACCAGATGAGTCGTCCAGTTTCTCAGAAATTTTTCTCTTGTATCAAGAATCTTGAATGGCTCTTCACCATAAGATTTATTGGGTTCGAGTTCTAATTCCTCATTGGTGAGTACATGCATTGGTCCAGGCATTTATTTTCTCAAAAGTGATATGTGGAACACATCGTGAACATTGCAGGGACTTGGAGGCATTGCCAAATGGTAAGCTACAGACCCAAAAAGTTCTAGAATTTCGAAAGGTCCGATGTACCTGGTACTCCATTTACCCTTCTTACCGAAACGTATAACACCCTTCCATGGAGATACCTTCAAGAAAACATGATCTCCAACCTGAAATTACGAATCCTTCCTTTGGTTATCGGCATATCTCTTCTGCCTACATTGAGATACTTTAATGTGGTTTTGGACTACCATCTACTTTTCAATCATTTCCTCCACAAGTTCTGGGCCTATGAGTTTTCTTTCACCAACATCATCCCAACAGGTTGGTGTACGTCATCTCATTCTGTATAACACTCTATATGGTTCAATCTGAATACATGGATAGAAGCTATTTTTATAGGAAAATTCTACTAAAGGTAAATATTGATCCCATATACCTTGAAAGTCAATTGAGAATGATCTCAACATGTCATCTAAGGTTTGAATAGTCTATTATGATTGTCCACCAGTTTGGGGGTAGTATGAAGTGCTCAAATTGCGTTCAGTATTCAGGTAATTCAAATGAATTTCCATAATCTTGATGTAAAACGGTGATCAAGATCAGAAACAATTGACAATGTTACTACATGAAGTCTTACAACATCATTAATATATTTTGTTAACTGTTCAAGTGGTAAATCTTCCCTTATAGCATGAAAATGTGTTGACATGGTAAGACGATCATCAATGACCCATATTGCATCATTCCTTCATGTATTCTTTGGTAGTACCATGACAAAGTACATCATAATATTATCCAATTTCCACTCAGGTATGGGAAAAGGTTGCATGACTCCTCCAGGCTATTTCCATCCATCTTTCACTTGTTGAAAAACCATACATCTCGACAAAAAATCAGAAATCCCCCTCTTCATGTTGTCACACCAAAAATGTTCCTTCCAATCTCTATATATTTTGGTGTGCCCAGGGTGTATAGAGAAAATGGAACTATGAGCATCAGCAAAAAATTACATTTTTAGATCTGGTATATCGAGAACACAATGTCTCTTCCCAAATTTCAAAATTTCATCTTCATATACGAAGTCACACAATATCCCATTATTCACATCATTAATTTTCTATTGAAACTCCTCATCATCTACCTGAGAACATTTTATCATTTCTAGTAAATATAGTTTGAAAAATCATTTGAAAAATCTTTGATGTTTCACCTTCCATGGTTATTCTCATATCCATATTTACTTGATCCTTGTATATAGGATTCGTTTCAACTCTCATATTCATCAAAACTCCATGATCTTTTCTAATCAAAGCATCTGCCACCTTATTTTCCTTCCTTGGTTGGTAGAGTATAGTGAAATCATAATCCTTAAGTAGTTCAAGTCATCTCCTTTGTCTCATGTTGAGTTCTATCTATTAGAAAATATACTTCAAAATCTTGTAATCAATATAAATCTCACATTTTTCGCCATAGAGATAATGTATCCACATATTCAAAGAAAATATTACAGCTACTAACTCAATATCCTGAGTAGGATAGTTTTTCTCATGATTTTTTAGTTATCGTGATGAATAGGCAATGACCTTATTATTCTTCATAAGTACACAACCAAGTCCTTTTTTTTAAGAATGACTATAAATAACAAACCCATCATTCCCTGATGGTAGAGTGAATATATGATCATTGAATAATCTTAACTTCAGTTCTTCAAAACATTTTCACACTCTTTTGTCCAAACAAATTTAACCCCATTACGTGTGGCCTTGGTTAATGGGTTAGTCAATCGAGAAAAATTCTGGACGAAACGTCAATAATAACCTTCTAAACCAATAAATATGAATACCTTAGTAATACTCGTCGATGCTGGCCATTCATGGATTGATCTTGTCTTAGAAGGATCAACAGAGATTCCATCCTTAGAGATAATATGGCCATGAAATGAAATCTCTTGAAGCTAGAATTCACACTTGCTAAACATCCCATATAATTTGTGTCTTCTAAGAGTCATTAGAATAACGTGAAACTGATTTTCCTGATCTTTGTTGCCTTTGGATTATTATAAGATTTCATAAATAAATACCACTACAATGTCTTAAAGATATTCATTGAAAAATCTATTCATTGGATCCATGAAGAAAGAGGGTGCATTAGTCAATCCAAAAGGCATTACTGTAAACTCGTAATGCATGTACCTTGTTCGAAATGTTGTTTGGAGAATGTATTCCTTCTACACACACAACTGATGATATCCATATCAAAGGTAAATTGTTGAAAAGTATTGAGCTCCATGAAGATAGTCGAATAAATCATCAATGCGAGGTAGGGGATAATTTTCTTTATTGTTAAATCATTGATCTCCTATTATTCAATGCACAACCTCATAGATCCCTCATTCTTCATAACAAAAAGGATAGGGGATCCCCATGGAGAAACACTAGGGAAAATAAATCACTTATTACTCAATTCCACTAGTTGTTTCTTTAGTTCAACTAATTCCACAGTGGCCATTCTACAAGGGGTCTTCAATATGGGTCTTGATCTACGAATTAAATCAATGGAAAACTCAATTTCTCATTCTGGAGGATGTCGAGGTAAATCATATGGAAACACATAAACATATTCTTTCACAATAGGCACATCCTCTATTTGAACATTCTATTCTTCAACTAGAGTTATTTCATTCTAGACCTCTATAATAATTAAATTTAGATGAGCTATTGGGGGTCGATCTAGATAAGAATTAAGTGGTGACAATTCTGCTCTAAAGATAATGTGTTCTTTATCATCATCATCAAAAATAGTAACCTCGATATTGTTATAAAAAATATTCACATCATGGTATAAAAGCCACTCCATACCGAATATTAAATCAAATTCAATCATGGGTATGATGATGAGACCAGCAAATAAAGAACATTTATATGCTCTAATGGGAACTAATTCAAAAATATTTGTAACGATGATACATTCCTTAGGGGTTTTAACTATCAACTACATTGTGAAATCAAATAGGAGATATATAAATTTCATATCAAACTGGGATGATATGAATCAATTCGATGATCTAGACTCAAATAAATCATCTGCTAAACTTGAGGAAACCATTAAATTACCATCGACCATGTCTTTTGGAGCATCTACCTCTACAGTATTGATATCATAAGCTTGTCCTTGACCCCTCTGAATTTTCTAAGTTTAGTTCCCTTGACGCATTGGACATTCATTCACATAATTCCCTCTTTCTCTACAATTTTAGCATTCAACATCGACAACCTCTTTCATCCCCTTGCAATCACGAGCATGGTGGCCTTTTTAAACACACTTGTAACATACTCCCATTCCTTTCAGACAAGTACCAGGGTTTTTCTTTCCACATTTACTGTAGGATGGATATTAAACATTTCCATTCATCCCCTTATTTACATTTCCAGAGTGTTCAGCAGATCTCTTCATCTCTTTATTTTCCTTAAAGTCATAAGACTTAGAGAATTACATTTCTGTCTTGGTAGCACATGAGACAATATCATTGTATGATGAGAAGGATTGTGATATTAATGCTCGGTAGAGAAATTTTTTCAACAAATCAAAGAAATGATCCATCATAATTCGTGGGTTACGTATATAATACACATCATCCCTCTCTAACCTTGTAATGTTATCTTCATAATTTGCAACATTATCATCCTCAATTTTCCGGAGACTCAGAAATTTATGTTCCATATCTTCTCAATGGTCATGAGGAAATTATTTTTATATGAAATGATTTTTAAACTCCCTCTATTAAATATTTTATAATTCATCATCTTCATTTGTGTTTTGAATCAATGACCACCAATGATTAGCTTCTTCAGTGAGGCGGGAAACTGCCATGAAATCTTTTTCCATTTCGCTACACCACAAGGAATGGATTATTTTTCTATGGAATTTATTCATTGCTCGGTTACTAGTGGATTTATACTCCCATTGAATTTCGGTGGTTTTCACATCATTAATCGATCTATCATTGATCCTCCAAGCTATGGATCAGGGTGCTCCATATTTGTAAGGTAATTATTCATAACCTAAGGGAGTTGTCCAAATATATTGATTAGCTGATCAGCACCAGTTTCATCACAAGCTCCACTATAATTATCTTGAGCAGGGGGGAAATCCCTACATGGAGTGTGTGCATTGATAAAGTTTCCATTCCTTCCACTAGGCACCATTTCTGAATAATGGAATTAACTAGGTCAGTTTCTGAATAAAAATACACAATTCCAAACATGTAAAACACTTAACATAATTTGAACATTTTGTGGATATATTCCATAATCATAAAAAAAAATTTGTTGAGGATGTATATACTCATCAACCCTTCATAATGGTTTGTAAATAAAATGAGAATTATCCTAAGCATATCCCCGGGAGTGTCGTAACCAAGAGTGAAGTAATGCCTGTTGTCATGCACCAGTTCATGTTTGAGTCTATAACTAATTGGTGATTTCGGTTTTTACCCCTAGGTACATCGATTCCAGAGCCGCCCTTACCTGCTCGTATCCAAATAGGGATGTATTGCTTGGAAAACTCAAAAAATCTCTAAAATTCCAAAATAATAGGAAGTTCTTCTATATTAATACTCAACTTCTATCTTAGGGTATTGTGCTCTAATCAGAGATTTTCTAAATCTAGATTCCAAAGATTCTTCTAAAATTACTTTGATTCCAAATGTAACTCCTAGACCCTAGTTACTCAAAGTTGGTGAATTATTTCGTATCATTAGCATGATCAAAAAATATCATGTCTTGAAAGACCGATTAGTTTAGTAGGCTTGGATATACTAGATACATTCATAAGGTTTACATTACATCATAAAATGAAAGACTACAACCACATTTCTTCCATAGAACACACTCATATCCCCTCAGACTATCCCTACCGGCCAGTTATAAAATACAACATCACATCCTGGGAAAAATAATACATTGAAAGGAGTGTTCTCATATACTCAGTAAGGTTAAAAATATAGCATAAACATTCATAAATAAGCATTACCATTTAAGGCAATTTATAAGAATAAAACAAAAGCCTTTAAACTTTAAATTCTGCATAATATGAAAATTTAAAATCACATAATTCCATTTACATACTCAAATAAATATTCTATTAGTCGAATAATCATGTGCAATATCAATAGACAATTTCAAAATGATGGAATACATAATACCAGACTTTCATAACCATGTAATAAAGGCCTTGTGTGAAGACTACAAATACGATTTTGTCAAGACCTTGTGCCAAGACACTAGTTTGTCTCATTAAACCTAACGACGCATCGAGAAGCTATAGAGGGCTCCACCCATCACTTACTATGTCCAATGTATTCCCCATATGAAAAGGTTTAAACATAACATAAACATTCGTATTAAAACTATCATACGAAATGTCAATACATTATCCACAAACCTTGAATGGTATGAAATAACACATCCACAGTCAAACATAACTCAAAACCTTTAATACAAATGGAATTTTGGAATCATAATTAATCAAATTCAAAAAAACATAAAATCAATCAAAGGATATTGACATAGATGAAATCAATACCTTTTTAGAGAAATATATCATGCTATTTTAATGTCATTTAATGGTCACATAATTATAAAAGAGAACATTTATATTTTAAAATATTATTATAAGCTTTTATGGGATGCTTCGACAATGTTATAACGACATAAAATAGCCACACCCGCCGTATATGTTAAAAAAACATTCTTACCTTAAATTTGACAAAATGGTCATAAAGTACCTTGTTTGGAAAAAGACAAAAATATTCCTTTATAAACATATTAAAAAGTCAAAAATGGTATGAATGAATTTAACCCATTGTCTAGTAAATAGTAAAAATGTTTTGGAATACATTTTTATGAAACATGGATGTGGATGATAAAGAGGTCCTAGTAGATAATTAGGTATAAACAACCTCGGATAATGAAGAGATTGATGAATTAACCATTACCTTTTAATTTTACTTGGTTTAGGGTAGTTTAACCTCATGTATAATGGTTAAATAATTGTTATTATATTTTAAAAGAATCGTATACATTAATATGATATCAAATATGAGCTTTTAACATTTCTTAGTTAATAATATCTTATTATTATCGTCATTTCGGGTATTAACAGATTCATTTTCCATTATATTCTTTTTTATGTCAGTCATATTTTTATTTATGGGATGTATATTATTAATATCCATAATTATATTAAGTCTGTAATCATTATTTTTAATCATAAAATGAAAATTACTCTGAAATGTATACGATGGGGAGTGAATCTCATCGTGTTCGTGGTGACGGTAATCCGTACGTATGCATGAGCAACAATATCATTAGTTTGAAATAAGAATAATATATATTATGATGTTACATAATATATACAGAGTCATTATCATGTTATAATTATTATTTACATCAATTACACATCATTATTTTTCCCATCCATATAACAATGTATTGAATAACAATTACACCATGACGTGGAGATGATAAGTCGTACGTACGCACGTATGGTGACATGTCATTCAAAGGATGGATAGAATAATGAATATTCTTGAACCATATTTATAATAACATCAAATTATATAGATGATACAGGATTTATAATTTTATAATGGAAACAACAAAGAAAGTGGAAGTGGAAGAAGAATGGAATTGGAAGAGGTGATGAAATATTTACCTCTTCTTCGGGTTCTTCATTTTGATTTGATAAAAATGGATCCATAGGATGGATTTATGACTAATGGAAGGCCTCTAGAATTAATGTAGGAATTTTTAGAGGGTATTTTGACAGGGTTTGGCCGAGAAATTTTTATTTATGGTGTGAATTAGAGAGAACGGGGGAGTTCCCATTTATAATAGGAGTGAGTGGTACCTTAAGAAAAGCTAAAAATATTATTTCATAACAAAATCATATTCGGTTTCTAAATGCTCAAAAATAAATTATTTAAAGGTTAAGGTGGTAATGGGTCAAATAACACTCAACCAATAGGATTTATACAGTTTTGGGTCACTATATTAACATTATCTTATAGATTTAACTTTTAGTTAAATAGTTTTTCATTTTCCATGTCTCTATATAATTTTATATTATATGGTTAATAAACATACTATGTACTTCAAAGAGAACCCCAAGTGGTTAATTAATGATACAACTATCATTATATAAATCTTTTGGCAGAAAAATAGATTTTTAGGAATAGAATATCAATTAATAATATAATATTTTTTTAAAAAAATCTTTTATGTCAATTTTTACACTATTTGGTATTTGGTCTTTGCTAAATTTATAACAGCATTATTACTTCGAAAAAAATTCATCTAACCAACCCTATTATCTAATAATAACCTACTAAATTAGTGGAATTCATAAAATGTCTAGAATTACATTTATTTGTAAATTTATAATATCAATTATTTTAATATTTCATTAATTTGGTAATTACTGCATCATCGTTGTGTCATTAATAAATTATATATTTTAATGTATAAAAAATATATATTCAATACCGTTATGTAGTAAAAAAATTTATATTTCTAATGAATATTTATAGTCTAATTTATCTTATGTATAACCCTCTATTAAAAATGTATTAGTTATTATACATTGATTTTAACTCTTTTAACTCTTCTTTGAATTAAATAATAATAAGTTTCCTAATCTAATCCATGTGGACCAAAGAGGTTCATATTTTATTCCATAATTTGTTTTTTGTCGAATTATACTTATCTAATAGAATTAGAACATGTATTATCGTAATAATAATTTCATTTTTTCCCATAATTACCTTGTTTAATTTTAATTGTGGTAAATAAAAGTAAAAAGTTACTATTCACCAAAAAATATTTTTATCTTTTTGAATCACATATTACTCTTTGATATTATCCATGTCTCTTGGATTTTATAAATTCAACTCACAGAAGCAGTAAAATTATGTTTTATGTAAATTTGCAAATTCTTCTAGGACTTGGGTAAAAGACGATGAAAAGTTCAATAAAATTTTTATATATCTAAAATCATTATAAACTAACTCCAATTAATTACAATGATATTATATGTGTATTATGTATCTATAATGAACTAGAATAAATATAAATAAATTAAATAATTATTTAAATAATAAATTCGGTTTTAAACTATAACTTAGTGTTTTTCAGTATTCATCAAAAATAGAATGTCTTCAGGAAAATACCAACAATTCACTATAATATAATTTAAATATTCCAAATTCAAAAATGATGTCCATTTAGAATCTTAAAATTCAGAAAAATTCATATTGTGGGTATTACTATTCATTACGGCTATTTTGATAGGATGTGGTGTTCTATAACATGAAGATCTATACAACACACACTATTTTATTATTTAAAGAGAAGTGTACCGTGGAAGCTTGGGGTGTTACACACATATTGTTAATTTAAAGAAATCATAGAGGACCACACAATATGTGTTTCCTAGGATCTCATATAAAGTGTATTTGAATTTAATTATTTCATTAAATATTATTCTCAATGATAGTGAATAATTTTATTCTTTTTTTCATAAATATTATATAATCATATATTCTCCATAATATAAATAGAATATTTATTTTAATTACATAATATTTACAGAAATATGTATTTGGAAAATAAAAAAACGATGAAGACATGTAGACCCGAATTGTGTTTTATGTGGAACATTAATTTATAATCTGGTAAAACAATATTTATTGTGTTTACAGTTGTTTAACTCCATAAAATAATAATATTATTTTTATAAGGAATGAGGTCATGTTATATTTTATATATTTTTTAAGGTCTATTATTAAATTAAATAATATTTTAACCTAAAAACTAAATCAATAAATATATTTTTAGGCCAACATTATATATTTAACTATTTATTTAGAATCATAACAATAAATGGATTTCAATATTAAATTCCTCCTTCTCTAAACCTCTCATGAATAAGAATAAGAATATTTAATCTATCAAGAATGAAAGACCAATAATTGATCAAGATGAATAACACAAGATGATAGATTCCCCATGCTATAACCCATTGTTCTATTAGTTTTTCTAAAAAAACAAAAGAGAACATATGGATCACCACTAGTGGGATTCTACACATGGAACCTATAACTGTAATGACAATAACCTAGAAATTTTTTTTATGTGACCAACATATTCATATAATAAATTTTATAAAAACGTATATACATTCTTTAGATATAATATAAACTAATTATAAATGAAACATTCAAATACCTTCTTTGGGTTTTGGGACTCACTCTGTCAATATTCGATGGAAAAAAATCATTGGTCATGAAGATTATGTCTTCAAAAATATTGGAATGATCCATAAAATACAATAAAACCCTTTATATTTATTAACACGACAACCACATACACTATTTTCAGAACCCTCGTGAGGTATCAAAGTGGTTATGTTTTTCATTTATAATTATTAATGTTAATTATTTAAAAATTTGTCACAATAATGGTATGATCATTCATTTCATACTATCCATTATTTAATCCAATGCTTACTTTACATGTATTAGATATTATAAATACATCATTTTTTATTGATGTTTTCATTGTGAATTAAGAAAAAATGAAATATTATTGGAGATTCCATTAGAAAGTGACATGGATTTCAGCTGGCGATACTATGTAACATGATGTGTAGCTACATTTGGACATGTCATGGAATATATCTCATTCCATGAATTAAATAAATGTGCTTCCTTTATTTCAAACTATTTTTAGACTGGGTTAACCTATAAAATGACATGTCGAATTATACGGAGTGTAGTTGGAATTTACATCATGTTATCTATATATTTTAGTGGTAAAATTTACACTAACAGTGTTGTCAAATACATGGTTTCTAACTTCATAAGACTGATTTTCTATGTAATTAATGAAAAACTCATTTTTATCCTTCATATATACCGTGTAACTCATAAATTCCCACATAAAAAATGAAAACAGAGTGATTTGGTGGGTTTTGTGGATACATAGCTAGCAGAACAAACAACATATTATTAGAGAAGACATTGTGTGGTCATGTGTCCAATGAACAGTTCATGTTCATCATTGGGTTACATGGACACATATATCCTAATACACCATGTGTAGCTATATAGTACATAATATTTTGTGTGACCAAGGTACATGCTAAACCCCATGGATATATATAAGGTACACAACAACCAAGGAACACAATGGGTAGATCATAATTACATGCTTTGTAGTTTCCTAATAAAGGAAATAATTAAATTAAATTAAATAATTAGTTTTTTATTAAAAAATAATTACATTAATTGTCACAAAATGTGTTTTTCAATTTGATAATATTTCTAAATAAATAAAAATTCCAAAATAATTACTTAATGTAAGAAAATTTATCATAATAATAATGAATGAATATAAATTAATGTTAACTTGTGTTATTTTGTGTATTTATTGCATGTCTATAACTAATTATGAGCTTGACCAAGGCCGATATATATGTTTGGATTATATAACTATATTTGGAATATGTTTTAAGAAATTAAATACATTTAAATTAAATATAATGGTGTTTGTGTCATCCCTACCTCTGTTATTTTTTAAAAAATTCTTGTCCAAGGATATTTATATAATTATCCTTAACCAATAATTTGGTTCCCATCACCTTCATGTGAACTATAAATACATGTATTAAAAATAGTATCTCTATGTGCATGGAGGTTGATCAAAATGGAAAAAATATGATACTAAACCTAAAGATGCACATGTGGATCATTAGAATTCTTCATCTGGTGCAACGATCAGAATAATGAGTTCACCTAGGTCATATGGTGATGTATTATTCTATCAGTTAACCAACTATTACATAATCTCATGATTGGGTTATTTATTTATTCTTATCTTGTTCATTATTTATTTTATGAATGTAAGAATATGATCAGATAAATAAATGGACTGACAAATAATGAAGGAATATAAATAAATTGATTATGTGTCAATTCATTATCAACAAATGGTTAATCTCATATGTAAAATCTAAATATTATTAATAATGCATATAATGACTAATAAAAATAAAATTTAGGCATAATAAATAAAATTAGTGAAATAAATATCATGTCAAAATAATACATCAAATACTTTATTATAAATGAAATCCATATAATTAGGTGCTTGACCAAACCCTTGTTTGGACACTAATGTTTATCGTGGATTTATTATTAAATTATTTAATTAACATAACAAATTTAATTCACAAGAATTATCCATCACTATAAATTATATAACTTGGACGAAAGTGTTCAAAAAAATAAGCACGATTTATGGATTATGTAGTCCACTCAATTAATAAATGATATTTAATCACATTCTTGGAAAATACCATCCTACATAAATAATTTGATTTAATTGAATTATTTTTCATCTATGCTATGAGAATGGGAATATGGATACTTTCAACTATAGTAGTTGATTAACAAAAAATTATTTGTCAAATTGTGAGGGCTATTGGGACATGATAAAATTGTGTGAGACATAATCAAATTAAAATTCATTATGTCTCCCATAAATTGAATCATGTGAAGTAATAATAATTGTATCATTCCAAATTTTAGAATAATATAATATTACTCATCAACATTTTCTATGAAATCAAAAGTGGGGGATGCGAATATAATTTTTTTGTAATAAGTTATATGAATGGTTTAGATTCCCCCCATGATGGGTTGCACCGTGAACATAAATGATATATACAAGAAACCACTTACATGATATGTCTTCAAAAAAGGTGTGTGATAAATAGCTCACTGTCTTTGATAAAAACTAGAATGACAAGATTTATGTTTATTATATAATGCTTAAATCCATATAATTTTAACTCATGGAGTCTCGTGATGACACATATTATTTCACCATGGTTGAGAACCATAATGTTTTATACTAGTAGATGATATCCTAGGGATGGTATGACATATCCAAGGTACTCTTTTAGAGTAATATTAGAAATTGGTATCCATCTAGACCTCAACTATTAACACTCATTAGCTACAAGATAATATTGAGGTTATTGAGTTTAAATTCCCTGAAGAATTGCACACGGATCTCTTTCTTTCATCACTTTCCATATATTCACCATTTATTGCTTATATCAACATGAAAAACATTGAGAAGTCGCCACAAGATCTAATAACTCTTCTTTATTTATTTAATAAGGAGTACAATCATGAAAACCCTTCTGTACATATTTTTAATAAAATAAATGTCCATTTGAAGTGCTTTATGAATAAATAATCATCACAATTCCCTTACAAGAAAATAATCAAAAATAATAAGAAGTGAAAAATGATTATACCTATTTTTCTTATTTCATGAAGGGAAACTGAAAGAAAAATTACACGCATTCAAATAATCAAGATGAATCTTTAGGTCTGTTTTATTTTGAGTGAAAATTTTCCATTTCAATAAATTGGTTATATGATAAAACTTGCAGTGATCGCATATATAGTAAAATACATTAACCAAGTAGAATTTTAATGATTAACTGATTAGAGGTAGATCACTATTAAACAAAGAGTGCCAAAATTTCTATTATGGATATTGGGGAATACCACCTCACAAAGGTGATGGGAATGATCTTGGTTTAAAAATATTTTTATTACAACCCATATGTGACCATATATATATATATATATATATATATATATTTATATATATCTAAACTTGGTACATGTTTATTTATTTTCATGTATTGGAATAATTTTTTCTTCTCGTATATGGAAAGCATTTGTTATGGTCGATCTCTTATTGATTCCTACAAAATGAGAATCTATAAAGGAAAAGGAAGAAGATGGTGGCTAAGACCTATAGATCACCTGGTCCATCAAAGGAATTATGGTATCATGACCATTATAAGGTCACATAAAGACTCCACACAGAACACATAAATTTTAACAGACCCATAAGAAACCCTTTCAGTAATCCCTTCTACTCTTATGAAGGGGATCTTGATAACCAGTTGATCCATAGAAGTAGCTGGGTAAGCTCCCCGAGGTTGTGTGGTTTGGTAGCAGAAAGTACCAAAATATAATTCCTAAAAACTTTTAAAAATTGGAGGAAACATGTCCAAAGGCTGGATACCCCTAGTGGTCAAAATTTTTATGTGATTTATCGCTAATGGGAAGGGTGAATATCCTTGAAAAAAATAAACAATCTTTCATGAACCTTAACCCTAATAGAAAATAAAAATTAGAAATAAAATGGTATGAGCTGGGAGCTACTTGTAGTCATAAATATCTTTCAGTGCACACAAAGTTGATTGGAAGACACAATGATTCCCTAGAAACATACCCACCTCATCTCACAAAATCTATTTGTCTTATATATCTCATTTCACGGATTTCCTCAGGTATGTCCATGAAACTAGGCACTTCTATTTTCCCTCATTTAGGAAAACCATATGGTTTTTTCTTCAAAATTATCACACGCATCCATATGACCTATATTGGTCATAAGATGCATCATCAAAAAGTAGATTAATTTTCTATGATACTAACCATGTAATCTATCATGGCTCCCCAATAATTTTAAAATAAAACAAAGGGAATAAAATTTTTAGGAGGTAGAATCCCCACATATTCATAAAATTCTTGTGACATGCTAAGAAGGTCTGTAGTTAGTCCTGTGTGACTCTTTGACAAGATGATGTGATTTCACAGAGACCCCCGACACATACCACCATTGACACACATAATATTCTATGAAATTCATCAAGAATCAATCAAACACCATTCAACTTGCCCTTTTATCATACAAATTCCCCTGAACATGATAATATGATAATATAAAATTCATTTCCCATGCTAATCTGATAAAAAAATTCCCCATTAATCGGAAATAATCCATTATTTGAAGAATGTATGAGAGGGGCTCGTGGTCATTACAAATAAATTGATGCCCTCAGAGAGATATTTTAATGGTGAGGACCTCTCCAGTCCATTCGTTTGTTAAAATCTGGTGTATGAGGCATTATGGGAGGTTGATGTGACTTATTCCCAACACATTTACAAATTTCTCAATCTATGAATAGGGTTTCATGTTCGTTGAACACTATAATCAGTGAATCATCTTCATATATTGGGGAGTCATCTTTATCTATTAGTGTCAGTGAGTCATCTTCTCTTTTCTGTGTCAGTGAATCATTTTTATTTGTTGGTGATTTGTATTCACATTATGGTAGTGGTGATTCATCTTCTTCTGTTAGAGAATCATCATTAACTTTTGTGTTGTTAGTCATATTCTTTAATAAGTGAGTTACCATCAATTACATGTTTCGGTGAGTCAAATTCATCTGTCAGTGAGTCATCAATAGTTGATTCATATATTCCTGAGTCATTTTTTGTTGATTTATCTTCATGTGACAATTAGTTGTCTATTAGTGATTTATCATTCAGAGATTCATCTTTTTGTACTGTCTACTGTGTTTCGAGATCAATAAGTGAACATTGATTCTATCTTCAAAATGTTTCCCTCATTTGATGTTTTAATTAATGTAAAATGCATTCAAATCCTTTTTATGTGATTCAAGACTCATTCAAGGCCCATACATCCTATCTTAATTTTCCTAAGGGTCTGGGGTCCTATACTCAGTCAAACTAGATAGTCTTGACGAGGTCTGCCTATAATGGAAAATTTAAACTATATCTAAACACCTGAACTATTTTTATTTTCAAACGGATGAGATACATTACACCTTGTACTTCCATCATTTTTTCCTCAGTATAGGACTCCCTAGAAATTTTCTTCCTAAGGAGTTGTGGTATTTTGGTGTGGACCTTAGATCGCGTTATCTCTGGAGTTTTTTCTACTGCATGGAGACACCCAATCTGGGTGAAAGTAAAAAGTGTTCACCTATCTTCAATATAAGATAATATATACATCCATTATGCAGGGTTTCATGATCTATTCCCTCCAGTTATCCATTCCCCATTACGAAATGTGATCTCTATGATTCGAATGAATCATTCTTCGTTGTTGGTTGATGCAGTTTTTTCACAACATCCTTGAGTGGATATAGTCATTATGGTTGAGGTGATCACGATATGTTTAATTTGTGTCCTTTCCCTTACAAATAATGAACAAACTCTTTTGAGTTTTGGAATTCATGGATTATATATTCATTTACATCTATCCCTAGATTTAGTATTTTTATCCATTATATCAAATTGAAATTGACATAATAAATATATGAATAGGATTAAATAATAGATATCTCTCTTATACTTATGTTTTTTCCTATTTTTATTATAGATCATGTGATATCTACTATTTTTTTAGCTTGTATTTATTAATGAGAATTGTTAAATAACGTAATGTTAGAATTAAATTAATATTAAATAGAAAAATATAAAGAGTCATTATTAATGAATCTGGTTGCTTTTCTTATGCTTCGATGATGATAAAATGGATGTAGTTATGCATGTATAAATGAATTGGTTAATTAAATATTGAATAATTAACTGGTAGTGTGATATATATATTTTAATGAAGTGTTCGAAGTTACCCACATTATTTTAAACAATAGATAAATTATTATTTTGAGTTAGGAGTTCTAATTGTGTGTGGAGACTAAATGATTTATTTAGAGAAAATATTCAAGTTTCTATGTTTTTTATTTCATACTTCTTCTGTTGTGGTTTGATCTTGTGATTGTTATTCCAGGAGGGTTGGTGTGGTATGTGGGGGAAGGGACGCCTAGTGGTTGTGGTGGTATCAGTTTGTACGTAGAGCAGTGAGATCTATAACATTAGGATTTTTGGTGTTTAGGAATACACCAAAGATGTTTAAACTATTGGAAGTGAATGTGGTTGATGTTGAATTTATTATTTTATATCTTATTTATTTTCCCACTAATTGAAGATGCTAGTTTTTCTTACTATCATTCAAAAAGAGGAAAAGATGTGCAGGGTATGTCACATGATTTATATGTTTATCATTTCAAGGATGGATGGTTCTATGCTCTTCTTATATGTGGAAAAGACTCTATGGGAATTTTTCCTTCCCATCAAGTTGATACCCTTGTGTTCGGTATCATAGAATACATTTTTTAAAATTTTTAGGGATTATGGAAAAATGAAAACAATTTTAATACATGATTTAATAAATGATATATCCCATGGGGTGGGATCTTATTAGGATTCAATTTGGGGGTTTTAACCTTAAAGGAACAGTGGACATGGTCTGGTTATGCCTAAAGGGAATGGATCATGAATGGAATGATGATAAAATGTAACGTGGAATGATAAGGGTTATTTAATTGTTATATATTTAATAAATTTATAATTCAAATAAAAAAATAGATAATGAAATCTATTGTATCTCTTTAAATGGTTGTGTTCTAATAGGACACCTAGTCATAGGAGTGGAAAACATTATTCCTAGATATTTTATCTATAGTTGATATTAATACTAGGTTATGCCCATTGTGTGGTTGTGACATATAGTATATTATGTAATTTTTGTGTTTCTATATGCTACTACACCCTATCAGTTACGGAAATAGACACCCCAAGGATTCTGATCCCTAGGATGTGTTTTTCACAATATCTCGGCGGGAGTATGGAAGGCTAACTACCCCTTTTCCCCCACTATCTTCTCATGGTAGTTATTGTGATCGTAGGAATGACGGTTAACTTTCCCCATTTATGTGTTTAGAGGGATGTAATTTCTTATTGATATAAAACCACATATATTTTAGATATAGGTGCTTATATCCTAGGTGTGACGTGTATTGGATGTGATGGCTTGAGGATCCTTACATTTTGTATGATATGTAATGGATTGAGGAATAATAACTGATGTATGATATATTTTATCCAAGTTGTTGTGGCTCATGAAAACTATATGGTTACCTTAATAGTGTGGACATGGTGGATATGTTTCATGAGGTGCATGTTGAGGTCCTTCAACTTGGTGTCTTCAGGTAATCCTTTTTGGAGATATATTGTTAGGATGAGCGATATTGGGGAAAAGTGGAAAAAAAGCGAGGATGTGGTAGTATGGTTCCCTTGATATTAATAATAATATTTTATTCAATAGTATGTTATACATGGTAAGAGTATCTGTGGTGAGGCTGGGAATACAGTATACCTACTTTAGTGATGTGTTAATTTTATGTTTTGGTCAATTTTCTTTAGCATGCTTTCTTTACTTTTTCATGACATGCATCAGGGAGAATCCTTTTGAGTATACATTTATACTCACACTACGTATTTATATATATATACACACACATAGATATATATATATACATATATATATATATATTCAAGTCACTTGTATAAGCTTGGCTATCAGGCTGGTTACAACTAGCTTGGGGTTGCAAGAGTCATTCAATATTTTTGTCACTATTGATTATATTTATTTTTGTACTTCTACTTTCCCATTAAATTTTAGTATTTTTTATAATGACATTACATATTTGTAAATGGTATTTATTTATATTTTTTTCTCAGTAGGAGTTGGTTGGTATCAATATTATATCACTCTTTCTCATGTGTATTCTTAGAGGGTAATGCCTCTCATTTGTGTGTTTAATATACCCTCAGTGCTGGTGGCCAACCCCGGACCAATAGTATGTGTGGAATGGGTTTCACTAACCCCCTAATCAAATTGATGTATAATAAAGTGTAAACTTTTTGGGGAGTGATCCATGATATAGTGGTATCAAATTTCAAATTGAGGGATAGGATAGAGTTTTGAGTTAGGCGAAAGAGAGGATACATGGGTTGTTAGGTAAAATAGTGTCAGTCATATTTAGAATGTTCTGAAAACACTTGATACTAGCTAAGAAACATGTTTTTAGGGACCCATGTTTTCAGATTCATAGATCTTTATGTTAAAATTTTCTAAAAATGAGGTGATACTTGATGCAGGGTAGGGACCTAGGAAAGGATCATGGATAAATATTTCTTGTGAATGTATTTTAAAGGGTATACCTCGAGATTTGATAACCTAAAATAGATAAATGAAAAAAATTAATTAATTGATGTTTATTCTTCTATATTATAGGTTTAGGATATGTAATTATTTTTTATATTGCAGGGATGGCACTTGGTAGATGTCACCATTATGTTCACATTGAAGATGTTCAGTAGGGTGTGCTAGTCAATCGCTGTAGAGTAGAGGTTTTTGATGATGTCACTTGGAGGAGGTCACCCTATGAGTTTCAGTGATAGACTCTATAGAAGAATTAGGGATTCATTTCAGATGTAGTCAAGGAAGAATGTGTGGAGTATTCTAAGATAGGTTTCACCTCAATCCATACTCAGATAGAGGAATGGGTGTCATTGGATGTGATGAGGTTGTGTGGAGTTTTAAGGATGTTGTTTTTATTAGACGTTGGTGATCACAAGGAGCCAACATTCTTGTGGGATGAGTTCTGAGACATGATCAGTGTCAAGTTTTTCTTTTCAACTATGAAGGTTGTTAGTCATCATGAGCTTCTTACCATTCATTAGTAGAGCTTTGGTGTAATAGTGTCTGGAATCCATTTTAGGTTCTTTCTACAATATGCTTCAGAAATGTTGCCTACTTAGGAGGATAGGGAGATACATTTTGATGAGTATTTTCATCCAATGTTCTATTTCCAGGTGACCCTGTTAATGCTAAATATTTATTTTAAGGTGTTGGTGAGGTTAGAGGGAATCAAAAGTAATTTATCCAAAACCAGAACATCATGAGATGGGAGTGGTCATAATTCCTCCAAATGCAGTGTTTTGGTCCTGGGTACATGGTTATCAGGGAAAAAGAGTTTCCGTTTTGCCGGGGGTAGGTCTCAGCCCTCAGTATCTCATTTCTATAGGGGTAACGTCTCTTAGACATATGGTAAGGGATCATGCACTTTTTTTTTTAATTTTGGAGGTAGAGGTCAAAAGAAACAAGAATTCCCAAACTTTCTATTTACTCAACATGAACCAGGTGTTCCATTTAAAGTTCCTTTACTGAGTCTGTTTTATATGAGGATGTAGTAGTAGGTTGTAGCATCATTGGATTTCTAGAGAGAATATAGGGATTGTAGAAGAAACCACATGGTTTCTCCCCATCCTCAAAGAGTCGAGCGTACTTATGATTGTGGTCATCAATAGGGTCAGATAGGTAATAGAGGATGTTTTGGTTAGTTTCTTGCTTTATCGTTTCCATTTCTAGGTGAGGCAGTCATAGTTCGAGGTACCCATTTATTTTTTTCTTCATGGGTGTATTTCTAATTTAAGTCAGGAGTGACACACTCCTTCATAGAACCTACCCTTTCCATGAATTGGGACATGTGGTTGAGAGGATTCTAGTGCCCTTGAGATTTACTATGCATGTTCATGGTCGAGCTGACTTTCTTGATGAATGTAGAGACTGTGAGAAAGTGTTAGGAAGCACCACCCATAGGGAGATTTTATATGTTTACAAATAAAACCATATGATGTCATCATCAACATGTATTTTTTTATTTGGTGTAAGATATAATTAATTGATTCAGGAGGATAGTGTTGTTCAACGCTGATGACGGAGATCCAACAGTGTTTGTTGGAGGGAAAACCCTTATATGGGATAGATGCATGTTCTGTCTATGGAATGCATAACAGCTGAGCTGATGATGATTTTCTCAGAGGATCAGACATTGGTGTTTCCCATTATCAAGGAAGAGTACACTAATGTATTTCTAGAATATATTTTATCATTACCCCTGATGATGAGGGTCAACACCCCCATTTAGACAAGAATGGACAAAACCACACACTCTCATGTGTTAACTCACATTCATCAAAACATCACAAGTTGACACTTCATAAGAATGGTTCCCATAAAAAAGCCATATTTCAACTCAAAATGAGGGTAAATACCCACAAATAGTCAATGGTACACTACCCACTATATGGATTTCATTATACCACTCTTTTAGAATATCTTCCACGTAGTCCCATCATCATAGAAAAATATATATTTATATATCTCACTGTATAGTTGATTCACTCTCTATGTAACTAGGATGATTTCATGATATTATACATGAACATATATAAACATGGAGTAATATAATTTAATATCAATTATTACCACCATAAATCATATATTTTTATTATTTACCTTATCATAGAGTGAATTATTTAATTTACCCAAGTTTTAATGCCACCCCACGTGCAAGAATCACATTCAAGACTACTGATCCTTACCCTGCATTAGGTGACTTACCCATTTACGTTTTAATTGGTAAAATACATGATATATTTGAACCATTAACATATTAGAAATCATGGGGGTGTATATTATTTTACCACTCATCTCTAGCTCTTTTCTATGTCATGTTATAAGTCCAAGCAGATAATGCTACCTGGAAAGTTAGTCTTAACACGCTAGTATCCTTATTAGAAATCCAATTCAAAATCTGGAACCTTTCCTGTGAAACAAATTATTTCATGACCACCCATAAACTAACAACATTATAGTCATTGGAATCCACCTACCCGCTAACTTGATACCAAATGGCATCCAATGGTCAAATTAGTAGGCACCCAAATAGTATTTCATTTTAAACTCAGTCTTGGAACACAAGAACCCGTAGTGATTTCCTAGGAATAGAAGTCATAAAAACAAATATATTTTAAATACTACGAATATCCCAGGAATTATTATAAATTGAGGCATTCAACTATCCTCACTGATGCTAAAATCATACACAAACCAAGGCCAAAACATATTATTGGTTTCCTTCAACCAGACAAAACACCAAATCACAAGGGTTTGAGTCACTCCCTTATGGAGTACCTAATGACGATGTCTCATATCACGGTACGTATTTTTGACCAAATATCCAAAGAAATAAATCCTTTATATTTATGGTGAAGACACCTTGTCCAATGAGGTTCCAAACATATCAATAGGGATGGCTAGGCCCTGATCCCCTCTGAGCATCCTCAAAAGGGACTCTTACCTAGATATTCATGATACAAAATAAACCAGACAATGAAATGATCCTAACATGGAATATGTATATCATAATACACCTCAAGGTTCCACTATTCGATAAAAATTTAGGTATTTATTGGCATCATAATAAGTGTTCTAAATAGATATATATAAACAAAGGTTAATTAACAGAAATTTCATTTGAAGCAAGCATGGAAAACTCCATTTATGTAGTTATGAATATTTAGTTAATGGAAACTAAAAAGAACACACCCACAGTGGGTATAATGGAAATGAATTTCTATTTATGATCACCTATTAGAGTTAATGGTAAACACACAACATTGTCACAATCATATGTGTTGTAAAATAATCTCATGGTTTGGCTGAGTATAATTACATCTCATGCTATGTAGGAAAACAATATAGAGGTTGTTACTGAAAAGTTATATTACTACAACTAAATATAAACACCCTAATATGGGTCTTCACACTAGATAACCATTTTCCCCATAATCATACAATCATCAATAGACCTCAGGTTCATGATGATTGAGTCTTTTGACCCACTTTCAAACATCCCATTATCTATCCACTTGACCTTCCATGGGGAGGAACTATATATAAATTTTATTTATATGAGTATAATTTCGCTAAGAACATATATGGTAATCCACTATTCATGTTTTTGATGAAACATTAAGTAGTTTAACTCGGTCATACGTAATATATCACATACTAGATGGACTATAACATTTGGACCCCACATAGCAATTATGATGAATGATTTGACCTTATACATTTATATAAGAGTGAAAAACATTCATTGTCCCCTCAAAAATGGTATATGATCTAAAAATAAATAATAACTCGTTATTATAAACCTCTTTTGTGTCACTGAAATATAAAATCATATAAAACTATTACATCAAAAACCAATAACAATAATCCCACAACATAGGAACCCAGACTTCTTACCAAAATACAAGCTATTGATGAATAAGTATTATATCGATCACATGATCTGGAAAATTACTATTGATATTGTCTACCATATCCAAATTAATAATATAATGTGAAAGGAAGCACATACAATAAATATTTTTCAAATCACGACCATACTCAATCTACAAATAGTAAATGAACCGATTTGGACAAGGCCTGATGGACTTTTCCCCCTATTCTAGAGGATTCCAACTAGTAGTGAGGACCTGGGTTGTGTCTATTAGGAGACTTCACCCACATATCTATGTTTGTTACAAGAGAAAATGAGCAAAAATTATACAAAGAAGTTAATTATTAGAGTTTAAAAGACATAAAAGTAAAAAAGATTGTAATTGAAATGAAGTAAAGGAAAGAATGTCCAGGTCATACATACAACACAGATCGCCCACCAGGTGGATCTTAAATATAGTAGTAAATGAACGGAATAAAAATAATATATATAACAATATAGTATTAATATATATATATATATATATATATTTCATCACATTTATGAAATGCTTAAAACATTACACAAACAGACGACCAAAGAATGTATTAGTTTAGTGCCTTTGGAAACATATAAACATAAACACTGATGCATAAGAGAGCTCGATTATCTCAAACTATTTTCTTCATGACTATAAACATTCAAAGACACATTTTACATAATATATATCATCATAACCTGGGAAAGAAAACATAAAAATGGGTGATCTCATATGAACTATAAGGGTAAACTAGGGAGACATGTAAGCATAAACATGATCATATTGTTATGTTAACATGATCATAACATTTTAAGATCTTAAAATTCATAACAAATAATAAAAAATAGAATAAAGGAATACATATTTTAATTTTAGATGATATAAATCATAAGGAAACAAAGGACATACTCCATGAAATCATAACATAGAATAAGATAAGGGATTTTGGAAAACATAAAAATTTGATATCATTCCATATAAGTAATAACACAATGCTAAAACAAATCTAGGAACTTCATGGGAACATTAAATATTGAGAGGGACACACAACCATCCCCAGTGGTAGTAATTTCCTTATAAGGGATCGGGTTTCCCCATGATCCCATAGTAGATCAGGTTTCCTCATCTTCCCATAGTGGATTGGAATTCCCTATCTTTTATATTCATTATTACTACATATATTGGGTGGGACACACCACCATCCCTTGTCAAAATATGTTCCATGTAAGGGACCAAGTTTCAATTTCATCCCATAGATTTTAAATCTTATAGACATTATTACCATCACTAAATCATGAGAAATAAATCATTACCCACTCCACTTGAGGGTGATACAGGACCCTCCTATCTCATAATAATTCATTCATACATGTTCCACAAGATTATAAATCATTCTTCATATCATGACCCATAAAAAGAGATAGGTTTCATAAATATCAAATCATAACAAGTTAAATAAAATTGGTTTCATAACCATGTAATAATTTATTAACCTATGTAAAATTGATAGGATTCATAACCATTTCATCCAAGAATTATAGGTGAAAGTAAGAGGGTTTCAATTTAATTTATCATGGTGTAAGCCATTAAAGAGAAATGGGTTTCATAAACATCCATCCATCAAAACCTAAACCATTAAGAGAAATAATATCAATGTTTTCCTAGTAGAATATCCCTAGTAAATCATAAATAAGTCCAAGGATGTCATCTTATGTGGATATGTATTTTGAATGTTCACTTATAAAATTACATTTTAAATATTATATAACTTTTAACATAATTTTATTTAATAAAAAATTGAAATTATATCATGAAAAATCATTTAAAAGATTTCATGTGGGAAAATACAATTTCAAATTTGAAGAAGTATCTTTATGTCATTAAATCATTTGAATAATATTTTCCTAAAAATAATCCTAAAATCATAAAAATAATTCTTTTAAATATTTTGGAATCCTTTTCATTCAAAACATATAAATAGATATTTAAATTTTTTTGAAAACTACTTTAGTTAAAAAAGTGAATTTCTAGAATATTAATAAAAACGTTGTCCCTTAAAAATAAAATTATCAACATATATTGGAATTTTCAAGACAATTATTGTATCTATGGAGGGTATATTTGCACCTTCCTAACATTCCCTTTTACCTTAAAAGTTCATAAATTATTCTTCATTCAAAAATGAAAATAATAATCCTTATAAATCAATTTATAAAATAGTTATAATTGGTAAGATTTAATTTTACATGATAAAAATTAAGTAAATCATTTTTAAAATCATTTTTATAAATCAAAATATTGAAATCAGATAGATTTTTTACTGAAATGAGAGGGAAAGTTGGATTTTCATAAAAAACACTTAAGGATCATATGTAAAAAAGAGTGAAAAATGTAATAATAATTTAATTTATCATGGAATACCAAAGTAGAATATAATTAATAACTATTCTTCAGATATGAATCATATTTTACAATCAAATAAATTATAATCAAAAAAAATCCTGAAACACTATGAGATTGTTTCAATAAACTCTTCCCAATTTGTAACTTTTAACCATACTCCCCATGTAATAAAATGAAATGAAATGAAATTAAACATTTAATATCTATAAAATAATTATATTAGTTATATTATATTTCAATGTAATTATATACACTTTAAATAAATTTTTAGGCACACAACATGGCATGTGTCTTAGTGTTGGAAAATTGAGACAAAATAACTTTAACGATTTGCTAACTTTTGAAACCTAAAACCCCTGAAATAAATATAAGAAACTAGATATTTAAATTGATATAAATTTAATTATAATATTTAATTAATACATCCATAGGTAGTGTATAAAACACGTAAAATAAAACAATGGTCAACATGGAATGTATCTCAAAGTTATAAAATGTGAGATGGAATTCCGTTACATTGTGTGTTGTCACTCGTCATACTCCTTCAAACCCCATATATATTAAAAATAAGTTAATTATATATATATAATAGAACAAAATTATTTTTTATAATACCCTATTTGATTTTATTATGAATTTATGTTACACTCTTATTAACAATTCTCTGTTAAGGTTTCGCTTTGGGTAATTTTCGCTTTGTTTTTCACATGTTCCTTATTTTTTATTTTTTATTTGCACCTTATACTTATGTCATGATTTCCAGAATTTAATACATGATATAAATATCATTAATACTCATTATATTTTAATTATAATAACCTATATAATAAATATGTATTTAATTGAATACACAGATCATGGAGATGGTAGGTCGTACATATGCATGAATGCAACTTCAACTTTATTATCATATTGAAAAAAATAAAGTAAATGACATATATGTATAGGTATATATGTATATATCATATTTATAGTAGAATTATTATTTCATATATATATATATATACACCATATTATATAAATAATATATCTGTAATCCATTCCATTAATGTGTGAACTAATCACATCGCTTTGAGGAGGCGGTAGTCCACACTTCCCCAAACTGAATTATCGTACATAAAAAATGGAAGGTAAATTTTTATGTGTTATCAAATAATTAAATAAGAATAAATACATAAGAGATATAAAATACATCATATATTAATATTGTATCCATCATAACATCAAACCATGAAAGGTGGTAATGGAAAAATGAACAATCATCATTTTTTGAGGTGATAGTTCAACATATACATAAAAAATATGTTCATTACCCATTATATGGAAGTGTGTGTAAGTTTAGGTCAAATAAATAGCAAAAAAATATATCATTATATTTGAGATTTTATTTTTGGTAAATCATGTGATTATTAGAGTGGAGGGGTGTTGAAAACATTTAAGATAAAGGGACATGGGGAAGGACATTACCTCTTATTTGGGTAAGGCATTTTGAGTTTAAACAAATGGATTCCATGGATTTGTTTCTCTCAATACTGATAATTCAAGGATGAATGGATGGATTTTTTGATGTTTATATGGATGAAAATTACCAATACATTGTTTTTTCAGTGGTTTTAAAAATGGAGAGCAGTGGT
Source organism: Viscum album (assembly GCA_963277665.1). NCBI lineage: Eukaryota > Viridiplantae > Streptophyta > Magnoliopsida > Santalales > Viscaceae > Viscum > Viscum album. The sequence goes on along the minus strand of OY728141.1, from coordinate 1,014,125,501 downwards.
GGGATTTTATTGGGAATGGTGGGGAGAAACATAGATATTTTGAAAACAAGATACGTGTTCCCATATTTTTACATAAAAAAGACACACCAATCCAAAAAAACACAATAATGTAAGGTTTTTTGAAGGAATATTCTGATCCAATGGGTTTTTGGACCAGTTTATCAGTCATTTGGGCCCTTATGTTTATGGATTATTTCCTTTTATGCTTATTTTTACCTCAATCACGTTAATTAACTTTAAACTAATTCAATATTCATTTTAATAAAACAATAAGTTCAAATATTTAGAAATTAAAGATTATTATGATTCTAAATATGGATTCAATTTTTCAAATTCAAATGATTTATGTATTAGAAATTGATTTAAAATTAATCGTACATACATGATCACACTACGGGTACATAATGTAAAAAATGTTCAAAAGATTACTTAGTTTTAATATATAATATCAATGTGAAATTGGTACTAATTACCTAAATTGAATTAATTGAATAATTAATCATATAATTCTACATTAAAACAAAATTAAAATATATTGGAACTCTATAAATAAATAATAAGAAACAAAAATTTGAATAAATATTCTATATTTTTATCTTTTCATTTTAAAATGAAACATCAGAAAAAAATACCAAATATTCACCCTAAGATATTTTTATTTTCATATTTTAATGATGAATTTTATTTTTACATATAACATATATAATGTTTAAAAATCTAATTTAAAATTGTTTTTCTAGTAAAATGCGGTAAAGGTTCCATTATAAAAATATAGCATCTTATGCATAAAATTGGGTTTTTTCTTATATCATGCCTATTGAATATAATTTCTCAATATAAAAAATATTTGGTAGAATATACAATACATATTGCATTAATATTAGTAACTAATTATTATTATTTTAATTTATTATGATATAACTACCTTTTGAAAATAAAAAAGAGTTTTTTATAAAACCATTCCCAATAAATTAATTTGGAATATATGTTAATATTTAATTAATTAAACCATATATTTTCATATTTTAATTAATAAATTTCATAACCCATTAATTTAATATCTAGTTTATATCATAATAAGTTAAATAATAATGGTTTAATTAAACAAATATATTCTTTTGAACTAGGTAGTGTGTGTAATGGAAGTCATCAAAGAAAGTCAGTATTTCTTGTAATGTAAGTTAACATTCGTGTTATCTATAGATAGAACTAATGTTTATGTTTTTTGTAGTGAACTATTAACATGTTGTTGTGTATATCACAATCCATACATTGTGATTCAAAAAAAATTGTGGTTTTAATTGGTGCATGATGTGTAAAATTCCAAAATCATTAAATTCATTTACAAAAATTATTTCCCAAACTCTAAAGGTGTTACATTCTTCCAACCTTAATATTAATTTCACCCAAGAAATTCATGTAGGTTATAAAATGTTTAATAATTTAATGTTTCTATAATAGAAACCCACATCGTAAAAATGAATACCAAATATTCCTTTAAATAGGGAATGCCCGAGCCATAATGATTACCCAAATTAACTCACAATTGGTTTTCAACATTGGATATCCTAAGTTTGAATTGAATATTGGTCATGGAAGATATTAATATATATTTATTGGGATTATTTTAGGTCTGAAATCACAAACAATTGAATGATCATTATAACGAACCATACTTTACATAATTTGTTAATACTTCAAAATTGAAGCACACTTATTACATCATATGAAAAAAACCACAAAGGACCGTATAGGTATAGTGTCTTTAGAAACTGGGAAACATAAACAACTGGTTCATAAATCTTCTATAGTGTCTCGCATTTATTTCATCATATCAAGGGTCCCTTTAGAATATTCTACTTAATATCCATCTTCCTGACCTGGGGAAAAGAAAACATAAAAGGGTGAGCTCAAATGCTCAGCAAGGGCAAATAAAGGAAATAAAAATCATATCATATATTTTTGAAAATCATAACCTGCAAAAGAGATCATAATATCTTAACATGGAATAAATCATAGAAGTGAAAATGAGATCCCCATAATCATAACATGAAACTTGAAACTTTGTGGGATGCACACATAATCATGGAAAATCATTTCTTGTTAGTCATGACTCATTGCCAAGACTATCTTAGTGGACAGAGTCCCTTTCTGAACCGAGTCACCCTCGTTCCAGTCCAGTTTCACTGAACCGGTATAACCTACCATTCCAGCCATGTCTATCTCATGAGATATAAAATCTTTACCCAATGCATTGGAGTGAGATATAGGTCCCACCCATCTTATAATGAATCCTTTCTTCTGTGTGCCACATAATCATGAACCATACATCATAGCGTAACCCATGTAATAAAAATTGAATTCTTAAACAACATGTCATCATAAAACAATTCATATAAGATAAAGGAATTCATAAAAATATTTCCATCACAACATAATCAAATCCATGTAATAATAGGGATAAAAATAGAACCCTTTTATTTTCTTAGATGGAAAATAATTTTGATAAAATACTTGAACTCCATTCTTGAGGAAAATATCCTTTCTACTTCAAAACATTTTTCCATTCATAACATGTCATACGACTTTAAAAAAAAGAAGATGATTAAAAATAAACTTTAAAACTTGTAAAGAAAGCTTCTTGGAAATAATTTTTTAAAAATCCATTCATGCCGTATAAGTTAAAAAACATTCTTCTCGTACTTTTGTCGGAAAAGTCAAAAAAAGTGCCTCGTATGAAAAACGACAAAAGATTCCTTTTATATCCTTTAATAAAAATTCACCGAAGGGTAAAATTGAATATAAACTATTGTATAAGGATATAAATATTACATATTGAGGAAACATGGATGTGGATGATAAAATACACCCCAGTAAATACCAAAGTATAAACAATCTCGGATAAAAATGAGATTGTGGTATTTCCCTTACCTTAGGTCCGATTTGCTTTTTACGTGTCCGAAGCTCTTGTATAATGGTTTAAATAATGTTATTGGATTATTACAGAATCATACATATTGATATGATATCATATATGGTCATATTCTTAGATTCTTGTTAGTAATATTTCATTGTTACTTGTTACTCGGGTCCTTATTGCCTTTTGTTCTTATGCGTGTTTTGCCGAATAAATTTTTATTCGTCATTTAATGTTATAGATACCTTATATAAATAATGTTATTAGTGTAACATATATCATATTTATTCATTCAATTCATTTATTTAATTACTATGTAATGATGATCATGTAGAACGAGTCGCATCACATCGTGGAGACGGTATTCCGTATGTACGCACGAGTGATGATATCGTTCCTATGATCGTGGAACTGTATTGGAGTATATATATATTATTTCAGTATCAATATTACTTTATAATAATCATAAATAGTTACTCATTACACCATTATATCCATCCTTGTATGGTGGTGGTGGAAAATAGATTACACCACGGCGTGGAGACGGTATTCCGTACATACGCACGCGCGGTAATTTCATTTTTCCGTAGGATGGATAGAAGGTGAATTAAGGTTTTTTCATATTTATAATGACATATCAGTATGTAAGTAATACTGATGTTATTACTTTATAATGAAACAACTAAAGAAGAATAAGTTTAAGAAGAAAGAATTTGAAAAGATCGGTAATGGATATTACCTCTTCTTTGGAACGCCTCTTTGAATCCTCCACTTAGGGAACTAAGATTGGTCTTTGAAGAAAACCAGGACCTCTAGGATTATTCTAGGAAAGTTGAGAGGAGAAAATGTCAGGGTTTGGCTGAGATTTAGTGCTCAAATTGGTGTGAGGAGGAGGGGGAGGAGGTGCCCTTTTATAAGGGAGGAGAGGGGTACCTTAGGAATATCTCAAAATATTATTTTATATTAAAGTCAAAATCGGTTTATAATGGTTCCAAAGGGTCTTATTTAGAAGATAAGGTGTGTATGGGTCGAAATACTATCATCAAATGGTATTTAGACAAGTTTGGGGTATTATTTTAACCTTATTAATTAGATTTAACTCTAAGTTAAATAATTTAACTTTTACCGTGTCTTTTTTTTTCTTTCACTATATGGTTAATAAACTTACTATAACATGCCAAAAGAACCCCAAATTGTTTATTATTAGTATATATATCCTTATATAAGTCATTTGGCCTATCCTTAGATTTTTAGGAATAAAATAACAATTAATATTATAATATTTTATTTAAAAACTATTTTGTGTCAATTTTGACACTATTTGATATATGATTTTTGTGAAAGTCATAAAAGAATTATATGTTCGAAAAAAGTTGATTAAATCAACACTAATATATCATAGTAACCTAGAAAATTAGTGTAATTCATAAAAAGTCTCAAATTACATTTATTTTGGTGTTTATAACATCAATTATGTCAATATTTTCTTAAAAAGGTAATTACTGCATCATCGTTGTGTCATAAATAAATTAAATTATTTAAAGTATAAAATTTACAAATAAAATACCATTATGTAGGAAATCTTTTTATCTTTCTATGGAATATTTATAGTCGAAATTATATTATGTATAACCCTATATTAAAAATGTTTTAGTAAATAAACTTTGATTTTAACTCTTTTAACTCTTCTTTGAATTAAATAATAATAAATGTCCTAATCTAATCCAAGTGGGCCTAAATGATAATATTTTACACTGAAGTTTGTTTTTGGTCGAGATACACTTGTCCAATAGGATTAGGACATTTTTTAGGGTAATATTAATATCGTTTTACCCTTAATTACCCTATTTACTTTTAACCGTGGTAAATAAAAGTAAAAAGTTACTATTCACCAAAAATTATTTTCATCTCATTGAACCACATTTTACTTACTGACATCAACCGTGTCTCTTGTATTTTTGAAATTCCATTCACGGAAGCGGTAAAATTAAGATTTATGAAGAAAAATTAATTTTTTAACTACCACTTAGTAGTTTCACTATTCATCAAAAATTGAAGTTTTTCAGAAAAATGCCAAAATTTCACCCTAAGCTATAATTGATATTCTGAATTCAAAAATGATTTATATTTTACAAAATTCCCAACATATAAGTTTCATTAATTATTTTTATAATTAATTTCCGCTGTCACAAAAAATAGCGTTTTTTAAGAGATAATAACTATCAAAAGATTGACAATTGTTTATGTCTGGTGTAAATGTGAAATTACATCCAATGATCAACATTGTATTAAATTGTAAAAATATATTCTAAATATAATTTAAAACCACTAAAATTAATAATTTATCACTATTAATTATTTCGATTAAAAAAGTTGTTTTTAATTATAATTTAGTAATTTTCACTATTCATCAAAATATGAAAGTTATCTGAAAAGTACCAAAATTTCACCTTAGGCTAAATTCGATACTCCGAATCCAAAAATGAATTCCATTTTGAAAAATAAAATTTACAAAATTTCAAAAACTGGTTATTACTATTCATAACGGCTAGTTTTAATAAAATTTTAATAGCATATCGTTGTTTAGTGAAACTCGGTATTGCGTACGACGCAAGCTATCGAGGAAGGCCGTGATTGAGTGTAAAGTAAGACAAGCAAGTGTGTAGTGAAAGATTCCTTTGATGATATATAAAAACAAAATATTACTCATAAAAATCTTGGGTGTTACATTCTACCCCCCTTAAAAAGAATTTCGCCCTCGAAATTCGTCACCTTGTAACAAACAGATGAGGATACCTCTCCCTCATCATTTCCTCAAGCTCCCAAGTAGCTTATTCTAAATGGTGGTTCCTCCATAAAACTTTCACCAAGCGAGTGTTATTGTTTCGTAGGACTATTTCGCTATGATCCAGAATCTCTATCGGCTGTTCTTCATAAGAAAGATCTTGCTCCAGCGGTACAACTTCTGAGCTGAGTACATGTGAAGGATCTTGTATGTACTTTCTCAGGAGAGATACATGGAACACATCGTGAACATGAGAGAGATTCGTTGGAAGCGCCATTCGGTAAGCTACCTTCCAAACACGATCCAGTGTTTTTAAAGGACCGATATATGTAGGGCTCAACTTCCCCTTCCTTCCAAATCTCATAACCCTCTTCCAGGGAGATATTCGTAAGAACACTTTATCACCCACTTAAAACTCTAGGTCTTTTCTTCAGTTTTCGGCATAACATTTCTGTCGACTCTGAGCTGCTCTTATGTGTTGTTGAATAGATCTGACCTTTTCTGCCATTTCATCAACAAGATCAGGTCCTAATAGCTTTCGTTCCCCAACATCATCCCAGCAAGTTGGAGCCCTGCATTTCATTCAATAGAGAGCTTCATAAGGAGCCATCTGAATACTGGAGTGAAATCTATTATTATAAGAAAATTCCACCAAAGTTATGTGTTGATCCCAACCTCCTTTGAATCCAAAGAGAAATCTCTCAACATATCTTCTAGGGTTTGAATTGTTCTCTCAGACTAACCATCTGTCTGGAGATGATAAGCAGTGCTGAAACTCAACTCTGTATCCAGAGTATGCTGAAGACTTCGCCAGAACTTCGAGGTAAATCTGGGACCCCGATCAGATATAACAGAAAGTGGTACTCCATGCAATCTTACCACTTCCGTTACATATATCCTGGCAAGCTGATCTAGAGAGAAATTCTCTCTAATAGCAATGAAGTGTGCAGACTTTGTAAGACGATCAACTATGACCCAAATAGTATTATTGCCTTTGGATGTTTTAGGAAGTCCTGTGACAAAGTCCATAGTGATGTTTTCCCATTTCCATTCGGGTATGGGTAATGGTTGTAACATCCCCTTAGACTTCTGTCTCTCAGTTTTAACTTGTTGAAAAACCAAGCATCAAGAGACATATTCAGCAACATCTCTTTTCATGCCATCCCACCAGAAGTACTCTTTCAGGTCCCTATACATCTTCGTGCTTCCAGGATGAATAGAGAATGATGAACTATGAGCCTCATCCAGAAGCTCCTTCTTTAATTCAGGGATGGGAGGAACACAAACCCGATTCCTGAACTTTATTATCCCATCACACTCAAGGTTGAATTCAGGAACATTTCTCACCTTCTTTTGTAACTCAACATCTTCTTTCTGTGCCTCTTTAATCTTCACATGTATATATGGTTGAACATTCATTTGAGAAAGATAATATTTTTCCCCTTCCATTATAATTCCAAGATCCATCCTTTTTAAATCCATAAATATTGTATCTTTTGTGATCCTCATCATGGATAAACTAGCATGGTCTTGTCGACTTAATGCATCTTCCACCTTGTTTGCATTCCCAGGGTGGTAATGGATTGAGCAGTCGTAATCCTTAATCATCTCCAACCATCTTCTTTGACGCATATTAAATTCCTTTTGTGTGAAAATATACTTTAAACTTTTATGATCAGTATAAATATCACACCTTTCACCATAAAGTTAATGCCTCTAAATCTTTAATGCAAAGATTACCGCAGCCAACTCCAAATCATGTGTTGGGTAATTTTTCTCATGGATTTTCAACTGTCGTGAGTCATAAGCTATCACCATATCATTTTTCATAAGAACACACCCCAATCCCTTCTTGTATGCATCACTGTAGATCACAAACCTTTCTCCACTACAAGGCAGTGTGAGCACAGGTGCACTGGATAACCTTCTTTTCAACTCCTTGAAATTCTCTTCACATTCCTTTGTCCAAACAAACTTAACTCCTTTCCGAGTCATCTTGGTGATTGGATTAGATAATCGTGAAAAATATTTTACAAAACATCGATAATATCCAGCCAAACCAAGAAAACTTCGGATCTCAGTTACTGTTGTTGGTCTTGACAATCTTTCAATAACCTCTGTTTTTGCTGGATCCACAGATATCCCCTCTTTTGAGATTATGTGACCCAAAAATGCAACTTTTTGAAGCCATAATTCACACTTGGTAAATTTTTCATAAAGCTTCTCCTTTCTCCGGGTCTTCAATATAATTCTCAAGTGATCTTCATGCTCTTCCTTGCTCTTTAAATAGACAAGAATATCGCCTATTAAGACTACCACAAATTGATCATGATAGTCTCTAAAGACTCTATTCATTAGATCCATGAATATAGAAGGGGCATTAGTAAGACCAAATGGCATCACTATAAATTCATAGTGTCCATACCTTGTACGGAAAGCCGTCTTTGGTATATCCTCCCTTTTGACCCTTAATTGATGATACCCTGAATGAATATCAATCTTGGAAAAGTATTGAGCTCGGCATAGTTGGTGTAATAAGTCATCAATGCGTGGGAGAGGATATTTGTTCTTGATAGTGATCTTGTTAAGTTCTCGATAATCAATGCAGAGTCTCATTGATCCAACTTTCTTCTTAACAAATAGAACAGGTTCTCCCCAAGGTGACGCACTAGGGCATATGAAACCCTTATCAAGATTCTCTTGGAGTTGCTTCTTCAATTCCTGCAACTCAATTGGGGCCATTCTATAAGGTGTCTTTGAAATTGGCACAGCACCCGGTACGGGTTCTATTGAAAAATCAACTTCACGATTTGGTGGAAGACCCAGTAATTCTTCCGGAAAGACATCATCAAACTCTTGTACAATAGGCATATTCTTAATCGTGAGTTTCTCGCCAACCATTTGAGATAAATAACCTTCATTTAGTGGAATCAGTACCCATAAGATGGAATAAATTTCCACTAGAAGGTTATGTTCATCCTTGCATTGATAGACGATCGTAGATTGATCTGGAATATGAAATGTGACTTCCCTTCTTTGGAAATTGATATGAGCTCTATGTAGAGAAAGCCAATCCATGCCAAGAATCACATAAAATTCCACTAAAGTAAGGATAACAAGATTTGCAGGAAGCACTTTCCCACAAACTTCGATCGGAGAAGAATTATAAACTTTTGATGCGACTGTTGTGCCATTAGGTGTTGTCACAGCTAACTCAACATCTAATTGTTGAGGTAATACGGTGATACCCTTAGAAAATTTTTCAGAAATAAAATAGTGGGTGGATCCAGAATCAAATAAAACATTTGCTACTTTAGAGTGGATGGTAAGTGTACCTTTCAACACATCGTTATCGTACTCCACATCGCTGATAGAAATTGCATGTGACTTTCCTTTGTCTTTAGCCTTAATATTTAGGTGACGTCGACCATCATCATCAACCCTTGGATTTGGGCATTGATTGGCATAATGCCCCATCTCCTTGCACTTGAAACATTGAAGTGTAGTAGGTTCATTCTGTGTATCCCTTCCTTTGTTTGCATCATTAGACATCTTCTTCCCATTATCGTGGCATTCAAATACCCGATGGCCTTCCTTTCCACATTTAAAACATTTACTTGTCCCTTTAAGAAAACTCCCTCATTGTTTCTTTCCACACTTTGAGCATAAGGGAAAGCTCATCTTCTTTTCAGTGTGCTCTTTAGATTTTCCTTTGAATTCCATCTTCCTCTTCTTATCAAACCCATGTGACTGATGGGTTACTCCAATCTCCATCTCGAATTTGAGAGCACATCGAACGATTTCCTCGTATCTATTGAATTCCCTTATGGCTAACGCCCTTAGAAGACTTTGTTTTAAGCCACTAAATAATCGATCGATCTTACTCTCAGGTTGGATAATAATACCAGAAGCATACCTTGCAAGTCTTGTAAAATTTGCTTCATAGGTACCAACAGATTCATCATCCCTTTGCTTCAGATCAAGAAACTCTTTCTCCATCTTTGTTCGGAGAATACGAGGGAAATACATATTGAAAAATAAGTTATTGAACTCGTCCCATTCCATAGACTCAATTTAATCCCTTTGCCTCGTATTCTTAATAAGATTCCACCATTGATCAGCATCTCCTTCCAAACGATACACTAATAGGATGACTTTATCATGTTCAGAACATTGAAGAACTGAAAATATCTTTTTTGTAGTACTAATCCATTGTTCAGCAACTAATGGATCAGTAGACCCACTGAAAGAAGGTGGACGCTACCTCATGAAGGATTCAACAGAATGTTGCTCCTTCCATTGCTCGTTTGGAAGTCTTGCATGATTCATAGCTTGAGAAAGTTGTGTGAGCATGGCTACAAGATTTTTCATTCCAGCTCCCATATCGTTTGGTTTCTCAGGGGGACAATCATTGCATTGCCCATCGCATTCTGAATTTACACGGTTCCTTCGGGTTCCATCCATTGACTAAAACCAAGAAGAATAGTGTGAGAAACACTAATTATAATAGGAAAACCACATAATCAAGGATAAAATTTCACACTTAAGGTCTTATCCTAGGGTATTCATGGCCATTTCTAAAACACTAAGATTGTGTTCTATGCTTAGACTTATCCATAGGGTTCTTACTAAGGCTTTCACATCCTAGTTTCCAAAGGTTTAATATACATTTCCTATGATACCAACTATAACGACCCATACTTTACATACATTGTTAATACATTAAAATTGAAGCACACTTATTACAACATATGAAAAAAACCACAAAGGACCGTATATGTATAGTGTCTTTAGAAACTAGGAAACATAAACAACTGGTTCATAAATCTTCTACAGTGTCTCCCATTTATTTCATCATATCTAGGGTCCCTTTTAGCATATTCTACTTAATATCCATCTTCCTGACCTGGGGAAAAGAAAACATAAAAGGGTGAGCTCAAATTCTCAGCAAGGGAAAATAAAGGAAATAAAAATCATATCATATCTTTTTGAAAATCATAACCTGCAAAAGAGATCATAATATATTAACATGGAATAAATAATAGAAGTAAAAATGAGATCCCCATAATCATAACATGAAACTTGAAACTTTGTGGAATGCACATATAATCATGGAAAATCATTTCTTGTTAGTCATGACTCATTGCCAAGACTATCTTAGTGGACTGAGTCCCTTTCTGAACCGAGTCACCCTCGTTCCAGTCCTGTTTCACTAAACCGGTATAACCTACCATTCCAGCCATGTCTATCTCATGAGATATAAAATCTTTACCCAATTAATTAGAGGGAGATATAGGTCCCACCCATCTTATATTGAATCCTTTCTTATGTGTGCCACATAATCATAAACCATACATCATAGCATAACCCATGTAATAAAAATGGAATTCTTAAACAACATGACATCATAAAACAATTCATATAAGATAAAGGAATTCATAAAAATATTTCCATCACAACTTAATCAAATCCATGTAATAATAGGGATAAAAACAGAACCCTTTTATTTTCTTAGATGGAAAATAGTTTTGATAAAATACTTGAACTCCATTCTTGAGGAAAATATCCTTTCTACTTCAAAACATTTTTCCGTTCATAACATGTCATACGACTTAAAAAAAGAAGATGATTAAAAATAAACTTGAAAACTTGTAAATTAATATTCTTGGAAATAATGTTTTAAAAATCCATTCATGCCGTATAAGTTAAAAAAACATTCTTCTCGTACATTTGTCAGAAAAGTCAAAAAAAGTACCTCGTATGAAAAATGACAAAAGATTCCTTTTATATCCTTTACTAAAAATTCACCGAAGGGTAAAATTGAATATAAACTATTTTATAAGGATATAAATATTACATATTGATGAAACATGGAGGTGGATGATAAAATACACCCCAGTAAATACCAAAGTATAAACAATCTCGGATAAAAATGAGATTGTGGTATTTCCCTTACCTTAGGTCTGATTTGCTTTGTACGTGTCCGAAGATCCTGTATAATGGTTTAAATAATGTTATTGACTTATTCCAGAATCATACATATTGATATGATATCATATATGTTCATATTCTTAGCTTCTTGTTAGTAATATTTCATTGTTACTTGTTACTCGGTTCCTTATTGCCTTTTGTTCTTATGCGTGTTTTGCCGAATAAATTCTTATTCGTCTTTTAATGTCATAGATACCTTATATCCAGAATGGTATTAGTGTAACATATATCATATTTATTCATTCAATTCATTTATATAATTACTATGTAATGATGATCATATAGAACGAGTCACATCACATTGTGGAGACGGTATTCCACACGTACGCACGAGTGATGATATCGTTCCTATGATCGGGGAACTTTATTGGAGTATATATATATTATTTCAGTATCAATATTACTTTATAATAATCACAAATAGTTACTCGTTACACCATTATACCCATCCTTGTAAGGTGGTGGTGGAAAATAGATTACACCACGGCGTGGAGACGGTATTCCGTACGTACGCACGCGCGGTGATTTCATTTTTACGTAGGATGGATAGATGGTGAATTAGGGTTTTTTCATATTTATAATGACATATCAGTATGTAAGAAATACTGATGTTATTACTTTATCATGAAACAACTAAAGAAGAATAAGTTTATGAAGAAAGAATTTGAAAAGATCGGTAATGGATATTACCTCTTCTTTGAAATGCCTCTTTGAATCCTCCACTTAAGGAACTAAGATTGGTCATTGAAGAAGACCAGGAGATCTAGGATTATTCTAGGGAAGTGTAGAGGAGAAAATGGCAGGGGTTGGCCGAGATTGAGTGCTCAAATTGGTGTGAGGAGGAGGGGGGGGGGGGAGGTGCCCTTTTATAAGGGAGGAGAGGGGCACCTTAGGAATATCTCAAAATATTATTTTATATTAAAGTCAAAATCGGTTTATAATGGTTCCAAAGGGTCTTATTTCGAAGCTAAGGTGGGGATGGGTCGCAATACTATCAACCAATAGGATTTAGACAAGTTTAGGGTATTATTTTAACCTTATCAATTAGATTTAACTCTAAGTTAAATAATCTAACTTTTACCGTGTCTTTTTGTTTTCTTTCACTATATGGTTAATACACTTACTATAACATGCCAAACGAACCCCAAATTGTTTATTATTAATATATATATCCTTATATAAGTCATGTGGCCGATCCTTAGATTTTTAGGAATAAAATAACAATTAATAATATAATATTTGATTTAAAAACTATTTTGTGTCAATTTTAACACTATTTGATATATGATTTTTGTGAAAGTCATAAAAGAATTATATGTTCTAAAAAAGTTGATTAAATCAACACTAATATATCATAGTAACCTAGAAAATTATTGTAATTCATAAAAAGTCTCATATTACATTTATTTTGGTGTTTATAACATCAATTAAGTGAATATTTTCTTAAAAAGGTAATTACTGCATCATCGTTGTGTCATAAATAAATTAAATTATTTAAATTATAAATTTTACAAATAAAATACCATTATGTAGGAAATATTTTTAGATTTCTAAGGAATATTTATAGTCGCAATTATATTTTTTATAACCCTATATTAAAAATGTTTTAGTAAATAAACTTTGATTTTAACTCTTTTAACTCTTGTTTGAATTAAATAATAATAAATGTCCTAATCTAATCCAAGTGGGCCTAAATGATAATATTTTACACTTAATGTTTTTTTTGGTCGAGATACACTTCTCCAATAGGATTAGGACATGTTTTAGGGTAATATTAATATCATTTTTACCCTTAATTACCCTATTTACTTTTAACCGTGATAAATAAAAGTAAAAAGTTACTATTCACCAAAAATTATTTTCATCTCATTGAACCAAATTTTACTCACTGACATCAACCGTGTCTCTCGGATTTTTGAAATTCCTTTCACAAAAGCGGTAAATTTAATATTTATGATGAAAAATTAATTTTTTAACTACCACTTAGTAGTTTCACTATTCATCAAAAATTGAAGTTTTTCAGAAAAATGCCAAAATTTCACCCTAAGCTATAATTGATATTCTGAATTCAAAAATGATTTATATTTTACAAAATTCCCAACATATAAGTTTCATTAATTAATTTTATAATTAATTTCCGCTGTCACAACAAATAGCGTTTTTTTAAGAGATAATAACTATCAAAAGATTAACACTTGTTTATGTCTGGTGTAAATGTGAAATTACAGCCAATGATCAACATTGTATTAAATTGTAAAAATATATTCTAAATATACTTTAAAACCACTCAAATTAATAATTTATCACTATTAATTATTTCTATTAAAAAAGTTGTTTTAATTATAATTTAGTAATTTTCACTATTCATCAAAATATGAAAGTTATCCGAAAAGTACCAAAATTTCACCTTAGGCTAAATTCGATACTCAGATAACAAAAATGAATTCCATTTTGAAAAATAAAATTTACAAAATTTCAAAAATTGGTTATTACTATTCATAACGACTAGTTTTAATAAAATTTTAATTGCATATTGTTGTTTAGTGAAACTCGGTATTGCGTACGACGCAAGCTATCGAGGAAGGTCGTGATTGCGTGTAAAGTAAGACAAGAAAGTGTGTAGTGAAAGATTCCTTTGATGATATATAAAAACAAAATATTACTCATAAAAATCTCGGGTGTTACAATCATTGTAAATTTTAGGGGATCAGAGTCATAAATATGTGATGATTTAGAAGGCCATCAGTTCATAAAAAATTATTGTATAAGGAAAATATTTTATTTGAAAAACATTTTCCTAAAGTTCAAGAATTTTCATGATTATATATACTTGCATTATTTATATAAAACATTAGCCATTGTTGTTCCTTTATCCATTTTACCTCTTTCTCTAAAAAAATAATAATTTTTATATCCATAAGTAAAATAAATCTTGAGATCCGTGATATGACATCCTATTTTTCATTAGTTATCATCAACACCAATATGATATAATATATTACCTAAATTGCATAATTATTCATGTGGTGATATAATACATTAATCTCAAAAACTTCTTCAATAGTGTAATATAATATCACAATAAATCATTAAATTTGTAAACATTCTAAAATATTAAAATCCAAAACATTAGAAATAAATTCATGAAATCATCCTAATATTGATCCCTCAAAGTAACTCCTGGTTGTCACATTCCAAACAAGTGAATAACCTCATTATAAATCCTATTAAAATATTTTAATAAACTAAATGACCATAAATCCTTTTGGAAAACATGAATAGTTTTTTATTACACCACATATTGGCTATATTGCTCAAATAAAAATTATTATAAACAAAATCTTACTGACATAGTAAAATTTACCAATAATCAGTCCAAGGGTAGTCCACACCATCCAATTTTCTTATTCATATCCAAAATATCTTTGCCCAAAAATCCTCATATCTAATTATTGAATTAATTATGTGTTACATTTCCTTAATAAAAATATCACATTTACATGAAATCAATTTAAAATTACTTCATCACTAATTAAAATATCAATTTCAATCTGTAATTAAAATTCTAATGAAAATATATATATTTCTTGATTCATATAACATAATCTTCGAATTATGAATCATAAATACTTCATTAGTCAATCCTTATTCTTAAACCATTACTCAGGCTTTATTGTAATATTCCTTAATATCATTTCTTATAATATGCTATGTGAATAATTACATTACACTTCTCAAATTCAATATGATCATGCTTCATATGTTTAATTTAAATTATACTAGAAGATCATCACATATATCTCACATGTATTTTGTGGTCTCATCATAATTAGTAGCAAAAACATTACGTGTATCACATTTTTCATTACATTCATGTGCCTTACACCTAGGACATAGATTATGATAATAAAAATAATTTCTATATTTAACACATTTATCAAGTAATAATACATTAGGGAGGCCAACATTCCCATACATTGTCATTAAAAAAAATTGTTTTCCTGTCGCAGTTACTTGCTTTCTGACCTTATTTTCCACTATCGAAACATCATAATATTCCTCTCAGTCATTCACATGGGTTATTTTTTCTATATTATTGGAACAAAGGAATCTAAATATTTTTTCGTCCAAAATCCCCATTTCCAAAATTCCCAAAAGACACCTTCATGCTATGACTTGGTGACTTAGAGAGCTAGTGAAGGTACACATAGTTTTTCATGTTCATTGAAAACTAATTAGGCATGATCAAAACATCCATCACTCTAATGATAATCCCATATGACTGGTCATTTGAAAATTTTCCATCACATTCAACATCAACCCAATTATTTCAGGTTCCTCTTATTAACTAAAACTAGAAATCATAGGGTGATCAATTCTTATCTAAATTGAAAAACACATAGTTATCAAAAAATAATTTAGAGAATGCCTAAATCATGGATCCAACATATTTAATCTATGGAACTTTAGGTTTATCCTAGGTTATTAAAAATTAATTTTTATTTAAATCATTTATGATGGTTCATGATAAGTTATTCATATCCCAATGAATATTTCTTATGAGTTTTAAATGATATGTGCAAAAAGGCCCATAGTCATATACCAGGTTATGCGGATGCAGGCCTGACACACCTTTTCAGAGTAGTTACACCTAGGTAAATCTATGTGAGAGACACATCCACTTGTAGTATCCATATTGGGATGTTATTCAAGGATACCATTCACTCCATCAATTACCAAAATTTTGAGACAACTTCTTAAATAATAGATAATCAATAGAATTATCCTTATAGGCATCTCTAGATATATCATTAGAATTATTTCTAGGCATCTGATAATTGTTTTCAATTTCTAGTTTCAAAAATTTGACTAAACCATTAATCTCATATCAAATATAACTTTATAATATTATTTCTAGTAAACTATAGTTGATACAAATCGAATCACCCCATATGAGGCAACACATCCTGGGTGAGACATACCACTATCCTCATTAGCAGCCCTTTCCTCATGAATCCCTTGGGTGAAGAGCCATGATTCATCCAATGATCACACATAAGAGTTCCCAAATATAAAATGACTTCTATATCGCTAATACCATATATAATGACCCATTATTAGCATAAATACACATTAAATCACTTTTTTGGAATTCATAAAACATTAAACAAATAGACGCCCAAAGACGGTATGATTTTAGTGAGTTTTCATACATTTAAACATAAGAACTGGTACATAATTGAGCTACACTTTATCCCATTATGCTCTTCTTGAATAAAATCCATCATAGGAACATATTACTTAATAAATATCATCATAAACATGGGAAGGAATCATAAAAATTGGTGATAACATATGCTCAGTAAATGTAAACATGGGAGACATGTAAGCATAAGCATTAGCATAGTGGTATGAGAATGTGATCATAACATTAGAACATAATACCCTTTATATAAAAGATCATAAAAATCAATAATGAGATAATTTATGGATGTTCATAATAAATTTTTTATGATTAATATAAATAAAATAAGACCAGAAATTATAACATATGAATAAAACATGGAATTGTGGCACACATAAACATGTTATATCATTCCCTATATGTCAAGATGAATTATTTTAACAAATATAGTCACTTCATAGGTAATTCACATTATGTATGAGACACACCACCATCCCAAATCATAGTTAATTTCATATAAGGGGTCATATTTCCTCATATTTTCATAGTTGATCACATTTCCCCATCTTTCTATAGTGGATCAGGTTTCTTCATCTTCCATCTTCATGGTGGCTACACCTATTGTGCTAGACACACCACCATACACAGTGACCATCCTTTCATTATAAAGGATCATGATTCCACATATTTCCTAATTAGATCCAGCATGTCCACTTGATTCCCATTAATATTTCAGGAGAAATAAATATTATCCCAATGAATTAAAGGGATATTTAGGTCCCACCATTCTCATAAGAAATAATTTATAAAAGTGAAAAATGATAATAAAACTCTCATCATATCAAGACCCATAAAAAGGGATAGGTTTCATAAATATCCTCTCATAACCCATGAAATTTAATGGGTGTCATCAACATGTAATAATATAATAACATATGTATAATAGATAGGTTTTATAATCATTTCATCTAATAATATCCTAAATAATGAAGAAGGTTTCATATGAATTATCATGGTAGAACCCACTTAAGGGAAAATGGGTTTCATTAACCACCATACAATAAAACATAATCCATTAAAGGAAATAATATTAATTGTGTACTTATATAATATTCCTTGTATAAAACAACCAATACCAAGGATGTAATCTTATATGGAGAATGATTTTGAAAGATCACATGGAACATCACTTTATAAATCATATAACTTATTTAGATTCGTTTTCTTTTAAAAAACTCTGAAAACATATCAGGAATAATAAATTAAAACATTTCTTGAAGAAAAATACACTTTCTTCATTGAAAAAGGATCCTTAAAACATAAAACCATTTTTTTAAAATAAAATTGAAATCAGAAACAGAAATATATTAAACAAATTTATCCTTTGATTTGAATACTTATAATGAGAACATGAAAATGGTATGAAAACCATTTTCCATAAATACATACAAAATCTAACTGACAATATTTTGAAAAATATTTCATTGAATTTTTTTTTAAAAACTTATTTATAAGTCTTGAAAACATTTAAAATTCCTATTTAAAAATACTTTTTTTGAAAATATTTTGGATTAATAATATATTTGAAAACATTTAAAGGAATAATTGATTAGAATAGAACATTTATTGAAAAAATTAATTGAAAAAAACTCTAAAAACATTAAATGTTCATAATATCAAGATAAAACATTTTACATAAAAATAAACTTGTCATCATACAATAGAAACTTCATGGAATTTATAATCATGATAGTGGGAACCTCTATACAAGAAAAACATTTCCATATTACCATAAACATTTAGAAAAGACTCATAAATAGAAAATTGAAGGAAGATTATTTAAATAAACAATTTTAAAAAAACTTATACATTTGTAAAAAATTTGTTTAACGTTATAGTATAATATAAAATAATATAAAATATTTATATACATTACGATTTTGAAGGAACATGAATTTACAAAATCAATGACATGCAAATTCAGATTTTCATAAGAACATTTTCATTATTATAATAAGTAAAATATAGTAGAAAATTGTATTAATATATGAATATATCATGTAAAAATAAATAATAAGTTAATTCATGAAAATTATTAATATATGAATCAAAATTTATCATCAAATAAATCATAAACATAAACAATATCAAATGTGGTGAGATTGTTTAAATAGACTCTTACCAATTGGTAACTTTGACCATACTCCCCATGTAAGAAAATGAAATGAAATTAAGAATAAATTATACTGAAAATAATTAGATTCATTATATAACAAGTAAAAGGTATTAAATACACATCATATAATGTCATTGGTGCATAACAGGGCATGTGTCTCAATGATGGAAAATTGAGAAAAAATAATTTTACAGATTTGGTAACTTATGAAAAATTAAACCAAATGAAATATATATCATATAATGTATATGTAAATAACCATAAAATTAATTAGAATATTAATTTAATGTATTTTTGGTAATTTTATACACTATTCAAAATATAATATTTATGAACATGTCATGTATCTCATGCATATAAAAATTGAGATGAAATTTCGTATCATTGTGTCTTAACTCTCATAGTACTCATTCAAAAAAAATAGTATAATAATAATAATAATAATATATATATAATAAAAAAATTATTATATATAATACCATATGTGGTTTCATTATGACTTTATGTTACCCTCTTATTAACAATCTATGTTAAGGATTCACTTCATGTAATATTTTCTTAGTTTTTTGAATGTTTCTTTATTTTTTACATCTTTAGTCCTTATACCTATATGCTAATTTATATAATTAAAAAAAATACATAAATATAATTTATATTAATTATATTTTTATTATAAAAATCTATATAATATATAAGTATTAAATGGAATACATCATTCATGGAGACAGTAGGTTGTGTGTACGCATGAACATTGCTTCCATTTTATTTATGTATTGAATAAAAGAAAGAAAATTATATATATATATATATATTATAATTTATATATCATTATTATTACATACATGTATTATAATTTCACTAAACACATCAGTTATCCATTCCATTAAGGTTTTAATGAATCACATCACTTTGAGAAGGTTGTTGTCCACCCTTCACCAATTAAAATTATCATTTTTACACAAAATGTAATGTATAAAATTATGTGTAATAAATTAATTAAAAAATCATAAATATATAAAAAATAATGAATATTTTCTATATAAACAATTTTTTCATCATTATTCCAAACC
Source organism: Viscum album (assembly GCA_963277665.1). Taxonomy (NCBI): domain Eukaryota; kingdom Viridiplantae; phylum Streptophyta; class Magnoliopsida; order Santalales; family Viscaceae; genus Viscum; species Viscum album. The sequence continues at coordinate 1,014,105,377 of OY728141.1, read as the reverse complement.
ATGAAATGTATTAACGGAAAAATGAACAATCTTCATTTTGAAATGAGGTAGTTAGCCATTAACATAAAAAATATGTTTGTTACCTATTAGATGGAAGTGTGTGTTAGTATATATATAAAAACATTCTTTGAAAATGTCAAAATATTTATGATACTGTTTTTATTGTATAATGATGGTGTGAAGAAAGTGGAGGGGTTGAAGAAGGCAATTAAATTAACAGATTTTGAGGAAGTATGTTACATCTTCTTTGAGTAACTCCTTTTGGTTTTCACAAATTGGATTCCTTGAATTTATTTCCTCAAAAATATATGATAAAATTACGATGTTATGTATTTTTGTAAGTGTATTGGGAATATATTATGTGATCTTATGTGGTTTGATATGTGTGAAAATTGGAATGAAGCGGTGGCCTTTTATAGGGATGAGAGGGGACACACATTGAATTTTATAAAAGAAGTTAGGTGTACCCTCGTTTTTACCAAACAAATCAATAAAAACTACAAAAATAATAATTTATGGGTTATGTAATAAATTTTCAATTAAAATGGTGTTTTAGAAGTTACTAGGTCATGTGGGCCCTTGTATTTAAGGTTTATTTCATTGTTAATAATAATGATTCCTTAATCACTCAAATTAATATTTACTACATTCATTAATATTTAATATCAAAATCTAAGATATGATTATTATAAATTTTAAATTTTTTTGATTATAAATATGGAGTAAATTTTTAAAATTTTTATCACATAATTAACAGAAATTAATTTAAATTTAATCCCACATACGGGAAAACACTAGAGGTTTTTAATTTAAAAAAGATCCAATGTTTCAAAAAAAATTCTAATTTCAATGAAAACTTGGTTCAGAAAAACTAAATATAATTAATTTATAAATTATTTAAATAATTTTACTTTAAAAACAAATAAATATATAATTTATCATCATAAATAAATTTAAAAATAATGTAGTATTGAATTATAATTCATTATTTTTCAATATTAATTAAAAATTTTAATTTCACATAAGAATTCCCAAAAAACACCACAACCTAATTTTTATCTACTTATTTAAAATATTAACTTTATTTTGAAATATAATATTTATAAAATATCAAAAAATTCAATTTTAAATTGGTTCATTATTAAAAGTTAGTAAAAGTTCCTTTATAACAATATAATATTTTATGGAGAAATTTGGGTTTGTTCTTATCATATGCCTATCAAATATATTTTATAATCATAAAAAATATTTGGATAAATATATAATATATAAATTAAATTAATATCATTCACTAAATTTATGTAAATTAATTTATTTGGATATAAAAACATTGTGACCATAAAAATATATATTTTATGAAATCATTCCCTTTATATTTATTTGGTATCTATATTGATTTTAATTGTTTTAAACCATATATTATTGTAAATTAATTATAAATATTCTTAACCCACTAATTTAATATCTGGATTATATATTATTCTAGTAAATAATACTTTTTAATTTTTTTTAATGTTAAACTATGTTATGGGTGTAACACACGTCAACAATGAAAGTCAGTGATCTATGTAATATAAGTTGTCAAAGGTGTTAAATTTAGTGAAATATAATATTTATGTTTTGTTTACTGCATGATTAACAAGGTGTTGCGTATAAAACAATCCAAACATAGTGATTTAATAAAAATAAACTATTTTCCTTATTGCATGAAATGAAAAATATCAAACAGATTAAATTAATTTCAAAAAAAAAATTCAAAAAATCATTGGGTCTTATAATGTACAAGGCCTAAATTCGAACTCTGAGATTAACAAAATAATTGGTCACCAATATATTGTTGAATGACTCTATATTGGTCATAATAATTTAAATTAGTGGCTCTATTTGATCATGAAACCATGGACATCAACCATATCCATTGTGAATCTATGATCGACATAAATGTTACATAAGGAATTCATGGACATTGTGGTTCCATGTACATGGGATGGAAAAAAAGTCTCAGTATAATACCTCCATTGGTGTAAATTCAATCTGATATCATAACTACATACTCATGTAATATGTTCAATCTTTCCCAAACACAGATGGAATGAATATATAGAGTAAATCCACAGTTATCCATTAGGTCTATGAACCCAATAGAATAGAAATACTATGAATAATAAATCAATCTTGAAGTCATACCAATAAATTTGTTTATAATTTTTTTATTCATGGGTCTATATTCTGGATCAAGTATATGTGCTTCAGACAGTGCTAGAGTGTATCTAAGAACGGTATGTCACTATAGGGGAATACATGTTCTAGCATTGAGATCACATTTACTAAACTATAATAACTAAAATGAAGAATTACAGGTAATATCTAGACATCCTATAAATATTGTACTAGGATGGATGCCAAACCACTCATTCCATGTATATCTAGTTTAATTTCTGATTCTTAGGTCATGGTCTGGTGGCTTGCCACACAAATAATCCAAAATGGGGAAAAACATAGGAAATATGTACAAAATTATCCCTTGATCTATGCTAATGAATTATGATCGATTTATTTAATAGCTAAACATCAAACTAAAAGACTAGTACAAATAGTATAGTAATGGTTTATCCACCCAGAACCTATGTAGTATCTCATAAATCTATTTGGGAGATCATCAACATTCCACTATAATATCTCAAATAGGGGTTTTGAAACATCCTTAGAAACCTACACTATAACCACTATGTAAGGAGTAATCCTGGTAAAAAATTGGACATCTTGTAATTGTATCAATAATCATGTAATACTCACAATTTATATCCTAATATGTAACTCTTAGAATCTCGATATGATAATAGTCAAACATGTATGATCAATATCCAGATCAAATGAAGAAAGTCTCTGCATCCCAATTATATAATAATAAAATATAAAGGCTTAATACCAAAAATTCTCTGAAGTATGTCTAAGAAACCCAATCATATGTCGCATCACATCAGGCTCATCATCCTAGTACCTAAGAGCACTTTTGGAAATCATAGTTGCATCAAGATTAAAAATGTAAAGAATAAGAAATAAATGATTTTGAAAAAATATATAAACCCATCACAATCAAAACAACCCTTTAGTATTACATGTTTGGTTTTGGTTTTAAGGTGAGAGCCATGAAAATATTTACCAAGACCCATAATTCACTAGATCATGGTTGGTTAACTCTTTTTGGCAACCACTATTCCCCATATTTAAAAACAAAAAACAGGAAATGTACTTAGGATCCTCATGGTCAACACAAAAATAAGGGATGACCTATTAGGATTCTTATAAATAGTAATTAAATAATGGCATCTGACATGGGATCATCTAGTTCAATACATGAGTGGAGGAATCCCTCTTGGTATACATAGAACGAGTAAGAAAATAGAGGAATGCGACATGGTTTCCTCAATCACACACTAGTCTCAAAAAACACATGTACTCGTAGGCCTAATGTTTCACACCTCCAATTGGACATATCCTCAAATAAAAATCCAAAAAAATCAATTTATGAAGATCGTTTAGGCCCAATGTCACATGAAGGTATCCCACTAGGGTGTTCTGAAAACAAAATCTATCACTCTTATTATATCACATCTCAATCCCCCAATCCAAGAAATTCCCTGAGATACAGTAGATGAGGACCTTGGGACACCCATGTCAAGTCTAACAATGATTTTATGTGACCCTCTTGTAGGATTCATCCTATGTCTCACTCTTATGTGAAAAAAAACCATTTCAAGAAATACAAAATCTCTATTATCTTTCACATACCATAATAACCCATAAAAGTCCTTAGAACATGAGAAGGGTTCTACCACCGTAATTTACATGTAAAAATTGTCAAAATGTACTATAATATTTTCAAATTATTAAATCGGATAATAAAATTGTCAAAATAAATCAAAGGGGTAACAAGGTACATGTACATTTCCATTATAATCAAGAAAATAGTTTACAATATCAAATACCTACATGGGAATGTAATTTATCTGGAAAAAAAATGTAAGACCCAAGAACATGATGTGTAAAACATGTACATGATTTGTATCCAAAATGGGGAACCTATCTGTGTTCGAAACATGGAAATGGCATGTTCTTTAGGATGGTCCTGTACTTCTACATGATATTTTCCCACAAGGGGGATTTATAATTACCACATAGGTCAAATTTATTCAACATTGGTTTTTATCCATATTCTTATCTATATGGCTGAGTTCAGCAACATAGAATGCACCTTGGGTGCACGACATGTAGTCCCTAAAACATCACCTACCAATGTAGTCATCTACATGGAATAGTTCCACTATATAGAGTGTACTCTATGTACACAGTTTTTACTTCAAAAAATTTAAATCCCTCAAATAGGATGAACACACAACATGTTTTTCAGAACTACACGACATGTGATTGGGATTTCGGAATGGGAAACAAATGTAATCAGAATGAAACCAGGTTTTTATCCAAGTTAAGCATAGATCGACCCCATGGGGGAACTAGAAATAATAATATGTCTATAATATATATCTAAATCTATGGGTATTTATAATAAATAACAAAAATGACATACCTTTGGGTGAAATATGTGGAATATTTTTTTCATTTACATAGTCTACAGCTATTCCACTATGATATTATTACTTTAGAGATCCACAACGACACTTATATTATCACCCTCTCACTTTTCTCTCTATTTCACATTTAAGGATATACAATAAGGTGAATTCAATAGAATATAAGGGGGATTATGATAATAGATAAGGGAAATAAGGAAGAAAATAATAAAAAAATGGAAAGGGTCTTGGCCATGGCCCCAACGCTCAATGTGAGTTTATGCCTGGACTAGAAAAATCCCACCATTATAGACTCAATAATGAAGATGTAATTTCAATGTATCACTTTATTAAAAATATATCAATAAAATATACACATGAATAAATTAATATTAAATTAATTAACATTAATTATTAATTTTTTCCTCAACATTTTATCGAACTAGAATTCCACCAATCTCGTATCCTAGGGTAATCAAAATATATTGAGACTAATTGTGAATCCCAAAGAAATTACAAGACAATATTCTAGGTTAAAAATATAATTTTTACCTCTCCATAATCCGAGAGAAAAAGTTGAAATTTCTACTCAACTCCACCGACCATATAAACATATCTCATTACAATGACTGACAAAACTATGGCAACCACCCCTAATAATCTATTAATGGTAAAATATGTACCAAAGTTTTTTAGAATTATCAAAAAAATATTGATGAATTGAGGGGTTAGTCATTTTTTTAATAAAAAATATGTCCACAAGAATGAAGAGTTTAAGGTGTGTCTGTTGATTTTTTACTGTCACCAAAATTAATGGGTATTTAATTTTTTCACGATTTCATATAAATAATTTTAATTTTACAACTTCAAATAACTAACATCAAAGGTTTATAGTGGATTAGAGAACCCTACCTAAAGGAAGACTATTAGATTCTCCTTCCCTCTCTAAAATAATTTTACCTAAATTCTATGACCCTCTTGAAGAATGAGTAACTAAATGGATATTCCATTATTTATAGACAAAAAATCCTCTTAGGGTTGGGTATTGAGTTAGATACCAAATAACACCACTATAAAATGAAATTCCCTTAATGTATAATCATGATGATGATGGAATTTCATCCAATCCCGGCTTTGAAAGAATTAAATATAAATATATCACAACATAATTAATTAATTTTTATTTATTCAATACAATTTTTTTTTAAAATCATGTTTCTATGAGTCAAACTGAACATCCATACAATGGTAAAAATCGCATTCCACGATCAATGAAATTTTAATAAAATTATGAATCATATTATATGTTAATTATTAATTTTTCACTAAATCAAAAAAAACATCATGTAAAATTTAAAAGAATTGATTATATAATAACTCAATAATGCATTATTTAAAACTATTATGATTCATTAAAAACATCCAATTTAGAGAAAAGTCCGTTTTTTTTTTTGAAAAAATTTTCAAATAAATTTGATGTCTTTTACTAGGTAAAAATTACATTTTTAACCCTAAAAATGAAATTAAAAAAATATGGGGAAAACGTTTTGGAGTCAAAAAATATGATTTATGAATGTTAACATAATTACCCACATCCACCTACATAATTTTTATCTCTCCATGCTTAATTTGTAAAATATGGGTTTTTAATTTTATTTCTAAACAAAGGAACTTAGTAAGCGCTAATAAACTGGGATGTAATTAGTAAATGACAACTGAAAAAATCCTACTCCAAGTAGTAATAGTTAAATACACTCATCTAGTTGGTGAAAATGATAATGGTGATTATCATACAAATAATATTGTGAAACAATATTTAAATCTATGTTTCATCGATATGATAAATGACCACATGATTCGACAGATGTTATATTCATAAAAAATTATAACCTACAAATACTTTATAAACATCTATATGTTTACTCAAAAATATATTACCTATAAATAAAACACATTTCTTCCATTTAGAAAATATATTTTATATAAAATTAGAAAATAATATGGTAACATGACTATAAATAATGTAAACATGGTCCAATAAATTAATTACTTTTTGGGAATATAGTTGGATTATAGCCCTTGGGGTTTTATTAATTACATAAAAATTCTCTCCCATATTGTTTCATCCAATCCATTGTATTTTTAATCCTGTTCATCCAGGTATAAATGTTTTAGAGACAACCATTCCAAATTTGGTGTTAGTATTAGATATTTATTAAGATAATACAACAAATTTTCATCATAGACCATGAACCATATTTTACTGTTATAATGCACCAATATGTCCATGAAATATACTTAATCAGTATATTATTTGATGGAAACAAGTGTGAATAAACACATAGTAAAGAAATAAAAAAATCATTGTGATATGATTTAAATTAAACACAATATCATGTCTTAGTTTTTTGAATTAATGTATATAACTAACCAAATACACCGATGATATTATATTTATAAACCTAGAAATGAAAAAGAGTGTCATGTCAATGAAATCTCTAAACAGAAAATATGAATTCACATATTTTATTACTCAATATTTTGGAGTAAAATGATTCATATATCCTTCCCCCACTTCTCCAAATAATTTCCCCTATACACTAAGTATTTCATATATTAAAATATTGAAAAATTAAAAATCCTATTGAATATTATATTAATTCATACAAAAAAATTATCGTCATGGGACTGTATCACTATCATCGGATACCAATAATCCCTCATTATCCATTTGGCCACCACTACACCAGTATATTATTCTTGAATCATCTATAAAAATGTAATCAAAATCAATTGGTGGTATTAGATTATTTTTTTACAAGGATAACAAAGACATCTCAGAAAACCCATGACTTATAAAATAATTTTAATTTAAACTATTCTGAGTAATTTTCAAATCACATTCCATGTCATGGAATTTGATTAAAGAAATTGTCCTTGATAAGATCATCACTACCATCATACACTATATAATTTTTCACAGATTTTTCATTCTCAATTAGGTTTGATTATTAAATTGATAAACCTAATATTAGATTATTAATATTTGATACATGTAGATGATATTAATTTATAAAAAATAGGCATAAACAAGAAACTGAATGCTGATTCCCTACTAGAATATAATAACATCTAGTTGTATTACATTTTGACCACTCAAACATATATAACAATGTTTAAATCAATTTACATAAACTTTTTATTATATTTAAATGTATCCATTGAAAATTACTGATCGTCATCGTCATCCTATCCCTAAGGGACATAATAGGGATCAATATAACCTTATAAAACCCAATATGTAATATCTGACACAAATACATCACTTATATATTTTAATTTATGTTGAATTATATTTCTCAAATCATATGTTGTATGATGTACTCTAACATTTGTACCATTTAAGACATGCCCCTCAAAATTTATACCATCTACACCATTTCACATTACATAACAACAATACACCAATACATGGGAAGATTAATCATATTTCTAATAAAGTATACTTGAATTATACATTAAAATATGAATAAGATAATATTGATATATTTTTTATTAAAAAAATTATTTCACATGTTTCAATTTTACATTGGAAAATATTAATATATATTTAATTTAAAAATTAACTAATTTCAAATAAAATAGATAATTTTATAATTTTTTTCTTTTTTATTTGAGTATTTATTGTAAATTTATTTATGAAAAAATCATAATATTATTGATTATATTCTATATATATTGTTAATTTTACAATTAAGAAATTATTTTATATTTTATTTTTAAATATAAACTAACATTCTTTTGATTAAAAATATATTATATAAAATTTTTATTTAAAAATAAAATTTCATTTTAGATATATCTATTATTTAAATTTAATATAAATTTTATAAAAACTATGTAAAATGTTTATAATCAGTTCATTTAATATTTTTTACTTTTTATTTTTATTCCTTTTCAAATATAATCATTTAATTTATATAATATATAATATCATTATTTAATTAATTTTAAAACAATGTTAAATTAAATTATATATTTTCAAATAATATCAAGAATTTTTTTAATTTTATATATATTTAAGTGACAGTTTATTTAAAATAAATCAATTTTTTAATCCAATCAATAAAAAAATATAACTTCTATAAAAATTAAAAAAAATTGTATACTCAGTTAATTTATTATTTTCCCATTATTTTTTTATTGATGTTAAAAAAAAATCGTTTTTAATTCACATTATTTTAATAATATTCATTCAAATAATAAAAAATTTCATTTATTATTTTTAAATAGTACCTAATATTTTATTAATTTAAAAAATATTACTTCAAATATCTGACATTACATAGTAAAATCACAATTAATACTATAGTTTAATGCGTAAAAATTCACATAACATTACATTTAATATTTAACATAATTCTTATTATAACAACAAGTATTTGAATTAAATACAATCAATTTTTAAAAAAAAATTACATCGAAAAATAAAAACATATATATATTAAAAGTAGCTACATAAATTATATATAATTTACACAAATCAAGAATGATTCTTCCAACACCTATATGGAACCTCCATCAAGCTTCTATGACAATCCAATCATATGAAGAGGATCATTGGAAAAATACATCATTCTTTAAAGCCTTTGGTCGGAATGGATTACCTCCTGACAATGAAAAAGCATAATGCAATTTTATATCATTCCTTCACAATATCAATGTATCATGGTTATCCAATAAAGTAATTTTTATAATATGAGATCAAATATTTTATATAATTTTTTAAATTATCCTTGGTTATAAATTATTTTAAAGGGTGTCCTAGTATTTATTTTCTAAATAGGTCAATAGAGCTTATTGAATTTTCTATTTTGATTGTAATGATTCTTTTAAAATGAAAATTTATTTTGATATATGAAAATGAATAATAATTATATGATAATTGCCTAATGGTATTTATTTTGATGAAAATGGTGGTACAAAAATGGTTACCACTTTTTTTAATCTCCATCTAATAAAATATTTAGTAACCTACCTTACCACCCCTCGACTAGCTATGTCAACATTTTAACTTATGCATTTTGGGTATAAAATTATGAAGGTTCTCGTGACTGGTATCTCACCAATCATCTTAATTGGGACTAAAATGTTTTTTATGCACCCCTATTATGCCAAGTACATCTATATGACACTCAATGTGGTATACTTATTGGGTCATCCAGCACACATAAGGATTATTTTTCTTTATATTTTACCTCATGAGAATATTATGTAACCCTATATGAGAATCATAATCATGTTCACCTTAACATTTTATTATAAACAATATTAATCAATGATGAATATATATTTTGGATAACTCAAAGTATTACATGAAGGGGTCATTTATTATTATAATTAAAAAAATATATTGTTATATACAAATTTGAAACCAATGTGAAATAATGATATAGTGATGATTTCATTTTATACATTATGATGCATTTCATTATATTTAACCCTATAATGAATATTTAAAAACATTTAATAAGAAGTAGTTTATCATGTCATATAATATAAAAAAATTCTCCATTTATAGGAAGCACATTCATGTGTTTTTTAACTCATTGCATCATTTTTAATTCCCTATAACATCTTTAGGTGGCTAAAAGACAAAATCATACCACAAAATATCCACTGAGAAACATATATAAATTAATTAATCTTAAACAATGAAGGTCTTTATGAATCTATTTACTAATATTCAACTCTTTTAACATGCTTTTGGTTCCTGTCCTAGATACCACTAAAACGATGCTCCTAGATGGTGGGGAACCTGGCCTCAAAAAATCTCCCCATATAATAGAGGCTTCCAAATAGAAGTGAGTACCAAGGGTGTAACTATAGGGAAAACATTACCACTTGTAACAGTAACAATGTAGTATAATCAATAGATTACTAAATATATGATGTATAACAATAATGAAAAGGATAGAAGAAGAACATATAAACCACTATATTATGATCCCACTATAGAAAATGCATGAACTGTTCATCAATGTGTTAAATAATGAAAAAAACTAGAAAAATTAATCATATAAAAAATACTATGATTTCATGTGTCTACCAAATTGGGAAAACTAGTATACATAGAAGTATAAAATCAATAATGTAAATGGTACAAGAAAAAGAAAAAAGGAGAAATTTTATCCAATAATCTATATCTCAATTCTGGTTATCTACTACCGAGGCCCCATCCTAAGTTAGGATCGAATTCACTCATTTGTAAGACGATTCTACCTTGTATCTACTCTTCAAAGCATAAAATCATCCCAGGTACAATCGAAAACTTGGATAGGGTGTGAGGTAAACTATGTCGGCCACCACCAAGGATGTATATTAATACCCAATATGTGTGTATAACATGTAAATGGTTAGATATAATAATGAAAAGATGTAATAATATTTTTTAGTGGTTCGACTTTGGTTCCTGAAGGAAATTAAAGTTAACACTACCCACTTTATCCTATGTCGCAATATCTCTGAACAAATGATCAAGTCACATAATTCCCAACATCATAGTAGTATGACGATGCTTGAGGTGTCATAGTCCACATTATGAATAGGTAGATGTGTCAACTTTGGAAATACCTGAGGTATAAATAATGTCATAGAGACTAATACCTTAAGATCATGGTTATCACAACCCTCTGTTGTTTGACTTGAGGAAATCATGGTAACATTTCCCTACAAATTACAAATAAACATGTCCAATAAAATTTAAAAATTACATACGATATATATATATACATGAATATCATAGGTACACGACCATTCTATCAAATAGTCACACCCCTCTTCTAGATCAATGAGTCAGGTCTATGTGATAGGAATATGTATTTATATCATAAGATATTATACCAACTTCCCAAAACTAAGGTTGAGACGGGTTCATTCTCTATGTATTTTTTCAATTTCAATTTCATTTGGTTTTTAATTTTTTTATATTTAAATTTATATTTGGATAGTTGAACCTAATGGTTAATCACTTCTATTCAATAAGGGATCATACACCTTACTAATAGAAATATGGTTTCACCTTGATCAATATAATTACACATTATATTCCATGTGGCCAATGGTCCATGTCTCAGTATTCCATAATTCACTTCTTAGGGTATTTTTTGTAGCATATTCATAAAAACACTATTTTGATAAAACAGTCACTCTATGTATTAATTTCATTTTTCCAAACCTTACATAAAACATTATTCGATCTACCCATATATCGTAGATAGAATATATAATAGTTTCATGTCGTAAAATCACTCATAGTAATACCCAAAATGAATGAAACACAATTCTCTTATATAGAATATCAGATTCCTAGAATGTGAATTTCTTATAAGGCACCTAATTAGATGAATGATTGATTATTCCTTTACCTCGGCTCATTAGGCCAAGGATGAAAGGTAAACCACAATTATAATAAAAACCATAATATATTATGGGCATCAATCAACAGTGTAATCAAATCAACTATAATAGGTGTAATATAGAAAAATAATTCCTCATTCTATGCAACTTGGTCTTAAACTAAACATTTGTCAGATACTCCTAAGTTCAAATTATAACCATGTACTAAAGAATTATAAGTCTCCTAACTATTTTACTAAAATATTATATAATGAGAAGAAACTCTACTATAACTTTTTGGCATCCACACTTGGATTACCAAAAAAACAACACCCTAAACTAATGGTCTATGTTGCCTCAAGTGAACCTCCATGTATACCAGAGGCTTCCAACTAGAAGTTTGGGCCTAGGGGGTTTACATGGGGAAACTATGAAATCTTGTTAGAGTATCAAAATGTTATAATCAATAAATAACTAAATAGAGGGATAATATCAATAATGGATAAGATAGTAGGAGCACATATAAAAAAATTAAAAACAAACCTGCTCGATTTGAAGACGCGCATAAACATCCAATCACTAAATGATGAAAAAAATAGTAAACTGAATCATATAAAAAGTTGAAAAGGTAATTTCTATACAAAATATGAAAAACATATATACATTAAAAAAAATTATGAAATACAATTCTTGGTAACTAAAATGAAAAAAAAGAGAAAAATCTATCTAAGAATCTCGAGCCGCAACCCGGTCATCTACTACCAACAAACCATCCAAATTCAGACATGAATTCATGAAACTGTAAGATAATGCTTCCCCTTAACTACTAATTCAACCATATAGTTTTCCAGGGAACCATCGACCTCATGGATAGGGTGTGAGATAGACTCACTAGGCCACCGTGAATGAAATCTCTAAATACCCAGTCCCTGTGTAGAACATTAAAGTGTGAATATATAGTAATGAAAATCAGTATTAAAAACAATAAATTGTTTGAATATGCTTCCATAAGTAAATCGAGGATGAAAATACCAACTTTAACTCATTAAAGAATATCTCTGAATAAGTAAACAAAGTAGGAAATGCCAAGAATCATAGTAGTAAGGGATGCCATATCAGTATCATAGTATTAACAAAGGCCAAACCCAATATGACTATATTGGGTCCACATGTCTGGTATCATTGTGTAGGTTCTTCATTCCAAGTATCATTGTAGTGGTTCTCCATGACCAGTATCAACAAACATGGGAATCTATTCCTAGTGTCACAGTAGTTAGTGACATCATTACCAATGTCACGAATATAGGTTCTTTGTGCCCATATCATATATATATATGGTCTTAATTCCTATTTATCACATTAATAGGGTCTCCATGACCATATCATATTATCAGTTAGGGAACTCATGCCCATATAGATATAACATGAATAAGGGTCATAATTCCTATTTACCCAATCAAACTAAGGTCACCATGACCATTAAAGTTTATAATTTAATTAGTAGTCCAATAGGATTTACAACTATTGATCTCCATTATGATATGGGTGTAACCATAGTCCATTAAACCTCGTTATATGGTCGAACCACTCACATTAAACTCAAATAATTATAAATGGTTAGGTAAATAACTTTTTTATGCCACTAAATTTATAATTACTCATTATTTACATAAAATAATAGTAAATAACATTATTGGAATACATAACATTATATAAAGATATGCCCAGAGACAGAAATTGTCCTAGTACCCTTGGAAACATTGATACATAAACGTTGGTACATTATCTAGAAACATTATCTCCCAATAGTTTCTTCATTACTAGCACACTTCTTAGACACATCATACATTATACGCCTCTTTATAACCTAGAAAAAGAATCATAAAAAGGGGTATGATCATATGTTCGTTAAGGGTAAATAAGGGAAACATGTAAGCATAAAAATGAGCATAGGGGAATGATAATATGGCCATTACATTAGAAGATCATACCCTTCAAATACAAGATCATAAACATGAATAATTGAATAGAATAGTGTAGTCAATAACTCACAAATTACACTCAAATATTCAACATAAGGAATGAAGTTATAATTTTCAAATAAGACATGAAATCATGGAATGCAGGAACATGGGATTTCATTATATATAAATCATGATCCCTTTCAAGAACTTATCAAGGCACTTCATGGGAACTGCAAATATTAGGTAGGAAACACAACCATCCCCAGTCACAATAATTTTTTTATAGGGGATTAGATTTTCCTATATTACTATATTTGACTGAGTATACCCATCATCCCATTCGGGATTAGGTTTCCTTGTCTTCCATATTCACGGTGACTACACATACTGGGTGAGATAGACAACTATCCCCAATCGCAGCCCCTTCTTTTTAAGGGATCAGGTTTCCCCATAATTCCATAGTGGATCAAGCGAGTTGACTTAATTCCCATTATTAACTCCTGAGATATATATATTTAACCAATGAATAAGAGGCAGATATAGGTCACACCGAATCATAATAAAATCAATCAAACATGCTCCATAAGATAATATAACTTTCATCATATCATAACCCATAATAAGAGATGGGTTTAATTAACATAAAATCACAACCCATGAAAGGAATTGGGTTTGATAACCTATATAAAATAGAGAGGATTCATAAAGATATCATCAAATCATATTCATTCAATAAAATGGGTTTCATACACATTTGGCCCCTAGTATATAAATGTGTTTTATAATCATTATTCCAACGAAACATAAACCATTCATTAAATAATATGAATGAAACCTTTATATCACATCCTAAATGGGAAAGAGTAAAATTAATGAATGTATTATTATATATAAAAGTAATTTTAATGATATTTTGGATTCATTTTTTTTAGAAAATATAATTTTCTCTTTGAACATTTATTTTAAAAAAAATCATGAGAAACCCATTTTCTTATAAAAATCAACGAAAACATTTATTGAATGCTTGAAATAATTTTTAAAACATTTTTCCTTGAAAATACATAAATGAATCATGAAATCATTTAAAAAACCTATTTCCTTTAGAACTTATAAAATTACATTGAATTCATTTGGAAATCTATTTCAATGAAATCAATTAGAAAGCATATAAATAAATCATGAAAAGTGTTGAAAAACATTTCCCTTGAAAACATGTAATAGAATACTAAAAATTATAAGAAAGGAATTTCATTGATGACACATTGAAAAATTATAAAGTATTAATGAAAATATATTTTAATCCATTTAATATATAATAAATTTAAAAATTATAATTAAAATTTTAAAACAGTTTGAAACCCTTTTTTAGAAAACATGGGTTTGAACAAATAAAATTTCTTACCGAATAAATATTAAAATTTTGATTTTTAAAGACACATTCTAAAATATATTTTGTAGGAAATAGGTGTAAATGGTATAATTACATTAATATATCATGAATAATAAAAGAATAAGAAAATTAAAGATATTTAATAATATATAAACCATATTATTTATCTAAGGAAACCATAACATAAATAATATTGAAAATGGATCAGATTGTTTTAATAAATTGTTACCATTTTGAAACATTGAACCACATATCCCATTTATGAAAATCAAATTATATTATTCATAAAATATAATTAAAAAAATATGTTTATAAAATAAAATTTCCAAGGTAGTATATACACCTCATTGGAAAACATAAATACATAACATGTCTTCTGTATTAAAGAAGAAAAATTGATACATAATTACGTTACAGATGTGCTAACCCTTGAACCAAAAACACCATGAATTAATTTTAAAAAAAAATATTTCAATAAAAATAAATATAATTATAAAAAGAATATAATACATTCATGTTCATAACTTACACCACAAAAAATTATGTTAGTGATGAATAAGGCATATCTCTCATGAAAATAAAACGTGAGTAGAAATTTCCATAGCTTGTGTCTTGACTCACTTCGTACTCATTCAGAACACATTTATAAGAAATTTAAGATTATTATAAATATTTTGAAGAACAATATTCTTATATATAATACCATATACGTTTTTTTTATGACTTTATCTTAATATCTTTTTAATAAATGCTTGTTTAGTTTATGCTTCAGGCAATATTCTCTGTGTTTTTCACCTGTGTCTGATTTTGTTATATATTTACTCCACATACTTATATCATAATTATGTTATTATAAAAAATGATATAAATATAATTTATATTAATTATATATGTATTATAATAATCTATATAAAATATATGTATGAAATGTAATACACTGTTTATGGAGATGATAGGTCATAAGTATACATTAAAGATTATTTCACTTCATTGATGTATAGAAAGAATTAAGGTAAATGAAATATATGTATATAAATATATTTGTATAATATAATTAAATTAGTTTGATTATTTCATTTATATAATATATTTTCAATAAAAATATCCGTAATAAATTCCATGTTGTTTGTGAATGAATCACATCGCTTTGAGGGTGTCGTAGTCCACATATCCTCAAACCAAATTATTTTAATGAAAGGAGATAAAAACAATAAGGGTATTTATGAAATGAAAATTATCCAATAATAAATAAACTATAAACATAATATATATCATATATAAATAAATTTTTCATCATAATTTCTACCATGATATACAGTAAAGGAAAAATGAACATTCTCTTTTTAGAGGCGGCATATCATTCTACACCTAAACGGTATGTTCGTTACCAATGAGATGGATGTGTGTGTATGTGTAGTTAAGAAATATAGAGTAAAAACGTACTTATATATTGAGTATATGGGTTTTGTAATAAAATCATTCAAAAATAATATGTTAGGGATTGGATAATGGAAATTAGAGAATTATCTAGAGAGATGGTGTAACCTCTTAATCTAGTTACTCCTTTTGACTGTACCAAAGAGGTTACTTAGATGTATTTATTCTATAAGGGATTACTAAAGATGGAAGTTAGTTTTTATTAACTATATTGGGAATATAATGGCCTAACCTATGTTGTTTTAGAGTTTTGAGGAAGTGTTAGAGGTGGTGTCCTTTTATTGGGACGGGAAAGGACACACTTGTCAATATTAAAAATAAGATAGGTGTGCACATGTTTTTACCTAAAAAAGTCTTAAAAAACAAATAAAAATAAATATTTTATGGTTTATAGTATAAAAATTTCCATAAAATTGGTTTTTAAAAAATTATAGGTCGTTTAGGCCATTAATAATATGGTTTATTTCCTTGTTATTTTTAATTTTACCTTGATCACTATAATTAATTTTAATTGCATTCACTGATATTTTTCGTAAAAATATTTTTATTCCATTTTATAATTTATAAAATATTATGGTTAAAAAATATTTAATCCTTATTTATAAATTAAAATAAAAAATGTAAGAAATTTATTAAAATTTAATTCCACATATGAGATGAAAATATGGGGTTTTTATGTAAAAAAGATTACAAGATTGTTGAGGTTTTATACCGAATTTAATTTTAAACTTTATTCCAATGAATATAATTTTATTAATTGAAAAATATATGATCTACTTAAACTATTAAACTAAATGAAAAAATAAATTAACATTATAAATAAATTATATGACAAATAAGTTAGGAACCAACATTTTGTATTTTTCACAATTCGTATAATAATTAACCATCAGAGAAACATACAAAAATTTTATGTGAACCTATTATTTTTGTTTTTCATTAAAATATTATGTTAAAATTTAAATATTCTATTTATTGGAGTTTGAATACTATTATTTAATATAGGTTAACCAATAAATGGTGGTAGATCTTCTTTTATATAAATATTTATTTTATGTGTGAAATTAGGTATCTTCTAATATTATGCATATAAAATGAATCAGATGATTATAAAAAATATATATTTGAATATATTACATTAAAAATTAATTAAAAATTTCACTAGTAGTAATTAATGTTATTTATTAGGATAAGTAATAATTTTCATATAAAAATATTCTTTTATAAAATTATTCCATTTATATTCATGTGGATCATATATTATGTTCTAATTAATAGGTGACCAATAAATAATACTATATATATTAATAATTTATTTAATAATATAATATTAAATAAAATTTATATCTTATATATTATTAAATAATAATATTTTAATAATGATTTATTTTTCTGTAACTCTCATTCTTGCGTGTTATGCAAGCCATCGAGGAATGTCAGTTTTGCATGAAATATAAGATAAATGTGGTGTTTTTTATAGAGAAAATGAAATTTAGGTTGGATGTACTGCATGATTGACATGATTTTTTATATAAATAAATCTATTCATTGTGATTTAATAAAAAATAAATTATTTTCTCTATTTCATCCAATTAAAAATACAGAAAATATTAAATTAATTTGAAAAAAATAATTCAGAAAATCTGGGGTTGTTACATTCTAACCCCCTTAAAATTGATTTCTCCACATAAATTTGGATGGGTTGTCTAATGTATAATAATTAAAATATCCTTTCATAGATACTAAAATCATGAAATTTAATTCTAGAACTTCCTTTCAAAATGGTCTGTTAAATACTTAATGGTTACAAAGAGTAACACATATCTCAGATTACATATAAGTATGAATAGGTGGAAAGTGAAAACATATATTTGAAGTTAAACTTATCTATCTTGTAATGGGGTAGAGTTATTGAGATTTTGGTCAAGAGAAACTAAATAATTAATAATTCATAAATTTGTGATTATCTAAGGGACCATTTGATTCATCGAAAAAGAATGTACTTGGATAGAATTCTCAGTTTCAATATTTTTCCCTAGAGTTGAGTAATTTTAATGATAAGTTTTAATTACTTGATTTTAGTACCTTTTATAATTAAAATATCACCATTTTGTCATGTATTGACCAATAATCACTTCACCACATTCTCTAAAATTGATGGTGGATTTTTCATTTCTGAATCATAAACAAATCTCTAGATCCATGAAAATTTATTATAAAAAATGGTTATCACATGTTATGAAACATTAATAAATTCATAAATAGAGAGATAATACAGTAATATCACCAAATTCATCTTATTTTTAACTTAATTCATTCCATAAATAGTGAATGTTGAAACTCTTCCAGATGATATAAATCAAAAAATTTATAAATAAGGTCATGAAATTAACTTAAAATTGATCCCCTAAATATCAAAAATTATAACTTCTTTATTAAATTAAAAAGAGGATAATATACCCATTTTATATTTTCTTGAGAAATTTTAATCAACTAAATTACCAAAAAAACTTATTAGAAACATACATGATTTTTTTTATTCCAAAATACATTGGATATATTCCATAAATCAAAACAAATGATGTATACTACCTCTATGATAGTATAAACCACTTTTCAAAAAATCCTTAATCTTTTCCAAGGTGATATTTATCACAAAATTTATATATCCATAACCAACACAGATATATCCAAACATAATTATCTCAACATAAGAATCATATTTTAGGTGACCAATCCTTAATAAAATTATCAAGTTTCCATGATATCACTTTTCTACCCCATAAACACCATTCAACATATCATTTTCAATTATAGAAGAATTTACTTCTAAAAATACTAATATATTCCATGATTTATATAATATTATCATTTAATTCCATAATATACTCGCATAAATAATCCAAATTTATTCTTAACCAATTACTAAGGCTTTATCAACATATTCCATAACACCACCTTCTATATTTATGTAATACGAATCATCTCAAAACCTTTTTCAAATGAAATTTATTCTTTCACATCAATAATAATATTAAAAAATCACAAACCATTCATATGTCGTTCATGTTATCTCCATCATTAGTAGTAAAAATATAACTTGTACAACCTTGTTTATTTTTTTCACAAGAATTCTATAGAGGACATTTATTTTCATAATAAAAATACATTACACATTGAAATAAATCATCATATAATAATATATTAGGGAGGAAATCATTCACATCAATTTTATTAAATGAATTTTTCATTTTCACTTTGTAGATAATTTCTTTTGGTCATTATTTTCCACATACAAAACAACTTATTATTCATCTAAGACTTTAAATTAGGTGATTCATTCCACATTATTGACAAAAATGAAACTAAATATTACGTCCTTGAGGGTCTTCATTACCTAAACTCTCATAGACATTCTTCCTTCTAATTTTTGATGAGTTTTAGAGTTGGATAATGTACACATTATTGATCACATTCCCTAAATATTGATTAGGCAGGATCAAAACATCCTTCACTCTCGTGTTCGTTACAATTGAACACTCATTAGTATATTTTCAATCACAATCTACATTTTTGTGTGTTGTTTATATTTATCTTCATTATATAAAACCAAATATCATTGAATAAGAAAAAATTATCATAGTGAGGAACCGAAAAATAAATAAACATTAGTTATAGGATATCTATGTTATGACAGTATCCTTATTCTCTGACATCTTAGGCTTATCCTATGTTATTAAAAATCACTTTCCATTCAAATCAATTATAATGTTTCATTAGGATTTACTGAATTTCTAAAGTATATAACAAGGAGGATAAAACTAGGTGTTTAGTAAGCCTCATTGTCATGTACTATATTACCCTGAGTTAGTCCCAATATATCTTTTCAGAGATTCTAAAAACACAATATCCATGTACCTTATAGATATATAATTTTATTATATTTATATAGATGTATTTCTAGGAATCCACTTACTCTATTATTTACCAAAATTCTAAGAAGTTTCCCTATACGTTTCCTTATTCTTAGACTAGTAGTGATACGTTTCATTAGAGTTATCACAATGTTTTTCTGATCGTTGTTTCTAAAGGATAACAAAAAAATTTCTTATAGACCAACTTATGTGATCAATTTTTGACATACATTATCATTAAAAAAAATTCAGAATAATTTACACACTGTATAATCATATTCCCCAAGACTATTATTGGTCTAGTTCCTTTGGAAATATTGAAACAAAAACATAGGTACAGTATCAAGATATATTATCTCCCACAATGTTCTTTATGAGTTGAACCCTTTCTATAGACATAATACATTATACATATCTTAAGAAGAAATGGAATGAAAAATAAAAATTGGTGATCTCAAATTATTTTTAATGGTAAAAAGTGGAAACATATAAGCAGAAACATGATCATAGTGGTCTGAGAACATGATCATAACATTATAAGATCATACCCTACATATCAAAGATCATAATCATGAATAATGGAATATATCTTGACCATCCATAAGATATGAATCACATGGAAATGGTTAACACAATGTATGAAATCATAAGTTGAGAATAATAAATGCAATTTTTCGTGAATAAACATGTGATATAATTCTCTATATGGAAAATTTCATTACTAAAACTTATCGAAGCACTTTATGGGAACCACACCTACTGGGGGGGAAAACCCCCATCACCAGTCGCAGTCCTTTTTGTTTAAGGGGTCATGTTTCCCCATCATCCCATAGTGGATATTGTTTTCCCATCTTCCCATATCAAATTCGGTTTCCCCATGTTCCATCATCAATGTGACTACATCTACTGGGAAAGACAAACCACCATCCCTTGGAGAAGTCCTTTCTTTATAAGGGATTGGTCTTCCCCATCTTCACATAGTGGATGATTCCCATAGACATGATTGTCATCATTAAATCCTGAGATATAAATCATTATCCAATGTAGTAGATGGATATATAGGTCACACCAATCTCATAATAAAATAATTACTAAATTCTAAATAATATATTAAACATTATTTATATCATGACTCGTAAAAATAAATGGGTTTTATAAACATCAAATCATATCCCATCAAATGAAATGGTTATCATAACATATGTAAAATATATAGGTTTATTAATAATTTCATTAAATCGATACCAATGAAAATAAGTAGGTTCCAAAATCATATAACCCATATAATAAAAATGGGTTTCATAAGAATCATTCTATCGAAACATACACTATTTAATAAATAATACAGGTGGATCCTTTGGAATATTTTTTAGAAAAGCACCACTAAATTCAACGGATGGAGTCTTAGATGGAAAATAACATGGAATTATAATATTGAATCATTTATTTTAGAAAATATTGTTTCATCTTTGAAAAGAATTTGTAAAACATAAAACCTTTATAAAACCATATTATTTTGAAATATATTGAAAATATAGAATAAAGGATTGAAATATTTTTGAAATATTTTTCACTTCAAAATATATAAAAGAATCATGAAATTGTTTTGAAAAACCTTTTCCATGAAAAATATTTAAAAATATTTCCAAAATAAAGTAAAAACATTTCTTTTAAATAACTTTCTATGCATAAAAATATATCTTTAAAATTTTTTGAAAATCATTTTCTTGGAAAACATGTAAAATAATATTGAAAATGTTCTGAAAATCATTTTCCTTGGAAACATGTAAAATAGTCTTGCAAATGTTTTGAAAACCATTTAATTGAAAAAATTTCAAAAACCTATAAAGGATTATTAAAATAATATTTTAATCCATTTAATTTAAATTAATTTTGAAACTAATAAATGAAACATGAAAACATTTTGAAAACCTTTTTTAGAAGACACGGTTTTGAATGGACACAGATATTGACAGAATAGAAGGTAAAGTCATTCTTTCTTAAAAACACTTCATTAAATATATTATGTAAAAAATATTGTAAATTGGTTCTAATACATTAATATATAATTAATAAACATATTAGAATAAAATTAATTATATTTATTAATATATTTATCATAATATTTCATTAATGTAATCATAAACCAATTTTTTTTTAAACAAAACTATTTGATCATTTAAAAATACTCTTACCACATGGTAACATTGAACCATACACCATGTTTAAGAAAATAAAATTACATGCAGATTTAAATTTCATTAAAATAAAAATATTCAAGATATAAAATTTAAATGGATATATATACACCTTGTGAGATAATATAGGTTCAAAAGATGGCATGTGTCTTAATGAAGGTAATTTGAGACCAAATTAATTTAACGATTTTCTATCTTTTGGAAAATAATCGCCATGAATCAATGATCATAAAATTTAAATTAAATTGAAAATAAATTTATTTATAATATTCATATAATACATTTTTGGTCATTATATACACCACTCAAAACATGTGTGTTGTGAATATGGCATGTATCCTGTGAAAATAAAAATTGAGATGAAATTCCCTTACTATGTGTCTCGACTCTCGTTGTACTTATTCAAACCTCTAGTATAAAAAATATAATACTATTATACATATTTTGTAGAAAAATATTATTATATATAATATCATATATGTTTTTATTATGACTTTATACAATCCTCTTGTTAACATTATCATATTAAGATTATTATATATGTACTATTTGTATTGTTTTTCACGTGTCCCTTGATTTATTATATATTTTGTCTTTATAATTTTATAATAAATTACAAATTATAAATCATGATATTAATATAATATATATTCGTTATATTATTATTATAATAATCTATTAAATATATAATTATGAAATGGAGCTCACTGTTCATAGGTAAATTATTTTGTATATACGCATGAATCTCGCTTCCATTTTTTTGATGTATTTAATGAATGAAAGTAAATGAAATATAGGTATTTGTATATATGAATATAAAATAATAAATATATAATTATTATGTAATATATATCATATATATTTATTAATCATATCTTTAATATGTTCGATGTACTGTCTGAATGAATCACATCCCTTTGAGGGGCAGTAGTCCACATTTCTTGAACAAAATTATTGTATTTACATAAGATGGAAATTATAAGGGTATATTAATAATAAAAAATTAAGAATATTAAATAAATTATAAATATCATTTATATAATTTATATATATAGTATGTTTTTATTTTCTCTTTGGGAGGCATTAAAGGAAAAATAAACTCACATCTTTTCCAGAGACGGTAGTTCACCATACATGTAAATAGTATGTTAGTTACCCATTAGATGGAAGTATGTGTAAGTGTAGGATGAACACATAAAAAAATAGTTGTATATTTATGATATGGGTTATTTTATACAACAATGTAATAATAATAGTTTAGAGAGTTTGGAATGGGAATAAAAGAAAGCATCTTGAGGGGGTGTGTTAACTCTTAATCGGGTAACTCCTGTTGGTTTTCATCAATGGGATTCCCTAGAAAATTTTTTCAATAAATTGAGGCTTAAAATATCAATGGATGGTTTTTGGGAATTTTATTTGGTATATATTATCCTAATATAAGTGGATTGAGAGGAGTGTGAATTGGGAAAGGTTGTGGCCTTTTAAAGGAAGGGAAAGGATACACTTATAATTTTTTAAAACAAATATGGGGTACCCACATTTTTTCCAAAAAATGTCATATCAAACGAAGAAAAATAATTTAATTTTTAGGGTCAAAATATTGAATTAAAATTTGTTTTGGAGATGTGTATAAGTCATTTGGGCCCTAAATATAACGTTTATTTCTTTTTTAAGTTTAATTTTACCTTAATCACTATAATAAGTTTTAGTTTCATTCACTAATAGTTTTGGAAAAAAAATTATATTAATAATTATATAAATTATTAATTATTAATATTAAAAATATTGAATACATTATTGAAAATAACAATGAAATATGTGGCATAAATTAATTTAAAAGTATTCCTACATATGGGATGATAATGCTGGTTTTCAAAGTAAGAATGTAAAAAAATTGCTCAGTTTTTGTACCAAATTTCAATGTTAAATTAATTAAAACGACCTAAATTGGATTAATTTATAAAAATATGACATAACTATACATTTAAGACAATTAAAAATGTAATTTTATCTTATAAAAAATAATATGAAAAAATCATTTTAGAACCAAAATTCAACATTTTGACAATTCATTAAAAAATTGAAATTTCATAGAAAAATAAAACAAATTACCCTAACCTAATATTTATGTTTCTCAGTAAAATATGATGTTTACATTGATATATTAGATTTTTTGAAGTTCCAAAAATATATATTTAATGTAGGATCTTTATTAAATGGTTGTAAAACTAATTTTATAAAAATATAGGTTTTTATTTGTAATATTATGCTTGTTCTCATCTTATTCACATAAAATCAATTAGATGAATTTAAAAAATATTTTTTAATATATAAAATATAAATTTTATTAATATAATTTAATTATAGTATTTAATATAACTTATTATTATGAATCATCTTTTTCACTTAAATATAGCCTTTTATAAAATATTTCCCTTTATATTGGTTTTTTTCTATATTATTTTCTAATTAATAGGTATCGAATAAATTCCCAAATATATATTAATTAGTTATTTAATATTATAATCTTCAATTTAGAATCTATGTTATATCTGATTAAATAATAATACTTTAATAATGAATTATTTTTCTGCAACACTCGGTCTTGCGTGTTGTACAATCCATCGAGGAAACCGGCATGAAACACATATAACATATTATAAAACATAAAGAACATAATGGATAAATACTAAACCATAAACCATGATCTTGTAGTGGTCTTCTCATCCAGAATGGTTGATTGGTTTGGTCCATAACAATAGAAAATTGTAGATTAATTTAACACACAAAAAATAGGGAATTTGATCATGCAGCTCGATAACTCCATTGAGAGAACAAAAAATGGGGAAAGGCACAAGATGATATAATAAAATGCTGGAATGGATCCAACAATATGGTTGAATGCTTCATAGACTTTGGATGGAAGAGATATCAAAGATCCTCAGTGGAGCCACAGTGGGATCTCAATAAGAGAAAAATACCACAATGCACTAGAGAATAGTATAAATAACGAGGATGGTTAAAATTTAAATGATTTAAGAGAAAAAATCAGAAATTTACCAAAAAATAATTGGGTCACACGTTATAGCCACATTATTGAACAAATTGTGCACAAATTGTGTTCCTTACATTATCTAAGGAGGACCCCACATTATTTGGCCACCTAGTAAAAGAAAACATAAACTAACTATTGATGTTATCTCTTATAAATTTTTCTATGATACACTTATGGATATGTCACCCTGGGCTCATGTTGATGGAAAACTATACACCCTACTTTATCCTCTAAAAGTCCCCACAAGGTGAGGAGAAACTATATAGATTGGATCCCATGGTGTCTACTAACCAAGTTGCCCAATTAATTTTTCTACTGGTTTGGCCTCCATGCACTGAATAAGCACCAAAAACACACATAAAACTACTACAAAACATAGTTTATCAACACTTGACTTTATCTAAACTAAATAAAATCAAATAAAATGGAACCCATATTCAATGCTAGAAAAATTAATTATAAGGGAAAACATTATCGGTGCTAAAAACACTCATAAGGGGGGGGGGGTTCATCAGTGCTAAAAAAGAGCTTATAAATTCGGTCCTTTATTATTAAATTTATGTAATTGTTGATACAAGGTAAATTTCATTAAAAATTAAATAATGAAAAATAATATATATTTTGAAATATTGTTTATATAAGGCTAAATATGCATTTACACTTAATATATAAGATATTTAGATAAAAATATATTATAATATAATTAAAAACATTTTTTTTAATAATTTTC
Organism: Viscum album; assembly: GCA_963277665.1. Taxonomy (NCBI): domain Eukaryota; kingdom Viridiplantae; phylum Streptophyta; class Magnoliopsida; order Santalales; family Viscaceae; genus Viscum; species Viscum album. The sequence continues at coordinate 1,014,078,720 of OY728141.1, read as the reverse complement.
TATTTATTATTGAGCAATAGTCACTTAAAAAAATTATAGATATTATGAACCAAAAAATAATAATAGATTTTCTCAGATAAGTTGAAAACATGACTTGAACTTCAAATGACCATAACATTTTATCTAGGTATCCTGTTGTGCTCTACAACATATCAAATCTAGTACAATAATAATATCTACCAACTAGGGAACAAAGAAATCCCAAATCAATTTTTCTAGGCCAAAAAATACATGAAGTCCCCATAAACTGAGTTTTTAGTCGGGGAATCCCAATATGTTAACTTTCATTGAATTTCAACCTAATTTAAGGGGGTATTATTGAATTTTTTAAAGCTTTTATTTATTCCCAGGGATTTGATTCACATTGATCCTATAGATTTCAATTTTTATCAATTTTCAAATTGTACTGTTATTTATAATCAAATATGTAATCAAATATACATATTTTCTACAAATTTGAACATAAAAATTTAATTAAATAAATAAATATAAAGACATGTTTATATATAAAATATGTCTCATAATATATAAAACATATCTAAATATAATATCATATCCATTTTAATTTAAAAAAAGTTTATAAATATTTATATACTTATACAATTAATGTATATTGAATGATATATATATATACACACATATATATTTGTGTGTGTGTTGAGAAACAGATATATATTTATCTTTATATTGTAATATATGTATATAAATATTCATATAAAATATATTCAAATAATCATAAATATGTATAATGATATTATTATACACACACACACATATATATATATATATATATATTCATGTATTTATAAACAGAAACATACATACACCAAAAAACATATTTTATATATGTATTAATATATATATATTTTGATAAAAATGTTACAATATATATATAATAAAACACATAACAAAACAATATAGGAGAGTGGATGAGAATATATCATATCAACTGGAGGTATCATGTTAGAATCTCCGTAGATGTAGCTGAACATATAGGTGGATGGAATATTATTTAATGATCCAATGAAGGGGGAGGGGGAACGATAAAAGGGGATGGGATGAAATGAGAAATGGTGGGGTGGGAGGAAGTCTAAAAATAATATTTTTATCCCCATTTATTATTTATTATCAGTGCTATCAAATTGGGAATCTAACAACACTGAAAAAATAACTGATAAAGGTAGTCTTTTACCATGGTAAAAAAATGGGCAACAAATGTGTCCCCTTATTTGTGATTTTTATACCTATTAAAGGAATCAGCATCCATGCCTTCTTAAGATCTATTATATCCGTCCCTTTAATGTCACTCACAATATCAATGATTATATAGTGCAAGGAAATACCATTTACTAGTGTTGTTATTAGCCGAATTTGTACAACTATTACCTCTATAAACTATTTTGGCATCCATGTTAGGTCCAAAAGAATAGTTAGATTAAAAACTAGATGATTAATACCTCATATAAAAATTGGGTTCTAAAATTTATATCTCATAAGGAATATATATTTGTATCATGAAATCATAACACTAATAAAAATCATAAGAAATGAAATAGAAATGATCTTATATTGAATGGAATATGCAAGGAATGGGAATTTATTATAAGCATAATAATATGATGCATTGTTGATGATTATTTTCCCTCATTTAATTTTTCTAAGGAACAATGGTCACACTCAATTATAAAAACAATAACCAAAACATATCACTTGTGTGCCCCATGGTGGGTTCTGATCAAATTTAATAGGCATAATACTAAATAACAATTCCATATTCTAGAAAAGTCGTTATTTACCCCAAACGTGTGTTAAAAACAATTTAGAATGTATTATATCCATGTTAAAAATAATTTGTTATATCTTTTTTATTGTATAAAATAGTTGGGTAAGAAAATTAACATTTTATACCACTATGTGACATCCTGACTCTGATTCCACTTAAATAGTTCTTCATGCCAGTGGTTTGTATAGATTCAAGCTACCATCCCCCAATTCAAATGGATTTCAACTTATTTTGAGGGGATAGGTCATGTATTTGGGGATAAAATCACCCATTTTTAGAGTTGCATAATGGTATAATCAAAATGTAACTAAATAGAGGATGCACTTCAATAATGGGAAAGATAGTGGAAGCATGTATAAACAGCTGAACCAGTAACCAAACATTTTAAAATCATTAAATAAACATCGAATCTTGAAATAATGAATAAAAGTATTAAACTAAACTATATACTAAAGATAATTATGTCATATGTCTACCAAAAAGGGAAAACATTATTCATGGTAGTAGGTAGTCAATAAAGTACATGGTATACTACAGGAAAAAAATGGAAAAAAATTAATCCATGATTCCCAACATCCATCCAACTCATCTGCTACAAATATACCATCCCAAGTCATGAAATAATTCATGCATCTATAAGAAGAAAATACCCCATATAAACTCTTTCAAGCATATAGTCGTCCTAAGTACCATCGAAAACCATTATAAGGAGTGATAAAAACATAGTATGCCACCACCAACAATATCTATAAATACCCATTCCATGTGTATAACATGGGATAGTGTAGAAATGATAATGAAATTAGTATTAATAACATTAAATGGGAAAGATCTAGTCCCTAAAATAATTTCATGTCAACACAACCTGCTTCTACCTATGTCAGAATGTCTCTGAACTAGTATCCATGGGACGTGATGACCAACATTCTAGTAGTAAGGGACACCATTCCCTATATCATTATACTAAGGGACTCTATTCCAAATATCATGGTATATGGTTTTCATGCCCAGTACTACAGTATTGGGCCCCTAATCCCTAAATCATAATATAGGGTCTCCATACCCAATATCACTATATAGTAGACACAATTCCCATTATCAAATTAGTAAGGGATTTCTATCCACATATCACATATATTATGTCTATATGCATGTATTAGATATATATATATATAAGGTTATCATGACTCTAAATCATATCTATGGGGTCTTAATCTTCATATCGCAATAGTTGGATTAGACTACAAGCCCATTTAAATATAAAATTTATAATGGTCATCATACCAATTTATTTTAACTATCTAGAGTCAAAATGCCCATTATAATTTACAATTTAATTAATAGTCAAATAGGGTTTACAACTATTGAACATAATTATAACAAGGGAATGAACATTTTCTATTTAACCAGGTGATGTGGTCATTCCAATCACATTCATTGAAATTCTTATAATTGATATGTTCATTAATAATGCAATGACATTTCATTCATCCACTATCGACATGATATCAATATTTACAAGTAAATCCAAACAGAACAACATGGGTTTTAGTTATAACTCCATAGAGAACAAATAGGAATATGGAGGTCACTCCCAATGGGATGTATCATGATGTCAATACAAATTGGGTTATAAAAATTAATTATTTTCCATGTAGGTTAACCAGCTAAAATAGAATTTATTCTGGGGAAATGCACAATGAAACTAGTGTAAGGGACATTTCACATATTAAAAGAAAGAATTGACGATACAAATACTAGTCCACCTAGCTTTAGATCGTAGTACTCTTTTCATCTAGTATTTGTGATTTATTCGGATGGATCTGGAGAACATGGATAAAACAAAAAATTCCCCAAAAATAGAGAATATGAGCCTATATAATGATTTCATCATTGAGGGAATTTCCAAAAATGAACTAATACAAAGGATTAAAGAGCATGAACAGAAGAATCAAATGACACCAATAGATGCTTTCTATAACTTTGAATGAATATTTCATTGAAGATCCTATATAAGAGATTCGAAGGAGTTCATATTGGAGGACCAATCCCTATGAACACTGAAAATAGGTGAAATAATGAATGGATTTAAATTTAAAAGATTTAAGTGGAATATTATGATGATAACAAAAATATTTAGGCCCTATAATTTGGTCTCCCAATTGGTTAGACTATTCACAAATCATTCACCTCCCAGTGTCTAATGAGGTATGCTTCATGGTTAGGTCGTACGGTAAAGGAAACCATGCACCAACCAAGTAATTCATCTATGATAACTTTTGTTGAGATACTCACATGGGGTTGTGACCCTGGGTGTATTGTTTTGGAAAAACGTTCACCCTTCTTTCCCCATAGAAATGACATACAAGATTTGGGGAAACCTTGAAAACTAGGTCACATGGTTCTACTAATTATACGAAATAGTTCATTTTTCCCTGGCGAGGGTTCCAATCTCTGAATAATCCCTCAATACCTTGAAACCTCCGTGAACTCATTTGGAATCTATATTATGTCCAAAAACATAGTTAGACTAAATATTCATGGATTTATACCTCATATATAAATTAGGTTCTTAAAATATTTGAACTTATTAACATCATACGTTCACATTTAATGACATAAAACATCTGTTCTCTACCTAGAACAACATTTATCTTCCTCGCCATCGTTTTTCAAAATATTTTCATCATAATTTTCTTTTAATTTAATTAAATAATATAAATATTTACATTATTACATTACCAAAACATCCAAATCCCTTCTATGATAATGGGGAATTTAACTATTTTAATTATAACTAATGAAACTCATTATATTTTTTACCCCTACAAAAAATATCATTGAGGATAGAGTGACATTTACTATTTAATAGAAACTAATCTGGATCTTTAAATTTTTATTTATCATCGCATGACCTAAAATATTTAGGTTATTATGTAAAATCAAATTAATCAAAGCCTGGGGTAAACCATTATTTTTTAACTAAAAAAATAATTGATACCAAAAATTATTTAACTACGTTCTTAAATACTATATTCCTTTAGAATTTGTTGCAAATATATGAAAATATTTTCCCATTAGGTAATAAAACATATTTCAAATTAATATTAATAACTAATAAATAAATTATTACCTCTATGTAATATATGTTACTCTATGTTTGTGAATAATTTTTATTAAAAAATAATATTCCTTAAAATATACCTCTAATTGGTAGGAATCAAATTCCAAAATATTTTAATAAATCATTTGATAAACACTTTATCATATAAAAACATCCCTGTCAACTTTTCAAAATTAGGTTATATGTTTTTATGAATCATACACCATTCGTATACAATAAATCAGATAAATTTTATTCAAAAGAAACCCATGGTTATGAAAAAAATTATCTTATCATATAAGAGAATTGAGTTAAAGATTCACATCCATCATACATATTGATTTGATCATAATAATTCATTTTATAATGAAATATTTTTTATCGAAACTATTTTCTTCAAAATCAAAACACATACTATAAGCCCTATCTATTATTCCCTTAAATTTAAACTCTTTTATATTTATAACACATTTAAAAATTTACATTCATTATTAAATAAAATTAAATATTAAATAACTTATTTCTATAACACCTATAAATAATAATGAAATTCATTAGAGTTTACTAAAAATATAATTATATTGATAATCCATCATATGGAATTATTACTCATCCTCCCTAACAACATGATGATTCAATAAAAATTATTTCATTCTAGAGAAAACATTGTTGATCTTATTTTTAAAAAAAATTCTTATCTTAGTTTAAAATTTTACAATGTTCTAATTTTTATACATCATTAGATAATAGACATCAAATACCCAGTTCACATATAATCAACACATTGAGAATATTTTAAAAAAGCTTCCAGAATTCAATCACATCATCATAACATTTTAATAAATGAATATAGGATAAACTACATAATCAAAATAGGTCATTTTTATTATCCCTTAAAGAATACAATACAATTGAAAAAATAAAAAACAATTTTTATTAAGAACATATGTATATTGTTTAAACAAAAATAATTTACATGATCTTCTAAATATAAAAATGAGATAAAAAACAAGTTATGAAATGATTATCCAAGCTCAAAGAAACCAAGTTATCTGGGTTGTAACTATTCTATTTAATTACATTAAAGTGACCTTCAAGATATATCATTCAATTATTTCTCATATTTTAATCATATTTACATTGATTTTTTTTATAAAATACACTATTGATATCATATATCATTTATAATAATCCATAAGTAAATGATTTTTTTGCCAAAACATTTACATAATAAATTATTTTAAATATAATTTTTTATGCCCAATCTTATTGATTATATCAAACTAAAATTTATTATATGATTTATTATCTAATTATTTTAAAACCTTATATGAATCACTCCATGATTAAATCAGAAACTATATACAATTGTTAAATAAATTCAATAGTTTTATAGTCATGAAGGTGCAATAATAACACATAGAAAACTTATATTTATTAAAAAAATTCATAAATAACCAATCATCCGTTATAACATTTATTATTTTACCAATCTTAGGATTATCATACATTAAGCTTCTCCTATCAAGGATTAATATTAATGTGTTTTTCTATTGACTATGTTATTAATCTAAAATATAATCTTTTATTTGTTAAGTATCATATTTTTTTAATAAATTAATTTGTAATTTTCTTAAATGTTCTTCCACTAGAATTATAACCACTTTTATTATTTTTCAAATTCATTAGTGGGAAAGGATCAATATTTCAATAAAAAATGAGTCCTCTTGATAATTTCTCGAATAATTAGTAATTTTTGTAGGTAATCATCCCAATAATATCATATTTTATTCTTGGATTGATGAGTGGATAACTCCTTATTCACATCCATTATATAGATAACTCTCAACTATATTACACATAAAACCTAACATTATTTGGGTGTCCCGATTAGTGTAACATAATGAAAATGCAAAAATCTGTATACTAAAGAACACTCTATGGGAACCCATCTTTATCATTAACTATCTATAAAAACAATACAATGTAACTTATTATATAATTACATTATATAATATAATATAGGGCACCCAAATTTAGTAGAACGAAATAGAATAGATGATTTGGGTCTTCAAAAGCTTCATTTCGTAAGGAATATCACACATTGTATTTGAGTTGATTTTATCACATCATATTATGTAATTATATTAACTTTATTTATGTATTACCCTAATAATTTAGTTTTGGAATCATATCCCCTCCAATATATTAATAAATTTATATTATATTGATGTGAAACTCTTTACACAATACACATGTACGTGTTAATCCCAAAAAATCCTGAAGTAAAACTTATTCCAAAATATCAAAATTAATAATATTCACAAGGTACATAAAAATTTCTTGTAAAATTATTTAGATATAAAATATATTAAATCTACACATGAGTAAGTAAAATCCAATGTATAACAAACTCAATTCAACTCTCTTGACTAGTCATTAGCCTCTAGGACACTAAGTACTCCAACCCCATGTCCCTCTACCTGTGTATAATTTATTCAAGAGATAATTCAATCAATAATAAATCAAAAACATAATATAAATAAACTATATTTAAAAACTAAATTCATGTTCAAAACTTCAATTAAAAAATGAGGTGAAGGTTGATAAAAACTAAATTTATTATAAAGTCATTCCTTTTATGAAAATGAAAGGATTTATCGAAGAATCAATATATCATATAAATGTTAGCCTAAAAATATTCACAATATAAAAGGTTAATAACTATGAATAAAATAGGGAATTGCATTTAAATATATGAAATTTTAAATATCTATAAAGGACATGGAAGGTTATGAAAAATTCATAAGTAATGTCTAATTAAAAACATGTTCAATTTTTCAAGTTTATTAATTATCAGTATTCAATGATTATGAATAGAATACTATATATTAATTATAATTTCAAACCTATAATATTCTTTATTATATATTATTTAATTTTAAATAAGTGATATTCTTTAAATTATAAAAAAATGTATAATCCAATTTCGATTATGTAAAACATTTAAATAATCTAAAAATCATAAACATAAAATTATTTAAACAATGATGAAATTATTCATTAGAAACCTTCTAAAGTGATTTAAATAATATCTTATACAACTCCCTAAATTATGAACAGTTAATGTTAATTAATAAATAGAAGAAACATATGTTGAACTGTTTATATATTTTCCCCCTATTTATTTAATTTACAAGTCTATAAATTACCCCATTTTGATTTCTAAATAAAAATTTTATATATAAATTATATGACTTGTAATATAATTTTTCAATGATATATTAATTAATAAAATGAAATATTGAAATGTTATTTAATAATAAATCTTTTATATGAATTTTAAATTAATTACACACACTACATAATTAATTAATTAGTTATAATTTTTTTAATTCAAAAATAGCTACAAATATATATTTTTCATTATTTATAAACCATTTATAAATTATTAATTCAATTCAATAATGAATTTTTTTAGAATATATTTTTCTTCAACACCATGAATTTTTCTTTGTATTGGTGGTTCCCATGGTAGCCTACCCTTATACATCCAAATATTATAATGGCGTATCATTCTACCATGACATAAACTATATTGTTTATTTAATTTTTATTTTTTTAAGAATCGTGTATCTTTTGAGAAATGAAATTCATAGAATACACTGTTGAAGATTTTTTTTGGATATTTCACATGTGTTAAATATTAATTAATGAAATAAAATAGTTTCCCCACCATTACAAATAGAATATTTATATTCCATTTAATTTGATTATGTTCAACATTTGATCAATAATAAATGAATCCATGGCTACGTGATGGTCAAAGTAAGTTTGGTAGATAGTTGACATGGTGCTATATTGTTTTGTTTTCTTTGTTTCTCAAATATGATTTCATAAACTAACAACATGGATTTATTTTATATGAAAATTGATTTTATCTAAAAATTAAAAACATATAATAATTGTTTTTGAAGAAAAAGAAACCAAAAAATCCAATATATTCATGGAAGAAATATGTATCCTCATAAATACATGAAATAAATAATTACTATAAATGGTATACCATAAAAATTTGAGGCCTCTATAACATTTTAATATTCATCTAATATTTTTAATGAGGTTAATAGGAGTTTTATACAAAGGCCTTACCTTTTTTGATATCCACAGATCGTGAAAAATCCTTAATTGTATTGATGGGATTGATCCCATATCAATAGAATTCGACTTACTCATGCACAAAGGATAAGTATTAGGAGAGATTTGGGTTATAGGTTGTTCGGTCTAAGAATCGAAACCATCCTCTCCCACAAACTATCATATAGTAGTTTCCTTAAATAGATCTTAGGACAGTACTCGGTGATTCTAACATTAACTCATGCATTCATAAGGCATGAGTTAATTTCGTTGTTAGTTTATTTGTTATATATACTAATGTAAAACCGCTAACATGTTTTGTATTATGAAATGGATCCCAAAATAATAGATTATGCAGAGAATTGATTGATTTTACATCCACATCATCAATGTAAATAATATAATATTCCATGAAATATGATATATACACAAATCAAAATAATGGATTGAACCTATTTTCTACATCACAAGAATGGTTGAAACCCTAGTAAAGATCATCATTGTGATGAAAATTAATGGGGTTGATCGGTTTATCATATGAAACATCACAACGAAATAATATAAAAATTTAGAATGATATATTTAATATCAATAAAATAATCTAATATATTGAATGAATAGTTCATAAATATGCATACCTAAAACACAAAAACATTAATAATTTTTATAATTATTTATATTATGTTTGTGTAATGATGATAAAGATGAGTGGAAGAATAATTACTTCTTCCTTTGACTGGGTATGTTTTAAAATCAATCAATGAATTCTAGAATGGATGATATCACCTTCATTCATTTATGAATGAGTTTCAAGAAGGATGAGATATTTCTTCTATCCCTTAATCATATCACAAGAGATAATATCTTAGTAATTGGAAAGAAGAACATAAAATTATATATCCCTAAAAAATTCCCTTAATTTTATGAATCTAATTGGATATATGTGACATATTGAGAGTCAACACACAACACCCATCTATTTCATATCATTGGTGGTTATTCATTTAACACTTAAATGAATGAGGTTCATGAGATATAAACATACCAATTTGTTGGATTAATATATATAAACTTTAAAGGGAGACACATGGAAACACCTATACATCATATCCATATAAATACTATGTGTTTTTTACCAAGACTTCACATGAAGCACTATAATGTAATATATTATTTTTTAGTTCATATCCTACAATATCTCAATTCCACTAAATTCCCATAAGAAATATATAAAAAACATCAAAAATCATTATGAATCATTCCAAACATTGTTGGATACAGTTGCTTTTGGCTCTATCCATTTTGGAATAATAACTTCTTCAAAAACATAATCCATATCTAAGGGACTTACCCTTTAACCCAAAGGGACATAGTATCGCTGATAAATAATATGAAATCTGAATTTTGTAGTGGTAAGAATGGGAGTGTCCTATTTTAAATTGTTAATGCTACTCAAGAAAATAAGGGGTATGGTGTGATAAAAAATACTTATATCTCTATAAAAACATTTTATCTATAATATGTATCATATAAAATGAATGTATACCTATATAATACCTTTTTCAAAAGAATCAAGTGAACACATTACATGAAATGTGCCAATATATCATAGGAAAACTCATCTTTTCTTTATTTTCTTAAAAATGATTGGCCATGTTAATGAATACATAAAATTTCATTCATCCATTTAATGAGTACACCACATTTTATGCATCCATATATTAAATCACATTATATGTGTCTCAAATAGGAAAAGACATGTATTTATTTTGATAAATTCAATCAAGGTCCTCATGTCTTTACGTGTTATACATGTTTAAAAATCTAAACTTAGTTATAAACCAAAAAAATCATGATAATTATCTTACCCATATTCCCATGTATATCTAATTAAATTTTTATAACTATTTATGTTGGATACCAAATTCTGTAAGATATTCTTCTATGTATATCAATAACCTTTGTTAAGGGGGACTGATTAAAATCATACATGTTAATGTATATTGATCAGGGTATGAACGTGTATGGGATATAAACTAGTAGATTCATCTATGTTATATCACTATATTTATTACATAATGAATACATTATTTATATGCTACAATACAAATCAATGTAATGATTGGAATAATCTATTCTAGATAACCATTACATATCCTTCCAACCCATAACACTCTGATAATTATTGGATTGGGATAACTCAAAGGATTACATTTACGGGATATTATCAGTCAACATCTCAAGAGAAATAAATTTAAAAACTAATAAATTAATTATAAACAAATATTTCATTTATTATAATTATATTGTGGATTTTGTAAAATGTTGTATCAATTTTTCTGGTATCACATACCTAGAAAATCAATATATCCCTTGCATTTTTAATGCATTAATGGTTTACTCATCCGATAAAAATATTCTAATCAGTGTCCAACTAAATAATCCTTGCATCACCCATCTCAATGATATCTCATATTAGATGGTTTTTTGTAGAATTTGATTGGTCCTTTTGTGAGAATGTTTTTCCTTATCCTGAACAATTACCCATTTTTGTTACAATGTTTCTTAATTTCTCCCTCAATGTTGGGTAATCCCACATGTTTAGTGAAGAACATTGTTATCGAAATACCCTCCTTCATAATAACTAATGTAGTGATGTACTTTTCCACCATTTTTAAGTATTATACGGTGGTTTTTTTGGAAACGTATTCAACGATTATCTCTGCTATTTTGGTAAAACAAGAATCAAGATTGAGTTCTTGGATTATATATGTTAAATTAGAGACCAATAATTTTTCAACACTAAGCATAAATATAAAAAAATCCACTATAAATGGGGAAATTTTCTTTATTCCATCCCAAGTACTAAATATTATTATTAATATTAATACAATTACTCTCACTAGGATTTGATTTTTATTTACTTATTAAAATAAAATCATAAGAGGCATTGGGTTGAATATGTATTATAGATTACATGATTGATACAATGGAGGATTAATACGGAATTAAATACATATTTTCTAACTTTTATAATTATTTTAAACATTCTTAAGATTCATAGAATGTAACACTGGTAATGATCCCTTCTTATATTTCTCTATGCTAAACTATTTTAACAATTTACCAATATATGTGTTCGGAATCAGTCCATGAATCCTCATAGATATATATCTATAGATCGAAATACATAGTATATAGAAAAATTCCCCAATATCATTCACTAAGAAAAATTTACCCAACAACATCTTCATATAATAATGTGTCAAGATGTCATTGTTAATAAGAAGTATTCAGTCCACATACAAAATAATAAATACAACTATACTACAATAACTTGATTATACAACTAGAAATCCATTATGTTTTTTAATATAAAATCATTGAATACATCATGAAAATTTATATTCCAACTCGAAGAAGAATGAATCTATCTATAAATGGATAATTACAACATCTATATCTTAACACTCTCATTTTAAAATTTAAATCTATCACATTGTATCATATACAATTCAATGAAAAAATTCATATTAATTAAAGCAGTTTTAATGTCTATCAAATATATCTCATAATCATAATGAAATTATATGGAAATAATAATTCTAATGGACTTTATCATCAAAATAAGTGAAAATTGTTTTTTTATACTCAATGCCACAAATTTATTTGTACAAATTATCCACAATGCATGATTTATAGGTATAAAATATACAATGCATGATAGTTTTATTATATAAGACCCAATTGAACCCAATGGATCATTCACCTTTTTGTGTATCAATGAATATTCAAAATTGTCTAGTGTATATAGAGTCCAATTCAGATTAAATATTTAAAAACCATTTTTTATAATTATAACTATCAATGGATTCCCGATAATTTTTTTTGTCACCATTGAAATATATCCCAATATAATTCATTGCGTTGCATCAATATCTCACTAGATCATTATAAATACTATATGATATTAGAGGATCTTGTAAATTTTTTTTATTCTTACATAATACCTTTTGAAACTAGTTCAATATCTATTTCTTGAACACTTTCTATTTGTTGGTATTAAACATTTCCATCTTCAAAATTCCTCCCAAAAACCCCTAGACTTAAATATTTATTTAGAAGGAATATACAATTTCATCCCATAAAAATATTTTGTTTTATTGGTATCTAGAAATAATCTCCCATATATTTTTTGAAAACTAATAAATAATAATTTATATGATTTTGAGATAATATTTTCATAATATAAATATCAAAAAAGTCATTTACAACCACAGACCCTCATAAATATATTTTGGGATGTTTCTCATTCTATATATAATATAGTGTCATTATTACTACATTAGATAGAGGATTACTTAGTAGAAATATAGAAGTATCTATTGAGAAAACCTAGAATGAGAAACTAATGTTTCAAAAGCTCAACATTGAATAGTCCTTATATGATAGGGTATGATTCCACCAATCAGAAACAATTCTACATTTTGTTATTCTAGGAGGAGTGGTGCTTGAAACAATTCCATAACCACTTATATGGGGTGTGAATTCATGGCTTAAGTATTCATTCCCTGATCTGATCAATGAATCTTAATATTGTTTCCCAAATTTATTTTTAACATTATTATGAAACTCTATATACTTTTAAAATTTTTTGTACTAGTGTTCCATCAGAATCACATTACCCCAACAAGTAAAGTTCCTAGTAAATGTAACAACCTGTCTAAAATAACCATTTTATTATACACTCAATAATTTATATATGTAAATATATATGAGATTCAATATTATAAAATCCATATCACATTTTCACCCAAAAGGATATTTCTATTTTTTTCCAATAAACATGATTCACATAAATAAAATGATTAATAATTGACTAATTTTAAAAATACAACTCTATAGAGCCATTGAATATGTTTCTCATTTATATATTTGATGTTATAATTACAAATTTTGTGGGATTAGAATGAATCATATAGTTATTTTTAATTATATAAATAATATTATTGAGATTTAGAATGTATAAAAATTATTAATATTCTTAATTACATAAAATATATTAATTTATATATATATATATATAAGAACACTATTCATTAATAAGAAATGAGAATCCCCTATTATCTAAATAAGATAAAAAAATTAAATTTCTTCCTATATAAGGAACAAAATTGATGTTCTATAATTTTATGACTAATCCACATGGAAGAAACAAATCATCTATTCCAACAACCAATGTAATAACTCTTACTCCATTACTAACATGAAAATATACTTCAAAATTAATTTATTCCCATTTACCTTTGAGTATATGTTTTTTAGGAAAAATATCTGAAACACATCTAGTATCCAATGACTACAAGTTAATGTTGGTGGAATTAATTTTGATAATATTAATATTCATGTAATTAGAATTTTTCCCATTTGATAAATTCGGAATCATAGAAAACAATGTTTTAATATTATATTGGTCTAACCAACTGATGATATCAATATGAGTAATGTGATATATTACATAATATAAAACAAGAATATATATATGTGGGTGATTATCATATTTTATTTATTTTCATTATGTACATTTAATGATTGTTCTCCCACTGAAATGATGACCAGGAGCATCATATCCTTATAGTGATATAATATTTATATTTCTCTATTTTCAAGTATTATTTAGTGTTTCTCCCATCATTTAGTTATAAAAATATGGAATAATACCATCCATAATAGTTATTATTATTATAAATTATAGAAGATAACTCTTTATCCAAACAAACTTAGGGATTCACTCAACTCTATCCCACTAATAAGATAATCATATTAGCTTCTCTGGGATGGTTTTACCCAAACTAATCTATAAAAAAATATCAAAGGACAATCCTTAGTAACCCCTATTAGTAATAACCTAAAAATTACTACAATCTAGATTTACATATTATTTTCTTTCCTAACACAATATAATACATTAGATAGTAGATTTATAATGACCTGCAAGGATGGAATATCGAGTTTTTGACATGTTCCCTATTAATATTAATCCAACACTATAGTATTTGAGGGGTTTCTCTTTTAATGTCTCTATAATTTAATATACATAATATTTTTGTTTAATTCATAATTATGACATAATATTAAATTATTATCCTCTCATGTTTCATTCCACTTTTATATGTATTCTTATAATGATTTACATTTTGAAACTCTATTGCATTAAATAAATTAATGTGTTCACCCCAGATTAATGTGTAACTATTTATATAACTAAAAAATACGTGTTATTGGACAAAAAATAAGCCATTTATATTCTTATATACTTGAATGAATCATACACAAAAGGTACATGAACATTTCATGTAAAAAAATAGAGTTTTATGACATTGAAAATATCCAAATTTAAAAGCATGAAGTGACTGATAACCGACCAAATTAATTTTAGTAGACTTCTCAAAAGGGTAGAATTAAGATTCCAATTAATTTTTTTAAATCAATCTAAAATAAAATTAATTTATAAAGGTGTAGTTAAAAAATAAATTTGTCCTAAATAGTTTAATGATTTGAAATAATTTCTCAAAGGCCTAATTAAAACCCATTCAAAACTATTTTGAAACAGAATTAGCTTTTGAAAATATTTTACTCGCAAAAACTGAATTTATATCATATTAATATTGACTATAAAAGATATTATTTTACAAATATTTTTTAAAATTTAGATAGATAGTGATATATTAAAAGATATAATGAGTGATAATATGTTGAAATATATAGAAATCTAAGAATAAAATACAAATAATTGAAATTAAAACACGATTTTTAGTTCCAAGATGTATCTTAGTAATCTCTAATTGATAGTCATCTATTTCCAATCATGTTTATTTGAAAATAATAAAATTCATTCATAACATGGTTTAGGCATTATAGAAATAACAATACACAGGGAACTCTATTCTTTGACCAACATCTTTCCTATTTATTTATTGAAAAATTATGAAAAATAGAGGAAGAAAATTTTATCAAGTACAATACAATATATTAATAGACAGTTTATTTAGAATTTGACCAGATAAATAAATCATAACTCCAAATTATTGATTGTACTATGAATATAAAGGGAAAGAAGATAGTTTTGATGTGGCAAAAATTATAATAATAATTTATGGATAAATTTTCCTTATATTATTCAATGAAATCAAATAAAAAAATTATTATCTGATTCTACAATAAAATATCAGTGGATCATAGAAAATTTGATCATTTTAAACTATAAGTGAATAATAACATCTTATTCTATGACTTATTCATTACATTCACGTGTGAGGAACCGTTGAATTTGTAGATCACTCTAATCCATAATATTAATTTATGAATACTCATTCTTAAATCATCATAATATTCTAAAGGATCTTGTATAATTAAATACAATAAATTTCAATTAATTAAAATAAAAATAACCATTATAGTTTTTAATTTTTTAAAATTCAATTTTAGACATGATGATTTCATATTCAGTTAAAAACACTTATGGTATATTTATCTAGATAGTATATTCTATGGAGTAAATTTTATTGCTTGAAGTTTCCATGTGATTAATTCATCAATTCGGTAACTTCATGTATACGTAATGAAATTGTGATCATTTATTCTCGCAGATATTTGGATTCTCCATGTGGTAACTCAATTAATTATTTTTTTCACTTCATTTCATTGTCTGTTTGATCCTTTCTTTTCTAAAACTTACGTATTACTATCATGGTTGATAAAAATACTTCACTTATTTGTTTTATCTCATCATGTGGTCTCTATATACCAAGTGATAATTTGAGTCTTTGAGATATTTTCTATCATCAAAACGGAAGTATGATCCATTTCAAATGTATAATAATTCCTTATATTGTAATAAAATATTAAGTCTATCTTACAATCACTTGGACCTGTCATATAGTCAATCAAACATAACATGTGATAGATTCATCTCTTTATACAGTCCATCAAGAGTAAGAAAATCATTTATTTAGTTCCACAAAATCATTTTCTAAAATACAACATTAATGGTTTTAAAAAAATATGAACATGATTTGAGATCATGAAAATAGGGAACTTATTTGACTAATCCATCAATCATCCCCTTTTTATTATAATAAATAATGATACATTAAATCTTAAAGACCTAAGATAATTTTTTAGTTCCATGTTGTTATTATGTTATCAGAGTATTATAAATAAATATCACTCCCAATTTTGATATTATCAAAAATTAGGAAATCAGTTTTGATGGATGGTATCTCAAATAACAATAATATATTTTATTTTATTTTTTGGAAAAAAATAGAATAAAAAATATATCATGTAACATAGTTGAAAAGAATAGTGAAGAATATATTTTTCATTAGACACCAAAAGGAATGTAACATAGGAATAATAAAATAAAAAATATTTATTAGCTAATGTAATAATAATATAAATAAAAATGATATATGATGTTATAAGAAACAATAATTATATTTCTTTTCTTATGGAGGATCCTGTAGGAGGTGTAGGCTAGGGTTAAAAGATGGGTGAAACATCATGAATAGCATCATAGGTAGATGTAAGGATGAGGTGCAGAATATACTAATGTAGTGTCAGCACAAAAATATATTGAGTACTAGTAATATTGGATAATAGAGATAATATGATCATATTCATAGTTTTAGCTGTCAAGATGGTATTGATGGTAGTGTAATGATAAGACTCTATAAGTTTAGTAATGTCCTTCATAGTTTGACACCCAATCCCCATAACATAAAATGTAGTTCCCTTTATCTATCATATTTAATTCTAGAATAAGAATGATAATCCTAATTCATTCTACCAATGTCATAAATGCCTGAGTTATTGTAGGTATTCTGAGATCCTTGGACAAAGATCTTATTATGGAATTAAAATCACATTTGGTGAAAACATTCACATATAAAAGTTAATAGCCATTTTTATTATTTCTCTTTATCAACCATATTTATGAAAATTAGTTCATTGTAATTTAAATTCATTATTGTATGATATGGAAATACATCAAGATCAATTTATTTATTCATAATATGTTTATCTTACATAAGCTTTATATCATCACTATTAATGAATCTGGAAATATCTGCATCTAATTGAGCACAATATGTAAGAAGAATATTTGATGTTGATATAGAGGCCTAAAACAATGTACTATGATACATATGATCCATATATTCGGTCATATAAAAATATCCAACGTTACTTCTAATTATATCAATTTCATGATTCTTTTGATCAATATTAATGAACAACTTGTTATGTATCTGAGAAAAAAAATTGAATAGATTTATTTAATCTATTCAATTAAAAAATTATGAAAAAATCTCTCAGTCTTAAAAATAATTCATCTAATAATTAAGGATTCCTAAATAAGTTAAATTCTAAATTTTTCAAAAAAAATGAATGATGAAATAGTTTAGGGAGTGTTATTATTTGTTCTCCTTCTCTCATCCAGTTTACTAGAATAAATTCCTTCTTCTACATTAATTTTAGAAACAAAACAGCCTTTATGATTTCATGGAGTAATAAAGATGGAAGGTCCCCCATATCTAGGTGGGAATACTATATCATGATCTCTATCATAATAAGTGAGTATATGTCCGAAATTAATGATCCATATAGAGTCTCCCACATAGAAAGGGATAATTTTTTCATTAGCTTTGGAGTAATTCCAATTATCAGATCCTCTTTAGAAAAATAGTGATTAGAGAAGAAACATTTTGTTTCATTGAATTATGATCATCTACTTCATAGAATCTACTAACATCCCAATCATGATCAAAAACCTAATATTATTCGTATTTTTAATAGGACTGTTATACAAGCACATTAGGTCAAAATCCAATATCCACTATAGCATTGTTCATAATGGAATATTTAATGTTTTATATTTCTCTTATAAATTTACATCATCCTCAAACCACGTTTTCTTCCATGTCTTATAGATAACTCTCATCCATTTTAATTTGGTTTGATTTAAATAAATATCATTAAAAGCCATAAATACCCCCCCCCCCCCACACACACACACAATCTGGAACAATTCCCTTGAATTCTAAGAAACCTTAGAAGATTTTTGTCATAGGTTATGTAATTAAATATAGATTCTATCTAACTTAACTACACTATATTCAGCATAAAAAATATAGATAATATTATTTTCACCCCATTGATTTTTTTATAAGAAAAATATTTATTTATTCATTAATTTTGTAAAGACCCTTTCCTTGGATATATAACAAGATGAGTAAATTTGAGCAGTAATATACATGCACTACTGGGATTGACCTAATTTTTCTGTTAAGGAATTATTTTATTAGTTAACTCTTATATATCTCTCTAAAATATGTAATTGGAGTGTTTTATAGGATAGTAACTTTTATAGACCTCATTTTCAGCTTTTTGGGGTGCATGTAGACTTTTTACCATGTCATTGTGGAAAATACTAATTTATTACCACATAAATATATCATCATGTAGTTACCATTCCCAAAAACATAAAACATAACATAAGCATAAAAATCAATGACTAACATTAGGTATAAAAATGTATTGTTTGTGATAAACCATGATACCTATCCGAACACTTTCACAGACTTCAACAATTAATATTGAATTGATATTTACCATTAAAAATCAACTTCCATTTCTAGATCCATTTTTAGGGACCTAGTATATGGTTTAATATTCTCTATCTATTCTATAGAACATACAGTATACCTATTTAAAAAAAGAAATGTTTTTTGAATATTAATTTCAAGGGATCACTTGTATCTATCCATCGAAAATGTGAGGTTATGAAGTTTAGGGATTATTTTTAGGAGACAAAATGAGATATGAGTTATAGAAATTGAAAAGATTTAGGTTTCTATATAAGGTCATATTTTTATTCCAATTTAAACTTAATTAAAATCATTTAGGGACACAAAAATACTAATGTGTTGGAAAATAAAAAAATTGAATAAAGTAAACAAAAATAAATCGAAGCTTGGTTGGTCATGAGGGTAATGGTAGTTGGTTCTACCAATAATTCAAATTGATAGTTGGATAGTTCAACTGACCGTATAATCAAGTGATTTTACTGGAAAATAAATCAATGATATATCCAAAATATATGAATGATTGACATGATATCTGTTCATATAGAATTGGATAATTTTTGTGGAAACATGATCGACCATGATACTAATTATATAAGACATGGTATTGTTTTCATCCATGAGAAATATAAACATAATAGCCTAGTATCCCATATTATCTAATTCACTATGGAGTCTCAAAAAATAGAATTAACATCTTAAAAGGAATTAAAATATCCATAAAGGATAATAATTATCCAAATGAACTTATCACACACATAATTAAGACCTCATATAGGATAAAAAAATTAAAAAAATATAAAATAATAAAGTAAAAAAGAATAAAGTGATTGGAAATAAATAATCCTTCATAATTCATTTTTTTATATGTCAATCAGTCTAAATTAAATGGATTTGTAAAAATTTTATCAAGCAGAAATTCAGTGCCCATGAATTCAATAATTATACGATCTCTCAAAAATTGATTTGTTGAATCAATTTATATTGTTGTGGAATGTGATATAGTAATTTTTTTATTGTTATAAACCCTTCTATATCCATAGTTTATAGAGTAATGTCTAAATTGATGTCTATAATTTATAAATATATCTTAAACAACAAAATATTGTACATAAAAACAGTATACAAAAATGTATTCAACTTCATTAGTAGGTAGTGTGATAAAATTATTCTTTTTACAATACTAGAAAACTATTGACTTGCAGAATAACTGAAAGGTTCTAGAGGGTATTCATTCTATCTATCTTAAAAACTATAAATTCAGTAACATAATAACTAAATAATTCAAAGGTCGGTTTTCCAGAGTAAAATAGTCAAATGTTTGTTGTATTTTTAAATTATTCCAAAAAAAATGAAATGTTATTCTATTGTATTTTGTTGAAATTGTGCACACATACATACCCTAAACATAATATATGACTAGATAGAAGATAAATATAGATGTATTATAGTCACACCATAATAAATTCTTGGTTTATTAATTTCCAAATTTCATCCATGTATACTTTATAGCTTTTACACATAATATTATAAATACATTTAGTTTTATACAAACCAAAACATTTTAAATGATAAATTATATATATATATATTAATATAATTCCATATTTTTTTTGAGAAATAAAAAATCCATGAAATAATTTTTACACACTAATTCAACTCATTTGAAATTTATTTTGTGTAATATTTGAAAATAAAATATAGAATCTATTTTTTAATAACCAAAGGTAATATCATAAATATAGATTTAATCTTATAAAAACCCTTTTAAAATTTGATTAATTAATCTCATGGGATCAACTATGGATTTTTAAAATCCATTTGAATTCGAGAATGTGTCAATATAATTATACTATGCTCTATGTGCAGTTTTAAAAAATAAAAGGATTTTGAAATATTAAAAATGCAATTTGGAAAATGAGGGTTTTGAAATATATGTGGTTTCTCAATAAAAACATCCTTAAAATTATAACTATTATGAAAATAATTATTAAAATATATTTGATATAGTTTGAAATTAAATTGTTTTTTTATAAGAACGAAGTATTTTAGTTGATTCAAGTATAACTACTAGTCAAAAGTTTTCATCATAATGAATTCTTTCCTATTGAATATATCATTTTTCATCTAGCCTATACATATTTATAATATTATGTTAGACTCATATACCTTGTTTCTATATACACATGTATAGAAAATAGAATGTCATTAAGTTTATTAAATAATACCTTGATATTTTTTATTTCAATCTAATTTAATTCTTCTTAAATAAATATCACCCAATATTCAGCACTAGTTTCTTAATTGATGTTCTTATGATCAAGCGCAGACAAAGATGATTTATGTTTGACCTAGTTTCATTATGAGGCTCAAATTTCAGTACCTTTAACTTGGTTTCCTATAATAACATCTTAGGGAATATTTTTTAAGGCTCTAATAGTTTAAAGATATGAAGTGCTCTATTCTTCTAAGAATTCATCAGGGGTTGGTTCATTAATATTTTCTTATCTAGATGTTTTTTTACAAATATTTAAGATGTTTAGTGGTTGTAGACATATCATTATTATTAAAATTTTAAATATCATAGAAATGTTTTTCTATAATAGGTTTGGGATCATGTGGATCTTTCTCATAAAATATAACATGTACATATAATTAAACAAATTTATATTTTTTCCTTGAAGACTTTATATTTTTTACTAGTGTTTGGATAACCAATAAAATTTATGTATATATTTTTAGTGAAAAATTGTTTAGATTTTGTTTTGTGTTTAGAATTAATACTTTTTCATCAACAAAAATAATGTATTTCGCAATTTTTTTATATCATTTAGTCACTATATAGATTACTTTTTATTATAGACCAAATGGAAACTGTATAGATTACATAACAATATGTGTTAATAAATTTGTCTCAAAAAATCTTAAATCAGTTCATATTCATTGATAATATTTTAGGTAATCTCTTGAATATCCTTATTTATCATTTTGACAAACCCATTTTGTTGACATGTTCGAGGGTCAAATTAATATTGACTATCTCCATGTAGTGAGTATAGATATTCAAATTATTAATTCCCAAATTAATATTAATGATCACTTCTCAAGGTTATAATATTAAGTCCACTATTTTTATTTTTACATTAAATATTTAGAATAATAAGATGGATTTTTACTTTTCTGAGATAATAAAAACACCCACAAGTTAGTTGAATAATCATTAACAATTTCATAAGTTTATAATATTTCACCTAGTAAAGAAACTATAGTTTTTTCAAAATAACCATGTGAACTAGTACTATTCTTTATGGGTTTAAAACCTCTATATTAGGTTTAAAATAAATTTTATGGTGTGTTCACTTTTTATAGGGATTTCACATTTTTTTTCTTTTGGGAATTAAATCATAGGTAGATCCATGAGTAAAATATTCTTAGTTAAATTCACAAAAAGAGTATATAATTAAATATTCTATTCCATATTTCATATCCATGTTTCTATATAAAATTCACTTATGTATTATAAATTTAAAAAAATTAAGAAAACTAAATTAAAATGATAAAATTTAATATTTCTCAAAGAGGTAAATACTAACGAATGCTTGAAATCACAAATATTACCGGTATTATTTTCAAAAATAAAGTAAAACCGATCATCATATAAATGAGAAATACTAATAGTATTATATTTTAATCTATAAATAAATAACACTATATGAATAAGAACATGTTCAGAGTTATTGATTTTTATGTGTCCAATAATATTCTTTTTTCCATTATCACTTGTTATTACATGTCTATAGAACACATTCACAGGGTTATTAAAGCATCAAATATTCTCCTGTCCAATGATTATGACATATACTACCAAGATACCATGGGCTCCTTCTATAAATTATTAAAATTCTTTTAACATCAATAAAAAATTTCATTTTTACCCATAATTTCTTAGGACCATAAAAGTTAGCACCTAATGGTATTGTAATCCCAAGATTATTTAACGGTTTATTATAAGTAGAATCAATTTTTTACGTCGAAATTATTTTTTAGGCCTAAAATAGGAGGCCATATATAAATAGTCATCATTATCATTATATAATAAGCTCTTCATCATATTTTTAGTACGAGGAATAAAATATTTTTTATAAAACATTCATTTCATTACAGAACCATGTCAAATTCTAGATCTGTATTTAGGATTTTTTTCACTAAGAAAAATATTCAGTGTTTTCATTATAATAAAATTTATTTTCAAAATAATCTCAATTTAGTTCATTTTCCATTTTACATATTAATTTAATTTTATATGGATGGAATTAATTCATTTTTTTGTATAATGATCATATTTATCAAAAAATATAAAACATGAAGCTTTTACATATTATTGTATTAATCAATTAGTTCTTTATGGTGTATTTTATAATAGCACAGAATTATTATAAATGATTATTACATTTTTTATAATCATAAAAAAATGAGAATAATTTATATATTTTACTTTTTAAGTATTATCCATAATATATTTATTTACTTTTTCACTTTCATGTTGTTGGATTGAGAAACATCACTAGAACTATCCTCAAAATAACACCATTTTTCCTATTTTAATTTTTTTGGGTTTTTCTTTTGTCGACATAGTTTTTTTTTGGAAAGTATGCTTTGATTTTTCTTTTCATCTTTCACTCATAATAGGTAATATCACAAGGGGAGTCATCCATTTCCCAATAATTCCTCTAATTTAATCTTTTATCATTATTTACATTCTAATTTTATTTTTAAAATAGTATATTATAATTGTAATACTTATTTACACTTCTTGAAATCTAGTCTATTTCCTCATCGACATATGTTATAGCTTTACTTCCACTAGTTTGGTCATTTTTTATAACATTTTCCAGTTTTGATTGAGAATCAATAAAAGAAAAAAAATTGGTTCATCAACTTCTTTGTTCATTTTGATCAATTATTTATACACCATTATATCACAAATTAACTCTTTTACTGGTTGTTTTCTGATTAACTATGACTCTATAATAGATTTTTCATTACCTCTCCAATAATCTGGTAGACATATCAATATTCATTATACAAGATGTTTCACTTCTACCTTTTTTCAGGTACAATCATAATATTTTTTATTTCATTAAACCATAAGTACATTTTTTCGATAGATTAACTGAGACTTATTTTTAATTTATCATACATAAGACTATATATATAATTAAATTAATTTAACATTATATGTGCCGCAATGAGACACAAAAATAATATCCCAAATTTGGTTAGTTATATCAAAAGTAGATATTTTGTTAAACTCATCATCTACTAAAGAAAAAAATAAAGACTTCATTTTTAGCATACAGGATAGTAGATAGGGTTAAATATATCATACCAAATCTTACTTCTTGTTTACTATATTTTACATGTATTATTCAAATAGCACTGCATTTCAAAACTCTGTCTCTCAAGATGAATTTTTATTTTTATTTTCCATTGATCATAATTAAAATCCTAAAATAGATCTGTTCTAATTAAAGAATATCCATAAATGTTTTCACCCCGGAAAAAAGTGTATAATAAAAAAATTTAAAAATAACTTGTTCAGAACTTGATCAAGTTAAAAATTAAAAAATGATAGAAAAACTATTCTTTGATATTAAATGATAGTCTTAGTGGAAAAATCAAGATGGGTTAATTGGTCACCCAATAACAATTTTATTTTAGGACACTTTTAAAAACATCTCAATTAAAAGAGATAAAATAATTAATGAAAAAAATACCATGTAAATTAAAAAAAATGTTCAATTATAATAGTAAACTTAGTCCCCCCCACATAAGAGTAACCTACGTAAAAAACAATTATTAAAAACTAGTGAACATTTTCTAAAACCAAGATATGGTTATAAAAATAAGACTGAAAAAAGATATTAACATTATAAACATCAACTTTTACAGTTATTTTTGGAAAAAATATGTAAAACTGAAGAATAATAGAGTATGAATCAGTTCAAATTTTATTCTAGGTGTAGCGATTTATAATAAAAAATAATTCAATCGTGAATCAAAATTAATGAACACGAAATCTGTTAAAATAGTGAGATGAAAATTTTTATGTCTAACAATCTATAATAAACATTTATTGATCCATTTTTTTAAATCTATCCCAAAATGAAAATTAAAATAATAATTATATGCTTCTACTCAGATATTTCAATAGACTATAGAAAAATATAGTGTCAAAAACGTTAAATCAGTCCTCATATCTTATTATATGTTTAATGTATTACTTTCACATGAGAGGCTCATTGAATTTATAAATCACTAATTCCAAACTAGACATTTATGATTAGTGACTCTTATACAGAGAACCTAGATACCATAGAATTTAATGAGGTGACTAGCATTTAATAGCTCAAACCCACATCACTGAAATGTATTAATTATTCAATATTCCATGTTTAACGTGGTTGTTACCTCATTGATTAAATAGACAAGATGTACCATAATATCAATGGTAACTTTAACTATGTACACAAGGTTTCTTGAAGTGTCCATTTCATCACTTCATTCTATCTTGTGGTCATTTGGATACATGGAAAAAAAATAAGGGTTTCATCTTGTGGTCGATCAGTATAAACATGTGGTAACGTAAGGTATTCCTGCGGTTTATTCATTCTATATTATGTTTAACTCCCAATTATTTTATGGGATATATCTTTTAAATTTAATCTCTTTTCTAGATTACATTATATGGAACACAAATCATAAGAACACAATGATCTTTTTGTACAAAGTATTTATTAAATTGTAATAAATAAATATTATTAATCATTTTATTATATTAATATATATTTTAAAAAATATTCAAATTCATACAATAGATTAAATGTCCATATGATACTAAAAATACTAATTTCAAGCATAAGAAGTTATATTTTTTGTTAAGCCGGTTCTGTTGCCTTTTGATAGTGTGCTTATTTTATATATTATTTTGAAACTTTTATATATAATTTCATAAAAATAAACATCAAAATTTAAATAGTAATATCATGATTTACTTTTCTTTTTTTTCTCTAAAATGTTTCGGGTTTTGACGAATATTGAAAAATATTTCATTTTAATTGATACCATCTTTTTCATCTAAATAATTTATAGTGTAAAATTATATTATTATTGGGTTATAAATTATAATTAAATAAATTTATTATAACTTATATATTTTATTTCATTGGAATCAAGTTCACGTGTAATATCTATATAAAAACACTTCAATCATTTGAATATTTTTCTATAAAAAATTGTATTCTCGTTTCCTCATTAAGATTAATTTGAACTAAATTATAAGAAATTTGTTTGTTGAATATTAACAAATACATTCAATATTTGGAATAATTTGGATGAAATTATTTAAATAAGTTATTTTGGGGGGGGTAATATTGACTTATAACTTTTGTAAACATTTTTTTAACGTAGTTAAAGGTAAATAATGTAGTTAAGGGTTATAATAATATTATAAATATTATAAAATTAAGATAACACTTTTCCATATTTTATTTCATGAGTGATTGTCGATAAAAATCATCATTGGGCTAGTTGTATGGCCTTTTAGAGGAACTAGGATGAATTTAATCATTTCTTAAGTATTTTATTCTATAGAAAGTCCAACATGTCATATTCATGTTTTCAATTAGCATTGCACTTTAATGTGTAGTCATTAAATAAATATCTTCTAATATAAAAATTCATTTTAAATTAAAAATTGTCTTCATCATGGATATATACTTTTAATTTTTTTAATATAAATAATTAAATTAATGGCTTGCACAATGATGATGTTGTAATTATTTAATTAATGGAAATAACAAATAAATGTTATTGAAAATATTAAAAAAAATATAATTTCATATAATTAATGTTGTCCATGAATTTTATAGATTACCTAGACATATTTGAGATTTATTAATGTATTTGTTTTATATATATCTTGTTTATTAATAGTTTTCTAAAATTCATGTAATGAATAGTTTCAAAAATTAAATTAATGATATTTTAATATAAATATAATATTATAAAAGATATAAAATTCATAATAATATAAAATTCAGAAATATATTGTCGATAGGTTTGAAAATTTCATACTTGACTCATTTATTATATGACTAGAATTTTAATGTAACTATATAAATGATCAAAAATTAAAAACACATATTTCCATGGTAGGAGTTAAAGCGTATAAAAATTGGGCAAATCTAAAATATATGTGGGAAAATGACGTAAACGTGTAAAAACAAATTGTATGAAGTGGATAAAACCGTTATCAACATAATATATAAATGATGGTTCTTAATGGACACTTTTCAATGTAGATTAATTGAATATTATTTAAATCAAATATAAATACAAAATGTCACTCTCTTTGTATTAAATAACATTTATGTGCCCATATAGGAGAAAAATAAATATATAAATGAACCTAAATGTATATGTTGATCTTAAAAAAATTATTTTAATTTTATAAATTTATTTTTAGTTATATGAAATTACATAAATACCATAAATTTTACATCAGTGCTAAAAAATATATTTTTTAATTAATAGAAAGAAATTAATCTTCAATGTAATAATTTTGATATATTCTGGATCAGTTAATTTTTAAAATGACTTTAATAGATCTGTAGGATATATTAAAGTTGTTTTAAAGAATTATATTTGAATTTACACTTCGTCCTGATGATTTAGAATTCAAAATTAATGAATAGTTTCAAATTTGACAATAATAATATTTTATTGAATTTATATGTTATAAAATAATTTAAAAATTAAAAAAAATAAATAATTATAAATGTGTTAATATATGGTCCAAAATGTATTCCCCTATTCAAAGATTTAAAATTATTAAGTATTTGGATATAGAATAACTTTATTCTATTTGAACATTTTGAGGAATTCTGAAAGTTCCCCTTCCCTCAATTATAAAAGGGTTCTTCCTCCTTCACTTTTTCCCTACACATTCACCCTTCTAGCATAAATAATTCCTACCAATTTCACCCGAAAAAGTAGTTAGACATGTTTTGATGGTCATGGTATTCTAAAAATACCAACCCTAGATCCATTAAGAAGAAATATAAAGTATGTACAACGAAGAAGGGGAGGTTAAACACATTCGACTAAAAGGAATGTAAGGTAAGAGATTATATTATCTCACAATTATATCTATGATATATATGACTTATTAACAACTTATTTCTGGTGTGTGTTGTAAATACATACCTTTGATATATATTATCATAAATATTCTTACTATAAAGATATTCTGTATTTTAATTAATATTAATCCTTCATAGGAATTATGTTTTAAATTTTTCTACGTGGTAGGGGACACTTTAGAATGCTCATAGATTATATTCCACACGATTTTTTTAAATTGTCTCATTTTAAATTGCTTTCAAATATTTCACCATCCTTGGATGAATATTGTACTTCATTGAGTTTTTTCACTTATATAATATACCATATGTAATTAAAGGGTATTTGAATAGTTTGATAGTGGATGTGTTATTTTGATACAATCCATGGTTTATGGTTAATGTATTCACATTTAGAATTCTAGAATTTAAATAAAAATGTTTATGTCATTTGTGTTTCACCCTTTTATTATAAGGAACGTATTAGACTTAGTAAGTGATGGGAATGGCCAGTTATAGCCCCATGATACATCTATAGGTCTCATAAGTCCAATAAGATTTGGTTTTGAGCGAGGCTTTACCGATTTATTTTTTAGATGTCTTGGTTGAGGCCTTGATGGTTTGTTTTATATGTCCATTAATATGCATTCAATCATTATGAGATTTTTTTCTATATTCCATGTTATTATTAAAAAATTAGTTTATCAAACGGTAATCTTCCTTGCTCATGTGATTATTTAAATAGAATTTGTTTTAGTTATTTTCCTTTATATATTATTTATTGCGTATTTACTCATATGTTCTATTTTATGATTACCTTTACTAGGCATTTGATCTCACCCCTTTCATATGATACAATTTTTTCCTTGGTTTGAAATAATAATATTATGACTGATATATAGGGTTACACAAAGGAGGAATAATAGAATAATTAATGAAGCCATTTTTTAGGTTTTAAAATATAATATGATTTTTTAAAATGCATCTAGTTTACCAAGAATAGTTAATTGATTGAGACTTTGTGAAAAAATTTATTGTATCTCATTCCAATGTAACATTGTAATTCACCAATTCCAAACTTCTAGGGTTTTATTATTTCATTATGATTAATCCATACATTGTGAAAATTAAATAATTCTTCATAGGTTCCATAAGAATACATCACACATTTTCTTTATCTCTTCATTTGGTTGCATGATATATTCATCTTTTAACATTATACATAGTGATAATTTGAGTCTTCAGTTCACTACTGATCAATATAATATGCGATTGATCAGTTTTGTCAAATACATACACCCTTTACATTGTAAAATTTCAAGGTCTATCATATGGTATCTTGGACTCATTGTTCGGTTGATTAGTTATAACATGTTGTAGCTTTATATCATTATAAATTCAACCAAGAAATAGAAAAATTTCACACCAATATGAGAAAAACATTTTTCTAATGAAAAATAATAATGAGATTATAAAAAAATTATAAATAATTGAGATCATGGAAAGATATAATGGCTTGGACTGAGACAACAAACCTCATTCTCATTTATTAATATAGAAATGCCTCTCGAATGGTAAGTGGTATGACCCCATGTCCCTCGTCATGGGGATATATTACCCAAGATAGAATTCAATTTAGGATATCTCTAACACCAAATATAAAAAAATAATATTAAATAACTATTCATCAGATCATTACATGAATTAGAACTAGATGTCAAGGTACATCAAAACTAATTTTTACGTCGTGGAACAAATAATGTACTATTTGGATCTAACTCCTAGACATAGTTTAATAGTTAATTTAAAGCGTAAAAATATATTCACATTTTTAAAAAAATTTCTAAATATGAATAATAATTAAATTAAATAAATAAATAATCATTTTATTTATTTTCAAAGACATGGTATATTTTTGAAAAGTTATTATAGATAAGATAAATATAAACATTTTATATATTAGAAAAACATGTATATAAACACCCTAAAACCAATATAAATATAAACTATGTTATACTTTCATTATAAGAAATTTTAAATATTAATTAAACATTTAATCATATTAATCATCAAAAAATATTTTTTCTTCTAAAAAGGATAATTAATAATGTCCTTTCTTTAAATTTGAATAATTTAAAATTATTTAATTATGAACATTTCCAAATTATGAATATAATACCATTTTTATTTTGATCTTATATAATTATTTAAGACACTTTTATTAATTTTTTATTTTTATTCTTTTATAGCGGATTTTATATTTTTATCATATTATTACGGTATAGTTTATTAAAGTAATTTTTTTAGAAATTTTTAATATTTAAGAGTATTATAATCATTTTAAAATATTTTATTAATCATCATAAATTATTATTAATTTATTTTTAAACAATTTTTAAATTAAATTTTCAAAAAAAAAAATTTAAATGATATATTACATTTTATAAATAATTTAAACCAAAATGATTAAATCTAATTTTAAACATTTCAAGATTATTTATGAATTGAAAAATGTCATGGTCCCTTATATCAGGCCATTTTGGATAAGATATCTATGATAATAAAATTAAAATCCACATAGGGAACACTTCACCATGGACCATGGCCTGGTTCTTAGATAATTTGATCCTAGAACCACAATGAGTGTCATTACGTGGCGGTGATTGTGATCTATGTGTTTTGTACTCACCACAATAACACCATGGGAACTTAAATTTTATTATAATGATGATGTATTTTGAAAACATGAATTAAACCTTGTTAATACATAAAGAAAATCAATATTATATCACTCGTGGTTTTCTTTGGATCATCACGTTACCATTTCTAGTATAATAGAAACCATAACGTAGACTAATCTATCTTCAATTAATCATATGTTTTAATATATTAGAAAATTAGTGAATAAAATGGCATATATGAAATTCCCAATAATTATAAGAATCCTTAATTATTTCAATAGAATTATCTTGATGATGATCATGAAGATTATAAGATAAATTAATATTTCATATAAGGGGGAGTACTATAAAATTGATCGATGAAAGATTTTCGAGTACTCTTGAATGTTCGAATGGGTGACGACACCTTCACCGAGTGATGACTAAGATTCATATATGAAAATAATTTTACATATGGCTCTATCATATCACAATAACTACACTCTCAACCACATTAGAGGATTAAATCCTCTAATATGCCCATCATTATTGAGCTTTATGAAATTAAGAGTGTCCACCATACGTGGAATCTTGGGTTCCATCACAAGGAATCCATCCATTGAATATCATGAATGTTCATTCATTGAATACTTCAATGATTTATCTTCTCTAGAAATAAATTAGCTAACTCATGGGTATTTAAATCTTTAAATCATAGGTTATAGACATAGTACCACACATTCATCACATGAATGTCGAATCCATGTGTGGTTGTTAAATAAGGAATCACATGCACCACAATGAAATAGTGGTGGTTGTTTTAGTACACATCCAATTACCCTCATTTATGATAGTCTGTGTTGAGATAGATATCTATTCCACCCATAATATCCAGTTTAAGAATGGGGAAATGGGTGTCTTTTTAAATGTATTTTACCAAAATCATTTATGGGAGCCACACTCTCTCATATTCCTCAATAATAACAATTGGTTATTATAATCTAAAAACCGTCAAAATAGTAAAAAGTTTATGATTATACATGTTTTAAGGATAATTTATATTTTATAAATGAATAATTAATTCCACATTTGAGATAATAAATTAGGATTTGTTCCAAAATCTTTTTAATGTGATTTGTAATTTTATAGGCTTCATTAAAAATTGTAAAGGCATAAACCCCAGTACTGGTTCCTGCTAAAATTACCAGGTTGATTAATAGATCTAATTTTTTTCAATTGGTTTTCAATAAAGTTATAGGGAAAATTCAATATATATTGTTCTTATAGGATATTGAGTAATAATCCACATAATAAATTTCATGAACAAGTTTCTTATACATTTGGGAGAAGATGATTAGTTTTTCTATCTTTGAATACCCATATAGAATGATTATATATATATATTTGTTTCTATATCTATATATTATTATTATTTATCTAGTTTAAAAACTATAATGATAAGTGCTAAGGTATGTAGAATAATTTTTCCCACAACATTTTTTTTAATTTGAAAGAACTAATTGTCTATTGAATTGACTTATTATGGGTTTTTAATGTAGTGATCACAGAGCAGATTAATGAAGGTTCAATATTTTTAGAATAGAAGGTTAGATCTATTGATAACACATCATGGTGTCAAATAGAATTAATGTGATTATATTTAATAAAAAATGTCACTTAGATGAAGTCTAGAGTTTATGTGATCAAAAAAGGAATATTGAGGTTATGGTAATATATTGGAATACTAAAAATTTATTATTTAATTTTTTAAATATAATTTAGAAAGAATTTGATGATATATTGATTTATTCTAATATTTTAGAAAATAATTTGAAGCTATTTTGAGGTAATTTTATGTGATTTGGAAGTCCCTGAGTTCATTTGATGATTTTTTAAGTTGATTTGATGAAATCTATAAATTATTTTTTGGGAATGAAAAATGTATGTGTCCTGAAATTCTCATTAGGAGTAATTATAGTTTTTAAATGGTTCATAAATACCTCCAATGGTTCACTCATATTTATAAAAATATAAAAGGAAATATTTTTTATGGATTATTTATGATTATTCTGTGGATTCCCGTGAATAGATGTATGAAAACATAAAAAATACATTGAAATCATATGTTTGTCCAAGGTCCTTCATAATTGTTTTTCAAAAAAATTTTATGTTTATATTAAAGTTTTTTTGTTTTTTATAGACAAATAAAAATTTTTAGGACTTATTTATAGTTTTTAAGTTTTCTTAAAACATCATAAGGTACATCTAGAAATGTTCTATGGTTTATTAGAACTCCATTAGATTTATTATGAGAATAAATTCGTAGGAAATTTAAATGGAATGGATTATAAAATTTGAACCCAAAAATTATTAATGTTGTTTCATGAAATTTTTTAGGTTCAATTTCATTTTTCTAATGTTTCATTCAAAATGTTTATAATGTTCATTGGGAATCTTATAAGGTTACTTTTTTAAATTATCAAATTTATAAGGTTCAATATAGTTAATTTTAAGGTACACAAAATTTAAAATCATACAGTTTATTACATTGTGAAAATAATAAAACTAGTGTATGAAAAAATTATAATTATGAAGAAAATAATTGAATTATATGATTTTTATGTTATTATTTCATGATCAGACAATCATGATGCTTTGTCAAGCCCTGATTTAATACATAGAAATTTTATAATTATTTAATTTTTCAGGATAATAGATCTTTTTAACATGGTTTAGAGGGAAACCTTATGTGAAATGAAGTATTATAATATACGGCTCAGTGGCCTAGATTCACAATGGCTATGTAAATAACCTATGTTCACAAACTAAAATATCCATAATCCCCATAATTCGACCATCCATCCAACCATAACTATTCAGCATTTACAGCCACACTATCAATAACATGGGATGTTGAATTCTTTATTACCTAGTCATTTCTTATATCACCCAGTCACACCATCACTACAAAAAGGATGATATCCCTCCATAAAGACAACCACAACCAGGAAAAATATTATCATTCACACCACTGAGTGTGGATAATATAAGGACGCATACTAAAGGTGCAACATGATATGTCATACAGTTCTTGGGTCCTAAAGGCCCAAATACATGGCACATTATCCTTCATTTATGAATAAAATTTTTACTATATAATATGACTAAAATACAAAAAAACAACACCTCCATTTTTAGAGTTCTTCAATACCATGTAGATTTTTCAATCATTAAATCTTCACATAGGTTTGATTCATGATTACATGCTGACATCACCACTTAGTTAATATATTAACCAAATCACACTATCATTTAACTTTTAATTTATTGAAGATTAAATTAGGATTTTACTATTATATTAATCTAGGATGTTCAGATATATAAGTATGATAATAAATATCAGGGATCAAAGCTAAATGGTTTTTTTTCAAGAATTTAATATATTTATTATTAAATGGACTATAATTTATTTAAAAATTAAAAATTAAATTCTGATTTAGGATGATTGAATAAGAAATATTGTCTTCATGGAAATATAAAAATTTCAAATGAGTAGAAAATTATAAGGACTGAAATGTGATGATGCTTGAACTCTAATTAAGTGTTTAAAATATCACAATTGGATTTGAAATTCATGATAAATTGATGATAAGAGGATATTCACACTGAGAATAATATTCATGAACTAAGTTAAATTATGAGAATTAAAAATTAATGATGATTAATCTAATACTATTTTAGAATTACTCATTCCAAGAAGAAAATATCCACACACAAAAATATTAATGGTGTATGATTTCATACATAAATTTAAATTTATTATCATTGATTTCTTCATAAGATATAATGAGAATAATCTTCTAAATACCCTAATCTAATTTAAAATTATATTTATAAATTTGGAATAAAATTGGATGA
This sequence comes from Viscum album, assembly GCA_963277665.1. NCBI lineage: Eukaryota > Viridiplantae > Streptophyta > Magnoliopsida > Santalales > Viscaceae > Viscum > Viscum album. The sequence goes on along the minus strand of OY728141.1, from coordinate 1,014,043,291 downwards.
AATTAGATAATGTTATCCCTATAATTTTAGTGGAAACAAGAAGTTCAGAAAAAAGTAAAAATCATGGTCATGGTAATGCAACCTTGTCATATTGTTGAGTAAAATGAGTTAGGGATATTTATTGATGATAATATAGTATATTTAAAATATTAATGATATATAAAAATCATTTTTTGATATGGGAATGAAAAATATACAAGTAAATGAGAGAAGAGGTGTGATGTTATGACTCTTATGAAAAATATCCCTAGAGCACATAGTGAGGGGAAAAGGGAAGTTAATATTGGATTAAAGAAGAAGAAACATATTAATATTGATGAAAAAAGATTCAAACATATTTATATTTATTATAGCCATTAATTCAATACAAAATGATTAAAATAAGAAGATATAAGACACTCTATATTGAAATACTCGGTGGGAATGAATTTAGAAGAAGTAGAAATGAGAAGTGATTGAAATATATTGCTACTTTCCATTTGTAATTAATAATCTTAGTTATTAGGGAGATACTATGTTTGTAGATAATAGTTGGATAACAAATTGAGAGTGTATAGTTATTAGATTATGTAGAAGATCTAGGGGAAATAATGTTATCATAAAATGAGTTGTATGATTCTATTATTTAAGATATAATATTATTTGGAGACATTATTTTGAGGAAGGGGGTTAGATCATCATAATACAGGTATATCCAGTGATGATCAATGACATTTTTTATTAGTGTATGAATTATTTTGAACTTTATTAAACTTGTATAAATAATCCATGAGAGTCCAAATATGTTCCTTAATTTAATATAATGGATACCCACCTTTGTAATATAGTGAGAACAATTTTCTGATAATTCATGGCCAACCCAATTATAATTGAACATTATATTATACTAAAGAATATGTGGATTAATATAATAATATAATATATTAATGTGTTGGTATCCCATATTATTGTTTAACCATATAAAAACATCATGTCGTCCTCTTTTCTTTCTATTACCTCATTGCATGAAGTTCTTAAATTAGATGTAAAAGATAAACATATCTAATTTCCATAATAATAATCATATGTTCATATATGAAAGGGGATTAAACTAATATAATTTCTCATGGAATTTTTTAAATGTGTGAGACACCTTATTCACAACCCCATGTGCCTTTACTCTATACAAAATGCATCACAATAGGTATCAGATTTCAAGATTCAATCAAGTGGTATGTAAATATATTATTTCCCTATTTTTTCTATATGAATATAGGATGGTTAAATTTGAATAAATATCATAATATCATCATAGTGAAAAGTTTTTTTATATTCCATTTTTTTAATCTGAAGGTTATGACTAATATTATTAAATAAATGAAAATTATCGAGGAAAATAATATGTGGAATAATAAAAAGGTGGAACAGGAATCTCCATAATATTAATATAATCATAGTTGTAAGTATTTTGATAAATATATTGAATATTAATCACCATATGAATCATTTTCAAGTAATGACATGGTTTTAATAAATAATCACATGTTTTTTATTCAATTGTTATGTATTATCTTAAAAAAGTCCCTAATAAAATTTTCACATATATAATAGCATGCATTAAGGTAATATTAGATGAAAAATAAATTTTGGAGTAGAAATTTGATACCAAGTAAGTTGCATTATCTATAAATTTAACTTGATGTAATAGTCCAAAAATGGATAACGATAAGGATAAATATTTCATTCCTTATAATGAAATATTCTTTTAGGTTGATAATGAATTTAAAATAGATATTTGGGAGAAATGTGTGTTTCATAATTTTGTTAGTGAAGTGATATATGAATATGAAAACTACATCAAGTAACTATAATTGTTAAATATGATCAACATGAAATTAAATAAAATAGAATAAAAAATGTGTATGATTATATAATAAAGGATGGTCATATGAATGAGGTTTATATAATGATTATAAAAAGGGAATGTGAAAAATAAAATGAAATCACATTATTACCAGAAGTATAATCATACTATAAAATTACTAGAGTTGTATTTAAAATTGAAAAATCTACAAAATACCCATGTATAATTTCCAAAATTTATTGATAATTGAAGTGTTTCCAAGAATATTTCTAAAAATAATATTTTATCTAATAATATTCTTATTGATGGTATCATTTATTGATATCTTTTTTAGATCAATATAATGTAATCTCTTTGATAAAGGTTACCCACTATCCTAATAAATATATTTATATTTATTTTTCTTTGAGTACTACTCTAGGATTTAATTAAAAATATTAGTAAATGTGGGTGAAAAAAATTCCGATAGACCCATATATTTATCAAGGGTTTATTTTAACATGTCCATGAAGTTTATCCCCATATATTGTGATCATGATAAAGTTTACTCTACCCAAAAATATCAAGCTCAAATTTCTATCTGTATTTCATCTAAAAAAACTGTTTTATGGGCTACCATTGGTGCAACTTGATATTTATACCCAAATAAACTAAATGTTTACACAATATATAAATAAACATTAAAAATCAATTAGAAAAAAAATTTAATACTTCCTTGGGAATGTAGAAGAATTAATATCAAAAAAATTCACCTGTGAAAAATTATTAAATGAATGTAACAATAACTATAATATTGTTTCATTGTGGTGGTAAAATTAACATCATAAACCATTGAAAAGAAGATATAGATATTAGTGATAGAGAAATGAAGATAAAACTAGGAACTATATTAGACTATGAAAGAAATAAGGGGATTTTTTTAGTGGAATGTAATGAATCGGATATTCAAGGTATTTTTTAGAGATTATATTGATTATTTTTTAAACCAAGAAATAAAACGATGTGAATTTTTGATTCCTTATGTCCCCATAATAATGGGTTGAAATAAACTATATATATTAAATAGTACATGCAAATAGTTTTACTAAAATTTTAAAATAACTACAAAACAGTAGATAATATCATAAATTTAAGGTATCCATTGAGTTTTGAATTATATATTTACCATATGAATGATATTATCATTATCAGAATGGCCCATTTGTTAAAAATTATTCATGTGGCTAAAATTATTAAAATAGATTAATTGAATAATTGATTTTATTTTTATTCGATTCAAATACCTCCTACCTCTTTAAATATACGAATGTGGATTTTTTCTTAGGGTTGGATACTGAATCCTATAGAATTAGTGTCCATTGGAGAATAATTTTCTCCAAGAATGATGAGGGATCTGTATTGGATTGTAGAATATTTCTCCAATAGAGTTTTTTGATCTCATCAACAAAAGAAACATAACAATTCTTCATCAATGTTCAACCAATACACTATATAGGTTTTTTCTCTTTTTGATTTTCATCATGTATCTCAATATCAATTTAATGTGGATCAAAAACATAAAAATCATTAATATGTTAATCTTTAGTGCCATTAAATTTATGGAATTATTTATCATTCATTTATTTCTTCCACTTAATTTGTCTTAATCTATGATAATGGATCGAGGCCAAATGAACAATGCAGTAGGTTTATTCCTCGTGATTGTTAGATTTTTTATTTCTTCCCTAATTACCTATATATTCATCTTGATAATCTAGAATTTCTTATTGTTTGATTAACACATGTAATATGGTTTTGTAAAATCCTTTATCTACTACAACATATCAATATCATGGTTTTGGTACATGATCATTGTTGATATAGAGGTATGAATAATGTGGTGGACAACAAGAGGTGGTTTTTAATTTATTTTCAGTATCCATTAAACCTGGTTTTGATGCACAGTGACTGATGGCTCACAGATGATGATTTATAATGAAATTTAAACCTATATCCTTGTAATTGAAGATGATAAGGTTCATAGGATGTTAGATCAATAGATTTTAGAAAGATCTATTGTTCTAACAATGCACTGATTGATTGGAAAAAGAACCTGAGGGTTCTGGAAAACTTGAAAATAATGACTTGAAATTTGGGATTACACACTGCGTGACCCCCTAACAACAATAATGGGGTTATAGATAGAGTTAAATATAACATTCCATTTGAACCTTTAGTGAGTCTTGGTGTGTGCATTGGCAACTACACTGAAAGGGGAAAAAGTACACATCTTTGTGGAATTTTGTGTACTTGGACACAATCATTGCCTGGTGTTCACAAGTCGATTCATGGATATGGCCACTATACATTGATAAATATAGGTGAAACATGAAATATATTGAGTGTATATACAAAACATTTTCTTATTCTACATGTTGTGTATACTAAGACTTACATGTCTTGTGATTCACTTCCATATGTACATTCATAGTGATAGCTGGACACATTTTTTACCCCCTCATAAATGTCATGTACCCCCATCAAGAGTGTTTTTAACTCTTCATTTTTCTTTTTTTTTAATATTCTTTTTTAATCTGGTTCCCTTGGTCAAATCCCATGAGGGTACAATGAAGTGTTATATCAACGCCATAGAATTTTTATCTCACCTAATGGTCAAGCCTCAGATAGATTTTTTGTGTCCCTCCCTGAGACTGGAGTGCAATCCTCTATCATCCTTTGTTCCATAGGTGGGGTTTGTGGAATTAAAGTGGACTTTCTATTGATGGAACTGATCCTCCATCTAGAATTCCACATTGGTGTGGTTTTGGGGCATCATTTACATATTATCTCATATGTAGCAGGTTGATCCAGATTGAGTTCATGGTATCCTCCAGCAATTCTAGGCATAAACCATATCAGAGTTTTTGGGGATTCTTAGACCAGTGTGATATATTGGGAAAATATGAATGATCTAGACTAGTCCTTCGAGTGGATCTAATGATAACATGGATCATTGAGTCAATTATCCCAAAATTAATATTGATATAAATAGAATCATGTGGTCGACAGTTTGTTATGATCTCTTGTTGGTGTGGTTCTATTCCAGGGTATATTTGGATTTTTTTTATAATACATTGATTTTATTAAAATGTATTGAGATGCATATACATTATTCAGTAGGTTTAGGTTTATTGTACTACCATACATAGTATTTTTATACCAACCCTTTCATGGGATTTTCTTGTACATATCATGTCTTTATGAAGATGATGATATATTGGATGGTTTCTTGAGAGGATGGGATGTTAATATAGCATATTTAGAGCTTATAAAACTTATTTTTTTTACCATTTACATTAATTTTTCCTTATTTATTTCTTTTGGAGTAGGATGAACACTTAACCGTTTTTTTTGTCTTGTATTTGGACCCTTTCTCCTTCTTTCAGTACATTACTATCAAACTCTATTATGAGATCTTAGATGTATGCATGGATTGATTTAGTTGATTATATTTCAGAATTTTTTGGGCTTCAAGATGTGTGTGTGCATAGGTACATTACATAATTACCTCCCATTTGAGAGATATGGTTACTCGATGCTGGTCACCAGCCCCTGGATTTTTGGATGTGGGCTTTGGGTAGTCAAGGGTCAGACCTTAGTGGGTTAGGTCAGGAAAGAGTGGTATAAGAGAAAGTTGATTATAGCTTAGGACTTGAGTCTACAAGATCATTTTTGGGAAATACTTTTCATTATTTTAGTTTTAAATTTCAGTCATGGATTCTAGTATTGGTGTGGTTGCCTATATATTCATACACCATGACTCCGATCACCTCCCATTCAACATGGAACATGTAAACAATGGTTATAGGGAATTTTTTTGTATATTCATCATATAAGAATGGTTGTGTATTTTATTTCCTACTTGGGTTAGCTCCCAATATATATTATATTGATTGTGATATATATTTTTTTATTTCATGATGCCTCCACACAGATAGCAAGCATCGATTCTACTATGTGATCCCAAGGATGATTCACCTAGTGGTGAGTCATCAACATACAGATGTGCACCAGATATAGAACCTTTGGGTTTTTTACTAGCTATAACACAGCCCATTGAAATATAGATAGTACAAGAAATAACAATAGAGTATCCATGTAGGATGAGTTTGTTGCAAGAGTTTCAGAGGAAGTGACCTCTTGGGTTTCAATGTGAGACAAACCCCCAAGTGGCAGAGTACTGGCTAGAGGTAATCACTTATCTTTTTAGGCATGTGAGGATGGATACAGATCATATGATATTACCTGAAGTGAGTCTTATTTAGGAATATTTTGGTTGACATTGAATATTAGATACCTTGTAACACAATGACACGTATCTCTTCTGGTCAGAATTTGATCCTCTCTCCAGGGAGGAGTTATATTTAGCAATGTTACTAAAAGTACACATACAAGTGCTTCCACATATGTAGTAGTAATGATTAACCATAGAAGATTACTCAGTATGGTTTACTAGTCAATTTCTTTACTCTTTAGAGATGGTTTAAGATTATTTCATCAAGTATTACACCATGGATTATGGCATGATCTGAAAATATAATGGGTTTCGTATTATCCCTTTTTCATTCCCACCTATGTTGGTTTGCCTGAGTGAGACCTAGTAGTGAAATCATTATAGAAGTGAAGGAACTAATTGTGAGAGATTGTAGTGGGAACCTAGTAGCTGATACCTCAAAATAAGGTATCTGATGGTATTCCTAGGGATACAAAAGTGTTAGATACTTTAGATAGATAACTTGAGACAAACTTTTAGTGGTGTAAGGATCTTAGGGTGGCTTGAATCTGCCGACAGAGATCTGATGTTCAACCTTTGATGGATGAGAACATATATCTTTGGATTTTCTAACCTAAAATTTTTCTGATTTTGGAATATTAGAGAAAATTATGAGACTCAGGAGGAGGAAAAATAATGGTGGTCTGTAGGGCATCAAACATTGAAGAGGTTTTGTTAGGACAGTAGGAGGTGGTCAGAGGTATGACATGTTACCACCACCACCCCCAGGTGGTCTGTGATTGGATCATGGAGCTGGTGGTTAGGGATGAGGCCAGATGTAGGCTATGGATTCAAATAACCTTGTGTGTATTGGGATTATAAAAAGTCCAATCAATGTATTTTCAACATTATCTTCAGTATTGATAGAAATATGTTTGAGTCATTTTTCTAATTTTTATTTCTCTATTTCAAGAGTTAGATATTGACAGTGAGCCATTGGAATTACCCTAGTGGTTGGATAATATGATATGATATGAATCACTGATTACACACATGTTCTTATAGTGAAATATGATGCTTGGAGTTGAGAGTTTCATATGGGATCTCATCGGTGCAATAATTAGGAAATAAGATTTCATCATTCGTTAGGACAGGATATCCATAATTCCTGACCATATTTACTAATTTAGTAATATAATGACATGTTTCTATAGTGGCAGAATAATTTTATCCTTTCTGGGTGAAATGGATACCTTGGAAGAGAAGGATGATCTCAGTAATTGGATTGTGTAACTTATTACTTGGTAGTTGGCTAGAAGGACTCTTTGAGTAGTGGATTCTTTGGAATAGTAGCTTTTTGAAGTGGTGGTGGAGTATGAGGATGTTGTTCTTGAGGGATTATATATTTTTCTCAATACAATGATCTAGACTTTGGCATTGAATTTCATCTTGATATGGAACTGATATATACCCCTGCATATCAAATGGATCATTAAGAGATTCAAGTGTCGAGGGTTCATTTGGTGGAATGGCTAGAGAATTTCTATGGGTGAACCAGTGTTTTCCCCTGGGAATCCCTATTTTTGATCTCCACTGGAGGATGAGAGCTTTGTATTATGTGTCGCTTACAATATCTTCAATCATATGATCGCAATGAATAAATATCCATGACTGAGAATCAGTGACCTTTTCAACCTGTTGAGAGGGGTGTGTTGGTTATCAAATATTGAGATCATATTAGGTTACCCCCAATTGAGAGTAAGAGACCTGGATATACTAAATACGTAATTCAATTAACACTATTGTCACTATTTTTACATAGTGATGTCGTTCAACTTGAAAAACACCCTAACAGCATTCGTGAGAAGCATGAAATGGATCTTCCAACCCTTTTTAGTGTAGTTTGTAGTAAACTTTATCAATGACATCATAGATTATTTTGAATCCATGTAGGAGCATTAGAGACACTTGATGATGGGTCTAGACACATATTGAGAGAACCTTCATTAAAAGAATCTATAGAAGTGTCAGTTTTGAATTTGAGAGGTGCACTTTCAAGGACACGTCATCTGAGGGGAAGGAGTAGTAGTTTACCCAACAAAGGTTGAGTTAGTTATTTCCTGGAATCCTTTATATAGAGTTACAAAGGAATTAAATTTCCTTAGGTTGGTAGGCTACTAATAGAGGTTGATACCTGATATCACCAGAGTGTAATCTCCCTTGAAATATTTTACATAGAAGGGGAATCCATTCATGTGGACACAAAGGTTACATAAGTGATTTCATGAGTTGAGGAAAAGGTTGATGAGCACAACCCTATTGAGAAATACATGGGAGGTAGCAAATAAACATTGTTCTACAATGAATTAGAGACCAAAATTGGTTGTGTTCTATTGAAAAGGTATGTATTTATCTGTGCTTCTTGACTTTTGGGAACACGTGAGAAGAACAATGCAACCTAGAATCTTGAGTTAATAGTTGTTGTCTTCACAATGATGATGCAGAGACACTACCAGATGGGAACGTGGTTTATTATTTACTCTAACCACAACTATCTCATGAATATATTCTCATAGAATAATCATAGACAGAGATACAGGCGATTTATTTTGTTCATCATGGACTATGACTTTGAGATTTTCTACACTCCTGGGAAAGGGAATGTGGTCACATATGTACATCCCACCCCATCCCATTGGCTTGAGAGGGCGGGGGAATACTATTTGGCCTTAAGTGACATTCCCTAGGCACTAAAGTTTGGCATTAAATGTATAGGGATTCAAGAACAAACTTTGGAACAATTTTCTCTTAAGACCAAACCAACCAAACAATCCACTCAAAAGGACTATATGATGCATGTCAATAAAACATTCAGGCTTGTATTAGAAAAGAGAACCCAGTTGTTCCACAATAAAACCCAAAACCAATACAACCCAACACAAAATTATAGTATTATGCGGAATACTAAACAAGAGACCCCAAAATAAACTGAGACACACTCCATAGCTCCACACCATGATCCATGCTCTAAACACCAACACATCTCCCAAGAATTACCACAAGCCACATGTAATGTGATGAATTACCTTTACCTATGTCCCGGAATATGTCATCTGAATAAGTACCCAAGTGCCAAAGCAGGGGGTGAGTATTAATACTCAGTAGTTTTTCTCCAAATTACTTTCCTACACACACCACTAATATAAAATTATTATCAAATTTATATAAAGAAGTTTATATAAAGTAATCATAACAGCAACCATTACTATAATCCAAACACACCATTACCAAGACACCTCACCCAAACCAAGAAATCAAGAGAAACCCAAACAAAGATTCCCAAACCCATTTCATCATTTACACATTAGCACAACAATTTACATCTTGCAATGAAATTCCCAACAAGGAAACCAAAATGGTAGAGCTTCCATCCAACTTGTTAACCCATTCCTACCAGTTGTACTCCCCACCCACTTATCTTTTGATGGTGGAAATTATGTCCAATAACCATCCCCTTACTATAGTTTTACATCTTTCCCACTTTCGCACAACATTTAAAACAATACATATCCCTGAATATTACCAACCAAGGACAAAACAACTTGAAATCAACTATTTCCATTACAAGACTAACCACTTAAATAAACCACAAATTTATTGAAACCACTATTAAACCACTATTCATGCCAATACTTCAATTCATTAGAACAACATATTTATTGAAAAATGTTTTCATAAACTATTTCCTTGACCCAAGCTAAGAAACAAATTTTAAAATCTACATGTAAAAATTTAAGAATATGAACATTAAACTGGAAAACCCCTTTTCCCAAAAAATTTACAAAACATGACCAAAAGGATTTCGAACCAATTTTTCACATTAAAACCACAATTAATTTCAATACAAACCAATTAATTATAACCAAAACCATTAGTTCTGAACAAGTGGAGTCAATAGAGAAGCCACATATTTTTAGGGTTCTAGTGAATTTGACCCACAAGCAACATCGCCTCAAATCCGGAAAACACTCCACTGAAACAATTCTAGATACCCTACCATAACATTAAAAAGCCTTAAAATAAACCCCCAACCCTAGATCTACATGAAAGAGAGGTATATCTAAATAACTAAGATGGAGGGAGATGTGAATATAGGGGAAACCACAAAGAACCATGGGAGAAGACTTTCCCAAGAAGAACTTCCATCAATCCACCATAAATCCCAATGATTTTATTCCAAAATTATTGGGATAGCACCTTAAACCATTGAGAACCCAAAATCAAGAGAGAGGCACCGGTGGGAGAGGAATTGGAGTCAAATATTTTAAGCCTGAGGGAGCCCTAATTTGAAAACCCCTCCATTAAGTGGCTGCACGGTTAGCCCACACAGTTTGGCAAACCGTTCACTTACCATGCGCAAGATGCTTCCTTGATAGAGAGGGTATGAATGGTTACCTTGCATGGTTTGAAAAACCATGTGCCGACTGTGTGAAGGATATTATCTCCCCATTCCTGATTTCTTGGAAAATCCACGTGATTTCCCCTAACCGTGCTCAAACTGTGCGACATTAGAAAAGCCTCCAAACTTATTCAAAACCATTACAAACACTACCAACTCATCCCAACTCATCCCATGACCATTAAAACATAAAAATGAAAAAAAAGGCTACATACCTAAATACATGGGTTCTTTAACATATTCTATCAACAGGATATCTTGTTATCAATTTTGGGACAAGGCGTCAAAGCAGTTAACATCAATATAGTTATAATTTGTAGACAATGATAGTGATTAATATCATTATTTTATGTTTGTTACCCCCATCAAATTTTCAATGTGATATGGATTCATATCATTGTGATACTAACTATGATAACTTACATACTCAGATATCCCCTAGACACCCTCTAGATGCATATTCTAAATGTGGGGAGTACTCTTTCCTTTTCATATGATGGATGATTGTAACTTTTATGTTGTGGATGGAGGTGTTGTGGTAGTTTCATATATCAGTTATCGTGGTAAATACAAGTGTCTGAAATTTGTAATAGGACCTATGAAATCATTTTTGATCAAAATTCATGAATAAAGGAGTTGAAATTTTTGTCTCTCGATGCATCATATATTAGCATGTGATGTTAGGGCACCATGATCCACCATGTTTAATTCAATTCATTGAGGTTCCAGTAAGGAAGTTAGATGGGATTTATTGTGAATTCATGATTATCATAACAAGTATATCTGGAGTAAAAGATTCTTCCATGTATTTTTAGTGGACAGGATTCTATTGGATCATGGATTTTTCTTCTAAAAGAGTCCATGGAACTCATCAATTAAAGAAATGTAACTGTTTTACATTAATGATTAATCCAAATTCAAGGATGGATATTTATCATTGTGATTTCCATCTACATTCATAATCCTGCATGAATGGATATGAATTAAAAAAATAGAATTGATACATGAATCATCAGTTGATTTAAATCTATTGAATTGTATATTACTAATTTATTCAGTCATCTTCTTTATCTTCTTATATAGAAATTAATTGATGAAAAACAATCAATGGATGTTATTTATTCCTTGGGTTTTATGGATATTGGATTACATATCCAATTCATTGAAAATTCATCATGAGAATTTTCTCTTCTATTATGGATCATTGAATACCTAGTTTTTGGTCATTCTATGACTATCTTTCAGTACAACTGATCAATATCCTGGGCGTATTTCATTATTGGAGGTGTGATTAAGGTTCATCAAAGAAAGTGGACCACCATAGGTGGATCAGAATAGATTTTTGTTATTTCTTCAACCCTATTTTCATGTGTGAATACAGATGGATCTATTTTGGTGATTTTTGTGTTGATTCAAACCTAGATCCCAATGATCAAGGATAAAAGGGTTGGCCAACACCATATATGTAGACTTTGGAAAGATCAAATGTATTGGTGATTCATAGATCGATTTGAAAGGGAAACTAATGGTCTAGAAAATCCAAAAAAAACACATTGTGTATTTCAGGATTACATATGGTGTGGGCCCCCTAGATGCATGGCTATAGTTCCAACTATAGATAAATAACAAACGGATTGTGGCTAGGTCACATTTTACATGACACTTACCTAAGGATTCTCATGTACATTGGGAAGTATAGAGCTATGAGAAAAAATATATGGAAAAGTGGCATGTTATGTACTTGGAAACATACAGGTCCAATTGTACAGAAGATGTCACACGAAAATGGCCACTATACATGAACACTTCTAGGTCACACTTGGAGGGAACAATGTGTCTCTACACATCTTGTACTCCTTCTAGACATCGTGTATACTGATACATACATATTGTGTGAATCTATTACATGTGGGTTGGAATCAACATAAATGGACACACTGTATACACCATGGTACTCAATATTTACCACCTTCAAGAATGTTTGTATATTTTAATTTCAATAGTTTATACCAGTATAGGATGATCATGTTCCCTTAGTTCAATCCCTTTAGGATACAACATTTCATTACATCCACATCATAGGATTCTAATACCCTCTATAGTTCTTGTCTCTCATAGAGTTTTGGTGTCCCTCTGTATGACTAGATTGTGATCCTCTATCATCTTTTGTTTTCCCAAGTAGGTTTTTGGGATTAAATGTCAACTACATCTGTGGTTTTTTGATCTTATAACTTGTAGGTTGTATCAAAAGTGTATTGAGGTATCTTTTACATATGATCCCATATGTAGCGATTTAATACATATTATATTTTTGGTGTTCCACAACAATTCTGGGTGTCACCCCTTATCTGAGTATCAAGGTATTCCAAGACAATTGATATTTCATACATAGGGCCCAATGATCAAGAACTTTTCAAAGAGTTTCCCTAGTCATATAATTAATCATTGAGTGGATTCTCCTATCAAGAAAATTTATTCGAGAATAATCTTATGTATTATAGTTGATTTTGAACTCCTGGTGGTGTAGTGTCATTCTTGGGTATATTTGGGTGTTTCTGTTATATATTGATTGTTATAAATTTATTGAGATGAATATACTTGGTGCATTATGTTTATTGTATTTTGGGTTTTCTACTAAGTATTGATATAATCACCTCACACGGGCATTTCCCATATAAGTCATGTCTCGGGAAGATGATGGACCATTTGATATTATCCATGGAGTACATGGAGTGGGAATATTATAGCTATAGAAAATTATATCAATGTGTTTTACCATAATAGTTCATTTGATGTTATTCCTCACCCTTGGATAAGTTTTCACTCCTTATTGTTTTAGGTTGCGCTTTTATTTTTCCCTATTTTCCTCTTTTAATACTTTACTGTCATACCCTATTATGGGATCTTAGATGTATGCGTGAATTGTTACATTTTTTTACCTTTAATCATATCTTGGGATTGTAGAAGTGTGGGTGTGTGTCTGTGTGTGTGTTTATATATGGGTACATAAGGATATTTCATTCTATTTGGGGTATATGTCTACTCATCCCTAGTATCCCACCCCTATCCTATTAGAGGAGAGATTAGGGTAGTCATTGGATGGACCTCGGTGGGACACGTTGTGACATGAAAGACTATTCTAATGATGAATATGAATCTTTGTCTTATAAGAGCAACTCAAAGTCTGCTAAATATTTGTCTTGATGGTGAATACAATAGAATAGTTCTCAACTAAAAAGTCCATGAAATAGATTCCCAGACAAAAATAATTATTGATGAAATAATGGAACTCACCCATATCACTTACTGTTCAACGTGTTATTATAAAAAAAAGTGTGAACAAGAAAAAATATGGTCGGTCATACTCATAAATAATATCTAATAATTTTTCCATCCCGGATTAATATATTTATAAAAATTCATATTGAAAAAAATAGTTTAGGTATGTTTCTTTTTAATTTAAACATGGTTGTTATAAATAAAAAAAAGGCGATAATATAAAATAAGAATTTTTTTACAGAAATGAATATATTTGTAAAAACAATGAGTGAAAAAATAATTAAGAGTTCATTACATTTTATATCTTTAAATAAAGTAGTTTTTGTATGAGAAAAACTTCTCAAACATATTTCTGTAATTAAGGAGCTAATAAAAAATAAAATTTATTCCTATTTATAGTATTATTATGTTTTAATGGTGGTAATTAAAGGTTATAAATCAAAAGATCAAAGTGAATATATGTTGTAATATTTATATTTCATGGGAAATTTATCCATTATGGATTTTTTTTAACTTGTATCATGTTTTCAGCCAACAATACATTATTTTTCGTATCTTTATTAGTAGAATCCAATATCTAATATAATAGAAAATTTTAATTTTATTTGAAGAAAAACCATCCATGATGAATTTATGGAAGATAATTCCTTGAGCTGAATAGTTAAATGGATTATGATAACATTTTTTCATTTAATGGCTATGTTTGGAATTTTGGATAGGATTTTAAAAAATTGATTACTGAGGTGTGATGATTAATTTTCCCATTAAAAAATTTTTTATTTTAAATCTAGTTCCCATGGAGAGTGATTGTTTAAATTGTCTGAGATGGGGACATAAAATCTAGAACATTTAATTTTTTTTATGTGTTCGCTGAAGAAGAGTGTTGGTTTACAAAATTTCATGAAAATAAATGTTTACAACCCCAAAAAAGATAAATTCATTATTTTTATCACATTATAGATAAGTTATATATTTATTTTTAATATAAATTCATATGTATTGTTTTCTACACCAAGATAAACTATGTATAATTAGGGTTAATTAATTTTTTTTTCAAATTATAAGATGTGGTTCTAGAAGGATTTAGGCACAACAAAAGTGCCTAATATGAATATCCAAACCGAAATTTTTTTTATAATTGATGTTAAATATAAGATAAACATGATAAATAACATAAAAATAAAGGATTTAAATCAATGATTAATGTAAATAGTAACTCCAGAACCCAGATGGTATGAACATAACATAAATTTTAAAATTCATTTACAAATAGATTTAGAATTAACTTGTTTTGTAATTGTCTATTCATTGATGATTTGGATGAATAATCTCATCAAAACATCATGGTCTCAAAGGATAAAAAGTAACAAACCCACTATAAGTGATACACACATTTTTTTAATGTCTTATAACATCTTAATCAAATCAAAAACTTCTAGAACAGCCGATCCCTCTCACATGCATCAATCATCATTGAACATAGCAAGAATTTATTCCTGGAAGAATGTTTTATTTCTCATATTAAGCCTTCAGATAGGAGGAAGATTGGTACATTAGTTCTTAAGTAGACTATTGTGATATTTCTCTCTAAGGGATTAAGGCAATTATCTAGGATTTTTTTTCAAAACTGGTGGCTTACCACGAATGAGATATAATTGAGTATTTACAGTGCTTGGTTAGGGTTCATAATTTCATATAAATATTTTTAAATTTTATTAATCCTTATAAATACCATTTTATAATAGTAATATAAATATTATTACTATTTTATTGAAATTATCAATATGTGTGGATAAATAAATATAATTCGATAAATAAATAAAATAATATCTATTTGAATAATATTAAACATATCATTTATATTATAAAAAATTATACTTGATACCTCTATCCTCATTATTACATAGAGATACTTGAATAAAGAATATTTTTTAATAAATTAATATTACTAAATTGTTAAATTATAAATTTAATAGATATTATATTCAATTAATTTTTTTGAATAAATATTAATCATTATTTAGCACAGATAGTTATTATTATGAATAAAACGCCATTAATTTTCATTGATCAACCAACCCCAAATGGATATTAACCATCAAAGATGGAATAATATTTAATAAAAATTATTAAATTCAAAATAAAATTATATTTAGAATTTAGACACACATAGTTTTTGACCCCATAGCCTCCCTTATCATCTGCATTATATAGAACTCCCTAATGTCTAGAGTTATAGTATAAAAACACCAAATGTAACACCACAAGATTTTATTTGATGGGTTCTTTTTATTTTCATTTATGGAGTGTTTTTTATGCTACAAAAATATTAACTTTCACTATAAACAACACCGTATTATCTTGCAGTATACACAACACTATTTTTGGCTTGCGTTAAACGTAAGAGAAACCTTCCTTGATAGCTTGTGTGGTACGCCTTACCAAGTTTCACAATACAATGATATGTTGGTAAAATATTTATAGGGGATATAAAATAAATTTTATGAATATTATTAACCAAATTTTAAATTTTATATGTATTTTATAGACATGATATAAGAAAAAGTTCATTTTTTGATAAAAAGAAGTAGTTTTCAAAAAATTCAATATCTCTACAATTTGATTGCTAAACCATTTGATATAAATTTAGGTTATCATTTTACTAGGTATTAAAGAGTAATTGGATTATGTTTTTATCATTTCTTCCAATTTTTTTCACTGGAAGTAATTTCACTTTTAAAATCGACAAAAACACATGTCTGTCTTTTAAAAGTTATTACTTCTTAAAAACCTGTTTTTTGGTTTTTACAATAGAATTAATTTTCAATTAAATACTATAACTTGTATTTTTTGAATTTCAAAAATTTTATTCCATATTTTGAATTATATGGTTTAAATTTTTTAAACAAGTCTATTTTATTTTTGGACATTATGAATTATATTTTCAGTAAATATTTCATTTTCCATGTTTAAAGGTTTAATCTGGTAAATAAGTGTAAAAAAATATTATTATAACAATATTAAACGACCCTAAAACATGTCCTAATCCTATTGGATGAGATATTTCTGACCATGGTCATAATTGGGTGGATTTTGGGTCTCCAAGGAAACTCTTGGATGTTAAAATGACATTTTATAAGAATTAATTTAATGTATAGAGTAATATAAAATAAACATGTATCTTCAAAACAAAACATTTTTTATATGGGGTTATGAATAAGATAATTTCTAATATAATTAATCATTTGGAAGATAAACATATTCATTAAATAATGGTATTTAATTTATTGTTTTTAGACCCTATATAAATAAATTTAATTATGACACAATGATGATGTAGTGATTACCTTATTAATGAATGATTGAAATAAAAGAGATTATAAATATTAATATAAATTTATTTTAGAAATTTTTATTTCATAAAATAATTTTATAGATTATTATGACTTATTATATTTAATTTAATGTGATTTTTTTAAATAATCATGTTTTTATGTATTATAAAAAATTCATAAGATGAATTGTATAAAAAATAACATAAATGTGTTTTTAAAACAAATACTATTTTATTAAATGTTATAATTGTCCTAGAAATATATTATTCAGCCAAATGACTTGGATAATGATAAAATTTTAATTAATGAACTACTTTTGGTCCTATTGTAATTTTATAATAGCTGTATAAACAATATAGTATTAATATATAAAATACATTGTAAGAGTTAAATTAATTAATTAAGGGTTTAAGATAAGAGATATGATTACATATGGGACCTAACCATTTATAAAACAGTTTTTTGACAGGATTTCGAACAATATTCATCATATCTTAGACTTAAATGAGTTTTGGACCTTTTGAAACCAAAAATTTATTTTTAATAAAATAATATTTCAATACCATCCAAAAGTGCCCATCCTCCTCTCTTATAAAAGGGATCTCCTCCCACATTTCCTCAAACCACCATCAGCCTTATATCTCGATAAAAAATAACACAATTCACCTATAATTTCTTTTATTGAACTCTTGATGGTCCAGGTTTTCCAAAAAACCCAACCTTAATGTCCTTGATAAGAGATCCAATGGAAGTCCAATGAAGAAAAGATAATTTCATTAACAATTCAATTCAATTTATATTCTTATTAAAATTCCAATTTCTATGTTATTATAATTATGGTACAACTTCATACCGTCTTTTATCAATCCTACAAATAACAATATCACCATGCATGTGTATGTATGACTTGTCGTCTCCACACCGTGGTGTAATTTTTTATTCAACAAAATAACTGATTAGGATTGGTATAATAACGTGTATAATTCATTTAAATTAATAATATAACTTGATAATAATTTTTTCTAATTAACATACCATCCATTTATAAACATATTAACCATCACGAGAATGATATTACCACTTGTGTGTACATACAACCAATCTTTTCCAGGATAACAATTAATGAAAGACTATAAAATTTATTTGATGAGTGAAAATAATTATTTTGAACATAATTTCATGAATCATATACTCCAAAAACATAACAAACATGACTTACATGAAAAATATGAATGGTAAAATGGAGCAGTTTACAATTGAAATAATTGTAATATTGAAAAATTATAACAATATGATATAATAGGATTATATATATGATATCATAAACAGAGATATGGTCCTATTATAATTTAATAAAATTATTTGAACATTATACAGAAGATGAACACACCCTCATATAATGAAAATTACAAGGTAAGGGATAAATTTTCAATCTCTTTTTTATATGAGATTGTGTATACATATGAATTTACTGGGGGTATATTTATTATCCATGTCCATGTTTTCTAAAAAAATAGGATAATGTGTTTTCTATTTTTATTTGTATGTTTAAATTCATTTTTACCATTTATCCTTTACTACATGGTATAGATGGAATCTTTCTTTTTTTATACCATATGAGGTACTTTTTGAATTTTCCAAAAAAAAGTAAAAGGAAAATATTTTTTAACATATATGAAATGAATAAGTTTTACATATTCATAATGCCTTATTTACATGAAGCTTATTCAACACGTTTACTAGTGTATTTTCAACTAAATATTTTTCTTTTAAAATTGCACAAAATTTTGAGAAAATGAACATTTTTTAAAAAGATATGATATTTTTCTCAAGATGTATGTTCATCTGTTTTATCAAAATTATTTTCCATCTTTTATGAAACCATGTTAAGTTTATATCACTATTATTAAATTTATTTTAATGTGTTTGGGATGGATTTATTTTTATGAAATACATTTTTTATGTATGGACTTTATTTTGGAATGATGTTTAAGAATCCCATTTTTTCATGGGTTATGTTATGATGAATGTTTTTTTTGTGGAACATGTATGAATGATTTCATTATAAGATGGGTGGGACCTATATCTCCCTACATTGAACTGTGTAAAGATTTATATCTCATTATACCTACATGAGTGGAATGAAATATAAATCTTGTTTGGTAACACATTAATTAAATGGAAAGTAAACCCGGTTCACTAATGATCTTTTTCCACTATGATGGTCGTGGAAGCAATGCCTGGGATACAATAAAAATAATATATTTAGCATATTTGTTTTCCATAATTAAATGTTTCAACCTGATGCTATTATATCAGTTTTAATGTTCCTTTATGATCTATTCCTTGTGTAATATCAATATTTATTTCATAGCTCGTGATTTTGGTATCTAAAATTTATGTTCATGTTTTTACATTCAAATGTTTATGAATTTTTTTATGTTATCAATGTTTACCCTTACTAACCATTTGAGATCACCCTTTTTATGTTTTCTTCTCCCCGAGATATAAATACTGTTTTTAGGTAAGAAAAAATGGGAAAATATAAATGGTAGATGTCGAAGATATTTCACCATGTTAGAATATTTTGTTTTGTGTTTCTAAAGGAACTAAACTATAATGGACATTGGGAATATATTTATGTTATATATTAATGATTACACAATGGAATTCAATGTCTGTGTATATCAATATTGAGTCATTAGACTAAAAGTTACAAGTATAGAACAAAGTAAATGTAACCATTAAATAAAACCAAATATAAATTTTCACAATATAATATAATCACATTATGTTTATTTCTCTAATAGATCATGTTGTATACTTGTGTCATCATCCTCTGTGTCTAATATCTATTTATTTAACATTCTGAAAATTGAAAATCACAATAAACACCATAGTCATGGATTTAATTATCCAATTCTATTCCCATCAAAGATTTTGAGACATTAACTTTCATTAATAAAAATATAAGTGAAATTTCTCTCATTAATTATCCATTAATACAATATAACTTGTGAAAAAACAAAATGTATTCAATTTCACAAAAATAATATATTGATTTAGTTTTCTTTATTGAATCAATGTTCTGGAATAATGATATGCATTAACAATATTAATATAGTCTAGGTACTAATACACACATATTTATAAAATAACATCTAATGAGACATATAAATGGGAATTTCCTTTAGGTGGATCATGTTCTCATAATCTATTACTCCAATGATTACTGAGGGCATACACTATAAGAATGTCTCTAAAATTCCTATGGATCTCTACCCTTGAAATCTTGTATCATATGAATCCAATAAATGTCAATTATCTAGATAAATTGAATATGTTCAAGAATATTATTCTTTCACTTATAGGTTATTATCATAGTGGGGAACTAATACGGCCTTTTAGTTTGATCAGTAATTCTTAAAACATTTTTACATATTATTCCACATAGAAGAGTAAGCATGATATGATAATAATACTCTTCATATTCAAAACAATTGATACAAGTAATTATAATATACATATAAGTTGTTTTTTAGGGAACCAACTATAATAGACTCTCACTTTCACTTTATCCAACTGCTAACTTCCTACATTCTTCTAGCTAACACCTAATATTAATGTTTCTTCTAAGATAAGGATTTAGTCAATAATCCCTCTACGTATTTGTTACTGGAAACTCTACACATTTTAACATAACCCCACTAAGAAAATTTTTTCAAGAGCTTATAATTTGGAATTATATGTTTTTTTATTAATGTGGCATTATCTTCTTTGTGAGATCCACAACATTATTTTTATAATAATATAATGTGATATGGTCTTTACATCTATGAACAACATTGCACTCTTGAAAAAAAAATGTATCTAAAAAATAATTTTGCTACATAAAAATATACTATATTCACATATTCCACTATAGAATTAGTGAATATTAATTTCTTTGTAAACATTCAAATCACAAGTCCTCTATTGATACAGAAGATATGTCATATCTATGACATAAAATTGTTCTTGTGTACCAGAAATATATCATTAACATAACCTAGATGACTACCTCTGAATCACCTCTATATACCATGAACATATCTTTACAATGCCTCAAAAACATAAGGATATCTTAAATAGAATATTAATACTAGTTCCCTAGACCAACATCATATCTACCTACCCTGATCAAAAAGTAAGAAACAATAATACTAATTTCTCGAATGGTATAAATATTTGATCATACCACATATGAATATGGGATAAAAACCATTCTCCACCTTTCTGATTTTGTTCATCGAATCATTATATTTGACCAATGTATAACAAGTGATGCTAGAACCAACCCCCTCTCTGATTATTTCATACTAAATCTCATTTTTATCTACAAAATGTATTCTCCTTGAATTTTTACTAGTATCATCTGGGATCTATTGTTAATGATATTGATACATCAAATGTGGGTTAATTAACTTATGTCCTTCATATAGGATCACTAGTTCCTCTGGAACTTAATTAATCATAGTAATTGTATGTTGTTTCCAATAATTAAAATTTAATAAACATATACTACAAGGATTAGAACTACAATCCAACTAAAACTCTTTTAAATACATGGATAATGTTCATTCATAATGAAACAAAATTTCTTTTATGATTCATCAGACAAAATGTTCTATGATATGGATGATTTATTTAATCTATAAATGGATCTCTACAACATGCATACCTTTTTATAAATTCTTGGTGTCAAAAACACTTCTGGTTGTGAAATAAACACATCCTAAAAATAATTATCATCAGGGGAATCTACTTTTATACTTATCTAACAAATAGCATTATTATGGAAAGATAAAATGTAAATTTTAATTCTAATGGCTTTAGAAATTGATACTAGATAAAAGGTTTCCTTATACTAAATTTAGTTATGTTTTTTAAACCCTTTATCCACATTCAATGATTTATATCTATTCCCATTACCATCTATATAAGTATTTCTCTTTATTACCCATTTACACTCATTCGGATTTACATCAAATGGTGGATTAGATAGAATATAGACTTGGTTATGTTACACAGAATCTGTTTTAGAAATCATATATTATTTCCATTTTACATCTTCTACACTCATTGGTACCTCCTTAATAGAAATAAGATCATTATTGTTTTATAATCCCTTTATCCACTATCTATTATTTATATATATTCACATTACCTTCTATCTAAAAATCTCTCTTTAATACCCATTTACACTCAACATGATTTACATCAAATGGTCGATTAGCTAGAATCTATACTCTGTTATGATATATAGACTCCATTTTTGAATTCATGGATTCCATCTATTTTATATCTTCAGGTCTCATTGCACCATCCTTATTGGATATAGGATCATCATTCTTAATAAATACTTAGTCACCCACTAGGTGAATAGAAATACATATATCTATGCTTTTCTTATCTCTTTGGTGATCCAATGTAGTACTTTTGTTTTAGGAATAACATATTTCATGGGGACATGTGGATTGTGTTACTATAGAAACTATTGTTTATATTGAGAACCATATTCATTGAAGTAAATTGAATACTGACAATCCTTTTCGAGGATGTGTTCTCTCTCAATATTATTCCAATAATCCTTATAAGTCATTGTACAGGTAATATACATTAATTTATATAGTATATCATATAAAGATACACCTTGTGCTCTAGGTGGTAGTTTGTTTCCTAATATATCCTTAACAAATACCCAAAATTCTCAGGAATGAGTTTACGACAAAATGGGTTCATTTTCACACCGTAACTCAAAGGATATTTTTTATTACTTTTTTTGGTACTTGGTTTGGTATGAATGTTGTATTGTGTAATGAAAATAACCAAAATGACAATAGAATATTTCTTTGACTTATCATCGAGATCACCATGTCGTGAATTTTATGGTAGCTCCTTTCACAGACACCCAATAGAGTGTATGAGTTTGAGTGAGTTGATATAGAATCTCATAATCCAACAAAAATTCAATAAACTCTTCGTTATTATATTCATCACCTCAATCAAAATAAATCTTTTATATCAATATTCTAGGTTTATTACAAACAACATTCTTTAAATCATTGAATTTTTCAAAGGACTCTAAATTATAAATCCCAATTAAATATAACAATAGCAACTCAAGTCATCAGTAAAAATTAAGAATTAATAAAAAAATAATGATTCTACTAAAAAATGTCAACACACATTAATGTATTCCAATTATACAATATTTTTGGTTCTATCACTCTATAAAACAAATAGTGATTATTTATTTTCTATTTATAACAATTCTTATCATATTTTAAGATTTTTGTGATTTATATGTTATAATTAAATAATATTAATACATTATTTTTTTGATGATTATTATTTTATATTAACAAGTTGATGATTAGATAATTGTAAGTTAAATGAGTCATGGGAACATAGTTCATTATCAATTTCCAATACATGGTTTTTATAATTTAATTCCTCAGTACAATTATTCTCCTATGTTAAAATATATGTATTCCATTATTCAAAATTTGGAATTTATTAAATTGATATTTGAAAATAAATCCATCCATGTCGAATTAATAATAATAGATGATTTTATTAATAAAACGAGCCATAAAATAGTAGTTCCCTAAAACCCAAATCATGTTAGTTTCTAATGAAAGGTGGTAATCTATTATATACAAAGGTACATGTTATTCCCCATTAGATTCTCACAAATCAACATGTCCTATAGAAATACTCCAAAAAATACGTGGTTTCTAGTTTTTTATAATGATGTTTGTACCGTAAGAATTATGTAAAACCGAATGTGTCTATTACGACCTAGAATTATATCAATCTAAATTCCCTTCTTATAATTATGACATGTAGTATATGTATACCCATCGCATACAGACACCAATAACAACATTATTCTCATAAATGAATAATTATGGATTAGATATAAAATAAATCAATAATAATTACAAATACGAAAAAGGAAAATAAATAGAATATAAGATAATAATAATATAATAATTTATATCTACTCAATCCTCTACTATAATTACACTAACAAACAAGGAAGAAAAAATAAATCATAATATTAAAAAAAATCATTTTGATGTAGAATGTTTAAAATTTACTGAAAATAGTAGTGAATAAATAATTAATGTAATGAGTGGTTTTTAATGGTAGTAGGGAACCAATATTACTGTTATAATTCTGAGCATCGGAATAGTAATCTGATCGTTGAAATATAAACCAGACTATTGAAATCGTAATATGAACATTATGAATACGATCCCCACCTATGTAAATTTAAAATAATATTTTTTATCTGCTAAAATGAATATATTATAAATTTATATGATTTTATAAGTAAATAATTATTTTATAAGTGATAATTTATGTTTTTGTATTTTTGTAAAATGTCATCGTTTTATCTAACATTTTATAATAAATATATTAATTTAAAAAGATATATATTCTAATAAAATTCATTTATAAATTAAATATATGTTATATTATAGTTATAAAAAAATTTATAAGACTATTTGTAATTTTTCATGGGGTTATAAAATTGATTACAATATTAAAATCTGTACTTTTCAAAAAATA
This sequence comes from Viscum album, assembly GCA_963277665.1. Classification (NCBI taxonomy): domain Eukaryota; kingdom Viridiplantae; phylum Streptophyta; class Magnoliopsida; order Santalales; family Viscaceae; genus Viscum; species Viscum album. The sequence goes on along the minus strand of OY728141.1, from coordinate 1,014,018,503 downwards.
TAATGAATTTATTTTAAAATTAAATTTTTCATATTTCGAAAAATAATTCTATAAAATGGAATAAAATTTTCAAATCTAGATGACTAAAAATTTTTAGTGTGAATTATCGGAATGTTTCTAAAATAGTTGATATTTTAGTGAATAGTGAAATACAATAATTTGCGGTATATGATATTATAAGCCGAATACATGAATTTTTGAGTCATGCATAATGTAATAACCCATTTGATCAAAATCACGTCCACTATTTAATATATATAGTCAATAATATAAACAATATTTATATTCTTGATAAAAAATAATAGACTAATTAATATAATAATAATAAACATCCCTCTCGTCCCCATATAAATTCCACCTCTAACCACCCCTTCTCCTTTCACATTCCAATCCCTATATCATTCCAATATTCAATCCAATCACCTTCCAAAGCCTCTTCCAGAAATCATATTGTTTCTAGTATCACCAAAATACTAATTCCAATTTTATTATGAAGTTCATCAAGTATACATCATTTAAGAGGTAAAATCCTGCATCTTCCACTTATAAATAGTTTCTTTCAACTACCATATCCTCACCCACTATCCAAATAGTCATGAAATCTCCAGTATCATAAATATATAGAAATTTTATTTTGTTAATGTAATATGCTTGATCAAATATCTTTTCATATAGTTTTATTCTAAAAATGAAAACACCATCGGTGATCTGTCGATTCACCATCATCATTGACGATGACTTTTCATTCCCATTACCACATTCATGTAATGATTAAATTAACATATAATGTTTTATAGTATAATAAATATATATTTTATATATTTTATCACACTATGGAAATAATATATATCAATAATATTATATAAAATAAAACTACTTCATGATGGTCGGTAAAACTGGCCAAATAAGCTAAACATATATCATTTATGTTTTATGAAATAAATTATCCTCATACTAGAAAGAAAAATGATATATAGGGACATTTAAAAATATCTATGTGAATTAATAATTTCACATCTAGAGTAATATTCTCATTTTTCAATAACATCTATAATTATATACAATTGAGCTAACCATGAAACCTTGAAACCAACTCTACAAGAACAATAAAAATAAACCTTATAACTCATCGAAAAGGCCATAGATGAACGTATCAAAATTATAACAAATAAAATAAATGTGTAATAAATTATGAATTAAGTAATTAATGAATATATTTTTATTATATAGGTCATTAATTTCATTTATATAACATATTCAGATATAAGTTATGTGATCTCTTTGAACATCCATATTTTGTTTGGGTAAAATTTTATCTCTCATTTCCTTAAGTTAAATATTCACTATTTTTATATACATCTTATATATTCTATATATATGATACATAAACAAATATAAATAGATATATATATATATATTTCTATCAATTAATCTTTCTCTTATGGGTAAATACATATCTTAAAAGTTTCCCTTCTTATTTCCTCTCGATAAGAAAAACTTATTTAAAAGAACATCTCTGCTTCTTACAACATTTCAAGTAAACACTGTAAAATGTTATAACTACCCATATCTTTTAAAATTACTCAATTTATCATGATAATTGTTTTTATTTCATGTTTTTTTTAAAAAATCTATACCATTTTAATGGCTCTTTATTCTTTTCCCAACTAGCAGAGTTAAGTGGATCATTTCTATTATTATATATACACTCATTATCATGATTTCATTTAATTTGGAAATATTTGTTAATGATATAATTTTTTTACCTAATTAACGTATAATACTTATTTAGTCCCTTATTTTATGTATATCCTTATGATACACCATTTGGAAATTCCATATTACATGTTTACGAAATGCATTTCTTTCCATCAGTAATACTTATGTTTATTCTGTATGTGTTATTTCATTTTGTGGCACACATATTCATGTAAATTTTATGATGGGTGTGCCTGTAGAAAACTAAAATTCATTGTGTAATGTATTAGTCTATGTAGAAATTATGTATATTATTTTGGGGTAAAACTAATCCATTCTGGGAGACATTCCACCATGGGATATGGTCTTGGAAGTAAGCCTTGACTCATGTTTATGTCCTGTTATATACTACCACAATCCTTTATTTTTGAGATCATATGATTATATGTTCTATATTTTATGTCTTATTATGTTTATTCATGATATATTCATTTTATGTTATTATGTTATGCCTTCATGCTCACACTTTATGTGTTACTTCCATGTTTATTCCCTTACTCTTATTTTAGCTCATCTCTTTGGTCTATTTATTCCATAGGTTATCATATGCTGTTGCTTTATATCAATGTTATTTATTGGATCATTAAGCATATTAATAAAAAAAATATTATAGTTTTATGTTTTATATTTATGTAACAATTATTCCAAGGATAATATAATTTTTTATCCTTGGTTTTTATTTAATGGATAATTATGCATTAAATCATGTAATAATATGTGAAGAAGTGTCAGGTCACTATAGTTGGTCTCATATCATGGTTTAATAATATTTAAAGATTAGTAACGGAAATAATTACTAAAAATAATGAGGATAATTATATTTCCTTAGATATAATAGAGTGAAACATAAGGAATTATATGTTATTATATACTTAAAATTTATAATTTTATCCTACAATATTCATAGACTTATTTTTAACATACTCAGAATCTATATATAAATTCCCCTTATTTTTTTATTTTTATTATTTTATCTACAGAAATATGAGAACAATTATAATAACCTATGTTATGGTAAATGTGACCATTTATATAATGAGATTCCAAACCTTATGGGAATGCAGGATCATAACATCATGACAACACTATCTCAACTAGATCATGTTATGATTAATAAATTGATTTCTATAGAATTTATGTTTTCTACTAAAAAATATTAAATTGTAGATGAACCCATTATGTGAAAATTGTATCTTACCTTTGGTGTATATTCTCTAGCCCTCATCATTGAATAATATATTTACACCATTGAGAAGATATTATCTATCCTGAGTGCTCAGAAGAACATGAAGTCAAATGAGGGGTATGTCGCATTGAATAGGAAGTTGATCAGTGTTAGAAAATGTTAAATAACATGATGTACAAATAAAAAATTGATTCCATGGATTGGGAAGTATTTATGAAATTATTTTTCAACAAATTTTTCCCTAAAATAATTATCTTATGATATAGAGGGAGTTACATAGATTGAAGAAAAAGGAAGTAGATTCATTCTATGTGTATGTGGATAACTCCATAGGGATATAAAAATTTTGACTAATGCAGAAGAACAAAGGAATGATTTGACCAAAACTCAGCCTATAGTAAATGGTTTAAAGTATAAGAAACATATAAATTATGTGATCTAATTAACTAAGACAATGGTAGTCAGAGTAAATCAATGATAAAGTCTTCAAAGGTAGCGATGCTTGGAATATGATATCACTATTTATAAGGTGTTTCCTAACAATTATGTGGTGACATGTATGTTGTTTATTCATTCAAGAATATAATATGTATTTTTTCTGGTTCTATATATTATTTCATATTTTAAAACCATTGTAGAACCATTCAAACACCACAAAAAATTATGGATGTTGAGTTATATATGAGAATATTAAATGGGGAAATTATTGCTTCTACATTATATAAGTCATCCATGATTAATTTTTGGGGACTGAAACTCTTAGAAAATATCATCCTCCTTCCATTAATAGAGTTCAATTCAATATTGTACATGGATTTTCATTCATTATAAAAACCCACATAAGTATTTTTTAAAGGGAGGTCACTCATCACATCTATAGGCATCCACCGATTATTTAAAATTGTAATGATGAGAATGAATACCCATTGGATTATTCCTCTAAATAGTAGATACTATTCAATTTTTAGATTCCTTAAAAATCTCAAATGATTGATATAAATTAGTGGATCATTATTTAAGACATTTCCATTGTGATGGACTACACTGATGTATTCCTTAAAGAATTTGCTAGTCTTTCTCCTTTCCCTGATGTTGATTTCATGATAATACTTATACGATGATATTTTAAAATATCAAAGACTCCTTTTAGGATAGCCAAATTTTATTTATAAGAGTTGAAAAAGTAGTTATAAGAGAATATGGAAAAGGATATTATATGCATGACTGCTTCGCCATGGGGTCCACCAGTCATCTTAATCAAGAATGATGATAGAACAATTTTCCTCTGCATTGATTATTCTAAGATCTAAAAATCTAGATAATTAATAAGTATACACCTTCATAGATATATTAAATGATTGATTTACTATTTAGGGCCAAGTATTTCTCTAAGGTGGACCATCAATCTAAATATGTCCTGTTGTAGGCGAAGAAACAATTTATTCCAGTAAATGCCTTTCGAATGAGGTGTGGCCAATAATAATTCATTGTGATTCCCTTAAGACATTGTAATATACCTAAAATATTCATTGAAATAATGAATATAATCATTAGGGATTACCTAAAAAAATATGTTAGTATTTTTATGACGATATTGTGATATACTCCATGATCAGGGAGGATAATAATGGGAATTTGAATACAATGTTGATGAATATGTGAAGGAATAAGCTATATGAATACAATAGTATATGTGATTTCAGGAAGAGGGAATTACCATTATTAGGGAATCTTACCATCAGGAGAGAAATGTAAATATAAACCATTTTAATAAAATGGAATGTGATGAGTGGCCTTGGCAAACATATTTAATGGAGATTCGATGTTTCCATGGTGTAATAAGGTATTACCAATCATTTTTTAGGAATTTCTGAATATTTTTGATCCCACTAACCATAATAAAATTTTAGGGAGTAAATTGTTTCTATACCACTGAATGTGAAGATTTTATAAATAGTTCTATAAGAGTACATTCACCACATCAGAACATACACTACCCACACGTGGGGAATAGTTCGTGGTATACAGAGATGAGTCAAAGAATCCATTCAAATTTTTACTGATGAAACATGATAATGTAATATCCTATGATTAAAGGAATCAAATAGTTAATGAGATAAACAGTCATACTCATGATCTGTTTTTGGCGATTGTGATCTTTAAAGTGAAAATATTTTATCACAATCTTGACGAGGGAAGTGTGACATATAAACAAATCACAAGACCCTAAAATATATCTTCACAAAGAAAAATCATAACTGAAAAAAGTGGATACAGTTAGATATCATCAATTATTATGACTTCCTAATCCACTATCATCTTGGTAATTTAAAATAATGTTCCATGTGGTCTAAGTATAAATGAGCTGTTAAATTTATCAGTTGTGAAAATTGAAACAATCCAATATTCTAAGTCTTTCTAAGCATAGACATGTGAATCATTTTGTAAGAAACATTATTATTCCATTATAAATTTATTTCTCAACCATCCATTTTAGTGCAGATATAGGATTCTTATATAGTTGTAGTGAAAATATAGAATAAGTTTTAAGATATCACAAATGGGAAATTCTATATGTTTAAAATTTAATAGGTAAGAGTTGTAAGATTCCGGTCGAAATTATGGGCACCATAAAATCCTAATAAAAATAACGATCTTTTAAATAATATATATAGCTGGACCTTCTCTATACAACTAAGGGTCACAAATATGTTTCACGATTTCTGATAGAACTATTATTGGGACAATATAAATAATTATATCTATGGTTACACATCATAGTTTTTGGTATGTTATAAAGTGAAGGATTAATAGAGAAAGTATAATTGTATTATACAACCATTACCCATACTTACATGGAAATGGGAAAAAAATTACAATAGATATTGTCACCAGACATCCAAATACATCCATTAGAAATAATGATATATGGATTATTGGGGATCACCATACAAATAATGCTCGGTTTTTTTCAATTAAATTTGACTTTAGATTGGATGAAATTGAAAACAAATAAATCAAATAATGGGTGAGCCTGTATGGGTTACCATTATATATTTTATATGAGAAAGATCCAAGATTTACCTCCATGTTCGATAAGAGTCTTCAATATTCTCTAAATAGCGAGTTAAACTATGACACAAGACTGATGGCTAGTCTGAATGAACTATTTAAGAATCGAAAATTTTGTTCATAGAATTTTGAAAGGATATCAAAAGAGGATGTGACAAACATCTTTTTCTGGATGAGTTATCATACAAAAATAGTTTCCATTAAAGAATCCAAATGGATCCACATGAATCCCTTATGAAAATATATATATATATAACCAGAATTCTTGGATGAATTCATTGAATTTTGGAATTTTGGACCTAAAATTGTTCAAGAAATGGAAGAAAAGGTTAATTCTATTCAACATCACTTTTGTTCATAACAATTTAAATAGAATTTATATGATAAAAATCCTTAATAGGAACTATAGATTGATGTTGAAGATATAGCATTATCAGGTATATCTCTATGTAAGACAGTCCTGTGATTTGGGAAGAAGGGAAAGCTAAGTCCATGGTACATCATCCCCTTCGAGATTCGTGATAACATTAGAGAAGTGGAATATTCACTAGCACTTTATCAAACCATGTATCAAATACATGATGTATTCCATGTATATTTCTTGAGGAAATTCATATCATATCTATAACACTACGAGATTTGGTGAATTTGTTTTGAAATTAATGTAATATGTTGATATTTTTCGTTTCACACAACACTGAAAATAGTTTTCAAAAATTAAATAACGAATCCAAACATTCCTTTAACATTGAAACAACTTGGATCATTCTTCACACAATAAGAACTTTTTGTATATTACACGCAACACATAGCTTCTATGAAGCTTCATTTTATCGTTAGGATTATTTAAATGATATAATTTAAACTATTTGTTAAATATATAAATTAAATAGTAATAAATAATTTTAAAATATTATATATAATGGTTTTACATAAATAAAACCTATTTCTGACAAAATATATTTTCTTTGGTTAATTCATTATATGATTAGAAATAATATTTTCTTAAATGAACCCCTTTTATTGTCCTTCTTTGAAATAAAATTAAATTAAATTTTGACATATTTAGAAATTTATTATGATAAAATAAAAATAATTTTCAAATATATAATGTTTAAATTATCTTATGATGAATTTACGGATTTTTGTTGAGAATCCTCATTTTCAAAAGAATATTGGAAAATATTGAATTTTAATTCAAAAATATTTTTTTTCTTATAAATTATTTTTAAGGGTAAATTATATCCTAAATTGGTTTCATATATTATTCAGATTATTTTTTTTATAAACACAATTTCATCGATTGGTCACAATTTCATATTGAAATTGAATATAAAAATAAAGCAAACTTTGGAACATTTTTTCTATAAAACCCGCAATGTTGACTCGACAACGAGATTAAATTTAAATTAATTTCTACCAATTATATGATTATAATTTTGAAAAATTAATACCATATTTTTAATAATAATAATTTATAATTTTTAATAACGTCAACTTAATTTTTTACCATAAATATTTGTGAATATATTTAAAATCATTTACAACAATTAAGGTAAAATTAAGTTTAATGAGGGACTAAACATTAATCTTAATGACCCAAATGACCTAGAAACATTTATAAGAGACATTTTTTTGACATATTTTGACCCTATATTAGCTTTCATATAATTTGGTCAATTATTGTAAAAACATAGAATGGTAAACACGTGGGTCGAATTACTTTTCCCAAAATTTACAAGAGTGCCACTCCTCTTCCACTATAAAAATGCCTCTTCACATCCCACTTCCTCACACCTATCAAGACACTTTTTCTTGACCAATATATTCCTAAATAGCTCCTCAACACCCATAAAATCATCTTATAATCCTTACCTTGGTCAAAAATCAATCCATGGAATTCCTTTGGTGAAAACCAAAAGGAGTTACCTGAATAAGAGGTAACATTTTTTCTCATGTTCTTTAATTTTATTTCAATTATCCCCCCATAAAAATTTATAATAAAATTATTATATAACAACACAAGTATCCTAAACATACTATGATATTTTACTGTATGGTTTCAACATAAACTAACACACACTTCTATCTAGTGGGTAACAAGCATACTGTTTACATGAAGGGTGTACTACCACCTCAAGAAAGAATAATTGTTCATTTTTCCTTTACCGCCTCTCATGGTGGACATAATCATGGACAATATAAATATAAATGATACATATTATATTTATAATTACATTATTATTATCTAATTTTTATTTAGAACAATCATTTATTCATTCCATCTTGTTTCAATATGAACATTTTGATTGAAGAAGTGTGTATTACCACCCCTCCATGAAATGTGATTTGTTCACACACTAAAGAGAATATATTAAGGACTTTTTTAGTAAATTATATGATATATATATGATAATTAAATTATACTATAAGGATGATATATATACATATATATAACTATATTTCATTTACCTTTTTTCTATCAATATGACAATTAAATTGAACCATTGTTCATGCATACATTCTTCCTACCATCTCCATGAATGGTGTATTCCATTTCTTATTTTTATATCATCTAAATTATGAGAATAAATATATTATAATTATAAATTTAATTTATATAATGTTTAAAATTATAAAAATCTTGATATAACTATAAAGAGAAAAGATATAACAAACTAAGACACAGGTAAAGAACAAACTGTTTATTACACAATATGAACCCTTAATATAAACTTTTTAAAAATATGGTAACATAAAGTCATAATAAAACCCTTAAAATAGAATTTTTATTAACATTTTAATTTTATATCATAAATATCCTTCCCTTAATGATATTTCAAAATTCATTTAATCTTACTTTCAAACATAGGGATTATGTTTCAATGTTACTATGTTATTAGAGTTTATTGAAACAATATCATTGATTTTGGAGATTTTTTAAGGTTATGATTCTATTGTTGAAATATTATGATCCATATCACTAGAAAATGCATGATTTTTATTCTCCCCAAGTTATTGATGATATATTATTGTACCGGTACAATTTTTTTACTCTTTAGAACATTATCTAGTTAAGAACATTTTTTATGATACCCAACATTACACTCTCATTGGTACAAAATCTATATTCCTTCAAAATAATATTTTCTAAATATTCATTACAATAATATTATAGTATTATCCTATAACAATTAAAATATATTTTATCCTTTTTAATTTACCAATAGTTTTAAATGTATAAACTTTTCCCCTTTCCAACAAGGCATTTTTCTAACCTTTTACTATAAAAATGGAATATTCCCCTTACCTCATATAATATGTTTAAATTTACCCACAATAATTTCATTGATTCTTCAAATTCCTATTTGAAATGTTAATTTTTAACAAAATGTTTCAAAAAATAATTTTCAGTAAAATGGTTTCCAAAATATATTCATGATTTCATTGTAACTAATCATATTATTTTTCAAGGAAAGTGTTTTTAAAAAGGACATTAGGATTATTTTATACATTTTTAAGGAAAATAGTTTTCAAAATTTTTTCAGTATATTATTATATGTTTTCATATAAAAGTTCATTTGAATCATTTTTTATAATTTTTATTCAAATTATTTTCAAAAGTTTTTGCAGATTATTTTTTAATATATCAAGTAAAATTATTTAAATTATCTTCTCAATATTTTTTAATAATATTTTAATGGAAATTAATTTCAAATTTCTTTCAAAAATCTTGTATATGTTTACAAGAAATAAATTCTCAATTTAATTTATATATATTTTTATATTTTTGAAACGCATTTTCAATGAAATGGTTTTAAAAAAAATTTCAAACTGCTTTTATATGATTTGACGGAAAATAGTTTTCAAAACATTTCCATGATTTCGTTATATGATTTAAGGAAAAAAATTTCCAAATTTTTTTAGATTTTTCTTTATATGATTTCTGGTTTATTTTCATGAAAATGGTTTTCAAAATCCTTTTATCTTTTAATGATTTTTTTTAAGAAGAATGTTTATTTTCTTCAAGAAATGTTTTCAAAATATCTTTCAACGTTATTTTACATATAAAATTACATCTATTGATGTTACTCATTCCATTATAAGAAATTATCCCAAGGTTCTACTAATGTAATTTATTGAATTGTATATGTTTTTATAGAATGATACATATGACACATGTTTCGCTTCCACTCATAATAGTCCCTTCAAACCTACTTCCTTTCATGGGAATGGTTTGATGAAATGTTTATGAAACCTGTTATTTTTCACAAGATAATATAATATTACATGTTTATGATAACCATTTAATTATATAGGATATGATAGTATTATTTATGATTTTGTGGAACAATTATGAATGATATCATTATGAGATGGGTGGAACCTTTATTCCTCTCCATTGAATTGGGAAAAGATTTATATCTCACGAGATAGACATGGAAAGGATATGAAATAAACTCATATAAATATTATAGGGACTTATTGAGGTGTGAACATTGTTTTTCAAATCCAGGATGGAATGTGGTGGGAACATATTTTAGTAAAGGATTTTTTCCAACAAGATGGACTTAGAAGCGATTCCTTGAATACTATGGAATCATTATATATGCTTTTGTCTCAACCATAATTCAATGTATTATTCATATGTTATTATTTAATTTATTATTTTATAAATTTACTTATGATTCATGTCTTTTTAAATTCTTATATTTATGCCATGATTCAATTTTTTTATTATATGGTATGTAGGGTATGATCTTTCTTTTTTATGATCACATTCTCAAACCCTTATTCTCATTATTATGATTATATATCTACCTTGTTTACCATTACTGAGAATTAGTTCACATCTCTTTTTTTGTTTCTTTCCTTAGGTTATTAAGATATATATTTAGTATGATCTGTCTAAGAATGGTGGAAGTCCTGAATAACATAGTGTTAGATAATGTAGATCACATATGTACGAGTGGTTTTGTTTCCATGTTTCTATGGTTACTGGACTACTACGGTATATAGGTGTCTATTTGATTAATTTTTTTGTGTATTATACAAAATTTATCTAATGATAATGTATAAAAATTAAGGCTCTATATATGGTCTATTACATATACTAAATTCAGAGGTGGTAAAATTAGAAAATTAACTCTCTTATGAGAAGTACCTGATGAATATCATCGACCATATCGATAAATATCTATGCAATAATACATCGCACCTAGTCCGTTTAATAAGGGAGAAAAATAAATATGAATACGTGAAATGGGAATAAGAATAAGTGTATAAAGTTATTTACCACCATCCATTTTCACCTAAGTTTTTATATTGAAATTTCTAGGGAGAAATTTCTTAAGGGGATGGAATGTAATGACCTTGAATTTAATCAATGAAAATTACCTTCATATAATTATGACATGTAGTATAAGAATTCACATAACAAAAAGAATCCAAAAAATATTTTTATCAGACATGAAAAATACTACATTAGAATAAAAATAAACCAATAATAATTCAAGATATTATAAAGAAGTTCATAAATATAAAATAAAAGAATAAAAATAGGATAATTTGGACCTTCTTAATCCACCAGAATGAGGACACTCATAAAAAAAATATTTTGATATAAAAGAAATAATTTTAACAGTATAATATTAATTTTGAATATTAAATTAGATATAAACATCAATGAAAATTAATGGGTATAAATATTTAATTGATTAATATGTATTTATCGGAAGTATAGAATCTATATAACCCTTATAAATCAAACTATTGGAATAGTAGTCTAACTGTGGGAATTGTAACATGGATGTTGGAATATTAATTTGATCATTAGTAATAGTAATATCAACTTTTTAAATGTAAAGTTATATATGGGTGTATTATAAAATGAAAATATTATATATTTATATAATGGTACAAGTAAATAATGTTTTTTAAAAAATTTAGTTTTTAGTATTTTTTGTAAAATGGAAAACTTTTATTTATAATTTAATAATGAATATAATCATTCAATAAAAAATTCATTTTTATAAAATTCATTTTTAAGTTAATATTTTGTTATATTATAAATAAAGGATAATTTTATTAGACTATAAGTATTTTTTTAATGGTTCATAAAATCAATAATAATATTAAAATCAATATTTATTGAAGAAATGGTTATTTAAGTTTTAAATTAAATTTCTCTTATTCATATATTTATTTTTATAAAATTGAGACCATTTTTAAAATCTAAACATCATAAAATGGTTAGGATAATTTGTTGGGATTCTTCCAAAATTGTTGAAATTTTAGTGAATAGTGAAATATAGTAATTAATGGTATTAAACATTATAAAACTAACACATGTATGTTTGAGAAATTCATGATGTAAGAACACATTATTTAGAAATTAAATGCACTAGTTACAGTATATAATCCCTATAAAAAACTATATAGATATTCTTGAGACAAAATTATATACTACATTATATTATAATCGTAATCACCCCTCTCCTCCCATTATAAATACCACCCCTTCTCCTCACACCATATAAGTCATATATCATGAAAAAATTGTGTTAAATTATTTTCCAAAACCAATTCTAAATGTTCAACTGTTTAGGTTCTCACCAAAAGACCAATTCTATGTGCCTTAATGAGGTCCTGAATGAGATGGCATTGAAGAGGTAAAATCATCCATCTTCCCCATTTAAATTTTTTTCTGTCATATTCCTTAATCCAATTCCACTATAAAGAGTATAATTATAAAATTAGTATCATATATATACTAGAATATTAATTTTATAATGGAATATACATCATAAATTGTTTTCTCTTCTCTTTTTATTCTACAAACAAAAACATTATATGTGATGTGTTGGTTCAACGCTATCATGGAAGATGAGTTTTCATTTATTATTACCACATTAATGGAAGGATAAAATTAATTTATATTTTTTGATAGTGGGATAAATATAAATATATATATAATATTTTCTCAAATTATGTAATTAATATATGTCCATAATTTTATATAAAAAGAAACTAATTTGTGATGGTTAGTAAAACCACAGTAATAAAGTAATGATTTTTCATTAACATTTTATGGAATGAATCAATCTCATACGTAAAATAAAATTGATATATGGGACCATTTAAAATTATTTATTTTATTTAATACTATATAATATCACTTTTGTATTATTTTTCCCATCTGTAAATAACAGTCATAATTTGAAACAAGTGAATGGACCGTGAAACAAACTCTCTCAGAACAATGAAATTAAACGTTTGAACCCATTGTAAGATCTTTAAATGAACATAATTAAATTATAATAATTAAAATATATTTTTAATTGGTTCTGAATTCTGTAATAACTGAATCTAATTTTATTATATATTACATTATGTACAATTTCATTACCCATCTAGAATTATGGTATGGGATATCTCTAAACCTCCATATTTCATTTGGGTAACGATTTATCTCTCTCTAACACATGATATCTCTTCATTATTCTTATATAGTTATTATATATTCTATATATATTATCCAAACATATATATATATATCTTTATTTTAGGGTGAAATATATATCTTTAAAGTTTTTCTTTTCATAACTCTCAATAAACAAACTCAATTAAAAGAAATTTATTTATTTATTACCCCTTATCAAGTACACAAATTTAAACATTTTATGACCCAAATATTAAATAAAATCACAAATTTTTTCTTGAGAAAATATTTTGGTTCGTTTATTGTCTTAGGTAAATAATTATGCGTTTACCCTTCTAATGACTCTCAATTATCTTCCCTAAAATTGCAGTTAAGTGGCACATTTATATTGTGATCTAGCAACTACTTTTCATGATTTAAATGATCTATTTTTTTGACCATGTTAATTTAAAATAATTATTTAATCCCTTATTTAAAGGATACCATTATTATATGTCCTTTGGCTAGGCCTTGTGACATGTTTATGAAACCCAATTCATTCTAAGGGTAATCCTTATATTTATTTATTATCATTGATTTCATTATGTAGAACACATATGCAAGTACATGTTTTGATGGGTTTTTCTGGTTATTACTCCAATGCATTTGATAATGTTTTTTCTCATGAGACATTATTTATTGGATTAGGGAGTAAACCTAGTCTATTATGGGACTATGTCCACAATGTGATTTATTCATGGTAGTTAGCACTGACTCATGATTATGTCATGTTATATTCTACCATATTTTTAATTTACATTATCATATGATTCAATGTTTTATTTTTTAGGTATCCACATATTTATTAATTGTCCATTCATTTTATGTTATCAGGTTATGACTTCTAACTCATTATATATCCTTCATTTCCTTGTTTATTCCCATACTATGATTTGGTATGTCATTGATATAGTGTACATATTAATTTGGTTACCCTATTCTATTGTATGAGATCAAATGGAGTTTATAGATCACTATGGAGATTATTAAAAAAGTTATTTTATTACATATTATTGTTATTTAATTATGTTTCTTGACTTCAAAATATAATAGAAGTTCTGATCATTGGTTTTTATTTAATGGATTATCATGTTTAATATCATGTAATAATATCTGAAAAGGGATTAGTATGTTATAATGTTTTCATAGAAAAATTTCATTAAATAAAAAACTCATCTTGATTTTCCAATTAATTCTTTAATAAGGAGTAATTTTCGTCCAATGGCCTAGCTTTCCGCATGAAAAACACAATACATTTTTTTCTCATTCTTTTTTGTTATATCATCTTATTATAATGATTGTGGTGATCAATATACATTAACATGGAATGTGCCTTAGAACCATTCACCATGATCATTGTTATCTTATGCACAATAAACACCACATGTGTCTTGTCGTTATTTCTCATATTATAATTCAAACTGAAAATTGAGAATCCTAAAGGTAGTGATGAGTTAATGATATATATTTGAAAAAAATCATTGATTCTAGAACATAAGATGTCTACGGTCTGTATATATCCAATAATCTTAACAACATTAGGCCCAACTAGTAAAAAAAATTCAATATTTCATGTGAATAGTTCATTGGGAATATTATGTCTCTCTTTATCTTGATAAGGATCATGATGTTGATGCCTTATCTTATATGAATCTATTACACCATGATTCATTAAATACTTAATATGCATTAAGGATAGCACAAAACATTGGATTTCTATGACCATATCCATGTGTTCTAAGTAGAGATATGCTTCTTCCTCACAAACCTCTTCAGAAAGTGACTCAAAAAGTGGGGTTTCCATCATGTATAATTTTTATTCATGGAATTGTACAATGATCAAATCACTATAAAATAACATTAAATTCACTCTAGTGATAAGGTTGTTTTTATATTGTATAGATCATATTTATATAGTAAAATTCAAGTCGATTTCAATTTCTACAATAATTAAGATCATAATTTTAGTACAGTATATGGATTAAAAAATAAGTTAAATTGATTTCAAATTTATTATTGTCACACTATTTTATAAAAAACTAATATATATCACTATATGTTCTAGAATATACCATCTTAAGGGTATTGTAATATAAATGATTTATATTCCCATTCTTAAAAAATAGATAGAATTCTATTTAAAGGGTTTCAGGTAGGTGTAACTTTACAACTACATTAACTCATAGTTAATTTATTTGTTGGACACTTCCACCAATCCTGAAATTTAAAGATAATTTTTTTAATTAACTCTTATCTTATAATTACACCATTTTGAATTTTTTCAGTCAACCCTTATGTAGACTATATCTCGCTAACCAATAACTCATGTTAAAATTCCAAAATAATTAAACAACACTGTGACTTTTGATGGTCATGAACATTATAACTATGGATAGATTTAATCTTTTGTAGTGGAACAATATACAAATATAATATATTAATTTCATTTATTTTATATTTTATGCATAAATTTAAAATTTTACTTTTTACTTCCCTGTTAATATTAGTTGTATTTTATTAAAATGAATAACTATGTATACAGTGACAATTATGGATCGTCTAAATTATATTATTTCCATATTACATATGTATTAATTAATTAATTTATGTGATTGTGATGAAACATCCATAAATAAAATATCCTTGTAATTTGAGAAAAATGTAACAATAATAGTGGTATGATCAAGAGTTTTTAATGTTTGTATTATCTAGATGGTGACATAATAAAACATGACCAATTAATATAATTAATTTATTATTTCAATTAATCATATTTTTATAAAAAAAATTAAAGTTCCACATTCCATAATTTAAACAAATTATATTTATTGATTATATTTAAAATTACCAAAGTACAAAATTTTTCATAGAGGAAACTTTATGTACCAGTCCAAAATACTTGTCATCATCCTTGCACTATCTGTTCACCTAAAATTCAGTATACATCACGTAGTAAATAATAAAAGGGAGTGATTTTTGAATAAATTATGAATTATCTTAGGTAAATTACATGGCATGTGATTTTTTTAATTAAAACGGAAAACACTTAATGTAATGAACATATACAACATGTTGTTTATAATATAACCTAAAAATTATTTTAAAATATAATTAATAATCCTTCAATAAAGTTTGTACTATCAATAAAAAACCCAAGAACACATTTAAATATATTTGATTATATGATTCATTTTCTCCCTAAATTAAATTATTTACATGAGGTAAAGTTGATTAAATAATGTTTATTTGAGCTACATGTTATTGGATCTCTTCTTTCCATGTTCATGATGCCTGCCTAAGGTTTGGGTGTGTTTACCAATCGAGTATGTGTATGAGGTACATGTTGTGTAAAATAATTAGAAACCATGTAATTTTAATATTTCAGGGTTTGTCGGTCCGTGTTCCATCATGTAAATATAAAACACTTATTCAACATATTTTTTTCATCCATGAAAAATATGTGGGCTACACATTGTGAAACATAGTTACACAATGTATAATCTAGAAAACTACTGAATTCCACAATCCAATCAATAAGTAGTGTTCATTAAATACACTCAACATGAGATAAATTTGTGAAGATCCACTTTTAACATGATTTTTCATGGTATATTTAATATGGGAAAAAGTCATGTTCCATCAGGCTATACACCACATACTTCTATTTTATATATAAAGATTCCTAAGCATCTCCTAATTGATTATTTGGATAAAATTCATGTTAATTTAAAATCGTTTTGGTTATATGGGCAATAATAAAAAAAGGTCATAAAAAATTTATGTTTGGATTTAAATAATGGATAATCTATAAGTAAGTGCAACAGTAAATTCACATTAAGAATTAATGATTAAAAATTAATTATAAATTAATTATATAATATTTTTTTATACAACTTAACAGTTCTTAGCCTATTGAAATTTCTTATTATCCATATAAAACTCATATTTTTTTCATAATAATTGAATAATCTAATATGGTAATTCCAAAAAATGTATGGATCGATATAATTAAATCGAATATTAATTTAATTAAGAATTCTATTACTAGGAATCCCAGATCAATGCATATAGTATTTACTTCATTTATTGATAGATTTATAAATACAGTGACATGTACTTATTTCTTTATTGATGATTTGTTTTGATACACTCATTGTACCAGCATTGTGTTGTAGGATCAAATTGAACAATCCCTCAAGATATGATCTGTATGTTTTTCAAACTCTTAGAATATCATTATTTAATAGTCAGGTACTAGAACAACCAATATTGAACACTTTCAACATTAAAAATCGAAATAAGTAAGAATATCTTTATATATTATTTATTATTTTTTTTCTCTTTAAGCCTTGAGAGAGGAGGATGATTAGTGCTCTCGTTTTTTGTAGATTATTTAGAGGTTTATCTCTTTGGTCATAAGATAATTCTATCATTTTTTGTGTTGATAAAGTAGTAAACCTACATATATATATAGTTTGATATTTATAGATATACGTAATGGATGGTAATTGAATACAATTCCTTTTAAAATTCATTATTCCATTGCAAACCCCGTAGATAATAATAATGTACAAAACAATTATTCTTTTATTGAATTATGAAATACATGTGGATAAATAACTGTCATTTGTAAATTAAAAAAATATATTTTTTAAAAAAATATTTAATATAAAATATTTATCTATGCCATTAAACTCAGTTCGTCTATACTCCTCAGTATTTTTTGAGCCAAGAATAATGATTCTTAATTAAAAATTACTTCATTATTCATAATTAAATTTTATAAATATTATATTTATTAAATTCATATGAATAAATATTAATTATTATTTCACTAACATATTTATCCTTCTGAATAATTCGTGATTGAATTTCAAAGATCAACCATCCCTAAATAAATATTAAACATCAAAGTGGAATACTATTTATTCTAATATTTATATTTAAAAATAGAATTTAACTCATATTTCAAAAACACTTAGTGTGTGACCCTCTATAAATCATTCTTAGTATTATTAGTTGGGACTATATAAAGTCCAAGGTTAGTGTCGTCCAATACACTAAGGCATGCATAGATAAAGAAGTAGTTTTCACAAGTATATAGAACAAAATAAAAATATTCATTATTTAATATAATCTCTTCTTCTTGATATTTGTAATCATGCATGTTGTATTTTGGTTTCATCAACTAATGTGTTTAATGTATTCTTATTTTACATTACAAGAATTAATCCACCCATATAACAGTAAGGTCATGGATGACTTTTTGTTGTTCCATTCCTACAAAAGTGCTTGATATATCAACTTTTTTTAAATAGATGAAGGGATAAATCTTTTAATTCATTATTAATTAATGTTATATCACATGTGATAAACCCAACCATTCCAAATTCATTGTGAGGATATGTAATCACGGTTTTCATAAAATTTATAATAACATTAATCATGTTACGAATTATTAGTTATATTAATGTCTAAAGACAGTTCACACAACCATAAGTGTGAACATCCAATGAATCATATAAATGATTATTTCAAATTGGGGGGTCACGTTCTTGTAATATCTTCCTCTAAATATAACCAATGGTGTACATCATTAGAATGTGTCTTAAATTGTTATGTGTCACCACCCTTGATAGATAGTATCATTTTTACCCTATAAAATAACATCATCCTGATATAGAACATATATTGAATAATACTGTCATGTCACTTATAGGTTCTCATAATAGGGGAAAATATTTTGACCTTTTAGAGAGAGGGTTATTCTTTGGGAATTAAATCACATTATTTCATGAAAAAATAAATAATAATATGTGATAATAATATTATTAATACTCAAAAAAATTAATAAAATTAAACATAATGTATATAAAATTTTTTTCTATGGAACCAAATCTAATATTTTCTACCTTCCCTCAACTAGAATTTATTTGTTCTTTAAAAAAGGGGAGAGGATTTTACATCAACATAAGTGGTAGAATAATTTTTTCCCTAATTTTAACTTTGTATTTATTTTTATTATAGAGGATATTTATGAAATTGGATTTACAAGTGAATTTGGTATTGAAGACAATTCCATAAGGAATGGTTTAAGTTTCTATGTGGATTAATCGAGCTGATGATTGATATTTCTTATGTAGTTTTCAATATATATGTAGTGGAAATTAATTGATTGTTAGAGTGTTGGGAGATAGAGGATGTATCCACCTAGTTAGGAAGCTATGTATTAGACCCATACATTTGGGTATAGAACATTGGAATTGTTTTCTTTGAATACCTAGTTGTACATATTATAGATTGAAACTATTATATTATTTCAAATGATTGTTATGTTAGCTTATAATTATTAATGAATTGTTCTAGAAAAGAAGATATTTCTTTTCCATTGTAGTTTGTAAAGTTTGAATAAATGGATTGCTACTGAACTAACAACTAAACCATTTGTAATGTAGTGATCACAAAAGATTTTATTGAAGGTCCACTATTGTAAGAAAAACTTATTTGATTTTTGGATAAATTATCATAGTTTTATTTAGCATTATGGTCATTTTATTTAATTAATAACATCACACATATGAAGGATATAAGGAATTGTAATTAAATTGTATTCCTATGTTTGAGGTATTATAATGAAATACTCAAAATTTTGTATTCAATTCCTATGATATATATTATAAACAATATAAATATGTTTTGAATTATTCAAATAATTCTCAAAACCCAGTTAATGTTGTTCTTAGGTAATTTTAAGTGATTAAAATGGCCTTGATATGATTTGAATAAGTTTTTTCATGATAAGAATAATTCTGTAAAATCTGTGTTCGGAATATAAAATGGATATTCCCTAATATATTCATAAAGTATAATTCTAGATTTCATAAGGTTCATGCAGACTTCATAAGGATCAATCAGATGTTGAAAATTAGATAAAGAAATTTTTTTCTAAAATTAATTTTGAAACCACGTATTTTTTTCTCTAAAAAAAATTATGAAAATTTTAAAATTATTAAACATCACAAGGTCATCTAAAACACTTTTTATGTTCTTTTAAAAACTTATTAATGTTCATGTAAAAGTATATAATATTCATTTTAGAGTTAAAGGGAATTTTGTAAGGATGTATCAGATTTCATAATATTATTTTTCAACATATTATGGGTCATAATAGATATTATTAATGTTACCGAAAACCACATTATTCTCATGATAAGAAGGAATTATGATTAATAAAATAATGAAATTCATAACGGTACCCTTATAGTTTTCAGGGTTTTTTATGATCTTTTTTAGGTTTAATTTTAAATTTTGTAAGCTTAATTTAAAATGTTCTTGTGGATTATTCAAAGAGTTCATAACGTTCAAATGGAATATCATAGGTCTTATTAATTTTTTAAAAAATAATCTTTATGAAGTTCAATGTTTTACATCATAAGTTACATCATAGCAAACATTGTATAGTTTATTAATTTTGGGAAACCAGAAAACTAGAGAATCTTGAATTAGACGATTAAAAGAAGGAAATTAAACCAAATTCATTTAAATATGTTCATTCAAGATCAAATAATCATGATGATATATCATTCCATTATACAAGATTTGAGGTGATAAATATTTAATTAGATGATTAAATGAGTATAGAAATATTCAACTAATCTAGAATTTAAAATTTTAAAAATATGAAAATCCATATTAGTGATTAAATCCAAATTAAAAAATTTAATGACACAAATCTATCAATGAGAAAACATTTAATAATTTATTTAAACATCATTAAATTAATTATAATTAAATATTAATTAATGGAAAATATGATCTTAATGACTATGGAAAATATGATAAAAATAGTGTGAGGTTAAATGTCGAGCTCGAAGCCTCGGGGATGGAGATGACATAGCAGAGATTTTGGTGGATCCGGCCCCCTCCTCCCCGACAGGGGAGGGGGGATTTCTTACCCTTCCTCCTTGTTTCCTATGTCATTTGTCCTCTTAACTAACACAAATTTCCTTTCTCCTTTATCTTCGATCTCCCTTTTCACTAAGGATCTGAATCTACATAACGGATCGCCTCAGATTGAGGTTCCAATAAAATAATTCAACAAACATTCATATCATCATAGGTTGACACTTGTGGATTGATTCAGGGGTATTCATCCATCAGTTGACATTTTTTACAGATTTTTTTTGGATTCATGTGGGATTCATGATCGTACGGTGGTGAGTATTCTCATTCAACCCCAATTGATGAATTTTTTTCTTATCATAGGATGATCTAATAGTTTCTTTGTCTAATGCCCATTGTCTTTTCAATGGTTGTGGTTTTCACCTTCTTTGTTGGTCTGTTGAGTTCAGAATGAATCGGGATGTTCCTTCAACA
The DNA here is from genome assembly GCA_963277665.1 of Viscum album. Lineage (NCBI taxonomy): Eukaryota > Viridiplantae > Streptophyta > Magnoliopsida > Santalales > Viscaceae > Viscum > Viscum album. The sequence continues at coordinate 1,013,996,631 of OY728141.1, read as the reverse complement.
ATGGTTTGGGTAAGCTTCCTTGATGCGCCTCTTCATTTCTAGAACCCTTTGATTATCTGTAGGTTGGGGAACCTTGATGGAATATACTTGTGCTTTGATAATCGCACATATGTGGTGTCCAATCACCCCTAGTGTATGTTCTGATGTTGATGTCTCTAAGGCTCCGATAGAATGGATTTGGATCTCGGTTGGTGAAAAATTTAGATAGAAGTAAAGTGTGTTCTTTGAGATGTGGATAGCATTCTACCTGGGGTGCCACTGGTTAGGCTATATGGTCTCTGGTTTCCATCACGGTCTTAGAGGTTGGAAAATCAAAGCTCCATTATTTAAGGGGTCTGATATGATATTGGCTCCTATTATCCATGAGGCTTTTGGATAATTCTATGATGGGAACTGTAATGAGGTGAGTGGGGATGATAAAAAGGTGGTGGAATGATTAGCCATCAAGAATTCATAGTACTGGAGCCTAGATCGCAGGAGGATCAACTACAGAAATGGCTTCTATTGGATCTCTCAGATGCAGTGATGTGTGTGAAGTTGAATGTGGTAGAGCCCTGGGTAGCAGATTTCTTTTCCCTCCATAAAGAGGATTTGTGAATAACTCCCTTGCATATGGGTGAAGAGGATACTGCACAGGGGGCTGGATCAAAAATGAAGGAAGTGGACTTTATGGTTTTAACCAGTATTCTTGAAGGCTATGACATAGTGGATTGAATGTCTGTCCTGTTGGCTGAAACAAAGCCACCGACTGGACAAAAGTGGCTGGATGGAGTGAATGTATTGGTAACATTAGACCCAAACATAATTGATGACAACATTGTATTTCAGCTGAAGTCATGAAAAGGGGAATCATAGAAGATACAATGATTAATATAGGGAACCGATTTGAGGGTTTGGATGTGGATAAACCACCTGGCTCAAGAGGAAGATACATAAAGTGATGACTACTATAGTCAACTCAAGTGGATATCATGGACTACTTCCTAGGTAAAGGGACTCATAGTACTTTAATGAAAAAGGGGGAAAGGATTTTGAGATTTAGGTAAATGTATAGTAGTCTAAGGTAAAGAACCAATGAGACACAATTATTACTCCGATTTTCTAAAGCTGATGGAGATGAGGTTGGCCAAGAAGATCCGTAATAATGAAAGAAAATCCCTAATGAAGGGGTAATGTGATGAACCTGGGGAGTGCTTGAAACTTATTATGCACTCCATGGAAGAAATGTTTGAAAATGTTGTCTGACACTATGCCTCAGAAAAGGATATTAAAATAATATATGAAAAGGCTTACAAGTTGATTTCATTGAGGATCAAGTGATGTGGAAAGATAATCAAGATTTAATACTATCGCAAGGCTTCAATAAGAACATAATCAACTTTAAGGAATTCATCTAGGCAATGGAGAGAATGTTCACTCACCTTGAAGAGCTTATCAAAGAGGACCAAAAAATACATGTTAGTTTGTTGCAATGGGAACTTTATAGGGTAGCAGATTAAAGTTATCTATGTCTTCTGTTTAATAATTTTGTGAGCTCTTTCAGCTCATAGTTGTCTTGTATGTAAACATTTATTTTCAATTTTATATCAAAATTTCCTAATAAATATTTAAATTATGATGGAAATAGTGTGAAATTATAATGAATAAAATGTGAAAATTATTTAACTATTCATATGTATTTTAAATACCTTTATAGGATTTTTTTATTCAAGGTAAAAAAATTAGATGATGATATTAACACTATTAACTAGAATATTGTGTGTACATATATTAATAGAATTTGAAATAATTAATGAATTATTTAATGTTATTTTAGATACACTCATTTCATGAACAAAAGAGTCATCCCAAAGCATAAAATGTTGTTTGGTTTTCATAAAGAAATTGAAATTTCGTAATTGTGCATTAATAGTGGGACATTTTTAGAATAAGATTATTAGGTCAATTGGTATATTTAAATGGATATTTTTTTTTATTTATGAAAAATGAGAATAATGTAGAAAATGGAATTCTTTGAATTCAATCAAAGATAGATGGTTAATGAAAGAATATATAACCATGATCATGAAAATTAACGTACATGATAAATATGAGAAAAATAAGTTTGAGGATCATGGTCCATATTATTTAGAAACATTTATGAATTAATGATGTAGAAAACAAAATATATTATTGAAGAATATAAAATCTAATTAGAATTTATGGAAGAGGGTGTTACATATTGACTCATAAATAAGAAAAAAAATAAAATCATAGTGAGGGAAAAATAATATGATATTGTGATAATGAAGATTAAACATCATGTTATTAATGATGAATTCAACATTTATATGGGGATTAGATCCATTTTTTATGATATAGATAATAATAAAAATACAGTAAACATTACATAAGGAAAATTTTGGAGTAGAATAAATTAATATGATGAGAGATCAATGTGAACTATTGTGTGTCATTTTTTATTTCTTATTGATGGTATGGTTCCTTATGTTTAGGATAAAACATTGAAATTTTCAATAATGATTCATTTCTTCTTTCATTATATGCTTTCACATCAGTTTCACCATTTTATTTCCTCTAATGTGATGTATGATCGATGATGATTAATTGTGGGGGGATCAAGGATGGTTTCAGAATAATTAGCATTGTTATTTCAATTTTTTATCTCTAAAAGAAACTCTAAATAGATTCCACATCCATAACAATGTATAGTACTTCCTTCCAAAGGATGATGATCATTTGGGTTTTCAAACCCTATGACACTTAACAACTCACATGGGTAAATTGTGTGGGAGGTCAGGCTCATTAGACCCTTTTGGGGTGAACTATTTCCTATTTATTTATCCCTTATAGAGTTACGATATGTTCTTGCCTCTCTTCCATGATTAGATATGAGACTGGTTACCCTAATAATATTATTAGGTGTTGAATCCTACATCCAAAAATGGGGGTTTGATAGTGATTAAATCAATATGTATATGAGGATATCTATATTTTACCATTAATTTTTTTAAATAGGTAGATTATTATATTATAAATCCATAAATAAATAAACTATAGACTTTAGTAACATTCAGGGATGAGATTACTAGTACAAGGATGTGATTAAACCTTCTTGAGGTGTTAAAAAAATCTTAAGTATAATAGGATTTGAACAAAAAATTATCCATTTGATTCTAAGACATTCAATTTAACATCACGGAAAAAAGAAAATATATAAAAAAAACATATTAACTAGTTATTAAGATGAGACTTATGATGGTGTCTTAATTGTCATATTTTAATAGAAATTGGATTCGTCGTAGTTTTAACTTCCCTCAACCCATTGATGGGAAGTGATGGATGATTAATTTTCATGAGGGTAATTCATCTTGGGAGGATCAATAATGTAATTCAAGTGAGACATACAATGATGTGGATTCCCTATTATGGGGAAAATTGTATCAATTCATTGATTGGGGCATACACACTATGGTTTTCATATATAGGAGTAAATTTATGATATGAGTTATATGATCATTGTAAATCCTTAAATCCACAAATGTCATGATCAATGTGAGAAATGAGTGATATCAAGTGACCATACTCACCATTTATAAAGGACATGTGCAGTGGGGATTACCTAATTGGGTGTTTTTTGTGGAGCTTGGGACATAATAATATTTCCAATATATCGTTCTTATAATAAGAATATGAGTCCTTGTATTTCAATTAGTTTCAAAATAAAATTACAGATGAAAAAGACTAATAATCCCATACTAGATTTTGGGTCCAATGGGTTAGTGTTTTTATGATATATCTGTATTACACTATGGTGGATTTCAATACATCTTGAGTCTTAGGATGTTTTCATACATATCCTTTTTAGACAGGAATCAGAGTTCTCGTATTTCATCTTGTCCCTAACATGATGATGGTTTACAATGGTTTATTAAAATAAGATCTATTTTAATTATCCCATAGGTTTATGAATTTGTTGGGACATATACTTCGATGGATTCCCATTGGATGATTTCAACCCCTTACCCTCTAATAGTAAATGTGTAATAACCATGAGTGGTTAGTTAAGCATGTCTGGTAGGAATGAGTATAACATAATGCCCATAGGATTCTGTTAGTATCCATTATTGATCCTATTACATAAAATTATCATATGAAATGATAATTCGAGGCCAATAAATCGTATTTTTTGGTTCACATGGTTAGAGAGAACACACTCATGTACTCCTACTATACATGGATTAAAAGACTGAGGTTATATGCATGACATGTCTAGAGTGTCTTCATAACATGTCTTGATTGTCAGCCATACATTTTTGGGTTGTCTACTTTAAAATATCCTCATTGTCTTCCTAGAAAGGTTAAAATGTCCTAGGGTTATTTGGATGATCATGGTAACATATCTAAGGTGCAACACAATATCAAATCAGACATTTCTAGAGCATTTCATGTGATCAGTAACAATATGTCAGAGGTTTAACACCTGATCTAGATAACATGTCATGAAGATTGTCACATGACTTGGTTTTCATGTCAAAATGGATTTATTTTTGAATTTACATAAATTTTTAAGTATTTTTTTCATGACATATTTTAATCATCTAGGGATTCCTCACATGGATGACACAGATTCATCTAAGGGTTACATATGATACTGGATGATATATCCAAAGTACATCTCATTGCACGAATGATATATCAAGAGGGCTATCGTGTGAGATGCATAACCTATCAGAGTGCAGTCTTTTGACTAATTAATAAATCACATGATTTTAATGAACCCATCACATGAAAATAATAATATATGTCTTCATGCATGGATTTTCTAATTTCAAACATCATCGCATAAATTGTTCAAATTTGATCTTGAATTTTTCTTTTGATACATCATGAGACCATGTATATACATAGGAAACTCTTTTTCGTAATATAATTGGCACACTATATATTATTTACATGATCAGTAGGTCAATCATGTGAAGAATATATACATGTGGTGTAATCCCTTTTGTCATTCCCCAAGTTTACATAGTGTAAGACCCTTCTGATTTCATAGATTTTTTCTCGGACATGTCTCATATCACCTCTAAACTCTCTGGTGTGGTTTTTCATGTTGATAGGGAGGAATTTATGGGACTCTCCCTAAAATATATGTTATGGATAATATGGAACATATACTAAAAATATGGGGTTTATTTGGTTTAGTTTCATTTTTTTCCTCAAACAACCCTGGGATATCCATGGAATTATCATTGTGTCACATCATAAACAGTGATTTTGATATCATTACATCATCACTATATTTATTGGAATCATGGGTTTTAAAAGGGATTTTACATCATCAGATAGACATTTTAAAGGTTTTTTGAGATATAAGTCTGGCATGTCATGAAGTCTATATGATATTAGGATGCATATCAATGAGAGTTTTGTGTTTACAATGGATACTTAATTGGGTCCCTTCATGAGATCAAGATGGGTCTTTAGAGGGCCTTCACATGAAAAATATATTTACTATCCATTTCATAAGGGTACAATATTTTTTATCTTTTATTTTATAAATATTATATCACTCAATAATTGATTTTCAATCTAGGAATCACATGATTAAATGGATATGTCTTGGATCCTTCACATGATGGAGATTACATTCTTAAGGGCCTTCATGTGATTATACTATAATTTCAGTGAGGATTTTGTATGATAATTAATCTTATAATGTGGACCACATCCACAATTTTCATGAACTATTGAATAATTTCATTTATTATGAAGATTTAACCTTTTTCAACATTTTATTTTCAATTTTCCAAACACTTTGACTTTTTCCCATTAGTTGTTCTCAAGTTTATCACATTTTCTATAATGGATCTGGCGATAGTGTGTAATCATTATCATGAATGTTCACTAGGTTTCTCAATGTTGTTTCACATGGTCAATAATGGAACTTATAACGACATATGAGAATTTCCAAGAATAGTTTCCTCACATCACTATGGATCAAAAGGGTTTCATATGATTGATTTGATGCATTTGAGGTTCTTCCTATAATGAAAATAAAATACCAAAATTATTTCACATGGCATGGATGACGTGCCTCTTATGATCTCACATGATCATTTAACTAGTCATGTGGTCTGTAGAATATTCTATTATGAATATAAATATTACATCCATCACATGAATCTTCTTCCATTCTTTATTTTATATTATAATGGTTATTTATTTATTTTATTGAATCTATCACTTAACATGTATTATGATTGAAGGATCTCATCTAGAAGCATTTTTTTAATCAGGAAGACTAGTCTAAAGTGCTTCACATGATGAAAATAGTTGTTTGATTGGGTTTTGTCTAATCGTAAGGATTCACAAAATGGTATTTGTGTGATAATTATCAAATCACACATAGTGAGTGATCGAAACAAGTGATTTTACAAGTGTTATGTGATCATGTATCCCTATGGTGATTATGTGATCTGTGTAACCTAGTTTCATGATCTCTATATACCAATGTTTCTCCTTCCTTTCCATTGTAGATAGAACAATATCTATGATTTTTTTATTCCATTGTTCATTAAATTTTTAATGATAATTTGTTGGGTGTAAACAAATTACCCCTACTAGAAGTGAGTTCTAATGGGATAATGACTTTTTTTTTGAGAAATTTAAATTCCCTCCTTATTAATTTGGTCTTCCATTGGTTAGTGTTATGATCAGTTATCAGTCTTCTGGGTGACCTTTAGTATTTTATAGGAACCCTATAAATATTTGAGCTTTGTTCCATTCATTTTACATGTGAATTATACAACAAAATCTCTTTTGATCTTCTATATTATGATATTTCTTCATAAAAACACATCACAAAACTCTGTTCCAAGAAACGTTCGTGAGATCCAATTGTGTGACCTCTCTAGGCTCCCTCCTTTTCTCAATGTTTTTTTAGCCGATTTCAGGAATCAATAGTAATTACATTATGATATGTTTCATTGATTTGTATTTAGGGATGCCTCACAAGATTTTTGTTGTCCCATGTTTCTTTTTTATGTGGTTTCTTGATCATTTTTTGACTCCCATGACCTTTTTATGGGTCATGTAACTCATGTAATTAGATAAAACTTGTAAATTTTTTAACTAATTCCTCCTTCTGGAATCATACTACCCCAAATATTTGTTTAATACTCTTATGTATATGGATTCCAATACACAAAATTATTATAATGTGGTCAGCTGGAAGGATATGCTTTTTTAGAATGAAAATGATGACCATCAGTACTAGGTATTTTATTATAATTTGAATTATAAATGGATTATTACTTCTAAACATAAAAAATAACCTCTATCTGTAACACCCCAGGTAAATAAACTATATGACATTTTCATATTCATCCATAATTTTGAATAAAATATTAATAATACTATAATGGTAATGCTATGCTCGAGGGCGTATCCAATACGCAACAACGAGTTTCTTTGAAATATTACGTTGCACTCTAATAATAAAATAATATTATTTTAAAAGGTAGTTAACGCCTAGCCGTTGTAATGGCGGAAATGAATGGAACTAACTAAAAAATAATTATATATTTTTGTCAAATATATTTACTTTTATCCAATAAATGTTGGAGGTTTAAAATAAAAACGAATCCAATTTTAAGCATAAATCTTCTAATATTATTTAAAAGGTTGATTAACCGCCTTTTGATGGAGAACCCTTTTTAAATATACTTTTGAAAATTTTATATGTTTTATTTGACAAAATATAATCCTTATTTATAATCTGGACATCAAAATTTACTTTTTGTAAAATTTTGTTATTTTTCTGATAAAGATCATTTTTATTGAAAATGTTGCATTTTAATTCAAAACCTCCTTTTAATCTGATTTATTTATATGGATAGATTATATTTTTAATTTATATTAGAGTGTATTTAGAATATATTTTTACCATTTAATATAATGGTGGTCATTGGAATTAATTTCACTTTAAAAATTGGACTTAAACTAGTGCTAATGTTTTAATAGATATTGTTTCTTAAAAACACGCTATTTGTTTTGACAGTGGGAATTAATTATTAAATTAATTAATGAAACATATATGTTTTGAATTTTTTATAATAGATTTCATTTTTCAATTCGGAATATCAAATATATCTTAGGGTGAATTTTTGGTATTTTTCTGAAAAAAATCAATTTTTGATGAATAGTGAAACCACTAAGTGGTAGTTTCAAAACTGATTTTTCATTTAAATGAAACTTTACAACTTTTGTGATTTAAATTTCAAAAATCCGACATACATGGTTGTCATTAGGATGTAAATTGTGGTTCAATGGAATTAAAATAATTTTTTGGTGAATAGTAACTTTTATGTTTTTAATCGCGATTACAGATAATTAGTGTAATTTAAGGTAAAAATAATGTTTTAATAATATAAAATGACCTATACACATGTCCTACACACATTGGATGTGTCATGGCCGACCAAGACAATCCATGGGTCAACATGGGGACCCCATGGAGCCACTTTGGTTGGAAAATGACATAAATAACTTTTTATTTTAAGTTAAAAAAATGTCACAAGCTTTAGTTGTTTTACTAAAACAATTTTTAAATGGGGTTATACAAGTCATATTTTTACTATAAATATTCATTATAAATCTAAAATTATTTCCTAGATCATGATATTTTTTTATAATTTTTAGACATTAAATAAATTAAATAATTTATGACATCATGATGTTGCAGTGATTACCTCATTAATAAAGGATTTAAATAAAATGAAAAGATAATGTTAAAACTATAGCATAAACATGTAAAAGACCTATTGGATGAGTATATTTCGAAACCTTATCACCTTATTCTTGAAATAAATCAATGTGGGACCTTTAAAATCAGAAACTCATTTGAAAATAAGGTATCATTTTGTAACTTTCCAAGAGTGCCCCTCCTCTCCTCTTATAAAAGGCCCCAACCTATACCACCTTACCCACACCTCTCAGGCCTTTGGATCACCCAACCCCTGATCATTTTGACTCTCCACATACCTTTCTTACTCTTATAATCCTCACTTTTGGAATAAGTCTTCCCAAGGAATCAATTGAGCTCAAATCAAAGAGAGATACCTGAGTTTAAGGTAATGTCTTCACTTTTGTTCTTTTGTTTTATTTTGCTTCTCCAACCCACTAAAATCTTTTTATTATTTTCATTTGTAACAAATCAAGTATCTTCAATATAATAAGATGTTGTTATAAGAAGGATTCGAGCTACACTTACACACTCCTACATCTAATGGTTAATGAACATATTGTTTCCATGGATGGTGAATTCCTGCCTTACAAAATGATGATTGTTAAATATTATTTTAACACCTTCAAAGGTGAAAATTAAGTTGTCACTATATTTATATATGATATATAAAATTTTTATGTTTTACTTAATCTTCTGTATTTTTAATTTATGGAATAACTTTATGGTTTCCATTATGGTTAAACGCGATATCTTCATTTTAAGAAGTGCGGACTACTGCCCCCTCAAAGTGATTTGATTCATTAATACCATATGTGGTACGTATAAAGGATATATTTAATGATATTATATATGATAGCATACTATAATTATAATACTATTATGTATCATTATGTTTTAATTCCATTAAATAAGAAATATAAATGGAAGTAGCATTCATGCGTACGTACGGCTTACCGTCTCCATGAACGGTGCATTTCATTTCTTACCTCTAAATGTTATGTAATATTATAAATGAATTTATATAATTGATATATATTATATATATGAAATCTAAATAATGAATATAATTCTGTATATAATATATATTTTACCACATGAATAACTTGTAATTATAAAGAGTTTATTTTTGACTCAAGTAGCAATGATCTACAAAACAGCCATTATTAAATTAAATAATTACATTGTGTTCATAGCATGGTAGTAAGTGATATAAAAGGAATAATGAACTTTAAAAAGGTTTTTAAGAAATTATAAATTTAATCATGTTTTTTATTCATGAGGTTAAAGAATGATCGTGTCAAGTCGGACCCGAGGTAAGGGATCCTACCTCTATCTTTCTTTTTAAGTACACTCTTTTATGTCATTCCTTTTAAGCTCATCTATCTTATGATTGGGATGTTATTTTATATTAATCATACTGTACTTTTTATGTTCATTTTATGACAGACCCTATTTTCTCTCATCAATCCATTTTGGATGTTTTAATTGGCGCCGTTAGGCTGCCGAAATTTCGTATGGGGCTTTTTATCTCACTTTGTGTTTTCATGAAAATCATACTACATTTTCCAATATTTCCTTTTGAGTGGTGTATGTAGTTTCCATTATTCTACTTTTTGTGTAACATACGTTCGTTTATGAGTATTTACATCAATGTTGTACAGTCCTTATTTCATGGGGTGTATGTTTCAAAAGTTACCCAAATCGGTAAGGGAACCTTTCACCCTCCTCTTTTTAAAATACTACTTTTGTTATGTCTTTTAGTTTTCATCTTATTATGTGGGGATATGTTCTTATATATCCTTATTGCCATAAATTTTATGTCCAAGAGATGAGACACCCTTTATCTCTCTCATCAACTCTTTTTCTAAAATTTGATGTGACGTTGTTAGGCTATCAAGGGAACTTCTTAACCCAATTTCGATTTCTTTGGGTTCAACATGTAGTTATTGAATATGTCATCCTTTGAATATGTTTGAATGAAGTTTGATTATTTTACACTTAATATCCACTTATATTGGGTTTATTTATATTTTTCGCACATAATTATGAGATTGATTTATCCTTAATTTAAGGATACCATCTTTATAATGGATTTCATCTCAATTTACATTTCCATTGATACTTCATTGATGTTATGCACCAATTCACTTTTATATGGTGTATATACTATCCTTTGGAATATTATATCACGAATCCCTTTATTCTAATGATATTATAAAGTTTTGATTAAATGTTATTCCTCAATTATTTTTTTCAAGTGTCTCTCATTTTGTTAAAACCCCTTTTACTAAAATATCGTTTTAAATGTTTTAATGGTTTAATCTTATAAATATTTATCATTAATATCCATGTTTTAAAAATGGTTTTGAGTATTTATTTATATGGATATTAATGGTTTAAAATGTTAAAAGCTTCAATGTGGTATGGGACTTCATCTCAATCTCCTTTCATTGAGGCATATTATGTTTTATACACAAATTTCTTTTATACGGTGCATAAACCCCTTTGAATTTTATGCTTATCCAAAAGGAATATTTTTATATGAAGCGTTTTACAAAACGACAAAAGGGAATGTTTTTTTTGTACGTATGGGGAGACAACAAATTCTCCACCGCCGTGACCATTATTTGTGTTTCGGCTTCCTCTACAGTCCATAACTTTTTTAAAATGAAAAATAAATACCGTGTTTTACTTTTATTTTATTTTGGTATTGAAAATAGTTTTCATAATTTTTTATATCAATGTGTTGTCTTGATATCTTGTGATTGAAAAGTGGAAATATTATGTTTCCTTTATGCATGTTTTATGTGATATGATTATGTTATGGTTCATGGGAATTATTATGAAGACAGGCGGTTCTGTGACAAACTAAGGGCGGGTGAGCACGATATAGATCTCCAATGCATTGGGTAAAGTGAAGGGGTTCAACATTGAGGTTTCGCCGAAGAGATTTAGGGAATATACTGGGATGGGTATTCCAAACGTAACCAGGAGGGTAAATCCCTATGTAAGAATGTTATGAATGCCTCAAGTTACCTTTATGTCTTATGATTTCTATGATTTATTCATGTGTTTATGAGGTATGTTAAAGTGCATATGTTTGATGGGTAAATTATTATTTCATTCTAATGTATATATGTACTCAAGTTTCTTTTCCATACTTTTTATTACCCTTACTGAGATTTTTATGCTCATCCGATGTTTTTGCAAATTTTTTCACAGGTCAAGGGAATGGTACATGATATGATGATAGTGTCAAGGAAGTTTCAAGAAAGAATCCATTTATTATTTTAAATATGTTTCCGTTGATGGGAATAATGAATACTATCATTTATGTAACCACTTTGTTTAAATGTGGAATGTAATGAAAGTTTTATGATCTAATTCTCTAAAACTCTAAACCTAAAAAGATACTCAATGTTTAATCTTGTAATAACTCAAGATTAAGTAAGGTTTAAGGCTGGGGCCTTATAGTTGGTATCAAATGTCAGTTTAGATAACATTATAGGATATAGTGTTGTTTAAGAAAAAGTGACAAGTTGTGTATAACCACAATGGTTAGTATATTAGATGGAGTCATTGTTTTTTTTAAGTTAGAATGAGTTTGAGATAACTTCGATAAGTATATCTTAGTGTTTATCTACCCCTTTTTTATTTGATGATTTTACTGATATACTCACACTGACCTTTTTGGTTTTAGTAAATGGCTGGATCTAGAAGGAACCAAAGTAAAATTGGATTTTAAGAAAACTGTGATGGTTTTATTAAAGAACAGTTGAATGATATGGGAGCTGCAATGAGAACTCTTGTGGTTATCCTCAAAATAATATCTGGAGTCATGATTGACCACCTGAACCTTAGTGAGTTTTATAAGGCATGATATATGTGAGAAACAAATCCCTATGGAAGTTCAGGTAATAATCATAATGGTATGTATGTTCAAAAACCTATGTGTCAAATATGTTGAAAGAAACAAATAGGAAAATTTTTCAAAGGGATAGAAAGATGCTATAGATGTGGAAATGAAGGTCATAAAGCAAAAACCTGCAATGGAAAAAGGAAGCATCTAGTTGACTCTAGGAAAGGGAAAGAAGTTCTTTCTGAATGATCAATTGAATGGTTTAAATGTGGTGTTCATGGTCATTAGGCAAACACATGTCCTATGAAGATGTTTCGGGAATTGGGTCACCATGATCGTAAAAATATTCCTTTACCAATACCTAATGCCATTCTGATTGAGGATGAAGAAACTGATAATGAAGAATAAATGGTATGGAATATTCTAAACATTTGTTTTCCTATTATTTGAATCTTAGGATATCATTCATGAGTTTTTTATAGGAAAGAATTATTTCAGAATAAGTTTAAATGGAAGGTATAATGGGTCATGAAGAATGTTGAATGAGTAAGAAGTCATCATATAAGGCATTCAAGAGTTATGGTAGATTTTAGGATGGCGAAATTCTTCGATGTATTAAGTCTCTTTTGATGATGGAGTTACAATAGAAGACTTTGTATAGTAACCCTGATGTTTGATATACGAAAATTTTATACAAGGAATAATTATCCTTTCTTTTGTGGATATAGTTATAAAGAACCATTTGGGTTTATATGATACATGAATTTGAGGAAATTACTGGTTGATACATTTTTTTTTGCAAAATGGAACTTATCATATATCCTTTGTGGTTAAAATATGGTATGGTTATTTTTTATGGATTTGTATCTTTTTGAGGAATGTTATAAAATTATATAGTTTTTTAAAAGGGAAAACATGCAGACCGTGTGACAACCCATCGCGTCAGATGAAGCTATGGGAATCAAACCCACAATCAAATTGCAACTGGTATTTATCTCTTACCACTGGACTATGTGAAGTCCCTCGTTAGATTGAAAGATTCTTTTTAGTTAGATGATTTTAAGAATTAAGAGTAAGTTGGTTTTTTTTGGTTATCAATGGAAATGACTACCCTATCACGGAGGATATGTGATTAGGTTAATTACTTTTCAGTATGAGACTATAATAGTAACTGATGTTATTTTGGAGAAAAATGTTAAAATTTATCTTAGGAGAATATGTGATTAAATCCTTCAGAGAATTGTGTTTCAATATTAGTTTGGTTTACTTTGTAGAATTTTATGGATAGGTGTTTATTTAATGGTCTTTGTTGAACTTTGGGTTTTAGTTTTGGTTAAGGTCTAAAGGCATGGGAAGTATATAGTTCTCCTTTGTGGATTAGGTGATTCTATAGAAGTTGATTATAGCTCTCTTAATATGAACAAGTCATCCTAAATACTCCTCTTTTGGAGAAAATATTAGTTCGTGTAAGAAATATAGTAAAAGATGAAAGAAAACATGACAATTAAGTATACTTCCTTATGTTTTAGATAAGCTCATAAATAAATTCCTCAATGAAAAGTAACTTAAAACAAAAATGTTGTCTGTTAATTTTTCCTAATGGGGAATCAAATACTATTTAACCCATCACAAGTTTTTGATTTTCTTGTTTCGAACATTCTCCTAGACTTGTTTACTATCACTCTCAATCAGAACATGACCCTTTGTTTTTTCCTCCATATCCATATTTTCATACTTGGAGTCCTAGTATGGGTTAACTCGGGTGACATTTGTACTTCTCTCCCATTATTTTAAAGTGATAGTTTAACTTACTCTTGTTCCGATGTGGGATTTTCAACGAAGCTTCCAAACCCAATTTTAAAATTACTAGGACACAATTCTTTAAAAGGGGGGAAGTATGTAACACCCCAGGTAAATAAAGAATATGAAATTTTCATATTTATCCATATATTTGAATAAAATATTAATAATACTTTAAAGGGAATGTTATGCTCGAGGACGTACCCAATACGCAACAACAAGTTTCTTTGAAATCTTACGTTGCACTCTAATAATAAAGTAATATTATTTTAAAAGGTGTTTAACTCCTAGCCGTTGTAATTATGGAAATGAAAGGAAATAACTACAAAATTATTATATATTGTTATCAAATATATTTACTTTTATCTAATAAATGTTGGAGGCTTAAAATGAAAAAGAATCCAATTTTAAGCATAAATCTTGTAATATTATTTAAAAGGTCGATTAACCACCTTTTGATGGAGAACACTTTTTAAACATACATTTGACAATATTATATGTTTTATTTGACAAAATAAAATCATTATTTATAATTTGGACATCAGAATTTACTTTGTGTAAAATTGTGTTATTTTTCCGATAAAGACCATTTTTGTTGAAAATGTTGCATTTTAATTCAAAATATCCTTTTAATCTGATTTATTTATATGTATAGATTATATTTTTAATTTATATTAGAGTGTATTTAGAATATATTTTTAACATTTAATCTAATGGTGGTCATTGGAATTAATTTCACTCTGAAATTGGACTTAAACTTGTGTCAATCTATTAAAAGATATTTTTTCTTAAAAACACGCTATTTGTTTTGACAGCGGGAATTAATTATTTAATTAATTAATGCAACATATATGTTTTTTATTTTGTAAAAAAGAGATCATTTTTGAATTAGGAATATCAAATATATCATAGGGTGAATTTTTGTTATTTTTTTGAAAAACTTCAATTTTTGATAAATAGTGAAACCCCTAAGTGGTAGTTTAAAAACTAATATTTCGTTTAAATGAATCTTTACCACTTCTATGATTTGAATTTCAAAAATCCAACATACATGGTTGTCATTAGGATGTGAAATGTGGTTCAATGGGATTAAAATAATTTTTTGGTGAATAGTAACTTTTCTGTTTTTAATCGCGATTAGAGGTAATTAGTGTAATTTAAGGTAAAAATAATGTTTTAATAATATGAAATTACCTAGAAACATGTCATACCCTCATTTTATGTGTCATTGATGACCGAGAAAATCCATGGGTCAACTTGGGGACCCCATGGAGCCACTTTGGTTGGAAAATGACATAAATAACTTTTTATTTGAAATTAAAAAAATGTCACAAGCTTGAGTTGTTTTACTAAAACAATTTTTAAATGGGGTTATACAAGTCATATTTTTTACTATAAATATTCATTAGAAATCTAAAAGGATTTCCGACATCATGATATTTTTTTATAATTTTTAGACATTAAATAAATTAAATTATTTATGAAATCATGATGACGCAGCGATTACCTCATTAATAAAAGATTAAAATAAAATGAAATGATAATGTTAAAACTATAACTTACACGTGTAAAAGACATATTGGATTAGTATATTTCTAACCCTTACCACCTTATCCTCGAAATACATCAATATGGGACCTTTAAAATCTGAAACTCATTTGAAAATAAGGTAACATTTTGTAATATTCCAAGAGTGCCCCTCCTCTCCTCTTATAAAAGGCCCCCACCTCTACCACCTTACCAACACCTCTAAAGCCTTTGGCTCAGCCAAACCCTACTCATTTTGTCTCTCCACATCCCTCTCTTACTAATTGAATTCTCACTTTGGGCATAAGTCTTATCAAGGAAGCCTTTGAGCTCAAATCAAAGAGAAATACCTGAT
The DNA here is from genome assembly GCA_963277665.1 of Viscum album. Lineage (NCBI taxonomy): Eukaryota > Viridiplantae > Streptophyta > Magnoliopsida > Santalales > Viscaceae > Viscum > Viscum album. The sequence goes on along the minus strand of OY728141.1, from coordinate 1,013,980,341 downwards.
TTTAAGGTAATGTCTTCACTTTTGTTCTTTTGTTTTATTTTGCTTCTCAAACCCCCTAAACTCTTTTATTAATTTATTTTGTAACAACTCTAGTATCTTCAATAAACTAAGTTGTTGTTATAAGAATTATTCGAGCTACACTTACAGACACCAACATCTAATGGTTAATGAACATACTATTTCTGTGGATGGTAAATTTCTGCCTCACGAAACTATGATTGTTCAATATTCTTTTAACACCATGAAAGGTGTCCATTAAGATGTAACTATATTTATATATGATATATAATATGTTTATGTTTTACTTAAGCTTATCTATTTTTCATTTATGGCATACTTCTATGGCTTCCATTATGGTTAAACGCGATATCTTCAATTTTGGAAGTGCGGACTACCGCCCCCTCAAAGTGATTTGATTCTTTAATACCATATGTGGTACGTATAAAGGATAGATTTAATGATATTATACATGATAACATACTGGAATTATAATACTATAAGGTATCATTATGTTTTAATTCCATTAAATATGAAATAGAAATGGAATTAGCGTTCATGCGTACGTACAGTTTACCGTCTCCATGAACGGTGCATTTCATTTCTTACCTCAAAATGTTATGTAATATTATAAATTAATGTATATAGTGGATATATATAAAATATATGATATCTAAATAATTAATATAATTCTGGATATAATAAATATTTTACCACATGAACAACTTGTAATTATAAAGAGTTTATTTTTGACTCAAGTAGCAATGATCTACAAAACGGCCATTATTAATTTAAATAATTACAAAGTGTTCATAGCATGGTAGTAACTGATATAAAAGGAATAATGAACTTGAAAAAGGTTCTTAATCAATTAAATATTAACTCATGTTTATTATTCAGGATGTTAAAGAACGATCGAGTCAAGTCGGACTCGAGGTAAGTGATCTTACCTCTCTCTTTCTTTTTAAGTACACTCTTTTATGTCATTAATTTTATGCTCATCTTTCTTATGATTGGGTTGTTATTTTATATTACTCTTACTGTAATTTTTATTTTCATTTGATGAGAGACCCTATCTTCTCTCATCAATCAATTTTGGATGTTTTAATTGGCGTCGTTAGGCTGCCGAAATTTCGTAAGGGCCTTTTTTATCTCACTTTGTGTTTTCGTGAGATTCATGCTAAATTTTCCAATATTTCCTTTTGAGTGCTGTATTTAATTTCCATTATTATAATATTTGTGTAACATAATTTATTTTATGAGTATTTACATCAATGTTTTATAGTCCTTCTTTCATGGGGTGTACATTTCGAATGTTACCCAAATCGGTAAGGGAACCTTTCACCATCCTCTTTTTAAAAGACTTCTTTTGTTATGTCTTTTAATTTTCATCTTATTATGTGGGGATATGTTCTAATATATCCTTATTCCCATAAATTTTATGTCGAAGTGATAAGATACCCTTTATCTCTCTCATCAACTCTTTTTCTAAAATTTGATGTGATGTCGTTAGGCTGTCAAGGGAACTTCTTACCCAATTTCGATTTCTTTGGGTTCAACATGTAGTTATTGAATATGTCATCCTTTGAATATGTGTGAATGACCTATGATTATTTCACAATTAATACCCACTTATATTGGGTCTATTTATATTTGTGTCAAATAATTATGAGATTGATTTATCCTTAATTTAAGGATACCATCTTCATAATGGATTTCATCTCAATTTACATTTCCATTGAGACTTCATTGTTGTTATCCACCAATTCACTCTTATATGGTTTATATACTGTCCTTTGAAATAATATATCATGAATCCTTTTATTCTCATGATATTATAAAGTTTTCCTTAAATTTTATTCCTCAATTATTGTATTCAAGTGTCTCTCATTTTGTTAAAAACCCTTTAACTAAAATATCGTTTTAAATGTTTTAATGATTTAAACTTATAAATATTTCTCATTAATATCCATGTTTTAAAAATGGTTTTAAGGATTTATTTCTATGGATATTAATGGTTTAAAATTTTAAAATCTTCAATGTGGTATGGGAATTCGTCTCAATATCCTTTTATGGAGGCATATTATGTTTTATACACAACATTATTTTAAACGGAGTGTAAACCCCTTTGACTTTTACTTTTACCCAAAAAGAATATTTTTTATATGAAGTGTTTTACTAAATGACAAAAGGGTATGTTTTTGTCGTACATATGTGGAGACAATGACTTCTCCGCCGTCGTGACCATTATTTGAGTTTCGGCTTCCTCTACAAACCATACCTTTTTTTAAATGAGAAATAAATACAATGTTTTACTTTTATTATATTTTGGTATTGAAAATGGTTTTCATAATGTTTTTATATCAATGTGTTGTATTGATATATTGTGATTGAAAAGTGGAAATGTTATGTTTCCTTTATGCTTGTTTTATGTGATACAATTATGTTATGGTTCTTGGGTATTATTATGATGTCGGGTGGTTCTGTGATAAACTAAGGGATGGTGAGCCCGATATAGCTCTCCAATGCATTGGGTAACGTGAAGGGGTTAAACATTGAGGTTTCTCTGAAGAGATTTAGGGAATATACTGTGATGGGTATTCCAAACGTAACCAAGAGGGTTACTCCCTACGTAAGAATGTTATGAATGCCTCAAGTTACCTTTATGTATTATGATTTCTAAGATTTATTCATGATTTTATGATTTTTGTTAAAGTGATTATGTTTTATGGGTAATGTTTTATTTCATTCTTATGTTTATATGTACTCATGTTACCTTTCCATACTTTTAATAACCCTTACTGAGCTTTTTATGCTCATCCCAAGTTTTTGAAATTTTTTTCACAGGTCAAGGGAATGGTACAAGATATGATGATAGTGTCAAGGAAGTATCAATAACGAATCCATGTTTTATTTTAAATATGTTTCCCTTGATGGGAAGAATGAATACTATCTTTTATGTAACCACTTTGTTTAAATGTGGAATGTAATGCATGTTTTATGATGTAATTCTCTAAAAATCTAAACCTAAAAAGATCCTCAATGTGTAATCTTGTAATAACTCATGATTAAGTAAGGTTTAAGGCTAGGGCCTTATACTATCACCTAGACTTCCATGATATGGATTTTTTCATCTGGATGACACTTATATTCATTAACCTAACTATAAATATCCATCTCATTGGTTTTCATCTTCTATCAATTTCAATCAAATGAACATATATGAAGACAATCAATTGATCGTGGAATTACCCTTTAGGGTGTCTTATATGTTAGCTAGATTAACACTATGTCCAGATAGTATTGATATCATTCATGAAATGATTTTTTATCATTACTCAAATATATTATTATCCTATTTGATCAATATAAGAAGTTGTTATAGTTAAATGTGGGACATTAATTCTTGTGGTAACATTTTTGATGTATGGGAAATACCATTTTTGTTTAGGAATAGTTTCTCAGAAGTCATCAATCTTCTACAGGATTTCTATATGTATGTGGAAATAAGGATTTCCTATGTTTTCACATATAGTAAATCATAACACCATGGAGATATTTTTAATCAATTGTTATATAATCATAAATCATTTCATTTACAACATGGTCAATTAGGTGTTAACCTATATCATTTTCCCCAGTTTGGAGGAATACAACTTCTTAGTTATATTTTCAATGAATTCATTTCCACTACATAAATTTGGGATTCCCCTAAATAAAATCCATCCTTACAATGTGACACAATCACTATTGGAAATTAGTAGTTAGATAAGGAGTTAAACCTATTATAAATAGTTTCATTCAAGTATTTAATCAACATATTTCTTTATAATAGTAGGGATCGACTAAAAACCATATTCCCCCATCGATGTCATTCTTAACATGTCCCAGATAGCATATTCTCTTATTGGGACACTTAGGATGTTGGATAGCATTCCTCATGTGAAAATTGGCTGATAAAAGAGGTATCCTAAAGTCTATGGTTAGCAGGGTATTTGGAAATGTCTCTAAATGGATTTATTTTCCTTGATAGGGATGCATGATTGGGCATTCATGTAAGTATATTTGTGAAGGAATCCCAAATGGTAGATGTGCGGACTCTTAATGTAGTTGTACAAACTCTTTCTTGTCATTAAAAACTCCTTGGTCATATAAAACATATAAACATCCCCTAACGGATTTTCAACCATTTATAATTATTATTTGGTTATATATGAGATAATTTATAGTTTTTTAAATATCATAACACCACTAATATCCTTCACCCTTCATTATTTCCTAGAATATTGATCATTTATGGGGTTGAGGTGATTCCACTGGGTGACAATGAGGTTATTAATATATTTATACAACAATCCCATTCCAAATTCATGACATATACTACATAATGACATTGGATATCTCATTGAGTGGTTATAAAAAATCTCTCTCTGGGATGGGGTTCTTACAGCTCTCGTAGATGATATGATTATCTATGAGCCAAATACCACTTAGAATTTTTCATACTAGTTTTTATATGTAATGACCCAGGTATATGAAGTATAGATATTTTTATTTCTATTAATACTTATCAATAATATATTAATTTTATGTTAAATGGGATTCTTCTTCCGTTAGAGTACTCGACACACAATAATGGGTTTATCTGAATTCTTACATTACACACAATTTTGAGTTATACCGAAATATGATACAATAATAATATTATTATTTTAAATTGTAGCTAACACCTATATGTTGGAATGGATGGAATTAATAGTATCAACTAAATTTTGAAATATGGTTCACACATGATTTAATAATGATTCATTGGTTACCAAATTTAATTAAAATGGATGTAAAAAAATGAATATAAGGGATGTGTTTTTGTGAAAACCTATTTAAAAAACAATATGTGTGTTTTCATATATATATATATATATATATATGGATATGTATATATATAATGTTTTAAATTAATTTTATATGTTTTCTAGATATCATATATGAAAAAATCGTGTTTTCAAATAAAAGTTGTATTTTTCTAGAAATGAAGTTTTACAGCCATTTGATGGAGAACAACTATTAAATATAATATTTGTAACTTTTATATTTTCTATTCGGTAAAATAAAATTCTTTTTTATAACTAGGTCATTAAAATTTACTTTGGGTTAAATTTTGAGTATTTTTCAGATAATGTTCATTTTTTAATAAATAGTGAAAAACTGCTCCATTTTAATGAAAAATGCGTAGTCATCTTATTTATTTATATAGTTATATTATTATTTTATTTTATTTTAAAGTGTAATTTGATTATATATTTATCTTTTAAACCAATTTTGGTCATGTTATGTAATTTCACATTGAAATGGGAAATAAATACATGTCATTCTTTTGAAAGTAATTACTTCTCAAAAACAAACATTTTTGTTTTGACAACAAGAATTAATTTTAAATGAATTACAAAATATTATGTGTTTTCAATTTAGAAAAATTTATTTCATATTTGGAATCATGAGGTCCAAATTGTGTAAAGTGGTACCTTTTATTTTTAGACATTATGAATTGTAACATCAGAAATTATTTTATTTATCATGGTTAGAGGTTAAATATGGTAAAAAGGGTAAACAATAATATTATAATAAAATTTAAATCGACTAAAACATGTCCTAATCCTATTTTATGATATATTTTAGACCATGGGAATCCTTGGGTTGATTTTTCGACCCCATTGATCCAATTTTATTTGACAATAACATTTTATAAGAATTAATTTAAAGCAAAGAAAAATGTTACATAAACATGTATGTTTAAGTAAAACAATATTTATATGGAATTATATTAGCAATATTTTCTATTATAAATATAATTTTTAAAGACAAAAATATTTAATACATCATTTTATTTTATTCGTAATTTTAAGATATCAAATAAATAAATTTATTTATGACACAATGACGAAGTAGTGATTACCTTAGTAATGAATGATTTAAATAAATGAGATTATAAATATTAAAATAAATTTATTCTAAAACATTTTATGCCATTCAAGAATTTTAGTTTTTATTAATAATTTTTAAATTTTAATTAATGATGTCATTTTCGAAATAATAAATTTTTTTCTTTTTTTTAATTGTACATTATTTAAAGAGTATAAAAATTGACAGAAATGAGTTTAAAAAAATACTATTATATTAAATTATATTATAATCCTAAAAATCTATAATTCAGCTAAATGAATTATATATTGTTTAAAATTTCAATAATGAACCACTTGAGTCTTTATTGTTTTTATATAGTTTCTATATTAACTATATAGTGTAAATATATAAAACATAGTGGTAAGAGTTAAATTATTTATGTGTGGGATACAACTAAAAGGTAAGGATAAATTGGAAAAAAAAAATTTCAAAAACCTATTTTTGGGTGGTTCTCGAAAAATAACCATATTAACATGGCTATAAATTAGTTCTAGTCCATTTTAAATTGATATTCAGTTTATAATAAAATAAACATTAATACATTCCTAAAGTGCCCCTCCTCCATCTTTTAAAAGGGAATCACCTCTAACCATGACTCAAAACTCTCAAGACCATCGGATCACCCAAACTCTACCAAAATAATCTCCCAAAATCCTTATCTTCCTCCAAGATTCATTATGTTTGAAATAAGGCTATTCAAAAAATCCTTTTAGCTTAAATCAAAATGAGTTACGTGATTTTATGGTAATGTCTTCTCTCGAGATTATTTCATTTATTTTTCTTCTCCAACCCCTTAGAATATCCTTCATTAATTATTTTATAACAAAAACAGTGTATTAAATATATTATGATGTTTTTAGGAAATGTGTTTTAACTACACTTACACACACCTCAATCTAATGGATATGAACATACTGTTTATGTGTACGACGAACTAATGCCTCATGAAACGATGATTGTTTGATTTTCCCCTAACGCATCTCATGGTTGCCAATATGTTAGAACTATATTTATATGCCATATATATTTTATTTACTTTGTCTCTATGATTAGATATTTTTCTTTTACATCATACCTTTATTCTTTCCATAATGTGTAAATATGATAATTTCATTTGAGAAAATGTAGACTACTACCCACTCAATGTGATATGACTCGTTCATGCCATACATGGAACATATAAATCATGGTGTTAAAGAAAATATTTGACATATATATCCTATTATATTATACTATCATTATAATATACCTATTTTTCTCTTAGTTTTCATTCTTTTAAATGTGAAAAATAAATGAATGTAGTGTTCATGTGCATGTATGACATACCATCTCCATGAACAATGCATTTCAGTTTTTATCTCAAAATTTTATGGAATATTATAAATATAAACATACTGGATATATATGATATTTAAATCATGAATACTATTCTGAATGTAATTTACTTTTGACCACATGGACACTTTGTAATTATAACAAGATCATTTTTTACTCAAGTACCTAATATCGAGAAATTGACTGATATTATCTTATATAATTATGTAATTTATATGACATGGTAATAAGTGATATACAAGGAATAATAAATGTGAAAAATGTTCTTAATAAATTAAAAATTAACTGAAGTTTATTATTTAGGAAGAACAAGGAACAAATGTGACGAATCAGACCCAATGTAAAGGAACATTTCACTGTCTTTTTTTTCAAAGACTTATTTTATCTTATGTATTTTAATTTAAATTTCCAAATGTTGGGATAATTAATTATATATCCTTATCGATTACCATTTTATTTCGATGTGATGATGGACCCTTTTTTCTCTCATTTACTCACTTTCTAAATATTTATGTGAGGTCGTTTGGCTGTCAAATTTTCGTAAGGGGATTTCATAACCCAATTTCCATTTTATGGTGTAAACATATAATTATTGATTTTGTCGTGAAATGATTATCTGAGAAATAAATTTTGATATCCAATATTTTATTTATAATTTATTTATGTTTAATTATATTTCATACACATAATCGATCTATTTTATTAACAGAATGTTCTTTGTAAGGGATTTCGTGTCATTCTTCTTTCATTAAGGAATATCTTGTCGTCATGCACACTTTTTATCCTATAATGTTTATATAAAACAATATTTACTCTATATATCATTAATTATTATATTATCATTATTTCTAATGTTCTGATTGATTTTATACCTTAATGATTTGTGTTCCAGTGTTTCTCATGTTGTAATAGACTCTTTAACGAAAACATTATTTTAAATGTTTTAATGATTTATTCTTCAAAACAGTTCTCATTAATGTTCATGTTTTCAAAATTTATTTAAGGATTTAATTATATGAAACTGATTTTATTAATGTGTATGTTCCTTTTAAAATATTCAGAGTGGTATGTGACACTTTGATTCAAAAATATTCTTTTTTGAATGTTTTAAATGAACAAATTATATCAAAATTTTGATATGATTCCTTGTTATTTCTATGTGGAAATGTTATATATTCATTATTCTTATTTTTTGTGTTATCATTGTGTTATGGTAGATGGATATATTATGGGTGGTCATGTGATAAGCCAATGTTTGGTGGTAATGTGATAAACCCACTGATGGGTGGTTTAGTGATGAACCATGGATGGGTGGTTTTGTTGTAAACTCCAATGCATTTGGTATGGAAGTCGGTCATATAGATATTAAATTTAGTGGTATCTATGGAATTCAATCATATGGTTATTCCATTTATGTATGTTTATGTCCCATATTACCTTTTATGTTATATGTCTACATCTATGAAATTTATAGAAATATTTTGGTTAAAAATGTTATGTAATGAGCTTATATTTAATAAAGTATATTTAATAGTTCTTAAAGGTAAAAAGTATTAATTTTGATAATGTATTCATGGTTTTCATGTTATCAAAAGATGAATAGATGTATTTTTTAAGTATCCCTTACTAATATTTTTATCATCATCCCATGTTTTGTAATGTTTATATAGGACATAGAGAATAATAGATTCAAGAATTGGATCAATGAAATGCTATGATGTTAAAACATGAAACTATGTGATGTTTCATTTTAACGAGTATTTGTTTTTTGAAAAAAATGGATAGTCAGTAGAAGTATCTAATTGTAATATTCAAGTTGTTATGTATATGTTATAACCTAATTATCTAAATTTCTAACCAAAAATGATCCCTAATGTGAATTATTGACTTCACTCAAGATTATATAACGTTTAAGGCTGGGCCTTACAATTGGTATCAAAGGCCAGTTTAGATACCTTTAAATAATAGGGTGTTATTTAAGAATACGTCATATAACCATTATGGTAGGAATATTATAAATATTCATAGTTATTTTCAATATATTGAATGAGTTGAAGATAACATGAATTAGTATATCTTAGTGTTTAACCTCCTCATAAAATATTATATGATTATTTTACTTATATAATCACACTTACCATATTGGTTTTAGTTTATCACTAGATCTAGTAAGGACCAATGTAACAATGGATATGAACGAAACTATTGTAGTTTTATGAATTATTAACTAAATTTAATGGGAGCTTCAATAAGAACTCTGGTGGGTATTATCAACCAACTATCTAGAGTCATGATTGACCACTTGAACCTTGGTTATTATTCAATGGATTCATATATGTTAGAAAAAACCCCTATGAATGTTCAGGTAATAATCTTAGAGGTATGTATATTCAGAACCGATGTGTCGAGGATGTAGAAAGAAACACCTAATAAAATCATCAAAGGGATGGGAATATGTTATAGATTATATAATGAAGGTATTAAATGAATAACATTCAATGGAAAAAGGAAGTGTCAAGTTACTCTAGGAAAGGGAATGAAGTTCCTTCCAAGAAATCAATTGAATTTTTTAAATGTGGTGAACATGGTGGTTATGTAAATATATGTCTTACAAAGAATGTTCGAGAATGCGATTAGTTGGACCATAAAAATATTTTTTTTACTAATACCTAAGTCCTTTAAAACATAAGATGAGGAAACTGAAATTACCTATGAATGGTATAGATTATTTCATAGCTCATGTTTCAACATTATTGAAATCTTAGAAATTTTTATAGGATTCTGTTTGTAATAAATAATTCTAAAATAATACGATGGAAAAACATTGATAAAGGATCATAAAGAGTGTTTGATCATTAAGATTTATACATTTAAGGAATTAAAGAGTTATGTTGGATTTATGTATAATGATTTGTTTAAAAGAATTAATGATTTGATTAAATTGGAAGACTTTTTCTTTTATGTATTACCCTGAATATTGATTTGTTAAAATTTTATTCAAGGAAGAATTATATTTTCATTTTTGGATATAGTTATAATGAACCATTATGGTTTATATGATCCATAAATTTGATTCAATTATGGGTTATTAGTTTTAGGGATGAAATATGTGAGGTATGAAATAATCCTTAAGGTTAAAATATGCTATAAATATTTTAAATAAATTTATAACATTTATTAAATTTTACAAAATTATATATTTTTCGAAAATAGACATCACGCAGACCGTGTGACAACCATTGCATCAGAAGGAGTTGTTGGAATTGAACCAACAACCAAAGTGCGACTGGGATTTATTACCTACCACTATACAACATGAATTCCTTCATTAGTATGACTTGTTCCTTTTAGTTAAATGATTTTATAGATCAAGGATATGTTGATTTTGGAACTTATGTTTTATCTTATGGATATGCTTATTATATGAAAATTATTTGGTAATTAAGTAATAAATGTTATTTTGGAAAACATTCACTATTTTGGTAACTCTATAAAACGAATGAAAATAGAATACTATGTGATTTAATTTATTGAGTAATGGATGAATTTTATTTTGGAAGAATCTATATTTTATTGTGGACATATAGTGATTTTGGTTATTTGTTGAAATAATTTATCTATCTTTTAGAATATCTGATTAGGTTAATTAATTTTCAATATAAGACTTTATGAGTAGTCGATTATTTAGAGATAAATGTTAATATTAAATGTGGAATACTTTGTGATAAAATTCAACTTAGTTTTGGGTTTAAATATTAGTTTAGAGTATTTTGAATAATTTTAATGTCAATTGTGTATTAAATGTCCTTTATTGATCTGTGTTTATTGTTTGTTGAATTTTGGATATTAAGAGTAGTATTTCATTTTATAAAGTATTATCCTTTTTGGGTACTATCAGATCTTATAAAAAACATTTTGGATTTGGTTAATGTAAATGTAACACTCCGAGATTTTATGAAAAATATTATTTTTAATTTCATTAATGTCTTGTGTTGTATGCTACACCAAAAGGAGCTTGCACAACATGCATCCCTGACTTACCTTGTATTACACGCAATCACGACCTTCCTCGATAGCGTGTTTAGTACGCAATACCGAGTTTCCCTAAACGAGATATTATTATAATATTATTATGAACTAGCCGTTATGAATAGTAATACCCACTTTCTGAAATTTTATAAATTTTATCTTTCAAAATGGACTTCATTTTTGGATTCGGAATATCGAAATTATCTTAGGGTGAAATTTTGGTACTTTTCGGATAACTTTAATTGTCTGATGAATAGTGAAAATTACTAAATTTTAATTAAAAACAACCTTTTTAATCGGAATAATTAATAGTGATAAATTATTAATTAGAGTGGTTTTAAAGTATATTTAGAATATATTTTTACAATTTAATACAATGTTGGTCATTGGATGTAATTTCACATTTAAACCAGACATAAACAAGTGTCAATCTTTTGATAATTATTATCTCTTAAGAACACGTTTTTTGTTTTGACGATGGGAATTAATTTTTAAATTAATTAATGCAACTGATATGTTTTTAATATGGTAAAATAGACATCATTTTTGAGTTTATAATATCAAATATATCTTAGGCCTAATTTTTTGTATTTTTCTGGAAACTTTAATTTTTTTAATGAATAGTGAAACCACTAAGTGGTAGTTAAAAAAATAAATTTTTCATAAAATTTAATTTTACTGCTTCTGTGAGTGGAATTTCAAAAATCTGGGAGACACGGTTGATGTCAGTAAGTAAAATGTGGTTCAATGAGATGAAAATAATTTTTGGTGAATTGTAACGTTTTACTTTTTTTACCACAGTTAAAAGTAAATAGGGTAATTAAGGGTAAAATGATATTATTATTACCCTAACACATGTCATAATTCTATTGGATAAGTTTTATTCGACCAAGAACAACCTTAGGAATAAAATATGACCATTTAGGCCCACTTGGATTAGATTAGGACATTTATTATTAATTTATTTAAAGAAGGGTTAAAATAGTTAATATCAAAGTTTAATAACTAAATCATTTTTAATATAGGGTTATACATAATATAAATTAGACTATAAATATTCATTAAAAAGATAAAAATATTTCCTACAAAATGGTATTTTATTTGTAATTTTTATACATTATATAATTTAATTTATTTATGACACAATGATGATGCAGTAATTATCTTATTAATGAAATATTGACATAATTTATGTTATAAATATCAAAATAAATATAATTTTAGACTTTTTATGAATTAAACTAATTTAATAGGTTAATATGACATGTTAGTATTGACTTAGTTTACCTTTTTCAAACTAATCATTCTGTTATGATTTTCAAAAAAATCAATTACTAAATAGCTCAAAATTGACATAAAATATTTTTTTAAAAAAATATTATATTATTAATTGTTATATTATTCCGAAAAATCTAAGGTTCGGCCAAATGACTTAGATAAGGTTATATATATTAATAATAAACAACTTGGGGTTTTTTGGCCTCTTATAATATGTTTATTAACCTTATAGTGTAAGAACACAAAAAGACACGGTAGAAGTAAAATTATCTAACTTAATGTTAAATCTAAATGATAAGGTTAAAATAGGAACCTAAACTTGACTAACTTCTATTGGATGAGAGGCTTTAGACCCATCCCCACATTATCTTCTAAATAAATAAATTTTGAGCTATTTAAAACCTAATTTGGCTATATAATAAAATAATAGATTAAGTTATTCCAAAGTTGCCCCTCTCCTCCCTTATAAAAGGGCTTCTCTTCCCTCTCTTCCTCACACCAAATTGAGCCTTCAAGCTCAGAAAACCCCTGAAAAATTCTCTTTTCCACTTCCATAGAAACATCATAGAGGTTCTGGTCTTCCTCAAAGACCAATTTCAGTGCCCTAAAAGGAGATCTCAAAGAGGCGCTTCAAAGAAGAGGTAATGTCTGTTATCGATTCTTTCAACTTTATTTCTTCTTCCACTTCTTCTTGTTAGGGTGTTTCATTATGAAGTAATAACATCAGTATGACTCATATACCGATATGTTATTATAAGTATGAAACAACCCTATTTCACCATCTATCCATCCTACAGACAATGAAATCACCGCGCATGCGTACGTACGGAATACCGTCTCCACGCCGTGGTATAATCTATTTTCCACCACCACCTTACTTGGATGGGTATTATAGTGTACATAATAACTATATATGATTATTGTAAAGTGATATTGATTCTGAAATAGTATACATACACTCCAATACAATTCCACGATCATGAGAATGACATCATCGCTCATGCGTACGTACGGACGACCGTCTCCACGACGCGATGAGATTCATTCTCCACGTTAACCATTCATTAATGATTATAAAGTATATATAATAAGTAATCCTGAAATATATGACATAATAATGATACTATATTTATTTGTATATATTTTTATGTAATCTACTTAATTCCATTCAACTCAATAAGGAAACGAAAACAACGTTCATGCGTATGTACGGCCTACCGTCTCCCTGAACGGTGTATTTCATTCCATTTACTAATCTACTATATATATGTATATTATGAATATATATTATATAAAAATCATGTTTTATATTCTGTAATTAAGTAATCATGATCTAAGTAATCATATGAATAATTACAAGTCAAAACACGGACATCAAATGAAACGATTTTACACAAATTGCTCTTTAACATGGAATTTACAATAGAACAGGTAAAATAAAGTCATAAGAGAACCATGTATGATATCATAACAATAAGTATGATTCTTGAATAAGTCATTGACATTATTTAAATCATTATACAGGAGGTTCGGACACTTACGAAGAAAATCAGACCTAAGGTAAGGGAAATATCACAATCTCATTTTTATCCGAGATTGTTTATACTTTGAAATTTACTGGGGTGTATTTTATCATCCACATCAATGTTTCCTCAATATGTAATATTATTTCCATCCACCTACAATTTTTTAAAACCAATTTTACCCTTCGGTGAGTTTTTAGTAAAAGATATGAAAGGAATCTTTTTTCATTTTTTGTATAAGGTACTTTTTGACTTTTCCGACAAAAGTACGAGAAGAATGTTTTTTTAACTTATACAGCATGAATGGATTTTGTAAAAATTATTTCCAAGAAGCTTCCTTTACAATTTTTCAAGTTTATTTTTAATCAACTTCTTTTAGTTTAAAATTATATGACATGTTATGAAAGGAAAATGTTTTTGAAGTATAAAGGATATTTTCATCAAGAATGGAGTTCAAGTGTTTTATCAAAATTATTTTCCATCTAAGATAATGAAGGATTCTGTTTCTATCCCTATTATTACATTGATTTGATTATGTTGTGATGGAATTATTTTTATGAATTCCATTATCTTATATGAATTGTTTTATGATGTCACGATGATTAAGATTCCCATTTTTATTACCTGGTTTATGCTATGATGTATGGTTTATGATTTTGTGGCACACATAAGAATGGTATCATTATGAGATGGGTGGGACCTATATCTCACTCCAATGCATTGGGTAAAGATTTTATATCTCATGATATAAACATGGCTGGAACGGCAGGTTAAACCGGTTCAGTGAAACAGGACTGAAATGGGGAGTGAACTCAGTTCAGAAATGGACTTTGTCCACTAAGATAGTCTTGGAAATGAGCCTTGGATAATAAGAAATGATTTTCTATGATTATGTGTGTATGCCACAAAGTTCCATGTTTTATGTCATTATTATTGGGATTACATTTCACTACTATGATTTATCCCATGTTATGAAATTATGATTTCTTTTGCAGGATAAGATTTCCAAAAATTATGCTCTTATGTATATGATGTGATTGATATTTCTTTTGTTTAGCCTTACTGAGCATTTGAGCTCACCGTTTTATGTTTTCTTTTCCCCAGGATATAAAGAATGGTTCTAGGTAAAAAAAGGAAGATCATTATGGGAGATGTTGAAGATCTTTCACCACAATTAGAAGATTATATTCCGAGTTTCCAAAGACACTAAACTATTATGGTCCTTGTGTGTGTGTTTTTGTTATTTACTAAGTATTCCGCAAAAATAATGTAATTTCCATGTACGTTAAGCTTTGGGACTCTACAGTTGGTATCAGAGGAAAGGTTTAGTCAGCCTTTGGAAACTAGGATGCGAGAACTTTAGTGAGATCCCTAGAGATTTTCTATGGTATGTCTAGGGATGTCCCTAAGGTTAAGTATAAGTATAGGTTATAGTACTAGAATTACGGTAACCTAAGATGTTAGATATTGAAATTACTCCCCCTTTATTATATTGTTTTCCCTAGCGTGGTTTTTTCCTCTCACACTATTCTTTCTAGGTTTTAGACGATGGATGGAAACCGAAGGAATCGTGTTGATCAATGTAATGGACAATGCAATGATTGTCCTCCAGAACAAACAAATGTTATTGGAGATGGATTGAAAAATATTATTGCTATACTTACACAAGCTATGAATCATTCTGTACATCCAAATCAGCAGAGGAGGGAACAATATTCTATTGAGTCCTTCATGAGGCAACGTCCACCTTCTTTCAGTGGGTCTTCTGATCCACTTGTTGATGAACAATGGATCAGTACTACTGAAAAGATATTTTCAGTTGATCAATGTTCTGAACATGATAAAGTCATCTTAGCAGTGTATCATTTGGAAGGTGATACTGATCAATGGTGGAATCTTACCAAGAATACAATTCCAAGATTTTAAATTGAGTCCATGGAATGGGACGAGTTCAAGAACTTATTTTTCAATAAGTACTTACCTTGTATTCTTCAAACAAAGATGGAGAAGGAGTTTCTTGAACTAAAGAAAAAGGATGATGAATCTATTGGTATATACGAAGCAAATTTTACAAGGCTTGCATGGTATGCATCTGTATTTATTATCCAACCAGAAAGTAAAGTTGATCGATTCTTTAGTGGATTAAAACCAAATCTTCTAAGGGCATTAGATATAAGAGACTTCAGTAACTATGAAGAAATTGTGTGTTGTTATATCAAGGTAGAAATGGAATTTGGTGTTACTTATCCATCTCATACATTTGACAAGAAACGAAAGATGGAGTTCAAGGAGAAATCTCATAATAATGGTGAAAAAAAAGATGAATGTTTCCTTATGCTCAAAGTGTGGAAAGAAGCATGGTGGAGATTGTCTTAAAGGGACTAGAAAATGTTTTAAGTGTGGAAAATAATTTCATCGATCATTTGAGTGTCGATGTAATGGAAAAAGGTTTTCTAATGATGTGAATAAATAAAAGACTACAGAGAATGCACCACCAACACATCAATGCTTCAAGTGCAAGGAATTGGGGCATTATGCTAATAAATGCCCTAATACAAGGGTTAGTGATGATCGACATGAGAAACCACTTAAGGAAAAGGACAAAGGGAAGTCACGTGCGATCACTATTGGCGATGTTGAATATGACAACAATGTGGTGGAATGATTAAGTTTTTATGTAATGGGATTCCAAAATGTATATAGTATCGTGGAATATTGGAATATTTATGTATTGGTCTATTGTGGTTTTAAATGGTACTGGTAACCATGGAATGTGATTGAGATATTTTTGGAAAAAATGATATGTGCATAATGAAGGGAAAACGAGAAAATGAAATGTTTGACCGTATTCATGAGATCATGATTGATATAAGGACTAAGTGATATCATGGTTTGAGTATATATAATTTTGAGGATTTTGGTATGTGTAAAGAGTTAACTTTTAATAGATTTCATGTTTTCAATAAGGTTCAATGGGTATTCATTTTCTTCAAGAGAATACATGATTAAGGCCTTTGAATGTTTGGAATGTGACCAACAAGACATATCTCATGATATATAGGGATAAATAATGGTATTAACATGCTAGTTGTATGAACTCTTTGGTAATCGTTTTCACTATAATATGAGATTAGAAAGAATTATTTTGGATAAGCCTAATGATTGGAATGGATTATGTTGTACATAAGTTAGTATTGTTCAAGGACATAATTTTTTTTGATATTATTTATGTGATGTTATAGTAATGTAGTTTTAGAAAAAGGACAACCTGCAGGATGGGCGACAGCCCATCGCGTCGGACAAGGATGTGGGAATTGAACCCACAACCGAAGTGCGACTGGCCTTTATCACCTACCACTGGCCTACAGGAAGTCCATTATTAGTAGAAACTAGTTTTATTATATTAAGCAGTATGATATATGAAGTTTAAGTCCATTTTAGGAACTATATATGATTAATCTCACTATAGATGGGCTTAGGTATGTTTTGATATCATTTCTAACCTTTTGTTTGAGACAGATGGAATGTCCCATCATTCTATCACATGATCTGCTAACACATCTTGAATGACAAACTCAACTTCATTTCATTAAGAGATGAAGTGAAAATTGTCCAAAGAACGACCAACGGTGAGACTATACAAAAATCACGAAATTATTTCTTCTAATTCCAATATCATCAACTTTAGAGAAATGATCATGAAAACCAAAAATGATGTCCTAGTACTCTTATATCTGATGAATCTGATGGTACCTTAGATCGTCACAAATTTATGGCTTTGAGATTGCTGGATTTTCCATAGCCGTGTTCTCTACCACTCTCTATCATAACATGATGGTTATATTTTTATTCCACATCCATATTTTCACCTATGTTCTCCTATGTGGAAACCCAGTGATGAGTTAATTTGGGTAACTGTTACGTTTCATACTTTAGTTTTTAAAGCCAAGTTTTAGTATTCTTTATTACGATGTGGGTTTCTATTAAAGAAAATTTCAAGTAGTAAACCATTTATAACCCCAACGAATTTCGAGCGCGTAATTCATTTTAAGGGGGGTAGAATGTAACACCCCGAGATTTTATGAAAAATATTCTTTTTAATTTCATTAATAGCTTGTGTTGTACGCTACAACAAAAGGAGCTTGCACAACTTTCATCCCTGACATACCTTGCATTACACACAATCGTGACCTTCCTCGATAGCGTGTGTAGTACGCAATACCGAGTTTCACTAAACGAGATATTATTATAATATTATTCTGAACTAGACGTTATGAATAGTAATACCCACTTTTTGATATTTTATAAATTTTATCATTCAAAATGGACTTCATTTTTGGATTCGTAATATCGAAATTAGCTTAGGGTAAAATTTTAGTACTTTTCGAATAACTTTAATTTTCTAATGAATAGTGAAAATTACTAAATTTTCATTAAAAAAACCTTTTTAATCGAAATAATTAATAGTGATAATTTATTAATTTGACTGGTTTTAAATTATATTTAGAATATATTTTTACAATCTAATACAATGTTGGTCATTGGATGTAATTTCACATTTAAACCGGACATAAACAAGTGTCAATCTTTTGATAGTTATTATCTCTTAAGAACACGCTATTAGTTTGGACGACGGGAATTAATTTTTAAATTAATTAATGCAACTGATATGTTTTTAATTTGGTAAAATAGACATCATTTTTTAGTGAAAAATATCAAATATATCTTAGGCCTAAATTTTTGTATTTTTCTGGAAACTTTCATTTTTTAATGAATAGTGAAACCACTAAGTGGTAGTTAAAAAGATGAATTATTAATAAAACATAATTTTACCACTTCTGTGAGTAAAATTTCAAAAATCAGAAAGACACAGTTGATTTCAGTAAGTAAAATGTGGTTCAATGAGATTAAAATAATTTTTGGTAAATAGTAACTTTTTACTTTTTTTACCACAGTTAAGAGTAAATAGGGTAATTAAGGGTAAAAATGATAATATTATTACCCTAACACATGTCCTAATTCTATTGGATAAGTGTAATTCGACAAAAACAACCTTAGGAATAAAATATGACCATTTTCGCCGACGTGGATTAGATTAGGACATTTATTATTAATTTATTTAAATAAGGGATAGAATAGTTAAAATCAAAGTTTAATAACTAAATCATTTTTAATATAGGGTTATATATAAGATAAATTCGACTATAAATATTCATTAGAAAGCTAAAAATATTTTATACATAATGGTATTTTATTTATAATTTTTATAATTTAAATAAGTTAATATATTTATGACACAAAATGATGCAGTAATTAACTTATTAATGAAATATTGACATTATTAATGTTATAAATACCAAAATAAATGTAATTTCAGACTTTTTAGGAATTAAACTAATTTTATAGGTTAATATGACATGTTAGTATTGATTTAATTAACCTTTTTAGAACTAATCATTCTGTTATGAGTTTCACAAAAATCAATTACTAAATAGAGTCAAAATTGACATAAAATAGTTATTAAAACAAATATTATATTATTAATTGTTATTTTTTTCCTAAAAATCTATGGTTTGGACAAATGACTTAGATAAGGTTATAAATATTAATAATAAACTGCTTGGGGTTCGTTTGGCTTCTTATAGTATGTTTATTAACATTATAGTGTAAGAACACAAAAAGACACGGTAAAAGTAAAATTATCTATCTTAATGTTAAATCTAAATGATAAGGTTAAAATAGGAACTTAAACTTGTCTAAATTCTATTGGATGAGAGTATTTCTACCCATCCCCACATTAGCTTCTAAATAAATCAATTTGGAGCTATTTAAAACCGAATTTGGCTTTATAATAAAATAATATTTTTAATTATTCCAAAGGTGCCCCTCTACTCCCTTATAAAAGGGCACCTCCTGCCTCTCTTCCTCACACCAATTTGAGCCTTCAAGCTCAGACAAACCCTTCCAAATTCTCTTCTCCACTTTCCGAGAAATATCCTAGAGGTTCCGGTCTTCCTCGAAGACCAATTTTAGTGCCCTAAAATGAGATCTCAAATAGGCGCTTCAAAGAAGAGGTAAATGTCCGTAACCGATTCTTTCAACATTATTTCTTCTTCCATTTCTTCTTCTTAGGTTTTTTCATTATGAAGAAATAAAATCAGTATCACTAATACACTAATTGTTATTATAAGTATTAAACAACCCTATTTCACCATCTATCCATCCAACGGAAAACGAAATCACCGCGCGTGCGTACGTACGGAATACCGTCTCCACGCCATGGTGTAATCTATTTTCCACCACCACTTTACTTGGATGGGTATAATGGTGTACATAATAACTATATATGATTATTGATATGTGATATTGATTCTTAAATAATATAAATACACTCCAATACAAGTCAACGCTCATGAGAACGATATCATCGCTCGTGCGTAAGTACGTACTACCGTCTCCATGACGCGATGAGATTCATTCTCCACGTTAACCATTCATGAATGATTATAAAGTATATATAATAAGTAATCATGAAATATATGACATAATAATGATACAGGATTTATGTATATATAAATTTATGTAATCTACTTAATTCCATTCAACTCAATAAGGAAACGAAAACAGCGTTCATGCGTACGTACGGCCTAACGTCTCCATGAACTGTGTATTTCTTTCCATTTACTGATCTATTATATATATGTATATTCTGAATATATATTATATATAAATCATGTTTTATATTCTGTAATTAATTAATCATGATCTATGTAATCATATGAATAATTACAAGTCAAAACACGAACGACAAAAGAAACGATTTTACCGAAAACGCTCTTTAACATGGAATTTACAAAAGAACGGGTAAAATAATGTCATAAGTGAACCGTATATGATATTGTAACAATGATTATGATTCTGTAATAAGTCAATGTAATTATTTAAATCATTATACAAGAGGTTCAGACTCTTACGAAGAAAATAGGACCTAAGGTAAGGGAAATATCACAATCTCTTTTTTATCCGAGATTGTTTATACTTTGAAATTTACTGGGGGTGTATTTTATCATCCACATCCATGTTTCCTCAATATGTAATATTATTTCAATCCACCTAAAAATTTTTAAATCCAATTTTTCCCTTCGGTGAGTTTTTAGTAAAAGATATGAAAGGAATCTTTTGTCATTTTTCGTACGAGGTGCATTTTGACTTTTCTGAAAAAAGTACGAGAAGAATGTTTTTTAACTTATACGGCATGAATGGATTTTTAAAAAATTATTCCCAAGAAGATTCCTTTATAAGTTTTCATGTTTATTTTTAATCAAATTCTTTTAGTTTAAAATTGTATGACATGTTATGAAAGGAAAATGTTTTTGAAGTAGAAAGGATATTTTCCTCAAGAATGGAGTTCAAGTGTTTTATAAAAATTATTTTCCATCTATGATAATAATGGATTCTATTTCTATCCCTATTATTAAATTGATTTGATTATGTTGTGATGGAATTATTTTTATGAATTAATTTATCTTATATCAATTGTTTTATTATGTCACGATGTTTAAGATTCCCATTTTTATTACATGGGTTGTGCTATTATGTATGGTTTATGATTTTGTGGCACACATAAGAATGGTATCATTATGAGATGGGTGGAACCTGTATCTCCCTCCAATGCATTGGGTAATGATTTTATATATCATGAGATAGACATGGCTGGAATGGCAGGTTAAACTGGTTCAGTGAAATAGGACTAAAACGACGAGTGAACTCGGTTCAGAAATGGACTTTGTCCACTAAGATAGTCTTGGAAATGAGCCTTGACTAATAACAAATGATTCTCTATGAATATGTTTGTATGCCACAAAGTTTCATGTTTTATGTTATGATTATTGGGATTACATTTCACTACTATGATTTATCCCATGTTATGAAATAATGATTTCTTTTGCAGGTTAATATTTCCAAAAGTTATGCTCTTATGTATATGATGTGATTGATATTTCTTTTGTTTACCCTTACTGAGCATTTGACCTCACCCTTTTATGTTTTATTTTCCCCAGGATATAAAGAAAGTTTTTAGGTAAAAAATGGAAGATCTTTATGGGAGATGTTGAAGATATTTCACCACAATTAGAATATTATATTCCGAGCTTCCAAAGACACTAAACTATTACAGTCTTTGTGTGTGTGTTTTTTTTATGTACTAAGTATTTCGAAAAAATAATGTAATGTCTATGTACGTTAAGCATTGGGTCTCTAAAGTATAAAGATGGGGGAAATATATTTTTCATCTTTTTTATTTTATGTGATTCTCTAAAAGTTGATATTGGAACTTCAGGTGTGAAAATGTCATCTTGAATAGTCACCATTTGGACAGAATATGAGTTTGTGTTAGAAATTTATTAAATGATAAAAAAATACAAGGCATGTAATTGTATTTCATTATGTTATTATTATTGGTAGTAAATAAAACACTCAAATTTGTTTAAAGGAACTTAAAACAAAAATGTTTTTCGTTCACTTTTTTAGTTGGGTAATTAATGACCGTTTATCCCATCCCAATTTTATTATTTTCTGGTAGATAACTTTTACCATGTCAGGTTTTCTATCACTCTTCATCGGAATATGAATCTTATTTTCTCTTCCATATCCATGTTTTTCTATATGTAATCCTACTATGTTTTTGTCTCAAGTGACCTTTGTTTGTCTCTTTCTCTCTTTCAATGTGATTGCTTTATAGACTCTATTTTTGATTTGGGAATTTCAATTATATTTTCAAGTCCAATTCTACAATAGCGAGGACACAATTTCCAAAAGTGGGGAAGGATGTAATGACCTAGGTATTTATAGAATAATAATTTTAATTTCTATTAATACTTATTAATAAAATATTAATTTTATGTTAAAGGGGAATCTTCTAATAACAGCGTACTCGACACATAACAATGGGTTTCTCTGAAATCATACATTTCACACAACTATGAGTTTTACAAAAATATAATATAATATTATTTTTATTATTTTAAAAGGTATTTATCGCCTAGACATTGGAATGGTGGGAAATAATAGTATCACATAAATTTTGAAATATGGTTTACACATGTTTAAATAAGAATTCAATGGTCAGCAACATTATTAGAAATGAATAAAATACTATTAAATATAAAGGATGAAATTTTATGAAAAAAAACTTAAAAAAGATTAAGTCTGTTTCAAAAAAATATATAAGATATATACATATATATGTAATTTTTTGAATTAAATGTATATGTTTCCTATATATGATATAAGAATAGATTCTATTTTTCGAATAAATGAAGTATTTTTCTAGAAAAGTAATTTTACAGCCTTTTGATGGAGAGCCATTTTTAAATCCTGTTTTTTTCACTTTTATTTTCAATATTTGACAAAATAAAATTAATATTTATAAGTGAGACAACAAAATTTACATTGGATAAAATTTTTTAGTTTTTTTTAAGATCATTTTTTAATTAATAGTAAAAAATAATGCCCAATAATTGAAAAATGACTTTTCGTCTAATTTATTTATATAATTAGATTATAATTTTATTTATATTTTATGTTTAATTAGAGTATATTTTTATAATTTATTCCAATTTTTTAATCCAATTATTCTTTAAATATAATTAAGAATATAATCAATCTATATTAATAATTTCGATGAAAAGACAACTTTGGATTAAAATAAAATATTCTTTCACTATTCATTAAAAAATGATCTTTATGAGAAAGGGTCCCGGTGACAGAACAGACACCTCACCATTAAACTAGTCGTCAAGCCCTGTACCGCGATGTACGAACAGTTTCCCTGCAGATGCGTGGTCCCCACCCTAGGGCCCAACCACATTCCCAAACGGGTCATCTGACTAATAACTCTCCCCACATGACAACACATGTCCTTTCATTTCTTCTTTTTCCTCACTCACATGAATCTTTAAAACTGCCCAGAAGTTCACCCATCTTGATCACTACTACAGACCAAGAATGCTTAAGTATGGAGTTCAAATCTGGTAGGCTCCCAAAAAATGGTATATCTTTTTGACATGATTCACATTATTTAGTCATTCAGTCCTTTATCAATAAGAGGTGTTACAATCACCCCCCCCCCCAAGAGCCCAATTCCCTCATCATGGACCCTACATCTTATCTCCGGCAGTGCACAAAACATAAGGCTCGGTACCACCTTTGATACCAAATATGGCAACTAGGTCCTAGTGACAACACATACACCCCGCCTTTAAAATGGCTATCAGGCCCTAGCACTCCAGGTACCACTAGTTTCCCTGATGAAATGTGGTCCCCACCCTGGGGCCCACCCAATATCCTGAATGGGTCATCTTACTAATGATTTTCCCAGAGGCCAACACATGTCCTTTCTAGTGTGTTTTCTCCTCACTCACACACACCCTAGGAAACTTCCCAGAAGGTCACCCATCCTGATCACTACTTCAGGCCAAGCACTCATAACAGTGGAGTTGTAATCATGTAGGCTCCTAAAAAAGAAGGTGCACCCTATTGAAATTAGTCATATAATTTAGTCAGTAAACCCTTTATCATTCTGGGGTGTTATAGTTTTGACAATGAGAGTTAAGTGAAAATAATTAATACAAATTCTTTGTTTTGAATTTGGAAAAAAGGATTCCATATTTGGAATTAGTAGGTAAAAATTGGGAAAAATTTTACCTTTTATTTTTATACATTATGAATTGTTACATCAGTAATTATTTTATTTACCATGGTAAAAGGGTAAATCTCGTATATAATGGAAAAAATAATATTATAATAATACAAAACTACCCTAAAACGTGCCCTACTCATAAACGTTCCCTACTTATATGGGAAGATATATTTCTTACTATGGTCATATGTGGGTAAAGTTTGGGACCCCATGGAACCACATTGGTGTGAAAATGACATTTTATGAGTATTAATTTAAAGTAAAGAAAAATGTAACATAAAAATGGATATTTTAGTAAAATAATTTTTATATGTGGCAATGTAAGCATTATTTTCAACTCTAAATTTTAATTAGAAAGATGAGATGATTTAACACATCATGTTATTTTATATATAGTTTTTAGACATCATATTAATAAATTTATTTATGAAACAATGACGATGTACGGATTACCATATTAATTAATTATTTTAATAAATGATATTATAAATACTAAAATAAATTATTTTTTTAAACATTTTAATCCATCCAAGAATTTTTGGTATGTTTATGACTTTTTATATTTCAATTAATTTTTTTTCTAATATAATAAGGTTCTTATGTATTTTTAAAAAAATCATGATATGAATAGTATAACAATTGACATAAAGTAGTTATTAAAACAAATATTATTTTATTAAATGATATAATAATCCTAAAAATATATGAATCCCCCATATTAATTATATAATGTTTAAAATTTCCTTAATTAACCACTTTAGGTTCTATTGTCGTTTTATAATAATTATAATAACCATATAGTATAAAAATACAAGAAGACATGGTTTGTGTTAAATTAGTTAACTAAGGGTTAAATCTAAAGAATTTTTTAAATTGGAAACAAAAACTTGAATAAACCAATTGGTTGAGATTATTTTGAAAAATAATCATTTCATCTCTAACCCTTACTTAGACCACTAAAGATATTTCTATCATCCAAAATATACACAATTAATCTCCCAAAATCCTTATATTCCTCCTAGAATCCTTACATTTTGAATAAGTAAATTATAAAAAATATTTTAGCTTAAATCAAAAGGAGTTACCTTATTTGAGGTAATGTCTTCTCTCAATATTCTCTCATTTGTTTTTATTATCCAACCCCCTAAAATCAATTTATTCCATTACACTATAATCATATCCATATATTAAATATAATAAGTTTTTTTTTAATTATTATTCTAACTGAACTTACACACACACCCATCTAATGGATACGAACATACTGTTTCTGTGTACGGTGAACTACTACCTCACAAAACGATGATTGTTCGATTTTCCCCTACCACCTCCCTTGGTGGCCAATATGATCACACTAAATTTATATTTTATATATATTATATTTATTTATTTTTCTCTATTATTATGTGTTTTTTATTTATATCATTCTTTTATGCCTTCAAAAATGTGTAAATATGATAATTTCATTTGAGGACGTGCAGACTACCGGCCACTCAATGTTATATGACTCGTTCATTCCAAACATGGAACATATAAAGGATGGAGTTCATGAAATTATTTAAAATATATATCATATTATATTATAATATAATTATAATATACCATTGTATATTTAATTTTCCATTCCCTTAAATATGAAGAATAAATGGAAGTAGGTGTTCACACATACGTACGACTTACCATCCCCATGAATGGTGCATTTAATTTCATATCTTCAAATATTATAAGATATTATAAATATGTATATACTGGATATAAATTAAATTTTAATCATGAATACTATTCTATAGATAATATACTTTTTACAACATGGATATTTTGTAATTATAATAAGAACATTTTCGACTCAGATACCTAATGTTGAGAAAACTACCAATATTAAAACAAATAATTATGCAATTTTTATAATGAGGTAATAACTTATATAAAAGTAAAAATAAACATTAAAAGTTTTATTAATCAAGTATAATGTTACTTATGTTTGTTATACAATAATAACAAGGTACATATTTGAGGAATCAGACACAAAGTAGGGGAACCTTTCACCATCCTCTTTTTGTCACATACTTCTTTTATGTTATGTCATTTAATCTAAATTTTCAAAATTTGGGATATGTTATTATATATAGTTATTGTTGTCCATTTTATGTTCATGTAATGAGGGACCCGTTTTTCTCTCATTGACTCATTTTTTGAATTTTTAGGTGATGTCGTTAGGCTGTCGAATTTTCATAAAGAAATATTTTAACCCCATTTTAATTCATTGGGTTAAAATTATACTTTTAGATTATGTTGAGCTATGATTATGCAAGAAAAAATTTTGATATCATATATTTTATTTATACATTATTTATGTGTACTTATATTGAATACAAATAATTGATATATTTTATTTACAAAATGATCTTTTAAGTGATTTCATCTCAATTTCCTTTCATTGAGGCATATCATGTGTTCATGCATAGTTATTATCCTACAATGTGTATATAAAACCCTTTTGAATATTTTTATCATGAATAAGTATATTATCGTTATATCCAATGTCCTTTTCTATTTTATTTTTTAATGATTTGTATTCAATTGTCCAACAATTGGTAAGGGATTGTTTAACTAAATCATTATTGTAAATTTTTTAAAGAGTTATTCATCTAAATCATTCTCATTAATTTTCATGTTTTAAAAATGGATTTAAGTATTTACATATATGGAAATTATTGTTTTAAAGGGTAAATTCCTTTCACATGCTTCAGAGTGGTATGGTACACTTTGATTCAAAAGTATTCTTTTTTTAATGTTTCAAATGAACTGATTATATCATTATATTTAAATGATATCATCTGATTTCAATGTGGAAATGTTATTTTCCCATTATTATTAATTTATGTTATATGATTATTCTATGGTGCTTAAACATTTTATGGTTGGTTACATGAAAAACCAATGAAGGGTGGGTGCATGATAAACCAGATGAGGGGTGGTTCTGTGATAAACCAAGGACGGGTGGTTATGTTATAACCTCTAATGAATTGGGTATAGATGTTTCCCATAGGGCTATTCCATTTAGTGATATGTATGTAATTCAACCGGATTATTTTTACATTTAATTATTTCTATGTATTAAGTTAACTTTATTTGTTATATGTTACTTTTTATTGGATTAATTGTAATTTGTTGGTTACAAAAAGGATAAGTAATGAGCTTATATTAAATGAAGTCTATTTAATATTTCGTAAAGGGTAAAAGTATTAGTTTTGTTAAAATATGCATGGTTCTCCTATTTTTCAAGGACTAATAGTTTACTTCATTATGTATCCCTTAATAATCCTTTTATGCTCATCCAAATTTTTGAAATTTTTTCACATGACTTAAGGAATAATATAGTCAAGGATGAGATCAAGGAAAAGTTATGTTGTTAAAAAATGTAATGATGTCATGTTTCGTTTTAAAATGTTTTTTTATGAAAAAATGGTATGTGAGTAAATGTGTCTACTTGTAATATTCAAGTTGTTATATATAATTAATGACCAAATTTTATAAATATATAAAACTTAAAAGATTTTAAATTTTAATTCTAGACTAAAATAAAGATTATGTAATGTTTAAGGCTAGGGACTTACATTTAATAT
The DNA here is from genome assembly GCA_963277665.1 of Viscum album. Classification (NCBI taxonomy): domain Eukaryota; kingdom Viridiplantae; phylum Streptophyta; class Magnoliopsida; order Santalales; family Viscaceae; genus Viscum; species Viscum album. The sequence goes on along the minus strand of OY728141.1, from coordinate 1,013,951,893 downwards.
TTGGATGGTTTTCCCTATTACCTTATCGAGTGTGTAGGGAGAATGAAATCCTAAGATCATTATAAAATTATAGATTATGGTGAAATGGATATATACAAATTAAAGAATCATTCTTCAACCCATCTATGTCCCTTTCTTACTATCTCATGACTATTTGTTAAATTGGGTTGAAGCTTACTGGAGAAGTATATTGAATTGAATGAAAAATCTTGTTAATAATCTGTTCACTTCCCCAATCCCATTATTGAAGTAATGGAGTTATTTTAGGACCCGAGGGATCCCCCAAGGAATACATTTCTCATTATCACCCATTATTAGGATATGGTAGGTTGAGGAAGCTATCCCTTTAGTACTAGTGACAAATTGTTTAAAAGTTAGGGGATAAATAAATTAGAATCCTTCGCATTCTTCATTATCAACTCAACTAATCCCTCATTAAACAAACATTATACAATAAATGATAACATGGTAGAAAATTCACATTCTAATTACACACACACCATTAAAGAACATTTAGGACCAGGAGTAACATCTTTACCAGCTCTTTCATGAGTTGGGGTCCAATGTATTAAATTGTAAAAAATTATGTGATATAATGCTCTAGATTATACTGGATAATATAATTTATAGTAATGACATGGAATTTATTTGTTTTGATGGCTGGAAATCTTTCCTCAAATTAATAAGACAATATTCGTATGTTTATAAATATATATGTCTAAAGGTATATTAGCTTTGTGTCTGTATTGATAACGTGAATGTGAATATAAAAAAATTGAAGTGATAATATATCATTCATGGCCCCACATTTTTTGTCTTAATCATTTCATATATACCACTTATAAAAAAGGTGACGATTTATCTTTTCTTATTGAGACTCTTGATGCTCTTGTGGTAGATGAAAAAAATGGAGTGGATTGAAATTCAACACTTATTGACTACTCTCACTAGTCACTTCTTGATTTAAAAAACCTATATGATCTAATTTATTTTTAATCTAGTTACAAAATCTTTTTATCAATCTTTGGAGAGCCTATGAAATGTGGATACTCCTCCCTCTTCTTCACATTATCAATAATAAAATATTCTGAACTTTACAAGTAATTGCTATGAATACATTCATTTTTGATGTGAATGGAATTTTTTTCACATGATATCATGTAAATCATCAGATTTTGTTGTTCTCTATATGATACCATATAAACCAAAATGCATAAATTCGAATAATTGTATCATAATAGTCATTCAATGATAATTTTCTATAAATTATTAATCAAATAATAATCATCATTGACGTATATAATACAATCATTCCTATATAATTTATAAAAAAGGTTAATATAGTTTAATATATATTCTAGAGGGAATTTTGTTTAATTTATAAATAAGTGGACGTAGTGATCATATGTTGATTTTTTAGGGATGAATAATGATCCCAATAATCATTGTATATTTTTTTATATTTCCCTACCATTTTACTAAGATTTATATGGGGTTTTCTTATGGGGTGTAGAATTGAATTTTTCTCAACATTCCATGTTACTGATGTTAAACCTGATATGGTTTATTAATTTTCCATTCCATGAGTATTTAATATAACTTCTATCACACAATTTTCATGTCTATCCATCAGATAATTGACATTTTCCTAGGTATCCCTTTTTGGGTTTTCGATCTAGCAAACATTGATTCACTTTTAATTATCTATTTAGGGTCTTTAAAACCAAAAAATTTGTGTGATTTATTTTAGGGCCTTCTAGCACAGACCATCAACTGATGTAGTCTTTGATCTTTTAGCTTTTACCTTTAGTTTCTTTGGTATTTGATCTTTTAGCTAAAACCATATGTTGTTTTACTTTTTGTTCTTTTAGCCCAGACCTCATGTTTCTATATTTTATGGAATTTATCATGAACTTCATTCAATGTTTTATAGTCTTTAATCTTGGAATATATTTTTTTGTATTTTTTTCTTTTATCTCAAACTATCTATTTTTTTTAATTTTAGATACTTTTAGCACAGGACTTCTGTGGTTGTTATTTGAATAATTCTATCTCATGCCTTCTATTACTGGAATTAAAGCATGGTTATTCATGGAGGGGTTGATTAACCTACATCACAAATTGTATTCTAATGAATTATTGTTAGGAAATGGTTTTAAATAAATCCATTATTAATTGATATTCAGAATAAGGAATGAACATACTGGGTTTTGGAACCCTATGTTATTATATAAAATATAATGGTTGAATATCCAATTTGCGTAATCGTACCCTATATTCTTGTTGACATTTTGTTTTCTTATATGGTTAAATTTGAAAGATGGTGCACTCTTGTATTTAATGTTTGGGTTGTAGAAATCACCTCTCTAAGAGCTCGATCCAGGGAATATGTAATAAGTAAAATATACTGTGAAAGATTGAAAAACAAGATAAGGTTTTTACTTCCTCCATGATATTATTGTGTATCATAGAGACTGTATGACCTTTCCTGCAATGTGTAGATACATATAGTTGTTGGTTCGTATTCCCTTATGTATGAGCCACTGGGTATTACATTCATGTACATGTATTAGGGTCCACAGTATTTTCAATGTATTATAGAATAATTGAAAATATTTAATAATTTATACAATAAAATGGGATATAATGAAAGGATCTATCAAAGAATGTTTATGGAAGCTAGGGTGGTTTAGCTTACGATTGGGAAGCTCAGGACCTATTCAATGTGGCTTTAAGTAACATGGTGGTCCGAAAAAATGTTTGAGAATGGAATACCTCATTCCTTATTTGAAAAAGGTTATGATAGAAAATGACGTCTTGTCAAGAATATTTAATCTATATGAATTTTATGATTATGGTGATAATAAATCCTATTCTATTAATGTATGATTCAAATAAAAGTGGGAAATAGCAGGAAAACGTAAACCATTAATAATGGAGGATTCCCATATTCCATACAGTTGGGAAAATAACTTATATTTTTTAAGGGGGATCTCCTTTGAAACCAAACATCCTCAAAAAATAAGCTCATAATTTTTTTTATTCCACTAGGGAATCCTAGTATGATCCATTTTGAACAAATAGTCCATGTCACCAAACTTATAGAAACAAAACCATAGATAAATGACTCTAGGATATGGAGTTTCATGAGAAGGGTTTCAACTCAAGGAATTGGGTGTGTTAGCTCATACTTCAAATACATGATGCTGGTTTATGAAATAAGTAATATTCAATCAGAGTTAAAAAAACCTAAAAGTTGTTTCTCCATCTACTAAGCATGTTATCATATCAAGGATATGTGATAAATCATTGCTTTAACATTTTCATGTACCATGGTGTCCATCGAGTGTGGATCTACTATTACCAAGGCCGTAAGGTCCCCATAAAAGTTTACCTTTTTATTTATTCTCTATATTTTTGATAAGAACTAGAAATTATGATTATATAAATAAGAGACTTTAATTTTGCTGAGAAATCACAACACGGTTTTTTAGCAAAATAATTATTACGTCTCTTTCACTAGATTTTTAGGGTCTTGTGATTTGGGTGATAAAATTATAAAATTATGTTTTTATGGTCTTGTTCAAGGTGGATAAATTTTAAGGTCATTATGAATCTAGAAATGATATGAGGGGCATGTTAAATAGCAGTCTAATTTGGATTACCAGGGTCAAGAGTGCACTAACATCATTTTCAGTAGATGATGAAATTATTATAAATCATGGATCAGGATTCTTGGATCATGAGTAATGGTATGAGGCATCCATTCCCAAGATAATTACTACTCACTATATGGTTATATGCTCCACTGTTATGATTCTAGGGATCTTAAGTATCAAAGGGACCTTTATATAGGTTCAATATTCCAATGGTTATTAGGTCTAAGGGCCTCATGAAGATCCACCTATTATATGGTCAAATAGGGAGATATTTTTTCATTATAGGGGATGTGGAATGTTTGGGGAAACTCAAGGTGGTCAAGACACAAATTGTTGTTTATGGATTGAGGTGATCAATAAGATGATGGAAGCACCCAGAACAATGGTTGACCAAAGATCACGTGGTCCTTTGATAGTGAGTTATAATAGATGACATTGAACATAATTTAATTTTATTCAGTTAGGAATGTTTTTCATGTGACTTTTTGTTATGTGATGAGGACATCTTTCATAATGTTTAACATCATTTGTTAAGGATATAGAAAATGATGTTGAATTTTGAATGATCTCATTGGAGACACTTCTAACTATTTATGGTAATTTAGATGTGATAAACACCTTTTTTCGATGCATAGGGTCATTGATCAGGATCCACATGTCAGATCCATTCCTATTTAGATTTATCTCATGTTCAAGAAGGACCTATATACAATTGACTCATATGTATGAAATGTGAGTTTTTATAAATTAAAAGTTTTTAATAGGTATATGATAATTTTATGACGTGGATTCAATGGGATTCCTTGTTCCCATTCTAAGGGAAGGAATCATTCCTTAGTCAGCTCCTTTAAGGATATACCATTATATATATCGGACTCATATATATGGGAGAGATGGGTTTGTTTTCTTCTCTTACTGAATATCAACCTCAAGGTCATCTAATGGTTCCTCTACATAGATATATCTCATATGTAAAGATACAGAATTTCGATATTTCATTCTACTATGAAAGTAAGAAATTTTTCCATAGTGAAGTTTCATGGATATAATGGCCAACTCTAATAATTTTTTGGTCTTGGATAGTGGAAAATGTGTCATGAATTTTAATATTCCATATCTTAGATGTATTATCTAGTGGATTGTAAAACACATAGCTATTAGTTATTTGCATTAGATACATACGATAAAATGGAATGGTAAAATAAGGTGATGTCCTGATCATTATTTCATAAAAGGTATGACCCACAAATGAGTAACGTCAAGGATGTAGAATCCAAATCAATAGTTTTGTTATGTGGAGAATAAATCATAACCAAAGAATATATTAGTCAACAAGATATGAAAACCAGTGGGTTCAATAAACACCTTTTGTCAATGCATAGGCTCATTGATCAGGATCCACATTTCAGATCCCTTCAAGTTCTGATTTATCTCATATTTTAGAAGGACCTATATAGATTTTACTAATAGGTATAAAAAGTTAGTTTTTATAACTTATAATTTTTTAATAGGTATATGATAATTTTATTATGAGGATTACATGGGCTTCCATGTTCCCATTGTAATGGAAGGAATCATTTTATAGTCAGATCCTTTATAGAGATCCCACTATATAAATATGACTCATATATAGAGGATTCATGGTTTAGTTTTATTCTCTTACTGAGTCTCAACATCACGGTCATCTAATGGTTCCTCTACATAGATTGATCTCATATGTAATGTTACGAAATTTTGATATTTCAATCTAGTATGAAGGTATAAAATTTTTCCCTAGAAATGGTTCATGGATATAATGTCCAACTGTAATAATTTTTTGGACCTGGAGGGTGGAAAATGAGTCATGAAATTTAATATTCCATTTCTTGGTCGTATTATCAAGAGGATAAGAAAACTCATAACTATTATTTATTTGAATCAGATACATACCCTAAAATGTAATGGTACAATAATTTGATGTCCTGATAATTCTTTGATAATAGGTATGACACACAGATGAGTAACATCAAGTATGTAGAATCCACTTCAATAGTTGGGTTATGTGGAGAATAAATCATTACCAATGAATATATTAGTCAACTTGATTTGAAAACCAGTGTGTTAAATATATGAATTAATAATGGTGGAACTCCATAATCCATAATATTTGGATAATAGATCATAGGTTTAAGGGGGACCGCTCCTCTAGGACAAAACATCCTCTAGCCATAAACTCTTTGCAATTTTTCCATTCACCAATGAATCCTAAGGTCTATTTGGATTATCCAGTCTTTATTTCTAGTTTTTTTTGGGAATAAGTAGGATAATGGGATCACAATTTTTATGGGGTTCCAAGAGAAGGACATAATCTCATGTAATTCAATGTTATTAACATAGATATCAAGGATATGAATTTGTTTCATGGATAATCTAATATTGAAGAAGGGTTCAATCACCCTAAAGGGTATGTCATCATGTATATAATATATTTATAGGTAAAGGTATAAAATATTTTCTTCGTGAATACACAATTATCACAATTGGTGATCTGTTCAATGTGAAAACATCTTGCAGTGATGTTTAACATCAAGGTACTATAACACATCATAGATGGGACTAAATTTTAAGATTCAGGTGTCACTATGCACATTATTGTATGGGAATCAATCAATACAAAATTTTAATATAAGACAATACTTTTCTTAGATATGATTCAAAAACAAGTGAAGGAGAACCTTTTTCCTTTACATTATGGCTAGAACAAGGATTTAATATTCAGGTGTCACTACATATCCTATTATAATATTAATCAGGCCACTTTGAGTTTTGATATAAACATCATATATTTTAGAGTCTTTCTTCCTAGATGTGGAAAATGAAGGCATAAAACATTGATTCATTCTTGATCCTACTTGTATGTGGGGAAAATGGGTGATTTTTATCTAAGTAATTCTATTTGTGAAGGGTTAATCCAAAGGGATTTTAAAACATAAGGATTTTAGGTCTTCATGGAAGATACATACCTTGGAATGATATGGTATAACAATAAAATGACATAATCCTTCGTTGATAGTGGGTATGATTCAAAGATGAGTAACATCGAGGGTATATGAATCCACTTTAATAGGTGGATTATGGATACTGAAAATCATAAACTAAGAATATATGATCCAATTAGAAGTGGAATATAGTGGATCAAATTAACCAATGGATAATAGAATAATCCCATATTCCATGTTGTTAGGAAAGTAACTCCTAGTTTTAATGATGACCTCTCATCCGGGACTAAACATACACTCGGAACAATATCATAGAAATAATTTTATTCACTAGTAAATCCTTATTGGGCCCCTTTTGACATGCCAGTCCATATTACTAGTTTTATACAAGGAAGATCCAAGAGAAATGGAGCATAGGGTTCATTAGGATCCATGATAAGGACATAAATATGAGGCATTGGTTGGAATCAACTCAGATATCAATGATAAGAAGTTATTTCATTGATAACATATGATTAATGAAGAGTTCAAGGATCATAATGTATATTCCAGTGTGTATTGAGCTCATTTCGACGTAAAGGCACAAAACATGCAATTCTTCAATACAAATATACTAGGGGTTATATTTTCGGTATGAATACCTCTTGAAATGATGTTTAATAAATTTTTACTAGGAATTTTTCATGAACCTTATCTTCATGAAGTAAGGATAGTTTCATATAGTATAACATCTTAGGATAAGGAAATTATTTCCCCTCCAGGACATGTCTTGGTTGTTCCATCCAAAGCGTATTTCCATATTCTCAAAACACATAGGATACATGATATGCTTGAGAAATAAATGATTTTTTATAATATAATTATGTATCAAGAGGGTACATTATGGGGAATATATGGGGTTGCTCATGGGTTATTTTGGACTCGTGTCTCTACATGAATCTAACTCTCATAGAGTAAAATGAATAGGGTGGTAGAAACTTATGGATGGGATTGAAATAGAGGATCCAGATTTCACTATATATCCCATGATTAGAGGAATCAACCCACACATTGTTCATAGATATTTCTCTATATAGGTCTATCCCATATGTAGGGGTTAATTTTTATCATTCAATTTGTCTTGGATCGACATAAGATTGAAGATATGTGTGTCACTATGTGTCTGATAGTAATAGGAATCAAGCCAAATTTTCTAATTGAATTGAAAACTATCCACGTAGGTCTAACCTATATATAGAGGGTTGCATTTTTTTCTAGATATTTTGGTTCGATGTTTGATTTGATATTTTGGTGTCAATTCATATCCAGTTATAGTAGGAATCAATACACTAATATTTCATGAATAGAAAAATCTCCACACTGGTCTAACCCACATGTAGATGGGTTGTATTATTTGAATTAATATTGTAGTGAGACCCATGATTTGAGATATGAGTGTCACTGAATATCTTGGGATAGTAAAAATCAAGCCACATGTAGTTCTTGAATGGAAAACTCTCCACATGTGTTTAACCCGTATATTAGTGGGGGTTTTCAGACACATAGTATAGACCTAGGATTTTAGATCATGGTGTCACTACGTATCATATGATAAAATGAATCAGGACTCATATAGTTTCTGAATGGGGAGACTCTCTATGTAGATCTAAATCACACATTGGAATGGTAGTATGTAAAGTTTACTTCGCATAGTTCCAGTTCATTTGTAGTGAACTATCCATGAAGTTATGTTCTTTGTGATGTTTAAAATAATACAATAAGGACATGTTCCATTAATTTTAACATTATTTGTGGAGGAATAAAAATTTTATGTTGTTTAAATTCCTTCTTTTAGGACATAAGATTATTTACAGAACTTATGAAAAGTACATTTTAAAATAATTTAATTGTAGTGGATGTAACATGTTCCCAATTCTTGGAGTAAAATGAGTAATCACCTTTGAAAAACACATTATGTATGATGTACGGCCCTTACCACTTGGTTTATAGATTTTGTGTTTTATTTAAGGGATCATTTAGCATCTAAGGGATAATATCATGTCTCCTTGAATGAATGAGGGAATAAACTTTTTATTAAAGGATTATAAAACTTGATTCATATTAAATTTGTGGTTGTGAAGTGTATTCACCATTTTCAAATCAACAAATTCAAAGTCATCCAGTTTATATTTTGATTTACCATCATTTAATATTTTTATAACTATTAGTATTTAGTGCGAGGGAAACATGAATCCATTGGAAGACACTATATTGGTTCTTTATAGTATTTAATACAAAATCTATTGTGTAGTAGTTCCCATGGTGGAATAGTAGGCCAAAAATCATGAAAGGGATTTTCCTTCTAGGAATTATTTTCCTTGTCCACCATTGGATTGAGTGTATTTAAAAGAGACTTAGGTAAGGAATATATGATTCCATTTTATTCTATATAATATCATGTTGAATGATTTTATTTGATGTGTAAATTCTAGTAAAATATCATCAACTTGACTGAATAGAAGTTGGTCTAATTTTCCATCAATATCATCTGTGGGAAACATATTCTGGTGATGATATTGGACATTAAAATATTAATTATATTCATATTCCTATGTTCATTGAGGGTTATTTCCTCATCCAATTATTGTTTTTTAGTAGTATGGATGTACATAAATTACTATGTTTTGGAAGGTGGATTTAGTCTTAAAAAATACATTCCCCTTTCATCAATTGACCAAGAATATTTAGTTATATATGTAAAATATATGGGTTGATCGATGATGTTTTCATTAATCTGGAATAAATAAAATTTCTTGATGAATTAAAAATATTCCTATATAATTTTTTTAATAAACATACCTTTTATTTTGCTGTGAGATTTTGGTCCCAGAGAGACGAGTGTTTTAGGATCCAGCATGGACTTCTTCCATGATATTTGGGATCACTCCATCTACTAAGCATCTAATGAGGATTCCATAAAATCATCTTTTTTAAGGGGTTTTCCCCATTTTTCCTATTTTGAAGGATAAATTTTACTACTCATCATCAATTCTATTCCCTCTCAGCTCAATCAAACTAAAGGGTCCAATTTTGGAGGTAATCAATGATGGGATCTATTTATTGAGTGCTGGATATTGGTTCATCACAATCTAGGGTAATGTCGACCAAATTTATTTCCTCCATATACCAAATTATGACTGATAAAACCATCCTTCGTTGAGTAATGTTGACAACCACTTCATCCAAATTGGGGTCCTCCAAGATTGTTGATACATTATCTAGTGCGTCTGAATGAGTATTTTGTGATCAAAGTATGTGGTGAAATGTTAGTTAAAATGGCAATTATTTCATCAATCCTGTGATTTAACTAATGATAGGGGCCAACTATTTATTCGGGATTACATACACAACATTGATTTGTTTGACCATTTTCTTCAAATCCCCATTGATGTTCAGGTAGTTCATATATAGCTACAGGGTTAGTTCAAAGATAGAAATGAAGAATTTTTATTCTACCTCATTATTAGGGTAGAATTCAGAGTATGATAATGATAAGTAAAAAATTTCTTTCTCCAGAGAAAAAAAAAATCCCTAGACCAACAAAATTTTGATTTTGTATTTATATCGTATTTCTAATATAAATTTGCTGGGAATCATCATAATACATATTCCATGTTCGAGGAGTGTTGTGGTAATATAAATCCTCTTATTATGGATATTATATTTGTACTAGTGTTCATTCATGGGTAAGATGTGGTGAATGGATATCTTCCAAGGCCATCCATTTAACTACCGTTTATTTTATGAATTGGATGACATATTATTTTATAATAACTGCACATCGGGCCAAACACCCAGTCAACATGAGGAAACCAAGGATGTACTTCACCGGATCAGTACAATATACAAATGGGAATTGTTTTGATTTATGAAATGAATAATCTTATAACCCATAAGGATTAGTCTGAGGTAGTCATTCTTGATATTGGAATATTGGGTACAATTACATAGCATCATTTGAATGAGATATTAGAGGTTGTTTTCATTCCCCATATTGTTTTTATATGTATAGAAAACTAGTCTATTGTACTGTGGAAATCACACATAATATCGAAGTACTTCCATATACTAGATACATATATACTACTGGGGTTAGTATAAACTTCTTGATATTCTCAAAGGATTCTTCACAGCACTCTTCCATTCAGTAAGAGGAATCCTTATCCATCAAATTAGCGAAGGGAATTTATTTTCCATCCTGGTATATTATAAAATTGCGAATATTATAGAGGTTCCCATAGATACACCTCTCGTATTTAGGATTCTGAGGGATTGATATTGATTGGATTACACTAGTATTTTCTGTATCAACCTCAATTCCACATTATCGTATCATAAGGTCAAGTAATCGCCCTAGAATTACTCTTAAAACTAACATCCTTAGATTCATCTTCAAATACTGATGCCACAACATTATGAATAGGGTTTGATGATCTTTGAGGTGATCAAATAATTATCGATATATGTCTATGAGTTCATTGACACGAAGTTATGATATTAGTACCAAATGGGCTTAAATATATGATGCATGATTTTTTGGTATATTTCTATAGTATTCTTTAATCTAAAGGACATGACCTAATGGAAAAACATCACTTTATGTTCTCTGAATTTAATGTATTCCTCATGTTTAGGTGAAATTTTTATCTGATTATATAGAGAATACCCATCCATGAGTAAAATTTTTGTATTCGTGTAGTTTAATTGATCAAAATAATATTATCTGAAATAAGAAATCATACATAATTAAATTTCTATACAGGTACCTGAAATCAATATAGACCATATTCTCCAATTATTTTTCTTAATAGGGATGATGTTTGAAATCCATTTTGGTAACTACACTTCTTGGAAAAATTATTATTAATCATTTTTTCGACATTGAATTCTATATTAATTGTATGAGAGGGGTGCATTCTCTTATTTTCCTAGATGAATCCTTGATGTTCATCATGTAATCCCAAGGGGTGCATAGACACATCAAGGTCTAGCCTAGTCATTTTTGTATACATCCAACAAGATCATATTGATTATTCATCAAGAGTCCAAAATGCATATCCTTATCCTCAAGAGGCATCGGGATACTAATAAATATAGGGCATTTGTTTTCTTCTATTCTCGGATTCATGTGTATGAGCTAATCGTTGGCGGTGTATATTCCATCCAAAAATGTGCGAGGGATGTTACTTAGATCATCCAATAATTATTTTATATCTCTGAACATGTTGTAATTTTTAAAAATGGAGGGTAATTTGAGGGAATATCTACCACTATCTAGGTAAGGGACTCCCTGGGAAGAGGTGTTTTTATTTTGGGCTACTAGTGTCATTGAAGAGAGATTATAGAAATGCTTATTTTTTTTATATGCTACCATAAGGGGAAGAAGGATCATGTACATCCCCATTTATAGTTAATTTATTGGTCTGATCGTCAATTATAATAATTAAATGAGGAGAATTTTTATATCCCAATACATAATTCTCTATATCCAATTTTGATGAATCCCATTCAGCTAACATAACAGATATCACATGGAAAAGATCCAATGAGTTTTGTGTTTCATGATAGCTTACCAGGATAAAATATATTTACTCAATAAATTATATTTGAAGCACATAATATCTCTCAAGAATACTCTAGGGATTCATACGAGTGTTCCCTAATCCATTAAATCCTTTTGACACTCTTATCATACCATTGAATGGTTATATTTTTAAGAGATAAGTCCCCCTCTTCATATCCCAAACATTGATTGTTCTTAATTGGGATGAGGTTGACCACATAAAAAGTTTCAACCAAATCCCTACGAAATTCATCATTATCGATTTTTCCTAAAACATATTTGGATCTGAAATGTCCCTAGATAACTTTTTCATGGTCACATCCAAGGAATGATATGGTGATATGACAATCAAATGGCATAGTATCTACTCATTAAACCATGGGTCCAGTGAATTCCTTATCAAACTCTTGAGGGATCCTGAGGGCCCCTCTGAGTACCATTACATGTTATTTTGAAATATAGAGAGATTCTATGATTGCGAGTTTGGCTAGAACAACTCCTAACTATTTAATGATTTTGTACATTTTAAGTGTTTTTTACCTCCCATGGTGATGTTTATCATAATTATGTAGCATTATTTTTTAGGTGTTTATAGTGTGTGTTTTCCCAGTTCTTGAGTAGAGGTTTAAGGGTCACCAACTAAGTGTCATAAGTTATTTCACCTTTTTCTTTTGTGTGGGATGATTGGGAAGTCACACCCCAACCAGTTGGACATGTAAAATGACTAGGCATGAATCACTGGTAGAGGGATCTGGGGAATCCCCATGTTTCTTTTAAGATTTTTGAATTGTTCCCCCATATTTCTTGACTCCATATAGGTATTGTTCAGGAATGTGAGAAAATATTAGGTTTGACCATGGTCTCACTATACCTTGTATCACCGGCCACTATATCCTCGGCCTCTAACTTTACATTTAGGTAAAAGGGACTCATATTAAGTGCCATATTCACCATATGATAATGGATACATTAAGTGAACTACAATAAAAGAACTAAAAATGGGATCTTCATCGAATGAGGGTTATATTTTTTGTAGATGTCTGCATTCTATTGATTTTTATGTTAACAAGTCTGTATGTGTCAAATATTATGTTGGAGATATAAGAGATTCTTTCTATTATTTATTTTAATGTGTCTAAAGATTATATATTCCACCATGAGGATTATTAAATGATGTATCCCCAGTTACCAATATCATTTCTGGTTAGTGAATCTATGCTCAGATGATGTCATGATCATGGTTAACTCTTATTTTAGTAATTCAGATACTTAATTTCTCTCCATTCATGGGCATAACATCCTTCCAATCATCCTCTTATTCTAGTAGAGTGATGTTTACACAATTAACCTATTCCAAGTCCTTTTATATCATCACATGTCTTGAATCAACCATGCTCTTGACAATTTATTTCTAGAGGAATCTATCATACACGGTGTGACAAAGCATCCTGTGAAAAGGGAAGTATTCAGGAAGATTACTAATGTTGACCTCATTTTTTTTCATGGATTCCAGTAGCTTGAGTATGTGATTTTATATGATTTCAAAAAAATTATCCATAAATATAGTTATTTCCTAAGTAATAATCATTGTTCACACATTCCTTAAATTGTGGTAGGCTACAATATTTATTTTATTTCTTGATGAGGTATTTTTTTCTCTTGCCACTCGACAAGAGGCACCAAATAATTATGGGTTTTCCTTGGTGCTAAAATTGGAACTCATACATGTTTGAGAGTACCAATAGTAGTCTCTACCTTACCAATCATTTTTTCTCTACCAAGGTCATGAGATAGAACTTAGACATGGTACACTATGTTGAATCTTCTCAGTATTGTTACATCTATTCAAACACATGGAATCCTATAGTATAATTTATTGGGATCATAGGTTTCTACAACACATCCAAAATATTCTCAACATGGAGTCCCAACAATTTATCTTATAAGAGATGGATACTAAGTTAATTGGTTAATCATTCCCATTTAAAGATGAATTCATTACCCCTCTCATATTATCATTGTTTTCAATTATTTGGTTAAAAATTATCCTTTTACTTAAAATGGAGCTAATCTGACAAAGGAATTAACGATTTTGTTCATCTCATTCAGAAATGGATCGTACTACAATTCTATTGTACCTAATTAATACTGGACTTATCACAGTCTATAAATTACAGATCATATTTTTCACCTCTCACTAATCTTCAGGGCCCATCATCAGCTTTCATCAAGACAAGAAGTGTGAGATGTTGTTCTAGATATACCACATCATCAAAGGTTGTGAATATTGGATTAGAAAAATTAGGTGGGGGAAACATTTTAGAAACCCATTTTGGATATGGATTCTTATTGAGATTCATAGGTGTTCTCCACCATTCAGAGGATTCCATTCTAGCATCCTAGTATTCAATTTCATTGATGATTTATTGAGGTACCACCTTATAAATTTCCTCTCATCTATAGGGACTGGGTGGGGATTGATGATGATGACCCATTTTAATGTCCCACTAAATCATGATTTGTGCTAGGACTGACTGATCACTCATATGGGGGAGATGTTGTCTCTGTAATTGATAAAATACATGATCATCCTCAACTACATCACTTATATGGAGAAATTTCATTGATCTAGAGATGACATGATTCTTATATACCATTATTATTGGTTTAATAGCTCTCTATTGATGAATGTGAGGAGGTATTTTTGTCTTTATTAGATGGAGATAAACATAATAATGGTCCCCCATAGTTGTTCCTCATTGATATTTCTGATATTTTGTAACCCATTTGTATACACTTACATTCATTCATTTTTGGTGGTGATTTTAACATCTCTGGGAGGTGATTAGGATGTATCCACACCTTTCCCTTTATCGTTTCTAGTGTTCCACCATGGAAGTGGAAATTCATCATTCAGAGGATCTGTGATTTGGATCCTTGAGAGATTATACATACTTGCTGCCTCGGTTTGTGAATCTAGATCACCTAATTAGACCCATATTTAAAATATATGTCTTGGGGTGGGAGGAATATGTGGGATACCAGCCATAAATTTTTACCTCCAAAACATTAGAGGACTAATTCCTTTTCATATTATTATAATGATAAAAATTTCCATATCCCAATGGAATGGGGATGATTTAGGGCCTCTGTTGTTACATTATAATGAGGTCGTTGAGGATGTTATTATTCCGTTAAAGGATATAATAGCACTGGAGATAAAAATAGATATAATAATTCCCCCATCCGTATGGATTGGGTTGATATGGAACTACTATCGATTTATTTAGGATCCTATCTAGGTGTTATGAACCATCTGGTGGTGATTGAGTTAATGGTTCCCCAATCCATGTGGGATGGGTTTTGATTACTGCTACTACCGATATAGACTAGATCCTCTTAGGGATTGATATACCATGGAGTGGAGGCAGGGGAAAAATTCCCCCAACCCTATTGGTTCGGTTATCTCTTGAATGACTGACATGGTGGATACTATTATGGTCAATTTGATTTTGGTAAAAATTTTCACATGTATGAGTTTGGTGTAATAGATACCTATGATGGAATTCATCATCTATGGGAATCCCTCTAGTAATTAAAAATATATTCATCCATTTATTAAATGAGTTCACATATTTTTTAAAGGACCAATATAAGAGTATTTTTTAGGACTCATCCCTCCATTTATGAGGCCTTTATATATTCAAAGCAAGGGAATCTCTCTATATTGAAAAGCAGGATCATGTGTTACCTAATACCATAATTTATAGTACAACTATAATATTATAAGATGTTGTATTTTGGGGTATTTTATATTCTAGGGAAATAGTGGTGTGTAGAGATCCATATTATCCCCATCCTTGGTTAAAAAAATTTTATGGGGCTCTATAAATTAGCCACATAAGGGTTTTTATGATATAGATAAATATACATTGATGGAATTTTTCATGATCCTTCATCCCTAGGTTCATGGAAATGGAGAATTTTACATTATCTGGATAACAATAGAGTATATTTATGATTTGGATATTACCCTCATATCCATGTTAATTGTGGTGTTCATGCTTCAACTACAGATAATATTCCTATATGTTCGGGCATAATAAATGCATTCTATCCATTACTAGATTGCTTTGGATCACATAGTTAAAAGTGATGATTGTCCAAAACATGGTAGGGAGTGTGTTTCAAGATAACTCACTCTATATTTCCATGTTATCCAATTCATTATTAGAATTATATGTCTCCACCTTATTAGACCATAACGGTTACTTCTCCAGGTTTCCTTTTGACCATAGTGATGTGATGTTGATTGTTTATAGGGAATTGTATATGGTTCACCACAATGCGTTGAGAACCTTCCTATATGAATTTTCCTATGTTTTGATAACCTCATTATACAATGGTGTTAGTGAAAGGGTTGGATTTACTTATTGGTAAGAGATATCACGTTGGGGAGGTTGACTATAGTGGTTGTTTGGAGTATATTCCCTTAGAGCCCACTCTTCTCTACCATGAAGACTATGTTGGTTGTGATAAAATTTTTCTTATATTAAATAGTCGAAGGACCATTCAAGTGTTACATATATGCATTATAATACCTCAAGGAAACTAAAATTGATAGGATCAGAGATATGAGACTTATTCTATGTGGTAGATGAAATATTCTAGCCTACCTGTTGGTGATTGAGCTAGGATATGAGCCTTATTTATAAAGTTTTCAAAAATATATTGATAAATATATAATTATAAGGAGATATGATCACACTAATAAGAAGATACTTGATTATAGATGTGAGCTTAATTATTATCTAAATGAATATGATCCATCCTCTAGGTGGTTTCTGGGATATTTTAATCTATCAAAGCTGATGTGGGGATATTATCCTGGTTGAAATATGCATTCCCCATCAAAATATTCAAATAGAACTCCTGAATGGGATATGGGATATGATCCTCCACTTCAAAATCCACTAATGGTTGTTGGTGATGTCATTCATCAATTGAATTAGGGATATGAGAATGGATTCTATGACCTTCTGAAAAATGATGAGTATCTTCATAGGTAGAGATATAAGCTTTATTTGGGTATATATCCATATTTTGTTGGTGGACCTTTATTCTAGTGGGGGTATGATACCATTAATTTGAATTTGGAGTATTTTTGGTGACTTTTTTTGTTATGAATGTGCATCTATCTCAACACATATGCCAAACTGAGCTAGTTAACCCTAGTATAAATGATATTATAATCCTAATACTATGACTTTATATTATTCCTCAAGTATTTTCCAATAAAAATTTGAGCTTTTCTTGAGGCATGTGCCAAAATTAGTTGGTGAATCCCGGCCAAAATGGGGACTTGAGCCCAATATTATGCCTTCAATGCATGTCATTGGTCTTTCTCAATAAGAATGAGACCTTTTCCAGAAGAAGGTACTAATCTACTATGGAAATCCCCAATCAGAATAGGGATATGATCATAGTCTATTGCTTCTTTCTTTAGTGAAATAACATGATAATCATCCTATAAGAGAGATAGAATGTGTTATTTCTCTATATTAGCCACCTATTTTATACCGATCATGGTGATATGTTTCTCTGGATCTTGGGATACGGATATGTGCCTATCCTTGCATCTATATTTGTTCTGAAAAATGATGATAGACATCTTCTATTGTTTCTTGAAAGTAGGGACACTTTAGAAAAGTGTGTGAAGAAATGTAGATATGCACATTCTCAGTATCCAATATATTTTGGAAGATGACTATGAATGATGTATGGATATTATTACACTCTTGAACTATTTATTCCGGTAGAATATTCTAATGGGATTAATGCATGGGGGATATAAGAATCCCCCATGCTTTCTATAAGAATATGCATGTAGAATTGACCAAACTGATCAGGGATATGATAATTCCCACTTCAAACCACCAATATATGAAAACAGTCTCTATCAGCAAAAATGGGGATATTACCCCACTCCCATTTAACCAAAACATGTCATTATTAGAGAAACATATGTGGTATCGAGGAATGAGTGACAAGGGTGGTAATTTGTTGGGTTCTACTCCCCAGAAGCGACTAAGGGGCCCTTGTGGGATGATACTGGTGACAATGGTTGATAGGATCTCACCGAGGTAACATATGAAATAGGATGGAGATATTGTCATCTTATTGATTGACCTTCTAATAATATGGAAGATGGTAATTTTAATTCTTTTGGGATAAAATTCTGATGATATTAGTGGTAGAAACAGTTTCCACAGGTTTCATTACAACTTTTCCTAAAAAATATTGTCTTGAA
Source organism: Viscum album (assembly GCA_963277665.1). Taxonomy (NCBI): domain Eukaryota; kingdom Viridiplantae; phylum Streptophyta; class Magnoliopsida; order Santalales; family Viscaceae; genus Viscum; species Viscum album. The sequence goes on along the minus strand of OY728141.1, from coordinate 1,013,933,344 downwards.
GGATTTATCATATAGATGTTTTTATTAATTTCCTCAACGATCAATATCATACCATAATGGTGGAATAAGAGAAACATTATGTTCATAACCTAATGATGAAGGTTTCATGTGGGTTAGTTTTTTTTACCAAGGATGGATACTATTGTAGATAATGTTAAATAATAATCACATTATTAAGGCATGATCTCAGGTCAATATGTCTATGAGGTTGGTTTTTAAAGTCAAAAATACACCAAGGAACTAGGTAATTAACTGTTAATTGTTTAATTTGTTCAAAATTCTTAATATTATATGCACTGGTAGTGCAATTTTACTTTCTTATACTAGGTTCAACAATTTTTTTCACACAGAATGTTTTCATTGAGACTGTTCTTATTTCATGGGAACTCTGGTAATGTTTTATTACTGAAGTATTTCACATTGATCACACGGTTTAATTATCTAGGATACATAAAAAATTGGTCTCATTCATAGACAACATATTTTTTTATTTCAGATATTCATGTTAGATTCACCATCATTGTTTCCTTTATATAGATGGTATGGTTCCCCAAGGATAGGGGACCGGATTCCAAATACCTATAATAGTTTATTTATTATTTCATTACATGATTTCACATCATGTTCACCATTTTGGATTCCCTAAAAGAGATATATGATCTTTAAAAAGAGATTGGGGGATCAATCAATATTTCATAATCATTCACTTAATGTTGTCCATTTTTTATCTCTCGTAGAAACCTTTAATAGTTCCCACGTCTATAAGAAGGTGCATGCCTGCTTTCTAAAAGAAATTAGTCATTTGATGTTTCAAACCCAATGACACTTCTGAAATCACATTGTTTGATAGGATAAGATTTAGGGATCATCTCACCCTTTTGTGGGAATTATTTCTTATTTTGGGCCTATCTTATATATTAATAATTTTTTAATGATTATCTTCAAAATCCCCATTTGAGACGTGTTACCCAAATAAAATAATTGTATGTTGAATCATTCTATATATACGGGGAATATTAGTGATACCATCAATATGTATCTGAGGTTCTATATCAATTTTCCATTTTTCTCAGAAATGTGTAGCTGGATATATTTTGAAGTCATATAACTAGGAACTATAGAGTTTATTATCATCTAGGTAGGTGAACAATGGTTCAAGGATTGGATTAAACCATCATGACATGTCCTATATATCAAATGTATAATAAGAAGAAAACCCACATTTTTTGTTTATGTTTGAGTTGTCTAGTTCAACATCCTGCATAAAAGGACAGATATGAGGTGACTTAGGCACAGCGTATTGAGATTAAGCTTTAAGAAGGAATCCAATATATCCTTATTTTAAAAAATTCAGATATATTATTGTTCAATCACCCCCAACCCACAGATAGGAAGTAAGAGATAATTAATAAATTTGATGGTTATTTACCTATGGTTTACTACCATTGGAATTCATTAGAACATACACCGAGGTGGATTCTTTATTATGGGGGTAATTATATCATGTCAGTACACACATATTACAAAGTAAGGATTCCTAGGCTAGTGAATTTATATCGTGACTGATATAATCATTTAAAATACCTAAACCCACATGATTTCGGACTACTGTGAGAAATAAGTTGTTGAAAGAGACTATAATAAATTCATATGGATATGGGACTTATGCATAGAGGAAGCCCATACAGGGTGTTTGATACAAATCTTGGGAATTAGGAAGTCATGTTATGTATCATATTTATATTAGGAATCAGATCCCTCATTGTTTAATTAGATTCTCAATCCTATGATGGGTGTGGAAGAATGATAATCCCAAATGAGATATTGGGTCCCATGAGTTATAGTGTATGATATATAGAGGGACTTACACTAAGGTGTATTCCCATGGATATTGGGCCTTTGGAAGGCATCCTTTATATCATTTTTGGACATGTATCAGAGTTTTCAATGTTTAGTTTATTCCAAACACACTGATGGTTTGGAAGGTGTGATCACACTAGAATATGTTATTTTCATTTTTTAGGTTCTAGAATGTTAGTTTACTTATACTGGAATAGATTCTCATTAGAAGATATCTAAACCTTTCCCTCAAATAGACAAATAGTATGACCCATAACAGGCTAGTTGATCATGTTTAGATGGCACATGGATCCCATAAAACCCCAAAGAAGTATGAGTATCCATTATTAAACTCATTTTGGACACTTCCCATATGAAAATATAATTCTTCTCCAAATAATCATATTTTGGGGTTCACATGGTTCGAGGGTATATGCCTAAGTACTACTATTGGAGAACAATGAAAAGTCTAAGGGTATCATCCGGACATATCAAGAGTGTTTGTTTGACATTTTCTAATTTTCTTCCTAAATTTTCTTTGTTTTCTTCATGACATGTCAAAATTTTATTCCTAATAGGGATGAAAATTCCTAGAGTGCTTTGAATGACCGAATAAGCCTTGTCAATATGCCATCACAAGATATCCCTAACTTGTCTTATGTTCATTTCATGATCCAACCGGGAATATACATGCCATTTCTCATTATTAGGGTTGACATGTAAGAGGGTTTCTACATGATCTGGATGACATTATGTTGGAATATCATGTGACATATACAACATTTTTTGAGGAATTCTCATGACTTCCTTTAGACGTCTGAATATTATGGCAAGACATGGATCACTCATCTAAGGAGAATTTTCATGATAGATGTAGAAACATCCATTGGTTTCATGTGATCAAGGATGATATGTCTAGGGAAATTTGTGTCACTTTTCTTATATGTTTTTATAACATTTCATGACTTGTATTATTTTCATATGGACAACCACATTACCTAGATGACTTGTTCGAGTGATGTCACATGACTAATTAATAGTTTACACTTGGTTCTTGAACATAACACATGGTAATCAGTATATTAATATTTTCTTATTTATTACACTTTTTCCATCCCTTATCATATAAATTCATTGAATTTAATTCTAAATGAACCTATTTAAATGTCATGCGGTCATGCTGATATGTGGAAAATCAGTTTCATTATATTTCTAGAGCATTATAAGTCCATTATATTATCAATAGTTCGATCATGTGATGTTTATATATATTCAATGTGATTCCTTAAGAGATTCCCTATGGTTACCTAGTGGAAGACCCATATGATCGCTTGGATTTCAACAATGAGAAGTCCTCTCTCACCTCTACACTCTCATGTGTGTGTTTTTCATACCGAAGGGAAGCAATTTAAAAGAACCATTTCCCAGAATAAATGATTCTTTATATTGTTAATATATCATAGATATGGGATTTATTATGTGGATAAGCATGCATTCATCATTAACGAATTATGGGTCATTCAATACATCATCATTGTGTCATTTGATTAACAGTAATTGATAGATCATTCCATCATATCCATATTTATTGGACCCATGGATTGTCAATGTTGTTTCCTATAATTAAATTTACATTTAAAACAGACATTGAATGATTAGGTTTACATGTCATGGGGTCATAATGAGATTATAATTCTTGTAAAAAATGATTTCACATGGTCAAAGGAGACATGTATGGGGCCCTTCATGAGATCGATTTGGCTTGTCATAGGACTTTTGCGGGAAAGAAATGTAATTCCCCATCACATATGAGTACCATATTTTTGATATTTTATTTTCAAAATCCAATTGTTATCTACCATTTATTATATATTAAGGAATCACGTGATCAAATGGTCTTGTTCAAGATCTATCGCATCACATAGTTGGAATGTCCCGCAGCCTTCACATGATGAGACTGGCATACATGGAGGGATTTTTCAGGATTATTGAACTAATTATATAGAACTATTCCAAAAATATCATGAAAAACAAGTTAATTTCTATTAATATTATGCTTCCGCCTTTTCCATATTTTTATTTTTCTATTTTACAAGACCTTCAACTTTTTCTCATTGGATATCTGTCAAGGTGTAACATGATCAATACTGGATCTCACAATGACAAGTGAGAATTGTCATGGACAATCACTCCACATGAATATGGGTCTAAAAGGTTGTTTAATGATCAAAGGGATTTGTATGAAGGCCTATGAAGGATGAATATGACATAAAAAAGGATTTTTTATGGCAAAGAAAACATACCACTATGGACATCATGAGATCATCAAACTAATAACGTGATCTGTATGAGAACTTCACATGAAAATAATTGTAACTTCAATCAGATGAGGATTACTCATTTTTTGGATTTTATTTTATAAGGGTATTTGGATAATAGTAATATGTATGTTGGTTGACATGTCACATGATTAAATGTACTCATTTGAAATCCTTCATATAATCAAAAAGACTTGTCATAACTGCATCGCATGATGAAGCGAGATATTTGATAGGGTTTTTATGATCATAAGGAATATATAAATGGAAATTAGGTGTTCATTCTCAGATCATGTATAGAACATGATCCATCAAAATGATGTTGTACTTTTCTTATGATCACATTTCCTTCAAGGGGTTATGTGATTAGAGTAACCAAGCCACCTGATCTCCATACAGCCATAATGCTCCTTCCATTAATTTGTAGAGAAAATAATACATATGATTTGGGTATTTATTTGATCTTAAAATTTTGTAAGTCTTATTTTTTTGGGTACCATAAGAAATTTATTTTAAATATTTTCATTCTTTTATGAAAAACTAGGATTTAAGATCATATTTTTCTCATAATTTTAATGATTCCGGTAAGAAATGATTGATTAAGAACTGGCAGAATGTTTTTTCAGTAGATAATGATTTTCATTCTTCTACACGTATAGATCTAAAGTTAATTGAAGACTTGGTTTTGAGGATTAATATTATCTCGTCTTTATGAAGGTAAATATAATGAATCATGTTGATCATATTTAGTAGTATAATACTTATTGTGGGATTGAAGGAGACAGTATAAAGAATTTTTGAAGGGAGACATCTATTAAGTTGTGTAATTTAGTGGATACTCACTATTGTAATATGGTAAAAATTGTTTCAGGATGATTCTTGACCAACCCACTTGTAATTTTTCGAAAGGTTATATTATATAATCTATATCTTTGTCTCATAACCGAACATATAAAGGAGTATGTTTCCCAAATTGGGTCCAATCCAAAGGAAAACATTATGTACTTCTATTTACATTCTACTACCGTATTTTATGTGGTTATTAAATTTATGGTGATGGAAAAATAAATCCACTTGTATTATCTAAAAAAGAGAATAAAATACAAAAATTGGTAAAAATTATATTAAAATCCATGGAATTTAGTAAAATTTGTAAACACATGATTCCCCCATCTTAAGGTGTCTACTACTAATGCTAATATAATATCAAGTTATATCATATCACAGTGTTCTATTTATTTAGAACTAATTTTTTCTTTTCCAAGTGTTTTTATCTAAATATATGTTGTTCATATTTTAAGAGTTCTCAAAACAAACTCAGATAGGAAATTATAAATCTATTTATATTCCAATAAATGTGGTGGATTCAACCATGACATTTAAAAATAAGTACAATATAAAGGAAAGGAATACAATGAATATTATAAAAGCGAACGTCGATTCACCACATCCTGAAGGTAATCAACGTTGTAAGTGTTTTGATAAATCCTTATAAAATTACTCCCCTAATGATTCATGTTAATTCTATAATGAATATGTGAAATATGAACCAGTTATTAATTTTAATTTTAATTATAAGTATTATATTATAATATTTCCTATTCAATTATTAAAATATATAAATGCACACATTATCATATTATGTGATGAAAATTCATAACTGTAGTTTGATATTTATTAATTGGAAGAAGCATGAACTAAAAATGTAAGAAGATATAATATTCTCACATAAAATGAAGTGGATAATCTTATAACAATTTTCAATGAAAATTTATATTTTCATAATGACTTTTTTTATTGCTTTTTTTGGAGAGGTTTGTTTCATAATTTTTTTACAGAAGTAATCCATGCACTTTATAAACAACATCAATAATCTTCTATTGTCAGATATACTCAATCAATAATTAATGAAATGAAAGTGGTGATGGAATAATTTTCTACTAGAGTAAAGTCAAATACATGAGGTTTAGATAAAAAATATTTAATGGATTATGTGATGAAATGGTGAAAACATTTGAATACCAGATATACATTATTATTCTAAATGGTCTATATATATTCATATAATTTATAATTTTGGAAAACATCCTATTATAGTCTTTAAAAATTATTAAGAAGATAAGTTATTCAAATTATATTTCTAATAAAATTATTTTATCTAATTAAATATATATTTATTGAAAAAAATAAACAATTCTCATCTAGTGACACATCCATTACATGCTCATTGAAAAAGGATTCCCATTTTCGTAAAAAATATATTTATAATGATGTTATTTTGTTTACTAGTAAAACATTCAAGTCACAATCTGGGCAAACATTAATGGAAAAAAATATTGAGAAACCTAAAAATTCATCAAGGATGGATGTAATAATAAATAAGAACAATATGTTCATAAATTGTTCCCAAAGAAGTGTTGATGTGTCCCAAAAAAATTTAAATTCTGAATAGACTGCATTTACAATAAAAAAAATATTTCCTTGATATTTTTGTTGTTGTTATAGATTTTAAAACAATCCCATTGAATATTGGCTCATCATATAAGTTTATAAAGATAATATATGTCCTTAATTTACGATATTAGTGATAAATTTAAAATAAAATATTTATAAAAATGAATGTTTCCTAGAAAAAGAAGAATATATATATACTAATAATTTTTGTTGAAATCTGGGAAATTTAAGTGAATGTTGTCAAAAAAAAGTTTTCGCAGTGAATATGTGTTCTATTACAAAAGATATAATCAAAACTCTTATACCAGTTTGTATAGAATACTACGATATACAAATAATCATATGAATTTTTTTTTAACACTTAGGGAAAAACAAATGGAAATTTTTTTAAAAAGAACACACAAAAATAAATATGAAAAGTATGTCTCAAAAAAGATAATATGATTCTATTATAATGGGAAGTGTGGCACTTTGAACCATTAAAAATAGGCCATGAAAATTATTATTTAAAGAAGAAATTAGAAATAATGAATTGAATTAATCCAATAAAGGAGTAAGAGGATCAATTTAGTAGAATACATTCCTAAATAAGGATATAATATTTTGATAGTAAATAAAAATTAAAAATCTATAAATGATTTGGGTTGAAGGTAAAAACTATCCCTCTATTCAATTAACAATTTAATTGAATGTCTTACTTGACATGAATAATTATTGAGAAATAAAAGAAAAAGAACTGGAGACTTATATTTCAAAAAATTATTTTTAAAAGATCCTAGTAATTGATAGAATACTGACTATAATTAAAAACAATGATTAAAAAATATTCAATTTCTGTTTGAAATTTGTAAGAAAAAGAATAATGATGAAAAGTGTGGAATTTGTTTCTTTTCAAAAGTGGAGTTGGTTTTTACAAATAAAAAATGAAGGTGGAGAAATAAAATAAATCCATTCTTCTAATATGTGTACACAATTTAAAAATTAAGAAATTAGTAGTCATGAATTGTTGTAGATATTTTAATGCTACAAAGAAAGTAATTTCTTGGTTGAGAAACAAGAAAAACCACTATTTCAATAATTAAAGAGATGATTAAAACATGCATTATTTTCATGTATACTTTCTAAATATAAAAATTATAATAATTAAATATGGAAAATAAAAAGTCATAACATAAAGTATTTTTCAAAATCAATACTTTATTGGAGTTTAATAGATCATGTAATATCACAACTGTTTTCCTAAAATCTCAATGAACCAATTTATTTTACTTATCTATATTAGTATCATACTTCAAGTAGTATACAAAATTCCAAGAGTTATAACTTGATGAATTTATGCCCACAATTTTTGACACCCTAAGAGTGGGTGAATTATGGTACCCTGGAATAAAACAATACCCCCTTTTGATCCTGTTTCACTATTAAAAAAAATATATTCTCTATTTTTCTTATAAAAAACTGTAAACTAAAGTGAATTCATTAAATATACAAAACAATTTTACTTTGTTCATCCAAAATATTTCATTCTGATGAGCATTTAAAAGAACTAAGTAAATATACTAGAATCATTGTACTTTATTATTATTACAATATTCAGACAAAACTCAATTCTTACCCTTTTATACAACCCTTAAAACTTGGTAAATCAATATCCTATTCACTAAATTTAAAACACTACTCATCCATACTATTGTTTAATTGTTCTAAATAAACTCATATTTGGTTTACTCTAAAATGGATCTAGAAACTAAGTCCATTTTTCATCCATCAGATGATTTCCTCTTTCAAATAAAAGATAAATTTGTGGGAAAATATTTCATGAAATATAGCTTCATCAATGCATTCTAATTAGGTTGGTTTTCAGCATATCAAACCTCCATGTAATTTTCTCAGCATGTTCTGTTTGTGTGATTCCTTGTGTGAGCATACCCATATACTGCTATATCGTGAATATTTATATATGGATTAACTCTATGAATTTAATTATATAATATTTATTCAAAATATAACTCCTTTTGTGGACCACTTATGTGTGATTACTTTGTGATCTAATCCAAAAAAATTATTTTATAATTATAAAAATCTGTAGGGTTCCCTTTAATATCATCCCCTCTACTAATGAATGGATTATGGGTCTATATAGATGAAAAATTCTCAAAAAATCATCTAATCACAGAATTATTTTTCACTCATATATTTCACCATGTGATATCACTACCCTATGATGGATAAAGGTAGCCCTCTGGCATTTCATTTCCATATGAAAAATATTCTTCCACATTACCATCCATGTAGATATCGAAAATTGATATCACTTCATCCAAAAACAAGATGTCCTCATTTAGTCATGAGATCCATATTTCTTTGTTTTTCATCATTCCATGTGGTCACATACTTATCATGGACTCCAATTAATTATTTCCTGTAAATATATCCATTTCATTTGTAATGTTTCTATTTAAAATTCAACCCCAAAAATAGAAAAAACTGGGAAATGTCCACATCAACTTCCACTTTTGTAGAGCCTCTTATAGGAAGTGACTAGATCATTTTTTAAAAATTTTATTAATAAATATCACAACCCAAAATATTTTAAATGACATTAGGATTTATTTTTTTCCAACAAAACCCCCTTTGGTTTTGTAGACAATACATCAAAATAATTTATTGATTTATATTCAAAAACAGATTACCACAACCTTATTCAAACACAAATATTATTTATATTCCTCTAGATAATAATCCGGGACATACTCAACACGTACCCTAATACCACATAATTTATTATCATCATGAATAATAAGAGAAGAATGCAATGTTATTCATTGAATCACTACATTATCAAAACCAATTTTTTAATCATTATTGATAACAAATGGAATTGTTATTTTATACCAATTTTTTTGGTCATTGATATAAACATTCAAACATATTATTAATCATTATAATGAAAATTTCTAATCCATACTTGGTCAAAATCATTCAGCATGATTCAAGATTCACCCTTTTGTGATATTTATTCAATGACAGTACAACATTGCAGTCACAATATTTGGGACTCCCCCAAATTTATTGATCACCCTAATTAAATATTGAATTTTTTTTCCTTTAAGTCACATTACATTCCCATATTACATATTTTTTCAATAACATCCTCATTTATGAAAAATATACTCCTCCTTTGTTAACAAACCCAAAGGATACGTATTAAAGGTCTAAAATATTCAAATAATAGATAGTTTCATAAAGGGAATTTCCAATGTACCTTAGAGAGTAGTGGTTCAATATCCACACAAGTTTAAGTTTCATGGGTTAACTAGACATTAAGAGACAACTAATTCTTTTAAAATGATTATTTAAATAAGCCATTTTTCAAAATGTATGTTGCTTGATGTTTTTAGGAACATACTCCAACTTCTCTAATCAACGCTCATATTTCTCCTTTATAAAGTGATAATAAATGTCATTGTGCTTATTTATTGAATGATTGTTTATATTTTTTCCATAGATCAGTATCAATTGAATTGTCATAATTTATTTTTATTTGATAATTCAAATCATCTCACATAACTTAATTTTACTTCTTCATTTTTAATAGTTTCAAGAATGTATGTGTGGCTACAAAATATTTAGCTTCATTGGTTCTTAGTGAAATGTATTCATGTTTCTTACAAAACCATGAAATGAAAAATATGAAATGATAAATTACACCACTTGATTTAGATTTTATATCATATATTGAAATATCCCAATCATTATCTGTATATACCAATAATTCCTAATATATTGTCACATCATTCTACATCCCCAACCTGGAAGCCACTAAATCAGTGCTCCATTTCAGGCCACCACGTGATCTCTAGTGACTTCTCTCTTAAGAAAAATAGGGGACCTCGATGAGTACCTCTTCATGTTATTTTAAAATATAGATTGAATCTTGTATTGAGAGTTTTGATGGAACAACAACCAACTAATTTATAAATTTAAATCTTTTGTTTAAGAGGGTTTTTCCTCTCATGGTGATGTTTTTCCTAGTTATGTGGTTGCGGAATTTTGGTGCTTAAGGTGGTTGTAACGCCCCGACCCTAGTTACCCAGAGTCAGTGCCTTATTACGTAACATTGTCATGATCACAAAAGATCAAGTCTTTAAAGACTGATTAGTTTAGTAGCCTTGGAAACACTAGATACATTCATAAATGTTTCATTACATAATAAAGTGAAAAACTAAAACAACATAGTACACACTCATATCCCCTTTAGACCATCCCTACAGGTCATTCATAAAATACTTATTCACATCCTAGAAAAATTAAAACATTGAAAGTGGTGAGCTCAGATTCTCAATAAGGATAACAATATAGCGGAAACGTTCATAAATAAACATAAACATTTAAGGAAATTTATAACTGAAACAAAATCCTTTTAAACATGAAATTCAGTATAATATGGAAAAAGGAAATGAAATAATGCCATTTACTTATTCACATGGATATTATACTAGTCGAATAATAACATGAAATATCAATAACCACTTTCATAATGATGGAATGCATAATGTCAGACTATCATAGCCACGTAACTAAGGCCTCGTGCCAAGACTACAAATAAGATTTTGTCAAGGCCTCATGCTAAGAAACTATTTTTTCTCATGCGACCTACCAATGCATCTAGGAGCTATAGCGGGCTCCACCTGTCACTTATTAAGTCCAATGCATTACTCATATGAACAGGTTTAAACATATCATAAACCATAACATAATCGTATCACATAAAACATACATAAAGGAAACATAACATTTCCACATTTCAATCACAAGATATCAGTAAAACACATTTATATAATAAAACAATTTTCAATACCAAAATAAATGAAAAGTAAAACATGGTATTTATTTTTCATTTTAAAAAAAGTTAGGGCTTGTAGAGTAAGCCGAAACACAAATAATGGTCACGGCGATGGAGAAGTCGTTGTCACCGCATACGTAAGTCAAAATCATTTCTTTTGTAGTTTAGTAAAATTCTTTGTACAAAAAAATCCTTTTGAATAAAAGTAAAATTAACAGGGGTTTATACACCTTATAATATAAAGTTGTGTATAAAACAAAATATGCCTCAATGAAAGGAGATTGAGACGAAGTCCCTTACCTCGAGTCCGACTTAACTCGACCATTCATTAACCTCCTGAATTATAAACTAAAATTAATTTCTAATTGCATAGGAACCTTTTTCATGTTCATTATTCCTTTTATACCACTTATTACCATGTTATGAACATTATGCAACTATTTCAGTTAATAACGGTCGTTTTGTCGATCATTGGTACATCAGTCAAAAATAAACTTCTTATAATTAAAAGTTGTTCATGTGGTAGAATATACATTATATCCAGAATTATATTCATGATGTAGATATCATATATATCATATATATCCAGTATATACATTCATTAATAATATTACCTAACATTTAGAGGTAAGAAATTAAATGCACCGTTCATGGAGACGGTAAGCCGTACGTACGCATGAACACTACTTTCAGTTCTATTTCATATTTATTAGAATGAAATCATAATGATATAAAGGTTTATTATAATTACAGTATAATATCATATATAATATCATTTACTCTATCCTTTACATGCCCCACATATGCCATTAACGATTCAAATCACCTTGAGGGGGTGGTAGTCCGCACTTCCTAAAATGAAATTATCACGTTTACCCATAATGGAAATAATAAAGGTATGACATAAATGAAAAATAAAGAAGTATAAGGAAAACATAAACATAATATATATCATATATAAATATAGTGACATCTTAATGGCCACCATGAGAGGTGTTAAAAGAAGATTGAACAATCTTCATTTCGTGAGGCAGTAATTCGCCACCCACAAAAACGGTATGTTCTTTAACCATTAGACTAAGGTGTGAGTAAGTGTAAATAAAATAATTATCATTAAAAAGTCCTAGTATATTTAATATAATGTTTTTTTCTCAAAAAGAAATTAATAAAAAGAGTTTAAGGGGTTGGAGAAGATAAATAAAACAAAAGAATATAAGAGAAGACATTACCTTAAAATCGGGTAACTCATTTTGATTTGAACCAAGAGATTCCTTGGGAAGACTTTTTCCCAAAGAGAGTATACTAGTAGTAAGAGAGGGAAATTGAGAGATAATTTGGCCAGAGTTTGGCCGAGTCAAATGTCTTTGAATTTGTGAATAAGGTGGTAGAGGTGGGGGCCTTTTATAAGAGGAGAGGATGGGAACTCTTGGAATGTCATGAAATGTTACATTATTATGAAATGCTTTTCAGATTTCAAAGGTACCACAATTATATATTTCGAAGATACGGTGATAAGGGTTTGAAATATACTCATCCAATTGGTTTTTTTCAAGTGTAATTCTTATATTGTACATTATCTTTTCATTTTATTTAAAAAGTTTCTTATTGAGGTAATCGCTGCATCATCATTGTGTGATAAATAAATTTATTTATTTAATGCCTAAATATTATAAAAAAATTACCATGATGTTGGAAATATTTTTTATCTTTCCAATGGATATTTATTGTCAAAATGATAACTTGTATAACCCCTTGTAAAAATTGTTTTAGTAAAACAATGCATGTTTGTGACATTATTATTTTTACTTTAAATAAAAAGTTATTAATGTCATTTTCTTACCGAAGTGTCTTCATGGGGTCCCCAAGATGACCCATGGATTGTCATTGTCGTCCATGACTCATCCAATAATGGTAGGACATCTGTCAAGATATTTTTCATATTTTTATAATATCATTTTTACCTTAAATTTCACTAATTACCTTTAATCGCCATTAATAAAACATAAAAGTTACTATTCACCAAAAATTATTTTCATCTAATTGAACCACATAATGCTTCCTAATGACAACCATCTATGTTGGATTTTTTAAATTCAATGCACAGAATTGGTAATGTTTTATTTATATGAAAAATTAGTTTTTAAACTAACACTTAGTTGTTTCACTATTCATCAAAAATTTATGTTTTTCAGAAAAATACCAAAAATTCACAGCAAGTTATAATTAATATTATGAATTCAAAAATGATGCCCATTTTAAAAAATTACAAACATATAATATGCATTAATTAATTTTTTTAATTAATTACTTTTGTCAAAAAAATAGCGTGTTTTTTAAGAAAGAATATCAATCAAAAGAATGACAATTGTTTATGTCCAATTTCAAAGTGAAATTAATTATAATGACCACCATTGGATAAAATGGTAAAATTGTATTCTAATTATACATTAAAACCACTAAATGGTATAATTTATCACTATTTATTATTTTGATTAAAAAAGTTGTTTTTAATTAAAATATAGTAATTTTCACTATTCATCAAAATATAAAAGTTATCCAAAAAGATCCAAAATTTCACCCTAGGATAAATTCGATTTTCCAAATCCAAAAATGAAGTCCATTTTGAAATATAAAATTTATATAATTTCAAAAATTAGGTATTACTATTCATAATGGATAGTTTGATTGGTTGTGGTGTGTGTTAGAACTCGAAGTTGCGTACAACACCGCTACTGTATTATTAAAAGAGAATCTTACCATGGAAACATGGGGTGTTACAGAGGTAGGTCTTCTTTCTTGAGAAGAGGATGAAGGATCACCTGCTACATGTTTCATAATCCACTTCATCCTTTCAATATGTTTGGGATGATTGAGAAGTCACACCCCTACTAGTAGGCCTTGTAAAATGACTAGGCATGAATGACTGCTAGAGGTATCTGAGGTTTCTCCATGTATCTTTTGGGATGTTTGAATTTCTCTCCAACGGTTCTAAAAAAATGCATTTTTTAGTTATGTGACCAAAATATTGGGTTCGAAAACCTCTATTAAATCCCATGTATCCTATCCTTCTATGTCCTTAGTCTATATCTCCACTATCATGAATAATGAAATCATATTCAAATCCATATACATCATCTGATAAGGGATCTGTTAAGTGAAATAAATTGACAGAACTAAAAATGGGATCATCATCTGATGAAGGTTCTATTTGGTGTGGTTGTTCTCATTCTCTAAATGTCTAATTTAAGAAGTCTTTAAGAGTCAATGTTTTGGTGGGAGCTATATTTGATTCTTTCTCTTATGACTTTTCTTGTGTTCAAAAAAAATAATCTATCTCCTTGATGTTTATGAAATGATTTCTCCCAAGGGACGAGGATCATTTTTGGTTTCTGAATCTATACTTTTTGGGTGTCATGATCATGGTCAAATATATTTTGAGTATTTTAGTTATCTAATTTCAATCCATTCATGACTCAAACTTATTTCCATTCACCCTATTATTATGGTAGAGTGATGGTTACTGAATATTCATATTATAGATCCTTCCCTAGTATCACTTGTCTAGAATCAAAAATACTCTAGAGAAATCATTTTCATATTCACTAAAGTGAACACACTACACATCCATAGTATGATTTCATTGTTATAAATCAACACATATTTGTTTTACACAAAATAGATTTGAAATTAATTTCATATTTCTTCAAACACATGGTTTTCTTTTTCCTACATAAGATTTTTTGGGTGAAAAATCCCTATGAAATATTCCATCTTCAATGCATTTTGATTATTTGGGTGATCATATTATGATACCTCCATGAAATTATCTATAAATTATGTCTATTTGTGATGCCTTATCTGAGCTTCCCAATATATTATTATGTCATTAACTATCATATATGCATGACCTCTACACATTACATTACATGATCATTGTTCACCATATAACTCCATTAATATATGATTTATATTGGCATACATTTAAAAATACTCTAAAAAATCTTTTTGGAATTATATGATTCTATAGGGTACTCATTTAAAATAATTCCTTCTAATAATGAAGTGATTAGGGGTCCATATATAAGAAAACGCCCAAAAAATTCATCTAATCATAAAATTATTTTATACTCCTCTATTGAACCATATGATATCACTTCCTTACGATACATAATGATAGCCTTCTATAAAGTCATATCTATATGAAAAAATATTCTTTGGCATAACAGTCCATGTAGTTATCCAAAATCACTATCACATCACCAAGAAAAGATGTAATCATATATCATGTTATCCCTCTTTAAGGGTTGTCCATATTACCATGTGGTAAAATTTATATCAACCAGTACACTAAATTAATAATTATAAATATATCCACTCCCATTTTTTATGTTTAATTTTAAAAGTCAACCCCCAAAAAATTGAACAAAGTTGGAAATGTCATCATCATCATCCCCTTATTCAAATAATGTTTTAAGAAATATCCTGAACATTTTCTACAAAAAAACAATAAATATAACAACCCAAAATATTCAAAATTCCATTATGGTATATTTTTTTTCCAACAACGTCCCTCTTTGGTTTTCTTAATAATACTTCAAACCCACTTAAATATTTCTATTGACAAACAATTGAGAACTTCCTTCTTCCTATACAACTTGTATTTATATAAATCATGATAATAATCATGGAATTACTCAACAAAAACTCTTATCCCACATGATTCTATATAATTATTGGAAATAATAACATATTGAAAATTTAATGAATGAATCACTTAATTATCGAAACCAATTTTTGAATATTTAGTGATACCATTTGGTATTGTAAGCTGATTCCAACTGGTATTTATGATTGATATAAAATTTCCCAAAGAG
Source organism: Viscum album (assembly GCA_963277665.1). Classification (NCBI taxonomy): domain Eukaryota; kingdom Viridiplantae; phylum Streptophyta; class Magnoliopsida; order Santalales; family Viscaceae; genus Viscum; species Viscum album. Next base: position 1,013,917,013 of record OY728141.1, on the reverse strand, counting down.
TAAAACACATTAAGATACAAATTCCCCAATCATAATTGGTAAAAACTATTAATCATGATTCTAGATTTGTTTTTTTATATTTATTAAATTACTAAATAACATTGGAATCACCATATTCGGGACTCCCCCAAATTCATTAATCACCCGGATTCAATATTCAAATTATTACCCCTTTCAATCACATTACCCTCCCTTATAATAGGTTTGGTCAAAATCTACCTCATTCTTGAATAATATACCCCACCCTCTTTGTTAACAAACCCGAAGGACACATTTAAACGGTATTAAATTGTAAAATAATAGTTTGTTTCACAAACAGAAATTTCCAATGCCCCTTAGGGAGTAGTGGTTCAATATCCACACATTCATACATGTCAGGGGATGACTGGACATTAATATCCAACTGATGAATTTGAAATGATTTTTTAGGTGGGGAATTTTTCAATATTTATTTTACTTGATTTTTTTTAAGAATACACTCAAACATCACTAGCCAATGCTCTATTTTAACATTATAATGTGATACCCGATTTCATTGTAATTCATTATTTAATGATAGACAATACTTTTTCATAGATAAAAATCTATTGAATTATAATAATATACATAAATTAGATACTTCATTTCATCACACATATCGTTAAGTTACTACTCCATACATAAATTTTTCATAAAAGTATGAGTGGGTGAAAAAAATTAGGTTCAATGGTTTTATGGGAATTAAATAATTTTTTTACACGTAGCCATGAAATGAAGAATATTCCAAGATAAATTGAACCACTAGATTTAGAGTTTCTATCATATAAAAAAATATCCCAATAAATATACCAATATAAAAAATATTCATATTATGATTTCATATTATGTAACATCCCCATCTAGGATTCCACTAAGATAGTTCTATATGTCAGGTCACCACATGACCATAAGCGTGCCTCCCCATATGCTAAAGGAATCCTACGAGCATTGAGGGTATAATTGATCTTGTAGGGAGAATATAACCTATTTACCAGATTATTCTACAACTGATAACATATCAAATAAAGGAAACAATAAAAATAAACTACATCATGCAAAAAAACTATTTTCTGAATAAGGGAAAAGCCGAAACTAACAAGTCAATCTTCCACATAATGAAAAGAGTTCCAAAGAAAATGAAAACTCCAAATAAAGAAAACTAGATCAACCCACAAATGGGAAATGACTCCAAGTCCAAATCATTATCCATGAATGTCCCAAGAACATCTAAATTCCGTATAATAGGACATTTTCCCTTATCATGCCCCGAATAAATGAAATTTTATTGGGGACACAATGGTGTCTCGAGTAGGGTGTACATAAAAATCCACAGGCCACCACTAAAAGTTTCTAAAAATATCTAGTCTAAACAAAGAGTTCCTGAAAGTATTATATATATAACATGAATAAAAAAATACAACATGTATGATAGTAGTCAACAATTTTCACTTTATCTGATTTCATCATTTTCTCTATGGGTATTTCATTTTCATGATTTACACAATAGTTGAAGCCAAAAATTAAAAAAGAATAATGATTAATTAATGTTCCCTATCTCACTAGGGAAATACAATTCACAATAATTTACGTGACACCTAACTTATAGAATCATTCCATGAAGTTTCATTCAATTTATCCATTAGGACCTAGATCTTCAGTCTCGAACACTAACCCAGGCATTCTAGGGGTGGGATAGAGAGTCAGTCTAAGCCAGCCTATGAGAGGATCCTTGGCTCTTTTTCTCCCACCATAATGCCATGTGCACAAACATATCCATCCATTTACCAAATTTACCATATCAAAAAAACAGAAAATTTAAAACAACATATCATTTACATTTAAATAATCATTAAACATATAGATTATCATTTAGTATTAACCTCTTAGAATACGTACCATTTATATTGTATAACCTAGTAAACCTAGTTCCCTTAATCATGTCATAACACATTTATTAAAATAAACTCCACCCGTACATTATCCCATTTAACATGTCTAAAAATTTCATATTCATTAATCAATTCATGCATTTCCAATAAAAATACTTATTCTATTTAACATATTCACATTAATCCATTTTGGTCATTTTCATAGAATGAAAAAAAATCCATTAATCCATTCATGGACTAGAAATAACCATTCACGTCACCATTTTGTTTAATCTATGATAACCACATGTTTATCTTTGTCTCTACCTCAACTTGAACCAATTTATGGCATACCATTGTCATTTTCTATGTCTGAGATCATTGTTTCACCCCATAGGTGGACTAATTTTTTCTAGTCAACCACAATGCATCCCATGGGGATCACGAGGTTTTAAAATCACCAATTAGGGAAAAAATTCCAAATCGAAAAAAAATCATCAATTATGTGCTACTGGATAAACAGCAATTAAAAAACACATTATATAAATAAACTTAAAAACAATGGGACATGACTTTTAGACCCCCCCAACCTCAAATTGGAAGATGAACACACCATTAACCATAGCCTTAGATATTAATTCTCTAAACATTTCAATCCTTGCACTAGAATTTATTGGAAAAGTGGTTTTATATATCTGGAATAAGATAACCCATTAAATAAGACCAAATCTAAAAAAGAGAAGAAAGGTGAGCATTAGAGATGCACCAAATTTCAATCCACACCCAATAGTGATCAAAAGGTTATTGAATCGAGGGAGAATGGTCCGCTGGAAGATCGGGTCAAAATGGATCATCACAAGGGTTTAATGGATAATAAATGGGGAAGAAATAAGGTGAGAAGATTAAAATACCATGGTAGAAGTTTCATAGTTTCTAAATTTTAAATGAGGCACACAATTTGGCTTCACTATTTTTCATAACCTACGCCAGTCGTGCACCTTCTTCTATCCATGTGGGGTCTATGTTTCATGATTACTTTGAGATTCCACACGGTTTAAAAAACATGCACTAACCATTCATAGTTATTCTATCAAAGACTGCAAAGATTAGCCTCCCCCAATGTATTATTATCTGAACCATACACCACATCGTCATGGGTTTGATGGTTTGGGGGAACGACTATCTCTATCCATGTTCCAACCATGAAACATGAAAATAAAATCCCTTTTCCCCTTTCCTATCATGTATCAATCCCCCATAACACCCACAAGCCTCCTCATTAACCATAAAAATATTAAATTAGCCATTTTTACAGGATTGAAACCAAAACTTAAAACAATGACGTACCTCCTTGAAGTGTGGTATCTTGAAACCTACCCATGATATAATAACTCATCCATGAGCATCACTTCTGAGAAACATTGATCCTATAAATGGAAGTTATTTGGATGTCAGGCCCACATATCCAACTCTACCTCCCATGTTTCTTCCTAACCATTTTCATTATGCCACAAAACCCAAACCAAGGGCATTATTTTTCCTCAAAATACATTCTCACCATGATCCTCTTTATGTACCGAATTATCCTCATTGTATGTATCAGCCTCAAGTTCAACATCATCAACATTAATCACATTATATGGATCATGTTGATACTGTCGAAGGTTTGAAACCTGAAAGACATCATTCCTAACACTATAACACTATTGTAGTGCCAATCAGTATGCCACTATCCTGATCCCCTCCCTAATGTCAAATATACCCATGTATGTGGGCACCAACTTACACTATTTATGAATCAATCAATTACCAAAAAATGGATACATCTAAATAAATTTATGATCCCACACCCTGAACTCAAGAGGTCTACAATGTAGATTTGCATCTGACTTCTTCCAACTCTGACCCATTTCCATACATTTTCAAATCAACTGAACCATCTCTTACATCTCCTATAATGAAATTGGTCCAAACAACTCTAATTTCTGATCCTCTAACCAGAAAATGGATATATACATAGTTTACCATAGATCACCTCAAATTATGCTAGCTGAATCATAGACTAGAAACTATTATTGTAGGAGAACTCAACAAGTGAAAATTTCATTTCTCAAGATCCACTAAAATCATGAACATGTGACATCAACATGTCCACTAGCACTTTAATAATATTATATGACTACCTTTCTATTTGTGGGTGAAAACCTATAAAAAACCTTGGAAACAAGTGAATTCTGTAACCCTTCCATTAAGTGCAATGTAAAATGTTAATCAAGATCTGAAACTATAGTACACGTAACAATGTGAAACTATATTATCTGTTGAACATACAACATACCCAATTGTTCCATGGTGAAATTATCAAAAAATGGAAAGAAATTAGCCACTTATTTTAACTAGTCAACATCCACCCAAATCACATCATTATTCTAAGGCATACTCAAAATTTCCACTATGAAATACATCAGTACGTCTTCCCATTTCTATTTTGGAATGGGTAACAGCTGTAAAATACAACTACACTACTGATGTTTTGGATTATCCAACAAATAGGTGAGGCATCACACCATAAAACCTAAAACCTATTTCATCATTCATGGACACCAATACTATCTAAATTGACCACGATGCATTTTGGTCAAACTAGGATGCACTACCCAATTCAATGCATGAAACTCACACATCAACACCTCCCAAATACTTTTAGGAACCATAAAATAGAACCGAACATAAATAAACCTATATTTTCCAACAGTCCAACAAAAAGGTTACTACCCACCTTAAAAACATCCCTTAAATCCAAACTTTTATAATCTCCCTAATACTTCTCTTTGATCGGGCTCAGAAGCACAGACTCAAATGCAAAGGTTGGGAGGGTCATCTTTCCTTGGACCCTACCTCTACTGATGTTGTTCAGTAAACAACTTCATAATCTTCCACTCATAATTGTATTCATGAACTAAAAGTTTTTTAGTTTTTTACCTCAATGAATCTGTAACATTAATTCCCTTTACCGGTGTGTAAACTAGCTAAATATTGGAGGACTTAAAGTACTCTACCTGTCATTGTTGATGATGATTCAAATCACAATGATAGAATATGTATTCTATAATTTTATGGTTAGTGTATACCATAAACCATTATCCGAATAAGTAATCCTACCAATAAATTAGGGAAGAAACCAATGCATCAAATTCAAGATCATGAGTAAGGTAATGTCATTCATTTGAACTCAACTACCATAAACCATATGCAACCACCTAATCATACTACATCAACACTCTTTCTAGCCCCAAACATGATGCATTGAAAAACAAGCCATACCCTTTTCATAACTCAGGTATGATCATAATAGGTGTGGTGTTCAACCACTTCTTCAACACTTAGAAAGCATTATCACATGCCTCAGTCCACACAATATTTATGCCTTTCATGGTCAAGAATTAAAGTGGCACGCCCACATGAATGAATTCATTAATGAACCTTCAGTAATAACTGACCAATCCCAAAAAAGCACAAAACTTCAGAAATATTCTAAGGCTGGTCCCAAGATATATCATCTAGCACCATCTCATGGACCACTAATATGCCTTCCTTGGAGATAATAGAAGTCAATAAATGCACCCTATCAGTACATAAATGAAATATAGATAGATTATAATATATCTTATTCTCTCTTAGTGTTCTCATAATGATTTCATGATGTTTGACATGATTATCTTCGGTTTTTTAAGAAACAAAGATTCCATAAAAAGACAACTACAAACTAGTATAGTTAAGCGTGAAATATTCAATTAATTAAGTCTATAAATACCATTATCACATTGGTCAACCCAAAAGGAATAACAAGAAAATTATACAGGCCATACCTGCTCTTGAATATAGTCTCCAGAATATCATAATTCCTCACCATAACGTAGTGATACCTGGACCTTAAATGAATCTTGTAAAACATTGAATAACATATCATCTAATCAAAATGATCATTTATTCGAGGAAGGGGGTATTTATTATTGATTTTAATCTAATTAATCTTTCTATAATCAACAAATAACTACAATAATCCATCATCCTACTAGGATTACAACAATGGAAATCCCCAAAGTTACATACTAGGATGAAAACCCATTTTTCCACTAGCTCTTACAAATTATTTTTATGCTATAGATGTTTTTTGGGTCCATTGTTTATTGTAGAATGGAAACGGGTTCTGATCCTAGAAGCTACATGATAGTGAACTCAACATCTCTATCTTTTTCTAACCTTAAGAATTATTCAGAAAATACATATGGAAACTGGTATTCCAAAACAGAAATGACATAATACTCTACTCCACCTTAATCAAGCATAAGACAAGATGATTTGGCTATGAGTTCACCCAACGGCTGACAATCAACCCATGTACAGCCTGCCCAAACATCCCATTCACCCTGATGGACAAAATTGTCTCCCTCAATAGATGTTAATGTTTCCCAGTGATTATAAAAATCATTATGGTTTTGATAGAAAATTCAAAAATCAATAATAAAAATAAAATCAATACATGACATATCAAGAAAAAAAATCTAATATAAAATAGTACCCACCAAACATGAGAGAATACCCTTAAAATATATGATATTTTCTATATTCTCCCTTAATAGGGTATTGATTGACAAGATCCCACACATACGCTCAACCTCTAATCCCAAAAAAACATAAAACTTAATTGAAATATAATAATGTGATACACTTTTATAGAATAGAGCATTCGAATTCATGGAATTTATGAGGATAATAACTTAAAAAGTTGATTGTCCAAACTCTCTGCCCCTAGGTGTAGGCTGAACAACATTAAGATTGTCTTCCCCTTTTCCATAGGCCCTAGTATGAGTTCATGTCACTACACTACTCAACTAACATGGGTTCTCTTTCCATGGTGTACCACACCCCCAACACGGGCGGTATGACCATTCAAACTCTAGACAAGTTCCTTGTATGGGATAATAGACCCCCTACCTACACTCGACATATTCCACTTCCCTCTATCAATGTCCAACTGTTGTGGGTTACTACATAACCTCTACACATACCCCAATATTCTTTATGCTTATTACTCAACTAGTTTTTAGGGTGACTGAACATTAATATTACATGGCCTTCCACAATAATAGTATTAAACATAGAAACTACCATTAGAGATTGATTTCATCCTGTGATTAATCTTACCACCAATTCATTAGTGGACACACTCATAGAGGCTCTTTCTACCATTGAAATCCAAAACACTAGATCACCAAATTGGAGCTTTATTCCCACCACTAGAAGCCTCCATGAGGTTCCCTTCTAAAATAAGGGCCTGATCCAATACTATATAAACTCTATTTAAATTTAATATATTTATATACAACTTGAGGTCATGTCTATTACCATCCTAAAAATGTTTGGAAGTGGCTACCTCCTCACCTACCAATGATAGAATGAAGATTTTGAAGTCATTGAAGTGTCCATCAAACTCCAACACTGACATTGATACCTAAGACAATCTCATAAATTGTTTAGACTTCTACAATATAAAATTAACCATATAGAAATGCTCCATAAAATTTTCATGAAAATAATTCAATTTTATATCATCGGCCTATGGAGTATAGTCCAAATCATTCCACAAATTCTTTTCCGGACCCCCACAGTATGTAATAAAATATCTTCAATATCATCTTAAGAGGAGTGTTTATGTGATCAAGAATCATCTAAATGGACTCTATCCAAAATTCAGCATCATTAGGTCCACCCTCCACTACAAAAGATAGAGGGTGTTGCAACTGAAACTCCTTGTTATAGTAACAAATATTTAGTATAACCCGTTATGGGTCCATTTCCATGATATGAATAAAATTTGTGATGTTCTCATGGAACAGATCTTCTCCCTAATCACACTGAATCATTGGGTTTTCATTCTCCATTTTTTGAGGATCATTCTTAGTAATGTCTTCATATCACCAAATAAACATATGATTTCCTGGTGGAATCCCCTTACAATCCCAAACACACTCTTAAAAATGAAATCAAAAATATTTTATAATTTACAGAAAATTAGGATCTCCACTAGTAGAAAAACACATTCATCATACACTGCTCAAAGGTTACCACCACACCACTTTAAACTAATTCCTCAAACACCACACAAATATTTCCTCTTACATCCATTTCCCATCCCACAACTTATTACAACCAACATTATAACCCATTGACACCCTTTAAATAAGAACATTTATTTTACTTATCATAAACATTCTCTTCATTTATTCACATAAATCATCATTGGTAGACACCATTTTCTTCATATTTTCAAGGAATTGAAATTTATTATACTATTCATGTTCCAAGACCCATACCATATGTTCCCATCTTAATGCATTCTTCTGGTATACCTAGGTTCCTAAAATGATGCATGAATTCCCGACATCATGTTTTTCTGACTATCTAAAAAATATAATAAAATAGTCACATAATTCAAATTGTGCATCACATAATTGTGAAATATCATTGTACCATAAAAACACACAACATGAACAACAATTCCCACCCAGTGTAAAAGGGTTTTCCCCCATAAATGGGTAGATAATCCACTAAAAGAGCTCATTTCCCAGACCCTCACACTTCGTAATCTCCTATCTACCATTCACAAATTTTAAGGGATTGAAAATACATACTCTGAGAGAACATTTTAATGCCTCAAACTTTGAATCCAATAAACTAGTAATCCATGTTGGGTTTCCACATGAAATTAAGCATGCCTCCTTGTATTTCAAAGGTTGAAAACTAGTAGTGAGGGCCTAAGGGATCACATGGGGAGACTATACCCGCTTTACCAGATTGTGAAACAACAAATAACATATGAAATAAATAAATCAATAAGAATAAACCATAATAAATATTACTAACAATTTTCCAAATATGGTACCATCCTAAACATACATGTCTTAATGAAATGTCAGGATTACAGGGAAATATTTAATAAAAACACAAAATAAATACCACCATATGAAGTCCCAAATGGTTCCTAACTATCAGTTTGGATCCTAATCCATGCATGTCCAAATCCAAACTCAATTCCCTAGTATAGGGTAATTTCTATTGTCCAAACTTAAAACCCTAAAATATGCTTGGGTACCCAACGACAGCTCAAGCAAGGTGTGAATACAAATCAGTAGGCCACCACCAATGGTGTATAAAAAATTTTCAATCTAGATAGAGACTGTGTGAATCTACTAAAAAGATGAAATAAAAAAAGGACAACATATGTGTTGTCGGTTAACAATACTCACTTTAGTAGATTTCATCATTTGTTTAATGGGATTTGAATTTACACCATATACATAACATCTCAAGCCAAAAAATTACCAATCATAAAGATTAATTCAAGTTCCTTAATAAACTAGGGAAAACCATTTTACTATCATTCACATGACACTTACCATGGAGCATCAGCCCATGTAGTTTCATCCAATTCACCCATTAGGGCATAAATCCTCAGTCTGAGACCCCAACCTGTGAATTCTTGTGTTGGGATAGAGTGTAATTCCATCACGATCTGTGAGAGAACTGTCAGTCCATTATCCCAAACCACCAAGCCTTGTGACCATGATTATCCATCAATTTACCACATATATGATATCATAAACCATAAAAAATCATCAAAAATAACATTCATGTTTCAATAATCATTCAAGTTATAGATGTAGTGTGGGTTAGTCTTAGTTGTAAGCACCCTATATTGCTACATGTAAATGGGGGTTCAAAACCCAAGGGGTGTAGGTACTGTAGCAGTACTGTATCATACTGTAACAGTGGCGAGGAAAGTAGCAATGGCAGGCACTGTAGCGGTGGCATGTCACTATGGTGATGGTAGGGTACTGTAGCAGTGGTGGATAATGTGAGGTACTATACCAGCGCGAGTACTGTAGTAGTAATATTTACAGAATGGGCCTTAGGCCAATAATTTGGGCCTACAGGCCATGTAATGGGATAAATTCCCACTAGGAATTTAGGATATGTAATGGGGTCCCTATACCCAGTTAAAAGAGGTTGTTGCATTGATTTAATAATAAATGAGGCTTTGGCCCCAACCTTTATAAAAAATTCAACATGTAGATCATCATTATCCCTAAACCCCTTAGTACACAAACCATTTAAATTGCATATCCAATTTAACCCATTTCACTTCCATAAATATTAACTCATTAATAAATGTAAAAAACTCCCTCACATTACCCCACTTAACAAATATCAAAAATTCATATTTCTTAATCCATTCATGTATTTCCCTTACAAATCCATAATCCATTTTACATATTAACATTAATCCATTTTCCTCATTTTCCTGCCATTCCATACAATAAGTTAATCCATTCATGTACAAGATATAACCATTAATTATTCATTTTTTCCAAATTGACATACCCACACGTTCATCTTGCGCTCTACCTAATCTCAAAAATAATCTAGTATTATCATTGTCATTTTCTATTTTTGTTGTCATTTCTACACACCATGGGGGGGCTTATTTGGTCTAGTCAACCTCAACACATCCTGTGGGAATCATGAGGGATTTAAATCTTAATTTAGAAAACCAATTTATAGAAATATATATAAAAGAATCAATTTCACAACAAGGAATAAAAACTAGCCAAACCTCACATGAATAAATCATCTTTAATACTATGGGATACAAATTGTAGACCATCTACCTCAAATAAAAAAGATGAACACACACTTAACCATATCCATTGATCTATATTCTATCACACATTAAATCATGAACCAAAAATCCATTAGAAATATAGGTTTTTAGGACACTGGAAGAAGATAACACATGTGACAATCCCTAATATGAAAATTATAATAAAGAAGAATGTTATACTTACCGGGAGAATTTATCTACACAGAATGGTGCTCCAAAGGGCCCAGAATCGACGAAGAATTTTCCCATGGAATATTGGGTTGAAATGGTTCATCATTATGGTTGAGAAAAGAATAAATGGTGATGAAATAGGGTAGAATATTAAAATACTAAGTGGAATGTTTCATAATTTCTCAGTTTTTAATTCAGTGAATGGTTTGGCCACAAAATTTTCACAACTATGTTCCTAACTATGTCTAAGAGGATTCCATGTTTCATCGTTACTTGGGGATTCCATATTTTGTGGAAAATAATACACCAACCATACAGAATTTCATTATCCATGACCACATGGTTTGTCCACCCCCCTTGCACAATCTTCCAAAATATTCTCTCTATCCACCTAGGAAACATATTTTGGGCACATGGTTATCTCTATCTATGTTCTAACCATGCAACTTGCACTACAGAGACAATTTTTGCTTTTCTCTCATATCCTGAATCCCCAGATCACCCATAATCCTTCTCATACACCAGGTAAACATTTAATTATCCAAACATAATTTATTAAAATTAATATTTTATATAATGACACACCTCTATGAAGTGTGGGATCTTACAAATTAGAATAAAATTTAATGTGAATTGTGACATTGATATGTTGTAGTATCATTTCAACTACAAAAAGTGACTTTTATTTGGATTACATTGACAATATTAAACCAAATAGATTAAACAAAATATTAGGTAATGTCATTATTATATGTCATAGGGTTGAAATAATCTTCCTGTATTACATGATATTGACCACTTTTCCTTCATTGTGTCTTGATAAATTCATTTTTGTAAAAAAAAATTATTTCTATCTCTCTGGAATCCTTCATTCAAAATCTTCTTAGAACATCCATAGAATATTTATATTGTGATATGAAAGTACAATTCATTCGTAAACAACCAATAAATGGTAGACAATCATCAATTCCCCAATCATCAACATCTGAAACATTCACTTTATGAATTATATAAACTATTTTCACTGCAACTTATTCAATCCACAAAATATTATTTCATCATCTTAAACATTCAAAATCATCCATTGAACACTGAGAATAATGACATTGAGATTTTAATAAACAATACCATGCTAAAACCCACGTTTCATTATGTATTGGTGAAATATTGAATACCATGATCTTGGTGATGAATTCAAAATATAATGTTCTTTATCCAGCTAGAATTTTTTTCTATTATCTTTATAGACAATAAAACCATATAATAATTCAATGTACACCTCTTATTCTTAAATAAATTTTGAAATGAAGACATTAAATCAATCTAGAAAACCTTGAATATTCTTTACACTATAATATATAAGAAAAGAAACATCTTCTACATTAATTCTATGGGTAAATTTTTTTCATTTATATTGAATCCCATTAATATTTTAGTATGACATTCACCCTAGTTTTGAATTTTTAGAAAGGCTTTTCCATCTTCATTTTAATGAAAAATTCATTTGGTGATGATTTCTCTTTTTATAGCCATAAAAAATATCCCAAATATGATTCTTTTTAGTTTGGTAATGATATTCTTTCACTGCATAAACCAAATTCTCATACCAAGTAGCTTTATAAAAATACTTTTTATCTACCTATGATAGGAAAGATTTCAGTTGTAGATACTTCATTATCCTTGACTACATTGGTATTGTCTAGTCACTAATGATGCCATTCTCATAAATTTCATCTTTATTATTCATATTCAATGCAAATGTAAGTCAATATTTTTCCTTACCATCGTAAGATTCTCTTTATAGATTTTCCCTAGTCTCTTATACTCCCTATGTGCCACTAAACTCTTCATTAATATATTCTGGAATTAGCCCATTGTGCTCCTGAATACTCTAATCATTCTCCATAACAATGAAGTAATTTCTTTCAATAACCATTTTAATCCATTTATTAATATATTTTTGTGATTTTCTCTTAATTATGTGGTGAAGGAAAATTTTTTATTCTCTATAAGACTCGAAACTCTTAAGATTTTTATTATTCATAATGAAACAATTACTTATAATGATTTGAAAGTAATGTATTCTTGGTATCGTTCAATAGAAAATATCATATAGAATCATTTATTTCTTTTGTCACAACAGTTAACAGTTATAAATATTTATGGATGTCAGTAATGTTTATTCCCAAAACTTCTATGGTGGGTATCTCTCAATATGAATTGTATTCACCGTATTTTATTTGATCTGGTTTCTCATATAAACCACACCATTTTTATAAGGTTTTATAGTTTCTATGACATTGTGCCTTATCCTATGATTTTCAAGATAATCCTCCACCCATCTATTTGTGAACACTATTCCATTATTAGTCCAAAATTTCTTAATATTCTACCCTTTAATATTTCTTTAATTCTACCAATATTATGTTATGAAATTGAATAACATGGTATATTTAGTGATTATTGTTATCCATTATATCCCAAGTAAAACATTAATGAAATGTATATGATATCTCTTCCTATGAATAGATCCTGGTAAAATCTGTCCACATAAAAACTAATGCACTAGTTCAAGAACCATTGGTGACTTTTTATGTAACACCCCCTGAATGTAAATTATATATTTTCATTTAAAACATAATATGTTCAATAAAATACTTCACACACAACACAAAACATAGAAAAACCATGGAATGTTATATAATTGTTATAATATAGCAATATAATTGGAATGAAAAAATATTGGAAACAGATTATGAAATATAAATAGAAATAAAAAAAATATTCTTATTAATGTGAATTAATTGATAGAAATAAACTAATGTAGCTAATTTTCTAATGAAACTATTTTATTCTTAAAATTTTATTTTTCTAAAACTATATTTAAATATTTTTTTATTTTTCTAAATCACTTGGTCTTTAGGTAGATAGTGAATAAATTCTAATTTTCTCGAACTGTAACTTTTATGAAACCACCATTACTCAATATTGACATTAATTATTTTGAAATATTTTTCAATATAATATATAAAAATATATAATAAAAATAAATCATTTATAATTTATATCTTTATTAATAATACTCATTTTTATCATTATCGAAACATATTTAATGTGTTACTTGAAAACCAATATTTATTCACATATATATAAAAATTAGTATTCCATAATGTGAACATGGTGGGGTTTCCAAAGACACTAAATAATACAATTTTAGACTCTCATGGATGTTTGGTTGACAATGATAATGAATAAAATGAGATTCAATTTCCTATATCTCAAAATAAATGTAGGAACACTGAGGATATTCTCTCAAAAAAATTTAATGCATCATGTGTGGAAAAGAAGGGAATTGAACAATAATCATTAAAGTAAATATATAGTAATTAGTTATCACTAAGAAGTAAAAATATGTGTTTTCAAGTTACTTAAAATATTGTGGTAGAAACCTTAATTAGAAATATATCAATGGTTATGTATTGATTTTAGATACCCTTGAATGATTTTATTAGTTAATGATCATTAAAATTGTGTGGATAAAATATAAATAGGGGTTGTATAACCCTTATAAATTTTAATTATATATTTTTCTTAATCCTAATGTCTCCAACATTTTTCTTCAAACGCAACATCGATGAAAAATGAACTATGGAATTTTATATAATTGATGAAATGTAACCATATAATTTGAGAGTAAATATAGAGGAGAAATAATTATAATATATATATATATAAATAATAGTAAAGGACCTTTTTAACATTACTTAATTGATAAAATTAAATTAATATACTAAAATTACAAATATGATGATTTTATATTAAAAAATATTTATAAAAAAAATTATGTAAATTTTATTTTTAGAAAAGAGATATATTATAGAAAAAATATATTATTGATAAGAATAATTTATCAACAATAATATTATTGGTAATTGATAGTAAATAATAATATAAACTTTTGAAATTTTTAAAAGTTTTTTACCCATGAAAACAATTTTTGTTATATTTTTATTTAAAAGTAAATTTCAAAATTATATGTTTTAAATTTGAACAAAATTGCATAATTTATTGATAGAGAATAAAAATATTATAATAAAATAAATTTTTTTCTAAAAGATTTTATGTTTAGGTGAATAGTGAATAAATACGGAAATTGCAAAAAATATTATTTTTATAACACCATTCTAATACAAGATTCATTTTAATTTTAATTAAATATTTTTCTGTTATATACATACATATATATATTTAAATATTTAAAAATAAAATTACTATTCTATATTTATTAAACCAATTTTTATCATTTTAGAAACATAAGTTATATTTTACTTGAAAGAATAATTTATTTCCTTATATTGAAAAACAATTTTTCATTACTAATATAAATAAAATAAAAAAATGGATTTAAAAATTTTGTTCAAAATTATCCTATTATTTAATAAATTCAATTTTAATTTTGTTTATATGTGTATGAATATTGATATTATATTTAATGACAATGACAATGTTAAAACCATTATTTTTGAAGAATTATTTTATTGATATTGTGTAATTTTTATCTAATAAAACTAATTAATCAATTATGAAAATTATTGTTAATATATTTTTTAGATATTTATTTAAATTCAATATCACTCAAAAAATAGAAAATCAATACTAAATAATATTAAAAAAATATAATAGATAAAATAATATTTATCTTAATAATTGTTTCTCTATATATATAATGATTATATTTAAAATTTAATTTTTTCTTAATTAAAAATTGAATTATATTAAATAGAGATCACATTTAGGTTCATAATAACAATATTATGATATAGAACTAATTTTATAAGATTATTGAACCATTAGGTACTTAGATAAAAACTAGTTACCCCGATAAGAGGAAAAAAGTTAAATGTAAACATTCAACAACAAATGACTTCTGAGAGGATTAAAACTTTTTCGAAAATAAATTTTGTAACGCCCCGACCCCAGCTACCCAGAGTCGGTGCATTACTTCGTAACATTGGCATGATCACAAAAGATCAAGTCTCGAAAGACTGATTAGTTTAGTAGCCTTGGAAACACTAGATACATTCGTAAACGTTACATTACATCATAAAGTGAAAAACTACAATAACAAAGTCTCCATAGTCCACTCTCATATCCTCTTCTGACAATCCCTGCAGGTCATTCATAAAATACTTCTTCACATTCTGGAAAATATTAAAACATTGAAAGGGGTGAGCTCAGATGCTCAGTAAGGATAACAATATTGTGGAAGCTTTCCTAAATAAACATAAACATTTAAGGCACTGTATAATTAAAACAAAAGACTTTTAAACTTGAACATCAACATAATATGGCAAAAGTAAAATGAGATAATTCCATTCACTTCTTCACATGGATATTCTACTGGTCGAATAATCACATGCAATATCAATAACCACTTTCATAATGATGGAATGCATAATGCTAGACTATCATAACCACGTAGTCATGGCCTCGTGCCAAGACCACAAATAAGATTTTGTCAAGGCCTTGTGCCAAGACACTAGTTTTTCTCATGAGACCTGCCGATGCATCGAGGAGCTATAACGGGCTCCACCCGTCACTTATTAAGTCCAATGCATTCCTCATATGAATAGGTTTAAACATATCATAAACCATAACATAATCGTATCACATAAAACATGCATAAAGGAAACATAACATTTCCACATTTGAATCACAAGATATCAATACAACACATTGATATAATAAAAACGCTTTCAAAACCATTTTCAATACCAAAATAAAAGAAAGTTAAAACTTTGTATTTATTTTTCATTAAAAAATGATGGCTTGTAGAGGAAGCCGAAACTCAAATAATGGTCACGGCGACGGAGAAGTCATTGTCGCCACATAAGTACAGAAAGAAAAACATTCCCTTTTGTCGTTTAGTAAAACGCTTCGTATAAAAAGATTCCTTTTGAATAAACTTAAAAGTAAATGGGGTTTATACACTGTATATAAGAAAGTTGTGTATAAAACCAAATATGCCTCAATGAAAGGAGATTGAGACGAAGTCCTTAAAAAGATCATTTTTAAAATAAAATAGATCTATTCTATGTATTCACTGTAGGTACACATAAAGAGACTAAAAATAAAAAATAGGACATAATAACATCATGACATAATTTGAAAGTAGGAGATTAACCCAAAGAATGGAAGTTGGGTTAAGAATTTCCCTTACCTCGTGTCTGACTTGACTCACCCGTTCTTTAACCTCCTGAATAATAAACTAGAGTTAATATATACCTTATTAAGAACCATTTTCAATTTCATTATCCTTATTATATCACTTATTACAATGATATGAACATTATGTAATTATTTAAGTTAATAACGGTCGTTTTGTCGATCCTTGGTAACTTGAGTCAGCAATAAACTTCTTATAATTACAAGTTGTTCATGTGGTAGAATATCCATTATATCCAGAATTATATTCATGATTTAGATGTCATATATATCTTATATATCCAGTATATACATTCATTTATAATATTACGTAACATTTAGAGGTAAGAAATGAAATGCACCGTTCATGGAGACGGTAAGCCGTACGTACGCATGAACGCTACTTTCATTTCAATTTCATATTTAATGGAACTAAATCATAATGATATAAATGTATAATATAATTCCAGTATAATATAGTGTATAATACCATTTACTCCATCCTTTATACATCCCACATATGGCATTAACGATTCAAATCACTTTGAGGGGGTGGTAGTCCGCACTTCCTAAAATGAAATTATCGCGTTTTACCCATAATGTAAATCATAAAGTATGACATAAATGAGAAATACAGAATAATAAGTAAAACATAAACATATTATATATCATATATAAAAATAGTGACATCTTAATGGCCACCTTTGAAGGTGTTATATGAGTGTTGAACAATCATCGTTTCGTGAGGCAGAAATTCGCCATTCACAGAAACCGTATGTTCTTTAACCATTAGATGTAGGTGTGTGTAAGTGTAGCTAGAATAATTCTTATAACAACATCCTAGTATATTGAGGATACTGTTGTTGTTACAAAAGATATGAATAAAAAGATTTTAGGGGGTTGGAGAAGAAAAATAAAACAAAACAACATTAGAAAAGACATTACCTAAAAATCGGGTAACTCTTTTTGATTTGAGCCAAAGGCTTCCCTGGGAAGAGTTCTGCCCAAAGTAAGGCTTCTAGGAGTAAGAGGGGGAAGTTGGGAGAGTATTTGGGCAGAGGTTGGCCGAGCCAAATGGCTTGAAAGTGTAAATGAGGTGGGAGAGGTGGGGGCCTTTTATAAGTGGAGAGGAGGGGCACTTTTGGAAAGATTGAAATGTTACATTATTTCACAATGTTTTTTGGATTATAAAGGTCCCACACTTATATAATTCGAGGCTAAGGTGATAAGGGTTAGAAATATACCCATCCAGTAGGCTTTGGACAAGTGTAATCCTTGGATTTTACATTATCTTCTCATTTTATTTAAATCGTTAAATAATGAGGTCATCGCTGCATCATCATGATGTCATAAATAATTTAATTTATTTAATGTCTAAAAATTCTAAAAAAAATTCTATGATGTAGAAAATCTTTTTATCTTTCTAATGAATATTTATAATCAAAATCTGGACTTGTGTACCCCCACTTAAAAACTATTTTAGTAAAACATCTCTTGTTTGTGTCAATTTAATTTTAACATTAAATAAATATATATTAATGTCATTTTCCAACTAAAGTGGCTCCATGGGGTCCCCAAGTTGACCCATGGGTTGTCTTGGTCTGCCATGACTCATCCAATAGGAGAAGGACAAGTGTCAAGCTCATATCATATTATTAAAACATTGTTTTTACCTTAAACTACACTAATTACCTCTAATCGCGATTAAGAACTTAAAAGTTACTATTCACCAAAAATTATTTTAATCTCATTGAACCACATTTTACTTATTAATGACAACCATGTATGTTGTATTTTTGAAAATAAAATCACAGAAGTGGAAATATTTTATTTAAACGAAAAATCAGTTATTTAACTACCACTTAGTGGTTTCACTATTCATCAAAAATTGAAGTTTTTCAGAACAAGGCCAAAATTTCACCCTAAGCTATAATTGATATTCCGAATTCAAAAATGATGTCTATTTTAAAAAATTACAAACATATAAGTTTCATTAATTAATTTTATAATTAATTCCCGATATTACAACAAATAGCGTGTTTTTAAGAAACAATTTATATCAAAAGATTGGCAATTGTTTATGTCCAATTTCAATGTTAAATTAATTATATTGACCACCATTGGATAAAATGGTAAAAATATATTCTAATTATACTCTAAAACCACTCTATAGTATAATTTATCACTATAATTTATTTTGATTAAAAAAGTTGTTTTAAGTATTTTTCACTATTCATAAAAATTTTGAAGTTCTCAGAAAATTAAAAAAAATTCAACATAGGCTAATTTCAATATTAGGAATACAAAAATGAAGTCCATTTTGAAATATAAAATTTATATAATTTTAAAAAGTGGTTATTACTATTCATAACGGCTACTTTGATTTGTCGCGGTGTTTTAGAACTTGAAGTTGCGTACAATGCAAGCTATTGCATTATTGAATGAGAAGCGTATCGTGGAAGCTCGGGGTGTTACATTCTCCCCTCCTTCAATAAATTGCATCCTCGCAATTTGAAATTTTTCTTTGAAAATAAAAGGTTGAAAAGAGAAAATACCTTTGTGGAAAACCCACATCGGAAATAAGATTAATAAAATATAGCCTTAATAAGAGGTAAATGGAAATAAGAAAGTCACCACCAAATTATGATCTCGATAAGGAGAACATTGGTGGCAATTAGAGACATATAATTGGAGGAAAAATGTAAATATTTGTAGGGAGTGATTGAGGTCATCAATAACAATCAACTGTCAAATTGAGGGACACAAAGCCTTCAATCTATGTTGATTTAAAATATCATCAGTTCAACAAGACATAAGGTATTAGGATAACACATTTTTTTGTTTTAATATCCCTTTACTAAATTTTAAGAATTAATTTATTCATTGAATAAGAGATAGTTATATATATATTTATTCTTGACAATTAGAGTTTCAACCTTCAACTCATCTTTCACTCAAAAAGATAATAGAACTCAAAAATATTATACTAATCCTAATTGTATAAGGTTACAAAGGTTAACACATACCATTTAGATTAGTAAAATTATTTTGTAATAACCAGGGACTTCCTGTAGGCTAGTGGTAGGAAATAAAGGCCTGTCGCACTATGATTGTGGGTTCGATTCCTGCAGCTTTTTCTGACGTGACGGGTTATGCCCCCCCCTGCAGGTTGTCCTTTTCCTAAAACTATAGTATCATAATATTCCAAAAATAATCTTAATAAATTTTTTAACATTAAACAATACTATCCAAAGTTCAACTTAATCCATTCCAACCTTTATAGTTATCCAAAATACCTCTGTACAGATATTCTCTAAAAGGACTCTTAATTCCAAAATCAATTTATCAGATTTCCCCAAACAAAGTAATGTTTCTCTTATTGTCACATACTAAAAATATAATTACCTTCAACATATTAAAACCTTACTGAAATCAACAAGTACTGCAGTACAATCCTTATATATATATATATATCACATTATTCTAATAACCAAAATATAATCCATGAGTCCAAAAGCACCAATACATTAGTTATTCTGCTTCAACTGTAGTAACAGCATAAGATTGTCCTTGATCCCTTGGCTTTTTCTGAGGTACGTTTCCCTGACACTTAGGACATTCATTTGCATAATGACCCATTTCTCTACAATTATAGCATTCAACTTTGATAGACTCTTTCTTTCCCTTGCAATCACGAGCCTCGTGACCCTTCTCTCCACATTTATAACAAACTCCCATTCCTTTTAGGCAAGTACCTGGGTGATTCTTCCCACAATTATCACATAATGGAAAATCCTTCTTTCCCTTTTTCCCTTTATCTGTCTCTTGTTCCACCGTTCTCTTCTTCTCTTGCTTTACTTTGTTGTCATAAGACTTAGAGAATTCCTTTTCTGTCTTGATAGCACACGAGACAATATCTTCGTATGATGAGAAGGATTGTGATATTAAAGCTCGACGGAGAAATGGTTTTAACCCATCAAAGAAATGATCAATCTTACTCCTTGGGTTACGTATATAATCGGCAGCATGCCTCGCTAACCTTGTAATGTTAGCCTCATACTTTGCGACATTCTCATCCTCCTTCTGCCTCAAACTCAGAAATTGCCTTTCCATATCTGCTCGATGGTCACGAGGAAAGTATTTTTCTAAGAAAAGCTCTTTGAACTCCCTCCATTCCATATTCGATACGTCATTATCTTCCTTTGTGTTTTGAATCAGCGACCACCACTGATCGGCATCTCCAGTGAGGCGGTAAACTGCCATGACAACCTTCTCCCTTTCACTACTCCCCAAGGCATGGAATATTTTTTCTAAGGAATTTATCCATTGCTCAGCTACTATAGGATTTGTACTCCCATTTAAGGTTTGTGGTTGTTGCCTCATGAAACGGTCTAGCATTGATCCTCCACGTTGCGGATCAGGGTGCTCCATACGAGTAAGGTTATTATTCATAACCTGAGTGAGTTGTCCCAGTATGGTAATAAGTTGATCAGCACTAGTTGTATCTCCAGATCCACAATAATTATCTTGAGCAGGAGGGAAATCCCTACACGGAGTTCGTGCATTGATACGGTTTCCATTCCTTCCACTAGGCGCCATTTCTAAACAATGGCATAAACTAGATTAGTTTATGAATCAAAATACATAATTCCATACTTGTAAAACACTTTACATAAATTGAACTATTTATGGATATAATCCATAATCATAAAAAAGAAATGTTTTCTTTGAGGAAGTATATACTCATAACCCTTCATAGTGGTTTGTAAATAAAATGAGAATTATCCTAAGCATATCCCCCGGGAGTGTCGTAACCAAGAGTGCAGCAAGGCCCGTTGTCGTGCACCAGTTCCCGTTCAAGTCTATCTCAAAGCAGTGTTTTTGGGTTTTACCCCTATGTACATCTGTGCCAGAGCCACCTCTACCTGCTCGTATCCAGACAGGGATGTATTGCTCGGAAAACTCACAACATCTCTACAATACCAAAATTTTAGGAAGTTCTTCTATACTAATCCTCAAAGTTCATCTTAGGACTACGTGCTCTAATCAGAGTTTATCTAAATCTAGCTTCCAAGGTTAGTACTAAACTGCCTCTGATACCAACTGTAACGCCCTGACCCCAGCTACCCAGAGTCGGTGCATTACTTCATAACATTGGCATGATCACAAAAGATCAAGTCTCGAAAGACCGATTAGTTTAGTAGCCTTGGAAACACTAGATACATTCGTAAACATCACATTACATCATAAAGTGAAAAACTACAATAACAAAGTCTCCATAGTCCACTCTCATATCCTCTTCTGACAATCCCTGCAGGTCATTCATAAAATACTTCTTCACATCCTGGAAAATATTAAAACATTGAAAGGGGTGAGCTCAGATGCTCAGTAAGGATAACAATATTGTGGAAGCTTTCATAAATAAACATAAACATTTGAAGAAATGTATAATTAAAACAAAAGCCTTTTAAACTTGAACATCAACATAATATGGAAAAAGTAAAATGAGATAATGCCATTCACTTCTTCACATGGATATTCTACTGGTCGAATAATCACATGCAATATCAATAACCACTTTCATAATGATGGAATGCATAATGCCAGACTATCATAACCACGTAGTCAAGGCCTCGTGCCAAGACCACAAATAATATTTTGTCAAGGCCTCGTGCCAAGACACTAGTTTGTCTCATGAGACCTACCGATGCATCGAGGAGCTATAGCGGGCTCCACCCGTCACTTATTAAGTCCAACGAATTCCTCATATGAATAGGTTTAAACATATCATAAACCATAACATAATCGTATCACATAAAACATGCATAAAGGAAACATAAAATTTCCACATTTCAATCACAAGATATCAATACAACACATTGATATAATAAAAATGCTTTCAAAACCATTTTCAATACCAAAATAAAAGAAAGTTAAAACTTTTTATTTATTTTTCATTAAAAATGATGGCTTGTAGAGGAAGCCGAAACTCAAATAATGGTCACGGCGATGGAGAAGTCATTGTCGCCGCATAAGTACGGAAAGAAAAACATTCCCTTTTGTCGTTTAGTAAAATGCTTCGTATAAAAAGATTCCTTTTGAATAAACTTAAAAGTCAATGGGGTTTATACACCGTATATAAGAAAGTTGTGTATAAAACCAAATATGCCTCAATGAAAGGAGATTGAGACGAAGTCCTTAAAAAGATCATTTTTAAAATAAAATAGATCTATTATGTGTATTCACTATAGGTACACATAAAGAGACTAAAAATACAAAATAGGACATAATAACATCATGACATAATTTGAAAGTAGGAGATTAACCCAAAGAATGGAAGTTGGGTTAAGAAGTTCCCTTACCTCGTGTCTGACTTGACTCAACCGTTCTTTAACCTCTTGAATAATAAACTAGAGTTAATATATACCTTATTAAGAACCATTTTCAATTTCATTATCCTTATTATATCACTTATTACAATGATATTAACATTATGTAATTATTTAAGTTAATAACGGTCGTTTTTTCGATCTTTGGTAACTTGAGTCAACAATAAACTTCTTATAATTACAAGTTGTTCATGTGGTAGAATATCCATTATATCCATAATTATATTCATGATTTAGATGTCATATATATCTTATATATCCAGTATATACATTCATTTATAATATTACGTAACATTTAGAGGTAAGAAATGAAATGCACCGTTCATGGAGACGGTAAGCTGTACGTACGCATGAACGCTACTTTCATTTCAATTTCATATTTAATGGAACTAAATCATAATGATATAAATGTATAATATAATTCCAGTATAATATAGTGTATAATACCATTTAATCCATCCTTTATACATCCCACATATGGCATTAACGATTCAAATCACTTTGAGGGGGCGGTAGTCCGCACTTCCTAAAATGAAATTATCGCATTTTACCCATAATGGAAATCCTAAAGTATGACATAAATGAGAAATACAGAAGAATAAGTAAAACATAAACATATTATATATCATATATAAAAATAGTAAAATCTTAATGGCCACCTTTTAAGGTGTTATATGAGTGTTGAACAATCATCGTTTTGTGAGGCAGAAATTCGCCATCCACAGAAACCGTATGTTCTTTAACCATTAGATGTAGGTGTGTGTACGTGTAGCTCGAATAATTCTTATAAAAACATCCCAGTATAATGAGGATACTGGTGTTGTTACAAAAGAAATGAATAAAAAGAGTTTAGGGGGTTGGAGAAGAAAAATAAAACAAAACAACATTAGAAAAGACATTACCTCAAAATCGGGTAACTCTTTTTGATTTGAGCCAAAGGCTTCCTTGGGAAGAGTTATGCCCAAAGTAAGGCTTCTATGAGTAAGAGGGGGAAGTTGGGAGAGTATTTGGGAAGAGTTCGGCCGAGCCAAATGGCTTGAAAGTGTAAATGAGGTGGGAGAGGTGGGGGCCTTTTATAAGTGGAGAGGAGGGGCACTTTTGGAATCATTTAAATGTTACATTATTTCACAATGATTTTAGGATTCTAAAGGTCCCACACTTATATAATTCTAGGATAAGGTGATAAGGGTTCGAAATCTACCCATCCAATAGGCTTTGGACAAGTGTAATCCTTAGATTTTACATTATCTTCTCATTTTATTTAAATCGTTAAATAATGAGGTCATCGCTGCATCATCATGATGTCATAAATAATTTACTTTATTTAATGTCCAAAAATTATAAAAAAAATACTATGATTTAGGAAATCTTTTTATATTTCTAATGAATATTTATAATCCAAATTTGGACTTGTGTAACCCCACTTAAAAACTGTTTTAGTAAAACAACTCTTGTTTGTGTCTATTTAATTTTAACATTAAATAAATATATATTAATGTCATTTTCCAACTAAAGTGGCTCCATGGGGTCCCCATGTTGACCCACGGGTTGTCTTGGTCGGCCATGACTCATCCAATAGGAGTAGGACAAGTTTCAAGCTCATATCATATTATTAAAACATTGTTTTTACCTTAAACTACACTAATTACCTCTAATCGCGATTAAGAACTTAAAAGTTACTATTCACCAAAAAATTATTTTAATCTAATTGAACAACATTTTACTTATTAATGAAAACAATGTATGTCGGATTTTTGAAAATCAAATCACAGGAGTGGTAATATTTTATTTAAACAGAAAATCAGATATTTAACTTCCACTTAGTGGTTTCACTATTCATCAAAAATTGATGTTTTTCAGAACAAGGCCAAAATTTCACCCTAAGCTATAATTGATATTCCGAATTCAAAAATTATGTCTATTTTACAAAATTCCAAACATATAAGTTTCATTAATTAATTTTATAATTAATTCCCACTGTTACAACAAATAGCGTGTTTTTAAGAAACAATTTATATCAAAAGATTGGCAATTGTTTATGTCCAATTTCAATGTTA
Organism: Viscum album; assembly: GCA_963277665.1. Classification (NCBI taxonomy): domain Eukaryota; kingdom Viridiplantae; phylum Streptophyta; class Magnoliopsida; order Santalales; family Viscaceae; genus Viscum; species Viscum album. Next base: position 1,013,891,581 of record OY728141.1, on the reverse strand, counting down.
AATTAATTATAATGACCACCATTGGATAAAATGGTAAAAATATATTCTAATTATACTCTAAAACCAATCAATAGTATAATTTATCACTATAAATTATTTTGATTAAAAAAGTTGTTTTAAGTATTTTTCACTATTCATACAAATTTTGAAGTTCTCAGAAAATTACAAAAAATTCAACATAGGCTAATTTCAACATTAGGAATACAAAAATGAAGTCCATTTTGAAATATAAAATTTCTATAATTTTAAAAAGTGGTTATTACTATTCATAACGGATACTTTGATTTGTCGCGGTGTTTTAGAACTCGAAGTTGCGTACAATGCAAGCTATTGCATTATTGAATGAGAAGCGTATCGTGGAAGCTCGGGGTGTTACAATTTTGGGAAGATTCATTGACCTTATATGACCCCTAAACATTATTATTTATCAATTTCATTAAACATTGTCTCTTTATTGGTATCATTAAATTATTGAAAAGTAATTGGTGTTCACATAAGTTTCATTTTCAAAACATATAAAAGGGAAAACATCCACCCATTAATTTCACATCCCTACCGTTGAATATATTCCAAAAACAGTACAATTTTCATCGTAATAAAAACCTATATTATTTTAATAATCCTTTTTCACAATAATTTATCTTAGTCCCTTCATTTCCTAGGAGTCTTTTATGATCAATTTCATTGTCCGGAAGTGAGTATTAATTGATCTTTCTCTTATTATTCTTATTATTTCCCATAAAAATATATCCTATACATTGTTATTTAATTACCTCAGCATAATTATTATAATGATTTTTTATTATAAAAATTAAATTATAATTTTTTATTCTAATAAATACACTATGAAAAACAATATAACGTGAATTGTATGTTATGAGAACTTCCACCTTCCTAATGTAACATTTGTTTCATATTAATTTTAATTCTGTATCCCAAACAAATAAAATGTGATTCAATAACATAAAAATATAAAAAATATATTATTATTTTTCTATTATAATAATATTATACCATTAATAGTGGCTCCAAATCTCAAGATTCTTAGAGTCGATGTCCAACACCCATACATTTTAATGATTACCAAGAACCAAATCTTGAAGGATCAAAAATTTTAGTAGTATTTGTAAACCAAATGATTACATGCGTCTTTTATTTTAATAAAATACACTAATTAAAACATAATTTTCTTCTTTTGAGGATTAATGATTCCCAACTATTATATCCTTCCATATATTTCTTAATAAACATCAATAAATCCTAGTGAATGAAAAAAATTAGGTTTATGTTAAATGATTAATAAGGATTAAATATAGAGGAGGAAATAATGATTCACTAAGAATAATTAATATGGTAACGTAATAACTGAAGACACATTACATGAATTGAATAAACATAAAATGAAGTGCATAAACTATATATAAAGGTAAATAATATAAAGCACGTACCATTCATATAACCGAAAATGGAATAATAAATATTAAAAGAAAAATAACTAAATCACAATCCATTAAATCAATAAATTGGGAATGAAATGCATCTATAGTTAATTTCAATTATCTAAATATAATGGAAAATAATAACTGAATATCCAATTAGGGAAATTATTAATTTTCAGAGGTGATGTTTCCAAAGCACATGATACCTTTACCAGCAAGACCATTCACTTCATGGTTTAGTATAATAATCTCAATAACATTTACAAAAAAAATTAAATCTATTAGAATAACCCCTTATATTCTTCTTGGAAACATACTTAAAGGTGTTGTCACCAATTTATTTCTTCTCATGAGAATACCGAAGAATCAAGGGGATTAGTTTAAATTTTCATCAACCAGATTATTCCTTTACAAAATCTATATCTGTATATCAAATAAATTTTTTAATTCAAAAACAATATTCCTTATCAAATATCTATAGAGAGTATTAAATAAAATAACATTTTAATGTAAAAAGCGTATGTAAAAATATTATATTGTCAAGGAAATGAACATATCTATGATAAATAATATGGACAATATAGGGAAATTCCAGTATCAATGATCACAAGAAATTGAATATTTCAAGAGGATGAAAAATATTAATAATAGAAGTGAATTTAAAATCTATCCATGGTCAAATAAATCAAAAACCATCCAATTTAAGAATAAGGAAGGACTCCAAAAAACATATCCCAAGTGGGGAAAAATAATGGGATATTATTTTTTATGGATATAAATATTATAAAAATATATACTATAAAAAACACATTTGAAAAATATCCTTTTATTTTTAAAATTATTTTCTATGAAAATAAAATATATAAAACATAACAAATTATGTTATGAGTTAAAATTCCTTTGAAAAATCATTTAATAAATGTTAAAAATCTTGTTTAAAAAATATTCATAAGATAGGTTTTTTAAAGTGAAACTTGTTCTCTGACTAAAGAGAGAAATGAAGTCATGTTTTATAAAACAAATTCTAAAACCATTGAACTACCAAAGAGTAGAAAAATTGAATTATTACATGAAAAAATATAGTAAGAAACATATAAGAATAAAATTAATGTTTTTATTAAAAAAATTTCTAATAATTTCCTCTAATTGTAATTTATGCTTAAATAATCCAAAAAAATTATATCATGAATTAAACCTATGAAAAGATCATAAAGTTGATGTGACAATAATAAAATGAATATATTATGGGTCTCAAATGTAAATAAAAAATTATATATTTAAATACATTAATATATATTAAAAAATATTTTAAACCCTCTTCATAGTATATTAACAACAAAGAGGATGTAATATTACCCAATGAAAAGGAATCAGATTTGTAAATTCCTTACCACTTTGTTACTTTTAATGAATATCCAAATAGAAGAAATAATATAAATTAAACCTCAGAAAACCATGATTATAAAATAAATCATGATATAATATATAAAAATGGGTATTGATACACCACAAAAAATAATTTAGTGTTGAATGTGATATTTATATCACAGATATAAAAAGTGATATGAAAATCCATTACCTTTTGTTTCCATTCAGGTGAAAATATTTTGATTATTATATAATGGTTATAATATTGTAAATATATTATACCATAACCATACTCATATTTATTATATCATACCTTAACATCTTATAATATCAAATTACCTATTTGATAACAACCTTTCATTATTTTCACTATTGTGTTTGTTAATTGGTTAGTCTTTTGGGTATGTTTTATCTTGTTATATCTATTCATATTAATTAGATCATGATTTCATAATAAATAAAATTTAAACCATGATTTAAATTTTTATATATTTATTATATATGTTTTTATATAAATTGATAATATTTGGATATAGGAAATGAAATTCCCCATTCATGGAGTGTGTAGGACATACGTACGCATTAAATCTACTTCCATTACATTATTGTATTTTAAAAGAATAAAATTTAAAAGATATATATGTATAATATAATTCTAGTATCATATTTGTTTCATAATCGCAAATATTTTTATTAAAACTATCCTTAATATATTCTGTGTATATCATGAATAAATCAAGTCTCTTTGGGGAGGCAGTTGTCCAAACATCCACAAACAATGTTAACATATTTAAAAAGAATAAGGATCTAAGGTATGGATTATATAAAAATTAAATAATTATGAAGACAACATAAATATCATATCTACCATGTATAAATATGATTTCTATCATAATTTATTAATTTGAGTGATTTTATATTTCATGCGTAAATTTTCCATTTTATCATTTAAATTCTTTTAAAAATTAAATGAATTTTATTTACACGATTAACTATCTAAGATAAAAATTATGCATAGTAAAATTTATTTTAATTTCCTATTACATTTATATTAATTCATAAATTTATGTGAATATGAAAAATCATCTATAAAAAATTAACGATGTAACTTGAGAGAAATGGTATAAAAGAAGTCATATGATCATAGGATTTTCTAATGGTTACAATATATAGAGGATGATAAACTAACCCTTGAACTAAGGGGAAAACACATTGAACCCTCTCTTTTTTTTGGAATCATTCCACTTATTGTCCTTCAAAAAACTTTTCTTGGTTTTAACATGGCTCTACACTTGAATGGCATCCACAATCATAAGAGATACATACTTTACATAAGGTTTACCCAAAAACATGTCAGGGGAACAAAAGTATTGGATTAGGGGGTTAACATAAAAAACATCAAGAATTCAGGCCCTTACATAATGAGATGAGGGGTAAACATAGAGGCAACAAATTTAATTAAATATAATCCAATCATAATCATATGTCTAATCTAAACTCATGATCATCCATGAACATGTAGTGAATATAAATTTAAAATCTACATATTATTTATGTTATTTCATTATTTATTAAAAATAAAATTACCCCAATTAGTATAATTAAAATATTAATTCAATTTATCTTAATTTTATGAAAATATTTTGTTAAATTTGATAATCCATATTTTTAATCAAATTAAGTAAATTAATTTTATTTTAAACGAACAATGTACAGATGTGTTCTTACCGGAAACCAAATATACACTTCTAAATGACATGGCATGATCTTTGCAGGGTGTGTTCACCTAGAATCCAGTAAACATCTCATTGAACATAATTACATAGAGTGAAGTTTTAATATATTATGCATAATTGTTTTTAAATTACATGGAATGTGATGATATTAATTCATATGGAGAACTTGTCAAGTAATGAACAAATACAACTTTTAATTCATAATTTAACATATAAATTATTTTAATATATAATTAATGATCATTGGATATTGTTTTACTGTTAATAAATGACATCCAAAACACATTAATTATAATTAAATATATAATTAATTTTTCTCCTTGTTCTAAATTATTCACATGAGATACAATTGACTACAAGATGTGTATTTGGGATACATAAAGTGAGATCTATTTTTCATGGTGCACGTATCCTTCCTAGGGATAGTGTGTTTTTTTCAATCAAATATTTGCACAATGTACAGGTTTTGTATGATAGATTTAAATTTTGTGGTTTTTATGTTTCATGTTTAATTATTACTTTTTTCATCTAGTAAATACACTACACAACATGAACACCAGTGTTTTTAGTCATGAAAATATGTAGACTACACGATGTGTAACATATTTACATACATTGTAATCTTAAAAAATACTTTCTACATGAGTCCAATAAACACGTAGTGTTCATTAAATACACTCAACAAGAGAAAAAATCATGATAAATCACATTAACATGAGTTTTCTTTGTGTGTTTAACATGAGTACATGAAATTTACCTTCAGGCGATGCACCATGTACTCTGGTTTTATCTATCCATAATCTATAGCATCTCCTAATGTATTATTTAGATGTTATTAATGTCAATTTAATATTTTCATGGTTATATAAGATATGATTAATAAGGGGTTGTAGAATTTTATGAAAAACTTAAATATTGAATAATCTAGATGTAAGGAAAACAACAAGAGAACATTATGAATCAATCATTAATAAATAATTATAAATAATTATATAATTTCTTTGATAAAACATGATGGTTCCGATAATATTCAATGTTCCTATTAAAAATATAAATCACATCTTTTTGTCCTAATCAATTAATAATCAAAGATGTATGTGATGAAATATTTATTAACCAATAAAATTAAATAGAATATTAATTTACATATGAATGTTTAAACTATGAATGTAAGATCATAAAATATAATATATAATTAATTTATAGAAATATTTATAATTACCTCGAATTGTAATTCTTTATTTTATGATGATTTATTTGACCACACTCATCATACCAGAAATTTTTTATATTATCCAAGGGAATACTACCTCTAAAAGTGACTTGTATATTCTTCAAACTCTTGGATCATCACCATATAACAGTCGGGTACTACCACAACCAATATTAAACACTTTCAACATTAATCATTGATATCAATAAGATTCAAATTATAAATAAAATATTTTTTTATTCTCATTAATTTCTAATAGAGGAGGTGGATTAGCTCTATATTTTTTTCGTATATTATTGAGAGGTTTATCTCTTGGGCCGTAATATTATTATATCATTTTTTATTTTTTGTGAAAATTAATAAACCATATAAACAGATATAGAAATATATTTATAGATCTAGGTTAGGGATGTTAATTAAATACAGGCCCTTATTTAATTCATTATTCCATTGTAAACCCCATGGATATTACTGATATACAAAAATATTATTATTTTGTTGACATATGAATAACATGTGGACAAATAGATATCATTTGTTAAAAAAAATTAATATTTATATAAATGATATTGAATATGACATTTTATCCGAACCATTAAACTCAGTTCTTCTATCCTAATTAGTGTTTACCAACCCATAAATAACTTTTAATAATTAAATAATACTACACAATTCATAATTAAATATAATAAATATTATATTATATAAATTCATATGGATAAATATTTATTATTATTTAACTCACATATTTATCCTTCTAGATAACTTATAATTAAATCTCAACGATCAATCGAACCTGAATAAATAGTATACCACAAAACATTAATATTATTCATTATATGTTGTTAAATTAAAAATATAAACTATTTAATATTTCATACACACTTAGTGTGTGTCCTCTATGAATATTTCATAGTATTAGTAACTGGAACTCTCTAATGTACAAGGTTAGTTTCCACCAACACATGAAGTCACCCATATAAAATGCAATAATTTTCACTATGATTAACAACCTAATATGAATGTTCATTGTGTAATATAATCCCTTTATCTTTATATATTTAATAAATCGTGTTTCATGTTGGTGTCATTAACTAATGGGTTTATTGTATCATTCTTTGAATTTTTAGAAATGAACATACCCATAGAACACCATTGGCATGGATTAATTTAAGTAGTTACATTCCCATAAAAGGGATTAATATATAAATTTTCTAAATAATATTATTCATAAATCCTTTATTACATTATTCATTAATGCAATACAACTTTAGGAACACCCAACCTATTCTACATCATTAGGATAATATGAAATCATGGATTTCATCAATAAATAAAATAACCATAATCATGACATGAATTAATTGTAATATTAAAGTCTAAGGATCAATACACACATCCACAAATGTGAACATCCATTGAAAAAAATAAATGTGGATTTCCAATTCGTGGGTCAGAATATAATAATATCTTCCACAAAAGATAAACAACTGTATAAACCATGAGAAAGTGTCTCAATGTCCTAAGAGTCACCACCCCTGAAAGCCAATGTAAATTTTACTATACAAAAAAACATCATCTAGATATATAAAAACTATTCAAGAATATTTTCATGTCACTTATAGGTTCTCATAATAGTGGGGAGCTATTATGACCATTTAGAGAGACAATTAATGTTTTTTAATAATATAATATTATTTTATGAAGATGAATAATAAATATGTTATAATAATTTTATTAATACTCAAAAATGAATAAAATTATTCATAAAGTATATAGAATATGGATCTAGGGCACCAACTCCAATAGTTTGGCCATTCCCCCATATGGAATTGAATTATTCACTGAGAATGGGTGAGAGTATGTTACATTAAGATAATTGGGAGAATAATTTTTCCCTTAAATATTTCTTTATATTTATTTTTATTAGTTTAGATAACTATGAAATTGGATTTAATAATGAAATGGGTTTAGAAAAAAAATTATATAAGGGAATATTGATGTTTCTAATTGGATTAATTATGTTGATGTTTTATGTTTTTCAATTAATTTTCAATATTGTTGTATGTATAGTCAATGTATGTTATATTTTTGGATGATATAAGAATAATACACTCAATTAAGAAACAATGGATTCTACCTATACATTTGGGTAAAGATATTGGGAGTTTTTTACTTTTAATCTTGGCTGGAAATATTCTTTATTTAAATTAGTATATTTTTCTGATGATTTTTATGTTAGTTGTATTCCCTAATGAAATGTAACAAAGAAATAATATCTTTATTTTTAATGATATATTGTAAATTTATAACCAATATCTATCTTCTAAATTTACTACTGAACAATTTTTAATGTAGTGAGTATAAAAGAGTTTAAATAGGTCCCATTTTCATTGAACAACTAGTTTGAGTTTTGGAGATATAATCTTAGTGTTATTTATCATGATGTTTTGTTTACTTAATGAAGAGAATCTCATGTATGAAGGCTATAATGAATGACATTTATGATGTAGTATTGAGTTAGTGGTAATATATTTAAATGGTCAAAATTCTGTATTCAAATCCTATAATATATATTATAAACATGATAAATTCATTTGGAATTATTGAAATAATTTCCAAAAACCATTTAAAGATGTTCTTAGGTGATTTTATATTATTAATAATGCATTAAGTTGATTTGAATATGTTTTTAGCTTATAAGAATACATTTGTAAATTATGGGTGGGTACTAGAAAATGGTTACATCCTAAAATACACAAAATGTATATTTTCAGTTTTCATAAGGTTCATGGAGACTTAATAAGGATCAATCAGATATATAAAATGGTAAAGGGAATATTTTTTAAGGATTATTTTGAATCCTTTTAGTGTTTTCTATGAACTATAGTGTGAAAATGGAAATGTATCAAGCATCATAATGTCATCCAATACAATTTTTAGGGTTTTTTATATACTTCTTATTGTTCATGAAGTTGTTTGTAAGGTTCATTTTTTAAGATAAAGGGTATTTTTTATGGTTGTCTAAGAGTTCGTAATATTGTTTTTCAACTTCGTTTCATGCATATTGAATCTTCATATAGTTCCCCAAAACAACATCGGATTCATGATATCAATAAATTATGAGGAATATAAACGTAAGGAACTTCATAAGGTTAACCATAAACTTTTTTAGGTTGTTTTATGAACATCATAAGGTTCAATTTTAAAGTTCATAAGATTGAATTATAATTTTCCTAAGGTTTAATTGATGAGTTCATAAGGTTCAATGAGAATATTTTCAGGTAATTCATTTCTGAAAAATCAATCTCATGAATTTAAATGTAGTACATCATATGGTACTTAACTTTGGACATTGTAAGGTATATTAATTTTTGCAAATCATCAAACCATTGAATATTGAATTATTCATTTAAATTAAAGTAATTAAATTAGATTCCTATGAATTTTTTATTCAATATAATATAATCATGGTGATTTATCATTCCATGATACAATATTTGATTTGAAGAATATTTAATCAGATGATTATATGATGATAACAATATTCCACTAATCTATAATTTTATAATATTTAAATTTGAAATTCAATATTAGTGATAAAATAATAATTAAATATGATAAGGGTTTAAATCTATCAGTGATCATGATGATATTAATTGATTTGGACATCAAAAAATTAAATATCATTCAATTTTAATGAATAGAAAATGATATTCATGACTAGGGAAAATAATAAAAAGATAGTGGGAAATCATAAGGAATAAAATTTGATAATTATAGAACTAATCACAAGTATTTTAAATATAATAATAGTATTTTTGATTGAATCTAAAACAATAATAATATGAAATTTATACTATGGATAAAAATATTAATATGAGATATATTCTGAGAATTTGAAATTATTGTTGAAATGTGTATTTTTATTTCAGATATACTCATTTCATGTGCAAAAATATCATCCATGATATATTAATGTTTTGTAGTTCTCCAATAGAAATGGAAATTTCATAATTGTGGGTCAATAATGGGACATTTTGAGAAAAATATTTTTTGGTCTCTCAGTATATTAAAATATTTATTTATTTTTATCTAGGAAAAAATTAGAATAATGTCGAAATTGTATTATTGGAATTATATGGTAGATAGATGGTTGAGGAAAAATTAATAACCATGAATGTGGGAATTATCCGACATGATAATGATGATAAAAATTAGTTGTATATTCATTGTGATGATATTTTGGAATGCTTTATGTATCAAATATTTAGAAAGAATATTCTATGATTCAAGAAAATAAAGTCTGAGAAGAATTGATATAATATTGTGTTCTACTGGGACTATTAATAAAGATAACCCAAGAAATAATAGTGAGACTAAAATTAAACGATATTGTGTTAAAGAAGATGAAACATCATGTTATTAAAGAAGAATTCGACATGTATATGTGGATCAGATCTAGTTAGTTGATGAAAAAGGAAAATAAGAAGAAGACCTAAAATATTTTATATTGAAAATATAGATTAGAATAAATAAAGATGTGGATACATAACATTAAACTATTTTAGTTAATTTTGTTCTTTGAATTGACGATATGGTTCTCCATGTTCCAGATAAAACATTAAAATTTCCTATACTAATTCATTTATTCTATCATTATATTTTTTCACATTCGTTTCAAAAAACTTTTCCTTCAAATAGATGTATGATCTCTGATGATTGATTGTGGGTGGATCGAGAATGGTTTCCCAATCATATACTTTGGGATATCAATTTTTTTATCTCTCATATAAACATTTAATGGGTTACAAATCCCAATAAAAGTATAGGCCCTATTTTTAAAGGTTAGTGGTTATTTGGGAATTCATATCAAAAGACATTAGGAACTCAAATTGTCAACAGTATGTGAGGTTTGGTTCATTAAACCATTTTGGGCTGAATTGTTTCCTATTTTGGATCTCTTTTATAGAGTTAAGATATGATATTGAATCTCTTAAAAATCCTGATATGAGAATGGTTACCATAATAAAATGATCAGTTGTTAAATCCTACAATATGTTATGGGGGTCTATTAATGATACCATCATCATGAATATGAGGTTATCCATTTTTTACTATTAATTTTACAAAATGGGTAATTTCTTATATTTTAAATTCATAAAACTAGGCACTCTGGACATTACTAATATCCAGGGAGGCGATCAGTGGTACAAGGATGATATTGAAACTTCATGAGGTGTCCATCACATCCTATGTATAGTAGGAATTAATCCCCAAATTTTTTATTTAGATATAATCTATTTAGTTAAAAATCATTAAAAAAGTACATATATTATAAAACATAGGAACTGTGTATTAAGATGAGCATTAGGAAAATTTCTTATGTATCTTATTTTTAACATGAATTTAATTTATCATAGTTTGATCTTCTATCAAACTGTTAATGGTTTGTTATGGATAATAAATGTGTGTGAGTTTTATTTCCCCACATATAACAAATAAAGGAATACCATCAGGCCTCACGCTGAGGTGGATGCACTTGTATGGGGGTTATTGTATCATGTTATTGAATGGGGATTCCACACTGAGGATTCCCTAGCTAGGGGGGAGTTTTTTATATGAGATATATGATAACTGTAAATCCTTAAGAACACATGAGTCATGATTTATGTGAGAAATGAGTGATATCAGGTGACCAGACTCACTGCATTTGGATATGGGACTTTTGAACTGGTAAAACCATAATGTGGTGTTTGATATGATGCTTGAGACATATAAAGATGTCCTATATATCCTAATTATAATAGGAATTAGAGTCCATGTATTTCTATTTTCTTCAAAATACAATGATGGATGATAAATAATTATAAACCCACAGTAGATTATGTGTCCAATGGTTTAGTGCATATGAGATATGAAGGATATTACACTAAGTTGGATTCACATGGTGCTCAGGTATTATTAGGGTATACTATATATCCTATTTATAAAAGAATTGAATTTCTCATAGTTCAATTTCTTTATAACAAGCTGGTGGGTTGGGAGGGGTTAGTAAACATAGATCTATTTTTTTTATCCATTAGTTTTAGGAATGTTAAGGGACTTATACTTTGATTGATTCTCAATGGATGATATCTGACCCTTAACCTCTAATGGAAAAATTATAGGAACCAAGAGTGTTCAGCTAATCATGTATTATTGGCATGAGTATACCATAATACCCATAGGAGATTATAAGTTTCCATTCTTAATCCCAATATAGAAACTTCCCATATGAAAGGATAATTTTCTGCAATAGACTCGTGGAATTGGTTTAACAATGTTATAGGGAACATGCCCAAGTACTCCTACTATACAAGGTAGAAAATTCTAAGGATATTTGGTTGACATGTCCAGAGTGTCTTCCTAACATGTCTGGAATATTTTCCAAATGTGTCTAGTTTTTCTACCTAACATTTTTTGATTATATTACTAGAAAGGGTGACATGGAATGTATTGCTTTGAATTATCAAGGATGATATGTCTATGGTTCTTCACATTATCAAAGTAGGTATGTGCACGACCTTTCATTTGATCAAGACCAACATGTAGAAGGGTTCGCACATGATCTGGATAACATGTCAGGCGGATTTTTACATGACTATTTTTTTCTTCTCCAAATGACATTTTTTGAATTGTCTTACAAGTATGAGTATTTTTCATGACATGGATGAATCATCTAGGGAGTACTCACATGACCGAAAAAGACACATCCAAGGGTTTTTTGTAATAATGGTTGATATTCCTAAATTACTTCCCATGAGATTGATGACATATATATAGGACTATCTTGTGATCTGGATAACATGTATGAGTGTAGTATCTTGAAAAATGAATAGATCACATGAAGCACATGAACCCATAACATGAAAGTAATAATATATTTCTTCATGTAAGTATTTTTTTATCAACTTTTATAGCATAAGTTCCAAAAATTTAATTACGCATTATCTTTTTGAGACATAATGATTCCAATTCAATATATGGGAAACCCTTTTTCATAATCTAGTTGGTTCACCGGATATATTTTACATGATCAATATATTGAACTGGAATAGAATATATACATGTGGTGTAATATCTTACATCATTCCCCAAGTTTACATGGTGGGAGACCAATGAGATTTCAAGGATTTATTCTTTTGGATGTCTCCTCTCGCCTCTAATTATCCATGTGGGTGCTTTTCAGTCAAATAGGGAGTAATTTATTGGACTCTCCACCAATATCTATTTCATTTCAAATGAAACATATGTTGAAAATATGGGGTTATGTTAGTTTATTATCACATTTTTTCCTCAAACTACCAAGGGATATCCACGAAATTATCTTTTTTTCTCCTAATAAATAGTGAATGAAATATCATTACATCATCACCATATTAATAATAATCATGGATTGGTAAAGGTATTTTTCATAGTCAAATAGACATTTTAATGGTCCTTTTAAATATTAGGATGATATGTTATGGAGCCTTCACAATATCAATATGCATATCAAAGAGGATTTTATATAATCAAAGGACACTTATTTAGGTGCCTTCGAGAGATCAAGATGAATCCCCGACAGGCCTTCGCAAGAAGAAAATAATCTTATTATAATTAAGTTTACATCCTTTTTGAGAATTTATTTGATAAATCGTATAGTACTCTCACAATTATTTTCAATCTAAGATTCATGTGATTAAAGAGATTTGTATATGTTCCATCACAGGATGGATATTATATGCATAACGGCCTTCTTTTAATGAGAATGATATATAGGTGATTATTTTTTCTGATATTTAATCTCATAATGTGTACCACATCGTCCCTTTCAATGAAATATTTCATCATTTTTTTATCCCAAGTGTTTCACCTTTTTCAGATTATAATTTTCTATTTTCATAAAACTTTTACATTTTCCAATTTGTTGTTCTCAAGCCTATCACATGATCAATAATGTATCTGATAAGTGTGTGAGAGCACTATCTAGAATGTTGACTCTTCTATTCTATGCTGTGTCACATGATCAATGATATATCTTATAACAGTGTATGAGTATTATCAAGATAATTTTACCCACATTTCTGTGGATCATAAAGGGGTCATATAAACGAATGAATGCATCTAGGTTCCTTAACATAATGAAATTTAAATACCAAAAAACTATTTTAGCGAATTTATGACATGCCTCTTCGGTTCTCACATGATCATTAAACTAATCATGTTATCTATATAGTCCATTCAAGTGTAAATAAATATAACATCCATCACCTGGATATTATTACTTTTTTAGTTTATTTTATAAGTGTATTTTAGTTATTTTTTTGAGAGTATTATTTTACATGTCTTGTTATTTAAGTAAAAAATATGGAATCCTTCATATAATCATGAAGACATGTTAATATTTATTCACATAATGAAACATGATATCTGATGGGGCTCTATAGGACCATAAGGACTCATTGAATAGACTTTTTATGATCAATATCAAATAACACATAGTGATTGATCTAGACAGTTGAGGTTCCTATGTTTATGCAATCATGTATCCTGATGGGGGTTATTAAATCTATGTAACCTAGGTGCCTGATCTCTATGTTTCCATATTGCACCACCCCTTCCATTATTGAGAAAACAATATCTATGCTTGGGGTATTTTATTGATCTTAAAATTATAAATGATAATTTCTTAGCAGTAAATAAATTCCACCACCATATATGTGAGCTTTTCAAGGATACCGAATTTGTTCTAAGGAATTTAAATGCATTCATGAGTCCTTTGATCTTATATAGGTGAGTTTATTTAGTGTTTTATAGTATATTTGTTGACCTTTTATATTGTAAGGGAACCATATAAATTGTGGAGCTAGACTCAATTCATTTTACCGATGAATTATTCCTCCATAGCTCTTGTGATCTCCCCAATTATGATGTTTCATCTTAACACTAATTCACATTACTCTATTGAAATAATCATTTGTGAGATCCAATTTCCTAATCTTTCTTGGTGACCATGTATCAGTGATTTCATAGTCAATTTCATGAATCAATGGTAATTATATTAGGCTATGTTTCAAGGCTCTGGTTGTAGGGATGTATCAATTGATTTTTTTGTTTCCCCACAGTGCTTTTTTTGGGGTTTCTGGATCATTGTTGGACTTTCATGGCCTCTATATGATCATGCAGCCTCAAGGATTGAATGAAAATCACATGATAATGAAGTGTTAAATGGTTCATGTGACCCTAGAGACCTGTAATGGGTCATGCTATCATAAAAACATACATGATGCATGTTATTCAGGTTATTCTACCCATATTATGCATTTATTTTAACGAATTCTTCCTTTCAGTATGGTACCCTCCCTCATGTATTCTTCATACTCTTTTGTAGATGGCTTCTAGAATAAGTCTTCTAATGTTGTCAGTTGAGGGGATATGATTTTCAATAATGGAAATGATGATGTTTAGTACTAGGTATTTTCTATCAATGAGATTTTTAAAGGGAATATTCCCACAAAACATCAAAACTACCATCCATTACAGTGAATGCCTCGGTATATATTTGTTCTTCAAGATGATACATTTATTCCTTCAGCTGACTATAATATTTCATCTCATTCATTTTTAAATTCTCTATATTAAATTCAAATTAAAATTTATGAAGACAATAAATTGATCATGACACTGCTCTATATATTATTCTATATGTTAGATAACTCCCCTATATAAAAAGATGATCTTGATCTCTCCCATCAACTGATTTCTAAGAGTTACTCAAACAAATATTTCTCATATTTGAACAGTACAAGAAGTGGTTAGATTTCAAAGTTGTAATTTTATCCTAGTGGTATCTTTTATGTTGTTTGGAAATAACCATTCTAGTTTTGGTATATTTTATATGAATTATTCAATCAACTATAGTCTTTCCATCATTATATGGAAACATAGATTTCACAATTTCTCTCATGCCTCGAATTATTAAACCTTAGAGATGTGATTAATCCTCGGTGTTATAATAACAAAACCTTTCATTTTCACCATGGTTAATTACGGATCTATCTATTACATATTTATCAGTTCAGATGGATACCTCCAATTTGGTTGATTTACAGTTAATTATTTTTCGCTTCAGATATTTGGGAAGAAACAAAAAATCATCCTTAGCATATAAAATGATCACAATTGATAAGGAGATGTTATATAAGGAACTAATCCTATACTCACTTGTTTTATTAAATTATTATATCAATATCTTTTATTATAATATTGTAGTTTTTCAAAACACCATACTCCACCATAGATATCATAATAGACAAGTCCCAAATATCATAGGATTTTATTGGGACATTTCAGAATCTAGGTAGCATGCATCATGGGGATATTGGGTGAGACTAACAGTATCCTAAAGTCTTTGTTAGTGGGGGATTTTTATATGTTTCTAAATGGAAGGATTTTACCTACTAGGTATGCATGCTTGTGAATTATACTAATTATATTGGTTATGTCATCCTAATTGGTAGATGGGTTGTATAATAATGTAGTTGTACCAACTCTTTCCTATAATTATCAACTCCATTGTGAAATACAACATGGGAACATCACCAAATAGATCGGAATCCCTTTATAATTAATATTTGGTTAGATAGGATAGCATTTATAGTTTCATAAATAATAGAACACTACTGATATCATTCATTATTCAATACATCCCATGATATTGAACATTTTAAGGGTAGAAGTGATTCCATTTGGTCCCAATGACTGTGTTAATTTTTTTAGAAAACATGAAAATTTCTAATTCGTTCCCTATCCAACACCTACCATGAAAATTATTGATATTGTAATTGAATATCTCATTGAGTGGTTATATAAAATCTCTCTCTGGGATTGGGTTCATGTAGCTCGCATAGATGACAATATTATTTGTGATCTGTATACCCCTTACCAAAATTTATTTCATGTTTTTCAGTATTAAGATGGTTTCCCCAATTACCATAGCTGGAATGTGGGGAGAATTACATCCTAGAATCATTTTCCAATTTTAGCTTAATTTGGTGTTCATGTATATAAATTATGAAATTATACTTCTAAATGTCGATTCCCCTATGTTCATTTCTCATGACTTTGTGTAAGCTTTGTGGAAGCATACACCAGTGGTATATTGAATCATCAGAATTATTATTTTTACAATCCCTACACTTCCTCAATCCACTTATTGTATTAATTGAGTTGTTTTATGGATTGAGGGACCCCATGGGCGTTAATTATGAATAGTTATTAACCACCCATTTTTGGATAGGGTTTGTTGATGAATCTATCCCTTAATCATTAGTGATAGATGATGTAAAGGACAATTGATAAATACTTGAGAATATGTCCCTTACTCTTTAATCGACTCGACTGGTCCCTCATTCTATAAAATTTATACAAAAAATACACACATGGAACAAAATTTTAGTCCCTAATTATAGAAACTCCATTATATAACATTTAGGACTAGGAGAAATGCCTTTTCTATCTCTTTCATGAGTTGGGATCTAATGTCTTCAATTATCAGAAATTGTGTGATATCTTGCTAGAGATTTTCTAGGATTGATAACAAATGGATTATAATTATATTTAAATACATGATTTTGATGGAAGGGATCCTATAGTAAAATTAATAAGAGATTATTTGGATGTTATTGAATAGATACATCATATGGTCTCTTACTATGGGTTTGGATAGATAGTATGAATGTAATGATTACAAAATGGGAAGAGATCATAGTCACTAAAAGGTCCCGCATTTTGATGTAATCAACCATATTAGTTAGAACATGTAAAAGTTGTGATGATTTGTCTTATTTTATTGAAACCCATCATCCTTAGGCGGTAGATGATCAAATGGAGTAGATAAAACATCAGAATTCAATTGACACCTCTCTCGAGACAATACCTGATTTTGAAAACTCATATGATCTAATTTAATTGTAATCTAGTCATAGAAGCTTTTTATGGAACCTCAGATAGCATCCATAATGTTGATACTCCTCCCTTCACTTCACAATATAAATGAAACAATCTTTTAAATATTACATGTCATTTCCATGATTTCATTCATTCATGAGGTGAATAATTTTTTTCAGTTTATATCATATAGATCGCCATATATTTTCATTATTTTTATATTAACAAGTAATCTAAAATTCCTAATTGTGAATTCCTGAATCACAATAGACATTTTTTATGAATTTTATATAAATTATTAATTGAATAAGAATATTCATTAATGTATCTACTCTAATTATTCTCAAATCATATTGTTCAAAATGGTATCTTAGTTTAATATATATTTTATAGGTAAATCTCACTAATTTCTACATAGGTAAGTTGAATTAGTGAACAGTGATTTATATTTTCTAGAGATGAATAATTATCCCTACAATAACTATATAATTTTTCATATTTCACTATCATTTCCCATATTTTATATGGAGATGTATTTGTAGCTTTGTACTTAATTTTTCTTAGGATGCCTTTTCTAGGTTTTATACTAGGTAAGGTTTATTACTTCTGTATTCCTTTAGTACTTAATATAACCTAGATCATAAAATTTTTATTTTGAGGGAGCATTGAATTGACATTTTCATAGAGATTATTTTATGGTTATTTGACCAATAAATAATTAATCATCTTCAATTATATATTTATTGTCATTCAAAAAAAATTATGTGTTGTATTTTAGGGTCTTCCAACTCAAACCATCAACTGTTCTATTTTTGGTAATTTTAACTCAGGCCATCTGTTGATTTAGTTTATGTTCTTTTAGCTCAGATCATATGTTGTTTATTTTACATTATTTCAGCTCACACCATCTATTTTTTTATTTTATGGTCTTTAGCTTGAAATTTGTTACCACATTTTATGATATTTTAGCTCATACTATTTTTTTCTATTTATTGTGTCTTTTATCTCAGACCATATATTTGTTTATTTTATTTTCTTTTGGCTCAATCATTGTGTGTTTGTATTTTAAGTTATTCTTGCACATGTCTTCTGTTACTGTTAGTGAAGCATGGTTATTCACGAACAGTTTGACTATCCTACAACCCCGATAGTATTCTTTTGAAATAGTGTCCACAAATGGTTTTGATACACTCTATCATAAATGAGATTCTGAATAATGAATGTCCATAAAGGGTTCTAGATCCCATTTTTATTTTTTAAATTATAAATGATGAATATCCATGATGGGTCATCAAACCCTACATTCGTGGTGATATTTGGTTGGAATGTATGGTGAAATATTATCTTTCTTCCACTTGGGTAATTATTGTATAGGTTTTGTAAATCACATATCCAATAGCTTGAACTAGTAAATATGTTATGGTTAAAATATACTGGGGATAATCTTTAAAGAAACTATGGTGTTGAGTTATTCTATGGTGATATTGAGTATGTCAAGGATAGGAGGTCCTTTTCTAAAAGGTATATATGAATCTAGTAGATGTTTTGTATTACATTATGCTAAATCTGATGGGTCATACATTCATGGGCAATTATAACGGTCCCCCCAATTTTCCATGGTCCATGGAAGATTTGAAAAGACTCATGAATTTCTATGATAATGTGCGATATAAATAAAAGAGATATCTAAGAAGGGTTCTAGAAACAAGGGTAGTTTAGTTTTTTATTTGTAATCTTGGGCCATATTCAATGTGGTGTAGAGTCACATGGTGGGAAAAATTTTTGGGAATGGAATATCTCATTTCATCATTTAGAAAGTTTACAATACCTGGTCAAATAATGTTGAGAATGTTGAATCCACCTTTATTTTATGGTTATAGGGATTATAAATCATGGTCTACAAATATCTTATTCAACTAATGGTGGGAAACTGTGGGGAAAATTATACCATTGATAATTGTGGATTACTATATTCCTTATAGTCAGATCAATAACTTCTATGTTTTCGGGTGGTCCTTCTATGAGACAAAACATCAACTAAAAATAAGCTCCTTAGAATTATGTATTCCACTAGTGAATCCAAAAATGATCCCTTTGGATCAAATATTCCAGGTCACTAACCATTCTAAAAATTCAAACCATGAGGAATAACATGAGGATATTGTGTTTCATGAGAAGGGTGTCAATTCAAAGAACTGGTTTTGTTAGCTCATAATTCAATGACATGATGGTGTTTTATGGGAAACATAATATTCAATATGGGTTCAGGAACCCTAATATTTGTTTCTCCATGTACTGAACAAATTATCATAGTAAGGAAATGTGATGAATAATTGCTTTAACTTTTTCCTAAACAGAGGTTTCCATAGATCATGGATAGTCCTTTACCAAGGCCACATGGTCTCCATGAGCTTTGTGAAGTATTATTTATTCCCTATCCATTTACTAAACCATAAATTTTAAGGGATTACAAAAAGAAACATGAATTTTTCTAAGGAATACCTTCACAATTTTTTTCCTAACAAATTGTATTCTAATATCCATAACAGTTTTGGATAATTCTATGTGGACCATCAAAGGACAAATTTAAGTTCATATATCTTCTACCAAGGTGAATTAATTTTAAAGTCACGATGAATATGGTCATTATATGTTGGGAGTGTTAAACAACGACCTAACAAAGATTACAAAGGTTGAGAGTGATTTAACCTTATTTTCTATAGAAAATAAAAGTATTTTAAATAATATCTCATGTTAGTTCCATCATGAGTAATGATATGAGAAATCCTTGCCAAAGATAATCACGAGTCACTCAAAGGTGACGATCTCCACCAAGATGATACCAAGGATCATAAGGATTAGAGGGCCCTTTCTACAGGGCCAATATGCCTTTAGTTTATGAGTCTAAGGACCTCATGTCGATCCACCTATTACATAGTAAAATAGATAGAAATTTGAATTTTTATAGGGTATATGGAATGTTTGGAAAACCATGATGTACTCAAGACATACAATGTGATTTACAGATTATGGAGCTCGATAGTGTGATGTAAGCACCCTGATCGTTGTTTGACCAAATTCAGTCTCTTGTGGTCCTTTGACAAGTAGTGTTAATGGATGTTGGTCACCATAATTTTATTTCATTTAGTTATGAATCATTTTTCATGTAATTTAATGTTATTTGATGAGGATTTATTCACTAAAATTTAGAATATGTTTTAAAGATGTAGGACCTAATGTTAAACTGTGAAATATAACATTGGGGAAGAATTTCACTATTCATGATATTTTAGATGTAGTAAACACATTTTTTCGATGCATAGGATTATTGATTAGTATCCATATGTTGAATCTATTCTTGTGTAGATTTATTTCATTTTCAAGAATCCCCTACAATAGATTTGACTCGTACAAAGGAATAAAGATTTTGTATAAAATAGTCCTTTTTATGAGGTATATGATTCTTTTATTTCTAGGATTCTATAGGATTCTTTATTTTTTTGTAATGGAAGAAATAATTCCATAGTTAGATCTTATAAAGAGATAATTATATATAGATTTAACTTATATGTAGTGGATAGTGTATTGTTTTCTTCCCTTACTAAGTCACAACATCAATTTCTTCTAAGGCTTCCTCTACATATATTGACATAATTTGAAAGGAAGGGTAATTTCAACATTTAATTATATTTTGGAGAAGAAATATTTGTCCATAGAAAAGATTCAAGGACAACAACGCCAACTCTGAGATGTTATTGGTTTTTTAGAATGAACCATGTTTCATACAATTTAATATTGGGCCACATTGATGTATTGTTGATAATAATGGAAAACATAGAGCGATTGGTTATTCACACATGATACATTCCATAAAATTGAATGGTACAATGATATTATTCAATGATCTTTCATTCATTATGGATGTGATGCACATATGAGAAACATCAAATATTTGGAATCTAGTTGAATATTTTTGTTATGTGGAGTATAAATAATATCCAATGAATATATGCGTTATCTAGAATTGGAAACATTTAGGTACAAGTCAATCATTATAAATGGTGGAAGTCCAAATAACACAAAATCCAGATAACATATCCTATGTTTGTTGGGGACCCTTCCTCTTGGGCCAATAATCCTCTTGAAAAAAGATCTTTAGAGTTGTTCCATTCACCAATGAATCCTAGTGAGGTATCTTTTGATTAATAAGCCCTTTTTTCAAGTTTTTTTACGGTATAACCAAGGGAATGACACCAAATTTAATATGGGGTTCGAAGATAAGGAAATATACTCATGGAATTAAATTTTATCAACTTAGATATCGATGATATAAAGTTGGATCATGGAGAATGTATGATTTAAGAAGTGTCCACTCTCCCTAAATGATATTCCCACTTGTATTAAACACATTTCATGGTGTAGGGATAAAATATATGACTCTGGAATACAAAATAATCAGTGTTGATGATCTTTTCAATGTAAATACCTCTTTCTATGAACATTAACATCATACAACTACAATGTTTTGTGGATGGGACTAAGATTGATGATCCAGGTGTCCAAAGTACACCCTATTATGGGAATCATTATATACATTTTTTTGATCTATTATAATCTCTTGGAATGGTCGGACACATATACATGTCAAGGGTAAATTGTTTCATTTGCATCATGGATAGACCTATGATTTTAGATCCATGTGTCCCTACATATCATGTTGTAATTTTAATCAAGATACAAGTACTTTTTATAAAAACTTCATTTAGTTTAGATTCTTTTCCCTTGGATATGGAAAATAATGGCATAAACCATTATTTCATTTTTTATCCCTCGTGGATGTGGGGGAAATGAATAATATGTTTCTAAGGCGATACATACCCTGAAATTAAAGGTTATAATAAAAAAATTCCCAAACCATTATTTGATGGTGGGTATTATGCACATATGAGTGGCATCAAGGGTATCAGAATACACTTGAATTGGTTTATTATAGAGATTAAAAATCATAAACTAAGAATATATGTGTTGACTAGAGGTGGAAGCTGGTGGATACAATTCAACTATTGATAATAGAGGAATCCTATATTCCATGTAGTCATAAAAATAACTCCTATGTTTAAGGGTGACCTCTCCTATGGGACAAAAAATCCTCTTGGAACAATATCATGGGAATTATGTCATTTATAAATGAATCCTTATAGTGCCCCTCTTGACTAGATAGTCCCTATTTACAGTTTTATATCAGGGAGAACCTAAAATCCAATTGTCATGGGGTCATAATGAGATTATAATTCTTGTAAAAAATGATTTCACATGGTCAAAGGAGACATGTATGGGGCCCTTCATGAGATCGATTTGGCTTGTCATAGGACTTTTGCGGGAAAGAAATGTAATTCCCCATCACATATGAGTACCATATTTTTGATATTTTATTTTCAAAATCCAATTGTTATCTACCATTTATTATATATTAAGGAATCACGTGATCAAATGGTCTTGTTCAAGATCTATCGCATCACATAGTTGGCATGTCCCGCAGCCTTCACATGATGAGACTGGCATACATGGAGGGATTTTTCAGGATTATTGAACTAATTATATAGAACTATTCCAAAAATATCATGAAAAACAAGTTAATTTCTATTAATATTATGCTTCCGCCTTTTCCATATTTTTATTTTTCTATTTTACAAGACCTTCAACTTTTTCTCATTGGATATCTGTCAAGGTGTAACATGATCAATACTGGATCTCACAATGACAAGTGAGAATTGTCATGGACAATCACTCCACATGAATATGGGTCTAAAGGGTTGTTTAATGATCAAAGGGATTTGTATGAAGGCCTATGATGGATGAATATGACATAAAAAAGGATTTTTTATGGCAAAGAAAACATACCACTATGGACATCATGAGATCATCAAACTAATAACGTGATCTGTATGAGAACTTCACATGAAAATAATTGTAACTTCAATCAGATGAGGATTACTCATTTTTTGGATTTTATTTTATAAGGGTATTTGGATAATAGTAATATGTATGTTGGTTGACATGTCACATGATTAAATGTACTCATTTTAAATCCTTCATATAATCAAAAAGACTTGTCATAACTGCATCGCATGATGAAGCGAGATATTTGATAGGGTTTTTATGATCATAAGGAATATATAAATGGAAATTAGGTGTTCATTCTCAGATCATGTATAGAACATGATCCATCAAAATGATGTTGTACTTTTCTTATGATCACATTTCCTTCAAGGGGTTATGTGATTAGAGTAACCAAGCCACCTGATCTCCATACAGCCATAATGCTCCTTCCATTAATTTGTAGAGAAAATAATACATATGATTTGGGTATTTATTTGATCTTAAAATTTTGTAAGTCTTATTTTTTTGGGTACCATAAGAAATTTATTTTAAATATTTTCATTCTTTTATGAAAAACTAGGATTTAAGATCATATTTTTCTCATAATTTTAATGATTCCGGTAAGAAATGATTGTTTAAGAACTGGCAGAATGTTTTTTCAGTAGATAATGATTTTCATTCTTCTACACGTATAGATCTAAAGTTAATTGAAGACTTGGTTTTGAGGATTAATATTATCTCGTCTTTATGAAGGTAAATATAATGAATCATGTTGATCATATTTAGTAGTATAATACTTATTGTGGGATTGAAGGAGACAGTATAAAGAATTTTTGAAGGGAGACATCTATTAAGTTGTGTAATTTAGTGGATACTCACTATTGTAATATGGTAAAAATTGTTTCAGGATGATTCTTGACCAACCCACTTGTAATTTTTCGAAAGGTTATATTATATAATCTATATCTTTGTCTCATAACCGAACATATAAAGGAGTATGTTTCCCAAATTGGGTCCAATCCAAAGGAAAACATTATGTACTTCTATTTACATTCTACTACCGTATTTTATGTGGTTATTAAATTTATGGTGATGGAAAAATAAATCCACTTGTATTATCTAAAAAAGAGAATAAAATACAAAAATTGGTAAAAATTATATTAAAATTCATGGAATTTAGTAAAATTTGTAAACACATGATTCCCCCATCTTAAGGTGTCTACTACTAATGCTAATATAATATCAAGTTATATCATATCACAGTGTTCTATTTATTTAGAACTAATTTTTTCTTTTCCAAGTGTTTTTATCTAAATATATGTTGTTCATATTTTAAGAGTTCTCAAAACAAACTCAGATAGGAAATTATAAATCTATTTATATTCCAATAAATGTGGTGGATTCAACCATGACATTTAAAAATAAGTACAATATAAAGGAAAGGAATACAATGAATATTATAAAAGCGAACGTCGATTCACCACATCCTGAAGGTAATAAACGTTGTAAGTGTTTTGATAAATCCTTATAAAATTACTCCCCTAATGATTCATGTTAATTCTATAATGAATATGTGAAATATGAACCAGTTATTAATTTTAATTTTAATTATAAGTATTATATTATAATATTTCCTATTCAATTATTAAAATATATAAATGCACACATTATCATATTATGTGATGAAAATTCATAACTGTAGTTTGATATTTATTAATTGGAAGAAGCATGAACTAAAAATGTAAGAAGATATAATATTCTCACAAAAAATGAAATGGATAATCTTATAACAATTTTCAATGAAAATTTATATTTTCATAATGACTTTTTTTATTGCTTTTTTTGGAGAGGTTTGTTTCATAATTTTTTTACAGAAGTAATCCATGCACTTTATAAACAGCATCAATAATCTTCTATTGTCAGATATACTCAATCAATAATTAATGAAATGAAAGTGGTGATGGAATAATTTTCTACTAGAGTAAAGTCAAATACATGAGGTTTAGATAAAAAATATTTAATGGATTATGTGATGAAATGGTGAAAACATTTGAATACCAGATATACATTATTATTCTAAATGGTCTATATATATTCATATAATTTATAATTTTGGAAAACATCCTATTATAGTCTTTAAAAATTATTAAGAAGATAAGTTATTCAAATTATATTTCTAATAAAATTATTTTATCTAATTAAATATATATTTATTGAAAAAAATAAACAATTCTCATCTAGTGACACATCCATTACATGCTCATTGAAAAAGGATTCCCATTTTCGTAAAAAATATATTTATAATGATGTTATTTTGTTTACTAGTAAAACATTCAAGTCACAATCTAGGCAAACATTAATGGAAAAAAATATTGAGAAACCTAAAAATTCATCAAGGATGGATGTAATAATAAATAAGAACAATATGTTCATAAATTGTTCCCAAATAAGTGTTGATGTGTCCCAAAAAAATTTAAATTCTGAATAGACTGCATTTACAATAAAAAAAATATTTCCTTGATATTTTTGTTGTTGTTATAGATTTTAAAACAATCCCATTGAATATTGGCTCATCATATAAGTTTATAAAGATAATATATGTCCTTAATTTACGATATTAGTGATAAATTTAAAATAAAATATTTAGAAAAATGAATGTTTCCTAGAAAAAGAAGAATATATATATACTAATAATTTTTGTTGAAATCTGGGAAATTTAAGTGAATGTTGTCAAAAAAAAGTTTTCGCAGTGAATATGTGTTCTATTACAAAAGATATAATCAAAACTCTTATACCAGTTTGTATAGAATACTACGATATACAAATAATCATATGAATTTTTTTTTAACACTTAGGGAAAAACAAATGGAAATTTTTTTAAAAAGAACACACAAAAATAAATATGAAAAGTATGTCTCAAAAAAGAGAATATGATTCTATTATAATGGGAAGTGTGGCACTTTGAACCATTAAAAATAGGCCATGAAAATTATTATTTAATGAAGAAAGTAGAAATAATGAATTGAATTAATCCAATAAAGGAGTAAGAGGATCAATTTAGTAGAATACATTCATAAATAAGGATATAATATTTTGATAGTAAATAAAAATTAAAAATCTATAAATGATTTGGGTTGAAGGTAAAAACTATCCCTCCATTCAATTAACAATTTAATTGAATGTCTTACTTGACATGAATAATTATTGAGAAATAAAAGAAAAAGAACTGGAGACTTATATTTCAAAAAATTATTTTTAAAAGATCCTAGTAATTGATAGAATACTGACTATAATTAAAAACAATGATTAAAAAATATTCAATTTCTGTTTGAAATTTGTAAGAAAAAGAATAATGATGAAAAGTGTGGAATTTGTTTCTTTTCAAAAGTGGAGTTGGTTTTTACAAATAAAAAATGAAGGTGGAAAAATAAAATAAATCCATTCTTCTAATATGTGTACACAATTTAAAAATTAAGAAATTAGTAGTCATGAATTGTTGTAGATATTTTAATGCTACAAAGAAAGTAATTTCTTGGTTGAGAAACAAGAAAAACCACTATTTCAATAATTAAAGAGATGATTAAAACATGCATTATTTTCATGTATACTTTCTAAATATAAAAATTATAATAATTAAATATGGAAAATAAAAAATCATAACATAATGTATTTTTCAAAATCAATACTTTATTGGAGTTTAATAGATCATGTAATATCACAACTGTTTTCCTGAAATCTCAATGAACCAATTTATTTTACTTATCTATATTAGTATCATACTTCAAGTAGTATACAAAATTCCAAGAGTTATAACTTGATGAATTTATGCCCACAATTTTTGACACCCTAAGAGTGGGTGAATTATGGTACCCTGGAATAAAACAATACCCCCTTTTGATCCTGTTTCACTATTAAAAAAAATATATTCTCTATTTTTCTTATAAAAAACTGTAAACTAAAGTGAATTCATTAAATATACAAAACAATTTTACTTTGTTCATCCAAAATATTTCATTCTGATGAGCATTTAAAAGAACTAAGTAAATATACTAGAATCATTGTACTTTATTATTATTACAATATTCAGACAAAACTCAATTCTTACCCTTTTATACAACCCTTAAAACTTGGTAAATCAATATCCTATTCACTAAATTTAAAACACTACTCATCCATACTATTGTTTAATTGTTCTAAATAAACTCATATTTGGTTTACTCTAAAATGGATCTACAAACTAAGTCCATTTTTCATCCATCAGATGATTTCCTCTTTCAAATAAAAGATAAATTTGTGGGAAAATATTTCATGAAATATAGCTTCATCAATGCATTCTAATTAGGTTGGTTTTCACCATATCAAATCTCCATGTAATTTTCTCAGCATGGTCTGTTTGTGTGATTCCTTGTGTGAGCATACCCATATACTGCTATATCGTGAATATTTATATATGGATGAACTCTATGAATTTAATTATATAATATTTATTCAAAATATAACTCCTTTTGTGGACCACTTATGTGTGATTACTTTGTGATCTAATCCAAAAAAATTATTTTATAATTATAAAAATCTGTAGGGTTCCCTTTAATATCATCCCCTCTACTAATGAATGGATTATGGGTCTATATAGATGAAAAATTCTCAAAAAATCATCTAATCACAGAATTATTTTTCACTCATATATTTCACCATGTGATATCACTACCCTATGATGGATAAAGGTAGCCCTCTGGCATTTCATTTCCATATGAAAAATATTCTTCCACATTACCCTCCATGTAGATATCGAAAATTGATATCACTTCATCCAAAAACAAGATGTCCTCATTTAGTCATGAGATCCATATTTCTTTGTTTTTCATCATTCCATGTGGTCACATACTTATCATGGACTCCAATTAATTATTTCCTGTAAATATATCCATTTCATTTGTAATGTTTCTATTTAAAATTCAACCCCAAAAATAGAAAAAACTGGGAAATGTCCACATCAACTTCCACTTTTGTAGAGCCTCTTATAGGAAGTGACTAGATCATTTTTTAAAAAATTTATTAATAAATATCACAACCCAAAATATTTTAAATGACATTAGGATTTATTTTTTTCCAACAAAACCCCCTTTGGTTTTCTAGACAATACATCAAAATAATTTATTGATTTATATTCAAAAACAGATTACCACAACCTTATTCAAACACAAATATTATTTATATTCCTCTAGATAATAATCCGGGACATACTCAACACGTACCCTAATACCACATAATTTATTATCATCATGAATAATAAGAGAAGAATGCAATGTTATTCATTGAATCGCTACATTATCAAAACCAATTTTTTAATCATTATTGATAACAAATGGAATTGTTATTTTATACCAATTTTTTTGGTCATTGATATAAACATTCAAACATATTATTAATCATTATAATGAAAATTTCTAATCCATACTTGGTCAAAATCATTCAGCATGATTCAAGATTCACCGTTTTGTGATATTTATTCAATGACAGAACAACATTGCAGTCACAATATTTGGGACTCCCCCAAATTTATTGATCACCCTAATTAAATATTGAAATTTTTTCCTTTAAGTCACATTACATTCCCATATTACATATTTTTTCAATAACATCCTCATTTATGAAAAATATACTCCTCCTTTGTTAACAAACCCAAAGGATACGTATTAAAGGTCTAAAATATTCAAATAATAGATAGTTTCATAAAGGGAATTTCCAATGTACCTTAGAGAGTAGTGGTTCAATATCCACACAAGTTTAAGTTTCATGGGTTAACTAGACATTAAGAGACAACTAATTCTTTTAAAATGATTATTTAAATAAGCCATTTTTCAAAATGTATGTTGCTTGATGTTTTTAGGAACATACTCCAACTTCTCTAATCAACGCTCATATTTCTCCTTTATAAAGTGATAATAAATGTCATTGAGCTTATTTATTGAATGATAGTTTATATTTTTTCCATAGATCAGTATCAATTGAATTGTCATAATTTATTTTTATTTGATAATTCAAATCATCTCACATAACTTAATTTTACTTCTTCATTTTTAATAGTTTCAAGAATGTATGTGTGGCTACAAAATATTTAGCTTCATTGGTTCTTAGTGAAATGTATTCATGTTTCTTACAAAACCATGAAATGAAAAATATGAAATGATAAATCACACCACTTGATTTAGATTTTATATCATATATTGAAATATCCCAATCATTATCTGTATATACCAATAATTCCTAATATATTGTCACATCATTCTACATCCCCAACCTGGAAGCCACTAAATCAGTGCTCCATTTCAGGCCACCACGTGATCTCTAGTGACTTCTCTCTTAAGAAAAATAGGGGACCTCGATGAGTACCTCTTCATGTTATTTTAAAATATAGATTGAATCTTGTATTGAGAGTTTTGATGGAACAACAACCAACTAATTTATAAATTTAAATCTTTTGTTTAAGAGGGTTTTTCCTCTCATGGTGATGTTTTTCCTAGTTATGTGGTTGCGGAATTTTGGTGCTTAAGGTGGTTGTAACGCCCCGACCCTAGTTACCCAGAGTCAGTGCCTTATTACGTAACATTGTCATGATCACAAAAGATCAAGTCTTTAAAGACTGATTAGTTTAGTAGCCTTGGAAACACTAGATACATTCATAAATGTTTCATTACATAATAAAGTGAAAAACTAAAACAACATAGTACACACTCATATCCCCTTTAGACCATCCCTACAGGTCATTCATAAAATACTTATTCACATCCTAGAAAAATTAAAACATTGAAAGTGGTGAGCTCAGATTCTCAATAAGGATAACAATATAGCGGAAACGTTCATAAATAAACATAAACATTTAAGGAAATTTATAACTGAAACAAAATCCTTTTAAACATGAAATTCAGTATAATATGGAAAAAGGAAATGAAATAATGCCATTTACTTATTCACATGGATATTATACTAGTCGAATAATAACATGAAATATCAATAACCACTTTCATAATGATGGAATGCATAATGTCAGACTATCATAGCCACGTAACTAAGGCCTCGTGCCAAGACTACAAATAAGATTTTGTCAAGGCCTCATGCTAAGAAACTATTTTTTCTCATGCGACCTACCAATGCATCTAGGAGCTATAGCGGGCTCCACCTGTCACTTATTAAGTCCAATGCATTACTCATATGAACAGGTTTAAACATATCATAAACCATAACATAATCGTATCACATAAAACATACATAAAGGAAACATAACATTTCCACATTTCAATCACAAGATATCAGTAAAACACATTGATATAATAAAACAATTTTCAATACCAAAATAAATGAAAAGTAAAACATGGTATTTATTTTTCATTTTAAAAAAAGTTAGGGCTTGTAGAGTAAGCCGAAACACAAATAATGGTCACGGCGATGGAGAAGTCGTTGTCACCGCATACGTAAGTCAAAATCATTTCTTTTGTAGTTTAGTAAAATTCTTTGTACAAAAAAATCCTTTTGAATAAAAGTAAAATTAACAGGGGTTTATACACCTTATAATATAAAGTTGTGTATAAAACAAAATATGCCTCAATGAAAGGAGATTGAGACGAAGTCCCTTACCTCGAGTCCGACTTAACTCGACCATTCATTAACCTCCGGAATTATAAACTAAAATTAATTTCTAATTTCATAGGAACCTTTTTCATGTTCATTATTCCTTTTATACCACTTATTACCATGTTATGAACATTATGCAACTATTTCAGTTAATAACGGTCGTTTTGTCGATCATTGGTACATCAGTCAAAAATAAACTTCTTATAATTAAAAGTTGTTCATGTGGTAGAATATACATTATATCCAGAATTATATTCATGATGTAGATATCATATATATCATATATATCCAGTATATACATTCATTAATAATATTACCTAACATTTAGAGGTAAGAAATTAAATGCACCGTTCATGGAGACGGTAAGCCGTACGTACGCATGAACACTACTTTCAGTTCTATTTCATATTTATTAGAATGAAATCATAATGATATAAAGGTTTATTATAATTACAGTATAATATCATATATAATATCATTTACTCTATCCTTTACATGCCCCACATATGCCATTAACGATTCAAATCACCTTGAGGGGGTGGTATTCCGCACTTCCTAAAATGAAATTATCACGTTTACACATAATGGAAATAATAAAGGTATGACATAAATGAAAAATAAAGAAGTATAAGGAAAACATAAACATAATATATATCATATATAAATATAGTGACATCTTAATGGCCACCATGAGAGGTGTTAAAAGAAGATTGAACAATCATCATTTCGTGAGGCAGTAATTCGCCACCCACAAAAACTGTATGTTCTTTAACCATTAGACTAAGGTGTGAGTAAGTGTAAATAAAATAATTATCATTAAAAAGTCCTAGTATATTTAATATAATGTTTTTTTCTCAAAAATAAATTAATAAAAAGAGTTTAAGGGGTTGGAGAAGATAAATAAAACAAAAGAATATAAGAGAAGACATTACCTTAAAATCGGGTAACTCATTTTGATTTGAACCAAGAGATTCCTTGGGAAGACTTTTGCCCAAAGAGAGTATACTAGTAGTAAGAGAGGGAAATTGAGAGATAATTTGGCCAGAGTTTGGCCGAGTCAAATGTCTTTGAATTTGTGAATAAGGTGGTAGAGGTGGGGGCCTTTTATAAGAGGAGAGGATGGGCACTCTTGGAATGTCATGAAATGTTACATTATTATGAAATGCTTTTCAGATTTCAAAGGTACCACAATTATATATTTCGAAGATACGGTGATAAGGTTTTGAAATATACTCAACCAATTGGTTTTTTTCAAGTGTAATTCTTATATTGTACATTATCTTTTCATTTTATTTAAAAAGTTTCTTATTGAGGTAATCGCTGCATCATCATTGTGTGATAAATAAATTTATTTATTTAATGCCTAAATATTATAAAAAAAATTACCATGATGTTGGAAATATTTTTTATCTTTCCAATGGATATTTATTGTCAAAATGATAACTTTTATAACCCCTTGTAAAAATTGTTTTAGTAAAACAATGCATGTTTGTGACATTATTATTTTTACTTTAAATAAAAAGTTATTAATGTCATTTTCTTACCGAAGTGTCTTCATGGGGTCCCCAAGATGACCCATGGATTGTCATTGTCGTCCATGACTCATCCAATAATGGTAGGACATCTGTCAAGATATTTTCATATTTTTATAATATCATGTTTACCTTAAATTTCACTAATTACCTTTAATCGCGATTAATAAAACATAAAAGTTACTATTCACCAAAAATTATTTTCATCTAATTGAACCACATAATGCTTCCTAATGACAACCATCTATGTTGGATTTTTGAAATTCAATGCACAGAATTGGTAATGTTTTATTTATATGAAAAATTAGTTTTTAAACTAACACTTAGTTGTTTCACTATTCATCAAAAATTGATGTTTTTCAGAAAAATACCAAAAATTCACAGCAATATATAATTAATATTATGAATTCAAAAATGATGCCCATTTTAAAAAATTACAAACATATAATATGCATTAATTAATTTTTTTAATTAATTACTTTTGTCAAAAAAATAGCGTGTTTTTTAAGAAAGAATATCAATCAAAAGATTGACAATTGTTTATGTCCAATTTCAAAGTGAAATTAATTATAATGACCACCATTGGATAAAATGGTAAAATTTTATTCTAATTATACATTAAAAACACTAAATGGTATAATTTATCACTATTTATTATTTTGATTAAAAAAGTTGTTTTTAATTAAAATATAGTAATTTTCACTATTCATCAAAATATAAAAGTTGTCCAAAAAGATCCAAAATTTCACCCTAGGCTAAATTCGATTTTCCAAATCCAAAAATGAAGTCCATTTTGAAATATAAAATTTATATAATTTCAAAAATTAGGTATTACTATTCATAATGGATAGTTTGATTGGTTGTGGTGTGTGTTAGAACTCGAAGTTGCGTACAACACCGCTACTGTATTATTAAAAGAGAATCTTACCATGGAAACATGGGGTGTTACAGAGGTAGGTCTTCTTTCTTGAGAAGAGTATGAAGGATCACCTGCTACATGTTTCATAATCCACTTCATCCTTTCAATATGTTTGGGATGATTGAGAAGTCACACCCCTACTAGTAGGCCTTGTAAAATGACTAGGCATGAATGACTGCTAGAGGTATCTGAGGTTTCTCCATGTATCTTTTGGGATGTTTGAATTTCTCTCCAACGGTTCTAAAAAAATGCATTTTTTAGTTATGTGACCAAAATATTGGGTTCGAAAACCTCTATTAAATCCCATGTATCATATCCTTCTATGTCCTTAGTCTATATCTCCACTATCATGAATAATGAAATCATATTAAAATCCATATACATCATCTGATAAGGGATCTGTTAAGTGAAATAAATTGACAGAACTAAAAATGGGATCATCATCTGATGAAGGTTCTATTTGGTGTGGTTGTTCTCGTTCTCTAAATGTCTAATTTAAGAAGTCTTTAAGAGTCAATGTTTTGGTGGGAGCTATATTTGATTCTTTCTCTTATGACTTTTCTTGTGTTCAAAAAAAATAATCTATCTCCTTGATGTTTATGAAATGATTTCTCCCAAGGGACGAGGATCATTTTTGGTTTCTGAATCTATACTTTTTGGGTGTCATGATCATGGTCGAATATATTTTGAGTATTTTAGTTATCTAATTTCAATCCATTCATGACTCAAACTTATTTCCATTCACCCTATTATTATGGTAGAGTGATGGTTACTGAATATTCATATTATAGATCCTTCCCTAGTATCACTTGTCTAGAATCAAAAATACTCTAGAGAAATCATTATCATATTCACTAAAGTGAACACACTACACATCCATAGTATGATTTCATTGTTCTAAATCAACACATATTTGTTTTACACAAAATAGATTTGAAATTAATTTCATATTTCTTCAAACACATGGTTTTCTTTTTCCTACATAAGATTTTTTTGGTGAAAAATCCCTATGAAATATTCCACCTTCAATGCATTTTGATTATTTGGGTGATCATATTATGATACCTCCATGAAATTATCTATAAATTATTTCTATTTGTGATGCCTTATCTGAGCATCCCAATATATTATTATGTCATTAACTATCATATATGCATGACCTCTACACATTACATTACATGATCATTGTTCACCATATAACTCCATTAATATACGATTTATATTGGCATACATTTAAAAATACTCAAAAAAATCTTTTTGGAATTATATGATTCTATAGGGTACTCATTTAAAATAATTCCTTCTAATAATGAAGTGATTAGGGGTCCATATATAAGAAAACGCCCAAAAAATTCATCTAATCATAAAATTATTTTATACTCCTCTATTGCACCATATGATATCACTTCCTTACGATACATAATGATAGCCTTCTATAAAGTCATATCTATATGAAAAAATATTCTTTGGCATAACAGTCCATGTAGTTATCCAAAATCACTATCACATCACCAAGAAAAGATGTAATCATATATCATGTTATCCCTCTTTAAGGGTTGTCCATATTACCATGTGGTAAAATTTATATCAACCAGTACACTAAATTAATAATTATAAATATATCCACTCCCATTTTTTATGTTTAATTTTAAAAGTCAACCCCCAAAAAATTGAACAAAGTTGGAAATGTCATCATCATCATCCCCTTATTAAAATAATGTTTTAAGAAATATCCTGAACATTTTCTACAAAAAAACAATAAATATAACAACCCAAAATATTCAAAATTCCATTATGGTATATTTTTTTCCAACAACGTCCCTCTTTGGTTTTCTTAATAATACTTCAAACCCACTTAAATATTTCTATTGACAAACAATTGAGAACTTCCTTCTTCCTATACAACTTGTATTTATATAAATCATGATAATAATCATGGAATTACTCAACAAAAACTCTTATCCCACATGATTCTATATAATTATTGGAAATAATAACATATTGAAAATTTAATGAATGAATCACTTAATTATCGAAACCAATTTTTGAATATTTAGTGATACCATTTGGTATTGTAAGCTGATTCCAACTGGTATTTATGATTGATATAAAATTTCCCAAAGAGTAAAACACATTAAGATACAAATTCCCCAATCATAATTGGTAAAAACTATTAATCATGATTCTAGATTTGTTTTTTTATATTTATTAAATTACTAAATAACATTGGAATCACCATATTCGGGACTCCCCCAAATTCATTAATCACCCGGATTCAATATTCAAATTATTACCCCTTTCAATCACATTACCCTCCCTTATAATAGGTTTGGTCAAAATCTACCTCATTCTTGAATAATATACCCCACCCTCTTTGTTAACAAACCCGAAGGACACATTTAAACGATAATAAATTGTAAAATAATAGTTTGTTTCATAAACAGAAATTTCCAATGTCCCTTAGGGAGTAGTGGTTCAATATCCACACATTCATACATGTCAGGGGATGACTGGACATTAATATCCAACTGATGAATTTGAAATGATTTTTTAGGTGGGGAATTTTTCAATATTTATTTTACTTGATGTTTTTTAAGAATACACTCAAACATCACTAGCCAATGCTCTATTTTAACTTTATAATGTGATACCCGATTTCATTGTAATTCATTATTTAATGATAGACAATACTTTTTCATAGATAAAAATCTATTGAATTATAATAATATACATAAATTAGATACTTCATTTCATCACACATATCGTTAAGTTACTACTCCATACATAAATTTTTCATAAAAGTATGAGTGGGTGAAAAAAATTAGGTTCAATGGTTTTATGGGAATTAAATAATTTTTTTACACGTAGCCATGAAATGAAGAATATTCCAAGATAAATTGAACCACTAGATTTAGAGTTTCTATCATATAAAAAAATATCCCAATAAATATACCAATATAAAAAATATTCATATTATGATTTCATATTATGTAACATCCCCATCTAGGATTCCACTAAGATAGTTCTATATGTCAGGTCACCACATGACCATAAGCGTGCCTCCCCATATGCTAAAGGAATCCTACGAGCATTGAGGGTATAATTGATCTTGTAGGGAGAATATAACCTATTTACCAGATTATTCCACAACTGATAACATATCAAATAAAGGAAACAATAAAAATAAACTACATCATGCAAAAAAAACTATTTTTTGAATAAGGGAAAAGCCGAAACTAACAAGTCAATCTTCCACATAATGAAAAGCGTTCCAAAGAAAATGAAAACTCCAAATAAAGAAAACTAGATGAACCCAAAAATGGGAAATGACTCCAAGTCCAAATCATTATCCATGAATGTCCCAAGAACATCTAAATTCCGTATAATAGGGCATTTTCCCTTATCATGCCCCGAATAAATGAAATTTTATTGGGGACACAATGGTGTCTCGAGTAGGGTGTACATAAAAATCCACAGGCCACCACTAAAAGTGTCTAAAAATATCTAGTCTAAACAAAGAGTTCCTGAAAGTATTATATATATAACATGAATAAAAAAAGACAACATGTGTGATAGTAGTCAACAATTTTCACTTTATCCGATTTCATCATTTTCTCTATGGGTATTTCATTTTCATGATTTACACAATAGTTGAAGCCAAAAATTAAAAAATAATAATGATTAATTAATGTTCCCTATCTCACTAGGGAAATACAATTCACAATAATTTACGTGACACCTAACTTGTAGAATCATTCCATGAAGTTTCATTCAATTTATCCATTAGGACCTAGATCATCAGTCTCGAACACTAACCCAGGCATTCTAGGGGTGGGATAGAGAGTCAGTCTAAGCCAGCCTATGAGAGGATCCTTGGCTCTTTTTCTCCCACCATAATGCCATGTGCACAAACATATCCATCCATTTACCAAATTTACCATATCAAAAAAACAGAAAATTTAAAACAACATATCATTTACATTTAAATAATCATTAAACATATAGATTATCATTTAGTATTAACCTCTTAGAATACGTACCATTTATATTGTATAACCTAGTAAACCTAGTTCCCTTAATCTTGTCATAACACATTTATTAAAATAAACTCCACCCGTACATTATCCCATTTAACATGTCTAAAAATTTCATATTCATTAATCAATTCATGCATTTCCAATAAAAATACTTATTCTATTTAACATATTCACATTAATCCATTTTGGTCATTTTCATAGAATGAAAAAAAATCCATTAATCCATTCATGGACTAGAAATAACCATTCACGTCACCATTTTGTTTAATCTATGATAACCACATGTTTATCTTTGTCTCTACCTCAACTTGAACCAATTTATGGCATACCATTGTCATTTTCTATGTCTGAGATCATTGTTTCACCCCATAGGTGGACTAATTTTTTCTAGTCAACCACAATGCATCCCATGGGGATCACGAGGTTTTAAAATCACCAATTAGGGAAAAAATTCCAAATCGAAAAAAAATCATCAATTATGTGCTACTGGATAAACAGCAATTAAAAAACACATTATATAAATAAACTTAAAAACAATGGGACATGACTTTTAGACCCCCCCAACCTCAAATTGGAAGATGAACACACCATTAACCATAGCCTTAGATATTAATTCTCTAAACATTTCAATCCTTGCACTAGAATTTATTGGAAAAGTGGTTTTATATATCTGGAATAAGATAACCCATTAAATAAGGCCAAATCTAAAAAAGAGAAGAAAGGTGAGCATTAGAGATGCACCAAATTTCAATCCACACCCAATAGTGATCAAAAGGTTATTGAATCGAGGGAGAATGGTCCGCTGGAAGATCGGGTCAAAATGGATCATCACAAGGGTTTAATGGATAATAAATGGGGAAGAAATAAGGTGAGAAGATTAAAATACCATGGTAGAAGTTTCATAGTTTCTAAATTTTAAATGAGGCACACAATTTGGCTTCACTATTTTTCATAACCTACGCCAGTCGTGCACCTTCTTCTATCCATGTGGGGTCTATGTTTCATGATTACTTTGAGATTCCACACGGTTTAAAAAACATGCACTAACCATTCATAGTTATTCTATCAAAGACTGCAAAGATTAGCCTCCCCCAATGTATTATTATCTGAACCATACACCACATCGTCATGGGTTTGATGGTTTGGGGGAACGACTATCTCTATCCATGTTCCAACCATGAAACATGAAAATAAAATCCCTTTTCCCCATTCCTATCATGTATCAATCCCCCATAACACCCACAAGCCTCCTCATTAACCATAAAAATATTAAATTAGCCATTTTTACAGGATTGAAACCAAAACTTAAAACAATGACGTACCTCCTTGAAGTGTGGTATCTTGAAACCTACCCATGATATAATAACTCATCCATGAGCATCACTTCTGAGAAACATTGATCCTCTAAATGGAAGTTATTTGGATGTCAGGCCCACATATCCAACTCTACCTCCCATGTTTCTTCCTAACCATTTTCATTATGCCACAAAACCCAAACCAAGGGCATTATTTTTCCTCAAAATACATTCTCACCATGATCCTCTTTATGTACCGAATTATCCTCATTGTATGTATCAGCCTCAAGTTCAACATCATCAACATTAATCACATTATATGGATCATGTTGATACTGTCGAAGGTTTGAAACCTGAAAGACATCATTCCTAACACTATAACACTATTGTAGTGCCAATCAGTATGCCACTATCCTGATCCCCTCCCTAATGTCAAATATACCCATGTATGTGGGCACCAACTTACACTATTTATGAATCAATCAATGACCAAAAAATGGATACATCTAAATAAATTTATGATCCCACACCCTGAACTCAAGAGGTCTACAATGTAGATTTGCATCTGACTTCTTCCAACTCTGACCCATTTCCATACATTTTCAAATCAACAAAACCATCTCTTACATCTCCTATAATGAAATTGGTCCAAACAACTCTGATTTCTGATCCTCTAACCAGAAAATGGATATATACATAGTTTACCATAGATCACCTCAAATTATGCTAGCTGAATCATAGACTAGAAACTATTATTGTAGGAGAACTCAACAAGTGAAAATTTCATTTCTCAAGATCCACTAAAATCATGAACATGTGACATCAACATGTCCACTAGCACTTTAATAATATTATATGACTACCTTTCTATTTGTGGGTGAAAACCTATAAAAAACCTTGGAAACAAGTGGATTCTGTAACCCTTCCATTAAGTGCAATGTAAAATGTTAATCAAGATCTGAAACTATAGTACACGTAACATTGTGAAACTATATTATCTGTTGAACATACAACGTACCCAATTGGTCCATGGTGAAATTATCAAAAAATGGAAAGAAATTAGCCACTTATTTTAACTAGTCAACATCCACCCAAATCACATCATTATTCTAAGGCATACTCAAAATTCCCACTATGAAATACATCAGTACGTCTTCCCATTTCTATTTTGGAATGGGTAACAGCTGTAAAATACAACTACACTACTGATGTTTTGGATTATCCAACAAATAGGTGAGGCATCACACCATAAAACCTAAAACCTATTTCATCATTCATGGACACCAATACTATCTAAATTGACCACGATGCATTTTGGTCAAACTAGGATGCACTACCCAATTCAATGCATGAAACTCACACATCAACACCTCCCAAATGCTTTTAGGAACCATAAAATAGAACCGAACATAAATAAACCTATATTTTCCAACAGTCCAACAAAAAGGTTACTACCCACCTTAAAAACATCCCTTAAATCCAAACTTTTATAATCTCCCTAATACTTCTCTTTGATCGGGCTCAGAAGCACAAACTCAAATGCAAAGGTTGGGAGGGTCATCTTTCCTTGGACCCTACCTCTACTGATGTTGTTCAGTAAACAACTTCATAATCTTCCACTCATAATTGTATTCATGAACTAAAAGTTTTTTAGTTTTTTACCTCAATGAATCTGTAACATTAATTCCCTTTACCGGTGTGTAAACTGGCTAAATATTGGAGGACTTAAAGTACTCTACCTGTCATTGTTGATGATGATTCAAATCACAATGATAGAATATGTATTCTATAATTTTATGGTTAGTGTATACCATAAACCATTATCCGAATAAGTAATCCTACCAATAAATTAGGGAAGAAACCAATGCATCAAATTCAAGATCATGAGTAAGGTAATGACATTCATTTGAACTCAACTACCATAAACCATATGCAACCACCTAATCATACTACATCAACACTCTTTCTAGCCCCAAACATGATGCATTGAAAAACAAGCCATACCCTTTTCATAACTCAGGTATGATCATAATAGGTGTGGTGTTCAACCACTTCTTCAACACTTAGAAAGCATTATCACATGCCTCAGTCCACACAATCTTTATGCCTTTCATGGTCAAGAATTAAAGTGGCACGCCCACATGAATGAATTCATTAATGAACCTTCAGTAATAACTGACCAATCCCAAAAAAGCACAAAACTTCAGAAATATTCTAAGGCTGGTCCCAAGATATATCATCTAGCACCATCTCATGGACCACTAATATGCCTTCCTTGGAGATAATAGAAGTCAATAAATGCACCCTATCAGTACATAAATGAAATATAGATAGATTATAATATATCTTATTCTCTCTTAGTGTTCTCATAATGATTTCATGATGTTTGACATGATTATCTTCGGTTTTTTAAGAAACAAAGATTCCATAAAAAGACAACTACAAACTTGTATAGTTAAGCGTGAAATATTCAATTAATTAAGTCTATAAATACCATTATCACATTGGTCAACCCAAAAGGAATAACAAGAAAATTATACAGGCCATACCTGCTCTTGAATATAGTCTCCAGAATATCATAATTCCTCACCATAACGTAGTGATACCTGGACCTTAAATGAATCTTGTAAAACATTGAATAACATATCATCTAATCAAAATGATCATTTATTCGAGGAAGGGGGTATTTATTATTGATTTTAATCTAATTAATCTTTCTATAATCAACAAATAACTACAATAATCCATCATCCTACTTGGATTACAACAATGGAAATCCCCAAAGTTACATACTAGGATGAAAACCCATTTTTCCACTAGCTCTTACAAATTATTTTTAAGCTATAGATGTTTTTTGGGTCCATTGTTTATTGTAGAATGGAAACGGGTTCTGATCCTAGAAGCTACATGATAGTGAACTCAACATCTCTATCTTTTGCTAACCTTAAGAATTATTCAGAAAATACATATGGAAACTGGTATTCCAAAACAGAAATGACATAATACTCTACTCCACCTTAATCAAGCATAAGACAAGATGATTTGGCTATGAGTTCACCCAACGGCTGACAATCAACCCATGTACAGCCTGCCCAAACATCTCATTCACCCTGATGGACAAAATTGTCTCCCTCAATAGATGTTAATGTTTCCCAGTGATTATAAAAATCATTATGGTTTTGATAGAAAATTCAAAAATCAATAATAAAAATAAAATCAATACATGACATATCAAGAAAAAAAATCTAATATAAAATAGTACCCACCAAACATGAGAGAATACCCTTAAAATATATGATATTTTCTATATTCTCCCTTAATAGGGTATTGATTGACAAGATCCCACACATACGCTCAACCTCTAATCCCAAAAAAACATAAAACTTAATTGAAATATAATAATGTGATACACTTTTATAGAATAGAGCATTCGAATTCATGGAATTTATGAGGATAATAACTTAAAAAGTTGATTGTCCAAACTCTCTGCCCCTAGGTGTAGGCTGAACAACATTAAGATTGTCTTCCCCTTTTCCATAGGCCCTAGTATGAGTTCATGTCACTACACTACTCAACTAACATGGGTTCTCTTTCCATGGTGTACCACACCCCCAACACGGGCGGTATGACCATTCAAACTCTAGACAAGTTCCTTGTATGGGATAATAGACCCCCTACCTACACTCGACATATTCCACTTCCCTCTATCAATGTCCAACTGTTGTGGGTTACTACATAACCTCTACACATACCCCAATATTCTTTATGCTTATTACTCAACTAGTTTTTAGGGTGACTGAACATTAATATTACATGGCCTTCCACAATAATGGTATTAAACTTAGAAACTACCATTAGAGATTGATTTCATCCTGTGGTTAATCTTACCACCAATTCATTAGTGGACACACTCATAGAGGCTCTTTCTACCATTGAAATCCAAAACACTAGATCACCAAATTGGAGCTTTATTCCCACCACTAGAAGCCTCCATGAGGTTCCCTTCTAAAATAAGGGCCTGATCCAATACTATATAAACTCTATTTAAATTTAATATATTTATATACAACTTGAGGTCATGTCTATTACCATCCTAAAAATGTTTGGAAGTGGCTACCTCCTCACCTACCAATGATAGAATGAAGATTTTGAAGTCATTGAAGTGTCCATCAAACTCCAACACTGATATTGATACCTAAGACAATCTCATAAATTGTTTAGACTTCTACAATATAAAATTAACCATATAGAAATGCTCCATAAAATTTTCATGAAAATAATTCAATTTTATATCATCGGCCTATGGAGTATAGTCCAAATCATTCCACAAATTCTTTTCCGGACCCCCACAGTATGTAATAAAATATCTTCAATATCATCTTAAGAGGAGTGTTTATGTGATCAAGAATCATCTAAATGGACTCTATCCAAAATTCAGCATCATTAGGTCCACCCTCCACTACAAAAGATAGAGGGTGTTGCAACTGAAACTCCTTGTTATAGTAACAAATATTTAGTATAACCCGTTATGGGTCCATTTCCATGATATGAATAAAATTTGTGATGTTCTCATGGAACAGATCTTCTCCCTAATCACACTGAATCATTGGGTTTTCATTCTCCATTTTTTGAGGATCATTCTTAGTAATGTCTTCATATCACCAAATAAACATATGATTTCCTGGTGGAATCCCCTTACAATCCCAAACACACTCTTAAAAATGAAATCAAAAATATTTTATAATTTACAGAAAATTAGGATCTCCACTAGTAGAAAAACACATTCATCATACACTGCTCAAAGGTTACCACCACACCACTTTAAACTAATTCCTCAAACACCACACAAATATTTCCTCTTACATCCATTTCCCATCCCACAACTTATTACAACCAACATTATAACCCATTGACACCCTTTAAATAAGAACATTTATTTTACTTATCATAAACATTCTCTTCATTTATTCACATAAATCATCATTGGTAGACACCATTTTCTTCATATTTTCAAGGAATTGAAATTTATTATACTATTCATGTTCCAAGACCCATACCATATGTTCCCATCTTAATGCATTCTTCTGGTATACCTAGGTTCCTAAAATGATGCATGAATTCCCGACATAATGTTTTTCTGACTATCTAAAAAATATAATAAAATAGTCACATAATTCAAATTGTGCATCACATAATTGTGGAATATCATTGTACCATAAAAACACACAACATGAACAACAATTCCCACCCAGTGTAAAAGGGTTTTCCCCCATAAATGGGTAGATAATCCACTAAAAGAGCTCATTTCCCAGACCCTCACACTTCGTAATCTCCTATCTACCATTCACAAATTTTAAGGAATTGAAAATACATACTCTGAGAGAACATTTTAATGCCTCAAACTTTGAATCCAATAAACTAGTAATCCATGTTGGGTTTCCACATGAAATTAAGCAGGCCTCCTTGTATTTCAAAGGTTGAAAACTAGTAGTGAGGGCCTAAGGGATCACATGGGGAGACTATACCCGCTTTACCAGATTGTGAAACAACAAATAACATATGAAATAAATAAATCAATAAGAATAGACCATAATAAATATTACTAACAATTTTCCAAATATGGTACCATCCTAAACATACATGTCTTAATGAAATGTCAGGATTACAGGGAAATATTTAATAAAAACACAAAATAAATACCACCATATGAAGTCCCAAATGGGTCCTAACTATCA
This sequence comes from Viscum album, assembly GCA_963277665.1. NCBI lineage: Eukaryota > Viridiplantae > Streptophyta > Magnoliopsida > Santalales > Viscaceae > Viscum > Viscum album. The sequence goes on along the minus strand of OY728141.1, from coordinate 1,013,846,822 downwards.
GTTTGGATCCTAATCCATGCATGTCCAAATCCAAACTCAATTCCCTAGTATAGGGTAATTTCTATTGTCCAAACTTAAAACCCTAAAATATGCTTGGGTACCCAACGACAGCTCAAGCAAGGTGTGAATACAAATTAGTAGGCCACCACCAATGGTGTATAAAAAATATTCAATCTAGATAGAGACTGTGTGAATCTACTAAAAAGATGAAATAAAAAAAGGACAACATATGTGTTGTTGGTTAACAATACTCACTTTAGTAGATTTCATCATTTGTTTAATGGGATTTGCATTTACACCATATACATAACATCTCAAGCCAAAAAATTACCAATCATAAAGATTAATTCAAGTTCCTTAATAAACTAGGGAAAACCATTTTACTATCATTCACATGACACTTACCATGGAGCATCAGCCCATGTAGTTTCATCCAATTCACCCATTAGGGCATAAATCCTCAGTCTGAGACCCCAACCTGTGAATTCTTGTGTTGGGATAGAGTGTAATTCCATCACGATCTGTGAGAGAACTGTCAGTACATTATCCCAAACCACCAAGCCTTGTGACCATGATTATCCATCAATTTACCACATATATGATATCATAAACCATACAAAATCATCAAAAATAACATTCACGTTTCAATAATCATTCAAGTTATAGATGTAGTGTGGGTTAGTCTTAGTTGTAAGCACCCTATAATGCTACATGTAAATGGGGGTTCAAAACCCAAGGGGTGTAGGTACTGTAGCAGTACTGTATCATACTGTAACAGTGGCGAGGACAGTAGCAATGGCAGGCACTGTAGCGGTGGCATGTCACTATGGTGATGGTAGGGTACTGTAGCAGTGGTGGATAATGTGAGGTACTATACCAGCGCGAGTACTGTAGTAGTAATATTTACAGAATGGGCCTTGGGCCAATAATTTGGGCCTACAGGCCATGTAATGGGATAAATTCCCACTAGGCCTTTAGGATATGTAATGGGGTCCCTATACCCAGTTAAAAGAGGTTGTTTCATTGATTTAATAATAAATGAGGCTTTGGCCCCAACCTTTATAAAAAATTCAACATGTAGATCATCATTATCCCTAAACCCCTTAGTACACAAACCATTTAAATTGCATATCCAATTTAACCCATTTCACTTCCATAAATATTAACTCATTAATAAATGTAAAAAACTCCCTCACATTACCCCACTTAACAAATATCAAAAATTCATATTTCTTAATCCATTCATGTATTTCCCTTGCAAATCCATAATCCATTTTACATATTAACATTAATCTATTTTCCTCATTTTCCTGCCATTCCATACAATAAGTTAATCCATTCATGTACAAGATATAACCATTAATTATTCATTTTTTCCAAATTGACATACCCACACGTTCATCTTGCGCTCTACCTAATCTCAAAAATAATCTAGTATTATCATTGTCATTTTCTATTTTTGTTGTCATTTCTACACACCATGGGGGGGCTTATTTGGTCTAGTCAACCTCAACACATCCTGTGGGAATCATGAGGGATTTAAATCTTAATTTAGAAAACCAATTTATAGAACTATATATAAAAGAATCAATTTCACAACAAGGAATAAAAACTAGCCAAACCTCACATGAATAAATCATCTTTAATACTATGGGATACAAATTGTAGACCATCTACCTCAAATAAAAAAGATGAACACACACTTAACCATATCCATTGATCTATATTCTATCACACATTAAATCATGAACCAAAAATCCATTAGAAATATAGGTTTTTAGGACACTGGAAGAAGATAACACATGTGACAATCCCTAATATGAAAATTATAATAAAGAAGAATGTTATACTTACCGGGAGAATTTATCTACACAGAATGGTGCTCCAAAGGGCCCAGAATCGACGAAGAATTTTCCCATGGAATATTGGGTTGAAATGGTTCATCATTATGGTTGAGAAAAGAATAAATGGTGATGAAATAGGGTAGATTTTAAAATACTAAGTGGAATGTTTCATAATTTCTCAGTTTTTAATTCAGTGAATGGTTTGGCCACAAAATTTTCCCAACTATGTTCCTAACTATGTCTAAGAGGATTCCATGTTTCATCGTTACTTGGGGATTCCATATTTTGTGGAAAATAATACACCAACCATACAGAATTTCATTATCCATGACCACATGGTTTGTCCACCCCCCTTGCACAATCTTCCAAAATATTCTCTCTATCCACCTAGGAAACATATTTTGGGCACATGGTTATCTCTATCTATGTTCTAACCATGCAACTTGCACTACAGAGACAATTTTTGCTTTTCTCTCATATCCTGAATCCCCAGATCACCCATAATCCTTCTCATACACCAGGTAAACATTTAATTATCCAAACATAATTTATTAAAATTAATATTTTATATAATGACACACCTCTATGAAGTGTGGGATCTTACAAATTAGAATAAAATTTAAAGTGAATTGTGACATTGATATGTTGTAGTATCATTTCAACTACAAAAAGTGACTTTTATTTGGATTACATTGACAATATTAAACCAAATAGATTAAACACAATATTAGGTAATGTCATTATTATATGTCATAGGGTTGAAATAATCTTCCTGTATTACATGATATTGACCACTTTTCCTTCATTGTGTCTTGATAAATTCATTTTTGTAAAAAAAATTATTTCTATCTCTCTGGAATCCTTCATTCAAAATCTTCTTAGAACATCCATAGAATATTTATATTGTGATATGAAAGTACAATTCATTCGTAAACAACCAATAAATGGTAGACAATCATCAATTCCCCAATCATCAACATCTGAAACATTCACTTTATGAATTATATAAACTATTTTCACTGCAACTTATTCAATCCACAAAATATTATTTCATCATCTTAAACATTCAAAATCATCCATTGAACACTGAGAATAATGACATTGAGATTTTAATAAACAATACCATGCTAAAACCCACGTTTCATTATGTATTGGTGAAATATTGAATACCATGATCTTGGTGATGAATTCAAAATATAATGTTCTTTATCCAGCTAGAATTTTTTTCTATTATCTTTATAGACAATAAAACCATATAATAATTCAATGTACACCTCTTGTTCTTAAATAAATTTTGAAATGAAGACATTAAATCAATCTAGAAAACCTTGAATATTCTTTACACTATAATATATAAGAAAAGAAACATCTTCTACATTAATTCTATGGGTAAATGTTTTTCATTTATATTGAATCCCATTAATATTTTAGTATGACATTCACCCTAGTTTTGAATTTTTAGAAAGGCTTTTCCATCTTCATTTTAATGAAAAATTCATTTGGTGATGATTTCTCTTTTTATAGCCATAAAAAATATCCCAAATATGATTCTTTTTAGTTTGGTAATGATATTCTTTCACTGCATAAACCAAATTCTCATACCAAGTAGCTTTATAAAAATACTTTTTATCTACCTATGATAGGAAAGATTTCAGTTGTAGATACTTCATTATCCTTGACTACATTGGTATTGTCTAGTCACTAATGATGCCATTCATATAAATTTCATCTTTATTATTCATATTCAATGCAAATGTAAGTCAATATTTTTCCTTACCATCGTAAGATTCTCTTTATAGATTTTCCCTAGTCTCTTATACTCCCTATGTGCCACTAAACTCTTCATTAATATATTCTGGAATTAGCCCATTGTGCTCCTGAATACTCTAATCATTCTCCATAACAATGAAGTAATTTCTTTCAATAACCATTTTAATCCATTTATTAATATATTTTTGTGATTTTCTCTTAATTATGTGGTGAAGGAAAATTTTTTATTCTCTATAAGACTCGAAACTCTTAAGATTTTTATTATTCAGAATGAAACACTTACTTATAATGATTTGAAAGTAATGTATTCTTGGTATCGTTCAATAGAAAATATCATATAGAATCATTTATTTCTTTTGTCACAACAGTTAACCGTTATAAATATTTATGGATGTCAGTAATGTTTATTCCCAAAACTTCTATGGTGGGTATCTCTCAATATGAATTGTATTCACCGTATTTTATTTGATCTGGTTTCTCATATAAACCACACCATTTTTATAAGGTTTTATAGTTTCTATGACATTGTGCCTTATCCTATGATTTTCAAGATAATCCTCCACCCAGCTATTTGTGAACACTATTCCATTATTAGTCCAAAATTTCTTAATATTCTACCCTTTAATATTTCTTTAATTCTACCAATATTATGTTATGAAATTGAATAACATGGTATATTTAGTGATTATTGTTATCCATTATATCCCGAGTAAAACATTAATGAAATGTATATGATATCTCTTCCTATGAATAGATCCTGGTAAAATCTGTCCACATAAAAACTAATGCACTAGTTCAAGAACCATTGGTGACTTTTTATGTAACACCCCCTGAATGTAAATTATATATTTTCATTTAAAACATAATATGTTCAATAAAATACTTCACACACAACCCAAAACATAAAAAAACCATGGAATGTTATATAATTGTTATAATATAGCAATATAATTGGAATGAAAAAATATTGGAAACAGATTATGAAATATAAATAGAAATAAAAAAAAATATTCTTATTAATGTGAATTAATTGATAGAAATAAACTAATGTAGCTAATTTTCTAATGAAACTATTTTATTCTTAAAATTTTATTTTTCTAAAACTATATTTAAATATTTTTTTATTTTTCTAAATCACTTGGTCCATAGGTAGATAGTGAATAAATTCTAATTTTCTCAAACTGTAACTTTTATGAAACCACCATTACTCAATATTGACATTAATTATTTTGAAATATTTTTCAATATAATATATAAAAATATATAATAAAAATAAATCATTTATAATTTATATCTTTATTATAAATACTCATTTTTATCATTATCGAAACATATTTAATGTGTTACTTGAAAACCAATATTTATTCACATATATATAAAAATTAGTATTCCATAATGTGAACATGGTGGGGTTTCCAAAGACACTAAATAATACAATTTTAGACTCTCATGGATGTTTGGTTGACAATGATAATGAATAAAATGAGATTCAATTTCCTATATCTCAAAATAAATGTAGGAACACTGAGGATATTCTCTCAAAAAAAGTTAATGCATCATGTGTGGAAAAGAAGGGAATTGAACAATAATCATTAAAGTAAATATATAGTAATTAGTTATCACTACGAAGTAAAAATATGTGTTTTCAAGTTACTTAAAATATTGTGGTAGAAACCTTAATTAGAAATATATCAATGGTTATGTATTGATTTTAGATACCCTTGAATGATTTTATTAGTTAATGATCATTAAAATTGTGTGGATAAAATATAAATAGGGGTTGTATAACCCTTATAAATTTTAATTATATATTTTTCTTAATCCTAATGTCTCCAACATTTTTCTTCAAACGCAACATCGATGAAAAATGAACTATGGAATTTTATATAATTGATGAAATGTAACCATATAATTTGAGAGTAAATATAGAGGAGAAATAATTATAAAATATATATATAAATAATAGTAAAGGACCTTTTTAACATTACTTAATTGATAAAATTAAATTAATATACTAAAATTACAAATATGATGATCTTATATTAAAAAAAATTTATAAAAAAAATTATGTAAATTTTATTTTTAGAAAAGAGATATATTATAGAAAAAATATATTATTGATAAGAATAATTTATCAACAATAATATTATTGGTAATTGATAGTAAATAATAATATAAACTATTGAAATTTTTAAAAGTTTTTTACCCATGAAAACAATTTTTGTTATATTTTTATTTAAAAGTTAATTTCAAAATTATATGTTTTAAATTTGAACAAAATTGCATAATTTATTGATAGAGAATAAAAATATTATAATAAAATAAATTTTTTTCTAAAAGATTTTATTTTTAGGTGAATAGTGAATAAATACGGAAATTGCAAAAAATATTATTTTTATAACACCATTCTAATACAAGATTCATTTTAATTTTAATTAAATATTTTTCTGTTATATACATACATATATATATTTAAATATTTAAAAATAAAATTACTATTCTATATTTATTAAACCAATTTTTATCATTTTAGAAACATAAGTTATATTTTACTTGAAAGAATAATTTATTTCCTTATATTGAAAAACAATTTTTCATTACTAATATAAATAAAATAAAAAAATGGATTTAAAAATTTTGTTCAAAATTATCCTATTATTTAATAAATTCAATTTTAATTTTGTTTATATGTGTATGAATATTGATATTATATTTAATGACAATGACAATGTTAAAACCATTATTTTTGAAGAATTATTTTATTGATATTGTGTAATTTTTATCTAATAAAACTAATTAATCAATTATGAAAATTATTGTTAATATATTTTTTAAATATTTATTTAAATTCAATATCACTCAAAAAATAGAAAATCAATACTAAATAATATTAAAAAAATATAATAGATAAAATAATATTTATCTTAATAATTGTTTCTCTATATATATAATGATTATATTTAAAATTTAATTTTTTCTTAATTAAAAATTGAATTATATTAAATAGTGATCCCATTTAGGTTCATAATAACAATATTATGATATAGAACTAATTTTATAAGATTATTGAACCATTAGGTACTTAGATAAAAACTAGTTACCCCGATAAGAGGAAAAAAGTTAAATGTAAACATTCAACAACAAATGACTTCTGAGAGGATTAAAACTTTTTCGAAAATAAATTTTGTAACGCCCCGACCCCAGCTACCCAGAGTCGGTGCATTACTTCGTAACATTGGCATGATCACAAAAGATCAAGTCTCAAAAGACTGATTAGTTTAGTAGCCTTGGAAACACTAGATACATTCGTAAACGTTACATTACATCATAAAGTGAAAAACTACAATAACAAAGTCTCCATAGTCCACTCTCATATCCTCTTCTGACAATCCCTGCAGGTCATTCATAAAACACTTCTTCACATTCTGGAAAATATTAAAACATTGAAAGGGGTGAGCTCAGATGCTCAGTAAGGATAACAATATTGTGGAAGCTTTCCTAAATAAACATAAACATTTAAGGCACTGTATAATTAAAACAAAAGCCTTTTAAACTTGAACATCAACATAATATGGCAAAAGTAAAATGAGATAATGCCATTCACTTCTTCACATGGATATTCTACTGGTCGAATAATCACATTCAATATCAATAACCACTTTCATAATGATGGAATGCATAATGCCAGACTATCATAACCACGTAGTCATGGCCTCGTCCCAAGACCACAAATAAGATTTTGTCAAGGCCTTGTGCCAAAACACTAGTTTTTCTCATGAGACCTGCCGATGCATCGAGGAGCTATAACGGGCTCCACCCGTCACTTATTAAGTCCAATGCATTCCTCATATGAATAGGTTTAAACATATCATAAACCATAACATAATCGTATCACATAAAACATGCATAAAGGAAACATAACATTTCCACATTTCAATCACAAGATATCAATACAACACATTGATATAATAAAAACGCTTTCAAAACCATTTTCAATACCAAAATAAAAGAAAGTTAAAACTTTGTATTTATTTTTCATTAAAAAATGATGGCTTGTAGAGGAAGCCGAAACTCAAATAATGGTCACGGCGACGGAGAAGTCATTGTCGCCACATAAGTACAGAAAGAAAAACATTCCCTTTTGTCGTTTAGTAAAACGCTTCGTATAAAAAGATTCCTTTTGAATAAACTTAAAAGTCAATGGGGTTTATACACCGTATATAAGAAAGTTGTGTATAAAACCAAATATGCCTCAATGAAAGGAGATTGAGATGAAGTCCTTAAAAAGATCATTTTTAAAATAAAATAGATCTATTCTATGTATTCACTATAGGTACACATAAAGAGACTAAAAATAAAAAATAGGACATAATAACATCATGACATAATTTGAAAGTAGGAGATTAACCCAAAGAATGGAAGTTGGGTTAAGAATTTCCCTTACCTCGTGTCTGACTTGACTCAACCGTTCTTTAACCTCCTGAATAATAAACTAGAGTTAATATATACCTTATTAAGAACCATTTTCAATTTCATTATCCTTATTATATCACTTATTACAATGATATGAACGTTATGTAATTATTTAAGTTAATAATGGTCGTTTTGTCGATCTTTGGTAACTTGAGTCAACAATAAACTTCTTATAATTACAAGTTGTTCATGTGGTAGAATATCCATTATATCCAGAATTATATTCATGATTTAGATGTCATATATATCTTATATATCCAGTATATACATTCATTTATAATATTACGTAACATTTAGAGGTAAGAAATGAAATGCACCGTTCATGGAGACGGTAAGCCGTACGTACGCATGAACGCTACTTTCATTTCAATTTCATATTTAATGGAACTAAATCATAATGATATAAATGTATAATATAATTCCAGTATAATATAGTGTATAATACCATTTACTCCATCCTTTATACATCCCACATATGGCATTAACGATTCAAATCACTTTGAGGGGGTGGTAGTCCGCACTTCCTAAAATGAAATTATCGCGTTTTACCCATAATGGAAATCATAAAGTATGACATAAATGAGAAATACAGAAGCATAAGTAAAACATAAAAATATTATATATCATATATAAAAATAGTGACATCTTAATGGCCACCTTTGAAGGTGTTATATGAGTGTTGAACAATCATCGTTTCGTGAGGCAGAAATTCGCCATTCACAGAAACCGTATGTTCTTTAACCATTAGATGTAGGTGTGTGTAAGTGTAGCTAGAATACTTCTTATAACAACATCCTAGTATATTTAGGATACTGTTGTTGTTACAAAAGATATGAATAAAACGATTTTAGGGGGTTGGAGAAGAAAAATAAAACAAAACAACATTAGAAAAGACATTACCTCAAAATCGGGTAACTCTTTTTGATTTGAGCCAAAGGCTTCCCTGGGAAGAGTTCTGCCCAAAGTAAGGCTTCTAGGAGTAAGAGGGGGAAGTTGGGAGAGTATTTGGGCAGAGGTTGGCCGAGCCAAATGGCTTGAAAGTGTAAATGAGGTGGGAGAGGTGGGGGCCTTTTATAAGTGGAGAGGAGGGGCACTTTTGGAAAGATTGAAATGTTACATTATTTCACAATGTTTTTTGGATTATAAAGGTCCCACACTTATATAATTCGAGGCTAAGGTGATAAGGGTTAGAAATATACCCATCCAGTAGGCTTTGGACAAGTGTAATCCTTGGATTTTACATTATCTTCTCATTTTATTTAAATCGTTAAATAATGAGGTCATCGCTGCATCATCATGATGTCATAAATAATTTAATTTATTTAATGTCTAAAAATTATAAAAAAAATTCTATGATGTAGAAAATCTTTTTATCTTTCTAATGAATATTTATAATCAAAATCTGGACTTGTGTAACCCCACTTAAAAACTATTTTAGTAAAACATCTCTTGTTTGTGTCAATTTAATTTTAACATTAAATAAATATATATTAATGTCATTTTCCAACTAAAGTGGCTCCATGGGGTCCCCAAGTTGACCCATGGGTTGTCTTGGTCTGCCATGACTCATCCAATAGGAGTAGGACAAGTGTCAAGCTCATATCATATTATTAAAACATTGTTTTTACCTTAAACTACACTAATTACCTCTAATCGCGATTAAGAACTTAAAAGTTACTATTCACCAAAAAATTATTTTAATCTCATTGAACCACATTTTACTTATTAATGACAACCATGTATGTTGGATTTTTGAAAATAAAATCACAGAAGTGGAAATATTTTATTTAAACGAAAAATCAGTTATTTAACTACCACTTAGTGGTTTCACTATTCATCAAAAATTGAAGTTTTTCAGAACAAGGCCAAAATTTCACCCTAAGCTATAATTGATATTCCGAATTCAAAAATGATGTCTATTTTAAAAAATTCCAAACATATAAGTTGCATTAATTAATTTTATAATTAATTCCCGATATTACAACAAATAGCGTGTTTTTAAGAAACAATTTATATCAAAAGATTGGCAATTGTTTATGTCCAATTTCAATGTTAAATTAATTCTATTGACCACCATTGGATAAAATGGTAAAAATATATTCTAATTATACTCTAAAACCACTCTATAGTATAATTTATCATTATAAATTATTTTGATTAAAAAATTTGTTTTAAGTATTTTTCACTATTCATAAAAATTTTGATGTTCTCAGAAAATTAAAAAAAATTCAACATAGGCTAATTTCAATATTAGGAATACAAAAATGAAGTCCATTTTGAAATATAAAATTTATATAATTTTAAAAAGTGGTTATTACTATTCATAACGGCTACTTTGATTTGTCGCGGTGTTTTAGAACTTGAAGTTGCGTACAATGCAAGCTATTGAATTATTGAATGAGAAGCGTATCGTGGAAGCTCGGGGTGTTACATTCTCCCCTCCTTCAATAAATTGCATCCTCGCAATTTGAAATTTTTCTTTGAAAATAAAAGGTTGAAAAGAGAAAATACCTTTGTGGAAAACCCACATCGGAAATAAGATTAATAAAATTTAGCCTTAATAAGAGGTAAATGGAAATAAGAAAGTCACCACCAAATTATGATCTCGATAAGGAGAACATTGGTGGCAATTAGAGACATATAATTGGAGGAAAAATGTAAATATTTGTAGGGAGTGATTGAGGTCATCAATAACAATCAACTGTCAAATTGAGGGCCTCAAAGCCTTCAATCTATGTTGATTTAAAATATCATCAGTTCAACAAGACATAAGGTATTAGGATAACACATTTTTTTGTTTTAATATCCCTTTACTAAATTTTAAGAATTAATTTATTCATTGAATAAGAGATAGTTATATATATATTTATTCTTGACAATTAGAGTTTCAACCTTCAACTCATCTTTCACTCAAAAAGATAATAGAACTCAAAAATATTATACTAATCCTAATTGTATAAGGTTCCAAATGTTAACACATACCATTTAGATTAGTAAAATTATTTTGTAATAACCAGGGACTTCCTGTAGGCTAGTGGTAGGAAATAAAGGCCTGTCGCACTATGATTGTGGGTTCGATTCCTGCAGCTTTTTCTGACGCGACAGGTTATGCCCCACCCTGCAGGTTGTCCTTTTCCTAAAACTATAGTATCATAATATTCCAAAAATAATCTTCATAAATTTTTTAACATTAAACAATACTATCCAAAGTTCAACTTAATCCATTCCAACCTTTATAGTTATCCAAAATACCTCTGTCCAGATATTCTCTAAAAGGACTCTTAATTCCAAAATCAATTTATCATATTTCCCCAAACAAAGTAATGTTTCTCTTATTGTCACATACTAAAAATATAATTACCTTCAACATATTAAAATCTTACTGAAATCAACAAGTACTGCAGTACAATCCTTATATATATATATATATCACATTATTCTAATAACCAAAATATAATCCATGAGTCCAAAAGCACCAATACATTAGTTATTCTGCTTCAACTGTAGTAACAGCATAAGATTGTCCTTGATCCCTTGGCTTTTTCTGAGGTACGTTTCCCTGACACTTAGGACATTCATTTGCATAATGACCCATTTCTCTACAATTATAGCATTCAACTTTGATAGCCTCTTTCTTTCCCTTGCAATCACGAGCCTCGTGACCCTTCTCTCCACATTTATAACAAACTCCCATTCCTTTTAGGCAAGTACCTGGGTGATTCTTCCCACAATTATCACATAATGGAAAATCCTTCTTTCCCTTTTTCCCTTTATCTGTCTCTTGTTCCACCGTTCTCTTCTTCTCTTGCTTTACTTTGTTGTCATAAGACTTAGAGAATTCCTTTTCTGTCTTGATAGCACACGAGACAATATCTTCGTATGATGAGAAGGATTGTGATATTAAAGCTCGACGGAGAAATGGTTTTAACCCATCAAAGAAATGATCAATCTTACTCCTTGGGTTACGTATATAATCGGCATCATGCCTCGCTAACCTTGTAATGTTAGCCTCATACTTTGCGACATTCTCATCCTCCTTCTGCCTCAAACTCAGAAATTGCCTTTCCATATCTGCTCGATGGTCACGAGGAAAGTATTTTTCTAAGAAAAGCTCTTTGAACTCCCTCCATTCCATATTCGATACGTCATCATCTTCCTTTGTGTTTTGAATCAGCGACCACCACTGATCGGCATCTCCAGTGAGGCGGTAAACTGCCATGACAACCTTCTCCCTTTCACTACTCCCCAAGGCATGGAATATTTTTTCTAAGGAATTTATCCATTGCTCAGCAACTATAGGATTTGTACTCCCATTTAAGGTTTGTGGTTGTTGCCTCATGAAACGGTCTAGCATTGATCCTCCACGTTGCGGATCAGGGTGCTCCATACGAGTAAGGTTATTATTCATAACCTGAGTGAGTTGTCCCAGTATGGTAATAAGTTGATCAGCACTAGTTGTATCTCCAGATCCACAATAATTATCTTGAGCAGGAGGGCAATCCCTACACGGAGTTCGTGCATTGATACGGTTTCCATTCCTTCCACTAGGCGCCATTTCTAAACAATGGCATAAACTAGATTAGTTTATGAATCAAAATACATAATTCCATACTTGTAAAACACTTTACATAAATTGAACTGTTTATGGATATAATCCATAATCATAAAAAAGAAATGTTTTCTTTGAGGAAGTATATACTCATAACCCTTCATAGTGGTTTGTAAATAAAATGAGAATTATCCTAAGCATATCCCCCGGGAGTGTCGTAACCAAGAGTGCAGCAAGGCCCGTTGTCGTGCACCAGTTCCCGTTCGAGTCTAGCTCAAAGCAGTGTTTTTGGGTTTTACCCCTATGTACATCTGTGCCAGAGCCGCCTCTACCTGCTCGTATCCAGACAGGGATGTATTGCTCGGAAAACTCACAACATCTCTACAATACCAAAATTTTAGGAAGTTCTTCTATACTAATCCTCAAAGTTCATCTTAGGACTACGTGCTCTAATCAGAGTTTATCTAAATCTAGCTTCCAAGGTTAGTACTAAACTGCCTCTGATACCAACTGTAACGCCCCGACCCCAGCTACCCAGAGTCGGTGCATTACTTCGTAACATTGGCATGATCACAAAAGATCAAGTCTCGAAAGACCGATTAGTTTAGTAGCCTTGGAAACACTAGATACATTCGTAAACATCACATTACATCATAAAGTGAAAAACTACAATAACAAAGTCTCCATAGTCCACTCTCATATCCTCTTCTGACAATCCCTGCAGGTCATTCATAAAATACTTCTTCACATCCTGGAAAATATTAAAACATTGAAAGGGGTGAGCTCAGATGCTCAGTAAGGATAACAATATTGTGGAAGCTTTCATAAATAAACATAAACATTTAAAGAAATGTATAATTAAAACAAAATCCTTTTAAACTTGAACATCAACATAATATGGAAAAAGTAAAATGAGATAATGCCATTCACTTCTTCACATGGATATTCTACTGGTCGAATAATCACATGCAATATCCATAACCACTTTCATAATGATGGAATGCATAATGCCAGACTATAATAACCACGTAGTCAAGGCCTCGTGCCAAGACCACAAATAATATTTTGTCAAGGCCTCGTGCCAAGACACTAGTTTGTCTCATGAGACCTACCGATGCATCAAGGAGCTATAGCGGGCTCCACCCGTCACTTATTAAGTCCAACGAATTCCTCATATGAATAGGTTTAAACATATCATAAACCATAACATAATCGTATCACATAAAACATGCATAAAGGAAACATAAAATTTCCACATTTCAATCACAAGATATCAATACAACACATTGATATAATAAAAATGCTTTCAAAACCATTTTCAATACCAAAATAAAAGAAAGTTAAAACTTTTTATTTATTTTTCATTAAAAATGATGGCTTGTAGAGGAAGCCGAAACTCAAATAATGGTCACGGCGATGGAGAAGTCGTTGTCGCCGCATAAGTACAGAAAGAAAAACATTCCCTTTTGTCGTTTAGTAAAACGCTTCGTATAAAAAGATTCCTTTTGAATAAACTTAAAATTCAATGGGGTTTATACACCGTATATAAGAAAGTTGTGTATAAAACCAAATATGCCTCAATGAAAGGAGATTGAGACGAAGTCCTTAAAAAGATCATTTTTAAAATAAAATAGATCTATTATGTGTATTCAATATAGGTACACATAAAGAGACTAAAAATACAAAATAGGACATAATAACATCATGACATAATTTGAAAGTAGGAGATTAACCCAAAGAATGGAAGTTGGGTTAAGAAGTTCCCTTACCTCGTGTCTGACTTGACTCAACCGTTCTTTAACCTCCTGAATAATAACCTAGAGTTAATATATACCTTATTAAGAACCATTTTCAATTTCATTATCCTTATTATATCACTTATTACAATGATATTAACATTATGTAATTATTTAAGTTAATAACGGTCGTTTTTTCGATCTTTGGTAAATTGAGTCAACAATAAACTTCTTATAATTACAAGTTGTTCATGTGGTAGAATATCCATTATATCCATAATTATATTCATGATTTATATGTCATATATATCTTATATATCCAGTATATACATTCATTTATAATATTACGTAACATTTTGAGGTAAGAAATGAAATGCACCGTTCATGGAGACGGTAAGCTGTACGTACGCATGAACGCTACTTTCATTTGAATTTCATATTTAATGGAACTAAATCATAATGATATAAATGTATAATATAATTCCAGTATAATATAGTGTATAATACCATTTAATCCATCCTTTATACATCCCACATATGGCATTAACGATTCAAATCACTTTGAGGGGGCGGTAGTCCGCACTTCCTAAAATGAAATTATCGCATTTTACCCATAATGGAAATCATAAAGTATGACATAAATGAGAAATACAGAAGAATAAGTAAAACATAAACATATTATATATCATATATAAAAATAGTAAAATCTTAATGGCCACCTTTGAAGGTGTTATATGAGTGTTGAACAATCATCGTTTTGTGAGGCAGAAATTCGCCATCCACAGAAACCGTATGTTCTTTAACCATTAGATGTAGGTGTGTGTACGTGTAGCTCGAATAATTCTTATAAAAACATCCTAGTATAATGAGGATACTGGTGTTGTTACAAAAGAAATGAATAAAAAGAGTTTAGGGGGTTGGAGAAGAAAAATAAAACAAAACAACATTAGAAAAGACATTACCTCAAAATCGGGTAACTCTTTTTGATTTGAGCCAAAGGCTTCCTTGGGAAGAGTTATGCCCAAAGTAAGGCTTCTATGAGTAAGAGGGGGAAGTTGGGAGAGTATTTGGGCAGAGTTCAGCCGAGCCAAATGGCTTGAAAGTGTAAATGGGGTGGGAGAGGTGGGGGCCTTTTATAAGTGGAGAGGGGGGGCACTTTTGGAATCATTTAAATGTTACATTATTTCACAATGATTTTAGGATTCTAAAGGTCCCAGACTTATATAATTCTAGGATAAGGTGATAAGGGTTCGAAATCTACCCATCCAATAGGCTTTGGACAAGTGTAAGCCTTAGATTTTACATTATCTTCTCATTTTATTTAAATCGTTAAATAATGAGGTCATCGTTGCATCATCATGATGTCATAAATAATTTACTTTATTTAATGTCCAAAAATTATAAAAAAAATACTATGATTTAGGAAATCTTTTTATATTTCTAATGAATATTTATAATCCAAATTTGGACTTGTGTAACCCCACTTAAAAACTGTTTTAGTAAAACAACTCTTGTTTGTGTCAATTTAATTTTAACATTAAATAAATATATATTAATGTCATTTTCCAACTAAAGTGGCTCCATGGGGTCCCCAAGTTGACCCACGGGTTGTCTTGGTCGGCCATGACTCATCCAATAGGAGTAGGACAAGTTTCAAGCTCATATCATATTATTAAAACATTGTTTTTACCTTAAACTACACTAATTACCTCTAATCACGATTAAGAACTTAAAAGTTACTATTCACCAAAAAATTATTTTAATCTAATTGAACCACATTTTACTTATTAATGAAAACAATGTATGTCGGATTTTTGAAAATCAAATCACAAAAGTGGTAATATTTTATTTAAACAAAAAATCAGATATTTAACTTCCACTTAGTGGTTTCACTATTCATCAAAAATTGAAGTTTTTCAGAACAAGGCCAAAATTTCACCCTAAGCTATAATTGATATTCCGAATTCAAAAATTATGTCTATTTTACAAAATTCCAAACATATAAGTTTCATTAATTATTTTTATAATTAATTCCCGCTGTTACAACAAATAGCGTGTTTTTAAGAAACAATTTATATCAAAAGATTGGCAATTGTTTATGTCCAATTTCAATGTTAAATTAATTCTAATGACCACCATTGGATAAAATGGTAAAAATATATTCTAATTATACTCTAAAACCAATCAATAGTATAATTTACCACTATAAATTATTTTGATTAAAAAAGTTGTTTTAAGTATTTTTCACTATTCATACAAATTTTGAAGTTCTCAGAAAATTACAAAAAATTCAACATAGGCTAATTTCAATATTAGGAATAAAAAAATGAAGTCCATTTTGAAATATAAAATTTCTATAATTTTAAAAGGTGGTTATTACTATTCATAACGGATACTTTGATTTGTCGCGGTGTTTTAGAACTCGAAGTTGCATACAATGCAAGCTATTGCATTTTTGAATGAGAAGCGTATCGTGGAAGCTCGGGGTGTTACAATTTTGGGAAGATTAATTGACCTTATATGACCCCTAAACATTATTATTTATCAATTTCATTAAACATTGTCTCTTTATTGGTATCATTAAATTATTGAAAAGTAATTGGTGTTCACATAAGTTTCATTTTCAAAACATATAAAAGGGAAAACATCCACCCATTAATTTCACATCCCTACCGTTGAATATATTCCAAAAACAGTAAAATTTTCATCGTAATAAAAACCTATATTATTTTAATAATCCTTTTTCACAATAATTTATCTTAGTCCCTTCATTTCCTAGGAGTCTTTTATGATCAATCTCATTGTCCGGAAGTGAGTATTAATTGATCTTTCTCTTATTATTCTTATTATTTCCCATAAAAATATATCCTATACATTGTTATTTAATTACCTCAGCATAATTATTATAATGATTTTTTATTATATAAATTAAATTATAATTTTTTATTCTAATAAATACACTATGAAAAACAATATAACGTGAATTGTATGTTATGAGAACTTCCACCTTCCTAATGTAACATTTGTTTCATATTAATTTTAATTCAGTATCCCAAACAAATAAAATGTGATTCAATAACATAAAAATATAAAAAATATATTATTATTTTTCTATTATAATAATATTATACCATTAATAGTGGCTCCAAATCTCAAGATTCTTAGAGTCGATGTCCAACACCCATACATTTTAATGATTACCAAGAACCAAATCTTGAAGGATCAAAAATTTTACTAGTATTTGTAAACCAAATGATTACATGCGTCTTTTATTTTAATAGAATACACTAATTAAAACATAATTTTCTTCTTTTGAGGATTAATGATTCCCAACTATTATATCCTTCCATATATTTCTTAATAAACATCAATAAATCCTAGTGAATGAAAAAAATTAGGTTTATGTTAAATGATTAATAAGGATTAAATATAGAGGAGGAAATAATGATTCAATAAGAATAATTAATATGGTAACGTAATAACTGAAGACACATTACATGAATTGAATAAACATAAAATAAAGTGCATAAACTATATATAAAGGTAAATAATATAAAGCACGTACCATTCATATAACCGAAAATGGAATAATAAATATTAAAAGAAAAATAACTAAATCACAATCCATTAAATCAATAAATTGGGAATGAAATGCATCTATAGTTAATTTCAATTATCTAAATATAATGGAAAATAATAACTGAATATCCAATTAGGGAAATTATTAATTTTCAGAGGTGATGTTTCCAAAGCACATGATACCTTTACCAGCATGACCATTCACTTCATGGTTTAGTATAATAATCTCAATAACATTTACAAAAAAAATTAAACCTATTAGAAGAACCCCTTATATTCTTCTTGGAAACATACTTAAAGGTGTTGTCACCAATTTATTTCTTCTCATGAGAATACCGAAGAATCAAGGGGATTAGTTTAAATTTTCATCAACCAGATTATTCCTTTACAAAATCTATATCTGTATATCAAATAAATTTTTTAATTCAAAAACAATATTCCTTATCAAATATCTATAGAGAGTATTAAATAAAATAACATTTTAATGTAAAAAGCGTATGTAAAAATATTATATTGTCAAGGAAATGAACATATCTATGATAAATAATATGGACAATATAGGGAAATTCCAGTATCAATGATCACAAGAAATTGAATATTTCAAGAGGATGAAAAATATTAATAATAGAAGTGAATTTAAAATCTATCCATGGTCAAATAAATCAAAAACCATCCAATTTAAGAATAAGGAAGGACTCCAAAAAACATATCCCAAGTGGGGAAAAATAATGGGATATTATTTTTTATGGATATAAATATTATAAAAATATCTACTATAAAAAACACATTTGAAAAATATCCTTTTATTTTTAAAATTATTTTCTATGAAAATAAAATATATAAAACATAACAAATTATGTTATGTGTTAAAATTCCTTTGAAAAATCATTTAATAAATGTTAAAAATCTTGTTTAAAAAATATTCATAAGATAGGTTTTTTAAAATGAAACTTGTTCTCTGACTAAAGAGAGAAATGAAGTCATGTTTTATAAAACAAATTCTAAAACCATTGAACTACCAAAGAGTAGAAAAATTGAATTATTACATGAAAAAATATAGTAAGAAACATATAAGAATAAAATTAATGTTTTTATTAAAAAAAATTCTAATAATTTCCTCTAATTGTAATTTATGCTTAAATAATCCAAAAAAATTATATCATGAATTAAACCTATGAAAAGATCATAAAGTTGATGTGACAATAATAAAATGAATATATTATGGGTCTCAAATGTAAATAAAAAATTATATATTTAAATACATTAATATATATTAAAAAATATTTTAAACCCTCCTCATAGTATATTAACAACAAAGAGGATGTAATATTACCCAATGAAAAGGAATCAGATTTGTAAATTCCTTACCACTTTGTTACTTTTAATGAATATCCAAATAGAATAAATAATATAAATTAAACCTCAGAAAACCATGATTATAAAATAAATCATGATATAATATATAAAAATGGGTATTGATACACCACAAAAAATAATTTAGTGTTGAATGTGATATTTATATCACAGATATAAAAAGTGATATGAAAATCCATTACCTTTTGTTTCCATTCAGGTGAAAATATTTTGATTATTATATAATGGTTATAATATTGTAAATATATTATACCATAACCATACTCATATTTATTATATCATACCTTAACATCTTATAATATCAAATTACCTATTTGATAACAACCTTTCATTATTTTCACTATTGTGTTTGTTAATTGGTTAGTCTTTTGGGTATGTTTTATCTTGTTATATCTATTAATATTAATTAGATCATGATTTCATAATAAATAAAATTTAAACCATGATTTAAATTTTTATATATTTATTATATATGTTTTTATATAAATTGATAATATTTGGATATAGGAAATGAAATTCCCCATTCATGGAGTGTGTAGGACATACGTACGCATTAAATCTACTTCCATTACATTATTGTATTTTAAAAGAATAAAATTTAAAAGATATATATGTATAATATAATTCTAGTATCATATTTGTTTCATAATCGCAAATATTTTTATTAAAACTATCCTTAATATATTCTGTGTATATCATGAATAAATCAAGTCTCTTTGGGGAGGCAGTTGTCCAAACATCCACAAACAATGTTAATATATTTAAAAAGAATAAGGATCTAAGGTATGTATTATATAAAAATTAAATAATTATGAAGACAACATAAATATCATATCTACCATGTATAAATATGGTTTCTATCATAATTTATTAATTTGAGTGATTTTATATTTCATGCGTAAATTTTCCATTTTATCATTTAAATTCTTTTTAAAATTAAATGAATTTTATTTACACGATTAACTATCTAAGATAAAAATTATGCATAGTAAAATTTATTATAATTTCCTATTACATTTATATTAATTCATAAATTTATGTGAATATGAAAAATCATCTATAAAAAATTAACGATGTAACTTGAGAGAAATGGTATAAAAGAAGTCATATGATCATAGGATTTTCTAATGGTTACAATATATAGAGGATGATAAACTAACCCTTGAACTAAGGGGAAAACACATTGAACCCTCTCTTTTTTTTTGGAATCATTCCACTTATTGTCCTTCAAAAAACTTTTCTTGGTTTTAACATGGCTCTACACTTGAGTGGCATCCACAATCATAAGAGATACATACTTTACATAAGGTTTACCCAAAAACATGTCAGGGGAACAAAAGTATTGGATTAGGGGGTTAACATAAAAAACATCAAGAATTCAGGCCCTTACATAATGAGATGAGGGGTAAACATAGAGGCAACAAATTTAATTAAATATAATCCAATCATAATCATATGTCTAATCTAAACTCATGATCATCCATGAACATGTAGTGAATATAAATTTAAAATCTACATATTATTTATGTTATTTCATTATTTATTAAAAATAAAATTACCCCAATTAGTATAATTAAAATATTATTTCAATTTATCTTAATTTTATGAAAATATTTTGTTAAATTTGATAATCCATATTTTTAATCAAATTAAGTAAATTAATTTTATTTTAAACGAACAATGTACAGATGTGTTCTTACCGGAAACCAAATATACACTTCTAAATGACATGGCATGATCTTTGCAGGGTGTGTTCACCTAGAATCCAGTAAACATCTCATTGAACATAATTACATAGAGTGAAGTTTTAATATATTATGCATAATTGTTTTTAAATTACATGGAATGTGATGATATTAATTCATATGGAGAACTTGTCAAGTAATGAACAAATACAACTTTTAATTCATAATTTAACATATAAATTATTTTAATATATAATTAATGATCATTGGATATTGTTTTACTGTTAATAAATGACATCCAAAACACATTAATTATAATTAAATATATAATTAATTTTTCTCCTTGTTCTAAATTATTCACATGAGATACAATTGACTACAAGATGTGTATTTGGGATACATAAAGTGAGATCTATTTTTCATGGTGCACGTATCCTTCCTAGGGATAGTGTGTTTTTTTCAATCAAATATTTGCACAATGTACAGGTTTTGTATGATAGATTTAAATTTTGTGGTTTTTATGTTTCATGTTTAATTATTACTTTTTTCATCTAGTAAATACACTACACAACATGAACACCAGTGTTTTTAGTCATGAAAATATGTAGACTACACGATGTGTAACATATTTACATACATTGTAATCTTAAAAAATACTTTCTACATGAGTCCAATAAACACGTAGTGTTCATTAAATACACTCAACAAGAGAAAAAATCATGATAAATCACATTAACATGAGTTTTCTTTGTGTGTTTAACATGAGTACATGAAATTTACCTTCAGGCTATGCACCATGTACTCTGGTTTTATCTATCCATAATCTATAGCATCTCCTAATGTATTATTTAGATGTTATTAATGTCAATTTAATATTTTCATGGTTATATAAGATATGATTAATAAGGGGTTGTAGAATTTTATGAAAAACTTAAATATTGAATAATCTAGATGTAAGGAAAACAACAAGAGAACATTATGAATCAATCATTAATAAATAATTATAAATAATTATATAATTTCTTTGATAAAACATGATGGTTCCGATAATATTCAATGTTCCTATTAAAAATATAAATCACATCTTTTTGTCCTAATCAATTAATAATCAAAGATGTATGTGATGAAATATTTATTAACCAATAAAATTAAATAGAATATTAATTTACATATGAATGTTTAAACTATGAATGTAAGATCATAAAATATAATATATAATTAATTTATAGAAATATTTATAATTACCTCGAATTGTAATTCTTTATTTTATGATGATTTATTTGACCACACTCATCATACCAGAAATTTTTTATATTATCCAAGGGAATACTACCTCTAAAAGTGACTTGTATATTCTTCAAACTCTTGGATCATCACCATATAACAGTCGGGTACTACCACAACCAATATTAAACACTTTCAACATTAATCATTGATATCAATAAGATTCAAATTATAAATAAAATATTTTTTTATTCTCATTAATTTCTAATAGAGGAGGTGGATTAGCTCTATATTTTTTTCGTATATTATTGAGAGGTTTATCTCTTGGGCCGTAATATTATTATATCATTTTTTATTTTTTGTGAAAATTAATAAACCATATAAACAGATATAGAAATATATTTATAGATCTAGGTTAGGGATGTTAATTAAATACAGGCCCTTATTTAATTCATTATTCCATTGTAAATCCCATGGATATTACTGATATACAAAAATATTATTATTTTGTTGACATATGAATAACATGTGGACAAATAGATATCATTTGTTAAAAAAAATTAATATTTATATAAATGATATTGAATATGACATTTTATCTGAACCATTAAACTCAGTTCTTCTATCCTAATTAGTGTTTACCAACCCATAAATAACTTTTAATAATTAAATAATACTACACAATTCATAATTAAATATAATAAATATTATATTATATAAATTCATATGGATAAATATTTATTATTATTTAACTCACATATTTATCCTTCTAGATAACTTATAATTAAATCTCAACGATCAATCGAACCTGAATAAATAGTATACCACAAAACATTAATATTATTCATTATATGTTGTTAAATTAAAAATATAAACTATTTAATATTTCATACACACTTAGTGTGTGTCCTCTATGAATATTTCATAGTATTAGTAACTGGAACTCTCTAATGTACAAGGTTAGTTTCCACCAACACATGAAGTCACCCATATAAAATGCAATAATTTTCACTATGATTAACAACCTAATATGAATGTTCATTGTGTAATATAATCCCTTTATCTTTATATATTTAATAAATCGTGTTTCATGTTGGTGTCATTAACTAATGGGTTTATTGTATCATTCTTTGAATTTTTAGAAATGAACATACCCATAGAACACCATTGGCATGGATTAATTTAAGTAGTTACATTCCCATAAAAGGGATTAATATATAAATTTTCTAAATAATATTATTCATAAATCCTTTATTACATTATTCATTAATGCAATACAACTTTAGGAACACCCAACCTATTCTACATCATTAGGATAATATGAAATCATGGATTTCATCAATAAATAAAATAACCATAATCATGACATGAATTAATTGTAATATTAAAGTCTAAGGATCAATACACACATCCACAAATGTGAACACCCATTGAAAAAAATAAATGTGGATTTCCAATTCGTGGGTCAGAATATAATAATATCTTCCACAAAAGATAAACAACTGTATAAACCATGAGAAAGTGTCTCAATGTCCTAAGAGTCACCACCCCTGAAAGCCAATGTAAATTTTACTATACAAAAAAACATCATCTAGATATATAAAAACTATTCAAGAATATTTTCATGTCACTTATAGGTTCTCATAATAGTGGGGAGCTATTATGACCATTTAGAGAGACAATTAATGTTTTTTAATAATATAATATTATTTTATGAAGATGAATAATAAATATGTTATAATAATTTTATTAATACTCAAAAATGAAAAAAATTATTCATAAAGTATATAGAATATGGATCTAGGGCACCAACTCCAATAGTTTGGCCATTCCCCCATATGGAATTGAATTATTCACTGAGAATGGGTGAGAGTATGTTACATTAAGATAATTGGGAGAATAATTTTTCCCTTAAATATTTCTTTATATTTATTTTTATTAGTTTAGATAACTATGAAATTGGATTTAATAATGAAATGGGTTTAGAAAAAAAATTATATAAGGGAATATTGATGTTTCTAATTGGATTAATTATGTTGATGTTTTATGTTTTTCAATTAATTTTCAATATTGTTGTATGTATAGTCAATGTATGTTATATTTTTGGATGATATAAGAATAATACACTCAATTAAGAAACAATGGATTCTACCTATACATTTGGGTAAAGATATTGGGAGTTTTTTACTTTTAATCTTGGCTGGAAATATTCTTTATTTAAATTAGTATATTTTTCTGATGATTTTTATGTTAGTTGTATTCCCTAATGAAATGTAACAAAGAAATAATATCTTTATTTTTAATGATATATTGTAAATTTATAACCAATATCTATCTTCTAAATTTACTACTGAACAATTTGTAATGTAGTGAGTATAAAAGAGTTTAAATAGGTCCCATTTTCATTGAACAACTAGTTTGAGTTTTGGAGATATAATCTTAGTGTTATTTATCATGATGTTTTGTTTACTTAATGAAGAGAATCTCATGTATGAAGGCTATAGTGAATGACATTTATGATGTAGTATTGAGTTAGTGGTAATATATTTAAATGGTCAAAATTCTGTATTCAAATCCTATAATATATATTATAAACATGATAAATTCATTTGGAATTATTGAAATAATTTCCAAAAACCATTTAAAGATGTTCTTAGGTGATTTTATATTATTAATAATGCATTAAGTTGATTTGAATATGTTTTTAGCTTATAAGAATACATTTGTAAATTATGGGTGGGTACTAGAAAATGGTTACATCCTAAAATACACAAAATGTATATTTTCAGTTTTCATAAGGTTCATGGAGACTTAATAAGGATCAATCAGATATATAAAATGGTAAAGGGAATATTTTTTAAGGATTATTTTGAATCCTTTTAGTGTTTTCTATGAACTATAGTGTGAAAATGGAAATGTATCAAGCATCATAATGTCATCCAATACAATTTTTAGGGTTTTTTATATACTTCTTATTGTTCATGATGTTGTTTGTAAGGTTAATTTTTTAAGATAAAGGGTATTTTTTATGGTTGTCTAAGAGTTCGTAATATTGTTTTTCAACTTCGTTTCATGCATATTGAATCTTCATATAGTTCCCCAAAACAACATCGGATTCATGATATCAATAAATTATGAGGAAATGTAAACGTAAGGAACTTCATAAGGTTAACCATAAACTTTTTTAGGATGTTTTATGAACATCATAAGGTTCAATTTTAATGTTCATAAGATTCAATTATAATTTTCCTAAGGTTTAATTGATGAGTTCATAAGGTTCAATGAGAATATTTTCAGGTAATTCATTTCTGAAAAATCAATCTCATGAATTTAAATGTAGTACATCATATGGTACTTAATTTTGGACATTGTAAGGTATATTAATTTTTGCAAATCATCAAACCATTGAATATTGAATTATTCATTTAAATTAAAGTAATTAAATTAGATTCCTATGAATTTTTTTATTCAATATAATATAATCATGGTGATTTATCATTCCATGATACAATATTTGATTTGAAGAATATTTAATCAGATGATTATATGATGATAACAATATTCCACTAATCTATAATTTTATAATATTTATATTTGAAATTCAATATTAGTGATAAAATAATAATTAAATATGATAAGGGTTTAAATCTATCAGTGATCATGATTATATTAATTGATTTGGACATCAAAAAATTAAATATCATTCAATTTTAATGAATAGAAAATTATATTCATGACTAGGGAAAATAATAAAAAGATAGTGGGAAATCATAAGGAATAAAATTTGATAATTATAGAACTAATCACAAGTATTTTAAATATAATAATAGTATTTTTGATTGAATCTAAAACAATAATAATATGAAATTTATACTATGGATAAAAA
The DNA here is from genome assembly GCA_963277665.1 of Viscum album. Classification (NCBI taxonomy): domain Eukaryota; kingdom Viridiplantae; phylum Streptophyta; class Magnoliopsida; order Santalales; family Viscaceae; genus Viscum; species Viscum album. Next base: position 1,013,820,702 of record OY728141.1, on the reverse strand, counting down.
TATTAATATGAGATATATTCTGAGAATTTGAAATTATTGTTGAAATGTGTATTTTTATTTCAGATATACTCATTTCATGTGCAAAAATATCATCCATGATATATTAATGTTTTGTAGTTCTCCAATAGAAATGGAAATTTCATAATTGTGGGTCAATAATGGGACATTTTGAGAAAAATATTTTTTGGTCTCTCAGTATATTAAAATATTTATTTATTTTTATCTAGGAAAAAATTAGAATAATGTCGAAATGGTATTATTGGAATTATATGGTAGATAGATGGTTGAGGAAAAATTAATAACCATGAATGTGGGAATTATCCGACATGATAATGATGATAAAAATTAGTTGTATATTCGTTGTGATGATATTTTGGAATGCTTTATGTATCAAATATTTAGAAAGAATATTCTATGATTCAAGAAAATAAAACCTGAGAAGAATTGATATAATATTGTGTTCTACTGGGACTATTAATAAAGATAACCCAAGAAATAATAGTGAGAATAAAATTAAACGATATTGTGTTAAAGAAGATGAAACATCATGTTATTAAAGAAGAATTCGACATGTATATGTGGATCAGATCTAGTTAGTTGATGAAAAAGGAAAATAAGAAGAAGACCTAAAATATTTTATATTGAAAATATGGATTAGAATAAATAAATATGTGGATACATAACATTAAACTATTTTAGTTAATTTTGTTCTTTGAATTGACAATATGGTTCTCCATGTTCCAGATAAAACATTAAAATTTCCTATACTAATTCATTTATTCTATCATTATATTTTTTCACATTCGTTTCAAAAAACTTTTCCTTCAAATAGATGTATGATCTCTGATGATTGATTGTGGGTGGATCGAGAATGGTTTCCCAGTCATATACTTTGGGATATCAATTTTTTTATCTCTCATATAAACATTTAATGGGTTACAAATCCCAATAAAAGTATAGGCCCTATTTTTAATGGTTAGTGGTTATTTGGGAATTCATATCAAAAGACATTAGGAACTCAAATTGTCAACAGTATGTGAGGTTTGGTTCATTAAACCATTTTGGGCTGAATTGTTTCCTATTTTGGATCTCTTTTATAGAGTTAAGATATGATATTGAATCTCTTAAAAATCCTGATATGAGAATGGTTACCATAATAAAATGATCAGTTGTTAAATCCTACAATATGTTATGGGGGTCTATTAATGATACCATCATCATGAATATGAGGTTATCCATTTTTTACTATTAATTTTACAAAATGGGTAATTTCTTATATTTTAAATTCATAAAACTAGGCACTCTGGACATTACTAATATCCAGGGAGGCGATCAGTGGTACAAGGATGATATTGAAACTTCATGAGGTGTCCATCACATCCTATGTATAGTAGGAATTAATCCCCAAATTTTTTATTTAGATATAATCTATTTAGTTAAAAATCATTAAAAAAGTACATATATTATAAAACATAGGAACTGTGTATTAAGATGATCATTAGGAAAATTTCTTATGTATCTTATTTTTAACATGAATTTAATTTATCATAGTTTGATCTTCTATCAAACTGTTAATGGTTTGTTATGGAAAATAAATGTGTGTGAGTTTTATTTCCCCACATATAACAAATAAAGGAATACCATCAGGCCTCACGCTGAGGTGGATGCACTTGTATGGGGGTTATTGTATCATGTTATTGAATGGGGATTCCACACTGAGGATTCCCTAGCTAGGGGGGAGTTTTTTATATGAGATATATGATAACTGTAAATCCTTAAGAACACATGAGTCATGATTTATGTGAGAAATGAGTGATATCAGGTGACCAGACTCACTGCATTTGGATATGGGACTTTTGAACTGGTAAAACCATAATGTGGTGTTTGATATGATGCTTGAGACATATAAAGATGTCCTATATATCCTAATTATAATAGGAATTAGAGTCCATGTATTTCTATTTTCTTCAAAATACAATGATGGATGATAAATAATTATAAACCCACAGTAGATTATGTGTCCAATGGTTTAGTGCATATGAGATATGAAGGATATTACACTAAGTTGGATTCACATGGTGCTCAGGTATTATTAGGGTATACTATATATCCTATTTATAAAAGAATTGAATTTCTCATAGTTCAATTTCTTTATAACAAGCTGGTGGGTTGGGAGGGGTTAGTAAACATAGATCTATTTTTTTTATCCATTAGTTTTAGGAATGTTAAGGGACTTATACTTTGATTGATTCTCAATGGATGATATCTGACCCTTAACCTCTAATGGAAAAATTCTAGGAACCAAGAGTGTTCAGCTAATCATGTATTATTGGCATGAGTATACCATAATACCCATAGGAGATTATAAGTTTCCATTCTTAATCCCAATATAGAAACTTCCCATATGAAAGGATAATTTTCTGCAATAGACTCGTGGAATTGGTTTAACAATGTTATAGGGAACATGCCCAAGTACTCCTACTATACAAGGTAGAAAATTCTAAGGATATTTGGTTGACATGTCCAGAGTGTCTTCCTAACATGTCTGGAATATTTTCCAAATGTGTCTAGTTTTTCTACCTAACATTTTTTGATTATATTACTAGAAAGGGTGACATGGCATGTATTGATTTGAATTATCAAGGATGATATGTCTATGGTTCTTCACATTATCAAAGTAGGTATGTGCACGACCTTTCATTTGATCAAGACCAACATGTAGAAGGGTTCGCACATGATCTGGATAACATGTCAGGCGGATTTTTACATGACTATTTTTTTCTTCTCCAAATGACATTTTTTGAATTGTCTTACAAGTATGAGTATTTTTCATGACATGGATGAATCATCTAGGGAGTACTCACATGACCGAAAAAGACACATCCAAGGGTTTTTTGTAATAATGGTTGATATTCCTAAATTACTTCCCATGAGATTGATGACATATATATAGGACTATCTTGTGATCTGGATAACATGTATGAGTGTAGTATCTTGAAAAATGAATAGATCACATGAAGCACATGAACCCATAACATGAAAGTAATAATATATTTCTTCATGTAAGTATTTTTTTATCAACTTTTATAGCATAAGTTCCAAAAATTTATTTACGCATTATCTTTTTGAGACATAATGATTCCAATTCAATATATGGGAAACCCTTTTTCATAATCTAGTTGGTTCACCGGATATATTTTACATGATCAATATATTGATCTGGAATAGAATATATACATGTGGTGTAATATCTTACATCATTCCCCAAGTTTACATGGTGGGAGACTAATGAGATTTCAAGGATTTATTCTTTTGGATGTCTCCTCTCACCTCTAATTATCCATGTGGGTGCTTTTCAGTCAAATAGGGAGGAATTTATTGGACTCTCCACCAATATCTATTTCATTTCAAATGAAACATATGTTGAAAATATGGGGTTATGTTAGTTTATTATCACATTTTTTCCTCAAACTACCAAGGGATATCCACGAAATTATCTTTTTTTCTCCTAATAAATAGTGAATGAAATATCATTACATCATCACCATATTAATAATAATCATGGATTGGTAAAGGTATTTTTCATAGTCAAATAGACATTTTAATGGTCCTTTTAAATATTAGGATGATATGTTATGGAGCCTTCACAATATCAATATGCATATCAAAGAGGATTTTATATAATCAAAGGACACTTATTTAGGTGCCTTCGAGAGATCAAGATGAATCCCCGACAGGCCTTCGCAAGAAGAAAATAATCTTATTATAATTAAGTTTACATCCTTTTTGAGAATTTATTTGATAAATCGTATAGTACTCTCACAATTATATTCAATCTAAGATTCATGTGATTAAAGAGATTTGTATATGTTCCATCACAGGATGGATATTATATGCATAACGGCCTTCTTTTAATGAGAATGATATATAGGTGATTATTTTTTCTGATATTTAATCTCATAATGTGTACCACATCGTCCCTTTCAATGAAATATTTCATCATTTTTTTATCCCAAGTGTTTCACCTTTTTCAGATTATAATTTTCTATTTTCATAAAACTTTTACATTTTCCAATTTGTTGTTCTCAAGCCTATCACATGATCAATAATGTATCTGATAAGTGTGTGAGAGCACTATCTAGAATGTTGACTCTTCTATTATATGTTGTGTCACATGATCAATCATATATCTTATAACAGTGTATGAGTATTATCAAGATAATTTTACCCACATTTCTGTGGATCATAAAGGGGTCATATAAACGAATGAATGCATCTAGGTTCCTTAACATAATGAAATTTAAATACCAAAAAACTATTTTAGCGAATTTATGACATGCCTCTTCGGTTCTCACATGATCATTAAACTAATCATGTTATCTATATAGTCCATTCAAGTGTAAATAAATATAACATCCATCACCTGGATATTATTACTTTTTTATTTTATTTTATAAGTGTATTTTAGTTATTTTTTTGAGAGTATTATTTTACATGTCTTGTTATTTAAGTAAAAAATATGGAATCCTTCATATAATCATGAAGACATGTTAATATTTATTCACATAATGAAACATGATATCTGATGGGGCTCTATAGGACCATAAGGACTCATTGAATAGACTTTTTATGATCAATATCAAATAACACATAGTGATTGATCTAGACAGTTGAGGTTCCTATGGTTATGCAATCATGTATCCTGATGGGGGTTATTAAATCTATTTAACCTAGGTGCCTGATCTCTATGTTTCCATATTGCACCACCCCTTCCATTATTGAGAAAACAATATCTATGCTTGGGGTATTTTATTGATCTTAAAATTATAAATGATAATTTCTTAGCAGTAAATAAATTCCACCACCATATATGTGAGCTTTTCAAGGATACCGAATTTGTTCTAAGGAATTTAAATGCATTCATGAGTCCTTTGATCTTATATAGGTGAGTTTATTTAGTGTTTTATAGTATATTTGTTGACCTTTTATATTGTAAGGGAACCATATAAATTGTGGAGCTAGACTCAATTCATTTTACCGATGAATTATTCCTCCATAGCTCTTGTGATCTCCCCAATTATGATGTTTCATCTTAACACTAATTCACATTACTCTATTGAAATAATAATTTGTGAGATCCAATTTCCTAATCTTTCTTGGTGACCATGTATCAGTGATTTCATAGTCAATTTCAGGAATCAATGGTAATTATATTAGGCTATGTTTCAAGGCTCTGGTTGTAGGGATGTATCACTTGATTTTTTTGTTTCCCCACAGTGCTTTTTTTGGGGTTTCTGGATCATTGTTGGACTTTCATGGCCTCTATATGATCATGCAGCCTCAAGGATTGAATGAAAATCACATGATAATGAAGTGTTAAATGGTTCATGTGACCCTAGAGACCTGTAATGGGTCATGCTATCATAAAAACATACATGATGCATGTCATTCAGGTTATTCTACCCATATTATGCATTTATTTTAACTAATTCTTCCTTTCAGTATGGTACCCTCCCTCATGTATTCTTCATACTCTTTTGTAGATGGCTTCTAGAATAAGTCTTCTAATGTTGTCAGTTGGAGGGATATGATTTTCAATAATGGAAATGATGATGTTTAGTACTAGGTATTTTCTATCAATGAGATTTTTAAAGGGAATATTCCCAAAAAACATCAAAACTACCATCCATTACAGTGAATGCCTCGGTATATATTTGTTCTTCAAGATGATACATTTATTCCTTCAGCTGACTATAATATTTCATCTCATTCATTTTTAAATTCTCTATATTAAATTCAAATAAAAATTTATGAAGACAATAAATTGATCATGACACTGCTCTATATATTATTCTATATGTTAGATAACTCCCCTATATAAAAAGATGATCTTGATCTCTCCCATCAACTGATTTCTAAGAGTTACTCAAACAAATATTTCTCATATTTGAACAGTACAAGAAGTGGTTAGATTTCAAAGTTGTAATTTCATCCTAGTGGTATCTTTTATGTTGTTTGGAAATAACCATTCTAGTTTTGGTATATTTTATATGAATTATTCAATCAACTATAGTCTTTCCATCATTATATGGAAACATAGATTTCACAATTTCTCTCATGCCTCAAATTATTAAACCTTAGAGATGTGATTAATCCTCGGTGTTATAATAACAAAACCTTTCATTTTCACCATGGTTAATTACGGATCTATCTATTACATATTTATCAGTTCAGATGGATACCTCCAATTTGGTTGATTTACAGTTAATTATTTTTCGCTTCAGATATTTGGGAAGAAACAAAAAATCATCCTTAGCATATAAAATGATCACAATTGATAAGGAGATGTTATATAAGGAACTAATCCTATACTCACTTGTTTTATTAAATTATTATATCAATATCTTCTATTATAATATTGTAGTTTTTCAAAACACCATACTCCACCATAGATATCATAATAGACAAGTCCCAAATATCATAGGATTTTATTGGGACATTTCAGAATCTAGGTAGCATGCATCATGGGGATATTGGGTGAGACTAACAGTATCCTAAAGTCATTGTTAGTGGGGGATTTTTATATGTTTCTAAATGGAAGGATTTTACCTACTAGGTATGCATGCTTGTGAATTATACTAATTATATTGGTTATGTCATCCTAATTGGTAGATGGGTTGTATAATAATGTAGTTGTACCAACTCTTTCCTATAATTATCAACTCCATTGTGAAATACAACATGGGAACATCACCAAATAGATCGGAATCCCTTTATAATTAATATTTGGTTAGATAGGATAGCATTTATAGTTTCATAAATAATAGAACACTACTGATATCATTCATTATTCAATACATCCCATGATATTGAACATTTTAAGGGTAGAAGTGATTCCATTTGGTCCCAATGACTGTGTTAATTTTTTTAGAAAACATGAAAATTTCTAATTCGTTCCCTATCCAACACCTACCATGAAAATTATTGATATTGTAATTGAATATCTCATTGAGTGGTTATATAAAATCTCTCTCTGGGATTGGGTTCATGTAGCTCGCATAGATGACAATATTATTTGTGATCTGTATACCCCTTACCAAAATTTATTTCATGTTTTTCAGTATTCAGATGGTTTCCCCAATTACCATAGCTGGCATGTGGGGAGAATTACATCCTAGAATCATTTTCCAATTTTAGCTTAATTTGGTGTTCATGTATATAAATTATGAAATTATACTTCTAAATGTCGATTCCCCTATGTTCATTTCTCATGACTATGTGTAAGCTTTGTGGAAGCATACACCAGTGGTATATTGAATCATCAGAATTATTATTTTTACAATCCCTACACTTCCTCAATCCACTTATTGTATTAATTGAGTTGTTTTATGGATTGAGGGACCCCATGGGCGTTAATTATGAATAGTTATTAACCACCCATTTTTGGATAGGGTTTGTTGATGAATCTATCCCTTAATCATTAGTGATAGATGATGTAAAGGACAATTGATAAATACTTGAGAATATGTCCCTTACTCTTTAATCGACTCGACTGGTCCCTCATTCCATAAAATTTATACAAAAAATACACACATGGAACAAAATTTTAGTCCCTAATTATAGAAACTCCATTATATAACATTTAGGACTAGGAGAAATGCCTTTTCTATCTCTTTCATGAGTTGGGATCTAATGTCTTCAATTATCAGAAATTGTGTGATATCTTGCTAGAGATTTTCTAGGATTGATAACAAATGGATTATAATTATATTTAAATACATGATTTTGATGGAAGGGATCCTATAGTAAAATTAATAAGAGATTATTTGGATGTTATTGAATAGATACATCATATGGTCTCTTACTATGGGTTTGGATAGATAGTATGAATGTAAAGATTACAAAATAGGAAGAGATCATAGTCACTAAAAGGTCCCGCATTTTGATGTAATCAACCATATTAGTTAGAACATATAAAAGTTGTGATGATTTGTCTTATTTTATTGAAACCCATCATCCATAGGCGGTAGATGATCAAATGGAGTAGATAAAACATCAGAATTCAATTGACACCTCTCTCGAGACAATACCTGATTTTGAAAACTCATATGATCTAATTTAATTGTAATCTAGTCATAGAATCTTTTTATGGAACCTCATATAGTATCCATAATGTTGATACTCCTCCCTTCACTTCACAATATAAATGAAACAATCTTTTAAATATTACATGTCATTTCCATGATTTCATTCATTCATGAGGTGAATAATTTTTTTTCAGTTTATATCATATAGATCGCCATATATTTTCATTATTTTTATATTAACAAGTAATCTAAAATTCCTAATTGTGAATTCCTGAATCACAATAGACATTTTTGATGAATTTTATATAAATTATTAATTGAATAAGAATATTCATTAATGTATCTACTCTAATCATTCTCAAATCATATTGTTCAAAATGGTATCTTAGTGTAATATATATTTTATAGGTAAATCTCACTAATTTCTACATAGGTAAGTTGAATTAGTGAACAATGATTTATATTTTCTAGAGATGAATAATTATCCCTACAATAACTATATAATTTTTCATATTTCACTATCATTTCCCATATTTTATATGGAGATGTATTTGTAGCTTTGTACTTAATTTTTCTTAGGATGCCTTTTCTAGGTTTTATACTAGGTAAGGTTTATTACTTCTGTATTCCTTTAGTACTTAATATAACCTAGATCATAAAATTTTTATTTTGAGGGAGCATTGAATTGACATTTTCATAGAGATTATTTTATGGTTATTTGACCAATAAATAATTAATCATCTTCAATTATATATTTATTGTCATTCAAAAAAATTATGTGTTGTATTTTAGGGTCTTCCAACTCAAACCATCAACTGTTCTATTTTTGGTAATTTTAACTCAGGCCATCTGTTGATTTAGTTTATGTTCTTTTAGCTCAGATCATATGTTGTTTATTTTACATTATTTCAGCTCACACCATCTATTTTTTTATTTTATGGTCTTTAGCTTGAAATTTGTTACCACATTTTATGATATTTTAGCTCATACTATTTTTTTCTATTTATTGTGTCTTTTATCTCAGACCATATATTTGTTTATTTTATTTTCTTTTGGCTCAAACATTGTGTGTTTGTATTTTAAGTTATTCTTGCACATGTCTTCTATTACTGTTAGTGAAGCATGGTTATTCACGAACAGTTTGACTATCCTACAACCCCGATAGTATTCTTTTGAAATAGTGTCCACAAATGGTTTTGATACACTCTATCATAAATGAGATTCTGAATAATGAATGTCCATAAAGGGTTCTAGATCCCATTTTTATTTTTTAAATTATAAATGATGAATATCCATGATGGGTCATCAAACCCTACATTCGTGGTGATATTTGGTTGGAATGTATGGTGAAATATTATCTTTCTTCCACTTGGGTAATTATTGTATAGGTTTTGTAAATCACATATCCAATAGCTTGAACTAGTAAATATGTTATGGTTAAAATATACTGGGGATAATCTTTAAAGAAACTATGGTGTTGAGTTATTCTATGGTGATATTGAGTATGTCAAGGATAGGAGGTCCTTTTCTAAAAGGTATATATGAATCTAGTAGATGTTTTTTATTACATTATGCTAAATCTGATGGGTCATACATTCATGGACAATTATAACGGTCCCCCCAATTTTCCATGGTCCATGGAAGATTTGAAAAGACTCATGAATTTCTATGACAATGTGCGATATAAATAAAAGAGATATCTAAGAAGGGTTCTAGAAACAAGGGTAGTTTAGTTTTTTATTTGTAATCTTGGGCCATATTCAATGTGGTGTAGAGTCACATGGTGGGAAAAATTTTTGGGAATGGAATATCTCATTCCATCATTTAGAAAGTTTACAATACCTGGTCAAATAATGTTGAGAATGTTGAATCCACCTTTATTTTATGCTTATAGGGATTATAAATCATGGTCTACAAATACCTTATTCAACTAATGGTGGGAAACTGTGGGGAAAATTATACCATTGATAATTGTGGATTACTATATTCCTTATAGTCAGATCAATAACTTCTATGTTTTCGGGTGGTCCTTCTATGAGACAAAACATCAACTAAAAATAAGCTCCTTAGAATTATGTATTCCACTAGTGAATCCAAAAATGATCCCTTTGGATCAAATATTCCAGGTCACTAACCATTCTAAAAATTCAAACCATGAGGAATAACATGAGGATATTGTGTTTCATGAGAAGGGTGTCAATTCAAAGAACTGGTTTTGTTAGCTCATAATTCAATGACATGATGGTGTTTTATGGGAAACATAATATTCAATATGGGTTCAGGAACCCTAATATTTGTTTCTCCATGTACTGAACAAATTATCATAGTAAGGAAATGTGATGAATAATTGCTTTAACTTTTTCCTAAACAGAGGTTTCCATAGATCATGGATAGTCCTTTACCAAGGCCACATGGTCTCCATGAGCTTTGTGAAGTATTATTTATTCCCTATCCATTTACTAAACCATAAATTTGAAGGGATTGCAAAAAGAAACATGAATTTTTCTAAGGAATACCTTCACAATTTTTTTCCTAACAAATTGTATTCTAATATCCATAACAGTTTTGGATAATTCTATGTGGACCATCAAAGGACAAATTTAAGTTCATATATCTTCTACCAAGGTGAATTAATTTTAAAGTCACGATGAATATGGTCATTATATGTTGGGAGTGTTAAACAACGACCTAACAAAGATTACAAAGGTTGAGAGTGATTTAACCTTATTTTCTATAGAAGATAAAAGTATTTTAAATAATATCTCATGTTAGTTGCATCATGAGTAATGATATGAGAAATCCTTGCCAAAGATAATCACGAGTCACTCAAAGGTGACGATCTCCACCAAGATGATACCAAGGATCATAAGGATTAGAGGGCCCTTTCTACAGGGCCAATATGCCTTTAGTTTATGAGTCTAAGGACCTCATGTCGATCCACCTATTACATAGTAAAATAGATAGAAATTTGAATTTTTATAGGGTATATGGAATGTTTGGAAAACCATGATGTACTCAAGACATACAATGTGATTTACAGATTATGGAGCTCGATAGTGTGATGTAAGCACCCTAATCGTTGTTTGACCAAATTCAGTCTCTTGTGGTCCTTTGACAAGTAGTGTTAATGGATGTTGGTCACCATAATTTTATTTCATTTAGTTATGAATCATTTTTCATGTAATTTAATGTTATTTGATGAGGATTTATTCACTAAAATTTAGAATATGTTTTAAAGATGTAGGACCTAATGTTAAACTGTGAAATATAACATTGGGGAATAATTTCACTATTCATGATATTTTAGATGTAGTAAACACATTTTTTCGATGCATAGGATTATTGATTAGTATCCATATGTTGAATCTATTCTTGTGTAGATTTATTTCATTTTCAAGAATCCCCTACAATAGATTTGACTCGTACAAAGGAATAAAGATTTTGTATAAAATAGTCCTTTTTATGAGGTATATGATTCTTTTATTTCTAGGATTCTATAGGATTCTTTATTTTTTTGTAATGGAAGAAATAATTCCATAGTTAGATCTTATAAAGAGATAATTATATATAGATTTAACTTATATGTAGTGGATAGTGTATTGTTTTCTTCCCTTACTAAGTCACAACATCAATTTCTTCTAAGGCTTCCTCTACATATATTGACATAATTTGAAAGGAAGGGTAATTTCAACATTTAATTATATTTTGGAGAAGAAATATTTGTCCATAGAAAAGATTCAAGGACAACAACGCCAACTCTGAGATGTTTTTGGTTTTTTAGAATGAACCATGTTTCATACAATTTAATATTGGGCCACATTGATGTATTGTTGATAATAATGGAAAACATAGAGCGATTGGTTATTCACACATGATACATTCCATAAAATTGAATGGTACAATGATATTATTCAATGATCTTTCATTCATTATGGATGTGATGCACATATGAGAAACATCAAATATTTGGAATCTAGTTGAATATTTTTGTTATGTGGAGTATAAATAATATCCAATGAATATATGCGTTATCTAGAATTGGAAACATTTAGGTACAAGTCAATCATTATAAATGGTGGAAGTCCAAATAACACAAAATCCAGATAACATATCCTATGTTTGTTGGGGACCCTTCCTCTTGGGCCAATAATCCTCTTGAAAAAAGATCTTTAGAGTTGTTCCATTCACCAATGAATCCTAGTGAGGTATCTTTTGATTAATAAGCCCTTTTTTCAAGTTTTTTATACGGTATAACCAAGGGAATGACACCAAATTTAATATGGGGTTCCAAGATAAGGAAATATACTCATGGAATTAAATTTTATCAACTTAGATATCGATGATATAAAGTTGGATCATGGAGAATGTATGATTTAAGAAGTGTCCACTCTCCCTAAATGATATTCCCACATGTATTAAACACATTTCATGGTGTAGGGATAAAATATATGACTCTGGAATACAAAATAATCAGTGTTGATGATCTTTTCAATGTAAATACCTCTTTCTATGAACATTAACATCATACAACTACAATGTTTTGTGGATGGGACTAAGATTGATGATCCAGGTGTCCAAAGTACACCCTATTATGGGAATCATTATATACATTTTTTTGATCTATTATAATCTCTTGGAATGGTCGGACACATATACATGTCAAGGGTAAATTGTTTCATTTGCATCATGGCTAGACCTATGATTTTAGATCCATGTGTCCCTACATATCATGTTGTAATTTTAATCAAGATACAAGTACTTTTTATAAAAACTTCATTTAGTTTAGAGTCTTTTCCCTTGGATATGGAAAATAATGGCATAAACCATTATTTCATTTTTTATCCCTCGTGGATGTGGGGGAAATGAATAATATGTTTCTAAGGCGATACATACCCTGAAATTAAAGGTTATAATAAAAAAATTCCCAAACCATTATTTGATGGTGGGTATTATGCACATATGAGTGGCATCAAGGGTATCAGAATACACTTGAATTGGTTTATTATAGAGATTAAAAATCATAAACTAAGAATATATGTGTTGACTAGAGGTGGAAGCTGGTGGATACAATTCAACTATTGATAATAGAGGAATCCTATATTCCATGTAATCATAAAAATAACTCCTATGTTTAAGGGTGACCTCTCCTATGGGACAAAAAATCCTCTTGGAACAATATCATGGGAATTATGTCATTTATAAATGAATCCTTATAGTGCCCCTCTTGACTAGATAGTCCCTATTAACAGTTTTATATCAGGGAGAACCTAAAATATTGAGCCTAGGGTTCATGGGGTTCCAAGATAAGGAAATAAACATGAGTAATTGTTTTGTATCAACTCAGATATCCTTGATATTATCTTTGTTCGTTGAGAAAAGAACATTAAAAAAGGGTTTGAGACACCAAAATGCTATTCCAGTTTGTATTGATCGCACATTGAGGTGAAGGGATAAAACATGTGATTTTTTAATACATGTTCATCAAGGGGATGATTTTTTTTATGAATACCTCTTATAATATAGTTTAATATCATTTGACTAGGACATTGTCATGATTTTTACTGTCCTATAGTAAGGATATTGTCAATTTTAAATCCTATGACTAGGGCCATACTACCTACTCGAATACATTTCTTGGTTGTTCAATACAAAGCATATTTCCAGATTCCATAATCTCATTGGATCTATGCTCAGAATGAGAAATAAGGTATAACTACGCATTCAATTTAGATACATGAGGGTACATGATTTCAAATACATGTGTTTTTTCTTAGTTAATTTTGTACTTGTCTCTCTATATGGATCTGAATCTCATGGAGGAACATGATTGGGGGAGGTATAAACTTGGGGATAGGCTCGAAATTAAGGATCCATGTGGCACTGCATATCCCATAATAGAAGGAATCAAGAGACACAATGTTTTAGACAGTTCCCTACATAGGTATAGCCAATTTATAGGGGTGAATTTATATCATTCTATATTTTGTGTGTAGACCTAGTATTAGTGATCCTAGTTTCCTTATAGGTCCTATAATATTAGTAATCTATCCAAATTTTCATATTGAATTAAAAACCATATAGTTATATCTAAACAATACATAGAGGGTGGAATTTTTTCTTTTGATATTTGGGTTGGAACTTTTATTTGTTATTTCAGTGTAACTACATATCATGTTTTAGCAAGAATAACGAAACTCATATTTCTTGAATAAAAAATATTCATACAGATTATAACAACACTCAAAGGGGGTTTATTTATTTCATTTATATTTTATATGGACCTAGGATTTGATATCCTAGTGTCACTACATCCTGGGATAGTTGAATTAAAGCCACATGTAGTTCTTGAATGGAAAACTCTCCACGAAGGTATAACCCATATGTAGGGGGAATTTTTCTGTTGACATTTGGGATGGAAATAAAATTTTATATTTAGGTGTAACTATGAATTATATGATAGAAGTAATCAAGAATAATGTAGATCTTGAATTCGGAGACTCCGTATGTTGATCTAACTCACACACAGGGCTGTTAGTACTTCATTTTTATTTCTCATAGTTCTAGGTCATGTTTAGAGAACCATCCATGGAGTAATGTTCTTTTTTTATTTTATCATAATGTAGTAAGAAAATATTCCAAGAATTTTTACATTATTCAGTGTGTAATAAAAATGAAATCTGGTTTAAAATCATTCTTTTAAAACATATGATTCTTTGAGGTATTAATGAAATTTACTTTTTGAGAGAACTTTAATTTGTGTGGGTGTAACAAATTCAACATCCTTCATAGATAATGAGTAATCACCTTTGAAATATACATTATGAATGATTTAAGGACTTTATAATATGGATTATAAGTTTTTTCTCTTACATTGATCATTGTTTTTCTATGAGCCGATATTAGTTCTCTATGAATGAATGAATTGAGGAGAACCATTTTATTGAAGTATCACACAATCTTACTATGATGAAATTCAATGTTCTGAGGTGTACGTAACATTTTTTAATCAATTAATTCCAACTCATCCCATCTATTTTCTGAATTTTCATCCTTAATGAGTTTTTAAACTATAATTATTTGGTTCAAGGGAACATAAAAATCAATGGAAAACACTAATTTTATTCTGTACACTAGTGAATAAATTTTCACATGTGTGTTGGTTTCCATGTTGATGCAGTAGTCCCATAAATCATGGAAGTGGTTTCCTGCAAAAAATTATTTTCCTTCTCCAACATTGTCTGGAGTATATATGAAACATACTTATTTAAGTCCAACATTCTTCTATTTTATTCTATAAGATTTCATGATGAATGGATGGATTTTATTTTTTACTTCTATTAAAATATATTCAACTTTGTATAATAGAATTTAGTTTCATTTTCCATCAATATCTTGTGAGGTACATTGAATATAGTGATGATATTCTACATTAAAAAGTTAATGATATTATTCTCCCTATGTTCCTCAAGGGTTATTTCATCATCTAATTTAGAAAATATTGTTTTAGTATTAGATATGTAGTTGAAATAATTAGTTTTATATTGGGATTATAGTCCCACAACATCTATTCTTTATACAAAAAATGACTATAAATATTTTTCTTTATGAAAAAACTCTATTGGTAGAGGGATGAAGATTTCATTAATCTCACATTCATGATATTTCATGGGGAATTCCTCATATTCATCTATCATGTTTTAGTAAAAACCATTCCCTCTAATTTTGTGGGAGTGTTTGGTTCCATACTGAGGAGCACTACAGGATACTATGTGGTCTTCTTCTATGATAGTAGGAATCTCTCTTTTTGTATGCATATAAGGAACATTCTATCATGTCCTCATTTTTAGAGATATTTTTTATCATTTTTCCTATCCTTAAGGGTAATTTTCACTACTCATCATCAAGAATGTTCACTCTCGGCACAATCTAACTAGAGGGTTCCATTTTAGAGATAATAAACTACATGATCCATTAATATTTGGGTGGATATTGGTTCATCAAACTTTTGGTAAATGTTGAAAATATTGATTTCCTACATGTCATAAATGATGAATAATGAGTCCATACTTCAATAAGTGATGTAGAAAACCAGGTCATTCTGATTGGTGCTAGACATGTTTTTTTTCATTAGATATAGTGTCTACATGGGAATTTTGTGATCATGGTATGTGGTGAAATTTTGGATCTAAATAGAAGTATTTCATCTATCTTTTGATGTAACTGATGATAGGGGAAAATTATTTCTTTTTGATTACGTACTCTTCATTGTTTTTTCATATCAGTTGCATCAAACACCATTTGATTACCTAGTAGGTCATCTAAAGCTATAGGGATAGTTCCACACTGGAAATGAGGGATTAATATTATGCCTCATTATTAGGGAAGCCTTAGTAATATGATAAATATCTTGTAAAATTTTATTTTTCTAGATAAAAAAATAAAATCCCTTGACCAACCTAATTGAGCTTCTGGATTTCGATCTTCTTTCCAATAAAACATTGATACTAAATGTGGAAATATATCTCACATGTTTGAGGACTGTTATGGGCATAGAAAACCTCTTATTCTTGATGTTGGGTGTCCACTAGTGTGCTTTATGGGGTAGTATTTCGTGAATGTAAATAATCCAAGGCCTTCCATATAACATCCTTTAATGTCTGTAATATGATTATATATTATTTTAGAATAACCACGCATCGATCCAAACACATAGTCAACATGTAAAAACCAAGTCTGTACTTGAGTGGTTGACTATGAGATACCAAGTACATGTCATTATTCATTATAAAACATATTAGATTCTTTACTACATGTATTATTTTGAGGTAGTTCTTTTTGATATCTTAATATTGGGTATCAATATATATTTTCATTCGAATTAGATAGGAGAGGTTTTTTTCATTCCCTGTATAATATGTTTAATAGGAGGAGAGAACCAATCGATTGTATGAGGGTGACCATATATAATATAATAAGATTTCCTTATACCAGAGACATATAGACTAGTGGTTTTAGTAAGTACTACTTGATATTCTCAAATTCATATTCATAGTAATCATCCCATTGATAAGAGACAACATTCTTCATTAAGTCTGTGATAAGGATATTTTATTCATTCTTGTTAGCTATAAAATAATGATTATAAGATAGGTTCACATGGAACCCCACATTTATTTTTTATTATGAGGATAGGAAATATTTTTTATTACACTAGAATTCTCGGGATCAACCTCGATGCCACAATGGAATACCACATGGCCAATGAATTTCCCTAAAATTACTGTGAAATCATACTTCATTGGATTCACATTCAAACTATGATACTGCAGCCTATTGAATATAGTCTAATGATCTATGAGGTGATCACATAACTATCAATATTAAACTACCTATTAATCAACATAAAATTATGTTATTTGAAACAAAAGGTATCAGATATATGATTCGTGGTGTGTTGGTAAGTATCCCCATGATTATTAAATCCAAAGGGTATAACCTAAATGAAAAATATTCCATGATTTTATCTAAAGGTGATGGATTCCTCATTTTATTTGTGCAATTTTTATCTGATTATACAATGAATATCCATTTATGAATAAAATGGCATGGATGCTAGAAGTTGAATAGATCAAAAAATTTGTGATCAGAAATCTGAAATCATCTTTAAGGAAGTGTATATAAGAGAATCTAAAATTTATATAGACCCATATAATCCCATTATTTTTAATTATGGGGATGATGTTGTAAATTCATTTTGGTTACTGTAAATCTCAAAAAAAATTATCATTGATCAATTTTTTAAATTTTGATTCTACATTAGTTGCATGATATGGGTGCATTCTATTGTCTACCAACATGAAACCACGATGGTCATCATGTAATTCAAGGTGGTTCATAGCCACATCATTGTCCAACATAGTCATTTTTTATTCCTATAAAACACATAACAATTCTACTTTAGGAATGAAACGTACATATCCTTGTCCCCAAGAGGCATGGATACACTAATCAACTTAGGTTGTGGTTCTTCATCTATGACCGGATTCACCTACATGAGCCAATTTATAGTGGTTATAATTCCTTAATCAAATGTGGGAGGGATTTTTCAAAGTTATAATTGTTATTTATCCACATCTATTTCTATAGATGCATTTTTAGAAATGGTAGGTAATCTGTGTGCATCACTATCACTATCTTTGTAAGGGATTCCATGTGAAGAGAATTTTTAACCCTGGATGACTAGTTTCATTATAGAGAGTTTCTATAGACTCTTGTTCTCTTCTATGCTACCACTAGGGGATGAAGGATCTCGGACATCAGGAGTTATTGTTATGTTCTTGGGGGTAATAATCAATTTAAACTAATTTCATGGGATAATTACAAAATCCTAATAAAGAATTTTCTAGATCCCATTTTGAATAATCCCCTTCACCTAACATCACTTATATCACACAAAAAAGATGCAATGATGTTTTTGGATCATGATAGCTCACTAGGATTAAACTTTCCACCTCATTCATGTTTATGGGAAGCACATAATATCTATGAAGAATACTCCATGGATTCATATTGGTTTTCCCTAATACATTGAATCCTTTTCTCACTCAAATCATACCCTTGAATGGTTTTTTTCAATAATAAGTCTCCCTAACCATATTTCACACATTTAAGGGTATGAATCTAGATGAGGTTGACCAGAGAACCATTTTCAACTACTGTCCTTAAATATTCATCGTTATCATGTTTTCCTAAAACATATGACAATTTGATATGTCCCAAAATAACTTCTTCATAGTATTATTCTATGAATGATATGGTGATGAGACATTTGGATGGAATAATCTCTACTCATTAAACCTATGCTCCAGAGAATTATCTCTCAAGAACTTGATATCTCCATTGTTCCTTGACAAGTACCTCTATAATTTATTTTGAATAATGTAGAGCATCATGGATTTAGTGTTTGGATGGAACAACCACACACTATATCAAAATATCAATCTTTTTGTAAGAGTTTTGTGGCACACAATTTGATGTTTCACCTAATTTTTAGGATCATTATTTGAGGTATATAAAGTCGTTGGTCCTAATATATGATCAAAGGTTGAAAATTCACATGCTAAAAGTGGAATAAGTCACTTCGACCTTTCAATTCGTTTAGAATGACTGAGAAATCACACCCCTACCATAGGTCGTGTAAATTTTTTCGGTATGAATGATTACTAGAGGTCTCCGAGGTATCTCCATGTTTATTTTGGGATTTTTGAATTGATGTACTATGGTTATCATCTACTTATATGTATTTTTCAATGATATGAACAAAATATTGGGTATGACCCCACACTATCCCCTATATCCTCTCCTACCACATCGTCATTCTAAATCTCTATGGTCAGGATCGAGGAACTCATATTAAAATGCATATTCATCATATGATAAAATCTTTATTATGTGAACTAAATTAACAGAAATAAATATGGTATCATCATGGGATAAAGGTTTTGTTCGGTGTGGTTTTCCTCATTGAATGGATGTTTAGGCTAATAATTTTATAAGAGAAAAATCCTTTGTGGATGCTATATGGGTTTCTTTATCCTATGTCATTTCATGTATTTAATTATTATGTAAATCTCTATGAGGGTTAGTAAATTATGTCACCCTAGGTCCCAGGATAATTTTTGGTCGTTGAATTTATTCTAACATTGTTTAATGATTTTGGACTACTATCTTTTGTGTATTTTATTTACCTAATTTCAATCCATGATTGACTGGAACTTTTTTCCAGTCAACCCCTTCTTCTGGTAGAGTAGTGGTTACACAAGTTACCTATTCAAGGTACATCTATAGTATCACATGTCCAGAATCAACCATAATCTAAAGAAATCATTATCATATCCAGTAATTTGAAAACACTACTTATCAACCATATTTTTTAATTTTTCTTAATCAACTCGTATTTTGTTTAAACTAAAATGGATTTGAAATTATGTTCAGCCTTCACCAAAAATTTGATTTATTCTTTGATAAACAAGATCTTTACTGAAATATAGTTCATGATATATTCTTTTTTCAATGATATCTGATTATATGGGTGTTCACCGTGTGATACCTCTATAAATTTTCCCTAAGTCATATCATTGTGTGATACAATATTTCAGCTTCCCCATATACTCTTATATCATGATATATCATATATGGATGGATTCTACACATTACATTACATGATAATTTTTCATTGTATAACTCTTTACATAGAAAACTTCAGTTTACATACTTTTCAAACTAATCGAAAAAATCCTTTTAGAATTAGAAGAATATCTAGTGTACTCCTTGAAAATCATCTCCTCTCCCAATGAAGTGATTAGGGTTCCATATATATGGAAAAGTCACTAAAAATAATCTAATCCCAAAATTATTTTTACACTCTTCTTTGGAGACATATGCTATCACTACCTCATAATACAAAAATATAAACTTCTGGCATGTTATATCCAAATAAAAAATCTTCCTCCTCATAACCATCCATCTAATTAGCCAAATCGAATTTACTTCACAGAAAACGAAGAGGTCTTCATGTGTCATGGGATCCCTCTTTATTGCGTTTTAATCCATCCATGTGGTCATAAACATATCACATTTTCCACTTATTTATAACCTATATATATATATCCATTTTCATTTTCGATGTTTCACATGAATATTTGACACCCCAAAAATGAAAAAATGGGAAATTTCACAAGCATCATCTCTTAATTCAAAGACACATCTAGGAAATCACCAGAATAATTTCAACCAAAATATTCAATAAATATAACAATCTAAGATCATTGAAATTCCATTATGATTGATTTTTTTCCCAAAAAAGTCCCCTTTTATTTTCCTGATAAAACATCAAAACAACAGAAATATTTTTATTCTCAAACACATGAACACATCCTTATTGAAACACAATTTGTATTTACAAAACTCCAAATAATAATCAAGTTCATACAAAACTTTTACCCTAATACCACATGAGTCAATATCACCATGAAAAATAAGAGTGTCATGCATTGATAATCAATTAATAACTTCATTATTGAAACCAAATTTTGAATATTTATTGAAAACATTTGTTGGTGTAAGCTGATACCAATTGTTTATTGTGATTAATATAAAATTTCACACCGAGTATTTCTCATTAGGATAAAAATTCCTCAATCATAACTTTTAAGCATATTTCCTTATCATCGTAGATTCAACCTTTTTTCTATTTATTCAGTTATTGAATAACACTTTCATGACCATATTTTGGAATCTCCAAAATTAATTTCTCACCAATATAGAATATTGAAAAGCTCACCCCTTTCAATCACATTACTCTCCCCTATAACATGTTTGGTCAATGTCGTCCTTATTTATAAAAAATACACTCCCACATTGTTCACAAACACAAATAACACTTTTTAAAGGTATAAAATAGAAATATAATATTATGTTGAATAATGAATAATTTCCAGCTTACAATAGGGAGTAGTCATTATATATCCACATGTTCTTAAGTGTTAAGGGTTGACTATAATTAAAGTTTTCTATGATGATTTTTAAATTATTATTTAGTTAAGGAATTTTTTAATATCTTTTTTAATTTATGTTATCTAGGAACATATTCCAACTTCAAAAGAAGATGCTCTGATTTATCTTTTATAAAGTGATACAAGATTTCATTATGCTTTATTATTGAATGATGAAATATATTATTACTTATATCAATATCATTCGAATTATAATAATTTATTTTGATTACATATTTTACATAATCTCACATATCTTCTAGTTACTACTTCATTCATAATAATTTCATGAAATTATGAGTTCATGAAAAATATTTATGTTATATAGTTCTAAATGAAATTTATTCATGTTTCATTCTTAGACCAGAAATGAAAAATATTCCATGATAAATCGCACCATTTGATTTATAGTTTATATAATATATTGTAGCATACAAATCTTCATCTGTATGTACAAAAAATTCGTATTATGATGTCACATTATGTAACATCCCCAACCTGAATCAACTAAATCTATGCTCCATGTTAGGTCTGCCCAGGACTAGAAACATTCCACCCTATATTCCATTGGGTTTCAACTGCCATCCAGGGTATAATGGATCATGAGGGGAGACTATAATCTATTTAATAAAATATTTCATAGAAGATAAAATATCATGTAAATACAACAATAACAATAAACCAGAACATGCATTACTAACCACTACCAAATAGGGTCAATACTCAACATAAAATTTAATATTCCTTATCATGCTAAGAATTCCAAAGTGTATAAAAAATAAAACAATATAAAACAATATAAACAACCAAATGGTTCATGAATCCTAGTACATATCCTCACACATGCATGTACCAAACCCAACTCAATTCCCCATCATATTCCCTTTTTACATGTGCTAACCTGCCACCAAAAAATATGCATGGGTACCCAATGGTAGCCTGAGTAGTGTGTTTGTACAACTCAGTAGTCCACCACAAACACTATCCAAAAAATATCCAATATAAAATAAAGAGTTCCTAAAAATAAAAAATATATGACATGTAAAAAATGAAAACATCTGTTCAACTAGTTATTAATATTCACTTTATAACATTTTATCATTTTTATCAGTTAGGCATTTAAGTCATTTACACAACATCTCTATAAAATAATTAACAAACATAATTAATAAGTAACATTACCTATCTCACTAGGGAAAACCATTTATAAATCGCTTACATGAAACATACCTTGGATCATCAGACCATGTATTTTCATCCAATGTAACCATTAGGGCCAAGAGCATCAGTCTGGAACCCAACCCAGGCATACTAGGGGTGGTTTAGAGCGTCAATCAAACTAGACCCATGGGATGACCATGAATCGTTTATCCCACACTACTAATCCATATGCGTACTATTAGCTATCCATTTACCACATATACCATATTCTAATCCATACATAATCAAAAAAACAAAACATTCACATTTCAATAATCATTCAACATGTAGATCATCATTGACTGCTGAACTCTTATAAAACTTACCAATTACATTGGATAGCCTATTTAACCAATTTCCCTTCCCAAAGTATTAACTCATTAATCGTAATAAACAATTGCAATACATTATCCCATTTAACATGTCTCAACAATTTTTATTCCTTCATCCATTCACACATTTCCAATACAAATTCATAATCCATTTGACATATTCACATTAATCAATTTTTTTTTATTTTCACACCATTTCAAACAATCTCTTAATACATTCAAGGTCTAGAAATAATAATTCACTTCTCCGTTTTGTTCAAACTAACATTCCCACATGATCATCTTAGGATCTACCTCATCTCAACCCAATTTCAGGCCAATCATTGTCATTTTCCTTTTTTGGAATTGTTAGCAAACCCAATGGGTGGTCTTATTTAGTTCATTAAACCTCATAACATCCTATGGGGATCATGAGGGGTACATATAACCATTTAAAACCCATTTTACCAAATAAAACTAAAATCATCAAAGGAAAATCAAGGTAGAAACACTACAACAACCAAACATGAAAAAATAAACATAAAAACTATGGTATATAAAATTTAGACCAACTATATTAAATCGGTAGATGAATGAACCCTTAAACGTATCCTTATATTTGAGTTAAAGAACCCTTTGAATCATCAACATATAATATATCATAAAAAGAGGGTTTTAGTGCACTATAAGAATATATCCCAAGAAATAGTCCATAATCTGAAAAAGATAAGAGTGAGGAGCATTAGACTTACTTGGGGATTCAATCCACTTCCAAAGGTTCTCCAGAGGGCCCATAATCGATGGTGAATGATCCCTTGGAATCATGGGTCAAAATGGTTTGTCAAATGGTATTAAAGGAGAATATATAGTGAATAAATTAGTTGATAACCATAAATTCATGAGGGGGATGTTTCAAAATTTGTAAATTTTTAATGAGGTGTACGGTTTGGAAACACTATTTTCCAATCCATGCACCAGAAATGTGCATGGCTCTTTCCAAGAGGGGTCCAGGATTCATAGTTATCTAGGGATTCCACATGGTTTAAAAAACTATTCACTAACCACTTAGAATACCCCTCTTCAAGACTTCATGGTTTGGCCTCCCCCATTGAATAGGTTGCTAATCGTGCCCCACATCCACTTGGCTAGAATAGTTTGTGTGCACGGTTATCTATTACCATTTTCCCGCCACATAAAATATACTGGAATGATAGTTTTCCATTCCCTCTCATGTTGTAATCCCTTGGAACACCCACAATCCTGCTCATAAAGTAGGTAAACAGTTAATTATAAATAATTAAGAGATTCAAACAATAATTTTAAACAAAGACATACCTCCATGAATTGTGGTATCTTACAACCTCCCAACCTTATAGTTTCACTTCCTCAAGATACTCTTCCATGAAACATTAATCCACAAAAGGGGAGAAATTTGGCCACTTTCCTTGTATATTCAACTCTCACTCTGAGGTTTCTTCCAAAACATTCCTATACTACAGCAGAACAGGAACAAAGGGAACATTATTTTCTCAATAAACTGTATGACAATGATCTACAATACATACTAGATTCTCCTCAAATGATGAATATGAATTAATTTCAACATCCTCAACATCAATAATATGAGATGGGTAAGGCTGATACTATCAATGCCAGAAACATGAAGAAACACATGATCCCCCACCCCAAAATTGGTTACACCTAAATCATATCAATGTATATATTATTATAGGAGAACTAAAAAAGGGACAGTTGATTTTTCCATGATCCCCCACCCCAAGTAACTGGGCATCATCTTTCCCTTTTTCTAAATCCAATGGTGACCCATAATTGGAAACACCTGAAGAAACACATGATCCCCCACCCCAAAATTGGTTACACCTAAATAATATCCCTGTATATATTATTGTAGGAGAATTAAAAAAGGGATAGTTGATTTTTCCATGATCCACCAAAATATAGGACACATTCAATCAACATGCCCTCTATCACTTGAATTGTATGCTCTGACATCCCATCTGTCTGTAGGTGAAACGATGTACTCCAAAAACCCTGGGAACTAAGTGCCTTCTATAACCCTTTCTATAAGAAAGATGTAAAATGTGTATCACAATCTGAAACTATAGTACATGGTACCCTGTGAAACCATGCTATCTTTTGAACATACAACTCACATAATTAGTCCATGGTGAAAATCTCTCGAATTGGCAAGAAATGATCTGGTTTTGTTAACCAATCCATTTTAATTTTATAATGGGTAATGAATGCAGAAAACCACTCAACCACTGATGTTTGAACTTATCCTATTAATAGGTAAGGCATCATGCAACAAAAACTAAAACCACATTCTTCATTAATGGAAACCAATACTTTCTATGCAGACCATGATATATTTTCTTGATACTAGAATACACATCCCACTTCAATGCATGAATATCACACATCAACTTTTAACAAAAAAATGTTGGAACCATAACAAAGACCCAAAAAAACCCCATCCTTATTAATCATCAAATCATAAGGTGACTCCCCACCTCTCATACCTTCTCATAATTCCAATTATTCAAAATCCTCACTCTCCCTCTCTTTTATTCACCTCTGAAGTGAAAACTCAAATACTAATGATTTAAGGGTCATATTTCCTTGGTTGTCCTACCCCTCAAAGTATATCTCATAGAACAATGCCATCATCAACCACTTGGAATGGGATTCTTAAACTACTATTTTGAGTTTTTCAACTCAAAGAATTTGAAACAATATTTCCCTTTCCTGGTGAGTATAATTGCTCAAAATTGAAGGACTGGATATTATTTACCCATATTTTTTTATTATGATTTAAATAACACTGAAAGAAGTTATATTCCATGATTTTATTATCAATGAATACCATAAACCATTCCCTCAACAATTAATTCCACCAATAAATTAATGAAAAAACCAATTTTCCAATTCAAGATCATTTGTTGGGTAAATTACTTAATGGGACCTAAACTACATTAAATGATAAGCAACAACCTAATCATCTTTCATCAACACTACTCCAATTCTAACACCAGATATATGACCAGTCAGAGCACACTCTTCAAGTGTTACTGTACATTTTTAGGTCTTGTGTCCTAGATTTTGTTGGATCACGGAAAATAAATCCTTAATGAACCATCGATAATAACCAAACAATCCCTGAAAAAGTATAACATTAGAAACATTTTTGGGTTGCTTGCAAGACACAATCGCATGCACATTCTTTGGGACAATTTTCACACATTCCTTTGAGAGAATGAAACCCATGAAATGAACCCTATCAATCCATAAATTACATTAGGATAGTTTTTCATATATCTTATGCTATATTTGAGTACACAGGATGATTTCAAGATGTTTTGAATGATCATAATGATTTTTTTGTACCCCAAAATTTCATCAAAAAATTCAACTTTGAACTAATCTAGTTGTTGGTGAAAAACATAGTTCAGTAAGTCAATAAATAATGTCAGCATGATGGTCAACCCAACAAAATAATATAATTCATACATGACCTTGAAGATAGTTTTGGGTACATCCAAAGGCCTCGCCCTCAATTAGTGTTACAAAGACCATAAATCAAGCTTGGAAGTCACTAAATAACCCCCAAATTGATCAAACATATCATTGATTTAGGGTAACGGGTATCTAATCATGACTTTCATTTGACTCATCGTCATATAATTAACACATAACCAAATTAATCCATCATCATTCATGTAAATCATCACTAGAGATCCCCATGGTCACTCATTAGATTAAAATCATTTTTTCTCAATTTATTCCAACAAAGTTTTTAGATCATGATGTTTTTATGGGGCCATAATATATGGCAGAATATAAACTAGTTCTTCTTCCAACAGTTACTCAATTGTGAACTCAATATCTATCATGATTGGTAGCCTTAAGAAGTATTTAGAAATATATATGATAATATATCTACAATAGGAGGAAATACATGATACTATACCCCCCCAATATCAATAATAATACAAGCTTCTTGGGATGCGAGTTCACACAACTGCAAACAAACTGGACATATATAGACTACTTGAATGTTTCATTCACCCAAATGGATATTAGTGTCTTCCTCATGAGGTGAAAATGTTACCCTATGATGGTAACAATCAATATGATCCTGTTACAAAACTATCAAATTATTTCCACAAATAAAAATAACAACTTAAAATACCAATCATAAAAAAATCCTGAAATAATGGTACCCACCAACCTCAAGTGAATACACTTGCACTACCTAATATTATCATTTTTAAAAAATAACAGGGTTGAAATTAACATTACCCCACGCAAACCCTCAACAGTTAATACCAACTTAAGAAAAAAACTAAATAGAAAGAATATAATGTGTTGAACATGTATCTAATAGAACACTATAAAGCATGGAATATACAACGATAATTCATTGAAAAGTAGATGTTATATCCATACCATGATTAGATGTAGGCTAAACTGCATAAAGATGATCTTCCCCATTGACATGGGCCCCGGTTTGATTTCATATCACTATACTACTTTGATAATACAAGCACTCTCTCTATGGTGTTCCACATCTACCACTTCAGCCAGTACAACCAGTCGATCTCCATCTACCGACCTGATATTAATTAACTGACCCCCTTCTGGCTCTCAGAATCTACCTCTTCCCTCCATCAGTGTCTAGCTGTCATGAGTTCCCATTGAAACTCTACACATTCCTCAATCTATAGAACACTCAACACTCAATGAGTGTTTCAGGACACTAGCCACAAATTTTCCCTGTCCTACCATGTCACGAACCAACCCGGGTCGACCCTGAACCGGTCACCCGAGCCGATCCGCGGCAAGTCCCGAGGGGCGTTCCCGATCCCCCCGGGATGGCAACCAGTGTCGGGCATTAAGACTTGATCGTTGGGAACGATTTCAGCCCAAAACAAAAGTAAATAGAACAGAATAAATAAACACTAACAGCGGAAAAGAAATAAAAACCACACAACCACGTACCTCCATGTGACCTCTCAGGTCACCACCCAACTAGAGAGCAACCTCGCTCCAACACTGAGCGACTCAAAACAGAAGACCTGCGACTGAAATGGTAAAAGATAGGCGTGAGCACAAAAGTACTCAGTAGGTGAACCCAACAACAAAACCCAAAGCACTGCCAGTAAATATAGAATCTACATAATCCAGGATTGAATTATAATGTATAAAAGTAATTTTTCACAATGTTTTACTTGAAAATCAAACACGAGACAATTCCCTTATTCCTTTTCGAAAGATAGTTCCATTCCATTAGTTTTAAACTCATTCTGATAAGAAAAGTGTTACATTTTCAAATCTAACCCAAAGAGAATAAAGCATTTTCATTTGAAAACCATTTTTCCCAAAGTCTAACAGTATAGGCTGTGAAATATGACTGAAGGAAAACAAGCAGGGTAAAACAAGTGCAAGTAAAGGTAAGCAGGAAAGGAAAACCAAGTGCAAGCAAAAGTAAACCAGAAGTTATCAGCAATAACTATGGGTGATCCTGAACATCCCTAGAAAACCCCTGGACGTACTCGGGTTCAGACTACCTGCCGGCATGATACTCCATAGTCAATAACCAACTGGCCGCCCTAACAGCCAACCAGTGGCACATCCCTCCTGGCCTGTCTGTAACTCCAGGGGGTACTAACCCGTCTAATCAGGGTTAGCAAGCAACCGTCACTCGATAATCTACAAGACGCCCAGGAACCCATATTAGTTTTTGTAACACTGTGTAAGTGGGAGACCCGTGCACGCGTGACTCATCTCACCGCACTTGCCAACCCCTTACACGGACATCGCTACACGACAACCCTCGAAGGGAAGTCCCCCTGTAGAAATGCCCTCACAAGTACGCATATATATATATAATCACTTCACATTTGATAAAGTGCCAACCGGGCCGTCATGTCACTTACATTTTGATCATCTAAGACCAAAGCATTTGTTTTAAAGAGGGATGACACACGCCATTTCATTGAAAACCAGAAACGCACTTAGAAATTTATTTAAGAAACTCAAATCAGCATCTTAAAACTGGAACACATTTGTTTCACAAGTAGAGTCACTTTCCAATCACCAAACGCGTCCCACTTTTATCAAGAGCCAAACGGGCCTTTAATCATTTTTTTGAAGGAACACCATTTCCCAAATGAAAACCAAACTTTTGTTCGCGTAACAAAGGAAAACATCTTTCATCAACCAAGAGCCACACATAAGGTTTCCAAAACAAGTTCAAAGGTCACACGACGTTTTCTCTAATCATGGTTCTAAGAAAACACCATTTTCCATAAACAATACATCTACAAATTTACACATGCCAAAAACATTTCAAAACACAATTTAACATGACTTTCATTATTCAGGAAGAACCATCTAGAAAAACTACCATGGAAGCACATAATTAAATCCAAGAAAACGCTTTTAATGAAACGCTAGAATTAAAACAACTTTTATCATCAGCAGATCACCAAACTATAGATAACTACTTAATAATACTTTTGAATTTGCTGAAGCTTAATAAAAATTCAAGGAATAAATAAATTCTAAATTTAAAGGCGAGTGAAAAGGGAGACCTACCTCAAAATCCAAGCGCGACAGTAAAAAGATCTTGGAACCAAGGAGCGATGACCCGACGTGTGTCTGAAGCCACGTGATAAAATCCAACACTCTCGAAACTGAGGCGCGGAGACGGCAGAACCTCGGAAACAAGGCGCAGCGATGGCGCTTCCTCGGAAACGCCCTGCGCGGGTCCTAAAACAGTAGACCGTTAAACGGTCTCAACGATATTAATAACAGAATAATATTAATAATAATAACAACGTGAAAGTAATCGCGGTGATAACAATAATCACAATAATAATTATAACACAACATAATAATAATAATGATGTTATAATAATAATAACAATAATAATATAATTAGCATACTTATAATATATCAATAATAATAATAATAATAATAATAATAATAATAATAATAATAATAATAATAACAATATTAGTAATGACAACAATAACAGTATTAATAACATTAACAATAATAATAATAATAAGAACAAAATAATAATAATAATAATAACGGTAATAATATAATAATAATAATAATATAAAATAATGTTAACATAATAATATTATTAATAATAATATAATAACAATAGCATAATTAATAATAATAATTTAACAATAATAATAAGAATAACATACTATAATAATAATAATAATGATGATAATTAAAATAATATTAAATATATTAATAATAATAATAATAATATAGTATTATTAATAATAACATAATAATAATTACAATAATGATATAATAATGTTAATGATAATAACATGATAATAATAATAAAGTAATAATTTAATAATAATAGTAACAATATTAATATAATAATAATATAATAATATTAACATAATAATAATAATAATATAAGCATAATAATATTATAATAATGATAATAATAAAAATAGTAATAATAGCATAATATAAAAATAAAAATAACAACATAATATAATGATAATAATAATAATAATAGAAAAAAAATATTAACATAATAACATTAATAATAATATTATTATTAATATGATAAACAGAACAAAACATAACAAAAATAAAATGAATAATAAAAAAAACAACTCACAGCAGAGGGGGGGGGGGACGGGATCCCGAGCGAGCAGGGGGCGGGAGCCGAAAGCAGGCAGAGGGCCGGGGCGCGGCATCCGCTGGAGCCGACGCAAGGAGGAGCCGCAGGGGAGACCTGGGTGCGGCACAGGGTCGGCGGGCGAAGGGGAACCGAGACTTGCAGGGGGCGAGGGCGGGCGAAGGCCGGGGTACGTGGGAGGCCGGAGCGGGGAAACGAGGCGAGGCCTGGTGCAGGTCGGCGTCGCTGCGCAGGGGGGTGCCGGGCTGGCCGAGGGCGAGCAGGGGTCCGGGCTAGCCGAGGGAGGATGGGGTGGAGGCGGCAGGGCGCGGGCTGGCGGTCGGCTGGTGGAGGAGGCCGGGATGACGAGAGGTGCGGCGGCTAAGCAGGAGGAGGACGGCGGTGCGGAGCAAGGCCAGGGGGTCGGCTGGCCGGAGTGGCTGGGCGAGGGCGGCGGTCGGGATGAGGGCGCGGGCTCGGGACGGGGAGAGGTGCGGGATGGCGCTGGAGGAAGGGGGGCCGGAACGGCTTGGCTGGGTGCGGCGAGCCGGAGTGCGCAGAAGGGGAGTTGCCGGACGGAGAAGCAGGGAGAAAACGGTGATGCTGGGGCGTTCGCCGGAGTGCAGAGCTGGGGGTGAGCGGGAGCCGGCGAGGCGGAGGAGGCCGGGACAGGCGACGAGGGTGCAGGGGAGAGGGCGCGCAGGGGATTCGGGAGCCGGACGGAGGTGCGGGAGAGCAGGGGGGCGGCGCGGCCGCTGGGCGTGGCGAAGGCGGGAGTGCAGGAACCGGCGCGGCCGGCCGAACCAGTAGGGGAGAAAGAAGGAGAAGAAAAAAAAGAAAGAAAGAAAGAAACGGGGAGAGGGAGAAGGAGAGAAGAGGGATGGGGTGGCGGCTGGGTAGAGGGGTCCGCTTAGGGTTAAGTATATATATATATATGATAAAATAATAATAATAATTTTTATAATCATAATAATAATAAAACTATAATAATAATAATAAAACTCATAATATTAATAATAAATAATAACTTAGTCAATTCCAATAATAATTATTTTGATCACATATTTAAAATAATAATTATAAAATAATTTAAAGATGTTACAAAAGTATATATATTTATACATATATAAATCTATATATATATACACATACATTATTATACATATATATATAAAAACATTTATAAACATATACACAATAATAATAACACAAATAAAAAGTTACTAATAATAAAATACCAACATAAAAATTATAAAATTTAAAACGCCGGGTGAACACATTGTCACCCGGGCTGAACGCACGGTCACCGCTGACAATGCGGTGACCGCGCACCGGCGCGAAACCGCCAATGCAATTAATCTCTGAAAAATTTAAATCGGGACCAAGAAAGGAGAACAATTACGGACATCTGCGGTCGGGGTGTGACAATTCTCCCCACCACAGACACTTTCTGCCCCCAGAAAGTCACCAGGCCAAAAGTCGGTCAAGATTTAAGTCCATGCCCCAACGGAACTAAAGGAACCAGAGGGAACTGAGAATCTCGGGGATGACCTTACTCAGCACAGGTCACACCCGACCGATTCAAGAGAGAACTGGGGTCCGAGATTTAGGGGAGAACACGAAGGGGTTCTCCCCACCACAAGAGCTTAACTAGTGCAGAAAAGATGACCATTTAAATAGAAAACCCCGGGAAAGGGGGGGGGGGTGACGCGGGAACTCCCAACCAATTCAAACCAACTCTTACAACACGATTTCTACAACACCTCTGTCTAGACATTAAATCCTCGACCAGAGTCAACAACATTCAATACCAGGGAAAAACCATAGAAAAACATTAAACCAACATCAAATTGGAGACATGATCCACCGAAGTCCACGAGACATAACCGCATTTTAAACATAACTAAAACGAGGTCAACCCACACGAGAGTCAAACACACTTTTAAGAAGGACACCCGATTTAGAATATCACCTCCACACGACAAGTCTGCTTAGATTATTACAGAACAAATCCATTGTCACTTTTTAGAAAAACAATACATTTACATAAACCAGGCTACTTGGATTATAATAGAGCAAGTCCAGGATAACCCCATGGTAAAACAATGAACATACAACTACGTCAAAACTTAACGGTAGAAAAACATGTACTAAAAGATCTTGATTGTTCCACTGCTAACACGGAACACAAAACCTGGACCAAGGCTTCACACCCCTGGGGACTCTTGACTGTGCGCGAGCTTCACCCCGAGACTTGTGGCTGGGGCTCTGATGGCTGAAGCATCTTCTGCCTCACAGTCAGGTACTGACGTTCTCCCATCACGGCGTCCTCTTTAAGCGACGCTTCCGACAAAACTTCTCCAGATGACCCAGACAACCACATCGATGACACGTCTTCGGAGGGTTGCGACAAGACGACTTTAAATGCCCGAAACGACTACCCTGAAAGCATACCATCGAACGATCTGATGGACTGGAAGCTGGGACTAAAGGGGATAACTCATTGGGGACAGGTATCTCTGGCGCCTCTTCCTCACAAGAGGGGGAACTCTTACGAACCACAACAGGGGACGCTGAAGTATTAACCACCCGCACACCAGAAACTAACTCAGCCAAGAAAGCTTCCTCCACGAGCTTCTCGAAACAAGGGTCTTTAGAAGGGAGGACTCGCTCCTTGATCTCTGGACGAAGACCCCCAGTGAAAAGAGAGGCCTTCATGAGCTCATGCGACGCTACCTCTGGAGAAAAGGAAATTAGTTCCTTAAAATGGTCAACATATGCCTTCACCGTCCGTCGACCTTGTTGAATATGCACAAGCTCCCTCTTTTCTCCAGCTTCACTTCCTCAGGTACAACCCCTTGGATGAAAACAGTTTTAAAGACATCCCACGTCATTTCACCTTGCGTTGACGGTGGGGTAACCATCTTCCACTAGTCCAGAGCTGGACCCTCAAACAACTCCATAATTGCACGGACCATAACACTATCGGGAGTTCCCAATATTCTAAAGACATGTTCCACTTCCTCGAGCCATTTCACTGCTTCTAACGGACCCTGATCACCATGGAGAATAGGCAAAGTCTGAGGAGGACCAAAAACTGGGCATGACATATCCGAATCCTTAGAGACCTTTCTGGGCGGCATTTCCTGAGCGATATATAAAACTCAAAGCCAAAACCAACATCAAATCGAAGCAACATCAATAAAAGCGCCTTCATCAAAAACAGTCAGCACAAGGACCAATCAAATACAACAAAACCCAAAACAAAATCTCCTCTTTAAAATTCCCTTTTCATTTTTGATTTCAAAACCACCCTTTCTCAAGATCACTTTCCAAAAACCAATCCACTTTCAAACCAAAAACTTTCCAAAACCATTCTCCCTTTAAAACCAGTTTAGAAAACAAATTCAAGCGTTAAATTTCAAACACACCCAGGTAATCTCATGAACCGTTGCACATGTCTTTATCCACATTCCATTCATATGTGCATCAACACACACTTTCCATGCATTCTCACACATGTGCAAACGTTCATAAAGAGGACCTGTGGTTTCACCCCAAACCATTCTGAACCAACTCCAAGCAAACAACAGATTTTTCAAATCAAGAGATTTCAGTTTTAAAACCCATTTTATATATTTAATGTCCTTTAAAAGAAACCAGTCCAATTTCCCAAAAACCTTTTTCATTTCCAACAATGCACCCACACAAACCAAAACGAAAGCAGTAGCCAAATTTGCATCAACCACTGAAATGAGGGACTAGTAGTCACACTCAACCTGGCGACATGGTAGTGAGCCATGTCCCAAGTCAGTGTCGACCACCAGGAGGAATTCAAACCGTGTACTCAGACTCCACATGGGTCACTACTCCATGTGAAATCACGACGTAACATCGGCTTGCCTCCATTGTCATCTCTCAATCCAAGACAAACCAGAAAAGACAAGGACACAATTCCTGAACTACCCCTGGTAACTCGAGGATCAGTGCGAGCAAGAGTTCGCGACGCTCTTCCCGTACCTACCTCTCGAGTTCCGACAGTCCTAATCTCCTTCTACCGGACAACCCAAATAACAAGAACCACCTTTGATACCATTTTGTCACGAACCAACCCGGGTCGACCCTGAACCGGTCACCCGAGCCGGTCCGCGGCAAGTCCCGAGGGGCGTTCCCGATCCCCCCGGGATGGCAACCAGTGCCGGGAATTAAGACTTGATCGTTGGGAACGATTTCAGCCCAAAACAAAAGTAAATAGAACAGAATAAATAAACACTAACAGCGGAAAAGAAATAAAAACCACACAACCACGTACCTCCATGTGACCTCTCAGGTCACCACCCAACTAGAGAGCAACCTCGCTCCAACACTGAGCGACTCAAAACAGAAGACCTGCGACTGAAATGGTAAAAGTTAGGCGTGAGCACAAAAGTACTCAGTAGGTGAACCCAACAACAAAACCCAAAGCACTGCCAGTAAATATAGAATCTACATAATCCAGGTTTGAACTATAATGTATAAAAGTAATTTTTCACAATGTTTTACTTGAAAATCAAACACGAGACAATTCCCTTATTCCTTTTCGAAAGTTAGTTCCATTCCATTAGTTTTAAACTCATTATGATAAGCAAAGTGTTACATTTTCAAATCTAACCCAAAGAGAATAAAGCATTTTCATTTGAAAACCATTTTTCCAAAAGTCTAACAGTATAGGCTGTGAAATATGACTGAAGGCAAACAAGCAGGGGAAAACAAGTGCAAGTAAAGGTAAGCAGGAAAGGAAAACCAAGTGCAAGCAAAAGTAAACCAGAATTTATCAGCAATAACTATGGGCGATCCTGAACATCCCTAGAAAACCCCTGGACGTACTCGGGTTCAGACTACCTGCCGGCATGATACTCCATAGTCAATAACCAACTGGCCGCCCTAACAGCCAACCAGTGGCACATCCCTCCTGGCCTGTCTGTAACTCCAGGGGGTACTAACCCGTCTAATCAGGGTTAGCAAGCAACCGTCACTCGATAATCTACAAGACGCCCAGGAACCCATAGTAGTTTTTGTAACACTGTGTAAGTGGGAGACCCGCGCACGCGTGACTCATCTCACCGCACTTGCCAACCCCTTACACGGACATCGCTACACGACAACCCTCGAAGGGAAGTCCCCCTGTAGAAATGCCCTCACAAGTACGCATATATATATATATAATCACTTCACATTTGATAAAGTGCCAACCGGGCCGTCATGTCACTTAAATTTTGATCATCTAAGACCAAAGCATTTGTTTTAAAGAGGGATGACACACGCCATTTCATTGAAAACCAGAAACGCACTTAGAAATTTATTTAAGAAACTCAAATCAGCATCTTAAACCTGGAACACATTTGTTTCACATGTAGAGTCACTTTCCAATCACCAAACGCGCCCCACTTTTATCAAGAGCCAAACGGGCCTTTAATCATTTTTTTTGAAGGAACACCATTTCCCAAATGAAAACCAAACTTTTGTTCGCGTAACAAAGGAAAACATCTTTCATCAACCAAGAGCCACACATAAGGTTTCCAAAACAAGTTCAAAGGTCACACGACGTTTTCTCTAATCAAGGTTCTAAGAAAACACCATTTTCCATAAAGAATACATCTACAAATTTACACATGCCAAAAACATTTCAAAACACAATTTAACATGACTTTCATTATTCAGGAAGAACCATCTAGCAAAACTACCATGGAAGCACATAATTAAATCCAAGAAAACGCTTTTAATGAAACGCTAGAATTAAAACAACTTTTATCATCAGCAGATCACCAAACTATAGATAACTACTTAATAATACTTTTGAATTTGCTGAAGCTTAATAAAAAGTCAAGGAATAAATAAATTCTAAATTTAAAGGCGAGTGCAAAGGGAGACCTACCTCAAAATCCAAGTGCGACGGTAAAAAGATCTTGGAACCAAGGCGCGATGACCCGACGTGTGTCCGAAGCCACGTGATAAAATCCAACACTCTCGAAACTGAGGCGCGGAGACGGCAGAACCTCGGAAACAAGGCGCAGCGATGGCGCTTCCTCGGAAACGCCCTGCGCGGGTCCTAAAACAGTAGACCGTTAAACGGTCTCAACGATATTAATAACAGAATAATATTAATAATAATAACAACATGAAAGTAATCGCGGTGATAACAATAATCACAATAATAATTATAACACAACATAATAATAATAATGATGTTATAATAATAATAACAATAATAATATAATTAGCATACTTATAATATATCAATAATAATAATAATAATAATAATAATAATAATAATAACAAGATTAGTAATGACAACAATAACAGTATTAATAACATTAACAATAATAATAATAATAAGAACAAAATAATAATAATAATAATAACGGTAATAATATAATAATAATAATAATATAAAATAATGTTAACATAATAATATTATTAATAATAATATAATAACAATAGCATAATTAATAATAATAATTTAACAATAATAATAAGAATAACATACTATAATAATAATAATAATGATGATAATTAAAATAATATTAAATATATTAATAATAATAATAATAATATAGTATTAATAATAATAACATAATAATAATTACAATAATGATATAATAATGTTAATGATAATAACATGATAATAATAATAAAGTAATAATTTAATAATAATAGTAACAATATTAATATAATAATAATATAATAATATTAACATAATAATAATAATAATAATATAAGCATAATAATATTATAATAATGATAATAATAAAAATAGTAATAATAGCATAATATAAAAATAAAAATAACAACATAATATAATGATAATAATAATAATAATAGAAAAATAATATTAACATAATAACATTAATAATAATATTATTATTAATAAGATAAACAGAACAAAACATAACAAAAATAAAATGAATAATTAAAAAAAAACAAAAAAAAACAACTCACAGCAGAGGGGGGGGGACGGGATCCCGAGCGAGCAGGGGGCGGGAGCCGAAAGCAGGCAGAGGGCCGGGGCGCGGCATCCGCTGGAGCCGACGCAAGGAGGAGCCGCAGGGGAGACCTGGGTGCGGCACAGGGTCGGCGGGCGAAGGGGAACCGAGACTTGCAGGGGGCGAGGGCGGGCGAAGGCCGGGGTACGTGGGAGGCCGGAGCGGGGAAACGAGGCGAGGCCTGGGGCAGGTCGGCGTCGCTGCGCAGGGGGGTGTCGGGCTGGCCGAGGGCGAGCAGGGGTCCGGGCTAGCCGAGGGCGGATGGGGTGGAGGCGGCAGGGCGCGGGCTGGCGGTCGGCTGGTGGAGGAGGCCGGGATGACGAGAGGTGTGGCGGCTAAGTAGGAGGAGGACGGCGGTGCGGAGCAAGGCCAGGGGGTCGGCTAGCCGGAGAGGCTGGGCGAGGGCGGCGGTCGGGATGAGGGCGCGGGCTCGGGACGGGGAGAGGTGCGGGATGGCGCTGGAGGAAGGGGGGCCGGAACGGCTTGGCTGGGTGCGGCGAGCCGGAGTGCGCAGAAGGGGAGTCGTCGGACGGAGAAGCAGGGAGAAAACGGTGATGCTGGGGCGTTCGCCGGAGTGCAGAGCTGGGGGTGAGCGCGAGCCGGCGAGGCGGAGGAGGCCGGGACAGGCGACGAGGGTGCAGGGGAGAGGGCGCGCAGGGGATTCGGGAGCCGGATGGAGGTGCGGGAGAGCAGGGGGGCGGCGCGGCCGCTGGGCGTGGCGAAGGCGGGAGTGCAGGAACCGGCGCGGCCGGCCGAACCAGTAGGGGAGAAAGAAGGAGAAGAAAAAGAAAGAAAGAAAGAAAGAAACGGGGAGAGGGAGAAGGAGAGAAGAGGGATGGGGTGGCGGCTGGGTAGAGGGGTCCGCTTAGGGTTAAGTATATATATATATATGATAAAATAATAATAATAATTATTATAATCATAATAATAATAAAACTATAATAATAATAATAAAACTCATAATATTAATAATAAATAATAACTTATTCAATTCAAATAATAATTATTTTGATCACATATTTAAAATAATAATTATAAAATAATTTAAAGATGTTACAAAAGTATATATATTTATACATATATAAATCTATATATATATACACATACATTATTATACATATATATATAAAAACATTTATAAACATATACATAATAATAATAACACAAATAAAAAGTTACTAATAATAAAATACCAACATAAAAATTATAAAATTTAAAACGCCGGGTGAACACACTGTCACCCGGGCTGAACGCACGGTCACCGCTGACAATGCGGTGACCGCGCACCGGCGCGAAACCGCCAATGCAATTAATCTCCGAAAAATTTAAATCGGGACCAAGAAAGGAGAACAATTACGGACATCCGCGGTCGGGGTGTGACATACCACACTGATTGTAGTAAACTCAGCAACTACCCAATGTGAATTGTTCCTTTATCTAATTACTCTTCCCACCAATAACCCTATGGAAACTCTATAAGTGGTTGTTTCTACCATTAGGAGACACAATACTAGATCACCCAGCTAGAAAAACATTTTAACCAATAGAAAACTCCTTGAGGTTCCCCTGTGAAATATGGTCTTGATCCACTACATCAGAAACACTTTTTAAGGAGAATATATATAAATACAAATTGATCTCATGTCTGATCCAATTCTAGGAATGTCATGATGTGGATTCCTCATCACATACCAATGATCAAAAATAAAGTGTTTCAAGTTAGTGAGGTGTCTAGTATACTATATCACTAAAATAGAGCCCTAGGTGAATCTCA
Source organism: Viscum album (assembly GCA_963277665.1). NCBI lineage: Eukaryota > Viridiplantae > Streptophyta > Magnoliopsida > Santalales > Viscaceae > Viscum > Viscum album. Next base: position 1,013,781,070 of record OY728141.1, on the reverse strand, counting down.
TAAATTATTTCAGCCTTATCCTATATCAATGTATCTAGATAGAAATTCTCTAAAAAAATTACAGGAAATCCTTCAATTTCATACCATCTGTCTATTGATTCTAGACCAAAACATACAACAAACTATTTGCCTAACCCCGCAGCATGTAAGCCACCATCATGAATATCTTCTAATGATGATTTTATATGTGTTCAAGAATCATATGAATGGAATATATCCAAAATTTGGTTGCATCTGGTCCACCCTCTCCTACAAAAGTAATAGGGTGTTGTAACTAAAACTCCTGAGTAAACTCAAATATACATGTCATAGTCTTCTCTAGATACATTTACATTTTGAATATAATATTATCAATGTTATCAATGAACTTGTCTTTTCCCTTATCACCCTTAATCTTCGGGTTTCCGTTCTCTATTTGGGGAGGAGCATTCTCAAAAATGTCTTCTTGTCCCCCAATCGGCTCATGATGTCTAGGTGGAATCCGACAACAATTCCAAACATGAACATAAAAATGTATATATTATGATTTAAATATTTACAAAAAATATGTCTCTCCACATTCAATAAATAATCCATTAATCATACACTACTCTAAAGGATACCACCACACCCATTTAATGTAACTCCTCAAACACAACACAAATCTATCGTCTTAGGAACATTTCTTATTTCATGCCTTGTGATAACCAACATTATGACCTGTTGACACCATTTCATTAATTGCATTTATTTAAGAATTGTTTAAATTTTTTTTCATTTAACAAATTGCATCATATTTATTAGAGATCATTTTATTCAAATTTTTAAGGAAGTGAAATTCATTCTACTCTTCTTGTCCCACACACCCATCCAATGTGTGTCCATCATAATGGTTTCCACCAATATCTATAGGATTATAAAATGATACAGGATTTCACTGCTTCATTTTGTCATATCCATGTGAAATATATAATAAAATATTTACACAACACAATAAGTGAATCCCCCAATGGTGAAATATCATTCAACTGTAACAACACACAACATGAACAACAATTTTCACCCACCATACTTGCGGGTTTCCCCCATAAATGGGTTAGGTACTCACATAAACAAGCTCATTTCCTAGACCCAAAAACTAATTATTCCTCTATCTAACATTATCAAATAGTAAGTCATAAAATAGACATTACTTGATACCATGTTTTAATGTCCCAAACATGGAATCCATTAAAATGACTCTCCATGTCTCGTCTCAACATGACATCAAGCATTCCTCCACATACGCCAGAGGATTCCTAATAATAGTGAGGGTCTAATAGATTCTGTTGGGAGACTATACCCTCTTTAATTGAGTGTTCCCTAGAAAATATCATAAGAAATAAATTAAACAATATAAATAAATATGAACATTCATTAAAAACATTTTTCCTAGCATGGTACAATTCTTAGCCAATAATTCAATATTACATGTCATGATAAAGATGTTAAGTAAATAAAACCCAATAATAAATAAAACCAATTTATCTCTAAAAAGGGTTCCTAACTCTATGTATAGATCCTCATCCGTTCCTGTCCCATGCCTGACTCAATTCCCTTGCATAGGGACTCTGCCATTGAGCTTACCAGTAACCATGAAATCTACACAGGTACCCAATGGTGGCCTATGAAAGGGTGAGTAAAAATCAGTTATCCACGACCAACAATGACTAAAAAATATACAGTCTAAAAAGAGAGTGCATAAAATTTTTAAATAGATGAAATCAAGAAAAAAAGACAACACAGGGGCCATACGTTAACAATATTCAGTTTATCAAATTCTATCATTTGTTTCATGTTTTAGGCATTTAAATCATTTACATAAAAGATCTAGATAAAAATTACTAAGAATAAAAAATAATTAATGTTTTTTATACTACTCGGTAAATCCATTTCCCATAATTTACATGAATCCATCCTTGGGGAATCAATCTAGGTAGTTTCATCCAATGAAACCATTACACCCTAGATCATCAGTCTGGCACCCTAGCCAAGGAATTCTTGGGTTGGGATAGATCATCAGTCTAACATAACTCTTGTTAGGAGCCTTAGTATTTTATCCCAAACCACCAATCCATGTAATCATTCTTATCCATCCATTTACTCCATATACAATTTTGAAAATCATACACAATCAACAAACATATCATTCCAATTTCAATAATCATTCAACATGTAGATCATCATTATAATTTAACCCCATGGAACACACACCATTTACAATACATAGCCTATTTAAAACATTTCTATACCTTGTGAATTAACTCATTAGGCATAATAAACAACTCCATTACATTATCCCATTTAACATGTCTGAATAATTCATATTCTTTGATCCATTCACATATTTCTAATACAGATCTGTAATCCATTTGATATATTTACATTAATCAATTTATAAATTTTCACGCAACTCTAAACAATCCATTAATCCATTCATTGAATATATATAACTATTTATTTCCTTTTTTGTTCAATCTAACATACCCACACATACATCTTGGGATCTACCTCATCTCAAACTAATTTTTTTATTTTCATTGTCATTTTATTTGTTCGGGGTCATTTTTGCACCCCATGGGTAACCCTATTAGGTCTATTCAACCTCAACTCATCTAATGGGGATCTCGAGGGGTTAAAATTACCTTTTATTCAACCATTTTACCAATTATTATTAAAATCATAAAATTAATGGTAAAAGAGAAACACTAGCAGAACCACACACTGATAAATCAAGTTAAACGTTATGGAATATAACATATATACCACCTACCTCAAATCCAAATATGGAAAAACCTTAATCCTTAACCTTAGATTCATATTCATTCACTCTTTGAAGCCTCAGCATAGAATTTATCATAAAAAATAGGTTTTTAGGTCTACAGAATTAGATCACTCAAGAGACAATCCCTGATACAGAAGAGTTAATAAAGAGGAGTGATAGAATTAGAAAAAGCTTATATCTACACCCAATGGCACTCCAAACAGCATAGAATTAATGTAGAATGGTCCCTTGGATGATTTGGTTGAAATCATTCTTCACTATGATTTATATGGGAATCAATGGTGATGAAATTAGGTGAGAAGCTCAAAATCCTAAGGGTTAGTATTTTAATTTCTCAATTTTTAATGTGGTGAACAGTTTGATCACAATTATAGCCAAACCATGCACTTTTCTCTATCAAATAGGGATATTAGTCACATGGTTACCTATGGATTCCACAGGGTTTTCAAAATCGTGTGGCGCCATATAGAATTCCTCAATCCAAACCGCACGGTTTGGCCACCCCCATTTCATGATTTTTTAAACTGTGTACCCAATCCTCCTAGCTAACATAGTTTTTGAGATGGTACGTAGAGTATGATATACTATATAATACCAAATTAAGGATCTAAATAATATAGATACTAAATATAGTATCTAATGATGCTCAAAATACAAGAGGGGGTTGAATTGTATACTTTAAAAAATTCCATTGGAACTTTTAAAGGTAGTTATGTTTAACAAAGATAAACATGGTAATTCAAAATACCTATAGTTCTATAAACTTTTTAGATTCCAGAAATACGATTCTAAGAAAGTGAATCTAGAAATATGGTTCTGGAAAATGAAATATTATGAAAGTTTACAAAGATAAGGACTCTACCTGAAAGTGTATAGAATCTTACTAAATCAGAGTACATGTATAAGGAATTATATGATATTTATACTTTCCTCAACAATCAAAATGATGTGGATAATGTAAAACAAAAAAGTAACAAGTAGTAAATCTTTTATCCCAAAGAGAAGGGTATCTAATAACCTTGGATAAAGGTCCCTTGATTTGTACTTTCAAGAAACTTTATCTTACCCACACTAGGGTAAGCCCTCAAAACGATGATTGGATTATGTCTTGATATCCCCACAAGCCCTCAACATCAAGGTAGTTGGTACCTCTATCATCCTTAGTAAGGAATCCCTCAACTTCAAGGTAGTCGGCACCTCTGTCATCATATCCCTAGAATTCCTCGATTGTACACAGCAACAATCAGAGTCGCACAAAACAAATCTAAACCAGTAGTTAAGTATGCACAAAGAAATAAAGTCTCTCTCTCTAGAAATTACTTCAGCAACATATAATATATGTATTGATAAACTTGTTTTGATCTCTGTCAAATGAGCTCCTATTTATAATCATTTTTTCAATGGTCAGCTCCCTCCTCCAACGGTCATATTTTCCTTGAATTTCAGAGGGACCTGTACACGTGTCACTCAAACAACTATTAGATAGTAACTGAATGCACGACATCATTTTATAACTAAACAAGTGTAAGAAAAAATGTGATTACATAACAAAAATAAAATATTCAGAATGTAAGAAAAAAATGTACGGAGTCTATCAAAAAACACATTCGGTTATTATAATACAAAGAAATTCAGATTCTATTTTCTAAAGAATTCTGAACCTGAATTCTATAGAATTCCAGAGTCTAAATTTCAAGGAAATTTGGAATCTGGATTCAAAATAATTTAGAACCTGAACTTACAAACTTTGGAGTCAGAGCTCATGAGAATTCGGAGTCAAAACTAATAAGGGTTAGAAGTGTGAATTCAGAGAACTCAGAGTTAGAACTCAGCAGAGTTCGGAGTCTGAATTCAAAGAACCTGGAGTCAGAACTCAGAAGAGTTCAGAGTCTGAATTTAGTGAATTCGGAGTCAGAACTCACAAAGTTAGTAGACTTAATTCATTAGATTTCAGAGTCAGAATTCGGAGTCTGAAAACAGAATGATCTTAATCTAATTTTTATATGATTCTGAGGTTTTAGATATGAATCCGAATTTTATACTTAGACAAGATAATGAACAATGGAAACATGGTAAGGATAAATTTCAATGGGGATGGAAAATTTTCATTATTTAAGTAAAACACATAGTAAAATTAAATTTGTCTTGAGATAAGTTGTTTGCGATTTTCCAAACAATAAGGAATGGTAAAGTCATAAGGAATCCTTTTTAACTCAACAATCTCCCCCAAGTATGAAGGAATGGAAAATTCATTAGGAAAATCTCATTGACTCAACAATATCCCCCTTTTCTAAAGCACAAACATCCCTATGAAAAAGAATAAAAGGACTTATAAAATAAAACATATCTCCCTTTACACATGGACAATTATGAATATGACTAACTCCCCCTTAGGATTTGGATCTCTAACGATCGAAGTCTAGATTACCGGAATGAGATTTTTCATAATCTTGAATACAAGAAATCATTATCATAAAAACTCCCTCTTAGATAAACTCCCCCTTACATAGGGATATCGATTCATTTCATAGAATTCTATTTCCCTTCTCCCCATTTGTGATTTTCAAAAAGAATTTAAGGGAATGGAAAAGCAATTATAGAACCTGAAATATTAGAAAAAAGCATCCAAACAAAAACGATCAACAAAAATTTCAATAAGATTGGAAGAATTTGTACAAGGAAATAATACAAAAAAAGATCAAAATGGATCTATTTTCCTCCTTCTCCTTGGGTATCAATTTCTTCTGTATGGTTTTCAACTTTTTGAGTTCCTTGTGGTCTTTCTCTTCTTTCTTTAGGCATTGATCCTAATCCTCTTTTGTCTTCTCTAGAGCTTTGATCTTTTCTTACTGAGCCTTGATAACTTCTTCATGAGCCTTCGTCAGTTCATCTTGATTAACTAGCTTCTCTTAGATCTCGATTTGAAGATCCCTTTCTCTTTTCCAACATTCGGCAAAAAATACCACTTTCCATTCAAATCCTTTACCTCTGGAATCCGATTATTCTGCTCAAGTGTTAGTGTTTCCTCAAAGCATGTCATGAGATCATTGATTTTACTATATTCACTATCAAATGCTTCCTTAACATCATGTTGAAACTCATAAATCTCTCTCAAATCTTCAACTACTTTCTTTGACATTATAATCACTTTCTTACAAAATTTTTGTGGGAATCGTAGTTAATGAAGAATTACTTAAAATCAGCCTCATGTTTTACACACTTATCCATCACCATGTATACGGAATCCGATCTTTGATTCAAACAAGGATGGAGCAACTGACATCTCAATTTAATGATTAGAAATATCGGAATGGTGTCAACAAGCTTCTTCAGTTATTGAATGACGAAATCATGTCCTAGGGATAATGATTCTGAATCTGATACTTTTCTTGGTGAGGACACTTTCTCTATCTCGACATGCTTCCTCTTCGATGATCCTCCGGATTAATTTTTCTTTAAAACAACTTTATAATGTGTATCCACAATCACCTACTTCCCATTATCAGTTCTCAGAATAGCTTCCTCATCTGGAGACTCTTATTCACTTTCAGAAAACTGAACAATTCTATCTTCATCAATTTTCTCCTTATCAAATCCCGCCTCAGCATCTTCAGGGTAAATGAAATGATGATTATAACTTTATTCCTCCGAGGTCTAATTCAATTAATCATTAGATTTTTCATTTAACCCAGGAGTAGCAACATTTGATGATCCGGCATGAGAGGTCCAGATTGACAATTTCTCAGATTCACTTTCCTTCTGAAGAAAGCATTCAACTTTCTTGATCAAATCTTTAGTATCCCTGTTACTTTCTTCTTCTAGTACTTCTTTAACAGCTTCCTTTTCTTCAACAATAATTTTTTGTACTTTTTATGATGTGGGAAATTTCTTCCCTGGTATCTCAGGTAAGGCCTCAACCAAGAAGGATTTAGGTACAGGGATATTCTCAGATGTTTGATCAGTATCCCTTAGAATGGATTGAACAATTTCAGCCTCCAACATCTTCTTCTTTTTCTTCGTTTCCTTAGCATTCTTCTCAAGCTCTTCACCTGTCTTTTCTTTTAAAGAATTATCTTCTGCAGGATCCAAGACAAATTGTGTCCCCCCTTTATTCCGATTTTTCTTATCTTCTCTCCACTTGACTACAACATCATCTATATAGGATTTTTGTTTCATAAGCTTTGGAGATGAGGATTGGGCTTCCTTAGCTTTTGGTCATTTCTCTTACTCTTCTAATTCTTTCAACTTTCTCTTCTTTCATCCCTTTTTCAATGGTTCAATAACTTCTTGTTCCTTGAGAACAACTTCAGCCTCTTCCTCTGGTATACCATAGAATTCTGCTGAGTCCTTAGAAAAACCAACTTTCAGCATTTTCAGGGTATCATCACTAATCAGCATGACTTTTCAATTCCATAGCTTTAAACTGCAATGGATTTTGAAAGGCTCCAGGTACAGAACAATCATCTTGGAAAGAATATCCAGATAAATTATAATTCGAGGCTTTAGATTTCAATTCTTGATATTCTCTATCGTAACCAGAATATGATTGACCAAATTTAACTTCCTTAGATTTACCAGAAAATCTAGGATGTACATTTCACTCTCCTTCAATGATTCCTTATAACTTTTTCTCATAATTATGAAATGTTGATCACATAATTCAAGGAATCGATTATTTCTTGACAAAAGAGTAATATTCAAAGTATTGACATATAAATGTCCAAGACACTCCATATCCTTCACCTTGACAAAACATCCTTGTACATCTGGAAATTTATGGGAACAGAACTCAACTTCCTCTTCAAATGGAACTCTAATCGAACTAGCTGCCTTTGTATACGAAAGAGCAGACGTCTTACCATAACATTCAAAAGAAAATTTCTCTATGCCTTCTTCCTTGAAGAAACTGACTAATTCAAAAAACACTATTAGAATATCCAAATACACTAAGTCTTTAGCACCTGGCTTTGATATAAAAATAGTCTCACATCCATTCATCTTAATATTCTTTGAAATAATTGAATCATACTTGTTGAAGAAATTTTGATTCACCAGCCTTTATCTATATACCTGCCTTTCCAGAATTGGATTGAATGTAGACATTTATTTCTGAGATGATTCTTCTATAGACATTCGGAATTGATCAAATTTTGAGAAGTTTGGAATTGGAATAAGAAAGGGGGGAAGAGCTTCAGCACGCAAAGTCTTGAAATACTATGTGGGACAGCCCTTTAGGGATCCTTTATATAGGGGTTTGAGGTGACGATTAATCTTCCAAAATCAATCTAGTGGCTGAAAATCCATATGATCAGATCTGACAGTTGATATGTTATCCACAAGGAAATCTTAATAGAATTCAATATTTTGAGGTTTTTGAGAAAAAAAGAACATTCAGATTTAAGGAAACTAGATTCTAAAAAATTTAAAATAGAAAAGAAAATACCAGAAAGTAATTGATTATTATGAAAACATGAGAAAGAAAACATACCTTTCAGATTTCCAGGAATATTATTCATAGTGAGGACAAATTCCTCTTGAAATTTTTTTATTTTTAAAAATTTTTATTACAAAAAAATGAAAATGAGCAAAAAAACATTACAAAAATCATCATTAAAAAAATTTTGAGTATGAAAATCTTCATTACGAAAATTGTTATTATGAAAATTTTGAGTATGAAAATTTTAGACTATGAAAATTTTCGTTACGAAAGATTTGAAAAATCCATCTACTAAAATTTTTAAAAACAATTTTACAAGAAACCTGAAAAATTTCATTATAAAAAAAATGAAAAACATCATTACGAAAAACATGAAAAACATCATTACGAAAAACATGAAAAATAAAAAACCTGAAAAACATAATTAAGAAAAAATTGAAAAACAAAAAACATGAAAATCATCATTACGAAAAACTTCATAAACTACAAACATGAAAAACTTCATTACGAAAAGCATGAAAAGCTTCATTACGAATAACCTAAAAAACTAAAAACTTGAAAAAGATCATTACTAAATACTTGAAAAACAAAAAAATTGAAAAAATTCATTACAAAAAACATGAAAAACATAATTACAAAAAACATGAAAAATGAAAATCTTGAAAAACTTTATTATGAAAAAAATGAAAAATGAAAAACATGAAAAACATCATTACGAAAATCATGAAAATCTTCATAACGAAATACATGAAAAACATCATTACGAAAAACGTGAAAAATGAACAAGAAAATGTGCTCCCCCTATGAAAAGGAGTATATTACGGTAAGGAGATTGATTCAACAAGAAGTTAAAAAGGAGTATTACCTTATGTTTATCATTCTTAACTTTGGTTTAATGTATTCAAATCAATCGTAGGGTAATGATTTTGTAAAAATATCATGAAGATGATCTTGCTTCTCGATAAATTGAAGAATAATATCCCCTTTTTGTGTGTGATCTCTAAGAAATTGATGCCTGATATCTATGTGATTGACACGAGAGTGATGTTCAGGGTTTTTACTTAAGGAATAGGCACTTGTATTATCACACAAATTTTGTGTTTTGGTAAAACTCATACCATAGTCTATGAGTGTGTGTTGCATCCACAACATTTGAGCACAAAAACTTATAGCTGCATCATATTCACCTTTAGCAGTGGAAAGTGCTATAGAGTATTACTTTTTTCATGACCGAGATACTATTAAATCTCCTAAGAAATGACAAGTTCCTGATATACTCTTTCTATCCATTCTACATCCACCAAAGTCAGTATCTAGAAAACTTTTCAAAACAAAAACATTTCCAGAAGTATAGAAGTGTCCAAAATACATGGTTCCCTTTAAGTAGAGAATATTTATTTTCACTACCTTTAAATGAGATTCCATAGCAATGGATTGATATCTTACACATAAGAATACTAAAAACATTATGTCTAAATGACTAGCTGTCAAGTAATGTAAACATCCTATCATACCTCTAAAAGATGTTTGATCTACTGGTTTCCCAGCTTCATCAAGATCATGTTTATTTGGGGTATCGATAGGAGTAATTATACTATTAGTGTTTTCATATCTATACTTTTTAAGAAAATATTTAATATAATTATTTTTTGATATATAGATTCCTTCTAGTTTTTTATAAATTTGAAAACCAAGGAAAAATGTTAACTCACCCATCAAACTCATTTCAAACTTAGATTTCATTAGATCCGCAAATGAATCAGTTAAAGACAGCTGAGTGGATCTAAATATAATGTCATAAACATAAATTTGAAGAATTAAAACATTTTTCATACATTTATTTATAAAAAGGGTTGGATCTGGATTTCCCTTAACATAATTAATTTGAAAAAAAATTAGTCTATCATTCCATGCTCGAGGGGCTTGGTTAAGTCCATAAAAGGAATTAGTATGTCTAAAAATGTGATGAAGATGTTTTTTATCTTCAAAACAAGGAGGTTGTTCAACAAAAACTTCCTCTTGAACATAACTTCTAAGGAATGCACATTTCACAAACATTTGAAAAAGTTTGAAATTGATGACTGCTGCAAAGGAAAGTAAGATACGAATTGATTCAATTCTAGAAACTAGAGAATATGATTATTCATAGTCTATTCCCTCTTGTTGATTATAGCCATTAGCAACTAACCTAGCTTTATTTCTAACAATGATTCCATTTTCATCACACTTATTTCTGAAAACCCATTTGACTCCAATTACATAAAATTCCTTAGGTCTTTCAACCAAGGTCCATAATTTATTTCTTTCGAATTCACTTAGTTAATCCAGTATAGCTTTAATCCAGTCATCATCCGCTAAAGATTGAACAGTGATTTCTTGTTCTAATTAGGAATGGAATGCTAGATGTTTTACTTCATTTTATAGGTATCTTCTAGTCTTTATAGGTTGATTCACATCACCAATGATACCATCACTGGGGTGAATCTTAAGAAACACCTTATTTGGGATTTGTAAAACATGTTCATCAACATATGGTAGAAAATAATATGGGGTAAATATTTCATGATTATCTTCTTGGACATTTTCTATGTTAGAAGGTTCTTCGAAAAAATGTTGATAATTAGTTTTTGAAAACAAATTTGATGATGTCGGTTGGGGTTTAAAAAGGGATCAGTTTCATCAAATTTCACATGTGTTGTCTCTTCAACAGTACAGGTGATTTTATTGAAACCCCTATAATCCTTAGAAGCTGTGGAGTAGCCGAAGAAAATTCCATAATCATATTTTGGTGCGAATTTAGTAAGATAATCTTTAGTATTCAGAATGAATAGCTTGCAACCAAAAACCTTGAAGTTGGAAATTCTAGGTTTCCTACCATTCCATAACTCATAAGGAGTTTTATTATGAAAAGGTTTGACCAAAATACGATTTATAGTATAACAAGTAGTACATACAGCTTCATCTCAAAAGTTTTTAGCTACATAATACTCACTCAACATGGTTCAAGTTATCTCTTGAAAAATTCTATTTCTTCTTTCAACAACACCATTCTGTTGAGGTGTTCTAGGTGTTGAGAATTTTTGATTAATTCCTTTTCTAGTATAAAAAGATTCAAAATCAGAATTTTGATATTCTCCTCTATAATCACTATGAATAGTTATCAAATAAATTTTTTTCTCATTGTTAACATTGGATCTAAAACTTTTAATGTATGCAAAAGCTTAATATTTCTTTGCTAGAAAATAGACCCACTTAAATCTAGTGTAATCTTCAACCAGAAAAAATACATAATACTATCCTATAATAATTCGAGTTTGTGTTGGACCAAATATCCATATTCACTAATAGTAATGTATCAGTTGATGAGACTTCACTGATTGATTTAAAACTTGATTTATGTTTCTTTTTATATTTACAAGGATCAAAATCATTTGAAGAATCAAATCTAAGATTAGGTATATCCTTAAAAATTCTTTTATTAAATGTTTCCATATATTATCAAGGTTATATTATCCTACCTTATATTCCAAAACCATGAATTATCTTCCATTACAATAAGGAAAGGTAGATCTTGGCTCTAAATTTCTTCTATGTTTAGTGTGTATACATTATCATTATTATGGGAAGAAAGAATAAACTCTTCCATGGAATTGTGTACTAAGAACTTATCATTCCAAAAATTCACAAGGTTACTTTCATCACAAAGTTGGCTTATGATAATGAGGTTTTTATTAAGCCCTTAAAAAAATAAAAAATTTGAAATTAATGTTTTTTAAAAAGGAACGATGTTACCTATACCAATAATTTCTTCCTGAGCATTATCTCCTAAAGTTACTTTTCCTCCTTTCATCTTGATAATCTTTTCAATATATTTTTTGTTACCAGTCGTATGCTGGGAATATCCACTATCCATGTAACATGTATTGTTGTTGGTAATTTCATTACTTTCCAAAAAACAAAAGAGTTTGAATTTCAGAACCCAAACATTCTTGGATCCGGAAATTTCAGAAATCAAAATTTTTGGTACCCACATTTTATTAGAAAAATAGGCTTTATGAAACCCTAAAGACTGAGTTTTGTTTAAGGAAAAATGTTTTTCCTAGTGTCCACCACACTGACACTTAGTGAAGAATGATGCACTTTGAGAGTAAGAACCTGGATCTTCGTTTCAGGTATGTTTTCCTTTTTCTGGAGTTTTTAGAAACTTTGTAAGTACACGATGTGTACTTTCCATGTACATGTCGTGTACTATTTTCCCACTCGAAGCCATGTGCTGGCCGTGTCCGGGCCACACACATGGTGTGTAGGGGTGACGTGGAGGCCAATTTTGGCGGAGTATGGAAAGACCTAGTACACATCGTGTACTCTAAAAGTAAATGAAGTGTACTTTATTTTTTTCATTAAACATATCGGGGTTGCGCTTGATGGACATAATTATCTTTTTCTAGGTTTGGTTCATTCGAGAAAACATGTACGGCCATGAAACTTCTCTAGATTCTTGTGCCTCCATCTGTTGACCATTTTTACCACCATCGATTGCATTGGAATAGCAGAGATATACGATTTTATGGGGGGAATCAATCGTCGTGGTTCAAGTATATTGATATACTAGGACCGAGGTAGGTGGTTTGTGCCTTACCATTCATGGTCTTTGAGTTTTATGTGCAAATTTCACCAGTACCCGTGAACGGGGTATTGTGTGTTTACCACTTTACCCCTGATGTTTTCTTTCCTTTCTAGTATTCTTGCGTAGAGGTAAATTGAACATGTTTTAGAATAATTTTTTGTGCTAGGATGTTTTTTCCATGCTTTTCTCTATTTATGACCTTTGGGTCTTGTCTGCCTTTGGCAGTTATGATTGTTGCCATGCCTTGCGTCTATAGGATGGAGCATTTTTCATTACATGCTTGTTACCTTGTAGATTGTTTATCCAAGTATCTCTATAGGTTTACTTTGGTTATCCAAGTAGCTCTATAGGTGTACTTTGGCCTTATAGCATTATTATGCACTGACTAGCACGAGGCTGGGAGAACCTGGTGCTATAGACTATAAGGGATAGACCGAGCGAGATTCCCAGAGAGTCTTTGACATTATAGACTATAGGAGGGTAGACCTTGTGAGCTTCCTTAATGAGTCTTAGACACTATAGGACACAGTGGATAGACCAAGTGAGCTCCCCAGAGTGCCTTCAGATATTATAGACTATAGGGGGTAGACCAACTGAGCTTCCCCCGACAGTCTTACTTTTTTTGATTATTTTTAAGAACCTTACCAGGCTAGAGGAGGAATTGACCGAGTGAGCTTCCTCAGAGGTTATATGGTATACCTGAGGCTATAGGAAGAATTGACTGAGATATCTTCCTCAGAGAGTCTCTAGACCATGGGGCTATGAGGGTTAGACCATATGATCTTCCTCAGAGGTCCATGACTACCCTAGACTATAAGAAGAATAGGATGAGTGTGCTTCCCCAGAGAGTCTCATAAAATTAGTATGACCAAACCAGAGGGGATAGGCTGAGTGCCCTTCCCAGAGGGTTATGGTACTTCTTGGATAGGACCAGATGGGATGGCTGCGAGTACTTACCGGAGGGTTTTCTACTTGTTACCAGTTTGCTTCACTGCTGTTGTTGGTTGTGGATTGATTACTATTCTGTATCATCCTTCTTTACTGCTTACTTTTACTGCCTACTACTTTGCTATTGCTATTTACAAATTATTGTACTTTTACCTTCCATATAGTCACTGAATTTTAGGCACAGTTCTTTGGGTGAACGCCTACTGGGATTTAGTCTCACACCCTGTTTCGGTCATGCTTTTGGGCCCAAACAAACTATGTTTATGCCTTTATAGACAAGGTCAAGCTACCTTCGACTTCTGGTACATGATTGCTTGGAGCTAGATATCATGGGGCCAAGCATTGGCTGGTGATGCTGAGGAGATTTTTTATTTTCTTTTGTACTTGTTTTGGTACTGTGTTGTTTTCCTGCATTGTGACTTGTTTTGCTGTTTTCCTAGATATGTATCATGCATCATTTCATATAAACATATGTGCTTCAGTTTGTTGATTTAGACTTCTGCTTTTTATATTGTTGGTTATTACTGCTTCCACTATTGCATGTTTATTTTTCTTCCGTTGTGTACTCTACCAATGAGGGCATAGTTTCCCCACTATCACACCTAAGTCCCTCGCTGCTAGTCGTAAGCCTCTGGCATTTGGGGAAATGCGCTTGAGACCATGTGACCAACTGGGTACGGGGCGACTCTGGGTGGCTTCCTGAACCGGGATGTTACAAATTGGTATTAAAGGAGTTCTTTTCTCTTGATTTACTATTTGGAGCCTTTATCCAGGGACAAGACAGATTTGGTACATTGTAATAAGTTGTACTCGCGAGTAGCTAACTCTTGTATAGGGAAAATCCATACTACCTCGTTTATTGCAGTTTTCTGGTTTTGAGATTTTACGGTTGATATGATTTCACCAGGAGTGATTAAAATTCTTGGTGTTGTAATTGTTTTCCTATTGTAGTTCTATTTTTATCGCAAATCGATGAGATAAGTGTATTCCATCTCATGAATCATGTAGGCACTTGTAGAAATCACAGGCCATGCATTATTGACATGCCATATAGGGTGAATTAGCGATTGCAGGCTGTTGTGAAAGTCATTGTGTAGATCATGCATGCTGTTGTGATAGGTCCTTGATAGAATCTCTACTGCTTTGTTAGAGGATTTTCTGTATTGTACTTTGCTTAAATGAACACCCGATTTTGATCCTTGAGGTGTTATGAGCCCTCTTGAATCAGAAATTGGTGGATCATGATCCTGTTTTCTCTTGTACATGACTGTAGGAGATGCCAAGATTTGATTCACGGGGAGTATGGGCCCTCACAGATCGGAATTTGGAACCTCTTTTCATTCTTTTCAGTGTTTCTAGGCTTCTGTGCACTTTCTGAGCTATTGCCCAGAAAATCCCAGAATACACGGTGTGTACTTTTTGACTACATGACATGTAGTTTTTAGACTGTTTCACTGAATGTGTGAGCAGGGACACGCTATTGTAGAAATGCCTTCAGGAACACACCGTGTACGGTAGGTACACACCGTGTAGTTTCGAGCCATGTACCTGGTCATGTCACTAACAACATGGGACGAGGAAGCTTGAGTAGAACACACCGTGTACAGTAGGTACACGCCGTGTAGTTTCGAGACGTGTACCCGGCCGTGTCACTAACAACACGGGCCAGGGAATCTTGAGTAGAACACACCGTGTTGCTATTGAATGCGCCGTGTAGTTTTGTCCCAGGTACTCGGCCACGTCACAAACAACACAGGTCAGTGTCACCTTCTCATATACATGTCGTGTTTTTTCGGAACACGTCGTGTAAGGGAAGCCATGTAGACGTCTGTGTAACTAACAACACGGGCCACCGAGACCATGTCAAGTACACGCTGTGTCCCTAATGAACACACCGTGTATTCTAGGGTTAGTTTGACCGTGTGGGTTAGCCGTGTAAGGTGAATTTGGCAGGGGTTTAGTGTTCACGTACATGCAGTGTGTGGGAACAACAGGCCGTGTAGTTTGGGGTGTTACATGAATAGTAGTGGTAGGGGTACACGCCCATGTTAATGGTTAAAGAAGACAATACATGTAGTTTTTATACACATCGTGTAGTCGTGTTTTGTATAACATGATAGTTTCATTCCCCTATTCTCGTTTTGTACTCCTATGTTTTTAGTCCTTTTTAATCCTGATCTAAGATGTGCTTTTCATCTTTTCGTGCTATGCCCCTAAGACATCCCCCGGTCGTACGTCAGTTTCCAGACAGTGATCAGACACCGGATATGGCCGATCAGGGACCTCCTACAGATCCTCCAACTATGCCAGCCTTGGAACCAGCAGTTGTATCTGTCATAGGCGTCGATCCGCAGTTCAGTGAGGACATCCTGAGGATGATGTAAACCTTTCAAGGAGCACTGCCTCTTGCCCCGTCGATGACTGAGTTGATGAGGGTTTTACAGCAGCCGCATCCTCCTACTTTCTCAGGGGATGGAGGACCCCAGGCTGCAGAGTCATTGTTTGAGGCCACCCTGACTATCTTTCAGCATCTAGAGATACCCCCCGAGAAGATGGTACAGTTGGCCACCTATATGCTATGAGACACCACCAAGATGTGGTGGGAGGTGATCTCACACTCAGGGCGTCAACAGGGTATGTCTTGGGACATATTTCGATGCACCTTCTATGAATACTTTTATTCGGAGACGCTGAGGGCCGATTGAGCCCAGAAGTTTATGAGTCTGTTATAGGGTACACCTTCTATTATGGAGTACTCGTATCGCTTCACTGAGTTTCAGAGTTTCACACCGATCCCAGCAGTTGATGAGTTGTTTTTTTCTAGGAAGTTCAAGGAAGGTCTCAGGTAGGAGATACATTCCCAGGTGAATATCATCTAGGTGACTTCCATATCATCTATCATTAACCAGGCGCTGATCACTGAGTGAAATCTGAGGGATTCTGGAGTAGTGATCCAGGGAAGTTCGACATCTAGAGCGGGTGTTCCTCCTACGGACAGTAGGAAGCATCGCAGAGAGTCTTCTCGAGGAGATCGGAGTTTGTGGGATGCGTCTTCTGGCAGCCAGGTCGTATGCTACCAGTGTGTTAGGAGTGGGTACACTAGGCTGCAGTTCCAGAGAGATCTGATAGAGTTCTGGTCTTGCGGCAAGATGGGCCATCTTCATTTCTTTTGTCAGATATTATCTCCTTCAACTGGTGGTAGGGGTTCCTCTATGACCCAGCATTCTGGATATGCTTCACCAGTTTCCCACCAGTCTGGGAACTGGAGTTCTTCTGGTCGTTCAGGCTGAGGTGGAGGTCGCGGCCTTGGTGGTCAATCACCATGTCATCAGCGACAGCAGAGTGGATCAGCTCAGAGCGACCAGCCAGGGGCGCAGGGTCGCAGTTCAGGCCAGTCCATCACCGTGGAGCAGACCTATCAGGAGCAGGATCCCGACCCTTCTATAGGTCAAGGTACAATCTTAGTAGCATCAGTTTTATCTTCAGCACCATTTGATACTGGTTCTTCCCATAAATTTATCTCTGTTGCGATTGTGGAGAGCCTTGGGCCTTGTATATTTTCGTCTGCCGACTTTTTGACTCTTGACACACCGTTGGGAATGAGGACATCTAGCATAAGTCAGTGCAGAGAGTTCCCTCTTGAGGTTGCGGGGTGTCACTTCTTATGGGACCATTATGTCCTAGAGATGTCGGGATTTTACATCATTCTTGGGATGGACTGGTTGGTTCCTTTCCAGGAAGTCGTCTATTTCTATCGCCATAGGATGATTTTCATATCACTAGAGGGAAGATCTTTTATTCATAGAGGCGAGTGGGATGTCCAGGCGGGTAGAGCTATACTTGAGCATCAGGGGCTAGGAGGAGTTACAGCCCAAATTGTCGGTCTTTATCTGGATGACCAGGGGACTTCACGGTTAGACTTTCCTCAAGTGGTGGATCGTTTCATAGACGTCTTTCTAGAGGACTTTTCGGGTTTTCCTCTGGAGCACGAGGTATAATTTTCTATAGAGCTCATGCTGGGAGTGGAACTGGTGTCCATTACTCATTATAGGATAGCTACACTAGAGTTGCAGGAGCTCAAGAAGTAGTTGAAGGAGATGCAGGAAAAGGGTTTCATCTAACCCAGTACTTCTCTTTGGGGTTCGCCTGTCCTGTTTTCAATGAAGGAAGACGGTACCCTTTGTCGTTGTGTGGATTATCAGATGCTGAACCAGTTGATGGTCAAGAACCGATATCCCTTGCTGAGGATAGATGACCTCTTTGATCATCTTTAAGGAGGCCGAGTGATCTCGAAGATCGATTTGAGGTCTGGTTATCATTAGTTTCCTGTTATACCATCAGACATACCTCTTATAGCATTCAGCAGTAGGTATGGTCTATACGAGTATATAGTTATATCGTTCGGTCTCACGAACACGCCTGTAGTTTTCATGGCACTGATGAACCAAGTGTTCCATCCATACTTGGAATCCTTCTTCATGGACTTCGTGGATGATATCATGGTGTACTCTCACACTCAACACGACCGTGACACACATCTTGAGATTGTTTTGGGTACACTAAGAGAGCATCAGTTATATGCTAAGCTCTCAAAATGCCACTATTGGATTGATCAGATTCACTTCTTAGGTCATGTTATCTCAGAGATAGGAGTTTCAGTGGAACCAAAGAATGTGAGAGTTTTAGTTTCCTAGGAGCATCCAAATAACCTCTTTGAGGTGCAGAGTTTTCTAGGACTGGCTGGATACTACAGGAATTTCATACAGGACATTTTGTGCCTAGCAACACCATTGACAGGTCTGACCAAGAAGGGGGTGAAGTTTTTATGGTCAGATTCTTGTGAGTCAGCCTCTCAGGAGATGAAGGGGATGTTGACGTCATCGCCGATACAATTCATGCCGGATCCAGGCAAGGGCTATACTATTTAGTATGATGCTTTAGGTATCGGGATAGGATTTGTGCTTATACAAGGAGATGTGGTCTTTTCTTACTGGTCTCAGTAGTTGAGGCCACAAAAGAGGAACTACCCGATGCATGATCTGGGGTTGGCATCAGTTGTTCATGTCTTACGTTGTTGGAGACACTAACTTCTGGGAGAGCACTTTGTGGTTTTCACCGACCAGAAGAGTCTCAGGTATATCTTCACTCAGCGCGATATGAATCTGAGACAGTGTAGGTGGGTCAAGTATCTCAGTCCATTGATTTAGAGCTCTCTTATACACCAGGAAAGGGAAACACAGTGGAAAATGCATTGAGCAGGAGAACTCAGATTCAGGAAATACAGGAGGCCATTAGTGAGTGGCAGCTTATGGCTATATTCTCTGAGAAGCACTTGGAGGTTCATGACTGATAGGGACAGACATTTCATTCATCTGTAGCTGTTAACTCTACACTTCTTGATTGGGTACATATGAGGCAGCTATCAAATTTGGAGGCCTTACCCCTATGGGAGAGTGTGTCAGGAGGGGACCCTCTTCCTTGATGGACTGTGGGCGAGGATGTGATCTTGCATTTCCAGGGACGCGTAAGGGTTCCAGCAGACATACGCTAGGAGATGATGTAGGATTTTCATTCCTCAGTTTGGGCAGTTTATCCTAGCGTCACCAAGATGTATCGTGACCTACACTGCTAGTACTGGTGGCTAGGTATAAATA
Organism: Viscum album; assembly: GCA_963277665.1. Classification (NCBI taxonomy): domain Eukaryota; kingdom Viridiplantae; phylum Streptophyta; class Magnoliopsida; order Santalales; family Viscaceae; genus Viscum; species Viscum album. The sequence goes on along the minus strand of OY728141.1, from coordinate 1,013,761,601 downwards.
GAGATGTTGTTGGTTTTGTCATGAGATGTTCTACTTGTCAACAGGTGAACGCAGAGCATCAGCGACCAGCGGGGCTTTTGCAGTAGTTACCTAGTCCCAAGTGGAAGTGGAACGATATCGCGATGGACTTCGGGACCAGGTTACCGAGGTCCCCTCGGGGGAGTGATGTTGTTTGGGCTGTCATTGACAGACTCACAAAGGTCAAACACTTCTTTTCGATCAAGGAGACCATCAGTGTTGATGATCTGGGACGGTTGTAAATCCGAGATATTGTACGTCTACATGGAGTTTCACACTCCATTGTTTCAGACAGGGATGTGTGCTTTACTTCTCAGTTCTGGTAGGGACTTCAAAAGGCATTGGGTATACGGGTTCTTTTGAGTACAACATACCATCCCCTGATAGATGGCAAGGCCAAGCGCATGATCCAGGTGCTTGAGGATATGCTCCGAGCTTGCATTCTTGACTTTGGAAGTTCCTGGGAGAAGCATATACCTCTTGTGGAGTTTTCCTACAACAACAGTTTTCAAGAAACTATTCAGATGGCACCGTATGATGCTTTGTATGGTAGGCCAGGCCGATCACCATTATGTTGGCTGGAGGCAGGAGAGGCAGCTTTGCTGGGAACTCGTCTTTTTTAGGAGACCTTAGAGCAGATAGAGCTGATTCAGAAGAGGATGGCTACAGAATAGTCTCGATACAAGTATTATGCTGATCAGCGAAGACGACCCCTGGAGTTCAAGGTTGGAGATCAGGTTTTCCTTCATGTCGCACCAAGGTTGGGACACAAGAGGATTCTGAGACAGGGTAAGCTTGCACCACGGTATGTCGGGACGTTTGAGGTGTTGGAGAGAGTTGGTCCAGTTTCCTATTGGTTGCATCTACCTAAGTGGTACCGAGGTATGCACGACGTCTTCCACATCTCTCAACTCCGCCATTACTTTTCAGACCCATCTCATGTCTTCCAACACGAGGAGGATGGGATTGAAGCAGATGAATCGTTTGAGGAGCATCCTATCTGGTTTTTTGATCGTAGTGAAAAGGTTCTCTGAGGCCAGTCTATTCCTCTGGTATAAGTGTTATGGTGGCACAGGCGAGTACAAAATGAGACTTGGGAGAGGGAGGTCTTGGTTTGATCACAGTGGCTGGAGCTGTTCAGGGTTTCTTCTTCAACGCCTCTCTAGGGAAATTCAGGGACGAATTTCTTTAATGGGGTAAGTTTATAAGAACCCAGATCTTCGTTTCAGCTATATTTTCCTTTTTTTGGAGTTTTTGGAAATTTTTTAAGTACACACTGTGTACTTTCCGAGTACATGCCGTGTACTCTTTTCCTGCTCGATTCCGTGTGCTGGCTGTGTCTGGCCCAGACACACGGTGTGTAGGGGTGACGTGGAGACCGATTTTGGCGGAGTACGGAAAGTCCTATTACATGTCGTGTGCTCTAAACGTAAATGTTGTGTACTTTTTTTTTCATTAAATGGACCGGGGCCACACCTGACAAACAGAATGATCTTCTTCTAGGTCTTTTTCGTCCGAGATAACCCGTACGACCATGAAACATCTCTGAATTCCCATGCCTCCATCTATTGGTCATTTCAACTGCAGTCGATTGTGTTGAAACCGCAGCGATCTACGACATTTGTGGGAGAATCAATCATCGTGGTTCAAGTATATTGATCTCCTAGGATCAAGGTAGGTGGTGTTTCCCTTACCGGTCAAGGTCTTTGAGTTTTATGTTCAAATTCCACCAATACCCGTGAACGGGGTATTGCGTGTTTACCTTTTTACACCTGTTGTTTTCTTGCCTTGCTATTATTCTTGCATAGAGGCAAATTGAACATGTTGCAGAATAATTTATTTTAATTGGATGTTTTTTTCCATGATTTTCTCTGTTTATGACCTTTGGGTCTTGTCAGCCTTTGGCTGTTATGACTATTTCCATGCCTTGCGTCTATAGGATGGAGTGTTTTGCATTACATGCTTGTTGCCTTGTAGACTATTTATCCAAGTAGATCTATAGGTGTACTTTGGTTAGCCAAGTAGCTCTATAGGTGTACATTAGCCCTATAGCATTATTATACACTAACTGGAATGGGGCTGGGAGAACCTTGTGCTATAGACTATAAGGGATAGACCGAGTGAGCTTCCAAGAGAATATTTGAAATTATAGAATATAGGAGGGTACACCAAGTGAGCTTCCTCTGTGAGTCTTAGATATTATAGGCTACAGGGGATAGACTGAGTGAGCTTCCCCGAGTGCCTTCAGATATTATAGACTACCAGAGGGTAGACCGAGTGAGCTTCCTTAGAGAGTCTTAATTATTTTGAATCCTTTTAAGAACCTTCTCGGGCTAGAGGAGGAATTGACAGTGTGAGCTTCCTCAGAGGATCTGGGGTATACCTGAGGCTATAGGAAAATTTGAATGAGATAACTTCCTCAGAAAGACTCTATACCTTGGGGCTAAGAGGTTTAGATTGTGTGATCTTCTTCAGAGAGTCCCTAACTAACATACACTATAAGGGGAATTGACCGAGTGTGCTTCCCCAGAGAGTCTCATAAAACTCTTATGACCAAACCAGAGGGGATAGGCTGAGTGCACTACCCAATGGGTTGTGGTACTTCTTGGATATGACCAGAGGGGATGGCTGCAAGTACTTCCCAGATGGTTTCCTATATGATAGCTATTTTCTTCACTACTGTTGTTGGTTGTGGATTTATTACTATTGTGTATCATCCTGCTTTATTCCTTACTGTTTCCTGCCTACTGCTTTGCTGCTGCTATCTACTGCTTATTGGAATTTTACCTTCCATATACACACTGACTATTAGGAACAGATCTTCAGGTGAACACCTACTAAGATTTAGTATCACACCCAGTTTGGGACATGAATTTGGGACCAAACAGACTATGTTGCTACAGGTTTAGAAAAGGAAAAGCGCCCTTCGACTTCTGGTACATGATTACTTGGAGCAGGAGAGCATGGGGCCAAGCATTGGCTGGAGATGGTGAGGAGCTATTTTATTTACTTTTGTACTTGTTTTGGTACTGTGGTGTTTTCCATCATTGTGACTTGTTTGGCTGTTTTTCTAGATATGTATCATGCATAATTTAATATATACATATGTGCTCCAGTTTTTTGATTTAGACATACACTATTTATATTTTTGGTTATTAATGCTTCCTCTATTTCATGTTTATTTTTCTTCCGATGTGTACTCTGCCAATGCAGGCATAGTTTCCCCTTTATCACACCCAAGGCCCTCGCTGCTAGTCGACAGCCTCTGGCGTTTGAGGAAATGCTCTTGAGGCCATGTGACCAATCGGGTACGGGGAGCCACTGGGTGGCTTCTGGAACCGGGACGTTACATTAAGGAACAAAATAATCATATCTAAAAATATGTTTAGAACTATTATAGCCAAAACGAGGACTATTACATAGAAGTCGGATTTGAGAATACATTTATCAAAATTTTCCATACCTAAGGTAATGTCTGACAAACACTTCCTCACAAAAAAAAAATTCAGATTTCAGTTTGATAACTAAATTCCAGTCTTTCAAAATATTTAATTTTGGACTATAGTTAGGATCAAAAAAATTTCTTTGAAATTATGTTTTCTAGATCTTTAGAATGTCTATGCTTCATATAATTTACTTCCTCGTGATTATTTGAAATATTTTCAAAATCACTAATTTTCTTATCAAGATATTTAGAAACATATTATATTTCCTTAGTAAGAATAGTATTCCTAAAATTTTCCTTATCAATCATTTTCAAGAGTTTAAAATTCAAATTCTCAAGAAGTTTAGCATACCAATAAACTTATTCATTGGAAGTTAAAGTATCATCTCCATCAGAAGAAAATTATTCATCAGAATATTTATAATATTTATTATAATTATACTTTTCATTCAAAGAAACATTGGTCATTGATTCAGCATTGTGTACCTCAGCCATCGAACAATGATTTTCAATAGGTAGTCTGGCTATTAGACCGAGATTCTTCTAGCCAGAAGATTCGTAATCTGATGATTCATCTGAAGTGTCTCCACCACTAGCACTCCATGTGTCATTAACTCTCAAGGCATTCTAAGCTTTAGATTTATAATAGATATTTCTGTTTCTCTCAAAATTCTTTTCCGTTCTTTATTTTCCCTTAATCATAGGACTATCAATTCTTATATGTCCAGACCTCTTTCATTCATAACATCTTACTTATGAATCTTTCTTATCTTTATTTTATTTCTTCTTGAATATGGATTGAAAGTTCTTCTGACTAACAATATTTTTCATCCTTCCAAAAAGATTGGCTAACTCATTTTTTGAAGATTAACTTCCACTAGATTAAGATTGTATAACATTATTTTTAGATTTGGATCTAGTAACTCTCTTAGGAGTCTTGGATATCATATGATTTGAAGTTGTAGTAAAAGAAACACTACCATTTACATTATTCTTCTTTACATTATCAGCGTCTCTCGTCATTCTGTTCTCAGGTTGAAGACGACTTCCAAAAAGTTCATCAAGGGAAACTTGAGTAACCATTCTTTTCTCATCAATAGCAGTCCTCTTGGATTCCCACTCATTGGGCATGATGTCTACGATCTTCTCCACAATAGCTTCATCATCTAATCCTTTCTCACCCCTGGATTGTATACTCTTCACAATAGTCATGAATCTTTGTTGCACCTTACATATGGATTCTTAATAAGGAAAGAAAAATCCATGGTATTCATCTCTAAACATGGCTCTTCTAGTTTCTATAACTTTGGAAGTTCCAAAGTGAATAACATCAAGTTTCATCCAAATACAATTTACTTCTTCACAAGGAAAAATTTGGATATATATATTTATATTCATTGAACAAATCAAGGTATTGTGTACCTTAAAATTCAGTTGATATTCATGCTTTTTATGATTTGTGAAAGTAATTACTTCCTTCTCATGAATTTTATATCCTTCAGTAAGCATAAAAAAATTATCAACTCCAGTATTGATTATAAATGCCTTCATGAAACCTCTCCAATATTCATAGTCATTCCAATAAAAAATAGGTGGTCTTGTTGGATTGAGACTGTCTATAGAACCAACATTGATTCCTTCCATATTAATACAAAATTTCATCACAAACTTATTAGTAATAAATGATTATAAACAAGGAAAATATTCCCCAGTAAGAAAAATATAGAACAAGAGTATTTCTATGAAAAATATGAATCAGAACATTATGAGTCCGAAAATCTGATTTTGAAAATAAGAAAAAGATGAATTCTCTTATGAATCTAATACTGTGATTAATTCAGATGGAACCAATCCTCTGATACCAATTGTTGATATGGAATGTGGAGTATTATATACACTATAATACCAAATGTATGATTTAAATAATATAGATACTGAATGAAGCATATAATGATGCAGAAAATAAAGGGGGGGTGAATTGTATAATTTAAAAAATTCATTAGGAAATATTAAAGGTAGTTATGTTTAACAAAGTTAAACAAGGTAATTCACAAAACCTCAAGTTCTATAAACATGATAGATTCTGGAAATTTGATTCTGAGAAAGTAAGTCAAGAAACATAGTTCTAGAAAATGAAACTTAATGAAATGTTGACAAAGATAAATATTCTACCTTAAAGCATGTAGAATATTACTAAATCAGAGTGCAAGTATAAAGAAGTATAAGATAGTTATACTTTCCTCCGCAATCAAAATGCAATGGAAAACATGAAACAAATAAGTAACAAGTAGTAAATCTTTTAACCCAAAGATAATGGTATCCAAAAAACATGGAAAAAGGTCCCTTGATTTATACTTTCACGAAATTCCATCTTACCCACACCAGCGTACGCCCTGGATATAAAAATCAGAGTCTTTCTTGCTATCCTTTTAATCCCTCAACTTCAAGGTAGTCGGCACCTCTGTTTTCCTCAACAAGAAAGCCGTCAACTTCAAGGTTGCCAACAGCTCTGTCATTTTATCCCTAGAAGTCCCCGATTGTACAAAGCAAAAATCAGAGTCACACAAAGAAAATATGAATGAGAAGTTTAGTACGCAAAAGTAAATAAAGTCTCTCTCTCTCTAATATTCACTTCATCAGCATGTAATTTGTCGTGACCCGTCCAAGTGGGGCCCACGCCGTGACACCCCGAGCCCGCCTCCAATAGGCCAGGGGCTGGTGACTAGCACCGAGTAGGCATATCACAAACATCGGAGGCATTACCTAAGTATCTGTATACACACACACATCTCCAAGCAAACAAATGCTGAAATGTAAAACACTAAGGAAAAAAAATGCATGCATACAACTAAACCCAACCAACAGTGTACGACAAAAGGTAGAGTAATGTAAAAGTAAACTGGGCCAGAATACAAGCCAAACAAAAGCAAGAGTCTGAAAAACTGAAAAGTCCTACATGTAAGGACAAAGCTACCGGGACTGTCTCTCGTAGCCGTAGGAACGCCTCGACCTGTAGGAAAACTATAATGCTCGGTCATGTCCTGGTCCTCCCTGGACCCTGTCAAAAGGATGATCATCTACACAAGACACCAGACATGCGGGCCAGGCCTATGAATGGGTGAGTATAACAATACTCAGTAGAGGACCCCAAAAACAATAAAGAAGTACAAAAAGTAAAGGTACAGTCAGCTATGAATAATATATGATTACAGAACATATAAAAAAACCAGATATACTCAAAACCTAGACCCATGGTCTAGAAGAAAAGTCACACGACCACAAACCCCCACAAGGGATTTCGTCTGAAGATTCTGAGATGCACTCGTTCTGGGAGAACACACTCCATTAGTCTTATAGCTCTGATGACATCTGTATAGGAAGAGCTGTTTGTCGAGAACCATCATGAGAGATGGCTACACACATTACGGGAGACACACTCCTGAGTAGAAGGGTTACGATAGATATAAGCACTCATTACTGGAGATACACTCCTGAGTGGGAAATATATCGATACACAGATGACGATCACTACCAGGGCCATGGCGGATACCGCGACTCATCCAAAATTCACCATCAAGGTAGAGTATCAATGCCCGATAGAGTTGTTCATGTCGATGCCTCACTCTACCTAGGGTCTGTAATGGATATAGGATCTTGATCCGGGCCTCTCGGATGGATGCATGACTCTATCATAGAAATTCATGATAAAGGTATCATAATATTGTGTGAGGTAATTATGCCTAACCTTTAGGGGAACTAGAATAAGGGGCACTAACCCAAACGAAAGATGTTCAAGGCACGGTGAACAAAAGGACCCAGACTTTTCCAAAAAGTACACGGCGTGTAGAAATGATACATGTCGGGATGTCCGACCCCGGGTACATCCCGTGTACAACGGCCCATGTGGTGAGGCTGGTCGTGTAGAAAAATTAATACACAGCGTGTATTATGGAGTACACATCGTGTTTGGGTCACTGGGGTTGGCTCTGTGTACTCTGGCCATGTGCTCGTACACGGTCACCAACCTGTGTTCTCCAACCCGTGCAATCTGCACAATGGGTGACCCTCTATTTTGAACTCACCTGGCTGGGTGATGGATTACACGGTCATGTACTCCATCCCGTGTCCGTGTATCCCTGGGATACATGCCGAGCTCCGCGTAGCTGCCTCTGCCAAGCTGTACACACAGTGCCGCCTGAAGCCGTGTAGAGCATCCCGTGTCTGTGTACTACCCAAAGTACACGCCAAGCTTCGGGGAAGTTCCAACACGCCGTGTGACCGAGGTCACATGCCGTGTGGTTCTTTTCTGACCCCAAGTTCCTAGCCACCACCGCTGGAACTACATGGCATTTTCTTCAAAAGTATACGCCATGTATTCTGGAAATTTCAAGAAACAACACCCTTCACCAGTGCGACTCCCATGATGCTCCAATCATCAATCTGGTCGTCCGATCACTACAAAACATCTAGGTTCAAGTCACCCCAAAACCACGAAGCTTCTTCCATCATTTTCCGGCCTCCGATTGGCCTTGAAAACATGATTTGATCTTCTCGGAGAAGAACGCTCGAAGAACGCCCTTTCCCGATCCGGTCCGATTCATCATCCACCATCGTCGCTGCACCAACAAAAGGTAGTTTCGGTGTTGAACCTTCGATTTGGGATCGTTGCGTCATGGAACGGATGCGCAACGATCCGTTGTTCGTCTCCCCGCGAAGAACGTGAAGAACGACCGAGAAAGAATGGTGGAGGAAATCCTATAATCAAATAAATTGAGGAACGAACCTCCGCCGTCATTCATCATGACATTGATCCTCTCCCGTTAATAGGTTTAAACGGTGAAGAGATCAACATGAATAAAAATAATGGATTAATTCCCCAAAATAATCCCAAATAAAACCCTCTCGCATGAAATTAGGAATCCACGGATTAACTTGTTTGTGGTTGATCTATGTTCATCGTTTAAACTCAAATACGGGGAAAAATAAATTGAAATAACAACCCCTACCTTTTGAAGGGATCGATCGTTGATGAAGGCGTTGTGCTTCCATTTCCGTAAAGATCCTTCAAAGTAATCACAACGATCCTGGGTTTTGATCTGTTGTCGTTCGTCATCAAGAATCGCTCCAATGCGTTGTGGCTTCTACAGAGGTTCCTCTCTCTATGATGCCAACGATGTATAAATGCTTAACTCATTAAAAAGGGGAAACAAGTTGGCTTTTAATTATGCAGTAGTATTAATGGCATTGACTTTCCATTTCGAAGTCATTAAGACGTGCTATTAATTTAGGAAACAGCTACGCCATTGTCACGCTGTAGTGGATGTTTCCTTAAATGAAATAAAATAAACGTGTTAATTTATTTTTATTTTATTTTACTTAAAACGTCTGAAAATTATCTTTTTCCCTTGACCCGTGCCGGTCGAGGTTAGCCTCATTCTTAGGTAAATTTTTCATTCTAGATGCAACTGTGCTCTCAGATTTTTAATCCAGGCATCCATTTGAAACTACCACAACCGCACAAAGGTGACGAGTCACTTAACTGAAAAAAAGTTCAAACCACCATTCCGGGCTCACTGGACCTCGGAATGATGTGCTGTCTTTGCGCCCGGTCTCGAAATAATTCAATATAATATTTAAAAATAATAAACGGAATATCCAAGACATTACATTCTACCCTCCTTGGGGATTTACATCCCCGAAAAGCCAAAACAAAGGCTACTCAAAAAGATGAGGGTATTGGGCACAGATCAGGGCCTCCCACTCCCACGTGCTCTCCTGAAGATTCCTATGCTACAACCAGACGCATACTAAGGGAATCGATCACCCACGAAGGATCCTCTCCTGCCGATCCTCGATCTCCACGGGGTACTCAGCAAAGGTCACTCCATCCTCGATGTCCCGCTCTCCCTAGTCGATGATGTGCGATGGGTCATGCAGGTACCTCCTCAGCTGAGACACGTGGAAGACATCATGTACCTGATGCAACTATGACGGTAGAGCCAGGCAGTATGCCACCTCGCCAACTCTGCCCAGGATTTGGAAAGGTCCGATTAACCTCGATGATAGATTTTCGCCTCAGACAAATCTTTGCAACCCTCGTCGAGGTGAGACCCAAAGGAAGACATGGTCTCCCTCTTCGAACTCCAGAGGTCTTCGTCGCTTGTCAGCATAAGAATTCTGCCGGCTATGTGTAGTCTTCATCCGCTCCTGGGTGATCTGCACCTTCTCTATTGTATCTCACAATAACTTTGGACCCAGGAGTACTGACTCTCCAGGGTTGGTCAAGCAAAGCGATGACTGGAAGGGTCTCCCGTACAAGGCCTCGAACGGTGCCATACCGATGGTGGAGTGGTAGCTGTTGTTGTACGCAAACTCCAACAGTGGTAGGTTGTCCTCCCAGCTATGACCAAATTCCAAGATATAGGCTCGCAACATATCCTCTAGAACCTGAATGGTCCTCTCCATCTGACCATATGTCTGGCGATGAAATGTTGTGCTCAAGTGCAGCTGAGTCCCAAAAGACTCATACAATCCCTTCCACAACCAGGATGTGAAGCGGGTATCTCGGTCTGAGACTATAGTCGAGGGGACGCCATGAGGCCGAAATATCTCATGAGCGTAGAGGCATCCCAATCTCACTATGGAACTCTTCTCCCTGATAGCTAGGATGTGGGCTGAGTTGGTGAGTCGGTAAACGATCACCCAGATTGAATCATGCCCCTTGGACATCCGTGGTAAGCCTGTCATGAAGTCCATCGATATTGCATCCCACTTTCACTCTAGATCATCTAGGGGTGATCTAACCCTGCTGGAACCAGGTGCTCAGCCTTCACCTGCTGGCATGTGAGGCATCGATAAATGAACTCTTCCACTGCCTTCTTCATGCCTGACCACCAGAAATGGCATCGGAGGTCCTTGTAAATCCTTGCCACTCCAGTATGTACCACCAAAGGGGATGTATGAAACTCCCTTAGGACCTCCTCCTACAATTCCACTGGTACAACAGTGCATCCTCTAAAAAGAAGTATGTGCTCCCCACCTTGAGAATATTCATCAAGAGCATGTCCTGATGATAACAAAACACGTATGGCCACACATTCGACATCCCCAGGTTGTACCTCCCTAACTCACTATAAGAGTGGAGGGGTGAAACCCATCGACTGTAGGTAAGTTGTATCCTCTCCATCCACGAAGGATAACTGTAATGCGGCTAACTGTTGTGTCGCCTCACTCAACAGTTGTCAGATCGACCATCTACTTACAGCATCTTCCACCTTTTTCCCCTTCCCAGGAGTATAGATGATCTCGAAATCATAGTCCTGGAAGAACTCTAGCTGACGCCTCTGCCTCAGATTCATATCCTTCTGTGATAAGATGTACTTGAAGCTCGTGTGGTCAGAGTAGACAATGAACTTCTTGACCATAAGTTAGTGTCGCCACATCTTCAATGAGAATACTACCGATGCCAACTCGAGATCATGGGTCACATAGTTATGCTCATGTGGCCTAAGCTGACGTGAACCATAAGAAATCACATCTTGCCACTGCATCAAGACACAGCCGAGCCCAGTCCCTGATGCGTCGCAAAAACTATGTACTCGACACCCTCCTCCAGCAATCTCAAGAATGGGGCACTCGTAAAACTCTATCTCATCTTCTCAAAAGCCTTATGGCACTTTTCTTTCCACACAAAGGGTTTCCCCTTCTTGGTCAAGGCTGTCATCGGTGCTGATATCCGGGAGAAATCAGGGATGAATATCCAATAATATCTTGCCAACCCAAGGATGTTCCGCAACTCTGTCACGCTCCGAGGTGGCTCCCATGCTAACACAGCATCCACCTTTGCTGGGTCCACAGCTACTCCATCTTCTGAGATGATGTGTCCCATAAAATGGGCCTCCCGAATCCAGAAATGACACTTTGAGAGGTTCCCATAAAGCCGGTGCTCCCGAAGTACGTCCAAAACCATCCGCATGTGTCTCGCATGCTCCTCCTCTGATGTCGAGTACACAAGGATTTCATTGATGAAGACCATTATGAACAGGTCGAAGTACGGCTGGAAGATCTGGTTCATCAACCCCATGAACACAGCAGGGGCGTTCGTCACACAAAAGGCCATCACCAAGTACACATAGTGACCGTAGAAACATCTGAATTCCGTTTTCGGTATATCCTCTTCCCGTACTCGTAGCTGGTGATAGCCTGATCGAAGGTCAACCTTCGAGAACCACTGTGCCCCACTTAGCTGATCGAAGAGTTCATCAATTCTCAGTAGTGGATACTTTTTCTTCACTGACACCTGGTTCAGGCGCTGGTAATCCACGCACAACCTCAGACTCCAATCTGCCTTCTTTGAAAACAAGACTGGAGCCGCCCAGGGTGAGACGCTGGGTCTTACGAAACCCTTGCTCTGCAAATCCTCCAACTACACCCTCAACTCAAGAAGCTCCGTGGGAGCCATCCGATAAGCTGATGAGGAAATCAATGTCGTCCCGAGGTGTAAGTCGATGTAGAAGTCGACTTCCCGACGGGGGGGTAGTCCTAGAACATCTTCGGGAAAGACATCCTCATACTATGCCACCACTACTGGGAACAGAGAGCTCACAACATCTACTACCCAGAGGGTAAGACTAGCCAACTCATGAGTGATCGTCTGCCCCCTCCTATGCATGAGCCCATTTTGTGCTGCCTGTCTTTCCTTTTCTCCAACAACGGAAAACCTTGTTCCATCACGGTGGACACACCACACTCTTCGCCTAAAACATTCAATCTCGGCATGGACCGAAGATAACCAATCCATACCGAGAATGACGTCGTAAGCCTCGACGCTACCACCAAGAGGTTCCCACTGAAACTCTCGCCTCAAAGGTAAGATCACACTGTTTGCAAAGGTGTGTGATCGTCGAGTCTACTCCCGTAGGTGTCTCCAAGCATAAGGATTGAGTCAACAGTTCTACCAGAATCTCGAGGTTTTGTACAAGACATGTGGCTATAAGGGAATGACTGGAACCTATGTCTATGAGTACAGAATCTAATGTAGAAAAGACACATATCGTACCTCGAATCATCCCTAGATCCTCTAGGTCGTATTTCTCGACCGCATGTAGCTGTCCACGTCCTTGTCCCCCAGCTCCCTGAGCCTAGTGCGGACCTCCTGGGGGTGGTGGTGGAAGTAAGTCGAAGTGTCATCCACCACCTGTAGTTCTCCCTTATCCTCTTCAACGTCCACCGCTTGGCGGATCTACCAGCCCCGTTCTCTGCCTCTGCCTCGGTGGACCATCCACCACTTCCCTATCAGTAGCTCGACGTGTCGGGGAATCTCTAGCGAGATTCCCCCAACTGTCGCATAAATAGCATCGCTTCTCCCTATGATGATTGGATCCAGCCTGAGAGCCCTGGACTATCGGTCCCCTGTCCTGGGTCATCCTATGTTGTCTCCCACGTCTGATTCCCTGCATATGATGTCGGCTCCCTGCTGCCGGTGTCTCCGCACCTGTATGCCTGCTGCCGACTGTCGTTGGATGTCTCTACTCTTCCAATAAGATCTTGATCCCCAAGTCCCACTCGAGCACTCCAGCATAAGCAGAAATTCATAGAGGCACGACAGTAGCTCGGATTTCATGCCATAAACCTCGCTCGAAGGTCCGAGCTCTGAAGTACTGATCCCTGACCATATCCATCGAGTACCTGGCAAGGTTGGAGAACCTCGATGAATAGTCAGCCACCGTCATACTGCCCTACTCGAGTTGAAGAAGATCCTGGATTCGCATAGCTCTTAGCGTAACTGGAGAGAACTCCTCCCTGAAAAGTCACTCAAACTCTGTCCATGAAAGAGTCTCCTCGTCGTGAGTCTGTGTGGTCAGACTCCACCATCGTCCTGCCGAACCCTGAAGAAGGATCGCTCCTAGGACCACCATCTGGTCTTCTGGAGTTCTCAATAGACGAAAAACACTGGTCACCGCCTCAATCCAGTCCTCAACCGTGTGAGGGTCGGTCTCGCCTCGGAACCTGAGGGGTCTCTGTCTCTGAAACTCGTGGTGTGCACTAAGCTTGCGCTCCTCGCCAGTCAGTACTGCAGGTACCACTGGCTACTCCACTGGGGGTACACGAGGTAAACCACCTGGTGGTAATGCCTGGGGAGATGGTCCCTGTATCGAGGCCTTGTCACTGAGGGGGTCATCCTCATGATTGTGCTGCTGAATCCTAGTGGGTATGTGTCGTGGAGGCATCCTATAAGGAAACAAGATGTGTCACGGTCAATGAGTATATCTAGATAGATTACACCAAGGACATGGAAAACACAAACCCTTCCTATATGATGCATGTACCTTTTATTTCCCCAAAACATGTGTTTTCATGAACCGAGTCGAAAAGAAGGTTATCAGAGTCCTGGTGTATGGATACGTCAGTCGTCGCACCAACACTAGGGACCCTGGCCTGAAAGTCGAACCCAAAACACTTAACACTATTGCCCCAAACCAAACTCATAGACTCTTGGTCCTAAGATAGAACCGACCACCTCTGATACCACTCTCTCACGACCCGTCCCAGTGGGGCCCACACCGTGACTCCCCAAGCCCACCTCCAATTGGCCAGGGGCTGGTGACTAGCACCAAGTAGGCATATCACTAACATGGGAGGCATTGCCTAAGTACCTGTACACACACACACACACACACACATCTTCAAGCCCAAAAATGCTGAAATGTGAAACACTAAGGAACAAAAATGCATGCATTCAACTAAACCCAACCAACAGAGTACGACGAAAGGTAGAGTGCTGAAAAATTAAACTGGGCCAGAATACAAACCCACCAAAAGCAAGAGTCTGAAAAACTGCAAAGTCCAGCCTATAAGATCAAAGGTACCGGGACTGTCGCTCGTATCCGTAGGAACGGCTCGGCCTGTAAAGAACTCAGAAAGCTCGATCCTGTCCTGGTCCACCCTGGACCCTGTCAGAAGGCTGCTCGTCTGCACAAGCCAACAGACGTTCATGCAATGCCCGTGTAGGGGTGAGAATAACAATACTCAGTAGAGGACCCTGAAAACCAAAAAGAAGTACACAAAGTAAAGGTACAGTTATCTATGCATAATATATGTTTACAAAACATATAAAACAAAACATATATACTCAAAACCTAGACCCATGGTCTAGAAACATGTCACACAACTGCAGACCCCCATAAGGGATTCTGTCTGTTGTTTCCGAGATGCGATCATTCTGGGAGAACACGCTCCACGAGTCTTATAGCTCTGATGAAATCCATCCGGGAAGATATATTCATCGGGAACCATCATGAGAGATGGCTACACACATTACAGGAGACAAACTCTTGAGTGGAAGGGTTACGATAGATAGAATCACTCATTACAGGAGATACACTTCTGAGTGGGAAAGATCTCGATACAACGATGAGGATCACTGCCAGGGCCATGGTGGATACTGCGACTCGTCCAGAATTCACCTAATAGGTAGAGGATCAACACCCATTAGAGTTTGTCATGTCGATGCCTGACTCTACCTAGGGTCTGCAATGGATAGAGGATCTCGATCTGGGCCTCTCGGATGGATGCCTGAATCTATCACAGAAAGTCCTGGTGAAGGGATCATAATCCTGCATAAGGGAATGATGCTTGAAATTCAGGGGAAAAAGAAGAAGGGGAACTAAACCAAACGAATGATGTTCAAGGCACGGTGAACAAAAGGACCAGGATGTTTTCAAAAAAGTACACGACGTGTAGAAATGATACACACCGTGTTGTCTGACCCTAGGTACTGCCCGTGTACAATGGCTTGTGTCTTGAGGCTGGTCATGTAGAAAACTTTATACATGGTGTGTAGTACGGTCTACACACTGTGTCTGAGTCACTAAGGCTGGCTCCATGTACTCTGGCCATGTGCCCGTACTTGGTCACCAACCCGTGTACTCAAACCCCTACAATCTGCACACAGGGTGAACCTTGCTATTGACCTCACCTGGCATGGTGATGGATTACATAGTTGTGTACTCCATCCCGTGTCCATGTATCCCTGGGATACACACCGAGCTCCATGTATCTGCCTCTGCCGAGCTGTATATGCTGTGCCGCCTGGAGCCGTGTAGAGAATCATTTGTCCGTGTACTTCCCAATGTACACGCCGAGCTTCGGGGAAGGTCCAACACACCGTGTGACTGGGGTCACACGCCGTGTGATTCTTCTCTAACCCAGAATCCCTAGCCTCCACTTCCAGAACTACACGACGTGTTCTTTGGAAGTACACGTCGTGTATTCTTGAAATTTCCAGAAATGGCACTCTTTGCCAGTGCGCCTCTTGTGATGCTCCGATCATCAATCTGATCATCTGATCGCTGCAAAACTTCCTGGTTCTAGTCTCCCTAAAACCTCGAAGCCACTTCTATCATTTTTGGGCCACCGATCGGCCCTAAAAACATGATTTGATCTTCCCATGTGAAGAATGATCAAATAACACCCTTTCCCGATCCGGTCTGATTCGTCATTCTCCATCATCGACGCACCTCAACAAGGTCATTGTGGTGTCAAACCTTTGATTTGGGATCATTGCGTCGTGGAACAGATGTGCAATAATCCATTTTTGTCTCCCCATGAAGAACACGAGGAACGCGCAAGAAAGAATGGGGGATAAAATCCAATAAAAAAATAAATTGAGGAACGAACCTCCGTTGTTGTTCGTCACGACGTTGATCTGCTCTCATTAATACGTTTAAACGTAGCAGAGATCAACATGAATAAAAATCATGGATTAATTCCCCAAAATCATCCTAAAGAAAGCCCTCCAGCAAGAACGTACGAATCTGTGGATCAACTTGTTCGTGGATGATCCGTATTCGTCGTTTAAACTCAAATACGGGGAAAAATAAATTGAAAAAACAACCCCTACCTTTCTAAGGGATCGATTGTTGATGAAGGAACCGTGCTTCCATTGTCGTCGAGATCCTTCAATGTCAGCCCAACGATCCTAGGTTTCGATCTGTTGTCATTCATCATCAAGAATCGCTCCAACGGGCCATGGATTCTGTAGAGGTTCTTCTCTCTATGTTTCCAACAATGTACAACTTCTTAAGACATTAAAAAGGGGAAACAAGTTGGCATTTAATTATGCGGTAGTATTAATGGCGCTGACTTTCCATTTCAAAGTCATTAATACTTTCCATTAATTTAGGAAATAGCTGCGCCGTTACTGCACTACAGCGGATGTTTCCTTAAATGAAATAAAATAAACTATTTAATTTTTTTTATTTTATTTTACTTAAAATGTCCAAAAATTAACTTTTTCCCTCGACCCGCACCAGTCGATTTTAGCCTCATTCATAGGTAAATTTGTAGTCCCGGACGCAACGGTGCGCTCAGATTTTTAATCCAGGCATCCGTTGGGAAACTTCCACAACCGCGCACAAGTGTCAATTCACTTAACTAAAAAAAAGTTCAAACCACCATTTCGGGATCACTAGACCTCGGAATGATGTGCCATCATTGCGCCTGATCTCGCTGTAATTCCATAAAATATTTAAAAATAATAAACGGAAAATCCGAGACATTACATAATCTCTATATTGATCAACTTATTTTAAGAACTTTCAAATGAGGTCCTATTTAGAGGCATTTCTTCAATGGTCGGCTCCCTCCTCTGACAGTCATATTTTTCCTTGAATTTCAGAGGGACCTATACATGTTTCACTCAAACAATAATTTTTTAGTAATTTAATTCATGAAATCATTTTATAACAAAAAAAGTGTAAGCAAAAAAGTGATTACATAACCAAAATTCAATATATAGAATTTAAGAAAATAAAAGATCAGAGTCTAACAAAAAATACATTAGGTGTCTATAGAATTCGGAACCTAAACTCTATAGAATTCCAGAGTCTAAATTTTAAGGAAATTCGGAATCCAAATTCACAATAATTTGGAACCTGAACATTCAATGTTCAGAGTTAGAGTTCATGAGAATTTGGAGTCAGGTGTCAGAAGGGTTCAGAGTCTGAATTCAGAGAACTCGGATTCTGAACTCAGAAGAGTTCGGAGTCTGAATTTCGAGAACTCAGAGGCAGAGCTCAGAAGATTTTGGAGTCTAAATTCATAAAATTCGGAGTCAAAACTCATAATGCTTGGAGTCTTAATTCATTAGAATTTGGAGTTAGAACTCACAAAGATCGGAGTCTGGATTCATTATAATTCAGAGTCAGGATTCAGAGCCTGAATATAGAATTCTCTTAATCTAATTATTATATTATTCCAATGTTTTAGATATGAAACTGAATTTTACTCTTAGACAAGATAATGAACAGTGAAAACATGTTAAGTATAAATTTCCTTGAGGAAGGAAAATTTTCTTTATAGAATTAAAACACTGATTAAATTGAAATTTTCCTTGAGATAAGGTGTTTGTAAAGAAGAAGGAATGTTAAAGTCATAAGGAATCCTTATTTACTCAACAATCTCCCCCAAGTATGAAGGAATGGAAAATTCATAAGGAAAACCTTATTGACTCAACAATAGTTTGGGTTTTCTGTTATCTTTAACTATGCGACAACAATGCCACATGCACTAGAAATCCATTTTTTTTACTTCCTATCGTGTCCCAAACCCTTGCATCACCCCTAATCCTCCTCATACACCATTTAAATTTTTAATTATCCAATCATAATTGATTGAGACAAAAAATTTAAACAAGGACATCCCTCCATGAATTGTGGGGTCTTACACATTGTTATGAAATTACATTTGCATTGTGACTTTGATATATTTTAGTTTCCTTTTCACTACTAACAACTGTATTTCATTAGGATTAAATTGATTCTATAACAACAATTGTGTGAAAAAACAATATAACGATAACTTGTGGTTATGTATTATAGGTTCCTAATAATCTACTTATATTCCATGATATTGACCATTTTTCATTCATTGTGTCTTGAAATCTTCATTATGGTAATAAAAAAATTTCTATCTATTTGTAATCCTCTATTATAAATATTTTTAGAACATTCTTAGAATATTTAGATTGGGAGATGAAACTAATATTACTTCCTTCAACACCTATAAACCAAATAAAATCATTAATTCACTAGTCATGAACATCTCAAATCTTCACATCATGAATTAAATAAACTATTTTCAATGAACTATATTCAATCCACAAAATATTATGTCATCAACATATACTTCTACCATCATCAATTGAACACTCTCGTTAATGAATGAAATTTTTATCAAATCCACCATGATGAAACCAATTGTTATTTAAATGTTGAGAAAATACCGAGTACCATTATCTTGGTGCCTAATTCATCCTATAAATTTACTTCTTTAACCTAAAGTCATTTATTTTATCATCAAAGACAATAAAACCATAAGATTATTCAATGTACAACTCTTATTGTAGAAATCCATTCAGAAATGTTGACGTGAAATCCATCTAGAAATCCTTGAGTTTTCTTTCCTCTATAATATCAATGAAAAGTATAATTGTCTAAATCTATTACATTGGTAAAAAATTTCCATCTATATCAATTCCCTTTATCTATGATTATCCCTGTCACACTAGTTTAAAATTATTTAAAAACACTTTTCCATATCTATTTTTTCTTCAAGAAACCCATTTGGTCAAGATATATATTTTCTGGCTTTAAAAAATATCCCAAATAATATTCTTTTTGATTCGGTCAATATATTCATTCATCACTTTAACTCAATTATCATCCATTGTAGCGTCATAAAAATAACTTGTATCTACCAATGATAAGAAATATTTTTTTGTAGAGACTTCATTATCCTTGTTTACATTAGTATTTTTTATACAATGATGATTTTATTCTAATCAATTTCATCATTTAATTTCATCTTTAATGTGGATGCATGTATAGATTAATTCTTCTCCTCATGAGTGCCTCATTATGGATTTTCCATCGGCCCTTATACTCCCCCTGAGCAACTCAAATCATTGTCACTATATTCCTAGATAACCTCATTATTCTTCTGAATACTCTAATAATCTTCTACTATGATAACACAATTTCATTAAATAACAATTCATTGATTTTACTTTAATTATTAATGTGATTTTATATTGTTTTTAAAACCTCATATCCATAAGACTCAGAATTATTGTGTTTCTTCTAATTGAGAATATAACTCTTACTTTTAAAGATTTGAATGTACTTCACAGTTAGAATAATTTCATACCCCAACTCATATGGAGTTTTTCATTCCTTGAAAAAAATAATGAACTATTGAAATATTTAAGGGTGTCAATACAACTTCCTTCCAAAACATCTACGGTATGTATTTCTCAAAGATAATTGTATTCTCAATATTGTTTATGATTAAGTTTAACCTCTAAACCACACCATTTTTTGTAGGGTCATATTTTATGATACATGGTGCCTTATCCTATGATTTTTAAGATAATCCCCCACCTATATATTTTTGAACACCATGCCATTATCTGTCAAAACTTTCTTAATCTTCAACCCTAATTTTTTTACATAATTCCTACTATATTGTGTTATGAAACTAAAAAACATGGAATTTTGAGTGATTAATGTTTTCCATTCTATCATCCTAAAATATATAATGAAAAACGAATATCCCTTCCTATGAATAGACCGTGGTGAAATCATTCCATACACATAAACATGCATCAGTTCAAGAACACTTGTTGACTTATATTATAACACCCCTATAATTTAAAATATATTTTTCATTCAAAATGTAATATGTATAATATCATACTTCAAATGCACCACATAAATAAAACAAGACATGGAACGTTATATAATTGTTAAAATGTAGAATTGGAATTTATAGTGACCCTAGTCTTTTACACATATCGTTACATGAATTTAGAAATTTTAAATCATCATATTAGAGTCTAAGGATCGTAATGTCTAGTATCTTGGAAGACTTGGTACATAAAAATAAAAACACATGGCGTTAAATAAAATATTTATTTTTTTAATCAATATAAAGTCTTCTTAACTTACATTTTTATCATACATCATCAAAGCATAACTCAGGTAGAACGTGAAGAATGTGTTGAGCTAAAATATCATTAAGGAAATATGTATAATAATAATGTTGTAGAAAATGGGATAGAAGTTATGACAAAATCATATAAATTGTCATGGAATATCTAGAATCATAACATATAAACAAGGGATAGTATTGTAAGATCTCGAATCTTCATTCAGGTCTGTTTTCCCTTTTTCAGGAGTTTTTAAGGAAAATAAATTTTCTGGAAATTTCAGAAGTACACGCCGTGTACATTTTGAGTGCACGTCGTGTACTCTGTTCCGGCTCGAAGCTATGTGTTGGCTGTGTTCGGGCCACACACACGGTGTGTAAGGCTGAGGTGGAGGCTAGTTAATTCAGAGTACGGAAAAATTGAAGTACACGACGTGTACTCAAGAAGTACACGCCATGTACTTTCTTTTTTTTCATTAAACGGACAGGGGTCATGCCTAACCCCTATTTCCATCTTCATCTCCAGTTTTCGACCATCTGAGAGTGACCGTACGTCAGGATCTTCGACGGAGTCCTGCCTCGCCGTCCGTTCTCTGATTCGAGCACGGTCAGTTGCGTTGGAATCGCAACGGCGAGTTCATCCTTCTGCTTTAGCCTTGTTTCTTGATTCCTCCTCATTTCCATGTTATCGTGGGATGAATGTTTTGTGCTTTTTCGTAGATCTACATTGTTCTAAGAGGATTTTGTTATCACGGTTCATGTATATCATTCTCTTTGGATCGAGGTAGATTGTTTGTGCCTTTCCATAGAAAGTTTATGAATATTATGTGCAATTTCCACCAATACCCTTGAACGAGGTATTGTGTGTTTCCTGTTTTGCCTTATTACTTTCTTGCTTTGTGGGATTTCTTTAGTAGAGGTTATTTCTTGTGATTAATGTAATTTTTTTGTGCTCAGATTGCTTTTCCATGCTTGTTCTGCATGTTTGGTGTTTTTTCAGTTGCCATGCCTAGTCGTAGGATAGTGGAACTATTGTTTTATTATTTTTGTTGAGCTTTAGTTGATATCCAAGTAGATATTGAGGTTTACTTGGATGATATACATGTGTTGAGCATGTTTAGTTATACTCCAGACTGTGAGAACCTAGAGTAGTAGACCAAGGGGAGAATTGATGGAAGGGATTCTCCAGAGTGTATTTTAATCACGATGCGAGACCAAGGGGAGAATAGAAGGAAGGGATTCTCTAGAGTGCATTTTAATTACGACGTGGGACATAGGGCGAATTGATGTGGATTACTTACCCAAAGAGCCTTTAGCATGATACGAGACTATAGGGGGGATTGATGGTGAGGGCTTCCTCAGAATGTTTGCTTACATACGTAGCTGAACCAGAAGGGTGTGACTGTGTGTGCCTCCCAGAGGGTTGCTAGTACTTAGATGATGAACCATAGGGGTTATACTGTGAGAGCTACCTAGAGTTTTACCTATTTTATTCATGTTTATGACTGCTTACTTGTGTGCTTTACTTGTTAGAACTGTGGATTTTAGCTGCTTGTGCTTTTCTTCATACGGCTTCTTGTTTTATTACTGTTATGTATTCATTGACTATTAGGCACAAATATTTGGGTGATTTCCTACTGGGATTGTATCTCACACCCTGTTTGGGCCATGCTTTTGGGCCCAAGAAGACTATGTTTTTGTAGGTATAGATAAGGGCAAGCTCCCTTCTACTTCAGGATCTTGACTACATCAGGAGCTGGGGAACATGGGACTAAGCCGTGGCTCGCGATACTGAGGAGATTATTTCGTTTGTCTATTGCATTTTGTTTCAGTTTTATTTCAGTATGTTGTTGTGTTTGCTGTTTTCCTTAGATATTTGTACCTGTTGCATCATTTTCATCATAGTTATATATCTACATTGCTTCAATTGGTTGGTTTCTGTTGTTATGCAAGTCGTTTACTGTTTCTGCTGTTTGTTGTTGTTTTCATAACTTGTATACCTTACTTAATGAGGGCATAGATTCCCCATCGACTCACCAAGGCCCTCACTGCTAGTCGGCAGCCTCTGGCGTTTGCGGAAACGCACTTGAGGTCATGTGGCGAACCAGGTACGGGGCACCAGGGGAAGGGCTCCGGACACGGGATGTTACAAAGTGGTATCAGAGGTGTTCTTTTCTCTTGTCAAACTGTTTGGAGACCTTAGCCAGGGATAGGATGGATTTGGTACTTGGAATTAATCTTTGCTCGGGAATAGATAACCATTGTACAGGGAAAAGCCATACTACCTCGTTAATTACAGTTTTCTAGTTTTGTGATTTTATGGTTGGTATGTTTTCACCTAGAGTGATTCGTATGAATTGTTCGGTTATTGTTTTGATATTTAGGTTCTATTTCTATCGCAACCCGATGAGATGAGGGTATTCCATCTCATGCATCATATAGACACTTGTAGTAATCACATGCCATGCATTCTTGTCCGGCCATATAGGGTGGATTAGAGATTGCATGATGTTGTGATAGACTATGTGTTGATTATGCATGCTGTTGTGATAGTTTCTTGATAGATTCTCTTATTCCATGTCTAAAAACTGTTTTTTTATTCTTTGCTTAAATTGAACGCCATGTTTTGGTTCATGAGGTGTTATGGGCCCTCAAGAATCGGAATTTGGAACTTTTCACCTTGTTTTTATGTTCTGTAATTCTGTGCAGTTTCTGAGCTACTTCCCAAAAAAACCCATAATACACGGTGTGTACTTTTTAGATGCATGCCGTGTAGTTTTCAGGTCGTGTCACTGATCGTGTGAGCAGAACACAGTGTCGTGGGAGTAACTTCGGGAACACGCAGTGTACTATTGGTACACGTCGTGTGAGTTCGGAGCTGTGTACCAGGCCGTGTCACTAACAACATGGGCCGGGTAAGCTCGGGTAGAACACGACGTGTCCATAGGGGACACACCGTGTAAGTCTTATCCAGGTACCCGGCCGTGTCATGAACAACATGGGCCGACGTTACCTTCTTTTCCACATGTCGTGTTTGTTCGGAACATGTTGTGTAGTCTTTCCGAGGTACCCGGACGTGTCATGAACAACACAGGACGGTGTCTCCTTATCCTATGCACACTGTGCTTGTTCGGAGCATGTCGTGTAAGGTCCAGCCGTGTAGACGGCCATGTACTCAACAACACGGACCTCCGAAGCCTTGTGTAGTGTATGCCGTGTTTGTTTCAAATACGCTGTGTAGTATCGGGTTGAGTCGGACCGTGTGGGTTAGCTGTGTAAGGAGACTCGGGCAGGGGAATAGTTTTCTAGTACACGCCGTGTGTGGGGGTAAACACGCCGTGTAGTTTGACGTGTACACGACTTGTAGGGAGAGAGCACACGCCCAAGTCAATGGTTTAAGAAGACACGCCATGTAGTTTTATACACGCCATGTTGTCATGTTTTGCAATATTCTATGTCTTCTTCCCCTATTCACATTTTGTAATCTTGTGTTCTTGTCCTTGTTTTCTTGATCTAAGGAGTTCTTTTGATCTTTCAGAGCTATGCCACCGAGATGTCCTTCGGTCGTATATCTGTCTTCAAGCAGTGATCATATGCCATAAAGGGCTGATCAGGGGCTTCATGTCGATCTCCCAGCCGAGCCAGCCTTGGAACCGGTTGTTGTACCAATCATGGGCGCTGATGCGCAGTTCAAGGAAGGTTTCATGAGGACGACTCAGGCCTTCTAGGGAGCACCGCCTCCTGCCTCATCTATGGCAGACTTGACTCGGGTCTTTCAGCAGAAGTATCCTCCCACATTATCGAGGGAGGGAGGACCTCAGGCTGCAGAGTCATGGATGGAAGCCATGATGACTATCTTTGAGAATCTAGAGACGCCTCTAGAGAGGCAGGTCAAGATCGCCACCTACATGCTCCGAGAATCTTCCAAGAGGTGGTGGGACAAGATCTCACAGGCGGGTCAGCAGCAGGCTATGGTTTGGGGGGAGTTACAGCACGTGTTCTACGACTACTTCTACCCGGAGACCCTGAGGGCCCATCGAGCCTGGGAGTTCATGAGCTTAGAGCAGGGTACTCTATTTGTCATGGAGTATTCCTCCCGTTTCCCTGAGCTACAGTGTTTTACACCCCGTCGGGATGGGAGTGGGGTGTTCTTGGCGAGGAAGTTTGAGGATGGACTCAGGCAGGTGATCCGCTCATAAGTGAACATCTTCCAGCTGACTTCCATTACTTACATCTTCAACCAGGCACTGATTTCAGAGCACAATCTGAGAGACTTCGGAGCTGCGAGCAAGTGAGGTTCTGCTTCCACAACTAGCTTCCCTTCATATGACCGGAAGAAGCATCGTAGGGAGCCTACATGCGATGATGTGAGGAAGAGAGATGCATCATCAGGAAACCATGTGACCTGCTACCAGTGTGGCCGGACAGGGCACACGAGGCTGTTCAGGAGTAGCCCCACCAGTCTCTCAACAGTCAGGGAACTGGAGTTCTTCCTGCTGTTAAGGACGAGGTGGAGGTTGAGGTCGTGGCAGTCAGCCACCAGTTCCTCAACACTAGCAGGGAGGTTCAGCTCAGAGTGGTCAGCCAGGGGCGCAGGGCCATGGCACAGGCTAGTCTTTCGTTGTGGAGAAGACATATCTTGAGCATGATACCGACCCTTCTTCTTTTCGAGGTACGATTTTAGTAGCCTTAGTTTTATCTTCAGCCCTTTTTGATATTGGTGCTATGCATAGCTTTATCTCTATTGTTGTTGTGGAGAGAATTGGACTCTGCATGTTTTCTTATACCGACTCGTTGACACTAGAAACACCTTTGGGAATGAGGACATCTAGTGTACGTCATTCTAGAGAGTGCCCTCTCGAGATTGCAGTGTATCGCTTCTTATGGGATCTTTATGTCATAGAGATGATAGGTTATGATGTCATCTTTGGCATTAACTGGTTGATTCCCTTCCGGGCCGTCGTCGACTGCAATCGCCGTAGAGTAAGTTTCATTTCACCAGAAGGTGAATCTTTCCTTCATAGAAGAGAATGGGACGTTCGGACGAGTCGGGCAGGACTTCAGCATCTTGGGCTAGGAGGAGTGACGGTTCAGATTGCTAGTCTTTATCTGGATGATCAGGGGACTCCATAGTTGGACTTTCCTCCTGTGGTGGATTGCTTCAGGGATATTTTTCTAGAGGACTTTTCGGGTTTGCCTCTGGAGCGTGAGGTAGACTTTCTTATTGAGCTCGTTCCAATAGTGGCACTGGTGTCCATTCCTCCATATAGGATGGCCAACCCTGAGTTGCAGGAGCTCAAGAAGCAGTTGGAGGAGTTACAGGCTAAAGGTTTCTTCTGACCCAGTACTTCTCCTTGGGGTTCTCATGTTCTGTTTTCGAAGAAGGCAGACGGTACCCTTCGTCTTTGTGTGGATTATCGGAAGATGAACCAGTTGATGGTCAAGAACTGATATCCTTTTCCAAGGATTGATGACATTTTCGATCAGCTTCATGGAGCCCGGGTATTCTCGAAGATTTACATGAGGTCTGGTTATCATCAGTTTCACGTTAGACCATCAGATATACCATTGATAGCCTTCAGGAGAAGGTATGGTTTTTACGAGTATGAATTCATGTCGTTCGGTCTCTCGAACGCCCCTGTAGTTTTCATGGCTCTGATGAACCAAGTGTTCCATCCTTACTTGGATTCCTTCGTCATGGTCTTTATGGATGATATCTTGGTGTACTCTTACACTCGACACGACCATGACACACATTTTGAGATCATTCTGAGTACACTGAGAGAGCATCAGATTTATGCTAAAATCTCGAACTTCCACTTCTGTATGGACCTGATTCACTTCATGGGTCATGTCATCTTAGAGGCAGGAGTATCTGTGGACCCAGATAAAGTGAGAGCTGTAGTTTATTGGGAGCAGCCGATGAATGTTTTTGAGGTACGGAGCTTCCTAGGGCTGCCTAGATACTACAGACGCTTCATTAGTGACTTTTCTCATCTAGCAGCACCTTTGACAGGTCTGACCAAGAAGGGGTCTAAGTTCTTATGTTCAGATTCCTGTGAGTCAGCCTTTTAGGAGATGAAAGGTAGGTTGACGTCAGCAACGATACTAGTTTTTCCAGAGCCAGGAAAGAGCTACACTATTTACTGTGATGCTTCGGGTATCGGGCTGGGAGCTGTGCTTATGCAGGGAGATGGAGTTGTTGTGTATGGGTATCGGCAGCTGAGGCCACATGAGAGGAACTACCCTATGCACGATCTAGAGTTGGCAGCTGTCGTTCATGCCTTACGCTGTTGGAGGCACTATCATCTGGGAGAGCACTTTTTGGTCTTCAATGACCACAAGAGTCTCAAGTATATCTTCACTCAGCGTGATCAGAATCTAAGGCAACGTAGGTGGGTTGAGTATCTATAGTATTTTGACTTCAAGCATGCCTATACACCAGGAAAGGGCAATGTCGTGGCAGATGCATTAAGCAGGAGAACTCATATTCAGGCAGTTCAGGTGGCCAGTAGTGAGTGGCAGCTGATGGCTCTGTTCTCTGAGATGCATCTGGAGGTGCACAACAGACGGGGAACCACCTTTCTATCTTCGGTAACTGTTACATCCATGCTACTTGATCATGTACGGATGAGGCAGCTATCAGACTCCTATGGATTAGTCCTGCGGGAGAGTGTGTCAGGAGGGGTCCCTCTTCCTGGAAGGACAGTGGGCGGGGATGAGATCTTGTGTTTCCAAGGACTCGTATGGGCACTAGCAGACATACGTGAGGAGCTGATGTGTGATTTCCATTCCTCAGTTTGGGCAGTTCTTCCTGGCGTCACCAAGATGTATCGTGATCTTCATCTCCAGTACCAGTTCCCAGGTATGAAGAAGGATGTTGCTGGTTTTGTCATGAGATGTTCTACTTGTCAGCAGGTGAAAGCATAGCATCAGCGACCAGCAGGCCTTTTACAGCAGTTACCCATTCTAGAGTGGAAGTGGAATGGTGTTGCGATGGACTTCATTACTGGGTTTCTGAGATCACCTCAAGGGAACGATGCTATTTGGGTTGTCGTCGACAGGCTTACGAAGGTTTCTCACTTCTTTCTGATCAGGGAGACCTTCTGTGTTGATGATATGGGACAACTTTACATCAGAGAGATCTTTCTTATTCATGGAGTTCCATGCTCTATTGTTTCAGACAGAGATGTGCGCTTTACCTCTCGGTTCTGGCTGTCACGACCCATCCTCGGGCCCTTGCCGTGACTACCCCAAGCCCGCCTTCCATAGGCCAGGGGCTGGTGACTAGCACCAAGGCATAAATCCCGATAAACCGGAAAGGCATTGCCTTTGTAAAGTAAACAACCATCACAGAGTAAGAAAGCGGAAAGAGTAAACACTAAGTAAAAACTGTAACAAGATGTGCTGAAAGTAAAGGGGGCCGGAAATACAAGCCCAACTGTAAAGTACAACTAAAAGGGAAAAAAAGCAACTGAAATGAAAAGTCGCAGCATCGAGTCGTCCTCTGGAAGTCCCACCTGAAGGGTGGGTACAGATAGCCTCCACAGCTCCTCGGTCCCGTCGTCCGCTCCGAGTACACCCCACCTAGTGGTCCACCTCCAAGTACCGTCCTGCTCCGCAAACCTCGACCACGATCAGCGCTGTCCGTCGTCTGCAACCAACACAACGATGTGCAGGCATAGCCCGCGCAGCGGTGAGTATAAGCTACTCAGTAGGGACCCCGAGACCCCCGAAGGTCTCCCGAAATCCACAAAGGATAAACCACAAAGGAAAGACACAATCACGAAGTAACAACCGACACTGCTTAGGTATATTCCCATACATATACATAAGTCATCAATTCCCGATCGGCTCCAACATCCGAGCCCAAGCACAACCCAGTCCACACAGGAAAGAAAAACGTAAAATCCACACAGGATAGCTCAACACAATCCACAATGGAAAGTAAAATGTAAATCCACACAGGATAGTACAACACAATCCACGAAGGAGAGAAAAATTAATCCACATAGGATAGCTCAACACAATCCACAAAGGAGAGTAAACAGTAAATCCACGCAGGATAGTTCAACACAATCCACAAGGGAGAGTAACACAAGATTCAGCTCACACAGGTACATCTTCGTATAACGCTAGAGATAATCAGATGTAGCCACTGATTCATTTAAGCCGTCGGACCCACAAAGGATCTGTAGGTACTAACCCTCGCAATGACCCATACAGGATCGATCATGAAGTTGAACCCAAAGATATTGGGAAACTCCTTCTCCATCAAGTACAGTGGTTATGCCTCTATAACCAAGCGCTTCCCCTCTTACCTTGGATAGCTGTAGTTCTCCACCTATCGAGTTCTGTGGGCCTGCTGCTACAGCCAAGCACTCCCCCGTGCCGCTACAACCAAGCGCTCCTCTGTCGTGGGTCTGCCGCTACGACCAAGCGCTCCCCTATACTGCTACAACCAAGCGCATCTCTGTCGTGGGTCTGCCGCTACAACCAAGCGCTCCCATGTGCTGCTACAACCAAGCGCACCTCTGTCGTGCTATCCGTAACACACCGAGTAATTCGATCAGCAGTCGTCAAGTCTCAACCGGCTCTAGGGTTTCCACACACAGCATGCTCGTTCTGGGAGGGTCCACTCCACGAGCTAAGAGGTCGATGTATCAACTGACATGTATTCTGGATTTGATGTATCCAAAAGTTCTGTATCGTCAACAGGAACTCAACGTGACAGACAGCGCGTCGATCAGACGCCCGGTCTGAGAGTTATTGGCTTTTTCGTCCCAGGGGCCCGGTTAGTTTTTAAGGCAAAACGAACCCGACCGTACTCCACCTACATCCAATCCTCGGGCGGAGTGAGGCATAAGATCCATCTCACTTAGAGGAATTCAATAAAGTTGATGGCACGTCAATCGAACGTCCGAAGCTCAAGATATGAGCGTTTCCGCTCCAAGGGCCCGGTTGGTTTCGTGTATGAACCAACCCGGCCGAACCAAAAGTTTTCCGAAACCTTGAGTGTGATATACCAAAATGACCGTCTCGATCCAAGGATCGCATCTCCGTTGACGGTGCGTCGTTAGGAGGCCCGTAGCTCAAGTTACAAGCAAAAGACCGAAAACGGTCCGAAGACAGGGGGTCTGGGACCGGACCCGCCCGGCCCGACCCCCCCCCCCCCCCCGGGACCGCCCGAACCGGGTCGACCTGACCCGGTCCGTCCAGGGCACGGCCCGGCCCGGCCGGCCCGGCTTGGCTCGGCCGAGCGGCCGAGCGTGGGATGTAACACCCCAAGCTTCCACGGTACATTTCCCTTCGAATAATGCAATGGCGTGCATTGTACGCAACTTCGAGATTTTAACACACCACAACCAATCAAACTAGCCGTTATGAATAGTAATACCTACTTTTTGAAATTTTATAAATTATATCTCCCAAAATGGACTTCATTTTTGGATTCGGAATATCGAAATTAGCCTAGGGTGAAATTTTTGTAGTTTTCGGATAACTTTCATATTTTGATGAATAGTGAAAATTACTAAATTTTAATTCAAAACAACTTTTTTAATAAAAATAATTAACAGTGATAAATTATGAATTTGAGTGGTTTTAAAGTATATTTAGAATATATTTTAACCATGTAATACAATTTGGGTCATTGAACATAATTTCACATTTAAACCAAACATAAACAAGTGCCAATCTTTTGATAGTTATTACCTCTTAAAAACACGTTTTTTGTTTTGACAGCGGGAATTAATTTTAAATTAATTTCCTCCACTTATGTGTTTTGAATTTACAAAAATGTATTTCATATTTGGAATCAGGATGTTCAAATTGTGTAAATAGGTAACTTTTATTTTTAAAGATTTTGAATAATTACTGCGGTAAATATTTTATTTACCATGGTCAAAGGTAAATCCGGTAAATTATGGTTAAAAAATATTATTATAAAAATAATAAATTATCCTAAAACGTGTCCTATCTTTATTGGTTGATACTTGTTCGACCATAGACATCTTTGGGTCGATTTTGGGACCCCATGGTGCCACTTGTAGGTGATAGGGACACTTTATTTTAATTAAGATAAAATTAATACAAAAATGACACAAGCATATATCTTTTAGAAAAACAATTTTTACATAGGGTTATATATGTTTGATTTTATATTATAAATATTAATTAAAAATATAAAACGATTTCCTACATAATGATATTTTATTTATAATTTTTAGACATTAAATAATTTAATTTATTTCTGACACAATGATGATGAAGTAATTACTATAATAGTGAACAATTAAAATAATTGATATTATAAATACCCAAATAAATATAATATGAAACTTTTAATGAATTAAGCTAATTTTCTAGGATAATATGATATCTTAGGAGTGATTTAATTGATTTTTTTTGAAGTAATCAATATGTTATGAGTTTCACAAAAATCAACTATTGAATAGTGTCAAAATTGACATAAAAGAGTTCTTAAAACAAATATTATATTATTAATTGATATTAAATTCCTCAAAATCTAAGGTTCGGCCAAGAGACTTATATCATGATAGGTTCATCACTAATGGACCACTTTGGGGTCTCTTGGATGTATATAGTAAGTTTATTAACCATATTATATAAAAATACAAAGAGACATTGTAAAAGTGAAACTAATTAACTTAGAGTTAATACTTAAAGATAAGGTTAATATAAGTACCCGAACCTGTCTAAATTATATTGGTTGAGTTTTTTTCAACCCATCCCCACCATAAAATTTAAATAATCAACTTTGGAGCCATTAGAAACCGAATATGAATTTATTATAAACTATTATTTCTAGCTCTTCCAAAGGTGCCCCTCAAACCTCTTATAAAAGGGCACTCCTCCTTCTCTTTTCTTCACACCTTCAAAGCCTTTTGGTTCGGCCAAACCCTACCCAAATACTCTCTAAACTTCCCTCACTACAACCTATATGCCATAGTTTGATCAGAAAGCCAACCAAAGGAGCCCTTTTGATCAAATCAAAAGGAAGAACCCGAAGAAGAGGTAATGTTTTCACCACCCCTTTTCATGTTCCTTTCTTCTTCCACTTCTTCTTTATTTGTTATTACCATTATAAAATAATAACTCCAGTATCATATATATATACTGTGACGTTATTATAAATATGGTACAACCATATTCAGTATTCTATCCATCCTTTGAATAACATGTCACCATACGTGCGTACGTACGGGTTACCGTCTCCACGTCGTGGTGTAATTGTTATTCAATATATTATTATTTGGATGGGTATAATAATGATGTGTAACTCATGTAAATAATAAATATAACATGTTAATGATTTTTTATATATGATATACCATCCATTTATATATTATTTTAATATCAAAAGAATGATATTGTCGGTCGTGCGTACGTACGGACTACCGTCTCCACGAACGCGATATGATTCATTCTCCATCATATCCATTCAAGTATAATTATAATTTTATGATTTAAAAATAGTATCGAAGGACTTGATATCATTATGGATATTAATAATATATATCCCATTAATAAATAATATGGCTCACATAACAAAGAATATAAAGTAAAACGAACCCATTAACACCCAAAATAACGGTAATTATAAGATATTATTAACAAATCAATATTAAAAGATCATATATGATATCATATTAAAGTAAATAATTCTTTTATAATTCAATAAAAATTATTTCACCATTATAAAAGAGGTAAACCTACCATCTACGAAGGAAAAAGTACAAAGTAAGGGATTTTCTTATCTCACTTTCAATTTCGTGAGATTTCCATTGTTCGCTACTAAATTATTGAATGTGGTGTATTGTGTACTGCCATTTTATATATATTATCATGATTATCTTTATATTCATGTTTTCTTATAAATCATCTGGTGGTTATTAACTTTTGGCCATACGACTCAGTTGATTAACATGGTAAGGGTTTTCTTATTTCACTTTTAATTCTGTGAGAATTCCATTGATCGCCACTTAATTATTGCATGTGGTGTATGTGTACTACCCATGATTGTATTCATTGTGTAATATAATTTAATTTATGGGTATTTAAATCACCATGGCATGATACTTATTTCATGGGTGTATGTTTCGCAAGTTACCTAATTAATAAGGGAATTTGAGATTTCAATTTCCACTCATTTGGCTTTATGCATATTTCATTGATTATATTACCCCAAGATTATGTGTCGAATAAATATTCATTTGATTATGTCATAATTTCCACTCCCCTTCCTGTGTATATACTTTTGATACACATAATCACTCCATTGATAATTCTCAAGTCATTGATATGAATTTGATAAGAGTAATTTTAACTCATTCACCATTTGTTGAGTTAAACATCCAATTCGTTGGTGTTGTTTTTACAAGAATATGTGTGAATATCCTTTGATTGTTTTACAATAAATATACAATCATATTTAGTGTATTTATATTTTTCACACATAATTATGTCGTTGATTTATCCTTAACCTAAGGATACGACCTTTATGAGAGATTTCATCTCAACTTACATTCCATTGTGACTTGTTTGTTGATATACACCAAATCACTTTTATGTGGTGTATATAATGTACTTTGACATAGTATATCATGAATCCCTTTATTCTCATGATATTACAAAGTTTTGATTACCTCCATTATTTGTATTCATGTGTCTCTCTTTTCGTTAGAAACTCTAACTAAAATACCATTTTTAAATGTTTGAAAGACTTATTCTTCTAAATCTCTCTCATTAGTGTCCATGTTTTAAAAAATGGTTTTAAGGATTTATTTATATGGACATTAACGTTTTAAAATTAAAACTCCTTTTAATAATTTTCAAAGTGTTATGGGACACTTTGATTCAAAAATCTATTTTTAAATGGCTTCTTGACAAATAGTGTGACTTTTAAATGTTTTCAATAAAAGGGGGATATTTCTCTCAAATAGTTTTGATGATTATTTTCATCTATGTCAACATCCTTCATTATTCTTGATTGAGGTTAATGTGATACAATACAATCTTCCATATTGTATCGAATGAGTTTTGTTTGACTGTGGATGTGTTATTTTTATACCATTCATGGTTTGTGGTAAAAGTATTGACATTTCGTATGCTAGTTTTAATACGAATGTTTATGTTATGTTTAAACCTATTCATATGAGGAATGCATTGGACTTAATAAGTGATGGTTGGAGCCCGATATAGCTCCTCGATGCATCGGTAGGTCTCATGAGACAAACTAGTGTCTTGGCACAAGGCCTTGGCCAAATCTTATTTGTAGTCTTGGCACGAGGCATTGGCTATGTGGTTATGATAGTCTGGCATTATGCATTCCATCATTATGAAATGGTTATTGATATTGCATGTGATTATTCGATTAGTATAATATCCATGTGAATAAGTAAATGGCATTAGTTCATTTTACTTTTTCCATACTATGTTGAAGTTCAAGTTTAAAGGGCTTTTTTTAGTAATTCATTACCTTAAATGTTTATTCTTATTTTTGAAAGTTCCGCTATATTGTTATCCTTACTGGGCATTTGAGCTCACCCCTTTTCTATGTTTTATTTTTCCCAGGATGTGAAAAAGTAAGTTATGAATGACCTGCAGGGATTTTATGTGGGGATATGAGTGTGGAATATGGAGACTATGTTGTTGTAGTAGTTTTTCACATTATGATGTAATGTAAAACTTTATGAATATATCTAGTGTTTCCAAGGCTACTAAACCAATCGGTCTATAGAGATTTGATCTTTCTTGTGATCATGCCAATGTTATGTGATAATGCACCTACTCTGGGTAACTAGGGTCGGGGCGCTACAGTTTGTATCAGAGTAAGTTTAGTACAAACCTTGGAAGCTAGATTTATATAAACTCTGATTAGAGAACGTAGACCTAAGATGAACTTTGAGGATTAGTATAGAATAACTTCCTAGAATTTTGGTATTGTAGAGATTTTGTGAGTTTTCTGAGCAATACATCCCTGTCTGGATACGAGCAGGTAGAGGCGGCTCTCGCACAGATGTAACTAGGGGTAAAACCCGAAAACACAGCTTTGAGCTATACTCGAATGAGAACTGGTGCACGACAATGGGCCTTGCTGCACTCTTGGTTATGACACTCCCGGGGGATATGCTTAGGATAATTTATATTTTCTTTACAAACTGATTTAAGTAATATATATATAAGATGAGAGTAAATGACCTTGGTTAATCCTAACATGTTTCAAATTAAGAATATGGTGACATTTTAATCTCTAAATGATTTTACGACTATTGTTACTCACATAATGCTTTCTGGTTTTAGTTAATGGCTGGATTCCAAGGAAGTCATAGTGACTTTCAGAATGATGTACAAGGTGGGAACGGTGGTGGAAATGAGCAAAAAAATGGAATGTTGATAGGCGTAAAAGATATTGTCTTTATTCCAAATCAATTTTCCAAAAATATGATCAACAAAATATATATTAACCAACTCCCAGACTCAACAAGGAAGAGAAAGGTGATGAATGATAAGAGCTCCAGAAATGGAGACCATGGAGAAAAGAACCCTCAATTTTCATCATGCAGGAAATGTGGAAGGACACACCCAGGAAAGTGTCTCAATGGGACAACGAAATGTTTTACGTGTGGGAAGGAAGGACATAAAGTGAATAATTGCCGAAGAAAAATGAAGAGTACTATGGAAGAAGATAGAAATGGTCCCAGGTGTCTATTTACAGTCATTTGCCGTAAATGTAGGGGACCTGGCCATTACCCGAGTGAATGTGCTATTCTATAGGATATTTTCTTGGTCAAAGAAGAAGCTATGTGGAAATAAATGATTGGATAAATGTTTAAAAAGTATTAGCGCTGCTTGTTGATGGGTTTACTTTGGAATAATTTTCTCTTGTTTTTGTAACCCCGCAGTTTTCCATATGAGAATGATATTTGAGGATGAATTGTCTCTTCTCTTGTGGATATAGGTATAAATAACCATTTGGTTTTATATGATCATTGGGGTTTGAGAAAATTATAAGTTATTATAATTTGGGATGAAAATGCAAGGTATGATATAACATTTGTGGTTAAATTATGTTATTTTGAGGAATTTATCTCATTTTGGTAATATTATAAAATATAGTTTTTGAAAAAGGACAACACGTAGACCGTGTGACAACTCGTCGCGTCGGACAAAGATGTGCGAATCGAACCCACAACCAAAGTGCGATTGGGATTTATCGCCTACCACTGGACTAAGTGAAGTCCCTGGTTAGTGTGACTATTTTCTTTAGTTAAATTATTTTATCGATCAATGATATGTTGATTTGGGTTCTTATGTCTTATCAATTGAATACCCTTAGTATAGGAAAATGATTTGGTGATTAAGTGATAAATGTTATTTTGGAAGATGTTCACTTTTTTGGGAACACTATATATCCAAGGAAAATAGAATACTATGGGATGTCATTAGAGGAGTAATGGTAGATTTTTATCTCTATTTTTTATTGTGGATCTATAGTGATTTGGGTTATTTATGGAAATGATTAACCAATAATAAAGAATATGTGATTAGCTTAATTACTTTTAAGTGTGTGACTTTAAGAGTAGATGATGTCATTTGGAGATACAATTTAACGTGGAAGACTACATTCTTATAAGTTTTGGGTTTCAATATTAGTTTGGATTATATTGAAGGATTTTAAGGAAAATTTATTATTGAATGGTATTTATTTAACTTTGGGGTATTGTTGGTTTAATTTTAGAAATTAAGATTAGTATTTTCTTCTCTAATGGAATATACATTTGGGGAAACATCAGATCTTATACTAACCATTTTGTTTTTGATTAATCTCTAAAGACAAGTTAAATATATAGTTTATCCTACATGGATCATGTATTTCTATAGAAGTTTATTCTTGCTCTTTTATTGTGACCAAGTCTTCTTGAATACTCATTGTTCAAAAAAAATAAGTTAGTGGTAAAAAGTTATTAAATAATGACACTCTACTTAAAAAGTAAGTATATCTCTTTATATTCTTAGTCAATATATTAAATGAATTCCTCTAACTTATGTAATGTAACATAAAACAAAAAAAATGTTGTCCGTTTACTTTCCTACTAGGAGACTAATGGTCGTTTGTCCCAACACAATTTTGTGGTTCTATTATTGTTAACTTTCTCCTGATCATGATTTCTATCCCTCTCCATCAGAACTTGACACTTAGTTTATCATCCATATCCAGGTTTTCCTACATGGAATCCGAGCATGGGTTATCTTGGACGACCTTTATAACTCTCTTTCTTTCTTTTAAAGTGATAGTTTTATTGACTCTTTTTCCGATTTGTGACATTCCATTATATTCCCAAGCACAATTTTAAGAATTGCAGGGACGCAATTTATTGAAGGGGGGGAGAATGTAGCACCCCAAGCTTCCACGGTACGTTTCCCTTCGAATAATGCAATGGCGTGCATTGTACGCAACTTCGAAATTTTAACACACCACAACCAATCAAACTAGCCGTTATGAATAGTAATACCTACTTTTTGAAATTTTATAAATTATATCGCTCAAAATGGACTTCATTTTTGGATTCGGAATATCGAAATTAGCCTAGGGTGAAATTTTGGTACTTTTCAGATAACTGTCATATTTTGATGAATAGTGAAAATTACTAAATTTTAATTAAAAACAACATTTTTAATAAAAATAATTAATAGTGATAAATTGTGAATTTGAGTGGTTTTAAAGTATATTTAGAATATATTTTTACCATGTAATACAATTTGGGTCATTGAACATAATTTCACATTTAAACCAGACATAAACAAGTGCCAATCTTTTGATAGTTATTATCTCTTAAAAACACGTTTTTTGTTTTGACAGCGGGAATTAATATTAAATTAATTTCTGACAATTATGTGTTTTGAATTTAGAAAAATGTATTTCACATTTGGAATCAGGATATTCAAATTGTGTAAATAGGTATCTTTTATTTTTAGACATTTCGAATAATTACTGCGGTAAATATTTTATTTATCATGGTCAAGGGTAAATCCAGTAAATAAGGGTTAAAAAATAATATTATAATAATACTAAATTACCCTAAAACGTGTCCTATCCTTATTGGTTGATACATGTTCGACCATAGGAATCTTTGGGTCGATTTTGGGACCCCATGGGGCCACTTGTAGGTGATAGGGTCACTTTATTTTAATTAAGTTAAAATGAATACAAAAATGACACAAGCATATATCTTTTAGAAAAACAATTTTTACATAGGGTTATATATGTTTGATTTTATATTATAAATATTCATTAGAAATATAAAACACTTTCCTTCATAATTATATTTTATTTATAATTTTTAGATATTAAATAATTTAATTTATTTATGACACCATGATGATGAAGTAATTACTATAATAGTGAACAATTAAAATAATTGATATTATAAATACCCAAATAAATATAATATGAA
Source organism: Viscum album (assembly GCA_963277665.1). Classification (NCBI taxonomy): domain Eukaryota; kingdom Viridiplantae; phylum Streptophyta; class Magnoliopsida; order Santalales; family Viscaceae; genus Viscum; species Viscum album. The sequence goes on along the minus strand of OY728141.1, from coordinate 1,013,723,672 downwards.
ACTTTTAATGAATTAAAATAATTTTATAGGATAATATGATATATTAGGATTGATTTAATTGATTTTGTTCGAAGTAATCAATCTGTTATGAGTTTCACAAAAATCAACTATTGAATAGTGTCCAAATTGACATAAAAGAGTTCTTAAAACAAATATTATATTATTAATTGATATTAAATTCTTAAAAAACTAAGGTTCGGCCAATAGACTTATATCATGATATTTTCATCATTAATGGACCACTTGGGGGTCTCTTGGATGTATATAGTAAGTTTATTAACCATATTATATAAAAATACAAAGAGACATTGTAAAAGTGAAACTAATTAACTTAGAGTTAATACTTAAAGATAAGGTTATTATAAGTACCCAAACCTGTCTAAATTCTATTAGTTGAGTTATTTTCGACCCATCCCCACCATAACATTTAAATAATCAACTTTGGAGCCATTAGAAACTGAATATGAATTTATTATAAACTAATATTTCTAGCTTTTCCAAAGGTGCCACTCACCCCTCTTATAAAAGGGCACTCCTCCTTCTCTTTTCTTCACACCTTCAAAGCCTTTTGGTTCGGCCAAACCCTGTCCAAATACTCTCTAAACTTCCCTCACTACAACCTATAGTCCTTAGTTTGATCAGAAATCCAACCTAAGGAGCCCTTTTGATCAAATCAAAAGGAATAACCCGAAGAAGAGGTAATGTTTTCACCACCCCTTTTCAAGTTCCTTTCTTCTTCCACTTCTTCTTTCTTTGTTATTACCATTATAAAATAATAAATCCAGTATCATATATATATACTGTGATGTTATTATTAATATGGTACAACCATATTCAGTATTCTATCCATCCTTTGAATAACATGTCACCATACGTGCGTACGTACGGCTTACCGTCTCCACGTCGTGGTGTAATTGTTATTCAATATATTATTATTTGGATGGGTATAATAATGATTTGTAACTCATGTAAATAATAAATATAACATGTTAATTATTCTGTATATATGATATACCATCCATTTATATATTATTTTAATATCAAAAGAATGATATTGTCGCTCGTGCGTACGTACGGACTACCGTCTCCACAAACGCGATAAGATTCATTCTCCATCATATCCATTCAAGTATAATTATAATTTGATGATTTAAAAATAGTATCTAAGGACTTGATATCATTCTGTATATGAATAATATACATCCCATTAATAACGAATATGGCTCACATAACAAAGAATATAAAGTAAAACGAACCCGTTAACACCCAAAATGACGATAATTCTAAGATATTATTAACAAATCAAAATTAAAAGATCATATATGATATCATATTAAAGTAAATAATTCTTTTATAATTCAATAAAAATTGTTTCACCATTATACAGGAGGTAAACCTACCGTCTACCAAGGAAAAAGTACAAAGTAAGGGATTTTCTTATCTCACATTAAATTTTGTGAGATTTCCATTGTTCGCCACTAAATTATTGAAAGTGGTGTATTGTGTACTGCCATTTGATATATATTATCATGATTATCTTTATATTCATGTTATTCTGTAAATCATCTGGTGGTTATTAACTTTTGGCCATACGACTCAGTTGATTAACGTGGTAAGGGTTTTCTTATCTCACATTTAATTCCGTGAGAATTCCATTGATCACCACTTAATTATTGCATGTGGTGTATGTGTACTACCCATGATTGTATTAATTGTTTAATATACTTTAATTGATGGGTATTTACATCATCATGGTATGATACTTATTTCATGGGTGTATGTTTCGTAAGTTACCTAATCAATAAGGGAATTTGAGATTTCAATTTCCACTCATTTGGCTTTATGCATATTTCATTGATTATATTACCCCAAGATTATGTGTCGAATAACTATTCATTTGATTATGTCATAATATCCACTCCCCTTCCTGTGGATATACTTTTGATACACATAATCACTCCATTGATAATTCTCAAGTCATTGATATGAATTTGATAAGAGTAATTTTAACTCATTCACCATTTTTTGAGTTAAACATCCAATTCGTTGGAGTTGTTTTTACAAGAATATGTGTGAATATCGTTTGATTGTTTTACACTAAATATCCAATCATATTTAGTGTATTTATATTTGTCACAAATAATTTTGTCGTTGATTTATCCTTTACCTAAGGATACGGCCTTTATGAGAGATTTCATCTCAACTTACATTCCATTGAGACTTCTTTGTTGATATACACCAAATCACTTTTATGTGGTGTATATAATGTACATTGACATAGTATATCATGAATCCCTTTATTCTCATGATATTATAATGTTTTGATTACCTCCATTATTTTTATTCAAGTTTCTCTCTTTTGGTTAGAAACTCTAAATAAATACCATTTTTAAATGTTTTAAAGACATATTCTTCTAAATCTTTCTCATTAATGTCCATGTTTTAAAAAATGGTTTTAAGGATTTATTTATATGGAAATTAACATTTTAAAATTAAAACCCCTTTTAAAAAGTTTCAAAGTGTTATGGGACACTTTGATTCAAAAATCTATTTTTAAATGGCTTCTTGACAAATAGTGTGACTTTTAAATGTTTTCAAGAAAAGGGGGATATTTCTATCAAATAGTTTTGATGATTATTTTCATCTATGTCAACATCCTTCATTATTCTTGATTAAGGTTAATGTGATACAATACAATCTTCCATATTGTATCGAATGAGTTATGTTTGACTGTGGATGTTCTATTTTTATACCATTCATGATTTGTGGTAAAAGTATTGACATTTCGTATGCTAGTTTTAATACGAATGTTTATGTTATGTTTAAACCTGTTCATATGAGGAATGAATTGGACTTAATAAGTGACGAGTGGAGCCCTTTGTAGCTCCTCGATGCATCGGTAGGTCTCATGAAACAAAATAGTGTCTTGGCACAAGGCCTTGGAAAAATCTTATTTGTAGTCTTGGCACGAGGCCTTGGCTATGTGGTTATGATAGTCTGGAATTATTCATTCAATAATTATGAAAGTGGTTATTGATATTTCATGTTATTATTTGATTAGTATAATATCCATGTGAATAATTAAATGGCATTATTTCATTTTACTTTTTCTATACTATGTTGAAGTTCAAGTTTAAAAGGCTTTTGTTTTAGTAATTCATTTCCTTAAATGTTTATGCTTATTTTTGAAAGTTCCGCTATATTGTTATCCTTACTGGGCATCTGAGCTCACCCCTTTTCTATGTTTTATTTTTCCCAGGATGTGATGAAGTAAGTTATGAATGACCTGCAGGGATTTTACGTGGGGATATGAGCGTGGAATATAGAGACTATGTTGTTGTAGTAGTTTTTCACATTATGATATAATATAAAACTTTATGAATATATCTAGTGTTTCCAAGGATACTAAACTAATCAGTCTTTTGATATGTGATCTTTCTTGTGATCATGCCAATGTTATGTGATAATGAACTGACTCTGGGTAACTAGGGTCGGGGCGCTACATGGGAGCCGCAGGGCCCCGTCCCCGCTGGATGAGGATGTCGCGGCCCTTGAGGGGCCGTGTTGGACATCAGCGGACGCGGCTTCTGTCGCGTCCCGTGCGGGCGAGCCAGACTCAGATGTGTCCTGATGCAGGAGCTGGTCGTGATTGCCTATGGATCACGTCAGTTGAGGCCGTATGAGAAGAACTACGCTACCCATGACCTGGAGTTAGCAGTAGTGGTCTTCACACTGAAGACATGGCGGCACTATCTGATGGGCGAGCTCTTTACAGTCTTTTCTGACCACCAGAGTCTCAGGTACATCTTCTCTCAGAAGGACCTAAACCTGAGACAACGGCGACGGCTCGAGTTCTTCCAGGACTATGACTTTGAGAAAGTCTATACTCCTGGGAAGGGGAACGTTGTAGCCGATGCTCTCAGCAGGAGGACGGGCATTCAGCTACTTGAGGAGGTGACAGAACAGCTAGGCGCTTTGCAGATATCCTTCGTGGATAGAGATGGAGAAACCTTTCTTCAGTCTCTCACAGTCACCCCTCCACTACTACAGCGGGTCTGAGAGGCACAGCGTGGGGATGTTGACTGTGAGACGCGGCGTGCACAGATACCCTCAGGACAGGAACATGATGGTTTCTCCCTTGGAGAAGAGCACGCCGTCCTTTTCAGAGGACGTACCTTGGTACCAGTCACTTTACGAGAGTAGTTGCTGAGAGAGTTTTTCACTTCTCCTTTGGCGATACATCCTGGAGTGGCGAAGATGTACCAGGATCTCAGACGACAGCACTTGTGGCCGGGCATGAAGAAGGCTGTGGCAGAGTTCGTTTCACGATGCCTCACCTGCCAGCAGGTGAAGGTAGAGCATCAGGTACCAGCAGGATTGGGACAGCCCTTGGAGGTCCCGGAGTGGACGTGGGATGGGATATCTATGGACTTCGTAACTGGACTTCCACACACTTCCAGAGGTCATGACTCAATTTGGGTAATTGTTGACCGACTCACCAAGTCAGCACACTTCTTACCCATCCGAGAGCAGGGATCAGTGGAGAGCTTGGGGCATCTCTACGTTCTGAAGATTGTACGGCTTCACGGTGTGCCATCCTCTATCGTCTCCGATCGAGATGCTCGCTTTACTTCCCGGCTTTGGAAGGGGTTGTAGGAGGCGTTTGGAATGCAGCTATGTCGGAGCACCACCTTTCACCCTCAGACGGATGGTCAGACGAAGAAGACCATTCAGACTCTCGAGGACATGCTCCGCACATGTGTCCTCGACATTGGTCGCAGCTGGGAGGACCACCTACCCTTGGTGGAGTTCGCGTACAACAACAGATACCACTCCACCATCGGGATGGAACCATATGAGGCATTGTACGACAGACCTTGTAGATCTCCTTTGTGCTGGACAGACCCTGGGGAGTCAGCACTCATGGGACCAGAGATGGTCCGGGCCACGATAGAGAAGGTCCAGGTCATCCAGGAGCGGATGAGGACAGCTCAGAGACGGCAGAAGTCTTATGCTGACAGGAGGCGGAGACCACTAGAGTTCGAGGATGGTGACCACATCTTCTTGCGGGTCTCAACTCGACGTGGTTTACGGAGATTTGGCCGAGGAGACAAGTTGTCTCCACGCTTCATCGGACCCTTCTAGGTCCTTAGCAGGATTGGCGAGGTGGCTTATCGTCTGGATCTACCACCTCAGCTGCACCGGGTGCACGACGTCTTCCACGTATCTCAGCTGAGGAGTTATGTTGACGACCCGACGTATATCATTGACTATGGGGAGCTGGACGTGGATGATGGGGAGAATTTTACGGAGGTCCCAATGGAGATAGAGGATCGACAGGAGCGGGTCCTACGTGGCCAATCGATTTCCCTTGTGCGCATCAGATGGCAGCACGGGAACCTCTAGGAGATCACATGGGAGCGGGAGGCTCAGATGCGTGCTCAGTACCCACTTTTTTCCCTAGTTTATGATGTTTCATTACGAGGACGTAATGCCCTGAGGTGGGAGTAATGTAAAGACCCGTAAATTTCATGGAAATTTTTTTTTCTTAATTTTCTTTGGAATTTTACAAGAGCGCAGTTTCTGACGGCACCTGATTCCGAGGCCGAGTGTGCCCGGAATCATTTTCCGAAGTTTGGCTCGGGTACGTTCAGTGAACGGGCGAGCGGGTTTTTCTAACTTTTGAACCGGTGCTCGGAATCAAATTCTGAGGGCACCGATGGAATCGCAGTGCTGGTACTTGCTTAGAAATTCCTCTTCCGGAGTTGCTTTTTCTCGGTTGTGGTTTTTAATTTTCGGGCTTAAAGTTAAGAAATAAAATAATTGTACGACAAACATTATTTTATTTCACTTAAGCCACTTGGAATCCACTTGAAGCCACTTAAAGCGACTTAAGCTGAGTTGATACGGATAGGGTTCTATCCAAAAATATCCTACCCTCATGGTAGGATATTTGTGAGGTGGTACCCGCACGAGCCCCACCGTTTCTTTTCCTCTAAGTAACGCACCCGCGAAAACCCGTCATTATGAAAGTCAACTGACGCGTTTTCTTATTTTCTTAACAGACCAATTATTTTGGAGGTTTTCTTAGTTGAATTAAATAGTTGGTTTATTCATTGAAATTAATTCTATGAATTAATTTCATTCGTTTCATAACCTGATTGAAATCCGTTGGCGTAATAATAAAAGAAGACCAACGCCGACATCTTGAGGATTACACATTGAGAGACTTTTGATAGAAATTCGTGTGCCTTCACCCATCTTTGCGAAGAACGTGAAGAACGAGAAGAACGTGAAGAACAAGAAGAACGCCGAAACTGCAGAAATCGACGATGCGACGTCATGTGCCGCGACGACGAAGTTTCCTCTTCCACGACATTATTCCACGATGTTCCTTACTCCGGGACAAAAATCTCCGATAATCCGTTGAGTTGAGAGTTTTCGATTCTTTAAATTCCTTTGTGGTTTTTAACTCAAGATGGATTTAATTATTTATAATTAAATCTGTTGTTTCTTGGTCCTCGGAGTTCGCCGACACAACGTCGGATACCGCGACGACCCAATGGTCCCCTCCTTCCGCGACGATCAATTTCCGCGAAGAACGCACGTGCGACGACTTGACGAGGTAGGGATTTTATTTTGGAAATAACTTTTTATATCACTGTGATTGTTTCTTTTAAAACAAGAACCTGGATCAAGTGAAATTTTAAATTATTAAAAAAATTTTGATACGTTTGTCATGTGTTGGTTTATCCTCCCGATTGATACCGTCTAATGCGGAGGGTGCGGGCCAAACAAACACGGCCCGAAAACCCTCCGTCGCTCTTCGTTGTTGTGCGGATTTGGCAGGCGACGACAAAGCGTGCCGCAAAGGCAATTTGATGATTCCGCAGAGAAGAACGGGTCCCGGGAGGAGCAGCGGCGCAGACGGGAAGGAAAACGGACCACCTGAGCAACTCCGGTGGCCCGCAGGAGTCTCCGGCGGTGCGGGTCGCCAGCGCGGCGGCGCCGGCGGCCGAAGGCGGTGTCCAGCGAACCTGTGGCCGTGCGGGTCCGGCTCGCCTGCACGGGACGCGGCAGAAACCGTGTCCGCTGATGTCCAGCGCTGCCCCTCGAGGGCCGCAGCATCATCTTCCCACGAGGATGGCGCCCCGCGGCTCCCACGCTCGGCCGCTCGGCCGAGCCGAGCCAGGCCGGCCGGGCTAGGCCGCGCCCTGGACGGACCAGACTTGGTCCATCTGGGTCGGACCGGGTCAGGTCGACCGGGTTCGGGTCGACATAGTTCGGGCCGACCCAGGGGGGTTGGACCGGGTCGGTCCGAGCCCAGACCCCCCGTCTTCGGACCGTTTTCGGTCTTTTGCCCGTAACATGAACTATGGGCCTCCGAATGATGCGCCTTCAATGGAGATGCGATCATTGGATCGAGATGGTCGTTTCGGTATATCGCACTCCAGGTTTCGGAAAACTTTGGGTTCGGCCGGGATGGTTCATACATGAAACCAATCGGGCCCTTAGAGCAGAAACGCTCATATCTTGAGCTTCGGACATCCGATTGATGTGCTGTCGACTTTGTTGAATTTCTCAAAGTGAGACAGATCTTTTGGCTCACTCCGCCCGAGATTTGGACGCAGGTGGAGTACCATCGGGTTGGTTTTGCCTTAAAAACCAACCGAGCCCCTGGGACGAAAAAGCCAATAACTCTCAGACCGGGCGTCCGATCGACGCACCGTCTGTCACGTTGAGTTCTTGTTGACGATATGAAACTTTTGGATACATTAACTCTGGAATAAATGTCAGTTGATGCATCAAACTCTTAGCTCATGGAGGGGACCCTCCCAGAATGAGTATGCTGTGTGCGGAAACCCTAGAGCGGTTTGAGACTTGACGACTACTGATCGAACGACTCGGTGTGTTACGGATAGCACGACAGAGGTGTTCTTGGTTGTAGCGGAACATGGGAGTGCTTGGTTTTAGTGGAAGACCCACAATAGATGTGCGCTTGGTTGTAGCGGCACAGGGGAGCACTTGGTTGTAGCGGCACAGTGGAGCGCTTGGTTGTAGCGGCAGACCCACGACAGAGGAGCGCTTGGTTGTAGCATCACGGGGGAGCGCTTGGCTGTAGCAGCAGGACCACAGAACCCGATAGGTGGAGAACTATAGCTATCCAAGGTAAGAGGGAAAGCACTTGGTTTTAGTGGCATAACCATTGTACTTGATGGAGAAGGAGTTTCCCAATAGCTTTGGGTTCAACTTCATGATCGATCCTGTATGGGTCATTGCAAGGGTTAATACCTACAGATACTTTGTGGGTCCGACGGCTTAGATGACTCAGTGGCTACATATGATTATCTATAATGTCATACGAAGATGTACCTGTGTGAGCTGAATCTTGTGTTACTCTCCTTTGTGGATTGTGTTGACCAATCCTGTGTGGATTTACTATTTACTCTCCTTTGTGGATTGTGTTGAGCTATCCTATGTGGATTACGTTTTCTCTCCTTCATGGATTGTGTTGTGCTATCATGTGTGGATTTGCGTTTTGCTTTCCCTTGTGGATTGTGTTGATCTATCCTGTGTGGATTTTACGTTTTGCTTTCCTCTGTGGACTGGGTTGTGCTTGGGCTCGGATGTTGGAGACGAACGGGAATTGATGACTTAGGTATATGTATGGGAATATAACTAAGCAGTGTCGGTTGTTACTTCGTGATTGTGTCTTTCCTTTGTGGTTTATCCTTTGTGGATTTCGGGAGACCTTCGGGGGTCTCGGGGTCCCTACTGAGTAGCTTATACTCACCCCTGCATGGTCTATGCCCGCACTTCGTTGGGTTGGTTGTAGACGACGGACAGCGCTGATCGTGGTCGAGGTTTGCAGAACAGGATGGTACCTAGAGGTGGACCACTGGGCGGGGTGTACTCTGAGCGGACGACAGGACCGAGGAGCTGTGGAGGCTATCTGTACCCATCCTTCAGGTGGGACTTCCAGACGATGGCTCGATGATGTGGCTTTTCCTTTTAGTTTCTGTTTTTCCCCTTTCAGTTGTACTTTACAGTTGGGCTGGTATTTCAGGTCCCCTTTACTTTAAGAACAGCTTGTTACAGTTTTTAGTTAGTGTTTATTCTTTCTGCTTTCTTACTCTGTGATGGTTGTTTACTTTACAAAGGCAATGCCTTCCATGTTTATCGGGATTTACGCCTTGGTGCTAGTCGTCAGCCTCTGACCTATGGAAGTTGGGCTTGGGGTAGTCACGGCATGGGCCCCGAGGACGGGTCGTGAAAAAATTGTATCAGAGGAGTTCGGTTCTACCGCAGACTCTGATCGTTCTTCTATGGAAGGCGGGCTTGGGGTAGTCACGACACGGGCCCCGAGGACGAGTCGTGACACTGGCAGGGTCTTCAGAAGGCCTTGGGTACACAGGTACTTTTGAGTACAGCTTACCATCCCCAGACTGATGGCCAGTCCGAGCGCACGATCTAGGTGCTTGAGGATATGCTCCGAGCTTGCATCCTTGACTTTGGCGGTTCATGGGAGAAGCATATTACTCTAGTGGAGTTTGCCTACAAAAACAGTTTCCAGGAGACCATTTAGATGGAACCATACAAGGATTTGTACGGTAGTCCATGCCGATCACCCTTATGCTGGATGGAGGTAGGAGAGGCAGCTTTGCTAGGACCTCGTCTTGTACAAGAGAATTCAGAGCAGATATAGCTGATTTAGAAGAGGATGGCTACAACACAGTCTTGGTAGAAGTCTTATGCTGATCAGCGGAGACGACCTCTGGAGTTCGAGGTCAGGGATCGGGTTTTCCTACGTGTCACACCTAGGTTGGGACACAAAAGGATTCAGAGACAGGGTAAGATTTCACCCCGGTATGTCGGGCTGTTTGAGGTTTTGGAGAGAGTGGGGTCGGTCGCCTATCGGTTGCAGCTACCTCATAGGTATCGGGCCATGCATGACGTCTTCCACATCTTTCAGCTCTGACTTTACTTTTCAGACCCGTCTCATATCTTTCAGCCTGAGGAACTCAAGCTTGAAGCGGATGCTTCATTCGAGGACCATCCTATCCGAATTTTTGATCTTAGTACGAAGGTTCTCTACGGGCGGTCTGTTAATCTGGTACGAGTGTTATGGCAGCACGGGTGAGTACAGGACGAGACCTAGGAGAGGGAGGTTGATGTACGATTGTAGTGGTCGAAGCTGTTCGAGGATTCTTCTTCTCCATCTCATTAGGGAAATTCGGGGACAAATGTCATTAAGGGGGGAAGTTAGTAAGAACCCGGATCTTCGTTCAGGTATGTTTTCCCTTTTTCTGGAGTTTTTAAGGAAAATAAATTTTATGGAAATTTCAGAAGTACACGCCATGTACTTTTTTAGTACACGCCGTGTACTCTCTCTACGGGAAAATTGGGTATTTGCGACGGGGATAAATCCAATCGCAAATAGTCCCGTTAGAAATTTATTTGCGACGAGGGAATTCCCCCGTCGCAAATAAGTAGTTATTTGCGACGTGTTAGCTTTCCTCGTCGTAAAAGGACTGGTACGCTTTGCGCGCCAAATCGCGGGTAAGTTATTTGCGACGGGCGGTAACCGCCCGTCACAAATAACCGGCGGCGGTAAAAGATATTTGTGACGGGAATATACCATCGTCGCAAATAGTATGTCGGTAGGTTATTATTTGGGATGGGTCCCGTCCCAAATCACTATTTAACCGTTGACCGTAATCAATGCGGGCTAAGGTATTTTCGACGGGTACCATCGCAAATACACCCGGCGCAAATAATCTAACCTATAAATACCCCCCCATCCATTTTTTATTCATTCTCAAACTCTATCTTCTACTTCTCTAAAAACTCTATTTTTAGAGTTCATCGTTTCTTATGTTTAATTTTATTTTCCGGAGTTGATATTGAAGTTTTCAACAACGATCAGAGATCAACCTCAGATCAATTTTAAAGGTATTTATGTTCATTTTAATTTAATATTTATTTTAAATTTTTTATTAGTTTCAATTATTCTTAATTAGTTGTAATTTAATTATGTTTACATTGTTTTGTTACTTAATAAATTTAAATTATTAGTATTCATTGTTCATAGTTAATGGTAATTAGGAATAATTAGTAATAATTACCAATAGTTAAGAATAAATACTAATAATTAGTAATAAATACCAATAATTAGGAATAATTAATAATAATTACCAATAATTACCAATAATTAGGAATAATTAGTAATAATTACTAATAATTAGTAATAATTACCAATAATTAGTATTAATTTCCAATAATTCCCAATAATTAGTAATAATTACTAATAATTAGCAATTATTAGTAATAATTTCCAATAATTAGTAATAATTTCCAATAATTAGTAATAATTACCAATATTTAGTAATAAATAGTAATATTTAGTAATAATTACCAATAATTAGGAATAATTAGTCATAATTAACAATAATTACCAATAATTAGTAATAATTATCAATAATTCACAATAATTAGTAATAATTACCAATAATTAGTAATAGTTACTAATAATTAGTAATAATTATCAATAATTAGTAATAATTACCAATGATTAGTAATAATTACAAATAATTACCAATAATTACCAATAATTACTAATAATTACCAATAATTACCAATAATTACCTATAATTACCAATAATTACCAATAATTACCAATAATTACCAATAATTACCAATAATTACCAATAATTACCAATAATTAGTAATAATTACCAATAATTAGTAATAATTAGTAATAATTAGTAATAATTAGTAATAATTACCAATAATTAGTAATAATTACCAATAATTAGTAATAATTACCAATAACTATTAATAATTATCAATAATTCGTAATAATTACCAATAATTAGTAATAATTACCAATAATTGGTAATAATTACCAATAATTAGTAATAATTACCAATAATTACCAATAGTTACCAATAATTAGTAATAATTAGTAATAATTAGTAATAATCAGAAATAATTACCAATAATTAGTAATAATTACCAATAATTAGTAATAATTACCAATAATTAGTAATAATTCGTAATAATTAGTAATAAATACCAATAATTAGTAATAATTAGTAATAATTAGTAATAATTACCAATAATTAGTAATAATTATAAATAATTAGTAATAATTACCAATAATTAGTATTAATTACCAATAATTAGTAATAAGTACAAATAATTACCAATAATTAGTAATAATTAGTAATAATTACCAATAATTAGTAATAATTATTAATAATTAGTAATAATTAGTAATAATAACCAATAATTAGTAATAATTACCAATAATTAGTAATAATTACCAATAATTAGTAATAATAACCAATAATTAGTAATAATTACCAATAATTAGTAATAATTACCAATAATTACCAATAATTACCAATAATTACCAATAATTACCTATAATTACCAATAATTACCAATAATTAGTAATAATTACCAATAATTACGAATAATTAGTAATAATTACCAATAATTAGTAATAATTACCAATAATTACCAATAATTACCAATAATTACCAATAATTACCAATAGTTACCAGTAATTAGTAATAATTACCAATAATTAGTAATAATTACCATTAATTACCAATAATTACCATTAATTTTCAATAATTAATAATAATTACCTATAATTACTAATAATTACCAATAATTAGCAATAATTACCAATAATTAGCAATAATTACCAATAATTGGCAATAATTACCAATAATTAGCAATAATTACCAATAATTAGCAATAATTAACAATAATTACCAATAATTACCAATAATTAGCAATAATTAGTAATAATTACCAATATTTTCCAATATTTTCCAATATTTTCCAATATTTACCAATATTTTCCAATATTAACAAATATTTACCAATAATTAACAATAATTACCAATAATTAGGAATAATTACCAATAATTACCAATAATTACCAATAATTATGAATAATTACCAATAATTAGGAATAATTACCAATAATTTGGAATAATTACCAATAATTTGGAATAATAACATTATTACGTTATTTGTATATTTTATTATTAATATTAAAATAATATAATTTTCTATATTATATACAATTCTCTTTTCATCTGTGTGTTTTCTGTCTCCACATGTAATATTTTCATTCTTTTTCAAAATTATCAACCTACTCGCCAATGGAGAGGTGAAAGTGAATGCAAATATTACATGTGGAGATAGAATGTTAAACACACAGATGAAAGGAGAATTGTATATAATATAGAAAATTATATTATTTTAATATTAATAATAAAATATACTAATAATGTAATAATGTATTTATTATATAATTAATATTTATGAAAAAATTATATTTATATTATTAAAAAAATAAAAAATCAATATAATATTAAGATTATCAATATTTGTAACAGGTTTTGCTTTATTTTCAACAAATTCAATCCTTGTTTGAGTGTTTTTTCTAAAAAATTATTAAAAACCAGTAATGATTTTATATTTTATAGAAAAATATGGAACAACGAGGTCATCAACAATTATTATTTGATGACCGCATATGGATAAATCAACGTAGAAATCCAAATAGTTCTGGTTTAAATCCAGTATATATAGAGGGTGTGGAGACTTTTTTATCATTTGCGACATCAAATCCAGAATTTGTTTCAGAATGAAAAATAAAATGCCCTTGTAGAAAAGGTGCATTAAGAACGTTTGGCACGTTTGACAAAGTGGGGGGACATCTATTGCGTTTTGGTTTTCAACCAGATTATGTTTTTTGGTATCAACACGGTGAATGCAGTTCCAGAGTAGGTGATACCAACTTGATTCTGGATCCATCCCAGTTTCAAGATTTAGTACATGATGTTGCAGGTTCATCTGTTCAACATACAGAAACTCCGGCTGATATAGATTCAAATCCTGAGTTGGCACCGTGTGAATTTTATGAGTTGTTGAGGTCTGCTGAGGATGCATTATATCCTGGCTGCAAGATGAGCAAATTAGAAGCAGTTGCAAAATTTATGGCTATCAAATCAGATAATGGAATGTCAAACACCGGTTTTGACCAGATATTTTATTTGCTTAAAACACAGTTACCTGAAGGAAATGTTTTTCCTGCAAATTACTATGAGAGTAAGAGGTTGGTTCGAAATTTGGGACTTACTTGTTAGAAGATTCATGCATGTTCAAATGACTGCATTTTATATTCTGGGGAAAATGAGTCGTTGGATAGTTGTCCCACATATGGGAAATTGAGATATAAAGAAGGGCAACATGGGAAGTCTGGTTTGATTCCTGTAAAAAAGTTGAGATATTTTCCGTTTACATCCAGACTTCAACATTTATTCATGTCTAAGAATACAATGACAATGATGTCATGGAATAAAGCAAATATTTCAACCGATAAAATCTTGGATCATCCAGCCGATGGTGATTCATGGAAACATTTTTTAACTCTGTACAATTTACCTCCATGGATGTTGATGAAGGAGCCATATATTTTTTGACTTTACTAATTCCAGGACATCCAAAGAAAAATATTTATGGTTATTTGAAACCATTGATTGATGAATTAAGTTTATTGTGGAGTACTGGTGTTAGTACATATGATGTCGCTACGAAACAGAATTTCATATTGAGTGCAACATTGATGTGGACAATTAGTGACTTCTCAGATTATGGGATGTTATCTGGTTGGAGTACACATGGTCAGAAATCATGTCCTTACTGTATGGGAGAGAACAAATTATTTATGCTCATTCATGGAAAGAAACCTTGTTATTTTGACTGTCATCGCAGATTTCATCCAGCTGATCATCCTTTTCGCAGAAACAGATCTCATTTCAGAAAAGGTACAATTGAAAGGGATGGACCTCCAAAAATTCTATCAGGTTCGGAGTTAAAATCAGTTGTATTTTCATTACCTCCCATCACTTTTCGTCCCACAATAAACCAATTTTTTTTTTCTGGTTTTGGGAAAGAACACAATTGGATTAAACGTAGCATATTTTGGGATTTTCCATATTGGTCTGATTTGTTAGTCGGCCACATGTTGGATGTCATGCATATTGAGAAGAAATGTTTTGATAATTTGTTTCATACAGTTCTGGATATGCCAGGATTGAGCAAAGACAATGTAAATGCACGTTTTGATCTTGCCCAAATTTGTAGGCGTCCAGAACTAGAACTGTTTGAGAATGTCAGAACAGAAAGGTTACTGAAACCAAAAGCAACTTATACACTATCTAAAGAAAACCGTTTATTATTTTGTCAGTGGATTGCAGATTTGAGACTTCTAGATGGCTGTGATTCCAATTTGGGTAGATGTGTAATGAATGGTCATATTACTGGATTAAAAAGTCATGATTATCATGTTATAATGGAAAGACTTCTACCCATTGTATTAAGAGGTCTGTTGAATTTTGTGATTTGGGATTCCATAACAGACATGTCTCATTTTTTTCGGGAAATTTGTGTGGCTACAGCAGATTATGATGCTCTATGAAAACTTGAAGAAGATGTTGTTGTAATTATATGTAAACAGGAAAAAATATTTTCGCCATCTTTCTTCGACTCAATAGAACATTTGATGTTACATTTTCCATATGATGCCAAATGTGGAGGTCCAGTACAGTTTCGATGGATGTACCCATTTGAAAGATGCATGAAAAAATTGAAAAGAAATGTACGTAACAAAGCATCTGTTGAAGGATCTATTGCAGAAGCTTATTTGCAAGAGGAAATATCTTTTTTCTTCTCCCATTATTTTAAATCTGAGTATCCTTCAAAACACAACCGAATGGGATGGAACGAGAGGAATATTGATGAAATCGACAATCAATTATCTGTTTTCAACCAGCCAGAGCTTGGTTTTGGTGGAGTTTATGAACGTTGGCTTTCAGATGATGAACATCACAGAGCTCATACGTATGTTCTGCTCAACTGTGAAGAGATGAAATCATTTTTACTGTAAGTGTTTATATCACTTATTCTATCATTTATGTTACCGTAAATAACTTTGTTTTTTATAGGTTGTATGATAATCATATCAAGAAACAAATTCCACAAATTACAGCAGCTGATCTCGAAGAACGCCGACAGAAAAATTTCTCTCAGTGGTTTCAAAAACTGGTAACATAAATTCTTTATCTTTTAGAAACTAATTCAATGTATAGTTTAATATATTTATAATTATTTCACAAATTTTCAGGTGTCTTGACATGCTGATAAAATTGAAAAATGGCTGTGTATATTGATTAACCCACCTTCCAAACTTGTTAAAACTTAAAATGCATATGTGGTGAATGGATTTAGATTTCACACACATGAATATGGGGAATCAAAAAAAACAATGAACAGTGGAGTTAGCATGAGAGGATCTCATCATCGAGAAAATGAAGTTTACTTTTATGGCATACTTGATGAAATCATTGAACTCTTTTATCTTGGACATCATTAAATAACCATGTTGAAATGTCGGTGGTTAGATACAGAGAGAGGCGTGCGTGTTCATCCGACTCATGCAATCATTGATATTAAATGTAAAAGTGTTCTCATCGTAAATGAATCATTCTTATTGGCTCAATAGGCACATCATGTTTATTATGAAAAGTACTATGCTACATCAAGAGACTTGGCTGATTGGTGGAGTGTAATAAAAATCAAAATTCGAGACAATCAGTTTAGTCAAAGTGAATGTTCTTTCACTGATGTGCAAAGAATTGATGTTTTTCAACAGAGTACTCAAAATCAATCTTTTTTACAAAGAGACAAGAGTATCGATGACGACACACCACATTTAAGAGTCGATGATGACGATGATGTTAATGATGTCACATATGAATTTGAAATGGTAAGAGATGAAGCAACTGGAACTCGAATGGATATCGATGATGTTGAGGAGCAATATGAAGATGACATTGACATATATGAAGATGATGATGAAGATGAAAACTGATATAATTCCATGGTAGTTATATACAACCATAATATATATATATATATATGTATATATAATAGTAATTATCAATTATTTGATAACAACATTAACATTTTCTGTTTCAGATGGACGATGACACATTTCGTGAGTTGGCGGATGCTGACCTGTTTTTTGATGCAGATGAGTTGCTGGCAGATGACCCTCAGCCTACAGGTGCTCCAGGGAGTACGCGGAGGGGGCGCGGTCTTGCACGATTGATGATTCCTGACCCCGTCCCCGAGCGATGTCCACGTCTTGGGTTTGATCCACGCACAAAGAGGTGTGATAATCTGTGTGATAACCTGTGGATTTAACTAAGATTTCATTAATCTATTTAGATAATTAATGTTTATTATTTTTACAGTTTTCCTCATATAGCAGTCTGACAGGGCAGCGCTATTTTGCGCAACTATTTCTCTCAGCCGTGGACTGCATGGGAGCAGATTCCCATTGATGTACAGAAGGCCATGTTCGGCCATTGGTTGGTACGTATGTAAATAAATAATTTTTATTTTGAAAATTATTTCATTTATAACTTGATATTTTATTTATTTGTAGGGTTTATGGTATCCGATCGAGGATACCATGCATGACGCCATCCACGAGGCATGGGAGGTGGTCATGCGTGATCGCTTTCGTCAGTTTTTGCACAATTTAAGAAAATCTGCCACAAAGAAAGCAATAGTGTCAGATTTTGACGAGTCATGTAGAGAACACAGACCAGAGTACATTTCATCCCATATATGGGATGGATTATGTGCGCACTGGTTGAGTGGTTCCTTTTAGAGGAGATCATCGGTGGGGAGGCAGAATCGGGGGAGACAGGAGGTGACTCATCGAGCTGGGAGTCATTATTTCAGTACTCATAGACAGCATCTGGTACGTACATTATTTATAAATATTTTATACAACTATAAATATTAACAGTTTATTTTTTATTCTTATAGGCTGTCGAACACCCCGATATTACGGAGTACGACGTATATCGGAGGATGTATAGTGATCCTGCTACTGGGGAGCTTAGAGGTGATCGTCTGCATCACATCGTGGTCAGTATTATTTGTTTTCAAGATTAAAAATTAACTGTATATAATATATTCACAATTTTAATTTTAAATTGCAACTACAGGAGTCATATGAGGCCGCAGCGTCACAGACCCAGCCTGAGAGTCAGGCCGGGTCATCAGATCAGACCACTAGCCATCAGTTTGATGAGGCTGCATGGATGCATGCCACCCAGTATGCATTCCAGAAGGGCCGGGTAGTTGTTATCAGATCTCGACTGACTCCCGGAGATTATTATGGCAGTGCTGCGATGTCGGCGTCCAACTCGAGAGGATCTCGTGCATCTTCTTCTGCTACATAGTATGAGTATCAGTTGTGATCTCAGACTGCACTGATAGAGAGTCTCCGACAGGAGGAGGAGCATATGCGTCAGCAGCAGTAGCAGCATGAGGAGGAGGGTCGACGCCAGCAGCAGCTGTATGAGGAGCAGATGAGTCGGTGGCAGCAGCAGCAGCAGCAGCAGATTGAGTACATGCGTCGACTCACTCATGCTTTAGGGATGGAGTTTCCTCCATCAGCATCTGCAGATCCCCCCCCCCTTCAGATTAGAGTTTGTTTTTATGTTATAAAGTTTGTTAAATCAAAATATGAATTTTTTTTCTATTCATAGTTTCTGTCTCATTATAAAATATTAATAATATTATATTTTATAATAACAATATTAATATGAATAATACTATTATTTATATTTTATAATATTAAATTATATATATATATTAAAATTTTATAATATTATATTTTTATTATATTTTTTTTGTAATATTTGAATTATTTTAATATTTGAATGTAAAATAATTCTATTATTTTTATGTTAATTAAAATAACTTATTAATATTTTTTTTATTTATGAATTATAATTCTAATATTATTATATTAATTAAATCATTTATTAATAACCTATTATTTTTTATTTTTGAATTATAATTATATTATTATTATATTAATTAAAATAATGTATTAATAATTTATTATTTTTATTTGTGAATTATAATTCTATTATTATATTAATTAAAATCCTTTATTTATATTTTATTAATTTTTATTTTTGAATTATAATTGGATTTTTATTATATTAATTAAAATAATTTATTAATAATTTATTTTTTTTTATTTTTTTATAGTATTTGCGACGGGATTCTATGCCCATCACAAATAGTATTATTATTATATTCATTAAAATAATTTATTAATAGTTTTTAATTTTTTTTAAAAAATAGTACTTGCGACGGGCCCCGTCGCAATTTCTATTTTAGAATTTTTTTACAAATATACGGAGTAATATTTTCGATGGGAAGGAGCCCCGTCGCAAATAATGTCTTTAGCGACGGGCCCGTCGCAACTAATTGTTGTTGCGACCCCGTTTTCCGCAATGGGCCATTTGCGATGGGACCCCGTCGCAAATGGCCATTTGCGTCGGCATCCCGTCGCAAATACCTGTTTTTCTAGTAGTGTCTATTCATGATCAAAGTCGTGTGCTTCCGTGTCTGGGCCACACACACAGTGTGTAAGGCTGAGGTGGAGGCCGGTTAATTCAGGGTACGGAAAAATTGAAGTACACGTCGTGTACTCAAGAAGTACATTCCATGTACTTTCTTTTTTTCATTAAATGGACTAGGGTCATGCCTAAACCCTATTTCCATCTCCTTCTCCAGTTTTCGACCGTTCGAGAGCGACCGTACGACCGGATCTTCGACAGAGTCCTACCTCGCTGTCCGTTCTCCAATTCGAGCACGGTCAGTTACGTTGGAATCGTAGCGGTGAGTTCTTCATTCTGATTTAGTCTTGCTTCTTGATTCCTCCTCATTTCCATGTTATCATGAGATGAACGTTTTGTGCGTTTTCTCATATCTACGTTTTTCTAAGAGGATTTTGTCTTCGTGGTTCACGTATATCGATCTCTTCGGATCGAGGTAGGTGGTTTGTACCTTTCCGTAAAAAGTGGATGAATATTTTGTTCAATATCCACCAATACCCTTGAACGGGGTATTGCGTGTTACCTGTTTTTCCTTATTACTTGCCTACTTTTCTTGACTGCTTTTGTAGAGGTTATTTCTTGTGATTGGAGTAATTTTTTTGTGCTCAGATTGCTTCTCCATGCTTGTTCTTCCTGTTTGGCATTTTTCCAGTTGCCAAGCCTAGTAGTAGGATAATGGAACTGTTGTTTTATTATTACTATTGAGCCTTAGTTGATATCCAAGAAGTTATTGAGGTTTACTTGGACGATATACACACGCTTAGAATGTTTAGTTATACTCAGGACTATGAGAACCTAGAGTAGTAGACCAAAGAGAGAATTGACGGAAGGGCTTCTCAAGAGTGTCTTTTAATCACGATGTGAGACCAAGGGGATAATTGACGAAAGGGCTTCTACAGAGTGTCTTTTAATTATGATGCAGACCACAGGGGGAATTGATGTTGAGTGCTTCCTCAGTGAGTCTTTAGCACGATACGAGACTATAGGGGGGATTGACGGTGAGTGATTACCCAGAGAGTCTACTTACTTACGTAGCTGAACCAGAGGGGTGAGACTGTGTGTGCCTCCCAGAGGGTTTCTAGTACTTAGAGGTTGAACCATAGGGGTTATACTATGAGAGATACCCATAGGGTTACCTGTTTTCTTCTTGTTGCTGACTGCTTACTTGTGTGCTTTATTTGTTAGAACTGTGGATTTTAGCTTCTTGTTATTTTCTATTTACTGCTTCATGTTTTATTACTACCATGTATTCATTGACAGTTAGGCACAAATCTTTGGGTGATTTCCTACTGGGATTGTATCTCACATCCTTTTTGGGACATGCTTTTGGGCCCAAGCGTACTATGTTGATGCATGTATAGATAAGGTCAAGCTCCCTTCTACTTCAGGATCATGACTACATCAGGAGCTCGGGAGAATGGGAACAAGCCGTGGCTCGCGATGCTGAGGAGATTATTTTTTTTTCTTTAGCACTTGGTTTCAGTTGTATTTCAGCACATTGTTGTGTTTGATTTTTTCCTTAGATACTTGTACCTGATGCTTCATTTTCATCATAGTTATATATCTACATTTCTTCCGTTGGTTGGTTTCTATTGTTATGCATGTCATTTAATGCTTCCACTGTTTATTGTTGTTTTCTTACCTTGTATACCTTACCGAATGAAGGCATAGTTTCCCCACCAAATCACCAAGTCCCTTGCTGTAGAGACCTGAATCATGACGTACATAGACATTACATTACTTTTACCGAATAGTTAGTACATAACAAAAATAGACACACAAGGACCGTAATAGTTTAGTGTCTTTGGAAACATGAAACGTAATCTTCTAATCTTGGTGAAAGATTTTCAATATCTCCCATAATGATCTTCCCATTTTTTTTCCTTACCTAAAATCTTTCTTTTAATCCTGGGGGAAAAGAAAACATAAAAAGTGTGAGCTCAAATTCTCAGTATGGGTAAGCATGGATAAAATAAAACATACCATATACATTTGAACTTCAAAAAACATGAATATTAAAAATCTTGAGCAACGACATAAAACATGGAAGTACATAAGGAATAGATCATAATGGTACATAAATCATGATAAAATAGCATGGGAATAAAACATGTAATTGTGGAATCCATTAAGAACATGTAATGGTTTCCATAGTAGCCAAGACATTGCTGCCAAGACCATCTTAGTGGACAAAGTCCCTTTCTGAATCGAGTTTACTCCTCGTTCCAGTCCTGTAATACTGAACTGGATTAACTTACCATTCCAGCTATGTTTATCTCATGAGATATAATTCTTTACCCAATGCATTGTAGGGAGATATAGGTCCCAACCATCTCATAATGAAATGATTCTTACTTGTGCCACAAAATAAACATACATCATTCATAATAACCCAACGAATAAAATGGGTTTCATAAACATCATACCATCATAACATAATCCATATAAAAGAAATGGATATCAATTCATAATAAGAAAAGTGAAACCATGTAAATCATAGAGACATAATACTTAAAACATACACATATGAAATAATTTCATTATAGATGGAAAATGGTTTTGATAAGATACTTGAAATGAATTCTTGAGGAAAATATACTTTCTTCTTTAAAATCATTTTATTTTCACAAAATGTCAAGAATTTTTAAAAGAAAAGTATTTACTTGAAAATGTTCATGAAATATTTTTGAGGAAGCTTCTTGAAAATAAATCTTTATAAAACCGTAAAAATCTTTTTGGGCCGTATAAGTTAAAAAAAATTCTTCTCGTACTTTTGCCAGAAAAGTCAAAAAGTACCTCATACGAAAAACGACAAAAGATTCCTTTCATATCCTTTACTAAAAACTCACTGAAGGGTAAAATTGGATTTAAAAAATTGTAGGTGGATTGAAACAATATTAAATATTGAGTTAACATTGATGTGGATGATAAAATACACCCCAGTAAATACCCAAGTATAAACAATCTCGGATATAAATGAGATTGTTATATTTTCCCTCACCTTAGGTCCGATTTGCTTCATAAGTGTCCGAACCACCTATATAATGATTTAAATAATGTTATTGACTTATTAAAGAATCATATTCATTGTTATTATATCATATATGCTTCACTTATGACTTTATATTACCCGTTCTTTTGTAAATTCATGTTAAAGTAGCGTTTTGGGTAAAATCGTTTCATTTGTCGTTCGTGATTAAACTTGTAATTATTCATATGATTACATAGATCATGATTACTTACATCCAGAATGTGAAACATGATTTAAATATAATATATATTCAGAATATACATATATATAATAGATCGATAAATGGAAAGAAATACACTGTTCATGGAGACGGTAGGCCGTACGTATGCATGAACGTTGTTTTCGTTTCCACATTGAATTGAATAAAATTAATTGGATGACATACAATTATATATAAAAATAAATCCAGTATCATTATTATGTCATATATTTCAGGATTACTTATTATATATACTTTATAATCATTTATGAATAGTTAATCATTGAGAATGAATCTTATCACGTCATGGAGACGGTATTCCGAACGTACTCACGAGCGATGATATCATTCCCATGATCGTGGAATTTAATTGGCGTGTATTTATACTATTACAAAATCAATATCACTTTAAAATAATCATATATAGTTATTATTTACACCATTATACCCATCAAGTAAGGTGGTGGTGGAAAATAGATTACACCACGGCGTGAAGACGGTATTCTGTACGTACGCACGGGCAGTGATTTCGTTTTCTGTAGGATGGATAGATGGTGAAATAGGTTTTTTTCATACATATAATATAATATTATTATATTAGTGATAGTGATGTTATTACTTCATAATGAAACAACCTAATAATAAGAAGTGGAAGAATAAATAAAGTTGAAAGAATCGGTAACAGACATTACCTCTTCTTTGAAGCACCTCTTTGAGACCTCATCT
Organism: Viscum album; assembly: GCA_963277665.1. Taxonomy (NCBI): domain Eukaryota; kingdom Viridiplantae; phylum Streptophyta; class Magnoliopsida; order Santalales; family Viscaceae; genus Viscum; species Viscum album. The sequence continues at coordinate 1,013,700,199 of OY728141.1, read as the reverse complement.
TCGGGCACAAAAATTGGCCTTTGAAGAAGACCAGGACCTCTAGGATGTTTCTAGGGAAGTGGGGAAGTGAAATGGGCAGGGTTTGGCCTAGCTAGAAGGCTCCAAGTTTTGTGAGGAGGATAGGGAGGAGGTGCCCTTTTATAAGGGAGGAGAGGGGCACCTTTGGAAATATAAGAAATATTAGTTTATATTAAAACCCTACCCCACATAAAAACATCCAAAATGACTCATATCCGAAGCTTAGATGATATAGGGTTTCAATATCATCAACCAATTAAATTTAGAACTGTTATAAATTTATTTTAAACATTATCAACTTGATTTATCCTTATTTAATCAATTTAATTTTATTTGTGATAATAACATTCTAAATTTTAAATTATAACAAATAATTACTTATTTTTTGTGAATTTTAAATAATTAGATACTTAATAACATTTTAGACCATATAAAATTAAATTAATAATTTTTAAATATTTTTTTATTTTTAAACAATTTTATAATATGTTATTTTTATAAAATAACAATAGTGTCAATTTCGAAAATATTCAGTTATTTGAATTTAAATAAAATATATACAGAAGATATGTTCTAACTAAAACTGTAATAGATTTATAAAATGTCATATGTATCTATAAAATTAGTGGAGCACATTAAATAGTTCGCATAATATTTATTTTATTATTTTTAAAACCATTTATTTGGATTATCTCTTAATAAATAAATACAACAACATTTTTGTATAATTATTTAATATACTTATTTGTTGCATAAAAATTCAAAATAAAATCCTATTATGAATAAAAATCTATTAAATTTCAGAATAATAGTTTTACTCTAATTTATCATCTTAAAATCACAATATTTAAATTTTTATATTTATTAAATTATGAAGGTGACAACTTTGGCATCATTTAAAATAAAATAAAATAAGTGTCATAATTGCTTTTATGAGGCTCAAAATGGTCAAATATTAAACCATTGGATGATTATGGTTTACATTGACATGAAAAATAAGTTTTGGTCAGGGTTTTGTGCATTTTATGGTCACTATTAGTTTAATAAAAACTATATTCTTGATTTTTCACTAGAAAAACAATTTCTGCATCACTATTGTGTCATAATTAATGATAAATATTTAATCCCGAAAAATTATAAATAAATTCATATGATGTAGATAATTTTACTAGATTTCTGGATACTACTCATGTTCGATGTTTCATGATGTTTATCACTAAATTAAAATTATTATACTTATAAGATTTAAGAGAGTGACATGTTGTCACTTTCTTTGGTTTTAATAATAATTAAATTATTTTCAAGGACAAAAGTCCATTAAATGAATCTAATCTTCCCCTTAGGTGATATGGGTCTACTTTTAGTCATCCAATATAATTTTGGCATGTGTTAGGGTAATTTTAAAATATTATATTTACCCTTAATTACCCGATTTACCTTTAACTATGGCAAATAAAATTTACCATAGTTACTATTCACAATTTCCAAAAAAAAGTAACCTATTAACATAATTTGGACCCACTGATTCCAAATATGGAATCAATTTTTCTAAATTCAATCCACAAAAGTTCCATAAATTAAATTAAAATTAATCCCGTGGTCGAAAGAAAATGGGTTTTTGTTTAAAACATTGCAAAAGATTGAATTGATTTAACCAATGAATTCAAGGTAAAATCAATTTTAATGACATAAATTATATTAAATGGTAGAAATATATTATATTTATAATTAAAAACCAATAAATATTATAATTTAACCATATTAATTATTACGATGAAAAATGTTATTTTTAATAAAAATATAGCGTGTTTTTACTATTTATTAAAATATGAAAGTTATCAGAAAAATATCAAAACATTATCCAATGTATATTTTTATATCCTTATTCAAAAGAAGATGTTTATTTTTTAAAATTTAACTTATAAAGATTTCAAAAACTAGATTTAAAGTTGGTGCGCCATCAAAAGGCGGCAAAAATGCATTTTTTTAAAAATACTTATTTTACCCGAAAATTTTATTTTGTTCACATACCATGTTCTAGAAAATGTGTAAGATGAAATAATAATATTATAACATTCAAATTTTAGTTAAAACTATTAATAAAGGCTAGTTCTTAATAATTTTATAACCATATATCATTGTTTAGTGAAACCTAATATTGCGTACAATACACGCTATCGAGGAAAGTCGTGATTGCGTGTAATGCAAGCCATTCCAGGGTTTCTTATTGTGAAAGAATCCTTCGTTGTTTTATATAATAGAATCCAACCATATTTCATTTATACATTGAATATATATATATATATACACTCAATGTTGGGTAGAATGACTATTATAAAACGAACTTGAAATTGTGTGTAACCCAATCTATGAATAGTGTTGTGTATACTTCAAGCTAATACAGTGTGGCATATAGCACAAGATAATATTATTGTAGAATAAAACACATGACATCAAATAAATTAAAGAGAATAATTATCATAAAATATCGGGTTGTTACATTCTACCCCCCTTAAAATGAATTTCTCCCTCGAAATTCGTCGGGGTTATAAATCATTTACTATTCATAGAAACCCACATCGTAAAAAGGAATACTGAAACTTAATTTTAAAAAATAAAGTATGAAACGTAACGATTTCCCAAAGTAACTCGTCACTGGGTTTCCATATAAGATAACATAAGTGAAAATATGGATATATAAGAAAAATCAAACCATCAAGTTCTGATGGAGAGTGGTAGAGAACATGGCTTTGAAAAATCAATCAATCATAAAGCCATAAATTTGGGATGAAGTAAGGTACCATCTGATTCATCTGATATAAGAGCATTAGGACAAAATTTTTGGTTTTCAATATCATTTACCTAAAGTTGAAAATTTTAAATTAGAAGAAATACTTGCTTGATTTTGGTACAATCCCACAGTTGTTTGTGCTTTGAACAATTTCCACTTCATCTCTTAAAGAAATGAAGTTGAATTTTTTATTCGTGAAGTGTTAACAGATCATGTGATAGAATGATGGGTCATTACATCTGTTTCAAACAAAAGGTTAGAAAAAGTTATCAACTATACATAAGACCATCTATAGTGAGATTAATCATATATGGTTCCTAAAATAGAATTATACTTCATATATAATACTGCAATATATAATAAATCTTGATTCTACTAAACATGGACTTCCTTTAGGCCAGTGGTAGGTGATAAAGACCAGTCGCACTTCGGTTGTGGGTTTGATTCCCACAGCCTTGTCCGACGCGATGGGATGTCGTACGTCCTGTAGGTTGTCCTTTTTTTAAAACTACATTACTACAACATCCAATCAATAATATTGAAAAAAACTTCTATCCTTAAACAATACTATCTTATGTCCAACATAATACATTCCAATCTTTATCTAAAATACTTTGGTCCAAGCTCATTGTATAAAGAAAAAGATTACTTGAAATGTCATCAACCAACCATCATTTATCCCCCATTATCTTGTTGGTCACATTCCAATCATGTGAATACCTTAATCATGTATTCTCTTGAAAAATTAATATCCATTAAACCTTAGTGAAAACATGAATGCTATCAAAAGTTAACTCTTTCCACATACCAAAATCCAAAAATTCTATATACTCAAACCATGATATAACCATCTCCTTATATCAGTCATGAGCTCATGAATACTATCAAACATTTAATTTTCTCCTTATCTCATCATTATGCGCATATCATCTACTTTCCAAATATACTGGTACCATTCATCACAAACTTTCAAAAATTAAGGAAAGACAACAGCGTAACAATCCTTTGATGTATCTTTATTCCATAGTACCATGAGATTACTTATACAACATTACACTTGATAAACATGTAATCATTCCACTACCTTCTTAAACCATTGACCGAGCTTCAAATATTATTTTATCTCACATATCATTTGTAGTCTCATCATCATCATCAACATAAATACTACCCAGACGACCATACTGATTCTCTTCATGAGACTTTCCCTTATGGAATTGGTTTTCATAATGCCCATACATTCCATATTTAAAACATTTAACCATTGTTAATGTCGTAGCAATACCATTATCCATGTCCATGGTGTTAACTGAACCTTTCCTTTTCCCTTACTAGATTTGTGTCTTTCTTTTCTACACACAAAGCATCTTCCAGTTCCTTTGAAACATTCTCCTTGATGCCTCTTCCCACATGATTTACATAGGGGAAATTGAACTTTCTTTCCTCTATGATCATCATGAAACTCCAACTTTCTCTTATTATCTGAGTCAGGAAACATACCAAATTTGAGTTTATTGATCATATTATGAGATTGATGATTCGGCATAATAATGATGTTTGGACTTCCAAATCCCATTTCATTTTGTTTCTCATAAATAATATCATTCCATTGTCCATCATATCCCCCATTATCGTGAATCATCTTGTTTCCAGCCATTTTCTAAAACCCAAAAAGAATAGTGTGAGAGGCAAAAATCATGCTACGGAAAACAACATATTAAAGGAGGAGTACCCTCAATATCTAACATCTTAGTTTAAATTATATGATCATTAAAGTAGTTCTAGGACTATATTCTATACGTATACTTGTCCTTAGGGACATCCCTAGAAATACCTTTGAAATATCTCTAGGGATCTCACTAACGTTTTCACAAACTAGTTTCCAAAGGTTAATTAAACCTTTCCTCTGATACAAACTGTAGAGACCCGAAGCTTGACGTACATAGAAATTACTTTACTTTTGCAGAATACTAAGTACATAACAAAAACAAACACACAATGACCGTTATAGTTTAGTGTCTTTGGAAACATGGAACATAGTCTTCTAATCATGGTGATAGATCTTCAATATCTCCCGTAAAGATCTTCCCATTTTTTTTCCTTACCTAAAATCATTATTTTAGTCCTGGGGGAAAATAAAACATAAAATGGGTGAGCTCAAATGATCAGTAATGGTAAGCATGGATAAAATAAAAAATACCATATACATTTGAACTTAAAAAAAACATGAACATTAAAAATCTTGAGCAACGACATAAAACATGGAAGTACATAAGGCATAGATCATAATGGAACATAAATCATGATAAAATAGCATGGAAATAAAACATGTAATTATTTCATCCATTAAGCACATGTAATGATTTCCATAGTATCCAAGGCATTGCTGCCAAGAGCATCTTAGTGGACAAAGTCCCTTTCTGAATCGAGTTCACTCCTCGTTCAAGTCCGGTAATACTGAACCGGATTAACTTACCGTTCCAGCCATGTTTATCTCATGAGATATAAATCCTTACCCAATGCATTTGAGGGAGATATAGGTCCCATCCATCTCATAATGAAATCATTCTTACTTGTGCCACAAAATAAACATACATCATTCATAATTACCCAACGAACAAAATGGGTTTCAGAAACATCATCCCATCATAACATAATCCATATAAAATAAATGGAAATAATTTCATAATAAGAAAATTGAAACCATGTAAATCATAGAGACATTATACTTAAAACATAAACATATGAAATAATTTCAATTTAGATTGAAAATGGGTTTGATAAAACCCTTGAAATGAATTCTTGAGAAAAATATCCTTTCTTCTTTAAAATGATTTTCTTTTCACAAAATGTCATGAATTTTTAAAAGAAAATTATTTTCTTGACAATAGTCATGAAATATTTTTGAGGAAGCTTCATGAAAATCAAACTTTATAAAACCATAAAAATCTGTTCGTGCCGTATAAGTTAAAAAAACATTCTTCTTGTACTTTTGCTGGAAAAGTCAAAAAGTACATCGTACGAAAAACGACAAAAGATTCCTTTCATGTCCTTTACTAAAAAATCACTGAAGGGTAAAATTGGATTTAAACAATTGTACGTGGATGGAAAAAATATTACATATTGAGGGAACATGGATGTGGATGATAAAATAAACCCCAGTAAATACCAAAGTATAAACAATCTCGGATAAAAATGAGATTGTGATATTTTCCTATACCTTAGGTTCGATTTGCTTTGTAAGTGTCCTAACCTTCTGTATAATGATTTGAATAATGTTATATACTTATTAAATAATCATATTCATTGTTATTATATCATATATGGTTCACTTATGACTTTATATTACCCGTTCTTTTGTAAATTCATGTTAATGTAGCGTTCTGGATAAAATCGTTCCATTTGTCGTTTGTGATTTAACTTGTAATTTTTCATATGATTACAAAGATCATGATTACATACATCCAAAATGTAAAACATGATTTATATATAATATATATTAAGAATATACATTATATAATAGATTGATAAATGGAATGAAATACACCGTTCATGGAGACGGTAGGCCGTACGTACGCATGAACGTTGTTTTTCTTTTCCTCATTGAATTGAATGGAATTAATTGGATGAAATACATATATATATATAAATCCAGTCTCATTATTATTTCATATATTTCATGATTACTTATTATATATACTTTATAATCATTTATGAATAGTTAATCATTGAGAATGAATCTCATCGCGTCGTGGAGATGGTATTTCGTACGTACGCACGAGCGATGATATCATTCCCATGATCATGGAATTTAATTGGAGTCTATTTAAACTATTATAGAATCAATATCACTTTAAAATAATCATATATAGTTATTATTTACACCATTATACCCATCCAAGAATGGTGGTTGTGGAAAATAGATTACACCATGGTGTGGAGACGGTATTCCGTACGTACGCACGCATGGTGATTTCGTTTTCCGTAGGATGGATAGATGGTGAAATATATATGTTTCATACATATAATAACATATAATTATATGAGTGATACTGATGTTATTACTTCATAATGAAACAACTTAATAAGAAGAAGTGGAAGTAGAAATAAAGTTGAAAGAATCTGTAACAAACATTACCTCTGCTTTGAAGCGCCTCTTTGAGACCTCATCTTGGGGCACTAAAATTGGTCTTTGAAGAAGACCAGGACCTCTAGGATGTTTCTAGGGAAGTGTGGAAGTGAAATGGTCAGGGGTTGGCCGAGCATGAAGGCTCCAATTTTTGTGAGGAGGTTAGGGAAGAGGTTCCCTTTTATAAGGGAGGAGAGGGGCACCTTTGGAAATATAAGAAATATTAGTTTATATTAAAACACAACCCCACATAAAAACATCCAAAATGACTCATATCCGAATCTCAGATGATATAGGGTTGAAATATCATCAACCAATTAAATTTATACATGTTAGAAATTTATTTTAAACATTATCAACTAGATTTATCCTTATTTAATCAATTTAATTTTATTTGTGGTAATAACATTGTAAATTTTAAATTATAACAAATAATTACTTATTTGTGGTGAATTTTCCATAATTGAATACTTAATAACATTTTAGACCATATAAATTCAAATTAATAATTTTTAAATATTTTTGTGATTTTTAAACAATTTTATACTATGTTATTTTTATAAAATAACAATAGTGTCAATTTTGACACTATTAATTTATTTGAATTCAAATAAATTATATATAGAAGATATCTTCCAAATAAAATAATTAATAGATTAATAAAATGTCATATGTATCTAAAAAATTAGTGTATCACATTAAATAGTTCACATAATATTAGTTTTATTATTTTTAAAACCATTTATTTGGTTTCTCTCTTAATAAAACAAATACTACAACATTTTTGTATAATTATTTAAAATACTTAATTGTTGCATAAAAATTAAAAATAAAATCCTATTATTAATATACATCTATTACCTTCCACAATAATACTTTTACTCTAATTTATCATCTTAAAATTACAATATTTAAATTGTTATATTTATTAAATTATGAAGGTGACAACTTTGGCATCATTTAAAATAAAATAATATAAGTGTCATAATCGCTTTTATAAGGCTCCAAATGGTCAATTATTAGACCATTGGATGAATATGGTATACATTTACATTAATAATAAGTTTTGTTTAGGGTTTTGTGCATTTTATGGTCACTATTAGTTTAATGAAAACTATATTCTTGATTTTTCACTAGATAAACAATTTCTCCATTACTATTGTGTCATAATTAATGATAATTATTTAATCCCTAAAAATTATAAATAAATTCATATGATGTAGATAATTTTATTATATTTTTGGAGACTACTCATCTTCGATGTTTCATGAAGTTTATCACTAAATTAAAATTATTATACTTATAAGATTTAAGAGAGTGACATGTTGTCACATTCTTTGGTTTTAATAATAATTAAATTATTTTCGTGGAGAAAAGTCCATTAAATGAATATAATCCGACCCTTAGGTGATATGGGTCTACCTTTAGTCATCCAATATAATTTTGTCATGTGTTAGTGTAATTTTATAATATTATATTTACCCTTAATTACCCGATTTACCTTTAACTACGGTAAATAAAATTTACCGTAGTTACTATTCATAATTTCCAAAAATAAAAACTAACCTATTAACATAATTTAAACCAACTGATTCAAAATATGGAATCCATTTTTCGAAATTCAATACACAAAATTTGCAGAAATTAAATTAAAATTAATCCCGTTGTCGGAAGAAAACAGATTATTGTTTAAAACATTACAAAAGATTGAATTGATTTAACCTACGAATTCAAGGTAAAATCAATGCTAATGACATACATTATATTAAATGGTAAAAATATATTCTATTTATACTTTAAAACCATTAAATATTATAATTTTACTATATAAATTATTACGATGAAAAAATTTGTTTTTAATTAAAATACAGCGTGTTTTTACTATTCATTGAAATATGAAAGTTATCAGAAAAATATCAAAACTTTATCCAATGTTAATTTTTTTATCCTGATTCAAAATAAGAAGTTTATTTTGTAAAATTGAACTTATAAACATTTAAAAACTAGATTTAAAGTGGGTTCCCCATCAAATGGCAGCAAAAATGCATTTTTGGAAAAATACTTATTTTACTAGAAAATTTTATTTTGTTCACATACCATGTTCTAGAAAATGTGTAAGATGAAATAATAATATTATAACATTCAATATTTAGTTAATAATTTTCATAAATTCTAGTTCTTAATAATATTATAACAATATATCATTGTTTAGTGAAACCTGATATTGCATACAACACATGCTATCGAGGAAAGTCGCGATTGCGTGTAATGCAAGCCATGTCAGGGTTGCGTGTTGTGAAATAATCCTTAGCTGTTTAGTATAACATAATCCCACCATATTTAATTTATACATTGAGTATATATATATACACACTCAATGTTGCGTAGAATGACTATTATAAAAAGAACTTGAAATTGTGTGTAACACAATCTAAGAATAATGTTGTGTATACTTCAAGATAATACAATGTGGCGTATAGCACAAGATAATCTTGTTGTAGTATAAAACAAATGATATCAAATAAATTAAAGAGAATAAATATCATAAAATATCAGGTTGTTACACTCACTGCTAGTTGGCAGCCTCTGGCGTTCGGGGAAACGCGCTTGAGGTCATGTGGCGAATCGCGTACGGGGCACCAGTGGAGGGGCTCCAGACATGGGACGTTACAAATATAAACATGGAGTAATAATAAATTTTAAGCATCATAAATCATGATTTTAGCATGATTCATGTCTGGCTATACATATGGGAAGCACAAGTCCAGATTAACCACCCAAACCATTGCACATGGTTTCATGAGTCAAGGCTAACCACCCAAACAATTGTACATAACATATCATGAGACTCAATTTTTTCCTATGCATTTGATCTCTCCTTAGGAACACCCATCATAATATATTCATGAATATTATTTCCATATATATAATCATACATAATCAATCATATATAATCCTAAGGGTTACCCATGGTATGAATTCTGTATTATAATCATGTCATATAGCATAAGAAATGGGAGTATCATAAAAATGACCAAGAAGGAACAAAATTATATAATTAAAGGAGTATAATAAGGTAAAATGGGAATTTATCCTTAAAATTAATGTCCACATGAAGAATTAATAGTTAAAAAGAGTTCTTAAGAAACATTAGAATCAAAACATTTTAGTGCGGTTAGAGGAAAATATCAATTTTCATTTAAAACATAAAAGGGAATACTATTTTATATAAAAACAAAATTGAATCAAGATTGTTTTCATAATAAAGATGCTTTTTAAAAAAAATTATGGTGTCTTAAATATAGATTATATATTGTATTTGAAAATGGGTATGAATTTGGGAAGTTCACTTAAATAGGTTTGTTTATCTGGAAGTATTGAGAAGGGACCTCAAAAAACATGTTTATTGACAAAAAATAAAGGTAAAGTAACCCTGAAACATGATTTTGGACAATTTAATCATAATTTACAACATTTTAATAAAAATAAAAGATAACATTATTTTGGTTAAAAGAATGATTGAGCAACCTGAAGTAATAATGGAGGTTCAGGTAGAATCCCTTACCTTAAGCCTGATGGTGTCCTTTACATGATCTTAATGGCCTGGATAACCAAATTACATTCCTTAATTATTATTTATAAAACCTATTACTCATGTAATTGATTTTTTATAACATTATTAATTCCATTCATGTCCTTTTTGATGGGTTAAGGGGTTCTATTTCAATGTAATTGAGTGTTTGTTTTGTTTGGATCCATGATTGGTTTACTTATATACATGTTATGATTAACATGTAAGATGAGAATGGTTGTTAAGAATTGAAGTTCCATTTTATTAGTGAAGATAAAGAATATTACATGGTTATAAAATTAATTTGGTCATTTAATTTGAATATAAATAATTATATAAAACATTAATGATAACTGTTTTGGTTAATTGGCAGTTTTTGATCGCATCAAACACATTTTGATTAATAAATTAATATCATGAGTAAAAAAATATTTATGAACCTTATATATGTTATAATAAATATATTATTTTTTCTTTCAACCATAAAAATGGCCTCATTAATAAAATTGTAGATTTTAATATAATTTGAAAACCCATCAGACTTGAATGTAATAAATAAACACATCTCAAATTGTGTATTCATTTCAAGTATAAAAGGAGGGGAAAGGAGAAATGATTTCGAATTAATGTATTAAAGTAACAACATTCATGTAAATGTAACATTATATAGTTATCATTACATTTGTATTAAAGGATTTGAGGGGAAAAAATAAATAAAATAACTTGAAAGAAAATAAAATAAATTAAAAGAGGAATTTACCTCTTGAATATATCTTCCTTTATAGCCTTATTAAGGGTGAGGTTTTGGCCTTTTTTGAGACCAAGGGATCCCAGAAATGGGTGGGGGGGATATTGGGAAGGGATTTCTTCCGAATTTTGACAAGGTTAAAGGCTTGATAGGAATGAATTGAAGAGGGGGTGAGTGTGGTGTTTATAGTGGAGGATAGGAGGGGTTTCCCATTATTTTAATCATTAGTTTATGTTTTTTGCTCAAGAATATAAATAGTATTTATTATTGTAAAAAAATAGTAATGAGAGAATGTTACATCTAACCAAGGGTTATTTCCTCATCTATGATGCTATGAATAGTGTATTTTACTCATAATGTATATATACGATAAATTGTCGTATATCACAATTCATCAAAAATTATAGTATTTTAGAAAAATACCAAATATTTACCTTAACCATTTATTAAAGTATATACTTCAATAATGTACTCCATTTTTCAAAAATAACTATCTAAATAATGAAATTTTATTTATAATTAAAAACATAATTTATTAGAAAAATAAAATTTTAAAATTTAATTCTACTTTTATATCAATTTGAAAAATTAATAAAGGTCTCATAAAATTAATTTATAGTAATCAAAGAACAAAATATTATTTTACAAAAATATTTATGAAATTATATTTTCATTTAAATTATGTTTTTAACCACTAAATTATAATTATTTATTTATGACTTACCAAAATACCAACACTTAATAAATAATTTTTTAAAATATTTATTTATTTATACTATTATATAATTGTACCATTGTATCACTTAAAATATGGATAAATTGTATTTTTACATTTAATAGTCAGGTTATAATTACATTGGTCTGTTTACTATTCATAAGGGTTACAATACTATTCCAAATGTCATGATGCTATTTCCTCGGTTTATGTTCCATAACATCAAGATATACCTTTATCATCACTCAATTTTTCATTTATATGGTTTTTATTGTGTTTCATAAGTAATATATTGTTATTACACTATAATACGTATTTATAAAATGGAAGATCCATTAATAAAATATTGGGTTGTTACATTCTTCCCCCCTTATGAAATTTCATCCTTGAAATTTTGATTCAAATTCTGGACCATAAAAAGGTGCAGGTACTTTTCCTTCATTGCTTCCACCAGCTCCCATGTTTCCTCTTCTTACTTGTGGTTCCACAATAGTACATTGACAAGATGAGTAGTCTTGTTACGTATTACCTTATATCTATGACCCAAGATCTTCATTGACTTCTCGCCACAAGAGCGATCATTCTACAACTGTACCACCTAGGAAGATAGTACATGTAACGCCCCAAGATTTTATGAAAAATATTATTTTTAATTTCATTAATGTCTTGTGTTGTACGCTACACCAAAAAGATCTTGCACAAAAATCATCCTTTAATTTTCGTGCATTGCACGCAATCGCGGCCTTCCTCGATAGCGTGTGTAGTATGCAATACCGAGTTTCACTAAACAACGATATTCTATTAAAATATTATTAAAACTAGCCTTTATGAATAGTAATAACCACTATTTGAAAATTTGTAAATTTTATTTTTCAAAATAAACTTCATTTTTGGATTCAGAATATCGAAATTAGCTTAGGGTGAAATTTTGGTACTTTTCAGATAACTTTCATTTTCTGATTAATAGTGAAAATTACTAAATTTTAATTAAAAACAACCTTTTTAATAGAAATAATTAATAGTGATAAATTATTAATTTGAGTGGTTTTAAAGTATATTTAGAATATATTTTTACAATTTAATACAATGTTGGTTATTGGATGTAATTTCACATTTAAACCAGACATAAACAACTGTCAATCTTTTGATAGTTATTATCTCTTAAAAACAAGCTATTTGTTTTGACGGCGGGAATTAATTTTTAAATTAATTAATGAAACTGATATGTTTTGAATTTGGTAAAATAGACATAATTTTTGAATTCATAATATCAAATATAACTTATGCCAAATTTTTGGTATTTTTCTAGAAACTTTCATTTTTTGATGAATAGTGAAACCACTAAGTGGTAGTTAAAAAAATGAATTTTTCATAAAACATAATTTTACCACTTTTTTGAGTGGAATTTAAAAAATCCTAGACACATGGTTGATGTTGGTAAGTAAAATTTGGTTCAATGAAATGAAAATAATTTTTGATGAATAGTAACTTTTTACTTTTTTTTTCCACGGTTAAAAGTAAATAGGGTAATTAATGGTAAAAATGATACTATTATTACCCTAAAACATGTAAAAATTCTATTGGATAAGTTTAATTAGACAAAAAACAACCTTAGTAAAAAAATATGACCATTTAGGCACACTTGGATTAGATTAGGACATTTATTATTAATTTATTTAAAGAAGGGTTAAAATAGTTAAAATCAATGATTAATAAAAAAATAATTTTTAATATAGGGTTATACATAAGATAAATTATACTATAAATATTTATTATAAATATAAAAAGCTTTCCTACATAATTATATTATATTTGTAATTTTTAGACATTAAAAAAGTCAATTTATTTTTGACACAAAGATGATGCAATAATTATCTTATTAATGAAATATTGACATAATTGATGTTATAAATACCCAAATAAATTTAATTTGAGACTTTTTATGAATTACACTAATTTTATTGGTTAATATGACATGTTATTCTTGATTTAATTAACTTTTTTAGAACTAATCATTCTGTTATGATTTTCACAAAAATCAATTACAAAATAGTGTCAAAACTGACATAAATAGTTTTTAAAACAAATATTATATGATTAATTGTTATTTTATTCCTAAAAATCTAAGGTTAAGACAAATGACATAGATAAAGTTATATATATTCATAATAAACAACTTGGGGTTCGTTTGACTGCTTATAGTAAGTTTATTAACCTTATAGTATAAGAACACAAGAAGACACGGTAAAAGTAAAATTATTTAACTTAATATTAAATCTAAATGATATGGTTAACATATGAACCTAAACTTTTCTAAATTCTATTGGATGAGAGGATTTCGACCCATACCCACCTTATCTACGAAATAGATCAATTTGGAGGTATTTAAAACCGAATTTGGATATATAATAAAATAATAGTTTTAGTTTTTCCAAAGGACCACCTCTGCTCCCTTATAAAAGGGCACCTCCTCTCTCTCTTCCTCACACCAATTTGAGCCTTCAAGCTCGACTATACCCTGCCAAATTCTCTTATCCACTTCCTTATCAACATCCTAGAGGTTCTGGTCTCCTTCAAAGACCAATTTTAGTGCCCTGATAGGAGGACTCAAAGCGGCGCTTCAAAGAAGAGGTAATGTCCGTTACCGATTCATTCAACATTATTTCTTCTTCCACTTCTTATTATTAGGTTGTTTAATTATGAGGAAATAACATCAGTATCCCTCATATACTGATATGTTATTATAATTATGAAACAACCTTATTTCACCATCTATGCATCCTATGGAAAATGAAATCACTGCACGTGCATACGTACGGAATACCGTCTCCACGCCGTGGTGTAATCTATTTTCCATCACCACCTTACTTGGATGGGTATAATGGTGTACATAATACCTATATATGATTTTTGTAAAGTGATATTGATTCTGAAATAGTATACATACACTCAAATACAATTCCACGATCATGAGAACGATATAATCGCTCGTGCGTACGTACGGACTACCATCTCCACAATGCGATAAGATTCATTCTCCACGTTAACCATTCATGATTATAAAGTATATATAATAATTAATCATGAAATATATGAAATAATAATGATACTGGATTTATGTGTATATATATGTATGTCATCTACTTAATTTCATTCAACTCAATAAGGAAACAAAAATAGTGTTCATGCGTACGTATGGCCTACCGTCTCCATGAATGGTGTATTTAATTCCATTTACTGATCTATTATATATATGTATATTATGAATATATATATTATATATAAATAATGTTTTATATTCTGGAATTATGTAATCATGATCTAAGTAATCATATGAATAATTACAAGTCAAAACACGGACGACAAATGAAACGATTTTACCCAAAACGCTCTTTAACATGGAATTTACAAAAGAACGCGTAATATAAAGTCATAGGCGAACCATATATGATATCATAATAATGAGTATGATTTTTTAATAAGTCAATGACATTATTTAAATCATTATACAAGAGGTTCGGACACATACAAAGAAAATCGGACCTAAGGTAAGGGAAATATCACAATCTCATTTTTATCTGAGATTGTTTATACTTTGGTATTTACTGGGGTGTATTTTATCATCCACATCCATGTTTCCTCAATATGTAATATTTATATCCTTATACAATAGTTTATATCCAATTTTACCCTTCAGTGAGTTTTTAGTAAAAGATATGAAATGAATCTTTCGTCGTTTTTCATACGAGGTACTTTTTTTGACTTTTCCGACAAAAGTACGAGAAGAATGTTTTTTAACTTATAAGGCATGAATAGATTTTTAAAACATTATTTCCAAGAATCTTCCTTTACAAGTTTTCATGTTTATTTTTAATCAACCTCTATTATATTGTATGACATTTTAAGAAAGGAAAAAATGTTTTTGAAGTAGAAAGGATATTTTCCTCAAGAATGGAGTTCAAGAGTTTTATCAAAATTATTTTCCATATAAGATAATATATGGTTCTATTTCTATCCCTATTACTACATTAAATTGATTATGTTGTGATGGAAATATTTTTATGAATTCCTTTATCTTATATGAATTATTTTATGATGTCATGATGTTTAAGATTCCCATTTTTATTACATGGGTTATGCTATGATGTATGGTTTATGATTTTGTGGAACACATAAGAATTGTATCATTATGAGATGGGTGGGACCTATATCTCCCTCCAATTCATTTGGTAAAGATTTTATATCTCATGAGATAGACATGGCTGGAGTGGCAGGTTAAACCTGTTCAGTGAAACAGGACTGAAACGAGGAGTGAACTCGGTTCAAAAATGGACTTTTTCCACTAAGATAGTCTTGGAAATGAGTCTTGACTAATAAGAAATGATCCTCTATGATTATGTGTGTATGCCACAAAGTTTCATGTTTTATGTTGTGATTATTGGGATTACATTTCACTACTATTATTTATCCCATGTTATGATATTATAATCTCTTTTGCAGGTTAAGATTTCCAAAATGTTATGTCCTTATGAATATGGTGTGATTGATATTTCTTTTGATTACCCTTACTGAGAATTTGAGCTCACCCTTTTATGTTTTATTTTCCCTAGGATATATAAAAAAGTTTTAGGTAAAAAAAGGAAGATCTTTATGGGAGATATTGAAGATCTTTCACCATGATTAGAAGATTATATTCTGAGTTTCCAAAGACACTAAACTATTACGGTCCTTGTGTGTGTGTTTTTGTTATGTACTAAGCATTCCACAAAAGTAATGTAATGTCCTTTTACATCAAGATTCGGGTCTCTAGAGTTGGTATCAGAGGAAAGGTTTAGTCAGCCTTTGGAAACTAGGTTGAGAAAACTTTAGTGAGGTCCCTAGAGATATTTCTAAGATATTTCTAGGGATGTCCCTAAGGATAAGTATACGTATAGGATATAGTCCTAGAACGACGGAAACGATATTATAATTTAACCTAAGATGTTAGATGTTGAGTGTTCTCCCCCTTTATTATGTTGTTTTCCCTAGCGTGATTTTCCCTCTCACACTATTCTTTTTGGGTTTTAGATGATGGCTGGAACCCGAAGGAACCGTGTTGATCAATGTAATGGACAATGCAATGATTGTCCTCCTGAACAAACAAATGTTATGGGATATGGAGTGAAAAATATTATTTCTATACTTACACAAGCTATGAATCATTCTGGACTTCCAAAGGAGAAGAGAAGGGAACAATATTCTATTGAGTCCTTCATGAGGCAATGTCCACCTTCTTTCAGTGGGTCTTCTGATCCACTTGTTGACGAACAATGGATCAGTACTACTGAAAAGATATTTTCAGTTCTTCAATGTTCTGAACATGATAAAGTCATCTTAGCATTGTATCGTTTGGAAGGTGATGATGATCAACGGTGGAATCTTATCAAGAATACGAGGCCAAGAGATGAAATTGAGTCCATGGAATGGGACGATTTCAATAACTTATTTTTCAATAAGTACTTCCCTCGTATTCTTCGAACAAATATGGAGAAGGAGTTTCTTGAACTAAAGAAAAAGGATGATGAATCTGTTGGTATATACGAAGCAAATTTTACAAGGACTGCAAGGTATTCATCTGGATTTATCATCCAACATGAAAGTAAAGTTGATCGATTCTTCAGTGGCTTATAACCAAATCTTTGAAGGGAATTATCTATAAGAGACTTCAGTAGCTATGAAGAAATTGTGCGTTGTGCTATCAAGGTAGAAATGGAAGTTGGTGTTACTTATCCATCTCATAGTTTTGACAAGAAACGAAATATGGAGTTCAAGGAGAAATCTCAGAATAATGGTGAAAAGAAGATGAAAGTTTCCTTATGCTCAAAGTGTGGAAAGAAGCATGGTGGAGATTGTCTTAAAGGGACTAGAAAAGGTTTTAAGTGTGGAAAAGAAGGTCAACGAGCAGCTGAGTGTCGAAGTAATGGAAAAAGGGTTTCTAATGATGTGAATAAAGAAAATAATGCAGAGAACGCACCACCAACACTTCAATGCTTCAAGTGCAAGGAAATGGGGCATTATGCTAATAAATTCCCTAATCCAAGGGTTAGTGATGATCGACATGAGAAACCACTTAAGGAAAAGGGCAAAGGGGAGTCACATGCGCTTACTATTGGAGATTTTGAATATGACAACGATGTGGTGGAATGATTAAGTGTTTATGTAATGGGATTCCAAAATAATGTTCTATATAGTATTGTGGAATATTGAACAATTTATGTATCGGTATATTGTGGTTTTCAATAATTTTATGGTACTGGTAACCATGGAAAGTGATTGATATATTTTTGGAAAAAAGATGATATACGCATAATGAAGGGATAAGGAAAAAATGAAATGTTTGACAGTATATATGATCTCATGATTGATATAAGGACTAAGTGATATCATGGTTTGAGTATATAGAATTTTGAGGATTTTGGTATGTGGAAAGAGTTAACTTTTAATAGCATTCATGTATTCAATAAGGGTCAATGGGTATTCATTATTTTTCAAGAGAATACATGTTTAAGGCCTTTGAATGTTTGGAATGTGACAAAAAATGAATATCTCATGATATATGGGGATTAACAATGGTATTAACATGCTAGTTGTATGAACTCTTTGGTAACTGCTTTCACTATAATATGATATTAGACAACATTATTTTGGATAAGCCTAATGATTGGATTGGATTATGTTGGAAATAATTTAGTATTGTATAAGGATATAAGTTTTTTTTCAATAATATTTATGGGATGTTATAGTAATGTAGTTTTAGAAAAAGCTCAACCAGCAGGATGAGCGATAGCCCATCGCGCCGGACAAGGCTGTGGGAATCGAACCCCCAACTGAAGTGCGACTGGCCTTTATCACCTACCACTGGCCTCTAGGAAGTCCCTGTTTAGTAGAAACTAGTTTTATTATATTATGTAGTATGATATATGAAGTATAAGTCCATTTTAGAACCATATATGATTAATCTCACTATAGATGGACTTATGTATTTTTTGATAACTTTTCTAACCTTTTGTTTCAGACAGATGGAATGACCCATCATTCTATCACATGATCTTCTAACACATCACGAATGAGAAATTCAACTTCATTTCTTTAAGAGATGAAGTGGAAATTTTCCAAAGAACTACCAACGGTGAGACTATACCAAAATAACGAAAGTGTTTATTCTAATTCCAATTTCATCAACTTTAGGTAAATGATCTTGAAAACAAAAAAATGTTGTCCTAGTGCTCTTATATCTAATGAATCATATGGTACCTTAGATCGTCACAAATTTAT
Organism: Viscum album; assembly: GCA_963277665.1. NCBI lineage: Eukaryota > Viridiplantae > Streptophyta > Magnoliopsida > Santalales > Viscaceae > Viscum > Viscum album. The sequence continues at coordinate 1,013,680,913 of OY728141.1, read as the reverse complement.
GGCTTTGGGATTGTTGGCTTTTCTATAGCCATGTTCTTTACCACTCTCCATCAGAACATGATGGTTAGATTTCTCTTCCATATTCATACATTCACCTATGTGGAAACCCAGTGATTAGTTTATTTGGGTAACCATTACATTTCATACTTTTTTTTAAAGATTGGTTTTGGTATTCCATTATATGATGTGGGTTTCTATTAAAGAAACTTTTGAATAGTAAACCATTTATAACCACGATTAATTTCGAGGGCGAATTTCATTTTAATGGGGGTAGAATGTAACACCCCGAGATTGTATGAAAAATATTCTTTTTAATTTCATTAATGTCTTGTGTTGTACGCTACACCAAAAGGAGTTTGCACAACACCCATCCTTGACTTGCCTTACATTACACGCAATCACGACCTTCCTCGATAGCGTGTGTAGTACGCAGTACCGAGTTTCACTAAACAACGATATGCTATTAAAATATTATTAAAACTAGTCTTTATGAATAGTTATAACCACTTTTTGAAAATTTGGAAATTTTATTTTTCAAAATAAAATTCATTTTTGGATTCAGAATATCAAAATTAGCTTAGGGTGAAATTTTGGTACTTTTCGGATAACTTTCATTTTCTGATGAATAGTGAAAATTATTAAATTTTAATTAAAAATAACCTTTTTAATAGAAATAATTAATAGTGATAAATTATTAATTTGAGTGGTTTTAAAGTATATTTAGGATATATTTTTACAATTTAATAAAATGTCGGTTGTTGGATGTAATTTCACATTTAAACCAGACATAAACAACTGTCAATCTTTTGATAGTTATTATCTCTTAAGAACACGCTATTTGTTTTGACGACGGGAATTAATTTTTAAATTAATTAATGAAAAATATATGTTTTGAATTTGGTAAAATAGAAATAATTTTTGAATTCATAATATCAAATAAATTTTAGGACTAATATTTGGTCTTTTTCTGGAAACATTCATTTTTTGATAAATAGTGAAACCACTAAGTGTTAGTTAAAAAAATGAATTTTTCATAAAACATAATTTTACCACTTCTGTGAGTGGAATTTCAAAAATCCAAGAGACACTGTCGATGTCAGTAAGTAAAATTTGGTTCAATGAGATGAAAATAATTTTTGATGAATAGTAACTTTTTACTTTTTTTTACCACAGTTAAAAGTAAATAGTGTAATTAAGGGTAAAAATGATATTATTATTACCCAAACACATGTCCTAATTCTATTGGATAAGTTTAATTAGATCAAAAACAACCTTAGGAATATAAAATGACCATTTAGGCCCACTTGGATTAGATTAGGACATTTATTATTAATTTATTTAAAGAAGGGTTGAAATAGTTAAATCAAATTTTAATAACTAAATCATTTTTAATATATGGTTATACATAAGATAAATTTGACTATAAATATTTATTATAAAGATAAAAATATTTCATACATAATGGTATTTTATTTTTAATTTTAATACGTTACATAATTTAATTTATTTATGACACAAAGATGATGCACTAATTATCTTATTAATGAAATATTGACATAATTGATGTTACAAATATCAAAATAAATGTAATTTGAGACTTTTTATGAAATAAACTAATTTTATAGGTTAATATGACATCTTAGTTTTTATTTAATTAACTTTTTTTCGAACTAATAATTCTGTTATGATTTTCACAAAAATCAATTACTAAATAGTCTCAAAATTGACAAAAAATAGTTTTTAAAAGAAATATTATATTATTAATTGTTATTTTATTCCTAAAAATCTAAGGTTCGTCCAAATGACTTAGATAAGGTTATATATATTAATAATAAACAACTTGGGGTTCTTTTGGCTTCTTATAGTATTTTTATTAACCTTATAGTGTAAGAACACAAAAAGACACGGTAAAAGTAAAATTATATAACTTAATGATAAATCTAAATGATAAGGTCAAAATTGGAACCTAAACATGACTAAATTCTATTGGATGAGAGGATTTCAACCATCCCCACATTATATTCTAAATAAATAAATTCGGAGCTATTTAAAACTGAATTTGGCTTTATAATAAAATAATATATTTAGTTTTTCCAAAGGTGCCCCTCTCCTCCCTTATAAAAGGGCACCTCCTCCCTCTCATCCTCACACCACTTTGAGCCTTCATGCTCGGCCAACCCCTGCAAAATTCTCTTCTCCACTTCCCTAGAAACATCTTAGAGGTTCTGGTATTCCTCAAAGACCAATTTTAGTTCCCTAATAGGAGGAATCAAAGAGGCGCTTCCAAGAAGAGGTAATGTCCGTTACCGATTATTTCAACTTTATTTCTTCTTACACTTCTTCTTATTAGGTTGTTTCATTATGAGGTAATAACATTAGTATCCATAATATACTGATATGTTATTATAAGTATTAAATGACCCTATTTCACCATCTATCCATCATACGGAAAGAGAAATCACCGCACGTGTGTACGTACGGAATACCGTCTCCACGCCGTGGTGTAATCTATTTCCCATCACCACCTTACATGGATGGGTATAATGGTATACATAATAACTATATAAGATTATTGGAAAGTGATATTGATTCTGAAATAGTATACATACACTCAAATACAATTCCATGATCATGAGAACGATATCATCACTCATGGGTACGTACGGACAACCGTCTCCACGACGCGATGAGATTCATTTTCCATGATAACCATTCATGATTATAAAGTATATATAATAAGTAATCATGAAATATATGAAATAATAATGATTCTGGATTTATTTGTATATATATGTATTTCATCTACGTAATTCCATTCAACTCAATAAGGAAACAAAAACAGCGTTCATGCATACGTACGGCCTACCGTTTCCATGAACGGTGTATTTCTTTCCATTTACTGATCTATTATATATATGTATATTCTGAATATATATATTATATATAAATCATGTTTTATATTCTGGAAGTATTTTATCATGATCTAAGTAATCATATGAATAATTACAAGTCAAAACACAGATGACAAATGAAACGATTTTACCCAAAACTCTCTTTAACATGGAATTTACAAAAGAACGGGTAATATAAAATCATAAGTGAACCATATATGATATAATAATAATGATTATGATTCTGTAATAAGTCAATGACATTATTAAAATCATTATACAGGAGGTTCGGACACTTACGAAGCAAATCAGACCTAATGTAAGGGAAATATCACTATCTCATTTTTATCCGAGATTGTTTATACTTTGGTATTTACTGGGGTGTATTTTATCATCCACATCCATGTTTCCTCAATATGTAATATTTATATCCTTCTACAATTTTTTATATCCAATTTTACCCTTCGGTGAGTTTTTTTAAAAGATATGAAAGGAATCTTTCGTCGTTTTTTGTAAGAGTAACTTTTTTTGACTTTTCCGACAAATATACGAGAAGAATGTTTTTTTACTTATAAGGCAATAATATATTTTTAAAACTTAATTTCCAAGAAGCTTCCTTTACAAGTTTTCATGATTATTTTTAATAAACCTCTTTTATATTGTATGACATGTTAAGAAATGAAAATATGTTTTTGAAGTAGAAAGGATATTTTCCCCAAGAATGGAGTTCAAGAGTTTTATCAAAATTATTTTCCATCTAAGATAATATAGGTTTCTGTTTCTATCCCTATTATTACATTGATTTGATTATATTGTGATGGAAATATTTTTATGAATTCCATTATCTTATATAAATTGTTTTTTGATGTCACGATGTTTAAGATTCCCATTTTTATTACATGGGTTATGCTATGATGTATGTTTTAGGATTTTGTGGAACACATAAGAATGGTATCATTATGAGATAGGTGGGACCTATATCTCCCTCCAATGAATTGGGTAAAGATTTTATATCTCATGAGATAGACATGGCTGGAATGGCAGGTTAAACTGGTTCAGTGAAACAGGACTGAAACGAGGAGTGAACTCGGTTCAGAAATGGACTTTGTCCACTAAGATAGTCTTGGCAATGAGTCTTTAATAATAAGAAATTATACTCTATGATTATGTGTGTATGACAAAAAGTTTCATGTTTTATGTTATTATTATTGGGATTAAATTTCACTACTATGATTTATCCCATGTTATAATATTATGATCTCTTTTGAAGGTTAAGATTTCCAAAATGTAATGTCCTTATGAATATGATGTGATTGATATTTCTTTTGTTTACCCTTATTGAGCATTTGAGATCACCCTTTTATGTTTTCTTTTCCCCAGGATATAAAGAAAGGTTTTAGGTAAAAAAAGGAAGATATTTATGGGAGATATTTAAGATCTTTCACCATGATTAGAAGATTATATTCCGAGTTTCCAAAGACACTATACTATTACAGTCCTTGTATGTGTGTTTTTGTTATGTACTAAGTATTCCGCAAAAGTAATGTAATGTCCTTGTACGTCAAGATTCGGGTCTCTATAGTACAAGTGACAGATCAGGTGTGTACTTCTTTAATAGGGACACATGGAAGACATCATGTTCTTTAGTCATAGTAGGGTGAAGTGCTAGTTGATATGCCACAGCTCAAATACGATCCAAAATCTCGAAGTGGACGATGTACCTGATACATAGATTTTCTTTCTTCCCAAACCTCATGACCATATTCCATGGAGATATGTAGAGGAATACCATGTCACCAAATTTCATCTCAAGGTCCCATAAATGATTATATGCATTACTCTTTGTCAACTTTGGGCTGACATGATGTGTTTTTGAATGGTTTTCACCTTCTCCAACATTTCTACAACCATTTACCATCCTACTAGCTTATTCTAAAGGACTTCATCCAAACACACTAGTGTTCTCCACCTTTTCCCATAAAGGGCTTCATGTAGAGCCATTGGGATGCCGGAGAGGAAACTACTATTGTAATAGAATTTGACAAGTGGAAGATGTTTGTCAAACCCTCCATTGAAGTCCATAGAACAAGATCTTAACATATCTTCTAGTGTTTGATTAATTATTTTAGTTTAGCCATCAGTTTGAGGATGATAGTTCCTAATAAAGTTTAGTTCAGTTCTTAAATCAATGTTGGAAACATTTCCAGAACATTAAGATGAATCTTGGATCTAGATCAAATACAATAGATAGTGGTACTCTGTGTAGAATTACTAAATTTTTTATATATATTTTTTCTAGTCGATCAAGTGATATGTAATCTCAAATTATGATAAAGTGAGCCGTCATTTTAAGAAGACCCATAATGAACCATATAGCATTTTTCCTTTGGATTTCCTTAGAAGTCCAGTGACAAATTCCATGGTAATATTCTCCCACTTCTATTTTGGTATGGGTAGTGGTTTCCTCTTCCCCTTAGAACATTTTCTTTCCACCTCCACTTATTGACATAACATACACAGTGATGTATATTCAGCAATATCCTTCTTCATATTGTCCAACCTAAAGTTCTCATGGTGATCTTGATACGTCTTTCTGCTCCTTGGGTGAATAGTGAAGGTTGACCTATGGGAATCATTCAGAAGATCTCTCTTTATATCTGGATCAGATGGTACACATCATCATGACCTAAATTTTATAACTCCTTCATCATCAATCTTCAAATCGGAGTATTTCCATTTTCTAATAGCTTCCACCCTTTCATTAATTTTAACATCCGTTCTTTGAGCGCCCTTTATTTTCTCTATGAGGGATGTTTGAGAAATCATTTGAGAAAGGATTTATGATGTTCCTCCCTTAATTATTACCATTACCATACTCTAAAAATCTAAGAATATTGGATACTTTTTATTTCTCATCATTGATAAAGATGTAGGATCCTTTCTACTTAGAGCATCTACCACCTTATTTTCTTCATAAGGCTGATTGTGGATAGAGCAGTCATAACACTAGAAGATCTCTAGACATAATTAATGGTATATATTATGATATTTATATGTGAATATATACTTGAAACTCTTTTTATAATTATATAATTCACACTTCTCCCTATAGAGATAATTCCTCAATATTTTCAAGAATGGATCACAACCACAAACTACAGATCGTGCATGGGATAGTTTTGATCATGGATTTTCTGCATCCTTCATCAATAGGATAACACATTATCATTATTCATTAGAACATTGCCTAAGAAATTTTTGATGCATCACTATACACCCCAGATAATTCTCCACTTTTTTTGAGTGTGAGAACATGTGTAGTGATAAGCCTCCTTTTCATCTCCTTAATATTTTCCTCACATTGTTGAGTCTAGAATATCAATACCCCTTCTATTTTATCTTGGTCATTGGGTTTTAAAATTGTCAAACTTTCTTCACAAATCATTGGTAATACCCAGCTGCACCATGGAATCTACGTATCTCCGTTATAGATGTTTTACAAGACCACTCTTCTATTGCCTTTTTCTTGGAAGGGTCTACAGATATCTTTATGTTGGTGATATAATTCTCAATGAATGATACTTTCTCCATATAGAAATCAAATTAAGTATACATTTCATATAGTTTATCCATTTAGAAAGTCTTCAATACAGCATGCAAATGATCCTCATAATCCTCCTTTCTCTTGGATTATATCATAATATCATCGATAAAGACTACCACCAAATTATTGAGGTATTATCTAATGACTCTATTTATTATATACATTAAAATTTATGGAGAATGAGTTATTAAAAATGGAATCACAATGAACTCATAGTGTCCATACCTAATTTATAATATATCCTTGGGAATATATTTCTTACTCAACTTTAATTGGTGATATCTCGATCGAAGATCAAACTTAAAAAAATAACAGGCCACATGATGTTGAATAAACAAGTCATCTATCTTATGAAGGGGATAACATCTCATTATCATGATTTTATTGATCTCATGATAATAAATTTAGCAGCACCTTCATCCATCATTATTCTTGATAAAGAGGATTATCTCTCCCCAAGGTGAAGCACCTGGGCATATAAAACCCTTTTCAAGATTTTCTTGTAACTTCGTCTAAAAATATTTTAACTATATAGTGGCCGTTCTATAAGTTGTCATTGTTATTGGAATATATCCAGGAATAATTTTAATTGTTAATTCAAACTCTCTAATCTAGATGAAGACCAAAAAATGCTTCGTTAAATACGTCTGTGCAGTCCCTTATAAGGGACATGTCTTGAAGCATGATTCTCTCCTTTTTCCCAATTCTTTGAGCTAGACTTGATTTCTCATAAGGATGTAATATCCACACATGATAAAATGATACTATAGGAGGTTTAAATACCTTATTAACATTTTAAATTATTTTAGGATGATTTTGGTTGGGAAGAGTGATATCAATTTTCTGACAGTTGATGTTGTCTTTGTATAAAGATAGCCAATACATGTACAAGATAACATGTAACTCTACTAAAAATTGTATGATGATATTTTATGGAATTTTAACTCCACAAACATTGACCAATGGGGAGTTATGTACTTTGGATTCAATAATTTTCCCATTTTCTATTCTCAATGATAAATCTATCTCAAAATATTCAGTTGATGTTTGAATTGTTCTAGTAATCATTCAAGATAAGAAAGAATTCGTAACACCATAATCAAATATTATGTTCAATATTATTTAATGAATAACAAATGTAGTTATTACCAAATAATTTCTTTGATCCACCTTATTATTAGTGATTGAATAATTCTTTCTTTGTTTCTTTCTAGGTTGTTGTAGATTACCTTCAACAACCCTAATATTTGGGAAATTGTTCGCATAATTCCCATTTTCTTTATAGTTGAAACATTGCCCTGCTGGTTGAGTATTGATATGAACCTTACATTCCTCTTCCAAATTAAGGGAATTCATCATATCTCTTTGGTAGTTCTTATCCAAAAGTCTCTTTTTCCCACATTTTCAGTAATTTTCAGTTCTATTTAGACAGTTCCTAGGATGCTTCATCCAACAATTTTGACACGTTGGTAGTTCGATCTTCTTTCCATCATTGTATTTATTTCACAAACCACCCATGTTAGACACCATTATACATATGTTTTCACCGAGATGATGAGACCATTGAAAGTTTATCATCACCATTTCATCTATGAGGGAACAACATAAAATCTTCTCATAATTGTTGATGTCTCAAATTGCCAACACTTTTCATATACACGGCTTTAGTCTTATAATAATGTGATCCTCCTTAATTTAGTTGTTAATGAAATATCTAGGGGAATATATTGAAAGGATTTAATGTCGGATTCATATGTCATGATGGACTCATATTCCTTATTCTTATGTATAAGGAACTCTCTTTCCATATTAAAATGGAGGGTTTGGGGAAAATATTTATTTAAAAAAATCTTGATTTCATACCAATCCCTATAATCAATTTCCCTTTAGAACATCATATTCTTGATTAGTTTCCACCACTAATAATCCTCCCCATTGAAACTATAGACTTCCAGTATGGAATTCTCTTATTTTATTCACTACATGATATAGATTATCATTTAAATGGAGTTAATCCATAGTTCTTTGAAGAGGGGATCAGAAGATACTCTAAACATGGTAGGAATTTTACGCATGAAGGATTCAATGAAAAAAATATATTTACATGGAGGAGGAGGGTGGCCCACATTATTCAATTTATTATTCATAAAATGAGCTAGCTGTGAAAGTAAAATCATAAATTTTTGAGCACCAGTTCCCATAATATCAAGAATATCATTATTGAAATCATAATTTTTTTTGTCACATTGAGTATTGAAACCGATTATTCTATTTCCCATCATTAACTATGAAAAATAAGATAAAATTTTTGGGCTTGAATACTTAGATTATAAGTATAAAAATAAAACATTAAACAAAAAATGATAAACTCTTAAACAAAAATTATATCCTATCATTTGATGGGAAAAGGTTTTAATCTTGGTCATCCATGATCTATTTCATCACATTTTTTATTATCATCTTTTTTGTTCCCATAATAATGGTTCTTAAAGAGATTATGAATTTTCCAATGTATACCCCCTGGCAATGTCAAAATAGGAGTGTATCAAGGCCTATTGTCATGCATCAGTTCCTGTTCAAATCTATCTCAAAGCGGTGTTTTTCAATTTTACCCCTAGATACATCTGTTCTAGAGCCACATCTACTTGTTCGTATCTATACAAGGATTTATTTTCATGATTAACCACATACTATATACTAATCTATATTTAAGGATGTTTCATTATAAATAGCCTCATCTCAATTGTTCTTACACCCAAAAATAAATAGACAACCCTCTAAAACCAAATATAGACACCCTACTATTTTACAAACATTTCTAAATGATTTTAATCAAAATAATGAATCATATCACAATACAATGATCATAATGTTTAGTGTCTGGGAATACATGTTACATAAAACCGAAATAAATGGCACTAAATAAAACATTTCTTTATTTAATCATAAAAAAGATATCCAACATTACATTTTGCTTATACATCTTTATAGGATAACCTTGGGATAACATGAACAAAGGGATGAGATAAAATCCTAATAAGGGAATAATCATTATAATAACCCTTTAGCACATAGGTTAAAAGGCATGACATTATGATATAAAAAGTTATGGAACATATGGAATCAAAATATATAAACATGGGATCATATAAACATAGATTCATAATAATGTGGAATCTACATAAATCGGGAATTTATCATGATTCAAGGATGATTATATATAGAGGATCACAATTCAAGGTTAACCCCTAGGACAGTTTCACAAGGTAGCACGAGTCATGGAAAACCGCCAAGACCATTGCACATAACGTCTCAGGAGACTCAACTTTTCCCAATGAATTAATGTTCTATCTGGGAACACCCATCATTACATGTTCATGAATATTTTTTCCCCATATATAATCATATATAATCAATCGAACATAAACATAATGGTTACCCATGGTATGAAGTGAGTATCATAATCATTCTATAAATCATAAAAAATGGGAGTATAATAAAAATTTCAATGAATTATTTGAATTAAATAATTTATGTACTATAATAGGGTATAATAAGAATATATCATGAAAAATTATTTTAAATTTAGGTAATAACATGTAAAAGTGTACTTAAGAACTTTAAAATTAAAACATTTTAGTACGGTTAAAGAAAAATATCAAAGGCCATTTAAAACATAAAAAAGCATAGTATTTTATATAAAACCAGAAGTAAACCAATATGATTTTAATAATAAGAAGATTGGTTTTATGAAAAAAAATTATTGTTTTAAAATAGATTATATAGTGTACTTTAAAATGGTTAATAATTTCGGAAGTTTCCTTTAACAGGTTTGCATATCGAAGAGTATTGAATACTGAACCAGTTAAAAACATGTATATCTCTAAAAGAGAAGGATGAATGGACCTTGATACATGAGTTTTAAGCATATTAACTTCTTTTGTAATTTGTACATAAAAATAATATATAACTTTATTTGGGTAAAATGAATGAACAACATGATGTAATAATTGATGTTCGAGTATAATCCTTTACCCACAGTTTGATTGTCTCCTTCACTTGATCTTATGGTCTTGGATAACAAAATTATAGTTGTTAATTAGTATTCCCAAATCAGTTTATTCATTTAATTTATTTATTACAACCTAATTAAGTTCATTCATGACATTTTTTATGTGTTAGGAGGTTCAATTTTATTGTTTGGGAGGGTTTTTTCATTAGTTTCAGGATTGTTTTACTTATATACATGTAATGATAAACATGTAAGATGAGAATAGTTATCTAGAATTAATCTTTTATTTTATTAGTTAATATAAATTAGATTAAATGGTAGTAAATTTTATTTTTTTTATTTATAGTGAAGATGAATAATTATATAAAACTATATTGATAATCGTTTTGGTTAATTTAGCGGTTTTTTATCACATTAAACAAATTTTTCTTTATAAATTAATAGCATGTTTAAAAAAATATTTAAGAACCATAAATGTGTTATAGTAAATATATTATAGTCTGTTTTAACCGTTAAAATTTTTTAATGAACAAAATTGAAGATGGTAATTGAATGTGAATATCCATCATCCTTGAATGTGATAAATTAACACATCTCAGATAGTGTTATTATTTCTATAATAAAAGGAGGGAAAAGAGAAATGGTGATGAATTATTCATTTATCATAATAAAATTACTTAAAAATTTACGTTATTGGAATTATCATAACATTAGGATAAAATTAGGTGATGAAATAAAAATAGAGAAAAGAACTTGAAAGAAAATAAAATAAATGAAAAGAGGAATTTACCACTTGAATATATTGTCTTAGAGAGACTCTTTATGGGAAATGTTTTGGACTATTTATGATACCAAGTTCTTTTGGAAGTTTGGGAGTATATTTGAAAGATATTTTAGTAGAATTTAGACAAGGAAAAATTCTTTATATGAGTTAAGAGAAGAGGGGTGAGGGTGGTTTTTATAGTGGAGGATAGGAGGGGTTTCCCATTATTTTAATCATAAGTTTAATATTTTTCATCAAGACTATGAATTGTCTTGATTATTTTGAGAAATAATAGTAAATATAGAATTTTAGTTTGAACCAAGGGTTCTTACCTCATATTGGATGCTAGTAATATTATATTTAACACATAATTTATATATGTGGTAAATCACCATATTTCATTATTCATCAAAAATTAAAGTATTTTAGAAAAATTACAGAAATTTACTCGAACCATTTTTAGATGTTTGTAAGTAAAAAATGAACTCCATTTTTCAATAATAATTTTCCAAACTTGATAAATTTAATTTGTAATCTAAATATTAATTTAGATGAATAATAAAAATTCTGAAATTAGTAATACTTTTCTGACACATTTGATAATTAATGTAGTTCTCTTAAATTTATATTATAATCAAAAGACATCAAAATATTATTTTATGAAAACATTGTATGAAAATAAAATTTCATTGAAACTATTAATTTAATAATAAAATCAAAATTAAATATTTATTACTTCCCAAAATAAAAATACTTAATCTATGATTTTTTAAATTATTTATTTCTCTATACTAGGATATTATTATATTATTGGGAAAAATAAAATATTTATAAGTTTATTTTATACATTTATTTGTGAGGTTTCTTGTACATTGTCTGATTTACGATTTATAAGGGTCACATTACTATTCCAAAGTTCAAGTTACTTTTCCATCAATATATGATCTTTAACTTCATGATATGCCATTTAATTCAATAGTTATTCATTTAAAAGGTTTTTATTGTGTTCTATAAGTAATATTATGTTATTATAAGAGAACACATAATTGTATGAAGGGAATTCCATTGATAAAATATCGGGTCATTAAAGAATTGTTAGGAAAAATTCTATTTATCATAATTAAAAAATAGAAATAGAAATAGAAATAAAAATAAAGTTACTTATTAATATTAATGATTTGATAAAATTAAACTAATATAACTAATTTTCTAATAAGATCATTTTCTGATTAAAATTTATTTTTTCTAAAATAATATTTCTAGGTGTTTTATTTTTCTTAATCGATTATTTTTAGGTTAATAATTGAATAAATACCAATATTGATAAAACTGTCACTTTTATGATACCACCATAAAAAAATTTTGACATAATTTTATAAACACATTTTCTATAATATATATACATATATAATAAAAATCAATCATTTAAAATTTATATTTTTATTTATAATTCCCATTTTATAAATTTGGTAATATACGTGAATTTTTTACTTGAAAACCCAATGTATTCACTTATATTAGAGAATTTGTTTTCAATAATGTTTACCTATATTAATTTCCAAAAACAATAAAGAATATAAGTCGATACTCTCATGGATGTTTGGGTGACAAATATGATGAATACATGAAGATTCAATTTTATAAATGTTAAAACTATAATAAGGAACGTCCAGGGTAATGTCTCAAAGAAATGAAAAGTTGCATCATGTGAGTAAAATATGGTCATATAACAAAAAATTTCTAGGTAAATATAAAATAATTAGTTATCACTATAATGGAAACATATGGGTTTCCTAGTTACCTAAGATATTATGGTTGACACCTCATTTAAAAAGTATATCATGAGTTGTTTATATCTTTTACATACTATTGAATGATTTTCTAAGTAATTAATAATAAAAATTACGAAGATAAAATATATCTAAGGGTGGATGTACCACCCGAATAATTTGAATTATATATTTTTATTTAAATCCTAATGTTTCCAACAGCTTCCTCCAAATGCAACATCAAACCAAAATGTTCTGGGGAATTTTATATAATTGTTAAAATGTAGCAATAGAATTGGGGAGTAAATATATATATAAAGTAATTATAAAATGTATTTATAAATTATAGTAAAGGTACTTATTAAAATTATTGAATTGATAAAATATAATAAAAATAGTAAAATTGCTAATTAGTGAATTTTATTCTAAAAATTTCTTTTTAATAAAATACCCTTTATGTGACTTTATTTCATGAAACGAGATATATTATATAAAAAAAATATTATTTATATGAATAATGTATCAATAGTGATATAATTTTTAATTGGTTGTGAATAATAATAATAACGGCTGAAATATTTAAATGTTTTTCCTTATAAAAACATTTTTTATTATTAGTATTATAAAGTTAATTCCTAAATTTTCTATTATAATTTTGAAAAAAAATACTTTATTACTTTATTTGGAATAACAATATTTTCAGATGAAAAATATTTTTTGTTTTTCTAAAGAATTTTATTTTTAGTTGAGTAGTGAGGAAATACTGATATTGCAAAAAACATCATTTTTATGACACTATCATAATACAAGAATGGATAAATTTTTTTTTAAATATTTTTATATTATAGATATATATATATATCATTTAAAATTAATATTTTGTATTTATAAACCTTATTTTTATAATTTTGGAAAAAAAGTAGTGTCTTACTCGAAAAAAATCATTTCTTCTCTTATATTAAAAACACTGTTTTCCGCCCATATATAAATTAAATCTATAAAAAATGATTTAATTTTTTAATCAAAATTATCATATTATTTAATAAGTTTAGTTTTATTTTTGGGTATGTAAGTATGACATCTGATTTTATATTTAATGACCATGATAATGCTAAAACTATCATTTTTGAAGAACTAATTTATTTATATTTTTTAATTTCTATCCAATTAAATTAATTAGTCTATTATAAAAATAGTATTTAATATAAAATTTAAATATATATATAAATAAAATATAACAAATAAAATTTCTAATCAATACATTATAATATTATGAACACATAATGTATAAAATTACATTTTTCTACAAAACAGTTTCTCTATATATATTAAATTATTATATTTAACAGTTAATTTTACCTTAAATAATAATTAAATTATATTAAATAAATATTTTATTTATACTCTTTAAAAAAATTCATATGATGAATTAGTTTATATGTTCAGTGATCCATTAGGTACATGAAAAAAAAGTAGTTACCCCGGTAAAAACAAAAAAAAAAGTAAAAGTAACATACAAGAAAAAATGACATCCCACATGATTAAAAATTGTGGGAAAACTATTTTGTATAGATTTATAAATCAAATATATCCACATATAATTATCATTTAAAAATTTATTTAACCATTGACTTTGGAATAGAATCATTCCATTACTGAATAGTAATTGGTCTTCACAAAAAGTTTCATTATCATAACATATAAAAGGAGAAACTTCCACACCATAATTTAACATCCAAACCTTTCAGTCTATTATTAATACACTAAAATTTCCCACCTATTAGAATCATATATTTTTTTAATATTGTTTTGGTCTCAATTATTTATCATAATCACTTTCTTTCCAAGGATACTTTTAACATAAAGTTTATGGTCATAAATAGAATATTACAGGAACCTTATATTTTTCTTCTTATTATTTCCCTTCCAAATATATATTATACCTATTTATAAAATTACCTCAATATTATTATTATAATTAAGTGTTATTATATAAATGGAACAACCATTTTTTATTCCATTACATCCATTTAGAAAAAATAATATTAACCATGCGTTTTGCGAACTACTGCCTCCATGAAGTAACAATTTTTGATAATCAAATTGATTTTCAATCATTACAAAGGAAACTAAAACTATGATATGAAACATTAAAAACAACTAAAAAATATCATTATATTTATATTATTATGAAATTATACCCTTAACTATAGCCCCCTGACCCTAGAAGCCTAGATTTTGTGGTCTATTAAAATTATATTTTCATGATTACAATGAATAAAATCCCAAAGGATGGAAGAATTTAGTAGTATTAGTAAACAAGATACATACCAATTCTTATATTAAAAATGTATACCCTAATTATAGCATAATATTCTTATTTCGATGAGACCTTTATTTCGACTATAATATCCTCACATATCATGCATGGTTCACTTCTTGGTATACTATGGAAACAAAAAATTAAGGATGATCACAAATAACTAATAAGGGTTATATGAAGAGGAAGAAATAATGTTTCAAGAAGAATAATAAATATGGAACGACATAAATAAAATACACATGCCCTTTAATCAATAAAATGACAAGTAAGTACAAAAACAATATTAAATGGTAAATAACAAAAAACACATTCCATCTAAATAAGGGGATAAGAGATAATCAATATGATAAGGAAAATAACTGAAACACAATCCATTAAAAAGGCGTATGGGAATAAAATATATCTATAGTTAATATCAAAGAAAGATACTAATGTATAATAATAACTGAATATTGAATTAAGGAAATGCTTAATTACTGAATTTCATGTTTTCTAGGCACATGATTCCTTTACCATCAATACCATTCATGAGATGTTTTAGCTTGCTACCCTCAAGATCATTCACAAGATAGTTTAAATCTATGGGCATAAACCCATCTATTTTACATGGAACAAAACATAAAGAGATTGTAACCAATTGATTTCATCTCATGAGATAACTAATGCATTGAAGGAATTATTTTAATTGGTCCTCAACCCATGTATTTCATTAAAAATTATTCCTCATATATCGAATAAAAAATTTAATTAAAAAATAATATTGCATATCAAACATCCATACAGAGTAAATGATATATGTTTATCAATATTTTCCCAGTGAATCAATTAACTTTCAATGTAAATACTGTATTTCAAAATGGTATACAGTTTACGAAATGAACATGTCCATGATAAATTATATGAATCATTATAAGAAATCCAATTTTCAAGGACCATATGAAATTGAATATTTCAAGGTGAATACAAAAATGAATCAAGTAAGTGAAGATAAATATTACCCTTGGTCAGATAAATAAAAAACCATCCTAAGTAAGAATAATTATGGTATCGATACAACATATCCCAAATAGATTGAAAATTAAGGGATATTTTTGTTTATCAATATAAATATTATAAATAGTTTTTTTTAAAAAATTCATGAGTAAAATATATTTTTTTAAACCATTTAAAAACCCATTTATTGGAAAATCACTTTTTAAAAAATAAAAACAATTATGTTAAGGGATAAAATTACATTTATAAATCATTTTTAAAATGGTAAAATTATTTTTGAAAACATTTTTAGAATACATTGTTTTAAAAAGATAACATGTTCTCAAACTAAATAGATAAATTATGTTGGGTTTTAATAAAAATATTTTCTAAACCATTATGAGTAAGAAATACTCAAATAATTGAACTATTACTTGAAAAGGTCATGAATAAAAAGAGGAACAAAAAATTAATTATTTTGTTTAACAATTACCCCATAATTTCCTCTAATGAATATTCATGTGTAAACTATCCCGAACAAGATGACATTGAGAAGTAACCCCTTAAAAAGAGCATAACATTTATATGAGAATAAATAAATGAGTAGATTATGTGGGTAAAATTTAAATCCATATAAAAAAATTTAAATACATAATATATTGTAAAAAAATTAAAAGACATAATCTTAGAATATTAATGACAAAAAGGAAGTAATATTACCCATTGAAAAGGAATCGGGTTACAAAATTATTTACCACTTGGTAACCTTTAATTAAAATACCCATAGAAGAAATAATTTAAATGTAAACTCAAAATACCATGGATATAAAGTAACTAAATATATAATATACCATAATTATAATTAGATTCATGACAGAAAATAATTAACTGTTTAATGTGGCATTTATCCCACTCATGTAAAAAGCGAGATGAAAATTTCTTACCTTGCATTTTATTTCGAGTAAACATACTTTGATCAATTATATAGTTGTTTTAATCTTGTAACAATATCATAAAAGAACCATTATAATATTTATAATATCATATATTTACTTATTATAATATATTACTACCTTTTGTTAACAGCCTTTCCTTATTTTCACAAATATGGGTGTTAATTGCCTGGTTTGTCGAGTATATTTAAGATGTTATTTTTTCACATTACTTATGTCATGGTATAATAATATCCCAAATTTAAACCATGATTTAAATAATATATATATATATATATTATTTATATGTGTATTTATATAAATCCACAGTATTTGGATACAGAAAATGAAATACAGTGTTCATATAGATTGTACGTCGTACATATGCATGAACTCTACTTCCATTTATTTATCGTGTTTTAAAAGAATATAAAGTAAATGATATATATAATTATATTTAAATTATATAATCATACTTATTTAATATATTTCACATATTTTTTTCAAAATAATCTGTCCTTTATTCCATGCATGTCCAGAATGAGTCTCATCGCTTAGAGGAGGCGATAGTCCACACATCCACTAACAATGATATCGTATTTATAGAAAATAGAAATAATTAATATATGTGAACAATAAAAGTTAAATTATTTTTATGAAAACATAAATATCACATAAATAATATATAAATAGGGTTTCCATCATAATAACCAACCATGACAAGAGGTAAAATAAAAACGAATGACCGCATTTTATGACACGGTAGTTTGTCGTACACGAATGATAACATTATTTCCCATTTGATAGATGTGTTTTTAGGTGTGAGTAGAACCCATAAAAAATATTACTATATTTGGGATATTGATGATATTATATAATCAAGATATAAAACAATTGAAGGGGTGGAGTGGTAAATAAAAGAAAAGTTATCATTGAAGAACGTTACATATAATTCATGTAACTTCATTTGGTTTAAACTGAAAGACTTCCTTTGATTACCTTAATCCCAAAGTGAGGTTATATTTAGTGAATATTGATTTCAATAGCTTATTTGGGTAGATTTTGGGCACCCCAAATGGATTTAGAGGTGTGAATAAGTGGGAGGGTTGAGTGCCTTTTTATTGTGGAGGAGAAGTGGAATTTCTGTAAATATTTGATAAGGGAATTACACCAATGTTTTCCAGGTTATTTGGCTACAATAATTAATTCAATTAGATTTAATGGACTATAAAATTAACATATTTTCATAAAATTTATTTTTTACAAGCATCTATGTCATATTTTGGCCCAAAAATTTAAGGATTAATCCCTTTTTATAATAATTTTACTCTTAATTATTGTAAATAATTTCAGTTAATTTTACTAATATTTAATGGAAAAAATAAATTGACCATATTATATATTATAAATTATTCTAATTAAAAATATGGAATCCATTTTACCAAATTAAAACAATATAAGTGGCATAAATTAATTTAAATTTAAACCCATATATAGGACGACAAAGAAGGTTTTGTAAGTAAAACTTTTCTCAAATTTAAAATATTTAGACATCCAATTTTAATTTGAAATTTATTTCAATGAATAAAATTGAATAAATGGATGCATATTTTACCTAATTAAAATTTAAACATATGAAATAAATATAATTTAACCATACAAATAAATTATCTTAAAAAGATGTTTTGAATTAAAAATCAGTATATTCACTGTGCATCAAAAAATGAATCCATAAAAAATACCAAAATTTTACAATAAGATAATTTTTATATTTTTATTTCAAAAATAAAATTTATTTTTACATATAAAATTCACAATTTTTCAAAAAATTGAATTGAATATATGTACTCTATTAAAAGGACATATAATTTTATTGTTTTGAAAAATACAAGTTTTAAGTATAAAACAAGATTTATAATTATCTTATTCTTATCATAAAAATTGGATAAATTTAAAAACAAATTGATAAAATAATATAAAAAATTCATTAATATGAATAATAAGTTTTAATTTACTTATTTTATTAGGTGAAAACACCAGTGTCCCCATAAAACATTTCTTCTATATTCAATTGATTTTTATAATAATTTATAATTAATATGTAACCAATGTATTAAAACATATATTTTAAGAAGTTAGATTATATTGTTCATATAAACTAATTTAAATTCAATTTTTTATCTTATTATATGAAATTATAATGTTTTAATAATATTTTTTAA
This sequence comes from Viscum album, assembly GCA_963277665.1. Taxonomy (NCBI): domain Eukaryota; kingdom Viridiplantae; phylum Streptophyta; class Magnoliopsida; order Santalales; family Viscaceae; genus Viscum; species Viscum album. Next base: position 1,013,661,425 of record OY728141.1, on the reverse strand, counting down.
GAAAAACTTGTTCTTGTGTGTAATGTGAGTCATCAATGAAAGTGGTTGTTGTGTGCAACGCAATATAACATAGTGTGAAATTCCTTAGAAATTATAGAATAGAGTACTTTTGTTATTAAATATATCATAATGTATTTGGATTATATTTTCCATTATGTGCTTGCTATTTTATTTTATACATGATATTAAATATAATATTCTTAGTTTTGAATTTGGGCAGGTTAAATTCTCCCCCACCATAATTAAATTTCATCCTAAAAATTTAATCCCAACCATGGTAATAAATTTTTTTATATTTCCTTTGTTTAAATACCATATCCTGAAAATTATTCTTAAAAATTATTTAGATTATAGATAATCGGATGTACAAAGCTCACCTGGACTAACATATAACTAAGTCTCTCAGTAGGAGTACATTAGTGGCAAGTAGATATACGTACATGTTGGAAAATCGTATATGTCTAAAGGTATTTGTTGAGGTCATAAATATAATACAAGTGAATGATCATTTGAATGTAGAGGGCCTAAAATTCATAAATCTAGGTTGATTTAAAATACCATTGGTTTAACAAAATTAAGGTATTGGGACAACATTTTTTATGGATCATTTATATAATGTTGAGTAATAATTTTTCTTCCTAATAATATATGGAATCATACATACATGATATATATCTATTTTATATGTATGATTTCCTCAATTGGTTATAATTTTATTAGTTTCAAATTTCATCTATTTACTCCAAGAAATTGATGTCCTAAAATAACCATTTTCCTTATTTATATATGAAAAAAATTCTTTTTACATATAGTAATACCCATAAAACAAACTGTTATATTTATATCTAAATATTTTACAAAACAAATATGGTTAATAAATTAATCTCTCAAAAGTGATACCATGGCTTCCTCATTAAAATTTATAATTCAAATTGTTTAATAAAATATAATTACACATTTACTAGGAAATTGCATAGACCAGTGGTGGGAGTGAAACCCTTATCATTCTTAAGTCATTGGTTTAATAACCAAAGCCTTTATAGGTTCAATGGGTTGTCACCAAACATGTGCGTTTTCATTTTTATAAAACCGTATTAATATAATTATTATAACACTTCTAAATTTATTATGGAAATTATTGAAATAAAATATTCCAATAGACTATTAACTATGGTTTTGAGTATAACCTCAATATATAAATACTTCATCCATTTATTTTCACATAGGTTCCTACTTGGCCTATATTTTATCTATTATAATTGGGACTGACTCATGTAATTCCAAGGTTCCCTGTTGTTAAGGAAACAAATTATAACTGGATCCTCAGGATGGTATTTATTTCCTTCCATTATAAACTTCACATCCCCTCAGTAAATATTGGAGTTTTGGCCTTCTTTTCCACACATTAATTATTTCCATGTTCCATTGAGACACTTTACTATGTGTCTCCTTCAAAATTTATTGTATGATTATAATAAGCTATTATTTTCTATATAGTCTCCACCACTCGAGCTTTTATAAACCTCCATGCATCATTTATTTTGTTAGTTCATGATTTAGTAGGGTTATATGTTGTTAATCATATTTTGAGAAAAATTATTAGGCATAAACATGATAACATCCACTCATATCAACACCTTATTAGGTTTCTCATTGTCACCAATTTTAATATAGTGTTCAATTTAAACATGAATCCTTTGGGTCCCATCCATTTACTAAACCCAAATATCTTAATTTTAGTAATAATATCCATAGTGAGAAAAATGGTTAATCATTTATAGGATATCTAAATCAAGACACCTTATTTTCAATCCAAAATATCATAGGTTCAACCAATGTAATTTATTTTCATCACATGTTCAATACATTCAATATGATTTTTAATGAAAATTTGAATAATCTTAAGAATATCCCCCATGAGTGTCGAACCAAGTGCACATTAAGGCTCGTTGTTGTGTACCTGGTTATGCATAGGTCGGGCCCGATGCACCTTTTATGACATTTTACCACGAGTTATATCTATTTGATAACCAAATACACTTGTAGTATTTATATTGGTATGTATTTCTATTATGAACCACATAATATCTACCTTACGAAAATTCTAGGATGTTCATATATACTTATCTGAAAAAGTCTACTTTAGGGTCATGTTCTCTAATATATGTTTTCCTAAATCTAGTTCACAAGGTTGCTACTAGACATCCTTTGAACCAACTATAGAAATATAACCCTACAAACCTTGAGCTATTGTTTACTACCATTTAATTTTCATGATTATAAGGAATAAAATCCTAAAGGATTGAAGATTTTAGTAGCCCTGGTAAACTTGATACATACATGAGTCTTGTATTAAAAATGAATACACTAATTACAACATAATTTTTCTATTTTGAAGATAACATTATTTTAACTCCGATATCTTTGCATATATTACACAGTAAACTTCATGGAATCCTAAGCATGATTGATACTTCTGTTTCGTTATTGTATTTTATAATAATGAACAGTAAATGATATATTTTTAAATTATAATTCCACTATTATATTTATGTAATATATGACATATAGTTATAGTAAAATCATCTTTAATATATTCCATGTGTAGCATCATCTAATCACATCACATTGAGGAGGTGAGAGTCCACATGTCCACAAACGATGTTATCGTGATTACACAAAATGGATATAATTGTGTTATGTGTTATATAATAATTCTATAAGTATTAATAAAAAATAAATACCCCATATTTAACATATAAAACGTTCTTCCATTGTAATTTCCAACCATGAGAGGAGGTAAAGGAAAAGAAGAATGGTATATTTTCACATGGTTATAGTTCACTGAACATAAATGAAAAGTGATTGTTGAAGAACTTTACCTCTTCTTTGGATTACTATTTTTGGATTAAATATAAATACTTTATTGGATTTTATTCATCCAAAATTGAGGCTACTATGGGGAGGGTAGGTATGTTTTGATATTATTTGAGTATATTTTTACCAATAATAGGGGATTTATAGGTGTCAATAAGTGAGAGGGTTGAGAGACTTTTATACTAGAGGAGGAGTAACAAACTTGTTAATTTATTAAAAAAGATTTACACCCATATTTTTTCAATGTGAGTGGAATAAAATAATTAATAAAATTATATAAATGGTATTAAAGTATCTAAATATTACATTTAAAGGGATTTTGGAAATTTTCCATGGTAATGTTGTCCTATAAGTTTAAGGTTTAGTCCCTTATTATGTTAATTTTTATCTTAATCGTTGTAATTAATTTTAATTGACATTGCAATATTTTGTCTAAACAACTATGTTGAACTTATTAGATATTATGAATTATTTATAATTAAAATATTTAATCCATGTTTCTTGGTTCAAACCATTTAAGTGAATGAAGTTAATGTTAATTTAATCCCATGGAAGGTATGACGAAGAGGAGTTTTAATGTAAGAATGTTCAAGATATTAAAATGTTGATATATCCAATTTCAATCTAAAATTTATTAAAATGACATAAATGGAATTAATTTATTTAATTTTTAACTAATTAAACTTTAAAACCAATAAAAAATATAATTTAACATTATACATAAATTAGAGGGAAACGAAGTTTTAAATTAAATTTCAGCATTTTTCATAATTCATCAAAAAAAATAAATTTCATAGAAAAATAACAAAAAATCATCCTATGATAAATTTTACGATCCTATTTCAAGAATAAATTACATTTTTACAAATAATATATCTTAATTTTTTAAAATTGGATTTGAAATAGGTTTTCTAATAAAGGCGAAAAAGATTCCTTTTTATAAAAATAAAATTTTTATGTGTACAGCTGAATTTGTTCTTATGTTATGTTTATCAAACAGAATAGATAAATGTAAAAAAATATATTATCAAAAAATTAACATATATAATTCATTAATATTATTCACTAATTTTAATTAATTTAATTTATTAGGATAAGAAACAATTGTGGTCATAAAAACATTACCTTTATGTTAAATTGATTTTTATATTCTATTCTAAATAATTTGTAACCAATTAATTTAACCATATATTTTCATAAGTTAGTCAATAATATTCATAAAATATAATTTAATAGCTATTTTATATCATATTATGTTAAATAATGAATTTTTAATTATATAATTTTTTTCAATAAAACATGGTCTTGCGTGTAATGCAAGTCATCGAATAACGTTGTTGTTTACGATGGAAGATAACATAGTGTTACATTACAAACAAGATATAGAAATTATTTATTTAAAATATTAAATATATATTAATGTATTATGTTGTAATATTCCTTTCTATTATTGTTATTTCATGTCTTACACGCTATTAAATACAATTCTCATACTTTAGAAATTCAGGGTGCTATATTAACTTTACTCACACATCGAGATATAGTGTCTTCATGTTTCGGCTTGGAATAATGACCTACTTGAACCATTATACAATAATATATCATGGATTACTATAGAAAATTAAATATTTATATTGTTATAAGTTTATAATAAATTAGTGGTTTAATTTTTTCTATAGTGATTATATTTAGTATTTAACTTATTATTAAAATATCATATTTGATAAAAAAACTTTTGAAATAAACGAAAACTATTTCAATTTTCATGAAGAAAATGAACACCCAAATAATAAATAATTATTTCTTGATAATAAACAGTTCATATAAAATAAAATATAAAAGAATAAATTTCCAAATATATTGTATAATAATCTTAATATTATTTTTCATAAATTTATGCATATGCACAGAATAATCATGAACAACGTAAGGGTTTCTGGTCTCAAATTCTCACCCATTGATACATATCACATATTATACACAATTCCATTATTTAAATGTTTTATTTACTACACTATAAATATTTTTGTATGATTATATGATAATTATTAATACTATTTAATTTTATATTTTAAATTTTATCCTTCATGAGGTTTTGATTCTAATGTTTCCTATGTTGTAACTTCAATTTGTCTCCATTTTCAATCCATGATATAAGTCTGATATTAGACATAATATAGTGTATTGAATACCCTTTTTCATCAATTATATTTAATATCTTTCATTTTTTGATATATTAATATTGATTTAGTAGTAAATATTCTTTATGTTATTTAAAGTCATATGTTTCAATTATTGTAATGTTTTTTGTTGAACCAAATCCATTCATTGAGTTAAAATCATTATTCTTGAAAATATTTCTTTCAATATTGGTTTCTTCCACTCAGTGATTTTATATAATGTCCATTTTTTTAATCACTAGTGGAAAATTAAATTTTAATCAAAATATTATCCCATGATAAAATTCCTTTCTGAAAAGCTTATCATTCTTGAGAATAATTAATATCATATTTAATGATAGTGTTTTCATTTTCCACATTCTCTTTCCCTCAAATTATCTATCTCAAATTTGGAAACCTAATAATTTGTTTTCTCATGCGACCTTCACATTTTTCTTCTCCTCTTTTAAAAGGTAATTATTGTTACTCTTTTGATAATGTGGGTTTTTAATAATGATATTTCAAAATATTAGATTAATTTTTAATTATTCTAAAATAAAATTTATTTTCTTCCCCCACACATTTATTTTAGGAGAATTTATATCTTTTTGAATGATCTATTATTATAGTATCTTTTTCAAAGGTAAAAGTTTACATAGTTTTCACTTCATCTTTTTGAAAATGACTTTTGAAAGTGACCTCTATATTTCTTTACAATAATATTAAAACTTTTTTCTAAAAACACTTTTTATGTTTTTAATCCATGTCAAAAAATCATTATAAAACCCACTTTTTTATATGAATATTTTCATCTAAACATTCATGGTTTCTAAAATTAATTACATTTATCCTGGTTTTATAAAATATTTCATCCCTAATTATTTCAAAAATAGAGTATATTTAAAATTTACAATGTGATTTTTATAAAACTCTAAAAAAGTTTTTCTTATATAGGTAATTTACCATTGACATACCATATGACAGATCATGGAAATTCTTAATATTTTACCATTAAACTTCTTTTTCCAGATGTATTATGTAATTTTCTTTTCTATCAAACTTATGATTCATCATTTTCTTTTTATTTCCTAACTATTCATCATGAAAATGGATAAATTATATTCCAATGAATTTACTTTTTTATTACCCTATTTTCCATTTATTTGATTGAATGGTATTCAAAAGGAATTCATATGTCAATTGACTGGGGAAATTGGTTAATTAACCATATTCCACTTACTTTATACCATGTTTGTTAGTGGGATTCTTATAAATAAAGTTTTTCTACTAGTTTTTTGTGGAATTTTTAAAAATATGTATATTTTTTATTCTAGTATAGATATATAATGATTAAATAGTATATTTGAATCTGTATTTTTTAACCATTCACCTTATTTATTTGTATGGTTTATGATCATGTTATCAATTTTATTCACATAGAGAAAACTATTAGTGTTATGTATTTTTTTTATTCAAAGTTAAATGATTATTGTAAAACATTATCATGTTTTTTATTTATTTTATTATATTAAGAATACATTGGACAAAATTAGTTGTGGATGGGGGCCAGTTATAGTTATCCGCTAGATGAATTGATTGGTATCATTAGGAAAAGGGTTTGGGAATTTGTTGTATACATACCCAATGAAATCATGATGTCTTCTTTCTGGCCTTGAAAATTTGAATGGTGTCTTGGTTATGGCCTTGACCTATTGAATAAGGTATTGAATGATGACTTGATTATAATGATTAAGATATCCAATATTATTCATACCATGACCATGAATTCTATTCTTTTTATATATATTATTGATTTTGTTGATATAAAATACATTTATTTATCTCAAGATCATGTGTTCAGTTATATGGTACTATATGTCTACTATTTATTCATATCATTCTGGATTCTAATATACATTTTCCCTTATTGAGTATTTAATATTGAGCTTCTTATTCTTGAATTTTTTCATGTTATGAATAAATTTATTACACATGATTCCACAAGAATAAAATATATCTTGTATATAATTTGTAAGAAAAGTGGAAGACTTATTATTTATTATATAGTATCACATATAGTGGGAAAATTACTTTTAGTTAAAAAATGAATAACGTTTATTAGTAAATGTTTTTTCTTAATTCTCAACATCTCAAACCCTAAAAGGTCTTGGAAATTTAACAAAAAAAAATTAACTCATATAATAATGGTATAGTTATGTCTGGGAATCTGTGGTTGGTATCAACTTTAGTATGTATATTATGTTTTTTTGGTACCGTATCGGAGGGTGAAAGTTTGTGGAACCAAATTTAGTATCATAGTAGTGTTTATATAAATTTGTTGATTTTGGTGTTATCCATTGAGGATAATTTTGGAGTTAGATATGTTGTTAATTTTTTATAAGTAAAATTTAATCAAATTTTAAAATGTATAGATAACCATTTAGATTAGAAGATTTATTATTTAACATTTTATGGATTATGATAAGTTAAATTTAATGAAAACCCTAGGCATAGGTATAAGTGATAAGTCTACATATATAATAATATCGCAAAGTATTTATAAATATGATATAGTGTGGTTCTCCTAGAAATTAAATCATATTATGGATATTGGAATGTTGATGTGGGTGTGAAATAGATTCACCAAAGGGTCATCACTCGATAAAATGATGGTTGATTTATAACTCGATATTTACTATGGTTCATAATAATTAGGCATAAGACTACATACATGGAAAGACACTCTTGGAAGATATGATTTGGTTAATCAAGTAATCATTACATACCATTTTTATGTAATTATTGTGTTATAGAATTGGGAATGAATATCATAGAATCCAATATAATGAAACCTAGATTGAGTCAAGAGGGATTTTGGTTTTAATATAAAGCTAATTTTGAATAGTAAGACTTTTGAGGTTGAATTTATCTTGTAATTATATTTTAATAATTTTATTATTGTGTCAATATTTCATCAGTCACATTAATTCAATTTGGTTTATGTAATGGAAGAATTTCAAAGGAATCAATCTACAAATAGATACCATAGAAAATGCATATATATCCCAAATGATAAACCAAATGAGAAAAAAGAAATAGTGATGTATTTTGTTATTATTAAAAAATATATTTAAAGACTTATTATTAATAAATTTAATTTACATTAGTTTCTAAACACACCAAATTAAAAGGTTTGATTCTCATGGATGTTCAGGAGTTGAAGATGGTGAATAAATGAATATTAATTTTCCTAATATTCCAAAAAGTATGAAGCAAATTTCACTATAATGTTTTAAAGAAACACTAATTTTAACAATGGGGTCATAGAGCCACATGATTCAATGTAAATATGAAGAAACTGGTTATCATAATTAATTCTATCGATGATGTTACTCTTTATACCCTAGATATTAAGGTTGAAACCACATTTAAAAATATATCATCTATTATATATATCTTTTAGATTCCATTGAATAATTTTATTAGTAAGTGAAAATTTAAATTGTGAGGATGAAATTAATTTATGTAGGTTAATGTAACACTATGATATTTTAAATTATAAACATTCCTTTAAATCCTAATGTTTTCAATAACTCACTTCCCATGAAATATCTACACAAAAAAATGTATAATTCTATATATCTATTAAAATATAGTTTTATAATTGGAGAGTGAAAATAGAGGAATAATAATATGAACAAAAAATAAAATAATGATAAATGACAATATAAAAACAATATGTGCATGTTATGACGGTACAAAAAAATATATAAAACATACATCACTCAATAAGATATAATACATAATAAGAAAATAAATAAAATAAAATAGATATGAGAGATCTCCACCAGTATCCCAAGCTACCTATTTGTCTTATGCTCATAACTCCTGGGTACTAGCTAAAGAGATCAAGAAATCAACCATGGTCCAACAAGAATAAGGTCTGCTCGAGTACACTATTATAATGGAAACCCAAGTAGGGTGTGAGATAATCATCCCGATAGGTTCCCAGCTATAGTCTCTAAAACTAAATTTAATCTATGATATATAAATTAAATTATTGTTTTAGATAATAGTAATAAATAAATATTTCACAATAAATAAACAACATCCCACCGAAGTTCATATTGGACACCTGGTGGTAATACCTTCTTCGAATCGTAGCTAGAATACAATTTCTAACCCAAAAATGTATATATATATATATATATATATATTAATAATTATATATATAGTTTAATTATATATTTCATCCACCTATATGAACCATGTACTTGCAGATGTAAGTGTCCATATTCTTGGAATACATGTTGTTGGCTGGACTGAGGCAAAATTCAGACATCTATAACCAATATAAATGATCATAAAATATCAATCAATAGAGTGAATTTCCATCATCCTAATAGAGTGAGATGTGTTATGAAAAAACACTCAAGATGGTGAATGATCTTCCTTGGAAACACTCTAATCATGGAATGTCATGCATAAATCCAAATGCCCATATAGTATCACTTGTGTCAGATGTTAGGATCCACACCTGATGTAAAGGATCTTGATGCCTCTATACTCAATATAACCCTCAACATCATACCAAGCATATTAAAATGAGTAATCATGTTTGTATTAAGGGTCCATGAGGTAATACCACTCATACCATATATTAATAAAGCCCATATAAAGACATCATCATTTTTATAATAAAATACGTGAGGAAATAACTCTAATGATTTTATTTTAAATAAAACATTATAATCAATGAAATTCCATTTATAAAAATTAAAATTTAGAATAGAATAAACACTATGGAATTTCAACCCATTACCATTCATTTCATATAAATATTTTAACTTAATTAACCTAAACTATGCTTATTAAATAATAATAAGAGGTGTGTTCATACCACTATATTCAATTTACTTTTATTTATCCCCTTCAATATATTCAAGGAGATTAATACATCATTACAAATCTCTTTAAAATTAAATCATGAAACTTAATTGAACAAAAAAATTGAATTACAAGTCTCAAGAGGCACGTGGGAGGTGAAACAATCAGTTGGGAAATCATCTACACAAGTAATCCCATTTTGAAATAAAGTCAGTCACATAGGATGTGATTTATTCAAATTAAATATTTATCATTAGAAGAAAATTTCCATTTCATAACATAAATAAATTCCTTGTCTAAAACATGACAAATACAAAACCATGTCATCAAATCATAGAAGAATAAACAAAAAAATATTCTACAAAAGATTTAAATCACTAATAAATACATTTTTGTTTGCAAGACAACAAACCCCCATCATGTAGTTTTATTATGAAAATATGAAAAAAAAATTAAATGAATTCATTTATCATAAATATTCATTTAATTCATGAATCATGATTTAATTTATCAAAATAATTATTTTTGAGGAACTACCCAAAATGTAATATCAATATATAAAAGTTCAACATGGAACATAAGAGGTGGCATTCACTCTTGGGAAAATTTATACATGGTAACAACATTATCATTCTAAACTAAATTTTTAGAAAGAATTTTTTACATTTTATACAATTAAATATAAAGGAAAAACATGTTGGAACACCCATGGGGTTTTCATATGAGTAGTTAACATCTTCTAAATTACAAAATTGGTGTTAGAAGATATATATCATTGTGAAACATTCAATTTCAAGTGAAGGAGAAAATTATAAAGAAATGAACAAAAAAATTTGACATGTGGTACAACAACAACATTTATTAAATGATGAAATTTTTTAGAAAAAGTCATAGACCACCTAAAACATACTTATGATGACCTACTCATCCAATATAAACCTCTAATTTGATATGGATTGGATGACATATAAGAAAATAACCTACTCCAAAGAAAATAGGGAAAATGAGTTATCAATTAAATTGAAAAATAAGTGGAATGAAGAACTTGAAATATATTAGAGAGGAATATTGAGTATACTGATACAGATCCATAAAAAATGACAGAGAATGATTTGGAAAAGGGACGGGATATTCATTTCCATACCAATATTAGGTAAGATAAGAGTTTAATATTACAAGGGTAAGAGGTTCATATGTTTGGAGGATATAAAGAAAAACTAGAATGTAATTTTTATGCATTAAAAGAATTCTGGTCATTTTACACTCTAAGAATTATGACACCCTGTTTAGTCACATGTTTTGGAAAGACCAATTGCCAACTGTGTGGATCCAATTTCTTAAGAAATCACCTCACACAGTAAGGCCCACATGGTTATCCTAACTATGCTCTTACATTTCAATGAATAGTACAAAGGATCTAAATATGTGGCACTACATGTGTGATCTAGAAACGTGGTTTGAAAACATAGCCCATGTGGGGAATTTCTCCTCCCTTTCCTATAAATTCACAGTTTGTTGATGGAGGCCACATGGTTTGAGACAAACTATTCACCTCTATCCGACCCTCCAAGGCATTATTTCTAGATTTCGGTGCTCCAAAAAATTCAATGAGACTTCTGGAAACCTACTCGGTCCTTACCCAGGTCTAAAAACAACACTTTTAATTGTAATAATTGTCTTTATCACATTACAAATCACGGTATTAAAAACAAATCATGGAATAAATGCTAGAACATCAAAATCCTTTGGATTTTGGTCCATTCTAAAAACATGGGTCATTACAACCTCCCAAACATAGAACTTCTTATCCCTAAGAATCATTTTTGAACAACATAAACATTAAAAAATATGTAAGGGATGTGATGTCTTTCCCAAATGGTTGTTTTTAACAAATAAATAACCTACAAAACTCAGAGAAACATTTATGCTTATGGATAATAGGCCACAGACACCCAAGACAACACTCATATTCAAACTGAAACACTGAGATGGTGATTATCTGATCTCATATAACTAGAGACATGATCATATTTTTTCCTCATTGAAAATATTTCCAATGTTTTCCCCCCACATTGTGACTTATCATTAGAAAGTGATCAATTCCAAATGATAGTACCTCCATTGTTGAAATTTTCTTACAATGAACATTCTAAGATTTCTATTAATGCTCCAGACATGTTTTATTAATCCTCGAGAACTAAATTACAACTATGGTAATAGAAGACACCTTACTATGATATATTTTTTAATACAAGTCCACAAAAAAACTAAGTCACACATGCTTTCCATGAAGTATGTATCCAGCCCTTCAAACCACACCACCCTTACCCTAAATGCTTTCTTCAAATTGGTTCTATTTGACCATACCTATTAAATAAGAAGGATCATGTGTCAAGCCACTCTAACTGACTTATCTTAATGATCCACAGCTTAGACGACCAGCTCATCTCAAATAGAACAATAATGCCTTCCATCAAGACATATTTCTTTCATAATCATCACATCCTCTAAATCCCAAAACTGACTTCTAGTAACGTCCCTAGGTCGAACCATCACTAAAACAATTAATTTTTCATGCCTCATCGCAAATAAGGTCACAATATAGATCTATCAAACTAGAATTTGTTACATATTAAAGAATTAACTTAGATCCTAACGCAAGTCTAAGATAACCAATGATTCCTTGAAATGTGATCCTAAAGAACTAAAGACGGGTAGTCCATACTCCCCGATTAGAAGTGATACATTGGTAAAATTCCACCACATACACTTAAAATCATTGATTGATCCCCGAACAAAAATCTATTGGGATTGAATTCAAAGAATAACAATCGGTTTCCAAGATTCCATCCATGGAGTTCTTACTTGGGATCCCAAGGGTCACTTTACACAAACCAATACTCGATAGAAACCACAATTCCAGCAAGAAACTCTGATAAAATCACCAAAAAAATACCAAAGGATTTTAAATACTTAGAATTACATAAGTACAATGATCTATTATTTTATCAAAAATGATGTGAATATGCTGACATTCTCATCTCTAAATAGAATACACTAAAAGGAAACCCAAAAAATAGAATTAGAACTGTTGAATAAATACTGGTAGACTTCGTTTAAAATAATATCAGATTCACCTATCGACACACAACCCCAAACAGACCATAATCCTTCACCACATGAAGAATTATATGATCATTCAAGATTAACCACTGAATTCCATCCATAACCAAAGGAATTTCAAAAGGGTTTCATAAAAATCAGACCATAACAACATCATGCTTCCATGAAAGCACTGACATGTTTCTAAACAAGCAAGATGTAATGATATTCACATAAAACTGACCATTTCCTAATGGACCCCTTTGGTTGTGCTCCTACTACATAGAAGGACACATTTTCACCATAACTAATGCAATGCTCCCCATATTAAGAGTGTCCAACCCATTTAAATAAGAGAGACAGATTAGAAGCTCACAAGAGAGCTAGATCAGAACCACTATAAACATATACATGACTCTCTCCTAGGCCAAGCTCTTGTCATACCATTAGAGAATTTGGCATTAATACCAAACTGAATATCATGTCAAAACACCTAAGCCTTTGGGAATTCCTCCTAATAATTGGGATGAACAAGTATCTTTAAATAATAAGTCACTCTACTATAGAGAAAACCTCAAAACATAATAAAAAACACAAGAATCAACATTCTTCCAAAATCAATTGGTTTTTTATGTAATTTAGAAACATGACGGGCACCACATACATGAATGCATATTACATTAATATTTATATAATATTTACGGAACATCATTGATACTTTCCATAGGCTACCCACTTTGTGAATCCATGTATCAAGTGTTTCATAGAAGATATTTAACCCAGATTCATACTACCTCATACAACTATTATCCTGGAAGACGACATAACAAGTCATACATTACTTTGAAAAATAATCATTAAAGAGACCTACAAAGTGGATGACCATGCCTAAGGAAAGTCTTACTAACTAAAACCAATAATTGTCCAATGATCATAACAATAACATCGAAATGATAAACCTCACCACTAATCAAAACAAGGATGTAATATATAAGTTATAAAAATCCTACTAGGGATAATGTCACCCAAATGGCACCAAATTTCAGAATGTTCATAGGATTTATTAAGGCACTGAAGCTCTACGGGTTTTAACTACATTAGCATAGCCACATACGAAAGAAAAAACATCAACCAAAACACTAGGTCTTGCCAATAGACAACGCCAAATTAAGATTCCATTATTTAATATATTATTAAAAGGAAAATAGCCAATGGAAAACTCTCATGTTTTCATTTCAAGGATACTTAAAAAGAAACTTAAACTACCCTTAAATAAGTGTCTGGACAAAGTAAACCCTCTATTGTTCCATTTTCAAGTCTACACATTGATTCAAATTTAATATTTAATCATTTATAATATTTAAAACAGAACACCAAGCACCGATTATAAAAAAAACCTCTCATTACACTATTTAACCAATACTAGGAGGTAAAAATAAGAAATTTAATTAAAACATCCTTTTTAATCATTAAACATTTATTGAAATCCATTCATAATTATGAAATTTATCAGACAAATTACTTTATACATTGTAAAATATATTTCTGCCTATGAGTGTCCTCTTAAGACAACTTGTGATCATTCTAATGCAACCCAATAGTTTCTTCTTCATAATTAATGTTTTAAATAACCAAACTAGTCATCTTATAAGAAACATTCCCAAATTATCTACTAGGTTCTAGTTGTAAATTTTAGAATTTAATAAATTAATTAAAAATTAAAATTAAACATTTTTTAATTTTAAATCTCATTTCATAAAATAAAATTTTCAAATAAAAATGGATGATTACATGGGATGTTTCCACCCTAATCTATAAAGAGCCCATAACATTATAGACAAAAATCTATAACCCCTTTAATCAAAACTATTTTAATTTCAAAATATTAAATTCTCATAAATAATATTTAAATCACATGGTTGTCCATATTCCTATTCATAAAGTTCCTATAAACTTTATAGTTTGTCATTCATCTCCCGTTAATTAAAATCAATTCACTTTTGTAATTAAAATTTACCATCCTTCTAAAGGTTTACAAAAAAATTCATTTATTACCAAAGATCAAATATTTTTGGAGTATACATGATATCATCTCCAAAATATAATGTTCTCAAACACCATACAATATAAAAAGTGATTCATATTTAATCGCAACCAATAATTTCCTCCCATTCCACTAGTTATACTTATCAAAAAACTAGAATTTCATTAAAAAAAGGAAACATAGAAGATTGATAATAATAAAAAAATTAATATATACTGGAAAACTGTAACGCCCCGACCCCAGCTACCAAGAGTCGGTGCATTACTTCGTAACATTGGCATGATCACAAAAGATCAAGTCTCGAAAGACCAATTAGTTTAGTAGCCTTGGAAACACTAGATACATTCATAAATGTTACATTACAACATAAAGTGAAAAACTAATAACAAAGTCTTCATAGTCCACACTCATATCCTCTTCTGACTATCCCTGCAGGTCATTCACAAAATACTTCTTCACATCCTGGAAAATATTAAAACATTGAAAGGGGTGAGCTCATATGCTCAGTAAGGATAACAATATTTCGAAAGCTTTCATAAATAAACATTAACATTTAAGGCAATGTACAACTAAAACAAAAGCCTTTTAAACTTGAACTTCAACATAACATGGCAAAAGTAAAATGAGATAATGCCATTCACTTCTTCACATGGATATTCTACTGGTCGAATAATCACATGAAATATCAATAACCACTTTCATAATGAGGGAATGTATAATGCCAGACATTCTGAAACATTTTGTCAAGGCCTTGACCAAGACGTCTAAAATGATTGAGGCCTCGGCCAAAACCATAAATCAAATTGGGAAAGGGCCTCGGCCAATTCCACATCTAGTTGTCTCATGAGACCTACCGATGCATCGAGGAGCTATAGCGGGCTCCACCCATCACTTATTAAGTCCAATACATTCCTCATATGAATAGGTTTAAACATATCATAAACCACAACATAATCATATCACATAAAACATGCATAAAGGAAACATAACATTTCCACATTTCAATCACAAGATATCAATACAACACATTGATATAATAAAAACACTTTCAAAACCATTTTCTATACCAAAATAAAAGAAAGTTAAAACATTGTATTTATTTTTCATTAAAAAAATGATGGCTTGTAGAGGAAGCCGAAACTCAAATAATGGTCACCGTGGCGGAGAAGTCGTTGTCGCCGCATAAATACGGAAATAAAAACATTTCCTTTTGTCGTTTAGTAAAACGCTTCGTATAAAAATAAGATTCCTTTTGAATAAACGTAAAAGTCAAATGGGTTTATACACCGTATAAAAGAAATTTGTGTATAAAACAAAATATGTCTCAATGGATGGTGATTGAGACGAAGTCCTTAAAAAGATAATTTTTAAAATAAAATAGATCTATTATGTGTATTCACTATAGGTACACATAAAGTAAGTAAAAATACAAAAATATGACATAATAATATCATGACATAATTTGAAAATAGGAGATTAACCCAAAGAATAGAAATTGGGTTAAGAAGTTCCCTTACCTCGTGTCTGACTTGACTCAACCGTTCTTTAACCTCCTGAATAATAAACTAGAGTTAATATATACCTTATTAAGAACCGTTTTCAATTTCATTATCCTTATTATATCACTTATTACAATGATATGAACATTATGTAATTATTTAAGTTAATAACGGTCGTTTTGTCGATCTTTGGTACTTGAGTCAACAATAAACTTCTTATAATTACGAGTTGTTTATGTGGTAGAATATCCATTATCTCCAGAATTATATTCATGATTTAGATGTCATATATATCTTATATATCCAGTATATACATTCATTTATAATATTACATAACATTTATAGGTAAGAAATGAAATGCACCGTTCATGGAGACAGTAAGCCGTACGTACGCATGAACACTACTTTCATTTCAATTTCATACTTAATGGAACGAAATCATAATGATATAAATTTATAATATAATTCCGTTATAATATAGTGTATAATACCATTTACTCCATCCTTTATACATCCCACATATGGCATTAACGATTCAAATCACTTTGAGGGGGCGGTAGTCCGCACTTCCTAAAATGAAATTATCGCGTTTTACCCATAATGGAAATCATAAAGTATTCCATAAATGAGAAATACAGAAACATAAGTAAAACATAAACATATTATATATCATATATAAAAATAGTGACATCTTAATGGCCACCTTTGAAGGTGTTATATGAGTGTTGAACAATCATCGTTTCGTGAGGCAGAAATTCGCCATCCACAGAAACCGTATGTTCGTTTACCATTAGATGTATGTGTGTGTAAGTTTAGCTAGAATCCTTCTTATAACAACATCCTAGTATATTGAGGATACTTGTGTTGTTACAAAAGAAATGAATAAAAAGAGTTTAGGGGGTTTGAGAAGAAAAATAAAACAAAACAACATTAGAGAATACATTACCTCAAAATCGGGTAACTCTTTTTGATTTGCGCCAAAGGCTTCCTTGGGAAGCGTTCTGCCCAAAGTGAGGCTTCTAGTAGTAAAAGAGGGATGTCGGGAGAGTATTTGGGCAGAGGTTGGCCGAGCCAAATGGCTTGAAGGTGTGAATAAGGTGGGAGAGGTCGGGGCCTTTTATAAGTGGAGAGGAGGGGCTCTTTTGGAAAGATTGAAATGTTACATTATTACACAATGCTTTTCGGATTCTAAAGGTCCCACACTTATATAATTCGTGTCTAAGGTTATAAGGGTTCTAAATATATTCATCCAATAGGCTTTGGACAAGTGTAAGCCTTGTATTTTGTACTATCTTCTCATTTTATTTAAATCGTTAAATAATGAGGTCATCGCTGCATCATCATGATGTCATAAATAATTTAATTTATTTAATGTCTAAAAATTATAAAAAAATTACTATGATGTACTAAATATTTGTAGCTTTCTAATTAATATTTATAATCAAAATTTGGACTTGTGTAACCTCACTTAAAAATTGTTTTAGTAAAACAACTCATGTTTGTGTCAATTTAATTTTAACATTAAATAAATATATATTAATGTCATTTTCCAACTAAAGTGGATCCATGGGGTCCCCAAGTTGACCCATGGGTTGTCTTGGTCGGCCATTACTCATCCAATAGGAGTAGGACAACTGTCATGCTCATCTCATTTATTAAAACATTATTTGTACCTTAAACTACACCAATTACCTCTAATCGCGATTAAGAACTTAAAAGTTACTATTCACCAAAAAATTATTTTAATCTCATTGAACCACATATTACTTCTTAATGACAACCATGTATGTCAGATTTTTGAAAATCAAATCACAGAAGTGGTAATATTTCATTTAAACGAAAAATCAGTTATTTAACTACCATTTAGTGGTTTCACTATTCATCAAAAATTGAAGTTTTTCAGAACAAGGCCAAAATTTCACCCTAAGCTATAATTGATATTCCGAATTCAAAAATGATGTCTATTTTAAAAAATTCCAAACATATAAGTTGCATTAATTAATTTTATAATTAATTCCCGCTGTAACGACAAATAGCGTGTTTTTAAGAAACAATTTATATCAAAAGATTGGCAATTGTTTATGTCCAATTTCAATGTTAAATTAATTATAATGACCACCATTGGATAAAATGGTAAAAATATATTCTAATTATACCTCAAAACCACTAAATAGTATAATTTATCACAATAAATTATTTTTATTAAAAAAGTTGTTTTAAAGTATTTTTCACTATTCATAAAAAATTAGAAGTTCTCAGAAAAATACCAAAAATTCAACATAGGCTAATTTCGATATTACGAATCCAAAAATGAAGTCCATTTTGAAATATAAAATTTCTATAATTTTAAAAAGTGGTTATTACTATTCATAACGGCTACTTTGATTAGTCGCGATGTTTTAGAACTCGAAGTTGCGTACAATGCAAGCTATTGCATTATTGAATGAGAAGCGTATAATGGAAGCTCGGGGTGTTACATTCTACCCTCCTTCAATAAATTGCGTCCTCGCAATTTGAATTTTTTTTTTTGAAAATAAAAGGTTTAAAAGAGAAAATACCTTTGTGGAAAACCCACATCGGAAATATGATTAATAAAATTTAGCCTTAATAAGAGGGAAATGGAAATAAGAAAGTCACCACCAAATTATGATCTCGATAAGGAGAACATTGGTGGAAATTAGAGACATATAATTGGAGGAAAACGTAAATATTTGTAGAGAGTGATTGAGGTCATCAATCACAATCAACTATCAAATTGAGGGCCTCAAAGCCTTCAATCTATGTCGATTTAAAATATCATCAGTTCAACAAGACATAAGGTATTAGGGTAACACATTTTTTTGTTTTAATATCCCTTTACTAAAGTTTAAGAATTAATTTACTCATTGAATAACAGATAGGTATATATATATATTTATGCTTGACAATTAGAGTTTCAACCTTCAACTCACCTTTCACTCAAAAAGATAATAGAACCCAAAAATATTATACTTATCCAAATTGTATAAGGTTTCAAATGTTAACACATACCATTTAGATTAGTAAAATTATTTTTTAATAACCAGGGACTTCCTGTAGGCTAGTGGTAGGAAATAAAGGCATGTCGCACTATGATTGTGGGTTCGATTCCTGCATCTTTGTCCGACGTGATGGGTTATGCCCCACCCTGCAGGTTGTCCTTTTCCTAAAACTATAGTATTATAATATTCCAAAAATAATCTTCAAAAATGCTTTAACCTTAAACAATACTATCCAAAGATCAACTTAATCCATTCCAACCTTTATAGTTATCCAAAATAATTCTGTCCAACTCACAGTCCAAATTTTATTAGGAAGGTAATCATAATGAAGATCCTTTTTCCCACGTAACAACATGTGAACACCTTCATCATGTATTGTTTTTAAACATACTGAATTACCATGATCCCTTATTCCTTATAGAAAACTAGATATACTCCTTCTATCCAAAAATGTATACAAAAAATCAATCGGTTTCAAGGATGTTAAGTATATCCAATATAATTTATCCAAATCAATCACGTCTTATTCCAAAATCCCAATCTCAGTATCAGAACCATATTATGGTTTATCTTTCTCTCAACCATATATTTTCAAAAAATTTAACCTACTATGGAGTCACTTTTCTTGGTTCCACACAATCTCAAGTCCTTGATGAAATAGTACTGCAGTACAATCCTTATATACTCCATAATTATTATAACCAGTACATCATTGATACAACACTCAAATTACAAAATTCTTTAATAACAACATAAGAACTCTAATCATTACTCCTCATCTGTGGTAGTATCATAACTTGATTATTATCCAATAACATCATTTGGGGCATACTCTGATGATTTGGACATTGGTTTGCGTAGTGTCCCCAATCCTTGCAGAAGAAGCATTGTACATTTGAAACCATTTTCTTACCCTTGCAGTCATGCACTTTGTGTCCTTTTTCTCTACACTTATAACAAACTCCCATTCCCTTTAGGCAAATTCCATGATGTTTCTTCCCACAATTACCACATATTGGAAAATTCTTCTTTCCCCTCATCCCTTTATCCATCATTCTCTCTTCCATCCCTTTCGTCTCTTGCTTCGCTTCAAAGCCATAGGACTCAGAGAATTATTTACTTATCTTATTAACACATGATACTATTTCTTCATATGTTGAGAACACATGGGAGACTATTTCCCTTTGAAATTTTGGCTTAATACCGTGAAAGATACGATCCTTCTTACTCTTTGGATCATACGTATTGCTGGAGTTCACATTCCTTCTACTGGGCGCCATTTTTATACAATGACATAAACTAGATTTGTTTATGAATAAAAATACATAATTCCATACTTGTAAAATACTTAACATAAATTGAACTATTTATGGATATAATCCATAATCATAAAAAGGTTTTTTTTGAGGAAGTATATACTCATAACCATTCATAGTGGTTTGTAAAGAAAATGAGAATTATCCTAAGCATATCCCCCGGGAGTGTCGTAACCAAGAGTGAAGCAAGGCCCGTTGTCGTGCACCAGTTCCCATTCGAGTCTAGCTCAAAGCGGTGTTTTTGGGTTTTACCCCTAGGTACATCTGTGCCAGAGCCGCCTCTACTTGCTCGTATCCAGACAGGGATGTATTGCTCGGAAAACTCATAACATCTCTATAATACCAAAATTCTAGGAAGTTCTTCTATACTAATCCTCAAATTCTATCTTTGGGCTATGTGCTCTAATCAGAGTTAATCTACATCTATCTTCCAAGGTTAGTACTAAACTGCCTCTGATACCAACTGTAACGCCCCGACCCCAGCTACCCAGAGTCGGGGCATTACTTCGTAACATTGGCATGTTCACAAAAGATCAAGTCTCGAAAGACCGATTAGTTTAGTAGCCTTGGAAACACTAGATACATTCATAAATGTTACATTACAACATAAAGTGAAAAACAAATAACAAAGTCTTCATAGTCCACACTCATATCCTCTTCTGACTATCCCTGCAGGTCATTCACAAAATACTTCTTCACATCCTGAAAAATATTAAAACATTGAAAGGGGTGAGCTCAGATGCTCAGTAAGGATAACAATATTGCGGAAGCTTTCACAAATAAACATTAACATTTAAGGCAATGTACAACTAAAACAAAAGACTTTTAAACTTGAACTTAAACATAACATGGAAAAAGTAAAATGAGATAATGCCATTCACTTCTTCACATGGATATTCTACTGGTCGAATAATCACATGAAATATCAATAACCACTTTCCTAATAAGGGAATGTATAATGCCAAACATTCTGAAACATTTTGTCAAGGCCTCGGCCAAGATGTCTAAAATGATTGAGGCCTCGGCCAAAACCATAAATCAAATTGGGAAAGGGCCTCGGCCAATTCCACGTCTAGTTGTCTCATGAGACCTACCGATGCATCGAGGAGCTATAGCGGGCTCCACCCGTCACTTATTAAGTCCAATACATTCCTCATATGAATAGGTTTAAACATATCATAAACTATAACATAATCATATCACATAAAACATGCATAAAGGAAACATAACATTTCCACATTTCAATCACAAGATATCAATACAACACATTGATATAATAAAAACGCTTTCAAAACCATTTTCAATACCAAAATAAAAGAAAGTTAAAACATTGTATTTTTTTTCATTAAAAAAATGATGGCTTGTAGAGGAATCCGAAACTCAAATAATGGTCACGGCGGAGGAGAAGTCGTTCTCGCCGCATAAATACGAAAAAAAACATTCCCTTTTGTCGTTTAGTAAAACGCTTCGTATAAAAAAAAGATTCCTTTTGAATAAACGTAAAAGTCAAAGGGGTTTATACACCGTATAAAAGAAATTTGTGTATAAAACAAAATATGTCTCAATGGATGGTGATTGAGACGAAGTCCGTAAAAAGATCATTTTTAAAATAAAATAGATCTATTATGTGTATTCACTATAGGTACACATAAAGGAAGTAAAAATACAAAAACAGGACATAATAATATCATGACATAATTTGAAAATAGGAGATTAACCCAAAGAATAGAAATTGGGTTAAGAAGTTCCCTTACCTCGTGTCTGACTTGACTCAACCATTCTTTAACCTCCTGAATAATAAAATAGAGTTAATATATACCTTATTAAGAATCATTTTCAATTTCATTATCCTTATTATATCACTTATTACAATGATATGAACATTATGTAATTATTTAAGTTAATAACGGTCGTTTTGTCGATCTTTGGTACTTGAGTCAACAATAAACTTCTTATAATTACGAGTTGTTTATGTGGTAGAATATCCATTATCTCCAGAATTATATTCATGATTTAGATGTCATATATATCTTATATATCCAGTATATACATTCATTTATAATATTACATAACATTTAGAGGTAAGAAATGAAATGCACCGTTCATGGAGACGGTAAGCCGTACGTACGCATGAACTCTACTTTCATTTCAATTTCATATTTAATGGAAAGAAATCATAATGATATAAATGTATAATATAATTCCAGTATAATATAGTGTATAATACCATTTACTCCATCCTTTATACATCCCACATATGGCATTAACGATTCAAATCACTTTGAGGGGGCGGTAGTCCGCACTTTCTAAAATGAAATTATCGCGTTTTACCCATAATGGAAATCATAAATTATGCCATAAATGAGAAATACAGAAGCATAAGTAAAACATAAACATATTATATATCATATATAAAAATAGTGACATCTTAATGGCCACCTTTGAAGGTGTTATATGAGTGTTGAACAATCATCGTTTCGTGAGGCAGAAATTCGCCATCCACAGAAACCGTATGTTCGTTAACCATTAGATGTATGTGCGTGTAAGTGTAGATCGAATACTTCTTATAACAATATCCTATTATATTGAGGATACTGGTGTTGTTACAAAAGAAATGAATAAAAAGAGTTTAGGGGGTTTGAGAAGAAAAATAAAACAAAACAACATTAGAGAAGACATTACCTCAAAATCGGGTAACTCTTTTTGATTTGAGCCAAAGGCTTCCTTGGGAAGAGTTCTGCCCAAAGTGAGGCTTCTAGGAGTTAGAGAGGGATGTTGGGAGAGTATTTGGGCAGAGGGTGGCCGAGCCAAATGGATTGAAGGTGTGAATAAGGTGGGAGAGGTGGGGGCCATTTATAAGTGGAGAGGAGGGGCTCTTTTGGAAAGATTGAAATGTTACATTATTACACAATGCTTTTCGGATTATAAAGGTCCCACACTTATATAATTCGTGTATAAGGTGATAAGGGTTCTAAATCTCTTCATCCAATAGGCATTGGACAAGTGTAAGCCTTGGATTTTGCATTATCTTCTCATTTTATTTAAATCGTTAAATAATGAGGTCATCGCTGCATCATCATGATGTCATAAATAATTTAACTTATTTAATGTCTAAAAATTATAAATATATTACTATGATGTAGAAAATATATTTAGATTTCTAATGAATATTTATAATCAAAATTTGGACTTGTGTAACCCCATTTAAAAATTGTTTTAGTAAAACAACTCATGTTTGTGTCAATTTAATTTTAACATTAAATAAATATATATTAATGTCATTTTCCAACTAAAGTGGATCCATGGGGTCCCCAAGTTGACCCATGGGTTGTCTTGGTCGGCCATTACTCATCCAATATGAGTAGGACAAGTGTCATGCTCATCTCATGTTATTAAAACATTATTTGTACCTTAAACTACACTAATTACCTCTAATCGCGATTAAGAACTTAAAAGTTACTATTCACCAAAAAAAAATTAATCTCATTGAACCACATTTTACTTCTTAATGACAACCATGTATGTCTGATTTTTGAAAATCAAATCACAGAAGTGGTAATATTTCATTTAAATGAAAAATCAGTTATTTAACTACCACTTAGTGGTTTCACTATTCATCAAAAATTGAAGTTTTTCAGAACAAGGCCAAAATTTCACCCTAAGCTATAATTGATATTCCGAATTCAAAAATGATGTCTATTTTAAAAAATTCCAAACATATAAGTTGCATTAATTAATTTTATAATTAATTCCCGCTGTTACGACAAATAGCGTGTTTTTAAGAAACAATTTATATCAAAAGATTGGCAATTGTTTATGTCCAATTTCAATGTCAAATTAATTATAATGACCACCATTGGATAAAATGGTAAAAATATTTTCTAATTATACCTTAAAAACACTGAATAGTATAATTTATCACAATAAATTATTTTTATTAAAAAAGTTGTTTTAAAGTATTTTTCACTATTCATAAAAAATTAGAAGTTCTCAGAAAAATACCAAAAATTCAACATAGGCTAATTTCGATATTCCGAATCCAAAAATGAAGTCCATTTTGAAATATAAAATTTCTATAATTTTAAAAAGTGGTTATTACTATTCATAACGGCTACTTTGATTAGTCGCGGTGTTTTAGAACTCGAAGTTGCGTACAATGCAAGCTATTGCATTATTGAATGAGAAGCGTATCATGGAAGCTCAGGGTGTTACAAAAACATTCTAATTAGAAATGTGGAATGAAAATAATAAACTACGTATATTATAGAGATAGGAATACTAAAATAAACATCAGCATAGTATATAGAAAGAATGCTGATAAGACTACCTAAATAGGAACACTAATAAACATAATCATGGAATACACATAAGGAACACAGTGAGAATATGCAAACAACCTATAAATGAAACTACATGGATGGGAATTTAAATGGAATGTGAATTTTCTATGTGCTTATAATGATGAATGCAATGATTTATTACTTATCTTATTAGGCCAAGAGAAAATACCATAAAATCATAAATCAATAAGAAGTGGAAAGTAAACTAATCCCTCAAGGTGAAATCAAAAACCACTATAGCAGCAAACAGTGTGAATATCAATCTCATTATTGCCCACGTGGAATTTTCCACATGGGTTGGGTGATCAGTCCCAAACATGGAAATTTTACAAGCACTGACATATTTTTATTCTCCTGTCTACCAGCCTAGAATAGTAAAACAAATGAAAATAACCACTTTGATACCAATTTTTAGTGTCTTAGTCTAGCTAACAACTAAATCGGTAGCCTGAGCAATTTCTATGTGGACTCAAGTACAACTCCTTGTATACTAGAGGTTGTTGACTAGCAGTGAGGGTGTAAAGTGATGATAGTGGGGAGACTATAACCTCATGATCATAGTATCATAGTGGTATAACATATAATAGTCAAAAGAAATAACTAAATTAGTAATAAATGAAGGTGCATCATAAGAAGAATATAAACTGAATGAAAACGAATGGTCAATTCTAATATACTACATATTCATGCTTGTAATGATTTTACATAATGAAAAAAGAAAAATTACATAATTCTATATAAAATAATTCATAAAAATAAAATAAATAGAAGAAAATAACCAAGGGTGGTCTCCATGGGTGTCTCAAGCTCTAACTTGGTCATGTTCTCCTAACTCCTAGTACTAGCTAAACAACTCAACCAATCAACCAAGGTCTTAGTATCATAAGGTCTACTATAGCACCCTAGTGAAATGGATTCCCAATTAGTTTTTGATATAATAATCCCAGTAGCTTCCCACCCTTGGTTTCTGCAACTAAATCATATCCGTGAAATACAAATTAAATCGGTTTTCAGGTTATATGAATAAATAAAAAGTGTAGAATAAATAATCTACATCCCTCCCATATTCATATGATACACCTAGCAGCTAAACCTGATTCAACTCATAATTGGAATAATATGTCTAACTAGTAACTATATATATTAATAATTATATATATATTTTTTTAACATTAATTGGAATAAACCTATACCAACTATGTACATGCGGACGTAAGTGGCCATATACCTTGAATACTAGTTGCTGGATGGATAGGGGCATAACTCAAACATCCATAAATAGTACATATGAGCCTAAAAGCTCATGAAATATGGTATATTATGTACCTCCAAACTGATATATAGATTTCATGAAACAATAATCATGATGGTGAGAGATCCACCCTAGAAACACTCTAATCCTAGAACATGGCGCATAAATCCCATCACCCATATAGTATCACTGATATGAGAGGACATGCTCCAAACTAGATGTAATGGAGCATTATGCCTCCTTTCTAAAAAAACCTCACCATCATAAACAAATATAAATTCATATTCATGTTTATAGTAAATGTCCTTAAGGTAATAACTCTCTTGCATTAAATTTATAAAACCCATATAATGAAATCATCATATTTATAAAAAAAATCCATGAGGAAATACCTCTCATGATTTTACATTATATGACCCATTATAATCAATTGGTTTCCATTTATAACAACTCAAATTAATCATGAAATAATCTATGTGGACTTCACACACTTTACCATTCATTTGAAATAAATATTTTAACTCAATTCACATAATATATTATTATTAAATAATAACATATTGTGTAGTTTTACCACCCTATTCAATATCATTTAATTTATCATATCTAATATATTCAAGTGAAGTGATCTATAATAAAAAAAAAATAAATTGAAGCATTTCATGTAATTATAAAACCATGATAATTTAATTACAAGGCTTGAGATGGTACTTAGTAGGTGCAACGGTCATCGAATTACCAACATGGGTAATCCTATTTACATATCAAGTCAAGCACTTTAGTTGTTCTTCGTTCAAAATAAACATCTATGAATAGATTCCAAATTACATTTCATACTATCAGTAAAGGTGATATATCAATCATGTAAAACAACTAACCATTGAAAAATATCCTATAAAAATAACCAATGAAATATTCTATGCATGATTTATGTCACTAATAAATATTTTTTGGTTTAGAAGATACAACACCACCCTCGAGGGGTTTTATTATGAAAATGGGACATTTTTCATATGGAATTAATGAATCACAATTATTAATTTCTTTCATTAATCACTATTTAATATATAAAATGTAGCATTTTAGAAAAACTACCCAACATAGAAAATTTAATTTATAAATGTTCAACATGGTACTTAAGAGATTCCACTTTCTATTAGAAAAGTGTCTGTAAGGGGAAAACCCATTATACATCCATGAATAATTCTTAGAATGTGTTATTGACATTATAAATAATTAATTTTATAGAGAAAAACATGTCGATACACCCATATGGTCCTTGTGTGAAGAAAACATCCTCGAAACAACAAAATATGAGCCAAAGGACGTATATCTTGGTGAAACATTCAATTGTATAAGAATGACCAAATTATAGAGAAACTTATGGAAAACGATGGCGTGTGGCACAAAGAAAACATATATAAAATGGTGAAAAAAATTGGTAATATCTTATAAACCACCAACCTCATAATTAGTACAACCTACTAATCCAATATCAATCTCTAATTTGACCCACTTTTCAAAAATCTAAAAAATAAATATTTTCCCAGATAATATGGAAAATAAAGTAACACTAATATAGAATTACATATGTAATGAAGAATAGATAATATATTATAAGGGGTTATATTGATTATCAATATAGATCTGTAGAGACAGATGGGGAACAATTTGGATGTCGTACAATGGATTTAGTTATATTTCGAGATTAGAGAGGAGGAGTGGTCAAAGTTCCAAGGGGAGGAGGATCACATGATTAGACGACATAAAGTAAAAAAGTTAATTAAATTTATAAGAAATTCAGGGAATTTTGGTCATTTTACACATTAAAATTGACTCAAACTCTTTGGTCATATAGTTTGGCCAAACGGTGCAGCACCAATTTCTTAAGAAGTCACCTTGCACAGTTTGGCCCACATGGTTACCATAACCATATTCCAACAATATGGTGAATGGTGTATAAGTAATTCTTAATTACCACAACCATTGTGATCCAATGCATGGTTTCGGAAACCCATTTGTAGCATTTGTGAGGTGCTTTTTCTCCCTTTTCTACTACCATAAGTTTTGTTGTTGGAGGCAACATGATTTTAGATAAATCGTGTGACTCTTTCAAACCCTCCAAGTCTCAATTTTTTGACCTCAATGCTCCTAAAACTCAAAAATATACACTAGATAGTTCTCAGCCCTTTACCCAAGTCTAATAACAACACTTAGTAGTGTCTTAACATTATGAATTACATTCTGAATCTCATTTTAAAAAGTTGTCCATCTAGTAAATGCCAAAAGTACAAATTATTTTTTATTTTCTTCCATTCCAAAATCATGGTTCGTTACATAACAGAATTGTAAAATATATTATAAATAAAAACAAAGGTCCTTATTAATATTAATTAATGGCTAAAATTCAATTAAATTATCTCAATAGCTTGAAAAACAACTTCATTCTAGAATTTAATTTTTTTTTCTAAAATTGGATTTCAATGAACATTATTTTAAAAAACACATATATATTGTGTAAAAAATTTATTTTAGATACGAATATTTTTCAACCTGAATCTAATTGGAAATTGATAGTAAATGATAAAAAGAAATGTTAAAATATTAAATATTTTTTTTCAAATGAAAAAAACACATTATATTTTTTTTAAAGATGAATGCTGAAAATATTTATTTTGAATTTGAACCAAATAACATAATTTTTGATTTAGAGTAAAATTATTATCATAACATGAATTTTGGTATTTTATTAAAGTAGTTTATTTTTAGGTGAAAAATGAAGAAATACTCATATTGTATAAATATTCATTTTTATGACACAATCATAATACCCATATGAATTCAATGTTTTTTAATTTTATTATATAAAATATAAATATTTAATAATTAAGAAAAAATTTAAAATAACTATTTTTTATTTATAAAATAATTTTTTTTTGATTCAGGTAACAGGCGTAATATTTCACTTGCAAAATTGATTTTTCACTAATATTAAAAAATTGTTTTTCATCACATGGGAAAATTAAATCCAGAAAATAGATTTAAAATTTAATATCAAAGTGATCAAATTATTAAACAAGTTCTATTTATTTATTTTTTCATAAATTTATGATTCATAAGATTAAAATTAATCACTCTGATAATGGTAAAACTATTGTTTTTGAATAATTATTTTATTACTAGGATGGTTTGAGATCTGAGAATACTCGATCCCAAAAAATTATTAAATAAGTAAAGCCGATACAATAATACAAACATGTGATCCATGTGCCACAAAATCATCAGTGGTAGTCCAACACTGCCCACAATATGACAAATAAAAAATCCCAGCAACAAACATTCCAATAGAAAAAAAACATTAGAGGCTCGAAGACCCTAGTAGCCTAAAAACACACAACAAAACATCTACAACCCAAATCAAACTCGGACTTTCGATGCCATCACAAACCACAAATATCATTCCAATATATATCAAGGGTCCATACAAACATCTCATGTTGAGAAAGAGACCATGTCACCAATCTACCCCAAAAAAAATGAGGTCACACATCCCGATGATCGCGCATGTGCCACCTCCAGTTCTAACCCACCCCTTCCGTGAAAAGAAGTTATTGGCAACCTATCAATATTTCAACATCCCATGTGAGTGAATAGCATACACCAAGTCAACGGTGACTTGATCAACGTGACCCAAAGCATTTTCGGCCCTCACCATTCCATCTCGTCGCCAGCGGGATACGTCTCCAACCAAAACATCACCAACTATCACTCCACCGTCGTATACAGTTCACCCAACATTACATCAAAATATAGTTTTGGTCATCAACCTACGTCAAATCAACTTCTCCATCCAGACCATATCATTGGTATTACATCTTTTAGAGAAGCCCTCATTAGTCAATCCATCCACTGATTCAACATCAGTCGACACAGAAAGTCGATACCACTTCACGCATCGCAGCCTTATCCAGAGGAACGACTTTCTAGAGCTCACATCTAACACAATCTCACCAATCACTACTACAAACAGACTCCCTATTCCACTAGGATCCCATATCGATTCAAATCAAATCATCACCAGAATAGGTGACCGAAAATCACTTACCATAGGATGAATTCCCCACTCACACATCACGTTGATGATTCGAGAGACTGGGATGGTACCACATTACTTAATCATAGATTCCCAAATTAGAAACATACATGCTTTGTAATTTCCGAAAATATGGTCCTGATATTCAATCACTAGTACCCCAATTTCTACATGACTCTCAATTTAAAATTTTATTTGACGATTCTTTAGTGGGTAGGTCTCAAACATCCCATAGTGGCCAACAATTTCTTAAATTTCGTATTTGATTGAACAACACATGATGTCGCAGGACATAAACATCTCAATCACCAATATTTTCATCTCCAATGATCATAGCTGATAATTAGGTATGACTATTTGAGAAATCACCATTGACATGTAGAAAGATAGTATATTCATGAATGAAAGATAGATTGACTTTAATATATTTTTTTTATTAATATTGTGTAATTTTTATCTAGTAAGATAAATTAATAACTTCCCAAAAGAAACATTAATATAATTTTTACATTTATATTTAAATAAATTATCACTCATTAAATTTGTAATAAATAATAAATATGATTAACCTCTCTTAATGGTGAAAACTACATTTTTCTATAAAAAACATTTTTAAATATATAAAATGTTTTTGTATAAAAGTAAATGTTGAATTACTTATTAATTTAATTATATTAAGTTGAGATTAAATTAATAATCATTAAAATTAAATTTGGTAATATGAGTTATTTTATATTTTCAGGGAAACACAACATACTTGGATAAAAAGTAGTTACCTAGATGAGAAAATTGGGTAAATGTAAAACTATTGAAAGAATATCATCTAAAATGATTAAAACATGTATGAAAATATTTTTTTAATGATTCATTGACCTTATATAAACCCACACTTCAAAATTTATCACGTTTTTAACAATTATATAATTAATAGTATCATTATATTATTGAAAAATAATGGGTGTTCAAGAATATGGTATTTACTTCACTTTTAAAACGAGAGACATCCACCCTTTCATTAGACATAAAAACCTATGAAATTATTATAATGAATACCATTTTACTCATCCAATAAAACTATTTAAAATTAATAATCCTTGTTTATCAATTTCTTATCTTTATCCCTTCATTTCTGAGGAGACTTTCATAAGAAAGTTCAAGCTCCCATAGTGAGTATTACTTGGTCCCATTCTTTTTCATCTTATTTTTTCTATTACAATCCTAAAAAAACATTGTAATATAATTAAATAAGTATTATTATTATTATTATTATCATGTGTTTTGATATTAATTTTACAATAAATTTTTTCCATTCTATCCAATTATAAAACCAAAAGAATGTTAATTGTGTGGTGTGTGTACTATAACCCCCATGAAGTAATAGTTGTTTTTCGTCATATTGACATTCATTAGTTATAAAAATCTCATAAAATATGATTCAAAAACATATAATCATCTTAATAATATTATTATTATTTAATAATGAAAGTATACACTAACATAACCGTACTTAGCAATCAAGATATAGTGTTCTCATGTTTGAGATTTGTTTAACCACCTACATAAACAGTGTCAAAAAATTCTTTCAGGAATGACTCTATGAAATTAAATACACATATTGTAACATACATAAAATTATTTACTAATATATTTCCAAAAAATGAATATTTTGGTGTTTGAGGGAAATATGAGGTGTTTTGGAGAATTTTTAGTATTTTCAACATTTACAATTTCCAATTGTTAGTTATTTTTCTATAAATTACAAATGGTGAGTCTTTCTGATGGTGAGTCTTTCCAATATATTTCCATTTTTCTAAATTTTATGTTGGTGATTTATTCTAATGTCGAGACATTTCCAGTGGTGTGTCTTTTCAATAGTTTTCCTTTTTCCATAAAGTTTCTAGTTTTTGTAAAAAATTACAAAATTTCAATTTTCACATCTTTTATACCAAAAATGGGGATTAAGTGCCTAAATTAAGGGTTTTAAATCTCTTTTATAATAGATTCATCATATACTTAATTTATAATAAAATCAAAATATCTTTTAAATTCTTAGACAATGTCGATTGATGGGATCTGCCTTTAATGATCTGTTAAACCCACATACAATCCCCCTAGTACCGAATCTATTCCTTCTATAGAGGAGAAATTTCTTATTCCCATTGTGATTACATTCTATAAAGATAGTAGGTCTCAAATCCTTCTTTAGTGGTATTCATATAACTGGTTTTTGTAGTTGGTTTGAGTTCCCCTATGAAGATGTTCCCTCTTGTATGCACACCCCCTATTTTAGTGTAACAAGTTAGTTAAAAGAATCATTCTTAAAAGTATATATTTCCTTCATTTATCCTTCCATGTATCATGTGGGATGTGTTTATTGTTTTCATATCTTGTCAACATGGTTTCATATGGATTAAGAAATATAATTAATCAGATTAAATTGAATGTAATGAGTTAAGTTAATGTGAAGTATGATCTTGCATCTTTTTATTGAATTTATTGAATTTGAATTGATATTTTGATTTTATGGGTGAAATTATTTGATTAAAATTATATCTATTGGTGGATGGAATATGCTACAATTACTATTTTGGAATCCTCTATTTTTTTATTTTTTTAGCATCATAAATAATTGGCTTACCAATTATATTCAGTTAATGGAATGGAATCATGATGATTAAATGGATTCTTTGATAACACCCTTAATTAACAAAGTTAAATTGAATTATATACCATTTTATAAATATGAAACTGTGTTGTTTTGTGGTATGTTAGGAGATTTATGTAGGGGAATTTAATGATATTTTTTTTGAAGTAGGGTTATGATGGTTGTTATGGAGTGGTGGTGTAGCAGGACAATGATGGGGGTTTTGGTGAGGTTGTGCAATAGGTCTGTGATGGAAGGGGGAACTGGATATGGACATTATAATTTTGTTTTGTGATACTTGTTATTTGTTACAATGTTTTAGTTTCCCATTTAATAATGGATGTTTAAATGAATAATATTGGGAATGTTTAACGAATAAATATCATACTGACTTGTTGTGTGCTACGAAAAAGTTAATATATTAATGGAACGGGATGGTAACAGAGAATATTTAAAATGGGTTAATGAAATAAAAAAATTGGGATATGAATGGTGGATTGGGTTTTTTTGTGGGTTGTGCTTTATGTATTAGTAGTGGAAGGGTAGGTTCCAATGAGTTTCCTTATTCCTTTTTGAACTCATAGGATGGGGCTTATGTGCTATTTATCAATATGTATATACCATGATATTATTTTGATTTATATATGCACCACACCCTCATCAATAAATATGTGTTGACACCCACATAGTCATGCATGGGTGTTTTTTTCAACATATGAGTGAGAGGATGGTTGTCTAGCTATCAACTCTTCGCCACACCATCCTCTAGGATATAAGAAGGACATGCACAGGTTGTGATGTATATAAGTCAAATACTTCATTGTAGAGTTTTGATGTGGGGAGATTTAATATCCTTTGTGTGTTTAGGTGATATTGATGTTATGGACCAGGTGTGGGTGGGTGGTCTGTGATGTTTTTTGATGTTATTATAAAGAGTTGGGAGCACCAGGACATACGACTTTGGGGTGTGTGAGAAGAAAATCAGTGGGAACGGTGTGTGGGGTACATAATCATCTACATGATTTATATATTATTATATTATTGGATATGATATTTTTTTGGGAAAGAGTTGGTGAAGATAGGGTATTGGTTATTATCCATGTTTATATTCTATTTAGTTCTACTACTTTCAAATGGTTTAATTAGTCTTCTCTTTTCACATGTTCACTAGAGACATTGGTTTTTTCTACTAAATATACATGTATTTTCACACTACAAATATAAATATTTTTTCATGATTCATGGAGGACTTTATAGATAATACCAAAAGTTACCATCCTAGGCCTTTGGATAGTTCCTGTGTCATTTCTCTAGATTTATTTTGGGATTTTACAATTGGATATTAGTTATCTTTATCAATTTTATTTACACATGAATTGTTGTATCATTTTCATTTTTCTTATTTATATTCCATGGATTTGATTATGGTTGATACGTTCTATATAATTATATTTTTTTCTTATAGAGTATATTTCCATTTATATATGAGATTCATATACCCTCGATGCTAGTCCCCGACCTGGGGCTACTAGAGGCGGGACTCAAGGGGTCGTTATTTCTCTTAACTCATTGTGGTATCTTTGGAGGGAAGGGGTTGTGACAAAGAAGTATTGGAGATGGTGGTTGAGAGATAGAGTAGATTTCAAAGTAAGGATTAGTGAGAAGTGCATGGGTTGGTACAGAAATTGTTCCAGTTTACCTTGGTGAATGATATAGGCTAGGGATACCAGTTATAACATGGGATTTTAGGGCCCACCTGGATCCTGTGCATGGACTCTGATCTAATTGATGGACTAGGTAAGATGGAGCATCATACAGGGTAAAGACCTAGGATAGGTACATACTTTATAATGACTTTTGGTCTTGTTTGAATTGGGTTATTTGGGGAATGTTATAGTTTATTAAATTAATAAAATTGATTAAATTTAATAAATATATATAAAAATAAAAATAAATACTATTGGGATTAATAAATCATTGTTTATATTTCAATTAGGGATCTTATTCATTGTCTATGTGTGGATCAGGATGTAGAGGTTCAGTAGTCTGACGAAGTTGATCGTCGAAGGGTTGATCTGATTATGTACACTGATCAGTGGAAGGGGACATTGTGAACTTTTTAGTGGTAGGATTTGAAAAATAATGATATTTTCATTTATAATGTGTTGAAAATGAGAAAAATTGAGGATCTAGAGAAGAATATTAGTTTGATCTTAGCCCCAAATAAGTATTGGGTTCCCTTTTTAGTTATTAAGATGTGATTAACTAAATGTACATGGTCGAAACATTACCTTGGTCAGAAGAAGGAGGAAGATATTTAATGGGTTGAATTTAGAAAAACGTTATGTGTGTTTTTCCATTCATCAACCATGAAGGATGTGAAGAGGCAGGAGTGACTCTCCCTTTTCATGGGAATATTGAATGTCTGGGATCATGGGATTGTGTTTTGGAACCTACTACACATTCCCCCAGATGATTTCCTAGAAGATGAATCTTTCAAGAAGTTTCACAAGAGGTCACTTCATCCTTTGATTTAGTATATGGTTACTTCATTTACATAACCTACATATCTGGTGGTCAAAAAGAAGGAAGATGTGACTGAATTGATTCACTTATGGGGAGGTTTACTATTGCAGCGGAACGAGTAGGGTTCTACAAGGGGTATAGTTGTTAGTGGTAGGTATCTAGTAGCATGGCCATCAAGGTGTTCACCAGTAGGTAGTCTACCATAGAAACTTCCTTTCGAACCACCTCGTACCAGTTGATATCATAATCATCATGGATACTTTGGACTAGTTTGTTTCTTCTATGGGCTGTTACGACCCATCCTCGGGGCCCGTGCCGTGACTACCCAAAGCCCGCCTTCCATAGGCCAGGGGCTGGCGACTAGCACCAAGGCGTAAATCCCAACAAAAAGGGAAGGCATTGCCTTTGAAAAGTAAACAAGCACCACAGTGTAAGCAAGTGGAATAGTAAACACCAAGTAAAACTATACAAGCTGTGCTGAAAGTAAAAGGGGCCAGAAATACAAGCCCAACTGTAAAGTACAACCGAAAGGAAAAACAGAAACTGAAAAGGGAAAACTGCAGTGTCGAGCCGTCCTCTGGAAGTCCCACATGAAGGGTGGGTACAAATAGCCTCCACTTCTCCTCGTGTCCACCTGACCGCTCTGAGTACGCCCCGCCCAGTGGTCCACCTCTAGGTACCGTCCTGCTCCGCACGCCTCCACCACGATCAGCGCTGTCCGTCGTCTGCAACCAACACAACGTAGTGTGGGCAAAGCCCGTGCAGGGGTGAGTATAAGCTACTCAGTAGGGACCCCGAGACCCCCGAAGGTCTCCTGAAATCCACAAAGGATAATCCACAAAGGAAAGATACAATCACGAAATAACATCTAACACGGCTTAGGTATATGACCATACATATACCTAAGTCATCAATTCCCGTTCGGCTCCAACGTCCGAGCCCAAGCACAACCCAGTCCACACAGGAAAGCAAACGTATACCCACACAGGATAGAACAACACAATCCACAAAGGAGAGTAAACAGTAAATCCACACAGGATAGCTCATCACAATCCACAAAGGAGAGTAAATAGTAAGTCCACACGGGATAGCTCAACACAATCCACAAAAGAGAGTAAACAGTAAATCCACACAGGATAGCTCAACACAATCCACAAAGGAGAGAAACACAAGATTCAGCTCGCATAGGTATACTTCTTCGGATGATGATAAAGATGATCACCGATCCATCTAAGTCGTCGGACCCACGAAGGATCGATAGGTAACTAACCCCCGCAATGACCCACACAGGATCGGACCCACACAGGATCGGGCCCACACAGGACCGGGCCCACGCAGGACCTGTAGGTGCTGGCTCACACAGAATCGCTGAGCGCTGACCCACACAGGATCGGGCCCACACAGGATTGGGCCCACAAAGGACCGGAAGCACTGATCCACAACGGATCGCTGAGTGCAGTAGTCGTCGCAGTCCACTGAGGATCTCTGCACAGTTGTCGCCGCAGTCCACTGAGGATCTCTGAACGGACTTCGTCGGAGTCCATGGAGGATCTCTGCACAGTCATCGCCGCAGTCCACTGAGGATCTCTGCACGGTCGTCGCTGTCGAAGAAGCAGTCGCAGCCAGCCTAGGGTTCTGCACACAGCAAGCTCGTTCGGGAGGGTCCGCTCCACGAGCAGAGAGGCTGATACATCAACTGACACAAATTCCGAAGTTGATGTATCCAAAAGTTCTGTATCGCTAACAGGAACTCAACGTCGCAGACGGCGCGTCGATCGGATGCCCGGTCTGAGAGTTATTGGCTTTTTCGTCCCAGGGGCCCGGTTGGTTGTTAAGGCAAAACCAACCCGGCCGTACTCCACCTGCGTCCAAACCTCAGGCGGATTATGCCAAAAGATCTGTCTCATAAAGAGGAACTCAACAAAGCTGACAGCACGTCAATCAGACGTCTGTAGCTCAAGATATGAGCGTTTCCGCTCCGAGGGCCCAGTTGGTTTCGTGTACGAACAAACCCGGCCGAACTCAAAGTATTCCGAAACCTTGAATGCGATATACCAAAACGACCGTCTTGATCCAAGGATCGCGTTTCCGCTAACGGCGAGTCGTTTCGAGGCCCGTAGCTCAAGTTACGGGCGTTTGAACAAAGACCATCCGAAGACGGGGGGTCCGGGCCCGGGCCAACCCGGCCTGACCCCCCGGGAGTCGGCCGGACCGGTTCGACCCGAACCGGGTTGACCCGACCCGGTCCGACCAAGTCCGGTCCGGCCAGGGCGCGGCCCGGCCGGTCAGACCGGCCTGGTCCGGTTCGGCTGAGCGGCCGAACGGCCTGGCGCCGCGGGGCGCCGCCCCCGCGGCCTGGAGGTGCCGCGGCCCCCTGCGTGGGGCCGCGCTGAGTCGGGACACGGCTTCAGCCGCGTCCCAGGGCACCGGACCCGCGCGGACGCGGGTCCGTGGGCGCCGCTGCCGCCGCGGCTGAAGCCGCGGCGGCCTGTCTGGCGGCACGCCCGGGCGTCGCCGCTCTCGGCTGTCGGCGCCGCCGCGCCGGCGACCCGCGCCGCCGGTGAGTTCCGCGGGCCACCGGGAACGTTCCGGTGGTCCGATTCTCCTTCATTCTGCTCCATTGCTTCTCCCGGGACTCATTCTTCATTGCGGGATCGTTAATCATCCATTGAGGCACGTTCCGTCGCCGCCCGTCAAATCCGCACAAAACGAAGAACGACGGAGGGTTGTCGGGCCGTGTTCGTTTGGCCCGCACCCTCCACATTAGATATAAACAAACGGGGGAAATTTGTTCAAAACATGAACCGACAATTTTAATAAAATAAAATTGTTCATTTGAAACCGGTTCTTTAACTTTTTAAAGAAACACTTACGGGAAATAAAGGGGGTAATTCCCAAAATAAATCCCTACCTCGTTGGTCGTCGTGCGCGGGCGTTCTTCGCGGAAAAGCTCGTCGCGGAAGAGAGGGATCGTCGTGTCGTCGCGGGGAGGCGTCGCTTCGTCGCGGAATCCGTAGTTGAGTCGGCGAGCTCAACGGACCACGAACAACAGATTTAAATTATTAATAATTAAATCTGTGTTTCCTTTAAAACCCAAAAGATCCTTGAGAGGAAATCCGAAATCACTCACCTCAACCGGTTGGTGATCGGAGATCGGAGCGGGGAAGAACGTCTCGGACGGAAGCGTCGTCGATTTCCAGGTTCGGCGTTCTTCGCATTCTTCGCGTTCTTCGCGTTCTTCGCGTTCTTTGCAAGGGAGAAGAAGATACGAGGGTCCTCTCAAATCTTCTCAATGCGCAAATAACCAGAGGTCGTGCGTTGGCCTTGCTTTATTATTACGCCAACGAATTTGAAAACTGGTTAAGAAACGATTGAATTAATTCGTTGAATTAATTCAACGAAAGAAACAGCCCATTTAATTCACGAAATAAACCGCCCAATTAAATGGTCTGTTAAGATTTTAAGAAACACGTCAGTTGACTTTCATAAAGACGGGTTTTCGTGGGTACGTTTCTTAGCGGAAAGAAACGGCGGGGCTCGTGCGGGCCCCACCTCACAAATATCCTACCAAAGGGGTAGGATATTTCTGGATAGCATCCAATCCGATTTAACTCAGTTCAAGCCGCCTTTAAGTGGCTTCAAGTGGCTTCCAAGTGGCTTAAGTGAAAAATAAAATAAAGTTGTCGCAAAATTATTTTATTTCTTAACTTTAAGCCCGAAAATTAAAAACCACACCCGAGAAAACGCAACTCCGGAAGAGGCGTTTCTAAGAGAATACCGGCGCTGCGATTTCATCGGTGCCCTCAGAATTCGACTCCGGGCACCGGTTCAAAAGTTTGAAAAACCCGCTCGTCCGTTCACTGAACCTACCGGAGCCAAACTTCGGAAAATGATTCCGGGCACACCGGGCCTCGGAATCAGGTGCCGTCAGAAACTGCGTTCATGAAAAATTCCAAAGAAAATTAAGAAAAAAAATTTCCTTGAAATTTACGGGTCTTTACATTACTCCCACCTCAGGGATTTACGTCCCCGTAAAGATACATCAAAAACTAGGGAAAAAATGTGGGTACTGAGCACGCATCTGAGCCTCTCGCTCCCATGTGCTCTCTTGGAGGTTCCCGTGCTGCCATCTGATGCGCACAAGAGGAATCGATCGCCCACGCAGGACCCGCTCCTGTCGATCCTCTATCTCCATCGGGACCACCGCAAAAGTCTCCCCATCATCCACGTCTAGCTCCCCATAGTCAATGATGTGCGTCGGGTCGTGCACGTATCTCCTCAGCTGAGATACGTGGAAGAAGTCGTGCACCCGGTGCAACTGAGTTGGCAGAGCCAGGCGATAAGCCACCTCGCCAATCCTAATGTTTACCTGGAAAGGCCCGATGAAGCGTGGAGACAACTTGCCGCCTCGGCAAAATCTCCGCAAACCACGTCGAGGTGAGACACGCAAGAAGACGTGGTCTCCATCGTCGAACTCTAGTGGCCTTCGCCTCTTGTTAGCATATGACTTCTGCCGGCTCTATGTTGTCCTAATCCGCTCCTGGATGACCTGGACCTTCTCTGTCGTGGCCCGGACGATATCTGGTCCCACTAGTGTTGACTCCCCAGGGTCTATCCAGTACAAAGGAGATCTGCAAGGCCTGTCGTACAATGCCTCGTATGGTGCCATCCCGATGGTGGAGTGGTAGCTGTTGTTGTACGCGAACTCCACCAAGGGTAGGTGGTCCTCCTAGCTGCGACCAAAGTCGAGGACACATGCGCGGAGCATGTCATCGAGAGTCTGAATGGTCCTCTCTGTCTGACCATCCGTCTAAGGGTGAAAGGCGGTGCTCAGACGTAGCCGCGTCCCGAACGCCTCCTGCAACCCCTTCCAAAGCTGGGAAGTAAAGCGAGTGTCCCGATCGGAGATGATAGTCGATGTCACATCGTGAAGCCGTAAAATCTCCTGTACGTAGAGACGCCCCACGCTCTCCCCTGAGCACTACTCTCGAATGGGTTTGAAGTGTGCCGACTTGGTGAGTCGGTCAACAATCACACAAATGGAATGGTGACCTCTGGAAGTGCGGGGAAGTCCAGTCACGAATTCCATAGATATCACGTCCCACTTCCACTCCGGGACCTCCAAGGGCTTTACCAAGCCTACTGGTACCTGATGCTCTGCCTTCACCTGCTGGCAGGTGAGGCACCGTGAAACAAACTCTGCCACACCCTTCTTCCTGCCCGGCCACCAGTGTTGTCGCCTGAGATCCTGGTACATCTTTGCCACTCCAGGATGTACCGCCAAAGGAGAAGTGTGAAACTCTCTCAGCACCTCCTCTCGTAAAGCGACTGGTACCAAGGTACGTCCTATGAAAAGGACGTCATGCTCTGCTCCATGGGAGAAACCATCAGGTGCCTGTCCCGAGGATATCTGTGCACGCCGTGTCTCACAGTCAGCATCTCCACGCTGTGCCTCTCTGACCCGCTGTAGAAGTGGGGGAGAGACTGTGAGAGACTGAAGGAAGGTTGCTCCGTCTCTATCCACAAAGGATATCCTCAAGGCGGCTAGCTGCTCTGTCTCCTCCTCAAGTAGCTAGATGCCCGTCCTCCTGCGGAGGGCATCAGCTACCACGTTCCCCTTCCCAGGAGTATAGACTATCTCAAAGTCATAGTCCTGGAGGAACTCGAGCCATCACCGCTGTCTCAGGTTCAGGTCCTTCTGAGAGAAGATATACCTGAAACTCTGGTGGTCAGAAAAGACTATGAAGCGCTCGCCCATCAGATAGTGCCACCATGTCTTCAGGGGGAAGACCATTGCTGCCAACTCCAAGTCATGGGTAGCGTAGTTCTGTTAATGAGGCCTTAACTGACGTGATCCATAGGCAATCACGGCCCGCTCCTGCATCAGGACACACCCGAGTCCGGTCCCTGATGCATCGCAGTAGACAACGTATCCAACTCCCTCCTCAGGCAACCTCAAGATAGGTGCACTGGTCAACCTCTGCCTCAGCTCCTTGAAGCTCTGCTGACATATGTCTGACCACACGAAGGGCTTCCCCTTCTTCTTCAACGCTGAGAGTGGGGCCGCAACTCTGGAGAAGTCCGGCACAAATCTCCGATAGTATCAGGTTAGGCCCAAGAAACTCCGCACCTCTGTGACGCTCTTGGGTGGCTCCCAAGCTAGGACAGCCTCGATCTTCGCGGGATCCACTGCAACTCCCGCCTCAGAAAGGACGTGCCCCAAGAAGTGGAACTCATGTAACTAGAACTGACACTTCGAGAGCTTTCCATAAAGCTGGTGCTCTCGGAGTGTGTCTAGTACAACACGCAAGTGGTAGGCGTGCTCCTCCTCCGTGGTCGAGTACACCAAGATGTCGTCGATGAAGACTACAACAAATCGATCGAGGTATGGATGGAAGATCCTGTCCATGAGGCTCATGAACACTGCTGGAGCGTTGTTCATGCCCAAAGGCATAACCAAGAACTCATAGTGGCCATACCGACATCTGAAGGCCGTCTTCTGCACATCCTCGTCTCGAACTCTGAGCTGATGATAGCCTGACCTGAGGTCTATCTTCGAGAACCACCATGCTCCCTTGAGCTGATCGAAGAGTTCATCACTCCTAGGTAGCGGATACTTGTTCCTCACTGTCAACTGGTTCAGGCGATGATAATCGACACATAGTCGCAAGCTCCCGTCCGCCTTCTTGGCGAACAATATCAGGGAAGCCCAGGGTGAAACACTGGGTTAGATGAACCCCTTTCCCTGCAAGTCCTCCAACTGTACCCGCAGCTCTCAAAGCTCATGGGTGGCCATTCGATATGATAGAGTGGATATCGGGGCAGTCCCGGGGTACAGGTCAATATAAAAGTGTACCTCTCTGCGAGGAGGTAGTCCTGGAACGTCGTCATGAAAGACGTCCGCGTACTGATCCACCGCTGCAGGAAAATTGGGACTCTGCACGTCAACTGCTCCCAGGATGAGGCTAGCCAACTGATGAGTGATTAGCTGGCCTCTCCTCTGTGTGAGTCCATTCTGTGCTGCTAAGGCTCCCTTCTCGCCGGTGAAGGTGAACCTGCTCCCGTCGGTGCGCACACATCGCACCTTGCGCCTAATGCAGTCAATCTGAGCATGGACCGTAGATAACCAATCCATGCCCAAGATGACGTCATAAGGCCTCGACGCCGCTACAAGAAGATCTCAGCCGAAGCTCTCGCCTCCTAGAGTAAGATCACACTACCGGCACTAG
Source organism: Viscum album (assembly GCA_963277665.1). Lineage (NCBI taxonomy): Eukaryota > Viridiplantae > Streptophyta > Magnoliopsida > Santalales > Viscaceae > Viscum > Viscum album. The sequence continues at coordinate 1,013,618,437 of OY728141.1, read as the reverse complement.
TGCTTAATCGTCGAGTCTTCTCCCGTAGGAGTCTCTAGCCGTAAGGATCGAGCCAATGGATCTCTCGGAATCTCCGAGCTCCGAACAAGGGCAGTGGCTATGAAAGAGTGACTCGCTCTTGTGTCTATCAGAACTGCAGCAAGGGTGGAATATACACAGATCGTACCTCGAATCATCTCTGGCACGCCGTGGTCATAGGCCTCTGCTGCCTGGAGCTGCGCCTGTCTCTGCCCGCCAGCTCCCTGTGGTCGGGGCGGGCCTCCTGGTGGTGGTGGTGGCAGAGCCTCAATGCGTCGCCCACCACCTGCTGCTCGGCCAGCTCCTCTGCCTCGTCCGCCTCCTCCCTGCGGACCTCCACGGTTGACCCTCTGCCTCTGCCTGGGTGGTCCCTCCACCGTCTGCTGCCCCTCGGTACGACGGGTCGGGCAGTCACGAGCCATGTGGCCCTGCCCACCGCACTCGTAGCACTATCTGGCTCTCAGAAGGCTGGCTCCGCGCTGTGTGCCCCGCACCGCTGAGCTAGTGTCCCGGGGTCGTCTACGAGAAGGCCTGGTCTGCCTGGAACCCTGAGTCATCCATCGGCTACCAGCTACCGAAGACTCCACTACCTGCCTCCCTACGGTAGGTCTCGCTGTGGACTCAGCCAGGAAGCTCTCGATCAGGAGGGCTCGCTCCAGTACTCTTTCCTGGGTCGGGATGCTGAGGGAGATCAACGATGCTCGGATCTCGTGTCTCAAACCCTGCTTGAAGGTCTGGGCCCAGAAGAAGGGGTCCCGCACCATGTCTGTCGAGTAGCGATAAAGGTCGGTGAACCTCGCCGCGTACTGGGCGACCGTCAAGCAGCCCTGCCGCAGCTGAAGAAGCTCCTGGATGCGCACCGCACGGAGGGTGGCCGGGACGAACTCTGAGCGGAAGAGGCTCTCGAAGTCCGTCCAGATGATGGAGGCCTCATCGTGTACCTGGAGCATCAGGCTCCACCATCACCCTGCTGCTACATGCAGTAGGCTCGCCGCGAGGATCACCATGAGGTCTGCTGGTGTCCTCACTAGCCTGAAAACTCGGACGACCGCCTACAGCCAGTCCTTGGCTGCCTGGGGGTCCGACTCTCCACGGAACCTGGGTGGTCACTGGCGCTGGAACTCGTGCAGATCTCTGAGGCGTCGTGCATCGTCAGCTGCCAGTGCTGGAAGCATCGGGGGCTCGGCGAGTAAAGGTACCGCCAGTGCCTCTGCTGTCAACGGGCCCTGTACCGAGGCCTCGTCGCTCGGCGAGGTGTCGTCGCGCTCTACTCTAGGAACCCTAGCTGGCTGCTGTCGTCGTGCCATCCTGAAAAGAAAAAAAGCATGCCACGGTCAGAACAGTATACCTGGTGAGCTGACACAAATAATCACAGAGAAAACTTGAAACACACACGCAATCAATGTTTTCGTGCATTAAGTCGGAAATCAGAAGTCAGGGTCCTGGTGTATGGATACGTCGGCCGCCGCACCAACACTGGACTCCCTGGACTGATAACCACACTTAATACGCTAAACACTATTACTTCACATAGAAGAAAGATCAGAGTCTGCGGTAGAACCGACCACCTCTGATACCAATTTTTCACGACCCGTCCTCGGGGTCTGTGCCGTGACTACCCCAAGCCCGCCTTCCATAGGCCAGTGGCTGGTGACTAGCACCAATGCGTAAATCCCAACAAAAAGGGAAGGAATTGCCTTTGAAAAGTAAACAATCACCACTGAGTATGCGAGAGGAAAAGTAAACACCAAGTAAAACTGTAAAAGCTGTGCTGAAAGTAAAAGGGGCCAGAAATACAAGCCCAACTGTAAAGTACAACTGAAAGGAAAAACAACAACTGAAAAGGGAAAACTGCAGCGTCGAGCCGTCCTCTGGATGTTCAACCTGAAGGGTGGGTACAGATTGCCTCCACTGCTCCTCGAGTCCACCTGACCGCTCCGAGTACGTCCCGCCCAGTGGTCCACCTCCAGGTACCGTCCTGCTCCGCACGCCTCCACCACGATCAGCACTGTCCGTCGTCTGCAACCAACACAACGTAGTGCGGGCAAAGCCCGTGCAGGGGTGAGTATAAGCTACTCAGTAGGGACCCCGAGACCCCCAAAGATCTCCTGAAATCCACAAAGGATAATCCACAAAGGAAAGAAACAATCACGAAGTAACATGTGACACAGCTTATGTATATGCCCATACATATACCTAAGTCATCAATTCCCGTTCGGCTCCAACGTTCGAGCCCAAGCACAACCCAGTCCACACAGGAAAGAAAACGTATACCCACATAGGACAGAACAACACAATCCAAAAAGGAGAGTAAACAGTAAATCCACACAGGATAGCTCATCACAATCCACAAAGGAGAGTAAACAGTAAGTCCACACAGGATAGCTCAACACAATCCACAGAGGAGAGTAAACAGTAAATCCACACAGGATAGCTCAACACAATCCACAAAGGAGAGAAACACAAGATTCAGCTCGCACAGGTATACTTTTTCGGATGACGATAAAGATGATCACTGATCCATCTAAGTCGTAATACCCACGAAGGATCGATAGGTAACTAACCCCCGCAATGACCCACACAGGATCGGACCCACACAGGATCGGGCCCACACAGGACCGGGCCCACGCAGGACCTGTAGGCGCTGGCTCACACAGAACCGCTGAGCGCTGACCCACACAGGATCGGGCCCACACAGGACCGGAAGCACTGATCCACGCAGGATCGCTGAGTGCAGTAGTCGTCGCAGTCCACTGAGGATCTCTGCACAGTCATCGCCGCAGTCCACTGAGGATCTCTGCACGGTCGTCGTCGGAGTCCACGAAGGATCTCTGCACAGTCATCGCCGCAGTCCACTGAGGATCTCTGCACGGTCGTCGCTGTCGAAGAAGCAGTCACAGCCAGCCTAGGGTTCCGCACACAGCAAGCTCGTTCAGGAGGGTCCGCTCCACGAGCCGAGAGGCTGATAAATCAACTGAAACAATGTCCGAAGTTGATGTATCCAAAAGTTCTGTATCACTAACAGGAACTCAACGTCGCAGACGACACGTCGATCGGACGCCCGGTCTGATAGTTATTGGCTTTTTCGTCCCAGGGGCCCGGTTGGTTTTTAATGAAAAACCAACCCGACCGTACTCCACCTACGTCCAAACCTCGGGCGGAGTATGCCAAAAGATCCTTCTCACAAAGAGGAACTCAACAAAGCTGATGGCACGTCAATCGGATGTCCGTAGCTCAAGATATGAGTGTTTTCGCTCCGAGGGCCCGGTTTGTTTTGTGTACGAACCAACCCGGCCGAACTCAAAGTATTCCAAAACCTTGAGTGCGATATACAGATATTACCTCCTCGATCCAAGGATCGTGTTTCTGCTGACGGTGAGTCGTTTCAAGGCCCGTAGCTCAAGTTACGGGCATTTGAATGAAGACCGTCCGAAGACGGGGGGTCCGGGCCCGGGCCGACCCCCCCCCCCCCCCCCCCCGCGAGTCGGCCGAACCGGGTCGACCCGAACCCGTCCGGTCCGGCCAGGGCACGACCCGGCCGGTCAGACAGGCCTGGTCCGGTTCGGCCGAGCGGCCGAACGGCCTGGCGCCGCGGGGCGCCGCCCTCGCGGCCTGGAGGTGCCGCGGCCCCCTGCGTGGGGCAGCGCTGAGTCGGGACGCAGCTTCAGCCGCGTCCGAGAGCACCGGACCCGCGCGGCCGCGGCTTCAGCCTCGGCGGCCTGTCCGGCGGCACGCCATGGCGCCACCGCTCACGGCTGCCGGCGCCGCCGCGCCGGCGACCCGCTCCGCCGGCGAGTTCCGCGGGCCACTAGGATCGTTCGGGTGGTCCGATTCTCTTCTCGTCTGCGCCATTGCTCCTCCCGAGACTCGTTCTTCACTACGGGATCATCAATCATCCGTTGTGGCACGTTCCGTTGCCGCTCGTCAAATCCGCACAAAACGAAGAACGGCGGAGGGTTGTCGGGATGTGTTCGTTTGGCCCGTACCCTCCGCGTTAGATATAAACAAACAGGGGAAATTTGTTCAACACATGAACCGACAATTTTAATAAAATAAAATTGTTCGTTTGAAACTGTTTCTTTATCTTTTTAAAGAAACACTTACGGGAAATAAAGGGGGTAATTCCCAAAATAAATCCCTACCTCGTTGGTCGTCGCGCGTGGGCGTTCTTCGCGGAAAAGCTCGTCACGGAAGAGAGGGATCGTCGCGTCGTCGCGGGGAGGCGTCGCGTCGTCGCGGAATCCGGCGTTGAGTCGGCGAGCTCAATGGAACAAGAACAACAGATTTAAATTATTAATAATTAAATCTGTGTTTCGTTTAAAACCAAAACAATCCTTGAGGGGAAATCCGAAATCACTCACCTCAAACGGTTGGTGATCGGAGATCGGAGCGGGGAAGAACATCTCGGACGGAAGCGCCGTCGATTTCCGGGTTCGACGTTCTTCGCATTCTTCGCATTCTTCATGTTCTTCGCGTTCTTCGCAAGGGAGAAGAAGATACGAGGGTCCTCTCAAATCTTCTCAATGCGCAAATAACCATAGGTCGTGCGTTGTCCTTACTTTATTATTACGCCAACGAATTTGAAAACTGGTTAAGAAACGATTGAATTAATTCGTTGAATTAATTCAAAGAAAGAAACAGCCCATTTAATTCACGAAATAAACCACCCAATTAAATGGTCTGTTATGATTTTAAGAAACGCGTCAGTTGACTTTCATAAAGACGGGTTTTCGTGGGTGCGTTTCTTAGCCGAAAAAAATGGCGGGGCTCGTGCGGGCACCACCTCACAAATATCCTACCAAGGGGGTAGGATATTTCTAGATAGAATCCTATCCGGTTTAACTCAGTTCAAGCAGCCTTTAAGTGGCTTCCAAGTGGCTTATGTGAAAAATAAAATAAAGTTGTCGCAAAATTATTTTATTTCTTAACTTTAAGCCCGAAAATTAAAAACCACACCCGAGCAAACGCAACTCCGGAAGAGGCGTTTGTAAGAGAATACCGGCGCTGCGATTTCATCAGTGCCCTCAGAATTCGATTCCGGGCACTGGTTCAAAAGTTAGAAAAACCTGCTCGTCCGTTCACTGAACGTACCCGAGCCAAACTTCGGAAAATGATTCCGGGCACACCGGGCCTCGGAATCAGGTGCCGTCAGAAACTGCGTTCTTGAAAAATTCCAAAGAAAATTAAGAAAAAAATTTCCTTGAAATTTACAGGTCTTTACATTGGATTTATGGAAATCTTCAAGATTAATAATCAGTGGATAGTTGAGACCATCTTTGTAGATGTGGTCAATTTCATAATCAACCTTAGTAGTAGTTTCTAGTGAGTATGTTCCACCTATATGGGTAGTAGGCTTATGCTTCTTCCAGCGCAAATGGGGAAGGTAGAGACAAACCTTATGATGTACCTCATCCTTAAAGACCATGAACCTATCATGGTAGTGATGGTGGCCATCAGAAGAGGAGGGTAGGAGTTGGTCTTAGAAATTTGTATCCAATGATGGAAACAGCACCAAAGTGGCCCGAGATCACTCAAGGTACACACAGTTTATCATAACCCCTTATATGTGATATGTTTGATTCAAGTGATCTGCAATACATTGTTTCTCCCCCTTTAGTGCATGATATAAGAGTATATGTAGAGAGGTTTCATGTTCCTATTTTGTTGACTACTCCAGTCAGAATGTAGACTAACATTTTTGATGAGTTTCGGGGATGTAAACTAATTATGGGGAATCATCACTCATTTGTGGACCATATATTATAGTATATATATACATACAATTTCATCCTCAACAGAAACTGGTTGTATATTGTGTGTTCTATTATATTCTACTTAAAGAGGAGAGTTGTGTTCTCAGATGTAGATGGTCGTTGTGTGGTTTTCATTGGTGAGTGGAGTTTTCAAGTAAGAATTTGGAAATTGGATCCCCTTCATTCATTTGTGGTCGAGTTTTCTGTGGAATCAATAGAAATAGAGATAGAGGAGTCTCCCAAGCATTCTAGGGAATTCTAGGTGATTTTCCCAGTGGAGGTTGTTACCCTACCCACTCAATGTGACGTTGAGCTTCAGATATACTTTTGGACTGGTGCTTCTCATATTTCTATGTATCCCTATCATATGGTGCCTTTTGATTTATAGGATTTTAGGATTTGGATAGATGATCAGATGAAGAGGGGCTTCATCAGACCTTGTGTGTCCCCATGGTGTGCCCTGGTGTTATTTTCTATTATGTAAAATGGTAGTCTATGGTTTTTTCATAGACTAATGAATGTTATAAAAAGTTATTTGAAATAATTTCTATCCCCTTCCAAGGATCGATGAAATTCATGACTAGTTGAGGAGATTTAATTGGTTCTCCAAGATTGATCTATGGTTTGGTTATGCCTAGTTAAGGTTGAGGGATTAAGATATCTAGAAGACGACCTTATAATGTGGGTATGGACATTTTGATTTTATGGTCATGATTTTAGGTGTTACTAATACGCCATCCATGTTCATGGGGCTTATGAACTCCATTTTCCATGTGTTTTTTGCATTGTTTTTTTAATTTTCTTAATGGATGATATACATATCTAATCATGGTTAGAGTAGAATCATGTGAAATATTGCAGTGAAATTTTATTGGTTATTTTTCACCACCATCACTATGGAATGTTTTTCAAGTGTATGTTTTAGAAATGATAGGTACATTATCATGGGAATGTGGTGTCCCAACCAGGTGTGACAGTACATCTTTAGAATTTTTAGGATGTTCTTTCTTAGGCAGCACCAAAGAATGTGGTAGAGGTTTTTAGCTTCCTTAGTCTCACAAGTTATTATCAGAGGTTTGTGCATAATTTTTCTCAAGTTTTAGCTACTTTAATAGTATTAACCCATAAGGACCATTATATATTTAGGACTAAGCATGTCCATGCATCATTCATTTAAGTGAAGGGGAAGTTGTTCAATGCTCCAATTCTTCAGCTACCAGAGGAGGGTGTGTTATTTTATGTTTTATATAACATGTTCCATCTAGGTTTAGGGAAATTTCTATTACATCAGAAGATATTGATCTCTTGTGTGACTTGGAATATATTCTCTCCCTAACATAACTAATCCACCAATGATCTAGAGCTAGTGACCATTATATTCGCACTGAATTTGTGGAATCATTACTTCATTGGGGATCACTTTGTGTTCTTCAAAGATCATATGAATTTGAGATATGTATTATCTCAGCATGGTATGAATCTATGATAGTGATGGTGGATAAATTTTCTTCAAGAAAATAATTTTTGAGATCTCTTAAAACTCAAGAAAATATAATGTAATGGTTTATGTTTTTTATTATAAACTAATATAAGTGTAATATTCAAGAGTCGTAAAATGCCTATAAAGAGAGGATAAGCTAATAGACCAACCCTTAAATGCTAGGGGGATGGTGGTAGAGGATGTTTATTTCAGATGATGGTTCAGTAAACATTGATACATCAGGTGGAGGAGTCTCTTTTGGGAGACTAATAATTATTCATGTTGTGTGATCATGTTTTCTATGGTGATAATCTATAGGGACGGTCAAAGGATGGACAGTACCAGAAATTTTTTCATGGGAGGTTGTTTTTTATAGTAGTGACGTGTGAGGGATTCCATCAAGATTATCATAGATCAGATTTTTTGGTACGCTAAGTAGTTTCTATAATTTACTATGGCTTGAGAACCTAGTTTTGGTGGCCCTAAAAGAAATGAAAAATAACAGAGGTGTTGGTTAAGTGTTTTGTTTTTTATCTAGTAAGGGTAGAGCATCATGTTACTTGAGATTTTGTGTCACCCTTGGATTCTCTTGAGTGGAAATGTTATGACATATAGATGGATTTTTTCACAGGGTTACCCAGTGCTCAATGTGGTTGTGATTCAACCATGGTGATTTTGGATTTATTAGTAAAATCAGAGAACTTCCGTGAAATCACAGAGTCCGGAATAATGGTTTTTTGGAAAAAAGTTTTGTAGAGGATTTGTTATGTCATGACCTGCCTCCTGGGCTATGAACCTTATCATCTGACCCCATGGGTCTCTTGTAATACCATGGTTGCCTTCTTAGCACACCAAAGGCTATAACTCACTAGGGTCGCTTATCAGACTAATGACTGTCCTCATAGGCCAACACATGTCCTTTCCAGTGTGTTTTGTCCCCACTCACACACATCCTGGAAACTTCCCAGAAGGTCACCCATCCTGATCACTACTCCAGGCCAAGCACGCTTAACTGTGGAGTTCTAATCAGACATGCTCCTGAAAAGGAAGGTGCACCTTGTTGGCATGGGTAGTAACATTTATCCTTTTAAGTCTCACTTTTTCAGGGGTGTTACAATATCCACCCCTTTAAAGCACAACGCCCTCGTTGTGGACCCCAAGCCTCAAACCCAGGCAGTGCCTAAGCACTTCCGGATGGGTATTGGCTCTGATACCATTTGTCATGACCCGCCTCCTGGGCTATGAACCTTATCATCTGACCCCATGGGTCTCTTGTAATACCTTGGTTTCCTTCTTAGCACACCAAAGGCTATTACTCACTAGGGTCTCTTATCAGACTAATGACTGTCCCCACATGCCAACACATGTCCTTTCCAGTGTGTTTTGTCTTCACTCACACACATCCTAGAAACATCCCAGAAGGTCACCCATCCTGATCACTACTCCAGGACAAGCACGCTTAACTGTGGAGTTCTAATCAGACAGGCTCCTGAAAAGGAAGGTGCACCTTGTTGACATGGGTAGTAACATTTATCCTTTTAAGTCTCACTTTTTCTGGGGTGTTACATGTTATGTCTAAATAGTGATTATGGGTCCATTATCTTGTATTAAGATGAATTTTTGACATCATGAGTCTAGAGGGAATTTCTTCATGAATTTGTCACTCAGTTGCACATAAACACTACTTTCCACCCTTAGACAAATGGACCAATAGAATAGACAATCCATAAATGGAAGGATATACTGTGAGCATGTGTCTTAGGCTTTCGAGGATCATTGGAATAAAACATCCCCTTGTTCAAGTTCTATAATAACAATAGTTATCACTCTTCCATTTCCATTGATCTATTTGAGTATTTCTATAGGAGGTCATGTCATTCTCTATTGTACAATATGGGGGTTGGGGATGCAGCAGTTCTTGGACCAAATGTGGTGCAGTGCATGAAAAAGACAGTTCTGTTGGTTAAATATAGGTTTAAAGGAGCACATAATAAAAAAAATTCTTATTCCAATCATTGGAAGAGGTCCTTAGATTTTGGGGTTGGGGAACTTGTGTTCTTATTGGTTTCCCATCGATATGGGAATTGGTTGTTTGGTAAATGGTGTAATCACATACCCTAGTTTTTGGGGCCTTCGAGGTGTTGGGGTTTATTGTAAAAGTGGATTACCAGTTGGAACTTCCACCTCGAATGGTCTGAATACATTATATCTTCAATGTTTCTCATCTATGTCATCATCTTCACGATGAGTACCATTTTATTTACTGGGTAGAGTTAGATATTCAGGATGACGTGAAATTGATGGAGCACCCCGTGAAGATCCAAGATCACCAAGAGATGTTGCTGCTTGGATGGAACAATCCCTTAGTTTATGTTTTATATAGTTATGATGGAAGGGAGGAGAGTACATTGGAGAGGGAAATGTAGATGTGAGCCTTGTAAACAAATTTTTTGATTGTATTTCCCTTCACTGTTTTCTTTGTGATTTGTTTTTCGGACCTTGTCATTTAATGTGATATGTTATTTCACCTAAATGTGATGAATTATTTTTGATGTGTAATACTGTTCCATCATGAGAAAAATTTAATATCTAATTCCAAATCAAGTTTCTTTTTACTATTAAGTGATTAAACCCATGAAGGTGGGTTAATACAAAAAATAGTAGATAGTATCATAACATTGATAGTGTAATTATACGATTCCTATGTCCGAGGTAATATATTTTGTGTAGTTGTTTTGGGAATTTTGGAGATTAGATTTTTTTATGGTATTTTTTTAGGTGTAATGAGATCCTTGAGATGTATCTCAATGGATTATTTTTTGGACCCTTTTGCTCATTCCTTCCGTGTTGGTTTTGAATTATAAAGGGTGAGAATGGTTTGAGAGTTATCTGATCTAATGGAACAAACTATATGGCTCATTAATTTTCCAAAATTAAGATAATTGGAATGTTTGGGGGAAGATCGTGGTGTTTTGAGACATCTCGATATTTCCAAAGGTCAAATTTTCCAACTGTTTTTCCTTTTTGAAAAATGATTAATGGTGAGTACTTCCAATAGTGAGTCTTTCCAAAAATTTACATTTTCCAAAAAAAATCCAATGGTGATAAATTTATAAAAGAGATTCCATCCAATGGTGTCACATTTTGATAGTTCTCTATTTTTGCAGAAATTTTCCAGCTTCCCAAAAAAATACAAAACTTCCATTTCGATGTCTTTTATAATGAAAAATGGGTTTAAATTTCTTAATTAAGGGTTTTGGAGAAATTTAAAAAGAGATTAATTTTGTAATTAATTTCTAAAAAGTATGGAAATCCATTTAAAATCTTAAACTGCGAATATTTAATTGATTTTCATTTAATGGTATGTCAAAACCATATCCAATCCCCCTAGTATCAGATCTGGTTGTTCTAAAGAGGAGACCTTTCATTATTTCCTTGGAGATTAAATTCTCTTGAGATAGGAGGTTCCAAATCCATCTTCTACGGGATTTTTGGAATTGATTACTACAGTTGGTTTGAGTTCCCTAGAAATAATTTCCCTCCAATACATGTTGCCACTCTTTTAGTGCAACGAGTTTTGGAAAATATTCTTTCTTCTAAGTAGAATTTTAAATATTTTCTTTTTATGTTTATCTTGTGGGATGAGTTTATTATTTTCATCTCTTATGAGTTTGGTCACATCCGAATTAATTAATATAATTGGTCTGTTTAAATTGAACTTATAGGGGATGTGGAATTTTATTTTGATATTATATCTTTTTATTGATATTTTTTATTTTTTATTTTTTATTTGATTTGATATTATGATTTTATGTGTATAATTACTTGATGAAAATCTATTCTGTCAGTGTATTTTTAGTTTTTGGGGACTTCATTTAAAACATATATTTTTCTATTAATTGATATCATCATAAATAACTTTTTATGAAAATATTTTCACTTAATGGAATGGATTCCCTAGGATTTAATGGATTTTTGTGATGATGCCTTTAATTAATGAAGTGAAATTGAATAGGATACCCTATTCCATATCTGAAAATGTGTTATTCTATGGTATGTGAAGTGATGTGGGTAGGGGTAGTGGATGATATATGGTTGTGAAGTGGGGTTGTGATGGTTTTTGGGGTGTGTTGGTGTAGAGGGGCTATGATAGGGGTTGTGATGTATTAATGCATGATGGCTATGATAAAAGGTGGAACTAGATATGGCCCTTGGGATTTTCTTTTTTCCTTCTTTTTGGGTGTTACACTATGTCAGTTTCTCAACCAGCAATGGATAGTGAAATGAATAATATTATGAATTTCTAATGAATAAATATTTTACTTACTGTTGATTTCTATGAAAAACATAATATTGTAAAGAAATGAGTTAGTAATAAAGAATCTAAAAAATTGGATTAATGATAATCATAAGTTGGAATATGAAATGTGGATTTTTTTTCTAATGGAGGACTCACTTTTAGTTTCTGCGAGAGAAGTGTAGGTTAATGTGAGTTGACTTATGACTTTAAGAACCCTTTGGATGGGGCTTGTATTCTATTTATCTATATGTATAAACATATATATTCTTGTTATTTATATACACACCCACCCTCATAAATCACTATGCGTCAACACCCACAAACTCATGTGGGGTTTTTTTCCAACATCCTAGTTGTAGGATGGATGGTTGGATACCCCCTCTTCCTTACTCCCTCTTTCAAGACATAAGAATGACATATATGGGTTGTGATGGACAGAAGTCAAAAGTTTCAATGTTGAGTTGTAATGTGATGAGATGTGATATCCCAGGTTTGTTCAGGAGATAGGTGATGTGATGGACACTTTTTGTGTGGGTGGGACATGATGTGTTGTGATTATATTCAAAAAAGGTGGGAGCACCAAGATGTACGATTTTTGGATGTGGGGGATAATATTAGTGGTAAAGAGGTGTGGGGTACCCAATCATCGATGTGATTTATATTATATTATATTCATGGATGAATTATTTGGTGAGAGATCCTTAGTGAGGTCAGAGTTTCGTTTACTATATAGTTTGAGGTACTCATTGGTTGTATTGATTTCACACAAGTGAATTTGTCTGCACTTTTGACATGCGCACAATAGAATTTAGTTTTTCCTACTGAATATGCATGTATGCTCACCCTATGTATATAAAACAATTTTCAGGATTCTAGGAGGACATCATGGACCTTGTTGGTCTTTACTTGTATTGACCTCTGGATTTTCTTTTGTATCTTCTCAATTTTTATTTTGGGTACTTAATTTTGAGACTTCTTATCTATATCAACTTTATTTAAACATGCGTTGGGGGATGGTTTTTAGTTTTTTTTATATATTCCATGGAGTATATTTTTGTGGATTCATTTTATCTTCGGATATTGTTTTCTTATATAGGGTAATGCCTCCTATACATGAAATTTTTTAATACCCTTACTGTTAGTCTACAACATGGGGCCTACTAGAGGCGGGACTTGGGGGGTCATTATCTCTCCCCCTTCATTGAGGTATGATTATCGGGATGAAGACATGAAACATATTATTATAACATAATTATAAATTAATGATTTATTTATTATTATATAATTTTTATATTAAGTATTTATCTAATATTACAATATCATCATTGGATGTTAAAATTACTGAAATAAGCTGACAACAATTCAATATTCCAGCATACATGAGAAAAATCTATATAATAAATTAATATCACATTACAATAAATGGTCCATATAAAATGAAATATATAAATATTTTCCCTAATATGGTATCTAATAAAAATAATTTGATTATTCATGATGGTATATTAAGGGTTAATTATCAGGAACAAGTTAAGGGTTTATTATCTCAAATTTTCAACCCTTGAGACATATCTCATATTACACACCATATTTTCATTTAATTGATATATCTACTACACCTTTAATATTTTGTATTATAGTCCTCTTATTATTCATGTTATTTTATTTTTTATTTGAATGTAAATCCATCAAGTGGTTTTGATTTGAATGTTTCTAAAGTCATATGTTTTATTTTTCTCAATTTTCAATTCCATGAGACATGTTTGAGATCGCACAACACAATTATTTTTTATGGTGTATTCACTACCTTATTTAATTCAATTTTAATAAATATATTTCATTTAATGATATTTTATGTCTAATTTAATGGTAACCCTTCCACTTATTCTTTTTATTATATTATCACCATTACGAAAATAGTGTCTGTTGATTCAAATCCCTTGAGATTAAATGATTATTCTTGAACTTATTTCTTCCAAGATTTATTTCATTAATCATAATATTTTTGTTCATTTACATTACATTCTTATGTAGTGGAATATTGTGTTTTAATCCAAATCATTTACCTTGTAAAAAGTTCCTACGAAAAATTGTATCATTATTTAGAATAATCCCCACCCTCTTTAATGAATGTTTCCCCTCCTTGTCCATATTATCCATACCATCAATGTTATAAATCATATTTGGTGTCCAAATTATATGTTATCTCAGGTACCATCAAATTTCACTTCTCTAATTTTAAAAATGAATTTTTGTTTCCATTTTTTATAATGTGTAATCTCAAGAATGATATTTCTATGGTGATTTATCTTAAACTTCTAGTTTAATAATATATTTCATCAAGAATTATTTCAAAAGATCATGGATATTTATTATATCCAAATTTATTTTTCTTAAAATCCTACAAATTATTTTTCATCTTGGTCATTTACCTCTTACATACCATATAATTTATCAAGTATATTCTTAAGATTTTACCATATAATTAATTTCTATAGATAGATTATGTAAAGTTCATCTTTATCAAATATTTGATCTATCACTCCCTTTGTCTTTCATAACCATCCACCATGATTATGAATAAAATTTCTTTTCCTGAATTTAAATTATTATTTCCCTATTATATATTTAATTGATTAAATAGTGTTTAATGAGATTCCATACGTCGATTGATTGGTAAAATCATTGACTTTACCCTATACACATTTCTCTATTCAATTTTATATTATGGGGTGCATACATATAATATTATTCTATTTATTTATTAGATAACTATAGAAAATCAATATAATTTTTATTCATATATAAATTATTAATGATTACTAATACATGTTTACTATATATATTTTCTCCATCCAATTTTCTTATCTAGATGGATTTTGTGCGTGTTTTAATTTTTCTAACATAAGAAACAATATTATAATTTTGTATGTTCTTATTCTTATACATATTACTATTATAAAAGTTAAATATGTATTTTTATTCATTTTTTCATAAGATGAATTCATTCGAAAGAATTATTGATGGGTAGGTCTGAGTTATAGATAGCCCCTTAATGAATCAATTGGTTTCCTGGGAAAAAAATGTTTTGATATTTCATGTATTCCTACCCAATACTAGTGTTATTCCTTGGTTATGAAAACGTTGGAAAGAATTATGTCTTCATTATCGGCATGATAGTAAAAATATTTTTGTTGTTGATGTAATGACATTAAAGATCATATTTCCCAACATTATGCATTCAATCACCATGAATTCAGTTATTTTAACCTATGTGATTGTTTTTTTATTGTGAAATATATATATTTATTTCAAGATCAAGTGTTTAATTATATGACCTTATTTTACTCTTATTTATTCCTTCTATATTATTCATTCAAAAATATCTTTTAAAAGATGTTTTCCCTTGAAAAATGTTTTGGAACACCATTCTTCTATTTTCATTTCTCTGGATTATGAATAATTGTATTAAACAAATATGAATAGAAGAAAATATAATGTGTGGAAAAATTATGGGAGATGTTAAAGACTTTTTATTGATTATATAGTCTCTTATAGAGTGGGAAAAATTTCCTTTAGTTGAAAAATACATGGTCATTATTAGTTAATATTTTCTCTAGTTATATACATCTCTAAACATAATAGTTCATTCAAAATTGTATAATTATGTTTTTAAATTAATTCATGTAATTAGAGAATAGTAGTGTTTGTGAGTCTATAGTTGGTAACAAATCCAATATGTAAAATATTTTTTAACTAGATCTGGAAGGGTAGGTCAAGGGAGATATATTAATTCATTTTTTCATATATGAATTTAGAGTAAAATTACAATTATGAAATACATTACACATGTGTGTATGATCACATGATAGATTAGGGATATCTCATGATCAATCATCTTTTACCCAATTTTTTAAATAAAATTGGATCATGTTGTAATGTCATTTATAGAAAAATCAATTTTCTTCTTCCTTGGATAAAAAGAATCTGTATTCTTCTACACTAACACGGTATAGATTCCCCTTCATGTGTTTCCCTTTCATAACAACTACACTATTTTTCCCTTGATGAGACACATCTTCATTGTGAAGTTTTTTATGTGCACTATGAAACATATTTTAATAACACTTATCATTTTGTTAATGTGAACTTCTATAACTACGGAATTTTTAGATCACATGGCCTTTACCTAAACATGGATTTTCATAAGGTAATTATATTTATTCACTCGTCATTTTAAAATATGAGGAAACCTTCCTTATATTTCCTGATTCATAAGAAAATATATTTATTTCACATCATATAGGATGTTCATAGACTATCAAGGATACATACATATGATGGTTTTAGAGATATCTCTATAACCATTTTCTATTTATCTCATTTATTTTTGATCATTTTTATTTTATTAAACCATGGATTTAATTTATAGTCTTGGTATTCATCAGAATATAGTGGATAAACTTCATCTATAATGTCTATAAATAAAATATTTAATTTTCACCCAAAATTATGATTCCATGAGTTCCATTGTATGAATATTTTGGGCCCTCAACTAGACATTCATCTAAATTATTAATTAATAATTAATATAAATATATAAAAATCATCCATCCAATAAATAGGGACCATTAAATTTGTTCTTGTAATATTAAACTCTATATGAACACATTCTTAACTTCTATTCCCAATGGTATATTTTCGATATGGAACATGCATTTTAATAATTTCTCATATTTCCACAACAAAAACAATAGATATGACATTTATTCCTGTATATATTTTCAAAAACCTCATATTCCCCTAAGATTAATTGAGTATTAGAATTTTAATTTATTCTTAAACAAATATTCAACTTCAAAATGGGTTCTTGAGGCTAGGCATCGACTATAACACCCTATTTTTTTCTTACAATTTGAGATTGATGTCAATAAAATTAATTAATATTTCTAGGATTATTGATTTTATTGAAATATTTAATATAAACTCTAAAGTATCCTCTTCCAGTTTTTGCATACAGATATGGTCATCATAATTCACTCTGTTGGATTTATTCATTTTTTCTCTCTAAAAATATATTTGTTAATGGGAAACCTATATCATTACTAGGATATAAACTCTTCCTTTCACTTATCCTTCATCATTATCACTATCTTAAATTATATGGCAACTAATTAAAAAACCACTAAATAATATCCACTCTGTTATTTATAGTTTTCAATAAATTTTGGATCCTTTTTTAAACAATTTTCATCTTATTAAAGACGGATATTATTCTTGATCACATTGTTCTTAGTGCTTCTCATTTCATTTAGATTGGATAAAGAATTATTCATGGGAAGTTAATCTCCCTCATAACCATTTTGATAATTCAAGGGATACTATTATATATGGTTCCTAACAATTACATCACAAAATCATGTGAGTGGGTTTTTTCCATTAAAATTTACTTTTAGAATATTTATATTTAAGGAATGGAATGGTATGAATTAATTCACATCTTCTTCCTCGTATCCATCCTATATTATGAGATTCTTAAAATCCAAGATTTCTACCTTCTTAGACTTTTTATTATTCACATCCTTGTTTTCATCATTCCTCATTTGGGATGATATAATAGTACTATGTAAATCGTCAAACTCTTACATCTTTGGATCCATAGCCTTATGTGTAGAGACTTTCAAATTAAATGGGGGTGAAAACCTTTTGAGGATGTTCTTGATGATGTTTACATCATCAATGGTTACATTGATACCACTAAAGTCCTCATACATATTTCATATAATGATGAATTTATATTAAAATATATTTTCCTCCTTCATTCTTATTAATTAGATTTTCTAATATGGAGTGTATGGTTTTACATGACACCGCTTTTCTATATAATTTATTGGATAATGTTATCCGTTGTTTATTGATACCCCTTATATTAGCATCTGGTTCTCAAAATCCTACTTCTAATAAATCCATTGACTATAATAACTAAAATCTCATCCGTATATAAGATACAAACATCCATACATATTGATCATATTTAGTTATTCTTCTGATTCTTTCATAGTTGAAAATTATTTCCTTTAAGTATTGGAATTTATTTATAGGTGAAAACATCCATGGATTCTGTTGAGATACATTTGGTAACATTAATATTTAGCTCTGATATGAATTATTGGACCCACTATGTTAAATATCGTAAGGGGGTGAATAAGGATATATTAGATTAAAACAAATCCACCATTAAATATTTTATCATTATTAAATAAAACTCCCTTCTCTTTATTTATCATAGAAAAATATAAACTAAAGTGATAGTATACAAGAAAAAAAATAGTTTTATTTTTTACAACCAAACTACGATAATCTATGGAGAGTAAAAAGGCCATATGTTAGTGTACCATAATCACTT
Organism: Viscum album; assembly: GCA_963277665.1. Lineage (NCBI taxonomy): Eukaryota > Viridiplantae > Streptophyta > Magnoliopsida > Santalales > Viscaceae > Viscum > Viscum album. The sequence continues at coordinate 1,013,600,480 of OY728141.1, read as the reverse complement.
TTTTGCACTGTTGGTACAATATTTGGAGTGGCCTTCGTGCCCCCCAAGTTTACACGTATTAACAATTTTGAACTCATTATCCTCTTCACTGATGTAAATGCACTACACCACGAGATGATTCATCTGTTATTTTATAAAATCCTAGATCCAGTACATATGGAAATGGTTGGGAATTTATGCTCCTCCTTTATCCAACAGTTTTAGTCCTATATCCCATATAATATTTAATTCATGGAAAAATCCTTTGTGAAATTTTTCTTTATTGAATTAATTACCATTACATATGTTTCTATTCACCATATAATGTAAAATAAAGGATATATCCATTTTATTTCTTAAGCAAGATGCCTTTCATACTCATAATTCACGATTTATCTTTCTTATAAGACCTCTATGTATAGCATTATTTGGAAATTGTTCACAGTGTAAATCCTCATATGGACTAATAATTCATACTTCTTTTGTGGTTTTATCCAAAAAAAAATCTATCATACTTAGAATAATAGTTACTATCCTCCCTAAAAATAAATATATTTACTAATTATGGGATTAAAGTTTAACATATAGGAAAAATCCCCAAAAAATAATAATAATAAAGTATTGTACACTCCTTCATTAGACTATGTGATATCACCACCTTTAAACTATGCAAAAAATCCTTCTGACACAACATCCCCTCCCATATAATCATTATCCATTTAACCATCCACAAAATTGACTAAAATAATTTTAAATACATCATAAAGGATGGGGTCCTCACAAAGTCTCTTGATATCTCATGTGTGGTTGGGTATCATCACGCACGATCAAAATCATCTTCACATTCTTAAAAACCCCATCTAGAAAACCACTACAACTTTTTTCAACAAAAAACATAAAAGATATAAAATAATTATGATTAATTTTTTACATTAGATTAATAAAATCCATAATAAATATTAAAAAATGTAGTCTCCAGAGGTTGATTTATCAAATGGGTGAAGCATAAAGATCCTTTTTGATTCATATGTATATATATAATTCTAGAAAGACAATAAAAAACTGTTGATTGAGTTATGATGATCAATTTTCCTATTATGGAAATTTTTATGTTAAATCTAGTTACCAATGGGATTGATTTATAGAATGGTTTTAAAGGGGGAATTCCATTCATACACATGAATATTTTTGTTTTGTTTTTTTATTTTGAGTTCAGATTAATAATATTTCATTGAAATGTGGTTGTACAACCCCTATGAAGTGAAAGTTGGAGTTTTTATCACATTTTGAATGGTTTATGGGAAAAAAATCATGGATTTATCTATATTGTATAATAAACTAGACTATCCCACATAGACTTACATATTATTAACTAATGTTACATTTTTACCCAAAATGTGGTTCCACGCTTCATTTAGATGGAATTCATTGACTCTACCAACAAATTATAGAATTCACTACTTGGAGATAAGAAGATAATAATGGTTTCATTACATTTAAAATTGAATTTATTTAAAATAAGATGAATATGTATAACATAAAACTTAGGAGAAAATTTTCCATTGAAATAAAATCAAATGCGATTATGGAAGTTTCCTTGTAGATTAATGGATCATATATATTGTTTTCAATTCATTCTCAATATTTTATTGAATGAATATCATTATATGTAATAGTGTTGGAGATTTAGTGAGAATAAACCAAATAAAAAGTTAAATATGTGTCCCAAAAATTTTGTTTAAAAATATTGGTGCTACTTTGAATGCTTATTGACATAGATTATAGATGTCATCTAGAATATATATTTTATGATTATTGATAAGGTCTGTAAAGGTTAATTAAAATTATTAAATTATGTAGATAACTGTTATCTAAAATAGTGTTGTGAAGGTAGTAGAACTTGATACCAACTAACTTCAATGTTGATCATCATTCAAAATAATATGTACAAAAGATATTTGAGGAGATTCAAAGATTGTAGATTATATTGTCGGTGTTCTGGAGAACATATTAACTTTATGCATATATAGAATGATATTTTATTTAGTAAAAAAATCACTTAAATGATTTATAAATGTAATTATATTAAAATAGAATATTTATGTAGCCGTAATATATTAACATAATCAAAATTTTGTGTTTAAATAAAAAAAAATTTAAATGAGATTGGGGGGTTTGTAATTATTCTGATAATTTCCAAAAGTATTTGAATCTCTTTTATGGTGATTTTATGTGACTAAGAAGACCTTGAGTTTATCTGAAGATGATATACAATGATTATAATAATTATAGAAATTATGTGATGGTATTAAAAATGGCTAAGTCGTGAATTTTTTTGATGTATGTTTATAGAATTTATAATGTTCCAGGAGAAACCATAAGGATTAATGAGATATATAAAAATAGAAAATAAAAATGGTTTAAGGATCATTTTTGATATTCATTGGGTTGTCTATGAAGTAAATTATAAAATAAATATTTCATGGACTTAAAATGGTTTCCAAAGTAACTTCAAAATATTTTTTCTAGACTTTTAATGTTAATAATAATTTTTTTATGATTTATTTAAAAAAATTGAGAACTTCATAAGGTTTTTTCAATGTTTATATGGTTGGTCTCCAACTTTTTAAGGTATATATAGGAACTTTATAAGGTTCAACATAACATAATTATGTTTAGGTAGATATGTAATTCTAGAAAAATTGAATATGGGTGAACTTTATAATTTTGATTCATGACCTTTTAAATTTTTAATTATGAAGTTTGTAATGTTCATTTGATAAGTACATAAGGTTCAAATGAATAATTTGTAAGGTTTATTTGGATTCTCATATAGTTAATTTATTTTTGAAAAAAAATAAACTTCATAAGGATCATTGAATGTTTTTAAATAGTACACCATAATGAAATTATAAGGTTCATTACATTGAAAAAATATATAAACCTTATAATCTAAAAGTGAACATTCCACAGATTGAAGATAAATTAGGGAATATTGAATCTATTATTTCAAGATAAAATAATCATGAGGAATTTCCATTACATGATTCAATATTTTAGATAAATAATATTGAATTGGAAATTATATTAAGAGATCATTGGTCCATTAATCTTGGATTTTTAAATATGATAATTTTAAACTCAATATTAGTTATCAAAAGATTAATGAAATGTAATGAGAATTTAAATTTCTCAATGATCAAGTTTATATTCATTTATTTAAAACACCTCAAAATTAATTTTAATTTTATTTTAAATAATTTTAAATATGTTCTTCATGACTGTGGAAAATAATATCTAAACTAGAATAAATTTGGAAGAATAAAATGTCTGGAAGCTTGGATTATTTTAAATTGATTTTAATATAAAAAATGAATTTTTGATTCATGTTTAATGATTATTAAGAGGTTATTTATTATTATAATAATAATAAAATTAGGCTAAGATAGGTTCTATGAATCATAAATTCAAGATGTAGTCTATAATGCTATTTCAGATTCACCCATTCCAGAAAAAAGAGCCACACCTTAATATTTTCATTCAATATATTATATATATATATATAGAAATTTATTATGTATGGGTTATATGTGGAATATATTGAGAATAACATAATTAAGTCTTATTGATAATTTTAATAGAGATTTATTTGGATGGTATAAAATGGGAACAAATTGGAAAATGGTATTCTGTGATTTTCAATGGTGAAATTCTGTAGATATAAATAGAATGGTTATGATTTTAGGAACACACCCACAAGAAAATATAGATATAAATGAACTTAAGGGGTATATATATATATATGATATTATAGATGATTTTAAATATTAAAATTTTAGAATATTTTCAATATTAAAAATATAGGAAACATATTTTATAATCATATAATTTAAATGACAACAAGAATAGAGAGAAGTTTGGGTTCTTTTATGATTAATGAAGAAGAGAACACAAGAGATAAAAAAGAGAAAAAATAATCTAATGTTGTGATGAGGAATAAAAACATTATATTATCTAAGAACAAGAATAATTTAACATATTTTTGTTTAAAAATCAATTAAATTGAATTGAAATAATATGATGAATATTAATACATTAAATATTCTACATTGTATAAGTAATTGAGTAATAAGGAATTAAAATTAGATATAGGTTGAGTTTGAAATGTAATAATTCTTATCGATTATGTTAAATACTCTCAATTACAGAGGATCTACATGGATTGAAGATCACATTTGGATTGTATCTTAAGTGAGTCCAATGAGCATATTCTTTTCAAGATCTAGGATAAAGGACGTTAATAATGACTTAGTTGTGTGGTTATATTCATGAAGATATAAATAAACTCAAATAAACTATATTAAGAAAGGATAAAATTATTTTTTGATTCATGCACATCTATAGAATCTTGGATATCATATTTAGTTGTTTAATACTTGTTGTTAGTAGGTGGTAGCCATAATAATGAACCTACAAGAGGCGATGTCTATTCAACTATATAAAATGGAGGATACTCACCTATGTAATATGGGGAAGATGGTATTAGTATTCTCCCTAAAAAACCCACTTTTAGTTTCTATTAACATAATATCATAGAATCTATATCTTAGGATCATAATCAAACAAAACAAAAATAATGTTTTAACATTTTGTTTGAACTTTCTAAAAATGGAGTGTTATATTAATTAATTTATGATAAAACATTTCATGAGGTTGTATAATTATTAGAAGAAGACAAATACATAGAGTACTATTAAATATAAATTTAGGTTAAGTTCCAAAGTGAGTAAGAAAATATAATATAACATGGAATTTTGTAGAAGTTAGAAAAACTAGATTCAATCCCATTATCTTGTGTTTGCACTCTATCCTAAAAAAATCATACATTCATGGTAATTTTGCAGAACAATATCTTCCTATAAAACAATTATAGTGTATTCACTTAATTTTTTTAATTCAAGAGATATGGGAATATGAACATCGATTTCTACAAGAATTAATTTTAAATTATATTTTTTCTCGAAGATTAATGATTCAAATGATTTATCGGGTGCAGCTCTAAATCATGATTCATTAAAGAATATTGATTCATCACATAAATATTCATAAGTGAAGCTTTATGATGTAATAAATACTATTCAAATTCAGACCTATTTTTTTAATGGGGAGGGATAGGGGTTGGATAGATGAGTAAAAAAACCCAACCAAACCCACCTTTTTGAGAATATAAATAAGGGGAGAATAAATCATATAAATGAGGGTCTCCCTTTTAGTTTTGATTATCAACATTGGTATTCAACATATACCAATTATATTATATTTATTTCCTGATATTTATGAGGTGATTATAAATTATTAAATTGAGATATATTATGATATTATGATCCTTATAATGGTGAGAGATATTTAAGTCCCACTTTTATCTATTTTGATATTTTATTTTCACTAGTTTTTTACCCCTCTTTGTTTTGGGGGTGTTCCACAATATATTGTGTTTTAATTTTATCCCAATACATTAACACTTTTTATATTAATATTATCACTACACTAATGGATCAATCATCTTTATTAAAAAAATTATCGAAGAAGATTTCTAAATCACTGTTCTTCAATTTTTTAACAATAATAATTAGATATGATTTAGTATTATCTATGATTGTCAATATAATTGATCTTTGACATTAAAAAATGTATTGACATTATTAAATACAAAAATTTAAAATAGAAGATATTTTGGAATGATGGCATTTCCAAATGGTGGTGAATGTTTTGATTGAAAAATTCAATATAAATAATTTTATCTTCTTTGGAATAAAGCTACATGTGGTTTTGGTGAAAGATAATTTGCTACTAGAGACCTTTAATGGAATATTGAGTATTGAAAAAAATATAATGAATTGGATGGTAATAATATTTACAATATTAATTTGAGTTTTTTGGATGGGTACCATTAATGATTTTTGTAGAAAAAGGTAGTGATGTAAATTTAGGATAATATATTGATGTTTGGTGAGGAAAATCCATTGTACAATAAAATTTTTTATAAGATAAAATTATAAACACATTGAATAGTTGAATCATCCTCAGGGACCAGTCACATAAGAAACATCAATACCCTAATCAATTAACTCAAGAAATTAGGCTTCAAAATTGGGAGTACTAAATAAGTAGAGACTCTACTCCAATGTTTTTCAGATTTATAAAATCAACTCATCATTAACCTCATTAATAATATCATAATATATATATTATCCTTAAATCATTTTTCAGATATGGTTTAAGATGAATGATGTTTTATAAATGACTAAAATGATAGACATACAACATCTCTCTAAATAGAGGCTTTTTCAATGGAAAGAGGAAGTTTGATGAAGCCTGGTTCCAGTTAGAGAAAAAATCAGGGCATGTATAAATCATAGAGTTAAAATATTAAATCCAAATTTTGTAATTTTATAAACAAGGGGCACATCATGAAGAATTTTTTAGAATTAGAAGAGTTTTGGAAATAGGTCATAAATAAATGCGGGGAGAAATTTTAGAAATAGAGACATACGATTCAATCAAGTGGTAATAACTATTTCAATTAGATATCATCATAATAATAGAAGGATAATAAAATTAGGGGAAAATGATACATGATGTCTCAACTTTAATGGTTTAATCAAAATGGACTTATCCCAAAAGGACTTATGTACAATGGGAATGATCACACCCTAATTATCATTGAATTTTTATCATAAAAAAACACAAGATGGAATAATTTTAACTATCCAATGAATACACTATGTAAATTTTTTTAAAGAATAATATATTGTCTTTGGGATAATATAATTACATTGGGTGAAAGAATCACTCCCAGAAAGGAGTGGTGAATACAGTGAGGAGAGTGCTTATAGTGATAATGTTAGAGAAGGTCAAAAAGAACCTGTACATTCTTATTAGTGAAAAAAATCAGTTGGTAGATATGTTATTTCATCAATGGCTGTTTTGAAAATTTCATGGTGTAAAATTATTATCCATAAATCTAAATGATTCCTAAAGATTATTTCATGTCACATGTTCTATTAGTGATTATAAATACAACACCCTGAGATTTTATGAATAATATTATTTTTAATTTCATTAACGTCTTGTGTTGTACGCTACACCAAAAGGATCTTGCAAAACACGCATCCCGGACTTGCCTTGCATTACACGGAATCACATCCTTCCTCAATAGAGTGTCTAGTACGCAATACCGAGATTCACTAAACGAGATATTATTATAATATTATTATGAACTAGCCGTTATGAATAGTAATACCCACTTTTTGAAATTTTAAAATTTTATCTTTCAAAATTAACTTCATTTTTCGATTCGGAATCTCAAAATTAGCTTAGGGTGAAATTTTGGTACTCTTCGTATAACTTTCATATTCTGATGAATAGTGAAAATTACTAAATTTTAATTAAAAACAACTTTTTTAATCGAAATAATTAGTAGTGATAAATTATTAATTTGAGTGGTTTTAAAGTATATTTAGAATATGTTTTTACAATTTAATACAATTTTGGTCATTGAATGTAATTTCACATTTAAACCAGACATAAACAAATGTCAATCTTTTGATAGTTATTATCTCTTAAGAACACACTATTTGTTTTGACGATGGGAATTAATTTCTAAATTAATTAATGCAACTGATATGTTTTGAATTTGGTAAAATAGACATCATTTTTGAATTCATAATATCAAATATATCTTAGGCCTAATTTTTGGTATTTTTCTGGAAACTTTCATTTTTTTGATGAATAGTGAAACCACTAAGTGGTAGTTAAAAAAACAGAATTTTTCATGAAACTTAATTTTACCGCTTCTGTGAGTGGAATTTCGAAAATCCGAGAGACACGGTTAATATCAAGGACTTAAATTTGGTTCAATGAGATGAAAATAATTTTTGGTGAATAGAAAATGTTTACTTTTTTTCCCACGGTTAAAAGTAAATAGTGTAATTAATGGTTAATATGATATTATTATTACCATAACACATGTCCTAATTCTATTGGATAAGTGTAATTCTTCCAAAAACAACCTTAGGAAAAAAATATGACCATTTAGGCCCACTTGGATTAGATTAGTACATTTATTATTAATTTATTTAAAGAAGGGTTATAATAGTTAAAATCAATGTTTAATAACTAAATCATTTTTAAATAGGGTTATACATAAGATAAATTCGACTATAAATATTCATTAGAAATTTAAAAAGATTTCTACATAGTGATATTTTATTTTTAATTTTTAGACTTAAATTAATTTAATTTATTAATGACACAATGATGATGCAGTAATTATCTTATTAATTAAATATTGACATAATTGATGTTATAAATACCCAAATAAATGTAATTTGAGAATTTTTATGAATTACAATAATTTTATATGTTAATATGACATGTTATTATTTATTTAATTAACTTTTTTTAACTAATCATTCTGTTATGAGTTTCAAAAAAATCAATTACCAAAGAGTGTCAAAATTGACATAAAATAGTTTTTAAAACAAATGTTTTATTATTAATTGTTATTATATTCCTAAAAATATAAGGTTCATCCAAGATCATTATATCATGATATTTATATCATTAATGTACCACTTGTGGGAATCTTGGATGTATATGGTATGTTTGTTAACTATATAATATAAAAATACAAAGTGACATGGTAAATGTCAATCTAATTAACTAAGAGTTAAAACTAAAAATTAAGGTTAATATAATGACCTAAACCTATCTTAATTCTATTGGATGAGAGGAGTTAGACCCATAAATACCTTAACTTCGTAATAATTCAATTTGGAGAAATTAAAAACAGAATATGACTTTACAATAAAATAATATTTTTACTTATTCCAAAGGTGCCCCTCTCCTCCCTTATAAAAGGGAACCTCCTCCCTCTCTTCCTCACACCACTTTGAGAATTAAAGCTCAGAAAACTCCTACCAAATTCTCTTCTAAACTTCCTTAGAAACATTCTAGAGGTACTGGCCTTCTTCAAAGACCAATTTTAGTGCTCTAAGAGGAGGTCTCAAAGAGGCGCTTCAAAGAAGAGGTAATGTCCGTTACCGATTCTTTCATCTTTATTTCTTCTTCCACTTCTTCTTCTTAGGTTGTATAATTATGAAGTACTAACATTAGAATCACTAATTTACGGATATGTTATTATATGTATTAAACAACCATATTTCACCATCTATCCATCCTTCAGAAAACGAAATCACCGCGCGTGTGTACGTACAGAATACCGTCTCCACGCCGTGGTGTAATCTATTTTCCACCACCACCTTTCTTGGATGGGAATAATGGTGTAAAAAAAACTATATATGATTATTGTAAATTGATATTGATTCTCTAATAGTATACATACACTAAAATAAAATTCTTTGATCTTGGGAACGATATCATCGCTCATGCGTACGTACGGAATACCGTCTCCACGACGCGATGAGATTCATTCTCAATGATTAACCATTCATAAATGATTATAAAGTATATATAATAAGTAATCATGAAATATATGACATAATAATGATACTGGATTTATTTATATATATATATATATGTCATCCCATTAATTCCATTCAATTCAATGAGGAAACGAAAACAACGTTCATGGGTACATACGGCCTACCGTCTCCATGAACGGTGTATTTCATTCCATTTATCTATATATTATATATATGTATATTCTGAATATATATTATATTTAAATCATGTATCATATTCTGTAATTAAGTAATCATGATCTAAGTAATCATATGAATAATTACAAGTCAAAACCCGAATGAAAAATGAAACGATTTTACCCAAAATGCTCTTTAACATGGAATTTACAAAAGAACGGGTAATATAAAGACATAAGTGTACCATAGATGATATCATAACAGTGAATATGATTCTTTAATAAGTCAATGACATTATTTAAATCATTATACAGGAGGTTCGGATACGTACGAAGCATATCGGACCTAAGGTAATGGATAATTTGGCAAATCTCATTTTTATCCGAGATTGATTATTCATAAGTATTTACTGGGGTTATTGCTATCATCCATATCCATGTTTTATTAAAGTGTATTCATGTATTTTTAAAGTCCTTTTTACCCATTTTTGACTTTTACTACATGGTATGTAAGGAATCTTTCTTTTGTTTACGTTACGAGGTACTTTTTGACTTTTCTGAAAAAAGTAAGAGAAGAATGTTTTTTAACTTATACGGCACGAACGGATTTTTATGGTTATATAAAGCCTTATTTTCCTGAAGCTTCCTCCAAAATATTTCATGACTATTTTCAACAAAATATCCTTCTTTTAAAATTGCATGACGTTTTGTGAAAAGAAATTGATTTTGAAGAAGAAAGGATATTTTCCTTAAAAATTCATTTCAAATGTTTTATCAAAACCATTTTCCATCTAAGATGACATTATTTCATATGTGTATGTTTCAAGTATAATGTCTCTATTATTTACATGGTTTCACTTTTCTTAATATGAAATGATATCCATTTCATTAATATGGATTATGTGATGATGGTATTATGTTTATGAATCCCATTATATTTGTTGGGTTATTATGAATGAAGTATGTTTATTTTATGGCACAAGTAAGAATGATTTCATTATGAGATTGGTGGGACCTATATATCCCTCCAATGCATTGGGTATAGATTTATATCTCATGAGATAGACATGGCTGGAACGGTAAGTTAATCCGGTTCAGTGTTACATGATGGAAACGAGGATTGAACTCGATTCAGAAAGGGACTTTTTCCACTAAGATGGTCCTAGCAGTAATGCCTTGGCTACTATGGAAATTATTACATGTGCTTAATGGATTACACAATTACATGTTTTATTCCCATGCTATTTTATCATGATTTATGTTCCATTATGATCTATTCCTTATGTACTTCCATGTTTTAAGTCGTTGCTCAAGATATTGATGTTTAAACATTGTGTTCATGTTTTTAAGTTCAAATGTTTATGGTATGTTTTATTTTATCCATGCTTACCCTTACTTATCATTTGAGCTCACCCTTTTTATGTTTTCTTTTCCCCCAGGATTAAAATAAAGGTATTAGGATAGGAAACAAAAAGTGGAAGATCTTTATGGGAGATGTTGAATATCTTTCACCACGATTAGAAGATTACGTTCCAGGTTTCCAAAGACACTAAAATATTACGGTCCTTTTGTGTCTGTTTTTATTATGTATTATGTATTCCACAAAAGTAATGTAATATATATGTACGTCAAGCTTCGGGTCTCTACAGTTGGTATCATAGGAATGATTTAGTAAACCTTTGGAAACTAGGATGCGAAAACGTTAGTGAGATCCCAAGTGATATTTCTAAGGTATGTCTAGGGATGTCCCTAAGGTTAGGTATAAGTATAGGTTATAGTCCTATAATTACGGTAAAGATCTTATAATTAAACCTAAGATGTTAGATATTGTAGGTACTCCCCCTTTATTATGTTGTTTTCCCTAGCATGATTTTTGCCTCTCACACTATTTTTTGGGTTTTAGATGATGGTTGGAACCCGAAAAAACCGTGTTGATCAATGCAATGAACAATGCAATGATTTTCCTCCTGAACAAACAAATGTTATGGGAGATGGAGTGAAAAATATTTTTTCTATACTTACACAAGCTATGAATCATTCGGGACTTCCAAATGAGCAGAGAAGAGAACAATATTCTACTGAGTCCTTCATGAGGCAACGTCCAACTTCTTTCAGTGGGTCTTCTGATCCACTTGTTGCAGAACAATGGATCAGTACCACTAAAAAGATATTTTCAGTTATTCAATGTTCTGAACATGATAAAGTCATCTTTGTAGTATATCATTTGGAAGATGAAGCTGATCAATGGTGAAATATTATCAAGAATACGAGGCCAAGAGATGAAAATGATTCCATGGAATGGGACGATTTCAAGAACTTATTTTTCAATAATTACTTCCCTTGTATTCTTCGAGCAAAGATGTAGAAGGAGTTTCTTGAACTAAAGAAAATGTATAATGAATCTGTTGGTGTTTACGAAGCGAATTTTACAAGGCTTGAAAGCTTTTCATCTGGCTTTATCATCCAACCTGAAAGTAATGTTGATCGATTCTTCAGTGTCTAAAAACCAAATATTCTAAGGGAATTAGATATAATAGAGTTCAGTAGCTATGAAGAAATTGTGAGTTGTGCTATCAATGTAGAAATGTAATTTGGTGTTACTTATCCATCTCATAGTTTTGACAAGAAACGAAAGATGGAGTTCAAGGAGAAATCTCAGAATAATGGTGAAAAGAAGATGAATGTTTCCTTATGCTAAAAGTGTGGAAAGAACCATGGTGGAGATTGTCTTAAAGGGACTAGAAAATGTTTTAAGTGTAGAAAAGAATGTCATCGAGCAGTTGAGTGTCTAAGTAATGGAAAAATGGTTTCTAAAGATGTGAATAAAGAAAAGACTGCAAAGAACGCATCACCAACACTTCAATACTTCAAGTGCAAGGAAATGGGGCATTATGCTAATAAATTCCCTAATCTAGGGGTCAGTGATGATTGACATGAGCAACCACTTAAGGCAATGGAAAAAGGGTATTCACATGAAATCACTATTGGTGATGTTGAATATGAAGACGATGTGGTGGAATGATTAAGTGTTTATGTTATTTGATTCCAAAATAATGTTGTATACAGTATCGTGGAATATTGGAATATTTTTGTATTGGTATATTGTGGTTTTGAATAATTTTATGGTACCGGTAACCATGGAAAGTGATTGAGATATTTTTGGAAAAAAGATGATATGCGCATAATGAAGGGATAAGGAGAAAATGAAATGTTTGACAGTATTCATGAGCTCATGATAGATATAAGGAAATAGTTATATCATGGTTTGAGGTTTTGGTATGTGAAAAGAGTTATCTTTTGACAGCACTCATATTTTCACTATGATTCAATGGGTATTCATTTTTCAAGAGAATACATGATTAAGGCCTTAGAATGTTTGGAATGTGACCAACAATACATATCTCATGATATATGTGGATCAACGATGGTTTTAACACGCTTGTAATATGAACTCTTTGGTAATAATTTTCAATAAAATTTGAGATTTGACAGCAGTATTTTGGATAATCCAAAATATTGGAATGGATTATGCTGGACATAAGTTAGTACTGTTTAAGGATAAATCATTTTTTGATATTATTGATGGGATGTTATAGTAATGTAGTTTTAGAAAAAGGACAACCTACAGGACGGGCGACAACCCATCGCGTCGGACAAGGCTGTGTGAATCAAACTCACAACTGAAGTGAAACTGGCCTTTATCGCCTACCACTGGCCTACAGGTAGTCCTTGTTTAGTAGAAAATAGTTTTATTATATTAAGCAGTATGATATATGAAGTATAAGTCCATTTTAGAAACAATATATGATTACTCTCACTATAGATGGACTTATGTATTTTTTTTCTAACATTTTTTTGAGACAGATGGAATGACCCATCATTCTATCACATGATATGCTAACACATCACGAATGACAAATTCAACATTATTTCTTTAATAGATGAAGTGGAAATTGTCCAATGAACGACAAACGGTGAGACTGTACCAAAATCACGAAAGTATTTCTTCTAATTCCAATTTCATCAACTTTAGGGAAATGATCTTGAAAACCAAAAATTGTTTCCTAGTACTCTTATATCTGATTAATCAGATGGTACCATAGATTTTCATAAATTTATGGCTTATTGATTTTTTTCTTTTTCATAGCCATGTTCTCTACCACTCTCCATCATAAATTGATGGTTAGATTTTTCTTCTATATCCATATTTTCACCTATGTTCTCCTACGTGGAAACCCAGTGATGAGTTAATTTGGGTAACCATTACGTTTCATACTTTAGTTTTTAAATCCAAGTTTTGGTATTCCTTTTTACGATGTGGGTTTCTATTAATGAAACTTTTGAGTAGTAAACCATTTATAACCCCGACGAATTTCGACGAAGAAATTCATTTTAAGGGGGGTAGAATGTAACACCCCGAGATTTTATGAAAAATATTCTTTTTAATTTCATTAATGTCCTATGTTTTATGCTACACAAAAAGGATCTTGCACAACACGCATCCATGACATGCCTTGCATTACATGCAATCACGACCTTCCTCGATAGTGTGTGTAGTACGCAATACCGAGTTTCACTAAATGAGATATTATTATAATATTATTATGAACTAGTCATTATGAATAGTAATACCCACTTTTTGAAATTTTATAAATTTTATCATTCAAAATGGACTTCATTTTTGGATTCGGAATATCAAAATTTTCTTAGGGTGAAATTTTGGTACTTTTCGGATAAATTTCATATTATGATGAATAGTGAAAATTACTAAATTTTAATTAAAAACAACTTTTTTAATAGAAATAATTAATAGTGATAAATTATTAATTTCAGTGGTTTTAAAGTATATATAGAATATAGTTTTACAATTTAATACAATGATGGTCATTGTATGTAATTTCACATTTAAACCAGACATAAACAAGTGTCAATCTTTTGATAGTTATTATATCTTAAGAACACGCTATTTATTTTGACGACGGAAATTAATTTTTAAATTAATTAATGCAAATGATATGTTTTGAATTTGGTAAAATAAACATCATTTTTTAATTCATAATATCAAATATAGATTTGGCCTAATTTTTGGTATTTATCTGGAAACTTTCATTTTTTTTGATCAATACTGAAACCACTATGTGGTAGTTGAAAAAACTGAATTTTTCATAAAACATAATTTTACAGCTTCTGTGAGTGGAATTTCGAAAATCCGAGAGACACAGTTAATATCAAGTACTAAAATGTGGTTCAATGAGATGAAAATAATTTTTGGTGAATAGTAGGTTTTTACTTTTTTTTACCACGCTTAAAAGTAAATAGGGTAATTAATGGTAAATATGATATTATTATTACCCTAAAACATGTCCTAATTATATTGGATAAGTGTAATTGGGCCACAAACAACCTTATTAATAAAATTTGACCATTTAGGTCCACTTGGAGTAGATTAGGACATTTACTATTAATTTATTTAATGAAGGGTTAAAATAGTTAAAATCAATGTTTAATATCTAAATCATTTTTAATATAAGGGTATACATAAGATAATATCGACTATAAATGTTCATTAGAAAGAAAAAAATATTTTCTACATAATGGTATTTTATTTTTAATTTTTATACTTAAAATAATTTAATTTATTTATGACATAATGATGAATCAATAATTATCTTATTAATGAAATATTGACATAATTGATGTTATAAATACCCAAATAAATGTAATTTGAGACTTTTTATGAATTAAAATAATTTTATATGTTAATATGAAATGTTATTATTGATTTAATTAACATTATTTGACTAATAATTCTATTATGAATTTTACAAAAATCAATTACCAAATAGTGTCAAAATTGACATAAAATAGTTTTTAAAACAAATATTATATTATTAATTGTAATTATATTCCTAAAAATCTAATGTTCTTCCAAGATACTTATATCGTGATAGGTTTATAATTAATGGACCACTTGGCAGTCGCGTGGATGTATATTGTATGATTATTAAATATATAATATAAAAAAAGTGACATGGTAAATGTCAATCTAATTAACTAAGAGTTAAAACTAAATGTTAAGGTTAATATAATGACCTAAACATGTCTTCATTATATTTTATGAGAGGATTTCGACCCATACCTACCTTATATTTTAAATAAATAAATTTGGAGCAATTGAAAATCGAATAATACTTTATAATAAAGTAATATATTTTTTATTCCAAAGGTGCCCCTCTCCTCCCTTATAAAAGGGCACCTCCTCCCTCTCTTCCTCACATCACATTGAGCCTTCATGATCAGCCAAACCCTGCCAAATTCTCTTCTCCACTTCCCTAGAAACATCCTAGAGGTCCTGGTCTTTTTCTAAGACCAATTTTAGTGCCCTAATAGGAGGTCTCAAAGAGGCGTTTTAAAGAAGAGGTAATGTCCGTTACCGATTCATTCAACTTTATTTCTTCTTCCACTTCTTTTTCCACTTCTTCTTCATAGGTTTTTTCATTACGAAGTAATAACATAAGTATCACTAATATAGTTATATGTTATTATAAGTATGAAACAACCATATTTCACCATCTATCCATCCTACGGAAAATGAAATCACCGTGTGTGTGTGTACGTACGGAATACCGTCTCCACGCCGTGATATAATCTATTTTCCACCACCACCTTACTTGGATGGGTATAATGGTGTAAATAATAACTATATATGATTATTGTAAAGTGATATTGATTCTGTAATAGTATACATACACTCCAATAAAATTCCATGATCATGGGAACGATATCATAGCACGTGCGTACGTACGGAATACCGTCTCCACGATGCGATGAGATTCATTCTCAATGATTAACCATTCATAAATAATTATAAAGTATATATAATAAGTAATAATGAAATATATGACATAATAATGATACTGGATTTATGTATATATATGTATGTCATCCAATTAATTCCATTCAATTCAATGAGGAAACGAAAACAACGTTCATGCGTACGTACGACCTACCGTCTCCATGAACGGTGTATTTCTTTCCATTTATCGATCTGTTATATATATGTATATTCTGAATATATATTATATTTAAATCATGTTTTACATTCTGGATGTAAGTAATCATGATCTATGTAATCATATGAATAATTACAAGTCAAAACATGGATGACAAATGAAACGATTTTACCCAAAACGCTCTTTAACATGGAATTTACAAAAGAACGGGTAATATAAAGACATAAGTGAAACATAGATGATATCATAACAATAAATATGATTCTTTAATAAGTCAATGACATTCATTAAATCATTATATAGGAGGTTAAGATACGTATGAAGCATATCGGACCTAAGGTAACGGATAATTTTACAAATCTCAATTTTATCCGAGATTGCTTATTCGTAAGTATTTACTAGGGTTATTGCTATCATCCATATACATGTTTTATAAAAGTGAATTCATGTATGTTTAAAGTCCTTTTTACCCATTTTTTACTTTTAATACATGGTATGTAAGGAATCTTTCTTTTGTTTACATTACGAGGTACTTTTTGACTTTTCCGACAAAAGTATGAGAAGAATGTTTTTTTAACTTATACGGAACGAACAAATTTTTATGGATTTATAAAGCCTTATTTTCCTGAATCTCCTTCAAAAATATTTCACGACTATTTTCAATAAAATATCCTTCTTTTAAAATTGCATGAAATTTTTTGAAAAGAAATTGATTTTGAAGAAGAAAGGATATTTTCCTCAAGAATTCATTTCAAATGTTTTATCAAAACCATTTTCCATCTAAGATGACATTATTTCATATGTGTATGTTTCAAGTATAATTTCTCTATGATTTACATGGTTTAACTTTTATTGTTATGAAATGATATCCATTTCTTTTATATGTATTATGTGATGATGGGATTATGTTTATGAAACCCATTTTATTCGTTGGGTTATTATGAATGAAGTATATTTATTTTATGGCACAAGTAAGAATGATTTCATTATGAGATGGGTGGGACCTATATCTCCCTCCAATGCATTGGGTAAAGATTTATATCTCATGAAATAGACATGGATGGAATGGTAAGTTAATCTGGTTCAGTGTTACAGGACTGAAATGAGGAGTGAACTCGATTCAGAAAGGGACTTTGTCCACTAAGATGGTCTTGGCAGCAATGCCTTGGACACTATGGAAATCATTACATGTTCTTAATGGATTCCACAATTACATGTTTTATTCCCATGCTATTTTATCATGATTTATGTTCCATTATGATCTATGCCTTATGTACATCCATGTTTTAAGTCTTTGCTCAAGATTTTGATGTTCAAACATTATGATCATGTTTTTAAGTTCAAATGTATATGGAATGTTTTATTTTATCCATGCCTAACATTACTGAGCATTTGGGCTCATCCTTTTTATGTTTTCTTTTCCCCCAGGATTAAAAGAAAGGTTTTAGGTAAGGAAACAAAAAGTGGAAGATCTTTATGGGAGATTTTGAAGATCTTTCACCACGATTAGAAGATTACGTTCCAAGTTTCCCAAGACACTAAACTATTACAGTCCATGTGTGTCTGTTTTTATTATGTATTATGTATTCTGAAAAAGTAATGTAATATCTATGTACGTCATGCTTCAGGTCTCTACAATAAAAGTATTGTTACTATTTTTTTAGCATTTAGATTTGAATATCCAACATAAGATTAATGTTGGGATGATAATGTGAAGGATTAATGGTATATTATAGTTAATATACTTTATTTAGTTTTACAATATATTATTATATCCTTTTGTGGAGAAAGGTATACTGTATCTTTAATTGATTATTATTCTTGGACACATTGGATGTACCCAATCAATAGGAATGTGGGAATTTTTATGGACTTTAAAAGATTTAAATAATTAAAGGAGCTTAAATATAGAAAAATTACCAAGTGTTTGAGGAATGAAAATTGTGGAGAATATATAAGTGATTATATTTTATTTTTATAGTTGGAATGAATATTAAAAGAGATTAGGGTGGAATACAGTCACTTGGATAATAGATAAGAAGAATGGATAAATGGAATATTATTTAATAGAACAAGTTCAATATTGAATACTATAAGAATTACAAAGAAAATAAGTGTAGAATTAGTGAAAAATCTTATTAAGTTATTATTTATATCATTTAGTGACGATTTATAGAAAAACACCAATGGAGATATGGACTAGTAAACCTAATAAATATCATCACATGTAAAATCTCAAACGTAAAATATATGAATTGTTTAATTACTAGTAAATATTGAAGTTTTATTTGAGATCCTAGAAAAGTATATTCTTAGGATACATGGATGGTGTGACATTACATCATTTGTGGGACCAAAATACCCACAAACTAATTATCATCATGGATTTTATTTTTTTAGAATGCAAGGTATTAATGATGATTGATTGAGATAGAAAAAAACAATAAGAAAACAAAAATAGATAAGTTAAATGATGAATCAAAGGAAGAATATATTTTCCTTAAGGAATTACCAAAGCATGATAATCAACTACCAGGTTAGTCTAGAGCATGACAGTTAATATGAGATAATAGAGAACTAATATAGAACTTAGCCTATGGTATTGGGAGAAATATTTCCTACTTATTTTTGAGGGATGGAGAAATATCTTATATTGTTGATATAACTTAGGATCCTAAAATATCCTCATGGATTGAAATAATAAAGGAAGAAAATTAATCCTTACATATGAAAAAGACATAGGATCTTGTTCCATTACCTCATTGAAGGAAGTATATCAATAATTAATGGGTATATCATTCTAAGAAACAAAGAAAGGACTAAGTGGAATGATATCGTGTGAGACTGGTGGGGAAATTAATATCTCATAAGGAAGTTATTGATTTCAATGAAATATTTTCTCCAACTGTTAGTCTAATGACTATTAGGTTAGTTCTATAAATATTTTGTATATACTGTTTACTTATAGAGTAGCTAGACATGAAGACATGTTTACTTCATTATGATCTTGATGATGGAATATATATGCTCCAACCAGAATATTTTGTTGAATAAGGAAAATAAAAGACGGTTTTCGGGATGAAAGAAATTTATGTGACGTTTTAAGAAGGAATCAAGGTGTTATTTAAAGAGATGTGATTATTATTTGAATATCCTTAGATAAAAAACAACATTTATAAGCTCATTCACATTCTAGGTGTTTGGATGGTAATGATTTTATTATTATTCTATTGTATGTGGATGACATATTGGGGCCAGTTCCTAAAAATGATTAGATCATGGATATGAAGGTATAGCATATTAGGGAGTTTTATATTAAACAAAAAAGGACTTATAAATAGTATTAGTAGTATTAAAAGTTACAAATACATAAATAATGGGAATATATGGATATCACATATCAATAACACTAGGGAAGACATAAAAGTCCTCAACTTGCAGGTCTATAATCTAATATATAACCCTATTCCTAATAAATTATAGTTTTCATCTAGTATGAGACCTTGTAGTGAAGTTGGTAGGATAGAGATTTCTTGAGTACTATATGAATTAGTAATTTGTAGTTGGATGTTATATACTCTTTATAATAGTGTAGAAATTGAAAATATAATGGGTGTAGTTAGATAGAATATGGAGAATCCAGGATGGGATCATTGGAACATACTAAATGGGATCTTGAGTTACATTAATATAATTTAGATTTTGGATTATGTTATAATGGTTAAGAGGTCACTATTAGAGGCTGTGTTGATTCTGTTTTTTATGAGATTTTAACGAGAGCATATCCATTATTGGTTATTAGTTTACTCTTACGAGGGAATCTATGACCTAGTTTTCAATGTTACTGTCAGTTATGGATTAATCCATGAATACTATAGAGTTCATAGAATATATACAATATTGAAAAGTTTTTATTTACATGATAATGCTATTTAATGATATTGATCATGGATATGAGATGATTTCAATGGTTTTTGATGGTCAAATAATCATTAAAATTTAAAGGAACCCATATTTTTATTCTTGAAGAATTAATATTAGGGTAATTACCAATTTTTTTGAGATTGTGTGGAGGAATTATGTTCACACACTTGTAAAGTTCCTATTAAATAATATTTAAAAGATGTGTTGATGAATAAAATTGAACTCAAAAATTTTATATAGTTCATATACCCATGAGAACCCATAGATACATGAGAATCATGGTTAGGAAGATAGAAATGATGAATAGATATATGATTGGTTCCTGATCAAATATACATTTTGTAGATATTTCACCCCCCCACAGCTATTTTTTTCAAAATAGATTGGCATGGGTTAGTGTGGTGATTGTATAAACCCCACCAAACCTACCTAGGGGTGAACATAAGGAATGGTAGATATAAAGGGGGATGCCCCCAATTGGTTTTGATCATAAAATTATTCATTCATCATCTATTAATTATGATTTAGTATTTCAGTTTTATTTATTAGTTGTTTCTCTATTATTCGAGAGAGATAAATTATAAGGGTATTCTCCTTGTAATAGTGAGAGAGAGTGTGTACCCATTTTTATCAAAAGTGACCATTTAATTTTCCTATTTTTACCCCCTTTAATTTGATGGTTTCCCATGTTACATCCAGCATTAATATTTTCTATGATTTTTTTCTTTATTTATATCTTAATATCGTCAACACAATAGTAGTTTAGTCATTTTTCATAAAAACAACTAATCCTATTGCAATTGAAATTGATCAAGAAGGGATGAATCCTTATTATTTTGTTCTTTAATTTATAAAGATTCATGTGGTAATTTAAGATTAATCTCCCAACAAGAACATCATGGTTTCTTTTTTTTACTATCAATACATTTAATGATACTAAGAATAATATTTTTCAACAACATTAAAAAATATGAAAAATCATATTTTTGATTAATATGATTTCATTCTCACATAAGTAAGGAATACTCATTAAAAATTTAATTTTCCTCCAGTTAGTGTACTTGTCTTACATGATTAAATATAAAATCCATCCTATTGAATTAGAATCAAAAAATTCCATCACATTACAAATATTTTGGAAACTTACAAAAATTATATTTTTAATAAAAATTGAAGTGTCTCGGTTTTAGGAGCAAACATTAAAATTGTCCAAATTAAACATTGATCTTTTAAATAAATTCATGAAGTTTCAACAGTATTTGATCTTGCAAAAATATGTTACTCTTTTTGTGTGGAAAGAAATAGAAAAGTTATATCTGATATAAATCTTTACTAAATTTTAGAAAATGACTTGGTAGTTTATAAGAAATATTGGTGTTGGTCATGGTATTTTTTGTGTTGTGTCATAATATGTTAATTAAAATCATTCTCCAACCTCAATTTATCTTGTTCATTTATATTGTCTTTCATTTATGGAATAAAAATATTTAACACTGACCAAAATTGTATAAAAAATATACAATTAATAAAAAATTATGGTTAATGTTGCAACTCATGATGAATTTGTGAAATGTTTCATAGAATATAGTCAATCATTTAGTTTCCAAGGAGTCTGTTTAGATAGATATAAAATTAGACTCATAGTTTTTGATTTGGTTGAATTTGAATTTTGAGATATTCCTCTAACGTAATATCTATAGCACTCTCACTTTCATTATCATTTAATATCAATATTTGTGTAAAACATGAATAAGAGAGGAAACTCTCCAAGCATTGGGATATTTATCCAGCCTATGGATACCCAAGGAAGAAGAATCACAAAGGTAGTTTCTAAGTGATTACTATAAATATCATGTAGAAATTATTTCATAGATTCAAATAAACTAATAATGATTAAGTGTTTCTATATTTTTATCCATTCAAATAAAAATGGAATTTTCCTATAGATTTTTTGGATTTTTTGGATATTTTGTATTATGTTTCAGTAATTTTTACCCTTTTCTAATCCTAAAAGTGTTATTAGAGAAACATTCATCTCATTAGGATATAATTTCCAAATTAATGAAGAAACTAAAAAATATAATTTTCTAGAAATAATTTGTTTTGTAATAAAAAAAAATGGTTATTGTAGTTTCCTAAATAAAACATAATTTTTTTACAAGATGGGTTTCGTTCTATAAAATTTATAAGAAGAAATTGTGCTATAGAAAATTTTCCATAGAATAATTTCACAAAAAATAATCTATTTTTAAAAATCAACAGTGTGTTATACTAAAAAATATGTCATTGTTTTTTGAACCACAACAATAAACCATAATGTTTAATGGTTTTTCATGTTTTACAAAAAAATGGTCATGGTTTTTATGAAATGTGACTTCATAAGACCACCATCACACAACCTATGTTTTATTCACCGTATTCTACCCAAATGACCTTGGTTTTCCACATGATGAGTTTTCAATTGAGCCAAAACTATGTCATGGTGTATATCAAGATAGAAATGTTTTTTCCTTTTAATGAGGTATCATTTCAAAAATCGCCACATCATGGTTCATACAAAAAATGGTCATGGTTTTTAAAATATTATGAAAAAATAATTGTTTGTTAAAATTGTCAAGAATTGTTACCTACAGCATGCCAAAAATATTTTTATGGGTATGATCTACATTTAAAGTGAATTTATATGGTTGAGTAATTTATAGAGTATATAATTTATAAAATAATGTAATATATATAAGAGTGTTTATATTAATTAAGGAATTGTTCATAGTTGGAAAAAATAAAGGTTTATGATTTCTTTTATAATCATATATATATATATTTTATTTATCTATACACTTTAAAAAAATTAAATATCACATGTTTGATATTATTAGATTATTTAGAAAAATAAATCAAAATCCATTTGGAATGGTCTCCATAAATCATTACATGGCTAAAAAATTGAGACTTTTATATATTATATCCACACTGATATTTACAATGATCTAGAAGGTAGGTCTGTTTATACTACATACAAAGATACTAATAATAAAATTGAGTACACTGGTAATAATGCTCCATGACCTTGAAGTGATGATCCTTCTACCAGGTCTTCTAATGATAGTTGTAGGGATGAAATGTTGTAACTAAATAAGATGTTTTTTGATACTTTTCTACATTTATATTCCCTTTAAACGATAAAAGTCTATTTTATAGAATATGAAAATGAATTTGGGTAAAAAGGAATATGATTCTAGGGAAGGAACCAATCAATATAAAAAAAATTATAGATATGGGGAATATTTTACTAATAGAGAAAAGGTGTATGGTAAAAAATAGTTTTCCAAACTAAATAAAGTGTCTCCTGAATTAACAACTTTATGAGTCATCTAAAGCTTTGATGGGTTATATAGTCATGGTTTTCATGCTTATCATGTTTAATGTGGTTTCTGTGTAGGGTTAAATACTATTTTTTAGATGACCAACCAATGAAGGGCCAATAAAAAAACATCAACACCAGAAAAAACACGTCATGAATTAAATTTTCAAATCAATTAATCCTCCTCTATAAGAGAAATTTAATATTCAAAATTATCCTAAAGTTATTGATGAGGAGGAGAAGGAATAATATTAAAATTTAGTAATTTGGGAGAAAAAAATGTATAAAAAGAAAAACAAATTTATGGAAATGATTATTTTAAAACAACTATATCATGTGTATGAATGAAATAATTTAGTCCTAGGATAAGGGAGGATTTAAAATTATACATTGAAAAAGGTATAAAAGATGTTGTTATGAAATATTATATGTCTAATTAAATTTTATTCAATAGTAATCATATTTTTAATGGGTCACTACTCGCTCTTAAAATGGATTCCTTTTATAAAAAAAAATGGAATTATAGAGAAGAATTCTATATTAAAATCTACCTAAATTCATTATATGAAAATTTTATATTGAAAAAAATTGTTATGGTTTTATGTTAATATAGTTTTTATGAAATTTCCAAAAAGACATGCCTAAATTATAAAGTGTTTATAATTTCATTATTTATGGATTATTTATAAATTTTTATATCATGTTTGAATTTATAAATTGATTATATATTTATTATAATTCAATTATTTATTTATAAATTTAATTTTGTAAATTATTAATTGATGTATGAATTAGTTAATATATATTTAAATTGATTATTTAAATTTTCATATATGAATTTAAGTAGTGACTTGTTAGGTATGATAATATATTTAATTTTCTTCATTCTCAAATTTGGATTTTTTAGAGGTGAAATTTATTCTAAATTTTATAAAAGGTATATAGATATTAGTTATTAAAAATTTTATATAATTGGGTACTCTATTGATAACTTGACCATGGGTAGTGGGAATTTGGTTCGGACCACTCAATGGGTTGGGATCTTAAGATCTATTTAGAAAAGTGGGGTTGGATACCTATAACACCATTCATTCTCTTTTATTTATCTTTGATTTCATATGATTATAATACATTACATGAAATGGTTTCATTTAATTTATTCATGTGATACATTTATATATATATAAATATAGTTATGTTTTATTTTGATTTAGAAAAACATGCTTGGAGTTATGTAAAGAGTCACAAAAGAATATGGTTTGAACATATTGATTTTTTTGGAAAAATATAATTTCAAAAATAAATCATTATTGGTATGATAATAGTAAAGGGAATATATGAGATAATATGGGGAGGTTTCAAACCCCATAAAAATTCTATATTAAATATTCCATCCAAAGATACACATCTCAAAAACTTGATCATTCAAACGGGTTAGTTTATTCAAAATTTGGAATCTAACAAACATATCCTCTTTAAGGAAATAATGTTATAGATAACCCTAATATGATTTTGTTCCATAATTTGGAATATTTTATGGGTTATACTTTTCCATGAAACTATAAATGTTGTGATATAAAATGAATAGATTTGAGTTTATTTATATGATGGATTATGGAAAGAGTTTCGTAATCAACTATCCAAGAGTAATATGTGATATTATTGGATTGATGTCCTGAATAAATAACTGAATGATGATAAAAATTCTAATTATTATTCATTACTCAGGTAAATAGAACCATGTACCTCTAATAAATATGTTTAAATTAAAAGTGTTCATCAATTTAGTGGGATTATATCGGATAAAAGACATTATTAGATAAATACGAAACATATATATCATCTAAAAACAACATTTATTAATGATAGAATGATACAATTGTCCTCAAATGTGGCCTGAGATAAATACTAGATAAATAAAAAATCAATGGATGCATCTTTATGGAATGTTGTATAAACCTAATAATTATTCTCAAGATAGAATAAAAATTTAAATATGTTAGATTTAATAGAGTTATTTACTAAATCTGCATATTTATTTGATATAATTTCCCTCATATCATAAAATAGGATTTGTGGATATTGTATTTTATGACTTTTATACTAAATAGAAATATTTTATGCCTTTTGAGAATATAATTTCAATCTATATAATTATATCTTATTATTATAGCCCAATCCAATCGTAATTAAAATATGGTTATATCTTACATCATGAAGATTGATATTGAAAGATTCATAATATATCATGTGATTGATAATAACAGATTATCATTAAAATATTAATGATTAGATATATTTTAGAATATATATAATTAATAAATTAAATTCATTATGGATTCAAAACAAAATTATATGACAAATTCATGATAGTGGAATGTAATAATTTTCTTTTGACCATCCCCATTTACCCATAAAGTTAGTAGAATATGAGTAAATTTCATAACAAGATCATTATTTTCATTAGTTTTATATAAATATGTCATAGTTATTGAAATAGAGGTTCATAAATGTTTACCAAATTTTTTTCTATTCTCCCTAAGCTCAATTCTTTATCCTTCATTGGCTGCTAAGGGATACATGAATATTTTGGTCATAAAGAAGATTATACCCAATAATTTTATGACAGATTAAATCTATGGATACACCATATTGAAAAGTTTCCTTTATATGCTCCATAGTGATATTTATCAATAATATAATTAAATATAGCAACAAAGGCCAACAATGGAATTTGGTACCCATAATTGTTGATATTTAATATCTGATATGGTAAATGTTTACATAATATATGAATATTTAATATATATAATATTAAAATTTCTAATATCATATATCTTAATATTATGATATATAAAGGATAATATGAAATGGTTCACTTTAGAAATAAGTATAAAGTGTTGAATTCATTTAATGATAAAATTTCTATAGCTCATAAATAAATGATATTGTGTTTATAGTTTATTTAAGAATTATTTATAAATATTCATATAATGTCTAAATATACAAATCAATGATTTTTTTTATTTATCTAATTCCATATTAATATATATATTTTTAGTTGATGAGACTAAAGGATTTTGAATGTTATTGTATTTTATCATTATGTATGGTTGTTAGTATGTGGTGTGTAATGTTAAATAACCAAGTGAGTAAAGAGGTCCATCCTTGTAATTATAACGCAATAAATCCACTCTTTATATGAAACTACACTTAGATGATGATTAAGGTGAAACTACAGTTGGATGATTTTGGATAAGTTTAGTTAGAGAAAAAAAGCATTGTTGGATATTATTATTGATTTGGAAATGAGGTAAATTGGAAGATAATCTAAAGAGTGAAAGAAAAAAATGTTTAGAAGTTGGAGAATAATGTAAAACTGATGAAGTTGGGATGACTGAAGATGATGTTATTTTTATTGATGATTGAAGATGGGTATTTAAGAGAGTAATTTCAAATGAAATTATTAAAGATCTATTCATATACTTAATTAATTGAAATCGTTTCATAGTTTATTAAAGAACTATATTCTAAATTTTCTTGTTTATTTTGAAATGATGAGGAGTTGGTTGTAATTAATGAATAATGATGTTAACTTAATAAAAAAATTTAGAATCCATCCTTGTATACATACTATTACAATACATGAGAACATGTTTTAGAGGGTGAATATGTTTGACGAGTTGAATTATGGTTTGTGAAGATCAAAGATGTGTGAAGATAAATTCTATAGTTTATAAAAATAACTTAGTCCAAATGAAATATCAAAGAGAATAAATTATAAAATAACTATTTATGGAAGAGTCATTTATACTAATAATATGATGATCTCTTTTTATAATTAATAGAAGAAGTCCTGTGGAAGAAAATTTAATGTTCATTTATAATCCATGGGTGTTTGAAATCAAAAGTGGATTATTTTAGAAGAATATATGATGAATTATAGATGAAAAATAGCATTTAATTATTTAAAGTAATATTTATAGATCTATAAGTGGTGGGATTATTGATATTAATTTTTTTATAATTGGAAAAAGGAATGTAATTTAGTTCCCAAAATATACCTAGAAATGTATTGTTTCAAAAGCTAACATGTGGAACCAGTTGATTAGATGGCCAAAGATGAGTTTAGAGAAGTTTGAAAAATAAAAAAACTATCAGAAAAGATTAACATGATATTTTATTTACTACATATTATTAAACACATTATAGTTCATAGATAATTTTAGAATCTCCAAGTCTACATAACATTGGAAAAATAAAAAACTATAATAAAATAAGAAGAAGTCATCATTTTCAAAAAGATGGTTTTCAATGAAGAAGAAAAAAATGGTCATGAAGATATTGAAGTGTCATGTTTTTAAATATGAGTATATTAATATAAGAACCAAAATGTAAAATAGTAATTATATGAAATCATTCATTGATAATGATCATTTCATATTATAAAACCCTGATATATCAATATGCAAACCACTTTTAAATAATTCTATGCTTGATATCTTGTGTTACATTAAACACAAAACTAAAATTAATGTAAATATTCTACAATAATATTTTATATAATATAAAGATATTAAAAAAATTTATAGTTTCATTTTTTTGTTTTTCATGGTGAAATTTAATAATTAATAAAAAAATGTGAAATAATTAATAAATAATCAGAAAAGGGAGTATTTTTCAATTATTATTTTCAGGTGTTACATATTTTAATAATTTAATCACTATAAAAAGGCACCAATATATTAGCTATTAAATTAATTTGAAATTAATTATAAATTTATTAAAAATAAGATTAATAACACTTGATGTTTAAAAATTCATTTTTCTATAAAATTAGTTTTTATTTATATTTTTTATTTTCATTTCATGGATAAGTACATATATTTTATAATTTTAATTCCATGAAGGGAAATTCATTTTAGAATTTATCATGTGAAAATTAAACTATGATGATTGTTTGAGATCTTTTTAAAAATGTTTATTTTAGGGTGAATACTGAAAAATAACTATTTTATTAATATTGTCAATTTTAAGACATTATCGTGATATAAAAATGAATTGAAAAGTTATGAAAAAAAATTAGAAAAAAATTCATATTTAATAATTAAAATAATGAATTTAAAAATAAAATTTTGTACAGAGATATCAATTTTTTATGTGTTAGAAATCAAAGTACTGTTTTTTCTAATTAATGAATAGTATTTATCATTGTTATTAATTAATTAATTAAATAGTTCAATTAGGTATCAAATTTATTTTAACATCACACAAATATAATTTTTCATTTATAAACTAATAAATTTCATGTAAACAAATTTTACCAAATATTTCAATATAGGTTCCTTTTTAAGCTAAAAAACATTTTTTCTAATGTTATTTTACATTATGTTTTACCTAGTTAAATTAAAATTAATTTTTTCCACCTATAAGAATTTAATATTTTGAAAAGAATTGAATATTTGGAATCATAATATTCAAATTATTTAATGAGTCAAATATTATTATTATCCATAACTTGTAGTTAACATGATAAAAAACTTATTGCTTTTGTAAGGGTTAAAAGGGTAAATAGGGAGGTTTAAATAAGATATAAGGCTTCAAATATCACAAACCCTTATATAAATATTTATGTTTGCGTTTATTTATAGCTTAAAATAACCTCTATACTAATATTTATCCATTTTTACCATATATCTTATTTTATATTCAGTTTTAAGGTAATTAAAATGGTGACACTCCCCTCATTTATTAAAAGGAATCTCTTATTTTCACTTCTTCACACCAATTGACAATATTATATAAAAAATATCTAAAAAAATATCTCCCTTAAACCCTTATATAATACATATCGGTTCTTTCCCTCTAAAAATTCTCATCGAAGAATCCTTATGGTGTTTCTAAATTTATATTATACATGAAAAAGTTATATGTTCTTACCAAAACCATTTAATTTTATTAATTATTTTACCACATTAAAATATTCTAAAACCATAATAACATAAATAGATAATTATATTTAATATAAATAATTTTATTATGTTAATTTTACAAAAATTTTCTTTCTTCTTTTCATCTAATTTATAATAAAAATATTGCTCGTGTATATGTTCAGACTACCACCTCCACAAAGCATTGTATTTTATTTTTCTTCGTAGCCTTCAATAGATGGAAATTTATATGATATAAATTAATATACTTTATATTTATTATGTAATTAATAATAATTAATGGTATATAATTATATATCATCATATATTTCCATCCATTGAAAAATCAGATCACCACTCATTTGTCTGTGTGGACTACCACCTCCACGAAGCGATGTATTCCATTTTCAATAACCATGTTACCTGGATAGTTATAAAAATATATTTTAATAAACTATATTATATAAATTATTTATATATTTCATATATATTGTTCTTAATATTTGAATCATAAAATAATGATATTGTAAAGTTACCCATTGATATCGGTAATTTGGTTGAGACATTATTGATTTCGTGTTCAAGAATCATGACTAAAATTATCATAGAATAAGTTTAAAATTTTTTTAATAATCATGGAACATATATTATTTTAATATAAATAAACAACGAATAATAAAAAAATTTAAAAATGTGGTTTTTATCATCATCATTACAAAAATGCAAGAAATATTCGAAATTATAAATATCCGATGATGAAAAAATAATATTAACTACAAAATAAAATTTTAGTAAATTAATATAATGGAAGGGTATACAAAGAAATATATTTCTATAATGTTATTAAATAATTTATTAATATAATTATTTTTATTATATATGATGTTGATGCACTTTTGTGGAAGCTAAGAGTGAAGGTAAGTGTTTATGTTCTATTATTTTATCTATGAGGCATTATTTGAATTATAAAATATTCTCCATTATATTGTTTATATGATTCATAATTAAAATATTATAATATTATCAACAATGTAATCATGTTAGTTAATTTTCTATTTAAAATTTTCTATTTCAAGATGTTTATATTCAATTTTTATAGGATCTATATGGGTTAATTTTACAGTCTCACTTTTTTAGGAAAGTTTATTTTTCAATTTTCATTGGGAGTAATTTGTGTGATTTTACTCTACTAAATATATTTTATTTTTATATATTTTTTCTTTTTATAGGGTTTACAATTACTCTATAATTTTTTTCAATCTTTTTTACTCAAACACACTGAGTGAATGTTCATAATAAAATAAAATCATACTTATTTCTTTTTTATTTATGAACATTTCTCTTCTATATAAAAATTCATTTTATTATTTCATAAATAATTTATTCTTATAATTAAATGATTTCTCATGGAAAATTTCTATCAAAATTTACTTTATATTCATAAATTAAAAAATAATCTTTTTAAATTCTTTCTAACAATTCATTTTTGAATTTCGTTACAAAAGTGAGAAAAGAAACTCCTTCTATATGATTTCTATATTAATGAATTTTCTCATTGTTATGAACATTCATCAGGATTTAACATCCATTATAATATTTTTTGGTGTTCATAGTAATATATATTTTAATTATTCTATTAATAAAACAATATTATTTTCATAAAACTTTTTAAAACTAATTTCATTCCTTTTGTGTATATTCTCTTCTTCCATTACAAATTTTCTTAATCAATCACATTATATTTTCCAAAATTCATTATTTTAATTTATTATACAAAAAAATTAAATTCATTCCTAAAATATTATTAAAAATGTTTTAAAATTTATTTTAATATTATTTTCTTACAAAAAAGTGAAGACATTTTTAAAGGAAATTATTTTTAAAAGATTCTCTTCCACATTCCTCTATATCCCATAGTAAAGCCATTCCATTACTGTAATTCCTTTTTTATAATTAATTGTTGGTCTCCGTCATTTCCTTATTCCTTATTATGGATTTATTCTAAATAGTTTTAATTATTGACTTAGTTGTAGTTGTATTCCCAATACTCTATACAACTTAAATATCTCATTTTGAATAAATTATATTGGAGGTGTTTACCAAGAATGATATTTCATTAATTGAATGATGAAAATACTAAAAATATATATACTTGTTAGTTTTATGAATATGATTTTTGATTACTATGTAGGGTTGATTATATTATTTGTAAATATTTACATTTTGTTGTACCTGATTTAAAATTAATATTAATTTATTATAATGGCATAATAATGATGAATTATATTGTTCTTTCAATATATATCGAATACTTTTGACATGAGTATGTGATAGGGGGAGACTAGAATTATATAGCCTCTTGATATATCAATAAGTCTCATAATACAAAAAACAATTGTTATCAATTGTTTTTTTCCCTAAAAAATATGTAATTTCATTATATCATGGAATGAGGCCTTGATTGTAAGATCATTCTATCTTGATAGCAACTCGTTATGTAAGATTACAATGCATTGGTATGAGTCATTGATGACAGGATCATTACATCATGGATTAAGAATTATGATTTCTCGAATTATACATTGGATCATTAGGAAATCAGTTATTATTGCCTATGTGCCTATTTAAATTATTATAATTTGATTAAATCATACTCACGTTATATCTTATAAGTATTATTTATTTATTATTCACCATATAATATACTTTATCCTGATATATTTTAGGATATATTTCATTTTATTCTTTCCCTTACATAGGGGGTGATCACACCCTTTCTTATATTTCCATTCCTAGGTTTTAAATAAGATTAATACATATGATATTTATAAAAGGGAATCACGTGCCGAAAATTTTGTGGTAGATTTTGAAGGCTTGTTATGGAGTAAAGAATATTTGTATAATGGAAGAATTTTCCATTTAATGGGAAATATATGCGTTTTTCTAATTAAATTTTTATCCCTATTTTATAATTCTAAAAATCTGAAATGGTCTTTGATATGTAAGGGACTCGATAGATTCATTTGATGTTTTATTTCTGTAAACTCAAAACTGTATCACTTGGGTTGGAATCATATATAGTATGTGACGATTATTCTTTTATAATTAAATACATGTGTATAGTTCCAGGGAATTGCATAAATAATCTATAATATTAAAATTATTATAATTTTGAAAAATTTGATGATTTTTTATAATGATATTGATGTATATAATGAAAATCAAAAGAAGTATATATAAAGATTATTTTCATTTTCAATGTTTTTAGTAGATAAAAATGTTAATTATGTGAAGAAAAAGATTGAGATTATGTTGCATATCATAGTACCACTGTTTCCAATGTTGTGACCTCGCAATTTATTATATTGAGATATAAATCTTCTCACCACAAAAAGGATGGGATTTTTAAATTTTAGAAGATACATTTTTACTTGAGTTTTTATTTTCCATATTTCAAATGATGTGTTGATGCAGTGGAATAATAACATTGAACAATTATAAGCCACACCATATTAAATCCAAAATATCCTAAGGTTTCACAAGTTTAAAAAAATCTACCAATTGAGTTGTAGATAATAAATATTCTGATTCTAAATTATTATTCATTAAATAAATATCATGATTATAAATTTATTATTTAAGATTATTTTTAAGGAAGAGATAATGAATAAACATCAATAAATAAATGATTAGTTTTCTTAGTCCTGAAATTTTTTTTATAGTGATAATGAATGAATATTGAGAATTACAGGATAATATTTTCATGATTTTGAAAGTGGAAATTAAAAATATTGAGAAATTCCAAAATATCACATTGTAAAATTTCATAGATATTTTTGTAATTGATGACTTGTATAAAAGGTGGATAACTAGGTTGAATCATAGATTGTAAATCGTAAGATAGTCAATCTTGAATCTACTAGAAATTCTTGTGATCCAATAAAGAAATAAAATATTGACACGCATTTTATATAAATTCATTTATGTTGAGGATGAAGTGAGAATCTGACTTATAACTTACAAAAATTAATATAGTAGAAGAGTAGGAATAGATAAATATAAGTGACATATAACATTCAAATATCAAAAGAATCAATGATAAAGAGTTTATTTGGAATCATTATAATAGTTTAATTGATAAAAAATTAATATATGTAATTAATATTCATATAATTAATGAATAATACAACATGAAGACACTTTTTGATTCAAAAGATTATTATTTTGAAGTTGAACGAATGAGACCAAAGTTTATGCTGTTAAAGATTATCATTAATTTGTAGCCAATGTCAAGACATTATTGTAGAGTATATATCATAATGATTTTGTGATATCCTATAGAAAACGAAAAAAAATATTATTCACTAGTGATTTTAGTGAGACCATTGTAAAGTGTAGGGATCCTAGTATAAAAACATTTAGGAGATATCTCTGTATTGTGATACTTTTTTAGGTAACGGATTATTACATACCTATTTTTATTCACTTTTTTATATTATTGAACAACCTATGTCTATAAATTTACCCAAACATATAAATGACGCAATCACCCACATTGGGGGAGAACCTTGTAAAAATATATTGTGTTATTATCTCTTTACATTCATCTTGTATGTGGTGTATTTATATTTAATGATTCAAATAAGATCCATTATTCCAAACAAATATAATGATTTGAATAATTTAAGTGAAAAGAATTTTGCAAAAATTGGTTCACACTAATTCACCTCCCCCCTCTGAGTTTGACTACAGAACCCTATTTTGAATTATAAGTGGTGTCTATGAAAAGATTCTACCTCAGATTCTATTTTATTAGTTGTTTCTATTTTTCATATATCATTTTGATATTTAAAGTAATTATTTAGTTCCCTATCAGAGATAAAATAGTTGTAATTTGTTCCATGAAATTGAATAATATGAAAAAAATTGTTTCAATTATGATGACAAACCACTAATATATAAATATAGAAAAATAGGATATGCTACTAGTTGAAGGTAATCAAAGTGGTAATATTTCCATTGAAGTAAAGTCATTTGTATATAGATTTAATAAATTAAATATTAAATTTATATAATTTTTTACATGATAAACCTATCCCCCTATTTTTTAAATTTGTCATTATAGAAACCCCAAATGTAATCCCTATAACCATAGGAGATTATAGTGGGGAAGGAGGAGGAGATACAGGGATGTAATTGACAAGCTCATGATCACATATCAATGAAACCAAATCAAAGATAGTCATTGTAAATAAAATGACTGTAGTGATGTATCCAACAACGCATCTATCAAATTTATACTATACTAATTATTTTTTCATTCCCAAGGGATATAATTTTATTTCATGTATTCTTACCCATGTGATCCTTATTGATGATCATCGATTAAATGTATACTTATTTCAATGGATCTTGTTTTTTATATGACCAAATAATCTATTTTTTAATTCGGGATCCAGGTAATCAGTTTTCATTTCACCAATTATGTTTCTCCATGTTTATTCCATTATTATGATGGTTGTTTCAGTTCACAACATCCAATGATAATCACACTTTGTTATTGGGCCACTCCCATCTCTATTATTCACATTCTTCGTCGTTGGTATGTGTGGTCAATGATTAGACATTGTCAAACCAATTTGAGCACAATCAATCCTCTAAATTTATAAAGGTTATGTGATCAACTAAAGGAACAATGGTTATTGAATGGATTGAGGAGGAAGGGATAATCACATTTAATATATCTGAGGATCAAGATCTCATTTGGTGAAAAATGTTGTGATGAGATATGCTCAAGCAAAGAGAATCCTGATTTCTGGAAATTGAAGGACATGAATTGATGATAAAAATAATTTTTCATTGATATTATTAGTTTGGTGCAACCAATATTCACATTTTTTTGGGTATAGTGGATGTGAAAAAACATTTGTATCGAAGCGGAGTTTCTAGGAAAATCCATAAGACATGTTATATAATCCTAATAAATTCATGAAATGATTCTCAATTTCATTTTGTGGATAGGGGTTTGACAAGAATTAAATATCACCGGCCACATAGAAAGTCCAACACACCATGTGATACTACTCGATTAGTTGATCCAATTGAAAGGAGGACACAGTCTAATCCCTTGTTTATTAGAATGTTGTATATATTTCGGGACACTCCATGTGGTGGAACAAGGCTCATTAATCCATTTATAAGTAATAACATGTCTAGGTCTACAAGAATAACTCCACACTCTGTGGCCTATTTCACATTTTGTGTAATCTCCCCAAAAACTTGTTCCATGTGTATCTTCTTCTTCACAACAAGATTTTGGACCTATTTTTATCCCATTCAATTTATAATTTCATGCAATTCACAATAGTTTTCTTTGTTTCAGCATAATAGAGATGATGTGAGGTGATATGAATGGGATGCTTTCTTCGAAGATGCTTAGGTGATAGTAGTGATCAATTTTGATCCTTGAAGTGATTTTTTGGTCGGTACTCCCTGGAACCATCAAGACATGGGTCTACCATATCATATATAATACTAGAGTTGGTACTACCCCAAACTAAAAATGGTGTGGATCCTTTATCTTTGGAGTGTTCCTCCCCAATCATCAAGATTTAGTTGGGATTTAGTCTTCCACTAGAAAAAATTATTCCTTTGTTATGTATCATAGTATCAAGGAGTGGTCCCTTAATATAGATTATTGTGAGGTTGTGTGAGGTTCTCTGAATTATATATTATATCTTTAGAGTTAGAGGAAAAATCATCACCCTTAGTTGTTTATGGAGATTAGGATTCCTTCCATATTCATATCAGGTTTCTTTATAAGAATATCTGATCATGGTTTTATTTTCCCTCTATGATTCATTGTTTGAGATAGTTATCTTATTATATTTATTCCATCATGGATTTTTAGGAACCCAATAGAGTATTTTTATACTCATCCCTTTATAGGATTTACCCTTACATTTTTTTGTCTTATACAAATAATAAGAATTTGGTAGTGACCTTGGTGGACCTAGTATCGGTGGAGAATAGCAGTAAGTAATGGCGCTAACCATGTTCTATGCTTAGTCATAGAGACTATGAGTCAATAACTTACTCGTATTAACTAGTTTCAGTTATTATCATGTTGGTACCTTCTTTTATCTATGGTTAGTTGTGTATTTATTCCATTATAGTAATTTTTTTTTCAATTTAATGTTTTATAGGTTATCAAATGTATTTTAAACTCTTTATTGGATTCAATTTTATTATTTCATTTTATTATTGCATTGAGATGGGTGTTTTTTTTGTTTGAAATTCTATTAGGGTAAACACTTCCATTTTTTTGATAAGACTTATTTTCACTTGTCTCCCGCCCCTAGCTTATTAGAGGGAGGCTTTGAGTGTCACACTTGGATTAATATCAGCATAGGTGGGGCCTTGGTGGGTCAAGTCTTGACATTGTGGTATTAAATGTTTTTTTTCTTACAGGTGGTATTTGGATTTATTCATGTTATCGGCTTGGTTTGGGAACATTGGGATATAATGAAAAAGTGTATCATGTTTGACACTTAGTACATAGAACACAGTGTTGGTGTGATGACTGGCATCTATATACAACAAAACTCCCACTACCTGTTAGACGAATCATTATACTAAGGTACATATTATGAGGATAATAATATTAAAACAATCATATAGGATTATGTATTTTTACTTCCATGTCCTTCTTGAGACATCTTTCTAGATATTCTCATATAAATATGAAATATCTTGTTAATTTTTTGGATGCATCTATAATGATGGTCGAACAAGATTCTATGATAGCGCCATAAAGACATATATTAGAGTAATGGTTCCTCGGTATAAGGACCAATTTGTGATGTGTTCCATCTTGGAAGTGATATTATAGTCATCCCACATGATGGGATATTTATAGATCCACCTCTAGTTGTTCATGTGGATGATCTTCATCATATTAAACAGTCAACATAACTTGCATTCTATTAAGAGGATGCATATTGGTTTTGAGCATTGTGTGATTTATAATGATAGTCCCCACTCTGGTTTCGTGGAAATATTGACCCTTAGGAAGTAAATTATTATCTATCATTAGTAATCTGTGTTTTATGTCTTGTAAGGACCCTAAACAATCAAGTAGTTGCACTTGTAACCATTCTTCTTCATGGAGTTGCAAGACGTTGGTAGGAATAGATACCTCATACCCATGAGGAAGGGATTATCCCATGATTATAATTCCAGTTCTTTTTCAATGATGAGTATTTCCCTTAATGTTTTTATTAGATATGTATTCAATAGATTTATAGGATATAGTGGGTTGATATGCCAATTGTTGAGTTTTAATGGAGTTTTATCAACCTCATATGTTACTCTCTTAATATGTTTATATATAGATAATTATTATCCTGAAAGAGAATATAGGGGATCTGCAGGGACATCTGGGACATTGTGATCTCTTCATGTATTCTCACTTATACTGGAGTGCTGGTTCAAGCATTGGTAACAGAGAGTTTTCTTTTGAAGAGGGGAATCAGGTAGCTTGATCTAGAAGTGGACATAATGGGGATAAGTCATCTAAAGTGGTTTTTAGAGATTAATCAGTTCTCAATATATGATGAATGATCATTCCCAAACATGGAAATAGGGATCTGCAACATAAGGATCATGTTTTGGGTCCAACTATCCATGTGATGGATGATGTTATTATTATCTTGGATGAGGTCACATGGATCATCATTTCACGACCCAAAATTATACACATGGTACGAATAAAGTGAAATAATCTCCATGTTAGAGGAAATGACAAAACCATGGATCTCCTTAGAAAATTCATGGTGGCCCCTAGAGAGGTGGCGTCGATAACGGGGTAAGAGGATCCCCCGAATAACGAGCTACGAGAAGAGTATAACACTTTGACCTACTCCTACCCCAACCACATGGTGTCCCACACCATGATAAGAGGGATGGAGGTAGAGGATGTTTCAGTTACATTTCATTGAGGGATATGACTAGGATTCACATGAACTAATTTTAGGAATAATCTGTTTCATATATTCATTATCACCAATTATTTAAGATATAACATTGATTCATTCCCCCATTTCTATATAAAGTATGCAAGACCGTGATATTCTTGTTGAGTCTATGGACCATCTTCTATGCCTATAGGTTCATGTAGGGATTGATTAATTTATCTCAAACATTAATCAATAGTGCGAGATAGCACTCAATGGAGATAGTATCTCATGGGACCTCTTGGTTATTATGATAAAACCTTATGAAATCATAATGGTTATGGACTAGTTTTCATCATTGCATGCCCAGATTTATTGTCACCAAAGGATACATATATTACTATTGGAGGATGGAACAAGGACATCTTTAAATGGAAATAAGTACATTTTGGAATAGCCTTTAGGGCTCATGAGAATTAAACTACGTCATATCTCACATTAATTAGTGAGATTTTCCATTTGTATTGTGTATCGTCAGACATTCAGCTATGAGTGGTAGTATATGATTATATGGAAAATTATACCAAATATGTTTTGAGACTAACTCCAAGGTAATATATCAAATTATATTTTGAATTTCACCAAAATAATGTTGTAATATCATCATAAGAATTTCAAATGGACCCTAATAACTTTCAATATATGAGGGTATAGTTGGAGGACCATCATGAAAAATAATTTATGAATCCTAGTATGTCCATTGGTCCACTATATTATTTTTCATTAAAATGTAATACATAATATTAAGTATATCCATTTATTATTATCTCTTTAATAAAGTGATTATCAAGAACAAGTACCACTTGTTGAGGATTGAAAATATCATTGACTTGTTTAATGTAAAGATATGTCTCTCAATGATTAATATCAAGTACAAGTACCATCTGCTGAGGGATCATGAAGATGATCATTCAAATAGGGAATGATGGTATTTATTTAGGAATTATGAGGTCTCCTTGATCATTTTTGTGATGAATTCCCCTGTCATGTTCATGGAAATTATGAACCAGATCATCCACACTTTGTTGGACTGATTCATGGTAGTATTTATTGATGACATCCCCATATAATCTATGTCCAAGGGGTATTAAGTGAAGTAGTTATGGATGGTACTATAAATATTATGGGATGACCAATTATATATTAATCTCTCAAATTTTTAGTCTTGGATAAGAGTGTTTCACATTCTAGTGAATATCATATTTGAGAATGGTTAAGTGGTGAACCCTGAAAAGATTGATGTAGTTCACTCATGGGAGTAAACCAAGAGTCTGTCAGAGGTACAAATCTTACTCATTTTATAAGGATAATATTATGTTTCATTGGAAGTAATTTCAATGATTATATCCCCTTTAAATACCTTGACACAAAAAGGGAATCCATTTTCTTAGACTATGAAGCATTAAAGATCCTTCAAGGTGCTGAGGGAAAGGTTGACTAATGCTCATGTGGTGAGATTGTAATATGTGGGAGTCAACTATGTGGTGTTTTTTTAGACTTTGAATCTAAATTTTTATTTATATTAATGTATAGGAAGGTAGTGATCAATGATGGGTTGAGTTAGTTGAGACCACATGAGATGAACCATGAATACCATGACATGGAGTTGGCAGTTGTAGTCTTCACCATAAAAACTTAGAGGCATTATCTTATAGGATATCATTTATTTTTTTATTCTGACCACTAGAGTCTCATGTTCATATTGAAATAGAGATAATTGAACATGATATAAATTTATTGGTTACCATTCTCATTGGACTAATACATTTATAAAATATATACTCCAAGGAATTAAAATGTGGGCAAATATTCCCATAGTATGAAATATAATTCTCCCTTGGAGGTGGGGGCGTCTGAGTAGTTGGATTAATTATGGATTACAATGGTGGAGGAGAGAGGGATATATTATATTTAATCAATGGTGGTGACTCCATCACATAATTTTCTTTTGTGAGAGGCTCAGTTGGGTGATGCATAATTAGATTTAATGTCTGTAATGATATACTAAAATAATGTACCAACTAGAATTTCCAAAGGTGGGGATCAGATCATCCATTTTTATGGATGGACTACATTTCCTATCACACTGAAAGATTATTTATTTAGGGAGTTTCATACCACCCTCTTTCTAGTATATATGTTAGTGTAAAATATATACAATGACCATCAAAAAATATTTTGGGGAGTTGCAATAAGGGAGAGTCTAGTAGAGTATGTTCCTTGATGGATCATATGATTGTAGATGAAGGATAAATATCATGTTATAATAGGTCTAACACAACCTATTAATATAATAAAATGTGTGTTGGATTTTATATTGATTTTATTTTCATTTGTTATTACATTAAAATCGATACCATTTTTCTATTTTTTTGATTTTTTATCAACATACCAAGTTTACGTACACAGTTTTCATATAAGATGATAACTTCCCATTGGGTTATTTCACCAATAAAAATAGATACCACTCCACTATTACCATGAAATCTGTAGAGGGATATTAAGGGAGACCTTTCATTTCACCCTTATGTTGGAGGGATATTAGAGATACCTCACTTGTAGGGCCAAAAATGTTAAATGTGGTTATTGAAAATGTTAGGTAATCTATGTGTATATGAGGATAAATTAGGGTAAATATAATTCATAAATTGATCAATATCATAGGAAATTGGAGTTTATGTCTGATAAAAATTTCTTCCTAAGAATCTCCCCATGATTAGGATCTCAAATATTTTGTAGGGGTAGAAAGATATCCTCAAGGTTTATCTAGTGTTTCTAGATTCCTCATAGGATTGGTGAGGTTTCATACCACATGGCCTTGTCCCCAAAGTTAGTTCGGGTGCATGATGTCTTCCATTTTTCATATCTATGGTGATATGTACATGGCTTGGTAGATGTTATTGATTAGGGTGTATTAGAAGTTGAGGATGGGGCCACCTTATCAATGTACTAGATGGAGACTGAGGATTGATAGGAAATGCTCCTTTTTGTGAGGACCATTTCTTTGGTTCAACTTCTTTGACAACATGAAAACCTTCAAGAAACGTTTTGTGATTGGGATAACCCAATGGGAGCAAAGTTCTCTCCCTATTTTTTTTAAATATTTTCATGTTGTGATGAAAGTATATGATAAATTATTGACCCTATTTTTCTAGTTAAATACCAAGGGATATTTTACATAATATTTTTGGAGTATGGAATGGAGTCATAGAAGACATAAAATACCCATATAACCTCATGTTTAATATGTTAAAAATATTATATATATTAAATCATGTGGATTCATATTTTTGAAATTAATGGTTTTCCGATATATTAGAACCTATGAGAGAAAGTTATAGAGTGTAGTTGAATTATGAAAATGGTGTTTTCCCTAGTTATGACATAAGTTTTGTCGGCATCAGACATTCTGTTGAATTGTAGTCATTGAACGGATCATTAAATATATTAAATGATTAGTTTATTTAATTTATTAAATGATAAAATTATCCTAATCCTCTATAAATATGTCATTGTGTAACACACTGAAGATTATCTACAAAACCCATGGAGTTTATAAAGGATGAGGAGGAGATCCATTTTTGGTGTAGAAAATCTTGAGATCATGGATTGGTGATGAAAAATTGAATAGATTCATGGGCTGAATAAATAAAACAGTGCAGTATATAATAATTTTTCTAGTGAGTATTTTCAAATCGATTTATAAATACCTTAACTAGGTAGTGCTCATTGTTTCATTTATTCATGACCATATGTTATTGATTCTGGAGCATGGATTGAATATCTCCTCATTTATATGAATCTCTTTTTTGGCATAACTAAACTGTTTAATTTTGATTCTTGATCTTGATTATCTGTTTTCATTTCTCGAATTTGGTTTCTTGTTTTGTTACCTCGATTATGATCATGGGTCAAGTTAAAAGTGGACAACGATTATATCACTTTTTATTTTGATAGTCTCATCTCCATTTATCACTTTTTTCCATTATCTCATGTGATCAATGATATGACATTTTTGTGCCTATTTGTGCTTGATCAGAAACCCAACATTCAAATTGTTATTTGAAAACCCTTGGATAATTGGACAATATATGGATTGAGGTAGATTTATGAATCATGGATGATAGATCTAGAAGATCAAGACCCCATTTGCTTACAGGAGGCCTGATTGGATATTCTTAGGTTATGGGAATTTAGATATCCAGCCACTAGTGGCTAGAAATTGATGATTAGAGGATTTTATCTTTGAATTTAGTTGTTTGGTTGAGCCTGTGAAGTTATTTTTGTGGATACGGAGGATGTGTTGAGGTTTTGGGAGGAAGGTAGAGTTTTTGATAAAATTTATACTACACATCCTGTAATCTAATGGAACACATGTCATGCTTCTCAGTTGCGCAGGGTGGTTGGGGTTTCAATCCAACATAATTATCACACACTATGTGAATAGGCCCACATGGAATGAGATACTACCCATGTATCCAAGCCATATATACGGACTACATGGATGGGTCCCTATGTGATCAAACATTCCATGTACATTTAGGGACACCTAGTGTGGAGGAACATGGGTAGCCAATCAATGTATTAGAATGAACATGACCATGTTTCTAGTCAATAACACACATCATTTTCCCCAATACACAGGTTA
The DNA here is from genome assembly GCA_963277665.1 of Viscum album. Classification (NCBI taxonomy): domain Eukaryota; kingdom Viridiplantae; phylum Streptophyta; class Magnoliopsida; order Santalales; family Viscaceae; genus Viscum; species Viscum album. The sequence goes on along the minus strand of OY728141.1, from coordinate 1,013,556,950 downwards.
TGTAATCTCCCCAAACCACCAACCATGTTTATACCATTCTTCAGAACCTTATTTTGGGTCCTCAATTATCTCATTCTATGTATAATTATTCATTGGTCATAATGGTGTCTTTTGTTTCGGTATCAATGATATGACATGAGTTGATATGAGAGGGATTATTCTTCCAGTGATACTTATCCGGTGGAAGTGATCATGTTTGTTCATTGACGTGATTTTGGGGCTAGTACTCCCCTAACCCACCATGGATTGATTTCCTCACATTTTATATACAAGTATATTTGGAACTCCCCCACAATATAGTGGGTGTAAGTCCTCTATCTATGAGGTTATACTGTCATATTATCATGCTCTAGCGGGGAGTGGGTCCTCCACTAGAGTGAGTGATCTCTTAGATATGGTTCACAATAGAGAGGAGTGATACCACTATTCATATTCTATTGAGATTCTTATAGTGGTTGGAATAAAATAAAGTGTTCTTAAGAGTTATTTGTGACTCATCATCCTCCGCAGGTTGTGAAGATTGATATTCCTCACTTTCTGATTGGGGTTTATTTATAATAATATTATTTCATTGTTTTTTATCTCTTTGATTTATGGGTAAAGCAGATTATTGAATTCTATTACGCCTATTTTGGATATTGGGATATCCTACTAAGTATGTTTGTATTCAACCATGAATTTAATCTTTTAGTACGTTTTGTTTCATGAAAAAATAATATGTATATTGGTAGAGACCTTGGTGTGCATGGTATCAGTAAATAATATAAAAACATAGACGCAACGACCTTGTTCAATGGTCAGTAACAATGATTTTAAGTCTGGCTCTCATCTGTATTACCGTGTTTCAAATATTATCAGGTTGGGAACATCTTCTATCATTTGTTGGGAATGTATTTTACTTATTATAAATATTAATTAACTTAATATAATTTAATTTTTTACTTATAATTTTTCTCAATCATTGATTACTCTCTATAAAGTTTTGTTTTATTATATTTTTTCATTGTTTCATAGAGTTTTCTATGTGAGTGTAGGATCATGAGGATAAGGTCTCCCATTTTAGTGATAATACTTATGGAAACTTTTCCCCAACCATGTGCCTATTGGAGGTTATCTTTGGGTGCCTCACTTGACTTAATTTAGGACCAAGCGAGCCCCAGTAGATAAGGTCATGATAGTTTTCTTGTAAAAATACAAGATATCCAATGGACACTGATATATAAAAATTTAAAGTGAGTGGTTATATAATTAAGTGGAATTTTACAATATAAAAAAATATAATATTGATAACTCTCAAAATAAGAAATCATCCAAAATTTATCTTATTTATTCATAAATATTGGAGAAACGGATTTAGTTATTTCTCTATAATGCATTTTTCATGTTACTAATGAAATAAATTTTGGTCGCCTAAATCGATACACTAACATTATATCATATTGAATGAAACTGAATGAAAATAATTAATTAAAAATTCATAGCTAGTATGTTACTTTAGAATTATATAATTAAAATAAATGTGATGATTGACTTATGTGGAAATTTCATTCATCACTTGAAGGTTTAACATATCTACAACTACATTCTCTAAGATATCATTATTATAAATCATCAGCAAAATATCTCACCCACAAATGTCAGTAGTCCAAAAATAATTATAGAAATGTTACAACATAAATTCATATGACGATTACATATAAGGTCCTTAATGATGATTAGTATTTGAAATCAAAGGGATTTTAACTTCTTGCTTGTTTTTATACAACATGTATTTACCATTAAGGTGTTCTTTGAATATATATATATATATATATATATATATATATATATATCTGTGTGTGTGTGTGTGTTTGTGTGTGTGTATGTGTAACAACCCAGCTAAATAAACAATAATAATTTTTCATATTTATCCATATGAAAAAATAAAATTTTAATATTAATTTAAAGGGAACGCTATGCTCGATGGCATACCCAATAGGCAACAATGAGTTTCTTTGAAATCATACGTTGCACTCTAATAATAATATTATATTATTTTAGATGATAGTTAACACCTAGTTGTTGTAATGGCAGGAATAAACAGAACTAACCACAAAATGATTATATATGTTTGTGAAATATTTTTACTTTTTCCAATAAATATTAGAGGCTTAAAATGCGAATGAATCCAATTTTAAGCATTTATCTTCTAATATTCATTAAAAGGTCGATTATCTGCCTTTTGATGGAGAAGCCTTTTTTAAATATATTTTTTATGATTTTATATATTATATTTGTCAAAATAAAATTCTTCGTTAGAATCTGGACATCAAAATTTACTTTGTGTAAATTTTTGTTATTTTTCCGATAAAGTTCAGTTTTAGTGAAAATATTGTATTATAATTCAAAAACTCGTTTTAATATAATTTATTTATAACAGTAGATCATCTTATGAATTGGTTTTAAAGTTAAATTATAATATATTTTTACCATTTAATACAATGGTGGTCATTGGAAAAAATTTCACTTTGAAATTGGACTTAAACTAGTGTCAATCTTTTAATAGATATTGTTTCGTAAAAACACGCTATTTGTTTTGAAAGCGGGAAATAATTATTAATTTAATTAATGAAACTTTTATGTTTTCGATTTTTGGAAAACACACATAAGTTTTTAATTCTGAATATCAAATATAGCTTAGGGTGAATTTTTGGTATTTTTCTGAAAAACATCAATTTTTGATGAATAGTGAAACCACTAAGTGGTAGTTAAAGAAACTGATTTTTGATTTAAATAAAAATTTACCACATCTGTGATTTTATTTTAAAAAATCTGACATACATGGTTTTCATTAGGAAGTAAAATGTGGTTCAATGTGATTAAAATAATTTTTTGGTGAATAGAAACTTTACAGTTTTATTAAACGTGATTAAAGGCAATTAGTGTAATTTAAGGTAAAAATAATGTTATAATAACCTGAAATGACCTTGAAACATGTCCTAACATTATTGGATGTGTCATGGCCAACCAAGAAAATCCATGGGTAAACTTGGGGATCCCATGGAGCCACTTTGGTAGGAAAATGACCTTAATAACTTTTTATTTTAAAGTTAAAATAAAAATGTCACTAACATGTATTGTTTTACTAAAACACTATTAACATGGGGTTATACAAGTCATAATTTTGAGTATAAATATTCATTGGAATGAAAAAATGATTTCCCACATCATGATATTTTTTTTATAATTTTTAGACATTATATAAATTAATTTATTTATGACACCATGATGATGCAGTGATTACTCATAAATGAACGATTTAAATAAAATGAGAAGATAGGGTAACATCTAACTCTTACACATGTCACAAACCAATTTTATGGGTGTATTTCTAAACCTTATCACCATATCCTCGAAATATATCCTTTTGGGTCCTTTAAAATCTGAGAAGCATTTTATAATAAAGTAATATTTCATAACTTTCCAAGAGTGCCCCTCCTCTTCTCTACTAAAAGGCCCCCACCTCTACCACCTTACCCACACCTCTCCAGCCTTTTTCTGGTCCAAACCTAGAACATTTAATCTCTCCACATCCCTATCTTCATCATTGAAGACTCACCTTTGGCAGAATGCTCTTCAAGAAACCCTTTTGGTTCAAATCAAAAAGAGTTACCCGATTTTAAGGTAATGTCTTCACTTGTGTTCTTTTGTTTCATTTTTCTTCTCCAACCCCCTAAAATATTTTTTATTATATATTTTTTCAATAAACCTGGTATAGTACATATACTAGGATGTTTTTATAAGAATTATTCAAGCTACACTTCCACACACCACCGTCTAATGGTTAAAGAACATACTGTTTCTATGGATGGTGAATTACTGCCTCACGAAACGATGATTGTTCAATATTCTTTTAACACCATCAAAGGTGGCCATTAAGATGTCACTATATTTATATATGATATATAATATTTTTATGTTTTCCTTAAGCTTCTTTATTTTTCATTTATGTCATACAATTATGGTTTCCATTATGGGTAAACTCGATATCTTCATTTTAGGAAGTGTGGACTACCGACCCCTCAAAGTGATTTGATTCCTTAATTCCATATGTGGGACGTATAAATAATGGAATTAATTATATTACATATGATATCCTACTGGAATTATAATATACCAATATATCATTATTATTTCGTTCCATTTAATACAAAAAAAAAAAGAAATGAAAGTAGCGTTCATGTGTATGTACGGCTTACTGTCTCCATGAACGGTACAATTCATTTCTTATCTCCAAATGTTATGTACTGTTATAAGTACATATATATAATAGATATATATGTCATATATTACATCTAAATTATAGATTTAATTCTATAATTATAATATATATATCTCTCATTTGGTTTTAATTCCATTAATATGACAAAAAAAATGGAAGTAGCGTTCATGCGTACGTACGGCCTACCGTCTCCATGAACGGTGCATTTCATTATTATTATCTCCAAATGTTATTTAATAGTATAAAATGAATATATACTGGATATATTTGATATTTAAAACATTAATACAATTCTGGATACGATGTACCTATAACTACATTGAAAATTCTTTTCCAACATGTTCAATTTTTTCTCTTGTACTGAACATCGACAAAAACGTCTAATATGAACTCACTTTATTAACCAATTATTATAACATTATAATATGTGATATGAACCGAATAATAATCTTTATGTGAGGTCCTTATGAAATTATAAATTGACCAAAGATTATTATTTAGTAATACAAAGAAACGAACAAGACAAGTCAGACTTGAGGTAAGGGATCCTACCTCTCTTTCTTTTTAAGCACTCTATTTTATGTAATATGTATTAAGCTCATATTTATTATGTTTGGGGATGTTATTTTAAAATACTTTTACTATATTTTTATGTTCATATGATGAGACACCCTATTTGATCTCATCAGACCATTTTGGAAGTTTTAAGTGGCACCGTTATGATGGCGAGTTTTCGTAAGGGATTTTTCATCTCACTTTTATTATAATGACATTTATGCTATGTTTTCCACCATTTCTGTTGAGTGGTGTATGTACTGCACATTATTATACTCTTTGTGTAGTATAATTTCAATTATGGTTATTTACATCTTCATTGTATGACCCTTCTTCCATGGGATGTACGTTTCGAAAGTTACCCAAGTCGGTAAGGGAAACATTCACACTCCTCTTTTTAAAAGACTTATTTTGTTATGTCTTTTAAGTCACATACTATTATGTTGGTATATGTTCTTCTATATCTGTATTGATGTAAATTTTCTGTCCAAGTGATGTGATACCATTTTCTCTCTCATCGACTCATTTTCTGAATTTTAAAGTGACGCCATTAGGCTGTCAGATTTCTGTAAAGGAACTTCTTAACCCACTTTCAATTCGTTGGGTTAGACCTATAAATCATTATTTTATTATGCCAAGATAATTTGTGGAATCTCTATATTTTAATTTCCACAAACCCTTGGGTGGATATACTATTTCTATACTTAATCATCTCATTGATATATTCTTACATCATTTAGATGAACTTGTATGGGAAATCATAACTCAATCTCATTTCATTGAGTTAAATATCAATGTCATTGGTTTTTTTCCATGAATATGTGTGAATGAACTCTGATTGTTTTAAACTTAATATCCACTTATATTTGTTGTATTCATATTTTTCAAACATAATCATGTAATTGATTAATCCTTAATTTATGGATGTCGACTATGTATGGGACTTCGTCTCATTCTCCTTTAATTGAGGCATATTTTGTTTTATACACAGCATTATTTTATACAATGTATAAACCCCCATTACTTCGACATTTATTCAGAAGGAATCTTTTTATATGTAGCGTTTTACTAAACGACAAAAGGGAATGTTTTTTTCGTACATATGCGGTGACAACGACCTTTTCTTCCGTTGTGAGTATTATTTGGTCTTTGGCTTCCTCAACAAGCCATAATGTTTTTAGAATGAAATAAATACCATATACTATTTTATATATTTTGGTATTGAAAAGGGTTTTTATAATGGATTTTTTTAAGTCAATATATATAAGTGATATATTGTGATTGAAACGTGGAAATGTTTTCTTTCCTTTATAATTGTTATGATTTTATAATGGTACTTGGGAATTTGATGGGTGGTTACGTGATAAACCATATGACGGGTGGTGTCGTGAATACAAGGATGGGTAGTAATGTTATAACCTCCAATTCATTGGGTATGGAAGTCAGATGTATGACTATTCCATTAAGTGATATGTGTGGAAGTGGACTATATGGTTATTCCACTTAAGTGTGTTTATGTCCCATGTTACCTTTATATGTTATGTCTTCTTTATATGGGTTTTATGGTAATATTTTGGTTACAAATGGGTAATTAATGATGTTTTATTCAGTAAATAGTATTTACTACTTCATAAAGGTGAAAAGTATTACCTATCATAAAGTATTTATGGTTTAGTTGATGTGCTTTAAAACTAACAATTTTCCCTCTTTGTGTATCCTTTACTGGGCTTTTTATTCTCATCCAATGTTTTTGAAATGTTTTCCATAGGACTTAAAGATGAATAGGGTCAAGGATGGGATCCAGGAAAGACATGCTATCTAAAACATGGAAGTAGACATGTTTCTTTTTAAAAAATTTTATTTTATGGAAACTTAGTACAATTGTCTACTTTGTAATATTTTGAGATGTAATAGTTATGTCCTATTTCTCTAAAACTCTAAACCTGAAAAGATCCTCTATGTGAATTATTCATTTTATTCAATATTAAGTAATTTTTAGGGCTGGGTCATTATAGTTGGTATCAGAGGTCAGTTTAGATAACATTAGAGGTTAGGGTATTCTCTAAGCATAAGTGACATTACTATAATGGATAAGATTTCAGAAATATTCAGAGTTTTTAGATAAAGTGAATGAGTAAGTATATATTAGTGTTTATCTTCCTCATTAGTACATTATGATTTTGCTGATATACTCACACTGACATTTTTTGTTTTAGAAAATGGATGGATCTAGTAGGCACCAAAGAGACAATGGGTTTGAAGGAAACTGTGGTGGTTCTCTGATTAAGAGATTGGATGAAATGGGGGATTCAATGAGAAATATCGTGGTTATTCTAAACCAACTATCAGAATTCATGATCAACCACTTGAACCTTGGCGAGTTCTCTAATGCATCATGTATGAGATAACCAACTCGATGTGGAAGTTCAGGTGATAATTATAAAGTTAACCATTTGGGTTTATATGTTCCTTAATTTTGAGGTAATTATGGTTACTTTATGTTATGATGGAAAATGAAAGGCATGAGATAAAATTGAGGTTAAATTATGTTATGGTTATTTTTGAAGATTTTATCTCTTTTTGGGGAATGTTTTAAGAATTATATTGTTTGGAAAAAGGACAACACACAGACCATGTGACAACCCGTCGCGTCGGACAAAGCTGTGGGAATCGAACCCACAACCAAAGTGAGACAGGTATTTATCACCTACCACTGGACTACGTGAATTCCTTGGTTAGTTTGACTAATAATTTTTCATTAGATGGTTTTATGAATCAAGAGTAAGTTGATTTTGGGTTATCTATGGAAATTATTAACCTTTCATGGAGGATATTTGATTAGGTTAATAACTTTTCAATAAGAGACTTTAATAGAAACTAATGTTATTTGGAGATAAATGTTAATTTTTACCTTGGAGGACTATGTGATTAAATATTTCAAATATTTGGGTTTTAATATTAGTTTGGGTTAATTTGAAAATTTTTATAGACAAATTGTTTATTGAATGGTCTTCGTTTAACTTTTGGTTTTGTTGGAAAAATTTAGGAGATTAAGAATAGATTTTCTTTTTATAAAGAATTATCCTTTTGTGGATTATCTGATCTTGTTCTAACAACTTTGGTTTTGGTTAAGGTCAAAATATAGGTGAAATATATAGTTATCTTTTTTGGATTAGGTGATTCTCAATATGTTTATTATAGCTCTCTTAATGTGAACAATTCATCATAAATACTCGTCTTTTGGAGAAAATATGAGTTTGTGTAAGAAATATAGTAGGAGATGAGAGTATACATGACAAGTAAGTATGTTTCCTTAAGATTTAGTTAATCTCAAAAATAAATTCCTCAAGAAAAAATAAATTAAAAAAAATTATTTTGTTAACTTTTCCTACTGGGGAATCGAATACCGATTAACCTATCACAAGTTTGTGATTTTCTTATGGTTAACTGTATCTTAGACATGTTTTATATCACTCTCCATCAGAACATGACCCTTTTTTTCTCCTCCATGTACATGTTTTCCTACATTGAATCCTATTATGGGTTAACTCTGGTGACCTTTGTGGTTCCCTTTCTTTCTTTTAAAGTGACAGTTTAATTTACACCTTTTCTGATGTGGGGCTTTCAATGATGTTTCCAAGACCAATTTTAAAATTGCGAGGACGCAATTCCCAAGTGGGGGGAAGGATGTAACATCCTAGGTAAATAAACAATAATACTTATTCATATTTATCTATATAAAAAAATGTTAATATTAATTTAAAGGGAATGATATGATCAATGTCGTACCCAATACACCACAATGAGTTTCTTTGAAATCTTACGTTGAACTCTAATAATAAAATAATATTATTTTAAATTATAGTTAATGTCTAGCCGTTGTAATGGCGAGAATGAACAGAACTAACTACAAAATTATTATATATGTTTTTCAAATATTTTTACTTTTTCCAATAAATGTTAGAGGCTTAAAATGCGAATGAATCCAATTTTAAGCATAAATCTTCTAATATTCTTTAAAAGGTTGATTAACCACCTTTTGATGGAGAAAACATTCTTAAATATACTTTTAGAGATTTTATATGTTATATTTGACAAAATAAAATCCTTCGTTAGAATCTGGACATCCAATTTTACTTTTTTTTAAATTTTTGTTATTTTTCCGATAAAGATCAATTTTAGTAAAAATATTGTATTTTAATTCAAAACAACTTTTTAATATAATTTATTTATATTATTAGATTATCTTTTGAATTGGTTTTAAAGTTAAATTAGAATATATTTTTATAGTTTAATACAATGGTGGTCATTGGAGTTAATTTCACTTTGAAATTTGACTTAAACTAGTGTCAATCTTTCAATAGATACTGTTTCTTAAAAACACACTATTTGTTTTGATAGTGGGAACTAATTATTAAATTAATTAATGAAACTTTTATGTTTTTAATTTTGTAAAATAGAAAACCTTTTTGAATTCGGAATATCAAATATATCTTAGGGTGAATGTTTGGTATTTTTCTGAAAATCATCAATTTTTTGATGAATAGTGAAACCACTAAGTTGTAGTTAAAGAAACTGATTTTTCATTTTAATGAAATTTTACCACTTCTGTGATTTGAATTTCAAAAATCTTACATACATGGTTGTCAATAGGAATTAAAATGTGGTTCAATGAGATTAAAATAATTTTTTGGTGAAAAGTAACTTTTAAGTTTTATTAATCGTGATTAAAGTTAATTAGTGTAATTTAAGGTAAAAATAATGTTATAATAACATGAAATGACCTTGACACATGTCCTAACCTTATTGGATGTGTCATGGCCGACCAAGACAATCCATGGGTCAACTTGGGGACCCCATGGAGCCACTTTGGTAGGAAAATGACATTAATAATGTTTTATTTTAAAGATAAAATAAAAATGTAACAAACATGTATTGTTTCACTAAAACAATTTTTACATGGGGTTATACAAGTCGTAATTTTGACTATGGTGATTAATTGGAAATATAAAAATATTTCCCACATTATGATATTTTTTTCTAATTTTGAGACATTAAATAAATAAATTTATTTATGACACCGTGATGCTGTTGTGATTACCTCATAAATGAACGATTTAAATAAAATGAGAAGATAGGGTAAAATATAAGTCTTAAACTTGTCACAAACCTATTGGATGGGTGGATTTATAATCCTTATCACCTTATCCTCTAAATATATCCTTTTTAACCTTTAAAATCAGAAAACCATTTTATAATAAAGTAATATTTGATAACTTTCCAAGAGTGCCCCTCCTCTTCTCTTATAAAAGGCCCCTTCCTCTACCACCTTACCCACACCTCTCAAGACTTTTTCTCTGCCAAACCCTACCCATTTAATCTTTCCACATACATGTATTTGTCATTGAAGCCTCACCTTTGGCAGAATTCTCTTCAAGAAACCCTTTTGGTTCAAATCAAAAAGAGTTACCCGATTTTAAGGTAATGTCTTCACTTGTGTTCTTTTGTTTTATTTTTCTTATCCACCACCCTAAATTTTTTTTTGTAATAACACCAGTATATTACATATACTAGGATGTTTTTATAAGAAGTATTCTAGCTACACTTCCATACACCACCGTCTAATGGTTAAATAACATACTGTTTCAGTGGATGGCGAATTACTGCCTCACGAAACAATGATTGTTCAATATTCTTTTAACACCTTCAAAGGTGGCCATTAAGATGTCACTATATTTATATATGATATATTATATTTTTATGTTTTCCTTAATATTCTTTATTTTTCATTTATTTCATACTTTTAGGGTTTCCATTATGGGTAAACTCGATATCTTCATTTTAGGAAGTGCGGACTACCGCCCCCTCAAAGTGATTTGATTCGTTAATTCAATATGTGGGATGTATAAAGGATGGAATTAGTGGTATTAGATATGATAGTCTACTGGAATTATAATATACCTTTATATCATTATTATTTCATTCCATTTAATACAAAAAAAAGAAATGAAAGTAGCATTCATGCGTATGTACGACTTACCGTCTCCATGAAAGGTATATTTCATTTCTTATCTTCAAATGTTATGTACTATTATAAGTACATATATATAAAGGATATATATGTCATATATTACATCTAAATGATGTATATCAATCTGGAATTATAATATATATATCTCTCTCATTTATTTTTAATTCCATTAATATGGAAAAAAATGAAAGTAGCGTTCATGCGTACTTACGGCCTACCGTCTCCATGAACGGTGCATTTCATTTTTATTATCACCAAATGTTATGTAATAGTATAAAATGAATATATACTGGATATATATGATATTTAAAACATTAATACTATTCTGGAGATGATGTACCTATAACTATATGGAAAATTCTTTTCCAACAAGTTCAATTTTTACTCATGTACCGAACATCGACAAAAACGTCTAATATAAACTAACTTTATTAACCTATTATTATAACATTATAATATGTGACATGAACTGAATAATAATCTCTAAAGGAGGTCCTTAAGAAATTATAAATTCACCAAAGTTTATTATTTAGGAATATAAAGAAACGAACAAGACAAGTCGGACTTGAGGTAAGGGATCCTACCTCTCTCTTTCTTTTAAAGCACTCTCTTTTATGTCATTTATTTTAAGATAATATTTCTTATGTTTGTGGATGTTATTTTAAATTCCTCTTACTATAATTTTTATGTTCATATTATGAGAGACCCTATTTGATCTTATCAATCCAATTTTGGAAGTTTTAAGTGGCGTCGTTAGGTTTCCGAGTTTTCATAAGGGATTTTTCATCTCACATTTATTCCCGTGACATTTATGCTAAGTTTTACACCATTTCCTTTGAGTGCTGTATGTACTGCACATTATTATAATCTTTGTGTATTATAATTTCAATTATGGGTATTTAAATCTCCAGTGTATGACCCTTCTTCCATGGGGTGTACGTTTCGAAAGTTACCCAAGTCGGTAAGGGAAACTTTCACCCTCCTCTTTTTAAAAGACTTCTTTTGTTATGTCTTTTAATTCAGATACTATTATGTTGGGATATGTTCTTATATATCCTTATTGATGTAAATTTTATGTCCATGTGAAGAAAAACCGTTTTCTCTCTCATGAACTCATTTTCTGATTTTTAATGTGACGATGTTAGGTTGCCGGATTTCAGTAAGGGAACTTTTTAACCCACTTTTAATTTTTGGATTAGACCTCTACTTCCTGATTTTATTAGGCCAAGATTATGTGTGGAATATCTATGTTGTAATTTCCACAAACCTTTGTGTGGATATACTATTTCTACACATAATCATCTCATTGATAAATTGTTACGTCATTTAGACGAACTTGTATGGGAAATCATAACTCAATCTCATTTCATGGACTTAAATATCTATTTCATTGGTTTTGGTTTTCCAAGAGTATGTGTGAATGAACTCTGATAGCTTTACACTTAATATCCACATATATTTGGTGTATTCATATTTGTCACACATAATCATGTAATTTATTTATCCTTAATCTAAGGATACCGACTGTGTATGGGACTTCGTCTCAATCTCCTTTCATTGAGGCATATTTTGCTTTATAAACAACTTTATTTTATACTGTGTATAAACCCCATTAACTTATATTTTTATTCAAAAAGAACCTTTTTATACGTAGCATTTTACTAAATGAAAAAAGGGAATGTTTTTGTTGTACGTATGCGGCGACCACGACCTTTTCCGCCGCTGTGAGTATAATTTGGTCTTTGGCTTCCTCAACAAGACATAATGTTTTTAGAATGCAATAAATACCATATACTGTTTTATGTATTTTGGTATTGAAAAGGGATTTTATAATGTATTTTTTTATGTCAATATATTTATGTGATATATTGTGATTGAAACGTGGAAATGTTTTCTTTCATTTATAATTGTTATGATTTTATAATGGTACTTGGACATTTGAAGGGTGGTTACGTGAATAACCATATGATGGGTGGTGTCATGAATACCATGATGGGTGGTTACGTTATAACCTCCAATGTATTGGGTATGGAAGTCGGCCATATGGCTATTCCATTAAGTGATATGTGTGTAAGTGGACCGTATGGTTATTCCATTTTAGTATGTTTATGTCCCAAGTTACGTTTATATCTTATGTGTTCTTTATATGGGTTTATGGTAATCGTTTGGTTACAAAAGGGTAAGTAATTATCTTTTATTCATTGAAGAGTATTTACGACTTCATAAAGGTGAAAAGTATTACCTATGATAAAGTATTTATGGTTTACATGATGTGCTTGAAAACTAACAATTTTCCCTCTTTGTGTATCCTTTACTGGGATTTTTATGCACATCCAATGTTTTTGAAATGTTTTCCACATGACTTAAAGATGAATAGGGTCAAGGATGGGATCGAGGAAAGACATTCTATCTTAAACATGGAACTAGACATGATTCTTTTTAAAAGTTTTAATTTTATGGAAACTTAGTAGAAGTGTCTACTTTGTAAACTTTTGAGATGTAACAGTTATGTCCTATTTCTCTAAAACTCTAAACCTGAAAAGATCCTTTATGTGAATTATCCATTTAATTCAATATTAAGTAATGTTTAAGGCCGGGTCCTTATAGTATGTATATATATATAAATAATAAAATATAAAAATAAAATTTTAAAAAATTTATAATAAATGTTATAATATATGTATACCTTAATGGTCAATTCTTCCACATGTATAGATGGCCAAAGTTAGAAATGTTTGATACTATGTCTAACTATATCCACTTCATCAATCGTTAATGTAACTATAGCCTTTGTGTCTATAATATATTATATGGGTACTCTAAAATATTTTATCTCCATCAACTGATGTGGTATATTTTATGAAATATTATTTATAATATCATATGCTATAGAATGATTTTGGGGATCATCTATATATAATTCATAATAGACTTTAATATATAGAGTAAGAGGTGGATAAGTGTGATATGTAGGCTAAATATATAACATTATATTGAATAACATCAATTGATCCAATGATATTATCATATCCACCATTGTATCACCCAACTCCTTATCTTTTTCCTCTAAAGAGTTAACTTTCCTCATCTACACTTCTTCCCTCAAATAAGTATTAAGATGAACGAAACATTTTTTAACAGATACACCAACCATGTATCCTCAAATACAACAAGTGTGTTATTACTTTCTGAATACAATAGATAAAAATATCCCTCCTACTATTGGATATGAATGTCCCCCATACGCTCCACTCTTAAAGGGTTTCCAAATAAAATATTTACAAAATTTATTAATGTTATAAATTTTAATGGGTTGAGAATTAATTTAAATTTCTTCTAGAAATTTTTTCATCTATAGAATTTGAATCTTCTATAAGATATTTAATGTGCATAAATCTTATCAAAGGGTTCATTGTGTCGAATTGAAATTTCACAATCCCCAATGAGAGTATCCAGTAGATATGGAAATGGGTTTCTCTCGAAGGATCTTATCCAATTAGTCACTATCTTACAACTTATTATTATTTTTATATTTTTGAAATTAAAATGTTGGGGAAAATAGGGTAGGGTTTGTGTGGTGTTAATTGATGAAATTAAAATATGAGATGGAAAGAAATAAAAAAACCTAAAGAAAAATTTATGATAAAATGGATGATCATAATGGAGAAATAGATTCCTCCATTGTCTATTTAAGGTGTCTAAAATATATTTGAAAATTCATGAAATACCATTCATGAGCTAACATATTATTCATACTTTGTGGGACTCAACATATTCCAAATACCTTAAAAACATTTCAAACATAACCTCTCTATTCACCCAAATGCATCATATCAGTTTAATATAGACAATGGAGGTGAAATATTGTAGAGGAGGGATGAATGAGGTTGTAGGAAGGCCTTATGTGAGTAAAAAACTCCAAAACTTCTATCATCATGCCTACTACCCCATATAAAACATAAATAATGACAACATGATTTGAAGTTCAGGAAATTGGAATTATATGTTTCCTAAAGTCCAAACACGTGATTAGTTGTGATGGGAGTAAAAATAAGTCCCATATCAAGATTATATAAAGGATTTTGGATCACATATAATCTTGGATGAGAAATTTGTCTTATCCCCTATGGGTTATAGGATATAACCCCATAAGGTTTTATGTGTTGGGCCTAGAAGACCTAGAATTGGATGAAATGATCGTGAAAAGGGGAATCATATCCCTGGTGAGACCCAGGTGTAACAGAAAGTTGATTATTTCCAACACCTATATAATAATTATAATGGTGGGCCATTTGAAACATATTTATACATGGTTCTATGTGTCAAAAGTCTTCCTAAAAGTGATGGCTAGGCGGTGAGTCCTGGTGATAAGAACTTATTGGTACAAGATGGTTGGATATAGTGGATCATAATTTAAGGGGAGTCCCAATTGTTTGGTATTTGATTTGACGGGGTTTTTTTGGGTGAAAACCAAGTCCGCCAATGTATTTTATGAAAAGGATTGTGGCTCTTATATTATCTTGGATGGTAAATTCCTCCTATCACCATTGGATTTTAGGATGGAACCTCAAAAGGGATGGTTTTTTCATCATAAAAGTCCTTGAGATGGAAGAAAATGATCTTGAAATGTTATAAATCCCCATGTATATAAATAATATATTAGAATAGGAAAACATGATGAAATAATTAATATAAAGTGGGAGTGATAATTAAAATATCAACTTATGTAAATAGGAAAACTATTCTCCATCTATTTGTCCAAAATCCAAGTTCACTAACCCATTAAAATGATTATTAGGGTTGGTTTAAATATGTATCATAGTACTTTCAATGAGTAGGTGATGAATTCGACATGCATGGTGTTAGTGAGGTTGATTCCTCCAAGTTGATAACTTTAAAAACCTTCATATGAAATATTATCTAACGGTTGCTGTCACCTCATTTTAATAAATAAAAGGAATGTGTAAAAATCCTAGGATGGATACATTATTTAGAATAATGAAGGAATGAGAATATTTATTTATGTTAATATATGGAGAAGGGATCATATGGATGACAGTGTAATATCACGATAGTCAGGTGAGAGGGATGGTGAATGGAGGTGTTTCCCCATTGAAAAGGATCACATGCAGCTTTGAAAATTTAAGGTTTCACCTCATGTGGCCTTTAGTAAATCCCCCCAAAATCTTACAAGGGAGGTTGGCACAATGATCACATGGTTGTGTTTTGAATATGATACAGTTCCCTTTTATTTTTTATGATTCATACATATCCAACTAATTCTGATGAAATGTTCTTGAGTATTTCAGTATAAAATTCATGTGGTGACACTGTTTATCACACATGATGTTTATTACAACCTTTTTAATCTTCTACAACACATCCCCTTTAATATAATATATGTAAAGATCTTTTGTGTTACATAGGGATCCTCACCACATTTTTAAATCATAAAAAATTTCATCATCATGTTGGGGAGGAAATTGATCAATCCCAAGATAAATAATAAATTCAAAAAAAATATAAGAATCTTCAATGAAAAAAGAATCAAGGATAAAAATACATGATAAAACAGTATGTTGGATTTTTTAAAAGGAAAATCCCTCTAATGAAGATCATTAAAAATCACAGGGAAACTCTAAAATGTTCACTATTAATCAGAGCGTACAAAATTCAAGTAATTCAAATAATTGAATTACAGTGACAATGTAGAAAATACAATGTGAAAACCACAACCCAATACACCTTTTATTTAACACTGATAGTCACCCTACGAAAAAATTTCACCCCTTTGAGTTGAAATCCAGAAAACACTATGAAATTAAAAAACCTCAAATAAGTCATTTCACCACCTTATTTTTTATTTCTTGCTTCTGATCATGCAATAAATATAACCACCACACTTATCTACATTCTTATATTCATTTTTCATTACTCAAATGGAACCTTATGTATCTTATTTTTTAGGAAACTCCACCCACCAATTAACCCCTTATTTTTAATTTTAATATTAACATAAAATCCATATCTCTATTTTAAATATGCCATATGGCCACTAGATTTCAAATTCACATCTTCTCAAAATAACTCCAACAAGAAGATATGGTTGATGAACCTTGAAAATATCCCCCTTCAGCCCATTAATGAAAAATATGGAATCCAATAAAATCATATGGATCAAAAACCAATTGGTATCACACCAATTGTAATCCACTATATACATATGAAAACACTATTTTTTTATCTCCAACAAAAAATTGAATGCTCCCCATTTAAAAGAAATTCAAATGGAAAACTATCCATCATACCAACATCAGAACTACCCTATTGAACAAGATTGTAACCCTAAACACTTGGATGCCTCAAAACAGTATTCACCACATAGTCAAAAGTAGCTATGGGAATATATATCTTTATCTTGTCAACATCCTACTAGAATATGACAACTATCATCATATCATATTTATCATTTATTTCATCCCCTTCTTCCCTAGATATTATATATTAATAAAATGAATTAGTTTTAGGGTATAAAATACATAACCACACTTGTTTCACCTCCCAAACCATCTTCATCAAAGTCATTGGTCTTTGACTGATGGGTGGTGATCATTTATGCTATAAAACTAATGAATTTATCTTCACAATTAGATGTGTCACTTCACCACACATCTTCACATTGGTCCTATAAAGTTTTTAACCCTTTCAAACTCATGCATATACCATAAATCTTATTGATAATTTCCATATTCCATTAAAAAAAGAAATCATAAATCCATTATTATCATGAGTACTAGTAGAAAACCAATTATGGAATATTCCTATAAATTGTTGTACATCCCTCAAGATTAGAAAACTTCATGATTTTTTAGTGATATAAATACCACAAACACTAGTAACACTAGAAGACTATCTATTCCAAATATTCAATGAACCAAATTATCCTTATTAATATGAAGAGAATACTTCCCTCTAGTGAAGTATAGTATGACATTTCTGAATCAACCTCAAATTCGGTGTAAAAATATGAAAAGAAATAATCAATGTCGAATGAAATTATATAACTCTCACATTGAATTATACATTTTCTAGAATCCATATAATTAGTTTTACGATTCTTCTTTTTTTCTTATAATTTTCAAAGAATAGTTTTTCCTATGAACATGGACTTCCTTATTGAAAATAAGTACAAGAATTTTATTTTTGATCCTGACTGACCTCTCTGATTACTATATCCATCTATCATATCAAAAATACCACTATTACCAAATAATCATAATTATTAGTATTCCTTCGACTCTAGTTATTCAGTAATGAATAAATCACATCTTCATAAATTAATATTTCCTTTGAGAACATCAATGTGGGAATGATATTGCCATATGACTTTGGTAATAAACCCAAGAGAAAAAGTTCATTATCTTCTTCTCCTATTTTTATAGGTATTGTGTTAACTTTGTCATTTATCTTTATATAAATTGAATAAATATCCACTAAAATTTTGGTAAACACACCGAGATAGTTTTTAATTAACCATTATATGTAATATTAAATGATACAATTTTTTTCATGTATGAATTATTTGTGTGGGATTTTGATTTAAAACTATATTCAAGAATCACCTAGATCTAGTTTAGATCTATCAGATTCATCACCTCCCAAATATTATTATCATAAAAATACATATGAATCATAATTTTCACTAACTCTATCGTGTCATATCAGTCACGATAGCTAATCTTCTATGGCATCACATATTTTTTTTTCATGTTCGTTGTCTTATCATGAACCAAAATATTTCTTACCTTATGATTCCAGAGAATAAAATAATATTTATAATTAATCATTTTTATGTGGGTAGAAATACCTTGGTTTTAATTTCCCATATAAAATCATAAATAAAAAAATAACCTTATCTGATACAATTTTTGGGGAAGAAATAGATTTCTCCCATGAAAAAAATAAATTTTGATGAAATTTCAAGAATATATATATTGAAAACATAAAAGATAATAAATACAGAAAAAACAAGAACATGGAATTTTTAAACTGGAAGAAATATCCAATGATTAGGATTGAAAACCCCTAGAGAAACATTGAAATATACCCTATGGATGAGACAGTGAAAATTTCCATAATTTTATGATCATGAATTATGACGAGACTGTAGGAAATTTTTTATGAAAGCCATAGCCCGATACAGCTCGAGTTTTTCTCTAATAATTAAATAATGAAAAAATTTCACCCTACGTAGATAAAAAAAATTATTTCATTTTGACACCTCCAATTAATCACTGCACAAACCGATTTACCACTTATTTTAACAACCCTAACCCTAGTATCCCCTAGTATTGGTTACTTTTTTATAGTGTAATATATATAAGAGATCAAATAACCAAGGATTGATCAGTTTAAAAGTCATTAATAACTAGATAAATATATGTTTCCCTTATTACATTGGTAATTAATCATTGAAAATAAAAAATAAAAATAAACTTTTTCCCTGACACTTATTCAAAGATTTCATCTTCATAACCTGGGGAAGGAAAACAAATGAAAGTGTGAGAAAATATACTAGTAAGGGTTAGGTACAATATAATCTACCATAATCAATTATTATAATCAATATGGAAAGGTAAATAACTGAAAAACACATGTCAGTCAGCAAACTGATAATGAAAATGGATCCCTGGATTTTGTCATAGTGAAAGTCATCTGGATAATAATAAATAAATTCCAAATACAAAAAATGATTAATTACTTGATGTCTTGTATCAACACATGAATCATTATACTATCAAATAATTTTAAAAAAAATTATGAATATAATCTAATCACATCGGATTCTTCATGGAAACAAATGTGATGGGTTTTTCACCAAATATTATTAATTCATGCGACTACTGATGCATCAAGGGGATTATATTAACTTGTCCCCAACCAATAGGTCTTACATTAACTGGTCCCCAACCCATGTCATACAAATCCAAAGAAATCCAAATATTTTTAATAATCAATTTAAATTTGAAAAAATTTCCTCATCATCAAAAATACATTTTTAATTGATGATGCAGTTTTATTAAAATTTCCACAGTTAATAAAATAACTTTTAAAGAAAAAATTATATGTAAAATTGGTGTAAAACTAACAAAATAATCATATCCATGATACAATAGATATGTATATTTAACAAAATATTCAATTATTCATGGTAATAAATAAAAGTGATAGTATATACATCATAGAATATAAAATAGGTTCCTATGATAAAAAATATGCCTCAATAAAAGAAAATTGACACGAAATTATTTATAAGGATCATATCACTAATCAAATGAATATATTATTATTATTTACTATAAATAAACATAACAATAGAAATAAAAATAATATAATTAATGTGATTTTACAGGTAACCTTACCATGGAATAATCAATGAAATAAATGTTTAATCCAACGAATAATAATTGAGTTAAGAAATCCATTTCCACTTTGTAAATAGTCGAATCGTATGACCCATGAATATAATAATTATAAAATGAAACCTTTAATACCATAGAGTGAACAAAAAACAGAATATTATATATAAAATGGAATTTAACATTCACAAAACAAAAGGAATAAGTTTTGAATAAGGCATATCTCACATAAATAAAAACCAGATGAGAAAATCCTTAACTTATATACAAAATCCTTATGCACTTTTACATAATGTATAGAATAATCAAATTATATTAATTAATTAATTAATAAAAATCCTATTAAAAATATATTTTAAATTTTATAATTTTATTATGTTCATTTTTTTCGATTGTTATGAATTATAATTTAAAATTTTGTTGTTAATGGAGTGTTTCCTTCATGGTTTTATGGTCGATCCCCTTGTGTATATTTATGGGAGTTGTTGAAAAATGGATGAAAAAGATCAAAAGTGTAATTGATGGATATTAATATAATTATATGATTTAAAATATTCTACATATAACTTTTGGTTATATTGTGTGAGTATGATTTATTAGATAAAAAGTTAATGAAAAATGATTAGTTTATTTTTTGCAGTTTTTACAACCATTGTTAACTAGTATCATTTTATTTTATATTATTTTTATATAATGGTTATAGAACATTAAATAAGTTGTAAAAAACCAATAATGAAATTTTTTTACCACAAAAATAGTTTTATGACCAGATTTAAAAGAGTTAATGAAAATCAAGAACTTATTGTCCACGAAGGTGGTGAATTATTCCCTCCTAGACGATGTTTTTATTTTTAGAATAAAAGTAGAATAGATGAGACATGATGACTAATATTAGAATAAATATTTAAAAATAATGTATATATATCATATTTGAGTTATAATTAAACTATTTCTAGTATTTTTATGAGAGGATTAGAATATAAAATAAATTGAAATATAACAGAAGATTTAACCTCTCGAATATTGTCTCCTTGGGGACCACTTTAAGACACTTGGATTTGATATTTTGGTAAGACCAAAAGTTTTGGGATGTGGGTAAGTGGATTTTAAATGTTTTTGGATAGACTTTAGAAAATATTTAAGGCTTTGAAGTTGTGATTAGAAGTGGTGGTGAGGGGTGGTTTTATAGTTGGAGGACTTGGGTGTTTTTGTTAATTTTATTGCTTTTTTTATTTTTTATCAAGAATATAAAATGTGATGATTTTGATAACTAATTATAGTAAAATTTTTATTTGATATTTGACTAATGGTTTTATACATCATCCATGACTCAAAAAATCATTTATTTGGCCTAAAATATTAAATATCGTAAATGACCTTATTTCAATATTCACCTAAAAATCAACTATTTCATAAAAAACCCAAAAAAATCACCCTAACCATTTTTTGAAATTTATATTTCATAAATTAAATCCTATTTATGAAACTAATTTTATATATATGTGAAATTCAATTTTTTAATTAAAATCATCATTTATTCAAAAATACGAAATTTAATATTATAACAGATTTCATGACACTTTAAAAACTTATATATGGTCTCATAGAAAAATATTATAATTATAATAAGAAAAATATTAATTCATGAATATATTTTATAGAGAAAAAATATTTTAAATCATTTTATTAATTATAAAATGATATAAAATAATTTACATTTCAAAAGGTACCAACACTTAATTTCAAATTTTTAAAAAATTTATTTACTTATTCTATAATATAAATATATCATATTTTCATTTACAATATAATTAAACTTTATTTATACTTTCACAGGTGAGTTTATTATTCTAATGGCCAGTTTACTATTCCTAATGGTCACATTGCAATTCTAATGGTCCTATAAATATTTAATAGTATGTTGCGGTTTGTTTAAGCTCGGTGTTGCATGTAATGTAATCTATCGAATAAATTTAATTTCTTTAAGAGGATACAGACCATAAAATCATTGGGGTTTATATTCTTCACTCTATCAAAACTTTTTTAACATGATATTTTTTAATAATATTTCCTTCTAAAAATTGAGGGTATTTTTTCATTATAATATCCTTAGGTTCCGACATTTTTTTCCATTTTATGTTCGATCCAAAAGGCTTTTACCAATAAATTCACCCAATTTTTTAATACTTTATCTCTAATATCAAGAATCTCAATAGTCGATTCATAGTAATGAAAATCATGTTCTAGTTTTATTTGTTCCTAGGAGATTACATGTGAAGGTTTTGGCATGTAATTGTTTAATAATGATATGTGGAATACATCATCATATTCAGAGATATATGGTGTCATTGTAAATTAGTAGCCCACATCTCCAATTCATTCAATAATTTAAAATAGTCTGATTCACCTAGGGTTTTTTTCCATTTTTATATAACATTATGGCACCCTTTCATGGATAAACATTCTAAAAGACATGTACTCCCACATGAAATAATAAATCATTTATCTTATTGTTAGCATAATTCTTTTTCCAACATTGACCTACTTTAATATAAGCATAAATAGTCTTTACCTTTGTCTTTGTTTCTTCAGTATGATCTTGGACAATAATTTTCATCTCACCAACATCATCATAAAAAGTTTTTTTACGACATCGATTGTATATAATGATTTATATGGCACAATTTGAATACTTGAATGGAAACTTTTATTGTAGTAAAACTCTACCAAAGGTAAATACTAATCCCATATACCTTGAAATTTATGTGATCATGACCTCAATATGTCTTTTGATGTTGGAATTGTCATTTTAGAATGTCTGTTGATTTAGGGGTGAAAATCGGTACTCAAATTAAGGTTAGTATCCAAATCCTTGTGAAGACACTTCTAAAAAATTGAATTAACCAAAGTATCTTGACCAGAAAAAAATATATAGAGGTTCACCATAAAGTCTTATAATTTTTTAATATAGATTATTTCTAGGATATTAAGAGCTAAATCTTCTATTATTTCAATAAAATAATCCCATTTTATATGGGGGTCAAAAATAACCCATATGATATCATTTTTTCTGGGTGTCCTTAGTAGTACTATCACCAAGTCCATCATATTTTCATCCCACTTCCAAATAGGAATAGGCAGAGGATTTATTAATCCCATATGATTATGTCTCTCAGCCTTCACTTGTTGAAAAATGTGAAATATAGACACATAGTCAGCAATTTCCCACTTTATATTATCACACCAAAATGGTTCCATCAAATCTCTATACATCGTGGTAGTACTAGGTTGTATACAGAAATTTGAGTTATGATCATCATCTCATAGTTCCCTTTTTTGATTACTTATTTATGAAACACATAAACTCTTCCAATTTTTTTAATTTCATCTTCATACATTAATTCAACCAATCTTCAATCATTATAGGTTTTAATTTTTATTTGAAAATTCCAATCATCATATTGAGATCTTTCTAGCGTTTCCAGTAAATTTAGATATACAATAATTTGAAAAATTAGTGATTTTTTACCTTCCTATACAATTCCCATATCCATCTTTACTAAATATATGAACATAGGATCTTTCTTGGTCATCATTTGTATTATAAGTCCAAGACCTTTACTTATTAATGCATCAGCTATGTTATTTTATTTTCATGGGTGGTAGCATATTAAGAAATGATAATCATTGATTAACTAAGGCCATCATATTTCCTCATGTTGAGTTTTTTGTGAATATATTTATTTCAAACTCTTTTGATCTGTATATATCTCACATAAATCACTATAGAGATAGTTTCCCTTTATCTTTAGTTAAAGGATCATGGTTGAAAACTCAATATCATGAGTTGGATAATTTATTTCATGAATATTTAACATCATTGAGTCATATGTAATAACATTATCATTTTTTATAAGGACACCACCTAGTCCTTTTATGAAAGTAATAGGGTGTTTCATTCCACAATTACCACGTGTGGGAAGACAAATTCTTTCTATTATTTCCTTTATCCATGTTATTTGTAGTTATACTCTTGTTCTTATTCTTCCCTCTAAATCCATAATTCATAGATAATTATTTATTTGGATCATTATCACAATATTCTATATCCTCATAGGTTAAGATGGTTTAGGAGACATGTTCCCATCTAAATATTGTCATGAGACCATAAAATATTTGATCCACCATACACTTTGGATCATCTGCATTGGGGACGTTCTCATTCCTTCTATGAGGTTCCATTTCTAAATGATTTGATGTAATAGATTAGATCATATCATTATCAAACATAATGTATAATCCCAAAACTAAAAAAATAATTAACATTCCTTGAAAAATTTATTTGTAGCTAATATCATAAACACGGTTTGTTTGGGATGTTCTTATATATTTATCCTCATAATATATAATAGGGTTATGGTGCCTAATAAAGGATTTCCTAAATATTTCTCTCACGGTTTCTAATAAAAATTCTTATGAAGCCAACTATAACATCCACGTCCCCAGTAGCCTAGAGTTAGTGGTTTTTTTTATTATAATGACATGGATACCATAGAAAACATCACTAAGGATAAATAATTTTAGAAGTCTTGAAGAACTAGATACATACATGGTTTCATTATTACGTGTTTTTATTAAACCCAGAACATTGTTGGTCGGAGTGGATACTCAAGAGGTGGGTGAATTGAGTTCCTATTCAGAATTTTTGATTTAAAAGATTTCTATTAAAATCCCCCAATTTAAATAACAAGATAAACTATAGTGAATTTTTAATACAGTAATGGTTCAGTTAGGTTCTCAAGAGATTGATTAGTTCTCAGTTAATCTAATCTGAAGATTAGATCAGATTTTGAAACAATCCTACTGGTTTACAAATAATACAAACACTTTCTAGTTTAACTATCAGAGTAACTTTACAATAGATTTATATTCAATGTAATTAGTAGTGTAATATTGAAAATAGTTTTAACTAAAATAAAAATTCACAGTAGTTTTAAACAATAGGTTCAGCCTCAAGTAGAGACATTGTCCTCTTAAGCAGTTTTATATAAACTATCATCCACACCCTGGATTGGGGTTTTACAACTGTGCATAGACTGCCCAAGTCTTCATACCACAACCACAATTCTACATCGGAAAACTAAACAATAGGACCCAGGCTGTCCAGGTCTTACATGACCTCTACCACTCTCCACAGTGGGATACAAGAGTGCAAGGGAAAGATTGTGTGTGGATTTAGAAATCCTCTAGTTCTACAGAGCAGATAGTGTGTGCTTAAAATACAGAGCACACACACTGCTCAATATGTAAACAAATGAAACACAATAAATCTATACAAGTAGAGATTATTTTAGAATGCTCTATGTGTTTTTCATTGAAGCTATGGACTCCTTGGATTAATCAGAATTTTCTCTGAGCCCTTATCTAGTTTTTGTAAAAATAATGTCATTTTTCATTGACTTCCAATTCTAGTTTGATCATATTGATTAGCATGAGTGTAGGTGTAGTCGTTGAAGCTCTCCTCTCCTTGAATGTTTTGGTTCTACAGGTTCATCATGTGTTCTTCCTTCTTCTTCTATGTATGTATGTCCTCGTGTATATCCATAAACTTGTTTCTTATGTGTGTTTCCAATACCTCTTCTACAGTATCACGAGATTGCCTTTTTATATTCCTTGAGCTCCGATAATAGGGATGATTTTTACGAGGTATGGTTCCTGGAATGCCAACAACTGTCATTAATTAATAGCAGATGCATTAAATTTTCCAAATATGATCGTTACTTACAATAAACAATGTTAAAGAAATGACAGAGTGTCTAGTGCGTGGTGGTCTATGTAATGGTTGTTGTATGTAGCAATAGATCCTTCTAGCGGTAGTTTCAAGTACCTGTGAATATACGTTGCAGTGACATCCTTTAGCGGTAGCTATCGATAGTGGTAGACTTATGTACCAGTGACCCATACCAGTGAGCTTGTAATGGTAGACTACATAATAGTAGCTATCACATTGTATCGGTCGACTTGTGCATGCTGGTATACTTACTCTATTGGTAGCTCAGGTGTAATGGTAACTGTCTTCATACCATGGACCATTCTATATCGGTAGCTCATCTACAAACCGGTGACCTTTATGTATCGGTAGCTCATCTATATACCAGTGACCTTTCTGTATCGGTAGCTCATCTGCATACCAGTTACCTTTCTATATCGGTAGTTGTTTGACTGTTTATGCAAACTATCCACAGATTAAGTTAGAATAAAACATTACAAATTAAGTTAACATTTGATTAACCAAATGTTCTTGAATGAAATACATATCATTTGAGAATATTCAATAGTATTTATATTTTGAATATAAGTAATCAATAAACATCATGTGGGATTATCAAAACATAATTAATCATAATTGATATTATCAAAACAGGTGAGTCCAACAATATACCCCTTTTTGATAATCACAAATTATGATAGGTAATTAAAATGTATTAGAATAAAATACAGTTGTTCTTATTTCTCAGTGTGTTCCAACACATGTAATGTAACACCCTGAGATTTTATGAAAAATATTATTTTAATTTCATTAACGTCTTATGTTTTATTCAACACCAATATTACCTTGCGCTATACGCAACACCGTATTAGCTTTCAGTATACGCAACACTATTCTTGGACCGTGTTACACACAATTTTGATAATAGTTATTCTACGCAACATTGAGTATATATATATATATCTTAAATGTATAAATGAAATATGGTTGGATTCTGTTATACGAAACAATAAAGGATTCTTTCATAAAACGCAACCCTGACTTGGCTTGCATTACACGCAATCGCGACCTTCCTCGATAGCGTGTGTTGTACACAATACCGGGTTTTAATAAACAATGTTATATTATTATAATATTGTCATGAACTAGCCGTTATGAATAGTATTAACTAAATTTTGAATTTTATAACATTATAATTCATCTTACACATTTCTAGAACATGGTATAAGAACAAAATAAATTTTTCGGGTAAAATAAGTATTTTTCAAAAAAATGCAGTTTTGCCGCCTGTTGATGGCGCACCCACTTTAAATCTATTTTTTTGACATGTTTATAAGTTCAATTTGACAAAATAAAATTCTTCTTTGGAATCAAGAAATAAAAATTTACTTTGGATAAATTTTTCATATTATTATGGTAACTTTCACATTTTAATGAATAGTAAAAACACGCTATATTTTAATTAAAAACAACTTTTTTTCATCGTAATATCTTATGTGGTTAAATTATAATATTTAATGGTTTTAAAGTATAAATAGAATATATTTTTACCATTTAATATAATTTATGTCATTAGCATTGATTTTACCTTGAATTCGTAGGTTAAATCAATTCAATCTTTTGCAATGTTTTAAACAAAAACCCGTTTTTATTCGACAACAGGATTAATTTTAATTTAATTTCTGCAACTTCTGTGTATGGAATTTTAAAAAATGGATTCCATATTTGGAATCAGTGGGTTCAAATTATGTTAATAAGATACTTTTTATTTTTGGGAATTATGAATAGTAACTACGGTAAATTTTATTTACCATAGTTAAAGGTAAATCGGGTAATTAAGGGTAAATATAATATTTTAAAATTACCCTAACAAATGTCAAAATCCTATTGGATGACTACAAGTCGACCCATATCACCTAAGGGTCAGATTAGAATCATTTAAGGGACATTTTGCCATGAAAATAACTTAATTATTATTAAAACCAAAGAAAGTGACAACATGTCACTCTCTTAAATTTTATAAGTATATTAATTTTAATTTAGTGATAAACTTCATGAAACTTCGAACATGAATAGTATACAGAAAGATAATGAAATTATCTACATCATATAAATTTATTTATAATTTTTAGGGATTAAATAATTATCATTAATTATGACACAATAGTGATGCAGAAATTGTTTATCTAGTGAAAAATCAAGAATAATGTTTTTTTTAAACTAATAGTGACCATAAAATGCACAAATACCTAACCAAAACTTATTGGACATGTAAATGTAAACCATAAGCATCAAATGGTCGAATATTTGACCATTTGGAGCCTTATAAAACCGATTATGACACTTATATTATTTTATTTTAAATGATGCCAAAGTTGTCACCTTCATAATTTAATAAATATAACAATTTAAATATTGTGATTTTAAGATGATAAATTCGAGTAAAAGTATTATTGTGAAATGTAATATATTTATCTTCATCATAGAATTTTATTTTAAATTTTATACAACAAATAATTATATTAAATAATTATACAAAAATGATGTAGTAATTATTTTATAAAGAGATAAACCAAATAAATGGTTTTAAAAATAATAAACTAAATATTATATGAACTATTTAATGTGATACACTAATTTTATAGATACATATGACCTTTTAGTAATATATTAAAGCTTTTAGTTCGAACATATCTTCTGTATATATTTTATTTAAATTCAAATAAATGAATAGTGTCAAAATTGACACTATTGTTATTTTACAAAAATAACATATTATAAAATTGTTTAAAAATCACAAAAATATTTAAAAATTATAAATTTATATTTATATGTTCTATAATGTTATAAAGTAAACAATTATGGAAAATTCAAAACAAATAAGTAATTATTTGTTATAATTTAAAATTTAGAATTTTATTACCACAAATAAACTTAAATAGATTAAATAAGGATAAATAAAAATGATAAGGTTTAAAATAAGATCCAAACATGTCTAAATTTGATTGGTTGATGATATTACAACCCTATATCATCTAATCTTCGAATATGAGTAATTTTTGGAGGTTTTTATGTGGGGTTAGATTTATTATAAATTAATATTTTTAAGAATTCCTAAGGTGCCCCTCTCCTCCCTTATAAAAGGGCACCTCCTCCCCCTCCTCCTCACACCAAATTGAGCACTCAAGCTCGTCCAACCCCTGCAAAAATCCCTTCTCCACTTCCATAGAATAGTCCTAGAGGTCCTGGTCTTCTTCAAAGACCAATCTTAGTTCCCTAAGTGAAGGATTCAAAGAAGCGTTCCAAAGAAGAGGTAATATCCATTACCGATCTTTTCAATTTCTTTCTTCTTCAACTTCTTCTTCTTTAGTTGTTTAATGATAAAGTAATAACATCAGTATTACTTACATACTGATATGTTATTATAAATATGAAACAACCCTAATTCACCTTCTATCCAACCTACGGAAAAATGAAATCACCGCGCGTGCGTACGTACGGAATACCGTCTCCACGCCGTGGTGTAATCTATTTTCCACCATCACTTTAAAAGGATGGGTATAATGGTGTAATGAGTAACTATTTATGATTATTATAAAGTAATATTGATACTGAAATAATATATATATACTCCAATACAGTTCCACGATCATAGGAACGATATCATCACTCGTGCGTACGTACGGAATACCGTCTCCACGATGTGATGCGACTTGTTCTACATGATCATCATTACATAGTAATTATATAAATTGAATGAATAAATATGATATATGTTACACTAATACCATTCTGGATATAAGGTATCTATAACCTTAAAATAAGAATAAGAATGTATTCGGCAAAACACGCATAAGAACAAAAGGCAATAAAGACCCGAGTAACAAGTAACAATGAAATATTACTATCAAGAAGCTAAGAATATGACCATATATGATATCATATCAATATTTATGATTCTGGAATAAGTCAATAACATTATTTAAACCATTATACAGGAGATTCGGACACGTACAAAGCAAATTGGACCTAAGGTAAGGGAAATATCACAATCTCATTTTTATCTGAGATTGTTTATACTTTAGTATTTACTGGGGTGTATTTTATCATCCACATCTATGTTTCCTCAATATGTAATGTTATTTCCATCCACCTACAATTGTTTAAATCCAATTCTACCCTTTGGTGAGTTTTTAGTAAAAGATATGAAAGAAATATTTTGTCGTTTTTCATACGAGGTACATTTTGACTTTTTCGACAAAAGTACAAAGAATGTTTTTTTTAACTTATACGGCACGAACGGATTTCTACTGTTTTATAAAGCCTTATTTTCATGAAGCTTCCTCTAAAAGATTTAATGACTATTTTCAATAAAATCTCTTTCTTTTAAAATTTCATGATGTTTTGTGAAAAGAAATTGATTTTGTAGAAGAAAGGATATTTTCCTCAAGAATTCAATTCAAGTGTTTTATCAAAATTATTTTCCATCTAAGATAATAAAGGGTTCTGTTTCTATCCATATTTTTACATTGATTTGGCTATGTTGTGATGGAATTATGTTTATGAATTCCTTTATCTTATATGAATGGTTTTATGATGTCATGTTGTTTAAGAATCCCATTTTTATTACACGGGTTATGCAATGATGTATGATTTATGATTTTGTGGCACACATAAGAATGGTATCATTATAAGATGGGTGGGACCTATATCTCCCTCCAATTCATTGGGTAAAGATTTTATATCTCATGAGATAGACATGGCTGGAATGGTAGGTTATACCGGTTCAGTGAAACAGGACTGAAACGAGGGTTACTCGATTCAGAAAGGGACTTTGTTCACTAAGATAGTCTTGGTAATGAGTCATGACTAACAAGAAATGATTCTCTATGATTATGTGTGTATGCCACAAAGTTCCATGTTTTATGTTATGATTATTGTGATTACATTTCACTTCCATAATTTATCCCATGTTATGAAATTATGCTCTCTTTTGCAGGTTATGATTTCCAAAATGTTATGTTCTTATGAATATGATGTGATTGATATTTCTTTTGTTTACCCTTACTGAGCATTTGAGCTCACCCTTTTATGTTTTCTTTTCCCCAGGATATTAAGAAAGGTTTTAGGTAAAAAAAAGGAAGATCTTTATGGGAGATGTTGAAGATCTTTCACCACGATTAGAAGATTATAGTCCAAGTTTCCAAAGACACTAAACTATTACGGTCCTTATGTGTGTGTTTTTGTAATGTACTAAGTATTCCGCAAAAGTAATGTAAAGTCCATGTACGTCAAGATACGGGTCTCCACAGTTGGTATCACAGGAAAGGTTTAGTCAACCTTTGGAAACTAGGATGCGAGAACTTTAGTGAGATCCCTAGAGATATTTCTAAGGTATGTCTAGGGATGTCTCTAAGGTTAAGTATGCGTATAGGTTATAGTACTAGAATTACGCTAACGATCATTGAATTAAACCTAAGATGTTATATATTGAAGTTACTCCCCCTTTATTATGATTTTTGCCTCTCACACTATTCTTTTGGGTTTTATAAAATGGCTGGAAACAAGATGATTCACGATAATGGAGGATAAGATGGACAATGGAATGATATTCTTCATAATGAAATGGGATTTGGAAGTCCAAACATCATTATTATGCCGAATCAGCAATCTCATAATATGATCAATAATGTAAAATTTGGTAAGTTTCCTGACTCGGCTAATAAGAGAAAGATGGAGTTTCATGATGATCATAGAGGAAAGAAAGTTCAATTTCCCCTATGTAAATCATGTGGGAAGAGGCATCAAGGAGAATGTTTCAAAGGAACTGGAAGATGCTTTGGGTGTGGAAAAGAAGGACACAAAGCAAGTAAATGCAAAGGAAAAGGTTCAGTTAACAACATGGATGAGGATAATGGTATTGCTACGACATCAACAATGGTTAAATGTTTTAAATGTGGAATGTACGGGCATTATGCAGACCAATGCCCTAAGGGAAAGTCTCATGAAGATAATCAGTATGGTCGTATGGGAAGTATTTATGTGGATGATGATGAAGAGACTACAAATGATATGTGAGATGAAAGAATTGTTGAAGCTCGGTCAATGGTTTAAGAATGCAGTGGAATGATTACATGTTTATCATGTGCAATGTTGTATAAGTAATCTCATGGCACTATGGAATAAAGAGACATGTAAGGATTGTTACATTTTTGTCTGATTAATTTTACCAGTATCCATGAAAGGTTATTCAGATATTTTTGGAATGTAGATGATATGCGCATAATGAAGGGATAAGGAGAAAATAAAATGTTTGATAGTATTCATGAGCTCATGACTGATATAAGGAGAGGGTTATATCATGGTTTGAGTATATTGAATTTTTGGATTTTGGTATGTGGAAAGGGTTAACTTTTGACAGCATTCATGTTTTCACTAAGGTTTAATGGGTATTCATATTTTTCAAGAGAATACATCATTAAAGTATTCACATGATTGAAATGTGACCAACAAGACATATGGGGGATAAATGATGGTATTCACATGCTTGGTTGGCGACATTTCAAGTAATCATTTTCTTTATACTATGATCTTGGACCAAAGAATTTTAGATAAGCCTAAAGATTGTAATGGATTATGTTAACCATAAGTTAGTATTGTTTAAGTATAGAAATTTTTTTGATATTATTTATGTGATGTTATAGTAATGTAGTTTTAGAAAAAGGACAACCTGCAGGACGGGCGACAGCCCATCGCTTCGGACAAGGCTGTGGGAATCGAACCCACAACCGAAGTGCGACTGGCCTTTATCGCCTACCACTGACCTACAGGAAGTCCCTGTTTAGTAGAAAACTAGTTTTATTATATTAAGCAGTATGATATGTGAAGTATAAGTTCATTTTAGGAACCATATATGATTAATCTCACTATAGATCGACTTATGTATATAATTTTTGCTAACCTTTTGTTTGAGACAGATGGAATGACCCGTCATTCTATCACATGATCTGCTAACACTTCACGAATAACAAATTCAACTTCATTTATTTAAGAGATGAAGTGGAAATTGTTCAAGGCACCAACAACAGTGAGATTATACCAAAATAAAGTAAGTATTTATTGTAATTCAAATTTTCAACTTTAGGGAAATGATCTTGAAAACCAAAAATGTTGTCATAGTGCCCTTATATCCGATGAATCAGATGATACCCTAGATCATCACAAATTTATGGCTTTGTGATTGCTAGCTTTTCCATAGCCATGTTCTCTACCACTCTCCATCAGAACATGATGGTTAGATTTCTCTTCCATATCCATATTTTCACCTATGTGGAAACCCAGTGATTAGTTTATTTGGGTAACTGTTACGTTTCATACTTTTGTTTTTTAAAGATAAGTTTGGGTATTCATTTTTACGATGTGGGTTTCTATCAAAGAAACTTTCAAATAGTAAACCATTTATAACCCCGACGAATTTCGAGGGCGAAATTCATTTTAAGGGGGGTAGAATGTAACACCCCGAGATTTTATGAAAAATATTATTTTAATTTCATTAACTTCTTATGTTGTATTCTACACCAAGATTACCTTGCGCTATACGCAACACCGTATTAGCTTGCAGTATACGCAACACTATTCATGGACCGTGTTACACACAATTTTGATAATAGTTATTCTACGCAACATTGAGTATATATATATATATATATATATATATTAAATGTATAAATGAAATATGGTTGGATTATGTTATACGAAACAATGAAGGATTCTTTCACAACACGCAACCCTGACTTGGCTTGCATTACATGCAATCGCGACCTTCCTCGATAGCGTGTGTCGTACACAATACCGGGTTTTAATAAACAATGTTATATTATTATAATATTGTCATGAACTAGCCGTTATGAATAGTATTAACTAAAGTTTGAATTTTATAACATTATTATTCATCTTACACATTTCTAGAACATGGTATAAGAACAAAATAAATTTTTCGGGTAAAATAATTATTTTTCAAAAAAATGCAGTTGTGCCGCCTTTTGATGGCGCACCCACTTTAAATCTATTTTTTTGACATGTTTATAAGTTCAATTTGACAAAATAAAATTCTTCTTTGGAATCAAGAAGTAAAAATTTACTTTGGATAAAATTTTCATATTATTCTGGTAACTTTCACATTTTAATGAATAGTAAAAACACGCTATATTTTAATTAAAAACAACTTTTTTTCATCGTAATATCTTATGTGGTTAAATTATAAAATTGAATGGTTTTAAAGTATAAATAGAATATATTTTTACCATTTAATATAATTTATGTCATTATCATTGATTTTACCTTGAATTCGTAGGTTAAATCAATTCAATCTTTTGCAATGTTTTAAACAAAAACCCGTTTTTATTCGACATCGGGATTAATTTTAATTTAATTTCTGCAACTTCTGTGTATGGAATTTTAAAAAATGGATTCCATATTTGGAATCAGTGGGTCCAAATTATGTTAATAAGCTACTTTTTATTTTTGGGAATTATGAATAGTAACTACGGTAAATTTTATTTACCGTAGTTAAAGGTAAATCGGGTAATTAAGGGTAAATATAATATTTTAAAATTACCCTAACAAATGTCAAAATCCTATTAGATGACTAAAAGTCGACCCATATCACCTAAGGGTCAGATTAGAATCATTTAATGAACATTTTTCCATGAAAATAACTTAATTATTATTAAAACCAAAGAAAGTGACAACATGTCACTCTCTTAAATTTTATAAGTATATTAATTTTAATTTAGTGATAAACTTCTTCAAACATCGAACATGAATAGTCTACAGAAAGCTAATGAAATTATCTACATCATATAAATTTATTTATAATTTTTAGGGATTAAATAATTATCATTAATTATGACACAATAGTGATGCAGAAATTGTTTATCTAGTGAAAAATCAAGAATAATGTTTTTTTAAACTAATAGTGACCATAAAATGCACAAATACCTAACCAAAACTTATTGGACATGTAACTTTAAACCATAAGCATCCAATGGTCGAATATTTGACCATTTTGAGCCTTATAAAAGC
Source organism: Viscum album (assembly GCA_963277665.1). NCBI lineage: Eukaryota > Viridiplantae > Streptophyta > Magnoliopsida > Santalales > Viscaceae > Viscum > Viscum album. Next base: position 1,013,521,830 of record OY728141.1, on the reverse strand, counting down.
GATTATTACACTTATATTATTTTATTTTAAATGATGCCAAAGTTGTCACCTTCATAATTTAATAAATATAACAATTTAAATATTGTGATTTTAAGATGATAAATTCGAGTAAAAGTATTATTGTGAAAGGTAATATATTTATCTTCATCATAGAATTTTATTTTAAATTTTATACAACAAATAAGTATATTAAATAATTATACAAAAATGATGTAGTAATTATTTTATTAACAGATAAACCAAATAAATGGTTTTAAAAATAATAAAATAAATATTATATGAACTATTTAATGTGATAAACTAATTTTATAGATACATATGACCTTTTATTAATATATTAAAGCTTTTAGTTCGAACATATCTTCTGTATATATTTTATTTAAATTCAAATAAATGAATAGTGTCAAAATTGACACTATTGTTATTTTACAAAAATAACATATTATAAAATTGTTTAAAAATCACAAAAAAATTTAAAAATTATAAATTTATATTTATATGGTCTATAATGTTATAAAGTAAACAATTATGGAAAATTCACAACAAATAAGTAATTATTTGTTATAATTTAAAATTTAGAATTTTATTACCACAAATAAACTTAAATAGATTAAATAAGGATAAATCAAAATGATAAGGTTTAAAATAAGATCCAAACATGTCTAAATTTGATTGGTTGATGAGATTACAACCCTATATCATCTAATCTTCGAATATGAGTCATTTTTGGATGTTTTTATGTGGGGTTAGATTTATTATAAATTAATATTTTTAAGAATTCCTAAGGTGCCCCTCTCCTCCCTTATAAAAGGGCACCACCTCCCCCTCCTCCTCACACCAAATGGAGCACTCAAGCTCGGCCAAACCCTGCAAAAATCCCTTCTCCACTTCCCTAGAATGGTCCTAGAGGTCCTGGTCTTCTTCAAAGACCAATCTTAGTTCCCTAAGTGAAGGATTCAAAGAAGCGTTCCAAAGAAGAGGTAATATCCATTACCGACCTTTTCAATTTCTTTCTTCTTCAACTTCTTCTTCTTTAGTTGTTTCATGATAAAGTAATAACATCAGTATTACTTACATACTTATATGTTATTATAAATATGAAACAACCCTAATTCACCTTCTATCCAACCTATGGAAAAATGAAATCACCGCGCATGCGTACGTACGGAATACCGTCTCCACGCCGTGGTGTAATATATTTTCCACCATCACTTTAAAAGGATGGGTATAATGGTGTAATGAGTAACTATTTATGATTATTATAAAGTAATATTGATACTGAAATAATATATATATACTCCAATACAGTTCCACGATCATAGGAACGATATCATCACTCGTGCGTACGTACGGAATACCGTCTCCACGATGTGATGCGACTTGTTCTACATGATCATCATTACATAGTAATTATATAAATTGAATGAATAAATATGATATATGTTACACTAATACAATTCTGGATATAAGTTATCTATAACCTTAAAAAAAGAATAAGAATGTATTCGGCAAAACACGCATAAGAACAAAAGGCAATAAAGACCCGAGTAACAAGTAACAATGAAATATTACTATCAAGAAGCTAAGAATATGACCATATATGATATCATATCAATATGTATGATTCTGGAATAAGTCAATAACATTATTTAAACCATTATACAAGATCTTCGAACACGTACAAAGCAAATTGGACCTAAGGTAAGGGAAATATCACAATCTCATTTTCATCCGACATTGTTTATACTTTAGTATTTACTGGGGTGTATTTTATCATCCACATCTATGTTTCCTCAATATGTAATGTTATTTCCATCCACCTACAATTGTTTAAATCCAATTCTACCCTTTGGTGAGTTTTTAGTAAAAGATATGAAAGAAATATTTTGTCGTTTTTCGTACGAGGTACATTTTGACTTTTTCGACAAAAGTAGAAAGAATGTTTTTTTTAACTTATACGGCACGAACGGATTTCTACTGTTTTATAAAGCCTTATTTTCATGAAGCTTCCTCTAAAAGATTTAATGACTATTTTCAATAAAATCTCTTTCTTTTAAAATTTCATGATGTTTTGTGAAAAGAAATTGATTTTGAAGAAGAAAGGATATTTTCCTCAAGAATTCAATTCAAGTGTTTTATCAAAATTATTTTCCATCTAAGATAATAAAGGGTTCTGTTTCTATCCATATTTTTACATTTATTTGACTATGTTGTTATGGAATTATTTTTATGAATTCCTTTATCTTATATGAATGGTTTTATGATGTCATGTTATTTAAGAATCCCATTTTTATTACACGGGTTATGCAATGATGTATGATTTATGATTTTGTGGCACACATAAGAATGGTATCATTATGAGATGGGTGGGACCTATATCTCCCTTCAATGCATTGGGTAAAGATTTTATATCTCATGAGATAGACATGGATGGAATGGTAGGTTATACCGGTTCAGTGAAACAGGACTGAAACGAGGGTTACTCGATTCAGAAAGGGACTTTTTCCACTAAGATAGTCTTGGAAATGAGTCATGAATAACAAGAAATGACTCTCTATGATTATGTGTGTATGCCACAAAGTTCCATGTTTTATGTTATGATTATTGTGATTACATTTCACTGCCATAATTTATCCCATGTTATGAAATTATGCTCTCTTTTGCAGGTTATGATTTCCAAAATGTTATGTTCTTATGAATATGATGTGATTGATATTTCTTTTGTTTACCCTTACTGAGAATTTGATCTCCCCCTTTTATGTTTTCTTTTCCCTAGGATATAAGGAAAGGTTTTAGGTAAAAAAAAGGAAGATCTTTATGGGAGATGTTGAAGATCTTTCACCACGATTAGAAGATTATAGTCCGAGTTTCCAAAGACACTAAACTATTACGGTCCTTATGTGTGTGTTTTTGTAATGTACTAATTATTCCGCAAAAGTAATGTAAAGTCCATGTACGTCAAGATACGGGTCTCTACATGTAAAATATGTTTCAGAGATAAATAGAAATTCTCAAGTCCAAATTTATCAGAGAAAATTTGTTTAGAAAAAATTATTAATATCCATATCTAACATATGTCCCTCTTTTAATAAATAATCCTCCCCCTTTATCATTTCTCCACATTTGGGATTAGAAAAAAGAAATGAGGCAAAAAATAAGGATATAAGGAATGTATTAGAGATCATAAAATATGGGGAATCATAGTTAAAAGATAAGAGATAATGTTGTTTATAAAAGGGAAATTAAACAATACATGTGTGGACCCGAGGTAAAAAACAAAAGTTTAACAGTTAAGCAGAAATAAATTAAGTATGAATCATAGGTAAAAAACATGAGCTAGTGACATGGAAAAGGAGGTATTTATTAAGGAGTCAAAAGTACACAAGGATTAAAAAAATATTATACAAGGTACAAATTATCCCTATAAAATTCATCTAGAACCACTAAATCCACTTCCTGAATGTACGCATTGGATTTTCCTTTGGGATCCGAGGTAGACTCAGGCTGGGTAGCATTACTTGAAGTCTTTTAAACTCTGGAAATGACGGTTTGATATTGAGAAACTAAAATTATTACTAGCCTGTAGTGGGTACTCGTTTGAGTAATCATTGGTGTCAGGCTTCTGATAGCATGAGCTGAGGTCATCTGAAAAGTAGAAGCAGTAGAGCCAGAAGCAGGTAAAGCTTTATGTACAATCACTGGATGAGCATCAACATGAAAAAAGGGTATCAAGAGATTTCTGAAATCTATGATAATCACTCCTCCTCTCTCCATAGTAGAAATGAATCCATCTTTGTTTTCTAGGAATTAGTCCAAGGCTGGAGTCAGCTCCTTGAGCATACTCAATTGTTCTCAGAATGCTTGAGTCATAGGAGGAATGTTCAAATTTTCTAACAAATGTTTGAAATGGTTGTTCAACTGATGTTTAGTGTAGACCCTTTTGAAATAGTAATCCACCTTGTCCTTTACTTCTTTCTGAGAAGCAGTTTCCTCTCTCATAAAATCCCAAACATTGTTTCTATATCCCGAGTGGTAGTCAACACTTGGGTCAAGGCAGCTGAGTCTACAGAGCTACTGGTGGAAGACTATCCAAGATCTTCTCTCATCACAGATCTAATCCGATCAACCTCTATGGAAGGCCTGGGAGCCCTCAATGGTGCAACAGTAAAAGCTATTGTTTCTTTAAAAGATTTAGTCATCCCACTAATGAGATTTTTCACAAAAAGGTCCTGGGTGTTGACATACTGCTTCATGTAATTGGTAAATTCCTCAAAAAATTATACTATCCGACCAACTTCATTTTTCACAAATGTTAAATTCATGTCTTCTTGAGATTTAGAACTCATGTAAGGCTCCATAGAGGCAACTGATTTCGTTAGATATTTAACATCCTCTGCCGAACTTGAACCTTGACCCTGGTAAGTTTTGACTTCATCCAAAATATTGGGTACAGATTCAGTCATAATAGATTGAATGGATAATATTAATGAACTTTCCATTCTTCTCATTTCTTCCACAAAACAGGTCTTGAGATCAGGCTTCAACCAGTCTAGGTCATATTTTCTTACCAAATCCTTAGGTAAAGTCTCAGAATGTATACCATAACTAACATGTGGTCTTGTGATGGGTGTCTCATCATTAGAATCAGGATAGTCTAACACAACAACTAAAAAATATGGGTCTTCTACCCAGTCTTCAATCTCATGAGCTATTGATACAGTAACATTTATAGTGGAATGCTCCTCCTCAATTTGAGCATTCTCCTGTACATGTACATTAATAGCAACCTCAATAGGCAGGTCTTCCTCAGAAGAATCATCCACAACCATCTCCATTTCAAAAACAGGAGGCTCATTTGGGATAGGTTCAGCTTCTATCATCTCAAACAAAATATCCTCTACAGGCATAGCAGAACTCCCAATTACTGGACTCAAACTCAAAGTACCCTCATCTCAGCTATCAGAATTAGATTCTCTTCTGGGTAAAGTAGCTAGAGGACTATCCCCTCTATAAGAAATACTGTGAGGTGCATGGATAGAAGGCAGGTCTGGGTCTCCTCCTTCTTCCACTGAAGTCTCTTTATCCTCATCATCAATAGCATCACTATAAGAAGGTTCATCATTATCAGGTCCTAGACTTGGATCCCTCTCATTCTTATGCATATAAGGATGGTCCACATGATTAAATTTATCATTCAATTTTACATCATCATTCACCCATTGTTTCTTCCAAGGGTTCCAGCTTACTTTCATATACATGCAGATAGTTTTGGTAATGAAGAAATTGTCTTTAACAACAACAGTTTCATCCCCAAATTCAGAAATACCTTTGACCATTATTATAATGGAAATCATCTTAGCAAAGATAAAGTATTTGTCTTTGATTTTGGTTTGGTCATATACTTTATCTGAATCATCAACAATCTGCATAGATTGACTTTAACCCCATGCCTAGACAAGTGCATCAATTATATATCCTGAAACATCAGGGTTTCAAAAACTCATCTCCTGGGACTAATCACATGTATAATGAACATAAACAAGAAGATGTTTTCACCTTCCATTTCTGTAGCAATCACATTTCTAGGTGATCCATTCCCAATCAAGTCATCAAAAGAAGCATCATACTCAAAAAGGTTATTAACTGCAGGTACTGATTTAGATGAAGAACCATAATCTCCTTCATGAGGTACTTTTAGACTTTCAACCCATTAAGTAGATCAAAAGTATATCTCCTTATCATTTACCACAGAAATCACCATGTTATCATCTTCATTCATTTCAAATCTAACAAACTCATAAAATTCCTTAACCATTTTCTGGTAATATGGCTCATTGTTGTTTGAAAAACAATCTAGTCATCATTATATTTTCTAAAATTCGCAAAATCAGAGACTTTCGTGACATCAACCACTTAGCACAAAGCTCCTTCTCAATCACTATTTCCCTCTTCGATAAATGCAGATTCTCAGACATTCTCTTCTCTTTACTAGTACCACTACTACTTCCAGTGGCTCCAGAACCGGCTTTTTGTCACTTCTCACTCATCTCATTACCTACATTAATTATCGGTTGCTTAACTTAGGCCATTTCCAAATCGAGAAAAATATGTTTTGCAAGATTTCATAGGCTTGGGTACGTGAGGACTTGGAAGGGAGGAGTTCACGGTGGACTGAATGTTATTTAGACTCAACTTATATCATTTATGAATAGAAACATAATAAAAAAATATAATTTAAAATGATAAAGTGTCTTGGCTTAAAACACATAAATTTAAAATCATGAGATATATCAGTAACCATTCTATCTGTGAGGATTATAAAAATAAGCACTATCAGTGAGGTATCCTAATGGTGAGGTTTGTCTAACGGTGAGGTTTGTCTAATGGTGAGGTTTTTCTAAAGGTGAGGTTTGTCTAACGGTGAGGTTTTTCTAATGGTGAGGTTTGTCTAATGGTGAGGTTTGTCTAAAAGTTAGGTTTGTCTAATGGTGAGTTTTGTCTAATGGTGAGGTTTGTCTAACAGTGAGGATTGTCAAATGGTGAGGTTTCTCTAACAGTGAGGTTTTTCTAACTGTGTGGTTTGTCTAAAGGTGAGGATTTTCTAATGGTGAGGTTTTTCTAATGGTGAGGTTTGTCTAATGGTGAGGCTTTTCTTTTGGGTAAAATAAACCTAAATTAGTTGTATGTTTAAGATACCAGAAGATCCTTTTTATAGAAAATAAGTGTGATTGTTTTTGATTAGCTTGAAATCGCGCACACATACATACACTAAACATAATATCAGGTCGACTAGCAGTTAGGTAAAGTAATCTTCCAATCATACCTCTATAATTATTTTGATCTAATAGTATCCCAGATTCATAAATATCCAACTTACAAGTGGTACTCATAGGTGTATAAATTTCCTTATTATAATCTAACCCATAATGTTTTAATAAATCATTTTTGTATTTACTTAGATTTAGAATAATTCTATTCATATTTGGAAAATTTTGAAATCCAAGAAATTATATATGTTCTCCAATTAAACTCATTTCAAATTAATTTTTCATAATCAGTGAAAAATTAGTACATAAAGTATTTTTAGAAGATCCAAAAATAATATCATCAACATATATTTGTACTATCAAAACATATTTGGAAATATTTTTGATAAAAAGAGTAGGATCAATTATTCCTTTAGAAAAACCTTTTAAAATAATAAAATTTGTATGTCTGTCATACCAAGATCTTGGAGCTTGATTTAAAACATATAGAACTTTAGAATTTTTAAAAACATGATTTTCAAAATAGGGATTTTTAAATCCATGTGTTTGTTCAACAAAAACATCTTCAATTATATAACCATTTAGAAAAGCACTTTTATCATCCATTTTATATAACTTGAAATTTAGATGAGCTGCATAGGGAAGTAATATCCTAATGGCTTCTAATCTAGTTGTAGGTGCAAAGGTGGCTTCATAATAAATCCCTTCTTCTTTAATGTAACCATGTTGAACTAACCAAGATTTATTTCTTATGATGTTTCCAGATTCATCAACATTATTTCTAAACACCCATTTTGTGCTTATGGTCAAAGTGTCCTTAGGTATCTCTACTAATTCCTAGAATTTGTTTCATTCAAATTGATTTGACTCTTCTTGCATAGTAATTACCCAAAATTAATCATTGATAGAATCATTGATATTTTTAGGTTCGGTCTGTGAAAAAAAAAAGCTTTATATTCAACCTGGTATCTTAGAAAAGCTCTAGTCTTTGTCCCTCTATCAAGATTACCTACATCAACATATAAAGTATGATTCTTTAGAATCATATTTGACCTAGTAAAGGTAGGAATAGAAATTTTAGGTTCTTATCTAGTTTAGAGTTCACCAGTAGGAGATTCTAAAATATTTCTAGAACTGGTTGTCTTTACAACAAGTTCACTGATTTTATAAATAATGTTCAGAACAGAAAAATCTTCTTCATGATTTTCAAGAGAATATTTAGGTTCATGTGGATCAGTTTCATAAAATTTGATGTGAATAGATTCTTCCACACATTTGGTTCTTTTTTTAAAAACACTATAGGCTTTTCTATTTAAAGAAAAACCAAGAAAAATTCCTTCATCACTTTTAGATGAAAATTTATCCAAATTATCTTTAGTGATCAGAATAAAAACATTAAAACAAAAAACATTAAAACAAAAAACATTAGGTTTTCTATTATTCAATAATTCATAAGGGGTATTCTTATGTACTGGTCTAATTAGGACTCTATTTATACTATAACAAGCTTTATTTAGAGCTTCGACCACAAAATAAATAGGTAAATCATATTCATTAAGAATAGTTTGAAAAATTTCCTAATGAGTTCTATTTCATCAATTTCATACACCATTCTATTATGGCGTCCTAGGAGAATAAAAGTTGTGATTGTATCCATTTTGTGAGAAATATGAATCAAATTCATGATTTTCAAACGTAGAACCATGATCACTTCTCAATATTTTAATATTAAGTCCACTACGGTTTTCTACAGACTTGGACTACTTAACAAAGTAAGAGAAAGCTTTACTTTTTTGAGCTAGATAATATTCCCATGTATATCTAGAAATGTCATCTACTAGGACATAGACATAGTGCTCCCCATTTATACTAGAAACTCTGGATGGTCCAAAAAAATCCTTGTGAACCATCACAAGAGGCTGAGAAGTTGAAACTTATTTCTTTGATTTAAAGGGATCTTTATGTTGATTTCCCTTTTGGAAAGGGTTACAAACATTGTTAGCTAGAAATTAAAGTTTAGGTAGGTCTCTAACTAAGCTCACCCTTGTTTGTTTTCTATGTGAGTGTATATTTCAGTGTCCTAATCTTCTATGCTAAAGAAAATACCCTTTATTAAAAGCATTTAAACAGGTAATATTTTGCTTAGCTAAAGAATTCAAATCTATAGGATAAAAATTTTCATTTCTTAATGAAGTAAATACCGATATATTTTTAGAATCAAAAACGTTACATGAATCATTTTCAAACATAACATTAAATCCATCATAAAAAAACTGAGAAATGCTTAACAGATTATAATTTAGCCCATCAACAAATAAAACTGTAGAAAACAAATTTGAATCAGTGATACCATTCTGGCCTAAAACGATGTTCTTTCCTTCTGTTTTATCCCCAAAGGTGAGATATCCTCCATCAGCTTTGACTAAACATTAAAAACATGAAAAGTCTCAGGTCATATGTCTTAAGCATCCACTGTCCAAGTACCATGTCATCCTACAAGAACATTTTATTTAGGTTTCTTATAACACAATTTTAGATAGTAAATGATTTTTGTAGCCATATTTTATTGGCTCCAAACATGTTAGTAAACAGGACATTTGGTACCCATATTTGTCTAATGGGTTTAATATAATCAATATATTTAAAAGATTTTGAAAGATATACTTTTTTTGAACTACAACTATGTGGGTATCTAGTTGAGACATAAGAATTTCCAGAACTAGAACTAGAACTAGAAGAATACTATCAAGCTTTAGGAATAAATATATTATTTGAAACATGTCTATGACTAGGCTGATAGCCTAAACCATTAGTATACATTGGTGCTACTTTTTTTCCTAGAATTTGTGTCATTGTGTCCTTCCCATTAGTAAATTTTTCTAAATCCTTCCGGAGCTTCTCATTACACTGTTCTAGTTCAGTATTATCTTTGAGTCATTGAGCATTCTTTTCCATTTCTACTTCTAGTGTAGATTTGGCAGTCCTAGTTAAAGAATGTTGTTTCCATAAGGCTTTATACTTGTCCTTCAGCTCATTTCAGGTATCCTCTAGCATGTAACAGTATTCAAATATTTCTTCACTAGACATTTTTTCATAATCATAGTCACAATCATCTCCATAATAATAGGAATTTAAAGCAGAAGTATCCAATGTTACCTGACATGAGTTTTTCAGGAAACGCATATTAGCTTTTTGATATTTTTCATCCTAAGGGGAATCAGATTCACTTGAACTGACTTCTGAAGCACTCCAGGTTTCTTTCATAACTTTCTTATATTTTTTGTCTTTGTACTCATATTTCTTCTTGAACTATAACATTGGACAGTTAGCTTTCACATGTCCTCTCTTCTTGCATGCGTAGCAGACTATGTCATCACTTTTATCATTCCTTTTCCAATCCTTCTTCCAATGACATTTATTGTCATACTTTCCCTTGTAATTATATTTTCTAAAAAAACATATTATTCCTATAAAAATTATTAAATCATGTGGCTATCTAAGCCTTTTCAGCATCACTATTAGATGCACACTCTTCACTACTTGAACTTTCACATGCAGCTTGAATTTTCTCTTTGTCCTTGATTTTTGAAGCAGAGGTCTTGAAGGCTACTGATTTCATTCTCGGTTCATCATCTTCTTCTTTGTATACCATCATCTCTACTTAATACATCATCAACTTACCAATCATCTCCTTAATAGGTAGTGAACTTATGTTACATGGTTCTCTTATTGAAACTGATGTGACTCTCCATCTTTCTCGCAGACATCTGAGTATTCTCATTATTTTCTATTTTGCCGGAACATCATTTCCCAGTGATCCCATAGAGTTAACTATTTCATTGAACCTGAGATACATGTAAGAAATAGATTCATCAGGACTTATTTTAAAATTATTATATTTAATAGTGTAAGGGTATAATCTCATCTCTTTTACATTGGTTGTTCCTTCATGAGAAACATCCAAGGTTTCTTAGATTTCATAAGAAGTCTTACAAGTAGATATTCAATTAAATTATTAATCTCTAAAAGAAAAATAAAGGGAATTCATTTATTTACAATTATTATTGTAATACATATTCATTGGTTCATATCAAGTAGTTCTAACAGTTTCTGGAATCATATAATTAGTTTCTATAGCTATCTAGATGTCTAATCCCATACTTTCTAAATGAATTTTCATTTTGATTTTCCATTGGGCATAATTAAACCCATTAAATAAGGGTGGAATGTCGGTAGCTACACCTTCTTATCTTTTATCCATGATACCAAAGTTATATAAAGATATAAAAATTTATAATTAACAGAAATTTTAAGATCTTAAAGATGCGACTAAAATCACAGTTTTAAACTTCTCACATATAGAGAGTTTTCAAAACCTTTTATCAACACCCTTTGATACCAATTGTTGTTTGGAGTAGATACTCAAGAGGGGGGGTTAATTGAGTTCCTATTCAAAATTTCTGATTAAAAATATTTCTATTAAAATCCCCTAATTTAAATAACAAGATAAACTGTAGTGAATTTGTAAAACAGTAAAGGATCAGTTAGGTTCTCAAGAGATTTATTTGTTCTCAGTTAATCGAATCTGAAGATTAGATCAGCTTTTGAAACTAACCTACAGGTTTACAAATAATACAAACACTTTCTAGTTTAACGATCTGAGTAACTTTACTATATATTTATATTCAAAGTACTTCGTAAAGGAATTTTCAAAATAGTTTTAACTAAAATAAAAATTCATATCAGTTTTAAACAGGAGGTTTAGTATTAATCAGAGACTTAGTCCTCTCAAAAAAATTTATATAAACTATGATCCATGCCCTAGATTGGGGTTTTACAACATTGCATAGACTATCCAAGTCTTCAGACCTCTACCACAATTCTACGTGGTAAAAATAAACAATAGATCACTGGTTGTCCATCTCTCACTTGAACTCTAACACTATCCACAGTGGGATACAGGAGTGTAAGGGAAAGATTGAGTGAGGATTTAGAAGTCCTCCAATTCTACACCTGATACAGTGTGTGCTTAAAATAAAGAACACACACACTACTCAATATGGAAACAAATGAAACACAATAGTTCTAAGTGCATCTCGGTAGGGAAAATCAAATAATCATAAATGTGGAAACCAAAAATAAAAATCTCACCTCTCGGAAAATTTTACTTTTTGATAAAAAATGTGTTCAAGATTGATCATTTTGTGGCCCATCAAAAGTTTTAACCCATTTATATATAACATTTATACTATTTCCCTTAATAGTAATCTAATATAATAATATTTATTGGAAATTTATAAATCCCTCCTCCATAGACAAGTCAACTAGTTACCAAACGGATGGTCTCCACCTAACCTCATGTGTGCCTCCCCGTGTTGTAGAGAATGACTTCTAGAAATTTGGGACTATGGTGTTATTTGGGGATAATATAACCACATGTCAGAGAAAAAAAGACATAAAAATAACTAAGAAAACTAACATATAATAAACATCAAATTACACATATGTAATAACAAAATACAGGTTATATCAAATTAAAATTTATATAAAAATAGTAATACATACTACTGGTCATTCCATCATTCAACAATTAATAATTCAATATGTTTATCACGTGAATAAGGTAAATAAATGAAAAATAAATGTAAATTATTTCTTGCTACCATCCTTGATATGTTCCTTAATCCTAGTCTCCAATTCTTATCCTTGCGATCCTACCCAGTCATGCACACCAGGCTTCTTCTCTATCCAATGAACATAAAATTCTCAAGAAAAAACATAAGGTCAATATGTGCACTAGGTTCATTGTGAAAGGCATCAGTGGGACCCCAAATATTGTGTATCAATTATCTAGAGTCAAAAAAAATTGTATGAACACATGATATACCCATCCTAACCGAGTAATAACTTGTTTAAAATAAATAATAATCACTTTTGATCCTTGTGTTGTATGGTGCTACCTAGAATTGACTTAAATATTATTTATACAATACAATAGTGTCTCTAACTATGTTGAATAATATTCTAATAAATATCTAGTTCATATTCAATTCCTATGAGAAATTTCTTAAAAATATAGTAGTATCATGATCAAATCTGCTTTTAGGTAATGAGACCTAGTAAACCCATGTAGACATGATGGTCGATTCCACTTTGTTTACACTGATGCAATCCGGTGGGAATATGCTGATTCATAGGTAAAAATCTAGGAAATCCTTATAAGGCTAAATAATTAATCAACTCATCCTAGTAAATCCATGTAGATATGTATTTTGATTCTAATGTAAACACCTAGGTAAAACATAATATTATTCTCAACATCTAGATACACGAAGAATGTCCTAGGAATCCAATATTATTAGTCTCAACAACTAATTCCTAGGAAAATGTAAAAGATAATAAATTATTGATCGGGGACACGTTATCCCCAGGATCATACCACATAGACATCAGGGGAACATTCTCTCTCTAAGGTCATAGCACAAAGTCATTGGGAATTGGCACTCCTCATGGTATCAAATAAAAATGTGATAATATAAATAGTGTAAACTTAGGAAAAAAATTCTAGTAATTCCTTATAAATCCAAATTCCAAATCCTAATATATAATTCTAAAACATTATATTCACTACTCTCAAGGCTAGATCATACCTATTATAAGAATCCCACATGTTTTCCACAATATCCTCCTCATGCTCGCCCCATTTCTTCAATTTCAATGGTGACACTCAAAATATACACTGTGTGTCTACAAATATTACCCCTATTTAGGGGAAATTTCATATCTGGTAACCCACTAGTTTCCCCTTGGTCGCACCATAACTTAGACACCCTCTATGGGTTCCTCTATCTCCATCTCTTCTCTATAGACCCAACCCACCAATCAGAGGTAATGACATCCATCAACATCTCCATGTTTATCATCCAACCACATTGAGCTCATAGGATAATTCCAATTGGAACCACTATAAAAGGATGGAATAAATCCCATATCATATCTGAAGTCATCTATGGTTATTCCACTCCCACAACCTATCATCAAATTTCCTAGGGTATACCCACCCAAGTAATCACATTATATAGGGATAAGAACACTCAACCAAATACATAGTAAATTTTTCTAATGACTATAATGTGTCTCGTTGTTTTTTAACTTCCATATTAAGCCAATTATTCTAATTCATCACTTATATGTGCCCAAATGAAATACGGGAACCCATCCAGGTCCACTAAATTAACATAATTAATTTTAATTACACCCATGTAGGGTTAAAAGTGTATCAAGGGTTACATTTATAATCAAGAACAATGGAAATACAATTCTAATTCCTCAAATAATCCTCATGACCCTTACCTATTTCTAACAGCACATCTCCCTTAGGAGAACACAGATTAAAGCATCTAGAGAAGAATCCTTTATTCCATATCTCATAATACCTAAATCACCTCTCAAATGTACTTATAATGATAAGATTATTCCCTTATCTCATTATACATTGAATTAATAATAAAAATATACTCATCACTAATCCAATTATATTTCTATGTAATGAAAATTAGAAAATAAAAACTAAGTGGACATTACATGGTGTGTACATGGTTGTACTCCAAAAAACACACTCTGTCATGTGCCTTAACCCATTATGGTGTGTATTTTTCAAATATATAGTGTGTTACAAACATACATGGTGTATAACACAAAAGGGGTAGCTAACTCTATACCTCACACAACCTATGGACATATACTCCACATGGCCTATAGCTTTCTACCAAACCTGGGGTTTGACCAAGTGTCTCATGCAACCATGTGACCCCACATAGTCTGTTCGGACATGTACTCAACCACACTCTACATTTCCCTTAATGGAATGTCCTTATTGACCACACTATATGTATACATCATCTTTGTTAATTTTCCCAAAACAAAGAATATACAACATTTTTTCCTTAAAAAATTGGTGTGATCAGGTTTCCCAAACAAAAGATCCTTGTGATTCACCCAGAATCTTTATTTATCCAAAAAAATATCCTCTAGGGGTAATAAATTGTCCCCAATATTCTATATAATTTAATTAAAATTAAAAACTATTAATTTTATCTTAAAATGTTAAAAACTAAATATATATTCTACCTCAAAAAAATATCACTTATAAATAAAGCCTTGATCCATGCTCTAGGAACTTGTACCTCAATATAATGTCAATCAAATAAAACATAATGCCTCTATCTCATTCCTCCCCTCTCTATATCTTGGACATACTATGTTAAGTAATCGCCACCCCTCAATTTTTTAAGAATTCGAAATGGTGGACAATGGAAAATAAAAATAAAATAAAAAATAAATATCTTTTTAATGGCCAGAGTGTAGTCCCAGAACCAAAGATGAGTGTATACCTTTCCTAGGTAAAATGATCATTTTAGACTCAATTTTGATGATATAATTTCAGTATAATACTATAGCAACCATGTCTAAAAATACCTGGATATTATGTCATTTTATATGAATATTCTGTATGTGAAAATAATACATTCTCGAAGACCCTAATAGATTAGTGTATTTGGAAACGTGGAAACATAATATTCTATCCTGGTTAAATATATTTAACAAATCCCATAAATATCTCCACATTTAGTAAATTTACCAACAACTTTTCTTCTTTACTTGAGTAAAGGAAACATAATAAAGGGGTGAGATTAGATGCTCATTAAGGGTAAATAATGGAAATGCATAAGCGTAACATGAAGAAAGGATGTGGAACTTTAGAATAATATTTGAAGATCATACCCAACATATTAGAGATCATAATAAATATTGATAGTCTATAATATATGGATCATTATATAATTAGGATCATAAGTCATGAAAGGATAACATAAAAATAAGATAACGAATTTCCTAATGAACATTGGTTTAGAACCTTGGGAGCATGTATAAGTAGGAACTGATTCACTCATTAAGATAAGGACATCAAATTTGGCCCTCACATAAACTTATGAACATGAAACCAGGTCCATGGATAACATTTTGAGTGTGTAATCAGGTTCACACATAAAATTATGGACATCAATCTAGGTCAATGATTAACATTGTGAAAATGTAATTAGGTTCACACATAACATTGTGAACATGTAATCAAGTTCATGCATAAACTTATGGACTTGCATCCAGGTTCATGAATAACATTATGAACAGGTAATATGGTTCAGTCATAATATTGTGATCATGTAATTAGGTTCGTTCATAAACTTAAGGATATATAACCAACTCCATTCTTAAAATTATGAACATGTAATCAGGTTCAAGCATAACATTGTGAACATGAAATCAGGTTCATGCATAACATATATAATCATGATTCATCTATCATTAGCCATTGAATTGGAGGGAGATATAAATCCAACCCTTCATATAACCAAACCATACATATGACTTCCATAATATTATAGAAATAATATTATCATTACCCCTAAAATGAGATAGGTATCATTAACTCAGAATTGTATCATTAGCTATAGAAAATTGGTAGGTCTCATAATAACCACACATGAAAATAATAAACTCTCAAAATCATATAACTCAAGAAACAGAAATGGGGTTTATAAAAATCATAACATTAAAAATTCATGGAAGTAATTTGAATGGAATAATTGAATCATTTCCTTAGAAAAGAATGAGAAACATCAAATGATGTCATCTTATATGGGAAATAATTTGTAAATATCTTTTAAAAACACTTATTGAGGAAAATGGCTCTTATTCATTGAAAAAAATCATTTTAAAACATAAAACATTTTGAAAACCATTTTTTTGAAAATAAAATTTAAAACTTATCAAGAAGGCCATGAATTCATTTAAAAAAATCATTGAAAACTTCAAAATAATTAATGAATTTTTTAAACATTTATTAATCATAAAACATTCTTGAAAACATTTTTCTATTAAAATATCTTTAAAATATGATAAAGGAAGGTTTTAAAAAACCATAAAACATTTTTGAAAACCTATTTCACTGAAAATCTATAAAAATAATAAAATTATATAATATTAAGATAGTATTTTTACATTAAATTAAACTTGTAAACATAAAATGGATGTTTCAAGGAAATTACGATTGCAATGCTGGTAAATCCATGCAAGGAAAACATTTCATTTTTTACCTTAAAAGTTCCAAAAAGTATTGTTTCTGACACATTCGCAGGGGTGTACATCCTTCTTTTGAAGACACACTAATCTTTTTCCACGCATTCCTACTTTCCAAAGGCGGTCAACATCTTTCGCTTATTCTAGTACTCATTCTCCATGATTGAAAGGGGATGACGGGATGTTAGTTCCTCATTCTGTGGATTATAACTCAAAACTCATTACCTAGTTCAAGTCACCCTTAATGAAAAAGATAATTTTCATGAACCTCTTCTTGATTCCATATTTTCATGGACATCGGTTAATTACACTGCTTCTGTGTGGACATTCCAATGGGAAATGTCAGGGAAACAACCTCTGGTTGGGGGATTATTCATGTTGGACATCCCTAGCATGGCGTGACATGGTATCACTAAGGTGTCCAGATTTCTTCCCCTTGTGAAAGGGATTATCGAGGGATTAGAATCCCAAGGCATCCCATGTTGACTGTGGGGAATTATATTCCATATGAATGTCTCTGAGGTTTTAATCAGCTTATAATGTTTAACACAAGGTCTGCCTTGATTTTATCATATATAAGAGACAGAGCGGACTGGTCAAAACACTATTAGAATTGGATCAGATGGGTGCATCCATAAGATTGAGAACTTGAGGGTTCTTATTAAATAGTCAGGTCAAGATTTTCAATAAAGATGAATCTAGATATGGTGATTGGGTCCCTATAATGGGGGACGGTAGGGTTTTCCATTAGCTGGGATTGCACCTTGGGGAAGTTTTTTACGTACCCTATCTTGAGAAACATGGATCAAACGCACATAGTTTGATGGTGTGGTAAATCGGTGTGTGTGCAGAAGATAGTGACCCGAATATGGTTTCTGGACTTATGTGTGGTTAGTGGCTCAGGTACTTCTTAGATCATTAAGGTCTGAATGACATGATTTTACCAGGATGTGGTGGCCCAGATAAGAATCAGGATTGATATGGATGGTTGAGAGAAGTGGAACGAGAATGAGATGAAACTGACATGAGGTTGATATTGATGATGGTATTGAGCCTTAAATTGACATTATACATATCCGTGTGGAATAGAATCAAATTCCACATTGTATGGTGGGGTTTTGAACACCTTAAAAGGTGGCCCATGATAATGGATTCATGGATGGGACTTGGAGTAAGTGGAACCTCTGGGTTGGGGAATGACCTTCCCAAACATAGAGGCTCGATGGAAAGACCAGTTTGAGACATGGATAATGAGATTTAACATTATGGAGGCTATTTTACCTATCCCTGTTGTAGGGAATCAAATTCCACATAGTTTGGTATGGGGCCTAGAATCAGTGTGTGTGTAGAGGATAGAGACCTGATGACATACTGATGCTTACACGTGTTTAGAGGCCTGAGAGTTGGTCTGACACCCAGGGGGAGGACCGGATAAGTGGGTCTTAAAGAAGGGGACTACAATAGATTACCATTTATTTTGTACTAAAACAGAATAACACATGATAGGGCTACAATGGCTTACCACTGGTTGGGTTACAACGGCTTACTACTTGTTGGGGCAACAAAGGCTTACTGCTAGTTTGGGCTACAACGGTTTACCGCTGGTTGGGGTACAACAGTTTACTGCTGGATGGGGTACAATGGCTTACCACTGGATGGGGTACAATGACGTACCACTGGATGGGGTAAAACTTCTTACTACTGGATGGGGTACAATGGCTTACCACTGGATGGGGTATAACGTCTTGCTGTAGTTTGGGGTACAATGGCTTACCGATGTATAGGGTCGATCCTCATAGAGGTTTCCTTTGTTACCTGTTTATGAGATAGGGATAAAATCTCACATAGTTCAAATACATACAGTTTAGCATCAGGTTGGATAAAAAGGGTCATAAAATGTAACGTCATGAAGGACAGGGGTGAAATGTTGTGATGTGCTCGGGACTATTGACTATTCGGCTTGAACCTCAGTGATGCTTCCAAGGTACCTAGGTTGGAGATAGTAATGGATCAATGTCCGTGTATTTTGGGATGGTGGATTCATTTTAATGTCCTTTGGGATGAGAGTGAACCAACGGGATGTGGTCGGGACTGATGGGTGGTGGGATTGAACCTTAGGGGGGCTTCCTACATACCATTAATGAAAAGATGAAAGGACATACTTCAGGGGATTTTGGACCTACACACTATGGAGGCCCAAGAAGGATTTGATGGTCAATGATTACTCTAACTCCGCATGAGACATGCTCGGTGTGAGAAAAAAGGTAGAAAAGACCTAGAGGTCACATCACGAATGGTTCGTACACGGGGAATAAAGTGAGGCTTACACGTAGTTAGCATCCCAAAGAGGAAATATGGGCTTACATGTGGTTAGAGGCCCAGGGAGATGGAGATTCTGGCTTACTCTAGTATGGAATCCCCATAGTGACAATGCCTAGAGGAAGAGGTACAAGGTATCAAATATCTCTATTCCCCTATGTCATCTAGTCATTGGCATGGAAGAAGTGAGGAGGACCATGGATGCTACCTCCCGCAATAAATTCTTAGGGCTTACACCATGATGGTTTCCCTTCCATGCAGAGAGACTCCATTCTATAAAATAGTATATAATTCCATGTGAGTTAGATCTCACTCCCTTGGAGACAAGAGGGCATGGAGAATGTCTGAGATAGGGATCCTTATGTATATTTCATGGGGCTAGGATATAGTTTAACATCATGTGCCGAGGACGATGGTGATTGGTAGTTTAACGTCCTGAAGCTTGAACGAGGTGGGTTCACACTACACCCCTTTAATTTAAATGACTGATTCTTACCAACCCTTAGGGAAGGGAAGGCATCAACAATGCCATGGTGTTGGGGTGTTGTATAGTGATCCATTGAGGGGCTCACATTAGCATGGATATACTAAGAAGCAATTATTGTTATCATGCCTACGTAAAGAAGCATGAGGCTAAGAAACACAATGTGTAGAACCTCCAAAGTGACTGTTATTTCACTTTTTACAAACCTAGAGGGTCGTACGGGATAAGGTTTTGTGAATAAAAAGGATTCACAGGGATGGACCTTGTGAATCTCTGGTGCTCCACATAGTGGAGGGTATTTGTGAAGGGGTATGCTTAACAAAGTGGGGTTTCCAAGCCAAGGCATAGGGTATGGAAGTATATGGAGGGTGTTACACAAAGAAGAAACGATTTTTCAAAGTAGGACTTCACAAAGTAAGGGTACCTTGCAAAGTATTTCACTGCGAAGCAATATGTTTCATGAAGCACAGTGATCCTTCCATATCATATTGTTCACATTTGTTTGGAGGGAACTTTGTGAAGCATGGGTACATTGAAAATACTCGAGACCCCTTAGGGATCTCCCTCCATTAAGATGGATCATTGGATCCACAAAGGGAATCCCTACTTGAAGAGGGGTTGTATTTGAGCTTAGTAAATGTTTCTTAGAAAAGATCAACTACCACGAGGATCTCATTTTTCTCAAGGATTCCTAGAATAGAAGGTGATTTTTTATTTTAGATATGATTAAGAGAATGGTCCGGGAATCCCTCCTTTGGGCCCTATGGGAGCCCGATATTTATTGGCGAGGGGAGACACGAAGCAGGGGAAGCTCAGTACAAAACTATTTGGAGCTCTGCGATCAGTCTTGGATTTCATCATGTTATTTGTAACATCAAAGTCAACCTCCATCCCCTCCTCGGTGCGGATTTCTCCTCGGTTCACATTGTGCTACATGCAGAGGCTTTCATCAAGTCCGACAGGATCATCGAGGTTGATTCGACTCCCTCTTCGGCACGAAGCTTTCATTCAATTGTTTCATAATAGTGCATCCTCCCACCTCATTGCTCTACTATGACTACAGAGGGACGTCAGCTTCATGCCCACCGCGGTGATGAGTGGCTCTACGAATACCACAATGTTTGGGGGCTCCCCGAATCAGCTCCACGAGGAACCCCTTGGTAATTGGTTTCCACTTTGCATCCCTTTCCACTACCTAAATTTTACCACCAAAAAATTCCACCCCCCCTTCATACATGAAGGCAATGAGAAAATGAGTTTCTAAGTCTGAGAGTAAATCTCCAAAATTTTAGGTGATTCGCAAATACATATCACGAACAAGGTTCGTGTTGTGGTGCGGTGATGTGCGGGTTGGGAACTCCGCAAATCCTGCCATGGAAAAACGTGCTATGAAAAAAGGGGGTCATTTCCTATAAGTTGGAGATCCTGACCACTCTTTTTTCCTTTCTCATCATCACATTCTCATGCCTGAGCTCGTAATTCGCAAAGAACTGCATGCTCTGTGACTGCGCTTTTAGAATCATATGCTTTCTATGCTATGGAGTACAATAAGTCTTCCACACTATGATTGTGGGATCCATAGCATGTTCCTACAAGGTCTACAGTAGGGCTCCACAATATATCTTTGTGACCGAGCTCCATGAACTAGAACAAAAACTCTACAATTTTATGACTTAATGTCCCATCATGGAGCTTCCAGGTTGTCCTTGAAGATAATGCCTGATGGGAAGCGTTGGATGACAACCTGGGATTCAAAGAGTATATGTGGAATCACTCAGACGATGTGTACATGGTAGAGCATCTACCAGAGAGTCAGAAGAAATACCCATTGTGCAAGAGTTTGTATATATATGACACATTGGTAGGATTTCACACATTTCAATGTTGGTTTCTTATATAACCTTATTAACAATGTCGATGGGAAGGAATTGTAACAATAGGTTTCCCCTCTGCAAAACCACACCGTTATTAAGGAATTATTGGGTAACCTGGAGAAGCGGTGGACCGGTGAGTGGGATTTACACCAGGGAGGAAACATCAGAAATTATTGTTCTTGGCCAAATTTGTATGTCCCTCCTGTGAGGAGTCTATGGAAGAAATGAGGTGAGTGGTCTAGTATGACGAGGCATTGGCCTCCCAATTTCACTTTTACTTGCAGAAGTATCTTATGCCGATGTTTTTGAGTAGGTGGTCATTGAGGACTAATAACATCCATCATCACCATGGGGAGGTTGGTGTTAGCCTCTAGGACCTGTAGAAAATCTTGGGGGTTCTAATATTGGGGGATATGTACAACGAGTTCCTCCCCACCATGAATATATGGGAGGACCTGGAGTAGAGGTCATTTTTGTCAAAGGAATTGATGGACATGGTACTAGGAGAGGACAAGTAGTCAGTTAGCGATTTCCACATTAAGTGGTTGCTCTTTAAGTTCCTAAATTCTCTTAGAGACGGATTGTTTCCTATGAGGCCTCAGAACTCCTCAAATAGGGTTTAGTGCGGCAAGTAGAACTCATGTTGGAGACTCTTTTTGGACAGCCAGTGGATGAAATGGGTATTCAGTGTCAATACTGAGAAACAATAGGTGGTTAGGTTCAATGCATTCATCTCAGGACTATTTTTCTTCTTGATACTGCTGGTAAGGGAAACAAACATGGGTGTGAGACTAAGCATGTTCATCATGGAATCCATGTTGGTGATAGGGGAGCGGGTCATCCTAGGAATCCTGATGCTCTCCAAGATGTAAAAGGATGTGTATCCTATTGGTGAAGGGAATAAGACACAGAGGGTATGTGGGTCATTCCATATTCTATGTGGGTGGATAGAGGTGCATATTAAGTGAATCTATGAATATTGAAACACTATTTCTCCTCTAGGGTTAGGCTTCCAAAAATCCATTCTGAACATAGGGGGAGTTTCCCATCCAAGATGACCCTGTAGATGGTGTTGAACCAGGTTTGGAAGGTAGATGAGTTCGACTTCCACCTGTTCCCATTACCAATAGGTTTTTTCACTGATGACATCCAGGGAACAGAGGAGCATCAGCCCTACCTCCTATCCTTTCAGGGTGGAGTCATGGGGGTTTGGGTTGACCGCGAGCCTCTTTATGAACCGTACAACCTGCACAATTTCACAAGGCAGTTCTGGTGCATGCAGAGGCTAACCCCACAAGTCTACGTGCTGAACCATGATGATCACCCATGTTTGTTGATGAAAATGTGGCACATGTTCAAATGTGAGGATAGGAAGATGCAGAATGTGGTGCCTCTTCCCACAGCCATCTATGGTCTGGTGAAAGAGTAAGTCCAGAGTTGGGAGGTAGCCTATCTAGGGGAGATACTGAAGTAGAAGATCGTTCATTCTAGTCAAGAGGATCCCCCTCAACCTCAAGGACAGGGCCTAAGGGTGGCGAGGACATCTCGTGATGACAGGGTTACAGTGGTTGTCCGACCCTCACCATCTAAGAGTCAAGAGGTAGCATCAGACACAATGGTCCCAGTGGAGTAGAGTTATCTGGAGGGGAGACCACCCAGGGGGTTCTGTAGGATACCCACTCTGGCTCCTGGGAAGCGGCTGTGCTATATAGACAGGCCTGAGAATATTTTCTTCCCAAATGAATGAGACATCTGGGATGTCACCAGTCAATTCCTCAACCCTTCCCAGATTTGCAACCATCTGAACCATATCAGGATTTATTTTCTATGGATTGGTTATGTCAGGGACAACATTGCAGTATCTTACGCAGAGGGGGAGCAGTATGCTGCTGAGATGGGGAACATTTTGAAATCTTGGGGTGCCCTACATCTAATGATAGATCAAGTGAAGGTTCTTCTTGATTGAACAACCCCTCCTCAGTTGTAATTTTCCTTGTTGAGAGAGCTCTTCACTCTAATGGATGGATTAAAAGGGTCCTCCTAGGGGGAAGAGTCTAGTGACGGGAGCCCTCTAGAGGAGGGTGAGGTCACAGACTCAGAACTGGAACACTTGGAAGAGGCTCTTGAGGTACCCCCTAAACAAATTTCATGTCGTCCTTATACAGATAATTTATCACTTCACCACTAACATTTTACCCATGCAGGATAGCATCATACGCAAGACCCTCTCTATCGCAATAGAAGATGTGTCTACAAGAACTTTGGAATCAGCACCCATGATGATGGTGATTAATGCACCTAGCAGAGCTACGATACCCAGCATGGCTCTCCTAGAGTCTTCAAATTTCACAATAATATACTGAGGGCCATGTCTCAGTGTCTCGACAGAAATAGTTCAGGGCAAAGACCAACTTTTTGATCTCTGTAATCCTCATTCACAATACTTTTACCTATCATTCATTGAAATATTTTAGCCAATATCTCTGCATTTTTACATGCATAGTTCTACAAATTGTGTGGGCTGCCTTGGTGAGGTTGGATAGATATCCTTGCAGTGAATTTCCCATGGGAGCATTGATGGTTGTGGAAGAGGACGTCTTAAATAACCAAGCCACAACTCTACCAATCACGAGTTGGACTATTAGAAGGATAGAGCCTGCAGTTATCAATGTGGAATCCGTTGACGAGGATCAATTGGATGACATAGGTCATAACCTACCCAATCAGACACTGGATAAAGACCATACTGATGACTTCCCTGAGGCATTCCATGCATATGAACCCATCAACCCTATGGACTAGGAACAGAAGACATATGTTGAAGAGGAAAATAAGATCATCCGTTGTCGATCATGGATTTTGATCAAGGGATTCATCGAGGAGACTCCTCAAGCACATTATATAGAACAGATGGGGAGGATTAGTTCTTGATGGTGCGAGATACGCACTAGGGGAGTGGATGCCCATAATCCTAATATTCTAATCAAAAACATCATGGTAGATAATATCATGACTGTGGCCACGTAGTGGGCTGGAAATAGAGGAAATCGTTGAACATCACGATTCTCTAGGGGTCCGAAAGTGTGATTCAGTGATTGTGAGAATGAGAAAGCGAATACTCCGCTTTCCTCAAAGGAGAATCGGAGATCTTGTCACACCAAAAGGACCATCTATAAGAGGATGAAGAATGGTTGAATTGAACCTCTAAAGGGATGGCCATCATCCAAACTGATGAAAAAGTGGGCCCAGATAGCGGCTGACAAACTATGCCTCATCACCATCAAATAGGTGCAATAGATAAACAGGACACATCAGATCTGAGATGACACAATCCAGCGAGTTGCAGAGCTAGAACTCTCTATTGAGTTGGTCAACCAATCCATGGTATTCTCCAATCCTTTGGAACTATAATGTATTAAATGTTATAAATATACTTTCATGCTTTTCATATTTATTCTTGTTTCATGCATGAGTTCTGTTATTTTTTTTTGGTTTACTACATTTCCATAAAATTTTAGAAATATCCAGTGATTAATCCCTAAGCTCACATGGGTTGTGATAGATGTTAGAAATAGGGGTTTTCGGCTTTGTTATTCCATCAGAATATGAGAGTGCCGACCATGCATTGGGAATCTAGGGTTTGAACAACCAATCCCAATTTTTGGGAAATAAGAAGGATGCCTAATATGAGAATTAAGTTCTCATAATAGTTGAATTGGTTTTTTCAAATGTGCTATAGTTCAAAGATAGAGTAACACTGTGAGCATTAGAATTGATCCAAACATAGGAGTGTGTAATGTGTGAATCATGATGCTCAAAATTCTAAACATTGTAGGGATGGTGTGGTAATGAAGGATAACTGTTGACCATGTCAGAAACACAGTATCCCAAATTACATTAGCCTAAAATGGGGATAACAAATGAGGGACGACCACTGGCCATATTTGAAACATGGGGCCTGAATCAAAATACTATCCATTAGTCTTTCGTTACGTTAGCCTAGGACAGTACGTGAGCCATTGGCCTAGAAGCCATACCGTTAGGGGGACCATTAGACATGAAAGAGGATGACGATCAGAATAAAGGGCACACAACACATGAAGGGTGGAGTGATGGGCTGTTCGAATGGATTCCAAAACTCTTGAAATTATGCCACTGTACTGAAAACACATTAGGTGGGAACATTGGATTGATTAGGGTTCAAACATACTTCCAAATAGGACCTATCTAATGAGGGCCTAGAATTCCTTGTGGTTTTATGCCATGTCAAGGTGACAACAAACCCCTAGTTAGGCTTAAGTAATATTTCCTATGCATCTATAAATATCCCATAAGGATGTAAATGATCCAAACATAGTTCTTGAGCATAGTGTGGTCAATAACCAACACTAGTAATGGGATTCCTCTCGGGTGAGGAAGATGATGCATCCCATAATTATCTTCGGGCATCCTGAACTTATTAAGGGTAGGGTTCATAGTTTAAATTCATGCCTCAATGACATGAATACCCAGAAAGGAAATGTGTGGTGTGTTACATTCCCCGATATGAATGAAGACCATAAGATTCCATGCTACACCACACGCTATGAGGAGAATCCATAGGTCAAGGGGCTGAAGGTGAAAACTGGGTTGGTCCCTAGATAGGTTGTCTTGGTGTTTCTATGTATCCCATGGGGATGGGAATCAAGCCACACATAGTAATGAGAGTGGAGATTAATTTCATGAGGTACGAATAGCATGTGTGGTATGGCTGCTCTAGTACATGTCCTACCAAAACTACGAACCCATGTTAGTCATGCTCTATATGGGAAACATGAATTAGCGGTTGGACTCTCCTGGTATAGGGAGGAAAACAGTATTGGAAATGTGATGCTAGGTGAATGATGTCCCAAAATCATTGACCTTATGGCTTAATGCACATAGATATGTGGTGGTGTAAAACCAAGTGTGTTTGAATTCTACTTAAACATAAGGGAGTGGAAATATTTAATTCATGGCTCTTGATATCTGGATCTCAATGATGGTGGCATGGTGATAAATGATAACAGGTGACCAAGTTAAAAACACCGCATCTATTTCGCGTTAGCCAGACATGGGGACAGAAAAATGAGGGTTGAACACTAACCATGTTCGAAAGATGAGACCTATCACAAAATAATGTCTGAGGAATTCGGGGGAGTTTTCCAAAAACAATAGGTGAGCCAATGTTGCATGAGACCTGGCCATAAAGTGGGTCCTTTATGACATGGAAGAGAATGGGGATCCAAAATAAGGGGATCATGAAGTATGGACATGAAAGAAAGGGATTCTTATGTGAAAAATACACAATTTGGACTCTTTTCCACATTATAATTGATTACACTGATGGAACTTATCAGATAGAGGATGTGGAATCCCTTTCTAAGGAAAAGTGTCATGGGGTCACATGCCCCTAGCTTTATGTCATTAGTGGACCATTTAGAAAGGAAATTTTTTGATGGTCTATGTGCAGGGTAGCAGAGTAGCCAAACCCAAATTATAGTGCCTATAATGAGATATTTGTTTAGGATCATGGAACTCGGAACAGGTTGGTAAGTGACAAGGGAGACACATGGTGCAGTTCCTTCAAAACCTAACATGAATGAGAACCCAACAGGTACTTATCACACTAGATTCCCCCAAAAATGTTCAGGCTAGGGGGGGAAGAAAGGGGTGAGATTTGAGATTCTAGTGATGGACCTGTGGAAGAGATGTCTGGTAATTCTTACGTATCCCATGAGTATGGGAATCAAGCCACATATAGTTCTAGAAGAAGACATGCAGTTTAACATCTTGGAGTGAGGAAGACGAGATATATTAATTTAATGTCTTAGATATCAGACCATAAAAGGAAAGGAGGGTGGGATACATAAGGTGCTGTAATTACAAAACCTTATGTGAATGTGGATGGTAAGAGTCCATACCACACAATGTGCTTCATGGGGAGATTTTAGGCAGAGGGACCAAAAATAGAATGTGGGATGGTCCTGAGGAAAAGTGTGTGGGGTGTTCCTACAGACCCCATTATGATGGGAATCAAGCCTTGCATAGTTTTAGAAGTGAAATGGTAGGGTTCTAATGTCGGATACAATACTGTCGTGTGGGTCAGGCACATGAACCAAAATAAGAATCATTTGATAGATATTGTTTTTTTAGGATGGATGTTTTTTTTGAAGCGAAAAACCTAGGATGAAGAATCCATGGGTCTCTACAGTTTTCAATCCATATTTAGGCATTAAAAATGGAATGGCAGAGAACTGATACCAAACATGATGTACTCTAATGTGAGGACACCACTATGCGGTGTTAATTTTTGTCGTGCGTCCAGGATGATAATGTCATAGTTTAGGGTTATATGATAAGACCAACCCATTCATATTAACATAATGCAATAAAGACACAACTGTTTAAAGTCATGTGGGACCATGAATCATAGTTTAACATCATAGGTTTTTTAATAAAACAAAATAGCTATGTCCTGAAGAGAATGTGCAGGGTGTGGTAAAGAATATCCGATGTAATGAAAAAGAGGTCCACACCACACCATGCACAATTTTGAGGAAGAAACCTCATGCCAACAGGCTAGAAAAGTTCAGAGAACATGGGGATGAACCCAAATACAAAACATCTAGGTGTTTTTATGTATCCCATGAGGATGGGAATAAAGCCACATGTAGTTCTGAGACTACTGTTTAACATCATTTGTGATGCGATGCGGGAGAGACTAGCTCCCAAAATGGGAGTATGTGGAGTAGGTATTTCACACATGACATGAATGAGGAAATTGTCCCATACACTCCAAACCATGACATCCTATAATATATAAGGACAGAAGTCCAGACATAAAGATATAATTAATGGATCCTAAGAAGGAATCAGGGACAAAATGTTCAGGGGTTCCTACTTATCCCATAAATATGGGTATCAAGATGTACATAGTTCAATGAGGGGCCATGAAATTTTAACGTCGTGCAGTAAGGATGTTATGGAGATCAAATTTTAAGGTCGTTGAGCTTTTACCAAGGAGGTGATACTCTTCCAACTGACCATAAACCTCAGCCAAATACCTAAGCCCACATGAGATGAGATGAGTGTGGGAAACAAGAGTAGAGAAGATCTTTGCAACATGTGGAATACATGGAGTGGGGGAAGTGGTGTGAAGCCTCAAATGACACCTCAACATGGATTCATCCTCCTAACATGAAAATGTGCACCACGGGATAACACATAGAGTATCAAAATTATAATTGGAAATTATGGAATGGAAAAGGATGTGAATCATTAAACCAATATTTAGGGCCCAATGGGGGTGGCGTGATGATGGAGGATCACTATTGAATGTGTTTAAAACACATTATCCATACCATGTGACCTAAAATGGGAACAATAAATGAGTGTCTACCACTGAACATATTCACAACGTGGGACTTGTATCAATTTGTCATTTGATATTCTTGGGGACATTGGCCCAAGACAGTTGGAGGGAACTATGACATATAATTCATGTCGTTCGGGGGTCCTTTTGAATGTGAAAGATGATAGAACCCCAAAGGAAGGGCAACATGAAGCATTAAAATTTGTGAGAACATGTCTACATAGAATTAAAAACTCTTAGTCATGAACCATAGTGCTCCTGGAAACATTGGAGAAAAACCAAATAGGTAAAGGTACGTGGCACGATTGTTACAAACTCGGCGTGAATGCAGACATAAACCTATACCATACAACATACCCCCCCATTAGAGGACTCAGTCCAATTGGGCAGATAGATAAGGAGGTAAACAGGGCCCAGCCTGAGAAAATGTGCATGAGTTCCAACGTATCCTATGGGGGGAATAATCAAGCTACATGTAGTTCTCATAGGTAGCATTTAGTTTAACATCTTGAGGTAAGGACGAAAAAAGTGGAAATCTCAACAAAGAATGTTTATAGAATGGAGAATAACCTGACATGAATGAGGGTATAATCCCATATATGCCACAAAATGCCTAATTCTTAGGGAGAATTTCATCCAAAATACCATGTGAAAGAATAAATGAACCTAGGCTAGACCTGAAGTCAAAATTTCTTCTTTTTCTACATAGCCCTTTAGGATCAGAACCAAGCCAAACATAGTTATTTGAGATGTCGTGTAGTTTAAAGTCATTCGGCAAGGATGTGGAGGATCTTAGTTTATGTTCATAGAGCTCAGACCATAAATGTCATGTTTAATGTCATGTGCGTAAGACAAATGGGTAGAAAGAATGAATCACTATTCCTATCATGTCGGAGACCACAGAATGAAAAAAATGACTGGGGATATCTACTGACCATATTTTCAGCACAATATCTATATCATTTCATGGAATGGATACAAGCAATGAGAATTGACCACTGACGATACTCTCAATGTCGGACTACTATCAAATTGTCGCCCAGAATCATGGGGGATGTTAGTATAAAATGGTAGGAGAGCCCTATGGCCTAGAATCTATGCCCTTTGGGGGTCCATTCGGATGTAATAGATAGTGGAAACCCAAATACGGGGACACATAAATCATGATCAGACATGTATAGTTTAATGTCTTGTGGAAAGGATGATGGTTAGAGGGGTGTCTCATGGGGATGTGTGCGGTGTGGAAAAATACCCCGACGTGAATGAGGACATAGATTCCACACCACAACACACAATCCTATGTGAGAACTTTGGATAGGGGCCTGGAAAAGGTAGTGGGACCTAAGGTTGGGGCATATATGTAAATTTATAGCCAGTTTGGAGTTTATCATCATGTGGGAAGGGTGCTGAGTGGATTTACATCCTTCACTCTAAACAGATCATGTAGTTTAATGTCATGTGACGAGGACGGTGTTGATCTTAATTTAAGGTCATAAGGCTTGGACAATGATAACATGACCCTTCATGGGGATATGGACTTACCAAATATTCTAAGCCCACGTGATCAATGCTTGGTGTGAGAAAAAATGAATGGGTTCAGGTTCTACCCAGCATATAAGGGACTGAAAATAAAGGAAAGTGATCCGGCGGGGTCAATCCCACCTAGAACAACATCCTTTCTCGAGGCACGCTATCATTCAAAGGAATAGAAGGAAAAAACAAATCACATCACCCAATACTTGGGATGTATGGGGGTTGTGAAAATGATGGAGGATGGTTGTTGACCACATTCTAAACACAACCTTTATATCATATGACCAAAAATTGGAACAAAAAATGAGTGTTGACTGCTGACTATATTTGAAACATGGGACTTGTATCAAATTGTCATCCCGAACCCTCTAGGACATTGGCCAGAAATATTTTTAGAGCCCTAGGTCCTAGTATCCATGTCGTTCAGGGGTCCTTTTGAATGTGAAATATGATGAAAACCCAAATGAAGGGGTGCATAATGCATGGAGATGCATGTGCAGTTTAACGTTGTGAAGTATGTATAATTAAAGTTTGGATCTATAAAGAGAGGGAAACATATTGAAATAATGATAAACCTATTGTGAACATGGTCATGATCCCATACCACACAGTGCGTTTTGGGAAGCTTCTAGTCCAAGGGGATGGACTAAAGGGGAGATCTTGAATTCTAGGGGTGGGCCTATGGACAAAATATTTGGGCATTCTTACGTATCCCATAAGGATGGGAATCAAGTGATTCATAGTTCTGAAAAGGGCCATTCAGTATAACTTCTTGCGGTGAGGACGTGGGATAATAAAAGAATGGGAGGGTCAATTAGTCTAACCATTGTAAACCTAGAACCAATGGGGCCGAATAATTTTACCTAATACAGTGTGCAATCCTCCCATAGAACTACACCTAGGGTTAGTCAGAGAAAATAATTTGTGGTTTGGACTCTAAAAAACATCTGTGTATTCTTATGCATCCCATGAGGATGGGAATCGTGTTGTACATAGTTCTCAAAAATGTTGTGCAGTTTAACGTCATGTAGCAAGGATGGAAAAGTTTAATGTAACACAAGACCAGATACAACATAACTTCCTGTGGGATGAAATAAAATTTAATGTCATGTGGGACAGGTGCTGAGTAGTTTTAAGTCCTTAATCTCAGACAGATCACGCATTTTAATGTCATGCAGGAAAGAAATTGTAGTTTATGGTCCAGTAGAACCAAAAATATCTTAGTTTATGGTCATAGATCTCGGAACATTTTGCAGTTTATCATCATGTGGGATGACAACAAAGTTTAATTTATTTTAGAACGTAATAGTTTAAGGTCATTTAGGACAGCATCTTACTCAAGTGAAGTACTGCTTGAAAAAAATTTCATTGGTGGGAGTTATATAGTCACCATCCAAGGTAACTAGGGGTTAAACACCATTGGGATAAACATTGTGAATGATGTATGGTCATTACCATTTGGGCTCTAATTTAGGTGGTTTCCTACTAGGTATCATTGGTGTTCTATGGCCGACACCATGTCAGCTTACAAGAAATATCGTAGGTTAACTATCTTATTGAATGCTCTTGCTATATTATTCTGATGCCTCTCCAGATTGTGCAGGGCACAAAGCCTATTCTCATAATGTTCTTCTAGTTCATCCATCAGGATTTCAGTCACCTTTTATGGTTTATGTTGATTGTAGAATGATATGCACAATGAAGGAATCTGAATCTCTATGGGCAAGAATACCTCTTTCATGTACACTGGGGAATATCGTGTCTCCTGAGTTGAATTTCAGGTCATTTTCTGATAGGCCTAGATATCGTTGGAAAAATTATTCATTAAAATATTCTTTTCTTGAACATCCATCTACAGCAGGATGTTAGAGCAATTTTTGAGTGCTTTAATCTGCCCATTTTTCTGTGGCTGATAGCATGAGGTACGGTTTGAACATATGTTGTACTTGGTGTACAATTTCTTCAGTTCAACTGCCCAAAATTTGTTTCCATTATCAGTTCGGATGGTGTGAGGTACTCTAACCCAGTAATGATATTGGGTCTCACAATTTCAACGATAGAATGTGAATTCACCTCCTTGAGTGGAACTACCTCTACCACTTAGAAAAGAAATATGTAGTGGTCCGGATGAACCTACACTGGCGATTTGTCTCTAGTGGATAGGATCCCATGTCATTGAGTCCATAAACTACAAAGTGAAAAGTGTACATGGTAGTGAGGAGAGGTTCTGGAAGCGGATACACAAAATTAGAATGGATTTAGCATGCATGTAACCTATTGGAAAACTCGATACAGACATAGATCATGGAGGACCAAAAATACTACAACCTCTGGATCATGTAAGATAATTACATCCAGGTCTGATTTTCCCTACAAGAATTGGCATTCAACTCTTTAATGATTGGAGAAATCCCACCTCCATGTTTTAAATGGAGGAGAACAAATAAAACCCTCTTCAGTAGAGGATCTTCTTAGGACTAGGACAACCCGAGATTATGAACTACAACGCATGACATTGGATCTGATCATGCTCGGCTTGATCTTTTAGGAGATTTCTGTTATGGATATTCTTGATAATGGGGTTCCTAGAGTCATGAGTTACTTCCAGCACTGCAGAAGGAGGACCTGGGGGTCCTAATGTGGATGGCACTGGAGGTAAGGTGACTTACCTATGGGATTTTATCATCTTCCAGAGAGACGGGAGTGATGACTCTCTTGTGTTCCAAATGAATTATCAAATCATTCTGGTCAGGTTCCGTAAGACATTTAGCAAGGCTATCCAAGGAATTGACCTGGCCATTCTGAGACTGAGGTACATGAGTAACTTCTGGATGAGATGAGAACTACGCCATCAGCTGAAAGGTACATTCCAATAGTTCTATGAGATCCGTATTTTTGATGACACATTCAACATTGATCTGCTTGATGAATTCTTCAGATTCACCATTCTCATGTAAGTGGGGAACATCAATCTTGATGGACAGCTTGAGACCCGTGATTAGATCTTGGTACTCTACCTAATTGTTTGTACATCATTATTAAAATATGAATGAATTTGTTAGAATAGTCAGTGCAGGCGTAATGAACACAATACATAGGCCTTCCCTATTCATTCTAGAATGATTGAGTCTTCTGTTTGTAGGACTTCTGGGGGCACCATAAATGTGTATTTTCCAACATAGGGCATGGTCTACTGAGAAGATCGCCTCATCGGGAATATTAAGATCCACGTATTGGTCAGCGAGAGCTAGATGGGCAGCAAGAAAGTCTTCCAACACCGGTCCCTTGATGGATTTTGGGGAAAAATGTAATTTTAAACAACTTTAGGATCACCGCTCACTGGGCTAGATGGCCTATCAATATAGGGTGGTTCAGAATGTACGTCAGCGGATCCCCTTGGGACACTATCTGTATCCTATGATGCGACAGTTATTGTCACAATTTCTGCACTGTGAATAAGATCATGAGGTAGCTCTTCTCAATAAAAGAATATCCGGTCTCTGTATCGATAATCATACGGTAGAGATAGTAAAAACTATTATTTGTCCCATTATTATTTTTTTAGGTGTGAAGGGAACAGAGAAATCATTCCAAAGTGCACACATAAAGGACCAACGACTTTCCAAAAATGGGTGGCATTGGGACTGGAAGACGTAATAGGTACTTCTTCTTTTCAAGAAAGTAGTCTGACACTCCTCATCCCAATGATAATCTACACCATTCTTCATGAGCCAGGAAAAGTTCTTACACTTTCCATCAAGTTTCTCAATGAATTGGAATATATAGGCTAAGTGGCCTTGAATGCCTTGATTCTCTCAGATGTTTCTTGGGGGGATACATATGGATAATGGCCTTGACCTTATATGGATTGATCTCGATTCCCCTATATCTAATAAATAAGCCAATAATCATTTCATATGTGACCCGGATGGTGAAAATCAATGGGTCCATATTCAGATAGTGGGATCAGAGGAATCCAAACACTTTCTCATGATATTTGATATGGTCCTTTTGTTAGGGATATTTGACCACTAGAACATCCACGTAGAATTCCACCAATGTCCCTAAGATTAGATTAAATATATGATTCATTACACGCTGATAGGTGGAACCTACATTCTTTAGGCCAAAGGGAATTACCTCGTAATAGAAATTACATTGTGGTTCCCTAAAGACCGAAGCCACTTCTCCCTTAAGGGCCATGCGTAATTGGTTATTTATAGAGTACCCATCAATGAAAGAAAGATAATGTAACCCTATAGTGGTATCAATTAATAATTATTTCATAGTAAGTGGAAATAATCCTTTAGATAGTTACAGTTGAGATCCTGGAAGTTGATATAGACTTTGATCTATTCTTTCTTCTTCTCAATGGGAACAATATTGGATTACCATATAGGGTACTAAACCTCATTAAAGAATTTGGCTCTGATGATCTCATCATCCTTGACCTCGACCATGGATCCATGAGAAGGGTTTATCTTTATAGAAGGTTGTTTGAACGCGGGATGATTCATTGGAGGACTGAGGTGTTGGACGATGACTTGAGGATCTAGTCCTAGAATCTCATCATAAATCCAGGAAAACACTTCATAGTGCTACTTTTAGAATTCCACGTATCATTGTTTCTCTTCGATGAGTATAGTGGCACTGAACAATGTTTGTTTTAGATCCATCTATCTACTATGGTTCACATGTACCGATTCATTGGTAATGGTAGAAACACCATCTTCGATGGTGGGAGGAGAATCTTCCAAATATTATTCTTCATTAGCAGAGGAGAGATCCTCGGCGGGAAGTGATTCATCTAATTTTAAAAATCCTAATAGGGAACTGGAGCTCGCCTGGGCGACAATATACACTGCATTAGGGGACTCATGTGTTGCTGAAACCACAATGATGAAAGATGTCGAACTGATCCCATCTAGCCTTAAGCCCAAGGGTCCACACATGATAATATCAAAGAAATAATGGTGCGTCATCTTCAGACAGTTTATATATGCCAAGAGAAATAATTAGTTGTGTTGTATTTCCATTTCCATGTGGCATACATCCTGATACCTTATGGGAGTATGGGGTTTTCAGATCACTCGAGCCTGATTTGTATAAGAATACAAGATGATCTTTTCGTATCACATAAGCTTGTGAATGTTCTTTCCCCTCATTCCAGATACAAAAAATCATTTCCCATATCTTCGGTCATGGTTTCCAATTGGTGGATTCAGAAGATGTAGGAATCATCTAGGCTTGTCCATGAGTTTGATGTTGTTATAGCGGGTTCTACCTCTCTAGCCTGAATCTACTTGTCCTTTCTCTTATAATAGTTGGCATCTAGATAGCGGGCTTCAAAAGAGGAAAAATGAGATACATCACCTAGGATTACACCTACTAAACCATTAAAGGAGTACTTATTGCATTTTTGATATGAAGAGGGGACAACCACGTGCATGTGGAACCATGGCCTACCCATCAATGCATTGTAAGTAGTGTCTTTCGAAACAAATATGAACTTAGTGTTGTCTACTGAACCACTAATCTGGGTCTTCAGGAAGATCATGCCAACCATTTTCTATTTATTCCTATCATAACCTTGAATTTTCAGGTTAGAGTGGCTCATATCATCTTAGAACATCCACATTTTATGAAGTGTCCGTTTTGGGATAAGGTTGATCCTGGAACCTATGTCGACAAGATAGTAGTGGACATCCACTTCATTGAAGAGTATAGTTTTGTACGGGGGTGAATGTGCCCTTGTATGGGAGAGAATTCAGCTTCTATTGAGAAAGAGATGATGGATTGACATTCTGAGTGGTCGGAAACCAGAGCATGGAATGCTTCTGCGGCTTCCACCTCTATCTCAAACTGGAGGGAGAATCATAATGAATCGTTAAGGGATTCGTGCTTATCTGATGTTAGGAGAAGAGCCTTGAGGATAGATATCCTCGCATAAATGTTGTCTAGATTCTTAAGGACATCATACTTCTATGATAAGCATAAACTTCTAATGATAGGAGGTTACTCTGTGGTAGGATGTATAGATGGACATTCTGGATGGACTGGAGACCGATTGGTACTAGGAATATCCTACTGCTCACTAGTCGAAACTCCTGGAGCAACCATTGGATGACATTCAGATGTGCGATGCCAATCTGAAACAGAAAGTGGAAGTTCATGGCATGGTCAGGGTGACTCCACCTGATTGATAAGCACAAACGACGATGAATGAATACCTTGTCAAATTAGATGAGAAGACTATGTGTGTGGATCTCTACGTTGGTTTTGTTGTCTATTTTAGGTGGAATTGCGATCTAGTCTGGTACTACTGACCGAGGTATTCTGAAGACTCACATAACCATTGCCTCGTCGATGCTGGTGATTATTGGGGATATTGGGACGATCTATTTTGAACTCCTCATCTTCAAGAATCGTGTTGGGGTTTACCAGGTCCATGGTGTTAAATGAAGTGAACCCTTGGCTATCACTTGAGGATTCCTCCAGCACAAGAAAGATCCTAGTGGTAATCTCAATCTCTGGGGGTCATCAAGTTGTTGAGCGTACCGAATTATGATGGCATCGTTGGGGGACTTTGTTTTCTATTGTTCGGCTGATGTTGGCCCCTATAGGAGGAGGAATGTTGAGATATTGATACAGAAGTAGTAGTTTCAAATGACATAGTGGCTTCTGATGGCTCGAGTTGATTTGGACGTGCAAGGGTAATTCCATGGTCATGGGAAACTGCCTTAGGATCCATCAATTTATCATACATTTGGGACCCAAGATTAGAAACCTACTTCCATTCACCTTCACATTAATTTTCACTATCAGGTTGTATGGACACACATACAACCTGTACTATTGATGGACCCAACATAATAATGTTGTTATCAACCTATTCATGAAACCTGTAATTAAACCTATATCATTTTTTTATGTTGTGTCCCAGGATAAGGTGGTTGGTGAAGTAATTAGGGTGTTCTTTGAAATCTACCTCTTTGGGCCACCTCTATTTCGGAAAATGTAGAAGTCCCTCTTCAAAGGCGCTTCATAATTTAATAGGGACCTGGTCCTCATTGAATGAGTAGGTCCAGTTGCTTCCATCTAGGAAGGGGGCTCTAAGATCCTTGCTCTAATCAGGGGATTGAGGAGCCTTCCAAGGAGGCGGGACCTTGTTAAGTAACATGGGTGGTAGAGGTGCACTACGTGGGGCACCTTCCCGTTCTGGGGTGGTCGCTACTTTAACAGAGGTTGTGCCTTAGGAGGTGGACCTCTACGAGGCTATGGAGGTGGGTCAACCCGAAATAAATCTAGTTGTATGGGCGTCTCTATCTGTGTTACCAAGGTGGGAATGTCCTTAACAACCCTTCTTGCAGGAACTACAGGAGGCAACATACATGAATGTCTGGCCTTCTACAATGATTCCTCCAGGCATTGGGCGATATCAGAGAAATCCCATAATCCAACAGGGTAATTTTTGGTGATAAGAGAGGGTACCGGTTCAATTCTGAAATCCCCCACAAAAATTTTCTATATTTGTTCCAAATTCAAAGACATATTGAGTTAGTAGGGGAGTCCTTTCCACCACACGACAAAGTATGTGATGTGCTTTTTAGGCCTCCACTAGCACTTGAAGAGGTCCACGATACTTGTCTTCTAGGTGTTAGATATGAGCTAGTAAATAAATTTCCTAAAAAGATCATCCTAGTCGGATATTCACCCAATGGGTAGCTGAATGTACCAGACAATTGTGGTCCCTTTTAACATTTGTACAAAACACTAGAATTTGGTGGCCTCTTACTGCACTGTAGTTCCCAACTTGGGTCCGAAACTCAAGATGATGTGATCCAGATGCTGCAATGGGTCTTCTATCCCATTAAAGGGGAAATAGTTGGGTTTTCTGAATCCATGTGGTGCTGGCATATCCACCACCCGTGCAAGATATGGTTTACAATCATACGTAATTGCTACCTATTGAGTTTCCAACACCTTGAGGAGAGAAATAAGCATTGGAATTGGATTATCTAGGAGGGGATTCCTATCTTGACATGGGCCCCTGAAAACCAATGCACTGGAAAGTTCTTCAACGTGATAAGTAGGCCCAGCAGCTCATGGTGAGCCTGGTGCAATGACATGTGGAACGGATGGGGGAAAATGAGCCGGGTCTCGAAGATCACTAGGCCAAACAAGAGGATTTGGGGAGGTTTATCATGACATCCTTCCATAAGATCTGTCCCTTATCATTTCTATGTAGGCAGGATGGTTGGGTCACCTAGAGGCAACTCACTGGGAGGATGTTGTATCTTGCCATGCAGCGTAAGTTAAGGATCACCGTAGTATGGTTTCTTCTCTATATCACGTTCCGTAAGAGGCAATAGACCATATTATTATGATCCACGATATGTTAACACAAATCAATATTTTCAGGATCATCTTTTATCATCTAAATTGATCCTGATGGGTCAGATGATTTTATGTCCCCGAGATTCTCTTTTCCTTTACCGGGATTCCAACTGAGGGATAATGACTCAGTTGGTACAGGAAGTCCCAGTAAATTTATTTGCTAGCAGGTGATCCTTCCCAATGGATCCAATAGGTGTGGAAATCCCTCAGGGGGAAAGTCCTCCCCAAGGATCTATATCTCATTATCTCCCTCTGGTAGGTCTATCATGTTAACTTTGACTGTTTTCGAAGGAAAATCCTCAATGTCTCCTAGAAAGTTGGGCTGGCGCTGAATTGAACTGAAGTGAAGTGCCCTATACTTCCCCCAACCATGGATCTACATGTTGGGGGAAGCCTCCTTGATTATAATGTACCAAATTTTAAATCTTTAGACACATCATTGCTGGAGGTTCTGATGGCGATCGGGTGAATCAGGGCTCCAAGCCATAGGGATCATGACAAAGTGAACCATACGACACTATTGGAAAATGTCTTCAATGTGTACTTGAGACATGGGGTAAGACACTCACTGATAACAGATATGAAAGTGTTTTTCCCATAGGGTTTGGTGGAAACATGAAACATCCTCTTGTGATTCCGGTGTAGTTAAGTCTATGGTCGCGGTTGGCTATAACATATCTAGGAAACAGTCCACTATAAGGATGTCCCACAAGATCCTCATATCACACTTGAGATCTGGCCCTTGGTTTCAGTATTTTCTAATTGGGGATGGCTGCGAAGCTGGTAGTGGTACTAAAGCAGACCACTGAGACGATAGATTGGATGGTGGTTAACACATCAAATGGGATAACAAGCCATCACATATTGGTCTACCCTCTAATGAATTAAATTAGTTGGCCACCACATCCAGATAAGATGGGATGTTGACCACAGTTTCTAGGGCAGGGGTTGCGGTTACTAATGGTGGGCCATGTTGTTATTCATTTTATATTAATCCCTAGAACAGCTCTCCATGATCTCTGGTTAAGGTAGAGAATGACTCTATTGATGATAGGAAGGATTTCCCATCCAGTCCCTAGAAAGAGGCCAAATCTTCCTCCTCCTGAAAGTATCTGTAGAGGGAGGTGGGAATCCGTTGGAACTCACATTCTGTAAGGATGAGGCTGATATCCCTCATTCCTAAAACCACCCTCATCACATAGGATCTAGGTGAGGGTTAAATTTCCGAATCACATCATGCCTATGAATCTGAGAAGTAGGTGGGTTTAATTGTGATCTAGATCTTCTCGGTATTCTTTTTATGGTGGTGGTGACCCGCTCTACAACCATGAGCTGTTTATTTGCGATAGATTAGGTTTTTGACTCAAGGAGGACCTTCGGACTAACTGATGCTAGGGTGGAGTGGACTTCCTGCTGAGTGAGCTGGGGTACGAGGAGCACCTAGAAAAATGTGAAAGGGGTCATGGGGAGGACCTCTGTGTCCACTGGATGACGCGTCGAGGGAATCTCCATGATAAGTGATGAAGTGGGTAGGACCTCCCACGGAATTGGTAGTAGCATGGGAAATATCTCCATGATTATCCCCCCTTGTAGTGAAGGTTCAATGAGGACCAGTTTACAGGTCAAACTATACACGGGGAATACCACCATGATGGGTTCCAATGATGTGAGGCAGACCTCTGTATAGCTAACCAATGAGATGAGGAAGACCTTCATTGGTTTTTGTACAAACATGGGGAAGACCCACACACTGACGATTGACTGGATGGGTAGCATCTTCACACTGGTGAACTGTGATATGATAATGGCTCCATACCTGAGGACACATGTGCGAAGGAGGTTTTCATACAAGGTTTCAATACGGTGGGGAGGACCTTTGATCAGATTGATGGTGGCATGGGTAGGACCACCATGCCGAGCATGGGAGTGGGATGGAATTACTCTCTCATTGGTGGTGGCAGGGGGAGGACCTTCTTACTGGATGTTGATTCCACAGGTCATCCTGCAATGGATGCCATCTATGTGGGTGACTAGGATAGTTGACTTATCCTTCCCATGGGGTGGTTGGGGCCTTGAACTGGGCTAAGCCTATGATTACCCCTACTCTGCATAAATATGGGATTGATGTTATGGGTTAGTGGTGGAATATGCCACAGTAGTCATTGTTGTATACTCCCCTTGACATGCGTCCTCCTTAGAATACGCTTGACATTAGGATCATGTTAACAGGACTATGGTCGTCTTTGTAGGTGCATAATTCACCCAGTCCTCAGCCTATGGGGTTGGGTGGAATCACTAACTTGGCCTCTTGGGATCCCTCCATGGTGCCCCATGTATATGACTACAACTAGGCTAGCTCAGACATTCCTCACCTCATTGGCATAGGAGAGGGATTTGTCGAATCATTCTAGGTAGAGGCTCCTGAAATGATTGTACGTTGGAGTGGGGAGTAGTGGCTCCCAGCGTGGCCCTTGGGGGGCAGTGAGGTGCAGAATCCTCGAGGTCATATCAGGCTATATCTTGGGTTGGGATAATCCCCTCTTCCTCGTATCATTTAAAGAGGTCATTTACCACCCTTGTCTTAACAATTTAACATTAGGATATTCGGTGTGGGAACCTAGAGGTCTATGATATAGAGGCCTCCATTAAAGGGATGAATTCATGTTGGATTTCCACATTGTCATTTCCACTACCCATGAGTCTATTGGTGGGTGGTGATCGGTTTCCTATCATAGCTTCTTGGTCCCTGGAAAGCTGGGAGATTTAACCATTAGTGCAGATAGAGGGAAAGAGGTGTCCAGTTCCCCAACACTATTATGTCTTCCATAGTTAGTAAAATGGATCCACATGGTCAATGTTTCAAGCCAGGATGTTTTGTGTTCCACTGTCCCAGGTTTTTGTGAGTTTCACACCATGCACAGTATTTTCTTGGTGGGTCTAGCACAAAATACATTGATCTAGTGACATGATTATCCTCTGTTGTCTTGAACGGTAATAATATTCACATTGGATAGAATAATTTCATATCAGGTTTACCATT
The DNA here is from genome assembly GCA_963277665.1 of Viscum album. Lineage (NCBI taxonomy): Eukaryota > Viridiplantae > Streptophyta > Magnoliopsida > Santalales > Viscaceae > Viscum > Viscum album. The sequence continues at coordinate 1,013,479,883 of OY728141.1, read as the reverse complement.
TCTATTTTTGACACTTTCATCAGGGAACACATCTGCCTATAGAGTGTGTACTGATCTATTGACCCACATTCCCACATTCCAGAGGCTGGCAGCATCCATCCCATATTTAGGGAAGTTTTCTCCATGATCAAAACAGGATGATGGGATATCAGTTTCTATTTCTATGGATTCCTCCTAAAAACTCATTTCCTAGTCCAGGTCTCCTTTAAAGAATATGATGTTGTTTTTAAAACTCTTCTTGGTTCCTTATCTTCCTGGATGCTAGTTAATTTCACTTATTCTGTTTGGACATTCCAAGGGGTAGATTCAGTGATGAAACCTTTGGTTGGGGGAGTATTCATGTTTGACATCACTGGTGTATCTCGATGCTGAAACACTAAGTTGTACGGGTTTCTTCCCCTTGTGATTGGGTTTATAGATAGAACAGAATCCTGAGGCTTCCAACTTCGTTTTGGGGATCTAAATGTCATAGTCATGTCTCTGAGGTTTTACTCATCTTCCCTTTTTTAACAGAGGGTATGATGTGAGTTTAATGTCTAGCGAAGACGGATAAGATGGATTGTAAAACTGATAGGAGTGTATTAGATGGATGAATCCCCAAGAGGGAGAACCTAAGTGGTTTTATTACATAGGCGGATCATGAAATCCAAATAAGATTGATCCAGATATGGGGATTGGGTCCCTAAAAAGGGGGACGCCAGGGTTTTCCATTAGCTGTGATTGAACCTCAGAGATGATTTCTACATACCTTATCTCGACAGATAGGGATAAACACCATGTAGTTATAATGGGTGATAAATTAGGGTGCTCACAGAGGATAGAGACCCACTAGATGGTTTCATTACTTAAATGTGTTTAGCATCTCTTGTACTTATAATAGTACTGAGGGGTGGATGACATGATTTCACTGGGATTTGGTAGTCCAGGTAGGAATCAGGATGGATATGGATGGCTGCGAGAAGTTGATGGAGAATTAGAAAGAACCAATGTGAAGAAGGTGGTGATGTTGGGATTGACCCTTTATGAGACTTCTTACGTATCCCTGTGGTAGGTAATCAAAGTCCACATAATTCGTTGGTGTGTTGGGACACCTTAGGAGGTAGTGCATGAAATGGATGCATGGATAGTACCTGGAGGAAGTATAACCTCCGGGTTGGGGCATGACCATCCTAAATCTCAGAGGCTTGAGGGAGAGACAAGTTCGAGACCTGTATAATGGGATTGAACATCATTGAGGCTTCTTACAAATCCATGTGGCAGGGAATCAAAGCACATGTAATTTAGGATGGGGAATAGAATCAGGGTTTGTGCAGAGGACAACGGCCCAATGACATGCTGAGGATTATGTGTGGTTAGAGGCCTGAGAGTTGTTCTAACACCCAGTGGAAGAGCAGAGATGTGGGTCCCAACAATAGGGACAAAAAATTCTTACCATTGATAATGTACTACAATTCTTACCACTTTTTGTGGCTAAAAATGATTATTGATGGTTGGGGTACAACAGTTTACCTCTGGTTGGGGATACAATGGCTTATCGCTGGTTAGGGATACAATTTCATACCGTTTGATGGGGTACAATGGATTACAGTTGGATGGGGTACAACAGATTACCACTGAATGGGGTACAATGGATTACCACTAGATTGTGTACAATGGCTTACCGCAAGATGGGGTAGAACGACTTACCGTTTAATGGGGTACGATGGCTTACAGCTGGATGTGGTACACCATATTACCGCAAGATGGGGAGGAAACTCATAGAGGCTTCCAATGTACCCCGTCTAGGTGACAGGGATCAAATCCCACATAGTTCAAATACATATACATTAGCATCATGCAGGATGAAAATGGGAATATGGTTTAAAGTCATTCAGGATGGGGGTGAACTGACGTGAAATGGTCAGGACTGGTGAGTGTTGGGATTGAATGCCAGGGAGTATTCCTATAAACCTTACATGGAGATTGGAATGGATCAAAGTCCACATATTTTGGGATGGGGATTCAATTTAACGTCATTCAGGAAGATTTTGAACCGAAATGAAGTTGTTGGGACTGATGGGTGTTGGGATTAAACCTCAAGGAGGCTTCCTACGTACCTTTCTTAGATAGAGGCAAGGATAAATGTCTATATACTTTGCGATGGGGGATTTGGGAACTACACTCTACAGAAACCCAAGAAGGATTCCATGGTCAATGCTCACTCTAATCCCACATAATTCATGCTTGTTGTGAGAAACAATAGGCATAAAAGACCTGATGATCACGTCGCGAAAGGTGTGTACACGAGGATTGAAGTGGGGCTTACACATGGATAGTGGAAAAAAGTGGAAAGAGGGGATTATGTGTGGTTAGAAGCCCAAGGAGATGGATATTGGGACATACTCCCGGATGGAGGCCCGATAGATATATAGACTAGATGGAGAGGTATGAGGTATCAAATATCCAGATGCCCCTCTCGCCTCTAGTCGTTGGCATGAAAGAAGAGATGTGGAGGAAGGATTCTACCTCCTACAATGAAGGAAATGGTCTTACACCAAGATGGTTTCCCATCCCCATAGATAGACATCGTTCCATAAAAGTGGATCTGATCCTATCTGAGGAATATCTCACTCATATGGAGGAAAGAAAATGTGGATAATGTCTGATATGGGGCACCTAATGTATATTTTATGGTGTGAGGCTACCGTTTAACTCCATGTGATGAGTATGATGGTGCTTGTAAGTTTAACATCTTGTTGGTCGGACAAGGTGGGTTCACTTCACACCCCTAGGAAATACATGACGGATACCTACCCACCCTTTCATAATGTAAGGCATCAGAATTTTCATGGTGTTGGGGAGTTGTGGACTGATCCATTGAGTGTCTCACATTAGCGTGGCTATAATAAGTAGGAATAGTTGTTAGGGTTCTTATGAGAAGAATCATGAGGCTCAACAACACAATGTGTATAACAAACCCATGTATTTTTATGTCACTTCATAAAAACCTAGAGGGTTGTACGGGAGAAGGGTTTGTGAAGGAAATGGGTTTACAAGGAAGGACATTATGAAGCTCACGTGTTCCACATAGTGGATGGACTTCACGAAGGGGTATGATTCACGAAGTGGGGTGGCCTAGCCTATGAATAGGGTTCGTAAGTATATGAAGGGTTCTTCTCAAATAAAAAATTATTTCGAAAAGTATGACTTCACAAAGAAAGGGTACCTATCAAAGTATTGCACTAAGAAGCAATTACCTTCTCTATGTATAGTGATCTTGCTTTAGCATATGGTCCACATGTGCATGGAGGGTACTTCACAAAGAATGAGTTCTTTGTGAGGACCCGACCCCCTTAAGGGAATCCCTCCTTCGCGATGACCTATGGGCTCTTTGAAGGTTATCCCTACACGAAGTGGGTTTTTTTTAGCTAAATGAAAAGTGCTTCACAAAGCTGAAGTTCATTGAAGATCTCATTTTATTGAGGTTTCAAAGAGAATAAGGTGTTTCTATATTTGAGAACTGAGAAGGTAAAATTTCTGGGTATACCACCTTTTGGATCGAGGGGATCTCTGTATTTATTGGCGAGGGGTGCAAAGAATTAGGGACATCTTGGTGTGATACCATGTGGTGCTCCCCAATCAACTTCAGATTGCATAATGTTTTTCAAAACCACAGAGTCGAACATCAAACCCTCCTCACCGTAGAGATATCCTTGGTTCTATTCATGGAACTCGTAGAGGATTCCATCATGTTCTACCAGATCGTGGAGATCAATTCGTCTTCCTTAGTGACGTGAAGCTATTGGTCAAATGCATCATAACCTTGGAGCCTCCCACCTCTTTTCTATGTGGGGACCATATAAGGACATTGGACTTAGACCTATCAAAGTGTTCCTCGGTTCCTTGAATATCATGGTGCTGGGGGGGGGGGGGGGGTGGGGCTCTACGAATCGGCTTTACAAGGAATCCCATTTGGAATTTGTTTCTTCTTTGCATCCCTTGCCTCTGCCAATATTTTGGTACCAACAAGTAACATGATAGGAAAAATACAAGAATATTCATTCTAATTATGTATATGATAAAACATGGGTAAATTATTTTTTTTAAAAAAATATAATAAAATTAAATCATTTTTAAATCATTTTTATATATAATTGTTTTGAAAGGAAATATATTTCCGAACAAAATAAGAAATAAATTCGTGTTTTCATTAAAACATTTTATTATTTATACTATATAAAAATGAGTAGTAAAATGGTAATAATATTTTAATATATCATTTAAAACTATTGGATAATAAATTTCATGGTTTTTCTTCAGATATGTGTCATATTATGTCACTAATTGAAGCATAATAATAAACAATCTTGATTAATGTTGAGATCATTTCAAAAGACACATAACACTTGGTAACTTTGAATAATATTAGACATGTAGTAAAATGAAGTCACATGAAGCATAAAATATCATGAAATTAATTAGATTCATGAAATAAAATTTCAACGTCAGTATATAGACCTCATATAAAAATATAGGTTGATAATATGGAATGCGTTTCAAAGATGGTAAATAAAGACAAAACAATCTTATTGATTTGATAAATGTTAAAACATAAAACCCATGCAAGTAAAATTTTAGAATTGATATGTAATTACCCATAAATATAAAAATAAGAATAATATAATACATTCATTGGCAGTATATACACCACACAATATGAACGAGTGGTGAACCCGGCATGTATCTTGCGGAAATAAAATGTAAGATGAAATCCACTTACCTTAAACATCATTTTTTTATATTACCATTTATTGTGTTATAAAATATGTTAACAACATATACCAAAATCATAATCATGTTTTTAATATTATATATCATCTTCTTATAATGTCTTATTAACTGTTTGTTAACAGTCTTTCATTATTTTAACAATTTCAGGTTTTAATTACCTTGTTCTCCAAAGTAAGTTTTGACTTGTTATTTTCTTCCCCTACTACGTAGATAATTATTTCATAATATATATAATGTAAAAAAAATTTAATTATCCTATATACTATTTCCATATTTATTTAGAATAATCTATAATGTTTGGAGATAATAAATGAAATGCACCATTCATGGATATGTAGGTCGTGCATACGCATGAACGCTACTTTTATTTTTTGTTCTATTAAAAGATATAAAAGTAAATTATATATTTATATTATAATTAAATTATCATATACATGTTGTATACATTACATATTTTTATTATTAATATCAATTTTAAATTCTATTTATGGCATGAATGAGTCAAATCGCCTTGAGGGGCAGTAGACTACACTTCTTCAAACGAAATTTTCATATTTACACAAGATTGAAAGAATAAAGGTATGTGATAAATTGATCTTTCATAATATTTAAGATATTATAAATCTGATATATATTATTAAAAAACATATTTTCCATCATAATGGCCACCATGATATGTGGTAATGTAAAAAATGAAAATTCATTATTTCGTGAGGGAGTAGTGTGTCGTACACAGAAATAGTAGGTCCATTACCCATTATATATATGTGTGTCTCTATTTTGAAATAAATAAATGAATAAAAGAATACTATTATATTAATTATACTGTTTTTTATGTAACAATGGAATAAAATGGTTATAGGGAGTGGAAAATAAAATGAAAGAAAATATATTGATGGAAAACATTACCTTAAAATCGGGTAACTCCTTTTGGTTTATACCAATGAGATTAATTAGAAGTATTTATAACAAAATATTGGATTTAAGGTCTAAATGAGGGATTTTATGAATATATTTAGGTATATATTGTCCTATCAAGAGTGGTTTGAGTGGTTTGAGTAAGTGGGAGAAGTGGTGGCCTTTTATAGTGGAGGATGAGTGGCACTCTTGTAATATTTTTACAGAGGCATTGCATAAAAATGTTCATATTGATATTGGATCCAATAATAGACTGAATTATATACATGAGAGTACAGTGTCTAAATATTCCTATAAAATATCTCTTGTACACGATTATATTCAATTTTTACCATTAAGGTTAAGGTTTAGTCCCTTATTATGCTTAATTTAACTATAATCGTTGTAGTTAATTTTTCTCACTTTGACTAAATTTATTTTAAAAAATAGTTAGTATTATTATAAATTATAAATTTTTATTATTACAAATATGGAATCCATTTTTGTTAATTATAATCACATAAGTGGAATAAATTAATTTAAAATGCATCACGTAGGCAGGACGACAATGAGTGCTTTTAATGATAAAATGTTCAAAAAATTTCTATGTTTTCAGTCAAATAAAAATTTAAATTGATTAAAATAACATAAATTGGATAAATTGAAAAAAATATGATCTAATTAAACTTTATAACAAATCTAAACCATAATTTAAATTTGTAAATAAATTAAATGAAGAAGCAATTTTGAAAAACAATTCTTGTATTTTCATTATTCATTAAAAAAATAATCTTAACAAAAAAATACAAACAATTCATACTAAGAAAATGTTTAAATTTATTTTCCAAAATTGAAGTTTATTTTAACATATTAAATTTATAAATGGGTCAAAATTTTGATTTAAAATGGGATCTCCATTAAAAGGATGTAAATTTTCCTTTATAAAAATATTGGTTTTTATGTGTGAAATTCAGTTTCTTCTTATATTATTCCAATCAAACCTAATAGATGAAAATAAAAAATATTTTATGGAATATATAAAATATTTATTTAATTAAAATAACTTTATAATTGTAATTAATTTATTTTGTAAATTCAAAATTCTTTTAGAAGTAGGAAAATAATAATAATATTTATTTATACATTTGGTTCTTATTTTCATTTATAATTAATTGTTAAAAAATGAATTAATTTTATCTTTATATAAACCATAAATTTTCATTATTTAGTTAATACTATTCATAACTACTGATTTAATGGATATGTTATATCATATTATATTAAATGGTAATGGTTTATTAATATATCATTATCTTGTAATATTAAGTCTCATGTGTAGTGTAAGCTACCGAATGAAGTCTCTCTTGCATGTAACGCACTAGAACTAGGGGTTGTTTTAATTACAAACCATGGAATATATTATATTGATATAATATATTAAATATATTGTAAATTATCGGGTTATTATATTCTCTTTCAAACTTTTTGTTACATTTAACGGACACCAAGTCAGTGTTGCATGTAACAAAAGCCAATTTGGTGTCATGTAGCACATGCCAAGTTAGTGTCATGTGAATTGAATTTCTATCATATTAAAAGAAAAAACCTAAATAAAAATTAATTTATTTAAAAAAATAGTTCCCAAAAATTCATGGTGTTATGGTGACACTATTTGGAAGATATAATTGTTTATGTAAATGGAATAATTAATATTTATTAAATTTATATTTATATATTTTCAACATTTTAGCCATATTATAATCTCACTAAATTAAAACCCCAGGGAAAAAAATCATAGTGATATAGATTTAATTTTCATTAAGAATTTTTCAGAACTTTTTCATGTGTTAATTACTATTTTCCCCTTATAAAAAATATGGACTAGATATTCAAATTTTCTAAGATTTTAAAAAACCCATAAAAAGTGTGTGTTTTGACATGGATCTTAAGGGGGTGTTTGGGAATGTTATTGATCATTTTATTGGTATAAGATTCACTAAAATAGTATTATTAATCTAATATTAAGAATATGAAATATTGTCCCTAGATTGAGATGGACCATGGAAGTGATTTTCTATACCTAGATAAGGTGCATGTGACAAACATTTCAACTTGGATGAGGGGAATGTGATGTTCTCATCCCCTTATATGAATGAAATGTAATGTATCTATTGGCCTAGTTGGTCTTTCATTGGGTAATTGAGAAATGTATGTGTAGGACATATATGAATCACATTATCAATATTTCATGGTCACATAATATCTAGGAAAAATGGATTATAGGATTATATTTACTGATATATGATACAATGGGGGATATGTGTATAGAGATACATTTTTATGGTGAAGATTACACCAAATAATTTTGTTACATGATTTTCATTAATTATTTTCAAGAATAAATTATTTTCTTATATTTATGAATATGGGAATTTTTATTTTTGAAACAATAAAAGGATCACAGGGTTACATTTTTTGGCGAACTGAATGGGGATTAAATTTTTAAAAATTATAGATCTTATTTAAAAAATTTTCAGATTTTTTGCAAATTTGGTTTTAGATGGATATTGATAAGTAATTTAATATGATGTGATAAACAATGAATTTAATTATATATTTCCAAAAGTGTTTTGTAAAGTATCTTAATGAAGCTTTGGATATGGATAAACAAATTATTATCTATGATACAATATAAACTGGAACTGAAGAAATCTACAAGTCATTATTGTAAGTGATAGATTTATAGAGTAATTCACTAAATCCACATATATATATTATATATTCCTTACGTTAGTATAGATAAAATGAAGAAAAAGACATGAGAGGGGTGTATAATAGTGGTTTTCAAAACATAAATAGATTTAGAACACCACTCTTGTACAGAAGTGTTCCTTTCCTTTCCTCTCAAATGTGAATGAGAAGTGAAAATAAATAATGGAAATTAACACAATGATATATAGTTGTTCAGGTCACAAAAATCCATTAATCCACTCCACCAATTCTCAATTTTATGATATTGGTGATTTTCACTATGTCTTCCTATCCTAAAACCATAAAAATACACATCTGAGTGCAAACATTTGACACCTTAAAATAAGACTAATTAACATATTCTAGATCGTTTATAGGGAAGAAAATTTTGAAATCTTAGTATACAAAGTTGAAAATTAAGGATGACTAATTAAGAGCATCCCAAACTCTAAAAAATTAAAATATTTTAATTTTATTGATAGTATAAGATAAACTTCACAGCTTGTAGTATCAACTAACAGATGAAATCAGATCTTCAATGTAACACAATAGCATAAATATCATAATTTTTTACACATGCTCTCTTCGAATAGTAAGAAATAAAACACAAGACAGATTTTTAAACTTTAATGTCACCAATGTGTATCTTCACAAACTTATTCATTATTCAAATGAATTTTTATTATTTAATAAGAATATAATACCAAAATATTAATTAGGAGTGATGGAAACAAATGTTAATAAATCAAATAGATCTAAATATGTATATCTAGAATGTGTGATTTTGGAAACAACATCACACAATTTTTCCTATAAGAAAATATAATTATTTAAATTATTTCGGATTAATAACGTCTCCATATTTATACAGCTGGTCAAACATATTTTGGACAAACCATCTCAAAAAACATCAAAAAATTAATCATGAATTTTTTAATTGGAAAAAATTTAGGAGAGTCATAACTTCTCATAATAGTAGTAATGTTTTACTACGTTGAATATGATAGTTTTAAAAAATAATAACAAGAAATTAAATAATTCATAAATCATCATTGAATTAGTCTTTATTCCTATCAAGACTTTTGTAGAAATCTCAGCTAATATCATTGATTTAAAAACATTATCCCTGATTATTCAAAAAAAGTGTTCCTTCAAATGGTGAAAAAACATAAAATGTAGTGTTGACAATGTAGGGTTTATTTCCAAAGTAGTTTCAATGTACCTTATTTTTTCCCCAAATTTATATTTTCTTCTAAATATATGGTTGATGTACAATAAATTTTTCTTTCGGAAATAGCGTTTCATACTAATATAAGTTTGATAAATAATACACGTTAATCTAAAAATATGTATTCTTCCATTCATTATGCTTACCAACATTGGGTTGACAATTGTGTTTCCAGAATATGGTAGTACATGTTCTGAATACTTCATTTCATATTCCACACAAATAAAAGTATTGAATATATTTCAATGAATATTAATTTTCTGAAATACACTTAAACAATTTCATTAGTGACCCAAATTTTGGTGTTTTTTAGAATCAAAACCAAAAAAAAATTAAAGAGGCTTTTTAATCAATAGATTCTCAAAAATATCTCTCTTTTTTATGATCACAAAACCTATAACAAAAATATATTTAATTAAAAAAATATTTATTGAATAGTCCAAAAAAATTCACCATTTTATATGTAAAATATTTCATCCATAACGAAAAATTTCTACCCTAATAATCTAAAGATAAATAAAAAAATACAAAAATGTAAGACCTTGGAGCACCCCGAGAGGGGAGAGGTGAATCCGGGTGTCAACTTTTTCTTTTAAAAAGTTGGATCTTATTCCCAAGTTCTTAGGAACTTGTTAAACATATATGGTGCAGCCGTCCATTAATAAAAAATTCACATTATAAAAGATACAACACAATGATTTTACATGGTTCACCAATAAGTGATATACCAATGATCATATGCATACGGTGAGTCTCTAATACCTAAATTCACTAACCATTAATAGATTTGGACTATATATGTTTTGATAAAGTCACTATATATTAGGCACACTTCCTTTACAATGTTTTAGGGATAACACACTGCGTCCCTCAGATCACATCCATTAAATCATGCTATCTCACTACTTTGGTAGAATTCTAACTCAGTTTATCGAAATAAAGGTCCCCTCGATGGATTGGTATTAATGTCTTTGTCCCTATCATATCATGAGACTCTACTTGCATCATAGACTTGATTAATGGCAATTTAGAAGCCTTATTCACTTAAACTAGTTATTCAATAATTACTTTGGTGATGTTCTTTCATGAAGCATACTCCTTCATGAAGAACCCCCCCCCCCATTTTTCCTGGAATACACTTCCTTTACAAATCACCACTTCCTTTATAGAACAACCTACCCTCAAAAAGCTCCATCCCATTGCGAACCTTCCTTACATTTGAAAAAAAAAATCTCTGAAAAACAAACTGTGTCAACATGGAACACCCCATCATCATGAATATCTATTTAATCAAAATCATTGGCATCAGTCCAGACATGTCAGGTCATTTTGCGATGCTCAAGAACACATATATTGTTGGTTTCATAGATCTCCCCTAGATTCGAGAAACCAGACTAATTCTAGATTTTCCATGGATACATTTGTTAAAATGAAATCATGGTAGTGTTATATTTATAGGTTCATCCGTTCGCGAAGCTCCACCACCTCCAGTGTATTTTCTAGATCCATCAATAAAAACCTTCGTAATGTAACTCCTTTTACGAAGCACCATATATGTTTTCCATTCTCAATTCCCATTGTAACCATGGAGCTTTATATCAAAACCCTTCATGGTACTCGAGATAATCGTGGAGTTTTCCATCAAAAACCACAAATCTATAATTATTTTAATGGTGTAAAACACTCTCTCCATTCATGGCGCCTATCGTAAACACGAATCACACAATCATAATTCTTTAATCCTTTTTGAAATACAACTCACATTTCCTATATTCTCAAAACTTGTGAATTTTCCTTATTTTCATAAGTATTTCAAGAAAAAAATTGTATTTAAATCCAAACTCCATGTTTTGGACCCCTAAAATTTGGCAAGCACTAGGAAATAACATCAAATATAATATTGTTGTCATCTTGAATGATAGGACCTATTTTCGTGAAGACTCTCATATATTTCATGTGGGTATTAACAACAAATACAAAACTAAATCCATTTCTAGAAAATAACATCCCTGGTTCAAAAAATAAAAACATATCCCAATTTATTACACTTTAATGAAATTTTCTTTTTACTATTAGAATAGGAATATTATAAAGAATGAAATTCATTATCTTTAAGTACATCATACAAAATTTATTTTGTGAGATAATAAATATAAGAGAAGAGATTAACACCCTCTAAAATTATGCTTTATTTTAAAAATTAAAATTTAAAAAAATGATCTCTTAAGAGATAAAAAATTAAAAAACTCCCCCTAAGACATTGCATATGAAATAATTTTTATAAACCTTTTGGATACGTAATGAAAAAATCTGATCAATTCTTGCATAGAAAAAATAAAAAGTAAAAATAAATTATGAAACAACTAATTGAAATATTTATCAAATAAAAATTTTAATTAAAAATATTATATAAAATTAATTTTTATACGAGTAGAATAAAAAACAGTGTTTAGGAAAGAGTAGAATATTTCTTCAAACCATCCAAACTATGAATTATTTTTCTTAAATCAAATAAAATTATTAATTGTTCTTCAAATATTTTTCAAACATCTAATTTTCTTCTATAAGATGAAGAAAAACATTGTTCAACATAAACTGGCTTCAGGTTTTTAATATCGATCTTTGTAACAGTTTATTTTCATTGAATCTTGATCATACAATGATTCACTATTTTATTTCACCCTTATACCAATGTATTAAACTAGTATTATATTTGAAAACTATAATTATAATAACAAATTGAAATTCAGGGTTGATTAAAAAAATTTATTTAATTTTCACTATTATAGAGTGAAATTTCACTTGTTTTGATGATTTAATTGAAGGTGGAGGTGATTCTGAGAGCCCACAATGATGAAGAAGGAAAATGAGCCAAACTCCATGGAATCCCACGAACACATGTCCACTATTATTCATGATATGAGAAATAATTTATTCTAAATGGGATTCAATATTTTGATCTGATCTGTATCTTCGGGGGATAAATCTTTCATGATGGAACCTAAGACCAATTAATCCCTTAAATGGTCCATCCAAACTGATCTTTCCAATAAAATTAATCTAAAATGAGTCAAATGTTTTCCTCTATATTTTGTAAATATCACTTACTATAAAACATATCTAGTAGCCAAAGTTTAAATGAATATATACAAGGTATATTCCAACATCTTTATAGTTTTACAGAAATTTATTTAATAATATATGTGTGCCCAAAACCATAGACCATCTGGATTCTTGAAATCAGACTGCCAAAAACCACTTCCCACTTTGTCTATAAATTGGAACCTTGGGCCCCCCATTTGGGAGTTCGACCAGCAGGAAAGGTGATGCCATTTTTGAATCACAAAATAGTCTTATACTTAATCCAATGAGTTGTGGATTCCATCAGATTTTATACTTCAACATCTCTTCCTTCCTCCCCTACTAAAGAGTTCAGAACTCTTCATGATCACCCGGGGGGCATGATGCAATCTTGAGCTTCATTTTATTATTATTTTGAATGATATTTTTAATTCTTGATTTTATATTGTTTTTAGAATCCTATATTCTTATCTAATTGGGTTATTTACTATTATGTTGTGATCAAACTCATATGATCATGTTAGTGGGCACCATTTCATGTGATGTTTCACACACTGTTCATCCATTTTCTTCCCTCTTTTAATTATAGTGTTTGTGTGGTTAACATTGATTATTTGAACTCAATTAATCACTTTTAAGTACAAGTACATTTTTGTCAAAGTATCACTATGAAATAACAGACATACCTGGACAACACGTCAAGTTATACATGTGTATCCTTGGTGCGTTTCGTTTGTGAAGTCAAACACAAATCAACCAATCATCGGCGGTATCTGATGAATCATTATCTATTTTAGAATAAACCCTAAGATGTATACTAGAATTAAATCTATAAAATTATGGTACTAGGTGTTAAAAACCAGATATTAAAATATCTATACCCTTTCTCTTGATGAGATGAAGTATGTGCATCATGAGAATTCCTCATTTTGATCACACTTAATTACGTTTGTTAATTTCCACTATGTATTATCGATTTCTATTTTCTATTGGCATATTAAATTATCAAACCAAAAGTTTTCCAAAAATCCCATTCCCCTTATATTTTTATAATCACAACATTATTTTTGAACTAATTATCTAAGGCTCTATCGAGAGAGGACCTAGTGTTGCCTCTATAATGAAGAAATTATAGTAAACTAAACATCTAATTTGATGCACTCGAAAAAACTAACAAATTTTGTATCCATTAATAGGGAGCCAATATCATTTTTTTATTTTTTTACTCATTTAATTAATAATTATACTTATTATATCCCACACCACAATTTATTTATTTTTTGTTATTGTTATCGTTTTTTTTAGTTTTTGTGTCTTCTCTTTCTATCACTCTTCTTGTTCTTCTATATCTATCATTATCTAGGGTGAAATTATATTATATTTTATTATTTTAATATTAAGTTCTTTTATTTTATCCATATTAAATCATAATAATGAATAAAATAAACAAAATCACTACTTCTTTGCATGACCCAATCAGAAAAAGAAAAATTGAATGAATTTGACCTAGAAATTTAATGACAGTTCACTCAAAATATATTTCATCTAGAGTAATTCAATCAAGTAACACTATGGATACCTTTGTAGAACCTCATGTTTTTCTAAACCAATCAAAAATAAAACCCAATAAAACCCAATAAAATATGGATGCAAGTTATCGAACCTTAAAAGAACTAACCACCCCGAATGAGGAGTAAAAACCTTCGTATAACCCATATCCTAAAGAACCAACCTACTTTTAGCTGAGATCAGGCCTCATCCACCTACTACCAAAATTCCAAGGTATTCCTAGTGAGGACCCTCACAAACATCATAATAATTTTCATATATTGTGATCTTCAATGAATCACCAAAATATATCTGAGGATCTCATTAAGTTTAGGGCCTTCCCTTTCACCATTTATGGTGTTGCCAAAGACTGTATATACTATCTACCTTCCACAAATCTATGATTGAATTACTATAAATGACTCTTTCTATAAACGTTTAACCCTGCCTACCAAACTACATCAATTAGAAAAGAAATATGTGGCATTAGGAAATCACAAGGAGACACCCTTTATGAATATTGGGAGAGATTCAAAATAATTTGCTCAAATTTCCCCCACTGCCAAATTAGTAAACAATTGCTAATTCAATACTTATATGTGGGATATATCCTCATGGACCATGGAATGATAGATGTTGTATTTGGTGGTTCCCTAGTTGATAAAACTCATACCATTTCTCAGTACTTAATAGCCAACATGGCATAAAATGTAAAAAAATGGTACACGAGTAATATTACCATCTTGAGGAGTTCATGAGCTAAGTCATTAATCCCTATAACAAAAGGTATATAATAATAATTATGAGATGAATACCCTTCTAAGGTAATTATCTCAAGCACAATGTAACTCAAACTTTTATTCTATTCCATTATATAGTGGTATTTGTTCTGATACCACCCATTTCTCTAGAATGTACCCACAAAATGAGGATGCATCTATGTATTTTGCAGTAGTACTCCCTACGCATCCATTAAAAATAACAAATTCCTCATGAAAGAACCATTTAGGTCAAATCCCAACCCCAGGTGGAAAGCACAACCACAGTAACAATAAGGGAAAAACTCAAGAAACCATAAATAGAACTGTTATCAATAAGGCCAATGTATGAAACATTATTATCTTTAAATATCATGAATGAATCCCCCTCCTCCCAAATATGAACCAAGCCTTGAGGATATGGTGAAGAAAATGGAAATCAAAAACCTCTAGTTCCAACAGATCACTTAATCAGTTCTTCAAGACATATAATCTCATGTGGGAAAATTGGAAAACACCATCTATGATGTAAAGATTCAAGGTTCTGGACAACTACCATCCCAACCTATTGCTAATCCAAAAGAAAAAGGTAATGTATGTTCTATTACACTATATAATGGTAATGTTTTTTATTCATCCAATGATTCTACCCAAAAGGTATATCCCGTTCTGAAAATTTTATTTACCTACCATTAAAATATTATAATATTGTAAAAAGAAACAAAAAATCTATAAAATTGTCATTGAGGATTCCACCGAACAAAACATTCCTCTTACTTTCCCCCAAATACTCTCTAAATCTATGAAAATCATTGACAATGATATTGATAAATAGATAATTGATACATTTAATAACGTACAACTTTTCATTACCTTACTGGATGCAGTTAAACAAATATCTTGATATGCCTAATTTATTAAAGAAATTTGCACCCATAGATGAAGGATGGTGGGGAATGAGAGATTCAACGTAGGATAGAATGAATCAGATACAATTCAACCAGTAATGTAAAATAAATTCAAGTATCCATGAACATCCACAATATCATTCAGCATAGTGGAAACATTGTTTTTAGATGTTGTGATAGATTTAGGTTTGTCAGTTAATGTAATTTATTACTCTTTGCACACATATTTGTAGGTTGGATAGCTTCAACCGAAAGGAATCATAGTGCAACATTCCAACTGGATCACAACAAGACAATCACGAGTGGTCAAGGATGCCCTCATAAAAATGAAGAAATTCATCTTTCCCACTGACTTCTACATTTTGGATATAGATGATAGCTGAACCCAATGACATACTCCTCTCATACTTGTATGGTCATTCCTCAATGAAGCAAATACAATCATCAATTTTCACAATGGTATGCTATCCATGGAGTTTGGTGGAGAAAAGTCAAATATTTACATTCTTGATGCCCTCAAACTCCCCCATTGAAGATAACTCCAATCTTTCTATCTATTCATTGGATGTTTTATCTAATGAAGCACACTCACAATATAATTTACTCAACTCATACGATAATTTATTTTGCCTTTTTATGCCTTGGATGACTTGAGTTTTGATTCATGTTTTGAGTATTCTGTGGAACCTGAAAAGTTTAAAATTTTTTTAATTAATGAGTATGTTCATTCTTGAGGTACCCATGATCATTGATGATTATAAAAGTCTCTTTTTAATATATTCTCTATCCATATAGAATAAACATTGGAAGATAGAAATTTTAACAAACCTCACTCCCCCTAAATCCCCTCCCTTAATAAAATCCCATCGGATTAAGAATTAAAACCACTTACATCTAATTTAAAATATGCCTATCTGGGGGGGTATTGACCAATTTCCTGTCATTATTTCCAATAAACTATATTTATAGTAATAATAAAAACTTCTTGACCCTTTTGGAGAGTGTAAAAAGGTGATAGGATTGACATTGAAGTTATTCCCACGGTAGACCATCTATTTGTATACACCATATAATTTTGGATGATGAGGATAATCCTGTAAGGCAGGATCCAAACTGGTTGAATCTTACTCTCCTTGAAGTGGTAAAATTGAAAGTTAGAAAAATACTTTCTACATGGATCATTTATCCTATATCTGATAGTACATGATTCAGTCCAATTCAAATTGTGACTAAAGAAATTGGAATAATAGTAGTGTCTAATGAATGGAATGAAGTGGTTCCAACATGTGTGAAAATAATTTTGTATGTCTGTATTTACCGCCATTGACGGAATCAAGTCATTAAAAAGTATTAAATTTCTTTGCCTTTCATTGACCATTTTTAGAAGCATTGGATGGTAAGTCCCATTATTTCCTCCTTGATAGATATTCAGGTTATTTTCAAATCCATATAGCCCATGTGGATCATGAAAAGACACCATTTACCAATCCATTTGGAAAATTTTTAAATGGAAGGATGCCTTTTGGTAAATGTGATGATCCTATAACATTTTAGGTATGTATGTTGAGTATTTTTCTAATTACTAATAGAATTTAATGGAAGTTTTTATGGAGGATTTCACAGTTTATAGAATATCCTATGATTAATGTTTCGCACACCTCAGTTCTATCCTCTTCCATTCCATTGAATAATATCATGTATTAAATTATGAGAAATTAAATTTCATGGTTGATAAGTGGATAGTTATGAGTCATGTGATATCAAAATAGGGAATTCAAGGGGATAAATCAAAAATTGAATTGATTTCAACCCTTTCCACATCGAAAATTTTTCAGTGAGGTGCGATCTTTCTAGGGTTATGCGGGTTTTTACCACTGATACATTAATTTCTTTAGTATGTTTGTATTTCTCTTCTCTCGGTTATTGAAAAAGGACTTTGAATTTGTTTTTTACAAAAAAATTGAGGATTCATTCAATTCACTATAAATTAGTCTCACATCACCTCATATTGTTCAACCACCATGTTGGGATCTTCCCATAGAACTTATTTGTGATGCCTCTAACTTTGCAGTTGGGGAAGAGTTATCATAATGGGCTGAGAACTATCATCATTCCATTACATATATCTCATGTACACTTGACCATGAGCTATAAAACTACACAACCACTAAAAAATAACTTCTTTCTATGGTGTTTCCATGGGAAATATTTTGTCTATATCTTACTGGGTCAAAAATTAATATCTTTTCTAATCAGGTTGACCTTCATTTTCTCCTAATGAAACCTAAATCCAAGACCCGCCTCATTTGGTGGGTTCTCTGTCTCCAAGTGATTGACCTTGAGATTAAAGATAAGATAATAGTGCAAAATGTATTAGCTAACCACATTAGAAGCATTTCACCACCATTGGACCAACATGTTGACTCACCCATACCGTTTGGATAACTCTACCCCCATGAGAACCTTTTTGATGTTGTGGACATTACTCCCGAGTATGCAGATATTGTGAATTTTCTAGAAACATATAATGTCACCACTATTTTCAGCACATCAAAATCTTAGAGACTTAATATTTATTCTTGATGGTACATTTAGGATATCCGATATTTTTGGAGAACTTATAGTCACTATGTGGTTCTTCAGTGTATCCCTAACCATGATTTCACCAATATTTTGACCATTATCCACACTTTTCCTTGTGGGGGGTCACTTTGGATCTCAACATAGAGATCAAAATGCCCTTAAATCAACAAATTATTGGAAAACCTTGTATAGAGATTCCCATCAGTTTTGTAAGTCGTGTACTCGATGTCAAATCACAGGGAATGTCTCGAAGTAGAATGAAATTCCCCAACAACCCATGTTATTTTGTAAGATTTTCAATGCATGGGGAATTTAATTCCTTTATCTTTTCATAATTCATTCGCATTCCTATATATCTTATTCATTGTGGAATATGTAATTAAATGTATTGAAGAAAACGCTACTTAGACTGATGACTCTAGAGTAGTTGTTGATTTTGTGAGGTCTCAGATTTTCAGTAGGTTTGGTTTGACGAGATTTGTCATTACGGATTAGGGTTCACATTTTTTCAATATCTATAATAATAATTTTCTTCATAAGAATAGGGTTTTCATATATTATCCACCTCATATCACCCCCAAACTAACAGACAAGTAAAAATATCAAATTGAGAAGTTATGAAAATCATGGAAAAATAGTACAATCCAACAAGAATGATTGGAGCTTGCACTTGGATGATGCACTTTGGGCATACTATATAGGTTTTAAAACCCCAATAATAATTGGACCGTATAGTATTGAGTATGTAATGGTTCGTAACCACCCTGTAGAGGTAGAGTACCATGCATATTGGGCTGTTAAATAATGTAATATGAATCTCTCAGATGCATGTGATCAAAAGATGTTTCTGATTCTTGAGTTTGAAGAAATTCGACATAGTGCATATAAGAACTCTCGAATCAATAAAGAGAAGGAAAAGGCAATCTATGGTGGAATTATTCATCATAAGAAGTTTCATATCGATACGAAGGTTATCATTTATAATTCTAGTCTAAATCTCTATCCAGGTATGCTTCCTTCTTGATGGACCGGTCCTTAGGTTGTTACTGACGTTTACCCCTTCAGTGTTATTCAGGTTTTTCATGAGAAGCGTAGATAAATGTTTACTATCAATGGAAAGTGTATTAAATAATTCTATAATGGTTTTACAAAGAATCTCATAGTTGAAATCTAGCTGATATATACCACATAAGAGACCACTTCTCAGGATGTCCCTCCTCCCTACCTTTATTTACTTTCCTATTTATTTTAAATAGTTTCATTGAGGATAATGTAATTTTTATGTCTGGGGATGGGTGACATGTCATAGATAGGATTAAAAAAAATCAAACAAAAAAAATGAAACATGCATGTTTTCATTTTCGATTTATTTTTCTCTGTTTTGTGTTTCTAGATAATCATTGATCTTAAAAACGAATATCCAAAATCATTTTTCCTTCTTGAGTTGATTGTGTTGAAAATTCCATTGTTTTTTGAAAAATGTGTTTCAAATGAATTTTTATATTGAATATTTTTATTGAATATGTAATTTCAAAAAATTATTATGTTTTTAATTTATTTTTGAATCTCCTACCTCATTTGCGCTGACCAATACTTTAATCCCTTACCCGAGAGACATTCTATGTTCTTTATGGCATATTATTCTTTTTAATCACTTTCTTGAGAGTCTTAGGTCATGTAGATAGACTATAACATTCTTTGATTCTATTTAAATCAATAATATTCAATTATGATGAATTCATAATATAGGGAATAGTTCATTGAAATACCCATTGTACAATTAACTTATATATTCACCAACCATGTCATTTTATCATTCATCATCCTTAGAGACCATGAAATATTGAATCATTTTTAACACATGATTCCCTCTTTATCTCAAAATATATATATATATATATATAATTTTTATTTAAATAAAAAAATATAAGAAATGAATAAAATGGGGAAAAGAGGGCGTTTACTCATTATTATTCACTGCTTGGTTGTGACCTAGACAAATGGACAATGGGGATAGTCAGTTGGAGGTGATAAAATTTTTGATGGGTTTTTTGTGTACATTCATTGTAAAAACATTAAGAATTTTTTCATGTTTTGTACATAAGAGACTAAACACTGCTATTATACCTCATATTTTTAAACATTAAATCCTAACAACCCTTGAACCTTAGAACAACCTATTGTAAGTCCTCTTGATTAGCACATTGGTTTCTGCTGGTAAAGAATTAAAAATCATGCAAAGTATATGGTAAGATAAAAAAATAATGGATGAGATAAAAACACCACTTTCATATTTTCCTTGAGTGAAGAAGTAAAAATTCTTGGTGAGGTAGGTTATGACATGTTTCATGTGTGATCAAATGAATTTGAACAAATTGTAATATGAGAGATGAAAACTGATAGGGAAATTTATTCCTTAAAAGAGACATGATGAATTTAATTTCAAAAGAATCTTGTATGTTTTCAAACCATTTATTTAGTAATGGGACATGACTAGTATATTATACATTTCTCAGCGGTGAAAATGTTTAGGTGTGGGGGTGTGATCCTATAACAATTTACTATTTTATTTCACTCTTATACCAATGTATTAAACTGATTTTTTATTGAATATTATAATAAAAAATAGAACATAATTATTGATGAAATAATTTTATTCATTTCACTGTTAAAAAAGGCAATTTCACTTGTTTTGATAATTTCATTGAAGGTGGAGGTGATTTGAAGAGACCACGATGATGTGGAAGAGAAACGGGCCAAACTTCATGGAATCCCATGAACACTTGTCCACTATCTTTCATGATAATATAAATAAATGAATCAAAATGGACAGAAATTTTGTGATCTGATCAATATATTAGTGGGATAAAACATTTATTAAGTATCGAATGAAAAATTCATCCACAAAAGGCCCATCCGAAATGATCCATACAATAAAATGAATCTACATGGAGTCAACAGTTTTATTATATATTTTTAAAATATAACTTTTTATAAACCACATATGGGAACAAAATTTGAAATAGATATAGAAAACATGTCAGAAAAAACATTTTACTTTTTCTAGAATTTATTTAGGACTTTTGGATCGCCCATAACCAGGGACCAATTGGATTACTAAAATCAGGGTGCCCAAAACCACCTCCCACTTTGCCTATAAATTGGCACCTTGGGCACCCCATTTTGGAGTTCTACCAAGAGGAAATATTATAAAATTTTGGAGTCACAAAGGAGTCCTATACTCAATAATAGAAGTTCTACAGTCCATGAGAAGTGTTACTTCAATATATCGTTATTCCACCAAACAAATTGCTTTCTATACTTTTCAAGATCACCCGAGGGGGAACATGATATAATCACGAGCTTCATGTTTGTATTATTTTGAAATAAATTTTTAATTACATGTTTTATTTTATTTGTATTCATCTTATTTTCTTAAAACCCATTTATTAAAAGACATATACCCTTTCCGTTGAAGTGATTAAGGATGAGCATCATGAGAATTCCCATGGATGATCATGCTTAATTAATTTTGTTAATTTCCACTCAATTTTATTACATTCTTTTCTCCTTTGGAATATATTAAACTATCAAACAAAAAGTTTTCGAAAATCTTATTCCCCTTATATTTTAATAATCACAAACATATTTATGAAATAATGATCTAATGCTCCATCGAGAGATGACCTAGGGTTATTATTATAATGCATAAATTCTATTAAAAAATTCTAATTTGACATGCTTGAAAATGCGATCACAAATACATTTGAAATTGTTTTTTCGACTTTGAATGTTTAAAAATATTCTTTTGAGATACAACTATCATTATTATTCTGATACTCTTTTTATTAAAAATCACAGAAAAGTTTTGATATAGATAATTTTTACAAATCATCATATGAATTTTTTGATGCATCCAACTCACCCATTAACATCTCTTTTACCTCATTAAAATAGGTAAACATGAATATATTAATTTCATATGATATTTTAAATTAATACAATTATATTTATTTAGAAATATAAAATTATATTTTTCATTTAGAATATGTTTCACTTGAATCATCATCAAATGGGACCCACAGTTCTTTCAACAGGTCATAAAGATTACCTCTTGTCCTTCTGTGAGGAATATTTTATTCTAAACTTGAAGTATTTCATCTCATATTCATTCTATTACACTTTTTTAACAAATTTTTTGAACAAATATTTCAAATAAGAATAAAATTAAAAAATTTATGAAAAATATGAAGTATTTTGTTCTGAAAAAATATAGACAAATTTTCATTTCCTTAAGCCAAAAAAGATGGAACAATCATTTCAAAAATACATGTAACATAATAATAATTTGTCAGATTTTATAACCAAATAAAATTTTAAGAATAAATTATATAATAGTTTTGAAAACATTTCATAACAAACAGTATATTTTCAAACTAAATATTTTTTAAAAACTATAATATAATTATTTCAAACAAAAAACATGATACATAATAAAGAAAAAATATTAAACATTGAGAAATTTCATTTTCTTAACAAAATACAATTAATTTTTTAGTATATAAATAATAAAATAAAATTCTTCTTTAATTAGTGACCTTACAACTGAGGATTCATGATAACTTAATATTTTTGAGTTGGTCAATTCTCTGGTAGATAATTTAATATATATCAATAAATCACCAATATAAAAATTTTATGATATAGACTGGTGGTATAATCCTACAAAACATCAAAATCATGTGATTTTTAGTTCCCATATGCTTTTGGTTTCCACCATTTTTTCCATTAGAGTTTTTTATGACCAATCTTATTTTGAGTATAAATTCTACCATTTAACAAATCATTTAAGAAATAAGAACTTTTAATACCATAAATTTTTAGTTTTTAAAAACAAAAATAATTTTCATAATTACCATTAGTACCATAATATAAAAATTTAACCACATATATCTTTTTACTATTTCAATTATGAAAAAAATAATTTTTGTGAAGTTTTAGTCATTCACCATTAATTAATATTCCAAATTTTTATTTTGATATTCTATTTATTTGATAGATTTTACTAAAATATTTTTCTCCTTTTATTAACATAATAGAATCTTATTTTAGATCATATAATTTATTTATTAATTATTTAATATTAGTTTTATGTAAATAACAAAAA
Organism: Viscum album; assembly: GCA_963277665.1. NCBI lineage: Eukaryota > Viridiplantae > Streptophyta > Magnoliopsida > Santalales > Viscaceae > Viscum > Viscum album. Next base: position 1,013,456,192 of record OY728141.1, on the reverse strand, counting down.
AAAATAGAAGCATTATATTTTAAATCTAAAATCTATCTTGATTAAAATTATTTATCTAATAGAACAATATCATAAGAATTCATAAGTTTACAATTTTGTTTCTTTAATGACATATATTTTTCTTATAACATAATAAATATTTATTTAACTCATCATAAGAAGGTTTTTCAGAACTATTGATTTTAGACTAAAAGGAATGTACATCATTAGTATCATCCATTAGACATAAACCTTTATGCTCGTATTCTAAATTTTCATAAGATTCACAATATCAACTAGAACTATTAATCCATGTAGATTTTATAGATTTCATGCCTTTACTTTAATTATTAGACATACTTTGAGATTTTATTAATGGAAGGTTATCCTTTTATGACTTTTTCCCTTAAATTCACGTCATATATCATCTTTAATGCCTTTCTTTTTCTTTTGGTACATATTTTAAACTTTTTCAGAAATATATAATTGTTATTTACCTCGATTTATATAATTTTAATCATATGACTCAAAGTTTTTATCCATGAGAGAGACTTTATTATTTTCAATGTGAATTTCATCTTTAACCTGCATCTCAACTTTATAGGATTTCAAAATCTTATCCATGTCCTTCATTGTCAAATTATCTACTGACGTAGAATTTCATAAAGCTTTAGATATTCTACTCCACATAGAGGGTAGTACATTGAGTACTTTTATTATTTTATCTGATTTCAAATTTGAATCTAATAAAGTAGAAATCTTATTGAAAATATCTATCAACCTTCGTTTTATTTGATAAAAATTTTCATTCTCATCCATTCTAAAATTGTCTAACTTTACAATTTTAGTAGTGTATCTTAATTGTATGATATTTTTAGTTCTCCCAATGGAAATTGTAGTATTCTACTACATATTATACATTTTGGAAAATTGATAAAATAGATTTAATTATTCAATTACAAAACCAAACACATTAGCATTCTTAGATTTTTTTATTAAGACAGTTCTCTATTTCTTGATCAGTACCCAAATATTCAAAATCATATTTGGTAATCTCATAAGGCTTAAAATCGTTTAATAAAACATCATTAGAATATTATTAAAATAAATAAACATAAACTATTCCCATAATACATAGTGAATATCACTACAATAGGGATCACAAATCATCGACATTCATTATCTAGAATCTATCATGTCAAAATATCTTTTTCAGAATCATTAACTAAAGATTGTTAGAGACGGGAAAAAGTTATAGGACCTTTAGATAAAAAATGTTGATAGAGAGTGTTAAACTATTAAAATAAAATAAAATACTTACCTTTAATACCAAATGTTAGGTCAAGATAGATATAACGATGAGAAATACAAAAGAGGGGAGAATATTGGTTTGCAACACTTTAACTCTCTTGTACAGAATTGATCCCTTCCTCTTCTCTCAAACATGGTAGAGTAGCACAAATAAATAAAGTAAATGATCATAGTGATGTATAGTGGTTTAGGTTAGAATGATCCCTTAGTGAACTCCACTAATGATCAACTCCACAGGATTAGTGATTTTCCCTAGTTCCGCTTCTCCGAAGACCATCAATCTCTATGACTAAGTATAGGTATTTAACACCTTAATAATAACACTAATTAATGTCTTCTTGTTATTTTAAAAGGAACTCCACAAAAATATATTAGTAAAATAATTTTCCATATAACCATAACTGAGTACAAGAATCTGAAACAAAAATAATTCAAAAGTGTTTTATTTATTTAATAGTGTGGATTAAACATCACATCTTGTAGAAATAACTGATAGATGAAATCAGATATTCCATGTAGCTCAACAACATAAAGATCTTCAATATTTTCACAATATTTATTCAAACACAAACAAAAAACACTAGAAAAATACTTAAACGTGAATTTCTTCAAAGTTTTTCATCAAAAAATGTTTTTTGTTAAAATTCAACTTTTTTCTTGCATAAAAAGATATAAAAATAAATGTATTAGCAGTAGCGGAAACAAATGTGAGGAAATCAGATAGATCTAAACATGTTAATATCCAAAGTGTAGATTGGGAAAAACAAAACACAACATTTCTTGTAAATAAATCTACAACACATCTATATGTATTTTCAATGAAGAATGTCTCCATATTCACATAGTAGAAAAAAAATCTCTAGATCAAACCAACCCTAAAAATATTTCATAATAAATTTTGAATATTCGAATACAAAAACATTTAGAAGAGTAATAAATTCATTTAATAATTGTAAAATTTTAATCCATTGAATATGATTATTTAAAATAATCTTAATGTGACTTTGAATCAGTAGAAAACCATCTTTGAATCAATATTTATTTCCATCAAGACCATTGGAAAAATCTCAGATAATATCACAGATATAAAAACTCACTTGTTGAATAGTCAAAAATAGGGTTACTTCACATGATGAAAAAACATAGAACATAGGGATGAAAATGTAAGGTCTATTACCAAAGCAGGGTTAATGCACCATAAATTTGATTCCTCAAATGTAGGGTTGCTTTTGAACATAGGTTTAGTGTACCTTACATTCTATTATATCAAACATCTAGTTTCATACTAATGTAGTATTTATAAACCATAAATGATATCCCAAACATAAGGTTTCTTCCTTACATTATGCTTACCAATGTACAGTTGAGAACTTTGTTTCTAGAATATGTTAAAACATCTTTCAAACACTTGAATGAATATTATCCATGAATCAAAGTCTTGAATATAATTAAATAATAAATATTTCAATTAATATAAATTTCATGAAATAAATTTTATTAAATTTCATTTGTTACACAGATGTGGGTGTTTGTGAGAATCAAAACCAGAAAGAAATTAATTAAATTGTGGAATCAATAAATACACAAAAATCTCTCCTTTTTATGATCACATAACCCATAAAATTATCAAATAAAATTATAAATTTTTTTTGGAAAAAGATAAAATAAATCTTCCATTGTTTTCTTTATATAATATTTATTCCATAAAGAAAAATTTATCCCCTACTAATGTAAGGATATATACTTAATAAGCTATAAACATCTCCCACTTTAATGATTCCCTCTTTATAAAACTATAAAAATCAAAAAAATTCTACTCTTTATTATTATTTTTTGATATTTTTTTATGAATATTAAAACAATAATATTATAATCAATAAATTTCACTAAATTCATGAACAAGATACAATATTTATGAGACAAATTTTATGAACATGATAAATTTACAACATAAAACATATCCCCATTTTATTGATATCAAAATTATAAGAGTAGAAATTAACTCCCCCTAAATTTGTGATTTATTTTAATAAATAAAATCTAAACAATGGGATCTTTAGATTTAAATGATTATAAAACATCCCCTAAATCATAGATTATTATATTATTTTTACATACCTTTTTTAATTGTAATGGAAAAAATTAGATCAATCCTTGCATAGTCTAAATTAAGATTAAAAATAAATTATAAAATTACAAATTGATCTTTTTACACATAAAGAAATTAATTAAAATAGTATATAACATTGATGTTTATATGATAAGAATAAAACTTAAAAGGTTAATAAATAGTATAATATTATTCAGAACCTTCAAAACATCAAATTCATTCTCTTAATTTAGCTAAAATTCTTGACAATTCATCTAGCTCGTTTTGAACACCATTTGATCTATGATAAGACAATGAAAGACATTGATTAACTAAAAAACATCAATTTATCAAGGTCGATCGGTTTTATAGATTCTTGTTTGAGAATCTCCATTTTAATTAGTTATTTTACATTGAAATCATTAAAATATTATTTTGAAATTGAACTATCTTCATTATTCGGATACAACTTTTTTCATTAACCAAAAATATTTTTTGATACTAATGATTTTTGAAAATCATCATATGAATTTATAGATTCATCCAACATAGACATTAACTTCTCCTTTTCCTCATTAAAATAGATAAATTTATAGTGAATAATTTCATGAAGACATATTAAAAAATGAACTTCCTGTTCTTCATAACTTTTACCTTCTATTTTCTTTCATAATAATTTTCACAGGAATCTTCAACAAACGATACAGATTGTTCTTTAAATAGGCCAGAAAGATGACATTTTGTCCTTTTGTAAAGGAGAATTTCATATAAACTAGGAATATTTGATTTCATCAGAGTTTTGAAAAGATTTTAATATCCTTTGGAATAATATATTTCAAAAAATAATAATAAGAATAAAATATTTTAAAAATAAGTTGAAAGTTTTAGTTTTGAAAAAATAAATTCGACATTTCATTTCATTGAGATAAAAAATAAAAAACTATAATATCCAAATATACATGTTACATAAGAGGAATTTTTATGATTGTGAAACCAAATAAAATTATTAGAATAAAATATAAAATATTTTTTCAAATAATTTAATAACAAAAAATATATTTTAAGAATAAATATTTACAAAAAGTACTGTATAATTAATAAGAACAAAAAAACTATAATAATCTTAATAATTATTAATATTTGAGAAATAAAATTATTTTTCAGTATAACATAATTTATGTGTCATAAGTTCACAAGTTATAAAATAATAAACTTCTAGGATTAGTGATTATAGTAATAGGTATTCTTGATAAAAAAAATATTTATAGTTGTTCAATTCTCCAGTTGATACGTTAACATATATCAGTCAATCAACCACTTCATGATTTTACGATATAGCTTTGTGGTATAATCCAGAAAAATAGAAATAACTAGTGTTTCTTGGTAATTATATGAATTTAGGTCAAGTAGTGTTAGCTATTAAAATAATGTTACCAAGATTTTTTTGAGTATAAATTCAAAAATTAAACAAATATTTTTAGAAAATAGAACATTAATACCAGGAATTTGTGGTTTTCCTTTAAATATTTAATTTTTTACAATAATTTGATTAAAATATTCTCATCTATATATTAGAATAATAAAATTATGATATAATCATGAAATTTAGTCAATAATTCTTTAATCTCAATGTTATATAAATTACAAAAAAATTTCTATGCATTGTATTTTAAATACAAAATCTATTTTTATAAAGATTCTTTATCTAATAAAGTAGTATCATATGATTTCCCAAGTTTTATATTGGCTTTAATTAATGACATGTATTAGTCTTGTAATATAAACCAATATTTATTTAACTCATTATAATAGTGTTTTTAATAACTATCGTTTTGAGAGTAAATAGATTGTACAACATCAGTATTAGCCATTAGACTTATAACTTTATTCTCTGTGTCTAGATTTGAAGAACATTAACAATACAAACAGTAACAATTATTTCAGTTAGTTTTTATATATTTTTTACCTTTACATTCATAATTTTTTTCATTGAGCTTTGAGTAAAGGGAATTTTTCATTTTTTTGACTTCTTTCCATATATTCACAACATCTATCATTTTCAATGCCTTTCTTTTTCTTTATGTATATATTTTAAAATTTTTAGAAAATATAATATATATTTATCTCTATCAATATAATTTGAATCTTATGATTAATCATTTGTAGTCATGTTAGATACTTATTCATTTATTATATGAATTCCAACTTCAACCTACGTCTCAACTTCAGACATTTTCATTGCCTTAATCATGTTTGTTGTAAGAAAATCTACTGATGATGAATTTTATATTGATATTGATATTCAATTTCACATTGGATTTTGTAATTTGAGTACTTTTAATGTTTTATCTAATTGAAAAAATAAATCTCTTGAATAAGTAACATAATTTAAAATCACTATCAACCTACCATATTTTTGATTGATAGTTTCATTATCATCTATTCAAAAAGTATCGAACATTACCTATTAAGTAGTGTGTCTTAATTATTTGAAATTTTCAATTTCCTCACCTGTAATGGTAATAGTATGTTGCTTCTTCTACATAGTAGAATATTGAAAATCTTAATTTAATTCTTCATTTCCTAAACAATACGAAATAGAATTCATATATTTTTAATTGAGATCATATTCTATTTCTTAATCAGTAATTCAATTTTAAAAATCAACTTTGGGAATCTCATAAGACTTAATAATATTTAACAAAACCCATATTCTATTATTTTTCAAATAATATACCATAAAATATTTACATCATCCATAATAATTACTAATAAAATAAATAGCTCAAATCCTTGACATAACTTTTCTAGAATCCATAATTTTGTAACTTCATGGTCTAAACCATTAACTCAATATTGATGGAGGCTGTAAAAAACTGCAGGACCTTCAAATAAAAAATGGTGATAATAGATAGGTAAAATAGTAAAATTCTAGAAAAGACCTGTCTTTGATATAAAACGTTAGACCAGGATAGATATAAAGAAGAAAAATACACAAGAGGGGGGATTGTGGTTTTCAAAACATAAATTGATTAATAACACATCTCTTGTATAGAAGTGTTCCCTTCCATTTCCCTCAAATATGAGTGAGTGGTGAAAATAATTAAATATAGTTAATATGGTGATGTATAGTGGTTCAAGGAACAACGATCCCTTAGTCTACTCCACAGATGATAAACTCCATGAGGTTGATGATTTTCAATAGTTCCTCTATTACTAAGACTATTAAAATTCATAAACGAGTGTAGAAGTTGACACCATACAATAAGACTAATTAAAGTATCATGGTTACTTTATAAGTAATTTAATATCCACAATTTACTACAAGAACCTTACATTTTACCCTGACTATGTACGAGCAATAGAAACTCATATAAATAAAAAGAATTTTATTGCTTTTATGTTACGGGTTGAACATCATAGATTGCAGCATCAACTAATAGATGAAATAGAATCATTAATATAGCATAATAGGATAAATATCTTCAATGTTTCCATATTATTTATTCAAATTGCAATAAATATTAAACTATACAAATGTTTAAACACGAATTTCATCAAATTTTATCTTCCCAAAATGATTCATTGTTAAAATTATTCAGTGTTCCTTCAAAAAAATATATAAAAAAACCAAGTGGCATAGAAAACAATAATAGTATATACAATAGATAGACCTGAACACTTATATCTCCAATGTGTAACACTTAAAGATAAAACCGAAAGATTGTTCTGTAAGTAATTATACACATCTATATGAATATTTGATAAAGAACTTCTCCATATTTATATAGTATATTGAACATCTCCATGTTAAAACAGATCCATAAATATCACATAATAAATCATTAATATTTGAATTCAAAAACAGTTAGGAGATTCATAACTTCCAGTGTGAATTGTAATGTTTTACTTCATTGAATATGATTCTTTAAAAAACATAAGGATACATTTAATTTGTCGTAAAAAATGTTTGAATCGATAATTATATTTATCAAGACCATTTCATAAATCGTGGATAATATCATGAACATAAAAACTCTATCATTGAATAGTCAAACATAGGGTTCCTTCACGTGACAGAAAAACATAGAACATATGGTTAACAATGTAGGGTTTATTACCAAAGTAGTGTTGATGTACAGTATATTTGATTCCTCAAATATAGGATTACTTCCAAATGTTGGATTTATGTACCATACTTTCTTCTTTCATAGATATCAGGTTCCATATTATTTTATGGTTGATAAACTATACATGCTATTTCTATAATAGGGTTTCTTGATTACGTAAATCTCACCAGTGTAGGGTTGAGAACATTGTCTACGGAATATGTTAAAACATGTTATAAAAAGTTTAAAAGTATTCCCCATGAATCAAAGTCTTGAATATAATTCAAGAATAAGTATTTCATAAATATTAATTTACTAAAATACAATAAAAATAATTTCATTAGTAACACAAATGAGAGTGTTTATGATCATCAAAACCAAAAATATAATGAAAAAATTCTTGAATAATTACATTCTTAACAATATTCCCCTTTTTTATGATAAATAATCCCATATCATAAATAAATAAAATTAAAAAAAATATTGTAAAAACCCAAAAAAATTACAGCTTTTTCACCTTATAACATTTCTTCCATAAAGAAAAACATTTCCCTTACTAATATACAGATAAACACATAATGTGAAAAAAAATATCCCTCTTTATTGATTCTCCCTTTATAGAACTAAAATCATTAGAAACTCCCCTATTATTCTTTTATTAAATATTCTTTTTTTCATTTTAAATAAAAATATTATTAAGAATAAATTTATCAATCTTTATAAAACTGACGCAAAATTTATAATATAAAACATATGAATATGATAAAATTACAACTGAAAAAATCTTCCCATTTTTTGAATTAAAAATTATAATGTTATAAATTAACTATGCCAAAATTTAGGATTTCATTAAAAAGATAAAATTTAAACAGAGATATTTTAAGAGGTAAACGATTAAAAAATACCCCCTATATCATGCATGTTAAATTATTTTTACAATCATTTTTCATACACAAAGACAAAAAATGAATCAACCTTTGAAAATGAAAAATAAAAACTAAAATGAAATAATGAAATAAATAGTTGAAATATTATTATCTTAAAAAATTTAATTAAAAATAGTTTATGATATTTATTTTTATATTAGTAGAATAAAAATGAAGAGTTTAAGAAATAGCACAATATTCTTCTGAACCTTCCAAACTAAGGATTCCTTCACTTAAATAAGCTTAATTTTTTATAGTTATTCTAATGTGTTTTAAACATCTATTATTGTTTGATAAGATGATGATGAAAACTATTCAAATAAAAATAGAATCAGTTAATCAAGATTGTTATAAGTAATAGAGACTTCTATGAGAAGCTCCATTTTACATAGTAGTTCTATATTGAAATCTTCAAATTTTGATTTTGATATTGAAATATCATTAGTACTATGATACACCTTTTGTAAAAAATCTAATAAGACTTTTGATGTCGATTATTTCTATAGATCACCATATGACATTCTAGATACATCCAACTTAGCCTTTATCTTCTCTTTTTCCTCATTTAAAGAGATAACATTAAATAAAATACTTTTATAAAATATTTTAAACGAAGAAACATCTAGTTATTTATAACAATAAACTTCGCATTTTCTGTTAGAAATGTCTTCACATGAATCCTTAAAAAATGTGACTAACTTGTTCTTTTAACATGTCATAAAAAATACCTTTTTTCATTTTTTTAAGAAGATTTTTTTCTGAACTAGAAGTATTTGATATCCTTATCTTTATGTGATTTATTTTTAATTATTTTTTGAATAAGATATTTCAAACAAAATTATGAATAATATTATTATTTTAAGAAGAAGATTAAACATTTTGTTCTGACCAAATATAGATGATGTTTTATTTTCTTGAGATGAAAAATATAGAACAATAATTTCAGATATTTATGTTGCATAAGAATAATTTTTCTGATGAAATAACCAAATAATATTTTTGAATAAAATATAAAATATTTACAAAATAATTTCATAACAAACACTGTATTTCCAAAATAAAATTTTAAAAAAATATTATATAATTCATACGAACAAAAAAATTTATATACTATTAAGAAAGATTTACTTCCTAAATCGATGTCTTTGGTATTGAGGAATCTTGATAACATACTATTCTAGAGTTGTTCAATTCTCTAGTAGATACATTAACCTATATCCATAAATCAACCACATAAATATTTAATGATAGAGCTTTGTCTTCTAATCATAAAAAATATCAAAACCAAGTTATTTTTAGTACACATAGTCTTTTAGGTACAAAAATGTTATCCATTAAATTACTAGGTAACAATACTTGTTTTTGTATAGATATTATACAATTTGACAAATCATTTGATCATTAAGAAATTTTAATACTATAAATTTATAGTTTTATAAAACATCAAAAAAATTTATAATGACCATTAGTAACACAATATAAACACTTAACTATAGATATTTTTTTACTATTTAAACCAAGAATAAAATAATATTTTTAAAGTTTCATCCTGTCACCATTACTTCATATTCCAAATTTTTGTTTAAATTGTTGATTTATTGGAAGGATTTTATTTAAATATTTTTCTCATTTTATTAAAATACTTGAATAAAATTTTAAATCATCCAATTCATTCATTAAATCTTTAATCTTAATATAATATAAATTATAAGATATTTTAGAAGCATTAAATTTTAAATCTGCAATCTGTATCAATAATCATTCTTTATATAATAGAACAATATAAAAAGTTTTTTTATGTTTTCTATTTTCGTTCCTTAATTAATAATAATTATATTATAATATAAAATAATATTCATTTAACTCATCAAAATAATGCTTTTTGAACTAGAGTTTTGAGAGTAAGGGGATTTTACCTCATCAATTCCATCCAATAGAAATATAACTTTATGCTCATCTTCTGTATTTGTAGACAATTCACAATATAAACTACAATTATTACTCTATGTTGATATATTTTCTTTCTACAATTTCAATACATAATTTTATTTACCTTGATCTTTAAGTAAAATAATTTTTTCCTTTTTATGACTTATTTCCATTTTTCACAACATCTATCATATTTGGAGCCTTTATTTTTCATTTTGTACATCTTTTCAAAATTTTCATCAAATATAATTGAGATTTATCTCGATCAATACAAATTGAATCATACAATTCATCATTTGTATTCATGAAATATGATTCTTCATTTTTATATTAATTTTAACATTAACATTCACCTTGACTACATACAATTTGAAATTCTTAACCAAGTCCTTTATTGAAAAATTTTCTACTTATGTGGACTTTCATATAGCATCAGATATTCTATACCACGTAAGAGTTAGTAATTTGAGTAATTTAAATGTTTTATCTGATTGAAAAATTGAATATTATAAAGAACAAACATTATTGAATATATTTTTCAAACATCCATAAATTTTATTGATAGTGTCATTCTCATCTATTCTAGAAGTGGCAATATTAAATTCTCTATATTGTATCTTAATTTCCTAACATTATCAGTTTCCTCAATGGTAATTGTAATTGTGTAATTCCCCAACCCCTGAAACCCAAGAGTCGGTGCATTATTTTAATACATTGGAATGATTATAGGGAATCATGTCTTGAGGGACCGATCAGTTTAGTAGTCTTGGAAACAAGATACATACATAACTTCAACTTTACAACATTAAAAGAAAAATAACACTAATTTATTCCATTAAAAACATCCAAGATTCCAAGATTATGCTTGAAAGTCACTCATAACTAACTTCTTCATATCCTAGGAAAATGAAATATAAGAAATAGGTGAGCACAAATTCTAAATTAGAGTAATCAATACTGCAAAAGATAACATAAACATTAAGCATGGTGAATAATTAGAAAAATATGCCATTACAAATAATAAACTTGAGCAATTTTTGGAAGGAATATGAGCTTAGTAAATAATGCCATAATAAAACATAGTCATGGGTATTCTAATAGTCTAATAACCACATGAAATATCAATAGCAAATCTCATAATTATGAAATGTATAATGTCATACATCATAATCACATAGTCAAGGGCTTGTGCCAAAACTACAAATAAGATTTTGACCGATGCATCGAGGAGCTATAGAGGGATCCACCCATCACTTACTAAGTACAATTCATTCTTCATATGAAAGGGTGGAACATAATCTAAGAATTATTATTAAAAGTAGCATAAAAATGTCAATTCTTTAACCACAAACCTTGAATGGCATAAAAATAGCCCATCCATAGTCAAACATAACTCATTCAATAAAATATGGATGATTGTATAATGATAAATCAACCTCAATCAATAATTAAAGGCACTTAATGATATTTAAATAGATGAAGGTATTCATCAAAACTATTTGAGATAAATATCCTCTTTTTCATGAAAACATTTAAAAGTATCACTATTTATCAAGAAGCTGTTTAAAATAGATTTTTGAATAAAAGTGTCCCATATCAATTTGAATATTTTAAAAGGAATTTCAATTTTAAAACATTAATTTCCATATAAATAAAACCTTAAAACCATTTTTTAAACATGAACATTAATGAGAATGATTTAGAAGAATAAAATTTTAAATCATTTAAAATGATATTATAGTTAGAGGTACTAACCAAATGAAAGATTCTTGAATACAAATAATTGAGGTAATAAAAAAATATTAATATCATGAGAATAAATGGACTCATGATATACTATTTCAAATTACAGTACACACACCAAATAAAAGTGAATTGGCGCATAAAAAAAAGAAGTCTCAATGGAATGTAAGTTGAGATGAATTCCATTATAAGGACTGTATCCATAGGTTAAGGATAAATCAATGAAATAATTTTGTGTGAAAAATATAAATACACTCAATATGAGTGGATATTCAGTATAAATCAATCAGGGGTCATTCACACATATTCTGGTAAAAACAACACCAATGACATGGATGTTTAACTCAATGAATGTAAATAGAGTTAAAATTACTCTTATCATGTTTATATCGATGACTTGGGAATTTATCAATGGATTGATTATGTGTAAAAAAGTATATCCACACAAAGGGGAGTGTAAATTACTACATAAGTAAATAATTAGAGATTTCACACTTAATCTTGGATTAAGGTAATCAATGATGTTTGTGTAGAACCAAATGAATGGAAATTGAAATTTGAAATTACCTTACCATGTTGTAATCAATCGAGTCGTATGAACAAAAGTTAATAACCACCAAATTAATCACAAAATACCTTGAATATAAATATAATCATGGAAATATATTTATAATGGCAGTACAGAATACACCACATGCAATAAATAAGTTGCAAATAATGGAAATATCATGAAATTAAGAGTGAGATAAGAAATCCCTTACCTCAAGTCCGATTTGTCGTGTTTGTTACTTGTTATTCCTGAATAATAAACATAAGAAAATTTATACATGATTAAGAAAAATTTTCATGTTTATTATTCCATTTATTTTACTTATTACCTTGCAATAACAATTACTTAAATATTTGTTTTCATATTGGATATTTTATCGATGGTCGGAACATGAGTAAAAAATGAACTTGTTATAATTACTATTTTTCCATGTGTTCAAAATTTTAATATCTTCAAAATGATATACATGAATTAGATATCATATATATATATAATATTTCTAGTATATATGTTTATTTGTAATGGTACATAACATTTAATGATATGAAATGAAATGCACTGTTCATGGAGACGGTAAGTCGTACGTACACATGAAGGCTACTTTCAATTCTATTTTGTATATTAATTGAATTAAAACATAATAATTCATAGGTATAGTATAATTACAGTATAATATAATATATAATATCATTAATCCCATCCTTTATACATCCCACATAAGAAATTAACGAGTCATATCACTTTGAAGGGGTAGTAATCCACACTTCCTCAAATAAAATTATGGTATTTTACCCATAAAGAAAACCATAAAGAAATGATATAAATGGAAAATATAGAATCAAAAAGAAGACATAAGCATAACATATATCATATATAAATATAGTTCAATCTTAATGGCTACCATGAGAGGTGGTAGGGGATAATTGAACAATCATCATTTCTTGAGATGTTAGTTTGTCATCCACAAAAACAGTATGTTCTTTACCCATTAGATGGAGGTGTGTGTATTTTTAGTTTGAATACTTCTCATAAAAAATCCTAGTATATTGAGGATACTGGTTTTGTTATAAAATAATGTAATAAAAAGAGTTTATGGGATGGAGAAGTAAAATAAATGAAAATAAGTTCAGAGAAACCATTACCTTTAATTTGGGTAACTCCCTTGGGAAGGCAACCAAGAAGACTTCTTGAAGTGACTTATGCTTAATTTAAGGATTATAGGTGGAATATAGGGATATTTAGAGCTTATTTTGGAAGGGTTTGGATGATCCAAGGGGCTTGAGAGGTGTGAGGAATGGGTTAGAACTGGTGTCCATTTATAAGGGAGAGGGGGGCTCTTTTGGAATGTTTGAAAATGTTATTTTATTATAAACTTATCTTAAGATTCCAAAGGTCCAAAACTAATTAAAATATAATATAAGATGAAAAATTTTCAAAATAAAATTATTCAATAAGAATTTTATAGGTTTTGGATATTTTTATTATTAATTATCTAATTTGTTTAAATCATTTATTAATGAGGTAAATACTACATCATTATTAAGTCAGAAATAATTTTTTTATTTGATGTCTAAAAATTATAAAAAATACCATAATTTAGGAAAACATATTAAAATTCTAATTAATATTTATATTCTAAAATATGACTTATAAAACCCCGTGTAAAAATTTAAATACTAAAAGATATTTGTTAATGACATTTTTGTCTTTACTTTATATTAATTAAAATAAAGTGTCTTTATCATTCTTAAGTAGATCCATGGGGTCCCAAAATCAGTCCAAGGATGGCCATGTCCGGCCATTACTCATCCAATAAGGTTAGGACAAGTGTTAGGTAATTTTGTATTATTATAATATTCTTTTTACCTTGAATTAACATATTTACCGTTAATTGCGGTAAATAAAAATCAAAAGATACTATTCATAAAAAAGCATCTTATTGAACTAAATTTTACTTACTAATAACATCCATATATGTCATATTTTTTAATTTTAATTCAGGTAAGTGGTATAATTTCATTGAAATGAAAAAAATATATATTTTTTATCTACTACTAAGTGGTTTACTATTCATAAAAAATAGTAGTTTTTCAAAAAAATACCAAAAATTCTGCCTAATCTATATTTGATGTTCTGAATTAAAAAATGATGTTTAATTTACCAAATTTAAAACATATTATTTTCATTAATTTATTTAATATTTATTGTCGTTGTCAAAAAAATAGCGTTTTTTAAGATACAATAACTATCAAAAGATTGGCAATTGTTTATGTATAATTTCAAAGTGAAATTAATTACAATGAGCAACATTTGATTAAGTGATAAAATATAATATAATTATACTTCCAAAACATTAGAATTTGTAATTCAACATCATAAATTATTTTTATTAAAAAAATATCGATTAAAATTTAATATTTTCACTATTAACCCAAATATGAAAGTTATCATAAAAACACCAAAAATTTATCAAAACAAATTTTATATTTCCCAATTCTAAATAAGACGTTTATTTTTTCAAATTATATATATATAAGTGTCAAATATTAGATTTAGAAAAGGTTCACCATAAAAAGGAAAAAAATAGCTTTTTTTGAAAAATAATTCCTTTATCTGAAAAAATGCATTTGTTCTTTTATAATGTCTAAGAAACACATAATAAAAATGTTAAAATTATATGGAATATATAAAATTCAAAATTCAGTTAATACTATTCATAACTACTTTTGAATAGCTAGTTTTGTAAGTCACCGTGTGCTCAAAATCAGTGTTGTGTGAGGAGAATGCTTTTGAATTACTTTAAAGAGATAATTTGATATGTAACCTTGGGGTGTTAGATTCTCCCCTCCTTCAATAAATTTCATCCACACTATTTATGATTAGGATTGAAAATTTGGGTTTTGACATTTCAAAATATATTAGTTGAAATCCCACATCGAAAATGGATTAATGAGGCTTCTATTTTAAAATAATTAAAGGTGAGTATGAAGGTTACCGAAAATAAAACATATTGGGGTTCCATGTAGTAAAAATGGATATGGAAGAGAAAACTAATCATTTAGTTCTGTTGGAGAGTGATCGAGAAAATTATTAGGATAAAATTAATGATATTAAAGCCATAAACTTGTGATGGACTGAGATGTATTTGATTACCTAGTAGGAAAAGTAAACGAATAACATTTTTGTTTTAAGTTCTGTTACATAACTATGATGAATTTACTTATGAGATTGACTAAAAGTATAAGGATATATTCATATTTTACAAGTAGAGTTTCATCTATTAGCAAATTTATTCCACAAATTCATCTTTTCTCTCAACGATGAGTATTCAAGATGACTTGGTTGCACCTGAAGCACTATAATCAACTTATAGAGAATCACATAGTCCAAAAAGGATGAATTATATATTTCCCTTTCCAATAAACATTAACCAATACAAAAATGTGTAGTACATGATCAGATGCTCCCCAAAAAGGAAAATCCTTTATAGAAAGAAATACTACTCTTAATCTCCATAATTTAAACAAAAAATTCCTAAATTTCAACAAGTACCCTTCAATGAAAAATTTTCCTTAAAATACTTCAATATAATCCTAAGATTGAAACCCAATACTCAGAAAAATTTGATTACATTGTCTTCAATGTTAAATTGTATCTCCAAATAACATCAACTACTCTTAAAGTCACATACATAAAATTAATTAACCTATTCACAAATTCTCTATGATAGGTTAATCATTTACATAAATAACCCAAATCCATATAAATCCACAATAAAAAAATAAAAAAATATACACCTTTACTCCTCAAATGAAATCCCATTGTATTCTATTTTCCGTAGTCATATAGTGTTCCCAACAGAGCGAACGTCTTCAAAATAACATTTATCACTTAATCACCAAATCATTTTCCTATACTAAGGATATACATTTTATAATACAGAAGGTCCCAAATAATCTTAATAAAATAATTTAACTAAAAATAATTAGTCTCACTAACCAGGTACATCACGTAGTCCATTGGTACGTGATAAATCACAATCGCACTCTGATTGTGGGTTTGATTCCCATGGCTTTATCCGACGTGACGGGCTGTCTCACGGTCTGTGTGTTGTCATTTTTCAAAAACAATATTTTATAACATTACAAAAATGAGATAAATTTCTCAAAATAACCATAATATAATTTAACCACAAATTTTATCTCATAACTCACATTTTGTATCCCAAAATTTAATAACATGTAATTGTCTCAAACTCAAGGATAATATAAAACCAAATGGTTATATATAACTATATCCATAAGAAAATAGATAATTCTTCCTCAAATATCATTTTCACATAAAAAACTATAGGGTTACACATAAAAGGGAAAAGACTTCCAATGTAATCCCATCAATAAAGAGAACTAATACTTTTAAACATTTCACCATCCATTTATTTCCACATAGCTTTCTCCATGACCAAGAGGATACCCTATAGAATATAAAATTCACTCAGGTAATGGCCAGGTCCCCTAAATTTATGGAAAATGAATGTAAATGGATTCTTTGGACCATTTTTATTTTCTCCCATATTATTCTTCATTTTTTTTCTCGTCAATTCTTTACTTTATGTCCTTCTTTCCCACACATTAAGCATTTATTTGTTCTATTAAATCACTTTTCTTGGTGTATCCTTCTATATTTCATGCATGAGGGAAATTTAGGTTTCTTTTCTCCATGGTATCCACTGCTGGAGCTCTTATCATTCATCACCTTTCTCTTCTTTTTTGAGTCAGGCAGTTGGATACTATATATGTTGTTGATCGTATTTTTTGAACACTGATTCAGCATGAACATGATATCTCTTACACCTATCAACATTCCATTTTGTTGTTCATTTCCACCACCATTACCATGACGTACATCATGATCAAAGTTACTATGACTTTATTGGAATCCCTCCATTGACTAAAACCAGAAAGAATTGTGTGAGTAACAATAGTCATAAAATGATTTTGAGAATATCATGACACCTTATTATCAATTTAAAACACCTTAGGATTAACCAAGGTCATTTATTCTCATATTATATTAATATCATTAAAATCATTTTTTACAAAAAAAATTAAATTATCCTAATCAAATCCCCCAGGAGTGTCGTAACCAATAGTGCAACAAGGCTCGTTGTCGTGTACCCAAATACTCTGGGTCATGCCAGAAACTCTTTGTCAGTTTTTCACTCTGAGTTACATCTGTTCTAGAGCTGTCTCTACCTTCTTGTATCTGGACAACGATGTATTACATAGAAAATACACAAATCACTAATTACCAAAATTCTAGGAAGTTATTCTATAAAAATTCTCAAAGTCTATCCTAGGGTAATGTGCTATAATCAATTTTATTTAAATATAGTTCCCAAGGTTTGTAGTAAACATCCTCTAATTCCAACTATAACGCCCTGACCCCAGAATCCCATGAGCCAGTGCATTATTTTAATAAAACATCATGATTATAAGGAATCAAGTCCCGAAGGACCAGTCATTTTAGTAATCTTGTAAACAAGATACATACATAAGATCAACATTAAAACATTAAAAGAAAAACAACACTAATTTATTCCTTTAGAATCATTCAACCTTCATAGATTATGCCTAAAAGTCACTCATAACTAACTTCTTCATATCCTATGAAAACGAAACATAAAAAATGGGTGAGCTCAAATGCTCAGTAAGAGTAATCAATAATGTAAAAGATAGAATAAACATTTGGCATGGTGAATAATTGAAAACATATGCCTTTAAAAATAATAAACATGAACACTTTATGGAAGGAATATGAGTTGAGTAAATAATTCAATAATAAAACATAGTCATGGGTATTATAATATTCTATTAACCACCAGAAATATCAATAGCTAATCCTATAATGACGGAATGCATAATTCTGGACTTCATAACCATATAGTCAAGGCCTTGTGCTAAGACTACAAACAACATTTTTTCAGGGCCTTGTGTCGAGAAACTAGTTTGTCTCATGATACCTACCGATGCATCAAGGAGCTATAAAAGTCTCCACCCATAACTTACTAAGTCCAATTAGATCCTTATATGAAAGAGTGAAACATTATCTAAACATTTGTATTTAAACAAGAATACGAAATGTCAAAATTTTATCCACAAACCATGAATGGCATTAAAATAGAACATCCACAGTCAAAAATAACTCATTAAATACTATATTTATGACTTTATTATGATAAATAAAACTCAATAAATAAAAAATACCACTGAAGGATATTGACATAGATGAAAATAGTCATAAAAACTATCTGAGAGAAATATCCTCTTTTTCTTGAAAACATTTAAAACTCTAACTATTTATCGAGAAGTTGTTTTAAATATATTTTTGGATCAAAGTTTCTCATTCCACATTGAAACTTTTAAATTGAATTTAAATTATAAATCATTAATGGCCATATAAATATAATTTTAAAACCATTTTTAAAACATGGTCATTAATGAGAAAGATTTAGAAGGATAAAATTTTAAAACATTTAAAATGATAATTTAGTTGGAGTTCTAAAACAAATTAGAGATGGTTGAATAAAAATAATTGAGATAATCAAAAAATTATAATATCATTATAATAAAAGGTTTCATGATATACTATGTCAAAGTACAATATATTCACCAAATAAAAGTTTATGGGCGCATAACAACAAAGAAGCCTTAATGGAATGTAAGTTGAGATGAATTCCTCTATACAGATTATATCCTTAGGTTAAGGATAAATAAATTACATAATTATGTATGAAAAATATAAATACACTAAATAATATTTTATATTCTGTGTAAATCAATCAGGGGAAATTCAGAAAAATTCTTGAAAAAACAATACCAATGACTTGGATTATTAACTCGATGAATGTTAATTGAGTTAAAATTACTCTTATCAAGTTTATATTGTTGAATTTAGAATTTATCAATGGAATTGATTATGTGTATTAAAAGTATATCCACAAAAAAGGGAGTGTAAATTACTACATAAGTAAATAATTAGTGATTTCAGACATAATTTTGGAGTAATGTAATCAATGAATTTTTCATACAACCGAATGAGTGGAAATTGAAATTTAAAATTCCATTACCACATTGTAATCAATCAATTTGTATGACCAAAATTTAATAACCACCAAAGTAATCACAAAATACAATTAAAAAAAAGATAATCATGATAATATATATTAAATGGTAGTACACAATACACGAAATGCAATAAATAAGTGTCGATCAATGTAAATCTAACGAAATTAATAGTGAGATAAGAAATCCCTTAACTCAAGTCGGACATGTCTCATATGTTCCTTGTTCTTCCTAAATAAAAATCTTAAGTTAATTTATACATGATTGAAAAAATATTTCAAGTTTATTATTCCTTTTTTATCAGTTATTACTATCTATAATAATTACTTAATTATTTTAGTTCATATTGAATATTTTGTCAATGTTCAGAAGATGAATAAAAAATGAACATGTAATAATTCCAATTTTTCCATGTGGTAAAAAGTTCATTATATCCAGAATGATATAACTGATTTATATATCATATTTATATAATATATTTCCAGCATATATCTGTATTTATAACAGTACATAACATTTGGAGATAAGAAATGAAATGCACTGTTCCTGGAGACGGTAAGTCATACGTATGCATGAACGCTACTTTCATTTAAATTTTATATTTTAATGGAATTAAAACATAATGATATATAGGAATATTATAATTAAAGTATAACATCATATATAATATTATTAACTCATTCATTTATACATCCCACATAAGACATTAACGAGTCATATCACATTGAGGGGGCGGTATTCCGCACTTCCTCAACTGAAATTATCGTGTTCTACCCATAATGAAAACCATGAAGAAATACTATAAATGGAAAATACCAATGAATAAATAAAACAAAAACATTATATATTTCATATATAAATATATTTCCATCTTAATGGCCACCATGAGAGGTGGTAGCAGATAATTGAACAGTCATCGTTTCTTGAGGCATTAGTTTTCCATCCACAGAAACAATGTGTTCTTTACGAATTAGAAGGAGGTGTGTGTAAGTGTAGTTTGAATCCTTCACATAAAAACATAATAGTATATTTAGGATACATTTATTATTATAAAATAAAGGAATAAAATTATTTTAGTGGTTGGATAAGTAGAATTAAATAAAAGAAGTTAAGAGAAACCATTACCTTTAATTTGGGTAACTCTCTTTGGTATGAACCTAACGAACTTCTTGAAGTGACTTATACCTAAGGTAAGGATTCTAGGTAGAATATAGGGTTATTGGTATTTTATTTGGGTAGTGTTTGGACAAGCCACGATGCTTGAGAGTTGTGAGGAATGGGTTAGAAGTGGTGTCCTTTTATAAGGGAGAGGAGGGGCTCTTTAGGAATGTTTGAAAATGTTATTTTGTTATCAACATATCATCGGTTTCAAAAGGTTAAAACTCATTAAAGTATAATATAATATGACACATGTTCGAAATAAAATCATCCAATTTTAACTGGACATGTTTTGGATAATTTTTTATTATTATTAATATTATTTATTGAAATCATTTATTAATGAGGTAAATTATGCATCATTATTGTGTCATAAATAATATTATTTATTTGATGTCTAAAAACTATAAAAATTACCATAATGTATAAAAACGTTTTATATTTCTGATGAATATTTATATTATAAAATATTATATATATAATCCCATGTAAAAATTGATATAATAATAGACATTTGTTAATGTCATTTTTGTCTTTACTTTAAGTTAATTAAAATAAAGTGTCATTATTATTCTTAAGTGGATCCATGGAGTCCCAAAATCGACCCAAGGATGCCCATGATCTTCCATGACTCATCCCATAAGGTTTTGAAAAATTGTAAGGTAATTTTTTATTATTATAATATTCTTTTTACCATGAATTACCCTATTTACTTTTAACCATGGTAAATAAAATTCAAATGTTACTATTCACCAAAAATAATTTTCAACTTATTGAACAACATTTTACTTAATAATAACAACCATTTATGTTGTATTTTTAAAATTAAATTCATAGAAGTGGTAAAATTTCATTTAAATGAAAAAGTCAGTTTTTTAACTACTACTAAGTGGTTTTACTATTCATCAAAAATTGAAGTTTTTCAGAAAAATACCAAATATTATGCCTAAGATATATTTGATATTCTGAATTCAAAATGATTTATATTTTACCAAATTCAAATCATATAAGTTTAATTAATTAATTTAAAATTAATTTCCATTTTCAAAACAAATAGCGTGTTGTTAAGTAACAATAACCACCTCAAGGCCTTTGGGCCACCTTAAAGTGTAGATAAAAACCAGAAAACCTGCAAGGAAGAAGCATCAGAAGGAGGATGAGAAACGAGCTTTCACTAGTGCAGAAGCTAAACAGATTGCAAGAATGAGAGGGTATAAAACCTGCCATCGGGGCCAGCCTTTAAATGCACAGGAAATCCTAGTAGAACATCCATTCAAAGGTAGAGAGAGGATTTCACGATTAAGATGCTGAGGAGGAGAAGTTCCAAGTAGTTATTCTGGGTTGTATGTAATGTTTAAAGCCTACAGGCACTAAATTATTCTAAGGCCTATGGTCCAAGTAACACTTATTCCTACGGGCCTTTTAAGGGTTCCACTTAACCCCTTGGAAGGTGGATTATCAAAAAATCAATAAAAAATGAAGTCCTTCGGGCCAACGGATAACTATCAAAATATTGACACTTGTTTATGTATAATTTCAAAGTGAAAATAATTCCAATTACCAACATTGGATTAAATTGTAAAAATATAATATATTTATTCTTGCAAACCATTCAAATGTATAATTTAACACTATAAATTATTTTCATTAAAAATGTTGTTTTAAATGAAAATTTAGTATTTTTCACTATTCACCCAAATATGAAAGTTATCAGAAAAAACACAAAAAATTTATCAAAACTGAATTTTTATGACCTGATTATAAATAATAAGTTTATTTTTACAAATTGAATATATAAAAGTGATAAATATTGGATTTTAAAAGGGTTCACCATTAAAAGGCGGTAAAATATCATTTTTTTGAAAAATAATTCCGTTATCTGAAAAAAAATGAATTTGTTCGTATATTATGTATAAGAAAGACATAATTGGATTTTAAAATTATATGGAATATATAAAATTCAAAATTCAGTTAAAAATATTCATAACTGCTTTTGAGCAGATAGTTTGGTAAGTCATTCTAATCTTGAACTCGGTGTTGTGTAAGATGCAAGCTATTGAATTCCTTTAAAGAGATAACGTACTATGAAAAAATCGGGTATTAAAAATAGTCTAACACATATTATACATAGTAGAACATTTAGAAAATTGATTTAATTATTTAGTTCATAAACCACAAAAAATAATATTCATAGCTTTTGAATTGAGATCGTATTCTATTTCTTATCAGTACTCCAATCATCATAATTATTTTTGTGAATATCATAATTATTAACAATCTTTAATTTATCCCCCAATCCATGATTTTTCAATTAAATAAACTTACAAAATTTAGAAAATCCATAATAATTTTTGTTAAAATAGGGAGCTTGAATCATCAACATACCTTCTTTAGAATTTATCATGCCATGATTAATTTTTATGATTCTGTAACTTAGACATGATATAGCCATAAAAAACTATAGGACCTTCAGGTAACAAATTTTTATATTAAATAGATAAAAGAGTAATATACAATAATATCCCTTCCTTTGATACCATATTTTAGGTTAGGATATATAAAACGAAGACAAATAAAAAAGAGTGGGGTGAAATGTGTTTCTCAAAACATTAACAGATTCAGAACACCTATCTTGTATAGTGGTGTTCCTTTCCTTTTCTCCCATAGATGTGTGAGAAGAGAAAATAAATAAATTAAATGAACTCAATTATTTATATTTTCTTAGGGCACAAATATCCCTTTATCCACTCAACCAATTCTCAACTCCATGAGATTTGTTACTATCACTAGGTCCTCTTATCGTAATAACCTCAAAATACATAACTGATAATAGAAATATGACACCTTAAAATAAGACTAATCAATGTATTATAGTTCTTTTATAGGTAATATAATATCCACATCTTCGTAAAAGATGATTACCCATAACCCTGATGGAGTACGAGTATCCATAACTCAAATAAATCTAAGAGTTTGATTTTATTGATGGTATGGGATAAACATCCCAACTTGGAGCAGCAATTGATAGATGAAATAATATCTTCAATGTATAATAACAACCTAATGATCTCTAATGTTTTCAAAGTCATTATTTAAATAGAATCAAAAAAAATACTATAAATTTGTTTAAACATGAATGTCTTGAAATTGTATATTCATCCAATGATTCAATATTCAAATTCTTCATTATTCATTCATAAGAATATAAAACAAATAAATTTTGTAGTAGTCATGAAAGTAGCAGTGAGTAAATTAGAGAGATCTAAAAATTTATATCTCCAAACATTAACTCTATAAGAAACCACACATAGATTTTTCTATTAGTTAATCTACGGATCTATATATTTTTCCGATGAATAATTTCTCCATATTTATTCACCAAGTCGAATATATTCAGGTCAACCCAACATCAGAAATATTGAAAAATGAATCATGAATATTTTAATTCAAAAACATTCAAGAGAGTCTCAACTTCCAATAAAAATATTAAAGTTTCAATCTTTTTAATATGATATTTTAAATCAACCATAACGTGCCATTGAATCTATTGTAAACCGTCTTCGAATTGGTATTTAGTTACATCAAGATTGTTTTATAAATCTAGGATAATATCACATATTTAAAATTTCCATCACTGAATATTCAAATGTATGTTTACATTACACGACAGCAAAACATACAACATATCATTGACAATATAGGTTTGATTACTAAATTAAGGTTTATGTGTGATACATTTGTTTACTCAAACGTAGGGTAACATCTAAACGTAGGGTTGATATACCATACTTTCCACTTTCTCAATTTTTGTGTTCCACACTAATCTAGGGTTGTTAAACCATAAGTTCTATTTCAAACGTACAATCTCTTATTTACATTACACTTAGAAAAGTAGGGTTGATAATGGTTTTTATAAAATATGTTGAAACATGTTCTGAACACTTCAATTAATATTCCCCATTAATCAAAGTGTTGAATATATGTCGATAATAAATATTTTAATGAATATTAATTTCTGAAAATACACTTAATGTATGTTAATTAGTAACTCAAATGTGGATGTTTGTGAGAATCAAAACAAAAAATAAATCAACTAAATTGTTGAATCAATACATGCTACAAAATATTTTTTCTCACATCATTTGTGATAATATGGGGATTTCATATGGTATAAAATCCATTTCTAAAGGAATATTTTTGGCCTTTCGAGAATATTATTTCATAAAATATAGTGATATCATATTATAACTTCTTAGTCCAATCATAGAGAAAAACATGTATATATCATATAGCATGAAGAATCGTATTGTATTATTGATATTTGATCCTATGATTGATCATGGAAATCAATCATTAAGATATAAATGATAATATATATTCCATAATAGTTATCATTGATACATGTAATTCATGGAATAATAAAAATAATATTCATAACAGAAATTCATAATGGATGAATGTAATAAGGATATATGCCCCTTTTCATTTACTTTTATATTTAGTGACATACAATTAAATTATATACATGGAACATGGGTGTCCCAAGTTACATATGAATATGTTTTATCCATTGATATGGTTTTCCATAAAGACTAGCCGTTCTTTATATCAATTCTCTAGAAAATAACTTCCTTTTACTTGTTTATCTATTCAGATATATTATCATATCATGGACATGAGGAGTATCCATCTCAAGTGTTGGCTAATTCAGTAAATATTCGGATACTCTCTAAAGATAAAAGTAATTTGATTCTTCCTTAGTGATATTCATCAATCCTGGGATGAAATATAATAGTAGTGACCATAAATTATATAACGTATACACAATTTTCATCACTTATGAATAAATTTTTTTAATTTTTCATATCCCTATGATTTCCAGTTTGAGGATTCAAATTCCTTATATTTCTTCCTATAAGACATATTATATCCTTAATACCCTAAAAAGGTAACCACATTTTGAGTAAAAAATGTTAAATTTATCCTACAAGAGGATCACAATGTTTATGAAAAGCATTGATAAGAACCCATTTACGGTTTTAAAATAATTTTAAAATGGAATATTAATAATGAAATATTCATATACACTCATGTAATTGATGTAATTGGATATGTTAGTGGTTCAGAGATTCTAGTATTTTCCTTTTAGTTTTGATCTCGATAATAAATTTATTATGTGTATATTATGGAAAAGGTCTTGGTAATATTAATGAGATCAATAAATGTATTCCATATCACATAAAAGTTTTGAGGATAATAGAGTATGGAATTGGATTTCCATGACCTCAAATTATATTGACAATGCATAAGGGTAAAATATTGATATAGATAAAAAAATATTCGATATTCAATTTTCAACCTTGGTTATTGAATCCTAAAGAAGGGTTAAAAATGGATGGAATTTATTTCCATTGGATTGGATTATTAAGGATTCCTTAAGTAATTTATGAAAATCCAAATCAAATCAATTCGTTGATTTATAATGTTATATGATACCAAATGTATATTGGAAAACTATTTTAAATATACAGGAGTTTAGAATTAAGGTATGTATTATTTAATATTATTGTTTTCTTCCAAATTATGATGATAATTGTTTTATTTCAAGGTATTAGATTCAAATAATAATTTTTATACATGAATAAATTTAAATAAAGGTTGTGTATTTTTCATTATATTTTCTTTATATGAAGAGAGAAATTTTTCTAAAAAATAGTTGTTAAAAAAATATAGGATGATATTTTTGATATACATAGTTTATGATTAATTATATTATATAATATTCTTGAAATTGGGGATCAGAATCAAAGGACTTTTATCCAAGGTAAAATATTTTATCCAAAAAATGTATAATATGAAAGATATGATCTGAAAAACGTCCATCGGAATATTTTACAGAATAATATATTCTTTTTATAATATTAAACCAAAACATATAATATCATATGAGATATTTTTTAATCAGTTAATTTGTTCAAAATTTACATTAAGAGAAATAAGTGTTCTTTCATAAAACAATGAAGTGCGTGTTTAATTTCATAATATTTTAAGGAAAATATAATTTCTGATAAGTTGGTGGGAGTATATATAGACTTAGAGAAGTTAAAATTATAAAAAATTAAATATAATACTTATCAGATTCAAAGTCAAAGTCGCGTTATTTCCTAAAAGTGTTTATGGTGTATTTCAAATTAATGTTAATGTAAAGAAAGAAATTTAGTTATCAAAATTATCTTAATGAATGGTTTAATGGAAATTTTCTCTGATGAAGATGATGATATACATATAAATAATTTTTTGTGGAAAAAAAAGTTATCAGAATCATAACACTAGAAATTATGAATTTTAGAAGTTTTGATACATTGATTGTGGAGTTTAACATTAGTAATAAGATTCCTAGTTACACCGTTAATCAAAATATATTTCTTAATAAATATAACTCACTAAAATATTTCTTTGGGATGTTTTACTAGATAGCTATATAGAGATATGGTAGTAATTTCATAGATATGTAATTAAATTAATAAAATCCTAGAATTACAACAATCATAAGACCTATGTAGCGGTCTATTTAATAGGATATGATAGTGTGGGTGATTATTTGTAGTTTTTTATTATTGTAAACGGATTTTAGGAATACAAACTGATTAATGTTATATAAAACTTTTTATTTTCTTTGTCATTAGTTCTTATGTTTTTGTAGATTTTAATGAAGTGTATTGATAATTGACCTCTCAATGTATGAATTTTATTTATCTGAAAAAAAATTCTTCATAGAGTGTTATTTTTTATGATGAAAAGTTAATGTTAGTGTGGCTTAGGTTCTCTAGAGAATTCTTATAATCACTCATGTGACACAAAATGAGTTTTTTCATTGGATAGTTTACAAAGTATACCGTACGGAGTTTCATACACTATATATTTGGTATATTAAGGGTCCATATTTCATTTTTAATCTCGATACCTAAGTATGAAAAGATACCCAACATGAGAACCTTCATATTTTGGTGTATTTTTTACACCATCCATCAGGTTGATCTAATCAAGGGGTGTTTTGAAATTATGGTTATCATTTCATTAGTTATGTCTTAATGGTGATACAATTATTCCTCTCATATGATAGGTGTAATATTTGAGACCTTAATTAAGATATAGTAATCAATTATATGATTAAATATAAATAATGTACATTTGATGTGTTTACATATTTGGTTGAGGGTCATGTGGTGTGCCTATCCATATAGGTGAATCATGTGTGATGTGTTAATCTATATGGTTATTATATGCTCAATGAATCAAGAATGTGTGAGTAGGTTATATTTTATTTCTATGCTCCATTTCTCATAGTCACTAGAGTGATTATATGATTATCCATATTTTTATAAAAAAAACTAAAATGACCTAGTGTTTTATCAATGAAATTATGTTCTTATACTTATATCATATAGTAAAATCACATAAAATTACTTTAATAAAATAATACAAACTTTATGAATGATGAATTAATCAAATAAAATGATTTTCTAGAAGTTAATACACATATACCAAATGAAGAGTATCTTAACTATTAGAATTGTAGCATGACCCTTATGAATAGTAAAACATAAAATTTAATAATAACCTCACCAATGAAATTATAAATAAAATTTATCCCTCATATAAGTTATAATATTGTTTAATTATATCAAAGTATGAGTACGTAACTATTTTAAAAACTATTAATTAAGTGTTGGTACTTTTGTAAGTCATAAATATTAAATTACAATTTTATGATTAATTTAATAACTTAAAAGAAATTTAATTTCCATAAAATTTATTTATAAAATAATATTTTGATGTCTTATGATTATAATATAATTTTATTTGACCTTAATTAATTTTTAAAAGTGTTATAAAAGCAGTTTTAATATTAAAATTTTTATTTTTCATGTAAATTTTGATTTCAATTAAAAATTAAATTTCCAATATTTTGAAAACATTTTCTCATAAAATGGAGTTCGTTTTTATATTATACATATTGGAAAAAATTTAGGGTGAATTTTTTGTATTTTTCTAAAATGCATAGATTTTTGTTGAATAGTAAAATACAGTAATTTACTATAGATATACATTATAAGTTAAATACACTATTCAATGACACATAGATGATTTAAGAACAATTGGTTTAAACTCACATGATCTTATTAATTTATTAAGTCTCAAGAATCTACATTTCTAGTTGTTTTGTGCAAGATAATAAACTAATGAATTAAATTTTGAGAAAACTCTGCTCTCCACCAATATAAAAACCACTGCTCACCAACTCTTATCCTCACATCTCTCAAGACATGTTCCATGTATATATTCTTCTCAAATATCATAGCAAGACCCTTCCCCAAAACCAATATATTTTTTACATAAAAAAAGACCAAAACCAAACAACTAAAGAGGTTCTCATGAGGATGGAAGCAAGAGGTAAAACCCTCTTCCATTTTCTTTCAGTTTTTTTTCAAGTTCCATTGTTTAATTTTCTATCCACACATATATTAATACAAATGGAATGATAACTCTATTAAATTTCATATAATTCAATTTTTTTAAACTAATAAAATATTTCATTATTTTCTCTCATTCCCCCTCTTTGTATACTAAAAATGAAAATATATTTTAGGATGTGTTAATTTATTACATTCAAGGATGACGAGTTTTCAATTTTTATTACAAATTAAAGGATGGTCATAAAACCATTTTAATGGTTGTAACAGATCATAGTATATTTTCTTTATATTTTTTTAATTTTATAGAGTCATTATATACACACGATTTAAAATAATAAAATAAAACAAGTTCATTGTGAGTGAAACCGCTTAAAATAATCCATAGGTTTATTATTAAAGAATTATATAATGATTCATCCCCAACTAAAATAAAGAAATGACTAATAAGATAACCTACAATTTTTTTATCATTAATAACATATAGAATCATTTTTTGACTAAAAAATTCCATTTTACATTAACTTTCATACTCTAATATAATCGAGTCAATCCTGAAAATGAAGTAAACACGCTATTATGAACGATAAAATCAAACACTATACCTCATAAAAAAGGGGAATAAAATAATTAATAAAATTATAATAAATAAAATCCATGTATAATATGTTCTTGGATTATTAATTACTCAATATAATTTTGTTATCTAAGACATTAAGAAAAAGTGACGGACACCTTCAGACTTAAGGTATGTGATTATACCCGAGCCTCCACTATTCCGTCAAATTTTTCTTTCTATATTATTACCAAAATGAAATTATTTATTATTATTATTTTAGTCATTTAAATTTTTTTTATATAATACAAACTCATGTATCAAGATCCATTCTTCCTTACTTATGGAGATATACATTTTTATTAAAAGGTTTCTTAATCAATTATTCCTGATAAGAAAATCAAATTTAAGTGAACATCCCGATTTTCTTACGTATATTCAAGTATGATCCATAATCTGTTTAAAGTCACGATTATTTTTCTATAATCATCATTTTTATCCTGAAAATGTCATGGATCATTTCATATTTTATGTAAAATATTATTCTATTTTATGTTTTAAAAGATCTTTTATATTTTCCTTAAACTGAACTAAAATGTTTTAATTCTAAAGTTTCTTAAAACCAATTTTTTTAGGTTGAAACATATATTTGATATTTCTAATTATAAACTATCCCTATTTTCACTTATTATTCTCCATGAATTATTTAAATCCTTTCTTTCATTAGCAGAATTTTCATATTCTTTTATATTATGACCTGTGAAAAGATTATGATAGACAATTATATCCATGGGTAACCCTTTTCTATATGCATGATTCATTATGTATGATTTTTACATGGAACGCATATTTATGAACATTTTATGATCGATGTGACTAGATAGTACTATAATGCATTGAGTAATGTTTAGTCTCATGAGACGTTATGTGAAATGGTCTTGGCGACTGGCCTTGACACATGCTCCAAGTGCACTGGTCTTGGTGGTTATACATGACTCCTACAACTCTATGTGCAACAAGATTTGACTCATGATGAAGTCATATTTTATGTTTTTTCTACATAACTACAATTCCATGTTTATATTATCCCTTGTTTAATATTCTATGTTTACATATGTTCAATCGGGTTCCATGTTTGTTTATCATTATGTCACGCCTTCTAACCCATGTGCGAACAAATTATTCTTATGATTATTACCTTACAAGGATTTCTAGATCATCCCTTTTTCATGTTATCACCATGTTATCTTATGTATATATTTTATCATCATGGATGTTTAGAGCTCAATCTGAAGAAAAAATATTTTTTATGATGTTTAATTATGTACATAATCATCCAATAACATAGATTTTACAATACTTGGCTTGTATTATAAGGTTTTAATATTCTTAAAATTGTGTAATGATGTGTTTACAAGGATAGGGTCTCTATAGTTGGTATCATAGAAAATGTTTACTTATTTTTCAGATTTTGAATAAAGAACTTTAGTAAGAACCAAAGATATTAGACTATGTCCAATAAAACATCCCTACATTTTTGTATGTATAGAGTAAGTGGATTATCGAGAAAATACATACCTATATGGATACTACAAGTGGATGTGGTTTTGAAACATATGTACCTAGGAGTGACAACTCCAAAAAGGTGTTCTGTGCCTGACTGAGGGTAACATGGTACATGAAAATGGGTCATACTGTGCACCAAGTTTGACACTCCCATGATATATTCTTGGGTAAATTCATAAGCTCGTTATGAACCATTATTAAGGGAACAAAAAAACTCATAAGAGAATATGTTAGGAAATAGATCATAGATAACCAAGATTGAAACCTAAGGAATCCCAAGTTAGGATAAAATTTTCTTATATAAGTTTACCCTTTAATGTTTAATGTTTCGTTTTTATTCTTATTATATAAGTATTCAAGATCCCTAATTTACATTATTTTTATTAATTAATGACAAAAATAGAAGATCCCATGCTAAAAATCAATCTGATAGGTAATGAGATGATTGGCCTAATGATATGCTAAATATGATGGGAATGGGTGCTCAAAACTTTATTATGCACTCTATTAGCTGGTTCATGTATTGAATAATAACGTGAATCATGTGGAACACCTGCCTCCTACAAAGAAATAGCATGATTTTGTTGAATAATTCGTGTGGAAAGGTCTCCTATTCTTAGTGGATCCTTTGATCCCCTCATCTCATAATAGTAGATTAGATCAATTTAAAAGATATTATATATTCCATAGTGCTCTAAATAAGATAATGTTTTACTAGTGATCCATAATTTGGATGGGGAAGATGATCTATGGTGGACACTAATCAAAAAATACAAAGTCCAATGAGGAAATTGAATCCATGGATTGGGAGGAATTCATGAAAATGATTTTTTATAATTATTTTCCCAGAACCCTTCATCTCAAGATGGAATGAGTGTCCCTTAGACATAAGTAGAGGGATGATTAGTCTATCGGGGCATATGAATAAAACTTCACAAGGATTTCAAGATTTGACTCTATCTTTTCCATGAACACCAAAATCAAGGTGGATAACTATTCTAGTAAACTAAAGCCAATTCTATGAAAAGCGTTTGTGATGTGTGACTTCGACTATTATAAAGATATTTTCTTTTGGTCCCTCAAGGTTGAAATGGGGATAAAAAATTCTCAATGGTCTTATGGAACCAGTGAAAAAAGGGGAAAATAATGTCTAATATAGATTGTTTAGTAAATAAATCCCATGATGGAAATAATATTGAATATACCAAGTGTCAAAATTATGTGAAGTAGAATTCTAGGAACAATCTAAAAGGAACATGGAATTCCTTTAAATGTGGATGAATGGTATATATATATAAGAAGATCTGAAGGGATATTAATAATCCCACTAATTTGGAAGAATAAAGTATGGTTTATATCAACACTTAGCCAATGGTGCAGTGTTACAACTATAAGGAACATAGGCATTATGAAAAAATATCGCTACGAAAAGGGTTGTCAGATGCAATCAACAACAACCTCCATGGGGAAAAATGGATTTTTTCTATAAATAGAGATGAGGTGGAGCTGAAAAATGATGTGGGGATAATTACGCCAATTTATCATTCATGAATAAGGAATGTACTATTTGATTCTGGTTCTATGCATTCTTATATATCATTCATATTTCGTAGATCTATTCAAACACCACCTCAAAATATTGAGGTTGAGTTGTGTGTGAGAATATAAAATAGGGATATTATTGTATCAAAGGTTTATTTCTCCTCCCTAGTAAATGTTTGTTGATTGGACCTCCTATAAAATATTTTCATACTTAATATGGTGAAGTGAAATTCTATTTTTGGCATGGATTGGTTATCTTTATACAAAGGAAACTTTATCTATCGAGAAAGCGGTATTACTCTTCACATCCAAGAGCATCCTCCAATCATGTACAAGCTTAAGGTGGATGATGAATCTCTTTCAGATTCATTGTATCTAGTTTGGATAGTTTTTCCTTTTGAGAAATAATATCTTTCTCAAATGATTGAG
This sequence comes from Viscum album, assembly GCA_963277665.1. NCBI lineage: Eukaryota > Viridiplantae > Streptophyta > Magnoliopsida > Santalales > Viscaceae > Viscum > Viscum album. The sequence goes on along the minus strand of OY728141.1, from coordinate 1,013,422,707 downwards.
GCAAAGGAGATAATCATGGTAGAAGACAATCCCATCACGAGGGATTACAGAGATGTATTCCCAGAAGAATTTCATGTTCTTCCCCCTAATTGATATATTGAGTTCTCAATTGAATAGATTCATAGTTACCTACCTATATCAATTTCACCTTATATAATGGCCACCTTAGAGTTGGAAGAGCTAAAGAAGCAGTTACAAGAGAATGTTGAGAAGGGTTTTATACCCTCGAGTGCTTCAACATAGGGTGAAACCATCCTATTTGTTATGAATAAGGATATATCAATGTTCCTATAAATTTATTATCATTATCTCAATAAAAACATGATAAAGAAAAATAATCCCCTACCATGGATTGATCATTTGTTAGATCAGCTTCATGGGGCTAGTAATTTCTCAAAGGTGGACCTCCAGTCGGGATATCACCAATTAACAGTGAGGAAGGAGCATATTCCCAACACTAACTTTTTTAAAATGTATGGAAATATGAGTTCATAATGATTCTATTATGGGTCACCAATTCCCCTGTAATATTCATGGATTTATTGAATAAAATCTTTAGATATTACCTCTATAAATTTGTGGATGTCTTTATCGATGAAATTTTGATATACTACAAGAACAAGGAGAAACATGAGGAGAATTTGAATAATGTTCTAATGAATTTTCGAGAGGAGAAACATTATACAATGTACAATATATGTGAGTTCTGGATGGAAGAAGTATCCTTATTTTGGAAGTTATCACTAGTAATGGAATATTTGTGGACCCTTCCAAGAAAATGTCAATCGAAGAGTGGCCTAGGCCAACACTTATAACGAAGATTAGTATCTTTCTGGGAATAACATAGAATTATCGATGATTTGTGAAGTAATTATCATGATTGTTAAAACCAATGAAGAATATGACCCGATAGAGAATGAAGTTTTTCTAGACTCATGAATGTGAGGAAATATTTATGGGGCTCAAAAACAGGCTTATTACTTCTCCAGTACTCAGATTCCCGTTAAGTGAAGAACACTTTTTGGTCTACAGTGATGATTCAATGAATGTATTAGTCTTTTTACTAATGAAAAATTATAATGTGATTGCATACTTATCAATGTAGATGAAAATCCATGAGAAAAACTATCCCACATATGATCTGGAGTTAGCAGTTTTGATCTTTGCATTGAAAATATGATGACATTATCTATATGGGGAGAAGTGTGAAATATATATTGATCACAAGAGTCAGAAATAGATATTCACATATAAGGATCATAATATACACCAGAAAATATGGATAGAGCTCATCAAGGATTATGACTGCTCAATCCCCTTCCATCCAAGTAAGTCAAATATGGTAGAAGATTCTCTAAGAACAAAGAATCTTGAATCTATATCAATAATGATAATTGATAAGGACCCAATCTTCTTATATTTTCATAGGATAGACATTTGAATCATTAACGGAGGAACTTCATCAATATTTTACCAAATTATTTCTCATCCATCCCTTATGGAGAAAATAAAGTACTATAAATGAAATTATTTGGAACTTCATAAGATGGTGGAAGCCAGGAGAAAATAAAAATCCCCAGATTTCAAAATTAATGAAGAAGAATTTGTAAGATTTGGTTCACGACTATGGGTACCATCTGACACAGAGATAAAGAAAGAACTTCTAAATGATGCACATAGATTAGCCTTCTATATTCACCCAGATATCACAAATATGTATCGTGATATCTAGGATAACTATTTCTGGGACATTATAATAAACAAGATTTCTGAATATAAATCAAAGTGCCTAGTATGTCAGCAAGTGTAAGGCTAAAAGGAAAAAGTATAAAGGGTTTTTGAAACCACTACCCATACTAACCTGGAAGTGGGAGAACATCACCACAAACTTTTTCACTAGACTTACTTGGACATACAGAGGTAGAAATTCTATATGGGTCATTACGGATCGTCTAACAATGACCACACATCTTATCACAATTTGAGAGGTCTTCTCATTAGTTCAACTTGTATAGATATATATCAAAGATGCATTAATTCTACATGTAGTAAAACTATATATTTTATCTTATCAATATATGAGATTCACCTTGATGTTCTTGAAAAGTCTCCCACATTCTCTATGCATTGAGCTAAAAACCAGTACAACCTATCATCCGCAAACTGATGGAAAATATAAGTGAACTATTAAGACACTTGAAGAAATATTGAGAGCGTGTTATATGTAATTTAAAGTAAGATGGTACAATCATATTTCATTCGTTTAATTATCCTATAATAATCTTTTCTACTCTAGTATCCAAATGGATCCATATGAATCCCATTATGGGAGAAGCTGAAAATCATCAGCGTGTTGGGATGAGATTTTGGATGTAAGGAATGGTAAGTCCCAGGTACATTTTTCCCTTTAAGATTATTTATCCTTTCAAAGTTCCATCATATCAATTAGCACTTCCACCTACCATTTCCAAATTATGTGATGTATTATATGTATCCCTCTTAAGGAATTACATACTAGATCTTTCCCATGAACAAACATTAGAGGAGGTATAGTTGGATAATGATCATTTATACGAAAAGAATCCATTGAATATTTTAGATATTAAAGATAAAGTTCTATGATTTAGGACTACATAGATGGTCAAAGTACTATGGAAGAACCATAAGTACAAAGAGGCGACATGGGAACTGGAGAAAGTGATGAAGGAAAAGTACTCACACCTGTTTTAGTTAGAATGTATAGAGAAATTTGGAAGGTGAAATTTCATAAGGGGTGAAGAATATAACAACTCAATGTTTTATCAATGGAATTCATTTTTATAATTATGTCATATAGTATAATCAGATAATGATAATTTAAGAACATGATACAGACTTTACAATTGATTAATTAATGAAATAAAAGGAATTTCTAGAAGATAAAGGACATATACCAAAGGAATATTAACCTAACCTTTGGAATTGTGACATGGACCTTATGAATAGTAAACTATAAAATTGATTAGTAAACTCACCAATGAAATTATAAATAAACTTATTCATCTTATAAGTAACAATATGGTATAATTATATCATAATATATATATGTAATTTTTGAAAAAATTTAATCATAAAGTGTTTGTATTTTTCAAAGTTAAAAATATTTAATTACAATTTTATGATTAATTTAATAATTTAAATGGAAAATTACTTTCATATAATGTATTTATAAAATAATTTTTTTCTTAAAATTATAATATAATTTTAATATTCCTTAATTAATTTTTCAAATTGTTAGAAAAATGGTTTTAATTTTAAATTTTTAAATTTTAAAGTACATTATGATTTGATTAAAATTATAATTTATCATATTTAGAAAAATATTTTCAAAAAATTGAGTTCATTTTTACATCATACAGGATGAATAATGGTTAGGGAGAATTTTTGGGATTTTTCTGAAATACTTGAATTTTTGGTGAATAGTAAAATACGGTAATTTACTGGATATATACATTATAAGTTAAATGAGATATTAATTGAGTAAATGATGATATACGAACCATTGGTTTGAAATCATGTGATCTTATTACATTATTTATTCTCATGAATCAACATTGTTTCTTGTCTTGAGAAAAATAATAAACTAAAGAATTAAATATTGAGAAAACTCCCCTCTCCTCCAATATAAAAACAACCTCGCACCACCTATTCTCCTCAAACCTATCAAGAATTTTTCCTCATTATCTTTCTTATCAAATATCTTTCCAAGCCACAAAACCAAGACAATGAAATTTTTTCCTTATCAAAACACTAAAACCAATCCCCTAAAGTGGTTTTGCATAGGTAAAACCCTCTTCCCTTTTCTTTCAATTTCTTTTAAAGTTCCATTGTTATCTATTATATCCTCACATATCCTCATCGAAATGGCATGATATCTCTTTTTTACATTAAATTAATTTAATATTTTTTTTGAATATAATAATTCATTATAATATTTCCTTCCCCATCCCTTTATAGTAAAAATGAAAACACCGTCTGAGATGTGTAAATTTATCACATTCAAGGACTATGGGTTTTCAATTTCTATTAGAATATTAAAGTATGGTCATGAAACCATTTTTATGGTTGAACCAGATCATAATATTTTTATTATGTCTTATTTAATGTTATATAATAATTATACATACATTATATAAAACAAGTTAGTTCTGAGTGAAACTACTCAAAATAATCCAAGGGTTTATCATTAAACATTTATCTGAGGATTCATCCTCGCCATAAATAACCAAATGAATTACAAGATCACATAAACTTACTTATTATCATTAATAAAATATAAATTAAATTTTTTACTAATATTTAAATTTTACATGAACTTTCATACTCTAATATAAGCATGCCGATCAGGGAAATTAAGAAAACAAGCACTCACGAATGATAAAATCGAACACTATAACTCATCAAAAAGGGAACTAAATAACATAATAAAATTATAATTAATTCAATTACTGTATAATATGTTATTTAATTATTAATTAATGAATATAATTTGGTTATCCATGATATTAAGATGATGTTAAGGACACCTTCAAACTTAAGGTAAGGGATTCTACGCGAACCTCCATTATTCCTTCGGATTTTTCTTTCCCTATTATTACCAAAATTAAATTCATTATTCAACCTATGTATGTATTATAAATGTTTTATTGTGATAGAATATTATGTATCAATATCCAATCATCCCATTGTTTTAGGATATGCATGTTTATAAAAGGTTCCATACTCAATTATTCTCGATAAGCAAGCTCGATTTAAAGTAACTTCCTGACCTTCCTACATATTTTCATGTAAGATCCAAAATCTATTTTAAGACACCATTATTTCCCTCAAATTTATATTTGTAATATGAAAAACTACTTGTATCACTTATGGTTTAATGTAAAATATTATTCAATTTTCTATTTAAAAAGCTCTTTAATATTTTCCTTAAACTACACTAAAATACTTTAATTCTAAAACTTCTTAGATCATATTTTTAAATATTTCCACATTAATTTAACATCTCCAATCATGATACATGCCTATTTTTTCATATTAATGTCCATGAATGATTTAAATAATTACATTCATGGACACCATTGTGATATTCTCTTATGTTATTCCTTTTGAAAATATTATGATACTCAATTCTTACCATGGGTAACCCTTATATTTATGCACTAGTGGAAATACAAGATTTCTTGGCGACTTAATAACGTTTTTTTTTCTATAACCTGACGCCAATAGTAAGTGATGTAAAATTATGGTGTTGGTATTTAGTAAAACCAATGCCAAAAACAATTTTTCGATGAATTTCTACGTCGGTTTTCTGAAAACAAATGCAGAAAATCAAAAAAAACATTTTGGCATCCATTTTCTAGAAAACAGATGCCAATAAAAAAATTTGGTGTGTGTTATCATGAAAACTGACGCCATAATTTGACGTTTCGGTGTCGATTTTCTCCAAAAATGACACTGAAACATAGAATCTGGTTAATTTCTAGCGTCGGTTTTGGTAAAGACTGACGCTGAAATTAAAAAAAAGGGATTTTCAGCGTCGTTTATTCTCAAAACCGATGCCGAATGTTTGTTTTATTTTTCTGCATTGGTTTTTCTCAAAACTGACGCTGAAAGATATTTAAAATTAATTGAGGTCACGAAACCCTAATTTTGATGGATCATCGAAATTGAAACCTGCTGTAGATCATTGGACTCCCGACTACCTTTGAAGCACTATTTCTGATCCTGGAAGGCCATTATTGACAGTTTTGTTCCATTTTCATGATTTTCAGTTTGTGTTCTTCATTTTTATCTCTTGTTTTATCTTCAATTGTTTATTTCTTCTTCCATAACCCTATTTTACATGAATTTCTATTTTTTTTTGTTTTAGTTGTTGTTTATCATTATTTTTTGTTTTTTATTATCATTGTTGGTATAGATTTTGTAGTTTTTGTTTTTTGAAGTCATTATACCAAACGTAGTTTGGATTGAGGATCTCTATTCGGGTTTAACTTCAAATTTTGTACGTTTTTTTAATTTAGTAGATTAATCAATTATCATTCAATTTGGTTATTGATTTTCTTTAATTATTAGTTTATATTTTATTTTAAATTTGTTAGGACATGGTTAAATATTCTTTAAAAAACATTCTTAAATATTCTTTCAACAAATTTTATATTTTTACATTGACTTCAATCAAATTTCACACAATAAAAATAATGCACCCTTTAAATTAATGCACTCTTTAATACTTCTGACACATGAAACAATGAAATAATGAAACAACTATGTAAAATAAACTAATAAATTTTAGAATAATGATTTTATAATAAAATAATAATATCAATATTACTTACATGTATATAATATGAAAATAAAATTTTTACTATTTTTAAATGTGTTTCATATCTCATATTTCCTATCTGATTATCAATAGTTTTAATTACATATGTTTTTGTTTACAAAATATCTGATAAATATTTAAATGTTTCTGTGTTATAATATATTCACCAAATATATTGTGATATTAGGTATTTAATGGGTCGTAATTGGATTCATCTACGAAGAACCACTAGTGAACATGAAAAAGGAGTTAATAATTTTTTGGAATTCACTAAACGACATCTTAAAAAAATGAATTGATTTTATGTCCATGTGTGAAGTTTGTAAATATGTTAATGTTAAACACTAGAGAAAACAAGGATCATCTCATTTTTTTGGGTTTTAGACTTAATTATACATGTTGGATCTGGCATGGAGAAAGAACCGAAAATTCAACAACTAATCCTGATGACGATATTCATAATGAGGAAGAGGATCGTATTGAAGAAATAACTAATTATTTAGGTGTTGAAACCATCGAAAAAAACAACTATTGAATGATTGTATGGAGATTCTGAGAAACCATTATTCCCAGGTTGCAATAAATAAACAGTGTTATCAGCAGTTCTGAGATTAGGTAACTTAAAAGAAAAAAATAGGTGGAGTGATAAAAGTTTCTCCAGTTTACTGGAGCTTTTAAATGAGCTACTTCCATAAGGCAATGGTCTTCTAGATTCTAATTATGAGGTGAAGATAATATTATCCCCAATGGGATTGGGTTATAAAAAGATACATTTTTCCCCAATGATTGTGTACTGTATAGGAAAGAAAATGAATATTTATCAAGTTTTCCTATATGTGGGATATCACTCTATAAGATAGATGGGGAAGTCAAATCAGATTCATTCTCAGGTGATGTCATCTAATGTCATGAAAAATCAATTTTGTACTTTCCAATGATATCATCCAATATTTTTTGCATACAATTCTGATAATTAATTTCTGATTCAAGTTTAGGTACCAAAATCAAAACTCCTTCTAATGCAATTCGGTACCTTCCAATAATTCCTCGTTTGAAGCGTCTGTTTTAAAATTCAATTAATGCAAAAAGGTTAAGATGAAATTTAGTCGATCAAATCTCTGATAGTAACTTACATCACCCTGCCGATTCACCACCGTGGAAGAATTTTGATAAAAAAAATTCATGATTTTGGAAGTGAAGTTAGAAATATCAGAATGGGATTGTGTACTGATGGAATGAATCCATATCAGAGCCCCAATAGCCAACATAGTTCATGGCCTGTTTTACTGGTAGTTTACAACTAGTCCCCACATCTATGTGTGAAGAAAATATGTGTTATGATGAGCTTAATGATTTCTGGATAAAAACAATCGGGAAATGATATTGATGTGTATCTTTCACCATTGATTGATGATTTGAAACTTCTATGGGAGGAAGGTGTTAAAGTTTTTGATGCATACAAAAAAGTGTATTTTCTTTTGCGTGTTATGATAATTTTCACTATAAATGACTATCCTGCATATGGAAACTTATCTGGATATCGTGTTAAGGGACATAAAGCATATTCAATTTTTGAAGAACAAACATCATATTATCTACTGAAGAATGGAAGAAATACAGCATACATGGGACATCGAATATTTTTTTAAATGAACATCCGTATCGTAGATTGAAAAAAATAATTTAACGGTTTACAAGGATACAACCTTCCCCCTCGACAATTGTCAGTTGAAGAATACTATGACTGGGTGAGAGATATTGATTCAATATTTGGATAGAGAAGAAGTTATGGTTTTTAAAAACATATCTTGGAGAAGCAGTCTATTATTCTCGAACTACATTATTGTAGATTTTTAGAGATAAAACATAACATTGATGTTATGCATGTTGAGAAAAACATTTGTGATAGTTTGATTGGAACATTTTTTGACATAAAAGAAAAGACAAATTATGGATTTCATGCTAGATTGGACTTGATATTAATTAGAATACATTTGGAGTTCGCTCCCGCTGTGAAAGGAAACATAACATATTTACCTCCGGCTTGTCACACATTAAGCAAGATTGAAAGATTAATTTTTGTTAGTGTCTTCATGGTATTAAAGTACCCAGTGGTTTTTCTTCAAATGTGAATAATTTGGTGTCATTAAAGGATTGTAAATTAATATGTATGAAATCTCAGGATTGCCATGTGTTCATGAAACAACTTCTACCAGTAGTAGTGCATGGTATATTGTCGACAGCTGTCATAAATACTATCATCAGGTTATGTAATTTCTTCAAATCCATTTGTAGCAATGTTGTTGATCCAAATTTGTTATATGTGTTGGGGAATGAAGAAACTCTTATTCTTTGTCATCTAGAAATGTATTTCCCACCAAAATTTTTGATATAATGGTCCATCTTCTAATTCAATTGGTGCGTGAGATAAGAATATGTGGGCCTATTTATTTAAGATGGATGTATCCTTTTGAAAGATATATAGAATTCTGGAAAGGATATGTTAAAAATCATTATCGACCAGAGGACTCTACTGTTCAAAAATATGTATCAGAAGATGTGATTAAGTTCTATACTGATTATTTGAATGAGGTGGAGCATATTGGTCTCCCTGTATATCGACATATGACAGTTGATAGTGAAGGTAGAGGGGTTCGAGGCTTAAACGTAAAGTTCCTACCATGTGATGAAGTGATGCAGACACATTTATACATTTTGAACAACACATATGAGGTTCAATCATATATATCCTCACATATTCCTAAATTAAAGTTATGATATCAGAAAAGAAACGAAAATTGGTTGATGATTGAGCATAAGAAGAAATTTGTTTTCATGGTATAAAGGGAAAGTCATCCTAGATATATCAGCATCATGAACATTGAAGTGGTTATCAGGGGGACCATCTCTTACTGTGAACACATGGTCTGGTTTTGATATCAATGACTACACATTTTACCCAAAAACCTAGATGACAAGAGTACCGTTCAAAATAGTGGTGTGATGATTTTCGTTGAATCAGTGTATTTTTTGAGTGCCAAAGATAAAAACCCAATTTATACATCAACGTTATATTTTAGAGTTATTGAAGACACATGGGAAATTGATTATATTAAATTTCGAGTCACTGTTTTTAAGTGTAATTGGGTTGATAGTAATAGTGGTGTGAAACATGAGGAATAAGGGTTTAAACTGGTTGATTTGAAAAGATTTAATTACAATGAGGAACCATTTATCCTGGAGACACATTCAAAACAAGTATTTTATTTCATTGATCTGTTTAATGATCAATGGTCAGTTTTTTCGCAAGGAAAAAGATACCATTTGGGTGATGAGGATGATTCTGATTATGTTAGTGATTTACATGAGCCTTATTCATCTATTACACAATTTCTAGATGATTATAATGTGTATAAGACAGACATAGTGCATGCAGTATGTACTGATCATGATGAAGGCATGTTGAAAAACAATAAATTAGTCTCATTTTTTTCGGGTAAATATTTATATTTTATTCATTTTTGAAAAATACAAATTCATGCCTTTTTTTAATTATTTTTTCTTCCTTATTTCTGATTATTAATTTTTTTAATGATATACAGGTACACAAAATTTCATTACTCTTTCTAATAGAAATGTCAGATACATATAGTGAAGAGAATTTAATGAGGCATATCTATTTGGACATATCATTAAATATTCAGTAATATACTTATTTAATGAAATAAAATAGTTAATTTACAAAAAAATATTGCAGGACTACTGATGCGTCTTTGGCAGAAGAGACTTCCCCAGTTACTACTCAAAAATCTGGTTCTCAAGTTGGTAAACATGGTATTACATGTCTACCAAAACTATCACTTGCTCATGATGATGACAAAGTACACATCCATTTTGATGATAATAATAATGCAGTTGGCCCAAATGCAGTTCAGTTTGTCAGTTATATAGTGATGTAGAGTCGTTGTAGGATTAGTATTTTATATCCTGATTGGAGGTCAGTGGATAGGAGGGTGATGTAGCAGCTTTGGGATGCTGTGAAGGTAAAATATCTTAATTTATTTATTTTATCTCATTTTTAAATAATAAATATTTTAAAGGACATATTTAATTTATTAAATTACAGATGACATTCAATTTTTTAGGAAACCAAAGAAATTAAGAAAAGGCATCTCTCTTTAGCGGCGGTTCAATGGAGAGATTTTAAAACCAAACTGACAAAAATTTATGTTTTTTCAAAGAGAAGGTTTGATTGCCCATGTCTTATGTATGTGAATATAGATGATGAAACATGGAAGTGATTTGTGGACTGTCATTAGGAAGAGAAATTTCAGGTATGGTAATTGTTTTATATTTTAAAATTTATGCTATATTATTCTTATTACTTAGTAGTGTATTTTTATATAATAGGCCTCCTAGAGATCTCGTTAGGAGATCCAGTTGATAAAGGCATACACTCAAACATTATCACATGGAGGGTATTCATATTTGGAGCAGAAAAGGATTGATGAAAAATTTGAAACATTAAGAGCTCGATAAAGTAGTGGTTCAGAAGAGGTCCAGTTTGGTCCTCCATCTCCTCCCACTCTACATGAGAAATGGAAACGAGAAAGAAGAAGAAAAAATGAATAGTATCTTACTAAGGAATATAATCAAGTTGCTGATAGAATTTTATGTAAATATTATTTATTTTTCAGCAATTTATCTATTTGATAATTTATAAACACTAATATAACTTTTTTAATTTTCATTTCAGGATGAACTTCAAGAGCAAGAGACACATGGCTCTTTTATCCCCGAGGGTAGGATGGACATCCTAGACACTTCTTTGGGAAAGGAAGAACACCCCAGCCCTGTTAGAGGATATCAGGCGACTGTTAGTATTAAGAAGGTTTTTAGTAAGAGTAAGAAATCAAGAGACGGAGAAATGGAATCCTTAAAGAAGAGCTGAAAGATATGAAACAGTCTATGGGTGATCAAATTCAAGCAGCAGTACAGAAGGCTTTATTAGAGCACTTGAAAAGACATTCATAGTCAGTGTAGCCTTCTGAGGTATATTATTTATTTTTCATCAATTTTTTATTATATAAATTATAAAATCTAATATAACTTTTTCATTTTTCAGCATTCTTAGCCTCCTCACCCAGACTACCCTACCCCATCTGCTTACCCTACCCAATCTAAGTATCATTTAAAGGTATATTATTTATTTGTCATTAATTTTTCTATTTTATAAATTCTAAACACTAATATGACTTTTTCATTTTTCATCATTCTCAGACTTCTCACCCAGACTACCCTGCCCCATCTGCTTACCATGCCCCATCTGCACAGCCTTCAGAGGTATGTTATTTTTTTGTCATCAATTTTTATATTTTATAAATTCTAAACACTAATATAACTTTTTAATTTTCATCATTCTCTGCCTACTCACCTAGACTACCCTGAACTAAATGCTCACCCTGCCCCGTATGCGCAACCATTTGAGGTATACTATTTTATTTTAATCAATTTTTCTATTTTATAAATTTTAAACACTAATATACCTTTTTAATTTTTTGCCTTCTCATCCTTCTCACCCGGACTACCCTGCCCCACCTTCTTACTTTGAGCCTCCACCTCCTCCCTCAGATCAGGCCTTATATTGTGAGTTGTTTGTGGGAGATCCTCAAGTACATACTGTTGCGTTAGGAGAGGTGCATTTTTTGGGGGACTTGGTACATCATCAGCCTATGCATATGGGTCATGTTAGAGTATCAATACTTGTTATTATAGGTCCTACTACTCAAATACCATTTCCTACTGTGGAGATCATCAGTGTAAGGGAATGTAGGGTCCATTTTTTACTTTCACCAACTTCCCTTCATTGTTATATTTCACATGAGGTATGTGTTTTTTATGTATTAATTACAAATGATTCAAAATTACTTATATTGTTTTCTGAAATTTAACTTATATAAAAATATTTGAAAGCAAAAGAAACAACACAAATTCAACCAAATGTACAGGAACAGTTAGATGTAGTTACTTCTAATATTTCTGATGGGTCGAAAATATTATCTGAGTCCTCTTCTTCCTTGAATTTTATCTTTGTGTTTCAGATGACGCCCGATATATGTTGAAGAAATTATCGATTGACATTAATGAAAGAATATATCATTCATTTAGTTAATTTTGAAGAGATCAAGATGAATGTGGTGCATTTTTTTTCTATGTATGTAAATTGATGTTTGAATTGATATTTCTTTAATAAAAGATTTTTATGTCATTAACTAACTATATTTTCTTTTTAAATTAGGTATCTACACTATCTTCTTTTACAAAATGAAACTACATCAATTTACAACTTTGTAGATCTAGAGTACATTTCATTGGAAGTCAAACATGTGAAGAATGATGAAAGAGTTCAATACATATCTGAGAGATTATCACAGAAAAAGATTCAGTGCTGGTCTATTCCATTTCTCGATAAGTAATAACATCAACCTAATTATGAACTAATGAACATTATAATTTCATTAATTGAGAACTTTTGGTATTGTAGAAAGCATTGGATGTTAGGCATATTTATCCCAAAGGAATGAACATTATATTGGTTTTTTTTTATTAGGAACAGTGTGTAAACCATTTTTAACATTATTAAACAAGTATGTTTTTTTATTTTTTATAAGATAATTATGTTTAATTCTCATTGTTTAGACAAGTTTTGTTAGTTAATATATAAAAAAATGAAGTTCATAGAAACATTTTTACGAGGAATACACATCAGTAAAGAAAACCACAAAAATCAAATATGTGGAAGTATAGGTAATTATTTTTATATTTTTGTTATATATTGGATTTTATTATTAGTTCAATTTTTTATCATTGTAGTTTTATCATAAAAATTGAAATGTTGAATGTAGTTATAATATTCAACGCTTCATGTAGGAGATAATAACAACTGGGGAAACTACTAATTTTCATAAGGTTAGTTGTATTAATTTTTTTATATATTTTCTGTCATATTATTCTATTTTCTTAATTTCATATCATTCAATATTATTTTAGGAATTCAATGATTCACAGTCTTATTCCCAATCTGATTTGACCCATATTCAATCTACTTTTGTGAACTATTTGTTACATCTGACTAATATTTGAGGTATATCTATTCTAATATTTATAAATAATAATACATATGGGTACAGAAAACTAACTATTTTGATATATTAAGTTTTTGAACCTACAGATAACCAAATGAATACTTCAACAATAAACAATAATGAGCATGACGTGAATGATGGAGTTGTAAGACCTGTTAATTTTATAAAATTTCTTAAATTCATTGATTCCAAGTACATGTATTTTAATTTTACTTTATAATAACAATGTATAGATAATTTTTTTATTAACTAGATATAAGAATTTAAGTTATAGGAGGCATTGGCTGATAAATACTATTTGATTATTTTTGTATATTTTATTATTTTTACAGGGGTTTCGATTTTTTTGTTAATGTAATTTTAATTATTTTATAAAAAAATAATTTTGAAATCAGTTATTTGAAAAAGCGATGTTGAATTTATTTTAAAGAAAATTGAATTTTGGCATTGGATTTATCTGAAAGCGACGCCAAAAACTGGTTCGACAGAGTTTTCAGTGTCAGTTTGAGATAAAACCGGCGCCAAAAATCTTCTCTAAAATTCAATTTCGGCATCAATTTTTGAAAAACCAGATTCCCAAACTCTAACGAAATAATTTTCTACATCGGGTTTTGAAAAACCAATGCCTAAAACCATATTTTTAACGTCACCTTTATAGGCTTCTGTTTAAAATCGATGTCAAAAATCAAAAAAACCAACATTAATTTGTGTTTTTTCACTAGAGATGTTTGATTCCTTATGTAAGATTTTTAATGTGGAAAACATTTTCGTGAAAATTTTATGGTGGGGTTTCCCAAATATCACTCCAATGAATTGGGTAAATTTTAGTCTCATGATATTTTATGTGAAATAGTTTTTTTGTTAGCATTGAATCATGCTCCAAGTGAAATGATATTAGTGGTCAGTCTTAACTCGTGCAACTCTATGTGCAATGAAATTTGAATCAAGATAAATTCATGTTTTATTATTCATCCACATTACAATGATTCCATGTTTATATGATCCTATGTTTTATATGTTATGATCTCATGTGTTTAATCAAGTTCCTTTATTTTTTATCATTATATCATGTCTTCTAACCCATGTTCTAAAACATTACTGTTATTATAATTCCTTTACTAGGCTTTCTAGCTCATCCCTTAGTTCATGTTCTCCAAATGTTATCTTGTGAAGATGTTTTATCATTAATGAATTTATGATCTCAATGTGGATACTAAATAAGCATTGTTTTATGAGGTTTAATTTTGTACATAGTCTTATAAGACAATATAATTTACAATCCTGGTATTGTAATAAGATGATAAAAAATGTCTTAAATAATGTAATTATATGTGTAAAATTATAGAGTCTCTATGAAAACCATGGATACATTTTTGGGTTGATGTTTTTGGAAATTATTTTTCAAAATAATAAAAATCATCAGGGGATGTTTTTGATTTGATGTTGTGAAGTTTGAATAATTCTGGACGATGATTGAGTTATGGGTTACTTGTTGGAATGTCAAAATAAATTATAGACACAAATAGAAAAAATAGAAACGGAATATGATAGAATAATATAGAAATTTTTAATAATAACTTTTCAAATTATCTTTTAGTTTTTGAAACGTGGAAAATTCTTGAATCTCACTATATACATAAGTTCAAATTGGTAACAAATAAGGTTCAATTTGGTGAAAAATAATATTAATTTTGAAGATTTAGAAGGAAAATTGGAATGTTATGTGATATATAATATTCATCTAGGAAATAGTTTATATTTACTGAGTAGTTTCACTTCCTACATAAGATTAAAATTTTATAAAAAGGATTACATAAGATTAATTTTTTCCATAAATAATACTAAATTGGAGGAATAAGTTCTTAAATAATACTAATATAGGATACAAGTAAGATTGAAATTATATTTTCAACTATATTTAGAATTTATGGAAAATTTGATATTCTTATGAAGCATGTAAATAGTATATAATAATTACTCTAAATACCTTAATGATACATAATATTCAACATTATTCTTTAAATGAGTAAACGAGTGATCTAGAGGTGATGGGTTGTATAAAATTGAAATTTTTGATAATTTAACTTTTTATATTATGCTGATATTCTAGGAGTTTTAAAAACTAAAAATCGTGGTAGATCTCAAAGAGGATATAATTATGATTTGTGGTGGTGTTATTTGACAATATTTACTTTTTTATTTTAAATTGGAAATGATAAAATTTTTAATGATGATGGTAAAATGGAACTCACTATTAATTTTATATAAATATTAATTATAGATTCATTGATATATTTTAGGGAAAATATTGAGATATATAATATGGGAGAGAAATATGAGGAGGAGAGATAGAATTTTTCTAGAAGTATTAAATAAAATAATAATGTGGAGAAATTATCCATTTGGAAAAAATATAAAAGAAAATCGAGAATTGTGCATGTGGGTATAGGAAGAATAGTGAGAGTAATTATAGATTATAGTGGATATTGAACAAAAAACATTCAGAGGATAATCATACAAAACAGGTGTGTAGATTTTTTAACAATGATAGAATGATTAGATTATTAATACATTATTTTTTGTGTGATTCTTTTATTTTTGTCTCATGTAATTCAAGGGAAAATCATCAATGAGAACATCGAGTTATTTTAGGTGGGGATATAAGTGAGTTCTCTAAATCTATATGGGTTATAAACCTGGAGGGTTAGTGTAGAAACTCAAAATTTTAAAAACTAGTATAATTCTTAGTGAATTTGTTATATCAATTAATTTTCATTATATTCCTCGTATACATATCCCAGTGTGGGTGAACAATGAAACATTTTTTTATATTTCTTTTTTCTGATTTATCACTTCATATTCATTTTTAGGGAGATAAAATAGTTCTATTAATAATGGAACAAATTTTTTATGAGGGACATCTAAGAATCAGCATACCCTAACCCCCCTCCCCCATAGGTATTATCCTTGTTTGGGAACAAAAAATGTTATAAAAATAATTGTTTAAATTGATGGAGTAATCTCATTTAGAATTCATGTAAATATATCTTTAACCATAAATGTGTTTTAATATTTGATGGAAACGATTTTCAATTATAGAAAAACATGATGAAAAAATTATTCCAATCTTTTCAAGTGGATGTATTTGTAAATTTCATGCATGAAATTATTATTAATATATATAACATAACATAATCATAATGTGATCATAATGATTTTGGATAGTAATTCTAGAGGAATGAATTCATTAAGGGGATATTTTTCCATCCTAATATACATTGTGGTGATTTTGTGTAAATCCTCCCATTCCACATTGGATGGTTTCTAAACATATATGAAGTTGAATCGAAGATACATAAATAAAAATTAATGGTTCTATAGAATAAGCGTGATGAATTGAGTAATAACCCAATCGAACAAATTAATTCATTCATTGATCGGTTTAATTGTAATGTGGAGGAAATTCATAAACTTATAAAAGACGTTGATGATAGAAAAATTTTAATGATATTTCTGATAATATTGCCACCACATTTTAATTTAAAGGTTATGGTGATTAAGGGGAATTATCCAAAGGAGTTTATATTGGATAGATTACATCTCACTCACATTTCATAAGATATGAGGTACAATCATATATATCCATTGTAAAATTAAAATTCTCATGAAGTGTAACTTAATTTAATGAAGAATATCATAGTGAAATATGACTCTATGGAAAGTGAATTTTGTAATGTTATTTCATACTTTCCACACATCTAAAAGGGGTAAATAAATTTTTTAAGGGAATTTTCCACTCACATGTTTTCAATATGGAAAATTTTGACACCTCAATAAAACTTTTCCCAAAAAATTCCAAAAATATGATGATGATGACTAACCCATTAAGATTCAATGAAAAAAAGTGAAATGCGACAGGAGATTATAACATAGGTTTTTCTAAAGGAATAATTTTATTTCATGTGAAGATATTCAATTAAATAAGATGCAATTTTAGGATATTACTGATAAAGGGGATGATAATGTTAAGATAATAGTAGACCATATAGTTATGTTGGAGGTTTCACCCAACCAATTATGTGTTTGGAGGGCCAAAATAAAGAAATATAATGTTTTTTTCATGATTCCAACCTCTACATATAGTCGTAATAAGAGGATAAATAAGATTTAAAGGTTGAGATCAAAAATCTAAAATATGTAAAACATTAGAAATAAAATAATATTTTTGAATAAAATATTATAATTGATTAATGGGACCATATTATGAATATTTTTAATACAATAATTGATGATTGAATCATATAGATTGAAAGGATCTAATGAGAATATTTTATTTTAAGTTGAAATGTTTATGATCAAGTTATACTCATTACTCATGAAATGAAATTTATAAATTAGATTGTTTGAGTTTTGAAAACGATAAAAGATAATAATAAAAATATAACTGATGATTTGGGGGATTTCCAACAAAAACATTTCTTTAGCTGTGAAATAAAACTCAGTGTGAGACTTGATTATAACAAAAAATGCAGTCATGTTTGATGTGAATTCTGAAACACCCATTTTGTGGTAGAAGATGTATTTGGTAGACACTCAAAAGAATCAAAATGTTATGGGACCATCAATTAAGTCACACAAAAATAAATAAAAATGTAGGTGTTATTATTTTGGAAAGATAGGTTATAATCAAATTGATCATTCCATATAAATCAGGCACATTAACGAATCATATAAATTAGTATAGACGAAAAAAATCATACACATAGTACTTTTCTATGGTTATTGTTTTTAGTGGGAAGGTTATAGACATAAGGCCATGTAATTATCATCAAATATTAAAAAAAATGTGTAAAAAAAGATACAAAATTTCAGAAAACAACAGTTATAAGCCTAATTTAGAAGGATGAAAATGAAAAATCAAATTGAATAATTTCAATATGAAGATTATCCTACAAAAATAGAGTAGTAACAAGTGTTTTTGTAACACATCAAGATTTTTTGAATTATTTTAATATTTTTTATATTTTTCATTTCAGGAATCACTAAAAATGGGTTATTTAATATTAATGTACTATGTTTTGATTATGTTATACAAAATACCAAGTTAATCATACACTATAAGAAATTTAAATTTTATCTCTCTATACAGAAAACATTATAGATAGCTTTCCTTATATGCAATAAGGACTTTCCTTGATGGCTTTTGTAACAGGCACGACTGGGGTATACCGAAAAATAATATATTATATTATAATTTTATATAACCTTGATATTAATTTAGTTATTATGAGTATTATTAACTAATATATGAAAATATATGACATACACAAATATAAAATAAATTCAGAGGTTACTTATTAATTAGAAAAGAATATGAAAATTGATTGAATATAATAGAAAATATTATTATTTTTATGGTCACAAAGCTGTTTTAGACTAATAAAATAAATTCTTTATAACTAGTGAGTGATATAATATTCAATAAAATATTTTTTATATTATTCCAATATATTTGGTAGAAATAACATAAGAACAGACCCATTTTTTGTTTAAAAACCTAAATTTTTATAATGTTAGTTTTACCACCATTTATGGAGAACCTCTTTTAAATTAAAATATTTAAACATTTATATATTAAATATGTAAAAATAAACTTCATATATGAAATTGAAACAGAAAAATTATTTTAGGATAATTTTTGGTATTTCTCTATAAGCATTCATTTTTAATGAATTGTTAAAAATACTGAATTTTAATTCAAAAATTCTTTTTCATATAACTTATTTATAAGGTAAAGTTATATTTCAAATTGTTTAAAAACATTAATTATATTATTTTTTAAACAATTAATCCAATTTTGGTCATTGGAACAAATTTTACATTGAAATTCGATATAAAATCATAGCTACCTTTTGATCATTTTTACTTTTAAACTTGACATTGTCGACCCGACTGTGGGATTAATTTTAAATTTATTTCTTTGAAATATCTTATTTCAATTTAGGAAAATTATTTCCATATTTGGAATCATAATAATTTATAATTTATCATAATTTAAACTGGTTTTTTTTACCAAAATGATCATAAAATTTAATTAAAATTAATTACATTCATTATAGAAAAATTAAGCTTAACTAAGCCCTAAACATTAAACAAAAGACCCAAAAAGAACATGAAACCTATAAAAGTTCAATTGAATTGACTTATTTTTACCCTATACACTCTTGCATCGATTTGTTTTCTATTATGGGCGCTACTTTACCAGGGAAAAATGTGTGTGGAATTTATTTTCCAAATATTTGCAAGAGTATCAGACCTCCTCCTCTGTAAAAAGGCCTCCTCTACTATAATTTATTACAAATCTCAAACCACTTAGTATCATCCAATAACTTCTAAAATATCCTCCCAAAAATAATAAATTATTCTTGTAAGCCTATTTTTCTAAATAAATTCTTCAAAGGAATCATTTTAGTACAAATCAAAATGAGTTAACCAATTAAGATATAACATCTTCTCTCAAGATCCTTTCTATTATTTTCATTCTCCACCACCTAAATTAAAAATATTACATTATTATACAAAAAAACAGTATAATAACAATAATGAGATGTTTTTATTGAAAAAATTATACCTACACTTACACACACATCCATCTAATGCGTAACAAACATATTATTTATGTTTACGGTGAACTACCGCCTCACTAAACGAGGATTGTTCATTTTTTTCCTTTACTGCCTCTCATGGTAGAAATTATGATGGAAAATATATTTATATATGTTATATATTATATATTTATTATTTATTAAATAATCTATAAGAATTTTAAAATACATATCTGTATACTTTTCATTTTTGGTAAATACGATAATTTCGTTTGAGGAAGTGAGGACTATCACCCCTTAAAGAGATATGATTCGTTTACACACTAAATTTAATGTATTAAGGATGTTTTTAATTAAAATTATATGATATGTATGATATAATAATACTCCATTAATAATTATATATATAAATATATGTCATTTACTTACTTTCATTCAATACAACTATTAAACAAAAATATCATTCATGCGTTTGTACGGTATACCGTGTCCATGAACTATGTATTTCATTTCATACTTATATAGTATGTTGATAATTATAATATACATATAATGAATATTAATATATTTTAATATTATTTTTTAATTATTTATATCATTATATAAGTAAATTGACCAAATATATAAAAAAATTATAACACATATAAAGATAAAAGAGGATATTACCTGAAGTGAAACCATAACATAGAATTATTAACCAGTGGGTAATATAACGTCATAACCAAACCTTGTAAGATATTATAAATAAGAATATGGTTATGTGATATAAGTATAATACACTTAAATTTATTCTACAGAAGGTTTTAATGAGTACGATGAGAGTCAAGACACAAGGTAAGGGAATTTCATCTCAATTTTTATTTTGGTCAGATACATGATTTATTAACCACCCATTACATCTGTGTGGTGTGTATACTGTAGATGGATGTAATAAATATTTATTATACATAAAATTATGGGTAATTAAATATTCCTTCTATGATATTTCGTTTAGGGTGTTTATGTTTCAAAAGAAACAAAATCAGTAAAATAGTTTTGTCTCCAATTTTCCTTCTTACAGACTCATGTTTTATAATACAACAAAATTATTTTTTGAGGTTTATATACTTCCATTTTACATGTTATATCTTGACTATACTTATTTTAATGATATTCTAAGCTTCATGCAATTTACTTTTTGGAAATGGAGTTTGTGATCCCAAGTTAACAATATATAAGAATCTATGAAACAATCTCATCACTTTTCAAGTTTGTTTATGTATGTGACTCTTTTAATGAACTATTATGATCCATATTTCATTAACATTCATTTTTTTCCTTATATTCTTTTTATTCAAATAATATCCATATATTAGTACCATTTACCCACTCTTTAGTATTTATTAGAATTATGAAAATATTTTTAATAAAAATATGACTGTATTTCCCTCTTCATTTGGAAATATATTTTATTTAAACACAATTTTTTAAAAATGATTTTAAATGATACATGAAGATCATTATAAAGGAAAAAATTATTTTTTTTTCAAAGATTCCTTTATATGTTTTCAATGATATTTTCAATGAAATTTTTTTTCAAAAAAATGTTATTTTTTAAAAGAATTTTTAAATACTAAAAGAATATTTTAGCCCAGAAATTTTTTTACAAGGAATTTAAATATTATTTCCCATATTAGAAAAAATCTTTTTGTGTTACACAATCCATTTGGGAGAAATTATTAAACTTTTCTATTTTATTATTTGACTTAATAGATTATGTTTTAAGGTCATGATGTTTATGAAACACATTTCTCTTCCATGTGTTATATGATTTTGAAACCTAACTACTTTCATGGGTTACACTTTGATGAAATGATTATAACATCTACATTTTTCCATTGGTTAAGATATGATTACATGTTTATGAAACCCATTTAATTTCATAGATTATGAAATGATTATTTATGATCTTGTGGAACATGTATGTATAATTACATAATGAGATCGGTGGGACATATATCTTCCAACCATGCATTGGGTAAAAATTTATATCTAATGAGATAGACATGGATAGAATGAGAAATGAACTCAGTTATGTATTATATTTTTGGAATGAGAAATGAACTTAGTTTTTTATTATAGGGCTATAATGATGAGTGAACTTGGTTTGGTAATAGAGGGCGAAAACAGGGTGTTAACCTAGTTCAATAAAGCACTTTGTCCTCTAATATGTCCTTGTATGTGATTCCGTGACTAGTATATAAATAATTATATATGAATATCTTTCTCCCACAATTCCATGTATTATTTATATGTTATACTTCTAAGTATTATGCTTTTTATTTCCATATGATTCATGTCTTATAAACTACCATGATTTATGCCATGATTCATGTTTATGACCTTGGATATACCAGGTATGATATACTGTTTTCATAATCATGCTCTCATACCCTTTTTCTCATGATTATTTATACCCATATACCTTTATTACCCTTACTAAGCATCTGATCTCACCCCTTTTTATGTTTCCTTGGCCTTGGTCGTGAATTTATGTATTATGTTTGGTGTGTATAAGAGGGGTTCAAATTCAAAAGAACCTAGTGGGAGATTATATATCTCATTTATGTTTCAGTGTTTATGTTTCCAATTTTCTAGAGGCACTAGACTTGAACGATATTTGAGCATTTGATTGTATAATTTTTTATGTATTCAACAAAAGTTATGTAATGTTAATAAATGAAAATCTAGTTTCGCAATTGTATTCCCCACCTAAATGTGTGGATTATTGGATATGGATCAATAAATTAAAAAATTATGTATGTGAATAAGGTAGACATTACTTTAAAAGTAATGGATTGGGTTAGAGTGTGAATCCTTGAATGAATATGTGATTCCCAAATGATGAGAAACAAGGATTCTGTCATGGGAATCAAGTATGAAAAGTGAAGATTCATGGTATCTAGAAACGATAAGGCTTAAAAATAATTGTCTCTTAGAAATAAGAAATTAGTGGCAGATATGAGATGATAAAATTAGTTGTTAGTAGAACTTCTTGGTCATAATTTTCTATGTGTGAGTAAATTGTGTTACTTGAATCATGCAATAAATTTCACCCAGAAGACATGTATTATTAAAGGAATATATGGCATAGTTTTCATTCAATGGGATCACAAAAATGGAAAATATATACCAAATTTCATGGAGATATATACATGTGTTTCCTATAGAAGGTAGATGAAAAGATGTTATGGAATAAAATTCATGGATACTTGAGCTAAAAAATACTAAGAAGCTTTGGTAAATAATGAAGGAGAATATTATACCCCATGTATCACTAATTATTTTACTAAAATATGTGATGTTTTAGAAATGGTAAAGTAATTTCATAAAGAATCCAATTTAAAAAATAATAAGCCTCTATGGTTTTTTGAATTATATGATGCTGATGTCTAGGGGAAAATATCAACTTGATCTTTTAACGATAATATGTATTAATTCTATTCATTAATTATTTTATTAAAATTGAATTATTGATGGGGATTACACACATGTATGAAGTGTTCAATTGAATTACACATTACTAGATAATGGTGGAGAAGATTATTGAGATGAATATATTGAAATTATGGACTAATAATGTAACAGACTTCCCCAATAGCTGTGTAATGGATTATCTTCAAATGAAAAGAATTAATCATCAAGGTTTAGTGATAAGGAATCATCAAAAAAATAGTGTATTTGTGAAGAAGAATTGAATCATAAACAACAAGACATGACTAATGATCATTAAGAATGACCTTATAATTAATTATTGGAATGAATAAGTCTTAACATTAGTCTATATTACCAACAGGGATATATTGTTCCAGGAAGAAGAAAATAATTCATATTCATTTTGGTATTGGAAGAATATAATGTTGAAAATTTTTATAATATTTAGAATTAAATTTTTTATTCTCAATAAGTAAAATATAAATCAAAAGTTTTAATCTCATAGATATAAATTTATACTTCATAGAAGCTCATTGATGGTAAAGGAATAAAAATGTTTCCCAAAAATTATTTGGAAAATTATTGAAATCCATGAAGTCACTATTGTAAAAAATGAGAAGAATTTATAGAAACATAATGAGAATGCTCTAGAGTAATGTGATGAGGGGTTTTATAGATCAAGGGAAGACTAAGGTAATAACAATGATTTTTTAAGAAGACATCAATGATAAAGATGCTGAAATAAGATCTTCAAATATAATAAGGCTAAGATGTAGGGTTAAAATCAATGAGAAAACTATCATTAGTGACTGGATAGATCCAATGAAAACATGAATGATGAATTATCTACACAAAAATTTACTATTATCTGAAGGAGAACATCAAATAATATATAAGTATAAAAAATATGAGTGTTCGATAAAATAGATGACTATTGCTCTAAACTAAATTGAGAATAATTATACAAAGAGAATATTTTCATACTTTATAAAAAAACTTATTAAAAGAAAATTTTTATTATTTAAAAAAAATAAATAAGATATTAAATTGATTTGAAAGAAACAATGTATTGTGTATAAGGGATAGTCCTAAATTAAAATTATATATTTTTATGATACAAATTCCCACATGGATAAGTTAGAAATAATTGTGTTATTTTTTAACTAAGTATTAAAAATGAGGTTCATGGTTTTTCAAATGGATATTAAATTTATAATACTTTTTTTATTTATTAATTAAAAGGTGTACATTGATAAATCATATAGATTAACAATTTATGGAGATAAATAAAACGTTTTTATATTGAATAAATAATAATTTTAGATAAATAAAGTTCAAAGAGTATGGTACTATATACTTGATAAATCTCTAAAAATGTTGGTTTTCAGTAAGGAGGATTAGATCCTAATCTATATATCCAAATAAAATAATAATAAAATAATAATGGTGATTATTTATGTTGATGATATAATTTCAAGATGATTGAATGAAGAAATATGAAAATATTTTACGTAATTTGTACAGTTCAAGTTTAAATTTTCAATCACAAAAAAAAATCATCAATTGTGATGGGATTTCAATATAAATAACTCACTAAGGAAAACGAAATCACATTTAGAATAAAAAATTATTAAAATCATTTATTCAAAATAGTAAACATTTAATATATTAAACTTATATATAAATAATAATAATACAGTCACTATGGGGATTATGATTATCTATAGAATAAGGAAAAGGGAACTCTATCACTAAACTACATGCATTTTATTGCATTTACTCCATCATCAAACCATGTTTCTACTCTTATAGATGAAAATGCCACTTAAAATATGGATGCTTCACTTATTTCTCTGTATAAAATATTTTTACAGTCCCATATTGAGTTTACATAATCTCCTTATACTCTATAGTGGATAAAAATTAAAGAAGATCTCCTTTAGATCTAACAAACAATATCATTTCAGTAGCGTAATAAATTTTTATCATAAATCAGAAATTAATATCGGCCACACTACCATTCTCAATTACATTATTTGTCACCTATATTCAAGTAACATAATCAAAACATAACTCACATAATACCTCACCTTTAGTCTCAACCAAAATCTACCTTATGTTAGATTCCATAGCCTCATATGTCTCCTTCGAGTGTAATTAAAAATTAAATAGATACAAAATATAATTTTATGTAAATTTTAATAACTAAAAATGAAATAATAAGCATAATATTTTTTTCGTCTCTCACCATAAATACCTCTAATAGTAGTATTGGTGTACTTATCTTGTATAAATCAATTTCTATAATATCATGATCAATAAATGACTGTATAATAACATGTAAAATTTGAATGAAAATTATAAATTAATTAATTATCAATATTACATTCCATATATCATTCACTTATACTAAATATATGACTCCCAACTCTATGTGTGACATCCTACCTCCCCTAATTTTTTTGAAAAATTATGACCTCATATAAATGACTCTCTTATCATGTAAGGGAAAAATACATACCATGTTCGATCATTGTTATAGTTTGGTTAATGACACATGCCATACTCATGAAAAATAGTAACAAAATATATCTTTATGATCTCTTTATAACTTTTTGTAATAAATAATGAGAAAAGGCATGAATACGAATCTCTCATGACTCTTGGACGAATTATTCAATGGTATCATCAACTAAATACTGGAAATCATATACCAGTAATGATTTATTAATTTAATAATTTTAAAAATAAGTATATTATTTATTTATATACAATCCATTGATCAAAAATTTGATGATTAAAATAAAATAAAAATCTTATCATAGGACACCCATGACCTAGAAAAATAATTATGTAGAATTGACCAATCTACCTAATAACTATATGTAAAAAACTATGAAAATAAGAACTTATAATCTGATGATTAATATAAAATAAACTAATGAAAATAAAATAAAATACACAATGTTACATACTTCCTCAGGCATGGATTGAATTGAAAATTAATCTATGTTTCTTAGACATATGGGTTTGAAATCATCAATATAGAAATTTTGTGACCCCTCATAATCAATGGTGTAATGGTATAATCTTGAGGGATAGATAACATATCATTGGGATTATCATTGTGTGGAAAAACATCAATGATGGTAAAATATGGTTCATCATAATCTTCTTCATCCATCTAAAACATAAAAATAATGTTACGTTAAAAAAAATTTAATATAGTTATCAAATATAACAAAAAAATTTTTTTGAAATTAAATAATATATATTTACTATGACTATAAATATAATATTATACATCATTCTTGATATTTATCATTATATTCAAATGTGTAAACTACTTCATCTTCTTACTTGACATCATAAATTTCTTTATGTTATTTTATTTCATCATATCTATTTATTTAAAATTCATTATTTACATCATCGTCATTATCAACAACAACATCCCTTAACTACAACGTCTTAAGATTAATTATTATATATCATTGAGTAAGAGATTTATGTAGTTATGTTTCATAAAAAAATTATTGTTTTTATTTTCCACATAATCAATTTTAACTTCTATAGACTGATCATCATGGGATTTAATTTTATTACACTCCACAAATTCTTTAAAACCCTCAAATGACCATAGTAATTTGCAGAATAAAAATTATGTACTTGATGTCCTAGTAGAAATGGTTCATTTGAAATAAGAATAATTTCGAAAAATATTAGGTAATTTAATTCCAAATAACATAACACAATTTTTTAATCCAATGTGACATTAAATTCAAATAAATTTATTTATAATGTTTCCTTTTCAAAAAAAACACCAACATTCATTGATTATTTTGATTCACCATATGCGTGTGTAAACAAAATAACCACAAATGCATTATAATATTTTACCCATTTGGATAGTGTGCTACTCAGTGATGTTAATTAACTGTAAATTTTATTTGATGTTGTGATACTTGAAAAAAATATATAAAATAAAGTAATAATTTCATATGTTTGACCATAACAATTTAACTTACTAGTATTTGAAAGCATTTCTAACACCCTAACTTCTATCACCAAAATGAAACCCAAGTGAAGGATATGCTAGTCCACAAGAAAGTTTCCCCATAAAACATATGATTTTGAATAGTAGTGTTGGCATAAAATCTACATGGAGGGACTATTACATCACTACTAAAATTCAAGGGTCATTTATGACTCTATCCATACTTCAAAATGGCCAATTTGTGCGGTGGAAAAACCCAAAACATGTATATCGTAAACATGGATCCTGGGTACCAAAGTCCATAATATAAAATTATTAAAATAGTCTTCATTATTCACCAAATAAACATTTCATCAATAGTGAACACCCAATGATAATGGAAATAATCATAAAATTCTATATTGACACACTAGTGTAGAAAAATAACTACAAAATAAACTTATAGTATTGTGACCCGACTCATATAGTCATTCATACTGAATCATATACCTCTTCAAAAATCTATATTCAAACCACACCTAGAACCAAGAAATAAATATACATAAGAGAAAACATAAACAATAACCATATACATCTAAACCCATGTTGTGTACATAAGTTGGGGTAATTATGATGAACCTATAAGATTACCCATTTCCTCAACATACTGAATGTTGTTGTGATCAAATTGATGTGTATAAAATATATATAAGGGATTTAAATCATTCTTATGAAACACACCCACCTGAAAACATAACAAAAAATGTACCCACAAGCATATTTATTAGGTCATCATGTTCAAACCCAGCCATAATTTCACCTAACCGCCGCCATTTTCAGACAATACAGGAAATATATTTGTAAGACTCGCATCACAAGGAAGTTCATCATTGGATAAAAATATCATACAAATCCCTTTGGTGTTCTAAATGTACTTTTAGCCTATTTTATTTGTGGAAAAGCTCGTATTTTTAGGGCTAAATGAACATAAAAAATAAATCTACTTCTTATGTGGGCTTATATGGACAAACATTTAAAATCCCATGGGCAATGTGGGATGGACCAATGTATTTAGGGGTTTCATGTATACTAGTTGGTTTATAAAAAAATTACAGTTTTTATAATAAAATTAAATATAATTGTTTTATAAGAATAATCATATTTCTTTTTTTGTATTCTATGTTTACCCCCTTTTAAAAAAATTTATTTATTTATAAAAAGTTTCATTTTTAAAAAAAAAATATTAAACCATATATTCCCTCCCTCTAACTTACCTCGCACATATCATATAATCCCACTTATTAGTTTTCCAACCTCCCACTCTTTAACCATCCTTTCATCTCCCACCTAGAGATTCTAGTCTACTCTGATTCCCTTCCCTCCATCCTACAAGAAAATTCTCCCTCTCCCATTATATTAGTGAATCCCATAGAAGTATCCAAATATGTACCTCTTAAACTGAATATTTTAAGAACATCCGTATATATCTAAAGACATCTAACCAAAACCCTAAAAAATATAATGTATCTATTCCTTTTCTTCCACTTTAGTACTTCAAATAGAATTTTAGATAAGATTCAACTTAGTTAGATGGATAACCCCTCATCTCCATCAATGAAATTCCTCCTATATTCACCTCACTAGGTTAGACATAGATTTTCCCTCTATTATTTAGTATATTGTAGTTAATAAATCTCAACTCATTTGATTTTTCATTTTTAGTTAGATATAGTGCCCTTATACATTATTTCTATTCGTAGTAGTATATGTGCACTCATATTTATCACATAGGTACTTATTTCATTTATAATAATTAATATTTTTATGTTGTTTCTATTTTCTAATTGAATAAAATATGTTTATGTTCAAATGTTTGTAAATAAGGTTTCTTTTGATGTATTTTTGTTATTTAAATTTAGCCTAAATATTTTACTGATTTATTTTTT
This sequence comes from Viscum album, assembly GCA_963277665.1. Classification (NCBI taxonomy): domain Eukaryota; kingdom Viridiplantae; phylum Streptophyta; class Magnoliopsida; order Santalales; family Viscaceae; genus Viscum; species Viscum album. The sequence goes on along the minus strand of OY728141.1, from coordinate 1,013,393,200 downwards.
AGTCCCCAAATATAATTTTTTTTGATATTTTATTCCAAAATTAACTTGAAAAGTTGTTTGATATATTTTTTGGATTGGTAATTCATTTTATATTTTCTTTATTATTATTTTTTATATATCATAGATTTTTTTGTCATTAAGAACATTATGATCTGTTATGTTTATTTTTACTATTAATAATTTTAATTTCTATTATATTAATTCATATATTGTGGTTTGAATTAAAAATCATAATGTATTTTTACTTTTATAGTCTTAACTAATATTTATTTTGGATTACTTTTGTTGGTTATACCAAAGGAATATTTCTCACACGTGTTTTTTATGTGTAAGTTAGTTTCTATAGTGCTATATTTTTTAGTGAGTAGAGATAATTTATGTTTTAAATAAAACATTATTTAGGTTTGATATATAAATTAGGTATTCGTTAAAAATGTTAAATAACATTATGTAATGAATGTTGGCTCATCTTCCAATCTAGCCCAAATAGAAAATCAAAATGACTTATTTTTTAATATATATTAATTTAACGTGAGATTAATTAGGTTGTCCATTTATCAACCCATAAAATGTATGCATTAGTTTTTTCTATACTGGTCATTCCTATTAAGGAGCACTACCAGAACCAAGATTATCAAAAACTGATTCAGTATAACATGGGATATAAGGAGGGAATCATGATATAAAACCTATCACATAATCGAAACCAACTAGTTAGGTAATGGTCTCGTGGATACATCATATATTTGTTATTCAACATACCATGGGAAATATAAGTATAGAATCATAATAACTGACATCATGCATGATCTAAACCACACCAACACAAGGTAGGTCTCCGGGATAATAGAATATCTCAACAACATAATAATAAATATGAGGAGGGGATCACAATGTATGTCATATAAAATAAGACAGACAATTTTTCATTGTGTATTTATAATAAAATAATCCTAACCACACCATCATTATTGAGTCCCATGGATAATATCAACATGCCTCTAACCACACCTTCTCACTCTAGGTTGGTGACACTTTATCATCTTGACCCAACCATCTCACTCAATAATGGCCCCAACAACCATGATTTAATACCATATTACCATATCCAATCATTATCTCACATAGAAAGTGGATATATTCACTTAGTTAAACATTTGAATAAGAACATAGTAGGAAAATTTAATAAAGCATCATAAACAACTCACATCATACCAATGAAACATCCATTATATAGAGGTATCCTATAGATAACCCTTTGTCTTCATCCATACTAGCTTCTAATGGTTACTCACATGGACCATCTATATGCTCATGCACCCTTCATAATTGAATGATTTACCATATAAACCACTAGGTTAACCAAACCTTAACCATTCTGGGACAACTCACTATAGTTACAAACTTCCAAAATGGATATCCACACCTTAGTTCATTTTAATAAAAATGTTTCTATAAATACAATTATATTTGACCAATATTTACCCTATTAATAGTCAATTTTATCAATTTGGACCCACTTGAACATTTGATTCTATGAGAAAAAAATTTATTGGGAAACTCATGCACCTTCATTCACGATAGTATATAAAATAACATAAAACAAATAACATGTATATGGATTTATATAAAATCATACATTATAATACAATAAGAAAATCATACTAGTATATCATGATTAAGAAGAACAAAAAAATATAATATTTTGAAAATAGGGAAATTTCCCCAATGTGGTTAACCAGATAAAAATAAACCTCAATCCAATCCATTTTAGATTTCATTTAAAACCTAATTGAAAATACTATTTTTTAATAATTTAATATGACATCACAAACCATTTTTACTCACACTAGGCTCTTAGATTAGTTCCTAATGAATAACATTATTTATAAAACACCACATTTTATTTGAAACAAAATTTCAAATACATCATCTAAAATCATCTCATCCACCTTGAAATTCTTTTTGAACAATTAACCTTATAAATCCATCTTCCTATAAAACCCCCTTTTAGATCAATAATTGGAAAGGAAAACTCATTATCCTTGATAATTCAAATAACTCCAGCAAATAATCCATGATGTGTTCCCCAATCACTTGTTTGACCAAGGAGACACTAACAAACAATTTAGAAAGTTATGTGGTCCTTATTGACTATTAGTTCGATGTGAACACATCCCAATTTAAGGGTTGAAATAAAAAAATTCATGAAACATGATAATAATAATTATAGTGATATAAAATAGGCATAAAATGACTAATGGATCAAGAGACATAATATGGTAATGGTCACATATTTCATTATGAGTCAATAAGAATATATCACTAAGAAACATTGGCCAAACTATCATTAATTTGAAGAAATATAGTAATCAGAATATATCCCAAATTTATTGAACAATTGAAAAAAACATGAATGTGGTGAAAGAAATGAGAAATACATAATCTAGGAAAACTAGACATAACCCCAAATACTCCCTATAATAGATGGGGTGAAGATATGGAAATAGTTAATGAAGATATCCCTTATTATGGAATGAAATAAGAGTCGAAAAAAATTGAGCATGTTCACATTGTTCGGTAGAAAATGTCTTAAACCATGACGTGTTTTTATATTATTGTATTAATTAATTATTAATAAAAACATGACAAAACTCGTCACATTAAATTTTGTAAAACACTCAGACCCTTATGTGTTGACTCTTATGTATAGGGTGACCCTTATGTGTTGTAGGTATCCTCATACTTAACAAATTATTTTATCCAACACCAATGACCCTAATTAGGGGAACCCTTAAACATCACCTATGAGGATCCTTATGTATCATAGGGTGATTTGAGGAATTATCCAAATTCCACTACCCAAGGAACCGTATATATCATCATTGAATAATCTTACGTGTCACTAGGTATCAACCCTTACATTGGGGAATTTACCATTTTTATCTATGTGTAACGCTTACATATCACTCTATACATGTATGGTGAGACATAAATATCCCCCATTATGTATAGGGTGACCCTCATGCATTACAAGGGATTCAAAAACATTAAATTGTTTCAGTGAAGTAGGACTCGTATGTATAGGGACCCTTATTTATAGGAATTTGAATAATCCACATAGAAGCTCTCTTACGTCTGAGCACCCATACATAAGGGGGAATTACATATGAGACTTAGCTAATTTTATGAACAGAATGGCACAAACTTATGAAGTACCCAAACGTAAGAGTAAACTCTTACTTCAGAAAATTAGAATTTTTTAGACCCATAAAACATCACCCTTATATATAACAGGGTGACTCATAGTTTCCCTCACGTATTTTGAGGACTTCACATATCAACCCTTTTCTCTAAATACATAACTATTTCAATATCCCAATACCTCATTATATGATACCCCTTGGCCACAACATGATTTTAGACTAGCCACTTGTCACATCATGACCCCATAAATCATAGTGCTGTGGTCTTCCCACTATAGAGTCTCATCTAACAACACCCAAGAACTCCCTCTATGTGATTTTTCATCAAAATAACGCACCTAAAAAATCCCATAAATCATTTAAAAATAATAAAAACTATCGTTCCTCACTATGAATCTATAAATTCAAATTTCTCATGATTTCTCTAACATGTTACATCTTGGATCATTACAAAATCATGGTTATAATACTTTTTATCCATGAAAATTTGTCGCAGTAATTTTATTGTAAATCCTTAATTTAATTGGTCATTAATTCATTATTAATGCACCACATTCAAACTATGAACATCAAATGTTATTCCATTTAAAAACTAAATCCACCAACACATACTATTCACTAAAGTCCTAAATTACCAAACACTAACCCTCCCACATCTCAAAACACAATCTCCACCACCTCATAATAATTTCTTCTCCCTAATCTTACCATAAATACTCTTAGATCCCAAGAAAAATTATCCCAGGTTCCCCAATCTTCACCATCACCAAACACTAAGATGGTGCTCTACCACACACATCAATCCAAAGATAATTATGTTCCAACAAAAAATTCTTCAATGGGATTATGGTTCTCCCCACAATAAAAATCCACGCATAATGTTAGATTCTGACTAATGGTTCTCCCCATTAGAATAATCACCTAGTGAAACCCATATCTACTTCTATAACTCAAAACCAATTAAAAATCACATCTATATGCCCAATCCTAATAGAAATCATAAATACCGCAAGGATAAAATACATTTCTCTCTCAAAACAACCAAAACATACCTAATGAATACATAATTAAAGAACTCATGTCACTCCCTATCAACCACTAAAAATCAAAAAAAAACATTGACTACAATGTCATAAATTTATTTTTCGAAACATTAAAATAAATCAATCCATGCCTATTGGCATCACTTGTCTCTTCCAAACTAACATGACACAATAATTGAGCAAATAAATTTAAGCATTAGTGTCACTACCAATCAAAACTATATAACCAAAGTAGGAAGGTTTATATTGGTACTAGTAGCTTATTTATTCTAACTCAAAACATTTTTCATCCCTAAAACATGACCGGATATTCAAAACACCCCTTTAAATCTAATGGGGTTTCACTAAAATCAAAAGCACAAAATTCACAACCTTATTAGTCCTTTATATCCCAAAAAATATATTTCTTCAAATCCACTTTAAAAACTAGATTAGAAAACCTTTTCTACATATTTTTCATTAAACTAGAGAATCTAAAAAGATTATAATTAAAATAAACTTTTAAAACCATTTATCCATGTTTCATTCCACTGCATGGGTTTTTTTTAAACATGGGTTTTATAGAAATAAAAAATTCAACTAAAAAATAATTTCTTTGTGGTGTCCAAATGATCATGATCATAGTAATTTAAAAAATACTCTTAAATATAGATTAATCTAATAACCCCTTATAATATATTATATAAAACATATTATATGTTTTGTTGATTAATGATATTTTCTAATGAGGCACCATGTCGTACAACATGTCAAACAACACCTCCTATAAGAATACAAATTATGCACAAATTATTTCACTATCATACTTAATAAATATGGTAACTATATCCTAGTTGATCCATATGACTCATACCTAGTCTCATTCATACAACATTATTATTTTTGGTCATACAAATTTCTTGTCTTATAGTTCTTAATACAAATAGTGAACATCCCTAAGAATTTTTTTTGTCAAACAGATCCATAATGTCTAGGAATACTCCAGATATACCTACCAAGTAATAGAAACATAAATCCACATATCATTGAAATTATTCCATTACAAAACACATTGAAATACTAATTTTAATTACTAAACTAGGATCACTCCAATGAAACCCAAGTGGGAATTTTGAAACAACCCAAGTATGCCTCCCCATTTTATAGGTGATTCCAACTAGGTATAAAGGATGAAAATAGTCATGGGGAAAATATTACCTAATAAGTAAAACCCAAGGATAATTTGTGAATCTAATAAAAAAATTTCAGGACCCATTTATTTGGTGAACATACCCAAAACTAGTACACAATAAAAAGGAATCTTAAATTACCCTCGTATTCTATAATAAAAAATTAATAAAATAATATACATGATGCACCAAATGAAAAATGTATTGATTGAGAATACACATGCATAATAGGAATTGTCATAAAAACGTGGACATATTGAATTACTTGTAGGTAATGAAAAAAAAACATTCAATTTAAATATCCTCCCTCTAGACCCACTCACATAGTCCTCCACATGGAAGCCTCGATCTCTACCATAAGCTATACTTGAACAATTTATTTTTCCAATTGATATTTGTGCCTAAGGGAAAACATAATGGTCTTCCCACATACATCAAAACCCATGTCTTGTACATTGATAGGGTTGAGAACAATTACCTAGTATGAATCCCCATAACCTCAATATATTGAATGTTTTTTCCAATATATTTGTGTGCATGAAATATATATTAGGGGTTAAAGTTTTGTTTCTAAACACACACACCTAGAAACATAACATTAAATTAATAAGAAATCATATGTGTCAGTTTATCTTGTGATAACTAGAAAACTAATATACCAAACCCCACCTACTGCATCCATTGCTTATAATATGTCTATATTAGTCATATCTCACGGAATATCACCTTGAGATAGGTATATCATATCCAGTCCCATGAATATAGAAAACCCATTCTATATGAAATGCAATCTAAGGAAGGAATCATGATAGCCAGCCAATCGCATAAGTTGAATCATCTAATCATAGAATGGTCTCATGGATAAAATTCACATGTACTAGTAAATATACCACAAGTGATCTGAGGAGGTTATCTCAATAGTAATCCTCCCACATTGTTCAAACCAGACGAACATGAGGTAAGTCCCCTAGATAAACATATATATCAAAAAAATTAGTGATATGAGGAGAGAATATCAATATGAAACCTCTAATTTAAGTTGAATTATTACCACATGGGGTAAGTCCCTTGGAATAATCCAAAACACACCATCACTGAGTGAATCTCGTGTATAATCACAACAAGTCTCTAACCACACCTTCTCACTAAAGGTTTTTCACAAATAATTATCTCAACCTAACCATATTACTCAATGTTAATCTAGTTATCCTTGATCACATACTATCATACCAATACCCACTGACCTCTAACCCAGGATATTTCCATAACCACTTAGATAAATATGCTACAAATCACATAGTCAAAACATTTAATAAATAACTGTAAAAAAATCACACCAATCTAATGGATAAACCGATCCATAATGGTACCCTAAGGATATATCTTTGTATTCTACCTTTATAACTTATCATGGTTAATCACATCGACTAAATCCATGAACCAAACCCCAATGAAACTGAAGGATTTTCCATCGTGACCCATATTCCAAACCACTAGGACATCCATGCCTTAATCATTCATTAACATCTCACTCCCGACCGAATCAACCTAATTGGATAAACCTACCTCACTTCATGAAAATTTTCATGGATCTATCAATTCCAAGTAATTTTACAAATTTATACCTTATAGGGGATCAATGAATTCAATTTGGACCCACACAATCACATTAATACTATGAGAAAAAACATTATTAATAAACTCATGTACCTATATTCATGATAGTCCATACAATAATACAAAACACCAAACATGGTAAGGGATTCCTATAAAATAATTAACCAGTATACAATAAGAAAAATATAACAGGTCATCATGAATAAGAATCACAAAAAAGAATACAAGCTTTCAAAAATAGGGTCCTTTCCCAAGGATGTTAAAAAAACTAAAAACAAATATATATCAATTCCCTTATAACATTAATTTAAAGGATAAGATAAAAAGTAATTTTTATTATTTTAAAAAGGGATTAATCCTTGTTTTACTCTTGATATCCTCTTTTCTAAAATACGAATGGAAGAATTATTTAGAAAACCCCATATATGATTTGAAATTCCATTTCAAAAACATCGTTAGAAATCATCACATTCACCGTGAAATTATAATTAAACTTTTTCAATTAAAGACATATTTCCTTCCAAAAATCCATTTCCAAATAAAAATTTTAAATAAAAAACCAATCTTCTATTAGAATAAAAAACACAACACTAAACCATCCATGAAGAGGGCCACTAACACTGTTTCACCAGGGTTCCACAAATGAACAATTTAACAAGATCTACAGTATTTCTTGAAAATTATTCCAATAAAATATAATCATAATTAATGGTCTAAAATAAAATAATTTTTGTATAATATAATAAGAAAAAATATTTATAGTATGAAAATATGAAATCATAAAAAGATCAAGAGATTAAATAATGTAAAGTATACCTTCCTCGTTCAGAGTTAAAAAAACTCTACTCATAGAGAAAATCTGGATGATTTATCTTTAATTTAAATAAATATGATAATACAAAAAAAAACTAGATTGTAACCAAAATAAAATAATAATATGGTGAGTGAAACAAAAAATAGACACTCTAGGTAAACTAGAATTACCCCCAGTTACTATCTGAAATAAATGTCACGAATATTCAGTAACAATCAATGAATATCTCCCTTGGGATATAATAATATGATAGAGGTAAAAATAGGGAATTATCACTATGTTCTAGAAAATATGGTGAATCTCCTTCTTATTTGAAACATAGTTAATTAATTAATTAATTAGAAAAAACTAGACAAAACTCATCACGTTTAATTATTGACAAACACTATGGACCATATGTATTGACCCTGTCATATTTGGTGACCCTTATATATCTTCATAAACAAACCTTGCATATCATCGGGCTCCCCATAATTATCCAATTTTTTATACCACATTGGTGACCCTTACTTATGGGAACCCTTCTGTATCACCCTTGAGGACCCTTATGTATCACTAGGAGGCTTTATGACTTAGATAAATTTTACTACCCAAGTACCCTTACATATAACCCCTAAGGACCCATATGTACTGTTGGTAATTAACCCTTATATATGGAACTGTAACATATTTCTGGTCTAGGGAGACCCTTACGTATCAGCATTACAAAAAAGTCGACCCTTACATAACAACCATACCTACATGTGGCCTTTATGCTTCCCATTGGATTCCACTTCTTAAGATATTTTCCTAATAGAAGAAAAGTTATGTATGAGGATCCTTACAATTGGGTACCCTTATGTATGAGAAATTAAAAAAATAACAAATAGAAATACCCTTATATATATGGGGACCCTTAAGTATTGTCACCCTTACATATGGGACTATTAAAATGTTCTAAAAATAATGACCCCTATGTATATGGTATGAATATATTTGAGTAAACTCTTATGTTCAAAATTTTACAATATTCTAGAACCAGCACTATTAAACATTAGGTATCACAGGGTGACTTGAAGTTACCTTTATGTATTTTGAGGTTTACCTTCACATTTTGACCCACCTATTTTCATACATTACCATTTTAACATCCCCATACCTAACATTGTGATTACTTATGCCCATAGTATGATTTATACTATCCACTCATCACACCATGATCCCCCACATCATGACATAGAAACCTATCCACTTCAGAATCCCATCCATTAACACTCAATAAATTGCATTGGGGTCTCTTTCACTAAGCCAACACTCCCAAAACATCTCATAAGTCATTTAAAACATCATCAAAACTCATGTTCTTTATCTAAACCAAAAAAAATCATATTTTCCTTAATTTCACCAAAATTTTATAGTATGGGTCATTATACTATTAAGAAAATTACATTATCCATGTTTTTCAAGAATAGATGGGGTAATTTTTGTGATTCTTTAATATGATCGTCATATAATCTAAAAAATATTCTTTCTAAATATTTAGAAATATGTACCTAAAATTAAATCTTAAAATATAAATCAGTTAATTTATTTATTATAGATAAGAACATATGTATGATTTTTATGTTTTTCATCATTTAAAAACAATGTTCAGGTTCACCACTAAAACTAAGGTCATTCTAATTAATGATAGATATTTATTTTCTATTTAATAATCAACATGTCACTCATTGTGAACCATCTAGTAATGTTTTAAAGTATATTCAGATTGAATAAAATAAGAACATAAATTTGAATTTTACTCTTATAAGTATTCTTTTACAATTGACCCATCAACTCATGGTTTATTAAATACCTTATTCTTCAATTTTTTCAAATTTCACTCATATGGGTAAATCCATCAGAACTACACCAACCCTCCACATTATACATTATATAGGAAATTTAATATCTAATGTTCCAATGAATCAAATAATGTCATTGGAAATATTTTCTCCAATTTTTAAAAAACTTTGTCATTATAATTTTAATATGTACTCATAGTATCATATTCTATTGTTGTCACACAAATTTCTGGGATAAAATTATATTTTAGTCAGAAAATTACAAATTGAATATTTCTACAACCATTTAAGACCAATTGATATAAATATTCCAATTATTACATAAAAATCGGGACATATTAACCTATTAATTTTACTATTTCTAACATAATATGAAAAATTATAATCATGTCCATATCTTAGCCTAAAATCTAAGATACACTGATTGCCTAATAAATTAATTTGATTTGATATAGAATAATTCTTATTTGGATACCATAAAATTTTTGATATGTAATTTGCAAATAACTCATGTTTGGGATGCCTGTAAATTTGGGAAAGATTTAATAGTGGATTTAAAGTATCTTCAGTCTTCTTAAGTGTGTATAATAAGGTATTGAATATGTCATCAAAATAGTTCTTCTCATTATTAATTACAGATATCATTTGACAAACATAAAAATCATACCAATATGAATGGTCCAAAAATATACTCCACTCTTTCCAATTGAGATATTTCCTAATTATCCATTTCTATATTAGTTTTTAGTTTGTACATAATTAATAAGAGGTAATAAAGTGATGATATATTTTACCAAAATATATGTGAGAACTATTGGAGGTCTATCTTTTTCAATTGTAACTTTTAAAAAATAATTTCAATTCCTTTGAAAAGGATGATTTGTTGGAAGAAATATTTTATAAAAATCAAAATAACATGGTTTTATTCCATTTAAAATCATAAACTCTTTACTATCACCCATGGTGTATGGGTGGGGTTTTGAACCATGTCTACTGCATCCAAATAACAAACCATACATTGAAATTTCCCTAATTTTACACATTAATGCTACTTTCAAGATAAAATTATGTTCCAAAACCATATTGTATTTCATTATGTTCTTTTCCATAATAAAATTAAATCATTAATTAGTGGTTTCAAATAAACATATATATTCTCTATTGGATGTCTTAGAATTAATAGAACTAAAAATATATATATGGTTCTTCTATCAACATATAAACATATATGTTGTTGAGAGTTATGAAAAAAAATCTAAAATGTATTATTGACTATTATATGTTCCAAATGGATATAAATCATAATTATAAAGATATAATTACGCATTAATATATTCTAAGAAAAAAGGCAAGTACACTATATTGAAGTGTTTGCATAAATCCTAAACACAAGTATGATTTAATATTTTACAAAAAAATATATTATAATTATGTCATTTCATAAATGCATATTTATTTTAAGACATAAATATAAACCATAATCTTTGTGTAATTAGGAAATACCTCAACTATTTTATATTAAAAAATCTAGACTCTCTTTATTATGCCTTTGTTTACCTCAATATTCAACAAGTTGGATTTTTTATAAACTACTCATATTTACCATAATATAATATGCAATCATTTGAAAATGCATGGTTTAAAAATAACTAGGAAACAAATTTAGGACCTTCTTCAAGATTTTATAGAAATTTATAGGCATTACATTTCCCTCAAGAAACAAAGATGTGTCAAAAAAATATTTTATTGAAAAAAACTATTTAATATTTTAAAATATGATTTAATAACCATATATTTTTGAATCTTATATTTTTATTACCTTTCATCTAGGATATATTCACTCCTTATCATGTAACGGACCAACAAAGGTTAACCAATAAAATTACTTAAATTTGACTACCAAAAGGCCCAAACTTCATTCCTGATCACCATAAGATGGAGATATAGAACATGGGTATCAAAGAAAGTGAATATGTGAATGACTTCACCCCCAACCAAAAAATGGGGTAATGTAATAAAAATTTAAAATATTAGATTTCCATTACGTATCATATTATTAAATAACAACCATAAAATTCACTACCAATGTCTAGTTAACATGGTCCCAAAGCAAAAAAAAGACCATCGTTAACACGGATCTAGATATAGGACATGTCTCTATCTACACAAGACTATAATTCTTAACTATCCTATCCTGCTTATAAGAAACAAGAGAAATTATATCCATCTTTTACATGATGTTCTTCCCTCTACTTTTATCTTAAAAAACTATGGATATATATGCCCAATGAAAAAATACGGTTTGAGAACATATTCCTTGTATGTTACCACCAAAGAATATATAAAATTTATACCCACATTTATTTAATATTTCATATTTAAAATAGATTTCTAAAACTAATCATAAGAAATAAATTTCAATTTTTAAATAATCCTTTGGTTTTCTTTTAAAAATCATGCTATATTTAATAAAAAATAGTATAGTATGACATGCCATATCTTCAACGACAAAAATGAATAAATAAACAGTTTTTATAAATCAATTTGCATAAAAAACAAATGATAAAAACTATTTTCCAAATATCATGCTTGTAATGTAATCTAAAAGAAAACGAGTGGAATATACATAACATGAGGTAATACACAACCAGACCTATAAGACTCTCAAGGAAAATATGATGGAATATGTGACTCATGTGGTACAGGAACCTCGGTCCCCTGGAATGGCTACCCCCTATTCACCATAACATCAAGGGAATATCCCTTAATAATAGCTAACTCAACTAGGTATATTATTTTTCTAGTTTATTAATCATACCCCAAGTTCTCCCCAGTGTGATATTACATAATCATTACATTTAAATAATCCAAAATAGGATTCCATAAAGATTTTCCAATACGTAATCCAAAACCATGTTTCATAACCATTTTACAAGGTATATGACAATTAAAATATTTTCCCATGTTTTTATAAAACAATTATGTATTAATCCACACTAATTTTAATTCCTGAAAACCCATTTATTTATTAAATAGATTTTTTGATATATTATAAACACATAACATGTTTTAAATTATTTCCTTGAAAAAACCCCTTTTGAAAACATAAAAAAATCTCAAAGATAAATGCCATTCACAAAAGTCTACTTATTAATAATCATATATATAATTTCCACAAAATAACACATTCCAAGGGTTATAAAATAATATAGATACACCTACCAGGAGAATGTTGAACCATAATTTCCCCTTTGAAACATTCATGGAGAGGAGAGGCTGAATACTAGGAACAAAGATCTAATGAAAAAAACATAAAACATCCATTAATAATAGTGATCCAATGATCTAGTATCGATTTTAATTAATTTAATGTAAAATGTAGTTATAATATATATTATAAGGATCCATCTTACAGGATTATTAATAACATAGAACAAATACTTTGATCCACTCAGTTATTGCCTATAAGAGAAGGAATAAAAAACATGATCACCTACCATAAAGACCAAAAGATAATAACAATTATCATCATTAGATTTCCGGTAACTCTAATATGTCTCTAAACTCCTAAAAATAAACTAAACAATATTTTCCATATTTTAATAGTACTCAATCCAACCAAGTACTATTGTCTAAGCTCTTACAAAAAATAGGTGACCTGTTAAGCTTCCCATACAATGCATAAAAAAGAACCATACTAATTGGATCTTGATAAAAATTGTCATAGGAAACTCCAATAAGGATATATGTTTCTCTAAAAATCAAATAAAATTAACCACACATTCTTGGATCTTGTCCTAATGAATCATGATGGATCACTCAATCTGTCCATCCATCTGCATGTGGTATGTCATGCTCAACATTAATTTATTACCCATTGATGCCTTTAATACACTCCAAAGCTATATTATAAACTGGGTTTCTTTATCTTAGATGGTACTTTATGGTACACCATGAATTCAAAAAATCTCTCTCATTTATAGGTTTCAAAGTTCCTCTACCTTTTCTTAATATTTAATTGGTAATAATTGTGATGATTTCATGAGTGGATCTATAATCACCCATATCGAATCCTTACCACTAAGAGTTAAAGGTATTAAAATAATAAATTCAATGGATATCTCATCCCATTTACCCACTGGAATGGGTGTTAATTGCAAAAGAATAGCAGGTATTGGAGGTTCTGCCTTGGTTTTATGACATCTGTGCCACTTTGATACCAAACGTAAAATCAATTGCCTCATTCACAACCACTAGTAAGAATGTATCAATTCATGGTATATATTTATAGCTACAGGGTGTATTAACCAACTATATTGATCCCCATTATCCATTTATTTCTATCTCAAGTCCATCAGAACAACTATTCTACCTTGGATATATAGAGCTTCATTGAGTGACTAAGACCACTCACCTGAGGTCTACCCACCATAAATATTACCTTTGAAATACTGACACTCTACACCATCATCCTTACTAAGTATAATATGAGCATACTTGAGTGATTTAACCTATGTAAAACTATGAATACCCATCTTGGAGCTATATCTTCATTCAAGTGCATTTTGGTGAACAAGTTCATCATGAACCACTATTCTGCTAATTCTATCACTGCCTGAGTCAGTAATTTCATACTCAATGGATCATTAACTGAATTTCCATTATTGGGGTTATAAGATATATCAAAAATAGAGCACTAAAGCTACTCTACCCAACCAAAATTTACTGGATTGAGACCCTTCAATTGAAAATATACTTCATAATCTTATAGACTGAATACACCATAAACCAATCCCTCAAAGAGATAGTGGAACTAATTTTTGAGTGCATGCATAACCACCACCTACTCGTGTTCATGATTAGGATAGTTTTTATCATGAAGGAATAATTGAAATGATCCATAAGATACAAATTTTCTCCCCTAAATTAGAACACAACCTAAACCCATAATAGTGGCATTGAAAAAGAGTTCATAATCATCACTAATGTCTATAATAATCAAGAGTGGAGCTGAAGACAATCTAACATTCAACTCCCCAATGTAACTATAAAAATTCTCACTCCAAGAAAATTGTAAATGCATATGGGTTAGGTAATTAAAAAATGATATAAGATTATAAAATTCTAGAAAAAAAGATCAAATAATAACAAGATACACCAAGAAATTATAGATCTCAAACATTTTTCTAGGCCTATCCCAGGTCATCACCATTTAAATCTTATCAAGAATCCTAGAAATTATAATCTAAAAATCATGTGAACCAGAAATATTTCTTCCAAAATCCATAACTGTAATTTGTATAGATTTCTATATTTATGATTTTCTCTAAGGATTTTTAGAACTATATTCATATGGTTATTATGATTCTCTTATTATCTAGAAAAATAATTAATATCCTCTAGAAACAACAACAAATAAACCTAAGAATCGGGGAATGATTTGGTTCATCAATTCCATAAACAGTATTCAAGTATTAGTATGGCCAAATTAAATAACAAAATAATTATAATTCCCATTCCTATTCCAAAATTATTTCTTAAAAATAACTTCATCTTAGACCATTAGCTGATAGTACCCTAGTCTTAGATCAATTTTCACAACCAATAAGCCTCTTATGTTGGAAAAAGGGTTTTTATTCCTATGTAAGGGATATTTCTTCTGTACCATCACACGATTGAGTTTATTGTAATTAGTGGGAATATAGAGACTCTAATAAACCTTCTTTACAAGGAGAATTAGTGATACCCAAGGTGAAACACTAGGATGAATAAATCCTTTAGTCTTAAGATCCTCATGATAAACCTTTAATTATTTTAATTCGGTGGGTACCATACTGTATGAAGAAATATAAAACGTTCCAATCCCCATAAGAAATTATATGGATTACTCAACTTACCTATGGGTAATTCACTTAGAGAAATCATCAAAAAAGATTTTAGTATACTCACACACCACCAATTGAAGCAGGTCACTGACACATGGATCAATGAAATAAAGAAAATAATCTAAAATTATGAAATTAATAGACTCTACACTATGATCAGTGAGACCATATCTTCCCAATCATGGATCCCACTAAACTTATAACTCCATTTGGAGAGAGAAACCACACTTAATGATGAGAGAAATCGATCCCATATTTTTATCTAATCACCAAGTATTTGACAATTATAAGATCTAAGATATCACGTTTATAGGTTAAAAATTTACAAATTGATTCATAGTTTAAAATAAACTCATAACACTCAGGAAATTTAAATCCCTAAATAATTTTCTTAACTAATGGAGTGGAAAGTTTCATCATGGGATTTATGAGCTCAAAACAAAATCCCAATGTATCGATAATCTTAGAAGATATGAATGAATGAGTTTCACCTATATCAAATATATCCATAACTATATAATATTCTATGAACACCCTACCTATTAGGGTATCCAGCCCTTCCTCTACCTCCTCTAGTGAACACTCTTCTATATATAGACATACATCCTCATACTATATTTTCTTTTCCTGCTAAGAATCTCCCTTGGTATGAGGTTTATTTGCCACCCCTTTAGTTGAGTCACATCTAAATTGAGTGCCTTGGGTGAATGCAAATCTATCTCTACTACCGTGGGTAATTGTCTAATAAAAATGATGAATATGAATATATTTCCCAAAAGAATGAAAAAACCTTGGTGCATCATAAAAATAATGTTTGAGGTACCCCTTTTTCATACTAGTAGTATACAACCAAAATTTTCTTAGATATACATTGTGAAATCCTACTTGCTTCTCATAATTTTTCAACCCCATTACTTTTTTGACTTTGAAGATAACTATGGCTACCACATATTATCACTGATGTTCCAAAGAACCCATTCATCTCTATTATTTCCTCCTCATGCATATATTCCTTATCCAAATTTGGTTTTATTTTTTTAGGAACATAAGAATCATCAAAGGTTAGATATTTTTCCTTAAACCCATCTTAAACCTCCATTCCTTGAGAAAATCATTAGAAATAATATTTGAAGGCAAGTGAAGAAACTCATCAAACAAAGTGGTATACTCAATGAAAGAATTATCATCCTGATCCAAATTAATAAAATCTATTTCCTTCACTAACATCAGTGTATTGGGATAGAACAATTGGTTAGGGGACTTCTTGATGGTATTCCAAGTGAGATCTTAATGAAACATGTCTTACATGACAAATTCCCACCACTTATTCCCTAACCCATTAATATTATAAGTGGTGAAGACAACCGTGAAGTACTATAGAGTTTTTAGAATGTATAATATCATTTTCATCTTGTCCTAGCTATCTTTTAGACCCTTATCACCATGAAAGATCATTTTATGCTTCTTGGTAAACTCTAAATCATGACCCACCTTTCATTCTAATTCATCATTGGTGACATGTCCCATAGATTAGACATTATGAATGATATTTTCTGATAGAAATAGATTGACTAGAGCATTAACCTATTGATTTATATTTGTAACCTCATCTTTAAAAATACTGATTATTATTCTTAGATGATCCATAGACAATAATACCAAATAACGAAACCCATTTAGAAAAGAATTATATTCCATTAACATAAATAAAATTTATGTAACTAAAGCTAAAAGGTATAAACGTTAACAAATAACACTAGATAACCCCTAAATTCTAAAGGTAACTCGAGTATTGTCATATAATTGGAAAATACATGCACACTCCCACACTACATATCACGTTTTGATAGTCCTACCTCCTATGTAAAGAAAACCCCCAGACCCAGGATGTTGATACGTGAGCATGAGAATAAAATTTAACAAAACCTACTTTAATACTAATTTATAATAGTCCAACCCTGGTAAACCTATAACTTCACCCAAATTTCCCCACTATAAGGTGGAATTTCATTTCTAATTGTCACATATTGGATATAAGAAACTTTGTTTCATGGAAATAGAATATGGAAATGATTTCAATCTCAAAAGATATATGATATAAAGAAAAAAACAATTTAAAACATTGGATAACTGGAATATAAGATTTTTTAGAACAACAACCATAAATATCACAAAACACATAAAGAAAAAAAATTCTCAAATCTAAACAAGAAGATCCCCAATAGTATAGAACACAAAAAACACATGGGTCCATCTCTATGTGACAACATTTCACCACTATTCCATCCCACTGAAAGGAAATATGGGCAAGGATATTCCTCCTATACAGGATTATCTTCCCTTTTCATGTATCCTCTAAAACCAAGGATGCAGACCCCCAAAGAAACAAATTAGCATGTTATAATATATTCCTAGTCTGAAACAACCAAATAATCTATATAATGTCTCACCCCATGCACATATCAGTTCATATTTAAATCAAGTTTCTAAAAATTATCATTATATATCTATTTCCATTAATAAAACATCGTTTTTTGTTTTGTTTTAAAAAAAATGTTATTTTCCATAAAATAGATTAATATGGAATATTACATTTTCAATGGCATAGACAAATAAATTATCATTTTTCAAGAATCAATTTTCATAACATAAATAATTCGAATGATAAGAATATTGAAATATTAAAGACATAATGTAATATCAAATAATCTATGTGGGAAATACATGATATAAGGCCATACAACAATAAAACCCTAATACTCTCGACGAACCCAGGACAATATATTTCACTCCTATATTCTGGGAACCATGTTCCCAAATAAATAATACCCCCTAGTCTCCATGAAATTGAGGGAACATTACCTACTGATAACTAAAACCACAATAGATAGTATTAGTTTATTATTTTCCCATAACCAAGGTATTCAATGTGAGTTGTTACATCATAATTATGTTCAAAGTTACCAAAATAAATGTTACGTGAACCTTTTTCAAGTAATAATCCAAATCTATGCTTCATAAAAAAAATTCAAGGAATAAACCATTTGAAATCCATACAAAAAAATTTATAAAACATATTTATAGTGATCAGAACTTCTTTTCATCATGGAAAATTCATCTCTATATTTCAAACATCTTTATGGAAATTTAATAAACAAATATCATGTCTCAAATAGTTTCCAGGAAAAATTCCCCTTTTAAAAACATAAAAAGTTTCTCACATATCAATTCCACTAATATTTAGAAATTTTATAATCAACCATTGAAAAATTTAAAGAATATTATCCATGACATGGGTTAAAAATATTTTAAAGAAACCTAAATTGATAATGATGAAATTTAATTACCCCTTTAAAATTTGTGTTGATATGAGGAGTGGTTAGATAATGGAGTAGTTATATCTGGCGATAAAACATCAAAACTCTATTTCTAATCAATATAAAATGATCTAGTCTTGATTCAAATAAATTTAAAGGATAATAGGAATATAAAATAGATTAGAAAGAGTCCCCTTATCATATAATGAAGAACATAAAACAAATCCATTGATATACTCAACAATACTCCAAAGGATAAGTTAGGAAAACCAAATTTCCAATAAGGTGCCTCCTAAGAAATCTGTTCGGGGTCATAAATGTTTGATTAGGGGTTTAAGAAAACATTTTGGATGAAATTTATAATTTCTCCCTTACTAACTCACATCTCCAACAATGCAACAATCTAGTCATTAAACTCCACTGGTAGTCTAAGGGGGCAGGCATAACACATGTGTGGTGCCCTATGATTTTTAAAGAACACTATGTTTGATATCGTATATAGGGTTCAACATGGAGCCAAATCAAGACTCAAAATATTATTATTTTAATATAGTTGTTATAAACACACTGTTAAATTAGCATGTATGAATAGTATTAAATGAATTATGAATTATATACATAAAGGACCTACTCAAAAAATCATTGATTAATTCTTACGAAATTTATACTTAACTATTAATTATGTTATTTAATGCTTCATAAATATGTTTTCTTCAAAAATAATTTCAAATTATTTTTCTAATAAAATATTGTAAATAATTTATAGAAATTAAAAAATATATCATATTTGAAATGACCATAACAAAAATATCATAGGGTGAAATTTTCGGATATTTCTAAAAGAATTTATTTTCTAGTCAGTTGTGAAAAATACTGATTTTTATTGAAATTTGTATTTTTTCAATAATTTGAAAAGTTAAATTATATTTTAATGTGGTTTCTAAGTAAAATTAGATTTATTATATTATTAATAATACAATTGTATTAATTAGAATCAATTTCCTAGTTTAATTTGGAATAAAAACATTTTTATTACAAAAAATCATTTTTAATAAAAACTATATATTCTTAAAAAGTGGTCTTCGTCACGTTTTTCACACTAATTTTAATATTAATTTATGATATTTAAAGATATTGAATTTGATAAATTGGATTTTATATTTGGAATTATTATTTTTCAAAATTATTAAATAGTTCACATTAATATTAAGGCATTATGAGTTGTAAATATGGTAAAAAAACAACAATAATAATTTTTTTTATTGAAGCAGAAAAACCTAGTACCATTCTCTAGGGCTAGGTTGAGGAAAAAAATGTCAAGGGGGTATATAATAATGAAGAACAAAATAGTCATTAATAAAAAAATATTTCCATCAGGGAGAAAGGATCCCACATAAGATAAAATAGATACAAAGTTGGATTTTGAAGCCCGAAAATTGAGGAAATATGTCTCCTTTTTACCTTCCTACCATGTGCATGTAATGTACATGCCTTTGGGAATCTGATTCTAACACGTACGGAGCTAATATTTTATTGATCAGGGAGAGTATATACTACCATGTAGAGATTTGAAAATGAAATGGGAATCTATTTCGATAGCACCATACCTGATATTCTTATACTTTCATATACAAATACAATCAAGAATCACATTTTCTTTAGCCTGAAGTGAGTCAACTTGATGAAAATAGAGAATGGAAGCAATAAAAACTAAATCATTAATATCTCTCACAAGATCTCCACCCTAAATCAAAACCTCAACACATGATCCATCCATATTAAGTGTTTACCCTACATCATGTGGGTTCCATCAAATCCAGTGAGTAGGGGGAATATAGGAAGAGGAATCAAGCTTACTAAGAATCTTGAGGGAAATCGAAGAATAACATGCATCCCAATTAAAAAATTATAGGATCAATTATTCTAAAAATCTCTTAGTTATAAAATAAATATCAATCTAATAGCTATGGATACCCTTAATGTGATATTTATATCATTCAAACCATAAGAACTAACATCCAGTAGTGAAAATATATCCTCTCTATTTCTTTTTATAGATATTATCTCCAACACTTTGAAACCAATGATCAAGGAAGTTGTCACTTGAAAAAAAATTGACCCCACACTAGTAAATCTTTCATGACTATTCCAGAACCATTTTTTCCATTAACATTGGATAAATATATGATGCACAGTTTCCAAAAAAATGAATACTATAACTATGGAACCAGGATTCTAGTTTATTACCTAAACTATTGATATTTTCATCACTGAGAGGGGTGTTATTCTTGATGCACCACACAAGGAGATTTGTTTTTGAAGGGATATTCTTACACCACAGTTTCTCTCACTACCCATCCCATTCCAACATTGGGTGCACCATCTTACAATATTCCTTATTAAAGAAGGTCATAATCAATGAAGTAGTGAACAAAAAAAAAATGACTCTCTCAAGGGCTTGATTAAATAAAAGTCTTATACATGATCCTTTTCCATCACAACATCAATGAGAATAGTGAGCC
The DNA here is from genome assembly GCA_963277665.1 of Viscum album. Classification (NCBI taxonomy): domain Eukaryota; kingdom Viridiplantae; phylum Streptophyta; class Magnoliopsida; order Santalales; family Viscaceae; genus Viscum; species Viscum album. The sequence continues at coordinate 1,013,371,804 of OY728141.1, read as the reverse complement.
TTTGGGATTTGCTGAATGAGATATTCAGGGTGGAAAAGACTTTGAACCAAAGGATCATCTTTCCCCAGCTATGAAACAAAAACCTAATTTACCACACCCAATAATACATCTCAAATTTTTCTTTAATTTTGAAATAAAATGTTTGACTGAAATTAGAGAGTTTATACTCTTCCATTCATAGGATATGGGATCCCATTATTCTTTTCTATGAACCTTCCATAGAGTGTTTGACCATCCAGGCACTCAAAATTTATATTTACATACATCTCATTCATGTTCTAGGATATTTTTTGAATTCCAAAACCTCCCTCATTAATCGGTCATGCTTGTCTTCTCCATGTGGCCTAGTGGCACATCCCCTATAGATGAGCATACCATAATAAGTCACACATAATCCACTCCATATTTGAAATAAAATATTTTAGAACCCTACTAATAGAAATGACATGAATGATATTAGAAGAAGGAATATTATTGATCAATTGTTTCCTTCCTCAAAATTATTGGAAGTGGTTTCTCTAGTTAGTGACTTATTAGGGGATATTTCTCACTAGCATGTTAAAAAGACAAAATCGGAGCCATCCTGAAGAGATGGGGATTCCTAAATAATCTATAGGTAAACTCCACTTATTTATGAAAAAATATTCTTCTATGTTCCTATTTCTCCCTTCATTACACTAACTACGAACAATGGGGATGATCTTCTCATGGTTTACTAGTTTCACACTCTTATAAAAGTATACATTGATAACCATATTGAGGCCATGAATAAAATGATTTTCACCATTGATAAATATAATGGTATCACCCACTTACATAATATGAGGGATGAAATGTTGGTGTCTTGAGTACCATAATGGAAGAATCTTTCCCTCATAGAGATTCCTAATTATATACCCACTAAATGAATTCTACATCATGATAAATATTGTTGTGGATAGTGGATATTCATGGAGAATCCCCCAAACACACATTAATAACCAATAATTTTTCCCCATAATCATTATGGATATCCATGGGAAGCTAAAACAATGAAACAAAAAATTAGTAAAGTGAGCAGAGAAACCCATGCTTTAGATAAACTTGATGAAAAATATCATTCAAAACAATCGTAATTTTTATTCCATATCAGGATTTATAAGAATATTAAACTAGTGACCCTTCTAATATAAATCACTCGTCATTTCTGGAGTAATAACAATAACTCCTTGTATGGTTCATCCTTTAATGAAGGCATGTTTATTCTTAGAAATCCATCATGGAGAATATGAGGGCATTCTTATATTAATGATAGTGGCTATAATTTTTTACACAAAGTTTCACAAATAGATTATTTTATAGTGATTAAGAGATTAAGGATCCTTTTTCTTAGGGATAATCACCACTGAAGTAGCACTTTTCACACAGGGGATAATACCAATGTTAAACACATCCTACACTACATAAATTATGGAATGATAAAACTAATCCTAGGTAGAAATAAAGAATGAAGAAATGAATCCATCAAGGTTGGGTCTGTTGTCTATAAAAATAGCATAAAATACCTCATAGAATTTATGTTTATCTAAAATGGATTACATACCCCAATTAGCATTATCTTACACAATATAAGGAATTTCCTCAAATATATCATATTTCCCGCTCAGATATCCCCTAGACAAGCAATGGTTTGGCTCATCTATAATAGTTTTGAAATGAGCTTCATCTAGACCGCCCACCTCATCACAATCATTTACAAAGGTACCATCAACCCAAATAATGTTAGGCGTGATATTTCGACATCTATATTTGATATATTAATCAAAAAATAATGTGTTCTTTTCCCCCTCTTGAAGACATTTAATTATTCAGTTTTCCTGAGTGAGGAATTACTATTATAAGTGATACACTTCAAGATAATTTTCCTTATGATCTAGTGACTAAAAAGACCTTCATCACAATTAGACTCGAGTTTCACTTAAATATGATCCACCTATAAACATAGACTGTCCAATTCCTGAGAGGTTGGAGGAAGGATCATTCTCTAGGTTTGGAGATCACATCAGAGATGCCACAGTCTCATATGGATACCAATTGAGAGGTTTCCTTGGACCATATTTTCCACAATTAATCCACCAAATAATTAAATCCAAGGTTATAAATCCAAATGCGAGAAAAAATTAAACTCCATCCTTTATTATCAACATGGGAAAAGGTCAATCGGATTAGGGAATGGTCTAAAAGGGATTGACAAGGGTGTGTCACATTATAATCTGGAAATATAGAAATGGTATTATAGTTAGAAAGGTAGTGGTGCATACTACAACATCCATGAGCTTCACATATCTGGTTGTATCACCATATAAAATGGTCTCCAGTGTAACCCATACCTAATAAAACATTTTAAGAAATGAAATAGGAAAATGTACTGATCTCCCTCCACAGAAAAACTCATTCTCCCTTCTTTTCATATTTATCTAATATAATGTTAAAATATATTTCCACTATCTACAGAACATCCCCATAATTAAATGACTTGTGGTCTCACCAAAGAATTTCTCTAAAAAGTCTTGTGCATTTATAATAGAAAAAATTCACAAAAATCAGTTGTCTCCCCAAGTTAACATAAATGGTAATAAAATTATAGGATTTTAACACAACTAAAAAGAGATGTTTGAAAAAACAAATATCCATATATGGTAATTTGGTGGGTCTTCGTGCATTTAATTGATAACTTTGGTCCTATGATAAAACTCCAAAATTATTTAGGAAGGTTTCTTCCACTCTATTAATCCTTTTATTGATAGGTTCTGGTGTTCAAACACATGATCAATGAAATATTTCTTAACTCAGGAACTAAGGCCTTGGGAATTCCACAATAGGAGTGTAGTCATTGATGAAGGATGAAGAAGGGGATGACCAATGCCATTGAGGATTCCCTGTTTTGGTTTCTAGATGCATGCAGGTTCTTAATATTTGATCTGGTCCACATCCTTCAAGTGGGGTATATGATCACAAGGGTGATGAAACCACTTGATTTATTCCTAGATCTCTTGGAGGAGGGATAGAGAGAGCTGCAAAACTATTAGATATTGAAAGGAATGAGAAACCTGAAGGCCCATGATATATGAACCGAAGAGGGGGAGGATGGGAGAGAAGCACAAACATGTCCTTACAAATTAGAATTATGAACCAAGGTGGGTACTTGTTGGAAGGTTCCTAAAAATCATTAATTTACACCACCACATCATTATTGGGAAAATACTATCAGGGTAGGGTCCATGGGAAGGGTGGGGACCAGCCCGAAGGAGAAGCCAATGGGGCCTTGGGATTCCTTGCAACTAGAAAAGATAGTAGAGCCTAATGTATAGTAGGATTATGGGGAGGTAATGGGACCACAAGAAAAATTTTAGTCATTAAAGGTTTCTAAAGTACCACATGGGACTCCACATGCTACACCGATGAAGCATGAGCGACCGAAGAAATACCACCATGACAAGAGGCTCGAGGACCAGAACTAATTCGAATTATCCATGTTTTTTAGTTGTTGGTACCCCTGAAATACTAACCTTACATTCTTTAACATATGATAGAAAAAAGTTATAACAAATAATAGGTAATCGTATTTATGGAGTTATTCATTTTTATTTCATCTTGTACTTCCTATTCATTTTTCATCACCACTATAATTAAACGATTATAAAGATATAAATATTTATTATATATTATATTAATAAAAATAACTATGGTTCTATAACTATAATATCTTATAAATGTCTTCTTAAATTTAAATTCATTTTAAAATGATAATGACGATCATGCATACGTACGACCTACTATCTCCCTGAAATTATGTGATTTTTTTTCATTTATTCTTTACATGGATGATAATAAGGATAGATTTAATGAATATATATAAGATTTATATGATATAATAATTAATATAGGAAATAGAAAAATTATTTAACTTTATTTTCTTTAATCTATTTAAAGGTGAAAACATTGTTCATGTGTATATACTGCTTACCATCTCCATGAATGGTGTAATTCATTTTTCTGACTGTTAATTTTAAGGATGACCCTAAATAATTATATAATTAAAATAAATGATATTTATATAATTTTTAATAATATATATATGATGTAACCATGTTTGAATAAAAGTTATTGAAACTACGAAATCTAAACATACATTTGTAATTAATAAGTTATAACTAAAAACAGTGATTTTACAAAAATTAATAAATACATGATGAATGGTTATACAGAAATCATATATGGAAAGACATATGTGACTAATTTTCAAGAATTTATTTATAATAAATATATATTATTATACATGAGGTTTAAACACATACTAAGGAAGTCATAACTAAGGTAAAAGTTTTATTGTCTCACTTTTGTTTCGATAAGACTTATGTAATATTCACCACATTCTTATTTTATATATTGTATATAATATTTATTTAACATATTATATAATGATTAAACTTATTTTAATGATATTTAAAGTTTCATTTGAAGTTATTCTTTCATGGGGATTATGGTTTAATAGTTACCAAAGTGGAAAGGGTTTATTTCACAATCTCATCATTATTCGAAATTGTTTATGTTTAAGTCACTACAGGGGAATATTTCTCTTCCATATCCATCTTAAAAAAATGTTTTAATTTTTTTTAAATAATATCCTATAATTTTGTAAATAAATTTTTACCCATGTTGGAATTTTATAAAATTATTTTAATGATATCATTCTATAATTTTGCGAATAAGGTGATTTTTGAATATTCTTACAAAATATTAAAATTAGTATTTTTTAACTTATATAGAATGAATATATTTTACCAAAATCATGAATAATATATATTAATAATATTCCTTTATATTTTTAGAAGTTTACTTTCAAAGATAAATTTTTTCTTGTATAATTTTACAGCCTTTAAAAATTAAGTGATTTCAATGTGAAAATGTCAATTTTCAAATGAAGTTATCAATGATATTTTCAAATTATTCTCATCTATGTCAAAATCTAAAAATTTAATCTTATTATTTACTATGGTAATTATCTTATGATACCTTATTATATTTATTATTTGATGGTTTATCAACATTTTTACAAGGGGTGTGTAATTTTTATATCATTCTCTGTATTACTCTTAATGGTTTATGATTATGTTAATGGATTGCGGTAATTATTAAAATTTAATATAATAGTTTTAATTAAAAAATTATGTTTTTAATGCATCAACCATTTCATATAAGGTATGTATTGGACTTATTAATTGATGGTAGGGGCCTTAGATATCCCCTCAATGAATCAGTAGGTCTCATGAGACAAACTATCTAGGGTTTTGATTGAGGTCTTACCCATTTATATAGATGTCATGGTACAAGTACATAATGGCACTTGTAGAAGTATTTTATTAGTACTGAATAGAAAGTTTTAAATGTATGATATTATTCATTAAATCGTTATGAAATCATTACTTTCCATGTTATTATTTTATTTGTTATGATATCTATATATTAGTTTCTAGCTCAAGAGATTATTTAAATGGCATTATATGATCATCATTTATTCTTTCCATGTTATTTATAAATTATTTACACATTATCATTTTTATTTTATATAAATAAATAGTTCAAAGTCTGATATACAATGATAAAAAAGTAAAATTCTTTGTTTTTGTATGTTTCCAAATGTAATCTAAGATTTAATTATGCATATAGTTTACCAAGTCTATTAAACTTCTTTATTATTTGGGATAAATTTTATTTTATCTAGAACCAATTTAATAATGTAATAACCAACTCTGGAATGCTAGAGTTGGGTTCCTAATAGTTGGTATTAGATAATGTTTAATAGAAAACATGGGAATTAGATTTAAAAAACTTAAATTACATAATCTACCCCTATAAAACAAATTGAGAATATTCCTAAACACAACAACTTTATGATTATGAGATTAGAAATAAAAAGTAAAATTATCTTATGTGTTTCACTAGATTTGAGATTATAAATTATGTTTCATATTTTTATAATCTATCATAGTGAATGTCATTATTTATAAATAATTAATAGTGGACGAAATGGAAACCTTATTAATGGATGTAATCCATATAGGTATTTCCCACATAATAAACCTAATGAATATTGATCTAGATCTATAGAAGACATTGAACAAATTATAACTATATTGTGATAGATGACTTAGGTCATAATAAAAAACATTTCATTTATAGAGCAGCCTAATAATCCATAATGTGGAGTAACAATAATGGACTACTTCAGGCATCCGAAAACTCGATCATTTAATGGGACTATAAATCTATTTTATTTAAGAAATTGATATGTTATTGGAGAATATATCTCTCACATTGGTAAGTAAGGAAGGGGAGAAGTTTTTCATTGTATTTTATCATTTATTAGGGGATTTGAATCAATAGTTTTCACTAATTCATAACACTAACGATGAGGAGGAAATAGTTATCTTAGAATGGAATAATTTTAATGATCATTTAATTGAAAAATATTCTAATCCCAAATAATGAGATAATATGGAGAGATAATTATTGGGTCTGAGAAAAAAGGCAGTGGAAAATTTTTCTATGTGAAGCTATATTTATAAGGTTATCCAGGAATTTATAGTCTATATATGTAATCAAAAGAGTTAGATTTATCATTTAATTTATGGGACTAAACCAACCCTTTGAGGGGAACTAATCTCGGAAGAATTATCATCATATGAGAATATATTATCTTGTTATATAATGATAAAGAAATAATTATCCATGTCTTAGGGTTTCACAGAAATGCACGTGAAGATAGGAACCGTAGATAAAATGGATAAATAAAATAAGGTAAATAATGATTTTATGGTAAGTGATATTTATAGAAAGAAGAAATCTAGTGACTATTTAATGTAATGTGAGTTTACTACAGATGTGGAAATATAGGACGCCAGTATGATGATATAATATTAAAAAAACTATTGTATAATGCTTCAACTATAAGGAGATGGGGTATTATGAAAAGGAATTCTCCAAGAGACATGTGAATATAACTCAAAAGAAGGAAAGGGATCAAGGTCAATCTTATGATATCACTACAATATAAGTACAATGATTAAAGTGATATAGTATTTGGATTGAATAATTATGTTTTAGAAGTATTTTATCAATGATATTTTGGTTATAATAATGATGAAATGTGTAATAATTTTACTATATTAGTTTTTCTTAAGGATTTGAAATCATGTTTTGAATGGTACTAATAACCAAGAAAAGTGATTAGTGGTATGGTGGTATTTTTTAGAATATAGGAAATTGGGAAGGATATCCTTAATATATTCATGATGTTGAGATAGAATTAAATGGGGTATTATTAGTGAGATTAAAAATGGTTAGTTATTTGATTCATGATAGATTTTACATCATTTTTTGATTTAGGGAATATATTCGATAATTTGATATTTTATTTTTCAAATCATACAGTTTTTTCATTATGGTTTTATGTTGACTCAATTTATTAACATGTTTCAAGAAAATATGTTATTATGGTATATAAATGTGACATTAAATAGATACTTTATGGGGTATTAATTATAATTTCATTTATTTAGAAAATTTAGGATTTTTTAATATGGTTTGTAATATTTTATAGTATCCTTATGGTGAAATACATATGGAATGGATTATTTTTAAATTTGGATATTATTGTTTGACGTTAAAGTATGATTTATCATAATGGATAACCTGTTATAACCATTTTGGTTTTGGAATATTTTTAGTTTATTAAGAAATGACTTGTTGATTATATGATTCATCAAAATATTATTTTTGTGCATCATTAATTGAAAAAATATATATAATATCCATTTCCTGACATGAGTGATGATGTGTAAATTAATCAAAGCGCAACCAAAGCATAAGACATGGACAAAAATAAATTATTTTTATTTTATTGATTTCATTATTTGGATATTAAAGAAATCGCTCAAAAATTGGAAAAGTACCTCAAAATAAAAACATTATCTGATTACTTTTCTTATTCAGAAATCAATTGTCTCTTCACACATCATATATTTATAGTTTTTATGGTTAAATTTCTGATAATCATGTTATATATCACTCCCTACCATTCTTTGTGTGTTAAATTTATATTCTATGTCTATATTTTAACTTCTCACTAATATCAACCTATTCATAAACATAATTTTGTGATGACTTTTTTATTTCCCATTCCCTATTTTTAAGAGGAATGTTTATAATACATTTTTACAAAGTGGGTTTTCCACAAAATTATTTTAAAATATCAAACCATTGTTTACTAAAAACTAGTTAAAATTATGAAGGTTAAATTTATTTAAAGGGATAGATAATGTATGATACTGATATTTTAAAAATAACACTTTGTTCAATAGTGTATACGACACACAAAACTGAGCCGAAATGAACCTCAGAATCTTTATATTTAAATATGGCCTTTATAACCAAGACATTAAATTAGAGGTTATTAATAGTATTAAGTGAATTATGAAATATATAAATATATAAATTACCTAATAAATAAATATTCATTAATTAATTCATGTGAAATATGTATTCAATTTTCAGTAAAGTTATTTTATACTTTAAAAACATATTTTCCTCAAAAATTATTCTTAATTATTTTTATGAATAAATATTATAAATAATTTCTTGAAATTATAAAAATGTAATTTTATATAAATAATATAATTTCTTAAATCACCATATAAAAATTATATTAGGATGAAATATTTTTATTTATCTGAAAAATATTTATTTTCAATTGATTGATGAAAAATACAAATATTTATCGAAAATTGTATTTTTGATTCAACTATTTGAAAAGTTCCATTATATTTTAAAATGATTAAAAATTAAAACTTATTCTATTATATTATTAAAAATAAAATTATATTCATTTTCATCAATATCATAATTGAATTTGGTAAAAACATTTTATTATACAGAAAAACATTTTTACGAAAACAGTGTTTTTCTAAAAAGTGGTTTTCATCACGTTATGCACAGATATTAAAAGAATTCATAAATTTATATAATTTATAATATATTAATAATTTTCAATAATGAGTAAAAAAATTATGAAATATTTTCCTTTTATTTTTAGTCTTTATGAAGAGAATCTACTATAACATGTATCACCTCAGAAAAGGTTAAATTAGGTAAATCTAGGATAAAAGTAAGTGAAAACATCATAATATTAAATATTAATTTTTATTTGATGAATTTAAATTATCCCACGTCATATTATACTCATCATATAATGGTTTAAGGGAAACATTTCTATAATATTTCCCATATAATATTTAAAACAATTTAAGTTACAAAATGTTACTCTCTATGTTTTAAATATCTGTTATGGTTCCAAATAGGGACAAAAGAAATATATGAACAAACATAAATTTCAATTCGTAGATGAATTAAATTATTCTCCTAATATATATTTGTTTATAATTTTTTGAAATTATAAAATTACCTTAAATTCTTGTGCAACACTAATATGTTATTTATATAATTAACAAAAATATAAAATATATGACTTTAAAAATATTTAATGTGATATAATTTGAATGATTTAACATGTAGTATAAAATTTATTGATCTATATGAAATATTATATTGGATTTGAAAAATTATATTATATTTCATCTTTTTATAGATATATTTGAAGTCAAATTAAATGAATAGTGTCAAAATTGACATTAATAATATTTTCACAAAATCATATTTTATTAGGTTATTTAAAATTCATAATAATATTATATTTTGGAATTTAAATTTAATATAGTTGAAAATATAATTCATGGTTAATTTATGAGTCAGGTTTCCATTTTTAGTAACATTATTACCCATTTTGTGATTAAAATAGTGGTTACCATATTTATAGTAAAAAATAATTAACAATGGGATTAACAAAAAAAGATAAGGATTAAAATTATATAAAATATTGTATAAATTTATTTGTATTCTATTATTTCAACGAAATTAACATTTTCTTCAAATTAATGACAATTTGGAATAATTTTTCTTTATAATAGTCATGTTATATTTTAATTGTTTTGTGAAATTCCAATGGTTCCCCTCACCTCAATTATAAAAGGACACTCATTATTTCACTTATTTACACCACATTGAGAGTCATAGATCAACCAAGAACTACCCATTATAGACTTAAACATATTATCCATGTTTTGGAGGTGTTATTAAACCTAAAATACCAACCTTTTATTCTGTAAGAATTGATCTAAAGAAGGTTTACCGAAAAAGAGGTAATCATCATATTCATGTCCTTTATGTTTATTTCATCTTATAAATCCTATTAAAGTGTTGTAACCATAATAAGATAATATATATAGTATAATAAATATTTTTATATTTTATTTTTATACAAATTACAATATTTAATCCCTTTTTTATCTAATGAAAAGAGAAAACATCAGTCGTGTATTTTATGGCTTATTGTCTCCACATAGTGGTGTAATTCATTTTTCATCACCAATTTAATTTTATGGATATAAAGATAAAAATAATGATTCTAAATGATATTTATGAAATAAATATGGTTCTATAATTATAATATCTTGTGTTCATTCTGACATTACAATATGTTTGAAAAATATAATGTTGCTCGTGCGTGTGTACGACCTAACATCTCTACGAAGCGATATGACACATTTTCATTCACTCTTTACATGGATGGTAATAATTATATATTTAATGAATATATATATATATATATGATTCATATGATATAATTATTATTATATAAATTATAATCAATATTTTCCTTTCTTAATGTCATACATCTAATGTTGAAAACAATGTTCATGTATACATAAATCTCACCATCTCTATGAATTGTTTAATTCATTTTTCAATCTATAAATTTTACAGATGACCATAAATATTTATATACTTAATATAAATTATATATATATATATCATTTTTAACATTCTTATAATGATTTAACCATGATAAAATAAATAGGACCAAAACTACCAAACCAAAACATGCTTGAAAAAAGAATCATTTTTTACTCAAAATTGTAATTTTAACAATGAATTACTAATAAATGAATGATAAAAGGTTATAAGTAAATAATATATGGTAAGATATATATGAATATAATTTCGAAATATATATTTAATATATATATATATATTTATTATATGTGATTTTCTAACACCTAATAAAGATGTGAGAAGACGGACCTGAGGCAAGGATTTTCTCATCTCAATTTTTTTCTGTGAGACTTATGTTGTATTCACCACACGCTTATTTAATTGGTGTATATACTACCCATTTGACATGGTATTTCATGATTACCATTATGTTAATTATATTAAGTTTCATTTTAAATTTTTATTTTATGTGTCTTACGATTCAAATGTTACCAAAGTGGTAAGGGTTTATTTCACAATCTCATCATTATTCGTGATTGTTTATTTTTAAGCCTCAACTAGAGAATATAACTCTTATATATCAATGTTATGAAAAAATATTTTCAATTTTTCTAATATTATTATATTATTTTTAAAATTAATTTTTACACATCTTTTTTCTTTTACAAAGTGGTTCAAAAAGAATCTTCCTATCATTTTCTAAATGAGGTCCTTTTTGACTTTTCTTATAAAAGTTTAATAGGAATTTTATAACTTATATGAAATAAATTTATTTTCTCACTCCCATGACTAAAAAATTATTTTAATCATCATTTACATGTTCACATGGATATTTTTATAAAAAAATTTCTTTATAATTGCATATATTTTTTAAAATAAGTTATTTCAAGGGGAAAAGGCTATTTTCCTTAAGAAATTTTCACTGATTTTTTAAATTATTTTCATCCATTTCAACATATTTTTTTAATCTTATTATTTATAGATTTTAATCTCTTACAATACCATCTACCATATTTTATTGTATTTTTTCTCAATAGTTTGAGTGGCGATGTGCTATTCTTGAAAGGACATGTGTTTTTCCAAACTGTAGTTTTGAGCAGAAATTTGAATTTTTTCTATTGGAAGATCATTATGTGTAAAATGGTATTTTTTTTAATATTTGACCTCAAATAATTTTTCTTACCACTATTTTGGTCCCAAAATAGGTTTTTTACCCTAGGACAGAATTTTGATGGAAATATGAGATGTTCATCTTTTTGGAGAATATTTAATATTTAATATTATGAAATTTAATATTTAATTATTTTCGTAGGTTTGTTCCAAGATAAATTTTAAAGGGGCCCGTCATATTGATATTTTATCTTTGTCTTTGTGTCTGTAATGGGGATTTTGTCATAGGAAAGGCCTAAATTTGATTCAGGCATCGGGGCCATGTTAGGCCCCTTTTTTCTATTTTGTTTTCTTTTCTTTTCAATTATTTATCTTCCATATTCATCCTTGTGTATGATCATTGTGTTGATACTATTTTATCGTGACCTATGGTAGAATTGAGATAGAGAGAATGAGTAAGATAGGGGAGGTAAGATGGGTGTCGATGCGGAGCTCTCAACGCATAGAGTCGGCGTATGGCATTCGTGGATGGTGAAAAAAACTGAAGCATCAGTGGTTTCTAACCAAAGGTAGTTTTATTTCATTTTTTCCATAGATCCCTTTAAAATGTGTTTTTTTATGTTTTTGAAGAGTTTTTATTCTTTCTTGTGGCCTCGTAAGTCCAGATCTATTGTTTTAGGGGAGAAAATGGGTGTTTCGGGCAATCTGACAGTTTTCCCATTGGGAAACCTAGGTTACACAACATGTGTTCCAAGGGAATCCACCATGCGTTATTCCCTTTTAGGGAAGAATAATTTTTCTTATGTACACACCGTGTAATCTGATTACACATCATGTGGTAGAACATGGTATTGTTTCCATCCGTGAAAAAATGAACTTGGGTTTTTTGTTTTAAAATTATACATAGGAAGACCGTTTGATTTTTAGCATGTATAAGAACATATCTAGGGAAAGGGATAAGAGTAAATGCCATTTACTATAATTTAGACTCTATTTAATTCTCCCATCTTTGATTTTTTGGGTATTTGATGCCCTTGAAGTTAGAATTGGGCATGTGAGTAGTCCTTTCATATCATTTTTCACATAGATCACAATGGTGAAATCTTATCAACATTTAGAGGTCAGGAAAATGGTGTTTTGAGGGTTTCTATCTAAATAAAGTGGTTTTTCTTTCAGTTATCGAGTTTAGTTGTCACTTAAGAGTGATACTTAACATGGATTATAGATTGGGTGGTTGGAACAACCTATTTGAGACCTGTGATCTAAGATGAGTTGTGATCTACCTCTTGTAATCTATTCTTTTGATGATGTAAACCTTGTGATACGTTCCCTTTTGGCCTATTAGTTGGTGAGACTGGATTCTTCCAAGGATACATTGACGTATTCCTCTAATTATGTGTTGACCTAGGGAGTCTTTTTTAATATCTCTCTCATGATTTCCTTTGAGAGTATTTATATTATAGGATGCCTCTTTTGTTCTTCATTCGAGGATCCCATGTAGGATTAATACCATTCTTTTCACTATGGATCTGGTGTTGGATACCATTTCTCTTGTTTTGTTGGAGGATCCCGTATAATATTCCACCTCAGTGTGTCACTTGAGGGGCCAAATGGGTGCTCGTGGTTTGACCGACCCTGAGCTGTTACATTAGGTTTTGGTTGATATGGTGTTTGAGTATCACCTAGAACCCATGCCAAACATGCAATCCCATAAGGCAATGGATGTAGTGTTGGGTTGGGTGTTTGATCCACCCTCACACATTTGTTTATATATAACATGGTTTTTAAAATTCATTAGTGTCTACTATAGGTGATTTCTGGTTGGTGGTTTTTGAGCCTTGGGTGAGGTGTCTTTCTTGTTTGTTGGGATTCCGAGTCATGCTCCCTTGGGATTCAACTTCTAAGTAATGTTATTTATGATATTTTACTGGTACCTAGAGGAATTAAATTTGGAATGAATTGTGAGCCATGATATATATATATATATATATTGATATATTTTTTCTTCGGATATCCAAATTTGTTTCCTGGTATCCAGCTATTGAGCCTTACATGTTTACTTTTATGCCTTGAGTAATACCAAGATTCTTGTGGTAGAAATTCCTTGGAAGGACTCATGGGTGAAGTTATATGTCTATGGGAATGTATTAAGTTTTCCTCTGGGAAAGTATCAGATATGCTTGTGGTAAAATATTTGATATGCATTCGGGCATGTTTGGGATATGCTTACAGGTGAGGATGTAATCTACCTGAGGGTGAGGTTTTTTCTATACTTGTGGGAAATTTTTTCTTTGTCTCGGTTGGAATCATGGGATTTTTCTCCGTTCTTTGCTGACCAGTGACCTTTTTTGAGATTCACTATCAGTATATGGTATCCTTCTTTATAGGATTGATCATTGGTTTGTGGTATCCTAGTTTGTGAGGGGAGGCGAGTATGTTTGAACCCTGGTGTATGATGGGCATCCCCTTATGATGATGTATCCCTTTAAGAGTTATAATTTTGGAATTAGCTGAAGTAGGTACTTTTCAAATTGGATAATGGGAACAAAGATTGAATTATTGATCCACATCCTTAGTGGCACAACATCTATCTTATCGACCATGTATAGGATGTCTAGTCGATCGGGTTTATAGTCCTAAGGATCGAATTTTGTAGTGGTTTCATGATGTTTGACAAACATACCAATGAATATTCATATTTATGTATATATGTATAGGTATGATATTATACATGTGTACGTATATCGATATGGAAATCCATTGTGGCACTTTCTAGTTGACAGGGATTAAGGTCCCTGAGTTTGACATTGGTTTCACATTGGGTTTTTACTACCTTTTATTTTGTTCCAACATGTTGTTTTTGCATACACTTTTTGCATCATAGTAATACATTTCTTGTCAAGGTGGCCTACTGAGATAATTTCTCAGCCCTTAAAATGCACCTTAGTGTATATGTAGACCTTATGTCTTCTTTTTAGGTTGAACATGTGGTGCATGATTAAGAGGATATGCTTGTGTGGTTCTACTGATCATGATGGTGCAGTTAAATAGTGTCTAGAAATTGAGTACATGGGTTGGCTCGTAGGTAGTAGTAGAGCCCATTACTTTTACTCTAATTTTATTTTGTACTTATTTCTATATATTCAGCTCATTGGGTGACCATTTTTTTATTGTATTTCATAGTTGTTCATGGTTTTACAACATTTTACTATTATATCTCATTCTATTTCTGTTTTTTATTTCGTCCTAACTCTTTTTTACTTTCCACTATGTATGATAATTAGTTATTTCTGATGTATTATTACTCTGGTATGAGGGAATAGTCTCCCCACTATCACACCATATTCCCTTGCTGTTAGTTAGAAGCCTCTTGCATAAAGGGAGGCATGCATGATGCCTTGTGGAGAATGGGATCAGAGCACCAGTTTAGTGGCTTTGGGTTAGGATGATACAAAGTGGTATCAGAGGAGTTTTCTTTTCCTAGTCCTTACCATTTGGGATAAGGCAGACATGAGTATTATGAATGTTTCAAAACCTATGATGGATATTGGACTGGTGTTTTGAGAAAACATGTTACAGTAAGGAGTCCTTGTTTCAAGGGATTGGGATTGATGTTATGATTTTACGATGTTACAATTGTATATGATTTTTTCCTTGAGTGAAACACATGTTTTATAGGTGTTTTTATTTTTTATGGGTCTCTGGTTATTGGCCATTCGTAAGATTCTAGGGGTGGTTTTTTAACTATTGGCTAAAAAGTCAAGAGTTTTCTCATGCATCATACTAGGAATATAGGATTCAGAACATATAGGACTGATAGTGTGTGTTTTTACTGACAACTAATACCTTTGGGTCTGCTTATATATACGTTTTACTCTAGTGGAAGGTTATGTGGATTTACATTAGGGAGTTTTTATTGAGTGTTCAATGACTTAGTCCTCATGAACCTCTTATGAAGTGACCCTAGTAGGTCAATATGGCACGTGATGCCTTTCTATTTAACCCATTGTTGAGTGTTGTTTCTCAGGTCTATGGTAATCTAGTCAGATCTTTGAGTATGATTCCGATAGATTCCAAGGATTTTCATGTGAACTGTACCTCTTTTAGGTATTTCCAAATACGGATTCCTGATGAGTATCTGTTTAGATTTACTCATTTTCTTTGGTTGTGACCTATCGGGATCAGTTCCTTCTTAGGATGTTTGGAGAGGATCAGGGCCCTCATAGGCTGTTTTTTTCATGTTTTACCCTAATTGGTTGTTATTATCATAACATATTTTTAGAGTCTTGGATCTTTTTATCTAGGTGGTTAGACATTGTGTCAAATTTTTGAGGCTTTTTCTATAGGTCTGGGTGGAAGACCTAGAGACCCTTGGTTTTGACTCGAACCCTTGTAGGTCGATGTCTATTCTGTTCTAGGGAAACCTATATGAGAGAGGTTGGACTATTTTTTCCTATTCCTTTTTGGTGGGGATAATTGTTTTATACTTTTTTGTGATCAAGGCATGGTAGGTGCTCATTTTTTCATTATAGGAATCTTTATGTATTCATCTTTTGATTGAGGCACCTTGGGTGATTTCTTTTCGAGGCTGCCTTCAATGGAAAGAACTGTTCGGGAGCCTGGATTGGTTGAAGTTTTTTTTGTTTTTTCTAATATAGTCATGGTGTGGTTAGATTCTTGTAACTAGAACAACATTGTGTGTACATATCGGGTTGAAAATATTAACATTGTTCCTAAATGGTATCGTTTTAATTTAAATCGGTGAGTGGTCGGGTGTGAGCCAAGGATTGATGTTTCAAGACATGTTGTGGGATTGGATCCTAGAATTTGTGCTGGAATGTCCCTTCTTGGTAGAGGAGACATCATGGAATAAATAATTTACTGTAAGACGGTTGACCCATGGGTAAATCCTTGTCAGGTTTTGAGAGGATGGTGAGCATAGCTCTATGGGAGCCGAACGCGCCTTTTTGTAGAATCCTGATATACTCCTGTTAGAGATGATCATGTGCTACCTTGATTCTCCTTGAGTATGCTGATAGATAATTTGACCTACACTAAGCCCCTTTTTCTATCTTAATGATCTTCCCTATTTCAGAGGGAACCTATTGTGGTTATGTTCAAGGAGCGTTGTAAGGAAAGACATAGAGTGGAGAGTGCACCATTGTCCATTTGAGGGTGGTTTTTCTTGTTTTAGTTAAACTTTAGTGTTTTTCGTGAGGTTTTGATCATAGAGTTGGATTTTGAGATGAATATAGGCGTATTCCTATGGTGGGGAGTAATAGATCGGTCATAGTAAAATGTCTTCCATGTATAAGGTAGTTGTTAACACTATAAGGTTGGTTGTTGAACAATCCAGAAAGCAAGGATGTGAAGATGCTCATGCTGGAAGCATGGATGTTGATCCTATCATCAGGATTCTCAGTGACGATAAGGTTTATTGCGGGGAGTTTGTAAGGACCTATGTTTTTCTGTACTATAGTTATGATTAGAAATTTCAATTTTTGTTGTTAGATGCCCTTGAGGGGTAAAATAGTATTTTCCACTACTATTTGTCCTCAAATAATTTTTTGACCACTATTTTAATCCCAAAATAGGCTTTTACCATAGAAAATGAGTTTTATGGGAATCTGAGCTATTTGAATTTTAGCATAATAATAAATAATTAATATTATTAAATTAAATATTAAATTATTAATGCAGGTTTGTTCAGAGGTAAATTTTAAATAGATCATTAAATTGAGATTATTTCTCTGTCATTTAATCCAGAATGAGGAGATTATCCTAGGTAGGGCCTAAACTCATGTTGGGCATCAGGGCTGGGTCAGGCCCCTTTTCTTCTTCTTTTTTCTTTTCTTTTCTTTATTTTCTCTTCCTTCTTCCTCTTTGAGAACGATACTTATGTTTCTCCTCATTCATCATGACTTAAGGGAGAATTTATAGGGGGATAAATAGTAATATAGGGAATGAAATAGAGGTGTCATTGTAGAGCTCTGGATGCGTAGAGTCAGCATATAACATCTTTGGATGGTGAAAACAACTGAAGCCTTAATGGTTTCTGTCCAAAGGTACGACCGTTTATGTTATCACAATAGATACCCTTTAAATGTGTTCTTTTATGTTTTTAAATCATATTTTTTCTTGATGGTGTCCTCTTAAGTCTAGATCTATTGTTTCAGGGGTGAAAACAAGTGTTTCAGGAGATTCCAGGGTTTTCCCATCAGAAAACCCAGGTTACACATCGTGTGTTCTAGGAGATAATGTCATGTGTTCTTCCTATTTGTGGAAGAATAATATTTCTTATGTATATGATGTGTACTCTGAGTACAATTTATGTGGTGGTAGATGTTCGTGTGTCCATCCGTGTTAAAAAGAACATGGGTTTTTTGTTTATAAATAGTACACATCATTTACTTTTAAGTACATGCCATGTAATTTTACATAGGCAGACCCTGTGTTTTTTGACCATGTGTATGTACACTTCTAAGTGAAGGGATAATTTTACACACCATTTACTCTAAAGTACATGCCATATACTTTTTCTAGGTTATAGTTTTGTTGTATTTTTTTCCTTGGAAGTTAGAATTAGTCATGTGAGTAGTCTTTCTGAGCGTTTTCTCATGTAGAACGCAATCATGGAATCATATCAACATATATAGGTCATATAAATGGTGTTTTGGGGGGTTTAAATCTAAATGGAGAGGTTCTTCCTCTAGTTATTAGGTTCAGTTTTAACCTGAGAGTGAGACTTCCCCTAGATGATAGGATGGGTGTTTGGACCAACCTAGATGAATCTGTTGATCTATGATGAGATGTGAGATATCCCTCATAACTTATTCTTTTGAATACATACACCTTATAATGCATTCCCTTCTAGATTATGAGGTCATGAGATTAGATTATTCTAAGGATCCATTGATGGATTCCATTACTTATATGATGGCCTAGAGAGTCCCTTGTAGGATATCTCTCCTATTTCTCTTTGAATGGATCCCTATTGTTGTATTCCTCTTTTTTAATTCGTTCGAGGATCCCATGTATGATTCCTACCATGATTTTTACTAGGGATCCCATATAGTATTCCTTAGATCATATTTGCCTAGATAATTCCAATTAGGATTCCTCCTCAGTGTTTGACTTCATGGACCCAACAGGTGCCCTTGTTTTGACTGCCCCTGAGCTGTTATGTCAGGTTTGGGTGGAGATGATGTTTTGGTGTCACCTAAAACCCATAAAAAATCTTCAAGCCCATGGGGATGTGGATATAGTGTTGTGATGGGAGTTCAGACCACCCTATGTCATTTTTTTATATCTGAATTGGTTTTTCTCATACATCAGTGTTTACTACAAGTACTTCTTAGTTGGGGGTTGTTAATCCTGAAGCGAGGAATATTTCTTGTATTTTGGGATTCCCAAATGTGCTCTCTGAGGGTCTAGATTCCATTCCATGTTATTTTTTGTATTTTAATGGTACCTAAAAGAATTATGTGGGACTTGGATATTGATATTGGTTATATATATATTATGATATATATTTTTTTGGGATATTCAGAGGTGATTCATAGTATCTAGCTGTTGATCCTTACATGTTTAATTTCATGCCTTGAGTGATACCTGAATTCACATGGAAGGAATTCCTTGGACAGACTCATTGGTATAATGATATGCCTGTGGGAAAAGATTGGTTATGACTATGGGAAAGGATCATGTATGCATGTGGGAAAGGATCAGATATGCTGAAGGGCAATGTTGGGATATGCCTGTGGGTGAGTTTCTGATCTTCCTGAGGGTGAGGTTTTTTCTATGCCTGCAGGAATGGTTTTCTGATACTTGGTTGCATTCATGGGATTATGCTTAATTTTTTTTTATGATTAGTGACCTTTTACAGAATGGGACATCATTATATGATATCCTTCTTTATAGGATTGACTGTTGGTATGTGGTATCCTAGTTTTTTATTGGAGGATAGTATGTGTGAACCAAGGTGTAGGATGATCATCCCCCTGTGGTAACGTAGCTTGCTAAGAGATATAATTATGGCATTGGCCAAATAAGGTAAATGTTAATGGGACTATGTAATAAGAGATCGACTTAATTATCCACATCTTGAGTGGTACAATGTCTAGATTAAGGACCTTGTATTGGACGTCTAGGTGATCAGGATTATGGACACAAGTATCGACTATTGTTGTGGTTTCATGATGTTTGGTTCACATACCAATGAATATTCATATATATATACATATAAATATATATATATATAAATATATATATATATATATATATAGGTATGGAACAATACATGTGTATGTATATCAATATGGACATCCTTGGTGCCACTTTCCAGTACATAGGGATTAGAGATGCTAAGTTAGACTGTGGTTTCACGTTTGGTTTTTTATACCTTTTGTTGTTCTCTAGCTAGGCTGAGCACATTGTTATTGCATACAATTTTAGCATCATAGTTACTGGTTACTTGTTGGGGTGGCCTACGGAGATTATTTCGCACCCCCTCATGTGCACCTTGGTGTATGGATCGGGCTAGTGTATTTCGATAGTGTCTAGAGATTGAGTGCGTGGGTTGGCTCGAATTTAGTTATTGATCAATGTACATTAACTTTCTGTTTCTTATATACTTCAATATGTATGGTCGACCCAGTGTATAACATGTGTTATATTTTATTGCATAGTTGTTAGGGATTTTGTAGTATTTTACTATTAATTCTTTTTCTATTCCAGTTGTTTAATGCTTCTGAACTCTATTTACATTCCGCTATGTATGATACATAGTTATTTTTTATTTTCACTTACTCTTATATGAGGTAATAGTCTCCCAACTATCACACCCTAGGAGCTCTCTTCTAGTCGGAAGTCTCGGGCGTATGGGAAGGCATTCTTAAGGAAATGTGGTGAACTCGATCGGAGCACCGGTTCAGTGGCTTCTGAGTTGGGATGTTACAATTCTGATATAATTCTCCATATTACTATTGATTATTTATGATTATGTTTATTGATTGGGGTAATTATTAACATGTCTTATGCTATTTTCAATATGAATTTTTATTTTGATTAAGCTTCACCCCTTTCTTACGAGGAATGAAATAGACTTAGTAAGTGATAGTTAGGGCCTATTGTAGCCACATTATGAATTGGTAGGTCTCATGAGACAAACTAACCTTGATTTTAGTTGAGGAATTAACCATTGAAGAAGATTTCATGAAACAAGGACTTGAAATTATTTTGAAATGCCTTTTCCATGGTCTCTATAGTAATTTTTATTTGCCTGAAATTATGCATTCCATCATTATGAAATCATTTATTGATTTCCGTGTAATTATTTTATTTTTTAGTATATTCATGGATAAGTTTTCTATCTCTTGAGATTATTTATATGAAATTATTTGATAATAATTTATTATTTTCATATTATAAATACCATATTTATATTCCATTGTATATATAACCTAAATACAAAACTGAGATCACCCCTTTATTATATTTCTTTTCCTCATGATTCTAAGAAATTTATTATTATTTATATGCAGGGATAGGCTAGTGGGAATAATATAGATCTCAAATAAAATACGATGTTGTGTTATGTTTCCAAATGTAATGTCAAATTTAAGTACATATCTTGTTTATCAAGGTTATTAAACTATTTGGCCCTTTAGGATAAGATTTCTTGTATCTAGTTCAAATTTAATAAAGTAACCACCAGGTCTCAGAAATTATAGATAGAGTATTTAAAAACATCACATATAGTCACTCCACAAGATAGATAAATGGTGTAGAAAGATTTTTTGAATTTCCAGTAACTCCACTGATGTGATGGGGGGATATCTGCTAGCTAGCCAAAGGCACCTGTAGAACTTATGATGTTCTTCCCGCTAGGACCATCTAGTAGTTGTCCTCTACTAGCAAGTCAGTGGCCCAATACTACCAAAAACTGCTATAAAACCCACTTATAGACAATGAATGAACCAATAATTGATAAGAAAAATATTAAAAGATCTTCATAGATGGTTCTATGTAATAATGTGTGACACATAATATTTCAAAAATTTATAAAATTGATATGGTTCCAATTCTGGATTCAAATTATAAATCTATGTTTTTATTTCTTGAAAATATTGTCCAATTACCAATGATACTATAATTTAAAACTTCAATGGGTCTAAAACCCAAAAAAAATATTTTCTTCTAAATTGTATTCAGTGTGTTGATATAAAAAATTATAATCATACCAAAAAAACAAAATTAAATAGTTGAACTCTAACATTATCAAAATTTGAAAATATCTAATGATTTCATTCTTATATGGAAAAATAACTATATTTTCTTAAATAAATTATGGAATTTATTTTTCAAATAATATAAATGATTGGACCCTCTCAATGTAAACAGGATTTATTCGATAACTATGCGAATTTCATGGATGTTTATCTAATCATGATATCATAATAAGAAATAGTGTGTTTTCTTAATTTACGTTCCTCAAAAAAATAAATGTAATTAGTTTATTAAATAATTTTTTTAAAAAGTATTAAAAAAAATACTTTGACTAAATAAAAATTTTAATTTTTAATATCAATTTATGTGTTCAAAATTTATCGGATTGGGGATGTAGGAGACGGAATCCATGGATTTGGTTTTCTTCGGTGGCCACACTACACCTGAAATCCCAAAATGTTTGAATTTGTATATATATGATTTGATTTAGCATTTCACGCACCAATGAGACCATTCAATGAGAACTAAGTTGAATAAATGAGGGTTTTTGAAGGAATTTATGACCTTCACATTTTATCCTGGGGGTTTTTATCTTAGTGGAAATACCTCATAGCGTATAATTAGAAATGGAACAATGGCGCTTGTCTTCGACACTAATGTTGCTATAGAAGAAATAATCGATCTATGTATGTTTCCAATAATGGCATCAATAATCCTTTAAAAAGGGATGAAACTATGGAAATTAGTTGGTCTTGTTGACTAGCTTACAACTTTTTGGGGTTTTATTGATTTTAAATGTGTAGATTATGGTTTGGGTTTTCCAACATATGGTTTCCCTCAATGGATTTTAAGGGGAAATATTGGAGAACTATGTTGATTAATTTAAGTCCCTGCATTTTAAGGTAACACGATTGGAATTTGAACATAAATCTGGTTGATTTCAAGGAGTCTAATACCCAGGTTTGAGTGAAGATCCATGTCTTAAATAAGATCTTATGGAATATAAAAAGTATATTTGATATTGCATCTTCAATAGGAGTTCCTATAAGGATGGACAATTCCACAGAAATCGTTTCTTTTGACTATTTTCTCATATGTTGGTTGATGTTGATATATGTGCCCTGTTGATTGATAATTTCGTTATTTCTACTCCACAAGATGATATTAATCTTTGAGTTGAATATGAAAAAAATCCAATTTCTGTAAACAATTTATTATTATTGGCCATTCAATATCATACTATATGAGAAAAAATTATCTTTTCTAAATTCCAATTGAAGGGAAATTATTTTTATCATTACCAAAGAAGTGATAAGAATTAAAAACTTCTTAAATAGGTATGTCGGAAATGTAGGAAATGTTGTTGGTGTTAATACCATTTCTAGTATAACTCCCTCATTGGGAAAATATATTGGTAATGATCCTATTTCGAAACAAGAGAAGGGAGGCCCTATTTCAGATTACCCTATGCTAGTAAGTGAAAATATAAAAGGTTACCAGTTCAAGAATAATGCTCCAACTGAAGAGATTACTCAAGATATTACTACTAACTTTTCTTATCATGTTAAACCCATAATGTCTTGGGATAATTTCATAGAATGTGAACATATGAATGACATTGTTTCTTTCAATGAAATACTAACCAGAGGTCTCTCTGATGACTAGGTTGTTGAATATTTAAATGACAATCAACCTTCCATGGAATTTTTTTCTCAGGATAAAGTGGTCCTCAACATATGGTAAGAACAAAAAATGATATATGATAAGAATAATAGGTGGAAGGCTAAGTTGGATGATGTTTATTGTATAAAGTCAAATTAAAGAAGAGAATTTCCAAATAAAATAGTCCCTATTCATGGAAAATAGAAAAATTATGATCTTTTTAATAATCAAGTTTTGATAATATTTATTTTTGACATTTAAAAATATTTACGAAAAGATATTCATAAAGAAACCTCTTCTCCTCTTACACCTGCTTCACCTTCTTCTTGCGTTGAGTATCCTGGTGGATCTATCCCTCATAGAAATTGTTCAGATACATTCTTTTATTAAGCCTCCCCATCAGATGTTGTTACACATGGAAACATTTTTTTTCTGGAAGCTAGTTTCCCCCCTACTAGAAAAGATGTAGGGAAAATGAATGGAAAATATAAGCTAAATAAGGTAAGTCTGATTATATTTCAATCCATAACACTTGTTCATGTCTTTTATAATGAAGAAAAGGGGAATCTAGGATCCATTATCCTACTATACCTATTAAAGAAAAATTAAAAATGAATGTAAGCCCTCATAGTGCTTTTGGACTACTGGCTTCTAAGAGCTATGAGAAAGATGGAAAAAACAATGATGGTTCGCCTACTGTGAACGAGATGAAGAAAGATGCAGAGGTCATGCACTTCGATGATGGAGATGGCACATGGATGTATGTAAATACTTATATAAGGGTTCTCCACCCTCATGATAGGGGTAGAATATCCCCTTGTCATAGTATTCACACTCGCTCTTGAGTTAGTTGAGATACTTTTTACTGCTTTTTCTGTTGTCAGTTTAATTACTCATTGGCTTGGTATATTTTCTTTATATTATTAATAAATGGTGTCTCAATCCCCAACTGACTTAAAAAAATAAGTGCAGAAATATTTTTTAGTTTATGATAACAATTAAATTCAAATATTATTAGGTTAATATATTTTCAAATACTTAATTATTTTTTGTAAAATTTTATTAGTTTTTACTAATTTTCTTTATTTTTCTAATTTTTTAATAACTAATTAAAATTTTTAATATGTTATTATTAATTATGTATTTATTATTTTAAATTATTCATTAAAAATTTATAAATATATTATACAATACTAATTATTTAATGGTTTTAGTAATAGTTAATTACTTTTCAAAATTTTATTTCTAATATTATATAAATCATAAATTTATTATTAGTTTCAAAATTACTAATTTATTAGCTTTTAATATTTTATATTTTTTATTAATATATTGTTTACTATTTATTTATTATTATTTCTATTTAAATTTTGTTTCTATTATTTCTTTTTTAATAGCTATGTAACTTTTTAATATATTAATAGTCTCTATAAATGAATAAATTAAACTCAAATCTCTTTTACTTGTGATTTAATAAAATTGAATTAGTTTTAATTATTAATAATAAAATTAAAAATATTCTATGAAATAATAATATTTATGTAGTTTTTATAATGTTTCTTTAGTTTTCAAAATAATTTTTATTATCTTATATATAATATAAATCTTATACTAGTTTTTGAATACATGATTTTTTAGTTTTCAATATTTATTCATTTTTACGGATATTTTAGTACCAATTTATTTTTCTACGAAAGCAATTTGCATTAGATTATTAGTATAAAATAAGAATTCCTATGTGTTTTTTATAATATTTTATTAGTATTCAATACTATGATATCAATATTATATAAAATGAAAAAATTATTATTTTTTGTATATAATAAATATTTCAAATATTTTTTTTTCAAATTAAAAATAATAATTTAAATCTATAAAAAAATAATTTTTTGGATTTTGTTTTAATTATTTATTTTTAATTTAAAAATATTACATAAATTTATAATTCTTAAAAAAATTTATTATTTGTTTGTATTTTTTATAAACATATATCATCAATTAATTTTAAATTAAATAATAATTTTATAATATTTTATTTGGTCTTTTTACTGATATTTTTCTAATAACTTTATAAAATCTTTTCAAATATTTTTTTGTTATTTTTATAATGTTAATTTTATATAATAATTTTTAAAATTTTATAATAAAATTTATTAATTATTTATTTATTTATTTATTAAAATATTTTTTAAATACATTCATTGAATATTATACTTTTTTTAAAATGTTGTATAATACTAATAATTAAATATTATTTCTAATTTACAAATATTTTTTTGGTTTTTATTATTTATCAAATTTCTTATTTTTCTTTTATATTAATCCTTGATTATTAAAATACTAGTAATTTTTAATTATTTTTTATTCAATTTTATTAATTCCCTAATTTTCGTTCATTGTTAGTATTTTTTATGTGTTTATATGTTTTTATAAATGTATTACTTAAATTCAAATTATGTTATTAAATTTTAAATATTCAATCAATTTTTAGAAAAATGTTGTTTAAATTTAATATATTTTACTTAGTTTAACTAATTTATAATACAATTTAAAATGTATAATTTATTTTTTATTAATTATACTAACTTACATTTATTATTATATTATATCTAACTACCACTAAATAATTATAAAATTTTACCAATCTAAAAAATAAAAAAATATATGAAAAAGTAGTAAAATTAAATAATCTAATAAATAATCTAATAATAACATAAATATTTTCAATTAATTAATTATTTTAAAAAAAAATATGTTTAGAAAAGCATCTCTTGATTGTGTAAAAAATCTGAAATTGAAATCTGTTTTGTAAATTTGGATATTAGAGAGTTTTCCTTGAGAAAATCATAGAGAAATAGAGAAAAAAACATGGTTCTGTGAGAGGAGAGGTAAAGGGAATATATATATACAGTGTGTATTTTATGATAAACATTTGCAACAGAATAAAGCATGTGATTAATATTAATTTATGATAGACTATTGGGTTTGATTCCATTAATTGTGATGGGAATTTACAATAAATTAATTATATATCATAAATAATCTTCCACTGTATTTATGTTAAAAAAATATCTGAAATTTTTTTTAATGGACTCCTGATTTTAAAAATAATTTTCCACTATATTTTTTTATCTTTTTAAAAAAATTAATCTTGATATATTAATGATTAAATTTCAAATAATCTTTCACAATATTTTATACATATATAAAAAATGTAAGATGGATTAGGGAATATGTTTTAAAAAATACATATTAGGGAAAACATATATGTTTCCACCACAAAATATTCTTTCTCACACAAATTTATTTACAAAGGATTTAGGAATTCCTAGAATTTTTTTCAGAAACTAGTATATTCCACCCCAAAATTGGGCATATTATTCATCTAGTGGCAGGGGCCAAAAGGCATTCCAAAACCCCAGAAGCTAGTGAAATGTTCCATGGCATCATATAGAAACTATTGAGAATGACTTTTCCTAGTAAATCAAAAATGAATAGTCAATTTGCAATTGAAAATATGGCTTGAACCTGTCCTCCATCAAAGTTACATGACATTTAAACAAGTAGTTAGAAATTAGAATAGAAACCAAATAAGGAATAAGAAGGATAAAAAATTAACATATTAATAATAAACCAAAATCAACCACATTTTCCAAAAAAAATAAACTATATCCAATAAATAGAAGAGTCATAAGTGGTAGATATAACTCAAATACCAAAAATAAATAAAACAATATAATCCACAACTACCCATCTCCATGTTCAAGAAAAAATATCCTCCTACCACTACCATCATCCTAAACTGAGGGAAAAATAACAAACTATTGTGTCCCAACTAAATTGGATATACCTGAAATTTAATAGGTGTGAACATTATATTCCCAATCGGAATCCCCCCAGACCCATTCCATAACCTTTAAAAATAAAATCATTTCATCCTATTTTAAAATCCATTTAGAAATATACAATTTTTTTTTTCCTTTTTAATATAAAAACCGAATCACTCACTACTAAAAATAATCCTTTAATACAGAATTGATCATTTGATGAGAATGAAAATAGGATTCATAAAATTCTTTTAAAAGGAATATAAAGATATTAATGGTTCGAAACACACCATTAATAGTTTCTATCAAAGAAATATAGATAATGAGTAATAAATCACACCAATATACATAAAAACAAACTCAAACAATGTGGGAACCTAAGTATCCTTATAGAACATGAATAATAAATAATTATGTATAAATAACTATTAACAGATATGAACAAACTACCCTAACAACAATTATTTCCTTACCTAGCCTAACTGTGGGGAAACTCCCTAGAAATATAAGTCTTTAACCTTAGGTCTACTATCTATATCATGATCATATACAAGTTAAAAAAAATTCAGGAGTCACCCACAAAGTAACAATTGATTCCCATGATGATAAAGTAGAGGTGGGCTGAAAAAAATAAATATAAATTAATCGTATCAATAAGTAATAAATCTCAACATCACCTCTAAACACCCTTCACTTTAATGGACCATTTTCCTTCACAACACATAAACAACACACAAACCCCTTCACTGGGAATTATATATATAAAAAACATAAATGAACACTAATTATATAATAAATAAAGGGAATGTCTCATGGTATTAATACCTATATAAAAATTGAATGCACCAACTGGTCCTTTTACATTCTTTAAGAAAAAAGTTATATAAAACACCCTTGAATTCAAATCATTTAACCACCATTAAATCACAATCATCCATGTATTTTTACAACTTTTAAACAAATATGACAATACTTAATTTTGAGGGAAAACATTATATGGTTTTTTTGAGGACTAAAAAATCTTCATAAATTAGGTAGTTCTCTTATAAGTTCCCAGTGTGGATTTAATAAAACACTGTGTGTTTTTGAAATTTGAATATTATTTTTGGACATTACAGCTGAAAAAATCCCGTAGTACCCATTAAAATCAATATAAAACCAATATACTTTCACAAAACCATTATAAATGAAATATAATTAAAAAAATTAATAAATTTGTTAGAAAACATAATAAATAATAAATATCCATTTAAGAAAAAACCTACATTAAATCACATTGATTTTATAAACCTATGAGTAAATCATTAATAAGGGGATATGAAAGGTCATTGAAGAATTAATTGAACCCTGAACTTCAAAAGGACCCAATTAAAAATTTAATGAACTTGAACCCTAGGTTTTCATGATGGTGGTAGAGAAAGGCCAGGAGAGAAAAGGGAAGAAATAAAGAGAGGAATGAATCTATGAATGACAAAATTTATTATTGGACTTGTAGACATGAATAAATACAATGATTTTTTCCTATAGAAGAATGGAGAAAAAAGGGATAATATCCATTATTTTTCGGGATTTAATGGAGTAATAAATAATTATTCTACGAAATAAATTGAACTAAGGGAAATGTAATCATTTGTTTTTAATAAAATGGACTGGATATAATGTTTTGTTGTATGGTTCGTCAACTTATGGGTCAACTATGCAAGGCTTACTGGATGGAATGGGTGAAGTGTATGGTTTGGTAACATAATTTTGAAATGAAATTTTCTAATAATGATAAATAGATTGTTTAAACCGTAAAAAATCATGTATGGTTGTCTCTGCATTTCTACTAACATTGTACCTAATCATTCTATAAGGGAAATATGAATTTTTTCAAAAAAAGTTCTTGAAAAATTATCCAATACTTACGTATAAAAATAAATACTAATAAATAACTAAAATAATAATAAAAATAATGTTTAGGTGTGATAATTCTCCCCACCATACCACTTTTTATCCTTGGAATGTTCTAGTTTAACTGGTAAATCAAGGAAAGTACTAGAGGTTCAACATTATAAAGATATGACTTCTGAAACTGAAATTTGAATCCAACCATGACTACCACTAAATGAGTATGATATCACAATCAAAAGGGATGTTGAGAATACATTACACACTCAAATTCCCGATACATAAGAAATATTAAAGGATAACTAATCAAATCATTAAGGACCCATGATGGAAATACAGTTTAAAAATGATGAACAATAAATTATTTATGGTATATTCCCAAAAACCAAGGAACACATTTACCCAAGTACATATTATACCATACATAATTAACCTAATATGGTACTCTAAATATCTTTATGGCCTATTTAAAATAATACCTTATCACAATCCATTGAAAAATCATAGGTATGGTTCATGCTTGTAAAGACAAAGAACCATTCTAATAACTAAACATCCCAACTTCAATAATGAAGAAAATGATAAAACATGGGGTCAAGGAAACCTTGATTCAACCTAGTTATACTAGAACATATTCAATAATTAAATTAATATGAATCATATCATCATGAGAGTCTTTTAATGGTGTTTTATCCACCATATTAAAAAATAATACGAATTTTCTACCTAAAAAACCAGAAACAATTTATAATCTAAAAAGAAGCCAAAAGACTCATGGGAGATGGGAACAACACCAAAATCAATGATACACCATCATCAATATTCAAGATTATCCACAATAAATTAACTCCGTAAATAAATTCTTACAAATCCATAAGAGTCATTATTAAAAAATAATATATAGCTAGGAATAGAAATAATAGAAGGTGACTAATTAAAATTAATACCTCAAATGACATCCACATAGGCATTGGAATTCATATATTACATCTCTAGATCTTATAAAGGGGTAGATATGGATCCACCACTCATATAATAAACCTAAATAACCTTTTCATGTTCCCTAATGGCCACAACTAGGACAAGTATTTCAAGTTTTTTGGACACAGTGACTTCTTATGCCCTAATTTTTCACATAGGTGGAAAAACAAAATATTACATTTAGAAGAGGGTGATAAGGAGAAACTAGCTGGTATTTTGACATTACCATTGGCTTAGTCTGACATGTACCACATCCCTTATTGGATCATCCTCTATTACCCCCAAAGAATTAGGGATGCATCAATATCCTATAATTCCCCATCAAAACCAGATTTTATTTTGATGGTCTTATTTACCACTCTTCATAGATATTAATTCCAAGTATGGAAACATTCAATAAGATATTTGGTCAAATATATCTTACAAAATAAAGAGGTTTCAAACAACAACCAAAATCCTAATCCGGAAGATAAAACCTGAGTTTAGAAAAATATCAAGCATACTCCAATATTAATGAGATACCTTACGTGAGACGATTCAATTATATATAATTTGGTATCATCATAGCATTATGGAAGTATTATTGAATTATTAGTGTCTTAAAACCTTCCTAGGATATATCTTTCTGTGGATTTATCTATGTAATGGATTTCTACCAATTATAAGTAAGACCTTAGAACAAAATAGTTCCAGATTTAAGATTGAGATGTTCGAGAGGATCAAGTCATAGAAGGATCTCCTAAAACCTCTATAACCAGTATTTCACTCACAAAATCTGGTTGACCAAGGAAATGATGAGGGTTCAAATTATATAATTCTTGAATGAAATCCCTACAATGAACTGGAATGGAAGATAACATTTCTCTATAATTCGAGCAGAAGGAAGGATCGACTTAGACAAGACTTGATTAACCAAAGGGACTACATATAGGGAACCATCTATAATTCCTTCATGATGTTCCATGTTAATTTGGTAGGTCGGTGTCCTAAAATAATAACAAACCTGGAAAACAATAAAATAAAACTTTAATTCACAATATAATAAAATCATATATTATTTAATAAAGTTATCTTGAATTCCCAAATAGAATCGTTTTAAAACCCAAAAAACTATATAGATATTAATTTTGACAATGAATAACCTTAATTTTAATTCATACCTTCTAATACACATTATATCACATATGAAAACTACTCTTAATGTTTTATCTTTTTCAAAATTACCTTTTAAAACATTCAATAAATTCTATTATAAAAATTAATATAGAAATTTTTAAAACATTTTTTCCCAACCTCCCATTTCATCAAATAAAAATTCTTATAACCCATTTTTCATTTAACTATAAGAACATTTATCAAAAATACCTTATTTTCATAAATTCCAACTCCTTGTTTATAAAAATTAATGTTTTCATTATAAAAATAAACATCGAATAAATCAAAATACCACTAATAAATTTTAATATACTCTATAATTCAACCTAAATCCGTAAAAAAGAAATAAATATAACCCAAAACTATAAATAACCTAATAAAAAAATTTCAGGAGAAATTAAAATTGTCCATGGTTTGGATACTTGGTATGAAAAACCATAATACAACCATGTGAAGCTCATTTGTGGGTTTCTAAACTGATATAAATGGTCTAAAAATTGTTTTCTAGAATGTGAAAAAAACCTGTGTCTATTTATTCCCTCCCAAATTCTACTACGTAGTCAAATAATATCAAAAATAAATCATAAACTATCACTATAAAATAAATAAACTCAAAAAAAATAAACCAAAATCTTTGAAATAATACATGATTAAAGCTCATGTTCAAAGTACAAACATCCTATATTACCCTACTAACTCAGTTTTCATACTGGATGGTGGTGATCAGGCACCTACTCAGGACCTTCCACTTTAGTTCCAAATAACTTTTCTTTTATCTACAGTACACCCAAAATAACAGTAGCAAATATTGAACCTCTCTTTTTAAGAACCTAATAATTGAAAACATATTTTCACAACCCTTTTTAGAAAAAATTTAAACCTAAAAAAGAGTATGTCCCCTGGAAAATCCTAAGGGGAACTCTTGATCCCCATGATATGAAAACAAGTGTTAGGGAATTAGATAAAACCCATTGGGAATGATTTCAATTAATGAATCAACAATGAATAGAGGATTTAAACCTTGAAATTTCACATGAACAAACCATATATCATATTTCCACACTATATAAATAATCAGTTACAAATTAGAATGTTAACCAAACAATAAATAAGAAATATCAAAATATAACTTATTAATAATAATCTAAAATCAACCATATATCAAATGAAAATAAACTAAATATAATAAAACAAAGTTGTTTGAAGTATATGATTCAAATCGGACCCAAAAAACAATTAGAAATAAAAAATCCAAATATACCAATATCTATGTTCATAAAAAAAATCTTCACCTTCCACCATCATCAACCTAAACCAATTGAATGATAACAAACTCTTGTGTCCCAACTGAATCGAATGGAACTGAAATATAATAAGCATTGAAAAGACATACCTAGGAGGGGTCCTCCCCATACACCATATATTACCTTCAAAAATAAAACCATTCCACGATAGTTTGAAATACATTTACAAAAAAATATTTTTGTTTCCATTTTAAGATAGAATGTAAATCACCCTCCATTTAAAAACTCTTAAAATGAGAAATGGGAATTTGAATAAAAATAAAAATTGTTGAATAAACTTATTTTTAAAAAATCCATGATAAGAATAGCTTGAAACACTCAAATAAAATAATTTATCATATAAAATATAACTAACTTATATGAGATCAAAATAAAAAAATAATTAAAATAAACTCAAACATCATGGGAGACTAGGTATCATTAAAAATGACCTGGACACATTTAATAATCACTATATAGAATGAATCAGTTTCGAATATGAACAACATGACCTAACACCCATAACTTCCTTACATGGTCTAATAAAGGGAAAATCCAAAAGCATAGAAACCTCTAACCTTAGGACCACTAACTAGATCTTGGTCATAGAATAGCATACAAAGTGTTCATGATATACCTACCAATTTACCCATGGATTTCCAAGAAAGAAAAAAATGGAGGTTATCTAAAACAATATTCAATATAACATACTCAAATCAGTGTCAAATAAATCTTGACCTCACCTACAAACACCCAACATAGAAATAACCTTGTTTCCATTATAACACATGTCCAACACACAATCCCATTTATCAAGAATCATTTATATAACAAACATAAATAAAAACTTATTTTCCATTAAATAAGGTTCATGTCTCAAGGTCTTACTACCTTTAGAAAACAAACTAAAAGTTCCAACTTGGATTTTTACATTATTTAAGAAACATGTTACATAAAACACCATTGAAACCAAGTATTGTAACCACCAGGAAAATAAAGTAGTAAAAATATCATAACATCATTTAAATAACCAAATACACCCTCAATTTTGAGTTAAAACTTCTTATAAATTTTTTTAATGATGAATACATCAACTTAAATAAGAAAACTCATTTAGAACATCCAAGTGGGAATTTAATCATACACTTCGCGTGGTTAGAATGTGAAAAGAGTTTTGGAGATTAATTCCATAAAAAAAATTTATTACCCAATAAAAATATAGATAAAACCATTATATTTTAATAAAACTAATTATCATACAAATTAAAATATAAAAAATTTCAAACCTAAGTTAAAAAACACAATAAATCATAGTTCGACATTTAAAGAGCAATGTTGTGACGAACCAACCTAGGCTAACCATACTCATCATTTTATCCACTTCACAATTAGGCCTAAAGGGTGGTCCTAATCCTCATGTATCGTAAACTAGTTCCTAGTTATCAAGAAAAAACAATGGAAATTATTTCACCCTTATAAAAACAATAAAAATGATAAGTATTCCACTCAAAAATCTGGAATGACCAATATTTTATTTTTTACTTCCACATAATCAAATAAAAAAACCATTATAAATGAAATATAACAGAATCAAAGTAACTAAAAGGATAAATAATAGTGAAAAATGAAGAAAACCACAAGAAAAATATTACATGATCAAAATAATTTGGTGTACTAAAAAAATAAACAAGCATAGCTGGTCAAACATTATAATGTATAAAAATCCCAAAAGAAACTATAACTAACCCAAACCATTATAATAAATCTCCATGTAATCCAAAGTCACACACAATGTTAAAAGCCTACCATAAATAGTCCAACCCAAACATATACCCAAAAATACTAAACCAAATATAAAAAAGAACACTATCTAGGAAATTGAAAAAAAATCATGAAGATTGTATACGCCCAATGGTGTATACAGGGTGTGATCTAAACATACCCATCATGATTTCATTATATAGTTTATTCCATTTCATTTCAAAATTCATTTCATTAATTCCAATTTGAAATATATTTATATAGGAAATATTATTTCACATGAAATTGAGATAGAACCAAACATCATTCCCTAATGGAAATTTTTAATCAACCCCCTTCTTTTAATAACAATTTCAAGATCAAAAACGTTTTAATGAGAAGATATATAATAATTGAAAGGATAATTATTTATAAAATAAATTAAAATAATACATATAAACTTTCCTATTTCTAAAATATTCATTCAAATTTATTTTATAAAATTTTTACAACTTTCCCATTTCAAAATCATTTTCCAAAAAATTTTACAAATCAATTTGGAATGTAAACCAACAAAAATATAGATGAATATAAAAATAATAAGTCACCAAGATATCAATCGATCATGATAAAATAAATATGAAAAATGGTTCAATGGAATCAACCAAATGATAGGGGATAGAAATAATTAAAAAAATCCCAAAAGCAATCCTCAATAGAATCAAGGTATCATTGAAAACACATTAAGATATAGCATGAATGGTATTAGACCCATTTTAAATAAGTCACATCTCTCTAGGGTTCCCCTATGTAAAATAGAAACATACTTCTCAGTACCCTCTTAGTTCATAGAGTACAATGTAAACCCATGAGAGGTGCTTCTAACATATGTAAATTTCTAGTGGGACCACACCTACCTATATTAACATGAATTTGTACCTTCTATTAGTGAATCTATTTCCCTTTAAGAGTCAAATAAAATGTAATCATATATGAAATCCAAAGTAATGTTGCATCATCATTAAAAAATTAGAATAAATAAGTCACACACATAACCTCTAAAATCCTCACTTAAAAAAACCCTTTTGTAAATTAATAAGTGTTAGCCTAACTTTTGGGGTTCATAATCAATATCAAACAATAAAAATAAAATTTCTCAATTGAGGGTCTCACTTAAATTAACAATTACCTATTTAAATGTTCCAACAATACCTCTCTTTTAAAAACTAGCTCAGGATGAAAAACTGTTTCACACCATTTGAAATCATATTTTAAACATATTTTAAAACCATTTCATTAGAATTATACATATAAAACCATTTAAAACATTCATTACTTTTTTTATAACTCTATAAAACCACACATTACACAATTCACAACCTAAATGGGTCAAACAACCTCATGTATCATACATCATTTAAAACAATCCTCTAATACATTTCATAAAACTTTTCACTAAAATAAATTTTTAAAATAACAATAAAATTCTTAAACCCCCTTTATACTAAGTGGTCTTACCCTTGAAACATTTATAAATCCATGACATATATATTATATATGTTTAATATAATAAATTAAAACATTAGAAACCAACTAAATCATAATAAAATTACATTTAAATGAATTGTATAAAAACATGTAACTTGAACCAAGTGGAAACCTCTCATAGTAAGATGTAATGTAAATAAGAATATAGACACCATTCTCATGCCCTTATAACCAGAACCCCAACGTTAGACCAACCTTGAAATCTAAATATGAACCACCCAGCGATTAGGGTTCATGGGAGGGTCAAGAATAAAACGTAAAAGGAAGTTAAAGGAGGTGAAAGGGGAGAAAAAATATAAATAATGGGATAACATGAAGAAAAAACATGGAATTAAAAGGTAAGGTCAAAAATTTAATGAATGAAGGGAGGAGAAAAACCTCAGAGTGTGTTACCCCCTTGGATAAATATATTAGATGATAAAATAGGGAGAGGGGAGTTAAAATAAAAGGGGGGGAAACTAATTTCACATTTTAAGTAAACTAGGTAGATTTCATGGTTATGATACATGGTTTCGTAAACCACACACCAACTGTGTAGGAGCCACCCAAAAATAAAACACGCTTTCACAGTTGGGATACACATTTTTCAAACAATGCGCTAACCATGTAAAAATTTTATGCTAAAACTACATAGACACATGCACGCTTCCCTCCTAGTTTCTACTAGTAATTCACAATTCATATACCAAAACCATTCAATAGAAACAAATTCACATGGTTTCTACTAGGATTTATATGGTTTAGACACAACTATGTTCTATTAATACAGACTAACCACATAAGAACAAAATGAACTATTAAAGTCTCTACATAAGGTTCATAATATGGTTTACCCTAAACTAAGTGTGCTAATCCTGAATTGAGTGAAAATATATAAAAAAATTAAAATCAATCCTGAAATTTCCAATAAATTAAAATTACCTGAAATTATAGAAAATATAAAACAATAGTGACTTGGGAATATCACAAGTATTCCTATCATACCACTTTCTTCCATCATAAAGTCATTGATAAATTTAAAAGTAAAAAATTATCTAATAACCCCAACACCTATATATGAGGTTGGAGGGGATATAATGATTAAAGAGTTCCAGTGAGATAAAAACACTGAATAAATACACAACTCCTCAAAACTATGCACTCAATCATCAAACTTAATTAATTTTATCAAATAAGAATCCGGCCCGAAACCACTCTATCACAAGGCTCTAAAAATTTGAATACATATTATTGTTCTCCAGACCATTTAATATTTATCTCAAATTATGGAATCTGTTGGATAGATCTTCTATAAAGAGAGAATCACCATCAAATATTATTCCACAATCTAATAAAGGAATACACTAAAATTTACCAACCATAACCACAATATGAAAACTAGATCAAATACATAATGGTAGAATTACTTAAAAGAAATTACAAAAGACCTCAATATTGAGTCACCGAAAAACCAAAACAATCGTATCACAAATTACTAAAACATGATAACATACCCCAAAAAAGGAATTACTTGATAAGAAAATGACATTAACTCTATATTGAGTCTATGTAACTAATAAAATGGTTTATTTAGGACTTCCCACCCAGGTCACGATCTCATTAGGAACATAAAAATATCCAAACACACTTCAAATAGTGCATAAACTATTCTATACACAAATCTATCCTAGACACTCAAAACCCACACCCAGGTCCTCCCTATGTCTAAACCATTAAAATTCATCCAAAGAAAATTTCACACAAAAGATCCTCAAAGGACAATATAAAACACCAATTCATAAACATAACCATAACAATAAAGACCTCACAATGAGGTACCAAAAAATCATTAGGTAATTCATACAATGGAAATCACCTCAAAACCACAAGCATCTCTAAAATCAATGGGCATAAATCCCAAAACATAAAATCCTATATGATAACTCTAGGTAATTCAAAACCCAGGATTTTTAACACAACCCTGCCACTTCAAAATTTTAAGAGGACCATTATAACCACTTAAAGAATATATTTTTTCAAGAATTATTAAATATAAATAGTTTGTGGATCTTCAAATCAATTATAAGTATAGTTAGAATCAACAATCATAGAGATACATGTAAAAATGAATTCACATCACAACACATCATTGGCGACAGACTTCCACATTTCCTCACGAAATTTCTATGAGGCATAACTACAATACATGAAACAAGATTTTATCCCATTAATGTTTCAAAAAAAATGAATAGCTCTAAATCACACTAAAGGAAAAATCAAATAAATAATACCACCAAGGAAAAATATAGAATGGAATAGTTTTTTAACTCTCTTTTCTTTCAGAACAACCTTATTTCAAAAAAAATACACATTAAAAAGGATTCAAAAATTCACTTCACAAAATCACACACATTATTTAGGACATCACATTTTCTAGAAAACCCCACATATATTCCTATGATGTCCCTTACTATTTCAAAAACACTTCATGAGTTTCATTATAAAATCAAAACTTCTATGATGAACTCCTTAATTTTAAAAAATCTATATCAATACTATGTTATTTTCAAAAACATTTCCAAATTTCATAATAAAATAAAAAAAACATATAAATGAATCATTTTAATTAGAAACCTCTTCACAATGGTCCACAAAACATTGTTTAAAAAACTAATGAATTTTAATTAAATATTTCTTTCAATTAAAAATAATATTCCAATTTAAAATGAAATAAAAACGCTATTAATATTCAATACATTTAAAAAACATAAAAATATTTGTTCTTATTTAAAAACTCTATAATATAATACTAAATATTAAAGAATATTTCAAAAAAGGAACAAATAATCATTTTCTACATCATCGAATAACACAAAACCTCAATAAAAATCCATAAATAAAACTTATACCAATTATAGTCACCATTGAGATCAATTTAAAATAAAATTTAGGAAAAGGTAAATAAATTTGGGAGAAATTATAATTGGTTATAGTTTTCCCACATGGGTTGGTGAACTATAAAATTACCACTGTAAATCTGATTGACCAAACCACAAGGGATTTGTGCAATTTTCTAAACCATGTGATCAAACCATGTGACTCATGTTATTCCCCTATTTTCTTTTTAATATCACTAAGTGACCTCAAAATCTATTGGCATACTAAATAATTATGAAAAAATCACAATATCATATCAAAAAACATCAAGAATAATAATAAATTAATTTATATTCATGATTAAAACATGGACTTCCCTTGGTAACTCAAGGCCCAGGGAAAGACAGATCTTGGGACACTCTCCATACAATTACCTAAAATATTATGACATCTCCATGTCTATACTACCTAAATTTTCAATTAAACATTTTGATCCTCAAGATCCTAGTTATTCAAAAAATCAATTCTCTAATACCATTTTCAATGAACTGGCATAGACTGACCTAACCCACCACCTAACCCAGCTTTAAATTTGGCCCAAATGGCATTCCCATTCCCTACGGGCTGAAAAATAGTACTTGGGTATCAATATTGAAATATTTTTAATGCTTTTACCCTTATATAATCCATAATCATTGTAATATACCACCTATAAATCTAGGATGATCCGTCCATAAATAGGATGTCCATGGAACCAAATAAATAAAACAAATATAAAATGAATTGAAAAAAATAGATTAAAAAAAATAAAAAATAGTAGTAACAAATAAAAAACCATGATAATAATAAACTACATGATTAAAATAAAATGAGAACAACAAAATAAAAAAATTAACAAACAAGAATAATAGAAAAACTAATACATAACCATCCCAAAATAAACTATAATTTAATCCCAGGCCACTACAATCCATCTTTAGGTGACATGTGTTCACTCACCATGTCCCAAATATACCATAAAAAGTCAAACACAAACATATACCCAAATAAGACCAAACTAATTCCAAATATATTACTAATTAAGAAAATTAAATAAAACATGAAGTTTGCAAGAACCAAATAGTGTATGTAAGGTGTAAGCTAAACATGCCTAGTGGGATTTCAAAAAAGTGTTTATTTCATTACCATTAAAAATTAATTTAAATAACTCTAGTTAAAAATGAAAATAGAAAATAGATTTTTTATAAGAAATTGAGATAACACTAAAAATCAAGACAATATGACCTTTATTAAACATATACTTCATAAAATAAGAAATGATGGATCCTAAACCTTTTAATTGAACAATTTTAAATCATGAAAGGATGATTATTTAAAAAATTCATAAAAACATGACAAATACCCATTTTTCTTTTTGAAATGTTCCATTAAATTTTTTTATAAAATGAATTCCCATTTCAATTTTAAAAACCATTTTCCAAAGTATTTTTCAAATCAATTTTGAATGTAAAAAAACTAAAACACATATTAATTTAAACACGAGTAGGATCCAAGATACCCATTGAGCATAACAAAATAAACAATAAATAATGGTTCTATGTGATAAACAAAATTCTAGGATATAAAAACAAGGTAAAAATCCCCTAAACAATCCTCAATGGTAAAAGTTATCATGTACAACAAACTAGGCTCAATCATAAAGGATACTAGACCAGGTCTCCTAGGAAAACATCTCTCTTAGGAACCCTATGAAAAATTAGAATATATATCTCATAACCCACTAACATCACTGAGTACAAAGTGAACCCCAAGGAGGATCTAATCCCCTAGGGAACTAGTTGGTAGGTGCACATCTGATTAGAGTAACACACATATAGACATTATATTAGCTACCCAAGTTCCCATTATGAGTTAAATAGTAGGTTAGTAGGATATCATGACAAAGTATCATAATTTAATCAATAATAAATCACAATAAAAAAATCACACACCCCACATACAATTCCCTCATATAATAATATCCTTTTATAAATGGATAATAATCAACATCCTCTTGGGGGTTAAAATATATATCCATCAATAAAAATATATGGGATAAATTGAGGGTCTTGCATGTTCTAAAAATAACCACTTTAAATGCATTAATTGTATCTTTTATTCCAAATCCAACTCAAGATTCCAATCCATTTTACACCATTTTAAATACACTTCAAAACATCCTTTAAACACATTCTTTTACATCCATGATTAAAACTATTAAAAACAAACATCCCTTTTTAAAATATTTCCATAAAATAGGGATTGATATAATTTTCAACCAAAATGGGGTGAAAAATTCTTAAATTTCATACTTTATTAAAAATAAACCTCTTATGAATTTTGAAACACTTGAAACTAAAACAACTCTTCTGAAAACCAATAAAATCTTTTAAAAAACCATTATTACAGGTGGTTTTACACTAGATATATTTATAAAATTCAACATATATATATTATATATATTTAATTAAAAAAATTCAAACATTAGAAACCAAAAATAACATAATAATATTAAATTTAATGGAAACACAAAAAAACACCTACCCTGAACCAAGTGGAAAATCCCCCACAATTAGTCATAATGCATCGCTTTAAAAAGATAACACTCAAAATGAAAATGATAAACCCTTATCATTCCCTAACAACCAAATCCCCAATGTTAAACCAACCTCAAACCCTAAATCCAAACCACATAGTTATTAGGGTTTCCATGAGGAAGGAAAACTAAATGGAAATGAAAGATAATGTAAGTGAAAGAGAAGAAAAAAGAGAGAGGGGGGATTAACCTTAAGAAAA
This sequence comes from Viscum album, assembly GCA_963277665.1. Lineage (NCBI taxonomy): Eukaryota > Viridiplantae > Streptophyta > Magnoliopsida > Santalales > Viscaceae > Viscum > Viscum album. Next base: position 1,013,329,761 of record OY728141.1, on the reverse strand, counting down.
AACTTTTAAACAAAGATGGATGGCCATAAATTTGAATAAGTATGGGGGTAGGGAAACCCCTTAGTGTGATTTACCCTTGGTCAAGAAAAATGAGAGAGGAAATATGGAGGAGGTGAATTAAAATAAAAATGGGGAAATGAGTAATTTCACATTTTATATAAATTGGGTAGCTCAAATAGTTATGAAACATGGTTTGGTAAATCTTGTAAAAATGTGTGAGAGGCACCAGATAAGAAAAAAACATCACAAGGTTCTGCCTCAATGTATCCAAACTATGTGATAACAAAGAAAAATTTATATTTTAAAACTATAAATCCACTTGTTCACTTTTCATTATGTTTATACTAATCATGCACAAGCTATGTTCCAACATCCTTATACACAAAAGGTATCTCATTGTTTCTAATGTGATTCATTTGGTTTTTTATCAACTATTCATCAACCTTTTTCACTAATTGTATGAGAACAAAATGAACTAAAAAATTTCCCATTTAAGGGACATCAAATGGTTCCAGAGAAATCTTGTATGTTAATATTGTTCATAGATAAATATGTAGAAAATTATAACTCAATAAAAAAATTGTAAAAAATTAAAAAAACCTATAAGTTAATTTAAAATATAACAAACAATGGCATTCAGGTGTCATGCATAAAATTCACTGCTTACCTTTAATATCTTCACTTTTATAAACCAAGAAGTAAATATAGGATTTTGTTATGAGCTTACATAAGTGTAAAAGTCACTTTGTGATATTACATCGAACAAGGGTTCAAATCCTAGAAGGCCCCCCTTGGGATGTATTTATGGGGTGGTCCTTTGTCATTTCTCGAGGGTGGAGGTCGTGAACCCTAGGTTTCTAAAAACATTGTATGGAATTAAAAAAAGATAAAATAAAGGAAATAATAAGTGAATAGAAAAAATGAAATATTATCTTGAATATTTGGCCTCAAAAAATGTAGGAACCATGTGATTTTTATATGGATATAAAGGGATATGTGAGGGAGTGGATCCCTGGATATTGTGGATTGAATGGATGATTAAATAGTGGTCTTAAGAGTTAAATTCTTCTTGGGAAAAAAATAATATTTCTTTTTTAATAATCCAAGTTCAGTTACATGGTTTGGCCTCACATTTTTTCAAACTATATGTATCCATGTGATCCTCACTTGATGGAATGAGAACAGTACATGATTTGTCCACACGGTTTTTAAAACAATGTTATAACCATGAGAAAAATCTATGTTATCACTAAAAATCTTTGTATTTGTTTCTTTGTGTTTCTATGAATTGTACCCCTGACCATGGGACATAAAAAGTATCAATTTTTTCAAAAAAAATAAAATTAAAGAAAAAAACTCAAAGAAAATTTAAACACCAATAAATAGGTAAAATAATAGATATAAATTGGTTTATTGTGTGAAAAAATTTTATATATTTTGATAGAAATTCACTATTTCATCTCAATTGAATCTTTCGCGTGTGATGGTGCACATCCACTCAAAAATTATTTGTCTCCAGCATGTAGTATAAATTAATAAGTTTTATAAATTAAATTTATATACACTAAATTAATTTTCCTCACAAAACTTTCCCTTCTATTTACTTATTTATGACATACTAATATCCACCACAAATTACCCATTGTAGAAATTAATTTTTGTATTGTGAATGATCGGTGATTTTACATTTTGCCTTTATATTTGGTGATATAATGAAGGAAAGACAATATATTTCTCAATATAAATATTCTAATGAAGTAATAAAGGTATTTTGAATGGAGTATTCCATATAAATAACAACACTAGTTACTAATTAGGTGAAATATTCAAGTGATGATTATAATAAATGGTCAATATTATAGAATATAGGTAAATTATTAATAACCAACTATATTTAAAAATAAGAATATTATAATTATTTTTTCACTTTTCAAGCTATATTTTACCAAATATATCTCTATGTATGATAGTTTCAAGTAGTGAAAATAGTGGATTCTGATCTATTTTATTATGCAATATTACATCAAGAGTTATTATGCTATATGAATGTATATTTTATTGGCTAAGTGGATGATATAAATTATACAATAGGTGAATAATTTTGTCTAGGAAGATATCATATTTCTTGGTTAAACAAAAATCAAGATTTATTTTCATTAACCACAAATAAATCTAGATACATTGAATTGACTCAATTGTGTACAAAACTATTATAGATAAATCAATAACATAAGGATTGTGGAGTTTAGGTGAAGAATCCAATTATTAACAAGTTTTATAACTCCAGTTCTTATAATCATAGAAAAAAACCTATAAAATAATCATGGATAATTAAAATTGAGATAAGGTATCAATTCATAAATGAAAATTTCAAGAAATTTTTTTATGTTGTATTAAGTGTCAACCAACATCAACTTGTAGAAATCACTAAAAAGGATATACATAGATAAGTGTTTGAGAATAATCGGTTGTCTCTTAGATTCAAACCATTTCCATCCACATATATGGTTTAGAGAAATACCCCCACTCCCTTAAGGTGTTTATTATTCCACTAATAAGTACAAAAATGCCATTCTTGTAAGGATGTTTTGGGAAAGTTATGATGTTTCTCATGAAATGATTTTTTTTGATGATATATATCTTTTTTTAACCTTTAATGAAGTGATCTAAGGGCTTATTTATAAAGGGTAATATGGGTTATATTGTTATATGGACATACTGTTTTCAATTGAAGAGTATTAGGGTATTTCTATATTGAAAATGATCAAGAAAAGTTTCCATGAGAAGTTGAAAGAGGAGATAAAATGATGACTACTTAGTTGTGGGAGTTGATATCAGAATCACACAAAATAATTAGTTTCGAGAGGTGTATTTATTGAGTGTTATTAATTATAGTAACAATTGGTTAATATCTAAGTAGTAAAGTATCATTCAAAATATTTAATAGTAGTTCATAGAGCAAAGTTTGAGGATCAATAAAGTATTTTGTAGTAAAATTTTCATTTAAATCTTACTTTTCATGTCAATAATGACTCGTGTGATTATATAGTAGATGCATAAGTGATTTAATGAATACACTATAGTTTAATAGATATTTTTTTGAAATTAATTAATGGAAAGATAGGGTTTTGGTTTTAAGGTTGAAGAATTATTCCTTTGTAAAAAAATGGGTTTCAACGATGATCTTTTGACATCAATTCCTAAGAAACTGATGTCAAAAGTATAGTGGATGTATCTTTAATTCTATTTTAATATAAATCTAAATTTAAAATTGTGTTTTGGGATCCTTTAATTTTTTTTTATATAAAACAAATATTCAATGTTTCATTGGAAAATTTTTAATGTAATCTTTTATTAAAAGGACATTAAAAAGAACTGTTTGTTTAAATTTTTAAAAAAATTAAATAAAAATTTTAAAATCGGATTTTTATAAAAACTGAAGAAAAAAGTATTTTAAAATAACTAAACCCAACAACCTCATTTTATTTTCCATCTACACACCTCCTCTATCGACCTTTGATGGCACCGACGACCCTCAAAACCCAAGATGATAATAAATAATAACTTTTTTGTAAATTTTCATCAATTGTTCATGTTATTTATTCACCATATTCCTTTATAATTTTAAATTAATCCAATGAATTTTATATTTCAATGAAACCATTAGTAAACTAGAAACTAATCCTAAATGTTTTATTGTTTCTTTTTCATACTTATTTTTACAATCATTTTTTCTTCAATAATGCGGGGTTTTTCCTATTTCCAAATACTTCAAGTGCTTTTTTTGGAATTAATGATATTTTTTCATTATCAACCTCCATATACAGTAAGTTATTTTTTTATTTTTTTAAAATAAGTTAATTTTTTGTTAGTTATAAATTTTATTCATTGATTAATTTGTTTTTATGCATTTTATTAATAATTATTTTTTGATAAAAAAATTTCATGATATTCATTTTTAATTACTTTTATTTTTTTTCATTCTAATTTTTTAATTGAAATCTATTTTTATTAATTTATTTTTTTAATTTATACAATTTTTTGTCAATATAATGACTTTTGGATAAAAAAATTTGTAACATGATTTTAATTATCAACATTTTCTGAAATTAAATTATTTGTTAAAAATTTATACATTTTAAATTATCAATTTGAATATATGATTAATAACATGTATTTAAAATTTTCAATGATATGTTTTAATAATTATGTATAATTGATTTTCATTATCTAATAGCTATCAATAATTAATTATTTTTATTATATATTTTTATGTTTAAAAACTATATATTTATAAATATTTTTAAATGTTTATATGTTTATATATAATAACCATTAATATTGTGTTCTTAGGTAATTAATGGGTCATAATTAGAAACAAGTTCTGAAAAATAGCTAATTAATATGAAAATGGAGTTGATGATTTATTATAATTTTATAAATGAAATATTCGAAAATTTATTTTCAGTCCAGGTGTGAATTTTTTGAATATGACAAAGTTAAATTCTAGAGAAATTAAGGACCATGTTATTTTCTATAGTTTTACCCATAATTTTATATATTGAATATGGAATGGTGATATAACAAAAAATTAAACATCTAATATTGTTAAAAATATTCAAAATGAGATAGAGGATCTTACTGAAGAATTAATTCATGATATTGTAATTGAAACCATATGAAAAAATGCAATTGTTGAACGATTGTGAAGTGATTTTGAGAAACCATTATTCTCAGGTTTCACTAAATATTCAGTGTTATTAGTAGTTATAATATTAGTAAAATTGAATGAATGAAATGGGTGGGGTGATAAAAGTTTCTTTAGGTTTCTTAAAATTTTAAATAAGTTACTTCCATAATAAAATGGGCTTCTAGATTTCAATTATGACGAAAGTAAAATATTATTCCCAATGTGATGGGGTTATAAAAATATTCATTATGTACCAAATGATTGTGTGTTGTATAGGAATGAATATGAATGTTTATCAAAATTTCCTAAATGTGGGACATCATGCTATAAGATGAATGAAAAAAAACCATGATTCATTCGCTAGTACTGGTAACAATCCTCCTCAAAAAGAAATTTGGTACCTTTTAATAATTCCTTCCAATATTTCCAATATTTCATTTCTAAATCATTCTCTGGTACCGAAATCAAACCTCGTATTAAAAAAATTCTTTACCATATAATAATTCCTCTTTTTAATAAACTATTTTCAAAATTAATTGATGATAAAGGGTTAAATAGAATATAGATGAGTGAATCTATGATGGTAACATACGTCACCCAGATGATTCACAATAGTAGAACAGACTGGATAAAAAATTCCTGATTTTGGAAGTGAATTTAAAAATCTCAAAATGGGACTCTGCACAAATGGAATGATTTCGTATCGGAGCCTCAGTAGCAAGCATAGTTCATTGTCTATTTTTTAGTAGTTTACTACTTTTCTCCACAGATATGTATGAAAAAAATATATTCTATAGTGATATTGATGACTTATAAACCAGAAACATCAAGAAATGATATTAACGGGACCTTTCATAATTTATTGATGTTTTTAAAAATCCATGGGAGATAGGTGTTTCAATTTTTATACATAAAGGAAAGAGAATTTTATTTAATGTTATTTGATAATTTTTACTATAAATGACTTTCCTTCATATAAAAATTTATCTGGATATATTGTTAAGGGATATAAATCATGTCCAATTTTTTAAGAAGAGACTCCATATTACCAATTACATAACAAAATAAATATAGTGTACATGGGACACCGAAATATTTTTTTAATTGATCATCCTTATTATAGATTAAAAAAATTTAATGGTTTATTAGAATATAATCTTCCCACACAACAATTTTGAGTTAAATAATATTATGACAGGGTGAAAATGCTTATTTCACATTTGGAAAGAAAGTAAGTTTTGATCATCAAAAAAATATCTCGAAGAAATAGTCATTCCTTTTCAATCTACCTTATTCGAGACATTTAAGGATAAAAAATTACATTGGTGTTCTTTATATTGAGAAAAATATATATGACAGTTTGATTAGAAATTTATTATACATAAAATGAAATACAAAATATGGATTTCATGATAGATTTCACTTGATATGCATGGGAATATGTTTATATTTGGCTCCCACTGTGAAAGGAAAGAGAAAATATTTACCTTCCTCTTATCACACAATTATTAAGAGTGAGAAGTTGAATTTTTTTCAGTTTTATCATGGTATTAAATATCCCATCAGATATTATTCAAATGTTAAGTATTTGGTTCTATTGAATAATTTTAAATTAATAGTTATGGAATCTCATTATTTTCATGTATTTAATTAATAACTCATATTGGTAGCATAGTGTAGTATATTCCTAGAACCTCTCGGAAATAATATCAATAGGTTATATAATTTTTTCAAATCTATTTATAGTAAATTCATTGCTCTGATTTTTTTAGGTGTGCTAGAGAATGAAGATTATCTTATACCGTTCATCCAAAATTTTATTTCCCCCTAATGTTTTTTAATGTAATAGTTCATATGGAGATTCATATGGTTCATGAGAAATGAATATGTGGACTTGTTTATTTAAATTGGATGTATCCTTTTAAATGATTTATGAAAATTTTGAAGGGATATGTTAAAACACTTCATTGACTAGAGTCCTTTATTATTAAAAATATATATATTGAAAGAGGTGATTGAGTTCTGTGTTGATAATTTTTTTGAAATGATGCATATTTTCCTCCTTATATCTTTACATGGGATAGTTTATAGTAAAGGTATAAATAATTGAGGATTAATGGTAAAGTTCTTTCCATGTGATAAGGTGATGCATGCTCATTTATATATTTTTCACAAAACTAATGTGGTTCAAAAACATATATCATCACATAATGTTGAATTAATGGTACAATATATGAAAATAAATCAAAATTGGCTAATGATTGAGCATATAAAGACATATGTTTCATGATTTAAAGATAAATTCATCACAGATATATCTTCATCAGAAAAAGTGAAATGGTTGGTAGGGGGACCATCTCTTTAGGTTATCACATGGTCTAGTTTTAATATTAATGGGAGAACATCATACAAAAAAATAAGGAAAACAGGAGAACAATTAAAAATAGTAAGGTAATGTTCATCATTAAATCACCGCAATTTTAAAATGAAAATGATACAAACCCAATTTCTAGATTAATAGCATGTTTTTGAATTTTTTTAGGATATATGGGAAATTTATTATACTAAATTATGACTCATGGTGTTTAAGTGTAACTAGGTTGATAGTAATAGTAGAGTGAGACTTTATTATTATTTTTTACACTAGTTTATTTGAGAAGATTTAGTTTCAAAATAGGAATAATTTATCATGGAGAAACATGAAAGGAAAATAATTTATTTCATTAATCCAATGAATGATCGATGGTCTATCATTTTTCAAAGGAAAATAATTTATTTGGGTGATGAGGATGATGATTATCTTATGGATTTATATGAGGATTATTCATCCATTATGTGATTTGAGGATGATAACAATGACTATAATATAGATATAATCCATATATTATGAAGTGATCATATTTAAGGGATATGGTAAAACACTAAAAATAATCTCTTACTTATTTAGTTAAATATTTTTATTTTATTTATTTATTGAATTTTACTTGTGTAAAAACTATATTTTTTAATTATTGGATGTTTAATTATATATATATATATTGATTATTTTTATGATTTACGTGTTTTATTATGTTCAACAGTTATGGTCAAACATTTTTTAATTGAAAAATCAAATATACGTGATTATGTTTTGGTTAAATATACATATATAAAAACAGTTTTTTAACTATGATATTTAATTTGATAAATATTTATATCATTTTAGAGTAAAAGTTTATAATTATTGTTAAACTAAAATATGTTTTGGTTAAGAATCAGAACATCATTTTTTAACTTTCACATGTGTGACACTAATTTTTTTAATCATATATTTTTTGTAATCATTGTATTTAATTATTCACATATCTAATAATATGCAGTTATATAGAATTTCATTACATTTTTCTATTTCAACAACAAACATAGAGGAAAAGGAATATTTATTGATCTATATAAATTTTTTCATATTATTAAATATTCAAATATATATTTATTTAAGGAAATAAAACGTTTAATTTATAAAAAATAATTGCAGGGCGGCTGATGTACTTTCTATGGAGGAGTATCCTCCTTTCTCTAGAGATAAATTAATTTATAGAGTTGGTAGGCATGGGATTACATTTTTATCGCATTCTCATGGAGACAAAAGAATAAAAATTAATTTTGATGATAATTATAATCCAATTAGACCAAATTCAATGTAGTTTACAAGCTGACATGATGAAGCATTTAGTGTATGATAATTATTTTATATTGAAAAATTTCTTTTATATCAACTGATTAGTTATTAGTTTATTTTTATATAGTAGGCCTCCATCAGATCTCATCAATATATCCAGTTTCATATTGTATACCCTCAAACATTATCAGATGGAGGTCATGATTTACTAGAGGATAAAATGATTGTAGAAAATATTGATGCATAAGATCTCAATTTAGTAGTGGTTTAGAAGTGGCCTAGTTCAGTCATCCATGTCTCCCCACTCACCATGAAAAATGAAAATGGAATGATGGAAAAAATTATGATGAATTTTACAAAGAAATCTATGTAAGTAACTGACATAATTATATGAAATTAATTTTTATACTCCATGAATGATCATATTTTTAAAATTAACTACACTAATATACCAATTTTATTCTTCATTTGAGGATAACCTTCAGGATCAAACAACATATGATAATTTTATCTCTGAGGGTAGAATGAGCACCATAAATACTATTTTATGCAATCCAAAGTACCCTGGCCACATTAGAGGATATGAAGTGGGTGTTTGTATTAGAAAGTTATTGGTCGTTAAAGTAGGAAATCAAGATACCCAAAAATATATTCCTTAAAAGATTAGCTAAAAGACCTGAAATTGTCTATGGGTGAGAAAATTCAATCCTTTTTTAGGCTATGTTTGAACAATTTATTAGACAATCACAACCTACAAATCTTACATGTCCTGTGCATCCTTACGATTCTTCTACTCAGATCCACCTCCTCCTCATTCCAACATAAACTTATATTGTGATTTATTTGGTAAAGTTCCCCATTTATGTATTGTAGCATACAGAGTTGTACATATTTTTGGGGATTATATACCTAAATAACCAATATTTTTTGTTCAGGTAAGAAAATCATTACACAATATTATTGATCTGAATACTGTACATTCATTACCTCCTGAGGAAGATATCATAGTTAGAGATCGTATGGGTTGTTTTTTTACATTGGACAACTATCCTTTTTCTCCATCTAACATACGATATATGCATTTTTTTGAAATATTATTTACATTTGATAGAAAATTACATATAATTCTTTATCACATTTAATTTGTATAGTAGTACCTAAAATCATAAAAATTAGTAAAAAATAAAATGGGTCAGAAACTAAAATCCATAGATACATCTGATATTTCAGATAGGATAAAAATATTATCCTAGGTTTCTTCTTCCTTGGATAATATTTATGAGTTTCATATGACATATGATATATGTAGAGAGACTATCCATTGAGAAAATTAAAAAAAAATATCCTGGATCTTATTATATTTTATGAGATCATCATACTTGTATTGAAGCAATTTTCCATATAAGTAAATTTATATTTACGTTTGTCCTTATTTTAATTAAGATTATTTAAAGATACTTACTATATTTCATATTTCATTAGGTATCTACACAGGCTTCTTATTCAAAATGATACAACTGTTTTTTATGGTATTATAGATCTAAAATACTTTTCAATGGTTTTGAAATATGTGAATACTTCTTAAAGAGTTAAATATATATGTGATAAATGATCAAATATAAATAATGGGTTCAAGTTTTTTCCATTCCATGTTGGGTAACAACACTAAGATAACTATGAACTAATATTAATTATAATTTCTTTAGTTGTGAACTTTTTATATTATAGTGTTTATTGGATGTTAGGTGTATTCGACCCAAATAAATGAACATTATATTGGTTTCACTCATTATTTAGTGGTTTTCAAAGAAATTTAAAAACTTTTTAGATAATTTTGTTTTATCATTTTTTAAGTCCTTTATTTTTATTTATTATTTTTTATAAATGATTTGTTATTTGATATATATAAAAATGATGGTCATGGAAATTTTTTGAAAACTATCAATTTTCAATAAAGTATCCCAATAAAATTAAATATTTGGATGTAATAGTAAATATATTTTATATTAGATAGTATTTAGTTTTATATATATGGTTGTGTGTGTGTTTGTTGGTTTTTATTTTCAAGTTAATGTTTTATAACTGTAGTTTCATATTCAAAAATAAAATGTGGAATGTTGTTATTATGTTTTAAGATTAATGTATGAGATAATCACAACTTGGTGAATAACTAAATTTAATAAGGCTAGTTTTATTAATAATTTTATGTTTTATATCAAAATATTCTTTTTTTTAATATTATAAAATTCAGTGTGTTTAGATATTTTCAAGGATGCCAATTCGTATAAACATAATGAACTTACTTAGCTTCTTAGTTTATTTGAAAACTATTTGTTCAATAACATTTTTCTTAAAAATTAATACTGAAAAGTCTATTTATTTTAATTCTTGTTGAATTTTAGACATTTTATTTCTAAAAACACATATTGAAATGATTATTTTTAATGTCTCCTAGATCAACTTTGATTAAATCACAATGTTAAAAATTTTAAAAAATGACAGTAAATGGTGTTTTCCACTAGTGATTGTTAATAATCCCAAATGGGGAGATTGTTATAAAAAATAATTGGATGCATTTTTTAATTGTATTTTTAGAAAAACAAAGTTAAAAATATCTAAAAATCCTCATGGAATCTCTTTTAATGTATGTTGTAAAGGATATAAAATTATGGATGAAGTCTGAGTTTTAGTTTAGAATAACTATTCCATTAATAAGAATGGTTTTACCTTTTATCTATAAGTTTTTAAAAATGTTGAAAATTCACGATTATCACTGTATATATAAGATAAATTAGTAATACAAAAGATTCATTCCACTGATATGTTATAGTAAATTAGAGGTGGATGAATGAAAATTAGAAAATTACATGATACATAAGTTTCATTTTTCACTACATAATATTAACATTGTAGTTTAATTGTCTATGTAAGAGTGGATTTATAGAAAATGGGTTGTGTAATATTGTCTTTCCTTTATAGGGTAATTATTTCCACATGGGAATAATCAAATTATAAATTTATATTTTTTCCAAACATAAATATCTGAAAAGTCATAGAATAATGGTAGTAGAGGGTCAATACCCCAAAGATATAGGAATGTAGTGAAAACTTTTGACCAAAGGTTGGGTTTTTACAATATAAATATAATTATTTACTTATTTAAAGTCTTAAAATTAAATAGATAATATACAGACATAAATATAAAAAATGTATTATAAAGTGGAACACGTTTCCAAGGGTGGTTTTACTAGATAAATTAATTCATCTTCACTTTCAAAATAATCAAATTAAATAGCTTCATAATGATCTTTATTAATCTACACTATCATCTCAACTCATTGTGGTATGAAAAATTCAAATAAATAAATTTCCATAATATCAGATTTCCAAAAGCCTTAGAATTATCAATTTCAATGGTCCTAAATTAATTATCTCAGTCATTTTGGTTTTCATTCAGAATTTTAAGAATATGTTCAATAAATCAATGAATAATAAAATAATCTCATCAACCAAATAAGATACTATTCAATAAATTAATCTTACAATTGAATGAAAATTTGACATTCTTGGTACTCACCCCCTTTATCTAATCATTCTATCCCTTATAGATTTATCTAATCATATTTGGGTGATTTCCAATAATCAATAAACAAAATTTCATAGAGAAGATAATATAATTGAAATAATGGGAAGACAAGATTTTAATTAAACTATGAATCATGCACTGTTACAAAAAATATATAAAATTGTAGTGAAAAACCTATCTATAGTGAATAGTATTTTGGTTGGAACCCTAGAGGTAGTCTCCTGGTGGTTGAATAATCCCATCCTACATGGTCTATCCTTATTAAATTAGCTTCCAAATTTTCTTGAATGTAAGTCGTCCAAATTGATTTTTATTTCCCTGATAATACAAAATATATATTATTTTAATTTTTTTTAGTTTTGGTATTATATCATAAATTCATGTTTCACTCCTTAAATACTATAGCTCTGGTATGCTACATCAACTATATCATATATTAAGTAAGTTACATTGCATAAACATCTTCTGTCCCACATCATTGACAACATATGTTTATGTTATGACATAAATCCCTTTAGTAAGGATTTGAAATTAACCAAATAATACTTTTTCATGTTTGAAGTAGTAATTAAAGTTATTGTGTACCTAAAACTCCATCCCAATTTATAACATAAATTATTTTCATGATATAAGAATGTTTTATCATAGGTTTTGAAGTTCTTATACTCTTTAATCCTACTTCAGTATTTCTTCCTACTTCAATTATCTATCACAGCTTCATCATCATTTTCCTAATTTGGTGTCATGGAATATCTTTCTATATTTCCATGTTTTAAACTAAAATCTTCCAAATTCCCTAGACTGATCCATCCATAAAAACAAAAAAACCAATTAAATCATTCAAAAACCAAAAGAAACACATAGAAAACACTCTTAAAATATTTATGAAAAATATAAATATTAAATATTAATATATTATATATAATTTTAACATAGAGGAAAAAGTGGATACATTTTATTAATCATGGAGATATTTAAGATTAAAATTGACGTATCAATTGTTTTTAGCAATTGTGGAAATATATGATATTCATTTAGAGCATGCAACTAATATGTAAGAATTACTCTGAAGACTCCCCTAGTTTGCATGATTAAATAGTTTTCTCTAAATAATGGAATTAGAGATCTGTAGGTACTAGTTTATTTGAAATATACATTTTTAGTAATTGTATATCGTATTTTAAATCGACATTCAAAGAGTTTTAAAAATAGAAAAACATAGGGTAACTTAAATAGACTTGACTTATTGTTCATAGTGGGATTATTTGACATAATTTTATTTCTATTTGAAAATGAAAATGATATTTAATTTCATGGATATGACTAAATAAAAATAACGGTGGATTTTGAAATAATATTAATTCTATATTCATTCCATTTTTAAGGAAAAATATTAGAGAAAGAAAAAATAGAGAGGAATAAGATTAAGAGAAGAGAGATAATATTTAAAGAATCTTTGTTGGAAATAAGAACATAGGGAAATTAAATTAAATTAATATATATATATATATATATATGTGAATGTTTTGTGTTTTAATAGGGAGAGAAACAAGATTAATTCAATAATAAAAAAGTGGGTTTATCCAGTGTTAGGGCTTTAACAGTGATAGCTAAAAACACTGTTAAAGATCCCCTTTTCCAATTTTAAAAAAAATTTGTTAAAGGGGGACTTTAACAACACATTTTTGTAGCGCTGATAAATGGGGTCCTTAACAATGCTAAAAAAGCACAGTTAAATGGGGCCTTTATCATTTCATTTTTACAAGCACTGTTAATGGCACACCATTTATCATCACTTTTAAAAAAGTGTCGTTAAAAATATACTTCAAAAAATATATATATTTCATTAAAAATAATATATAAATATATTTATATTGATATAAATATAATGTATATTTTTTAAAATATGTTTTAGATAAGGTAAATTGGTATTTACACATAATATATAAGATATATAGATTAAATAACTTAAAAAATATTTAAATAAATATTTCTAATTAATAATATTGTTATTATTACCAATTATTAGTTATTTAATATAAATTTGAAGGTAAAAAATCAAAATATTAATAAAATATCTAAACTAAGTTGAAAATGTATCATGAACTTTAAATGACCATAACTTTTGATCCGAGTGTTTATTTGGGATCTACCACATATCAAATTGAATTCTGTAATGAGATCTATAACATAAAAGTTATCGGATAGATTTCAAAGACTAATGCTTGTATTTCATCCCCTATAATGTCCCAGAAGGCCTCCAAAACTGAGTTTTTTTCACCGACCCTAGTTTCTAAAAATTCAAATGGCTATAACTTTTGATCTGAGTGTCAGTTCAGCCTATACAACATATAATAATAAATATCATTTCATGATATTAAATTTCTATGTGTGTAGATATAAAATAGACTCATTTATCAGAATTGATGTTCGTTTCATGGTTTTTAGGGGTTTATGGTTTTTAGATTTTCCTGATGTTTTTAGGTGTTTTATGGGGTTTTAGAGTTAATATCCATTATATATATATATATATATATATATAACTATATATATAAACATATATACATAAAAAATATATTAACAAAAAATAGAAATATATATATTAATAAAAAGATATCTCAGAAAATGAAAAATGAAACAATATAGTGTAGTGAAAAAGGCACTTGAGTATAGGTTGGAGGTCTTAGGTTTGAATCTCACTGGAGGTAGGGGTGCACGTTGGGGGTGGTGTTATCTAAATAAATGATAATGAGGGTGCAGGAAACACAGAAAAAGGGGTTGGAGAATTGCTGAAAAAGGATGGGTGGGGCATGAAAAAAATTACTCTTTATTAGTGGGGCCTTTAACAGTGCTATTTTCATTGTTAAAGGTCACCCTTTAACATCACTAACATTATCAGTGTTTTAAAGCCCTTTTACTGGCTCTGTTAAAGTCCCTATTTGTAGTAGTGATTTAATTTTATACCAGTGAATGAATAATAAAATTCAAGAGGTTCAACTTACTATAAGGTTGTTTATATTCTATCATCTTGATGAAAAAACGGTTTTTTTAATACACTGTTCTTTGTGTAATTATTTTTTATGCCTCATGGTAGTCATTTTTGGTTCATAAGTACAATAGTGATTTATTTCTTCGGAGGAGAGAATTTATTTCTCTAAATATGTTTGGGTTGTAAACCTAGAGGTTCAATATAGCAACATCTAATTTTAAAAAAAGGAAATGCACTTCATTAATTTAGTTCAATGGAATATAGTTGTTTTATAATCCTTGTGTGTATCCTAGTGTGGGTTAACCTAAAAAAATGAGTGTGTCTCTCTTTACTACTTCATTGATTCGTATTCATTGTGAGGGAGATAAAATAGTTCCTCATAATATTTGAACAAGAATGTTAACAAGGATCATTTAAGAATCAACATACCTAAATTCACCCCAACCTCTCATAGTATTATATTTTTATAAGAACCAAAATACTTTTATATGATATAATTCATGGATAAGATCTTGGATATTCACATTCATGATTAAAATATTATCATATTCTTTTGAGTAGAATTTATTATTTTCTAGAGGAATGTCCTTGATTAAAATTATGGATTATGGAATCCATAACTATTGTAAATTTTATTAAGGATAGGGGATATTGTTGAAACTAAGAGGTTTTTTGTTGTATTTTTTTAAAATAAGAGTTGAATGTTTATGTAATAAAGGATAATGTGGATACCATACACATGGGAATCACGTTCATATGTTGTGAAGATGAACTGTGGAACTGTGAAGACATAAATCTATTTCATGGGAGAAATATTATATATTATAAAGATAGTATTCAAGAAGTTTAATCCTGAAGACTTGGAAAATAGGATGAAGATGTCCAAGAACATATTTGGACATAGTTTGTAAGCTTTATGTTATAGAAGGAAATTCTTAAGAAGTATATCATTATGATGATTGTTTGTTGTATATTTAATAATTAGTTACATAGTTATAAAATATTAAAGAGAGTTTTAGAATTTAAAAAATTATTAAAAGTATCCATGAATACATAAGAAACATAGGCTCATATGTAATATATTTTCTCTATAGTTTTTAGAATACAAAATAGGAATTGAATGTGTAATATATTTTAGTTTGATGTGTACAAATTTCATCAACGTATATAAGAAGTTTTTCCTCATATGCTAAAAGATCAATCTCATATATAATTAGTTCATTCTCATATGTGAAAGTGTCTTCTAGAAAAAAAATTAATTCATTGAAACAACATATAAATTTTATAAGATAAATTCAAGTTGGAACTTAATTAAAGATGAAAAATGTGATAAAATATAAGATTCACTCAAACACTTCATAAGGGTCACCCTTTATTCAATAATGGTTACCCTGGATTTCATAACAGTTACCTTGAAAATTTAACATTATTTTAGGATTTAATTATGAGAAAATGGGAGATGCATAAAATCATAAGGTTCATTTAACCCATTCATAATAATCCTCAAAAATATTATAAGGGTCATTAAAAATTTCATAAAGTTCATTTAGACCATTTCATGAGGGTTATCAATGCTAAAAAGTTAGAGAAATGAAAATATTTTTAACTATCCAAGTAGATTTTAAGAGTCTTCATGTCATATTGATAGGGTCATTAGGCCATATTTTAAGGGACTTTATAGAATTTTGTAAGATTAATTTCCTTTGATTATTTAGGTATAAATCTCATTTTAATTATTTGTGCTGGGATAGAGAAAATTATTCCACAATGTATGCATACACTGAACATACAGTCAACCAAATCAATTATTATTTTTATTATTAACCATAATATATGATTGATAGTTTAGTCAAATTAAAATTAAGAAAGATATGGAATTTATGGGAGAATGAAGAGTGATATTCTTATTTTATATTGTGTGGATTATGAATATTTAAAGATCCAGATTTTAGGGATATATTCTCATAGCGTTTCTATATTGTAAAAATGTAAAATTATATTATGTGATTTTTAACAAAATATTTTACTAATATAGAGAAAATAAAGTGAATTTAATAAATGATATAAAGTTTTTACTTTATGGAGTTCCCATATTCAAATTATGGAAAAATATCTCATGTTAATATCTGTTAAATATATCAGAAAAAACAAAAGTTAAAAGGTGTAATTTTTACTGGATATTAAAATATCCAAGAGTCAAAAAATAATAGAGGATATTGTGATAAATATTAAATAAATTGATAAAAAGTAAAAAAAGATGAAGGATAGGATACGGATAAGGAATTAGGGATAATATTAGGTTTTGGTTAGGTGATTATGGCTTCTGGGAAGGTGGAGTACCACTTCTATATCCTTTCATTGAATAATAAGTTTGATAGAATAATTTCAATATGGAATTATTCTCATGTAGAAAATTTTTTAATTTTTTAAATATTCATAGGTTTATGGAATAGAGATTTGTGTTAGTTATTTCATTATAAATGTGTGTTGGGATGTGATAAAGGTGTTGGATGTGTCAGTATAGGATATGTAATGATCCTTGGGAGTTGTCTTGAGATCAGGGGTTTGACTATAATAAATTTCATTTCTTGTTTTCTAGTATCAATTTTGGGTAACTTAAGGGTTTGGATATTTTTAGAAGTTAAAAAAATTGAGTTTGAGGGGTTTTTTGAACTTATAGTGGATTTTAAGAAATTTTGGCATAGGCATTTAATTATGGGTATTCCCATGTAAGGTGATTCTGGAATCATTATTCCTATATAATGAGATTCCCATGTAATGGAATCTAGAAACAATATTATAATGTACTGGGATATGTATGTAAGTGGATTTTCATGTAAGGGGACACCCATTTACGACAATCAAGAAACATTATTCCTAAGTCAGGTAATTAGAAAGTGATTTTATTTGTATGTAATGGAATTCCTAAGTAATGGAATCTGGAAACATTATTTCTAAGGATATTTCTATGTAGAGGTATTTCTATGTATAGGGAATTTGAAATTTATTATTTCTTTAAAAAAAATTGGATATTATGAATAGTGTTTCCCAAAAGATTATAATATTAAAAAATTGATTAAAATACATTTTTAGAGGTTTTTATGCTCTCTAATGCTCGTAACGCACCCAGAATCATAAAAGGGGGTCTCATGATTCTCTATTATTCTCAGAGGAATATCTCTCTCTTTTCATGTCTAAATCATGTACCATCAGAAGTGGGAGGGAGATATGAGTAATGCCAATAGTCTAGAGGCATATAATGAAATTATTTCACACTATTTCTTCATGAATCACCAAGATAACATAAATTTCATGTCATTTGTAAGATTTTATGAAATTTAATGACTAAAAGAGAACCAGGATAAGATTTCTAATGAGTAGAATCCTAAAAAATCTAGGTAAGTGGTACTTATATTATTTATAAATTATATGTGTGTTTTGTGATGTGTGGTAAGCTGGTGTTAATGTAGTGGTATGGGTAAGACTAGTTGGGAACATTTTAGAGTTTTTATTATAATTGGGAGGTAATTGATGATATTCCTATGTAGGGAATAGTGTTCTTGAGCATGGTATGTCATGGATTGTATGATATGGGATTTCATGGTTGGTTGGGATAGATGACATTAGCTATGGAAATCATTTTCATGATGCTTTGGATGATATTGTTCCATGGAAATGTATTAGGAATGACCTATGTTTATGTGGGTGTTGTTGATCGTGGTAAGTGTGGTGACATTTTTCTTTAAGATCAAGTAGGTGTTATTTAATACTATTTTGGTTGGTAAATGTGGTTCATAGGTGGAAACAAAGTTTCATTATAAGTGTGTCCAATTATATTGGTTATTTTTCTCACTTTATGTGCTAAAACGTCTATTTGGGTTGTTTTCACATTGGTTAAGATCCATGAGGTTTTTTTACTTCTCATTGTGGAAGTATTATTCCATAGATTAAGAAAATTAGATGATTGTTTTTCCCATTGGTGTGGAGTAGGTGTTCATCATATAAGGCCACAACTACTGGTAGTTCAGAAAACTAGTTGGGATAGAGGGCCACCATTTATACGAGGCTGATGGGTCAGGAATATGGGTGGAAATTTATTTTCATGCCTTTGGTTTGTATTTTTTTTAATCATATAGTTAGAAATCATGTGAATGTACTTAGGATTTGTGTTTTGGTTTGTGGATTTTCCTTTGGGGTTTTCTAATAACTCTGAATGGTTAGGTAGTGATATTGGTATGTGATGTTATATAGTATAGATTTTGTTAGAAGGATGAGGTTCTTTCTAATATGGCATATCATGGATGCATCACACCACTCCATCACCGTATGTGGAAGGTAAAGTCTTACTTGTGTTTTTTGATCATAATAGGAGTGATTCGTCTAATATATGGTTGGTTGTTGTTTACTTACATTTTTACATACACTGGAATATGTATGGTTGTTTCTTAGGGACATCATTGGGGGTGGAATAATGATTATATACTAACACTTACATGATACCTATGGGATACATGAAGACTTTATGGTTTTCATTATAGGTAAGGGGAAAATATTGACATCAGGATATTAGTGAACAATAATTTGTGGATGGTGCACTGTCTAGATGTGCGTTTTTGGAAGACAGTGTAGGTGGTTCCTTGGTATTAGGTTGGTTTTTCATTTTGATTATTTTGGACTTGTATATATGTGTTTTCATCCAACATTTGGTACTATTGAATCCTTTATGAATTAAAATTCATGTGGATATTTGTTGGATTATCATATATATTTTCCAATTTATTGTCATTGGTTTTGATCTATATCTTCTATTATGATTATATTATTGAATATATTGTGTTTTTGATGTTGTTGTTGTTATCCTAAGAGGTCATCGTCTCCCCACATTCACTCAATATACCATTGTTTCTGTTCAAAGGCCTTTTCTATATAGGGATATGTTCCTAAGGTCACATTGCACCCCACCGATCTGGACATAGTTGAGTGGTCTGGGGCTTTGGGTTCTTACAATGTTTTATTAGAGCTTGGTAATTACAAGGTAGTACCCAAGAAATTTAGTTACAAAATTGTAAAAATGTTTGGTTGTTATATAGTGGTATTAAAGAAGCATTATTTAAAATTGATTTTTTATTTGGGTTATGGTCAACCCTGTGTCTAGAAATATATTGAAACTTGGGATTGATGTCCTGTTGTATGTCTAGACATCACCTACATGAGCTGAAGTCCAAGATATTAGGGGGATAGGTATTATTGTTCTTCTTTTTTTATAGTTGTAGTTATTTCAAATTATTCCCAGTATTATGTATATTGTTTTATAGTTATTGATATTTTCAGAATCTTGTCCATGAGAGGAAAGAGGTAGTACTAATGTACAATGTTAAACAAATAGGATTCACTTCACATATGTGAGTTTCTTTTGATTTTGGTTTTTAACCTGGAATAAAAGGGAGGTAAGATATTTAAAGTGTTTAAAATAGGTTAATCAGTGTATTCGTACATAGTATTTTGTTGGAATTATAATTAGTGAACCCAAGAGAGGGTAGTGGTTCCAAAAATAAAAAGGTTCTCTAATATCTAATTTGTTAGGAACAACATATTCACTGTTTCCCAATATATCATTTTTGTGTTATTATACATAACTAGTCCAAGTATGTGACTCTTAGTTTGATAAGTGTGTGACCCTATAGGGGTATAATGGATATTGAACATGGAAATAGTATGGGTAGGTGGGGGTTATAAGGCTAGATGATATGTGACTTGGGTGTGGTAGGGAAGTGTAAGAGATAGTGGTTCATGCTTCCTATTACATCTCTCCATACTTGTGATATCAAGACTGTTATAACAATATTGATTATAGTATTTTTTTTCTTAGTGATATTCCACCTAGATAAACAATTTTGGATAATTTTTAGGTCAGATATATGGTGCCTCCATGTTATGAATTGGTTGAGGATATTTAAGGTGGAGGTGAGAATAATTAATAGGTGGAGTCTTTGAGTTGGGAAGGAAAACCACAAAAAGTTGAGGATTTCGGTAAATGGTTGGATGATATACTCAGGGTGAGATTATCATGAATTTTTGAAATTATTTATTAATAATTTCAAGGAGATGAACTAACCATGTAATATTTGATATAGGAGTTCCAGTTATAGAATCCATTATTATTTCTCGGTAAGGGTGGACCCTGGGGAGTATAATTATAAATAAATTCTATGAAGACAGTCATTTATTAAATTGACAAACCCCTATAGAAGAAAGTTAAGTTGGATATATATATTCATAGAGTAATAGAAAAATATTGGTGGGATGTATAAGTGTATGTAGTCTAATGTGATGACATATCATGGTAGGAATTTGAGGCTACGTTCTTCTAGATATTTTTTCTAACATGTTGAGGGTGTATTGGACCCAAAAATATATTCATTTCTCATAAGGGGTGACCTAATTTATGGATTATATTGAAAAGATTATATAATTTTTATTTTTTATGATATTGGTGAGGGATGAGGTGACTGATGTATAGATATTTGAGGATAGGTTTTGTCCTATTATTATTGTTTTGGTTAATATTTTTAGGCTGACCACATTCTTGGAAGTGGTGAACCAGGAGTTGATAGCTAAGAATAATTTAATAAATGGGATCATACCAATAAGAACAGTTGGTTCATGAGATAATGTTAGTGGATATCTACATAAACATAATTGATTTTATGAGGAGACTCGCTTTTCTAGTCATAGAAAATGTGGGATGATTCCACTATGGAATTTAGTATCGATGATGTGTTTTTATTTTGGACAGTCGAGTCATTATTAGGCATTGTACGATCAACCATTGAAGGAGTGTCGATCATGTGTCCATATAGGGAATCTAGATAGGTTTTATAGAGATCATTGCATACATTTTGGGTTCATGGATTAGTTCATACTTTGTAAACTAAGGTGATTCCAAGAGATTGTAGTTTGGATTCATCTACACATATAGTAAATAGAGGTTAGTGAGATACCCAGTGGTGGGGATTGTGGGAGATAGAGATTTAATATATATTAGGAGGATGATCATAACATAGTTGGGCTTTAGGCTAGTTACATGTGGTTTTGAAAATGTACTCAAATAATTATTGAGATCCAATGATAGATAGAGGTATGTCCTGAAGTTGAAACAATGGTTTTTTGTTTCTTATGATAGATAATAGTGAACAAGGTGCATATGCAAGTTAACAAAGTGTTTATTAACTTGTGATAATCATATATGATCACTAGTAAATGTGGTATTTGTTGGAAATGAGAATGGATGTGGGCATCGAGTGTGACTATAGATTTATGTTAGAATTAGATGTGTTGTTATATTTAGGTGTACTCTAAATAAGATTCATGGTAAATGTGGGATGCATTGGCATAGAAAATTAAAGTAGGAATTGGGTATAATTTTGGTTGAGATTTGGGCATAAAAATGATATGGGGTGATGATGTATGATGGTTTGTTCATACATAGATAATTGGTGCGTGTAGAAAATATGGCTGTAATCTCATTGTTGTTTCAGTTAATTTGTTCTATATGATACTAGGAAGGTGATTTCTATAATGAACCGTACTAGGTATCCACCCAAATTGGAACATAACCTATCTCTCTACAAGACCAAAGGGTGTTTCTGATCTCCATAGGATATAAAATAGTGCATGGAAATCATAGAACACACTTTAGGATCATTTTCTCCCTTTAATGATCACATCCAAAAACATGATCTCCGCTTGGAAGTCTGGTATGACCAATTCATAATTCATACACCCATGCATATGTAAGAATCTAAAAATAACTAAACATTCAATAGAGTGTTCATCTTTAATAAATAAATAAATAAATAAAAAATAAAAACCAAAAATATCAAATATCAAATAATAAATAAACTGAACAAGGTTGAGGATATCCTAGATTATACACAGACATCCAAAAATAAAAAAAAATTATTACTAACCATATTTATGTGTCTCTATAGTCAATTTACATATCTCAATCCAATCGGTGAACCAAACTTAACATAACTATAATGATATACTATGCATAGTGTACAAAAAAAAAGAAACCACATGAACAACATGCATTGAATGGTGTATGCATGGTGTCGGAAAACCAATATATTTTAGATTTTATCAAGGATTTTGTGCCTAAATTTCAAAAACAAATTACACTAGTATTTGATTTCATTAGAAAATAATATCTCGTAGATTGTATTTCCAAAATAATATCAAATAATAAGTTTTTTCATAAACCAACAAACCCTTTTAATGTAAATCAACCCATTTTGAAAACACTACTTTAAAATCTTTACAATCTCATCGAAACACCAATTCTAATATCTCATTCCAAATTAATTAGAGAAATAACTATATAAAAAACTTTTAAAAACATTTATTTTAAATAATCCAAAATTACCATGAATAGTAAAATAACTATAAAATAACCATACCAAAAATGATATAAATCAATTAATCCAACAACCAATGAAAATCATGGTGTTAACATAGTTTAATAAAATTAGGGATCTCATGAAAATACTCTATCTAACATCATATAAGATCATTGGAAGACACTAGGATCTAACCTGAATAATACTAAAAGTAGAATATTTTGAAAAACTCTATCTTGGTTCCCCATAGTGAAATTGAGACAATCTATTTCTAGAACCCTCTCGGGGGTCATCATGTAAAAAATAAACCCCTAAGTGGGTGAAACTCCCCTAGGAACTTGCAAGTGAGTGACACTGGGATATCATAACACATAATAAGATCTTATACTTTCTTACCTATTTTTCCATAATAAAACTAAATAGAGGTGATAAATAATAAATACAATATATGGGATCAAAAAATAAGAGTGAAATAATAACCATAAGTTACATCTCACCTCTTATATTCTCACAAGAAATAGACCCTTTAATTTCAATCATATCAAATTAAATATAAGACATTCCTTTTATGATGCAATCTATATTACACAGAAATAAATTAATGAGATCCTAGTAGGGTATGAAAAATTCTAGGAAATTCAATATAAAAGTTCTTAATGAGCATTGTTAAAAACATGGCTCGAGATTCCAAGTCATTTTCCCACATTCTAAAATTATTTCAAAAAACATTTTAATCAAAAAATTTAAAAATTATATTTAAACCATTTCAAATGTAAACCCCCTTTTATACACTAAATAAGATTCAATGAAAACAAAATTACCATTGTTTAACTTAATACACAAATGAGGTCAAATACCATGGAAATATCCAATCCATTTTAAGCAATCCATTAAAATATTTTCTCCACCACATAAAATCCAAAACCCCTATTTGAAATCAGGGAAACCATTGGAAACTATTTAACACCTTTTATTCCAAGTGGATACTCACTCTAAAACACATAGAGAGTTTTATATAAATATTATATATTAATGGAATTTTTAAAAAAAAATTAAACTAAAAGAAATATATTGAAATTATATTTAGGTAAATAATGAAAATACATCTACCTTAATCATAGAGGAATCAGTTTACTACAATCCATAACATATTGCCTTTGATAGATAAAACTAATACAATCCAATATATACCATCCAAAATCCATAGACACCAACCCCCCCCCCCCCCCCTCCCTCGAAATTTAAAATATCCCTAACTAACATATTCATAACGCATGGGCCTTTAGAATAAAAGAGCTAGAGTAAAAAAAAGAAAACAAAGATATTGTGGAAGGATAATAAAAAAAGAATCTTAACAGAATATTTCATGGATAAATCACTAAGAAAACATCATAAATCTATTATGTAATTTGTGTAGAGAGAGATGATTGGCTAGAAGAGGAACCTGGGGTGTTGGGTCTGAAATGAGGAATCCAAAATAGGATACCCCAAAATAAAATAACTCAAAATGATTAAATTACTCATTCTAGAGAAGTTATCATGGTTTAATCACATGGTTTACCAAAGAATGTAGTAACTGTGTGATCACAACAGCCAATAACTATAGAGGCTCCATAGTTTTATTTCCATGTTTTATCAAATAATCCATAAAACTATGTGGCCCTATAAAATATTGAAAATTTCCAAAACAATTACCCTGAAACACCCCTAAATAATGGGAAGAAGTTATCCTTGTAAATATATATAGGAAATTGAAATTAGTGGAATCACAATTATATCCACCATTCCACTTTCTTCCCTCATAACGCCTTGAGTAAAATTAGAATAAAAATAAGAGGACTTTAAATATGCCACTTATCCTAAGGTGGTAAAGCAGGTTTCAATGTGAAAAGTTCCTAAGAATGAAATCCAATTAACCCTTTAATCCACTCCAATGAATCCACAAATTCCATTACATGTCTCCAAGCACAATTCACCCACAACCAAATCCTCAATGATAATGGACCTTGATGATGGGGAGAATGTTAACTAGTGTAGGTCTCCCCATAATTTAGATTTCATCTAAAATGGTGGAATAGAGAAGACAGTAAATTATATCAAGAACCACTCAAATAAAAATTTGTCTAATGATTCCATAATTTCCACCAACAATAAGAAATCATCATAACATTTATTTTAATTCACAAGGAAACACATCCAAAATATTACTCAATATCCATAACCATATACCATCACCAATATCAATTACAAATCCCTACCACAAGAACAAATAACCAAAACACCAATAGAAACAAAAAGAGGTCCCATCACAATTCAAAATTTTCAATGGGTTATACAGGACCTCAACCTCGAACCACCAACCCATGGTTATTACAGTAATAAAAAAGAAATTCCTTTAAGTGATCAATAATCCAAATTAAATATATATCCTATTTACTTGATCACTAACCCAAGGATTCCCATGCTCATCATCAAGAATATAATCCTCAAAACATCTATTTTTTAAATTTTTAGGGGGATCTGAGCCCCCTTTTATAAAACCAAAAAAACTCCTCTCATTTTTCATTGAAAAAGGACCCCATTACAATGATCATAATCCCAGTTGGCATGAAATAACATTAGAATGACCTAAAAGATTATACACAAAGAAAATACCCCATGTTACCACTTAGAAATGTGTGACCTTCTCTCTTCACATGTTTTGGAAGATCCTACATGTCTCCTAATTCTTGTGACACCACCATTATCACATATCTACTTTCAATTATCACCTTACAGGGACACCCTCCCTCAATCGTCATCTCCCGCAATGTCTCTCCTTATAGTAGAATCCTCTTCCACCAATATTACCCACTGAACATGGTTTCCTAGTGTCTCCAGCCCTAACACTTGTGGATCTGTTCCCTTAATTGACATTGTTGAGGATAAGATCCTTGCTAGCAGCACATATGTGACCTTACTCAAAAAATTATGTTACAATGTTCTCTTATTAAAAACTTTTCAGTCTCACTTAAAATTAACAAAACATACCCAATGGAATCTAGGATATGGTCTAATATTCATCTTCTTATTTTTCGGTTTCCATGGTGTTGTTGTGATTGCTACGCTGAGAAACTCGATACTACAGCATGGGCTATGATGGTGTTTCCTAGTATCAACACCTTAAGTCCCATATCAGGAATGGAGGACTATTGGGGATGTAATATAAGTCCAAAAATTCATCCTATCAATTATAAGGCATTTTCAAAGTGCAGTGGTTAGTGATCCTTGCTGATAATAAATCATTAAAGAAGGAACCCTAAAGAGATCAATATTTTGGTATAATGTTGTTCCCAAAATGGACCCTACATGTGGTATCATAGTCGGGGGTAGCTTAAAATCATTATAGAATACACTAGAGGTATATTTTTAGTCCCATTTAAAATATATAGCTGAAAGTGTGGCCTATTTTCACCTATCGACCGTTCAATGTTCTGATGCTCTGCTAATATGTATAGTAGCACTCAAGTCGAATCCTCGATGATGATACTTTTTTAATGGTAAAATGTTTTTAATTCATTGTATTTTGATTATGGGGGGTTGTTTGCAGATATTAAATGAAGGTATTAATGATTTTTGTTTAATTTAACAATTTGATAAATATTGGGGTGAGTTAATTTTTGGGGAGTTACGCTTGTGATATCCTTGATCTTTTCTTTATATTGCATTTAAATTTACACCCACTTCACAAGATAACGTAGATTAGAATTCCTAAGTGTTACAGATTTAATCCAATAAATAACTTATCTTATGGTTATAATCTCAATTATATATTGTTTATGGTAGTGTATTTATGGTTCCAATAATCCATGGAAACCACACTTTAAACAAATGATGTCATTAATCCATGATATTATACGTTTAACATACACAGTGTTAATTTAAATAATATACATCAAGAAAATGCTCTCAATAAATTAACATCACCAAATTTTAACTCACCCCAATGGTAGATTTACTTAGCCATTGTTTTGGTTAATAATCTAGTTGTAGTTTTTATGATTATGAATTATAAATAGTAGAAAAAAAATAATTAGAAAAGAGTTGTGCATCGAACACACACACACAAATAGTGAAGGGAATTAAATACTAACTTTAGATTAAATAAGAAAGAATAATTAGGGAAGGCGATTCAACTGTATTTAAACTATTTTAAGAACACTAATATTATTTAACAGAAGTTGTATTAGAATAATATATGAATAAGAAGAAACATTCATTAAAATAGAATTAAAAATCCAAGACCTACAAGATTACAAATGAAGAACAACACAAAAGTAAAACGTAAAAAAGAGAGGATGAAGGGTATCACAAGTGAAAACATGAGTATGGAAGGTCCTCCCAATACCTTGGCATGTCTTTGGTCCTTCCAATATGTGATCCTCTCTTCTGAAATGCCAACCCATTTGTTGGAGAGGAGGGGGATGTTTTTATAGCCCAAGGAAGTGGATTGTTTTCATTCCCAATCTTTACCTCAACTTGGATAGACTATTTGGACATCAAGACATCCGAATATAGATATATATCTTTCTTAAAAGTTGTAGATAATAATTTTTTTCGACTATTCTCAAAATTTGGAGGCCTTTGGACATATGGATCCAATGTTATAGAGGTTTTACTTAACAAAGATAAAATGTCCATTTCTATCCATGCTTTTTCGATGACCGAAATTTGAATGGATTTTAGTATAGGAAGATGACTTAAAATCTGAATTCTTTATTAAAAACACTTTGAATCCTATATCAACTA
Source organism: Viscum album (assembly GCA_963277665.1). Lineage (NCBI taxonomy): Eukaryota > Viridiplantae > Streptophyta > Magnoliopsida > Santalales > Viscaceae > Viscum > Viscum album. Next base: position 1,013,301,648 of record OY728141.1, on the reverse strand, counting down.
TGTGACATTGAAAAATGTCAGCTGGATTTGATGATTATCAAGAGATATGTCATGAATACAAAACTGATTTTATTTCCCAGCTATAATGGTGGGATGAGTTTAAATGATTACTTTTGGAACCTTGTATTTGAATTTGGGCCTTGAAATTTTTATACAAGACTCCTTACATTGTCTCCAAAACATTAGAGGAGAATAAAGGAATTTGGACTTCTTTATGGATCCCAAAAATTAAATTTTCATGGATTCCCTAGTTTCTTCAAAGATTCTATGGGTATTCTTGTATGGTCCATATGACCATTAAAATATAATAATGGGACAATTATTCCTTCTAATTATATGTGGAAAATTTAATAAGGAATCCTAAGAAAAAAAACCCATAAATTTGGATTATTTGGGGGAGATTTATGAATAAAATAGTAAACTGACTCAATTGGACTACTTCTAAAAATGATCCAAAATTATACTTATTATTAAAACATTAATATTTCACAAAAATTATGCACATTTCATATAATATTAGTAAAGGTAGTATATAAAAATTCATGAATTTATTAATAAAATCAAATCCCCCAAACTCAGTCTTGTGCATGTTCTCATGTGCAACAAATATAAAAACATAACAAAAATCATTTTCACTCACCATCAAATATTAAAAAAAATCCGAATCAGGGAGTTTTAGACAGCATCACTCATCCATACTGAATTCCACGACATTCTTTAAAAAAAATGTTCCTAAAACAATTAATTTATTTCATTCTCAATTTTAGAAATGGAAAATGGTGCCACACAAAACGTACTCCTCCTAATATGATAAAATTAATTTATGGAGCTTCACTCATTCACCATCCAAAAGTGAAAATATTAGAGTTTGAAAGACCTCTCAGCTTCCACTCCCTATCCTAAAGTGATAAAAAATAAATATTTCTTTGTAGGGGTTTTTTTGACGCTATGATATGGTAAGAAGATGATATCTAAAAGGTTGGAAAAAGAGGGTAAAACACCAACATAGAAAAAGAAATGCACATTATTTTTTAAATTAATCAAGGAAGGAAATGAAAATACATATTTACAAGGGAATTATTGTGTGAAGAAATACACAAGAAAGCAATAAAATTTTAAGGGGATGAGGAGATGAAATATTTATAAAACACAAAACTTCTCTAAATGACATAAGTGTTCTTGTTTTTCTTTTCTTTTTTTCTTTTTTTTTTTGAATTTTTCAAAATTTTCACTTGAAAATGATCCCACACTCATATCCCAACCCATGATTGATCTCCTCATGAAACTAATTGTAATAGTTATAACAATATCAAAGTCTGAAAATATTTATTTTTGACCTACCCAAGAAACAACCCAATTTATTTATTTTTTTTCATTTTTTTCAATTTTTTAATTAATTTTTTAACACTTGTCATTAATATTTGAACAATATTTTGTAAGAATATATACATTCTCAAACCCCACTAAAGGAAAACCTCTCACCCACAATAAAATGGATTTTTTCCCTTAAACATATGATAACCTGTTGAAAATCAATAAAAGGGCACCCAAACAATGAAATCCATTCACCCACATGTAATTTTCAAAAAAAATTGCAATAAAAATACATGATGATATTGGGTAGGATAAGGTATTGGGCTTGTAATGAGGATTTCAAAGAAAATGTTTTTGATGGATCAAATTGGCTTTCAAAAGGAGGATTAATGTGTGGTTAATGGGAGGATATTTGGCTATTTAAATTCTCATGTGTTTTGAAAAATGCCTTAATCATATTAATGCACACTAATGTAAGAAATTATTCTTGAAGGACCAAAAACTCAAGATTCACATATGGGGGTGAAAAATAAAATCATTTTTAAAAGATGGCCATATGTGGCCTTGGCATGAAATCTAATTTTGTTACTCATAATTTGGTAAAATCATTTTAAAAATAAAAAATTGAGTATTAAGATTTTGTTGGTTTTGATGCAATATTCACTATCCAAATTTATGAAGAAACTTCAAAAATTTTGAGATGAAACCATGTTTTTTGACTCCCAAAAATGGTTGGACAAATTTTGAAAATTGGAAGGTGAGTAAGAATGACTCTTGTTTGTTCATTTTTTTAATTTTGTAGGTTTTTTTGTGTTTTTAAATTACACACCCACACAATGAAGAAAGAGTAAATAAAGAATGTGATGAGTAAAGTGGTAAAAAACAAAAGGAGAATTAGGGATAAAGAATATATGGAGATAGAAGAGGAGTTAAAGGGAAAGAGGTGCCCCCTAGTTTGGATTTTGTAGGTTGTCATCTCCATCCAGTGCGGGGTCAACTATAGAATTTGGGGATCCAATGGAAGATAATGTTGTTCTAGGATTGTCTGATGTTACCTAAAAAATAAAAATCAATATACATCTAATGAAAAACTAAAAAGAAATTAAAATTTCAGAAATTTAAAAGAAAACATGGGTTTCCTCCAAATAATTGTTTCATTTATTTGTCTACAGCTAGACAGTTGCAGTAGAATACCCATAGTCTGTTGGTGGCCACCATGTTTTCTGAACATCAGAGTGCTTCTAGAAAAACTCCTCCTTTTGGATGCCAGATTGTTCATTGGATAATTCATCCCCTTCCTTGATTGTGTTCTTGAAATTAAATGGAGGTGGAAAGATAATATGACAATCCTCCCTTTGGTATCCAATGTGAGGAATGATTTTATCCACAAAGTGATGGTTTTCTGTGATTGGAAATTCAAGAATATGTCTCAATTCTTATGGTTCATTTTTGTAAGGATCATATAACACAAAACCGTGGTATGAGATCCCAATTTTTTTAATCATTTATTTCATCACTTACCGATGTAGAGTAATGTGGATCAGTGGAGTCATAAGACTGAATAAAATTTTCAATATCCTTTAATTCAATGTTGTTCTCCAAAAAATGGTCAATTTCAACCTCACTAGTGATCACTTTATTAATTAGAGAACAAATCTCACTACCTTCACTCTCATTGGGACAAAATAAACACATTTTTTAGGGTTAACCTCACATATAACAGGTTTTATAGAATCAGAGATAGAAAATGATGAATGTTGGATAAAATCATCTAAATAAAAAAATGGCCATTCTAGGTCATTTTCCTCATTATCATCCAAGATGGATAAGTGGAGGTCAGAGGCAATATGATATTCTAAAGATTTTTTATGATCCTTTTGATAAATGGAGTTTTCATTTGTAATGTTAACATCAAATTCTCCATTTATGACTTGGTTAATGAGGATGAAATATTCCCAAACACCTATATTATTAGAATAATAAGGAAATGATGGATTGGGATTTAACACACTCTCAGAGAGAGTTTCATAAGAATGGATAGAGAATGCAGATTCATTCTCTGATGGGTATTTCATGGATTGAAAAATATTGAATTTGTCCAGTTGGTCACCAAATTCTACGGATATAATTCCATCATGGACATCAATTTTGGTTTTATATGTCTTGATTAATGGTCTTCCTAAAATCAGAGGCGATTGGAAAAAAATTTCTCACCTTCCATGTCACGGACATAGAAGTGAGCTGGGAAGATAAGATCATTGACTCAAACAAGGAAATCCTCAATTATACCCTTAGGACAAGTATTGCTTAAATTGGCCAATTTAATGACAACACCCATTAGATGTGAGGGATGTAGACCATGTTTGGAGAAGATGGATTTTTGCATGACATTAATTGAGGCTCCTAGGTCTATGAGTGCATCATTGAAGTGGGGACTTCCAATTTGGCTTGGAACTATAAAGGTCCCTAGATCTTTGAAATATATGGGAATATACTGTTGGGTGGAAAAAATTTCAAAGGTACTAAGTTGCCTCTTATGGGTACACAACTCTTTGATAAACATGGCATACTTAGGGATTTGTTTTATGGCCTCTAATGTGAGAATGTTGACTTCAACACATCTAAACATGTCGATCATTTTAGAATCGGGTTCAAAGGACATATTTGGATAAGAAACATCTTGGGGAAAATGAATTGGGTTCTTAAGTGTAATATAAGGAGGTGAGGGAATGCTTTTAGATTCATCTTCATGATTCTTTTTCTTTTCATTTTCTATGTCAACATTTAAAGGATCTTTGGAGGACATATCTTGAGGCATAGAAATTTCAGTTCCCGATCAATGTAATGTTTCACTTACATTACCCTTGGGGTTGGGTAATTGTTGAGCTAGAAGTTGGGAAGAATTTTATTTTTGTTTATAGCTCAAGTGGGATACAAGTTGACCAATTTGGGTTTCAATATTTTTGAGGCTAGAACGTGTGAAGGAGGAAATATCTTCCACTACACTTTCTCATGGTTGTTTGGAAGAATAGGCTTTTCCCAGATTGGTATTACCTTGGTTTTGCTTCTTGGGAAAGCGATTGTATTGGTTTTGGAATTAGGAAGGCTCACTAGGATAGTGGAATCTGGTAGGAGAATTGTTCCTTTGTTGTTGAGAAAAAAAAGGATAAGGTTGTTGGAAGATACCAACACCTTCACCATATTGAAACTGGTATGGTTTTTGAGGACTTAATTGAGGGGGATGAGAGATGGGATTACCATACCTTAGGCCTTGGTTATAGGAAGAAGAGAAGGGCTCAGAGTGAGGTTGGTTGAAGTGACTAATGAACTGACCTGATTGTTGAGGGTTGAGGTTCCGCTGAACATATGCTGCATAGAGCGCCATTGCTCCAGATGAATTATATTGATCCTCTTGAAGTTGTGGACTTGTGTTATTTGGATGAGCTGCTGAGTTACAGATTACATAGTTTTTGACAGGTCCATGAAACATTGATTGTAGAGAATATGAGGTTGCGGCTTTGGATGGAACAGCTAGTTGTCACACAAGACCTATAAGTTCACTCATCCACTCAGTTGTCTTGTTCGACTATATGGATTGATTTTCATGGACTTGTATTACTTGATAATATTCTCGAGAATTGAATTTTTGTGTGTTCGCAGCCATGTTACATATGAGATCTCTTATAGCTGCAGGAGTTTCATCAACAAGAGCACCGCCACTTGTGGAATCAATGGGAGTTCTCTCCATCAGCAACAACCCCTCAATGATGTATTGGATCAAGAGTTGGTCAGGGATTTGGTGATGTGGGCAGGTTGCAACAAGATTTTTTAACCTCTCCCAGATCTCATGGAGTAATTCACTAGGGAATTGACGAATAAAACATATTTTCTTTCAGATCGAATTAGTACGAGATGTAGGAAAGAATTTCTCTAAGAAGAGTCGCATCTTATCATTCCATGTAGTTATGTAACCATGAGGAAGGTAGTAGATCCATGAATTGAAGGATTAATCTAGGGAAAAATGGAATGAACAATGTTTTATTTGTTCCTCAGAAACCCCATGAGGCTTCATGGTAGAGCACACCACTTGGAACTCTTTATGGTGGAGATGTGGATCCTCACCGGCTAGCTTGTGGAAATGAGGAAGAAGATGAATCAAACCCGATTTTAGTTTGAAGTCATCCTCCATGTTTAGATATTGAATACCAAGAGAATGGAAATGCATATCAGGGGTAGTGAGTTCTTTAAGTGTTTTTTCCCTAGTATTGGCCATATCTAATTCAATTGGTTGGAAAAGGACTAGTTCTTGAATTAGTTTATTATCATTTATGTTCCTTCTTAAGTTGTCGAAGTGTTCATTCAATTTCAAGGTCATACAAATCTGAGGAATTGTTTGGGCGGATACGCGTAATTCAAAAAGATTTTAGAATAAATAACAAGATGGGTTTTTATTTGTGTTTTTTTTTTCAGTTTATGATTGTTATGATAATGTAGGCTTTTCATGGTTCTTTATTCAATTTTTATAAAATTTTTCTCTTTTTTTGGTTTTTTTTGTTTTTTTTATAATAACCCGAATCTAATGACTACATAAATCACCATCCCTAGAAATTGCGCCATTTAAAAGCATGTATGATTATTACCTATCGACCTTTCAATTTTTTGATGCTCTACTAATGTGTATAGCAGCACTCGGGTCAAATCCTCAGCAATGATACTTTTTTAATAGTAAAATATTTTTAATTGATTGTATTTTGATTAGGGGTTTTTCGCAGAGCTTAAATGAAGTGATTTATGATTTCTATTTAATTTAACAATTTTATAATGATTTGGGAGTGTTTATTTTTATGGAGTTAGACTTGTTATATCCTTGATCTTTTCTTTATATTTCATATAAATTAACACCCACTTCATAAGATAACGTTGATTGGAATTCCTAAGTGTTAAGGATTTAATCCAATACTTAACTTATATTAGGGTTTTAATATAAAATTGAGCTTGTTGATGGTTGTGTATTTATGGTACCAATAATCCATGGAAACCACATGTTAAACAACTAATGTCATTAATCCATGACATTCTATGTTTAACATACACAATGTTAATTTAAAGAATATTCATCGAGAAAACTCTCTCAATCACTTAACATCCCCAAATTATAACTCACTCCAATGGTATATTTACTCATCCATTGTTTTGGTTAATAATATCATTTTAAAGTTTATTATTATGAATTGTAAATAGAAGAAAAATAAAGGGATATGAAAACAGTTGTGCATCGAACACACACACACAAACAATGAATGGAATTAAATACTAACTTTTGATTGAATGAGAAAGAATAATAAGTGAAAGGGATTCAACTATATTTAAACTATTTTGAGACCAATAATATTATTTAATATAAGTTGTATTATAATAATAGATTAATAAGAAGAAATATGCATTAAAATAGAATTACAAAACCAACAATTACAAGATTACAAACGAAGAACAACACAAAAGTATAAGGAAACAAGGAAATAATGAAGGATATATCAAGTGAAAACATGAGTATTGTAGGTCATGCCAAGCCAATGGAAAGGAATTGGTCGTTCCAATATGTGTTCCTCTCTTTTGAAATGACATCCCCTTTGAAGAAGAGGAGGGGATGTATTAATAGCCCTTGGAACAGGACTATTTGCATTCCCAATATGTCCCTCCACTTGTCTCAGATATTTCAACATCCAGACAGCCGAGTATCGAGATATATCCTTCTCAAAAGTTGTATATAATAATTTTTTCCAACTACTCTCAATATTTTGAAGCATTGGAAAACATGGATCCATTGTTATGATGGTTTGATTAAATAAAGTTGAACTGTCCATTTCTATCCCTTCTTTTTAGATGGACAAAAGTTGAATTGATTTTGGAATATTAATATGAATTCACATCCATATTATTTATTCAACAAAGTCTTCCACCTATATCTCATCATTCACATTGAAAAATCTCAGCTTGATTTTATGAATTATTAGGATATATTTTATGAATACTATACTAATTTTGTTTCCCTGACAGAATGGTGGGATGACATAAAATGAATCATTTGGGCCCCTTATCTTTGGAGTTGTGCCTTGAAATTTTTATCCAAGACTCCTTACATTGTCCGAAAGAATATGGAGGAGAATAAAAAAATTTGGACTTCCTGATAGATCCCAGATATTAAATCTTCATTGATGGGCCAGTTTCTTCACAGATTCTGTGTGTTTTCTTATGTGGTCCACATTACCATCCAAATTGCAGAATTGGCCAATGATTCCTTCTAATGATATGTGGGAAATTGAATATGGAATCGTAATAACAAAAAACCATACAATTTGGAACATTATGGTGATTGTTATAAATAAAATTGTAAAATGGAACAATTGGACTACTTCTAAAAATGCTAAAAAATTATACTTAGAATTAAAACATTAAAATTTCACACAAATTATGAACATTTCATATAAAATGAGTAAAGGGAGTATATAAGAAGTCATTAAAATATTAATAACATTAATAAAAAATACCCTATGTAATCTTAGACATATTTTAATAGTTGGTTGCTTGTCTCTAGGGTACTATGGCTTGGTTGTGATGGCTATGTTGTGACGTAGAGTACTGTGACATGGTACATGATGGTTTCCCCACTGTATCTACTCCCTAAGTACCATGTTATTCCTGGAGGTTTTTTTTGAAATGAATATAAATCCAATTATACTTACTTCTCATCAAAGGGCCTTTTCATATAAAATTGGACACTTCGCTCAGCGAAAACTATGGTCGTTCAAGATAAATCATAATGTGGAAAATATTTTTGTGGATGGGTGTTCTAGAAATGGACCCTAAAACAAGTATAGGGTATAAAACTTGATAAAACATCAGCTCCACCACTAATTCATGAGTCTAGGTAGTGTTTTTAAATGAAGGAATAACCTCCTAAATGACAAAAATTGTTACCCTAAAGATCATCCATGAAAAATATTCCACACTACTCTAAAAACATTCTTGGAGTTATGAAATAAATATAAAATAACATGTAATCAATTACACTAACATTGAAAAAAACATTTTAGAATGTTCAATTTTTTTTAAAACAACTCATTTTACAAAAAAACAATTATTTTTAATTTCCATGAAACCCTCAATTTACAAAATTCCTTCTTGGTTCCATTATAAAAACTTCTTTCAATTTTTATTTCATAGAAATATTTTCTTTAAACCAAAACATTATTAATTTCACTAAAGAATAAAAAAAATTTTAAAAACCTCCCCTTTATGTGGAAAAATTATTCCTAAATAAAATTTAAAACCATTGATTTTAAAAACATTTCATAGTCATTAAAAATATTTTCACATTCACTTCAAAATAGGGTTTTAAAAGAAACACCCCTTGAAATATCATTTTAACCCCAAAAAAATAATCATTTCAATATTTCAATTAATACCCATAATGGAAAAATCAAAAAAAACTGTCATCATCCAAAACCCACATTTAACAACACCAAATCCATAATAAAAATATTTTATTTACCATCACACTAATAGTAATAACCATTGGGATAATTCTAGAAATAAAGGGAGGAAAAATCGTGATTTCAAAGGAGAAATAACATTATGCATGTTTTTGATGCATGTCTTTGTAAACTATGCTCTACCCTTGTGATCAAAACTATAATGGTTCAGAACCATTTTTCACATGTATCACATATATTATGTGACTATTCAAGGTAGCCATAAACTTTGGTTCATTCACAACATTCACTTTTGAAACCCACAAAGACCCCCAAAATCACTGATATGATCTATCGGGATCTCTATACTATCATGAGAAATTAAAATCCATAAAATATACTCAAAATGAACATGGAATTAAGACTCAAATGACCATAATCCTATGGTAACTTCAGTTTGGTCATAAAATGTGGTGATAAATAACCTAATCATGAGATACCTCTCAAGTCTTGATGACATTACTAGTATCCAATATACTGAGAAACACCCCAGATAATAATATGGATTCTCAAGAACATAGGTACCTTTACAAGAACCAAGTCTTTGCTGCCATTTCCAACGAACCATCCTGGGATACCTCTTGAACTGTAATATAACCTTGATTACCACAGGCTTAAAGGAAATTACTAATCCCCACAAGTTTGAAACTAGTTCCTGAGCATCAGAAAACCTTCTTTTCAAATTATTTCATCAACAGCTTACCAAATCTACAATCATAGACTATACCCAATACTCTGTAATGACATATCCATAAGTTAGGTATCCATTCCTAGAAAATAATCTCAAAATTAATAAACATCCAAAAAATTACCCTATATAAGTGAATAAATAAATGATGTACCAAGAAATAAAATTATAAGATACCTAAAACCATATAAATAAATAAAATAAAAAATGTTTAGGTCATCATGGATGTTTTGTGAACATCACAAAATTAAAATAAAACCAACCCCAATTAAACATATCTTTTTAACATTATGGTCACTCTCCACATCCTAATAAAATCAATAAACTAATAGAAATATAAATAAAAATAAATATCATATTTAAGGAACCAAAAAAAGAAACCATATTAACTGAATTCACAGAATGGTGTGTGTAAGGTGTGAGTGAAACCAAACAGAATATGACATCAACAAGGATTTTATGTAATACTTTTAAAAGTGATTTCATTTTATTATAGTGTTAAATACAGTTAGAACATGGTTTTCAATATATTATATGTCCAAATAATATCAAACCATAAGTTTTTTCATAATCCAACCAACCCTTTCAATGGAAATCAACCCCTTTTGAAAACACTTCTTTAAAACCATTATTTTCTCTCAAAAACACACATTCAAAAATCTCATTTAAAATACATTTTAGAAAGTAAAATTATAAATAAACTTCGAAAAAAATTTATTTTAAAAAAATATGAGAATGAATAATAAAATAAGTATTAAACCATCATGAAAATAAGGATATAAAATAAGGAATCCAACATCCAATGAAAACATGGTGCAAAATTGTTTAGTCAAACTAGGGAATATTTGGGTGAAATACCCCTGATATAACGTAATCAAGTGTCATGTGAGACACACGAGTCTTTAAAAATCATTATAATAGACTTGGTTTCATAAAAAACACTCTATCCTTGGGGGCCCTAGTGAAACTAGGACAATCACCTTCCATAACCCTGTTGAGGGTAATTGGGTAAAACATAAACCCCTAGGAGGGAACATCTTTCTAAGGTCACTCTCTAGTGAGTTCACACTAGGATAGAATAACACACATCTTAACCTTCTATTTAGCTACCTAGTGTCCCATGATAAAACTCAATTTAGGTGAGAAATCAACAATCCAAGAAATGATCACACAAATCAAGAATAAAAATATATACAAAAAATAATATCTCACATCCTATATCATTGTATGAAAAAATCCCTTTTAATCTCAGTCATATCATCAGAAATATAAATAATTCCGCTCAGGATACAATGAATATTATATTCACATATGTAAAAGGGATCCTAAGAGGGTCTCACACATGTCGTAAAATTCCATATAAAATTCGCAAACATGACTTAATAAAAATGTAACTTGGGATTCAAATCCATTTCCCTCCATATAAAATTAATTTCAAAATATCCTTATTTATCAAAACATTTGTAAACAGCATTAAAACTATTTAAAACATAAACCTCATATTTTCTTGAGAAAATATTGATCACCTAACACAATTACCTTCACCTAATATAATATCCAAAGATTTGAAAATACCATTAAAAAACAACTCCATTTTAAACAAACCACTGAAATACTTCCTCAACCACTTGGAATCCAAACCCACTCATTGAAATAAGGAAAACACTTTAAAACTATTTAACACCCTTTATTCCAAGTGGATACTCACTCTAAAACACTTAAAATGTTTCATATAATTATCATTCATGGATATATTATAGTAAACAAAACATTTTAAACTTTTAAGAATCTAAGGAAAATATATTTAAATAAATAAAATAAAAAATACCTCATGAATGGGGTTGTCAAGTCATGAGATGCTAAAACACATTGCCTTAAATGGTTAGCTCTCGAATAAGCCAAGAAATACCCTCGACAAACCCTGGAAACCAAAAACCCAAAATAAGAAAAAACCGTAACAATGATATTTGACCCCCATGTCTACTGGGGTTAGAGATATATATAGGAAAACATACATAAAACCATGAGAAAAATAAGGATAAGAATAAAAAGACCCTTGCCTAGAGATTAAATGAATAAATATCTAACAAAATGTAAAAATACACTAAGTAAGGAGATAATAGAGAGTGGTTCCATTTTAGGAGGAACCTGTGGTGTTTGGTTTAAGACGGGGAATCTAAAGGAGGATCCCCCAAAATAAAATAACTTAAAATTACCCAAAACCAAAAAGTTTTCATTGTTTAATGACATGATTTACTAAACTATATGGTAAAAATGTTATCACCACTATTAAAAACATCAAAACATTCATAGTTTACTCTAAATGGTTTATCAAACCCTACATTAAACTTTCAAACCATTGAAAATATTCAAAATTTCTAAAATTTAACCTTCATATACACCAAACTCATGGTATAAAGATGGCCTTATAAATATATATATTAAATTAACTTTGGTTATTTAATAATTCTTATAGTGGGGAGTTCTCAAAAGGGTATTCAGTTTATTGGGTTGGTTAACTATGGTAGTCTCAGTATTTGTGAATAATATTGGTTTTTTTGTAACATATTGGTATATTGAAAAAATTTTGAGTGGGAAACTCTGATATTGTTAAGATTTGGTCAGTATGTGGCCAAGATAAACTATATATAAGCTATAATATAGTGGGTATGTTTTAATTCTCCATGTTTTTAGAAAAGATTTTGTGTTTGGGTATTACCTTGTTCAAGTGTTTTGGGACCCGATGTTGGTATTGGAGGTGTCGGTATAGGCTAATGAATTATCCTTGTTAGTTTTCCTGGGCTTAGAAGGTTATTCCAGGTTTTCCAGCATTAACATTTAATTAGTTAAGGGGTTACAGATGTTTATAAATTCCAAAAATGATTTTTTGGAGTTTGGGGTGTTTTATGTATTGAAATAGATTCTGAAAAAAAAATATATAATCATTTAATGGTATTCCCATGTAAGAGGATTTTGGAAACACTATTACTATGTAATTGTATTCCCAAATAAGGTAATCTAGAATTATATCTCTTATGTTCAGGAATTCATAAGGGTATTCCTAGGTAATGGAATATTGAAACATTGTTCCTAATTAATAGAATTTGTATGTAATGTGATTTCTATGTTAGGGTATTCCTAAGTAAGGTAATATAGAAACACTATTCCTAAAAAATTGGTCCACAAGTAAGGGGATTTTTATGGGAATTTCTATGTGAAGGAATTTATGATTTATATGGTGTCAATATTTTTCCTATGATGAACAATGTTTCAAGAGCCTTCCTTCAAACATACCACCCCTCATAATTGGTTTGAAGAGTGAAGGGGGGGCTACTTGGACTTAGGTAACATCCCCAAGACACCATAGGCTGGGAAGAAATTATAACGGTCTCAAGGGAATTTGGGGATTACTTTCTCTTTGAATGATAAACCATCCAAAATGCCTAAACAACAACCAACAAAACCACTATATAATTCATGAGTAAAAAATACAGCTCAAATCATAACCAAACCAATAAAACATATCATAGTACTAGAGGAAACCAAAATATACTCAAATAGAAGCAAAATCCCACAAAAAATAAAAACTCCCATGTGACATCAAATATCTACACCCGACCCTCTCCAACCACTAACATTAAATATCAAGCCCACAATATTAACAATCATCATTAATGAACTAAGATATGTTGTCTTTACTTGTGTATATATAGATAAAATAAATAAACACACACATTACCCAAGAATGGGGTGAGTCTAAAGACAATAGGATTTCCCTAATGAATTCTCAACTCACATCACTAGGATAGGACTTATTGTCACATTTATATAAAATAGTTTTAAGAATTAAAAACAATTTATATCAAATCCAAACTAGTTTTTTATTAATGGAAATAAAAATATCTATTATAACATTTCTCAATTTTCTCTAGTGTAACTATTCCACTTCAGCACACACAACCATCCACATTAACTCAATATTCTTTTTACCATTGATGGTGGAACTTCACATCCACGCTTTGTCCCACTTTGATGGTGGTACATCGCAACCATTAACTATCCCAGTCATCGCATTCCAATCAGTTATCCCAATATTGTGTCAATATATTAACACAAAACACATTTAATTAATTAAATAATTTAAACAAACACATTAAATGTTTTAAAACCAAAAAATAAATATAAAATAACCATTATAAAATTATAAATAAAAGGTTTTCTAAAAATCAATCATCTTTCCTTAATTTCCAAGCCAATACCAAAATGATATTTCAAACAATAATTTCAATACAATTCCAAGAAAATAATTTAATTTAAAATAATACATTAAGTTATAATTCTAGCTGAAATAAGATATAATCCACCTACTGCACAACATTTGATGAAAATGAAGAACGACACAATCAAACTTCAATAACCAATCACAAACTACATTACCTTCACTAGATTCAATAATATTTCATCATAAAACATTAATAAAAAAAGATATATCAATAAAGGACTAGGTATTTTGTTCCTAGTGAGATAAAACCCATGGATCTAAGAAGAAAAATGAATAACTAGAACTTAACAGTGAATTTGATCCTTCAACACACATTAATTCACCTAAGGATTTCTTCTAGATTGATAAGGATCATATATCAAGACTATGGAGAAACAAATGAATTTTGGATCTTAGGATTTTCGGGGGAAATGAGTTTTAAAGGGGTTAATTTAGATTATATCAAGAATTTAAGTAGGACCAATTTTACACTGCATAGTTAGGATACACAGTTTGGAAAACTGTATACCAACCCTATTATTATACACTTTTAAGGCCACACCTCACACGATTGGATGACACAATTAGAAAAATCATACAAAATCCAGTATTTTCATTATATTTCAAATTACACATTTTGTTTTAGGAATTCTCATGGTTTGTCCAAATCCTACCCCAACTATTTGCTTACACAATTCCCACTCTCTTTTCTTACACTATTTCCTCGAGATTCTATATGGTTTCTACTAACCATGAACAAACAATAAACTTCTATAAAATCATGTAAAACATTACGAAACCCATCATAACCTTCTGAATAATAAATCAAATCATATATAGACTAAAAATACATGAATAATTAACCATTTACCTAAATTAGGAGGTGATACATTCTCCCCATCATTGGCCTTTCCAGCCTTGGAAAGTAGAAAATTGGAACTATCTCAGAGGAGTTCATGACATTGTTCTATCATTTCTTTTTTACACTCTCATTTTTTTTCCTGAATCTGAAAAAGATTCCACAAAATCCCCACTAGAAATATTTTTTTCCAATGAATTATATTCTCTTTGACATCCAAAATCTAGACTAGGATATGAATTAACATAACATATGTATCTAGGATAATGTGATCCCATCAATCCACATGGTTAGGATTAAGATTTTACATTTTCAACTAAGATATAGGAAACACATTTTTCACTATATTGAACCATAGTGGTAAATATAACAGATATTATAACTCAAAAAATCATTCAAGTATCCCAAAGGGACCTATGTAATGAGGACACAACATTCCCATCTTACCAAAATGATGATTCCCAAGCCTTTAAAAGATTCTAAAAAACACATGGCCACACACCTAAAATGAAAATAGTCATTGATAATGACCCGTATATGAATTCATAATGAATTTGTTCCATATCCATTATATTTTTTGTTCAAATGAATATTATTTATTGTCTCTTACACAATTTTGTGTACAATTAGTGAAGTCTCACCTATTTCCACCAAACAAAGTGGAGAATGAAAAGTATTCCCCATATGTATTTATTTGTGATAGTTTTTATTGTATGATAACTCTACATAAGTTATATACTCTTCCCATGAGCCACTATAATCCATTAAAAATCCTTAAGAATATCCTCCAATGTTTTTATTTTCTATTATGAATATTAATCTGTTTGGGGATAATAAGTCATACTCATAGTGAACTATGATCGAAGGGCATATGACCAAAAATGAGATCTAAACCAGGGGTTTGAATCTGATATAATTGAGACTAGAACACCATGCATCTTTAAAATTTATAAAGTTTAGATTTTGTAAAAGCCTTCCTTTGAATCAGTTTCATTATTAGGGATGACGTTATCTAACTTTGTGAGCTGATCCACAATCACCTACATTGAATCATGTTTCTTAACCATACTCAGTAGACCTATTAAGAAATCCATGGACATCTGCTCCCATTTCCACAGAAAAATGTTAAATACTACTACATACCCACTGGCTAATGATGATCTTCCTTTACCTACTGATAGGTGAGGCTTCTCAAGAAATACTCTATTACAGCTCTTTTAAATCTAATCCACCAAAATTTTCCATTAAATGATTTTTACATCTTATAAATACCCAGGTGAATAGACCATCTAGACTGTTGGTAGACACTAAGAATATGTTTCTGATAAGCTAAAGGTATTACCATATGATCTCTAAATCACAACATTGAATTCTCATCCAACTTCCAACCCTCAATGATCTCCCCACCATTGAGTTGTGGGCTCATAGTAACACAATTGTGATTAGATTTCTAATCAAATTTATCCTACTCCACTAAATTAGGAATAAACATAACTATAAATAAAACTACAACATAAACTTATTTTTCATAATATTGATGCATATCCTCTATGTCTGACATTAGTTTCCACTGGTCCAAAGACTCTATCCAACAGATCATATGACTTCGTGATTAATGAATCTTCCATTGAGTTTCCTTTACCTGATGTATAGATTATGTAGAAGTAAAAAATCTATATATTCATAATCATTATACGCTACTTTAAATTTATATCACTTTGTGAGAAAAAATTATCAATATATTATGATCTATAAACACTGTGAATTTTTTACCAAATAGGTAATGATACAAACTATTAAAAGTATAGACCATATCATATAATTACAAGTTTTGTGTTGGATATTTCTTCTCCTGAAACTATATATTTTTTGAGACATAAGCAATAACAAGATCTCCCGTCATGAGAATACATCCCAACCCACATCCCAACACTTCATAATAAACTACACTTCCTTTTCCAGAATCTAGAAACATAAGGATATGTATTGATGTAATTTAAACCTTATATTCTTAGTAGGATTTAAAACATTCATGGTCCCATTGGAGAAGAATTTATTTACTTGTAAAAGCTATCACTGGTGACTCCAAGCATGAATAAACTCATATAAAGTGTTTTTAGTATTTTTATACAAAAAGGTAACTACGTATCTCAAAGACATTCTTTAGTGGCTTCTAAGAGATAACACATTCTATCTATTTAGGATCTAAAAAAGAACCTTTTTTTATAAATTACTTGTCCATGGAAACAAAACTATTATATCTAAAAATTTACACTTTTATAACTTGACATAAAAATGATGCTCTTGTAAGATATCCAACACTATAGACAACTATTTCTCAAGATTATTTTTTGTCCAAAAATACATCAGTATATCTTTGACAAACACCACCAAAAAATAATCTAGGTACCTATGAAATATTTGATTCATCAATTATATAAATATATTTGATTTATTCTTAAGCCCAAAAGTAATAACCCCAAAATCATAAATGTAATATCTAATTTTGAAAGATATCTTTAGAATATACTCCTTCTAAACTCAGGATTGTTGATACCCCTAATGTAATTCAATTATAGAGAACCACCGGCCTCTAATAAATTGATAAAAAAATCATTAATACATGGAATATGATTCTAATTATTTATCATAACATGGTTAATATTATGATAATCCACAAAAAGTCTAAGAGTTCAATCTTCCTTCTCTTGAAACAAAACAGGTGATTCTTATAGAGATGGGATTGGTTGAATGAACCCTTTGATTTACAATTATATTAAATAAACTATTAATTAACTAAATTCTATTTTCTTCTTATAATAATATATAATTGATATCATACTACTCCCTGGTAGGAGTTCAATCATAAACCCCACCTCTCTTTTTAGTGAAAACCTATAGAATTTATCAGGAAAAACATCCTGAAAATTTTCAATAATAGTATGAAAATCTATTTTCCCAATTTAATCCTAAAATTCCAAGGCTATCACTACCAATTTATAAGAAATTTTTATAACCATCAGTTCCAAATGTTCTTCTCTACTTTCCATTACAACCCAATTTCTTTAAAATAGATCTTTAACATCATCCAAAGATTTGAAACTAACATTTCATGAATAAAAATTGATGTGAACCTTGAACGATGTCAACTAATCCATACCCAAAATCAATCCATAGAAATCCATCTCAAGTATAGATAAATCCCAAAGAAACTCATACCCATTGATGGATATATAAAAATCATTACATATAAATTATTTACACTCTCCTTTGACCAGAGAAGTTTATAGTTTCAAAATTGGAGGAATCATCTCAACATGTAAACCAATATGATCAACAATAAAATAAGAAATAAATGATTGTGGCCTAACTTTATGAAAAAAACATTGAATAAGGTTCTAATGAAAAATAATCATACATCTCATTTTTTGATGGACTATATTAATCATCCAGGATCACTTTCTCAACTCCATACAATGGCTTAATCATTTGAATTTTTTGTTTGTTACCCTGTTGATAATTCAACGGTTGAGGAGTCATGGTGTTCCTATAATCACCTTGTATAGATTTATTCTAATTATTAGTGTTATTATTATAAACTTGTATCAAAAAATTATAAGATGCTTGAGAAACATAATATGTGTCTTTAGCACCCAACCATGGAGCACTGTGATAATAGTGGTAATGATGCCCCATCTTGTTTCAATTATGACATGATCTATGTGGTGTCATACAATATTTATTTATGGGATCTTGTGAACCCCACTGAAAACATTTTATCTGTATTTAGGTTGAGGAGAAAGATTTACTTATCCAATGGTCTAATTCTATGGTGTACCACCACTCTGCAAGTAGGTTACCCTCTTCCTCTTTTTCCCATCATTATAATACCCACCTATTCACATATGGATAAACATGCTCCCCCAGCCATATTTTATGAGATATCCCTTTTTTCCACAGTATCTCTATTGAACATCTCTATATAATCTGTTATAAGGAGAATAAAAATATTTGAGAGAATATCTGGTATCAACCCCAACTCAAAAGTGTATGCCTTAAAAGACAAAATAGAAGTGACATAGAATGGAAAGTGGATAAATTTCATAAATTTAGCTACATACTAAATCAACATGAGTTTATATTTCTTCCAACTGATCAAATCCATTATTCTAGTAATCTTAAAGTTGTGAGGGTAGAATTTATTTTTGGAAAAATACCTCAAAGACTTCCCATATAATGCCCTTTTCCAATTTATTAAAAATTTATAATTCCCACCACTGGAATGTGAAAAAATATATTGTATATGTTTCAAACTTATATTTAACTCTGGTGGTTTCCTATAGAAATCTAAGACTTGATTCATCCGATTTAACCAGACTTCTACCTTTTATGACTCAAAATACCCCCAAAATATTGGTGGATTCTACATTTGGAATTAAAACACATTTTTCAATTTCCATGGTTCATCATTTCTATTACTCTTATCAATGGCCTAAAAATCCTAGAAATTACTTTATACAATCTATTAGTTCACCTATGGCTCAGGTGAAACCGCATTTCCAGCATCCTCCTCTAATTGATTTCTAGGACACCTACAAGGTTCCATTCACTATAACCAGACCAAAAATCCATTTAGTCTCACTCATTATAAATATAAGTCTTATAAATTTCAATCTACCCCATTAACACATATCACTGCATATATTTTCACAATTCAAACATTTTCAACATTTTAACTATTTTTGAAAATGATAAAACCGTGCTTTTCAAAAAAAACAATTTTAACTATTTTAAAAAATCAACACCATTACCCATATTACAAACCATTATATTATAATTAAAAATATATTACCATTGGGAAATCCTATTATTAATGTATGTCATGTAGCTATGATCAGATAAACCCATGATGAAGAAGTGACAACTCGCCTAAAAGTGTCTAAAAACACTCATGTACCCAAACACCTTGGTAACTTGATGTTCAGCATAAAGAGGTCAGATACCCATTTTTATTCTCTACATTTCTTGTTCCTACAATCATGCACTTTACTACCATCCCAAGATGAAATAATAATACTATTTCCAATTCCATGACCAAACAAAATTGACACCATTTTCCCCAAAATATTTTTGGACCGACCCAAAATAATACAATTTGTAACTTCTTTCCCTTCCTCATTGGCTTGGGTATTGTTGGGGGAGCTACTGGGCCTTAGGTGACGTCGCTAAGACCCCAAAGGCTGTAAATAAATTCCAAGGTCGTCAAAAACACTTAGGGAACAATTTTTCCTATGAAAAAATAAACATCCAAACTATATAAACAATAACCAACCAAAAAAATATATAATGCATGAGTAAAAAATCTAACTCAAAACATAACCAAACCAATAAAATATATTAGAGTATTGGAGGAAACAATAATATATAATCAAAGAAAGAAAAAAACCATAAAACTCAAAACTCTCATGTGACACCAACTAGAATATCCCAACCCACTCTAAACTACAAATCTACATGCCAACTCTATGGTACCAAGAAGCATCACTAAAGAACTGAGATATATTGCCTTTATCTATGACTCAATAGATGAAATCTAAAAATAAAAAATTATTTTGAAGAATGAGGTGAGTCTAAAATCAATAATATTTCCCTAATAACTTCCTAAATCATTCCACTAGGACAGAATTGTTACCATAATTTATATAAAATAGTTTTAATTAGTAAAATAGTTTATATCAAAGATAAAACAATGTTACATAGAATGTAAAAAAAATGATTTAAACCATTTATACATTTTATTTTGAATACCCATTCTATGTACACACACAAATCTATCCACACACACTCATTTTTATTGTTACCATTAATGGTGGAATTTCATGTCCATAATCCCTACCACTTTGATGGTCGTACTTCATGACCATTACCTATCCCACTCAACACACTCCCAACCTGTTATGAAAAAATCACTCCAAGACATTTCAAAAATAAATTTTATTATTTAAATAATTTAAAAAAACACTTTACATTTGTAAAAATAAAAAAATTATTTTAAAAAACGTACTTTTAATATTATAAAAAATGGGTTTTATGAAAACCAATCCAAATTCCACAATTTCCAAGAAAATACAAAAATAAGGTTTCAATAAGGAAATGGAGAAGGATTTAACAAATATTTCAAGAAACATAGTTAATTAAATCTATTGATTCATGTTCTAAGTCAAGTAGAGATGAGGGAGAGTTCATTTACCTCATAATGATTGGAAAAAAAATAGCATAACAAAACTTCATGATCCGGTCACAACCCACATTACCTTCAATAGATTCAACCTGAGTTCATCATTAAACCATTAATAACAAATATATTTATCCATAAGGGACTATATATATAGTTATGAGAAAGAGAATAACCCTGGAACTAAGAATAATGTAGAATAATGGTCACTTACCATCAAATTCCTGCATCCAAAACACTTTGATTCACAAAAGTATTTCTTTTGAATTGATATGGATAATCTATCAATCCTATAGAGAAAATAGAATTCTATATCTTAGTATTTTAGAGGGAAATTATGTTTAAAGGGGTTAATTTGGATTATATTAACTGTTCATGTAGTTATAACTATATGTCTCATGGTTTTTCAAATCATGCACCAACCATGTGATGCTACTATCTTAAAGACGCACCTCACACTGTTGGATCGCATGATTAGAAAAACCATGTTCTAATAGTTCTTTTCCCTATATTTAAAGATGCATAGTTTATCCTGGACATTTGCATGGTTTCTTCAAACCATGTACCAACTATGCACCTACCCAGTGCCCACTATATTCTATTTTACATTTTCTTAGAGATGATATACGGTTTCTACAAACTATGCACAAATCGTGGCCCTCTAGAAAAAGCCTATAAAACATGTCAAACACACCTTAAAACATCTCTAAATAGAATCCTGACATTATATGGACTTAAAATACATGATTAAAGTGTCATGTGCCGAAAATTGGGGGTGATACATTTTTGATATTAAATAAATGATTAAAATACAATTTAAATGGATTTTAGGGCTACCTCACACATAGAAAACACTCAAAAATGTCCAAAGGGGGATCTCACAATTCTCTATTCTTTTATGAGTATCTCTCTTGTTTCATTATGGAATCATGTACCATATAAAATTTTAGGGATATAAAGGTAAGTATTTAAGTACGTATGTGATTAATGCCTATATTTCTCACAATTTTTTCATATCATTCTAAAAAACCATAATTTAATGGTATTTTTCTGATTTTTTGAAATCTTATGATTAAATGTAAACTAGTCAAAGGAATATAACATGTGGATTGCTAAAAAATCTAAGAAGGTAGTGTCTAGATTACTACTAAATTATACATGTGTTATGTGATTTGTAGTAATAATTAATGCATGGGTTTTTATGAGTAAGACTATTTACGAACAACCTAGATTTTCTATTATACATAGGAGTTACTATAGGGTAGTATCATGTATAAAATAGTGTAGTTCAGCTTCGGAAAACATGGATGGTGTGACATGGGATTCCATTGATGGTTGGGAATAATGGAACTAGTTATGGATATTGTTTTTATGATGTGATGATTGAAATGTTTTTGTGGAAATGTGTTGGGTTTGAATCGTGTATTTATAAGTTATTTCAATCATAGGAAGTGAGGAGATTAAGTTTTTCAATAAAAGTGAATATTGTTGACCATTACTATGGTTAGGTGATGTTGCTCACGGGTGGTGATATAGGTCTATCAAAGGTTTTTCCTACGATGTTTGGGATGCCTCTCACCAAGGTTGGTAGATAGTTTGGTTGGTGTTGTGTTCACATAGGTCACTATCCATGAGGTGGTCATGACCACACTATTGTCGGTGGATGCCTTTGTTCAATAAGGAACAAAGGGTATAGTGTTGAACATTGGTATAGAGGAAGAGATAACCAAATAAGGACATGGTTACAAGTAGTTGAGGATTCCAATTTTGGGATTATTCTTGTCATTTATGTGGTTATTATAGATTTAAATTCAAGAATGATGAGTATTTTCATGCCTTGGGATTTTCATAAAATTGAGTCGGTAGTGATGAAGTATGTGGAAGTCCTCGAGACTTGTGTTTTGGTTTTTAGAGATGGATTTTGGGCATTAGGATTACTGAATATCATTATGTGGTTATTTTATAATGTGACGATGAATAATATATTATTTTTTGGTTGTTTGAGAGCTCTTATGTTAGGTTAGATCATGGATGCATCATCCTACTTCGACATTGGCTAAGGCAAATAAATGATCACTTGAGGTTGTTGAGAACAATGGGTTCATGTTTTGTGATATATGGGTGATTGTTATTTATTTATGTTTTTTAAAACACAAGTATATGTAAGGGTTTATGCTAGTGATTCCCTCAGTGATGGCTTATTGAGTTCATACTAACACCATACAGAGGGCCTTGAGGAGGCATGAAAAATTTGTGGTTTTTAAGAGAACATGTAAGGGAAAAGTTTCAATATTATGATCTTAGTGGACAAGGTAATATATATGGTATTAGGATAGATTAACCATTTTTTCAGATAGGCCAACTAGTTCCTCGGTTCCATGATTGTAGGTCATTTTGATTGTTTTTTACATGTATATATATGTAATCATCCCACAAGAAGTACTGTTGACAACTCAATAACTAGCATGTCATGTTTGTATTATTTGGATTATCATATGTATTTTTTATCTTTGTTGTTGTTTATTTTGTTATATTTATATAGACTTTTTTTATATTATTTCTTCCAATATGTTATTATTATTATTATTATTATTATTATTATCTAAGGGTGTAGTCTCCCTATTGTCACCCAATAAACCCTCACTAGTAGTTGGTAGCTTTTTTTATGGGGAGATGTATCTAAAGTCACATAATTAACCTTTGGTATGGGTATACTTGAGTAGTATAAGGCAATGGGGTCTTACGATTGTGATTAAAGAAATACATTGAGTGATTCTTCACATATCGTGGATACATTCATCCGAATTTGAAAAAGGAAGAAATAGAAAACATGGAAGAAGAAAATAGAATCTACCCAGAGTTAAAGTCGTACATTATTCATGCTCACTATGCAGATCATGGAGATACCCAAATGCCTATAAATTTTTTAGGAACATACTATATCAGTGCATGAAGTACAAGAAGAGGTAGTGAGCCTTATGTGAGGAGTGACAAAACCGAAAAAATATTGTAAATTAAGTGATCCCCTTCACGGAGTCACCATAATAGAATTTACATCCACTAAACTTGTACAGTAGTGTATTATAATGTGATCAATAAATTCTAAGAATATTTTCCTAAGATTATCTCTTTATGATGCACTAAGTAAAATCCTTGTTTGTACATGCATTTCATTTCATTGTTTTTGAATGTTTTGGTAAGAGTGACATCGAGAGTAAGAAGATGAACATAGTTCTTGATAACGTTGGAATAAGACTTTAAAAGATTATAATTGTGTAAGGGAAAAAATTTAGATTTTTCTACACCCTGATTCACCCACTCTTCACTCATGGCATCAAGGGTTATAACATGTGGTATCATAGGCAAAATATTCTATCTTCATGTTGTAGTGATGTTAAATCCCTATCATATATATTTAGTGGTATCAATACCAACACTATGAAACAAATATTGATATCATGATATATATTTAGTCGTTTCGAACCACTAATAAAAAGAAGATATATATTAATATATAAATAAGGAAGATACAAGCATTTCATGTTTATTTATTAATATACTAAGATATTGTATCAGTTTATTTATATTTTAGGATACTAAAAGTAATTGAAAATAATAATCATGACCAACAAGTTGTATCCTCAAATGAAGACTATAACATATTATTTTTTGATGATGGAAGCTATTCCGAGGGGTTGGTGTTGTACATTTAATTGGATTTGGTATCATATAACCAGATATTTTATAATTTATATTAAAATTTATATTCCAATAAGTGAATATTTAATATCTCCCATTATTTATTAGTCATTATTCTATGTAGATTAAATGAAATAATGTTATAGGGTATTTATCGCATCAAAATAGATCATATTAGTTCCCTAATATGATAGGAACGTTGAAATTATTTAATGTTGTATCATAAATATTTTTTTCTTATGATCAGGGTGAAAAACTATGACAAGGAACATAGTTTTCCAACTATCTGGAGTGAGTTATCATAAAATGATAAGGATTTATCTCATGAATACAACACTAATTAATCCCTAAGATTTTATATTTTGATGGAAACCCCAAAAATAATAATTTAATATGTTTGTATTTGGATGGAATTGTAACACCCCACGATTTCATAGTACGTTAATTCTTCAAAGTAATTCAATAACTTGCACTACACACAACACTGAGTTCAAGCGCACCACGACTTACCAAACTAGCCGTTAAAAATAGGTTATGCATAGTATTAACTGAATTTTAAACTTTATATAATCCTTATAATTTTAGAATCTATATTATGAGTTTCTTAGAAATAATGTAAAAACAAATACATTTTTTCAGATAAAAGAAGTATTTGTTTTTAAAATGAAATTTATCTGCCTTTTAATAGAGAACCTTTTTAAAATCCAATATTTGAAACTATAATATATTCAATTTGAAAAAATAAACATCTCCTTTAGAATTGGGACAAAATAATTTAGTTTCAATAAATTTTTGGTGTTTTCGGATAACTTTCATATTTGGGTGGATAGTGAAAAATACTATATTTTAACTGAAAAAAACATTTTTAATCAAAATAATTTATATTGTTGAATTATAAATTATAATGATTTGGAAGTATAATTAGATTATATTTTTACCATTTAATCAAAGTATAGTCATTGTATGTAATTTCACTTTGATATTGGACATAAACAAGTGTCAATTTTTGATAGATATAGTTTCTTAAAAATACGCCTTTTGGTTATGACAATGAGAATTAATTTTAAATTAATAAATGAAAATTCTATGTTTTAAATTTTGTAAAATAGACTTCATTATTGGATTCAGAATATCAAAATTAGTCTAGGGTGAAGTTTTGTTATTTTTCTGAAAATATTCAATTTTTTATGAATAGTGAAAAAACACTAAGTTATCATTTAAAACCGATTTTTTATTTAAATAATTATTTATTTTATTTAAATTTATTTTAGGTAAAAATAGAAACATAATACCTATATAAATTCAATTTAATTTATTGGATTCAGTTTATAATAATTTTAGATATATAAAATGTCTTATAGAACTTTTCATCGTCTTTTACCCACCTCCTAGGAGAATTTGCGAATTCACATAAAACTGAATTTTACCACTTCTGTGATTTGAATTTCAAAAATATGAGAGGTATGGTTAATATAAAAGATTAAAATTTGGTTCCCTAAGATAAAAATAATTTTTGGTAAATAGTATCTTTTTATTTTTATTTACCACAGTTAAAAGTAAATATGGTAATTAAGGGTAAAAATGATATTATTATTTCCCTAACACTTGTCCTAATTCTATTTGATAAGTGTAATTCGATAAAAAACAAACTTAGGAATAAAATATTACCCTTTAGGTCCACTAGATTTAGATTAATACATTTATTATTATTTATTTAAAGGAGAGTTAAAAGAGTTAAAATCAAAGTTTAATAACTAAACAATTTTTAATATAAGGTTATACACAAGATAAATTCGACTATAAATATTCATTAGAAAGATAAAAATATTTCCTAAATAATTTTTTTTTATTTAAATTTTTTAAAGATTATATAATTAAATTAATTAATGAAACAATGATGATGCGGTAATTACCTTATTAATGAAAGAATCAAATAAATGGTATTATAAATATTAAAATAAATATAATTTGAAAGATTTTATGACATAAAAGAATTTTATAGATTAATATGACATGTTATGATGTATTCTATTTATTTTTTTGAAGTAATAATTCTGTTATTATTTTAACAAAAACCAAATACCAAATAGTGTCAAAATTGACATAAAATAGTTTTTAAAACAAATAATATATTACTAATTGATATAATGGTCCTAAAAATCTATTTTTAGGCCAAAAGACTTATATAATAATATATATGTCGTTAATGAACCAATTGGGGTTCTATTGGTAGTATAAAGTAGTTTTATTAACCATATAGTGTAAGAATACAAGAAGACACAGTAAAAGTTAAATTATTTAACTTAGAGTGAAATATATATTATAAGGTAAAAATGGTAACCTAAACATGTATAAAAATTATTTTTTGAGAGTATTACAACACCTACCCAACCAAGCCTCTAAATATGTCACTTTTCAGCTATTATAAACCGAATATGAATTTATTATAAAATAATATTTTAAATTTTTCCAAGGGTGCCCCTCACCCATCTTATAAAAGGGCACTTCCCCTTCTCTCAAATTCACACCTCCAAAGTCATTTGGATCAGCCAACCCCTACCCAAATATCCTCTCAACTATCCTAACTTCATCCTATAGTCCTTCCTTTTTTCAGAAAGCCAACCTATGGATCCCTTTCGATCAAATCAAAAGGAAGAACCCGAAGAAGAGGTAACGATTTCACCGCCCTCTTTCAAGTTCCCTTATTCTTCCACTTACTCTTTCTTTGTTGATTCCATTATAAAATAATAACTCCATTATCATATATATACTTTGATGTTATTATAAAAATTTAACAACTGTATTCATTATTCTATCCATCTTATGAATGATAATGTCACCACGCGAGCGTACGTACGACTTACCATCTCCACGCAGTGGTGTAATTTATTATTCAAAAATATGTTATTAGGATGGATATAATGATGAGTAATATATATATAAATAATTAAAATAACATGCTAATGTCTCTGTACAACTATTATACCATCTAATTCTACACCTTTAAAAAAATTATATTGTCTCTCATGCGTATGTACAGATTACCGTCTCCACGATGCGATGATATTCACTTCCACGTTCACCATTCATCGACGATTATAAAAATATATATTACTAATAAGTAAGTAATATAGGAAAAAATAATTATAATTGATATATATATATATATATATACATATGTACTTATATATATCTTATTCACTTAGTTATTTTCAATACGATATGAAAACGGAAACAACGTTTATGCGTACATACGGACTGCCGTCTCCATAAATGGTGTTTTCCATTTCATATATATGTATATTAAACATATTTATATTCTATATATATATGATATATAAATCATATTTTATATTTTGAAGTATTTAAGTCTTGATCTATGTGATAAAATCAAGAGAAACTAGTTAAAACACGTACGATAAAGAAAGCGATTATTACCCGAAATGTTAATTTACCATGGAAATTATTATTAAATGGGTTGTATAAATCCATAAATGAATCATTTATGATATCATAAATATTAATATGGTTCTTGTATAATTTAATAACATACTACGGTCATCATACAGGAAGTTAAACATACCCCCAACTAAAGGAATGTTCAAGGTAAGGGTTAATTCCTCAATCTCATTATTATCCGAGATTATTTATGTATAAGTATTTACTGGGAAATTTTTATCATCGATGTCCATTTTTCATAAAAATGATTTCAAAATGAATATTTTAAGGATTTTTGAAAGGTACCCTTTATCAAAATCATAATTTTAAATGTTTTAATGATTTATCTGTCTAAGTCTTTTTAATTAATGTCCATGTTTTCAAAATGATTTTAAGGATTTATTTATATTGACATGAATGTTTTGAAATGATAATTATTTTTGAAAGTTTCAAAGTGGTATGGGAAACTTTGATTCAAAAATATATTTTAAATTACTTCATTTATAAATGTGTGCCTTTTAAATGATTTTACAAAAAGGTTATTTCTCTCAAAAAGTTTTACTCATCATTTTCAACTATGTCTGCATCCTTTACTAGATATTATTTTTGATTGAGGTTGATTTATTATGATACAAATCTTCTATATTTTATTGAAGGTTTTGTGATATGTCTAACTATGGATGTCCTATTTTTATACCATTCATGGGTTATTGTTAAAATATTCACATTTTTATGCTAGTTTTAATACAAATGTTTATGTTATATTTCAACCAATTCATATGAGGAATGTATTGGACTTAGTATGTGATAGGTGGAGCCCGATATAGCTCTTAGATGCATCAGTAGGTCTCATGAGACAACTAGACATGGAATTGGATGAGGCCTTTTCCAAATTTGATATATTTTTTTGGTCGTGGACTTATTCATTTTTAGACGTCTTGGTCGAGGCCTTGAAAAAATGTTTCAGAATGTCCTGCATTATACATTCCCTCATTATGAAAATAATATTAATGTTTAATGTGATCATTCGACTAGTATAATACCTATGATTGTGTTTTATTATGCATTATTTACTCAGATCATATTCATTCCATAAAATTATTCATGTTTATTATTGGTAAAGGCATTTTGTTTCAATTATTCCCCATGCTTAATATTTATGTTATCTTCAACTGTATCGCTTAACCGTACTGAGCATTTGAGGTCACCCCATTCTATGTTTTATTTTTCCCAGGATTCCAAGAAGTGTATTTTGATTGATATACGGGGTTAATCTAAGGGAATAATGGAGCTCATAAAATATTACATATGTTGTGTTGTATGTTATAAAGTGTAATGTAACATTCATGTATGTAATCTATTTTCTAATATTGCTAAACCGATCGGACCTTTAGGACTCGATTCCTTGTAATCATGCCAATGTATTAAAATAATGCACCAACTCTGGGTAACTGGGGTCGAGGCATTACAGTTGTTATCAGAGGATGTTTAGCAATAACCTTGGAAAATAGATTTAAATAAACTCTGATTAGGTCACATTACACTAAGATAGAATTTTAGGATTAGTATATAAGAACATCCTAGAATTTTGGTAATGTAGAGATTTTGTGAGTTTTCTAAGCAAATGCATCCCTGTCAAGATACGAGCAGGTAGAGGAGGCTCTAGCATAGATGTACCTAGTGGTAAAACCAAAAAAACCACTTTGATCTAGACTCGAACAGTAACTAGTGCACGACAACGGGCCTTGATGCGCTCATGGTTACGACACTCCCTGGGGATATGATTTATTATAATTCTCGTTTTCATTACAAACCACTCTGAAGGGTTTATGATTATATACCTCCTCAATGAAAACAATTTTTTGATTATGGATTATATCCATAAACTGTTCAATTTACGTTAGGTATTTTACATGTTTGGAATTATGAACTGTGATTCATAAACTGACCTAGTGTATGCCATTGTATAGAAATGATGCCTAATAGAAGGAATGTGAACTCCAACAATACATATGATATGAAGAGTAATAAGGATAATGTCTTTTATAGTATTAAACCAACATTTTTAAGGGAATTAATCTCTTTTATATTCTCAACATATGAAGTAATAATATCATGTGTTGATAAGATATGTAAAGAATTATCATAGTCATATGGCTTTGAAGGGAAGCAAGACAAGAAAAGGATGGAATAAAGAGTAATGGATAAATAGAAGAGCAAAAAGAAGGATTTTCCCATATGTGAAAACTATGGAAAGAATCACCATGGTAAATGATTGAAGGGAATGGGAGTTTGTTATAAGTTTGGAGAAAAAGGAAACCAAGTACGTGATTGCAAGGGTAAGAAAAAAAATTCAAACGCACAATGCTTCATCTGTAAGGCATTGGGACACTACAAGAATCAATGTCTCAGTCATTAGAGTATATCTTAAATTATGTTATTGAATAATAATGCATTTATGATGCAACCTTATGTGAAGAGGAATGACTAGTGTTCTTATGTTGTTAATATAGAATTATTTCATTTGAGTGTTGTACCAACAATATACTGGTAATATGAATTATGGAGATAAATAAGGATTATACTGCAGTACTATTTTATTGATGATTTGAGATTATATGGTTCTAAGAAAATTTACTTAATAGTAAGCTACACTTTTGGAAAACACAAGGTTGATAGAAAGGTAATCCTTAATATGGTCCTGATAATGAGGTAGTGATTTTGGAATAAGAGATGGTTAATTTTGTTAAATTATATTGGATATTCTTGACTTCCTTGAAACTAATTAATGATTTTCATTTTCCGTCATTATTGGAGTTTAAAACATTTTTGGATAGGAGTATAACTAGTATTCTATAAGAAATAAGGGAGCATAAATGTAATCGATATTGTTTTATGGTAATTAAGGCTATTGAGATGTTTTAAAAGAATACATGATGAAGGCGTTCACATGTTATTACCTAGAAAAAAGGATCTTCATTGTGTTTAAATTCCATATAAATTATGGACTGAGAGTTTGGATATAAGTATTTTGGATAAGTATAAAGGATGGAATGGATTATGTTTGAAATTGGATACTATTGTTAAGGTTATTTTTGGATTTTTATAAAAGGAAAACCCAGAGGTCAGGCGACAACTAGTCCCATCCGACAAGGCCGCGATACTTGAACCTGCAACCGAATAGCGATAGAGGTGCATCACCTACGACTTCCCAACGTGATGTAATGGTTTTTATAATTTAGTTTTTTGAAAATAGTCTGACAAATGAATTATAAATTCATTATATTTGGAGCCTTATATGATTTGGATTAATAGAATTTTTTTGAAATCATTTGGAGTGAAAGATGATTTTGTGGCAGGAAATGGTTGAAAGATGAAACTCTACTTGTCAAGTATATATATATATCACTCTTATTAAGTCTAAATTTTATTAACCCAATTTCCGATGTGGGTTTTCCGACAAATGTATTTTCTATTTTCAACCTTTTATTTTCGAAGAACAATTGCAAATTGCGAAGACGCAATTTATTGAAGGAGGTAAGAATATAAAACCCCAAGATTTCATAGTACGTTAATTCATTAAAGTAATCCAATTACTTTCACTACACGCAACAATGAGTTAAAGCGCACCACGACATACCAAACTAGCCGTTCAAAAGTAATTATGAATAGTATTAACTGAATTTTAAACTTTATATAATTTTTATAATTTTAGAATCCATATTATGAGTTTCCTAGACATAATGTAAGAACAAATACATTTTTTTAGATAAAAGAAGTATTTTTTTTAAATGCAATTTTACCGCCTTTTAATGGGGAACCTTTTTTAAATCCAATATTTGAAACTTTTATATATTCAAATTGATAAAACAAACTTCTTCATTATAATCGTGAAATAATAATTTAGTTTCAATAAATTTTTGGTGTTTTTCTGATAACTTTCGTATTTGGATGAATAGTGAAAAATACTATATTTTAACTGAAAACAATTTTTTTAATAAAAATAATTTATGGTGTTGAATTATAAATTTTAATGGTTTTGAAGCATAATTATATTATATTTTTACAATTTAATCCAATTATGGTCAATGTAAGTAATTTCACTTTGAGATTGGACATAAACAAGTGTCAATCTTTTATACATATTGTTTCTTAAAAATACGCCTTTTCGATTTGATAATGGGAATTAATTTTAAATTAACAAATGGAACTTATATATTTTGAATTTGGTAAAATAGGCTTCATTTTTGGATTTGGAAAATCAAAACTAGTCTAGGGTGAATTTTTATTATTTTTTTGAAAACATTCAATTTTTGATGAATAGTGAAAAAACAATGAGTTATCGTTTAAAACCGAATTTTTTTTTAAATAATTATTTATTTTATTTAAATTTATTTTAGGTCAAAATAGATACATAATAACTATATAAATTAAATTTAATTTATTGGATTAAGTTTATAATAATTTTAGATATATAAAAACTTTTATACAACTTTTCACCGTCTTTTACCCACCTCCTAGGAGAATTTGTGAATTCACATAAAACATAATTTTACCTCTTCTGTGAGTTGAATTTCAAAAATCCAAGAGATACAGTTAATATCAAGGAGTAAAATGTGGTTCCATAAGATAAAAATAATTTTTGGTGCATAGTAATTTTTTTATTTACCACGGTTAAAAGTAAATAGGGTAATTAGGGGTAAATATGATATTATTATTACCCTAACACATGTCCTAATTCTATTGTATAAGTTTAATTCGATCAAAAACAACCTTAGAAATAAAATATGACCCTTTAGGTCCACTTTTATTATATTAATACATTTATTATTATTTTATTTAAAGAAGAGTTAAAAGAGGTAAAATCAAAGTTTAATAACTAAACCATTTTTAATATAGGGTTATACATAAGATAAATTCGACTATAAATATTTATTATAAATATAAAAATATTTCCTACATAATGGTATTTTATTTATAATTTTTTGAGATTATATAATTAAATTTATTAATGACACAATGATGATGCAGTAATTATATTATTAATGAATGAATCAAATAAATGGTAGTATAAATATTAAAATAAATATAATTTCAATGTTTTTATAAAATCCAATAATTTTCTAGGTTAATATGACGTGTTAATATTGATTAAATTAATTTTTTTTTGAAATAATAATGTTAGTATTTTAACAAAAAACAAATACCAAATAGTGTCAAGATTTACATAAAATAGTTTTTAAAACAAATATTATATTATAAATTGATATAATGTTCCAAAAAATCTAATTTTAGGCCAAAAGACTTATATAATAATATATATGACATTAATGAACCAATTGGGGTTCTATTGGTAGTATAAAGTATTTTTATTAACCATATAGTGTATGAATACAAGAAGACACGGTAAAAGTTAAATTATTTAACTTAGAGTGAAATCTAAATGATAAAGTTACAATGGTAACCTAAAATTGTATATAACCTATTTGTTGAGAGTATTTCGACCCATCCCCAACCTAGCCTCGAAATAAGTCACTTTGGATCCATAATAAACAGAATATAAATTTATTATAAAATAATATTTTAAATTTTTTTCCAAGGTGCCTCTCACTTCTCTTATAAAAGGGCACTTCCCCTTCTCTCAAATTCACACCTCCAATGCCATTTGACTCGTCCAAACCCTGCCCAAATATACTCCCAATTATACTAACTTAATCCTATACGCCTTAAATTGGTCAGAAAGCAAACCTAAGGAACCCTTTTGATCAAATCAAAAGAAAGATCCCGAAGAAGAGGTAATGATTTCACCACCCTCTTTCAAGTTCTCTTATTATTCCACTAACTCTTTCATTGTTGTTTCCATTATAAAATAATAAATCAAGTATCTTATATATATTGTGATGTTTTTATAAATATGGAACAACTATATTCATTATTCTATCCATCTTATGAATGATAATGTCACCATTTGTGCGTACGTATGGCTTGTAGTCTCCACGCTGTGGTGGAATTTGTTATTCCACACTATGTTATTTGGATGGATATAATGATGAATAATATGTATATAAATAATAAAAATAACATGATAATTTCTCTGTAAAATTAATATACCATCTAATTCTACACCTTTAAGGAAATGATATTGTCGCTCTTGCGTACGTACGGATTACCATCTCCATGACGCTAGGAGATTCATTTCCACATTCACCATTCATCGACGATCATAAAAAAATATATTACTAATAAGTAACTAATATATGAAACAATAATGCTAATGGAGATATATATATATATATATGTACTTACATATATGTTATTCACTTAGTTCTGTTCAATACGATATGAAAACGGAAACAACATTTATGCGTTCGTACGGACTACCGTCTCCATAAATGGTGTTTTTGATTTCATATATATGTCTAGTAAACATATTTATATTCTAAATATACGTGACATTTAAATCATATTTTATATTTTGTAAGTATTTCAATCTTCATCTTTGTGATACAATCATGAGTAACAAGTTAAAACACGTACGATAAAGAAAGCGATTATTACCCGAAATGTTAATTCAACATGGAAATTATTATCAAATGGGTAGTATAAAGTAATAAATAAATCATTTATTATATCATAAATATTAATATTGTTCTGGTATAATTTAATATCCTACTACGATCTTCATACAATAGGTTAAACGTACCCCCGACTAAAGGAATGTTCAAGGTAAGGGTTAATTCCTCAATCTCATTATTATCCAAGATTGTTTTTGGGTAGGTATTTACTGGGAAATTTTTATCATCCATATCCATTTTTTCATAAAAATTATTTCAAAATGAATATTTTAAGGATTTTTGAAATTTACACTTTATCAAGATCATAATTTTAAATGTTTTAATGATTTATCTTTCTAAATCGTTTTAATTAATGTTCATGTTTACAAAATGATTTTAAGGATTTATTTATATGGACAAGAATGTTTTGAAATGATAATTATTTTCAAAAGATTCAATTTTTTATGGGACCCTTTGATTAAAAAATCTATTTTAAATTACTTCCTTTATAAATGTGTGACTTTTAAATGATTTTACAAAAATGATATTTCTCTCAAAATGTTTTACTCATCATTTTCAACTATGTCAGCATCCTTTACTAGATATTATTTTTTATTGGGGTTGATTTATTATGCTACAAATATTTCATATTGTATTTAAGTTTTTTTGATATGTTTGACTATGTATGTTGTATTTTTATACCATTCATGGTTTATGGTTAAAGTATTGACATTTTGTATGCTAGTTTTAATACAAATTTTTATGTTATATTTCAACCTTTTCATATGAGGAATGTATTGGACTTAGTATGTGATAGGTGGAGCCTGTTATAGCTCCTCGATGCATCGGTAGGTCTCATGAGAAAAATAGATGTGGAATTGGCTGAGGCCCTTTCCCAATTTGATATTTAGTTTTGGTCAAGGCCTTAATCATTTTTAGACGTCTTGGCTGAGGCCTTGACAAAATGTTTCAGAATGTCTATCATTATACATTCCCTCATTATGAAAATAATATTGATGGTTCATGTGGTCATCCGACTAGTAGAATACCAATGATTGTGTTTTATTATGGCATTATTTACTCAGATCATATTCATTCCATAAAAGTATTCATGTTTATTATTGTTAAAGGCATTTGGTTTCAATTATTCACTATGCTTAATATTTATGGTATCTTCCGCAATATTTCTTACCCTTACTGATCATTTGAGGTCACCCCTTTCTATGTTTTTTTCCCAGGATTCCAAGAATTTTATTGTGATTGATATGCGGGGTTAAGATAAGGGAATAATGGAGTTCATAAAGGATTACTTATGTTGTGTTGTATGTTATAAAGTGTGGTGTAACATTCATGTATGTAATCTATTTTCCATGAATGCTAAATTGATCGGTCCTTTAGGACATGATTCCTTGTAATCATGCCAATGTATTAAAATAATGCACCAAATATGGGTAATTGGGGTCGGGGAATTACAGGAATTCTTACATACAAGCATGTGTAATTTTCCCTAGAAATTAAGATTATTTTTAATGCATATCACAACTCATGTAATTATATTTATTGAGGGAAACTGTGATTATTTATGTTCATGATAAGCTGGATGTGTTGGGTACATCATGATTGGTATGTAATTAATGAATAATTTGACGAATTATTTTTCATATCCCTTATGTAAATTGATATCTTGACCCTTTAACTATAATATAACCATAATAAAATTCATTTCCATGGTGATATAGACATGTTAATTCTATATAATCAATGAAATATATATCAAGCATTAAGTTTTATGACACGATCATGCAACCATCAAGATGGGATATTGAGACCAAGTTATTATAATATATAGTGAGAAATTATATGTGGTTGTCAATGTTGTGACATTGTTTTCTTAGTATTTGGTGTCTTGTCCTATTTCTAGATAGTAATATTATAAATTAATAAATCTCACATTATTCCAATGAGTAAGAATCCTATATGGTCACACACTAATTGTTTCTATTCATCTCAATTAAATTCAATTAAATTTTACTTATTTGAATAACTATTATTGTTATGTCTGGGGAGTAATTTTATTCAGTATTTATTGATCACATAAATTAAATAAATACATATTCACAAGTTATTTATTTAATTACATAAATATATAGTGTTTATTTATTCATTTATTAAATAAGTAATAATTTATTTGGTTATTCGATAAATTTTGAGGAATAGTGGGTTGATATGAGGGATGATGATAAATATTAATTTTCTTGATGGTAAAATAATATTCATCATTAAACCAGTTAGAACATGCCACATGGAATGGGGACATTTAGATGTTTAATATATTATTGATGGTCATTGTGAAAATAAATAATATTTTAACCTGAAATTTATATATATAAATATATTACTATGTTTATTTTTCTATAGTTGATCGATTTTTAAAAAATAATTGTGCACAATAAAATCTAGATCTCTATCTCAAGACTGAAGAACACTCTAGGGTTTCTTCTATCAAGCCCAATAGATTATCCTCCCTCCTCCACCATATCAATAATGAGAGTTCAAGGATGATTCTTATATCCCAAATGAATGAATGTATAGAGAAAATAAAACACCACTGGAAGATCGATTTTCCATGCTTGCTCGTATGGATCACTGATAAAAGGATTCTATACTTGATCCAACAAGCGCAGTGATAGTATACCAAAATGGTTTTGAATGATGAATATATTATTTTAAAAATTATCTCAAGATTGAGGTATTCTATCTTCCTATATATTTAAATTAATAAATATTTTAGAATCCAAGATCCTCTTAGTTTTGGAATATCTCTCAAGTTTAATGAAAAAAATTCATTGTTCATGGATTCCACATCATGTAAATAATGAAATATTTGTTGAATCCAATAATTTATGATTTCAGTAAATCCACAATAAGTTATTCTGATATTCTAGGAACCTTTATTGTGTATCATGGAAGGTTACATTTAATTTTATAATTATTTTATGATTTTTGATCTGTTGAACATTTAAAAGGTGTATTTCATTTCACGTTTTAATTCACTCTTAATATGTTGTCTAGATCTCTTAAACCTCTTCATTGATTCTCACTTAATTAACCCAAAATTGTTAATAATTAAAGAATAATGAATAAAAATAACCCATACAGAGGTTTCAATAACTCTATCCAGATAACACAATCTTACATAGTGTACACACTTTTTTTATATGTCATGTATTAGTGTTTATTGTACTAGGACACCCTCATGGAATATGAGTCATCATGTACGTAATTCACCCCATTTTCATTAAATGAACATAAATTTTATACTATATAGGTTCTAACATTGTGTTTTCTAACCAAAAATCATGTATCTTGTATAAATTCCTTGTAGTTTATGTATTTTCACAGCGGAAAACATGGAGTGAAGATGCATCATGTAATTAATGCACTATGTGTATTTAATACATGATGCACATAATATGGAATCCATATATCAATTTGTAAACACACCATGTATCATTCCTACACACTATATACTTCATACATGTATGTGTGAAGTATAGTCCGAGTTCTTGGGTGTGTATTGTATACATTCGATGAAGCACCACACACGTCACGTGGGCAGCCTACATATATTGTGTACATTACCTATTTATATATAAATATTAAAATTTATTAATTACTCCATTAAATGTCAAGAAATATAATTTTTTAGGTTAACTTTATTGAAAATCAATTTCAAAATTTTTGTTTTATAAAAAAACAAGATTAATAAAATTTTGTTTAATATTTGAAACGACAATTCATTTATGGTCATTTCATATTGAAGACTCAATTTAAATTAAATTGTATAGGAAATTTAATTTTCATGTATTTTTTGTGTCATTATTATTGGAGTATAATTCATGAAATTATAAAAATATTCATGAATGCAATATTTTGTGTGAGTGAATTTTATATAACAAGGACCATACTAAGTAGATCGGATAGGTACTTACTGAGTGACTTCTAAGTATAAAGTTGTGAACTTATTTTTATTAATTTTATAGAAAGTTTAATAATTTGTTTTATTTAAAATCATAATGGACAATAATCTCAAACATTATTGAATGGAATAAAATAAAGTGGATTAATTGTTTAATAAGATAATTAATTATATTAATTTATGTTCCTTTTATCTTATCAAAGAATAAATTGAAATAAGTTCTAGTTAGTTATTTTAAATGTTTACTGGTTGCACGTGCCTGAATGATCATGATATTTTACTACACCTATATCTGTGTTGGTTTTATTTAATTTAATTTCATTATATGGGTTAGTAATTATTTATTTTTAAATTAAATATGATGGCATGAATTGTCTATCTTTTATTATATAGAACCTACGGGTTTAAGTTTGTTTTATGTAATTTCCCTTAATCAATATGTTGGTTTCCCTCACCTATATGTGAGTTATAAAACATATTTAATAAAATTATAATTTTAATTCACATTGATTCGATTCCAGGAGGATCTTAAGTGGAGTCAGTTTAAGATAGAACCAAGGAAAAAGCAACATGATCGATAAATAGGTGGATAAGCAGGGTGGTGCAACTCATTCCATGACTGGTGTAATGAATTTTCCCTTATGTCCATAGGTTGGTTTGTTATACAATATATAAATCGACCATTATATAATCTCATGATCACATTACATATTTATTTAATTTATGTTTTCTTATGCATGGTATATTTTATGGATTAAAGAAAGTAATCATGTATATAAATGGATTTATATGAAAAATGGAATTAAAATAAATGGATTGTTTGTAAATTTTTTATCAGCACATGGTTAATCCCTTAAGTATATCTCATGAATATTAAATAGACATGTAAGATGATAAATTCAAAATAAATTATTCATAATAAGAAAAATCCCTTGACTAAATATTTAGTCTAACTAATCTTCCATTACAATAGGGATAATAAAACCATAGAATAATGTGTTGGTCCAACCCTTATTAGGATAAATACTTTTTTTGGGGAATTATTATGAATTTTTTGTGG
This sequence comes from Viscum album, assembly GCA_963277665.1. NCBI lineage: Eukaryota > Viridiplantae > Streptophyta > Magnoliopsida > Santalales > Viscaceae > Viscum > Viscum album. Next base: position 1,013,262,029 of record OY728141.1, on the reverse strand, counting down.
TAAATTAACCAAGTATACATAAATAGAAGTTGAACTCAAAATAATTGATATTATTTGGAGGCATGTGTTGTAAGAACCTGAGTGAGGGTTTTAGGATTTTTGATTCCACTCAACGGGTCAAGTTGATATAATCTCGTAGTTGGAAAACATATTATAACCTAAATACCTTTGATTAACTGAATAGTCCATTTCATTGGTTATTATAAGGGGCATATGTATCTTTTCAACTTTAATGTTCATGAAATTAATCATTATGAGTCCAATGGTGGGGGTTTTTGATACTAGATAATATAGTTGGAGACATCTAGTTAAATTTATTTTTTCTCGCTTTTATAATTAGATAAAAAACTAATAATTTACCCTGAATATTTATAGAATCAAATGTAAATTTAAACTACCAAAAATATATCTCTACAAACTCCCTTGGATAAATAAAATAACCTTACCAGAACAGACTTTGAGAAATGGTACAATTTCATATGAATTGTACTATTCTAGGAAGTGAAATTATATGTGATGGAGACCTTAATTCATAATCCTTACACTATGGAGATGAGTGAGGAAGAGTTCCTTATCTATGAAAAAAACATGGATGATCCACTATATGTCTAATGTTTAATGTTATCTTCTTGTCTAATGAACATAAAAATTACATAAGATAATAGACGCAAGTGCAATTCTCAGTCATCTAAGTGATCCTTATATAATGGTAAGGAAAAATTATATAATGGTATTTATGTTTTAGATTATGAGAACTAAGTGTTGTAATGAGATAGTAAATTTGGTTCACATGACTCATACCACACTCAATTATGGAATCAAATCTTTGTTAATTTAAACAAGAAACGGTTGACTAAGTTATATCCAGATAGTTATTTAGATTTATTCAAACTAAAACCACTTGGTATTTTTCAAGCATGTTTACAAATTAAAATGACCAAATATCCATTTAATGAAAATGAGAAATGGAAATAGAACTTATGGAGTTTGTTTACACTGATGTCTGTGTACCATTACCATTTGATGAAATTGGTGGGTGATCATACTTCATAACATTTACTAATGATTTTAGTATGTATGAATATATATACTTAATGAGGTACATGTCAGAATAATTTTATAAATTCAATGAATTCAAGAATTCGGTTGGGAACTATCTTGGTAAGATGACTATGAAACACCACTCATGTAAATATACAGAATATATTATTCTAGAATTCATAGACAACTTATGGGAGTATGATGTTTTATTCCTAATTACTCCTCCTTATACAACCCATTGTAATGATGAAAATAAAGGGAGGAATTGTACCTTTTGGACATGGTGAGTTCAATGATGAGTTAAGAAAACCATCTACAGTATTTTTTAGATATGAATTAAAGATAGAAGTGTATACACTAGATCAAGTACCAATGAAATTATAATATAGTATTATATACCAAGTATGGAGTGAAAATAATATCTCATTATCAAACATACATGTGTGGGGGTCTGATGCATTTTTAAGGCCACTTCAAGAAACAAACATTCACCATAAGGAACGAAGTGTATATTTGTAGGATAATGTTTGGAAATAAGGGGACATTAACTATATTATCCTATATATGAAATGGTAATAGTAAAAATTTATTACATGTTACTTGTTAGGGAGAATCCCTCTAAAATATATAGTGTGGTGAGATATACTTCGGTTAATTCCAAGATCATGATAAATATGAGTTGGTATAGGAATATGTTCCACAATGACCTATGGAAGAAACAGTTCCAAAGACACATATATATTTTTAGAGTACAATAGAGGTCATAGAAAATGAAATATTTGGTTTTCTAGTCATCTAGGATAGTGAGTCATTATTAGTATATAATAATTACTCTTTAACCTATAAGGAATCTATGAGTGGAACTAATTCTACCAAATGGTAAGAAAAAATGGATAGTAAAATATATTTCATGTACCAAAAAAGTTTAGATTGTGGTGGATTCTCTACTTTTGGTAAATAACATAGGTTCTTGATGGGTATTCAAGATAAAACTAGACATGGCTAGTTAAATCAATACATATAAATAATGACTGGTTGAAAAAGGGTAAAAATAGCATCAATTCATTGACTACAATGAAACATTATCACCATTATCCATACTGAAATCCATTATGATTATACTTTCCATAGTAACATATTATATTTGCAATATTTATTTCAAAATATCCTTCCTTAATTGGAACCATCAGGATGATTTCTATGTGACACAACCAGAATTTTTTATGAATTTTGGTAATTCTAATAATGTATGCAATTTGTAGAGATCCATTTATAGATTAAAATAACCATCCAAGTCATGGAACATCTATTTTAATGAATCTATAAAAAAATTGGGTTTTTAAGAAATAAATGTGATCCTCGTCTCTATAAAAAGATTAGTAGTTGTGAGGTCATCTTCTTAATTGTATATATTAATGGCATTTTAGTTATTTGAAATGAGATACTTATCTTACATGTTGTTAATATGTGTCTAAATACATGATTCTCTTTGAAAGACTTATGTTTTTTTAATAGTTGGGGCCAAATCCCCAATTTATTATTAAAGAAAAGTCCTCTAAGAGGGTAGAGGGAGACCCAATACATAGCCCGAAGGCCCATGGCCAAGTGGACTGAATACAAGGCTTGGAAGCCCATCTTTTAGCCCAAAGGACCCAATGTGAACAGTACTTCTACAGTACCTTGTGCAGCTACAGTACCTGCTACAATACCCGCCACCACTACAGTATCCAGCAACAGTTCCTCTGCCGCTATAGTGTTGCCACCGCTACAGTCCCATCGTGGCTACAGTGTCTGCTACAGTACCCTACTATAGTACCATGCTATAGTATCCCTGAAATTCATCCCTTCCCGGATTTGAACCCGGGTCATTTGGATGCCAAGCGGTAGCTTGTACCACTTAGGTAAAGCCATATATATTATAAGGATCATGATTCTTAATGATAGATCCGAGAGGGTTCTTATTCTATGTTAGGTTACATATATTGACAATATAGTTGGGTGTTTTAGAATTAAACAATCTAATAAGGGGTTGTTTCCTAGGAAACTTGGTATTCATGTTACCAAGAAAATGTGTCCTCAAAAATATGAGGATAGCCAGAAAAATGAAAGGATTTCATATCCATATGCAATTGGGTTAGTCCGTTATGTCTTGTTGTGTGAAATACTTGATTTTTCTTATCCCTAATTTTTATTAAGAAGATATCAGTAAGATCTAGGAGACCACTATTAGATGGATATAGAAATCATCCTCAAGTATTTGAGTTTAACGAAATATATGTTCCTAGTATATGGAGGAGATAAATATATGGTTATAAGGGGATATGTAGATTCTAGTTTAAAAATAGATCATTATAATCAGAAGTGGTATTTGGGATATGTATTTACCACCAATAGAGGGTCGTGGGTTGGAAGAGCTCAATAAAAGTCATGATTTTTTATTCTAAAGTAGATTCAGAGTACATTATGACTTATAATGAAACTAATGAAGTAGTGAGGATATGAAATTTCATCTATAATATATATTAAGTACCTACTGTTAAGAGTGTGTAACTCAAGAGGGGGGTGAATCAAGTACCCAATAAAAATTAATGTTAAAAAAAATGAAACCCCCCAATTTAATTAAAAATGACCAGATAATCCAAAAATTAGAATTATATAAGTTTGATCTCTCCTAAAATTTATCAAAGTGGGATTAGGGATTAGTTAAAATAGTATTTTAAATCATGTTAACTTTTTAAACTAAATTACTTAAAAAAAACTTTGTATAAACACAAGTAAAGACTAACTATCAATGTAAAGTTATGTTTACATATTAAAATAACAAATATAATTTTATATTTGAAATATATAAAAACAAAACTCAAACACACAGTGGAATAAAGAGGTTTTTGGTCTCATGTAGAGAATTAATCACCTTTTCATTGAAATAACATGCTTTCAAGATGATTATTATAACTATAATTGGATCCACAACCTAGATCAGGTTTTTACAAACAATATCCCACTGGTTGTCCAAGATCAAACACCCTTCCCTAGTAATACATGGAAAGCAAAAAAATATAGGCCATGTAGGACCTCTTATACAGTTTTAGTGGGTAAAAAATATGGAAATATTATATTGTGTGTCAAGAACACTCTTGTTTGAGCATAGTATGTAGTGTATATAACTAAAAATGGAAATATCACACACTACTCAAATATAAATCATAAAAAAAATTGATAATGATTAGAGGTAAGAAAAGATAATGTTGGTAAATCTTTGATTATTTAGTTTTTCAGAGGTCCTTGAAAAAGCCTTGCAATGGCTCACAACTACAAAAACGGGCATTATCAGCACTAAAAACGGGCTTTAACAGTGCTAAAAAAGCGCTGTAAAGCTCGGCGCTGATAAAGGGTTACTTTATCATCACTAAAAAAGTGCTAATAAAACAACCCTATATCAGCACTAAACAAGCGCTTCTTTAATGCTGATAAATGATTGTTTTATCAGCACTCTTTTAGCACTGATAAACTTACCTTTTATCAGCGCTTCTTTAGCGCTGATAAAGTTGTAGTTTATTAGCGCATTTTTAGCACTGTTAAAAGCACGATTTATCCGTTATAAAAGAGCACTGATAAACTTATCTCTTATCAAAGCTTCTTTAGCGATGATAAAGGTTCAGTTTATCAGTGCTTTATGAGTGCTGATAAAAGCACGATTAATCAGCGCTAAAAGAGCGCTGCTAAATTCCCTCTCTACTGCTCCGATAAATCTGCAGCATCACACCCGAACACCTGCAAAAAAACAGCATCTCAATAATCCAATTAAAGCAACAATACCCATACAAAATTAACTCATAAATCATAAGAAAATTAGACCAATTATACCTATACAACAATTATACCTGCACACCATTAACACACAATTTATAAGTTAATCAAGTACTTAAATAGATCAATTCAGAATTCATGGGGTTTGGGGGTTGTTCAAGGGTTTCGGGTGGCTGTTCAAGGGTTTGGGGTGGCTGTGCAAGGGGGTAGGGGTGTCCGGGGGGCTTTCTAGTTCAATCTTAAGGCTCCATATGGGTGTTTTTTATCAACACATAAATCTTTGGACTTTTCTCTATCCACTATGCATCATGTTGTCAACCTCAAAGAAGTTATAAGGTTTGTACACACACTGAGGTGCACATAGTTGGGGGGATGAACCTCATTAATAATCCCCCAATATTAAACCTACAATAGGCTATTGTAAGTGCATGATCAGGCAATATGCACAACCTAGTTGAGAAAGAACTGGAATAAAACTAATAAAAAATCATCATTGATCCTCAAATCCATGACCATGATTAAACCCAAATTAATTTTTCAAGTCCTGAACTTTTACCAAGAATTTCACAAGGATCGTGTCGACATTATATAAATATAGTTTGACCAAGTCCTACCCCATCTACATCAAGACACATTGATTCTCAAGTATTAATGCTTGATCAACCATACCTACTTCATCCAATGTTAGGGTTTCTCTGAGTACATCATAGGAACCACACAAAACATATAATATACCATGGTCTCCCCACTATATACATAATTATCATTGACCTCCAATATGTGAGTTTTATTTATACTCAATCATGGAAATCCACTTATGGGAGTTTTCTCATCCAGGGAATACCCTCAACAGTATCTCAGACCACCCATATGTGTTCTTCCAATTCTGAGGCATAAGACCTACAAGGATCTCATCCCTATACTATGGGAGTACCCTTATTTAGGGAATAAAACTAAGAAGCATATATTATTTACCATATGGGAGTATTATCATCCAAATAATAATCCCTAGAAGCATATCAACCCTCCAATATGGGTGTATTCTCATTTAAGGCATAATTTATATAATCATCTCAGCACTCCCCTATGGGATTATTTTCATTTAGTGAATATTCTCGATAAGAATATCATCCCACTAATATGGTTGTATTATAATTTGGGGAATAATACCTATATACATCTCATCCCTCCCCTATTAGAGTATTCTCATTTAAGGAATAAAACCCATAAGCATATCCACCCTCCCAAATGGGAGTATTTTCATCCAGATATAAGCCCATAAGTATCATAGACCCAAATACATGATCACCCTAGTATACCAGGCCAACCATGACTTGATATATATGAGTCCCTAGATAGATCACATCCCATGACCCCCCCCCCCCCATTTAAAAGATCAATGCAATCCGAATGCGATTGGTCAGATTTCCGTAGGTCAGTTTTTGTTTTCACTTAAAATCTTGTCCATTTTAAACAAAATAGAGACCCTTTGAGATCTAGCGGCCACACCGTGCCTCAAATTGAGGCGGGGTTAACTCGTACCCGTCACCAAGGACCCTTGGATCACTCTTATAAATTACCAATGCAATCCGAATGTGTTTGGTTGGATTTCCTTAGGTCAGTTGTTGTTTTCACTTAAAATCATGTCCATTATTAACAAAATAGAGACCCTTTGAGTGCTAGCATCCACAACATGCCTCAGATTGAGGTGGGGTTGACGCATACACGTCACCAAGGACCCTTGGATATTTCGTATAAAATATCAAAGCAATCTGAATGCGTTTGATCGGATTTTCGTAGGTCAGATGTTGTTTTCACTTAAAATCTTGTCCACTTTAAACAAATTTGAGACCCTTTGAGTGATAGCGGCCACAACGTGCGTCTGATTGAGTCAGGGTTGACTCGTAAATGTCACCAAGGACCCTTGGATCATTCTTATAAAAGATAAATGCAATCGGAATTTGTTTGGTCGGATTTATGTAGGTCAGTTGTTGTTTTCCCTTAAAATCATGTCCATTTAAAACAAAATAGAGACCCTATGAGTGCTAGAAGCCACACCATGCCACAGATTAAAGAGGGGTTGACTCATACACGTCACCAAGGACTCTTGGATCGTTCTTATAAAATATCAATGCAATCGGAATGTGTTTGGTCATATTTCCGTAGGTCAGTTGTTTTTTTTCACTTAAAATCTTGTCCATTTTAAATAAAATAGGGACCCTTTGAGTGCTAGCGGCCACACCGTGACTCGGATTGAGGCGGGGTTGACTCTTACATGTCACCAAGGACTTTTGGATCGTTCTTATAAAAGATCAATGCAATCCGAATGCATTTGGTCAGATTTCCATAGGTCAGTTTTTGTTTTCACTTAAAATCTTGTCCATTTTAAACAAAATAGAGACCCTTTGAGTGCTAGCGGCCACACAGTGCCACGGATTGAGGCGGAGTTGACTCGTACACATCACCAAGGACCCTTGGATCGTTCTTATAAAATATCATTTCAATAAAAATGCGTTTGGTTGGATTTCTATAGGTCAGTTGTTGTTTTCACTTAAAATCTTGTCCATTTTAAACAAAATAGAGACCCTTTGATTGATAGCGGCCACACCGTGCCTCCGATTGAGGCGGGGTTGACTCGTACATGTCACCAAGGACCCTTGAATCATTATTATAAAAGATCAAAGCAATCGGAATGCATTTGTTCAGATTTTCGTAGGTCAGTTGTTGTTTTCACTTAAAATCTTGTCCATTTTAAACAAAATAGAGACCCTTTGAGTGCTAGTGGCCACATCGTGCCTCGGATTGAGGCGGGGTTGACTCATACACGTCACCAATGACCCTTGGATCGTTCTTATAAACAATCAATATAATCCGAATGTGATCTACTAATTATTTATTATGAAAAACATAAAGGTACCATTAAATACTTACATTGCCCCAAACACCCATAACACAACCCAACCACAACCTTCATCTCAATGAACTCAACCGATCTAAACACCAAGATGGATTTTACCTAGGACTATCTAATTCAAAACATCGATCATGTCATCAACCGACCACTAAATTTCTATGGGGCTTCCCACTATACGCTTTAGCTCACAAACACCACCATCTGATGTTTAACACCTCCATCATTAGGAAAGAACCACTAGAACCCCAACTAAAACTCCACAACATACCCAACATGTTTTCTAACATTCCATTCTTAGACATCCATGATAACACCAACCAATGTTATCATCCAAACTTTCTATCAAAACCACTTGGAACGGATGTGAATCCATCATCCATACATGAATCAAGGACAGTTCAACTTTTCCTCAGAGATTGAACCCATTTTCAAAACATAATTAACATTTCAAACCATCAAATAGATGTGTCTTACAACTCAACAAATGTGTTCCTTTTTCCTGGATGAATTTGAAACATGCACCACATAGGTTGTAAAAGCAGTAGAGGATAGATCTCTTTGATCATAAAAAGCCATGAACCCAAGTTTATCCTTGAGGAAACTGATGAGTGATGTTTGTGAATGCTTTTTGGAACTAGGAACTGACTCGCTTGATGAAACACATGAAATATCATTAAATGTAGCCTCACTTGCTGAATCATTGGAACAATTTCTTATATTGGATTCTCTTAATGTCACATTTAGCATCCCATCTTGTTCATCAAATGGATTGTTCAACTTCCATTCTATCATGGAGGCTGCCACACTGCCTTTACACGCAACTAAAGATCAGAGGCAGCTTGATTAGAAAAACAATCCTGAGGGCATTGTACATGAAAGATCAGGTGGTTCCATAGTTTCTTGGCAACCTCAATTTAACCTACATGATATAAGTCTATTGCATGATGTCCAAGGCATAGCTAGAGGAGAAGAGAAGGTGAAAGTCTCATAGACGAACAACATCAACAATGAACCTCCACCACCCTTTCACTATATACATCAAAATCATATCTCTATGAATGTCGATGTGAATTTCTATCTTACTTCCATCGAAGATGATTCATGTTGGTCAACTTGTTTTATAAATTTTTTATCTTCATCCGTGCCTTGTACTTTCACCCATGAATTTGAAGATGAGTATGCATACACGATAGTTGACCTTCTTAGAGAAGAGTTTCTGGAAGAGTATAAGAGACATGAAGCAATGATGATCATTAGAGTGTTGGAGAAAACGTGGTTTCTACAAACAATGTGGAAATCGGCTTGTGAAACATGGCCTAAGTTACAACTTGCAGGTACTGTACTTTATTTTTTTCTGGAGGGTTTTAGTGTAAATGCATTTTGGAATGATCATTTCTATTCATTGTCTTTTAGGTTTTTTTGACAGCCGAGGGGAAAGGGTGGGGTCTGTAGACATTGGAGGATATGTCAAAGGGTGAACCAATGATTGTTGTTATAGATGGAGAAAGGGAAGGGGGTGAGAAACGTCAGCTCAAAACCATCTAAAGGATCGACCAACCGATCCCAAGGAGCTACTAAAAGCACAATCATTGGTTCACCCTTCGACATATCCTCAAATGTCTGCAGACCCCACCCTTTCCCCTCGGCTATCAAAAAAACATAAAAAACAATTTATAGAAATGATCATTCCAAAATTCATTTACACTGAAACCCTTCAGAAAAAAATAAAGCACAATACCTTCAAGTTTTTACTTAGGTCGCGTTGCACAAGCCTATTTCCACATTATTTGTAGCAACCACATTTTCTCCAACACTCTAATGATCTTCATTACTTCATGTCTCTTATATTCTTCTAGAAACTCTTCTCTAATAAGGTCAACTATCATGTACGCATACTCACCTTCAAATTCTTGGGTGCAAGTACAAGGCACAGATGAAGATAAAAAATTTCTAAAACAAGTTTACCAACATGCATCATCCTCGATGTAAGTAAGATAGAAATTCACATCGACGTTGTTAATGATATGATTTTGATTTATATAGTGAAAGGGTGGTGGATTTTCATTATTGATGTTTTTCATCTACAATACTTTCACCTTCTCTTCTCCTCTCGTTATGTCTTGGACATCATGCAATAGCCTTATATCATGTGGGGTAAATTGAGGATGCTGAGCAACTATGGCACCGCATGATCTTTCTTGTCCAGTGCCCTCAGGATTGTTTTTCTAATCAAGTTTCCTCTGATCATTAGTTGCGTGTAAAGGTGGTGCGGAAGCCTCCATGATAGATTGGAAGTTGACCAATCCAATTGATGAACAAGGTGGGATACTAATCAAGCTGCCTCTGATCATTAGTTTCCATAGTTCAGTTGTTGTTTTTCACTTAAAATCATGTCCATTTTAAAAAAATAGAGACCCTTTGAGTGCTAGCGGCCACACCGTGCCTCGGATTGAGGCGGGGTTGACTCGTACATTTTACCAAGGACCCTTGGATCGTTCTTATAAATGATCAATGCAATCCGAATGCATTTTTTAGGATTTCCGTAGGTCAGTTGTTGTTTTCACTAAAAATCTGGTCCATTTTAAACAAAATAGAGACCCTTTGAGTGGTTCATTATTCTTTCATGTTGCTGGTGCATATCATCTGTTAAAATGGGAAAATGACTCATTGGAGAAAGGCTGTTTTAGTTAATAACAATTACAATTTTCCTACGAACATTTACATATAACAGTGTTTCATCTTTTGATCCCCTTAACCCCTCTCAAAAACGACCACAAATTGTACATGTCCCCAAGTCAGATCTTCATTGTATTTGTGTACAATCTTCCATCAGGTATGCGGCCCACTCATTTCTGAACACATCTATATCATCTTGTGAGTATTATACATTTCGGATGTCATAGTAGTACTTCAAAATAAAAAAATAATTAATTAATAAATAACTTAAACGAAGTAGTAGTTGTTTTTAAAAATACCTCTTTAGGGATGCTAGTTTGCTGATGAAAAACAATCTATCTCATAAATTTACAAATATAATAACCGAAATCATTACCTTTTGTTTGTTTTGGGCACTGAAAAAAAAATTGATCATTAGGAGAATAAGTAACTTGTATTGAGATGTGTTTGGATAGTGAAATTGTATTATATATACCTTGATATTTTTCCAGAATTAGTACTTGCTCGCATCCTTATGCTTATCCCCTGGTTGCATTCCTTTTTTTAGATGATAATGATACACCACCCTATCAGTAAAAGATAATATAAATTATATTAGTTGATGTTTAGACCTAAAACCTAAGATGTAGTGTCTTACAGATTCACAAATGGTTTACCAAAAATAGTGTTCAGATCTTTTACTTTCTCAAATAGCTGATCACCTGTTAGTGGAGATGGTGTTGCGCGTTTTTTTGAACATCCATTGAATGATGTCATCCAAGATCAGTACATATGCTGATGAGGTAGAAATCTACGATGTCCTAGAAACACATATTTCGATTAATGTTTCAACCTAATTGATTTTGTATCTTCTTCACACACAGGACACCCTTGGGTTCCTTTAATGCTATAGCCTGTCAAATTTCCATAAGCAGGGAAATAATTTATTGTCTCATACATCATCGCTCTCAACATGAAGTATTAACTTTTATAAGCATCATACAACATTACACCTGAGCCCCAAAATAACTTCAAATTTTTGATCAAAGGAGCCAGATAAACATCAATATCGTTACCTGGTTGTTTTGGTCTTGATATAACCATAGATAACATGATGAATTTCATCTTCATGCATAACTAGGGAGGAAAGTTATCATTTACCAACATAACAGGCCATGTACTATGAGTGCTGGTTTTGAAAACCAAAAGGATTCACTCTATCTGTAGATAACGCAAGATGAAGGTTTCACGGCTCTTCCAAATTCAGGATACTCATGATCAATTTTCTTCTATTGAGGAGAGTCGGTTGGATGACGTAATAACCCATCTTTATTTCTTTTTTCTACATTCCACGACAATTGTCTTACAGTTTCTTCACTTCCATATAGATTCCTAAACCTTGGAATGATTGGAAAGTACCATACAACTTTCGTAGGATTGGATTTATCTTTCTTGTATCGAGAAGCACCACACTTTCGGCATTCTGTAAGTGATTTGTTCTCTTTGCGAAACAATATACATTCTTTCGATCAGGCATGTATTCTTTCATAAATCATTCCCATCCAGCGTAGCATTCTTCTAGCTTCATATGTCTGGATTGGGAGCTCATTATCTTCCTGGAGCATGTCATTCAAGAGATCAAGTAGTTCCGTAAAACTGACATCACTCCATCCATTTCCTGCTATCAATTTATACAACTTCAGTACAGCTGACAATGTTGTATACCTAGTGCATGCAGCATACAATGGCATCTTTGCACAGATCTTTAACTTCTCAAACAATTTTGGGAAATCATGGATTTCATCTTGATTTGTCTTTGTCATTTCCTCAATAAGATCTTCAACATCATTGACATCTGTGATCACATCCTCCATATGGTCTTCTTCATTATCCATATTTGTAATCATATCTGACGATCCATAAAACTTAGTTTTATCCCATCCAATAGCTACATTCTCTTTTTCTCCGTGTTTATTCCAACATTTATAACTCCGATCTATTCCATGACATATCAAATATGCTTCCAACTCCTCTGGAGTAAGTAGTCTAGAATAAAAACAATTTAAACACGGACAAAGGATTTGATAAGGATCCTTTGCATGATCCTTTGCAAACTTGATGAACTCTTTCACTCCGTTCTCATACTCTATTGTTAAATGATTAGCATCCATCCAATCGTTATTCAACTCTATCCAATTAGAATATAAAATATTAGTATTTATGGTTCAAGTACACAAAACAAGAATTCCAAAAACAATAGAAGAAAACTACTTCCTTATAAAACTGGATATTAATAGAGCCTAACCATTAGTATTTATTCATCATGTCAAAATACTCACTGCTAGTGGAAGTGAAACCGTTACTAATGATCATGCCAAGAAAAAATGTAAACTAAAAGGGGGGATTGAATAAAAATACCCCAAACAAGATGGAAAAACATGGTATTTTAAAATAGGTTAGTAGTTTTCATGTTGGCTATAAGGAAACCTAATTTATTTCAATGAAAAAGGTTAATTCACAACAAGATACCATCCATTCCATATATTATTTTCATTAATAGGGTTATTTTGTGCTTCAAAATGATCAAAACATGTCTAACCAACTTCAAATGGATAAAATATGAATTCATGAAACAAATTAATCCCAAAAAGAATATATAGTATAGAAACATCCACTTGGAATATGAATGTGTCTGCTCAAATGAAAAACATCATACATCTCCAACTACAACGATGATTTCTCATATACAACGACACCACTAGCTAGATAGTGGCTCTCACCAAGAACATCATACATCTCCAAATAAGTGACTACAACCACTAACCATGAAGAACATCATAAGATGGAAATATACTAAGAACACATCCTTTTACCCAAATAAGATACTACAACCACTAACCATGAATAACCACGATGATCTTGATTTGAAACCCAAGGAAAGGTACACCCAAAACATACCAATGAATTCAAATGAAATAATTTCTAAACCAAACCATTGAAATCCTAAAATGTTCCTAACATCAACCCCCATCATATATCCTAATAAAATAATTTGATAACACTATTTAATGTCCTATACCCATTTAGACCCCTCTATTGGTTAGTATATTATAGTCTAGTGACCCCCTAAAACCATCCTCCAACATGTCATGGGTTAGTGAATGCACTGAGGGTATTTATCACAACCATGTGCAATGTACATATAATAATAAATAATTGATATAGTTTAACATCAATTTGTATAGATGATTTTTCGAATGATACCAAGTAAAAGTTAGTATGGTAAATATGTGTGATAAGACATTTTTGGTCCAACTAAAAGGGGATATAGCCTAATGAGTGTATTTTGGATTCACAAAAAATATGACTCTATGTGGTATATGGTTTTTTCAACTAGTAGGAGTATGGACCAATAAGTGAATATGGTCCTCTATGTGTGGGAATGTTTTCATTTAGAGTATGTCCTAATATGTATGGTTCTGATAGAATAAGGCCCATTTGAATTGGATATTTGGGCACATTACACAAGGTGGATCACATTTTTCATGTGAGGAATCTACACCAATTTGGTTCATAAAATATATTCATAGCACATATGGATTTCTATATTCATCAACTAATGAATCGTGTTCTTATCACACCAGGTAAGAACATAAGATCATCTACTAAGTGAAGTGTTTAGAGATCGTATGCTCATCACATAGGGGATTCTTTGGCACATTGCCTCAGGAATCTCATGCTCCTCATGTGAGGTATAATCATAGGATCATTACCTAGGAGATGAATAAGAGATCTTATGATCATAACTTAGGGGATTCTTAGGCATATCACCTAATGAATCTATTTATAATCTCATGAGGTATAATCAAGGGAACATGATTTGGGAGATAAAGAAGATATCATATTCCCATAACATAGAGACTTTATATTCTCGTCACCTAAGGCAACCTAGGATTATCAACTAGAGTTGGATGTTTCCTGAATTAAGAGTGGTAATATGTTTATATCTCGATAAAGGAACTCACATATTTGAATTTTAGAAGAGGGAACCACCCAATACACTCATCACGTAGGGGGTGATCATAGTTTTATAGCCACCATTTCATTTTTATCCATGAAGTTATTCAATTACCACCAAACCCTTTTCAATTTCATCATTAACAACTATATTCTATGTCACTGGGAAACTAAAAGGAAAACCCATATCAACTAACGATGTCATCTCCAATAATAACCCACTCATTACATCTTTTTAACAATGGAAAGGTTGATGCTTCCCCACTGCACGATTTACCACCTCAACCATCTCACATTTTCCCCCAACGGAATCTATCACAACCAAACTAATAAAAAACTTCTCAAACAACCCCACCAGAAAACAATGATGATTTTCAAAAATAAATGTAAACAAGCACCATGTTCTTGAGAAATATAATGAAAATTGGTAAACACATGTGAATCAGCCCCTTTACATCATTTTCCAACAAGTATGGTCCATTTTATTCAATCGGTCAATCCATAATACTCACCCATATAATAAAAAGCATGTTAAAAATGATATAAAAATGGGAGAGGAGAACAATATTGAAAAAAGATTTGGAAAACATGCCTTAAAGGAGGTCCTGAAAACTGAAGCTTGAAAGCGTTGCAGGCAGCGGAGGTCCGGAAAACTGAAGCTCGAGGGCGGCGGAGGTCCGGCAATGCGAACTCAGTAGGAAGCAGAGGTCCGGAAATGAGTAGAGATGGAGGCGGAGGTTCAGAAACTTGATCTTAGTGGGCAGTAGAGGGGAGTCACAGAGTTCTAGTACAGTGAGACCTTTAGGTCACGAAAAAATGAGGGCACCGTGCGACCAACTTTATAAAAAAATGCACTAAGGTTTTATCAGGGTTAAAAAAGCGCTGATAAAGACTACCTTTATCAGCGCTTTTTTCGCTGATAATAGTACCCTTTATCAGTTCTATAAAAGTGCTGATAAATCCTGACTGTATCAGTGCTAAAATTTTTGTGTTGATAAAGGGAGTCTTTATCAGTGCTTTTCTAGCGTTGATAAAGGGACATTTTATCAGCGCTATTTTAGCACTGATAAAGGTTACCCTGTATCAGCGCTAAAATTTTAGCACTGATAAATGAGTTCTTTATCAGCGCTTTTCTAGCGCTAATATATGGCCTCTTTATCAGCCCTAGAAAAGCGCAGATAAATACTTAATGTATCAGCACTAAAATTGTAGCACTGAAATAGGGCGTCTTTATTAGCGTTTTTCTAGTGTTGATAAAGAGGCCATATATCAGCGCTATAAAAGCGCTGATAAAGAACTCCTTTATCAGCCCTAAAATTTTAGCGCTTATATAGTGTAACCTTTATCAGCGGTTTTTCTTAGCGCTGATATAAGGGGGAGCTTCCCTTGCCCATTTTTTTAGTACTTCCTATTGAATGGGTTGTTCAAAAATTATAGGAAAACAAAATATCAAAGAGTCTATAAAAATTCTTCTATTTTTAGTCATTCGATGTTCAAAAAAACGTCCACATGGGTCTCTTAATTCAGTTTATGAAATTTTGTTATCCTTATATGTATTCCAAAAAAACTCACACTCTCATGTGTATCATCATATATTCCCCAATGCACATGATGGAGATCATATGAATATATATCTATGTAGATTAGAATTATTAGTTGAATAATAATAATAATAATAAATATATCCTGAATCCTTGTACTGAGCAGTAAATCCAGAAAGAGGTTAAATTTTTATTGAATGCATTCATGGATTGGTTTAGGAATAATGATTAATAAATCCATGTGAGTCCTTTTGTATTTAATTCCATAAACCATAAATTGAAGTAATTAAATTCGAATGAAATTAGAAATGGTAATATACTAGTGGTGGATCAACTCTGATAGTAGTATAGAACAGTGGTATATTAGACTAATGGTAGATTGGTCCAGTGATGGAGATTTCAATAGTAGTTCATCTAAACTAATAGAGGATCTGATCAGAACTACATAGGGTCTTGTGGTAGCACATCTCTAGTGGTTTATACGGATGATGGTAGATCGGGCTAGAGGTAGCACAAATCTAGTGGTAGCACAGGTTTGGTGGTAGCAAAAGTCTGACGATATCAGAACTCTAATGGTATCAAATATTTCTTGGTAGTATAACTCTTGTGGGAGCATAGTTCTAGTAGTTGCATATGTTTGGTGGTAATATAAATCTAATTATAAGGCCCCAACCTTAAACCTTACTTAATCTTGAGTTATTACAAGATTACCCATGGAGGATCTTTTTAGGTTTAGAGTTTTAGAGAATTAGATCATGAAACTTTCATTACATTCCACATTTAAACAAAGTGGTTACATAAAAGATAGTATTCATTCTTCCCATCAATGGAAACATACTTAAAATATAACACGGATTCATTCTTGACACATCCTTGACACTATCATCACAACATGTACCTTTCCCTTGACCTGTGAAAAACATTTCAAAAACTTGGGATGAGCATAAAAAGCTCAGTAAGGGATATAAAAATATGGAAAGGAAACATGAGTACATGTATACATAAAAATGAAATCATACTTTACCCATAAAACATAGTCATATAAAATCATGAATAAATAATAGAAAACATAAGACATAAAGGTAACTTGAGGCATTCATAACATTCTTACATAGGGAGTAACCCTCTTGGTTACGTTTGGAATACCCATCACAGTATATTCCCTAAATCTCTTCGGAGAAACCTTAATGTTTCACTCCTTCGCGTTACCCAATGCATTGGAGAGCCATATCGGGCTCACCCGCCCTTAGTTTATCACGGAACCACCCATTTTTATAACAATTCCCAAGAACCATAACATAAATGTGTCACATAAAACATGCATAAAGGAAACATAACATTTCCACATTTCAATCACAATATAACATTTTAGTATATTGAAATAATGAATCCATTCAAAAAGAAACCATTTCCAAAACCATTTAAAACATTTAATAAAGAGATTTTTGAATCAAAGTGTCCCATACCACCTTGAAGATTAAAATTTTAAACCACTAATATCCATATAAATAAATCCTTAAAAACATTTTGAAAACATGGATATTAATAAGAACAAATAATTAAAACATTTAAAACGATATTTTGGTTAAAGGGGTTTTACCAAAATTAGAGGCACTTGAATACAATAATTAAGGAATAACATTTAGTCAGAACTTTATAACATCATGAGAATAAATGGATTTATGATATAATACTCCAAATGATAGTATATACACCATATAAGAGTGAATTGGTGCATAACAACAATGAACCCTCAATAGAAATGTCAAATGTAATGAAATCCCTTAAAAAGAAGGTATCCTTAAATTAAGGACAAATCAATCTCAAAAATATGTGTGACAAATATAAATACAGCCAATATAAGTGGATATTAAGTGTAAAACAATAAAAGGTAATTCACACATATTCAATGGATGACATATTCAATGACTACATGTTGAACCCAAAGAAATCGAAATTGGGTTAAAAAGTTCCCTTGACAGCCTAACGGCATCACATCAAAATGAGTTGATGAGAGATAAAAAAGTGTATCTCATCACTTGGACATAAAATTTACATCAATAAGGATATATTAGAACATATCCCAACATAACAATATGTAAATTAAAAGACCCAACAAAAGAAGTCTTTTAAAAAAGAGGAGGGTGAAAGGTTCCCTTACCGACTTGGGTATCTTTCAAAACATACACCCCATGAAAGAAGGACAATAGATCATTGATGTAAATAATCATAAACGAAAGTATATTACACAAAGAGTAGAATAATGGGAAGTACATACACCACTCAATGGAATTTGTGGAAAATGTAGAATAAATCTCAAGGGAATAAAAGTGAGATGAAAAATCCCTTATGAAAACTCGGCAGCCTAACAGCGCCACATAAAACTTACGAATATGGATTGATGAGATCAAACAGGGTATCTCATCACATTACAATAAAATGTACAGAAAGAGTAATATAAAATAACTTCCCCCAACATTACAAAGAGGAGCTTAAAATAAGTGACATAAAGGAGAGTACTTAAAAAGAAAGAGAGAGGTTAGATCTCTTACGAAAGTTCGGCAGCCTAACGGCGCCACTCAAAACATTCAAAATGGATTGATGAGAGAGAATAGGTTCTCTCATCACATGAACATAAAAATTACAGTAAGTGTAATATAAAATATCATCCCAATAACAAGAAAGATGAGATTTAAAAATAATTACATAAAAGTGTGTACTTAAAAAGAAAGAGAGGAGTAGGACCCCTTACATCGGGTCCGACTTGACTCGATCGTTCTTTAATCTCCTGAATAATAAACTTGAGTTAATTCCTACTTCCTTAAGAACCGTTTTCAAGTTCATTATTCCTTTTATATAACTTATTACCATGTCATAAACCTTATGTAATCATTTAAGTTAATAATATTTGTTTTGCCGATATTTGGTTCTTAAGTCGAAAGTGGACTTCTTACAATTACATGTTGTTCGTGTGGCCAAATGTTTATTATATCTATAATTGTATTCATTATGTAGATATCATATATGTCATATATATCCAGTACATGCATGCATTTATAAAATTACATAATCATTTAGAGGTAAGAAATGAAATGCACCGTTCATGGAGACGGTAATCCGTACGTACGCATGAACGCTACTTTCATTTCTATGTCGTATTAATGGAATTAAAAATAAATAAGAGGTATGTATATTTTAATTACAGAATTATATTAATCATTTATATGTATCATACATCATATATATCCTATATATATATGTACTTATAATAGTACGTGATATTTTGAGATAAGAAATGAAATGTACCGTTCATGGAGACGGTAAGCCGTACGTACGCATGAACGCTACTTCCATTTCTATTTCATATTTAATGGAATTAAAACATAATGATACATAATAGTATTTTAATTCCAGTATGGTATCATATATAATATCATTAAATATACCCTTTATACGTACCACATATGGTAATAACGAATCAAATCACTTTGAGGGGGTGGTAGTCCGCACTTCCTTAAATGAAGATATCGCGTTTACCCATAATGGAAACCATAAAGGTATGCCCAAAATGAAAAAAAACAGAAGCTTAAGGAAAACATAAACATATTATATATCATATATAAAAATAGTGACATCATAATGGCCACCTTTGAAGGTGTTAAATGAGTATTGAACAATCATCGTTTCGGGAGGCAGAATTTCGCCATCCACTGAAACCGTATGTTCTTTAACCATTTGATGTAGTTTTGTGAGAGTGTAGCTCGAATAAATAATATAACAACATCCTAGTATATTGAAGATACTGTTGTTGTTACAAAAGATGTAAATAAAAAGAGTTTAGGGGGTTGGAGAAGCAAAATAAAACAAATGAACATGAGAGAAAGAATTACCTTTAAAAGTGTAACTCCTTTTGATTTGAGCCTAAAGGCTTCCTTTGAAAGGATTCTTCCCAAAGGGAATCCTCTAGGATGAGGAGAGGGATGTGGAGAGAGTAAATGTTAAGGGGTTGGCCGAGCCAAAGGCTTGAGGAGTGTGTGAAATGAGGTAGAGGTGAGGGCCTTTTATAAGAGGAGAGGAGGGGCACTTTTGGAATGTAAGAAATATTACTTTATATGAAAATGTGTTTCGGTTTTAAAAGGTCTCACATTGATATAATTCGTGTATAAGGTGTTAAGGGTTCGAAATCCACCCATCCAATAAGTTTTTTACATGTGTAGTTCATAGATTTTACATTATCTTTCCATTTTATTTTTATCGTTAAATAATGATGTCATCGCTGCATCATTATGATGTCATAAATAATTTAATTTATTTAATGTCTAAAAATTATAAAAAAATTACTATGATGTAGTAAATCTTTTTATCTTTCCAATTACCATTTATAATCAAAAATATGATTTTTATAACCCCATGTAAAAATTGTTTTCGTAAAACATATGATGTTTGTGTCATTTTAACTTTTATATTAAATAAAAAGTTATTTATGTCATTTTCCAACTAAAGTGGCTCCATGGGGTCCCCAAGTTGGCCCATGGCTTTTCTTGGTCGGTAATGACTCACCCAATAGGTTTAGGACAAGTTTCATGGTGTTTTCACATTCTTATAATATCACTTTTACCTTAAATTACACTAATTACCTCTAATCGCGATTAATGAAAAAAAAGTTACTATTCACCAAAAAATTATTTTCATCCCATTGAACCACATTTTACTTACTAATGACAACCATGTATGTCGTATTTTTAAAATTCAATACACATTAGTGGTAATCTTTCATTTATCTGAAAAATCAGTTTCCTTGATTACCACTTAGTGGTTTCATTATTCATCAAAAATTGGAGTTTTTTAGAAAAATACCAAAACTTCACCCTAAGCTATATTCGATATTCCGAATTCAAAATTGAATTCCTTTTTAAAAAATTCAAAAAATATTAGTCACATTAATTAATTTAATAATTACTTCCCGCTGTCATGACAAATAGCGTGTTTTTATAAAACAATAAGTATCAAAAGATTGATACTAGTTTAAGTCCGATTTCAAAGTGAAATTAATTCCAACGACCACTATTGGATTTAATGGTAAAAATATTTTCTAATTTCACTTTAAAACCAATTAAAAAGATTATCTAATCATATAAATAAATTATATTTAAAAGAGGTTTTGAATTAAAACAAAACATTTTACACTATTCATTAAAAAAATTAACTTTATCGGAAAAATACCAAAAAATTACACAAAGTAAAATTTGATATCCCGATTCTAAAGAAGAGTTTTATTTGGTCAAAAAGAATGTATAAGAGTGATCAAAACTATATTTAATGACAGTTCTCCATTAAAAGGCGATAAGTGAACCTTTAGTGAAAACTAGGGAATATACGCCTAAAATTGAATTCTTTCCGTATTTTAAGCCTCTATCCTCTATTGGATAAATGTAAAAACATTTAAAAAAATATATAATAATATTTTAGATATTTATATCCATTTTCGCCAATACA
Source organism: Viscum album (assembly GCA_963277665.1). NCBI lineage: Eukaryota > Viridiplantae > Streptophyta > Magnoliopsida > Santalales > Viscaceae > Viscum > Viscum album. Next base: position 1,013,240,555 of record OY728141.1, on the reverse strand, counting down.
ACGGCTACATGTTAACTACCATTTAAAATAATATTATTTTATTATTAGAGTGCAACGTAAGATTCCCAAGAAACTCGTTGTTGCGTGTTGGGTACGCCATCGAGCATAGCAACCCTTTAAAGTAATTTTAATACATTATTCACAAATATGGATAAATATGAAAATTTCATATTCTTTATTTACCTGGGGTGTTACATCCTTCCCCCCTTTTGGAAATTGCATCCTCGCAATTTTCAAAATTGAGCTTGGAAACATCCTTGAAAGTCCCACATCGGAACAAGATTCGGTAAAACAATCACTTTAAAATAAAGAAAGATAAGTACAGAGGTCCCCCGAGTTAACCCATACTAGGACTCCATGTAGGAAAACATGGACATGGAGAATAAAACATAGGGTCATGTTCTGATGGAGAGTGATAGAAAACATGTTTAGGAGAAATTTAACAATAAGAAAATCACAAACTTAGGATGGGTTAAACGGTGTTGGGTTCCCCAGTAGGAAAAGTTAATAGACAACATTTTTGTTTTAAGCTACTTTTTATTGAGGAATTTATTCATAAGGAAACATAATCACTTATCATGTTGACTTTCAACTTTTACTAGATTCCTCAATCAAACTCATATTTGTTTTTCCAAAAGACGAGTATTTAGGAAGACTTGTTCGCATTCAGAGTACTATAAACAACTTCTTAGAGGAGAACCTAATCCACAAAAGAAAAAGAACTATGCAATTCCCATGTCTTTAGACTTTAACCAAAACCAAAACCAAAAAGGTTAGTACAAGATTAGATAATCCAGAAAAGGATAACCCTTTATAAAAAGAAAATCTATGCTTAATCTCCAAAATTTGTCCAACAAAACCCAAAGTTCAACGAAGACCATTAGATAAACAATTTGTCCATTAAATTCTTCAAAGTAAACCAATATAATATTGAAACCCAAATATTTTAAGGATTTAGTCACATAGTCTTCCAAGTTAAATTGTAACATTTATCTCCAAACAACATTAGTTGCTCTTAAAGTCTTGTATTGAAAAGTAATTAACCTAATCACATATCCTCCATGATAGGTTAATAATTTTCATAAATAACCCAAAATCAACTTAATCTTAATTCAAAAAATCATATAACTAAAAAGAATCAGTCAAACTAACTAGGTACTTCACGTAGTCCAGTGGTAGGTGATTAATACCAATCGCACTTTGGTTGTGGGTTCGATTCCCGCAGCTTTGTCCGACGCGACGGGTAGTCACACGGACTGCGTGTTGTCCTTTTTCCAAAACTATATAATTCTTAAAACATTCCCCAAAATGAGATAAAATCTTCAAAGATGATCATAACATATTTTAACCTCAAGTTTATCTCATGCCTTTCATTTTCCAGCATATCATATAATAACCCATAATTAACTCAAAAGTAAGGATCATATAAACTCTAATGGTTACCTTTATAATTATTACCTGAACTTCCACATGGATTGGTCATCTCGTACATGATGCATTAAAGATCATAGAAAGGTTCAAGTGGTTGCTCATGACTCCTTGATAGTTGGTTTAGAACAACCACGAGTTTCCTCATTGAATCCTCCATTTTATCTAGTTTCTTAATCAGAGTACCACCACAATTTCCTTCAAACCTGTTGTCTCTTTGGTGCCTGCTAGATCCATCCATTCACTAAAAACAGAAAAAGTCAGTGTGAGTATATAAACAAAACCATCATGTACTAATGAGGAAGGTAAACACTAAGATACACTTACTCATTCACTTTATCTAAAACTAGGACTCTTTCTGAAATCCTAACCATTATGGTAATGTCACTTATGCTTAAAGAATACACTAACCTCTAAAGTTATCTAAACCGACCTTTGATACCAACTATAAGGCCACAGCCTTAAACCATACTTAATCTTGAGTTATTACATGATTACACATTGATGATCTTTTCAGGTTTAGAGTTTTAGAGAATTAGATCATGAAACTTACATTACATTCCACATTTGAACAAAGTGGTTACATAAAAGACAGTATTCATTCTTCCCATCAATGGAAACATATTTAAAATATAACACGGATTCTTTCTTGACACATCCTTGACACTATCATCACATCATGTACCTTTCCCTTGACCTGTGAAAAACATTTCAAAAACTTGGGATGAGCATAAAAAGCTCAGTAAGGGATATAAAAATATGGAAAGGAAACATGAGTACATGTATACATAAGAATGAAATCATACCTTACCCATAAAACATAGTCATATAAAATCATGAATAAATCATAGAAAACATAAGACATAAAGGTAACTTGAGGCATTCATAACATTCTTACGTAGGGAGTAACCCTCTTGGTTACGTTTGGAATACCCATCACAGTATATTCCCTAAATCTCTTCAGATAAACCTTAACGTTTCACTCCTTCGCGTTACCCAAAGCATTGGAGAGCTATATCGGGCTCACCCGTCCTTAGTTTATCACGGAACCACCCATTTTCATAACAATGCCCAAGAACCATAACATAAATGTGTCACATAAAACATGCATAAAGGAAACATAACATTTCCACATTTCAATCACAATATAACATTTTAGTATATTGAAATAATGATTCCATTCAAAAAGAAACCACTTCCAAAACCATTAAAAACATTTAATAAAGAGATTTTTGAATCAAAGTGTCCCATACCACCTTGAAGATTAAAATTTTAAACCACTAATATCCATATAAATAAATCCTTAAAAACATTTTGAAAACATGGATATTAATAAGAACAAATAATTAAAACATTTAAATGGATATTTGGGTTAAAGGGGTTTTACCAAAATTAGAGGCACTTGAATACAATAATTCAGGAATAACATTTAGTCAGAACTTTATAACATCATGATAATAAATGGATTCATGATATAATACTCCAAAGTACAGTATATACACCATATAAGAGTGAATTGGTGCATAACAACAATGAACCCTCAATAGAAATGTCAAATGTAATGAAATCCCTTATAAAGAAGGTATCCTTAAATTAAGGACAAATCAATCTCAAAAATATGTGTGAAAAATATAAATACACCCAATATAAGTGGATATTAAGTGTAAAATAATAAAAGTACATTCACACTTATTCAATGGATGACATATTCAATGACTACATGTTGAACCCAAAGAAATCGAAATTGGGTTAAAAAGTTCCCTTGACAGCCTAACGGCATCACATAAAAATGAGTTGATGAGAGATAAAAAAGTGTATCTCATCACATGGACATAAAATTTACATCAATAAGGATATATGAGAACATATACCAACATAAAAATATGTAAATTAAAAGACCCAACAAAAGAAGTCTTTTAAAAAAGAGGTGGGTGAAAGGTTCCCTTACCGACTTGGGTATCTTTCAAAACATACACCCCATGAAAGAAAGACAATAGATCATTGATGTAAATAATCATAAACGAAAGTATATTACACAAAGAGTAGAATAATGGGCAGTACATACACCACTCAATGGAATTTGTGGCAAATGTAGCATAAATCTCATGGGAATAAAAGTGAGATGAAAAATCCCTTATGAAAACTCGGCAGCCTAACAGCGCCACTTAAAACTTCCGAATATGGATTGATGAGATCAAATAGGGTATCTCATCACAATACAATAAAATGTACAGAAAGAGGAATATAAAATAACATCCCCCAACATTACAAATAGGATCTTAAAAGAAGTGACATAAAGGAGAGTACTTAAAAAGAAAGAGAGAGGTTAGATCTCTTACGAAAGTTCGGCAGCCTAACGGCGCCACTCAAAACATTCAAAATGGATTGATGAGAGAGAATAGGTTCTCTCATCACATGAAATTAAAAATTACAGTAAGCGTAATATAAAATATCATCCCAATAACAAGAAATATGAGCTTTAAAAGGAATTACATAAAAGTGTGTACTTAAAAAGAAAGAGAGGAGTAGGATCTGTTACCTCGGGTCCGACTTGACTCGATCATTCTTTAATCTCCTGAATAATAAACTTGAGTTAATTCCTACTTCCTTAAGAACCGATTTCAAGTTCATTATTCCTTTTATATCACTTATTACCATGTCATAAACATTATGTAATCATTTAAGTTAATAATATTTGTTTTGCCGATATTTGGATCTTAAGTCGAAAGTGGACTTCTTACAATTACATGTTGTTCGTGTGGACAAATGATTATTATATCAAGAATTGTATTCATGATGTAGATATCATATATGTCATATATATCCAGTACATGCATGAGTTTATAACATTATATAATCATTTAGAGGTAAGAAATGAAATGCACCGTTCATGGAGACGGTAAGCCGTACGTACGTATGAACGCTACTTTCATTTCTATGTTGTATTAATGGAATTAAAACTAAATAAGAGGTATGAAAATTTTAATTCCATAATTATATTAATCATTTAGAAGTATCATACATAATATATATCCATTATATATATGTACTTATAATAGTACATGATATTTTGAGATAAGAAATGAAATGTACCGTTCATGGAGACGGTAAGCCGTACATACGCATGAACGCTACTTCCATTTCTATTTCATATTTAATGGAATTAAAACATAATTATACATAATATTATTTTAATTCCAGTATGTTATCATATATAATATCATTAAATATACCCTTTATACGTACCACATATGGTAATAACGAATCAAATCACTTTGAGGGGGCGGTAGTCCGCACTTCCTTAAATGAAGATATCGCGTTTACCCATAATGGAAACCATAAAGGTATTCCAAAAATGAAAAAAAACAGAAGCTTAAGGAAAACATAAACATATAATATATCATATATAAAAATAGTGACATCATAATGGCCACCTTTGAAGGTGTTAAATGAGTATTGAACAATCATCGTTTCGGGAGGCAGAATTTCGCCATCCACTGAAACCGTATGTTCTTTAACCATTTCATGTAGTTGTGTGAGAGTGTAGCTAGAATAAATATTATAACAACATCCTATTATAATTAATATACTGGTTTTGTTACAAAATAAGTAAATAAAAAGAGTTTAGGGGGTTGGAGAAGCAAAATAAAACAAATGAACATGAGAGAAAGAATTACCGTTAAAATTGTAACTCCTTTTGATTTGAGCCTAAATACTTCCTTTGAAAGGATTCTTCCAAAATGGAATCCTCTAGGATGAGGAGAGGTATGTGGAGAGATTAAATGGGCAGGGGTTTTCCGAGACAAAGTCTTGAGGAGTGTGTGAAATGAGGTAGAGGTGGGGGCCTTTTATAAGAGGAGAGGAGGGGCACTTTTGGAAAGTAAGAAATATTACTTTATTTGAAAATGTGTTTCGGTTTTAAAAGGTCCCACATTGATATAATTCGTGGATAAGGTGTTAAGGGTTCGAAATCCGCCCATACAATAAGTTTTGGACATGTTTAGTTCATAGATTTTACATTATCTTTCCATTTTATTTTAATCGTTAAATAATGATGTCATCGCTACATCATTATGATGTCATAAATAATTTAATTTATTTAATGTCTAAAAATTATAAAAAAATTACTCTGATGTAGGAAATCTTTTTATCTTTCCAATTACTATTTATAATCAAAAATATGATCTTTATAACCCCATGTAAAAATTGTTTTTGTAAAACATATGATGTTTGTGTCATTTTTACTTTTATATTAAATAAAAAGTTATTTATGTCATTTTCCAACTAAAGTGGCTCCATGGGGTCCCCAAGTTGTCACATGGCTTGTCTTGGTCGGCCATGACTCACCCAATAGGTGTAGGACAAGTTTCATGGTGTTTTCACATTCTTATAATATCATTTTTACCTTAAATTACACTAATTACCTCTAATCGCGATTAATGGAAAAAAAGTTACTATTCACCAAAAAAATTATTTTCAAGCCATTGAACCACATTTTACATAATAATGACAACCATGTATGTCGGATTTTCAAAATTCAATACACATTAGTGGTAATCTTTCATTTAACTGAAAAATCAGTTTTCTTGATTACCACTTAGTGGTTTCACTATTCATCAAAAATTGGAGTTTTTCATAAAAATACCAAAACTTCACCCTAAGCTATATTTGATATTCCGAATTCAAAAATGAAGTCCATTTTACAAAATTCAAAACATATTATTCACATTAATTAATTTAATAATTAATTCCCGTTGTCATGACAAATAGCGTGTTTTTATAAAATAATAAGTATCAAAAGATTGATACTAGTTTAAGTCTGATTTCAAAGTGAAATTAATTCCAATGACCACTATTGGATTTAATGGTAAAAATATTTTCTAATTTCACTTTAAAACCAATTCAAAAGATTATCTAATAATATAAATAAATTATATTAAAAAGTGTTTTTGAATTAAAACACAACATTTTACATTATTCATTAAAAAAATGAACTTTATCGGAAAAATACCAAAAAATTACACAAAGTAAAATTTGATGTCCCGATTCTAAAGAAGAGTTTTATTTGGTCCAAAAGAATGTATAAGAGTGATCAAAACTATATTTAATGATAGTTCTCCATTAAAAGGCGATAAGTGAACCTTTAGTGAAAACTAGGGCATATACGCCTAAAATTGAATTCTTTCCGTATTTTTGGCCTCTATCCTCAATTGGATAAATGTAAAAACATTTAAAAACATATATAATCATATTTTAGATATTTCTATCCATTCCCGCCAATACAACGGCTACATGTTAACTACCATTAAAAATAATATTATTTTATTATTAGAGTGCAACGTAAGATTCCCAAGAAACTCGTTATTGCGTGTTGGGTACGCCATCGAGCATAGCAACCCTTTAAAGTAATATTAATACTTTATTCACAAATATGGATAAATATGAAAATGTCATATTCTTTATTTACCTGGGGTGTTACACTAATAGTAGAAGATCTCTAGTGATAAAAGAACTCTGGTGATAGATGTAATCCATCGGTATATCAAATTGAACTAATGGTAGATCATCAAAGCTATTGGTAGATCTTAATAACTAATGTTAGATGTGTACATAGCCAATTTTCTTCACAAAATAATGTAATATCATAAAAATTTAATTTTATTAAAAAAATAATCATGATTTGTGATCATTAAAATATGGAGGTTCCAACAATCTCCCCCTTTGGATGATCCACAATTGTGGAATTTATAACCATTTATATAAAAGAAACTATAGGCGTAAATAGATAAATTAGAAAAGTAATGTCCATTGTCTACTTAACATTTAAAATTACTAAAGTGAGTGGATGAGTTTAATGGTTGAAATAGAATTTAAAAACTAATATGAAATTCTATTCAAACTATTTCTCCCCCCTTTTATATTTTCAAAATGATAGGGGTAAAGAGAAAATATAAGGAAATAAATCGAGAATAATAAGAGACAAGGTCCAATAAGATACATAAGTTAGTTTATTACATAAAAAATAAATACAATGTAAGAATATAACATGACCCCTATTAATGACTAATCCCAGTATGAATCACTCTCAACTCTTTGGGAGGAAGGATTAACTACGTCCTTTTCTTTTCAGAGATAGGAGGCACATGCGTAGAGGCTGAGGGTGTACATGTAGAATTAGGAAGCTCACAGATCACCACTGATCTGAGATGTTGAACAACTTCAATTGGTGACATTCTAAATGGATTATACAAAGAAGACAGGCATGTGGAAGATGGTGTTGAGTAGAAGGCTGACATAGGATTGGATTCTAGTACCCCCACTACTACCCTAGAGGAATAAATAAATGGATTCGTCATATTCATAAATTCTATAATTATGTTCCCACCTCTGTCTATCTTAGCGAAAAATTCTTGATTCTCTTCTATAAATAGCTTGAGGAGAGGGTATAAGACTTTATGTTGGTCAACTTGTTCCATGAATTCCCTAGTAATAGATGTAATCCTTAATTTCTCATTAATAAATTTAAAATTTGATTCCAGATAATGTCTGGAATATATTCTGGAAACACATTTTTTGATTGCCTTAGTGATAGTCCGCTTATCACTTGTTTCCTCATTCAAACACTCTTTAACAAGTTTATATATGTGCTCACTATGTTTTCTAATTTCACAAAGGTCCTCCAGATGAGATGTAGTGAGGTCTCCCAAGATGTAATAAGACTCTTCTATGACTATATATCTAATAATCTCAGTATCTATATAAGGTGTAGGAGGTAGAGAAGTATATGTAGATGCAAGAGTGGGTGGTAGGGTATCCATGTTTTCTAAAAGAGATGCAAGGTTAATAGAAAAATATCTCACATATCCCCTATATTAGATTTCATTTCATCCAACTCATTAGTCAATTTTCTATTCTCAACGTTAACTTGTAAAATCTTTAAAATAATCTTGGGATGAATGTGAAATATTAATAGATCAAAGTGATTTCTGGTGTCAACCTCACTGGGCTGAGTAACTCTAAGATCTTGAGATCTAATAATTCCACTGAAATTATAAAGCTTATAAATCAACTATAGAAATATATTCATATGTAATATAATGAGAATCTAGTATAATAGAATCAATCCTCTCATAAAAACAAGATCTGCATGATCTGATCTAGAAGCTGGTGCATCAAATGGAAATGCTTGATGCTGAAAACATTCATCAATTATAAAAATTTGAGATCCATTAGGATCTATTCTAGAAACCAATATAGAAGGTCCATGATGATCTAGTGGACTACTGTGATCATCATCACTACCATTATCACCATCTGAATAAGGATAATAAAACTGAAGAAACTTTTATCCAATAGATTCCCCCCTTGGATACAGCGCTACCCTCATCTAAGGTAGAAGGTTAATCTCAATGATCAGTTCTATAACTATATGAACCTAGGGATTCCTCCCCCTGACCAAATTCCCTGGTATCACCTCTAATAGAGGAATCATAATCAGCAGGATGAGTAGAACATGGTATCATTACATGAACATACCTATCTGGAACTAAAACAATAAGGGATATATGAAATTGTTCCCTCTCAATAGAAATATCCTCATCATCATAACCTTCTATGTCATGAGTTATCTCATCATTACCATCCTTAGAACCATCAGACACTGACACTACTTTTCTTTAGGTTTTATAAGAACTATAAACTTTTTTATTATCTATAAGCATTAGTCTCTTATTCTTATCCATAACTCAATAGGCTCTCTCTAACAAGGATAGAAACAAGGGGATATAAAAATCCCAAAGATACAATTGAAATTTTGACAATATCTAGATAAATTCCTTACTCAACTAAATCAGAGCCTTTTTATTAAGCCTTGGTTAATTACTCTTCCACTTCCTCATAAAAATAATAATTCAGAATCTCATCTAGCTCTAAGCAAGGGTCCACTATATTCTTTGACCTTTTAGGGTTTTCTATAGGGAATCCTCCTAAATATTTTCATTATCTTCTCCACATTTATTTATTCATGGATTCCAGTTGACATTAATTCTTTTAAAGGTAATTTTTATTAAACAAAAACCACAAAATATTACCTCTAATACCACATCCTCATGAACCAATCCCTTGACTACCAGAATCGATGAGATCATCTAATGATAGATCAGAGAGTTTGATGTGGATGCGGACTTACTCATATCAATATAATACACCATGGGATATCTAAAAAGGTTAATTTTATCCCCTATTTTCATACGGAATAAATGAAAATCATCATGGTACATCATCAGGCTAAAATCCCTCTTCTTTGGACATAGATTATGCTAAATGAATTTGAACAGCAGTCTAAACTCACCATCAAGTTCTATAGTAGGATGCCTTCTCACTATATAATTTTTGGTTAGTTATATTAGTGTATCCTTATATAAAAAAATCACATTATCACTTTTTATAGATCCTCGAAAGTCATCATAAAATCCTTGATGAGGCACACTGATACCCCTAGCCCAATGCTTGGAAGAAAGACTATCCTCATTTCCATCTATCATGTTATGAATGGAATCTTTCTTTTCCCCAAATCTATACTCTACATATTGGTAAAAATGATGCACCAACCTCATATAAAATGGTCAACAATTCCTTGAAAACTATTCTAACTATCCCTGGTACTGAATCACATTTATCACTAATTACATTATTGAAATCATCCATTCCACATCTACTTATTTCACTACAACAACTAATCTATTCGAAAGATAAGGTTTTTTCAGTTTAACTATAGAATGGATCAATTCTCCATGATATTTCTTCATAGGTTGTGATCCTTCATAATATGACACTAAGGGGTGCTTCACCTTCACAATTTCACAAAATTGAATGTGAATAAAGAGTGTGATTAAGTTTGAAGTTCGAGATAGAACAAAATTTGAAATGATTCAAAAGGTAGGTGCGAGAGAGTGTGTTCCAAAGTCATATTCAAGTTCACTTTTATCATTTAGGGATTTTAGATTCAAAAATATAATAAAATATAAAAAGATAAAATAAATAAAAATTTAATATATAAAAATATAACTAGAAGCACATGAGAATAGGGACTCGAGGGGTATATCACCAACAGTGGATCTCTCACTAGTGGATCACCAATAGTGGATCTCCAACAGTGGATCACCAATGGAAACATAATAACTAACATCATGCATGATATTAACCACACCAACATGTGGTAGGTCTCATGGTTGATAGTATGTCTCAAAAAAATATGAAATATAAGGAGGGAATACCAATATTCAATATATATAATAAGTCAAACTATTTTTCATTGGGTAGTTATAATGGAATAAATGTAACCACACCATCACTATTGAGTCCCGTGGATAATATCAACATGTCTCTAACCACACCTTCTCACTCAAGATTCATAACACATAATCATCTTGACCCAAACATATCAATCAAGGATGGACCCAACATCATTGATTGCATACCATCGTACAATAAACTATCATAATCTCACTTAGGATGTAGATACAATCACTTAGTTTAACATTTCACAAAGAACATAGTAATAACATTTAACAAATCATCATAAACAACCCACATCATCCCAACAGAACATACCATGGATAAAGGTATCCTATGGATAGCCCTTTGGTTTCTTCCTTACCAATATCTAATGGTTTCTCACATGGACCATCTACATGAACCTGAACCCTTGACAACTAAATGATTTACCATATAAACCACTAGGTCTTCCCAACCTTAACCATTCATAGACAACTCACTCTAGGTCCAATCTACCAAAGAGGATATCCCTACCATACTTCATTGTAATAGGCATGGTTCTATCAATACCATTACATTTTACCCATCTATACCCTATGAAGAGTCAATTATATCAATTTGGACCCACATGAACACTTTTATACTATGAGAAAAACATTATTGGTAAACTTAGGAACTTTCATGCATGACAATCCATACAATCACATAAAAACATGGTCAGGGATTTTTATAAAATCATATGCCATAATACAATAAGAAAAAAATATTAGTATATCATGATAAAGAAGCACAAAAAAAGAAAATAACATTTAGAAAATAGGTTAATTCCCTAAATGAGATTAACCAGACGAAAATAAATCTCAATCCAAACCATTTTAGATTTCATTTAAAACCTAGGTCAAAATACTATTTATTAATAATTTAATATGGAATCACAAATCTTTTTTACTCACACTAGTCCCATAGATTAAATCCTAATTAAAATATTTTTTAGAAAACCGCATAATTTATTTTAAATACCATTTCAAATTCATCATCTAAAATCATATCATCCACCTTGAAATTCTGTTTAAACTATTTCTGTTATATATCCATTTTCCTATAAAACCACCTTTTAAATAAATAGTTGAAAAAGAAAACACATTTCCCTTGACAATCCAAATTCCACCACGAAAAAATATATGAAGAGATTCATTGTCACTTGTTCAACCAAGGGGATGAAAACAACCAATTCCGCAAGTTATTTGGTCCTTATTGACTATCAGGCCAACGTGAACACATCCCGATTTAAGGGCTGGATTGAAAAAAAGACATCAAACATTATAATAATAAATATAGGGATATAAAATAGATATAAAATCACTAAAAGGATCGATAGAATTAATAATTTAATGGTCACATATTTCAATATTAGTTATTAGGGATATACTCAGTAAGAAACTCTGGCCAATATATCTTTAATTTGAAGAAATCTGCTAATCTGAACAAAAAAAACCCAAATTCAAGGAAAATTTAAAGGAAAACATGAAAATGGTGAAAGAAATTAGAAATAAATACTCAAGTTAAACTAGCCTTAACCCTAGATACTCCCTTAAATATATGGTATGAAGATATGGAAATAGTCATTGAAGATATCCCTTAAGATAGAAAGAAATGAGAGTGGAGAAAAATTGGGCATGTTCACAGTATTATGCAAAAATGGAATAAACCTACTCTTGATTTTATATTATATTATTAAATAATTATTAATAAAAAAACTAGATACAACTCATTACATTAAATTTAGTAATACACTTGGACCCTTATGTATTGAATCTTATGTATAGGGTGACCCTTATGTTTCATAAGTATCCCCATGCATAACAAGTTTTTTTATCCATCACAAATGACCTTATTTATGGTTAACCCTGCACATCACCCCTTAGGATCCTTAAGTATAAAAGGGTGATTTTAGGACTTAACAAAATTCAACTTCCCATGTAACCTTATATATCATCATTTAATAATCTTACGTTTCACTAAGTATCAACCATTACATTTGGGTATTTACTATTCTTAGCTAAGTGAAATGCTTACGTATCACTCTTTACACGTATGGTGAGCCATACATATCAACCATTATGTATAGGGATTCCCTTTTTAATTAAAAGGGATTCCAACACATTAAAAAGTTTCCAAAGAGTAGGACCCTTATGTATGGTAACCCTTATGTATTAAAATTTTAATCATCCAAATAGAAATTTCTTTACATATGAGGTGCCATCATATGGGAGACTTTACATATGAGACTTAGATAATTTTATTAATAGAAGGAACCAAACATATGAGGTACCCCAACATAAGAGTAAACTCTTACATTAAAAAAATTACCATTTTTTAGACCTAGAACATGTAACCCTTATATATCATAGGGTGATTCAGAGTTTCCCTCACTTATTTTGAGGACTTCACATATCAACCCTTTCCCTCAATACATAACTATTTTAATATCCCAATACCTTATTATATGATACCAATTTTTTACAACATGATTCCAAGATATCCACTCATCACATCATGACCCCCTCAATCATGGTGTGGTGGCCTTCCCACTGTAGATTCCCATCCGCCAACACCCAAGAACTCTCTCTACATGATCTTTCATCAAATCACCACTTCTAAAACATCTCATAAATCATTTAAAACATAATAAAAACTCTTTTTCCTCACTATGAATATATAAATTCGAATTTCCCATTATTTCCCTAGCATGTAACATCTTTGATCATTATGAAATCCCCATCATAATAATTCTTATCCTTGAGAAGTTATAGTTGTACTTCTACTATAAATCCTGAATTTCAATTGTCAATAATACACTGTTATGCACCACATTAAAACTTTGAACATTGAATTTTCTTCCATTTCACAACTCAATCCACCAATATATAATATTCACTAAATACCTAATCACCTAAAAACAAATCCTCTCAGTCATATAACCATAATCTATATCATCTCACAATAACAAATTCCCCCTAATCTAACCATAAAGGATCCTAGATCCCAAGAAAAAATATCCCATTACCTCACTCTTCACCATCACCAAACACTAAGATGGTCTTCATCCACACCCATCAATCCCAAGACACTAAATTTCCAATAACTAATTTATCTCTAGGATTATGGTTATCCCCACCATAAGAATACACCCATAAAGATAGATTCTGACTAATGGTTCTCCCCATCTTAATAATCATATAGTGAAACCCATATCATCTTTTCCAACTAAAAACCAATTAAAACTCAAATCTAGATACTAAATCCTAATATAAATCATTAGTCTCATAGGTTTAAAATACATGGATCTCTCAAAACAACCAAAAAATACCTGCTGAATACATAATTCAAGAACCCATGTCACTCTCTATAAACCAATAAAAATCAAGAAAACATGAACTAAAAATTCATAAATTCCTTTTTTGATATATTAAAATAAGTCAATACACACCTACTAACCTCACTTGTCTCTTCCAAACAATCAAGAAACACTAGTTAAGATCAATTTTTTAAGCATAAATTTCACTCACAATCAAAACTATAGAATCGAAGTAGGAAATCATAAATAGGTACCAATATATTATTTATACTAACTCGAAACATTTTTCACTCCTAACATATTACCCATGTTTAAAAACACCACTTGGAATCTTAATGTTTTTTCCCAGAAATCCAAATCTCAAAATCCCCAAACTTGTTAGTATTTTCTTTTCCAAAAACAATCTTCTTTTCAAATCCACATTAAAATATTGCTTCAAAAACCTTTTCAACATTTTTTTTAAATATATAATCTAAAAATATTCTAAATAAAATGAACTTATAAAACCATTTATTCATGTTTCATTCCACCACATGGGTTTATTTCTAAAACATGGTTTTTCTCAAACTAAAATATGCATATAGAAAATCATTTCCATATGGTGTACAAATAATCACAATAATAATCATTTAAAAAATCCACTTAAATACAAATTAATCTAATCACCCATTATAATATATTTAATAAAAAATTGTATATATTATATGTTTCTTTGATTAATGATAGATTCTAAGGAGGGAACACGACAAAAAACACATCAAACAACACCTCCCATAAGCATAAATATTATGCCCTAAGTATTCCACTATCATAATTAAAAACATGGTAACTATATCCTAGATGATCCCTAGGAATCATACCTAGTCCTATGCATCCCACATTATTATTCTTGATTCTACCCCTCTCTCATCCAATAGTTATTTTTCCAAAAAATGAACATCCCTATGAGACTTGGTTTTAAAACAAATTAATAAGGTCTAAGAATACTCCAAATATACCTACCAAGTCATAATGACCTAAATACACATATAACTAACATTTACCCATTCCAAAAAAAATTCAGATACTAATTTTAATGACCTATCTAGGATCACTCAAATGGAACCTGAGTGGGAGTGTTGCAAGACCACAAGTGTGCCTCTCCAATTTCTATAAGATTCCAACTACCGAGGAGGGCGGAAAATAGTCATGGGGAAAATATTCCCTCATAAGTAAAACAAAAGGTTCATTCATGAATCTACTAAAAAATTATCATGATCCATTCATTTAGTGAACACACCCAAAACTTGAAGACAATAAATAGGGATCTTAAAGTAACCTCCTAGTCTATAATACAAAAGTAATAAAATAATATACATGATCAACCTAATGTAAAAAGTATTGATTGAGAATACACATGCATAATACGAATCAGAATAAAATCATGAACTTGTTGGATCACTTTCATGTATATATGCAAAACAATAACATTCAAAATAACTAACCTCCTTCTAGACCAACTTACATAGCCATACACACGGAATCTTTGAGCTCCACAATAAATTATACATGAACCATTTTAACTACCCAATGATATTTTTTCCTAAGAGAAAACATAATAGCCTACTAACATACATCTAAAACCATGTCTTGTACATTGATAGGGGTGAGACCAACTACCTAGTACTAATCCCCATCACCTCAATTTGATGACCATTTTTTCATCAAATGGGTGTTCATGAAATATATATTATGTGTGAAAAAACATGTTTTTCAACACATGCACCTAGAAACATAACATTAAATACATAAGAAATCATATGTGTCGGTTTATCATGTGATAAATAGGAAACTAAGAAACCTAACCCCACCTAATTCATGAAATGCTTATAATATGTTTGTATGAGTCATATCTCAAGAAAGCTCTCCTTGATATTGGTATATCATAGATATTCCCATGAATATAGAAAGAAACATCCTATATGAAAGGAAATCTAGGGAGGGAGTATTTATAGCCAACCACTTGCACAATTCTAACAATCAACATAGATAAAGGTATCATGGCTACATCTTTCATATACTAGTCAATATAACACAAGTGATCTGAGGAGGGTATCTCAATAGTCACCTCTCGCGTGAGTTAAACCACAACAACATGAGGTAAGTCCCATGGATAATCATATATATCAAAAACAAATTTTGTGATATGAGGATATAATATCAATAGGAAACCTCTCATATAATATTAATTGTTTCCACATGGGGTAGGTCCCATGGAATATTCCAAAACACAACATCATTAGGTGAGTGTCATGTATAATCACAAAAACTCTCTAGCCACACCTTCTCACTAAAGGTTTCCACACATCATTAACTCAACACAACCATTTTACTAAATGTTAATCCCAATATCCTTGATCAAATAATATCAAAAAACAACCCACGTCCCTCTTACCTAGGGTATTCTCATAACCACTTGGATCAACATGTTACAAATCACACAATAGGGACATTTAAAAAAGAAGTGTAAACACAACATGCCAAAATAATGGTGAATCCCCTTCATAAAATTACCTTGGGGATATCGCTATGTATTATACCATTATGACCTATCAATGTTACTAACATGAACTATATACATGAACCAAACCCCATCACAATGAAAGGATTTACCATCGAGACCCATGTTTCAAACCACTAGGTCATCCATGCCTTAATCATTCTTGGACATATCACACTATTCCTAATCTACCTAATAGGATAAACCTACCTCACTTCATGATAATTTTCATGGTTATATCAATTCCATGGTATTTTACGTATCTCTACCCTCTAAGGGATCAATGACTTCAATTTGGACCCACCCAATCTCTTTTATACCATGAAAAATACATTACCACGAAACTCTTGTACCTATATGCATGATAGTCCATACAATAATAAAAAATACCAAATATGTTAAGGGATACATATAAAATAACTAACCATAATATAATAATAAAAATATATTAGGTCATCATCATTAAGAATCACAAAAAAGTATACAATCTTTAGAAAGTAGGTGAATTTTCCCAACAACGTTGGAAAAATCAAAAACAAATATCTATCCAATCCCTTATAAATTTCCATTAAACAGAAGATAAAAAAGTCATTATTAATAATTTAAAAATTAATTAAACGTTTTTTACTCATGATAGTCCCTTTTCCAAAATCCCAATTAAATAATTCTTTAGAAAACCCCACATTTGATTTGAAATTCCATTTCAAAACCATCATTAAAAATCATCCCATTCACCTTGAAATTCTAATTAAACTTTTCCATTAATTTTTTTTCCAAAAAACCATTTTCAATTAAAAAATGAAAAGAGAAAACCCATTTTATATGAATTTACATCCCACACCACTAAACAATCCATAAAGAGGGGCACCAACACTTTTTCAGACAAGGTTCCACCGATGACCCATTTTTCAAGCTATGTGGTCCTTGTTGACAATAAATTCTATGAAAGAAAAATCCTAATTCTTGGTCTAAAATCATGTTAGTAGTGAATAAGATAATAAGAAAAATAGTTAAATTCTATGAATATGTAATCACAAAAAGATCCATATATTCGATAATGTAATGTCTACCTTTCTGATTTGGAGTTAAAAAACTCTACTCATAGAGAAACTCTTGTAGATCTATCATTAATTTAAATAAATATGATAATATAAAAAAATAATTTAGATCATAACCAATATTAAATAATAAAATTGTGTGTGAAACCAAAAAGAAAAACTCTATGTAAGCTATACTTAGCCGCAACTACTCTCGTAATAGATTTCATGAAGATTCGGTAACAATTGATGCATATATCCCTTAGGGTATAATAATAAGAAAGATGTTAATAATAGGGAATTCTCATTATGTTCTATAAAATATGGCCTAACCCCCTATTATTTTCATCATATTTCATTAATTAATGAATTAGGAAAAACTAGACAAAACTCATCACATTCAATTATTGACAAACACTATAACCCATCTGTATCGACCATGATGTATATGGTGACCCTTATGTATCCTCATAAACAATCATTACATATTTCAGGTCTCCCCATGATTATCCAATTTTTTTATCCATCATTGGTGACCCTAACATATTGGAACCCTTATGTATCACCCTTGAGGACCCTTATGTATCGCTGGGTGAATTTAAGATGTAGATAAATTTTACTACCCAAGTCCCCTTATACATCACCCCTAAGGACCCTTATGTATTTTTTAAGAATTCACCCTTATATATCGGACTTTAATGTTTTCCTGGCCTAGGGTGACCGTTATGTATCACAATTTACAAAACAAGGTGATCCTTACATATCAACCATACAAACATGTTACCCTTATGCATCCCAATGTCTTCCACTACTTAACAAATTTTTTTAAGAGGGGTAACTTTATGTATGAGGACCCTTAAATATGGGTACCCTTATGTATAGTATATTAAAAAAATTATAAATATAAACAATCTTATATATGGGGAACCTTATGTTTGGGGACCCTTACATATGGGACTATGCCAATTTTATAAAATAAAAATTTCCCCTATGTATAAGGTATGAATATAGAAGAGTAAACTATTACATTCCAAATTTTTCCATTTTTTGAACCAGTACAGTTAACCCTTATGTATCATAGGGTGACTCGAAGTTACTTATATGTATTATGAGACATAAATTCACATAATGACCCACCTGTTTTGATACTTTTCCATCTTAACATCCCCATACTTAATGTTGTGATTCCTTATGCCCATAGACTGATTCTATACTAGCCACTCATCACACCATGTGAAACACCCCAAGATTCCATTGTAAGTTATTTTTGTTAAAGTAATTGAATAGATTTTGCTACATGTAACACCAAGTTCGAGCACACCATGACATAAAAAACTAGCCATTCAAAAGAAGATATGAATAGTAATAACTGAATTTTTAATTTTATATACTTCATATAATTTTAGAATCCATATTATGTGTTTCTTAGACATAACATAAGAACAAATTCATTTTTTCGGATAAAATGAGTATTTTTCAAAAATACAATTTTTCCACCTTTTAATGGAAAACCCTTTTTATAACCAATATTTGACACTTTTACAAAATCAATTTAATGAAATTAAATTCTTCTTTATAATCAGGAAATAAAAATTTATTTTCGATTAAATTGTGGTACTTTTCTGATAACTTTCATATTTTGATGAATACTGAAAAACACTAAATTTTAATTGAAAACAACTTTTCTAATCTAAATAGTGTATAGTGTTAAATTATGAATTTAAAGTTTTTGGAATTATAAGTAGATTATAAGTTTATCATTTAATAAAATTGAGGTTTTTATATGTAATTTTACATTTAAATTTGACATAAACACATGTCAATCTTTTTACAGTTTTTACTTTTTAAAAACCCTCTTTTCAATTTTGAGAACTAGAATTAATTTTTAATCAATTAATGAAACCTCTATGTTTTGAATTTGTTAAAGTATAATTCATTTTTGAATTCCTAATATGAAAATTATCTTAGGGTAAATTTTTGGTATTTTTCAGGAAACATTCAATTTTTTATGAATAGTGAGAAAAATTGCGTTATAGTTTATAATCAAATTTTTATTTAAATAATTATTTATATTATTTAAATTTATTTTAAGTAAAAATAGATATATAATACCTATATATGTTAAATTTAATTCATCGGAGTCATTTTATAATAAAATTATATGAATAAAATTTCATTGAACATTTTACACTCTTTTACCCATTTTCTAGGAGCATTTACAAATTCACATAAAAATTAATTTTACCACTTCTGTGAGTTGAATTTTAAAAATAAAAGACACACAGTTAATATCACTAAGCAAAATGTGGTCCAATAAGATGAAAATAATTTTTGGTGAATAGTAACTTTTGACTTTTATTTACCATGGTTACAAGTAAATAAGGTAATTAATGGTAAAAATGACTTCATAATTACCCTAACACATGTCATAATTCTATTGGATAAGTATAATTTGACAAAAACCAACCTTAGGAATATAATATTAACCTATTTGTTCCAGTTGGATTTGATTAAGAAATTTATGAATTTTATTTAAAGAAGAGTTAAAACAGTTAAATTCAACATTTAATAACTAACCCATTTTTAATATAGGGTTACACAAAATATAATTTCAACTACATTTATTCATTAGAAATATAATAATATTTAATATATATTTGTATTTTATTAATATGTTTGAAACTTTATATAATCTAATTTATTTATGACACAATGATGATGCTGTAATTATCTTATTAATGAAATATTAAAATAATTTATTTTATAAATATCCAAATAAATGTAAATTGAGACTTATGATGAATTATAGTAATTTTATAGGTTAATATGACATTTTATGGTTTCTTGAATAAATTTTATTCTAAGTGATAAATTTTTTATGGCTTTCAAAAAAATCAACTACTAAATATTGTCAAAATTAACATAATTGTGTTTTAAAACAAATATTATATTATTAGTTGATATTATATAACTAAAAATATATGTTTCATCCATAAGACATATATAAGGTTATATATATTAACAATAAACTACATGGGGTTCTCTTGTCTTGTTATATTATGTTTATTAACCATATAATATAAAAATACCAAGAGACATGGTAAATGTCAAACTATTTAACTAAGAGTTAATTCTAAAAGATAAGTTTTATATGACAACCTAAACATTTATAAAACCTATTGTTTGAGTGGTTTTATACCAATACCCACCTTATACTTTAAATAATTCATTTTGGATCCATTATAATCCTAAAATGATTTTATTATAAAATAATATTTCAAGATCATCCTAAAGTGATCCTCACCTCTCTTATAAAAGGGCACTTCCCCTTCTCTCAATTTCACACCTAAAAAGCATTTTTTCTCATCCAACCCCTAAACAAATATCCTCCAAATATTTCTATATTCATCCTAGAGGTATTCTGTTGGTAAGAAAGCCAACCTAAGGATCCTTTTTGATCAAATCAAAAGGAAAACCCCGAAGAAGAGGCAAATATTTCATCACCTCTTTCAAGTTATTTTCTTCTTTCACTTTCTCTTTCTTTGTTGTTTTAATTATAAATTAATAACTGTAGTATCTTCTATATATTTTTATGTTATTATAAAAAATCTTACAACCGTATTAATTATTTTATGCATCCTATAAATGGCAAAGTCGCCATAAGTGCGTAAGTACGGATTACCGTCTTCACGTCATGGTGTAGTTTGTTATTCAAACACTTCATTAATGGGAAGGGTAAAATAATGTGTATAACTGATTTAATTAATAAATATAATATGTCAATTATTATTTATATGTGATATAACAAACAATTATATACGATTTCCCCATCAATAAAATGATATTGTCGCTCGTGCATACTTACGGATTACCATCTCCACGAACACGATAAGATTCATTCCCCATCATAATAATTAAAGAATAATTTTCATTTTATGATTAAAAATAATTTTTATGAACTTAATATCATTCTTGATATTAATAAAATATATCCAATCCATAATAAATATGTCTTACTTAATCGAGTATATAAAGGAAAATGGATCAGTTAAAACCTGAAAAAATGATACTACTAAAATATTATTAACAAAGCAATGTTATAGGATCATATATGATATAATATTTATGTATATATTTTGTTTATAATTTAATAATAATGATTCAACTATTATAAAGGAGGTTAATGTACCCTCGACCATGGAAAATTACAAGGTAAGGGGTTTCTTATCTCACTTTTATTCCCATTATATTTCCATTGTTCGCTACTTATTTATTACATGTGGTGTATTTTGCACTTCCATTTGATATATATTATCATAATTATCTTTCTATTCATGGAATTATATGATTAATTTGGTGGTTATTAACTTTTGGTCATGTTACTCAATCGATTACAACTTGATAAGGGGTTTTCATCTCACTTCTTATTCCCATGAGATTCATGTTATATTTCCATTATTTCATTTTGTGTGGTATATACACTTCCCATGATTTTTTTTAATATAAAATAATTTATGGGTATTAATATCTACATTTAATAATACTTCTTTCATGGGGTGTATGTTTCGTAAGTTACCAAATCGGTATGGGAATTTCAAATTTCAATTTCCACTCATTGGGCTTTACACATACTTCATTGATTACATTACTCCTAGATTATTTGTGAAATCACTATTTATTTACTTATGTAGTAATTTACACTCCTCTTTTTGTGGATATACTATTGATACAAATAATCAAACCATTGATAAATTCTCAATTCATTTATATAAACTTGATAAGAGTAATTTTAACTCAATTTATATTTATTGAGTTAAACGTCCAAGTCATTGGTGTTTTTTACAAGAATATGTGTGAATGTCCTATGATTGGTTTACCCTGAATATCCAATCATATTTAGTGTATTTATATTTTTCACACATAATTATGTCATTGATTTATCCTTAACCTAAGGATACAGTTTTTACAAAGGAATTCATCTCAACTTACATTCCATTGAGACTTTTTTGTTGTTATGCACCAATTCAGTTTTATTTGGTGTATATAATGTACATTGACATAGTATATCATGAATCCCTTTATTCTCATGATATTATAATGTTTTTATTACCTCAATTATTTTTTTTCAAAAGTTTATCATTTTTTAAGAACTCTAACTAAAATATCATTTCAAATGTTTTAAAAATGTATTCATCTTTCTCATTAATGTTCATGTTTCAAAAATGGTTTTAAGGTTTTATTTATGTAGATATTAATGTTTTAAAATTTAAATTACATTTAAAAGTTTCAAAGTTTTATGAGACACTTTGATTCAAAAATCTATTTTAAAAAGCTTCTTGATAAATAGTGATACATTTAAATGTTTTCTTGAAAAAGTGATATTTCTCTCAAAGAATTTTACTAATCATTTTCAACTATGTCAACATCCTTCACATGATATTATTCTTGATCGTGGATGATTTATTATGATAAAAATATTTCATATTGTATTGATTTTTTTTGATATGTTTGACTGTGGATGTGTAGTTTTATACCATTCATGGTTTATAGATAAAGTATTGTCATTTTGTGTGCTAGTTTTAATATGAATGTTTATGTTATGTTTAAAACATTTAATATGAGGAATGAATTGGACATAGTAAGTGACGGTTGGATCCCACTATAGCTCTTTGATACATCGGTAGGTCTCATGAGACAAACTAGTGACTTGGCACAAGGCCTTAAGAAAATCTTATTTTCAATCTTGGCATAAGGCCTTGACTATGTGGTTATGAAGTATGGCATTATGCATTCCATCAATATGAAAGTAGCTATTGATATTGCATTGGATTATTATACTAGTATAATATCCATGTGAATAAGTAAAAGGAATTATTTGATTTTATCCTCTCCATATTATGATGACGTTTATTTTTAAAATGATTTTTTTAGTCTTATATATTGCCTTAAATTTTTATTATTATTTATGAGAGTTTATACTATATTGTTATCCTTAATGAGCATCTGAGATCACCCCTTTTAATGTTTTATTTTTCCCAGGATGTGAAGAATTATTTTATGGTTGACCTACAGGGATAGGCTAAGGATATAAGTGTGTTTAAAAAGTGGGAAATGTTGTTGATGTTTTCATTTCATCATGTAATGTAAAACTTATTAGTGTATCTAGTACTAACAAGGCTAATAAACAGATCGATCTTTCTTGAAATGATTCCTTGTATCATGCCAATGTTATGTAATAATACACCAACTCTGGGTAACTTAGTTCAGGGAATTATATTTGGTATCAGAGAAAGTTTAGTACAAAACATGGAAGCTATATTTATAAAATCTCTTATTAGAAAAAACAACACTAAGATAAAATTTGAGGATTAGTATAGAAGAACATCCAAAAAAAATCAATGTAAATATTATGTGGGTTTTCCAAACAATACATTCCTATTTGGATACAATCAAGTAGAGGTGGCTCTGGCACAGATGTAACTAGGAGTGAAAACTATGACAATGAGTTTTTGGCTTGACCTGGGATATCTTGGTACACGACAATGAGCCATGTTGCACTCTTGGTTACGACACTCCTGGGGGATATGCTTAGGATAGTTCTAATTTTCTTTAGAAAACAATTTTATGGATTTTAATATAAGATGATAATAAATAACCTTGGTCAATCCTAAGGTGTTTTAGATTGAAAATAAGGTGTTATGATATTCTCTAAATGATTTCATGACTCAGAATTTTCGTTCTTATGTTCATCAATAGCTGGATTCCAATGAAGTCATAGTAAAATTGAACATGATGTAAAAGGTTGGCACAGAGGGGTAAATAAGAAAAAAAAATATAATTTTGATAGGTGTAAAAGATATCATGTTCATGTCAAATTAGTTTTCCAAAAATATTATCTACAACATATATATTAACCAACTCCTGAACTCAACAGAGAAGAGACTGGCAGTGAATGATAAGAGCGCCAACAGTGGAAACCATGGAGAAAAGAAAGCTCAATTTCCAACATGCAAGAAATATGGAAGGAAACACTTAGGGAAGTGTCTCAATAGAACAAAGAAATTATTTATGGTGGGAAAGAATGACATAAAGTAATTAATTTATGAGGATGAATAAAGAGTACTATGTACGAAAATAAAAATGATTCTAATAGTCTATTTACAGTCATTTTCTGTAAATGTAGGGGACCCGAGCATTAACTGAGTGAATTCCTTATTCTATATGATAGTGTAAGAACCCTGTTCTTATTTTAGAGATGTGGGCTTCTTATTTTTCCTTTTCCTTAAGTGTTTTGAGAAAAAATGGAAAATGGGGAAAATGGTAAATTTTGAAACTACACGCCGTGTACTTTTGGCCATGTTGGGATGAGTACACGGGGCGTGTAGCCATGTCGGCGACAAAGGGTGTAGGAACCGGCTACACGTCGTGTATTGGTACCTTACATGCCGTGTAGTCAGTTAGCATGCTTAAACAGTAAGGCGGTGGATTCACGGCCTGCTGGGCGACAGTACACGCCGTGTACTCGAGAGTACATGCCATGTACTCATGTCGACGGATGAACAGTGTACCGGTGCTGCCAAATGAACAGTTAAATTAAAGAATTACATGCCGTGTACTCAAAAGTACACGCCGTGTACTTTTTTTTCAGCTTAAAATTGGTAGTAGCCTCCACATTTGGTAGAGGAGACTCTTGAACTGTTTTGGAGCCAAAGGAGGAGGCCGGATCTTTGAAGATCCACCGGGCATTCGTCTACAATCCGTTTTGGCTTCGGATGATTTCGTTGGAACTGCACGGGTAATCCCTCTCCTCTCCTAGTACCGTTCTTGCTAATTCTTCTCTTAATGTATTTTATTTACATTTTTTTGTTTTTTGTTCATCATCAGATCTACGACGTTCTTGAAAGTTTCTGGAGTCGGCATTCGGGTATAACGCTCATTGACTTATAAGGTAGTTGGCTTGGTGTTTAGTTTTCCAACTGTTGTGTGTTTTGTGTGTTTTTGTTCCACGAACCCATGTTGGGGTGTCGTTTGACTGAGGTCATTTCTATATTTAATACCTAGAATTGATTAGGTATTTAATTGTGATAATAAAATGTTGGTTGGGATCGCTGCTTGGATCCGGAACCACCCCGGGGGTGTGTTCCACTGTTTAGCCATCTGGCCAGGATACCCAAGGGTATTCCTTTAAAGTAGTAATTGTAGAATTTCTTTGAGAGGAATTGCTTGTTACTTTTTTTTTACCTGTTGGGCATGGCCCGGTTACCTATATTAGCCTGAGGGCGTGACTATATTAGCCTGAGGGCGTGACAGTTTTAGCCTGAGGACTATTGTTATTCTACCTGAGGGCAACCTTTTGTGCCTGAGGGCTTGACTTCTGTGCCTGAGGGAGACACTTCGTATGCCTGAGGGTGAGAATTCGGTTACAATGCCTGAGGGCGAGATTCTGTATAGCCTGAGGGCGTGGTTCACTATATTAGCCTGAGGGAAAGATACTGTTTGGCCTAAGGGCATGGTGTTGTTGAGCACAGAATGATACTAAATTTAATGGATTAAATGGATAATAAAATGGAAATTTAATTGTTAAGTTAGTTAATTTTTATTAATACTTACTTTATTGAATTTTACTATTTCACATTGTTGTTGCATGCTTACACGAAGTTGGGCACGGGCCTTTGGTGGGTGACTACTGAGATATATTTCTCACACCCTGTTTGGGTCATGCTTTTCGGCCCAAAAAGAATACGTTGATGTAGGTGTAGATTGGGGCAAGAGTCCCTATACAGGTACTTGACTATTTCTGTGGAGTAGGAGGGCATGGGACCGAGCTTAGGCTCGTGATGCCGCTGCCAGCTGTTTTTCATGTTTTGTTGTACTCTATATTTTGTTGTACTGTATTGATGTATAACATGTTCTGGCTCTTTTCATTGAACTTGAAACATGTAGCATCATCACTTATATATTGTTGGTTATATCCATTGCTGTAGTTTTTTCTGTTGTGTATGTTTAATGCATCCTCTGTCGTTGTATGTTTATTCTGTATTCTGCTGCACTACACTTTGACGAATGAGGGCATAGTTTCCCAACTATTAGACCTGGGCCCTCACTGCTAGTCGTCAGCCTCTTGAGTTTGGGGAAATGCGCTTGAGGTCTTGTGGCGAACCAGGCTTGGGGCACCCATTGCATGGCACCCGGGTCCGGGACGTTACAAAGTGGTATCAGAGGCGTTTCTTTTCTTTGACTTACTATTTGGAGTCATATTCAGGCATAGGATGGAACGGTAGTTGGTAATAAGTTGTTCCTGGGTGTAACTAACCCGTGTACAGGGAAAACCTAGTCTACCATGTATTTTTCATTATTTTGATTTTACAATTTAACGGTTGATATGTTTTCACCATTGGGTGACGCACTTGGATTGTGCTGTTTATATTTTATCTGTGGGTTCTATTTAGTTGCAACCCACTAAGATGAGGGTATGTTGTCTAATGCATCATATAGAAACATGCTATATATCACATTCCATGAACAGTTTCCATGCCATGTAGGTGCATTAGAATTTGCATTTTGTTGTGATAGTTGTTGTGATAATAAAGCATGTTGTTGTGATAGTTTCTTGATATATACCTGCCTTGTGATATGGTATGTTTGTTTGAGCTTATTTATAGAATGGACGCCAATCTTTGTTTTTTGGGGAGTATGGGCCCCCATTGACCGGAATTTGGTGGATCATTGAAGGTTTATTGGTTATAACACAGATAAGATGTCAAACATTGATTTGTGGGGAGTATGGGACCTCACGGATCGGAATTTGACACTTAGGTGTTGGGTTTTAGTATTTTCTGGGTTCTGGGGAAGTTTCTGAGGCATACTGTCTGGAAAACATAGAATACACATCGTGTAGGACCTCATACACGTCATCTGTGTTCTTTTGTTCGGGAAGAAAAATGAACTTTTTGATTACACGCCGTGTACCCTGAGTACACGCCGTGTAGTCTCTCTCCATGTCGCAAACCATGTGGGCGGCGACATGGGGTAAGGAAAGTCTTGGGTGAAACACGCCGTGTAGTTTTTGTACACACCGTGGAGTGTGACCCAGATTCCGACCATGTAACTAACAACACGGGTCGGTGAACTCCTGTACAGCATGTCGTGTCAATGATGAACACGCCGTGTAGTGTGACCTGAGTACTCGGCCGTGTAACTAACAACACGGGCCGGTGTCACCTCTCCATGAACACGCCTTGTACCTGTGGGACACGCTGTGTAGTCTTGTCCGAGTACATACCATGTGGAGTTAGCTGTGTGGATAGGAAGCGGGATGGTGTAAACGCCGTGTGCGGGTGTAACACACCGTGTGGAGTAAATCCCAGTAGTCAGTCATGTCACAGACGACACAGGCAATTGGAAAATAACAACGTACACTCTGTGTAGATATTATACATGTTGTGTAGTTTTGTTGAATGTAAGTCGTGTGTCTTAGCCACGTAGAAGGAACCGGGAAGGGGAATGGAAGTCAAGTACACGTCATGTATTCAGTGTACATGTCGTGTAGTCTTGTTTTGAAAATTTTTAATGCTTTCTTCCTCTTGTTTACTTTTGGTTTCTTCGCTTTTCGGTCATAATAATCTGGAATCTGAGGCGTGCTTTTGACCTTGTAGAGTCATGCCACCTAGATGACCGCGAGTTGTTTGCCAGGAGACCGGTGACGATTATACTCCAGAGATGGTGGGCCATAGGCTACCAGTTGATCCTCCAGCGGAGCCAGATGCGGCGCCAGCTACTATACTGGACACAGGCGAGGAGGCGTAGTTCTGTGAAGGCTTTATGCAGTTCATGCAGACCTTTTAGGGAGCACCGTAGGCTGCCACCTCTAGTGCCGAGCTGACACATATCTTTCAGCAGTAGCATCCGCCTACGTTTTCAGGGGATGGCGGACCACAGGCTGTGGAGTCTTGGTTGGGGTCAATGCAGACTATTTTCGAGCATCTTGAGACGCCTCCTAGGTGGAGGGTCAAGCTCACGACTTACATGCTGCGTGATTCCTCCAAGAGGTGGTTGGATGTTACCACCCAGTCAGAGCATCACAGGGACATGACGTGGGAAGATTTTCAGGCAGTCTTCTATGACTTCTTCTTTCCCAAGACACTGAGGGAAGATAGAGCTCGAGAGTTCATGAATCTGCAACAGGGCGCTATGTCAGTGATGGACTATTCTGCTCATTTTACAGAGCTTCAGCGCTTTGCACCCGTGCTGGTGGGTGACGAGATTTTGAGAGCTAGACGTTTTGTGGATGGTCTTCGGTATGACATACGAGTGTTGGTAAAAGTTTTCAGGTTTCCTATTGTACACGCTATTGTAATTCGGGCACCAATTTCTGAGAGGAACCTGCGGGAAGCTAGTGGTGTGGGCCAAGGCTATTCAGCACCAGTTATTGGTACTATTTCTTCTGGCAAGAGGAAGAGACAGATGGACTTCTCTCAGGTTGGAAATTCTAGCCAGGCAGCTTCTTCAGGTGGCCCTATCAGGTGCTACCAGTGTGGCAAAGAGGGGCACAAGATATGGCAGTGTCCACGAGGCCCAGTGGAGTGCTGAGCTTGCGGCAAGATGGGTCATCTGCAGCACTTTTGCAGGGCGGTGCTACCAGTGGCTAGTGGTAGGGGTTCTGTGCAGACTCCGCCTGCGGGAGCAGGACCAGTGGCTTCTTACCAGTCTAGGAACTGGAATACGTCAAGGTGTGAAGGCAAAGATGGTGGTCATGGCCATGGTAGCAAGACACCAAGATCACAGAGGCAGCAGGGCGGGACAGCTCAGGGTAGCCAGGCTGTGTCGCAGGGCCGCGGGACTAAGTAGGTAGATGCAGTGAAACAGACCCAACAGGAGCAGAATCCCGGAACTTCTACAGTCAGAGGTACTATTATAGTAGCTTTTTTTATCTTCAGTACTTTTTATAAGGGTGCTACGCATAGTTTCATATCTGTACCCGTAGTGGAGAGCCTTGGGCTCGGTGCTTCTACTTCTTCTGATATCTTGATGCTAGACACTCCGTTGGGGACTAGGACGGCTGGTGTGCGTCAGTTCAAGGAGTGCCCCCTTGAGGTTGGTGGGTGTCACTTCCTTTGGGACCTCTATGTCATGGAGATGACAAACTAGGATTTCATTCTCGGGATGGACTGGTTGGTTCCCTTTCAATCCTTTTTAGACTGCTATCATCGTAGGGTGTCTTTCACGTCACCAGAGGGCAGAGAGTTTCTATATAAGGGCGAATGGGATGTTACGGCGAGTTGAGCTGGACCAGAGCATCATGGGCGAGGGGGAGTCACAGCCCAGATTGCAAGTTTATATCTAGATGACCAGGGACTTGTTAGACGGATTTCCCTCCAGTTGTTGATTATTTCAGGGATGTCTATCCGGATGAATTTTTAGGTCTACCTCCGGTTTGTGAGGTGGATTTCTCTATTGAGCTAGTTCCAGGAGTGGCACCGGTGTCCATTCCTCCTTATAGGATAGCCACGCCTGAGTTGCAGGAGCTCAAGAGGCAGTTCGAGGAGTTGCATGCAAAGGGATTTATCAGCCCCAGTACTTCTCCTTGGGGTTCTCCGGTCCATTTTGCGAAGAAGGCGGACGGTACCCTCAGACTTTGTGTGGATTATCGGAAGCTAAACCAGTTGATGGTTAAGAACCCATATCCCTTGATGAGGATATATGATCTGTATGATCAGATTCGTGGAGGATGATGGTTCTCGAAGATTGACTTGAGATCTGGATATCATCAGCTGCGCATGATACCATCAGATATACCTCTTATAGCTTTTCGGAGTAGATATGGTATGTACGAGTACTTGGTTATGCTGTTCGTACTCACGAACGCGCCAGCAGTTTTCATGTCTCTGATGAATCCTGTGTTCCATCCATATCGTGATTCATTTGTGGTAGTATTCGTGGATGACATCTTTGTGTACTCTCACACTCAACACGACCATGCCATCCATCTTGAGATCGTATTGAGTACACTGAGAGAGCATCAGCTATATGCTAAGCTCTCGAAGTGCCACTTTTGGATGGACCAGATTCACTTCCTGGGTCATATCATCTTAGAGGTAGGAGTTGCAGTAGACCTAGAGAAGGTGGGTGGAGTAGTTTCCTAGGAGCAGCCTAATAACGTGTTTGAGATAAAAAGTTTCTTAGGGCTGGCTGGTTACTATAGGTGCTTCATATAGGACTTCTCCCGCTTACCAGCACTGTTTATAGGTCTAACTAAGAACGGTGTGAAGTTCGTTTGGTCGGAAGCTTGCGAGACAGCTTTTTAGGACCTGAAGGGAAGGCTGACATCAGCACGGATCCTGATACTCCCAGAGCAGGGGAAGAGCTATACAGTTTACTGTGATGCATCAGGGATTGGGTTGGGAGCAGTTTTGATACAGGTTGATCGATTCGTTGCGTATGGGTCTTGGCATTTGAGGCCACATGAGAAGAATTACCCGACGCATGATATCGAGTTGGCTACAGTTGTGCATGTGTTGCGCTGTTGGAGACACTATCTATTTGGAGAGAATTTTTTGGTTTTCACAGATCACAAAAGCGTCAAGTATATCTTTACTTAGCATGACTTGAATCTGAGGAAGAGAATTTCGGTTGAGTACCTACAGTCCTTCAATTTTGAGATTTCATATACACCTGGTAAAGGTAATGTAGTAGATAATGCACTGAGCAAGAAGACTCGGATACAGGCAGTGTGGGAGGCCAGTGGTGAGTGGCAGATCATGGCTTTGTTCTCTGAGATGCACTTGGAGGTGCATGATAGTCAGGGGCAGACTTATCTTTCCTCATTAGTTGTGACTTCTACCCTCCTGGACAGAGTGAGGGTGAGGCAGCTATCGGATTCAGAAGGCCTAGTTCTACAGGAGTTAGTGGCAAGTGAGGACCCTCCTCTCAGTTGGATGATAGGATATGATCATGTTTTTCATTTCCATGGACGAGTATGGGTTCCAGGGGATATACGCGAGGGGATGATCCAGTAGTTTCATGCTTCAGCTTGGGAAGTTCATCCCGGGGTTACGAAGATGTACCGTGACTTGAGGCATCAGTACTGGTGGCCGGGTATGAAGAGACAGATAGCTAGTTTTGTTACGAGATTTTCCACCTATCAGTAGGTGAAGGCAGAGCATCAAATACCAACTGGGTTGTTGCAACAGTTACCCATTCTAGAGTGAAAATAGGATGATGTCACGATGGATTTTGTGATGGGATTTTCGAGGTCACCTCAAGGCAATGACGTCGTGTGGGTTGTGGTGGACAGACTCACAAAGGTGGATCACTTCTTGCCGATCAAGGAGGACTTCGGTGTGGACTAGCTCGGAAGGCTGTATATCCGAGAGATCATACGTCTTCATGGGGTCCCTCATTCTATCATTTCAGATAGGGACACCCGCTTTACGTCTCGTTTCTGGAAGAGTTTTCAGAGGGCACTAGTTACACAGGTGCTTCTGAGCACAGCATACCACCCTCAGACAGATGGCCAGTCAGAGCAGACGATACAGGTGCTAGAGGACATTTTTTGTGCATGCGTCTTAGACTTTGGGGGATCTTAGGAGAAGAATATACCCTTAGTCGAGTTTGACTATAACAATAGTTTTCAAGCGACTATTGAGATGGAACCATACGAGACTTTATATTGTAGGTCATGCCGATCACCCTTGTGCTAGTTAGAGTCAGGTGAGGCAGCTTTACTGGGGCCACAGCTCATGCAGGAGACATCTGAGTAGGTCCCGTTGATTCGAAAGTGGATAGCTACCACGCAGTCTTGTCAGAAGTCTTATGCTGATCGCCGTAGACGGCCTTTGGAGTTCGTGGTCGGGGATCAGGTTTTCTTACGTTTTTTGCCGAGGCTGGGACACAAGCGGGTCAAGAGACAGGGTAAGATATCACCAAGGTATGTGGGGCCATTCAAGATTCTGGAGAGAGTCGGGTTAGTAACCTATTGGTTGCAGTTACCACAATAGTATCAATCCATTCACGACGTCTTCCACGTGTCTCCGTTACGTCGCTACCATTCAGACCCATCTCACACCTTTCAGCTAGAGGAGGTTGAGCTTCAGCATGATGCGTCCTTTTAGGAGCATCCGATCCGTATCGTTGACAGGAGCACGAAAGTTCTCCGAGGCCGGTCAGTTCCTCTCGTACTGGTGCTATGGTAGAATGGATGAGTGCAGGATGAGACCTGGGAGCGGGAGGCTGACATACGTGCTCAGTGGCCAGAGTTGTTCTAAGCTTTATCTTCGCCACCCTTGTAAGGGAAATTCGGTGACGAATTTCTATAAGGGGAGAAGTTTGTAAGAACCCGGTTCTTATTTTAGAGGTACGGGCTTCTTTTTTTTCCTTAAGTGTTTTGAGAAAAAATGGAAAATGGGGAAAATGCTAAATTTTGAAACTACACGTCGCGTACTTTTGGCTGTGTTGGGATGAGTACACAGGGCATGTAGCCATGTCGGTGACGAAGTGTGTAGGAACCAACTACACGTCGGGTAGTGGTACCTTACACGCCGTATAGTCAGTCATCAGGCTTAAATAGTAAGGTGGTGGAGCCGCGACCATCTGGGCGATAGTACATGCCATGTACTCGAGAGTACATGCCGTGTACTCGTGTCGACGGATGAACAGTGTGCCGGAGCTGCCAAATGAACAGTTAAGTGAATTAAGTACACTCCGTGTACTCAGAAGTACACGTCGTGTACTTCGTTTTTTTGTCTTAAAACAGGAAGTAGCCTCTTAATTTGGTAGAGGAGAATCTTGAAACATTTTGGATCCAAAGGATGAGTCCGGATCATTGAAGATCCACTGGGTGTTCGTCTGCAATCCGTTTTGTCTTCGGACGATTTCGTTGGAACCGCACGAGTAAGCCCTCTCCTCTCCCGGTACTATACTTTCCAATTCTTCTCCTAATGTAAGTTATTTACATTTATTTGGATTTTTTTCTTCATCATATCTACACCCTTATTGGGCGTTTCTGGAGTCAGCGTTCGGGTATAACGCTCGTTGACATATAAGGTAGGTGGGTTGGTGTTTAGTTTTCCAACTATTGTGTGTTTTGTGCATTTTTTTGCCACAAACCCATGTTGGGGTGTCGTGTGGATCATTTTGTTGCTATATTTAATACCTATATTTGATTAGGTATTTAATTGTGATAATAAACTGCTGTTTGGGATCGCTGCTTTGACCTGGAACCACCCCGGGGGTGTGTTCCACTGTTTAGCCGTTTGGACAGGATACCCAAGGGTATGCCTTTAAAGTAGTAATTATAGAATTTCCTTGAAAGGAATTTCTTGTTACTGCTTGTTTAATAGTTGGGAATAGCCCGGTTGCCTATATTAGCATGAGCCCATGACTATATTAGCCTGAGGGCATGACTATATTAGCCTGAGGGCATGACTATATTAGCCTGAGGGCGTGACTTTCTTAGCCCGAGGGTTGTCGTTATTCCTCCTGAGGGCAACCTTTCATGCCTAGGGCTTGACTTCTATGCTTGAGGGCGACACTTCGTATGCCTAAGGGCAATAATTTTGTTACAATGCCTGAGGGAGAGATTTTGTATAGCATAAGGGCGTGGTTCACTATATTAGCCTAAGGGTGAGATACTATTTGGCCTGAGGGTGTGGTGCTGTTGAGCATAGAACGATGCTAAATTTAATGGATTAAATGAATAATAAAATGGAAATTTAATTTTTATGTTCGTTAATTTTTAGTAATGCTTACTTTATTGCATTTTACTATTTCACACTGTTGTTGCATGCCTACACGCAGTTGGGCACGGGCCTTTGGTGGGTGCCTACTGAGATATATTTCGCACACCCTGTTTGGGTCACGCTTTTCGGCCCAAAAATATTACATTGCTACAGGTGTAGATAGGGGAAAGAGTCCCTATATAGGTACTTGACTATTGTTGTGGAGTAGAAGGGCATGGGACCGAGCCTAGGCTTGCGATGCCGCTGCCAGCTGTTTTTCTTGTTTTTCTGTACTCTGTATTTTTTTGTACTGTATTGATATATAACATGTTCTAGATGTTTTCTTAGAACTTGAAACATGTAGCATCATCACTTATATACTTTTGGTTATATCCACTGATATAGTTATTTCATTTGTGTATGTTTATTGCTTCCGCTATCGTTGTATGTTTATTCTGTATTCTGTTGCGATACACTTTGACAAATGAGGGCATAGTTTCCCCACTATCAGACCTGGGCCCTCGCTGCTAGTCAGTAGCCTCTGGCGTTTGGGAAAATGCGCTTGATGTCTTGTGGCGAACCGGGCTCGGGGCACCCGTTGCTTGGCACCCGAGTCCGGGACATTATAGATATCCTCTTGGTCAAGGAAGAACCTATTTCGAAATAAATGGATGGTGAAATGTTTAAAAGTATTAGTTCTCTTTGTAGATGGGATTACTTGGGAAGACATTTACCTTGAATGTGTAACCCTATAGTTGGTTATGTGAAAATGATATTTTAGGAAGAATTTTCTTTTCTTGGTGATATAGTTATAATTAACCATTTGGGTTTATATAATCCTTGAATTTGAGGCAATTACAAGTTATTAAATTTTGGGATGAAAATGTGAGGTATGAGATGACATTTGTGGTTAAATTATTTTATAGTTATTTTGAGGAATTTAGCTCATTTGGGGAACGTTATGAAATATATATTTTGAAATAGGAAAACACACAGACCTTGTGACAACCCGTCGCAATGAACAAAGCTGCAGGAATCAAACCCACAACAATAATGTGATTGGGATTTATCATATACCACTAGGCTACGTGAAGTCGCTAGTTAGTGTGACTAATTATTTTTAGTTTTATTATTTTATTGATCAATAATAAGTTTATTTTGGATCTTATGTCTTATCAAATGGATATCCTTAGTATATAAAAAATGATATGGTGATTAAGTGATAAATGTTATTTGGGAAGACGTTCGCTTTGTTGGGAATATTATATGCCTAAGGAAAATAGAATACTATGGGATTTCATTTGATGATTAAGTGTGGATTCTTATCTATTTTTTTATTGTGGATTTATATCAATTTGGGTTATTTATGGAAATGATTAATCAATCATAGAGAATATGTTATTAGGTTAATTACTTTTAAGTATGTGACTTCAAGAGTATTCGATGTTATTTGGAGATACAATTTAACGTGGAATACTACGTAATAAAATTATTATAAGTTATGGGTTTCAATATTAGTTTCGATTATATTGAAATATTTTAAGTACAATTGTTTATTGAATGGTATTTATTGAACATTGGGAATTGTTGATTTAATTTTAAAAATTAAGATTAATATTTTTTCTATAAAGGATTATAATTTTTGGGGATCAACTGATCACGTAGTAACCATTTTGGTTTTGGTTAATCTCTAAATACAAGGTAAATATATATATATTATCCTTTTTGGATTATGTTATTCTTTATAAGTTGATTCTAGTACTTTAGGTGTGACCAAGTCATCTTGAATAGTCATCGTTTGAAAAAAAAAGATGAGTTAGTGGTAGAAATTTATTGAAGGATAAAACTCTACTTAAAAAGTATGTATATCTCTTTATGTTCTTAGTCAATCTCATAAATAAATTCCTCAACTTTATAAAATGGAACTTAAAATAAATAACGTTATCTGTTTACTTTTCCTACTAGGAATCTAATGACAGTTTATCCCACCAAATGTTTGTGGTTTTCTTATTGTTAACTTTATCCTGATCATGTTTTCTATCACTCTCCACTAGAATGTGACACTACATTTATCTTCCGTATCCATGTTTTCCTACATGGAATCATAGTATGGGTTATATCAGGTAACCTTCGTACTTCTCTTTCTTTCATTTAAAGTGATAGTTTTAGTGACTCTTTCTCCGATGTGGGACATTCAATGAAGTACCCAAGCCCAATTTTAAAATTGTGAGGATGAATCTATGAAAATGGGGGAATAATGTAACACCCCAAGATTTCATAGTAAGTTATTTTATTTAAAATAATTCAATATCTTGCGCTACACGCAACACCATGTTTGAGTGCACCACGACTTAACTAACTAGTCATTCAAAATAGGTTATGAATATTATTAACTTAATTTAAAGTTTTATATACTCCATATAATTTTAGAATCCATATTATGTGTTTCTTCGATATAATATAAGAACACATTCAATTTTTAGATAAAAGAAGTATTTTTTATAAATACAATTTTACCACCTTTTAATGTAAAACCCTTTTTATAACCAATATTTGACACTTTTATATATTTAATTTAATAAAATTAAATTCTTATTTAGAATTGGGACATAAAAAAATTATATTGGATAATATTTTGGTACTTTTCTGATAACATTCATATTTTTATGACTACTGAAAAATATTAAATTTTAATTAAAAACAACATTTTTAATAAAAATAATTTATAGAGTTAAATTATGAATTTAAATGGTTTGGAAGCATAATTAGATTATATTTTTATCATTTAATACAATTTAGGTCATTATAAGTAATTTCACATTTAAATTTGACATTAATACAAGTCAATATTTTGATAGTTTTTACTTTTTAAAAACCCGTTTTTCGGTTTTGACAACATGAATTAATTTTATATTAATTAATGCAACTTCTATGTTTTTAATTTCGTAAAATAAAATTCATTTTTGAATTCGGAATATCAAAATTAGCTTAGGGTAATGTTTTGGCATTTTTCATAAAACATTCAATTTTTTATGAATAGTGAAAAACATTGCATTATAGTTTAAAATCGACTTTTTATTTAAATAACTATTTATATTAGTTAAATTTATTTTATGTAAAAATATATATATAATTCCTATATAAGTTCAATGTAATTCATTTGATTCATTTTATAATAAAATTATATGTATAAAATTTTATTGAACATTTTACGGCCTTTTACCCACCTGTTAGGGCCATTTGTAAATTTGCATAAAACTTAATTTTACCTCTTCTGTGAGTTAAATTTAAAAAATAAAGGAGACAAAATTCATATTAGTAAATAAAATGTGGTTTAATAATATAAAAATAATTTTTTTGTGAATAGTAACTTTGGACTTTTATTTATCACGGTTAAAAGTAAATAGGGTAGTTAAGGGTAAAAATGATATCATAATTACCCTAACACATGTCCTAATTCTATTGGATTGGTATAATTTGACCAAAAAAACTTAGGAATAAAATATGAACCTTTTTGGTCCACTTGTATCAGATGATGAAATTTATTATTATTTTATTTAAAGAAGTGTTAAAAGAGTTAAATTCCATGTTTAATAAGTAAACCATTTTTAATATAGGGTTAAACACAATATAAATTCGACTATAAATATTCATTATAAATATAAAAATATTTCCTATATAATATTATTTTATTTATAATTTTTAGACATTAAATAATTTAATTAATTTATGACACAATGATGACGGAGTAATTACCTTATTAATGAAATATTAAAATAATCGATATTATAAATATCCAAATAAATGTAAATTGAGACATCTGATAAATTACACTAATTTTATAGGTTAATATGAAATTTTATTTTTAGTTGAATAAATTTTATTCGATGTGATAAAGTTTTTATGGCTTTCAAAAAAATACTAAATAGTGTCAAAATTGGCATAATTGAGTTTTTAAAACAAATATTATATTATTAATTGATATAATATTCCTAAAAATATAATTTTCAGAAAATGGAATTATATAAGGTTATATATATTAATAATTAACCACATGTTTTTCTATTTTCATGTTATATTATGTTTATTAACCATATAATATAAAAATACAAAGAGACATGGTAAATGTCAAACTATTTAACTATGAGTTAAATCTAAAATATAAGGTTCATATGATGACCTAAACCTGTCCAAAACCTATAGTTTGAGAGGTTTTAGACACATTCCCACCATATCCTTTAAATAATTTATTTTTGAGCCATTAAAAACCGAAAAGGAGTTTATTATAAAATAACATTTCATGCTTTTCCTAAAGTGACTCTCACCTCTCTTATAAAAGGGTACTTCTCATTCTCCTAATTTCACTCCTCCAAATCCTTTTGGTTTGGACAAACCCTGCCCAAATATCCTACCAACTTTAATCCCTTCATTATATAGGACTTACTTTGGTCAAAAATCCTACCTAAGTATCCCTTTTGATCAAATCCTAAGGAAGCACCCAAATAAAGAGGTAAATATTTCATCACCTCTTTCAAGTTCTTTTCATCTTCCATTTCCTCTTTCTTTGTTGTTTAAATTATAAAATAATAACTCCAGTATACTCTATATACTATGATGTTATTTTAAAAATGGTACAACCATATTCATTATTCTATCCATCTTATAAATGACAAAGTCACCATACATGCGTGCGTACGGATTACCGTCTCCAAGCCGTGGTGTAGTTTTTTATTCAAACACATCATTATTTGGATGGGTATAATAATGAGTATCACTGATGTAAATAATAAATATAACATGTTAATTATTCTTTATATGTGATATACCATCCAATTACATACTATTTTCCAATCCATATAATGATATTTTCGTTCGTGCGTACGTACGGATTACCGTCTCCACGAACGAAATGACATTCGTTATCCATCATAATCATTCAAGAATAATTTTGATTTTAGGATTAAAAATAATTTTTATGAACTTAATATAATTCTTTATATGAATAAAATAAAACTTATTTATAACAAACATGTCTTATGTAACCGAGTATATAAAAGAAAATGGAACAGTTAACGCCTGAAACAATGATACTACTAAAATATTATTAACAATGCAATATTAGAGGATCATATATGATATAATATTTATGTATATATTTCACTTATAATTTAACAACAATGATTAAACTATTATATATGAGTTTAAATTACCCTTGACCATGGAAAAGTACAAGGTAAGGGGTTTCTTATCTCACTTTTATTCCCGTGAGATTTCCATTGTTCACCACTTATTTATTTCATGTGGTGTATTGTGTACTAAAATTTGATATATATTATCTTTATTATCTTTATATTCATGGTATAATGATATTAATTTGTTGGTTATTAACTTTTTTTAATGTCACTCGATTGATTACAACATGATAAGGGGGTTTTATCTAACTTCTTATTCCTGTGAGATTCATGCTATATTGCAACTATTTCCTTTTGTGTGGTGTATATACTGCCCATGATTGTATTGTTATTTTAATAAAATTAAATTTATAGGTATTAAAATATTCATTTTATAATACATCTTTCATGGGGTGTATGTTTCATAAGTTACCAAATAGGTATGGGAATTTCAATTTTCAATTTCAACTCATTAGGCTTTACGCATACTTCCTTGATTACATTACTCAAAGATTATGTGTGAAATCAATATTTATATACTTATTTAGTAATTCCCACTCCCATTTTTTGGATATACTTTTGATACACATTATCACTCCATCTAAAACTTCTCAAGTCATTGATATAAACTTGATAAGTGTAATTTTTACTCAATTTCTATTCATTGAGTTAAACATCCAAGTCATTGGTGTTGTTTCTACAAGAATATGTGTTAATTTACTTTGATTTATTTTCTCTGAATATCTAATCATATGAAGTGTATTTTATTTTTCACACAAAATTAAGTAATTGATTTATCCTTAACCTAAGGATACAGTCTTTATAAAGGAATTCATCTCAACTTACATACCATTTAGACTTATTTGTTGTTATGCGCCAATTCAATTTTATTTGGTGTATATAATGTACTTTGACATAGTATATCATTAATCCATTTATTCTCATGATATTATAATGTTTTTATTACCTCAATTATTTTTATTCAAGAGTCTAATTTGGTTAGGAACTCTAACTAAAATATCATTTTAGATGTTTTAAAAATTTATTCTTCTTTCTCAGCAATGTCCATGATTTAAAAATGGTTTTATGGTTTTATTTATATGGAAATTAATGTTTTAAATTTGCAATTCCTTTTAAAATTTTCTAAGTGGTATTGGAAACATTGATTTGAAAATCAATTTTAAAAATATTATTGATAAATAGTGATACTTTTAAATGTTTTCGTGAAAAAGTGATATTTCTCTAAAATATTTTTACTGATCATTTCTAACTCTGTCAACATCCTTTATGGGATATTATTCTTCATCAAGGTTGATTTATTATGTTATAAATATTTCATACTATATTGAAGGTTTTAGGATATGTTTGACTGTGGATGTCTTTTTTATACCATTCATGGTTTATGGATAATGTATTGACATTTCTATGCTAGTTTTAATAAGAATGTTTTTGTTATGTTTAAACCATTTCATATGAGGAATAAATTTGACATAGTAAGTGAAGGGTGGAGCCCGCTATAGATCCTAGATGCATCGGTAGGTCTAATGAGACAAACTAGTGTCTTGGAACAAGGCCTTGAAAAAATATTATGTGTAGTCTTTTGACAAGGCCTCGACTATGTCATTAAGAAGTTTGGTATTATGAATTCCATCATTATGATAGTAGCTATTGATATTTCATGTGATTATTAGACTTGTATAATATCCATGTGAATAAGTAAATGTAATTATTTTATTTTATATTTTCCATATTATGATGATGTTTAAGATTAAAAGTATTGAGTTTTACTCTTATTAATTGCCTTAAATGTTTAGGCTTATTTATAAAAGTTTCCACTATATTGTTATCCTTACTGAGAATTTGAGCTCACCCCTTTCTATGTTTTATTTTTTCCGGGATTGGATGAAGTATTTTATGGTTTACCTACAGGGATATGCTAAGGATATAAGTGTGTTTAAAAAGGTAAAATAATGTTGTTCATGTTTATATTTCTTGATTTAATGTAAAACATATGAGTGTATCTCATACTTCCAAGGAAACTAAATTGATATGTCTTTAAGGACATGATTCCTTACATCATGACAATTTTATGTGATAATCCACTGAACATGGGTAATTGGGGTTGGGGTGTTACACCATGACCCCCTACATCATGACATAATAACCAATCCACTATATAATCCCCTCTATTAACACTAAAGAAATTATTCTGGGATCTCTTTCACTAAACCAACACTCCCAAAACATCTTATAAGTCATTTAAAACATCATCAAAACTCATATTCCATTATCTGAATCAAAAAATTAAAATTTTCCCTAATTTCACTATCATGTAAGGATACAGTTCATTACACTAGTAAGATAATTACACTATCTATGTTTTTTAATAATAGATGGGTAATTTGTGTGATTTTTTCATATGATCATCATATAATCTAGAAATGGTTTTTATAAATATTTTAAAATATGTAGGTAAATTTAAAACATACTATATAAATCAATTTGTTTATTCATGATTTAGAAGAACATATATATGATCTCTATGTTGTTCATCATTTAAAATCCATGTTCAGGATCACCACCAAATCCAAGTTCATTCTAATTAATGATGGATAATATATTTTCTATGAAATAATCAACAATTCTCTTATTAGGAACCATCTGATTAAATTTTGAAGGATATTTAGATTGAAAATAATAAGAGCCTAAATTTTAATTTCCCACTTATAAGTATGCTTCTATAATTAACCCTTAAACTCATGGTTTATTACATACCTTCTTCTTCAATTTTTCATTCATGTGTGGTATGGGTAAATCCATCAGAACTAAAATAACCTTCCACATTATACTTTATATAGGAAATGTAATATTGGATGTTCTGTTGAATCAAATAAGGTTGTTGGAAATATTGTTTTCAATTTTTTTTAAAATTTTATCAATAACTTTTTACTATGTACTCAAAGTATCATACTCTATCGTTTTCACAAAACTTCCATTGATAAAAAAATGATATTTTAGTCTAAAAATTTATAAATTGAATAATACAACAACCCTATAAGAACAATAGGTAGAAATATTTCAATTATTACATAATAATCGTGACTTATTATCCTAATAATATGGATATTTCTAAGAGAAAAAGAAGAATTTGAATAATATACATTTGGTAACATAAAATCTAAAATACACTAATAGAATAATAAAAAAAATTTAGAAAGAGAATAATCTATATTTGGATAAATTAAAATTTGTGACATGTCATTTTTAAGGGATGCATGTAAATTTGTGAATGATTTAATAGTGGATTTATAATATTTTCCATCTTTTCAGGTAAGTCTATTATTATATAGAATATGTCATAAAAATAGTTCTTCTCAATATGAATTACACATATAATGTGATGAACTAAAAAATCATACCAATATGAAAGATCCCAAAAAATACTTCACTTTATCCAATTGTGATTCTTCCAAAATAATCCAATTTTTTATTAGTTTATAGCTGGTACAAAATTAATCGGAGGTAATAAAGTGACGATAGATTTTACGTAAATACCTAAGATAAATGTTGGAGGTCTATCTTATTCAATTAAAATTTTTGTAAAATAGTTTCTATTTCATTGAAAAGGATGATCTATTTGAATAAATATTTGATAAAAATCCAAAAAAATATGGTTTTCGTCCATTGAAAATCATAAACTCTTTACTATCAACCATGCAGTACGGGCACGATTTTGGACCATTTGTACTCCATCCAAATAACACACTATACGTTGAAATGTCACTAATTTTACAAATTAATTCTAAATTTAGTGTAAAATTATGTTATAAAACCAAATAATATTTAATTAATTTCTTATCCATAATAAAATTAATTCATTATTTAGTGTCTTCAAATAAACATTGATTTTCTTCATTGGATTTCTTAGAATCAATAGCACCAAATAAATATACTGTTCTTTTATCAAGATACAAAGACATAAGTTGTACAGAGTTATGAAAATAATCTAAAATTTAATTTTGAATATTATAAGTTCAAAATGGATATAAACCTTTAGTAGAAAGACTTAGTTGTACATTATTATGTTTTGAGGAAAAATACGAATGCACCATATTGAAGTGTTTCCATGAATCACAAACACACATATTGTTTAATATTTTACTTAAAAATATATTATAATTGTTTCATTTCATAAATTCATATTTATTTTGAAATATAAATAGACACCATAATATAGGTATAATTAGGAAATACTTTAACTATTTAATGTTAAAAAAACTGGACTTACATTATTTTTCCTCTTTTTACCTCAATTGTTCTCTTGTTTGATTATTTATAAACAACACATATTTACTGTAATATAATATGCAATCATTTGAACCTGGATGGATCATCTAATAACTAAGAACAAAATTTTGTACCAGCTTCATGATTTCATATAAATTTATAGGCATTGTATTTCCCTTAAGAAAAAAATATGTATCCAAAGAAAAAATTTGATTAAAAAAACTATTTAATAATTCAAAATATGATTCATGAACCATATATTTTGTAACTTATATTTTTATTAACATTCATATAAGATATAATAACTCCTTATCATGTAACATACAAACCTAGTTAAACCAACATAATTACCCAAATTGGACTACCAAAAGGCCCAAACTGCATTCCCAATCACCAAAATATGGTGATATAGAACGTGGGAATCCGAGATAGTGAAGATGTGAATGCTTTCACCCTTAACTGAAAAATGATCTAAAGGGATAAAAATAGAAATATTAGATAAAAATAACTTATCATATACCAAAATAACAATCGTAAAAGTCACAACTAATGTCTAGATAACATGGTCCCCAAGCTAAAAACAGATCATCAAAGCATGGATCTAGAAGCAACCTATGGGTCCATATTCACATGCCAATAATTATCCACCACCCCAAACAAATAAAAATAAACATGAGAATGTATATTCATCTTTTACATGACGTTCTTCCCTTTACATGTATCCTAAAAAACCA
Source organism: Viscum album (assembly GCA_963277665.1). Lineage (NCBI taxonomy): Eukaryota > Viridiplantae > Streptophyta > Magnoliopsida > Santalales > Viscaceae > Viscum > Viscum album. The sequence continues at coordinate 1,013,196,010 of OY728141.1, read as the reverse complement.
TGGATATAGATTCCCAGAGGAAAAAATAGGGTGGGAGAACATATTCCTAGTAGGATACCAACAAAGAATCTATAAAATTTTTAACCACGTGAATTTATCATTTTATATTTAAACTTTATTTCTAAAATAAATCATAATAAATCACATTACATTTGTAAATAATATTTTCGTTTAATTTTAAAAAATACTCTTATATTAAATAAAAAATGAGTAATATGACATGGCATATGTTCAACGACCTAGATGATGAAATAAATAGTTTTTAATAATTAATTTTCATTAAAAAGGTAGAAAAACATCTATTAGAAGATAATTAAAGTAATGTAATATAAAATAAACCAAGTGGAATATACATAACATAAGGGAATACACAACTATAACTCTAAGTCTCTAAAGGAACACAAGATGAAATATGTGACTCATGTAGTCTAAGAACCTTAGTCCCACATAAATTCCACCCCCTAGTCCCTATAACATCAAAGGAACCTCCCCTAGTCATAGTTAACTCAAATAGGACTAGTATTTTTCTAGGTTTCACTCATAACACAAGTTCAGTAATGTGTGATATTACATCATCATTACATTCCAATAAACCAAAATAGTGTTCCATAATGATTTTCCAACACATAATAAAAAATCATGTTTCATAAACATTTTCCAAGGTATAAGAAATTTCAAATCCTTTCCCATGTTTTTATAAAACAATTATATAGTGATCCACACCACTTTTAATTCTTGAAATTCTGTTTATTTTATAAATATGTTTTTTGGAAATTTAATAAACACATAACATGTCTCAAATGATTTCCATGAAGAAATCCCTTTTCTAAACATAAAAATCCCTCAAATATTAATGTCATTTTCCAAATTCTATTTCTTAATAAACTTATTTAAAATTTAAATAACATAGCACATTATAAGGGTTAAACCATAGGATAGATACACCTACCCATTGAATTTTGAAACATCATTTCCCCTTTTAAACTGGAGTTGATAGGATGAGAGGTTAAGACTTATAGAACCTATATTTAATGGAAACAACCACAAAAATTCATGTATAATAGGGATCCAATGATCTAGTCACGATTGAAATTAATTTCATTGAAAATTATATAATAATATATATTTTAAGGATCCCTCATACTAGATTATTATTAATAGAGAACAAAGACTTTGATTCACAAAGAGATTCACAAAATGATAGGGGATAAAAAACCTGATCATCTACCACAAAGACCAACATACAGCAACACTATCAAAATAAGATTGTTGGAAACTCTATGATGTATCTAACCATATACTGATAAAATACAAAATATATTACATCTATTGAATGGTACTCAATCCAACCAAGGATTGTTGTCTAACATCATCCAAAAAAATAGGTGACTTTTCAAGATTCCCATACAACACATGAAATGGAACCATACTAACTGAATATTGATAATAATAGTTATAGAAAAAATAATATAAGGATATATGATTCTCCAAAAATCTACTGAAATTAACCACACATGCTTGGATATTTTCCTAATGAATCTAGATGGCTCACTCAATCTATTCATTCGTCTGTGGGTGGTAATTCGTGCTCCACTTTAACTGAGTACCCATCAATGAATTCAATATACTTAAAAACATGGATATAAAGTGGGAATATTTATCTAAGATTATATTTTATGGCACAAAAATAATTATAAAAATATCTCTCTTGAATATATTTCTAATATCTTCTACCATTTATGACTCTTTAATATGTAATACATGTGATGATTTCATGAGTGGATCAATAATCAACCATATTGAATCCTTACCACTAAGAGTTCAGTGTAGAATAAATCATAATTTCTATGGTTATATCATCCCATTTCCACACTATAGTGGGTCATAATTTCAACCAACCAATATGTATTTGTTGTTCCGCCTTGATTTTCTGACATGTGGGACACTGTGATACCAAAACCAAAATAAATTTCCTCGTTCACAACCACTAGTAATGATGTATAAATTCATGGTACATCTTGGTAGCTACATGTGAATTAACCTACTAGATTTATGCATGTTATCCATTAATGTCTACCTCAATTCCATCATAACAACTATTCTACCGTGGATATATAGAGCTCCATCGGGAGACTGAGACCACTCACTTGAGGACTCCCAACAATAAATATTCCTATTAAAATACTGACACTCTACATCCTCATCCTGTCTAAGTATAATATGATCTACATGAGTTATTTAACCTAGGTAAAAGCTAGGAAAACCCATCTGGGATCCCTCCCTTATTTCAAGTGCATTTTGGGGAACATGTTCACCAAGAACCACTCTTCTAATAATTATTTCACCACCTAAGTCAGTAATTTCCTACTCAATGCATCTGTAAACACGTTCCCATTATTGGGGGTATAATCTATATCAAAAATAGATCACTGAAGATACTCCAACCAACCTCTATGTCTTGGTTTGAGACCCTCTAATTGAAAATATACTTGAAAAATTTATGGTCTAAATACACCATAAACCACTCCCCCCAAAGAGCTAGTGGAACTAATTCTTGAGTGCACACATAACTTTCACCAACTAAAGTTTGTGATTAGGATAGTTGTTCTCATGAGGTAATAATTGAAATGATCAATAAGGTAACACTTGTATCCCCTACATTATAACAAAACCCAATCCCATAATAGGGGCATTGAAATAGAGTTTATAACCATCACCCAGATCTATAATAATCAATTCTAGAGTTGAATTAAATCTCACTTTCAACTCTTGAATGTAACTATAGAAATTCTCTCTCAAAATGAATTGTACACCCTTATGGGTCAACTAATTCCTCAAGGATTTATGTTTATAAAATTCCTGAAAATAGTGACTATAATAACTAGCTACCCCAAGAAACTCTAGATCTCAAACGTTTTTCTAGGCTGCTCCCTAGTCATCGCCGCATAAATCTTATCAAGAATTAGAGAAATACTCATCTAAAAAACCATGTGGACAAAATATCAATCCTTCTAAATCCCAAACTGGAATTTGGATAGCTTTATATATAAATTATTTTCTCTAACGATTATAAGAAATATATTTATAGGGTTGGTATTATCCTCTTATTATCTAGAAAAATAAATTATATCATCTAAAAAACAACAAAAAAAGAAACCCAAGAATCAAGGAAATTTTTTGGTCATCAATTACATAACAAATATTATAGGATTAGTAAGGAAAAATGGAATAACCAAAGACTCATAATTATTATACATACTTTGTAATTCTTTCCTAAAATCATCTTCATATCGGACCCTCAGTATTAACCCAATATTAGATCAATTTTCATAAACAACTAAGCCTCTTTAAGCTGGACAAAATGGTCATCATTCCTATGCATGTGATATTTTTTCTTTAAAATCATATGGTTAAGTTTACTATAATCAATAGAAATATATAAAATCACATACACCTTATTTAAAAATAAAACTAGTGATAACAATTATGAAACACTAGGATGAATAAATCATTTATTTTTAAGAACTTCTTGTTAATCCTTTAATTATTTTATTTTATTGGGTACCATATCGTATAGAGGAAAAACGTTTCTCATCCCTGGAAGATATTATATAGAGAACTCAACTTCCCTATGGGGAGTTAACTTATAAAAATAATCCAAAAATATATCGGTATACTCACACACCACCACTTGAAGTATTTCACTAAGACATGGATCAATGAAATAAAGAAAAGACTCTAAAATTTTAAAATAGATCAACTCTGCACTATGATCAATGAGACTATCTCTTCCCAATAATGTATCCCACTCACCCTATATATCCATTTATAGATAGAAACCACACTTGAAGATGATGGTAATCAAACACATATTCATATCTAATCATCATGTTTATGAAAATTATAAGAAAGAAGATATCAAGTATATAGAATAAAATTTTACAAATAGATTCATAGTTAAAAAACACCACCATACACTCACGAAATTTAAATACCTACTTAATTTTATTTCCCAATGGAGTGGAAAGATTCATCAAGAAATTCAAGAGCTCAAAACACAATCCTAATGTATCCATAATCCAGGAAGATATAAAATAATGTGTTTCTCCTATATTAAATGAACTCATAACTATATAAGATTCTATAAAAATAGTACCTATTAGGGTAGAAAATATGTCCTATTCATCCTCTATTGAACACTCTTCTATATAGATACTTCCATCATCAAACTATACTTTCCTTTATAACTAAGAATCTCACTTGGTATGAGGTTGAGGTCCCACCACTTTAGTTTTGTTGCATCTAAATTGAGTTTCTTGGGTAAATGTGGATCTATCTCTACATCACTAGGTAAATATCTCACAAAAAATTCTGAAGATGAACATATTTCCCAAAAGTATGACCCAACCTAGGTTCATCCTAAAAATCATTTTTGAGACACCCCATTTTTCATACTAGTAGTAGACCACCTAAATTTTTTATAATATGCATTGTGAACTCCTACTTCCTCCTCATCATTGGTCATCTCGTTTCCTTTTTTGACCAAGAAGATAACTATGGATACCTCCTATTGCAACTGATGATCCAAATAACTGTTTCTTCCCTATTATTTCCACATATTCCAAATATTCATCATCCAAAAATTCTATATAGTTGGTTAGGAACATAAGAATCATCCTAGACCGAATATTTTCCTTCAAACCCATCTCAACCCTCCATTCTCTGTGATAAACATTCAAAATAATATCTATAGAAAAATGAACAAACTCGTAAATAGTAGTGGAATACTCCACAACCGAATTATCTTCCTAATCCAAATTAATAAAAATCAGTTCCTTTCATTACATTAATATTACGGGATATAAAAATTGGTTAGAGTCCTTCTTGAAGGTATTCCGAGTGAAATATTCATGAAACATGGCTTACATGACAAATTCCCACCACTTCTTCCTTGACCCATTGATCTTATAAGTGGTGATCACAACCTGGAAGTCCGATAGAGTTTTGAGAAAGTTTAAAATACTTTTGATCCATTCCTCTATATCTTGTAGGCCCTTATCACCATAAAAAACATTGTATGATTATAAGTAAACTCTAAATCATGATCCACAATTCATTCTAATTCAACATTAGTGACATGTCCCATAGATTAGATTGTATTAATGATGTATTCTACTCTAACTATATTGACTAGAGCAATAACCTATAGATCATTATCTGTAACCTCATCTTGAGAAATACTGATTATTATTCACAGATGATCCATAAACTATAAAACAAATTAACAAAACCCAATTAGAAAAGAATTTAATTCCATTAGCATAAATAAATTTTAAATAACTAAAGCAAAAAGGTATATACATTAAGAAAGAAAACTATATAACCTCATACTTCCCATGGTTACTCGAGGATTGTCATAAAAGTGGGTTAGCTATGCACACTCCCACACTACCTCTCACGTTTGGATAGTCCAACCTCCTATCTAAAGACTACCCCTAGACACGGGATGGTGATACATTACCATGAGTACATGATTTAACATTACCTCCTTAAATACTAATTTATAATAGACCAACCCAGATAAACCTATAACTTTCCCCAAATTTCCCCCCATAAGGTAGAAGTGAATTTCTGATTGTCACGGGCTGGATACAAGAACTTTTTTATCATGGAAAGAGAATATGGAAATCATTTCACCCTCAATAGACATATGATATACAGAAAAAAAAGAAATAAAAAAATTAGATAACTAGAATATATCATATTTCAGAACAAAAATAATAAATATCACAACTGACATCTAGAAAAAATGTCTCAAAGCTAAACAAGAAGGTCTCCAATAGTATGGAACCTAAAACAACACATGGGTCCATCTATATGTGACTATTTGTCACCACCATTCCATTCCACTAAAAATAAATATGGGAATGTATATTCATCCTATACATGATGCTATTACTTTTTCATGTATCCCCTAAAATCATGGCAGTAGATGCACAAAGAAAAAAAGTATAGTGTTAGAACATATTCCCAAATGGATACCACCAAGGAATCTATACAATTTCTAACCACAAGAATCCCATAGTTCATATTTAAAACATATTTCTAAAACATATCAAAATATATCATTTTCTACTTATAAAACATCTTTTTGGTTTTATTTTAAAAATTCATGTATAATTCAATAAAATAGAGTAATAAAGAATATCAAATTTTCATTATCATAAAAAAAATAATCATTTTTCAAGCCTCAATTTCCCTAACATAAATAATAAGGATAATAAGCATATCCAAAGATAAAGTACATAATTTAATATCAAATCAACTAAGTGGGAAATACATGACAAAAGGGCATACAAAAATAGTCTACTAGTACTCTTGAGGAATGCAATCCGAAATTTGTAAATCCTATAGCTTGGGAACCTTGATCCCAAAGAAATGGTTCCCCCTAGTTTCAATGAAATCAAGGGAACATGATCTAGTGATAACTAAATCCACTAAGGATTATATATGTTTATATTAATCACCATACCTCCAAGGTCTCCCATGTTGGTTGTTACATAATAATTATGTTCAAAGAAAACAAAATAATGTTACATAAACATTTTTTAATTCATTATCCAAATCCAAGTTTCACAAATATTTTCCAAGGCATAACCCATTCCAAATCCATGAAAAAAAATTATAAAAATTTTTTATAGTGATCAAAAACACTTTTCAGGAATGAAAATACATTTCTATTTTTTAAACATCCATGAGGAAATTTAATAAACACATAACATGTCAAAAATAGTTTCCATGAAAAATTCCCATTTTTGAAAAAATAACAAATCTCTCACATGTCAATTCCATTTATAATTATCAATTTCATAATCTAAAATTGTAAAATGTCTTGAATATAAGGCTTCTATGGGTTAGACCATAGGATAAAGACACCAACCAAAATAATGATGAAATTTCATTACCCATTTAAAATCGGTGTTGAGAGGAGGATAGTTTAGATCCTAGAGCAGTTATATCTAGTGAAAACAACATAAAAAATCAATTTAAAATCTATATCCAATGATCTAGTCTCGATTCACATAAATTTCAAGGAGAAAGAGTGTGAAAACTAGATAAGAAGGAATTATCCTATCAGATTATGAAGAACATAGAACCAAACATTTGATCTAATCAATGATTTGCCCAAGGATAGGGTAGGAGTGCCAAATTTCCACGCAGAAGCCTCTTAATAAATCTGGTCGAGGTCATAATAGTTTTATTAGGGGTTTAAAAAACATTTTGGGTGAAATTTATAATTTCAAACATACTAAATCACATCTCCAACGATACCACAAGCTAGTCAGTGACCTCCACTGCTAGTCGATGGGTGTTGTTATAACACCCATGTGGCACCCTTAGATTTTAAAACAACAATGTGTTCGATATCATATACAATGTACAACATCGAGCCAAAACAAACCTCAATATATTTTTAATTTAATATGGTTGTTATAACCTAGCTGTTAAATTAGAAGGTATAAATAGTATTAACATAATTACAAAATATATATATATATATAAAGGAAATACTCAATAAAAATTCATTTATTAATTATTATGAAATAAGTACTCAATATTTATTAATGTTATATTATGCTTCGTAAATTTGTTTTCTTCAAAAATAATTTTTTTTAGAAAATTTTATAAATAATTTATAGAAATTAAAAAAATATCATTTTTAAAATAACCATATCAAATTTATCTTAGGGTAAAATTTTGGGAGATTTCTAAAAATATTTATTTTTTGTCAATAGTAAAAAATACTGATTTTCATTGTAAATTGTATTTTTGTTTCAACTAATTTAAAGGTTACATTTTATTTTAAAATGGTTTCAAAATAAAAATAGGATTTCATCACGTTTTTCAAACTCATTTTAAACTTAATTTATGTTATTTATAGAGATTAAATTTGATAAAATGGATTTTATATTTTGAATTTGTATTTTATTAAATTTAGTAAATATTTCACTTAAATTTTTAGGCACTATGAATAATAACTTTGGTAACAACAACATTAAATTTTTTATTGAAGAAGAAAAACCTTTTACCGCACTCAGGGTATAGGTTGAGGAAAAAATCAAGGGGTATATAATAATGAAAACCAAAAGAGTCAGTAATAATATAATTATCACTATCATGGGGAAAGGATCCAACATAAGAGAAAATAGATACGGAGTTAGAGGTCAAAGCCTAGGAAGTGGGGAAATAGGCCAATTTATTACCCTCTCTCCATGTGTGAGTAATGATCATGCCTTCGAGAATCAGATTCGTACACCTACCGAGCTGATATTTGATTGACCAGGGAGTGGATATACTACCATGTATATATTTTCAAAGGATAAAGGAATCATTTTCACTAGAATCAGTCCTGGTATTATTCTCCTTGCATATATAATGAAAATCAAGAAACGTATTTGGTTCAGCCTGAAGTCAGTCACCTTGACCAAAAGAGACCATGAAATCAACAAAAACCGAATCTTTACTATCTCTCAGAAGAATTATTCCCTAAATCACACCCAAAACACATGATAAATCCATGTAATGTTTTTATCTGGCATTATGTGGGTGACATCTAATCTTGTGACTAAGGGGAATAAAGGAAGAGGGATCAGGATTACCAGGAAACCTAAAGGAAACTAAAGAAGGAAACTCATCCCAATCCAAAAAATATAGGATTAGGTATGCCATAAATATCTTAGTTCTAAAATAAATATCAATCAAAGAGCTCTAGATACCCTTAAAGTGATATTTATATCTTTCAAACCATAAAAACCAACATCCCCTAGAGAAAATACATCCTATCTCTTTATTCTTGTAGATATTATCTCCAACACCTTGAAATCATAGAGCATAGAAGTTTTCACTTGAAAAATGATGCAACCCCACACCAGTAAAGCCTTCATGACTGGTCCATAATCATTTGACCACTGACTTTCAAAAATATATGATGCATAGTATCTGAAAAATGAATACCATAATTATGGCACTGAGATTCTAGTTGAATACTGAAATGATGGAAATTTTCATTAGTGGTAAGGGTGTTGTTCATGATTCTCCACACAAGGAAATTTATTTTTTATGGGATACTATTATACCACAGTCTCTATCACCACTCATCCCATTCCAACTACGGGTGAACCATCTTACGATATTCCTTAATAGAGAAGGTCACTGACATAGAACCAGTGAACAAAAAATTTTGAGTCTATTAAGGGATTTACTAAACCGAAGTCTCATTGCTGATCCTTGTCCAACACAACATCAATAAACACAAGGTTCCTCCAGGGTTCTCTTAATGAGATAGTTGGGGTCAGATAGCCTCTGAACCCAAGGATCATCTGGCACCAGTTATGAAACAAAAACCTAATTTACCCCACTCAATGATCTATCTCCCATTGTTTTCCAATTTTGAAATGAAATCTATGACTGAACACTGGAGAGTCTATAATCTTTATTTAAGAGGATCTTATATCCCATTATTCCTTTATATTAACCTTCCACAAATGTTTTGACCCCCCCCATTCATTCAAAATCCTGATTTACAACATTCTCATTCTTGTTCTTTCATATGATTCGAACGTTGACACCTCCCTCATTAACTGGCCTTGTTAATCATCCCTAAGAGGCCTAATGGCACTCCCCCTTGAGACGATCATCCTATAATAAATCATACATAAAATACTCCATGTTAGAAATAAAATATTTCATAACCTTATTAATAGAAATAACATTCTTGATGTAGTAATAAATGAATTTTTTTATCATCTTTTCCTTCCTCAAATAGGATGTGGTTTTTCCCTTTGTTGATTCATCTGATGATATTGTTCACTACCCTGTCTAAGTGCAGAACCTAGTGCTGGAATGTAGAGATCAGGATTTCTAAATAATCTATAGGAAAACATCTCTTATTTATGAAGAAATGTTCTTCTATATTCCTATTTCTTCCTTCATTACACTAACTAGGAACCATGATGATGTTATTCTCATGGTTTAATCATTTCCCACCCCAACTATAGTACAAATTGATAACCTTGTTGGGTCCATGAATAGAATACTTATCTTAATTGATAAATACAATGGTATCACCCACTTACATAAGATGATAGGGGACTTGTAGGTGGTTTGAGAACTATAATGGAAGAATCCTTACCTCATGCTCATAATATACCCACTAAATGAATTCTACATCATGATGATGATTGTGGGGATAGTTTATATCCTTAGAGAATCCCCTAGACTGACTTGAAGAACATATAATTTTTCTCTATAAATGATATGGATATCCATGGGTATATAAAACTATGAAACAAAACATTAGTAATGTGAGTATAGAAACCCATGCTTTAGATAACCTTGTGTCACGAACCAACCCGGGTCGACCCTGAACCGGTCAACCGAGCCAGTCCGCAATATGGCCCGAGAGGCGTTTTCGATCCTCCTGAGATGGAGAAAAGCACCAGGGAATCAATAGTGGTTGTGCGAATGATTTAGACCAAAATAAAATAAACTAAGAAGTGTAAAATAAATAAAACAAAATTAAATAAATAAAGAATAACCAACAATGCTACTAACCTGGCTATGACCAAAACTCCACATGACCCCATAGGTCCCTCTCCAATACCACATCCAACATTGCTCAAGGTGAACAACTGAATCTGGAACCTGCAATAGAACTAAAAACAAGAAAACACTATAGGCGTGAGTATTGAAACTCATTAGAATAGCCCGATATCTATTCCCAATGCACTACCTTTAAAATAAAATAAACACCATTTCAAGATTGTACTACAATTTATAAAAGTAAGGTTTTATAAATGATACTCAAAAACAAAGTACGAGTCATTTCCCATATTCATTTCTCAAAAACCCAAGTCATTATTTTAGTGAGACATTAGCATATTTCAAAGGGGAAGTGATGTTTACATTATCAATTTTCACAAAAAGTATAAAACACCTTTCTTTGAAAACAGTTTTCATAAACCACTTTAAAAGCACACATCACTTTCTAGTAAAATCACTACACTTGAAAATGCTATAGTAGTTACACATTAAGGGAAATGAAAAGAAAATACTTACAAGTACCATATTCATCACAACAAGTAAGTGAAAACCAACAGACATGGATGAACCTAGGAGATCAAGAATAAAACAAAAGACACCAATACATGAGAAATCATCCTCGTTGACATGTCACTCACAATGAAATCAAAACTCACAATACACTCGACTATCCTTTCTTAGGAAGGCTGAGGACAAATACCATAGTAATAAACCCAACATATCCACCGAATATGGGCAACTGGTCAGTACCATAACCTACTAGTGCAGCAATCATTCATAGAATATTCTCTCAATATTCCAGATTCCCATGTCTCAGGTTTTTGTAAATGGGGTGAGCCAACTGATTCCAACCGAGCATCCAATAATATATATTTATATATAAATCACAATAGGGATCACCATGATCCACTCCATGGGACAAACTCTTGCCTTTAAACTACCCAAGTACCTGGGAGCCTCTAAGCATGGCCTCCAGAAACATCAATTGCAACCAAGGTAGGATGGTTATTCTAGGAGGGTTTTTATCAAAACATTTTCATTATTTTCCTTAAAGTACCAAATGGGAATTAAATACATTTCACAATCACCACTTTAAATGAATTAACATGCTTATTCAAGCTTCATAAGAAATCATTTATCATTAAAACCAGAACTATAATTGAAATTCTGTGAATTATGTTTAAAAGAAAAATTGGCATTCTTTCACTACTAGGTGTCCATTCATCAAGAAAATATTTCAAGAGTCCTGTATAAAATAAACGGCTATTTTAACACAAAATAGCCATTTAAAAATTAATTGTATTATATTATCTCACATTTATTAAAATTAATAAAATATTTAATCTAAATAAATAGTGTGTGCAAAGATCAGGAAATAATGTAACATAAATTTTAAAAATCAGTGCAATGGGAACCTACCTTGACTCACAGCTCAAACGCGACAACGAGACAACGTGACATGCCTCGCACAGGCGCACAAGCACGTAGAAAATGATGATCGTGGTAAAGCGGGGTTACGCCACCAACACACTGCAATAAATTCACAACAAAAAATTTATATAAACACGGATCCAAAACAATTCAAACGAACAAACAATGAAAAATAACTAGCTCGACATGTTTTGAAAATATCACATCAAAACCCATATCAAAACACAACCAAACTCTTCATTTGAATCCCATCAAGACTTTTAGACACACCAACCACTTTCCAAACACCGTACACACCAAAAGATTAAAGTAATAAACCATTTGAATAATTTATAAAACATATTCAAATGCTAAAACCAAGGTTCACATCAAAACATACTTAGTTTCACATTTGAAAACACTTTAAAACAAAACACACAACGTCATCACACCAAAACATGTCTCGCATCTGAAAACCAACCCATAAAACATTTTATAAAATAATGCAACCGTTTTCACACACAAAACATCGCCTCTTTCCATTAAAAATTATGTTCCCAAAACTTTTACATGTTAACCACATTAAAAATATAATTCACACCCAATAAAAAATTTATTAAATACTTCTACAAAATAACCAAAACAAAACCAAAATGACAAAAAAATCATTTCTAATAGAAAATACAATATCACCACACACACATGCCAAAACATTTGTATAGCGCATTTCACACCTTCCAAAAACTCTAAAAACCCATTTTGAAACCATGCACACACCGCTCTAAAAATCGTAAACCAAAATTCCACCTATGAAATCAAGCACGCCTCAAAATATTCCCAAAACACAATCCACACCTCAAATAATATTTATTAAACTAGTTTAAAGTTTATAAAAAAATTAATAACATCGTGAGCTACCAATTAATTATCATAGACAAAGCACAAAACATGAAACAAGTGAATACAAAATCACAGAGATTTGTGAAAAAGGGGAAATCACCTCAGTCGATGAACAAGACCACAAAAGTGGCATGAAAAACCATTCGTACCTCAATTTCACACTTTAGAATTTTAATTAAACCCTGAGGGGAGGCTGCCCCGGTAAGGTTCATCGGAGGAGGATTGTGCGTGCCAGAGGGTCGCGCCTGCTGTCCAGGGGGTGTGGTTTGTCACGAGAGGTGATCACGGCTGGCGGAGAGCCGGCCAGGTGTGGTCGCAGCTGGTGGAGGCGCAGAGCACTAGGGATCTCATTAGACAGGGGAGGTGTGGCTGGGGAACACTGGTGAGGAGGGAGTGGGGAGAGGTTGAGGGGAGGCCTGGAGGGCGGCTACAGGAGGGGCGATCGGCGGCCAAGATCCACGGTGAGGCGAGGCGCGGGTTCGGCAGGTGGAGGAGGATCCGACGTGATGTTGGGTGGTGGGTACCGGAATCATCAGGGAGGTACGGGGTCCCGGGAGAGCAGGGATGGAGTTCGTCGAGGTTGTCATCGCCGGAGCATCCCAGACGCGAGAGGAGGCCGAAGGGGACGGCCGGATCTAGAGAGGGTGAGGTTGGGGCGTTGTTGTCGAGGTGGGGGAGAGGGGGAGCATTGATGTGGGAGGCCAGGCGTGGTGGAGAGGACCGGGTGGGAGGGGGGCTGGTGCACGTGGGTAGGGAAGGGGAAGGAGGGGGGGACCTTTGGGTAGATTAGGGTTTGGATTTGTTTTCATTTTAATAAAATAAAAATAGTTATAATAATAATATAAATGATAATAACAATATTAGTAATATAAATAAAAAAATTAATAATAAAAATAATAATAAATAATGAATAATAATAATATAAATAATAAAAAATCAAAATCATTCATTTTAAGAAAATTGTCAATTTCACGGCTCACATGCTACTGAGTGCCCGGTTGAGTGAACCGCGCTCAGACCATGCCACCCGGCACTAACTGCATATCGGGAAAGTTGTGTCCCTTTCACACAGTTAGAAAACCCATTCGCAAGTCGTGCATCCACAAGTCAGAGTGTGACACCTTGATTCTAAATAACCATTCAAAATGATCATAATATTTTTTCATATCAATCTTTATAACAGTGTTTGGCCCATGAAACATCTAATTTAAATCACTCTGCATTTCCTGAGTAAGACTACCAACTCCCCGTATAGTTTTTACATTTATAAAGGTGTGTTTCTTCTAATAAATCCATCAAGTATAATATAGGTAAATTCTTCTATTAATGACATTGGGTAAAATTTTATACCCAACGTTTCAAAAATTGATTGGTATATATTGATTAAGAGATGAAGGAATCTTTTTCTTTAGGGATAACCACCATTTAAGTAGCACCTTCCACTCAAAGGATGCTAACATTGTGGAACACATCCTTCACCACATCAATTATGTAATATTTAAACAAATCCAAGGTAGAAATAACAAACGATCCGGGGAAGCCATCAGGGTTACGTGTGATATCTATGAAAAGATCTAAAACTTCCTCTTGGATATAACGTTTGTCAGGAATGGATTACATACCCATATTAACATGATCTAACACAACACAAGGAATGTACTCAAGGAGATCAGATTGAACCCTTGTATATCCCCCATACAAGCTATGGTTTGGCTCAGCCATAAGAGTTTTGAAATGAGCTTCATCTATAATTCCCACCTCATCATGATCATTTACAAAGGTATTATACTCCCAGATAAGGATAGGTATGATGTTTTGGCATCTCTATTGGTTGCATTCCTGAAAAAATATTATGTTATTATCCCCCTCTTGAAGACATTTAATTAAAGAGTTTTCCCAAAAAAGGATTTTTTATTCTTCTAGATACACTATAAGTTCATTCTTCCTTGTGATCAAGTGACTAAACATACCTTCATCTGAATGAAACTCAAGTTTCACTTCAATATGATCCAACAATGCACCAAGACTATTCAATTAACAAGAGTGTGAAGGCACTCGCTTCTCCAGGTTTGGAGATCACATCAGAGATGCCTCAACCTTTTATAGAGACCAATCCATAGGATTCCCAAAACCATTTTGCCCGCAATTCATCCACCATATAAACAACTCCAAGGTCAGAAATCCCACTTCTTGAAAAAATGAAACAGCCTCCTCTATTATCAACATAGGGAAAGGTCACCCGGATCAAGGAATGGTTCATAATGAATAGATAAAGGTGTATCACTTTAGAATATGGAAAGGTAGAAATGATATTAATGTTGGAAAGGTGGTGTTATATCCTACAATATCCATGAGCTTTCCCTATCTAATTGTTTCACCACATAAAATGGTCTTTTTTTACTCCAATATAATAATCCCTTTTATGAATGGAAAGAAGAAACTTTAATGATCACCCTCCTCAAAAAAAATAATCCTCCCTTATCTTTAGATTGATATAATATAATGTTAAAATCTCCACCCACTATCCACGGTATAGCACTATAATGAAATGATTGGGGATATCTCCAAAGTATTTCTCTAGAAATTATCTCCCATTTATCATTTAAAAAATTCACAGAAATCCATCGACTCCCCATGTTAACATCAATGGTAATAAATTGATCAGATTTGGACACAAATGTATAGAGATGTCTAGACACAAAAATATCCATATATTCTAATTTGGTGGGACTTCATGAATGTAATTGAGAACCATGATCCTTAGAGAAAACTCCAAAATTCTATCGGAAGTTTTATTCAGCTCTAAGACTCCTATCATTGAGAGGTCCTGGTGTTCAAACTTGTGATCAATGAAATATGTCTTAACCTGAGTGTTAAGGCCTCAAGTATTCCAAAATATGAGTGTAGACATTGATGAAGGTTGAAGGAGGGGATGGCCACTTCCATTGAGGATTCTCTGTTTTTGTTTCTATATCCACATAGGTTCTTATTCATTGATTTGGTTCACATCCTTCATGTGGGGGAGAAGATCACAAGGGTGAAGAGACCACTTGGTCCATTCATGTATTTCTTGAAGGAGGGACAGAGAGAGAAGAAAAACCATTAGATGGTGAAAGTAAATATAAAGGCCCAATATCTATCAACAGAAGAGATGGAGTATGGGAGCCAAGCACCTCCTTATCCTTAAAAAATAGAATTTTTCACCAGGGCAAGGACTTGTTGGAAGGTTCCTACTCTGCATGCCTATACACAACCAACTCTTTGATGGTCAAAGAGTATGAGGGAAGGGGCTAAGGGGAGGTAGGGGACCAACCCAGAGGAGATGCCAATGGGGACTGAGGAGGCCTTAAAACTAGAAAGGTTAGTAGCTCCTCAAGGCCAGCATTAGGTGGAATCAGACCACAAGAAAAATATTAGGTATTGAAGGATACGGATGGACTACCTGGTTGTCTACATGCTACACCGAAGATGAAAGAGCAGTGAAAGAAACACCACCAAGGAACGATTCCAGGGAACTATAACTAAGTCTACTTATCCAAGTTTTTTAGGTGTTGGTACCCCTAAAATAACAAAATTATGTTCCTTACCATATGATCTAAAGAAGGAATACCAAATAATATGTAATCATCTTTACTGAGTTCTTCAATTTTATTTCATCTTTTACTTAATCTTAAAGAATTGTACCTATCCTAATAAAATATTTCTAGTATAATAAATATATTAATATATTATATTTATGGAAAACCATACTCCCTTGCTTTTTTAGCTTATGAAATGTGAAAACATCACCCATGTGTACATATAGTTTACCATCAACACATAGTGGTGTAATTTTTTTTATCACCACTTTAATTGGATGATTATTAATAAGTAAATAATTATTATATATTATATTTATAAAATAACTATTGTTCTGGAACTATAATATCATATATATATATATATATTTAAATTCCATTTAAAATGATAGGGTCGATCATCCGTACATATGGCCTACCGTCTCCACGAAGCTATGTGATGTGTTTTTCAGATATGCTTTCCAAGGATGGTAATAAGGAAGATTTAATTAATATATATATATTATTTATATGATATAATAATTATTCTGAAAAATAAAACAATTATTTACCTTTATTTTCTTCCATCCAATGAAAGGTGAAAACATCGCTCATGAGTATTTAAATCTTACCGTCTCCATGAATGGTGAAATTCATTTTTTCTGACTATAACTTATAAGGATAACCCAGAATAAGTATATAATGAATATAAACGATATTAATATCATTTTTTAAATTGTATATGTGAAGTAACCATGATAAAATTAAAATTATTGAAACTAAAAAACCAAAAAATAAATGAAAACTGAATAAGTTATTACCTAGAACAATGATTTTAACAAAATAATAAATGCATAATAAAAGGATACAATTGAATAATATATGTTATAATATATGTGAATATTGTTCTATAATGTATTTATTATAAATATATAATATTATATAAGAGGTTTAAACACATACTAAGGAAGTAAAACCTGAGGTAAAAGTTTTTTTGTCTCACTTTTGTTTCTATAATACTTATGTAATATTCACCACTTTCTTCTTTTATATGGTGTATATACTGTTTATTTAACATATTATTTAATTATTAACCTTATTTTAATGATATATAAAGTTTCAATTGAAGTTATTACTTCAAGGTTCTTATGGTTTAAAAGTTACCAATGTCTTAAGGGTTTATTTCACAATATCATCATTATTTGAGATTTTTTATGTTTAAGTCTCTACTAGGGAGTATTTCTCTTCCATATACATATTTTATAAAAATGTTTCAATATTTTTTAATAATGTCATATGATTGTGCAAAATCATTTTTACCCATGTTTGAATTTTATAAAATGGTTTAAAAGGATTCTTTCAATCATTTTAAAAAATATGTTATTTTTTAATTTTCTTACAAAAGTTTGAAAAGGGTGTCTTTTTAACATATATAGAATGAATAGATTTTACTAAAATCATAAATAATATATATTAGGATGATTAATTTATGTTTTCACAAGGTTATTTTCAAATAAAATTTTTTCCTTTATAATTGTGTATCTTTTAAAAAATAAGTGATTTCATAGTGAACAGGATATTGTCCTAAAGAAAATTTCAATGATATATATGTAAAAATCTTAAAATTGCGTCTTATTATTTATTAAATTTATTATCTTATGACACATTCTTTCATTTATTATTATATGGTCTATACTCATTTTGACTAAGGGTATACCATTTTTATATCATTCTCTGTATTACTCTAGATGGTTTATGATTATGTTTATGGATTGTGGTCATTCTTAACATTTCATATGCTAGTTTTAATATAGATATTTATGTTATTAATGCCTCAAACCATTCATATGAGTAATTAATTGGACTTATTAAGTGACGGTATGGGACCTCTATATCTCCTCAATGAATCATTACGTCTCATTTGATAAACTATGTTGGGTGTTTTCTAAGGCCTTTCCAATTTATATAGATGGCATATCACAAGTCATTGATGGTACTTTCAAATGTATTTTTTGAGTCCTCAATATAATGTTTTAAATGCTGGATATTATTCATTCCATTATTATGGAATCATTTATTGATGTCCATGGGAATATTTGATTTGTTATGATATTCATAGATAAGTTTCTACCTCATGATATTATTTGTATGGCATTGTTTGATCATCATTTTTCTTTCAATATTACTTATACCTTATTTCTTCATCATTATTTTTATTTTATAGAAAAAATGGGTTGAAAGATGAGATATAATGATAAAAAAATGAAAATATTATGTTTTGTTATGTTTCCAAATTTAATATAAAATTTATGTATGCATCTAGTTTATCAAGACTATTAAACTATTTGGATATTAGTGATACAATTTATTATATGTTGGGACAATTTAATATATTAATCACCTACTCTGGGCTATTGGAGTTGGGGTCTTCATAGATGAGATCAGATAAATATTAATAGAAACCTTTGGAATTGGATTTAGAAAAACATAAATTACAGAACATACCACTATGAAAAACTTTGTGAATATTTATAAAGAAACCATGTTTATGATTCTAAGATTACCTATGAAACAAAATCAATTTATCTTAAGTGTTTTTCTATTTTTGAGATTATAAATTATGTTTCATATTTTTATAATTAATCCTAGAGTATTTCATTATATAGAAATAGTGCATAGTGGAAGGAACTAAAACCATAATAATACATGTAATCTATATAGGGATTTCCATCCAAAGAAACATAATATAGATGGAGCTCGAGATATAGTAGAAAATGAAAATATTATAACTATATTGGGATAGATGGCTTAGTTTATAAGAAAAAAACCATTCCTGTATAAAGCATCCAGATAATAAACAATGTGGGATAAAAATCTTATATCGTTTCATGCATCAGAAACCTCCACCATTTAATGGGACTATAAATCTCTTTGTATCTAGTAAATGGATAATTTTCCTACAGAATATATCTCTCACAATGGAAATTAATGAAAGGATAAGTTTCTAATTGTATTTTATCATTCTTAGGGGATGAAGATCAATGGTTTTCACTAATTCATAACATTAAGTAGGAGGAGTAAATAGTGAGCGTGGAATGGAATAATTTTAAGGAAATTTTCATAGAAAAATGTTTTACTCATAAATAATGAGGTGATATGGAGATATAATACTTGAGTATGAGAAAAAAGGAAGGAAATTTTTTTCTAAGTATAATGCTAACTTTACAAGGTTATCCAAGAATTTTTTAACTATATATGTAATACAAAGAGTAATATTGATCATTTTATTAATGGTAATAAACCAATCATTTAAAGGGAACTAATCTCCCAAACACTATCATTATATGATGATATAGTATCATGTATTATCATGATAGAGAAATAATTCTCCAAGTCTTATGGTCTCAAAGAAAAGAAAGAGAAGAAAGGAACACTTGAAAAAATGGATAAATAAAATAGGGGAAATAAGGATTTTCCCACAAGTAATAATTATAGAAAGAATTAATCTTGTGATTTCATTAAAGGAATGTGATTTTACTACAAGTGTAAATAGAAATGACACCAGACTTATGATTAAACAGGAAAAAAAGAAGCTTCCTATGTATAATGCTTAAACTATTAGGAGTTGGGGAATTTTGAAGAGGAATTCCCCATGAGACAAATGAATATAGCTCAAAAAGAGAAAAGGGATCAATGTCAAACTTATAATATTACTGCAATCTAACTAGACTGAATAAAGTGATTTTGTATTTGGATTCAAATGTTATTTTTTAGAAGTATTTTTTCAAATATTTTTTTGTTATAAGAATCATGAAATGTGTTAATATTATATTGTAGGAGTTTTTATTAAGGATTTGAAATCATATTTTGAATGTTATTAATAACCAAGAAATGTGATTAATGGTAAGGTGATATTTTTTAGAATATATAACAAAGGGAAAGATAAACCTAATATTTTCCTGGTGTTGAGATGGAATTAAAGGGGGTAGCATTAGTGAGTTAAAAAATGGTTAGTGATTTGATTAATGATAAAGTCTTCATCATTTTTTGGATTTATGGAATATATTTGATAATATGAAGTTTTATATTTGGAAGCATACATGTTTTCATTAAGATTTTATGTTGATTCAATTTATTACCATGTTTCAAGAAAATAATTGATTGTTTTATTTACATGTGACATTAAAGATATTCTTTATAGGGTATTAATGATAAGTTTATTTATTTCCCAAATTTTTGGGTTTTTTACTATGGGTTGTAATATTTTAAAGTATCCTTAATGTGAACTACTTATGGAAAGTATTAAGTTGATCTTTGGATATTATTTTTTGAGGATAAAGTATGATTTATTATATTGGATAACCTGTTCTAACTATTTTTGTTTTAGTAAATGTTCAAAGGATTAAAGAATGCCTTTTGGATTTTATGATTCAACAAAATATTATTTTAGTGCTTCACTCATTACTAAAAAATAATCTATAGTATCCATTTCCTGGCACGAGAGAGGAAGTGTAAATTTATTAAAGCACAACTAAAGGATCAGAATGTGCTTGTGACATGGAAAGAAATACATTGTGCTTATTTTATTGAATTATTTATCTGGATAGTAAATAAATCCCTCATGTTTTTGGAAACAACCACGAAATAAACACTTTAGATATTTACTTTTCTTATCAATAAATCAATGGTCACTTCACCCATTATATTTTTATTTTTTTTGTGGTTAAATTTCTCATAATCATGTTATGTATCACTCTCTACTAGTCCTTAGGTGTTAAATTTATTTTCTATGTCCACATTTTTATTGGATATGAATCTACAGATTATACACAAGAGGGGGTTGAATTGTGAATTTTTCAATTTTTCGATAACTCTTCTCTTGAATGAGTTCTATCCTTTATACTTTATCAGATTTGATCGTGCAGCGGAATAAATGAAATCAGGGACACAAATATGTATAGTGGTTCGGGGAACAGAAATACCCTAGTCCACTCCACTAATTCTCAACTCCACGAGCTTGGTGATTTTTACTATCTGGTCCTCTTTTCCATAGACCGGTTCACAACTGAGTATAGGCAGTTGATACCTTTACAATCCAAGGCAAAACAAAGCCTTCTGGTTCAAACACAAACCTACACAGCATAGAACGAGAATCTGGATACTCAAGAATAAAAATAATTTCAGAAAAAAAATTCCAGTTGATCTTCACAATTGCAACAGAATGCAATTGACAGCAGATGGATCGACGTCTCTAGAAATATTGATCTTCAAGATGAAGAAGTTCTGAGTTGATCCAGTTATAGCAGATATAGAGATATAGTTCACAACCACAATAGTAGTACATCCATAGTAGATATTCTATGTAGAATAGGTGAATCTTATATCTAGTTCCTTCTTCTTCATCAAACATAGCTTTTACGCTCCTTTTGAATCAGTGGATCAATCGTGAATAGTTTCAATCTCTATTTTCCACCTTTTTCAATAATAGATTGATCACTTCCTTTTGTACCTTGTGTTTCAGAGAGAACATATATAATAAAACATATCTCATGAATATTTAGATCCACAAAAGTCGCCTTCTGATTCGCGATATTCAAAATTTTGAATTTACAGAGAAGTTGTAACATCCCTTAAGACTCGGCATAAAAAGCTCCTTTTAATTCGATCTTAAATCCATTAATAAAACTGCTTTGAATCAGTCAAAGTCGTACTTTCAAAATGACTTTAAATTCGGGTTGAAATCCGCCCAAAAATCAGCATACTAATCGTTGCACATAAATATCGTCTGTCAAAATTTCTGACGCCAAACGTAAGGTTGATGACGTGGCATCCAAATGTAGGGTTAATAACATAGGGTTGAACACAAACGAAGGGTTGATCGTCCATACTTTTTCTCCAACACTAAAACGTATGGTAAAAGATCCATACTTTTACTTGATTCATACTTTTTCAAGAACGTATGGTTGTTCACAAAATTAAGGTTTATGAACCATACTTTTTAGAAACAAACGTAACGTTTAGAATTTACGTACGGTTCTCCTTCCATACTTTGCTAATAACCAAAATGTAGGGTTCTTTCTAATGTAATGTTCTTCTTCCATACTTTGCTGAAAATGTATGGTTGTTTAACCATTCTTTTCTCTTATCTCAAAAAGTATACATGATTTTCATCCTTATGCTACGTTTATCCACATAAGGTATGAACAGTGATTCCAGAACGCGCTGAAATAGATTCCGTGCTTAGTAATAAATTCTCGTTATTTGAAGAGTAAAATAAATTAAGAAAATTTTTCAAAATACTAAATAAAATCATTAGAAAATAACTAAGGTTATTTGTGAGCATCAAAATTATCATAAAGAGATAGAGTTTTATTTTCAAAAATCTCCCCCTTTAAATAACATTAATACGTATTGTTGAAAACAATACTTCTCTCAACCATCTCCCCCTTTTTGATGATCAAAAAACCCATAAAATAATTAAAATTATTTAAAAAAAATAACTTTCAAAATTTGTTATAAGGTTTTAAATAAAAACTTCTACACAAAAAAGATAATTATATATCCAAATGTCTCATTTAATTTTCTACCTCAATAAAATGAATTCTCCCCCTAAATAAAATGTAGGTTTAGATGTTGTGTTTATCCAAATTCTCCCCCTTTTGTGATATAAAAAAGAATGGAAAATCATGGATTTTAACAAGTTTAATATTGCACTGAACTATTAGTAAATTCTATTACGAACTTTTTATCAATAATTAAATCTGGATTACTTGAATATTGAAAATAAATCCAGTAAATAAAATAAACAAAGAAACAAATAAACAGTTAAGGAAAATTGTCATTCAAAAACAGTAGTATATATATGACAATGATATACATAGGAATCAAGGTTTGGGTAAGATATGTAATAGGTTCAATCTCCTCTGGATTGCAGACTTCATTTATGTAAATTGTTCCTGAAGTCTCTTCATCATCCCGTATCCAAGATTGATAATGAGCTCTTTGTTCTCTTGAGTCATTTGAATATCCCCAATTAAATTGACTCTGAAAAACTCATGCATCATTTCCTCTTTTTCAACAAATATTGACAGCTTCTCTGATAACAGATCTAATAGAATTCTGATTAATGGCTCACTAGAAGTCAGTTGATCCACTAAGAACTCATGATTGTCTAGAAAAAATAACAAAGGATCACTATTACATTGAATATTGTGTATCCTATCATTCATGTTGCTAAATGTAGTTGTGATAGCCTGGAACCTTCTGATTAAATCAGGTTAATTACCTGATCCACTAACAACATTATTTTCAACTAATGCAAATTGGTTCTCCATTAACAACTTCATATCTGATAAATCTGACTTCATAACCATTTTATACTTCAATTGTGTAACAGTAGTCAGCATATCCTCTTTCAAGATTTCAACTTCTTGCCTTGAAACTGTACACTCCTTCAGCTTTTGAAACTTTAAATGTTCTAAGTCTAAGGCATTTCTTAGGGAAGCATTCTCATATTCCAACTGTGATACTTCTCTATACGGTTCTTCAACTTCCTCTTTCCTTGAATCAGATGCACCCTGAGCATGATTCGCAGTCTCAGGTTGATGCAACAGGACCAAAGCAAATGATTCAGCGTCAGATTTTTCTTTTTCTCTATCCTGAGAAGGTTTGTCCGCAGATTTTTCCTTAGAGTTTCCAAAATCCTCCACAAGAAAATCCACTTGAAGTACTTCTATTTGAGCTTCAGAAGCATGCTCATCACATTCATCTGCATCATTGTCTTCCACTGGAATTTCAAGAACAATATTTTCAGAAGTTTCCTAAGGTCTGGCCACTTATTCACCAGGCACTGCCTCTATCTCTCGTTCCTGTTGAAGTGCAACTTCAACATCAGCTACAATATATTCCAAATTTTCTCTTTGGGTTTCTTCTTGAGATCATGATTTCTCTAATTGAGCTGTTCTCTCAGTAACATCTTCCATGGTTTTATCAGCAACAGATTCTCTCACAAAATAATAATAAAATAATGCTTCTATTGTAGTTTCCAAAGTAGTGGAAGTGACTTGTTCATTTACTGGTCTTTTTCTTCTTGATTGAAGTCCCTCCTGACTTCTGTCTTATTCAACATCTGCCACTTCAAAGAGAATCCTTTTTTCTACATTGCTGACTCTAGATTCACCTTTTCCCTCCTTGGACTTAGTAGGTTGAGCATGAGCACTCTCTGAGTCTTCCTCAGCTCCTACTGGAAAAAGTTTTCCTTTAATTGTGCTGCAGAAATATCCAACTTTCCTCAAAGTTCCATCATTAAACATATTACTGTGATGATAGTTAACTCTAGCATCCAATAATCTCACTGTGTCTTTATTAAATAGTAGCTTAGAAATAAATCTACCAAAGGGGTATAAATTCATCCTGGCTTCGCCTAGATAGTAGTAACTGAGATACCTTATCATGTATCTTGGAAAGTTTAACATAATATCACTTAACATAAGAAACATTATATACAAATTAGGGTACAAAATCTTCTCCATTTCTGCCATCCGTGGAGCTATTCCAGTTTGAATAAACTTGACCAAAATCTTCTAATCAGGCTCCAAATCATTAACAAACATTTTCTTTATTGTCTTGGTACCAAAAAGAAGAGACATGATGTCTTCGGATTTATGCACAAAATCTCCTATATTCTTCACGTCAAAATGAAAAACTCCCTCATGATAGAAGTTGAGAATCTGACTAAACTCTATTGAAGAGATTGAGAAATACATATCCTCTAGTTTAGCCATCATATTGTTTTCGGTATCTCCCAGAATAAACTGTACAGATTTGTAGAAGTATCTAAGTTCTACATCATACAGAAATTCCGTATTTTCACTGTTGAACATCTGTTCAAGATTCTGAAATGACAGCGCTTGTTTCAACAACAGATTTTTCTGAAATAACCAGTCAAGATCGATTACCTTGACCTGTAAGATTTTTCTTCCCTCAGTGCATTGTCTCTTGTCATTGCTCTGCTCGACCTCACTGGCTCTTTTAGTCCTTACCATTTCTGCGAGATTCTTTGAAGGTTTGAAGGTTAGGGTTTCATAAATTCGAAGGTTTGGGTTTCAGAACAGGAAGTGTGATTTTTGGATTTCTAAAGGGTTTCAATAGAAGTGAAAGGGTTTAAAAGTCAAAAGGCATCTGACAGCATTGATTCCCGTATAATCACTAATCATTACATATATTTAAAAACAAATATATTTTTTCATATGATGAAAGAATGGAAATCATAAAATATATTCAACAAAATTTACATAAAAAAATAAAAGTAAATAAAAATTTAAAATTATTTAAAATTAAATAAACCGAGCTCCCCCTTAGTAAAATCAAACCTTGCAGTGGGAAGTGGTTTAGTAAAAATATTTGCTAATTGAATTTCAGTATTTATAATTTCTAAAAATATAACTTTTTTAATAACATGATCTCTTAAAAAGTGATGCCTTATATCAATGTTCTTAGTTCTAGAAGGACTAATAGGATTTTTTGAAATATTAATTGCACTCTTATTATCACATAAAATATGTGTATTATTAAAATTCAATCCAAATTACATAAGAGTTTTTTTCATCCACAACACTTGTGCACATCAACCGCTAGCAGAAACATATTCTGCTTCAGCTGTTGATAGGGAAACAGAATGATGTTTCTTACTAGACCATGATACTAAATATTTTCCTAAAAAGTGACATGTACCTGATGTACTTTTTCTATCGAATCTACAACTTCCAAAGGCAGCATCTAAATATGAAATCAAATTCAAATCAAAAGTTTTAGGATAAAGAATTGATTGAAAAACAGTTCCTTTTAATTATCTAAAAATTCTCTTAACAGCAGTTAGATGAGATTCTTTAGGATTTGATTGAAATCTAGTACAAAGACATATTGAATACATTATATCTGGCCTTCTAGCAGTAAGATATAACGAACAACCAATAATACCTCTATATAACTTGTTGTCAACTGACTTTCCAGTTTCATCCAAATCAAACTTTATATTAGTACACATAGGAGTTGTAAATTTCTTTCTGTTCTCAAGTCCAAATTTCTTAAGTAAATCAGTAATGTATTTTCTTTGATTTAAAACATTTCCAAAATCTTTTTGAAATATTTGAAGACCCAAAAATAAATTTAATTCTCCCATAATACTCATTTCAAATTTATCTTGCATTAATTTTGAAAATTCATGACAAAGAGTTTTATTTTTTTATCCAAATATTAAATCATAAACATAAATTTGAACCAATAAAACATTATTTTTCACAGTTTTATTAATTAGTGTTGGATCATCCATACCAACAGTAAAATCATTTTTCAAAAGACAAGAACTTAATCTTTCATACCAAGCTCTAGGTGCTTGTTTAAGGCCATAAATATCTTTAGTAAGTTTAAAAACAGAATCGGGTTTTTGAGAGTTTTCAAAACTAGGAGGTTGCTCAACATAAACTTCCTCCATTAAATAAACATTTAAAAAGGAAGATTTAACATCCATCTGAAATAGTTTAAAATTCATATAAGATTCATAGTCTAAAAGAATTCCAATGGCTTCTAACCTTGCTATAGGTTCAAAAGTCTCATCATAATCTATTACCTCTTTATGATTATATTCTTTAGCTACTAATCTTGCTTTATTTCTAGTTATTATGCCTTGGTCATCCTGTTTATTTCTAAAGACCCATTTCATTCCTATTATAGGATAATTCTTAGGTCATTCCACTAAATACCAAACTTCATTTCTTTCAAACTGGTTTAATTCATCTTATATTTCTATTACCCATATTTCATAATCTAAAGCTTCTTATATATTCTTGGGTTCTTGTTGAGATAGGAAGGCAGAGAATTCCACTAGGTTTCCTAAGTTTTTTCTAGTTTGAACACTAGTTTCTAGGTCACCTATTATATTTTATAAAGGGTGGTTCTTTAGGGTTATAGACTGTCTAGGTAATATATTTAAAGGTTCTTCAGTATCATGATCCTATGAACTGGACTGAATTTCTTTTATATAATTTTCAAAATCATTCTTTAAATTCTCAAGTATCATGTTATCATTAGAGTCAAGTTCATCCATTTTTTCTATCCTTTTCTCAAAAGAATCAGATTATTAAATTTCATATGAACTGATTTTTCAACAAACCTTGAATTCTTATTATAAACTCTATAAGCTTTGGAGGTAGCAGAATATCCTATGAAAATAACTTCATCAGATTTTGGATAAAACTTACCAATATTATCCTTTGTGTTAAAGATATAAACCATGAATCCAAAAACATTAATGTAATTTACATTAGGTTTTCTGTAATTCCATAGTTCATAGGGTGTCTTTTTCAAAATAGGTCTAATTAAAACTCTATTGATTATATAACAAGCTATATTCATAGCTTCTGCCCAGAAATATATATGTAGGTTATATTCATTTAACATAGTTCTAGACATTTCTTGAATTGTTCTATTTCTTCTTTCTACAATCCCATTCTGCTATGGTGTTCTGGGTGTAGAAAAGGTGTGTTTCATACCCATATTTGAGTAAAAGGAATTAAATTCCAGATTCTCAAATTCTCCACCGTGATCACTTCTCAAGAGATAATATTGAAACCATTTTCATTTTGAATAGATTTTCAGAACCTTTCAAACAAAGTAAAATCTTCAATTTTAAATTTCAAAAAGAAAATCCATGTAAATCTTGAATAGTCAACAACTAAAACATATACATATAATTTACCAGCTAAGATTTCTACTCTTGAAGGTCCAAAAAAATCCATATGAATAAGTTCTAGAGGTTTAGATGTAGCAACCTTATTAACATATTTGAAGGATGATTTGTGTTTCTTGCCAAGTTGACATGCAATCCAAAATCTGTCACTTTCAAATTTGAGACAAGGTAAATCAGAAACTAAATGTTTCTTAGATAACTTATGTAAAACATATACATTATAATGAACAAATATCCTATGCTAGATCTAGGATTCACTTACTTTAGTATTCAAGAAGTTTACTTGTTGTTTACATAAGGAATTTAAATCCAAAGTATATACATTTTCAGTTCTTCGTGATTTAAATTTAAATAGTTTATCTTTAAAAACAATACAACAATTGTTAGTAAAATCAACAGTATATCCATCGTCACAAAGTTGAGAGATACTTATCAGATTGTGTTTTTGTCCTTTTACATAAAGTACTTTGTTGATTGAGACTGTTTTTAGATCTCCAATAGTTCCAATGCCAATGATTTTTCCCTTGGCATTGTCACCAAATGTGACAAGTCCTCCTTCATTTTGAGTGAGTACGGAAAAATTCAATGAGTTTCCACTCATATGTCTTGAGAATCCACTATCCATGTACCATATATCTTTTCTTCTCTGGTTACCTTCTACCTGCAAATAAATTCAAACAAATTGCTTTGGTACCAATATTTTGTTGGGTCCAGGAGTGTTAGTTAGAAATTATCTAGGTATCCAGATTTGAATTATTCTTTTAAAATTAGCGGAATCATATAAGTCTTTTGAAACATAGGCTTTCTTAATACCAAAAATTTGAGGTTTTCTTAAAAAATATTTTTTAGCTACATGTCCCTTTGCCCCACAAAAATTACAATTAACCTTTTTAGAGATAGTAACAAAATAATTTTTATATAGCTTTGGTTTTTCTCCTTTACTCCCAATTCCAAATCTCTCCTTTTTATTGAAATTTTTTCAAGAATTTCATTTAATGAATTCTCTCCTTTTGTAAAAACCAATGAAGCCTGTTTGTATGATTCTACATCATATTGCAGTGTTTTTATTCTTGGTTCAAAATTAATATAGTTAGTGTTAATCAATTTGTATTTATCATTTAATTCTTTATGTTGTTTCAGCATTGTGTCTCTTTCATATGAAACGGATTTATGTTTATTTTTTATTGACTTATGTTTATTAAATAGTGATTCATATCTTTTTTCAAGCATATTGCAGTAGGCTGCCAGTTTTTCATTTGTGTAGCTTGGTTAAGAATGTGATTCAGAGGAGTAATATGAGTGTACCTCCTCAGTTTCTTCCATGAAACACATGTTTGCCTTTATATTGACTTCTTCTTTTTCTGATCTTCATTCAGAATAGATACTAGAGTCTTTAGATACACTCCAAGTGGCATTCATAGCTTTCTTGTCTTTCTTCTCAAAGTCATTTATTTTGAAGTATTTATTCTTCATTGCATCCTTCAATTGTGGGAAATCTGGTCTGATATGTCCCATATTTTTTCATTCATAACATCTTACTTCTTTATTATCTCCCTTAAAGGATTTTTTGAAGCCTCTTTTCTTGCTGTAGAATTTTCTAAATTTTCTGGCATGTTGATCCAGTTATTCATCTAAGTTGGATGAGTCAGAGCTTTCTGATTTAGCTTTGACTTCTATGCTCTTCATCTTTCTATTCTTTTGTTTTGAATTTACCTTCATGGAATTATCTTCTCTTTTGATAAGAAATTTATGTTCATTAGTTTCATCTTGCATTTCAGCTTCATACATCATCAGTGTACCAATCAGCTCTCTCATAGTTAGATCTTTGATAGTTGTTGATTTTCTAATTGCAGCAAAAATAACATTCCATCGAGTAGGAACTACTCTCAGTACATTTATTTCTTGATCTACCTACTTGATAGGTTCTCCTAGAGCAGTTATGTTATTGACAATTTAGGTCAATCTCCCATTCATTTAGGTAATTCTCTCAACTTCAACCATTCTAAAAGTATCGAATTTCAGTTTTGCAGTTGCATATCTCATTTGCATCACATTGTCTGTTCCTTCATATGCCACAGCTATTTTTTGCCATATCTCATATATTGTCAGGCACTGAGATACTCTGTTAAATTCATCTGGTCCTAGACCGTAGATAATTTCATTCATAGCCTTCGAGTTCATATTGTACTCTACCTCTATAGCAGCACTACATGCCTCAGGATTTTCAGGAATTTCATAAGGAGTCAGAATCTTTGAATAGACTCTATATCCGAGGTTTTTCAGATATATTATCATGCATGATTTCTAGCAACCATAGTTGTCTCCATTAATATATGGTTATCTGACCATCGACATCCCTTCTCTTTTATCAGTCATGATGATCTGTTGTATAATACTTAAATTCTTCTAGCTTCTAAGGCTCTGTTAGAAGCTCCTCCTCTGATACCGATTGTTTGATCTGAATCTACAGATTATACACAAGAGGGGGGTGAATTGTGTATTTTTCAATTTTTCGATAACTCTTCTCTTGAATGAGTTATGTCCTTTATACTTTATCTGATTTGATCATGAAGAAGAATAAATGAAATCAAGAACACAAAGATGTATAGTGTTTCGAGGAACAGAAAGCCCCTAGTCCACTCCACCAATGCTCAACTCCACGAGCATGGTGATTTTCACTATCTGGTCCTCTTTTCCATAGACCGGGTCACAACTGAGTACAGGAAGTTGATACCTTTACAATACACGGAAAAACAAAGCCTTCTGGTTCAAACATGAACCTACACAGCTTAGAACGGGAATCTGGTTACTCAAGAATAAAAATAATTTCAGAAAAAATTTCCAGTTGATCTTCACAATTGCAATATAATGGACATGATAATAGATGGATCGACGTCTCTAGAAATATTGATCTTCAAGGCGCAGCAGTTCTTAGTTGATCCAATTGTAGTAGATATAGAGATATAGTTCACAACCTCAGCAGTATTATATCCACAGTTGATATTCGATGTAGAACAGGTGAATCTTCTATCGAGTTCCTTCTTCTTGAACAAACAGAGCTTTTACACTCCTTTTGAATCAACAGATCAATCGTGAATAGTTGCAATCTCTATTTTCCACCTTTTTCAATAATAGATCGATCACTTCCATTTGTACCTGGTTTTTCAGAGAGAACATATATAATAAAACATATCTCATGCATATTTAGATCCATAAAAGTCACCTTCTGATTTGAGATATTCAAAATTTTGAATTTACAGAGAAGGTGTAACTTCTCTTAAGACTCGACATAAAAAGCTCCTTTTAATTCGATCTTAAATACATTAATAAAAAGGCTTTGAATCAGTCAATGTCGTACTTAAAAAACAACTTTAAATCTGGCTTGAAATCCTCCCATAAATCAGCTTACTGATCATTGCACATAAATATGATCTGTCAAAATTTCTAACGCCAAACGTATGGTTGATGAAGTGGCCTCCAAACGTAGGGTTAATAACATAGGGTTGAACACAAACTTAGGGTTGATCATCCATAATTTTTCTTCAACACTCAAACGTATGGTAAAAGATCCATACGTTTACTTGATCCATACTTTTTCAAGAACGTATGGTTGTTCCCAAAAGTAGGGTTGATGAACCATACTTTGGAGAAACAAACGTAACGTTTAGAATTTACGTACGGTTCTCCTTCCATAATTTGCTGATAACCAAAACGTAGGGTTCCTTCCTAATGTAAGGTTCTTCATCCATACTTTGCTGAAAACATATGGTTGTTTAAACATACTTTTCTCTTATCTCAAAAAGTATACATGCTTTTCATCCTTACGCTACGTTTATCCACGTAGGGTATGAACAGTGATTCCAGAATGCGCTAAAACAAATTCTGCCCTATATTCATCTACGTAAGATGTGAACAGTGATTCCAGAACGTGCTAAAACAGATTCCACGCTATGTAATAAATTCTTGTTATTTCAAGAGTAAAATACATTAATAAACTCTTGTAAAATACTAAATAAAATCATTAGAAAATAACTAAGGGTATTTGTGAGCATCAAAATTATCATAAAGAGACAGAGTATTATTTTCAATAATCTACCACTTTAAATAAAATTAATGCGTATTGTTGAAAACAATATTTCTCTCAACAATTTTCACTTCTTACTGATTTCCTCTTATTCATAAATGTATTTGTGTGATGAATTTTAGATTTCCCTTTCCCTCTTTATAATAGGAAACATTATATACCATTTTTATGATGTGCGTTTTCCAAAAATGTATTTTCAAATATCAAACCATTTTTACCAAAAATAAGTTCAAATTGTGAGAGTGAAATTTATTTAAAGGGGGAGATAATTTACAACCCTTATATTTTAAAAGAACACTGTATTTTATATCATATATGAAACACAACCCCGAGCCAAAATAATCCTCAAAATATTATTATTTAAATATGGTCTTTATAACCAAGATGTTAAACTAGAGTGTATTAATAGTATAAATATATTTATAATATATATATATATATTCCTACTAAATACAAATTCATTTATTAATTCATATGAAATAAGTACTCAATTTTCTATTTAGTTATTATATTCATTAAAAATATGTTTTCTTCAAAATTTATTTTTATTTCTTTTTATGAGTAAATATTACAACGAATTTATTGAAATTATAAAAAGGTTATTTTACAAAAAAAAATTCATTTTTTAAATAATAATAACAAAATTATATTAGGGTGAAATCATTTTATTTATCTAAAATTTTTTATTTCCCATTGAATTGTAAAAAAAACCAATTTTTATTGAAAATTATATTTTTATTTCAACTATTTGAAAAGTTCCATTTTATTTTTAAATGGTTTCAAAGTAAAATTTGTTAAATATTATTAGAAATAATAATATTATATTCATTGAAATCAATATCATAATTTAATTTCGTATAAAACATTTTTTATACAAAAAAAAGTCTTTTTTAAAAAAAACTGTATTTTTCAAAAATTATGTTTTTATAGCTTTATGCACGCTTATTTAAAATTAATTTATGAAATTTCTATATCATTAAAATTATTAAATATTTGGAATCATGAGTCTCAAATTTATTAAATAGTTACCTTCCATTTTAATTCATTATGAATAGAAACCACTGTAAAGATTATCATCTCAGAAAAAGGTAAATCGGGTAATCTGTGTTGAAACTAAGTGATAAGGTCATAATATTAAATATTAATTTTAATTAGATGAATTTAATTCAACCCAAATGATATTATACTCGGAATATAATGGTTTAATGGATATGTTTCCATTTAAATTTCCTATATATTGTTTAATACAAAGAAAGTTATAAAATGTAACTCTCTAAGTTTTAAATATCTATTATTTTTCAACATAGGTACAAAATAAATATATGAAGGAACCTAAATTAAAAGTTTGTGATGAATGAAATTATTCTTATGATATAAATTTATATATAACTTTTTGGAATTATATAATTACCTGAAATTCTTGTGCAACACAAATATAGTATTTATTTAATTAACAAAAATATAAAATATATGATTTTAAAAATATTAAAAATGATATAATTTGAATGATTTTACACCTAGTTTGAATTTTATATATCTATATAAAATATTATATAGGTTTTAAATCATTATATTCTAATTCATATTTTTATGGATAT
Source organism: Viscum album (assembly GCA_963277665.1). NCBI lineage: Eukaryota > Viridiplantae > Streptophyta > Magnoliopsida > Santalales > Viscaceae > Viscum > Viscum album. The sequence continues at coordinate 1,013,162,113 of OY728141.1, read as the reverse complement.
ATTTAATTTTAAATAAAATGAATAGTGTCAAAATTGACATTAATAATATTTTATTAAATTAGTTAAAATTCATTAAAATATTATATCTGGGTATTTAAATGTAATATGGTTGAAAAAATAATCCATGGTACATTTATGGGTCACTTTTCCATTTATATTAACATTATTATCCTTTTGTGATTAAAATAGTGGTTACTATAGTTAAGGTAAAAAATAATAAACAATGGGATTAATCAAAAAGATAAGGATGAAAATGATATTAAAGATTGTAAAAATTTAATTGGATTATTTTAATTCAACACTATAATTTTTTCCTCAAATTAATGACCATTTTGAAGAATTATTCTCTAGAATATTAATATTATATTTTAATTATTGTATGAAATTCAAAAGGTTCTCCTCACCTCAATTATAAAGGGAGACTCATTACTTCACTTATTTACACCACTTTGAGAATAATAGATCATCCAATAACTACCAATTAATCTTTTCAACATATTATCCAAGATTTGGAGTTCTTGAAACTGCTAAAATTCCAACCCTATGTACCATAAGTGATGATCTAAAAAATTTCTTCCGAATAAGCTGTAATCATATTTACCAAGTCCATTAAGTTTATTTCTTCTTTTACTTCCTCTTAAAAGTGTTATACCCATAATAAGGTAATATATATAGTATAATAAATATTTTTATTTTTTATTTATTTGGAAAAAATAGTATTAAATCTCTTTTCCAGCCTATGAAAAGAGAAAACACCCCTCGTGTTTCGTATGGATAATCGTCTATACATCGAGGTGTGATTCATTTTTCATCAACACTTTAACTGGATGGTTATAAATATGTAACTAAGGATTATATACTATATTTAGGACATAAATATGGTTATATAATTATAATATAATATAATCCTTATTTCCTTATAAATTATTGGAAAATAATAATGTCTCTCAGGTGTGTCTATGGCCTAACATCTCTATAAAGGAATGTTATACATTTTTTATTCACTCTTTACATGGATGGTAATAAGGATATATTTAATGAATATATATATATATATATGATTTATATGATATAATTATTATTATAAAATTTATAATTATTATTTACCGATCTTTTATTCCAACCATCTAATGGTGAACACAATGTTCATGCATACATACAGATTACCATCTCCAGGAATAGTTTAATTAATTTTTCAATCTATAAATTTTTCAAATGACTCTGAATATATTTATAGTGAATATAAATGATATTTATATCATTTTTATCTTTATTTATATGATGTAACCATTAGAAAATTAAAATTACCGAAACTACCAAACTAAAACATGCATGAAAAAGGAAGAAGTTGTTACTCATAACAGATATTTTAACATAGAATTATTAATAAATGGGTGATAAAAAATTTTAATTAAATAAAATAAGGTATGATATATATGAATATATTTCTAGAACATATTTTTAATAAATATATATTTCTTATATGGTATTTTCGAACATATACTAAATTAGTCAGAAGTATAACCTGAGATAAGGATTTTATCATCTCTATTTTGTTTCCGTGAGACTTATATTGTATTCACCACTTGCATATTTTATTGGATTATATACCACCCCTTTGAAATGTTATTTAATTATTACCATTATGTTAATTATATATACTTTTTTTCTTTTATGAGGCTTAATATTTAAAAGTCACCAAAGTGGTAAGGGTTTATTTCACAGTCTCATCATTATTCGTGATTGTTTATGTTTAAGTCTCTATTGGGGAATATTACTCATATATATAAGAGTTTTGAAAAATAATCAAATTTTTTTACTATTGTCTTATTATTTTTAAAATTCATTTTTAAACATGTTTTAATTTTATAAAATGGTTTAAAAGGAATCTTCCTATCATTTTATGAACAATGTTCTTTTTAACTTTTCGTATAAAAGTTTGAATGGAATATTTTTTTACTTATATGTAATGAATGGATTTTTTCACTTTCATAGATAATATATCATTTTGATCTTCCTTTAAATTTTTTCCAAGGATCTTTTTATGAAACAATTTTCATTATAATTTCATAGATTTTAAAAAAAAGTGATTTCAAAGTAAAAATGGTATTTTCAATAAGAATTTTTCAATGATTTATTAAATTATTTTCAACTTTGTAAACATAAATTGTTTAATTTTATTATTTACAGAGTTTATTATCTTATGATATCATCTACCATATTTTATTGGATTTTTTATCATCATTTTTACTAGGGATGTGCAATTCTAAAATAATTATTCATATTACTCTCGATGGTTTATGATTAATATTATTGATTGGGGTAATTATTAAAATTAGTTATAATAGTTTCAATATTATTTAGGATGTTTATTAATCTTCACCCATTTTATATGAGGAATGAATTAGAATTAGTAAGTGATGGGTGGGGCCCTATATAGTTGCTTTATGTATTGGTAGGTCACATGAGACAAACTAACATGGATTTTAATTGAGGCCTTACCCATTTATGTAGATTTCATAGAACAAGCCCTTGACATTATTTTCAAATGACTTTTATAAGGTATCGACGTTCATTTAAATATGTTTGAAATTATAGCTTCCAACATTATGAAATCATTTATTTATTTCAATTTGATTATTTTATTTTTGATTATAAAAATGGAAAAGTTTCAATATCATGTGATTATTTATATTGAATTATTTGATCATCATTTATTATTTTGATATTATTTATACCATATTTTTCATACATTGTATGCATAACCTAAATAAGCATCTAAGGTCACCCCTTTATAATATTTCTTTTCCCCATGATTCCAAGAAATTTATTATTATTAATATGTAGGGATATGCTAGTGCGAATAATGGAGTCCTCAAATAAAATATAATGATGTGTTATGTTTATGAATGTAATATAAAATTTATGTATGAATCTAGATTATCAAGGCCATTAATCTATTTGGTCATTTGGGATAAGATTTCTTGTATCTAGTTCCAATTTTATAATGTAACAACTATCTCTAGGAAACTAGAGTTAGGGTCTTTAAAACCATCACCTATATGAATCCCATTAGCTAGATGATGGGTTTAGAAAAGTTTTATAAACCTCCAAGAACTCCATTGATCAGCTAGTGGAAGCCTATTAGCTATCCAATGGTACCTGTAGACCTTCCGGTGTTCACATAGCTAGGACCATCTTGTATTTGTCCTCCACCAACTAGTTGGTGACCCTATGCTACCAAAAACATCCAAAAACCCATCTTCTAACCCATGAATGAATCGCAAATCAAAAAAAAACAAAAATTAAAATATCTCCATTGTTGGTTCTATGTACCCAAGTGTGACATAATATATTTTAAAAAATTATAAAATTGAGATGGTTCCAATTCATGATTCGAATTATAATTCTTTCTTTTTATTTATTTAAAAGATAGTCTAATATACTAAGATAATATATTTCAAAAAATTGATGAATCTAGAACAAAAAAAATTGTATTTTATTATAAATTTCATTCACTTTATTGATATAAAAATTTATAATCTTTCAAAAAACCAGAATAAAATAGATAAAATCTAACATTATCAGAATCTTAAAATATCTAAAGATCACATTTCTTAACCGGACACTTAATTATCATTTCTAAAATAAATTCTGGATTATTTGTTACAAATAATATAAATAATTCAACTGTCTCAATGTAAATAGGATTTATTCCATAAATATTTGGATTTCTGGGATGTTTTATCTAATCATGATCTTATAATAAAAAAATAGTTTTTTCCTTGATCAATGGTCTTTTAAAAAAATAACTGTAATTATTTTATTATATTAATTTTTTAAAAAGTATTAAAGGAATTATTTTCACCAAATAATCAATTATTTTTTTAATATCTAATTAAGTGTTGAAAATTGTTTAGATTGGTGATAGAGGAGGGGGACCCCCTGGCTTCAGTTTTATTCAGCAACCATACTACACCGAAACCCATAGATGTTTGATTCTTTATATCTATGATTTGATTTATCATTTCATGCTCCTAGTGGTTCTTTTTTACCATTGCTGTAATACCTCACAATGTATAATTAGAAAAGGAACAAAGGCCCTGATCTCGACTTCCAATGATACTATAGTATAATGAATCAATCTTTTTAAGTTCTATATCATGACATCAATCAAACTGTAGAAAGGGATGAAACCAACGAAATTAGTAGATCTTGTTGACCAGATTACAACAGTTTGGGGTTTTATCGATTTTAAATGTGTACATTAGGGTGTGGTATTTTTCACATATTGTTTCCTTATATGGATTTGAAGGATAAATATCGAAGCACTGTGTTGATTAATTTAAGTTCATGCATTTTAATATTACACGATTATATTTTGAACTTCAATATGACTAATTTCAATGAGTCTTATGCCCAAGTTTGAGTAAAAATTCATGTATTAAACTAGATCATAGGGAATTTGAATATTTTATTTGATATTTCATCTGTAATAGGAGTTCATACAAGGATGGATAGTGCTAAACAATTGGTTTATTTTGTCCATTTCTCTCAGATGTTCCTCTATGTTAATCAAAGTGCTCCATTGATTAATAAAGTTATGCTTTCTACTCCATAATATGATATTAATCTTAGAGTTGAATATGAAAAAATGCCTCTTTTATAAATAATATATTATTATTGGTCATTTTATCTCATATTATAGGAGAAAAATTATCTATCCTAAAGGCCAATTGAAGGGAAATTATTTGGATCATTACCAAATAAGTGATATGATTTCTATAATTCTTAACGAGGTATGGGTGAATGCATGACACGTTGTTGGAGTTGATCCCCCTCCTGGTTTAAATCCCTAATTGGGAAAGTCTATTGATAATGATCCTATTTCATTACATGATAAGGGAGGCCCTATTTCGGATCACCCTGTACTGGTAAATGAAAACATAGATTGTGCCCAATTCAGGAATGCTGCTCCAACTAAAGAGAGTACACTCCATATTACTTTCAACTTGTCCTATCAAGTAATACTTGTAATATCTTGGGATGATTTTGGTGAAATTGAACATATGAATGACATTGTTTCTTTCAAGTACATGATAACCAAAGTCCTCTCTGTTGGCTAGGTTGTTGAATAATTAGATGAAATTCATGCTTCTTTGGAATGTTTTGATCAGGAGGTAGTGGACCTCAACATATGTTAAGAACAAAAGATGATATATGATTAGAACTTCATGGGGATGGCTAAGTTGGATGAATATTATTTTATTTAGTCCAAATAAAGGGGATATTTTCCAACTAAAATAGTATATATCTAGGGAATAAATAAAAATTAAGATCATTTTAATAATTATGTTTCAATAATATCTATTATTGACATTAAAAAATTTGTAGGAAAAGTGACTATAGAAGAAGTATCTTCCCCTATTACACGTATTTATCCTTCTTCTTGTAGTGAGTATCCTGATGGTTCTATCCCTCATGAAAAAGAGTCATCTCCATTATTCATTGAATCCACCCTGTCATATTTTGTTATGGACGGAAACATGCCTTTTCTAGAAGCTAGTAATCCCACTACTTGAAAAGATGCATGAAAAATGAATGGTAATTCTAATCTAAATGAGGTAACTCTGATTAGCTTTCAACCCATAGCGCTAGTGTAAGTCATTCATAATTATAAAAATAGATAATATAGAATAAATTCTTCTACTATACCTATTAATGAAAAATTAAAAATAATGTAAGCAGTCATAGTGATTTTGAACTACTGCCTTCTAAGAGAAACGAAGAAGATGGAAAAATGTGTTGGGGCACCTACTATGAATGAGATGAGGAAAGTTGTGGAGGTCGTGCATTCTGATGATGGAGATGGACCTTGTTTTTAGGTAAAGACTTGGAGAATGTGTTTCCACCCTCATTACAGGGGAGGAATATCCCCTTATCATAGTATGCTCACTTGCTCTCGAGTTAGTTGAGATACTTTTTGTTGCTTTTTTGTCTTTGGGCATTGTTGTTAGTTTGCTTACAACTTCATTTGTATCTATTATTTTTATTATTAATAAAAGGGGTCTCAAGCCTCAACTTATTTAAAAAAATTATGTAGAGAAAATACTTATTATTTTATGATAATAGTTAAATTAAATTTTTATTACTTTAATATATTTTCAAATAGTTAATTATTTTATGTCAAATTTTATTAGATTTTACTAATTTTATTATTATTTTTCTATCCTTTTTATAATATATAATTAATATTTTTGATATATTATTATTATTATTTAAATATTAATCATAAAATTATAAATATTTTATAAAATACTAATTCTTCAATGGTTTTAGTAACAGTTACTAAATTTTCAATATTTTATTTCTAATATTATATAAAATATAAATTTATTTTAAATTTAAATATTTAATATTTTCTATTAATATATTATTATCTATTTATTTTGGATTACATTTATTTTTTTTTAATATTTTTTTCTAATATCTAATTAATTTTTTAATAGATTATTAGTCTCTATAAATAAACAAATTAAATTCAAATCTCATTTAATTATGATTTAATAAAATTTAATTAGTTTTATTTATTATTTATAAAATCAAAAATATTTAACAAAATAATAATACTTAATTAGTATTTATAATGTTTAATTATTTTTGAAAAATAGTTTTATTATATTCATATAACATAAATCTTTTACTAGTTTTCAAATATCTAATTTATTATTTTTCAATATTTTAAAACTCATAGAGCTATTTTAGTAGTGATTTATTTTTCTACAACAAGCTATTTTCATTGGATTATTATTCTAAAATAACAATTCCTATGTGGTTTTTATAATATTTTATTACTTTTCAAAATTTTAATTGTCATATTATATAAAATACACATATTTTATTATTAGTTTTTTATATTAAAAATTTTTCTAATAGTATTTTTCAAAATTAGAATAATAATTTAAATCATAGAAAAATTGATTTTGTTTGTTTTAATTAATTATTAAATATTAAAAATATTACATAAATTAATAATTCTTAAACAGTATTATTTTTTTTTTATTTTTTTTAAATGTAACCCTTGAATTAATATTAAATTAAAAAATATTTTTATAATATTTTATTAGGTTTTCATAATAATATTTTTCTAATAACATTATAAAATCTTTCCTCATATTTTTGTATTTTTATTTATTATTGTAAACATAATTTTATATAATATGTTTTACAAATTTATAATAAAATTTATTATTTATTAATTACATAATTTATTAAAACATTAATTATTTTTTGATACATTTTCGGAATCTTATAATTTTTTAATGTTTTTATAATATTATTAATTAAATATTTTTATAGTTTACTAATATTTTTTGGTTTTTCTTATTTATCCAATTTCTTATTGTTCTTTGATACTAATAATTTTTTAATAAAATCGTAGTCATTTTTACTTATTTTTTAATTATTTTTATTAATTTTCAAATTTTATTTTATTTTTACTATTATTATATTAATTTGTATGTTTTTCTAAATTTATTTCATAAATTCAAATTATGTTATTAAATTTAAAATTTTTGATTAATTTTTAAAAAAAATTAAATTTAAAATATTTTAATTAGTTTTACAAATTTATAATACAACTTAAAATATAGTAATTATTTTTTATTAATTATACTAAATTGCATTTATTATTATATCACATAAAACTACCACTAGATAATTAAAAAATTACAATATAAATAAAATTGAATAACAGATAAAAAAGTGGATAAATTAATTGAACTAATAAATAATCTAATAATAACTTAAATAAATACTATTAATTGACTATTCAAAAAAATAAGTTTATAAAAACGTCTCTCGATTGAGTAAAAAATCTAAAATTGAAGTATGCTTGGTAAATTTGGATATTAGGGAGTTTTCTTTGAGAACATCAATGAGAAACTGGGGAGAAACATGGTTTTGTGAGAGCAGAGGTATAGGGAAAAAGATATATATATATATAAACTGTGGGTTTTTTAAGATGAAATTTTTTTAAAAAAAAGTATGTCATTAATATTTATCTATGATAGACAATTGTGGTTGGTTCCATTAATTTTTATGGGAATTTATAATGAATTAAGTATCTTTCATAAGTAATCTGCCACCATATTTAAGTTAGCATTATTATCTGAAAATTATTTTTAATGGACACAAGAAATAACAAATAATTGCCCACTATATTTTATACATTTAAAAAAAATGAATCTCAACATAATTATGAATCCATTGTAAATAATCTTCTGTTTTCTTTTAGAAATTTATTAAAAAAATTATTTATGATGGATTTGTGAATATGTTTAAAATAATACATATTGTGGCATACATATATGTTTATATCACAAAATATTCTTTCCCATGCAATAATTTTTGAAAAGGATTTATGAATTCATAGAAAAAATTTCAAAAACTAGCCTAGGCCACCCCAAAATCAGGCATATGATTCATCTCAGGGCAAGGCTCTAAGGGCGTTCCCAATCCCCAAAAGTTAGTGAAAACTTCCAAGGCATCATATAAAAACTATTGAGAATGAATTTTCTAACTAAATCAATAATTAATAGTAAATTTACAACTAGAAATATGGCATGAACCTATCATCCATTGAAGTGAAATTCCATGTAAACAAGTAGTTAATAATTAGAATATAAACCCAACAAGGCATAATAAAGATAAATATTTAACATATTAACAATAAACTAGAATCAACCACATTTCCCAAAAAAAACCATATCGAATAAAAAATGGAGTCCTAAGTTATTGATATAACTCAAATACAAAAAATGAATAAAATAATCAATTCTAGTACTATACATCTCTATGTCCAAGAAAAACATGTCCACCTACCCCCAACATCAACCTGAAATGAGGAAAAAATAATAATCTATTATGTCCCAAATAAATTGAATATACCTCAAATATAATATGTGTGAGAAATATATTCCCAATGGGTATCCCCCCAAAAACCCCTTGCATAACCATTAAAAATAAAACCATGTCATGCTTTTTTGAAATAAATTTATAAATATACAATTTTTGTTTCCTTTTTAAGTTAAAAACCAAATCACACACTGTTAAAAAATCATATAAAATAGAGGATGTCATTTTATGAGAAATAAAATAGGTTTCATAAAATTATTTTTAAAGGAATACCTAGATAATAATGGTTTTAATCAATCCATTAATAGTGTTTATCAATGAAAATATAGATAAAGAATTGTAAATCACACCAATATACATGTAAAAAATGTAAACAACATGGAAACCTATGAAGCCTGCTAAAACATGAATAATAGATGATTAAATTGAAATAATTGATGTCAGATATAAACAACCTACCATAAAACATTGTATTTCCCTACCTAGTCTAACCATGGGGAAACTCCCTAAGAGCATAAGCCTCGAACTGTAGTTCTACTATCTATATAATGATTATATACTAGTGGAAAAAACTCATGAGTCACCCACCTAGAAACCATGGATTCCCATGATGATAAAGTAGAGGTAGTCTGAAAAAAAAACTTCAAAATAAAATAATCATATCAATAAGAAATATATCTCAACCTTACCTCTAAACTCCCTTCACTAAAATAGCCCTTTTTCCATCGCAGCACATAAGATACACACAAACCCCTTCACTAAGAATCATATATTTACAAAACATAAAAGAACACTAATTTTACATTAAATAAGGGGAATGTATCAAGGGATTAATACTTATATAAAAAATGACAGTACAAACTGTTCCTTCACATTCTTAAATAAAAAAAGTTATATAAGACACCCTTGAAACCAAATCATGTAACCACCATGAAATCATAATCACCCATGTCTTTTAACACCTTTAAAAGAACCTGAAACATCCTTAATTTCTAGGAAAAACATTATAAGAATTTTTTAAAGGGATAAAACATCTACTTAAATGATATAATTCTCTTAGAAGTTCCAAGTGGGAATTTAAATAAACACTTTGTGAGTTTAGAATTTGAAAATTATTTTGGGAATTTACGACTAAAAAAATCCCATTGTACTAATTAAAAATCAATATAAAACCAATATACTTTCACAAAAACATTAAAAATGAATGATAATTCATAAAAAAATTAATAAATGAGTTATAAAACACAATAAGTAGTACATATCCATTTAAGTGAAAACCTGCATTAAATCAATTTGATTTTATAATCTTATTTGTAAATATATCATAAAGATATAAGAGAGGATTTATAAGATTTAATTAAACCATAAACTCTTGAAAGACCCATTTAAAAATTGAATGAACATGAACCCTATGTTTTCATGACCATGGTAGATAGAGAACAAGAGAGAAATGTGAGGAAATTATGAGAGGAAAGAATCTTAAAGTTAATATTAGACTTTAATACATGAATAAATCCCATGACTTTTCCTTATAGATGAAGGGATACACAAGAGATAAGATCCATTATTTTTTGGGACATAATAGAGGTTGAAATAAGGTTTATAAGGAATAAACATAACTAGGGGAAAGGGAATCCACTATTATTAAATAAACATAGACTATATATAATGTTTGGTTGCATGGTTTTTCAAATTACGGGTCAATTATGCAAGCCGTACTGGATGAAATGGGAATAGTGTATAGTTTGGTCACATCATTTGGAAAAAAAATGTTCTAATCATAGGAAATGGATTGTTAAAAAAATATAAAAGCATGTATGGTTGTCTCAGGGTTTCTACTAACCTTATACCTAATCATGTGATGGGAAAAATCTCAATTTTTCCCAAAAAAAATAATATGAAATGATCTAATACTTCTTGATAAAATTAGTAGTGATAAATAAGTAAATTAAAAAAAGTAGGTTTGGGTGGGATAATTCTCCCCACCATACCACTTTTTATCCTTATAATGTTCTAGATGAATTGGTTGATTAAGGAAAGTACAAGAGGCTCAACATCATGAAGATATGACTCAAGAAACTAAATTTAGAATCCAGTCAATGGTGCCACTAAACACTAAGATATCACCATCCAAATGGATGTTGAGAATACTGAACACACTCAACTTCTCTATACATATAAAATATCAAATGATCACAAATTAAATCATCAAGGATCCCAAGATGGAAAGTCAGTTTAAAAATGATATATAATCAATTATTTAAGGTATATTCCAATAAAAAATGAACAACGTTACCCGAGTACATATAATACAATTCATAGTGAACCAAATATGGTTCTATCAATATCCCTATGACCATACATAACATAATACCTTATTACAATCTAAAGGAAATCAGTAGGTATGGGTGAGGTTTTTCAAGAAAAATAACCATCCAAATAACTAAACATCCCAACTTCAATAATGAAGACAATGAGAAAACATGGGGTCAGGGAAACCATGATTCAACCTAGTAATACCATACCATATTCCCTAATTTTATTAATAGGCATCCTTTCATCATGAGGATCTCTTCTATGGTGGTCTATCCACCATGTTAAAGAATTATACAAATTTTCTACCTCCAAAACCAGAAACAATTTAAAAACTACAAAGATGCCAAAATACTCGAGGGGGAGGGTAACAACACTAAAATCAACTACACACCATCAGAAAGATTCAAAATTATCCACAATAAATTTAAACCTTCAATAAATTCTTACAAATACTTAATAACCATTATTCAAATATAATATATTTCTATGAATATAAATAATTGAAGTTGAAAAATTAAAAGTGGTACCTCAAATGTCGTCTATATAGACATTGAGATTAGTATATTACACCTAGTGATCTTATAAAGGGGTAGATATGGATCCACCTCTCATATAAGAAACCCCCCTAAAAAACCTTTTCATGTGCCCCAAATGGACACAACTATGACATATATTGCAAGTTTCTAAACATAGTGACATATTATTCCCTAACTGTCCAAATAGGTGGAAAACAAAAAGATTAATTTTAGAAGAGGGTGATAAAGAAAAAAACTAGGTGGTATTTTTACATGTCCATTGGCTTAATCTGACTTGTATCACTTCCCTTGTTGGAAAATCCTTTACTACCCCCAATAAATATGGATACATCAACAGCCTATAGTGCACCAGCCAAAACATCTTTTATTTTGATGGCCTTTTTTACCACCTCTTCATAGATATTAAGTCCAGGTAAGGAAACATTCAATAAAATATTTGGTCAAATATATCGTCCAAAATACTATGATTTCAAAGAACCATCCAAATTCTGATTAGAAAGAAAAAACATGAGTTTAGAAAACTATCAAGCATACTCCAATACTAATAAGATACCTTATGGGACACTATATAATTACATAGAATTTGGTATCATCGTATCATTAATGAATTATTATTGAATGATAAGTTTATTAAAATCTATCGAGGATAGGACTTTTGTGGTTTCATCTATATAATGGATTTCCAAAAATTCCAAGTAAGACCTTACAACATAATGGTTCTGGATTTAATCTTGATATAATCAAGAGGATAAAAAAATGATCTCCTAAATCTTATATGACCAATACATCATTCCTAAAGAGTCTAGGTGACCATGGAAATGAGTTTGGTTCAAAATTTATAATTCTAGAATGAAATCCCTACATTGAACAGGAAAAGAAAGATCACTTTTCCCTAAAAAAAGAGGAAATGAAATGATCAACTCAGAAAAGACATGATCAACCAAAGGGCCTATATGTAGGGAACCCTCTATTATTCCCTCATGAGATTCCTTGTAAATTTGGTAGGGTAGTGTCCTAAAATAATAACAAACATTGAAAACAATCAAATAAAACATCAATTCATAATATAATAAAATCAAATATGATTTCATAATGTGATCTTGAATTTCTAAATAGAATCATTTTGAAACCCAAACAACTTTTTATATATTCATTTTTTGAAAGAAACTCCTTTATTTTAAATCACCCCCTTCCAACACACTTTATATCACATATGAAAACTACTCATAATGTTTTTTATTTTTCAAAATTACCTTTTAAAACCTTCAATACATTCTATTATAAAAATTAACAAACAACTTTTTGAAACATTTTTTTCCTAACCTCCCATTTCATCAAATCACAATATATATGACCTATTTTCCATTTCACTCTAAGAACATTTAACAAAAATACCTAATTTTCATAAATTCAAATTCCTTATTTAGAAAAACCAAAGTTTTCATTAAAAAAATAAACAACAAATAAATCAAAATACCACTAATAACTCAAAATATACTTTCAAATTTATCATAAATCCATAAATAAAAGAATTAAAGACAATCCAAAATTGAAAAGAACTAAAATACTAATTTTAAGAGATAAATTTTTTTTTCATGTTTTGGATACATGGTATAAAAACCATAGAAAACCTATTGAAGCTCATTGGAGGGTTTCTAAATTGATATACATGGTCTAAAAATGGTTTTCTAGACCATGAACTGTAACCTATGACCATTTATTCCCCCCCAAATTCCATTACCAGTTAAAAAAATATCAAAAATTACTCAAAAAACATCAATATAAAATTTAAAAAACTCAAAAATATCCAAAATCCTTTAGAAAAAGCATGATTTGATCTCATGTTTGAGACATAAATGTCTAACTTAGTTGTTATACTAGATGGTGGTGATTAGGCACCTACTCATAACCTTCCACTTTTGTTCCAATGATCATATATTTTATCTACCAGACACCCCAAAAAACAAGACAAAATATAGAACATAATTCTTTTTAAGAACTTAATATTAGAAAATATTTTTTCACAATCTTATTTAGGACAACCCTAAAATGAGAACACAATTTGGCCTATGTAAAGGCCGGAGGGGCACTCTAGATCCCCATGGTATGAAAACAAGTGTCATGGAATCATATAAAAAACATTGGGATTGATTTCAATTAATGAATAAATAATGAATAGAGGATTTACACCTTGAAATTAAGCATGAAAAAACTATACAACATATTTCCTCACAATATAAATAATCAGTGAAAATTAGAATACCAACCAAAAAATATATAAGAAATTTAAAAATGTAACATATTAATAATAAACTAAAATCAGCCGTGTATCCAATAAAAATAAACTAAATCTAATTAAACAAAGGGGTTTGAATTGGATAATTCAACTCAGACACTAAATAAAAATTAAGATAAAAAATCCAAAGATACCCATCTCTATGATCATAGAAAACATCTCCACCTTCCACCACCATCAACCCAACCAATGGAACAATAACAGACTCATGTGTCCCAACTGAATAGACTATAATTGAAATATAATAAGCATAAGAAATACTTACCCAGTAGGTATCCTCCCCAAAAAACACATATAACATTTAAAAATAAAACCATTTTACCCTAGTTTTAAATACATTTAAAAAATAATTATTTCCCATTTTAAGTTATAAAATAATTCACTCTCTTTTGAAAAACACTTTAAATGAGAAGATGAAATTTGAATAAAAAGACCAATGGATTCATAAACTTATTTTAGAAAAAAACTTTATATGAATGGCTTGAAACAATCCATTAAAATAATTTATCAAATCAAATATAACTAAACCATAGTATCTCACTCAAAAAAATAATTAAAATAAACTCAAACATTATGGGAACTTCTATCACTTTAGAGACAACCTGAACACATTTTAAAATAACTATATTTAATGAATCAGTATCGAATATGAACAACTCGACCAAACACCCATTAATTTCATACATTGCCTAACCAAGGGGAAACCCCAAAAGAATAGAAACCTCTTACCTTAGGACCACTAACTAGATCCTGGTAATAGACTAGGGTATAATGTGTTCGTTATACACCTAACTAGTAACCCATTGATTTCCAAGAAAGGGAAAATGTATTTGATCCAAAAAATAATCAATATAACATACTCCAATAAATAAGAAAGAAACCTCAACCTCACCACAAAATACACTTCATCAAAATAACATTGTTTCCATTATAACACATGTACAACACAGAATCCCATTTATCAGGAATAATTCATATAAAAACATAAATAAAAACTTGTTTTTAATTAAATAAGGGTCATGCCTCAAGGGCTTACTACATTTAGAAAACTAATAGAGAGTTCCAACTCTTCCTTTTACATTGTTTAAGAAAACATGTTACATAAAACACACTTGAAAACAAATAATGTAACCACCAGGAAATCACAATAGTACAAGTATATTAACAACCTTTAAATAAAAAATAAACCCTCAATTTTGAGTTAAAACTTCTTATATAATTTTTTAAAGACTAATATATCTACTTATATAATATAATTCATTTTGATGTTTCAAGTGGGTATTTAATCAAACACTTGGTGTGATTAGAATTTGAAAACTATTTTGAGGATTAATTTATTAAACAATCCAACAATTATAATTAAAAATAAAGTAAAAACATTTTATTTTAATATAACTACTTAACATACAAATTATAATTCATAAAAAAATTCAAACGTGAGTTATAAAACACAACGAATCGTAGTTCTCCAATAAAAGAGACATGTTGTGATGAACCGACCTAGGATAACCTGACCCATCACTTGATCAAGTTCACCACTAGACCTAAATGGTGGTCTTAATCTCCATTGATTGGAAACCATTTCCTAGGTGTCAATAAAAAATATTGGTAACTATTTCACCCTTATAAAAAAAATAAACATGATAAGGATTCCACTTGAAAATCCTTCATGAACAATCATTAAATTGGACTTCCACATAATCAAATAAAAAATAAATATAAAAACAATATATAAGAATCAAAGTAACTAAAAGGAGAAATAATAGAGATAAATGATAAAAAATTAATAATAATAAACTAAATGATAAAAATAAATTGGTTTAGTAAAATAAAAAATGAATAGACACAGTTGGCTAAATATGCTAATTTATAATTATCTAAAAAAAATTAATTAATCCCAAACCATTATAATACATCTCTAGGTGACCCATAGTCACACACCATGTTAAAAACCTTTTATAAATGGTCCGACCCAAATATATACCCAAAAAATATCAAACAAAATACGAAGAAGTACACTATCTAGGAAATTGAAAAAAACAAGAAGATTGTATACACTCAATGGGGTATATAGGGTGTGAACAAAACTTGCCCAGCGTGATTTCATTATATGGTTTATTCCACTTCATTTCAAAATTCATTTACATAATTCAAGTTTGAAATATAAATTGTAAATATGGTTTATCATGCAATTGAGATAAAACCAAACATCATTCCCTAATAGCATTTGTAAATAAACCCCCTTCATAGAATAATAATGGTTAAATTAAAAAAATCAAAACATTTTTAATAATTTAAAGGAGAATTATTTATAAAATACATTATAATAATACATATACCCTTTCATATTTCTAAAATATTCCTTTTAATTTATTTTATATAATTCATACCACTTTCCATTTTCAATATCATTTTCAAAACCATTTTACAAATAAATTTGGAAAGTAAACTAACTAAAATAGACATGAATATAAACACAATGAGTTAAAAATAAATTAATAGAAATAATGAAAAAAATTTCCAAGGAATCAACCAAAGGATATGAGATTAAAAAAATTAAAATATTCCATAAGAAGTCCTCAATGGAATCAAGGTATCATTGGAAACACATTGGGCTATAGTGTGAATGACATTAGACCAAGTTTAATTCAGTCACATCTCTTTAGGGTTCCCCTGTGTAAAACCCAAACATACCTCTCAATACCCTCGTGGTTCATAGAGTACAAAGTAAACCCATGGGATGGGATAGTATCCTATGGAATTTTTTGGAAGGAGCACACCTGTCTATAGTAACATGATTTTGGACCTTCTATTAGTTACTTGGATTCCCATGAAGAGTAAAAGAAAATTTAATAATATAAGAAATCCAAAGTATCCTTGAATCATCAATAACAAATTAGAATAAATAAACCCCAAACATAACCTCTAAAATCCCCACATAAAACATCCATTTTGTAAATTCATAATAATTAACATTCTTTTAGGGGTTTATAATCTATATCAATCAATACAAATAAAAGGTCTCAAATGTGGATCTCACGTGCTTTAAAAAGAAACTATTTAAATGTTCCCAATATACCTATCTTTTTAAAACTATCTAAATATGAAAAACTATTTCACACCATTTAAAATAAGCTTTAAAACAACTTTTAAAACCATTTCATTGGAATTAGACATTTAAAACCATTTAAAATATACATACCTTTTTAGTATAACTCTATAAAACCACACATTACCAAATTAAAAACTCAAATGGGTTCTATCACCTTAAAGTATCATAATAAATTTAAAATAGTTCTCTTTTACATTTCATAAAACTTTTCAATAAAAAAAATCTTTAGAATACAAATAAAATCCTTAAACGTTCTTTATACTAACTGGTCTGACCCTTGAAAAATTTATAAAATCCAATATATCTATATCATATAGGTTTAATATAATAAATTAAAACATTAGAAACCAACTAGAACCTAATAATATTACATTTAAATGAACATATAAAAATAGATACTTTGAAATAAGTATAAACCCCTCACAATAATATGTAATGCAAATAGGAAAAGAGACACCATTCTCGTGCCCAAACAACCAAAACCCCTAAGTAATACCAACCCTTGTCGTGACTAGGGTTCATGGAAGAGTTAATAACCATAGTTTGATTGAATTTAAATGACGTTGAATGGAATAGAAAATATAAATAAGCAGTTAACATAAAGAAAAAAAGTTAGAATCACGGGGGAAGGCCAAAAATTTAAAAACATGAAGGGAGGATATAAACCTTTGGGTCGGTTCCACCCTTGGCTAAATAAATTTGGTGAGAAAAGAGTGAGAGTGTAGTTAAAATAAAAGGACGGAATAAATGATTTTACACTTTAAATAAATTGGGTAGATTTCACAGTTAGGATATGTGGTTTGGTAAACCAAACGCCAACTATGTATGAGCCACCTGAAAAGAAAAAGACACTTTCATAGTTTTGATACATAGTTTCTAAACCTTACGCTGACAATGTAAAACGTCTCAGATAAAACTACAGATCCACCAGCATGATTCCCTCCTGGTTTCTACTATTTTTGGACAATTCATTTACCAACACCCTTCTAAAAAAATTTCACATGGTTTCTAATAATTTTCACTTGGTTTAGACTCAATTGTGTGTTACTCATGTAGAGTAACCATGTAAGAAGAAAATGAACTAGTAAAGTCCATACATAAGGGTCATTTCTAGGTTTTCCATAATCTATTTATGATAATCCAGAATGGAGTGAAAATTTATAATAAAAATTAAAATAAATCATCAAATATCCAAGAAATTAAAATTACCACATTAAAATATAAAATATAAAACAATAGTGACTTTGAATGTCACAATTTTGTCCACCATACCTTTTTCTACCCTCAAAAATTCATTTATAAATTTAAATTTAATAAAGGATGTGAATACCCTAGAACCTACATATGAGTTTGGATGGGATAGAAAGATTAAGAAGGACCAATAAGAGTAAAAAACGAATAAATACACAACTCATCAAAACTATTCACTCAATCCTCAAACATCATTAACTATATCCAAGAATAATGAAACCCCAAACCACCATATCACAAGGATATAAGAATATTGATAAGTATTATTGGTATCTAAACCATTTAAAAGTTATCTAAAATAGTGGAATCAATGGTATATCTCTTATACAAAGAGAGAATCACCACTAACTAATATACCACAATCCAAAAAACCCCCTTTGAAATCCACCAACCATAACCACAATATAGAAACTAGATAAAATATATAAATGTATAATTACCCTATTAAAATTATAAATTTCCTCAATATTGTGTCACAAAAAAACCAAAACCATCTTATCATGAATCACTATAATAGGATAAGATACCCCAACTGAAGTAATTCCTCAATAAGAAAATGAAATTAACTCTAACTTGAGTTTATGTATCTAAGAAAAATGGTGATGTAGGACCTCCCGCTCTGGTCATGATCTCATGATGAACCTCAAAATATCCAGTCCAACACCATCTAGTGAATAATATATTTTGGTTCCAACCCTATCCTAGACACTCAAAACCCACACCCAGGCCTTCCCCAAGTCCTAACCATCCAAATTCAACGAATTAAAATTCCACACAAAAGATCTTCAAAGGAAAATATAAAACACCAATTCCTAATCATAACCATCACAATAAACACATCACAATGAGGTACCAAAAAATATATAAGAAATTTATAAAATATAAATCACCTAAAAACCTCAACCATCTCAAAACACAATAGGCATAAATCCCAAAAAATAAAATAATATAAGATCGCTCTAGGTAAATCAAATTATAGGATTTTTAAAAACAAACCAACCAAATAAAAATTTTAAGAGGACCTTGATAAAAACTTATAGAAGATATTTGCTTCATGATTTTTTTAATGAAAATGATGTTATGGATCTACTAGTACATTAGGAGTCTAGTTATAATCAATAATCATAGATATACACCTAAAAAAGGATTCACCTTGCAGCACATCTTTGGTGATAGACTTACACATTTACTCATGACATTTTTGGGAGGCACAACTATAATAAATGGAACATGAATTTATACCATTCAAATTTTAGAAAATAAAATGAATATCCCTAAAACACACTAAAAGAAAAATTCAAATACACAAGACAACCAAGGAAAAAATATAATAAAATAATTATAAAACACTCCATTCTTTAAAAAAACCTATTTAAAAAATCCACAATTATCATGATCTAAAAATTCACTTCTCAAAATAACAGACATTATTTAAAACATAAAAATCTCTAAAAAACTACACTTAGACTCCTCATAGTACCCTTCCAATTTCAAAAATACTTCATGAGCTTCATTTTAAAATCAAAACATTTATTAATCACTCTTTCATTTTAAAAAATCTCAATCAATACTACCTACTTTTCAAAAACTTTTCTAAATTTAATAATAAAATAAAACACATCTAAAATGTTTCATTTTAACTATAAGCCTCTTAACAATAGTCCATGAAACATAGTTTTAACGATTAATAAATATTTATTAAATCCTTATTTAAATTAAAACTAATTTTCTAATGCAAAAAAGAAAGAAAAAGACCATTCATCTTTAATATATTTAAAAAACATCAAATATTCTTTATAATGTAAACAATTTATAATGTAAAACTATCAATTAAAAATAAGTACAAAAAATACCAAGGAATCAATTTCAACATCACCCAATAACACAAAATCTCTATAAAATCCACTAATAAACTTCATACAAATAATAATCACCATTGGGATAAATTTGAAATGAAATAGAGGAAAAATAGATAAATTAGGGGAAATTATAATTGTGTAGAGTTTGGCCACATGGGTTAGTGAACTTTACAATAACTACTATAAAGGTGATAGACCAAACCACAAGGTATTTTCAAAGTTTTCTATTATATTTGATTAGAACATGTGACCCATGTTATTCCTCAATTTTCACCTTAAAATCCCTAGGTGACCACTGAAACCATTTTTATACTCAATTATGATAAAAAATCACAATATCATATCAAAACACATTAAGAATAAAAATAAATTAATTTGGATTAAAGATTAAAACTTGGTCTTCCCATGGTAACTCAAGGTTCAGGGAAATAAAGAGCTCAAGACACTCTCCATACACCTTCCTATCATATTATGACATCTCTATCTCCATGCTACCTAAATTTTCAAGTAACAATTTGGATCATCATGATCATAGGTGTTCAAAAAAATCTCTAATACCATTTGCAATTAACTATCACATACTAACCTAACCCGTCATCGAACCCAGCTTTTCATTAGGCCCAAATGGAATTCTTGATCTGTATGGGCTAGAAAATAGTTCTTTGGTATAGATAGTGAAACCATTGGAATGAATTCACCCTCTAATAATAAAAAATCATGATAATATAACACCTATAAATCTTGGATGATTCATCCATAAATTGGATTTCCATGACACCAAATAAATAAAACAAATATAAAATTAATTAAAAAGAAATATATTAAATCATAGAAGAAATAGTAGTAAAAATAAAAAACACCATAATAATAATAAACTACATTCTCAAAACAAAACAAGTACAACAAAATAAAAAATAAAAAAACATGGATAGTTAAACAAACTTATATATAATTGTCCCAAAAGAAACTATAAATTAAACCCAAACCATTACAATCCATCTAAAAGGGACGTGTGTTCACTCACCATGTCCCAAATATACCATAAAAATTCTAACACAAATATATACCCAAAAAAGGCTGAACTAAATCCAAATAATATCACTAATTAGATACTTTAAATAAAACATAAAGGTTTCAAGGACCAAATGGTGTATGTAGGGTGTGAACTTAACATGCCTAGTGGGATTTCAAAAATTTGTTTATGTCATTACTCATATAGTGTCATTTCATTAATTCTATATCAAAATAGAAATATAAAACATTGTTTTCACAATCAATTGGGATAAAACCAAACATCATGCCAATATGGCCTTTAATAAATTCCCCCCTTCTTAAAAAATAAAGGATGGATACATAATCATTTAAATTAACAATTTTCAAACATGGGAGGAGGATTATATATACAATTTAAAAAACACGACAAATATCCTTTCTTCTTCTCTGAAATATGCATTTAAATTTTTTTATAAAATTAATACCCCTTTCCATTTTAAATACCATTTTCCAAAAAAAATTAAAAATCAATTTCAAAAGTAAACCAACTAAAATATATATGAATATAAAGACAAGTAGGTTCCAAGAAACTAATAGAGAATAACAAAATAAATAATCTATAATGGTTCAATGTGATTAACTAAATTCTAGGGTATACAAACATGGTAAAAATCACCTAAAATTCCACAATGAAAAAATTATCTTGTGAAATACACTATACTCGAATATGAAGGATACTAGACTTGGTATCCTTAGAACACATCTCTCTTGGGGACCCTATGAAATATTAAAACATACCTATCAAAACCCACTCACATCACCGAGTACAATTTAAACTCCTAGGAGGATATAATCTCGTAGGGAACTAATTGGTAGGTGCACATCTTGTTAGAGTAAAACACATCTAGATATTCTCTTAGCTACCCAAGTTCCAATTATGAGTTAAAGAGAAGGTTAGCAGGAAATCATTACAAAGTGTCATCACATAATCAATAATAAATCATAATAAATAAATACCACACCTCACTTCCAATTGCCTCACATAAAAACACCCTTTTATAAACTGATAATAATCAACATCCTCTTTGGGTTTAAAATATGTATCCATAAATAAAAATTTAGTGGATAAATTTAGTGTCTTTCATGTTGTAAAAATATGCAGTTTAAAAGTTTCAATTTGTACTTTTCTTTCAAAAACCAACTCAATATTCCAAACCATCTTTCACCATTTTAAATAAACATCAAAACATAATTTAAAACCTTTTTGTTATAAATCCACATTTAAAACTGTTATAAAACATACCTTTTTAAAATAATTCCATAAAATAGTAATTTATCAAATTTTCCACTAAAATGGGGTCAAACACAATAAAATTTCATAATTCATTTAAAATACACCTCTAATGATTTTCAAAACACTTGAATCTAAAACAAATATTTAGCAAGCCAACAAAATCCTTAAAAAACCTTTATTTCAAGTGGTTTGAACCTAGAAATATTTAAAGCCACTTGCACACTTGTTATAGGGGTTATATGATTCATGAACAAGAGATGTGCCATCATCTTTATACACAAAAGATATATCATGGTTTATAATGTGTTTCGTATGGTCTGTAATCAACTATGCATCAACCAAGTTGAATAATTATATAAGAAAAAAATTAACTATAAAATTTTCTCAATTAAGAATCATCAAAATAGTTCCACCTACACCTTGTATGTTAATCATGTGCAGAGATAAATTTATAGAATATTTTAAATCTATAAAAGAATTAAAATAAATTTACCCATAATATAATTTAAAAAATTAAAAAATAATGGAATTCATGTGTCACACATAATAGTGACCACCTACCATTAATATCTTCGCTTTTACAGACCAATTAGTAAATTTAGAATGTGGTTGGGGTATTACATGAGTGGAAAAGTCACCCTGTAATCCAACATTGAACTAGGGTTAAAATCTTGGAGCCCCCCTGGTAGGTAGTTATGGGGTGGTCCATTATCATTTCTCAATGGTGGAGGCCATGGTATAGTGTGGTAATGATGAAACATGATAGAGGACCAAGGAATTTGGAATGGTCGTGGCCTATGTTGAGGAGGGAATAATGGCATGGAACTGAGACTAGTGATTCACGGAGGGACACTACATCATAGATCAATATAGATGTGTCATGGAGTAGAGATACCATAGTGCAGGTAGGCTATACATGTCATAGGAGTGTGTTATCGGTGAAAAGATCATAGCGCTATAGTATAGCTAATGCTCATTGTGTTGTGGTGTGTAGGATAAGGTGTGGTGATAGTAGAAGCCTATGTAATGGCCTTTAGTCCACTTTTACTTCAATTCATGTAATGTATAGACCCATCGGTCATGTAAGGGTTCCATATCAACACATGAAATGTGGTTTTATACAAACAAATAAATAAAATTTGAATTCCATGGAAGGAGTAGATCTATAATAAGGGATTAAGAGTGGCCTTGGAAGATAAAACAATACCATATTCCCAATAAATACCTAGTTAAAAAATATAACGAACTCAAGGTTTCTAGAAACATGTTAGGAAATGAATAAGAGATAAAATTAAGGAAATAAGGAGGGAATGGAATCTAGGAAATATTTCCATGAATATTTGTCCTCAAAACATGAATTAACCACATGATTGTTCTATGTATTTGAAGGGAGATATTATGGAGGGGTTGTATGTCTATTATATATTAAATTGATGAGTAAATTTGGGTACTAAGGGTTAAATTCCACTTGAAAAAAAAATGAAATTTTCCATTTCTAATAAACCTAGTCAAGTTAAATAGTTTGGCCTCACAGTTTTTCAAATAATGTCTAACTATGTCAGCCTCACTTGATTGATTGGACAAAGTACAAGATTTGTCCACACTACTAGAAAAAATGTGTTCTAACAATGAAAAAAAAATTAACACTAAAAAATGGATGCAGTTTTTTCGTTATGGTTTCTATGAATTGTATATCAAACCATGCAATAGAAAAAGTATCAATTGTTTCCAAATAAAATAAAATGTAAAGACAAAAAAATAATACAAAGTTAAACACCAATAAATTGGTAAAATAATAGATAAAAATTGGGTCTTTTGTGTGAAACAATATTATATATTGTGATAGACATTCACTATTTCATCTCAAATGATATTTTCTTGTATGTTTGTGTACATTTTCTATAAAATTATATGTAGACAACATGTAGTATAACTTAATAATATTTTTAAATTAAAATTATATATTATGGAATTGATTTCCATCAAAAACATTTCTTTTATATTTACTTATTGATGATAGATTGATATCCATCACAAATTTACCATTATAAATGACTATTTTTTATTGTGAATGACCAATGATTTTATATTTTCTCTTTATATTTAGGAGATAGAATGAACGTAAGACCATTAATTTCTCATTATAAAGATTCCAAGGAAGTAATAAAGGTATTTGGAATGGAGTATTTTATATAAATAACAACACTAGCTACAAATGATATGAACTTTTCATGTGGTGATTACAAAAACAATTTCTAATATTATGGAATATAGTTAAATTATTGGGAACCAACTATATTTAATAATAATAATATCATACTTATTTTACACTTATTAAGATATATTATAAAAAAATCTTCTCATGGTAAGCCGGTTTCAAGTAGTGAAAATAGTGTATTTTTATCTATGTTATTTTGAAATATTACATCAATAGTTATTAGAATATATGAATGCATTATGACTTGGTTCAGTGTATGATATAAATTATACATCATATGATTATTTATATCTTGTATGATTCAGTATTTCTTGGTTATACAATAATCAAGATTTCTTTTCATTGAGAACTATTGAATCTATAAACAATGAATCGACTCAATTGTGTACAAAACTCTAATAGATGATGTAATAACATAACGATATTGGAGTTAAGGTAAAGTCTCCAATTATTAACTGGTGTTATAACTTGAGTTCTATTAATAATATAAAAAAACATATTTCTTACTCATGGTTAAATATAATTTAGATTAAGTATCACTTCTTAAATTATAATGTTGAGAACGTTTTTTATGTGTGATTATGTTTCAACCAACATCATGTTGCAGACATTATGAAAAAGGATATACCTAGAAAAGTGTTTGAGAAGAATCAACTGAATATTAGCATCCAACCATTTCCATCCACATATATGGTTTTGAGAAATACCCCCACTCTCCTAAGGTGTTTATCATTCCACTCATATGTTCAAAAAATGTTATTCTTATCAAGCTGTTCATGGAAAGGTATCATTTTTCTCATTAAATGATTTTTTTGCTAATATTTATCATTTTTTAAAATTTAGTGAAGTGATATATGGGATCATTGATAAAGGGGGATATGGATTAAATTTTTATATGGACATATTATTCTCAATTATAGTGTTTTTGTCTTACTATATTGAAAAAGATGATGAAAATATTCCATAAGAAGGTGTAAGAGGAGAGAACATAAATGTTTATTCATGGGTGGGGGTTGATATGAGAATCACAAACAATAATTAGCTTCAAGATGGTTATTGATTGTGTGTTTTTAGTTATAGTAACAATTGGTGAGTATCATAGTAGTAAAGTATCTTGAAAACTATTTACGAGTTGTTCCTAGAGCAAAGTATGAGGATAAATAAAGTATTTTATGGTAAAATTTTCTTTTAAATCTTATTCCCCATGTAAATAATGACTCATGTAGGTATATATTATATTAATAAGTGATTTATTGAATACACTATCATTTAATAGATATTTATATTTTAAAGGAATTGTTGGAAATGTAGGGTTTTTGTTGGAGGGATGAAGAATTATTTAGTTGTAGAAAATTGTGTTTCGACGTCGAGCTTTTAACATCGGTTTCTTAAAAACCGGTGTTAAAAGTGTAGTGGATGTATCTTTAATGTTTTTTTATTATAATACCAATATTAAAATTATTTTTTGGGAAACATTAATTTGTTTTATATAAAACAAATATTAAAGGTTACAATCAATAATTTTTAAAGTCAACTTTTATTAAACAGATGTTAGGAAGAAATTTTTATTTCGATTTTTTAAAAAATTAAATAATGATATTAACATAAAATTATTATAAAAACCAACATAAATGTTTTTAAAAAAAACCTAAACCCAAAACCCTCATTTTATTTTCCATCGACCCTCCTCTCTCTACCTTCGACGGCACCGACAACACTCAAAACTCTAGATGACAATAAATAATACCTTTTTAGTTAATTTTTATGAATTTTTCATGTTATTTATTCTCAATATTCCTTCATAATTTATTAAATGATCCTAGGTTTTATCTACTTCATGGAAACCCTATTTCAGTTGACCATAAATCACACAAAAATCTTTTTTTTCTTTCTTTTTTTTTACTTTTTTTTGCTATAATTATTTTCTTCAATCTTGCTGAGATTTCCCTATTTCTAAAGAATTCAATTGTTTTTTGAATTAAAGATATGTTTTCATTATCAACCTTCATATATTTTAAGTTGTTTATTTGTTTTTTAAAATGACTTAATTGTGTGTTAGTTATAAATTTTATTCATTGATTTATTTGTTCGCATGAATTCATTGATTTTTTTATATATAATTTGTTTTATTATATCCATTTTTTTATTATTAATTTTTTTCATTATAATTTTTTCTCCTAAAATTGTTTCTTATTTATAATTGTTTTTATTTTTAAATTTTTTATCAATATATTTTTTTGTAATTTAAATCGTTTTTTTCATTAATTTATTTTTTAATTTATATATAATTTTTGAAAATATAATTACTTTTGGAAAAAAATTTGTTGTAACTTGATTTTAATTTTTAAATTATTTTAAAAATATATTATTTGTTAAAAATTTATACCTTTTTAAATTACTTATTTTTATATATTCTTAATAACTTATATTTAAATTTTTTAAAGATATGTTTTTATAATTATGTATAATTGTTTTTCATTATCAAATAGTTATCAATAATTGAATATTTTGATTATATATTTTTATGTCTAAAAACAATTTATTTATAAATATATTTAAATTTTTATATGTTTCTATATATTTACCTTTAATTTTTTGTTCATTGGTAATTAATGGATCGTAATTGGAAAAAATTATGAAATACTACTAATTAATATGAAAAAGTAGTTGATTATTTCTTGGAGTTTTCTAAATGAAATATTCAAAAAAAGATTTTATTTTCAATCCATATTTGAATTATTTGAATATGAGAAATTTAAATTATAATTAAATCAAGGACCATAATATTTTATATTGGTTTATCTATTATTTTATACACTGGATCTTGCATGGTGAAGTAATAAAAATTAAACATCTAATGTTGATAAAAATATTCAAAATTAGATTGTGGATCATATTGAAGAATTAATTCATTATGTTGGCATTGAAACCATATAAAAATATACAATTATTGAAAAATTATAAATAGATTTTGAGAAACCATTATTCTCATGTTGCACTAAATATACAGTGTTATTCGTAGTTCGGATATTAGTTAACTTGGAAGAAAAAAATGGGTTGGTGATAAAAGATTCTATAATTTACTTATACTTTTAAATAAGCTACTTCCAAAACGAACTGGGGATCTATATTCTATTTATGAGGTAAATAAAATATTATTCTAAATGGGATTGGGTTATAATAATATGAATGTTTCCCCCATTTATTGTGTGTTTTATAGGAAGGAATATGATTTTTTATCAAAATGTCCTAAATATGGGACATCATTCTATAAGATGAATGAAAAAATCAACAATGATTTATTCTTAGGTACTTGTATCAAACCTCCATCTAAAAAAATTTGGTACCTTCCAATAATTCCGACCAATAATTCCAATATTCCATTTCAAATTTATTCTTATGTATGAGAATCAAACCTCATACTAAATCAATTTGTTACTTTCTAATAATTCCTCATTTTAAGAATATATTTTCAAATTAAATTAATGAAAAAATGATATTATATAATATAGACTTTGAATATATAATGGTAACTTATATCACCCAGATGATTCGCTGTAGTATAAGTGATTTGATAAACAATTTCCTAATTTTGGAAGTGATGTTAGAAATATCAGAATGGGACTCTGAACAGATGGAATTACTTTACATCCGAGTCTCAGTAGCTACCATAGTTCAAGGCCAAATTTTTGGTAGTCTACTACATTTTCCCATAGATATGTAAGAATAAAAATATTCAATTAAGGTATTAAATACTTTTAGACCCAAAAAATCAGGAGATGGTATTTATGTGTACCTGTAATCATTGATTGATGTTTTGAATCTTCTATGGGAGATTGGTGTTACAATATTTCATACATAAAAGAAAGAGTATTTTGTTTTATATTCTCTACTAATGTTCGACATAAATTAATTTCCATCATATGAAAATTTATTTGGATATAGTTTTGAGGAATATAAATCTTGTAAAATTTTTGAAGAAGAGACTTCATATTTGAAATTTCATAATGTAATAAATATTCTCTACATGGGACATCAAATATTTTTTAAAATTGATCATCCTTATCATATATTAAAAAATAATTTAATTGTTTATAGGAATATAATCTACTCGTGCAATGATTTTTATTTAAATAATATTACAATAGGGTGAAAAATATTGATTTCAAATTTTTAAATTAAGGAATTTTTGGTCATAAAAATATATCTTGAAGAAATGGTATTTTTTCGAACTACCTTATTGGAAACTATTAAAGATAAAAAATAAAATTTATGTTCTTCATGTCTAGAAAAAATATATAACAGTTTTATTAGAACTTTGTTAGACATAAAATGAAATAAAAAATATGTATTTAATGATATATTGGACTTGATATCCATGGGAATATGTTTGGATATATCTCTCGCTAAGAAATAAAATAGAACATATTTACCTACATCTTGTCACACATTAATCAAGAGTGAGAAGAAGAATTTTTTTTGTGTTTTCATGGTATTAAATTACTTAGTGGATATTATTTAAATTTCAATAATTCAGTGTTATTGAGGGATTTTAAATTAATAGGTATGGAATATCATTAATTTCTTGTTTTTATGCAACAACTAATATTGGTCACACAGTGTGGTATATTTCTAACACCTCTCAAAAATATTATCATCAAGTAATCTAATTTTTTCAAATCCATTTGTCATAAATTAATTTATCTAAATTTGTAAGATGTACTGGAGAATGAATATTATCATATACCTTTCAATTATAAATGTATTATCTGCCTATGTTCTCTGATATAATGGTTTATATAGTGATTCATCTGGTGCATGAGATAATAATACATGGACCAATTTATTTATATCTGATGTATCATATTATATGATATATGAAAATTTTGAAGGAAAATGTTAAAAGTCCTCATCGACTAGAGTTCATTGTTATTGAAAAAATATATATAGAAATAGGTGACTGAGTTCTATGTTGACTATTTTTATGAAATGAAGCATACTGGTCTCCATTTATCTTGACATATGATAGTTTATAGTAATCTTATAAGGAATTTAGGATTAAAGGTAGAGTTCTTTCCATGTGATAAAGTGATACAGGCTCATTTATATACTTTGAACAAAACTGGTGAGGTTCAACAATATATATCATCACATATCGTTGAATTAAAGGTACTATATTGGAAAATAAATGAAAACTGGTTAATGATTAAGCATTAAAATGAATTTGTTTCATGGTTTAAAGAGAATGTCATCACATATATATCTTAATCAGAAATAGTGAAATGGTTTGTAGGGGGACCGTATATTAATGTGATCTCATGGACTTGTTTTGATATTAATGGGTGCACATTTTACCTAAAAAATAAGGATTTCAAGAGTACAATTCAAAATAGTGGGGTATCTTTTGTCACTAAATTGCCTCATTTTTCCATTGAAAAAGATAAAAACCCAATTTCTACATCTATAGAGAACATTTGGATTTCATGATGATATATGGGAAATTTATTATACTATATTTTGAATCATGGTGTTTAAGTGTAACTATGTTGACAGTAATAGTGTTTTGAAACATGATGATTGTGGGTTTACACTAGTTTTTTTGAAAAGATTTAGTTTTAAAGAGGAATAATTTACCATGGAGACACATGAAAAGGAAATACTTTATGTCATTGATTCAATGAAGGATCGGTTGTCTGTCATTTTGTAAGGGAAAATATTTCATTTAGGTGATGATGATGGTGATTATGTTATGAATTAATATGAGGTTTATTTATCTATTATGTTATTTCAAGATGATAACATTGACTATAATATAAACATATTCTATATTTTATGAAGTGATCATATTGTAGGGATATGGGAAAACACTAAAAATAATCTCCTAATTATTTAGGTAAATATTTATATTTTATTTATTTATAGAATTTTACAAGTTTACAAACATTATTTTTAATTTATTAGATGTTTAATTTTATATATATATTTATATTAATTATTTATATGATTTTTGTGTTATTCATTTTCAACAGTTATGGTTAAACATTTATTTATTGAAAAACATAAGGTACATCATTACGTTCTAGTTAAATTTGAATATATAACAACACTTTTTTTAACAATGATATTTAATTTTATTAATTTTTCTATCATTTTGGAATTAATTTTTATACTTATTTTTTAACATTCATATGTTTTGTTTAAGAATCATGACCTCATTTTTTTAACTTACATATGTGTGAAACTATTTTTTTAATTACATATTTTTTTCATTGTTTTTAAATATTCACTCGTCTATTAATATACAGGTACCCATAATTTCATTACATTTGTCTATTTCAATGGTAGAAACATATGTAGAGGAATAATTATTGAGATGTATAAATTTTTTCATATTAGTAAATATTCAGAAATATAATTATTTAATGAAATAAAACATTTAATTTATAAAAAACATTCTATGGCTATTGATGTACATATTATGGAGGATTATCCTCCTTATTCTATAGATAAATCAATTACTAGGGTTGGTAGGCATGGGATTTAATTTTTATCACATTCTCATAGATAAAAAAGAATATATATTAGTTTTTATGATAATTATAATCCAATTGGACCAAATCTAGTCTATTTTATGAGATAACATGATGAAGCATTTATGGTATGATAATTATTTTATATTGAAAAAATTATTTTATTAACTGATTACTAATTAGATTATTTTTATATAAAAGGCCTCTATGAAATCTCATCAAGATATCCAGTTGTAGAATGTATACTCACAACCTTTATCAGATGGAGGGTATCATTTACAAGAAGAAAAACTTATTATAGAAAATTTTGATGCATTAAGAGCACAATCTAGAAGAGTTTCATAAGAAGTCTAGTTCAGTCCTCCATGTCCCTGCACTCTCCATGATAAATGAAAAAATAAAGAAGGAAAAAAATGAATAGTATTTTACTAAAAATCTAAAGAATTAGCTGACGTAATTCTAAGAAATTAATTTTTATTTACCATGAATTTTCATATTTTTTAAATTAACATCAATAATATACCATTTTAATTTTTCATTTCAGGATAACCTTTAGGACAAACTGACACATGGTAATTTTATCTCTAAGGGTAGGATGGAAACCCTAACTACTATTTTAGGAAATCCAATACACCTTGATTGCATAAGAGGATATGAAGTGGCTGTCAATATTATGAATGTTTTTTCTCATCAAAGTAAGAAATCAAGAGACCCAGAAATAGATTCCTTAAAATATTAGCTATAAGACTTGATATATTCTATGGGTGATCAAATTAAATCAGTTGTGTAGGCTATGATTGAAATTTTTATGAGATAATAACAGCTTGTGTAGCATGCATGGCCTATGTGGCTAGCCTAGCCTTCTTACTCAGATCCTCCGCCTCCTCATTCAAATCCAAACTTATATTGTGGGTTATATTCTAGAGTTCTGTATTTATTTATTGTAGCATATATATTTGTACATATTTTTGGGGATTATATACATCACTATCCTATGAAGTTGGGTCAGGAAAGAAAATCATTACATGATATTATTGATCTATCTACTGTCAATCCATTACCACCCAAAGAATCTATCATAGTTGGATATTGTATCGGTCATATTTTACTTTGTCTAGCTAGCCTTCTTCACCATCTAGCATACGAGATATGCATTATTTTTTGGAATATTATTTACATTTTATTGAAAATTAATTTTTATGATTTATGACATTTAATTTATTTAGAAGTATCTAAAATCAAAATAATTAGTACAAATGAAACAAATGGTTCATAAACTAAAATCCTCAGATACTTATGAGATTTCTGATAGGATAAAAATATTATCCTAGGTTTCCTATTTCTTGGATAATATTTATGACTTTCATATAACATCTAATATATGTGGAAGAGACTATCCATTGAGAATATTCTAAAAAATATATATCATGGATATAATTATTGTGTATGAGATCAACCGGCCAATATTGAACCACTTTTCTATATAAGAAAATATATATTTCTATTTTTCTTTCATTAAATATAGATAATTCCAATTGACTTACTATATTAATTTTTTAATTAGGTATCTACACAAGCCCTTTATTCAAAATGATACCAATGGTGTTTATGATCTTATAGATCCAAAATACTTCTCAAAGGTTCTGTAATATGTGAATACTACTTATAATGTCAAATATATATGTGATAAATTATCAAATATAGATATTGGGTGCTATTTTTTCCATTACAGGATGGATAACAACACTAGGATAATTATGAACTAATATATATTATAATGTCAACAATTGTGAAATTTTTAAATTATAGTGGTCAATGTATGGTAGGAGTATTCTACCCAAATGAATTCACATTATATTGGTTTCTCTCTTTATCAGGTGGTGTTTATAGAAAATTTAGTAACTTTTTAGACAAGTAAGTTTTATTATTTTTTATAAGTCAATTATTTTTAACTCTTATTTTTTATACATCTTAAGTCTGTTGATATATATGAAAATGATGGTCCATGAAAAATTATAACAAAGGTCAATTTTTGATAAAGTTGCCAAATACAATCCAACGTATGGAAGTAATGGTAAATATATTTTATATTAGATAGTATTTGGTTTTTATGTGTGTGTGTGTCGGTTTTTTTTAGGTTAATGTTTTATAATCGTAGTGTCATATTCAATAAGGAAAGGTGGAATGTGGTTATTATGTTATAAGATTCATGTATGAGATAATCACAACTGGGTCGATAACTAAATTTTATAAGGTTATCTATATTAATTATTTTATGTTTTATATCAAAATATTCTATTTTTTAATCTAATAAAATACATAGTTATTTTATATTTTCAAGGATTCTAATTCATATACAAATACAGAAATTTCCCACCTTTATAGTTTATTTTTGAACTATTTTTTAATTATGATTGTGATTTAAATTATCAGGTATTATAATTTTAAATAATATTAAATAAATTAGTATTTGTACAGTCATATTCTTCTTTAAGTTGGTATGTCCTATTTATTTTAACAGATTTTTTATATGTTTTAAAAATGGTTATGGATTTATAAATAATAGAATACTTCTTATTTTACTTAAACTTATTTGAAATTTTGTTTTCTTTTTTTCCTAAAAATATAAATTTCAACTTATGTTTTATATAAAAATATTCTATTTTTTAATCTTATATCATTCATTGTTATGGTATATTTTCAATGAGGTCAAGTCGTATACAAATGAAGAACTTAACCATCTCTTAATTTTGTTTGTAAACTATTTAATCATGGTTATCATTTAAATTTTAGGGTACTTATCTTTTATTAAATGATTAAAAAATTAATAATTAGTTATTCATTTTTTCTTAAAGTATTTATATTATATATCTTTATAGGTTTCTTGTTTGAAACTATTTTTCATTTTTGGTTAAATTTTAAATTATTATGTAGGATTATTTTAAAAAAAACTAAGTTAAAAATATCTTAAAATCCTAATGGAATCTCTGTGAATGGATATTGTAAAGGCTGTAAAATTATGTAGAATGTTTGAGTTTTAGTTTAGAATAACTGATCCATTCATAATAATGGTTTTACGTTGTATCTAAATGTTTTTGAAAAAGTTGGTAATTCATGATTATCACTATATATGTAAGATTAATTTGTAATACAAATGATTTATTCCAGTGATATGATATATAATGTTGGATTAGGCTGAATGAAAATTATAAAAGTACATGATACATAATTTTCATTTTTTGCTACATCAGATTTACTTAGTAGTTTAATTGTTTATGTAAGAGTAGATTTCTAGAAAATGTGTCGTGTAATATTTGCACTACTGGAAATGAACCCTTTACCAATGGTTCCAACCCATAGGTAAAGGCTGGATAACCATTGTTATAATATATACCAATGGTTTTCCAAACCGTAAGAAAGTAAGCCGTAGGGAAAAACAAATGCCAACAGTTTCTGGAAAACAGTTGGTATATGTTAGGAAATATACATTATACCAACGGTTATGTCAAACCTTTGGTATAACATTTTTACAATGGTTTGAAATCGTTGGAAAACATATTATTCCAATGGTTTCAAATAGTTTAAATAAAGTTTTATAAAGATTTTTACTAATGGTTTACACAAAACGCTGGTATATCTAAACATTTCACCTATATACCAAAGGTTTGTAAACCATTGAGAAAGTATTTTTACCAATGGTTCTCTTAGAACCGTTGGTATAAAACACATTCATAGCCCTATTCCAATGGTTGTAAACTTTTGACATAGGCTTTGCTGTGCAATTCAGGCAGTAGCCTACTGCTCTATGCTGCTCTGTGATTTTCATTAGCAGGCTTCCAATTCTGTATTTCCAACTTCCCCAAATCCAATTACCTACAATAACAAACTATAACACAAACATATACACAATTAATTCATATATATTTGACACATAATGCACCCTGAAACTATACACTTTAACAATTAAAACATAATTGATAAGGTAATTATAAACATACATAATTGATTTAGAATTCAATTCAAAATTGAGATGTGTGCAATCTAGAATTCAATTCATAATTGAATATTGAATTGAATACATACAAAATTTAATTATCAATTGTGAATACAATACATAAAATCTGAATACGTAATTATATGTGTTATAAAAAATTAAGAATACATACAAAATTGCATTTTGTATAACACATACAAGATTGAATTCATAAATTAGAAGCTAATAACCACAAAATAAGGAAATGGATAAATGAATTCAACCAAACAAAAATACAATGTCTCATGGTTTGGTGAGGGTGTCTTTGAACTTAGTGATGATGATGATGGGTGTGTATCAATGAGATTGTGTGACTTAGGGAATGTAGTCATCCTTGGCGTATTAATTATCATGAGTTTTAGAATAGGGGTAGGAGTTCCTCACATGAGAAGTGGATTGTGTGAGGTTGGACCATGGATCCTTGTGCCAATGTATCAACACAATCGGAATACGTTTGGTCAGTTTTCCATACGCCTGTTATTTTTTACTTAAAATGATGTCTATTTTAAACAAAATATAGACACTTTGAGTGATACCGGCTACACCATGCCTCAGATTGAGGTAGGGTTGAATCTTACATGTCACATATGACCTGTAGATCGTTTTCCTAAATTATCAACACAATCTGAATGAGTTTGGTCAGTTTTTGTATGTGAGTTGTTGTTTTCACTTAAAAGGCTGTCCATTTCAAATAAAAGTGAGGCACTTTGAGTGGTACCAACCACACTGTGCCTCAGATTTAGGTGGGATTGACTCATACACACCACAAATGACCCATGGCTCATTGTGCTAAAGTATCAACATAATCTGAATACGTTTTTTTGTTTTCCATATGCCAGTTTTTTTACTTAAAATGATGTCCATTTTAAACAAAAGAGAGACACTTAGAGTGATACTAGCCGCAGCGTGACTCATATTAAGCCATGGTTGACTCGTACACATCACAAATGACTCATGGATCCTTTTCCTGAACACTCAATACAATCATAAAGTATTTGGTCAGTTTTCCGCATGCAAGTTGTTCTTTTCACTTAAAATCATGTCCATTTAAAATAAAAGTGAGACAATTTGAGTGGTACCGGACACACTGTGCCTTAGATTGAGGTGGGGTTGACTCGTACATGTCAAAAATTACCCATGGATTATTTTCCTAAAGTATCAATAGAACCTAAATGTGTTTGGTCATTTTTCCGTATGAAAGTTGTTGTTTTCACCTAAAATGTTGTCCATTTTAAATAAAATTGAACCGGTTTTAGTGGTACCGGCCACACAATGCAACGGATTGAGGAGGGGTTGACTCTTACATGTCACAAATGGCCCATGGATCCTTTTTCTAAAGTATCAAAAAAATATGAATACGTTTGGTCTGTTTTCCTTATTCCAGTTGTTTTGACTTAAAAGGGTGTCCATTTTAAACAAAAGAAAGAAACTTCGAGTGAAAATGGCCACAACGTGCCTCAGATTGAGGCGGGGTTGACTCGTACATGTCACATATGACCATGGATCATTGTCCAAAAGTATCAACACAATTTGAATGTGTTTGATCCATTTTTGTATGCCAGTTGTTGTTTTGACATAAAATGTTGTCCATTTCAAATAAATGTGAGACACTTTTAGTGATACCAGTCACATTGTGCCTTATATTAAGGAAGGGTTGACTAATACACGTGAAAAATGACCCATGGTTAGTCGTTCTAAAGTATCAAAACAATTTTAATACATTTGGTTGGTTTTATATATGCCAGTTTTTTTACTTAAATTGATGTCCATTTTAAACAAAAGATAGGCACTTCGAGTGATACCAGCCTCACCGTGCATCAGATTGAGGAGAGGTTGACTCGTACACATAAAAAAAACTCATGCATAATTGTTTCAAAGTATCAACACAATCTGAATACATTTGGTCAGTTTTCTGTGTGCCAGTTGTTTTTACTTAAAACAGTTTCCATTTTAAACAAACGAAAGACACTTTGAGTGATACTAGCCACATCGTGCCTCAGATTGAGGCGGGGTTGACTCATACAGGTCAAAAATGACCCATGGATCATTGTAATAATGTATCAGTAGAATTCGAATGCGTTTGGTCTATTTTATGTATGCCATTTATTTTTTTCACTTAAAATGTTGTACATTTCCAATAAAAGTGTGACACTTTGAGTGGTACCGGCCACACCGTGCCTCTAATTGAGACTGGGTTGACCCGTACACATCAAAAATGAACCATGGATCCTATATCTAAAGTATCAACAAAATCCGAATAAGTTTGGTCATTTTTCCGTAAGCTAGTTTTTTTACTTAAAACAGTGTCAATTTCAAAAAAAAAAGAAATACACATCGAGTGATACCGTCCACACCATACCTCATATTGAGGTGGGGTTGACATTTTCACTTCACATATGACCCAGGGATCATTTTCCTAAAGTATCAACTCAATCTGAATGTGTTTGGTCAGTTTTCCATATTCCAGTTATTGTTTTCACTTAAAATGTTGTCCATTTCAAATAAAGGTGAAACACTTTAAGTGGTATCGGCCACACCGTGCCTCATATTGAGGAGGGGTTGACTTTTACAAATCACAAATGACCCATGGTTCGTTTTTCTAAAGTATCAACACAATAAGAATATGTTTGGTTGGTTTTCTGTATTTCTTTTTGTTACTTAAAATAGTGTCCATTTTAAATAATAAGGAGACACTTTGAGTGATACCTTCCACACTATGCCTCAGATTAAGGTGGGGTTGACTCATACACCTCAAAAATGACCCGAGGATTGTTTTACTGAAGTATCAATACAATCAAAAAGCGTTTGGTTAGTTTTCTGTATGCAAGTTTTTGTTTTCACATAAAATCTTGTCCATTTCAAATAAATGTGAGACAGTTTGAGTGGTACCGGTCACACCATGCCTCGGATTGTGGTGGAGTTGACTCATACACATCAAAAATGACCAATGGATCATTTTCCTAAAGTATCGATAGAATCCAAATGCTTTTGGTCTATTTTTTATGTGCCAGTTGTTGTTTTCACATAAAATGTTGTCCATTCCAAAT
Source organism: Viscum album (assembly GCA_963277665.1). Taxonomy (NCBI): domain Eukaryota; kingdom Viridiplantae; phylum Streptophyta; class Magnoliopsida; order Santalales; family Viscaceae; genus Viscum; species Viscum album. The sequence goes on along the minus strand of OY728141.1, from coordinate 1,013,123,712 downwards.
AAAAGTGATACACTTTGAGTGGAACCGGCCACACCGTGCCTCAGATTGAGGTGGAGTTGACTTGTACACGTCACAAATGACACATATATCTTTTTCCAAAAGTATTAACACAATACAAATCTCCCAAGAGCTCTTAAGGGTAGATCGCCTATGATCCTTGGGAATTTTGAGTTTCGTCAAATGCGGATTGAATATCTGGGTGAGTCTAATCCCCTCCATGATTCCTCTTTTTGGTTAGGTTTTGCACTCTTCTCTCATCTTATTCCAAATCTCTAAAACCCTATTTTCCATTCGTATTTAGGGTGAATCTTGAAGAGATCATAGATTGGGTTCTGAGATGCCGAATTAAGAGTGTGATTGTCTCCAGAATCAAGGTAGGTGGTCCTTAACCTTTCGTGAATTGTCGTGATGTTTTATATATTCTGAATCATTGCTCGCCCAATGTTGGGGTGTTGGGTCGGGGGGGATGTCAAGGGTCCATGGAGGAGGGTGCGGGTTGTCTGGGGGTTGTCTGGGGTCTATGATGGAGGGTGAGGGGTTGTCCATTGTCCAGGGAGGAGGGGGTCGTCCAAGGTCCAGGAAGTAGGGGATGTCCAAGGAGTTCCCAAACACACAAAACTCTGCAAACATCCTCAAGATACACTTGCATAAAAAACAGACACATAAAAATAGCTTTTCATAAAAAAACATACACATAAAAACTGCCTAGCCTGCATAATACACTGCATACACCTGCATTCGAGACACACATAAAAAGATCACAAAAAATAGACACACTGCATAACACATTGCATAACACACTACATAATACACTGAAAACACCTAACTTCATACACCAGCATAAAAAACAACACAAAAAATATATAAAAACATACATCAAACACCAAAAAAAGACCATCATTAGCACAAAAAACACATATGTTCAGAGAGAGGGGAGGGAGCTGTCCAAGGTCTAGGGAGCTGGGTGGGGGATATCCAGGGTCCAAGTAGGAGGGTTGGGGGGTTCCCATGGTCTAGGAAGAAGGGGGGATGTCTGGGGTCTAGAGAGGATGGTGGAGACTGTCTGGGGGCTGTCTGGTGGGTTATTCAGGGTCCAGGGAGGAGGGTGGGGGGGATGTCGGGGGGGATGTTCGGGGGGTTGTCTGGGTTCGAGAAGGAGGGTGGGGGATGTATGGGGGTTGTCCGGGGTCCATGAAAGAGGGTGGGGAGGCTGTTTGAGAGGCTGTATGGGGGGATGTCTGGGGTCCAGGGAGGAGGGTGGGGGCTGTCCGGGGGGGCTGTTTGGGGGGCTGTCTGTGGGGCTATCCAGGGGGCTGTCTGGGGGTGGGGGGCTGTCTGGGGTCCAAGGAGGCGGGTGTGTGGCTATCTGGGGGATTGTCTGAGGGGCTATCCCAGGTTCATTGTATGGTATTTACATATTTTCTAAGAAAATTATTTCAAGGTTAAAAAAATAATTTCAATATATCAACTTCTAATTAGACCACCAATTTTCCGAATTCCACTAAAAATTTACAATTTCATTAAAATTGGGGGATTTTACAACATCCATGATTTTAAAAAAAATCATTCATATAATATAAATAATAATATAAATAATTTAGAATCTCATTTCTTATCAATCATTAAATTTAAGGTTTCATTTATGTAGAAAAATATTATATAACCATCAATGTTTTATCAATGCTCAAATCAACACCCACAACTGAAAAACCCATGAATAGAGGGTGGGGCTATCCAGGGTGGTGGGCGGGCTGTCCACGGGGGTGGTGGGGCTGTCTAGGGGGGTATGGGTTCTCTAAGGGGTGGGGTGTCCAAAGGGTGGGGGATGTCTAGGGGAAGGGTGAATCAGTCACAACAAATCATTAAGTCAAGTTTTATTAATTATAGATAAAAAATAAAGATAATGTGACTTACCTAATCACACATATATTTAGGAACAACAAATCAATAAACATCAAAGGTTAGTAATATTAGTAAAAAATGTAACAAATCAATCTGTTCTTCATCACCATAACTATCATCACCATCATCATCACCCTCACCCTCGTCCTCATCACCATCCCCATAATCTTCCTTATCCTCCTCATCTCCATTGTACTCAGCCTTGGCCTCCTCATCGCAGTCCTCCTTCGTCTCAGCCTCCTCCTCAGCCTCCTCCTCCTCCGCCTTGGCCTCCTCCTCGCCCTCCTCCTCTACCGCCTCATCCTCCTCCTCGCCATCGTCTTGACCACCACTAGAACTAACACCTGGTGTACCATATATAGAATACATCGATTACATATATTCATCACATGTAGTGCTAGCCTGTGGTGGTAGTTTTGTATGTAAAACATCCATCAGTTTCATAAATGCAGTGTTTTCCCTAGCAGATTGTTATGTCGTCTCGTTGGCCCTTTTTCATCATGTTCTGCATGTGCATTAACCTACTGCAACTTGGTGGAACTACAACTCATACATGAGGACGGCCAATACCTCATCATAACTATACTATTCCCAGGTCGGTAGCGTACTCTACCATGGTGCTCATCTCCCAACACCTAATATATGTGATCCTTTGGCCCAAAGATTTTAGGTTCCTAGGAATCAAGGGCTTATAAAGTATCCTAATAAAAATATAAATAGATTATTAAGTTAAAAAATAGATATTAAAATTTTAAATCTACAATGTAAAACTTACAATCTGCTACTGAGTCAGTTCATTAACCACACTTCCATATTTCTTCTTTCCACTCGAGCAAAACAGTTTTTCTCAAGGAATACGTCCTTATATATTCAATTTATGCCTCTAAAATGACATTGAATGTAGGAATCCATAATTAAAAATAGGATACCAAAAAACAGTAATTGAATAACTAAAATTATATAACAACATTAGTAATAGAATAAATTATGGAGGAAGCAATATAAAGTGAAAGTTGTAAAAAAAGATTATATATTGTCTTTCCTATTGTCTCTCATGATCTGGCATCATAGTACGTCATAATGTTTGGACATATTTCTTAGCATCAATTTTTTTTATTTCTTCTAGATGCATCCTAAATAAAATTCAATAATTAGTGTTAACGAAAAACATGAAAATTTTCATTTAAACACCTCTAATTTGATTAATACTGTAAATTGGCTTGCCATCCAACGAGTAATCATCTGTCATTACTGCTCTAATGGAAAATCATCCTCGAAAAGGACCGCCTCTAACTATGTGCCCACTCTAGCATGCTATCCAATGTACAACTCATGCTTATAAGCTCTCTAAAGCTCACCTAAATCCATTAGATGTTCTAGTCGTGCATCGTCGCTATCAGGGAAATTAAAACGCAGCTGAAACAAAAATAATAATTCAGATAAATACAAAAAAATAATATATTTCATTAAATAAAATAGATTTCTTACCCATATCTATGCCCCAGATTTATCTTTGACTTCATTTGGAAACAGTCTCTATGAGGGCAAGCTGAAAGGAATGATGTCGAAGTATTTCGCAAGCATCGACAAAAAACTCCAACATTTTTGCCCTGATTTTTCAATCATATGAATATATTCATTATATTCAACCATCAACTGTGTGTGGTGTTTACACACAGCACGCATGTGTGTACGCCCCCGCCCCCGCCTCTTATCAGTAGATGAATATATTATGAATGAATAACAAATATTTTATCAATACATGTTATAATGAAAATAAATAATGGTGTAACAATTTGTTAGGGTTGTATAAGTGTACCTGTGGTAGTCTGATCAATGGGCGTAGTTGGATCTGCAAAAAACTGAAGGAACACCCTGTATTGAAGGAGTGGGTCCCAATGTATGCTCCGTAGGGACAGACTCTGGCGAAGAAGGAGTCGAATAAGATGGAATATAAAATCCCATATAGAAGGAAGAAAAATTAAAAGAAGGTGATAGGGATTGCTGGCCAAATGCTGGATGGGGAGTGGGAATCATCATCGGATATGGTACAGACATGTGATTGGGCTCAGATGTAAAGGGTGTTGAACACATGGGAGGCCTAAATATGTCATGTGTCCCTAACTGCGCACTAGGATCAAAAGGTGGGATGGATGGTATATCAGTGGGAGGGGAAAGTTCTAATCGGGTATGCCGATCAGATTATCTAGCTCCCATAACACCCCCCCATCGTACGAATGCCCTGAGTACTGGGACCACTACTAGGATTCTCATCAAATAACTATCACCTAAAAGTTGGATCCTGAAAAAATGTTTAAAAAAATTAATCACATGCCATTATACATTATTTAAATAAATATATTTGAAATAAATTACACATTACAGGCACTAGTGGTGGAATTACCAACTAATTCATGCGATTATTGTTGTCCATAATCTGTTTTTGCCGCCTCTCTTCAATTGGTTTCATTTCCTGTATTTCAAAAAAAATATAAAAGTAAATAGAAAAGGATAACTAATTTGTAACCCAAAAAAATGAGAGGGAATAAAAGGATTCAAGAATAATTTAACTAACCATTTTTTTAGGTGAGCTTGAACAAATATATAATTAAGTCAATAAATTATACAAAATGTAATAATGAAATTTAATTTATAGTAGGATGATTATTTACTAAGATTCATCAGTCAATTAAAATCATTGAAGATTGATTCTACCAGATTCATAAGTGGTAATGCTGTTGTCAAAATTAAAGAAAATTTTAATTTCATTAGCTTAGGTAGATGATGCAGGTTTTAATACATGTTTTGCAGAAGAATACAAACCATAATGTTCATTACCTGGTAAAATGTTAAAGAGATTTCTTAGAGTAATAAAAATTTTATACAAATCAGAGTTAAAGCATTGATATGTTCAACAAGTTAGAAATGATGGTTTCGTAGGATTTAATAAATTTCATTTCCAATTTAGAAAATTCATTTCAAATAAAAATTCCAACCAATAAACACTGAAAAATCTCATAACGGTCATGTTGGATACAAATATTTGTAATAAATATTAAATCAATTTTAATAGTACCTACCTTAACAACCCAACTTGAGGTAAACCAAAAGAACTGAGAATATGGATGGATGATTCTATATATTTTCATCCATAACTCCAGGTTCACAATCAACTCTGAAAATTGAGCTATTAGAGTCATCAAAATAAATAAATGCATTGGTTCTAATGGAAGTAGGGAAAGTGTCAATTCCATCATCACCATTATCAAAAATATGTCTTATAATTACATCAACTATGACACCAAATTCAGGTCGAGGATTGCCTTTGACATAAAAAAACATGTTTAGCCATCGATGCCAATACATATGGTTCTTTAGTAGAAAGATTGTGAGTCATATTAATTACTCGAAATCCAAAATCATCAAAAAATGTTCCATGTCTCATCATAAAATGAAACCAATGGCATTTCATCATCATGACTCTTCCATGAGAGTAATAATCCAATATTATTATTTTTTCAATAACATCATAAATACCCAATTTTTCAAATCACGGTCTATTATCTGATGAACTAGCATAACAATCTGTTGTGGAAGTAACCATAACACCATCATGTTGTTTTCTCATTTTCTTTTCTCTTTCAGTGACAATAAATGTGTACCCATTGATAACAATTGATTTACAGTCTTGAACCATGGTATCAGGACCAGAATCCAAAGCTCTTATTTCCTCAGAGACAGAGTTAGTAGGAAAACGAAATACCTAAAATATAAAAGAATATTAAACTTAATTAAATATTGATTAAATTTTTTAAAAAGTAATATTTTTTACCTTAAATTTTAACCAAGAATAAAACTATTTGCTATGAAAAGTCTTCCTCTTTCCCAAAGATAAATAATGATTCTTTCTATTTATCATTGTTTTATGTTCCCCGTAGATAAAAAATATGAATATTTTAACAGATTTATATGTAAGATATACATATTCAATTTAGTTACCAGATGTAGTCATCGAAAAAATAAAAGTTGAACAAAACTGTGTGATATGCCATCTCCCACTCTTCAAGGATTAATGTATTCAATGTATATGATCCACGAATTCATCCTATTTGAGGATGTGAGGGAAAACTAGGTTCAATTTTCTCATACTGTTCTTCTTCAATTCTCATTGGTCTGTTCATTCTTGTAGTAAGATTAGTCAAATACATTGAGCATAAATCTATACATTCTTGAGCCGAGTAATAGTTAATGATAGAACCTTCAGGATGATTCCTATTTCAGACATAAGTCTTTAATGTGTACATATATCTTTCAGTTGGATACATCCAATGAAAAGAAACAGGTCCTTCGAGAAGTATTTCATTAGGAATATAGACAGTTAAATGTAGCATGCATGTGAAAAATGATGGAGGAAATATTTTCTCCAACTCACACAAAATTGATGGGGAATTTATCAACATTTTTTGCAAGAAAGTATTGGACAACTTCTTAGCACAAATATCTCGAAACAAATGTCACAACTGAATAAAATTCACCCTTACATTATTAGACAAAAGATGATGGATTGCTCATGGAATCAACTCATGCAGAAGAATGTGATAATCATGAGTCTTCAATGATTTTAGCATCAACTCTCTTTGGTTGACCCGTTTAGATATTTTGTTTGAATAGCCATCAGGAACTCTAATAGTCTCTAATACATCGAAAAATTGTTTTTTTCTTAGGTTTCATAAAATAAGAATCACATGTTACTTTCCATTTATTTTCATTGATATGCATAGAATGAAATTCTGGTCTCATTCCCCAATCCCCCATGTCGCTTTGAGACAGTAAATCATCTTTTGTATTTCCCTTATCATTTATAAGTATTGAAAGCAACATTTCACATATATTCTTTCCAATGTTCATTACGATTAAGAAAATACATAACAAATTGGTTGACCAATAAGGAAAATAAAAAACGTTACTCCTCTTCCTTCAATTGTTATAGATTTCAGTGAAAACATACTTTCTCTTTCTAGATTTCATTTAACCCTTCCCAAAAGAAAAACTAAAAACTTTCAATTCATTAATCACATCAATTCCCGACATATGCTGAGGTTGACTGTAACGCCCCGGCCCCAGTTACCCAGAGTCGGTGCATTATTACATAAAATTGGCATGATCACAAAGGATCAAGTCTCGAAAGACCGATTAGTTTAGTAGTCTTGGAAACACTAGATATATTCATAAGTCTTACATTACATCATAAGGTAAAAAAACTACAACAACATCTTGTCTTCATATCCCCTCATACTATCCCTACAGGTCATTCATAAATTACTTCTTCAAATCCTGGGAAAAATAAAACCTTGAAAAGGGTGAGCTCAGATGATCAGTAAGGATAACAATATAGTAGAATCTTTCATAGATAATCATAAACACTTAAAGTAATTTATAACTAAAACAAAAGCCTTTTAAACTTGAACAACAGCATAATATGGAAAAGATAAAATAAAATAATGCCATTTACTTATTCACATGGATATTCTAATAGTCAAACAATCACATGCAATATCAATAACCACATTCATAATGATGGAATTCATAATGTCAGACTATCATAACCACATAGCCAAGGCCTCATGCCAAGACAACAAATAAGATTTTTCCAAGGCCTTGTGCCAAGACACTAGTTAGTCTCATGAGACCTGCCGATGCATCGAGCAGCTATAGAGGGATCCACCCATCACTTACTAAGTCCAATGCATTCCTCATATGAAAAGTTTTAACCATAACATAACCATTCGTATTAAAACTAGCATACAAAATGTCAATACTTTATACAAAAACCGTGAATGGTATAAAATAGCACATCCACAGTCAAACATAACTCATTCGATACAATATGGAAGATTGTATTGTATCAGATTAACCTCAATTGAGAATAATGAAGGATATTGACATAGATGAAAATAATCATCAAAAATATTTGAGAGAAAAATCACCCTTTTCTTGAAAACAATTAAAAGTATCACTATTTATCAAGAATCAATTTTAAATATATTTTTGAATAAAAGTGTCACATACCACATTGAAACTTTAAAAGTAATTTTAATTTTAAAACTTTAATGTTCATATAAATAAATTCTTAAAACCATTTTTAAAACATGGACATTAATGAGAAATACTTAGAAGAATAAATTTTTAAAACACTTAAAATTGTATTTTAGTTAGAGTTTCTAACCAAAAGAGAGACACTTGAATACAAATAATTGAGGTAATCAAAACATTAAAATATCATGAGAATAAAGGGATTCATGATATACTATGTCAAAGTACATTATATACACCATATAAAAGTGATTTGGTGTATAACAACAAAGAAGTCTCAATGGAATGTAAATTGAGATGAATTCTTTTATAAAGGCTATATCCTTAGGTTAAGGATAAATCAATGACATAATTATGTGTGAAAACTATATATACACTTAATATGATTGGATATTTAGTGTAAATCAATCAGATGACATTCACACATATTCTTGTAAAAACAACACTAATGAATTGGATATTTAACTCAACAAATGGAGATTGAGTTAAAATTACACTTATCAAGTTCATACCGATGACTTGAGAATTTATCAATGGAGTAATTATGTGAATAAAAATTATATCCACATAAAGGGGAGGGGAAATTATGGCACAATCAAATGAATAGTTATTCCACACATAATCTTCGAGTAAAATAATCAATGAAGTATGCCTAAAGCCGAATGAGTGAAAATTGAAAATTCAAATTCCCTTATCGATTAGGTAACTTAAGAAACAAACAACAATGAAAGAAGGATAATAAAATGATGATGTAAATACCCATAAATTAAATTATATTACACAATTAATACAATCATGGGAAATACACATACACCACATGCAATAAATAAGTGGTGAACAATGGAATTCTCACGAAATTAAGAGTGAGATAAGAAACCCCTTACTTTTTACTTTTTCCTTCGTCGAGGGTAGGTTAACCTCTTTTATAATGGTTAAATAATTTTTATTGAATTATATAAGAATCATATGCATTAATATGATATCATATATGATCTTTTAACATTGATTTGTTAATAATATCTTAGAATTATCGTCATTTCGGGTGTTAACGGGTTCATTTTCCTTTATATTCTTTGTTATTTGAGCAATATTTGTTACTAATGGGATGTATATTATTCATATAAATAATAATTTCAAATATTTAAACATTATTATTAATCATTAAATGAGAATTATTATTGAATGGATACGATGGAGAATGAATCTCATCGCGTTCGTGGAGACGGTAGTCCGTACGTACGCACGAGCGACAATATCATTCTTTTGATATTAAAATAATATTTAATTGGATGTTATATCATATATAAAGAATAATTATCATGTTATATTTATTATTTACATGAATTACACATCATTATTAAACCCATCCAAACAATAATGTTTTGAATAACAATTACACCACGACGTGGAGACGGTAAGCCGTTCGTATGCACGTATGGTGACATGTCATTTAAAGGATGGATAGAATACTGAAATATGGTTGTAACATGGTTATAATAACATAATAGTATATAAAATATACTGGAGTTATTATTTTATAATGGTAATAACAATGAATGAGGAATTGGAAGAAGAAAGGAACTTGAAAAGGGTGGTGAAATCATTACCTCTTCTTCGGGTTCTTCCTTTTGATTTGATCAAAAGGGATCCTTAGGATGGCTTTATGACTAAATTAATACCTCTAGGATGAAGTGAGGGAAGTTTAGAGAGTATTTGGGAAGGGTTTGGCCGAACCAAAAGGCTTTGAAGGTGTGAATTAATGAGAAGGGGGAGTGCCCTTTTATAAGAGGGGTGAGGGGCACCTTTGGAAAAGCTAAAAATATTATTTTATAATAAATTCATATTCAGTTTATAATGGCTCCAAAGTGGATTATGTAAAGGTTAAGGTGGGGATAGGTCGAAAACCACTCAACCAATAGTATTTAGACAGGTTTGGGTTGCTACATTAACCTTATCTTTAAGTATTAACTCTTAGTTAATTAGTTTCACTTTTACAATGTCTCTTTGTATTTTTATATTATATGGTTAATAAACTTACTATATACATCCAAGAGACCCACAAGTGGTCCATTAATGATACACCTATCATGATATAAGTATCTTGGAATAACCATAGATTTTTATGAATTTAATATCAATTAATAATATAATATATATTTTAAAAACGTTTTATGTCAATTTTGACACTATTTGGAAAATTTATTTTTGTGAAACTCATAACAGAATGATTACTTCGAAAAAAGTTAATTAAATCATTCCTAACATGTCATATTAACCTATAAAATTAGTTTAATTAATAAAAAGTCTCAAATTATATTTATTTGGGTATTTATAATATCAATTATTTAAATTTTTCACTATTATGGTAATTACTGCATCATCATTGGGTCATTAATAATGTAACTTATTTAATGTATAAAAATTATAAATAAAATACCATTATGTAGGAAATAGTGTTAGCTTTCTAATTAATATTTATAGTCTAAAATCCAACATATATAACCCTTTGTAAAAAAAATTTTAAAAGATATATGCTTATGTCATTTTTGTATTTGTTTTAACTTAATTAAAATAAAGTGTCCCTATCACCTACTAGTGGATCCATGGGGTCCCAAAATAGACCCAAATATGATGTATCCAACAATAAGGTTAGGACACGTTTTAGGGTAATTTATTATTATTATAATTTTATTTCCTAACCCTTATTTACCAGATTTACCCATTAACCATGGTAAATAAAATATTTACCGAAGTAATTATTCAAAATGTCTAAAAATAAAAGTTACCTATTTACACAATTTGGACATCCTGATTCCAAATATGGAATATATTTTTCCAAATTCAAAACACAGAAGTGGTAGAAATTAATTTAAAATTAATTCCCGCTGTCAAAACAAAAAACGTGTTTTTAAGATATAATAACTATCAAAATATTGATACTTGTTTATGTTCAGTTTAATTGTGAAATTATGTCCAATGAACAAAATTGTATTAAATGGTAAAAATATATTCAAAATATACTTTAAAACCAATCAAATTCATAATTTATCATTATTAATTATTTTGATTAAAAAGGTTGTTTTTAATTAAAATTTAGTAATTTTCACTATTCATCAAAATATGAAAGTTATCCGAAAAGTACCAAAATTTCACCCTAAGCTAATTTAGATATTACGAATCCAAAAATAAAGTCCATTTTTAACGATGAAATGTATAAAATTTCAAAAAGTAGGTATTACTATTCATAATGGGCTAGTTTGATCAGTTCCGGTGTGTGTTAGAACTCGATGTTGCGTACAACACACGCCATTGCATTATTTAAAGGGAAAAGTACCGTGGAATATTGAGGTGTTACATTCTCTCATACTTCAATAAATTTCTTCCTTGCAATTTTTTGTTAAAAATTGGTCTTGAGAATATAATGGAATGTCCCACATCGGAAAAAGAGTCAATAAAACTATCACTTTAATAGAACGGAAGAGAGGTATAGAGGTCTCCCAAGATAACCCATACTAGGATTCCATGTAGAAAACATGGATATGGACGATAAACTAAGTGTTAAGTTCTGATGGAGAGGGATAGAAAACATGATCAGGAGAAAGATAACAATAATAAAATCACAAACTTGTGTTGGGACAAACAGTCATTAGTCTCCCAGTAGGAAAAGTAAACGAACAACATTTTGTTGTTTTAAGATACATTACATAAGGAAGAGGAATTCATTTATGATATTGACTAAGAACATAAAGAGATATAATTACTTTTTAATTAGAGTTTCATTCATTAATAAATTTTTACCACTAACTCATTTTTTTGAATAATGATTATTCAAGAAGGATTGGTCACAATGGAAGAGCTAGAATAAACTCCTATAGAAATACATGATCCACGTAGGATAAACTATATATTTACTCTGTCTTTAGAGATGAATCAAAACAAAAATGGTTAGTATAATATCTGATGATCCCCCAAATGGATATTCCATTAGAGAAAAAAACACTAATCCTAATTTATAAAATTAAACCATCAATATCCCAAAGTTAAATAAATACCATTCAATAATAAAGTGTCCTTAAAATCCTAAAATATAATCCAAAATAATATTGAAACCCAAAACTTATAAGAATGTAGTCTTCCACGTTAAATTGTATCTCTAAATGACATTAATTACTCTTAAAGTCACATACTTAAAAGTAATAAACCTAATCATTTCCATAAATAACCCAGATCACTATAAATCCACAATAAAAACATAGATAAAAATCCACCATTACTCCTCAAATTAAATCCCATACTATTATATTTTCCTTGGTCATATAGTGTTCACAACAAAGAGAACAACTTCCAAAATAACATTTATCACTTAATCACCAAATCATTTTCCTATACTAAGGGTATTCATTTGATAAGACATAAGATCCCAAATAAAATTATTATTGATCAATAAAATCATTTAACTAAAAATAACATTCACACTAACCCAGGACTTCACGTAGCCTAGTGGTAGGTGATAAATCACAATCGCACTTTGGTTGTGGGTTCGATTCCCACAGCTTTGTCCGACGCGATGGGTTGTCACACAGTCTGCGTGTTTTCCTTTTTCAAAAACTATATTTTATAACATTACCAAAATGATATAAATTCATCAAAATAACCATAACATAATTTAACCACAAATCATATCTCATACCTTGCATTTTCATCAAAAATTATAATAACTTATAATTTCCTCAAAACCAATGATCTTATAAAACCAAATGGTTATTTATAACTATATCCACAAGAGAAAAGATAATTCTTCCTCAAATATCATTCTCACATGGAAAACTGCAGGGTTAAAAATACAAGAGAAAATTATTCCAATGTAAACCCATCAACAAGGAGCACTAATACTTTTTAAACATTTCTCCAACCATTTATTTCCACATAGCTTCTTCTTTGACCAAGAAAATATCCTATAGAATAGGGCATTCACTCAGGTAATGGCCAGGTCCCCTGCATTTACGGAAAATGACTGTAAATAGATTCTTGGGACCATTTTTATCTTTCTTCCATAGTACTCTTCATTTTTCTTCAGCAATTCTTCACTTTAATTCCTTCCTTCCTGCACGTAAATCATTTCTTTATCCCATTGAGACACTTTCCTTGGTGTCTCCTTCCACATTTCCCACATGATGGAAATTGAGGATTCCTTTCTCCATGGTCTCCACTGCTAGAGCTCTTATCATTCATCACCTTTCTCTTCTTTGTTGAGTTTGGAAATTGGTTAATATATATATTATTGATAATATTTTTGGAAAATTGATTTGGAATAAAGAAGATATCTTTTACACCTATCAACATTCCATTTTTTTTCTCATTTCCACCACTATTCCCACCTTGTACATCATTCTCAAAGTCACTATGACTTCCTTGGAATCCAGCCATTGACTAAAACCAGAAATCATTGTGTGTGTAACAGTAGTCAAAAAATAATTTAGAGATTAACATGTCACCATATTCTCAATTTAAAACACATTAGGATTAACCATGGTCATTTACTCTCATCTTATATATATAATACTTCAAATCGGTTTGTAAAGAAAATGTAAATTATCCTAAGAATATCCCTCGGTAGTGTCGTAACCAAGAGTGCTGCAAGGCCCGTTGTCGTGCACAAGTTCCCGTTCGAGTCTAGCTCAAAGCGATGTTTTCAGGTTTACCCCTAGATACATTGTGCCAGAGCCACCTCTACCTGCTCATATTCAGACCGGGATTTATTGCTCAGAAAACTCAAAAAATCTCTACAATACCAAAATTCTAGGAAGTTCTTATATACTAATTCTCAAAATTCATCTTAGTTCTACGTGCTCTAATCAGAGTTTATCTAAATCTATCTTACAAGGTTTGTACTAAACTTCCTCTGATACCAACTATAATGCCCCGACCCCAATTACCCAGAGTCGGTGCATTATTACATAACATTGGAATGATCACAAAGGATCATGTCTCGAAAGACCGATTAATTTAGTAGTCTTGGAAACACTAGATATATTCATAAGTCTTACATTACATCATAAGGTAAAAAAACTACAACAACATCTTTTCTTCATATCCCCTCATAATATCCCTGCAGGTTATTCATAAATTACTTCTTCAAATCCTGGGAAAAATAAAACATTAAAAGGGGTGAGCGCAGATGCTCAGTAAGGATAACAATATAGCAGAATCTTTCATAGATAAGCATAAACACTTAAAGCAATTTATAACTAAAACAAAAGCCTTTTAAACTTCAACTTCAGTATAATATGGCAGAGATAAAATTAAATAATGCCATTTACTTATTCACTTGGATATTCTACTAGTCAAACAATCACATGCAATATCAATAACCACTTTCATAATGATGGAATGCATAATGCCAGACTATCATAACCACATAGTCAAGGGCTCATGCCAAGACTACAAATAAGATTTTTCCAAGGCCTTGTGCCAAGACACTAGTTTGTCTCATGAGACCTACCAATGCATCGAGGAGCTATAGCGGGCTCCACCCGTCACTTACTAAGTCCAATGCATTCCTCATATAAAAAGTTTTAAACATAACATAATCATTCGTATTAAAACTAGCATATAAAATGTGAATTCTTTATCCACAAACCATGAATGGTATAAAAATAGCACATCCACAGTCAAACATAACTCATTCGATACAATATGGAAGATTGTATTGTATCAGATTAACCTAAATCGAGAATAATTAATGATATTGACATAGATGAAAATAATCATCAAAAATATTTGAGAGAAATATCATCCTTTTTCTTGAAAACAATTAAAACTATCACTATTTATCAAGAAGCCATTTTAAATATTTTTTGAATCAAAGTGTCCCATACCACTTTCAAACTTTTAAAATTACTTTTAATTTTAAAACATTAATTTCCATATAAATAAATTATTAAAACCATTTTTAAAACATGGACATTAATGAGAAATACTTAGAAGAATAATTCTTTAAAACACCTAAAAATGTATTTTAGTTAGAGTTTCTAACCAAAAGAGAGACACTTGAATACAAATAATTGAGGTAATAAAAACATTTTAGTATCATGAGAATAAAGGTATTCATGGTATACTATGTCAAAGTACATTATATACACCATATAAAAGTGATTTGGTGTATAACAACAAAGAAGTCTCAATGGAATGTAAATTGTGATGAATTCTCTTATAAAGACTATATCCTTAGGTTAAGGATAAATCAACAACATAATTATATGTGAAAAATATTAATACACTTAATATGATTGGATATTTAGTGTAAATCAATCAGATAACATTCACACATATTCTTGTAAAAACAACACCAATGATTTCGATATTTAACTCAACAAATGGATATTGACTTAAAATTACTCTTATCAAGTTCGTACCGATGACTTGAGAATTTATCAATGGAGTGATTATGTGTATAAAAATTATATCCATAGAAAGGGGAGTGGAAATTATGACACAATCAAACGAATAGTGATTCCACACATAATCTTGGAGTAAAATAATCAATGAAGAATGCCTAAAGCCGAATGTGTGCAAATTGAAATTTCAAATTCCCATATCGATTAGGTAACTTAAGAAACAAACAACCATGAAAGAAGGATAATAAAATTATGATGTAAATACCCATAAATTAAAGTATATTACACAATGAATACAATCATGGTCAATACACATACACCACATGCAATAAATAAGTGGTGAACAATGGAATTCTCATGAAATTAAGAGTGAGATAAGAAACCCCTTACTCTGTACTTTTTCCTTGGTCGAGGGTAGTTTAACCTCCTTTATAATGGTGAAATAATTTTTATTTAATTATATAAGATTCATATGAATTAATATTATATCATATATGATATTTTAACATTTATTTGTTAATAATATCTTAGAATTATCGTCGTTTCGAGTGTTAACGGGTTCATTTTCCTTTATATTCAATGTTATTTGAGCCATATTTGTTACTAATGGGATTTATATTATTCATATCCAGAATGATGTAAAATATTTAAACATTATTTTTAATCATTAAATGATAATTATTCTTGAATGGATACAGTGGAGAATGAATCACATCGCGTTCGTGGAGACTGTACTCCTTATGTAAGCACGAGCGACAATTTCAATCTTTTGATATTAAAATAATATTTAATTTAATGTTATATCATATATAAAAAATAATTATCATGTTATATTTATTATTTAGATCAATTAAACATCATTATTATACCCATCCAAATAATAATGTTTTGAATAACAATTACACCCCGACGTGGAGACGGTAAGTCGTACATACACACGTATGGTGACATGTCATTCAAAGGATGGATAGAATACTGAAATATGTTTGTAAAATGTTTATAATAACATCATAGTATATATAATATACTGGAGTTATTATTTTATAATGGTAATAACAAAGAATGAATAATTGGAAGATGAAAGGAACTTGAAAAAGGGTGGTGAAATCATTACCTCTTCTTCGGGTTCTTCCTTTTGATTTGATCAAAAGGGCTCCTTAGGTTGTCTTTCTGACTAAAGTAAGGCCTCTAGGATGAAGTGAGTTAAGTTTATAGAGTATTTTGGCAGGGTTTGTTCGATCCAAAAGGCTTTTATGATGTGAATTAATGAGAAGGAGGAGTGCCCTTTTATAAGAGGGGTGAGGGGCACCTTTTTTAAAAGCTAGAAATATTATTTTATAATAAATTCATATTCAGTATATAATGGCTCAAAAGTAGATTATTTAAAGGTTAAGGTGGGTATAGGTCAAAAAACACTCAACCACTAGTATTTATACAGGTTTTGGTTACTATATTAACCTTATCTTTAAGTATTAACTCTTAGTTAATTAGTTTCACCTTTACAATGTCTCTTTTTATTTATATATTATATGGTTAATAAACTTACTATATACATCTATTAGACCCCCAAGTGGTCCATTAATTATACACCTATCCTGATATAAGTCTCTTGACCGAACCATAGATTTTTAGGAATTTAATATCAATTAATAATATAATATTTGTTTTAAAAACTCTTTTATGTCAATTTTGACACTATTCAATAGTTGATTTTTGTGAAACTCATAACAGAATTATTACTTCGCAAAAATTTAATTAAATCATTACTAACATGTCATATTAACTTATAAAATTATTGTAATTCATAAGAAGTCACAAATTATATTTATTTGGGTATTTATAATATCAATTATTTTAATTTTTCACTATTATGGTAATTATTGTATCATCCTTGGGTCATAAATAAATTTACTTATTTAATGTCTAAAAATTATAAATAAAATACCATTATGTAGTAAATCGTTTCATATTTATAATCAATATTTATAGTCGAAAATCCCACATATATAACTCTTTGTAAAAATTGTTTTTCTAAAAGATATATGCTTATGTCATTTTTGTATTTGTTTTAACTTAATTAAAATAAAGTGTCCCTATCACCTACAAGTGGCTCCATGGGGTCCCAAAATCGACCCAAAGATGCCCATGGTCAGACATGTATCCACCAATAAGGTTAGGAAATGTTTTAGGGTAATTTAGTATTATTATAATAATATTTTTTAACCCTTATTTACCGGATTTACCCATTAACCATGGTAAATAAAATATTTACCGAAATAATTATTCAAAATGTCTAAAAATAAAAGTTACCTATTTACAAAATTTGGACATCCTGATTCCAAATTTGGAATCCATTTTTCCGAATTCAAAACACATAAGTGGCAGAAATTAATTTAAAATTAATTCACGTTGTCAAAACAAAAAGCGTGTTTTTAAGATATAATAACTATCAAAAGATTGATACTTGTTTATGTTCGGTTTAACTGTGAAATTATGTCCAATGAACAAAATTGTATTAAATGGTAAAAATATGTTCTAAATATACTTTAAAACCACTCAAATTAATAATTTATCATTATTAATTATTTTGATTAAAAAGGTTGTTTTAATTAAAATTTAGTAATTTTCACTATTCATCAAAATATGAAAGTTATCCGAAAAGTACCAAAATTTCACCCTAAGATAATTTTGATATTATGAATCCATAAATAAAGTCAATTTTTAAATATATAATTTATAAAATTTCAAAAAGTAGGTATTACTATTCATAACGGGCTAGTTTGATCGGTTGTGGTGTGTGTTAGAACTCGATGTTGCGTACAACACACGCCATTGCATTATTCAAAGGAAAACGTACCATGGAAGCTTGGGGTGTTACATTGATCATTGGTCTCAATGGTATTATCAAATCTTCGACGATTATATCTATATGTATGGTCCATTGGAAAGAATCGTTGATGTCCCATAAAACTAAAACTACAGTGATGTTTCATTTTTCTAGATCATTTATTTTTTATAAAAACATGACATGGTATTTTTCTCTTCGTGATCCATCCAGACATCATTTCATAAGACGAAAAATCATTGATCATCCACATAATCACAACACACATCTGAAATATGTCTCTAAAATATGTATTGTATGTGCAAACACCCACATCCCAATGAAGTTTCAACTCTTTTATTAAAGGTTGCATGTGTATGTCAATATCAATGCCAGTATCAGAAGGGATAGATATGAGTATACTCATGAAATTGAAAGGTTTTTTCAAACACAACCATGGGGGAAGATTATAAATGTGTATAAAAATTGGCCATGTGTAGTGCGAAGTAAGAATCTGCCCAAACAGATTAAAATTTTCACATGAAAAACCCAGCCTCGCATTACGCACATCAACTACAAAATATGGATATCAAGCATCAAATCTCTGCCATGAAAATCCATCTTCAGGGTAAACCAATAAATCATTAGTCATCTATCTCTCATTATCATTCCATCTCATTTTTATTGAAATTTCATCAGATATAAAAATATTCTGGAGTCTATGGATCAATGAAAAGTTCCACATTACTTTTTGTGGCATGTGGGATGGCGTTCCATTAGATTTTGACTTCTAGCGGGATGTTCCACATTTTATAAAATAATTTCATTCAGCGGTTTTCTCCCATAATAAACAGCAATCTTTCAGGAAATCATGAATTTTGTTTCATGAAAATCCAAGTTCCTCAACTAACTTCCATGCCATGTAGTGGTTTGAGATAATATCTGCATCATCTGGAAGTAAATCTTTTAAGAAGGTAAGAATGTAATAGATTTCCGTATTATAAATCCCATACATAGTTTTCCCATTAAACAATCAGATTACAAATTCCATCTTTTTCATTTTATAGCATTGTTGATATACTGGAGTCATGGAAGCACCATTCAATTTTTTTCACTCTAACAATATCATCATTTTCATTAGATGCGTCATCTATCCTCATATAGAAGTCTTCTTGAGTCGAAATATGTTCTTTTTCATGATGATGAATAAATAGAAACCGATCATCTAACAAATTCTCAAGTCCAGTCCATTCATTTCAATCATCAGTAATTTGAGATTTCATTTTCTCCCCATTATGATAACACATATAGTAGTTTTTTTGAAAACCGTATTTGGTTATGTGGTAGATGACTTCTTTTATAGCTCATCCAAGGTCTACCAACACAATTGGAACATGGGAAGTGTATATGTCCACTATCTGAAGCATTGTGAAATGAAAAATCTAAAAAACACTCCAAATTTTATGGAAAATCCCTTGAGATTTGATCGGTTTCATACATCCAACTTCTATCCATTCTGTAAAAATAATTTTTATAAGTCATTTCGTCATAATAAATTCAATAATATTGAAGTTTAATTGAAAATATATTTATGTAAATGATAATGAAAAGAGTTTTCAGTTGATGTAGTGAACAATTAAAACAATGTAAAGATATACTAATTCAGTTCTGTATGCCAAAATTTGAGGTGAGATGTGTTTTGAAATTTATTCATTTATCACATACAAGAAGAAAACATAGACATGATAGAACATTGTTCAAGAAATTACAAAGTGAAGGATTTTCATGCAAGATGCAGAATGTGTAAAAAAAGTTTTTCAAATATGTTATTGATGCTAAAAATGGAAATATTGTAAAAAAATTGAAATTTTCATAACACCCAAACTAAATTCCACATAAAGTACCATATCACCCCACTAAAAATGGAATACCACCTTCCCCACCACCCCAAATATCCCAAATCTCTTCACATGGATCATCATTATATACATTTCCCACATCGACAAAATATGACTAAACAAACCATTTACCATCTTTGAGTGGGGATACATCTCATCAGCACCTCCATTATTCGATATGATTCACTAACTACAAAAAATTAGTAGCTATAAAGACTTCAAATCAAGTTGATTCATATAATCATGACACATGAATTATAAAATGAAAATAGAAAACAAATCAAACTACACTTATTGGGTATGTCATTCCACACACGTCACCACCTGGTTTAGGTCAAATCAAAATATAAACAAAGAATAAAAGATGTAAAACATTATAACTATGTTAATCCTTACATATTTGAAGTGTAGAACTAAAAAATTGATTGACCTCATATGGATTTAAAGGGAGGACGGATTTCCCCGCCTATGTAAAGAGAGAGGCCTCTTGTCTAGAATCCATGGGGGAATTCCCCAAGGCTTCATAAATCATAATCACTATGAATCCAAGGTAGATTTCCCCCAAGGTATTCTAAACCATATCATCATGAATCCATGGGGGTGTCCAAATAGATTTCAAAGCTATTTTTTTAACATGAATCCTTGGTTGGTTTCTTAAAATAATTACAATTCTTTTATTAAAAAACAAGTACTCAAAAATTAAATTAAAATTTATTTATATTCATTTTAAAAAGGTCTCATTTAAGAGGCACATACCTCAGGTCCCATTTTGTGTTATAGGCATCCCAAATCATTCAATCATGTTCAATAACTCATTCTTGGCACCCCTATGGTAAATCCTCTCATTACCCAATTAGTTCCCCAAGTCAAGTGCACCACATGGGTGGATAAAGATTAGGCATCTACACTAATAGGTTGTTCATGGATCGTAAAAAGGTTAAATTTCATAAATAATAGGAAAAACATTTATTTTTAAATTTGATATTAATAATAAAGTATGTCAATGATACTACACATCATAAGAAACAAAAAACAATGATACTTTTTAGGGATAGTTTATAAACCATCTTCTATATACTCACAGACATCTACTAATCAAGTATTAGTCATTGATTCGATATCAAATAGTGTGAATCATAAAATTTTCCAAAATCCCTAGAAATAGGTAATAATGACATGATCTTTCTAGATATTGAAATAAATGGAGAAGGGTTGATAACAGAAGGATATCCTCATAACTAGCTCATAGTTGGGATGAACAACACTAGAAATGGATAAGATACCTCAAATCACAATTTTAGCTCATAGATTATAAGGACTAGGCCTTAAACCTTACATAATATTGAATTAAATGAATAATTCACATTGAGTATATTTTCAGGTTTAGATTTTTAGAGAGTTAGGCTACAACTATTACATTTCAAAATATTACAAAGAAGACACTTCTACTCAGTTTTCACTTATTTAGAAAATAAATACTCTTTGAAAAAAAGAGTCATGTCTAGTTCCATGTTTAAGATAGCATGACTTTTCCTTGATCCCATCCTTGACCCTATTCCACATTATATCCTGTGAAGAACATTTCAAAAACTTAGGATAAGCATAAAAATCTCAGTAAGGGATACACAAAGAAGGAAAACTGTTAGTTTTTCAAAACAACAAGTAAACTATGAATACTTTAACATAAGTAATACTTTTCACCTTTATGAAGTACTAAATACTCTTCACTGAATAAAAGATCATTACATACCCTTTTGTAACAAATATATTACCATAAAACCCATATAAAGAACACATAACATATAAAGGTAACTTGGGACATAAACATACTTAAATGGAATAACCATACGTTCGACTTCCATACAAATCCCTAAATGGAATAGTCATACGGGCGACTTCCATACCCAATGCATTGGAGGTTATAACGTAACCACCCGTCCTGGTATTCACGGCACCACTCGTAATTTGGTTTATCACGTAACAACCCGTCAAATGTCCAAATACCATTATAAAATCATAACACATAAAATAATTATAAAAGAAAGAAAACATTTCCACATTTAAATAACAATATTTTATATAAATATATTGACATAAAAAATCAATTATCAAAACCATTTTCAATACCTAAAATACAAAATAGAGTATATGGTATTTATTTTCTTTTTAAAACATTACCGCTTTCTGAGGAATCCAAAGATAAAATAATACTCATGGTGGTGGAAAAGGTAGTTGTCACTGTTTATGTTAAAAGAAACATTCCTTTTTTTCATTTAGTAAAACACTTGGTAGAAAAATATTCCCTTTGAGAAGTCAAGGGTGTTTATGCAGCGTATAAAAGAAAGTCATGTATTAAAACAAAATATGCCTCAATGAAAGGATATTGAGACGAAGTCCCTTACAAAGATCATTTTGTAAATAAAATAGATCCATTATGTGTATTCAATATAAGAACACATAATTCAAGTATAAATACATAAAAATTCATTTCTCATATAATCAAAGAATAACATAAACAAGAAAGAGAAGATCAACCGAAAGAACGGAATGTGGGTTAAGAAGTTCCCTTACCTCATGTCCGAATGGACTATATAGTTCTTTAATCTCCTGAATAATAAACTAAAGTTAATTTATACTTGATTAAGAACCTTTTTTAAGTTCATTATTCCTTTTATATCACTTATTACCATGTTATAAACATTATGTAATCATATAAGTTAATAATGTTCGTTTTGTCGATATTTGTTACTTGAGTCAAAAATGGACTTCTTATAATTACAAGTGGTTCATGTGGTCAAAGGTTCATTATATACAGAATGATATTCATGATTTGGATATAATATATATAATATATATCCGAATATACATGTATTTATAATAGTACATAACATTTAGAGGTAAGAAATGAAATGCACCGTTCATGGAGACGGTAAGCCTTACGTACGCATGAACGCTACTTCCATTTATATTTCATATTTAATGGAATTAAATCATAATTATAAATATTAGTATTATAATTACAGTATGGTATCATATATAATATCATTAAATCTATCCTTTATACGTACCACATATGGTATGAATGAGTCATATCACTTTGAGGGGGTGGTAGTCTGCACTTCCTCTAATGAGATTATCGCGTTTACCCATTATGGAAACCATAAAGGCATGATATAAATGGAAATTACAATAACAATAAAGAAAACATAAACGTAATATATATCATATATAAATAAATTTCCATCATAATGGCCACCATGGGAGGTGGTAGTAGATTATCGAACAATCATCGCTTCGTGAGATGTTTGTTTTCCATCCACAGAAACATCATGTTCTTCGTCCATTAGATAGAGGTGTGTGTAGGTGTAGTTCAAATTATTATCCTAAAAACATACTAGTATATTGATGATACTGGTGTTGTTACAAAATAAAGGAATAAAAAGAGTTTAGGGATTGGAGAATAAAATAAAAGAAAACAATTTAAGAGAAATTCTTACCTTTAATTTGGGTAACTCCCTTTGGTTTGAACCAAAGGACTTCTTGAAGTGCCTTATGCCTAAGGTAAGGCTTCTAGAAGGAGTATAGGTATGTAAGGAGCTTAATTGAGCATATTTTGGATGATCCAAAATGCTTCATAGGTGTGTCGAATTGTTTAGAAGTGGTCTCTTTTTATAAGGGGGAGGAGGGGCTCCTTAAGAAAGTGTGAAAATATTATTTTATTATATAAGGATATTCGGTTTATAATGGTCCCAAAATCATTAAGGTCGAATATAAAAGGAATAAAATTCAAAATAAAATCATCCAATAATAATTGGACATGTTTTGGATAATATTTTAATCATTATAATTTTATTTCTTTAAATGATTTATTAAGGAGGTAAACACTGCATCATTATTGTATCATAAATAATTTAAATTATTTGATGTCTAAAAATTATAAAAAAATACCATGATGTATGAAATCTTATTATCTTTCCAATGAATATTTATATACGAAATATAATTCATATAACCCCTTCTAAAAATTAATTTACTAAAATATATTTACTTTTGTCATTTTTTCCTTTACTTTAAGTTAATTATTCTAAATTGTCATTTTCACTCCCAAGTAGCTAAATGGGGTCCCAAAATCGACACAAATAGGCTCATGGTCGTTAATGGCTCAACCAATATGGTTTGGACAAGTGTTAAAGTAATTCTGAATTATTATAATATTCTTTTTACCTTGATTTACCCTATTTACCATTAACCGTCGTAAATAAAAGTCAAAAGTTACTATACATCAAATACTATTTTCATCTTATTGAACAAAATTTTACTTCTTGATAACAACCATGTATTCTGGATTTTCAAAATTCAATTCACAGAGGTGGTAAAATTTCATTTAAATGAAAAAGTCATTTTTTAACTACTACTAAGTGGTTTCACTACTCATCAAAAATTGAAGTTTTTCAGACAAATACCAAAAATTAAGCCTAAGAATTATTTGATATTACGAATTAAAAATTTATGACTATTTTTCCAAATTCAAAACATAGAAGTGGCATTAATTAATTTTAAATGTAATTTCCATTGTTAAAACAAATAGCGTGTTTTTAAGAAACAATAACTATCAAAATATTGACACTTGTTTATGTCCAATTTCAAAGTGAAATTAATTCCAATGACCAAAATTGGATAAAATGGTAAAAATATATTCTAATTACACTTTAAACCCTATTAAAAAGATAATCTAACCATATAAATAAATTAGATTGAAACATAGTTTTGAATTAAAATACAATATTTTCACTATTCATTAAAAAAAGAACTTTATCAGAAAATCCCTAAAAATTACACAAATAAATTTTGATGTACCCGTTATAAAGAAGTATTTTATTTGGTCCTATAGAATGTATTAAAGTGACCAAAACAAGATTTGAAAAGGGTTCGGCATTAAAACACAGTAAATCTTCCTTTTAATGTAAATTATGCTTAAAAATAGATTCATTCACATTTTAAGCCTCAAACATTTTATTGGATAATGTAAATACATTTAACAATCATGTATAATCATATTGTAGTTAGTTTTGTTCATTACCTCCAATATAATGGCTATGATTTAACTACCATTTAAAATTATAATATTATATTATTAGTGTGCAACATAAGATTTCAAAGAAACCCCTTGTTGCGTATCGGGTATGATATCGAACATAGAAACCCTTTTAAAGTAAAATTAACATTTAATTTACAAATATTAATAAATATTAAATATGTCTTATTCATTATTTACCTGGGATGTTACATTCTTCTCCCCTTTTGGGAATTGTGTCCTCGTAATTTTATTCACTTATCAAATAAATGGGGAAATTTATCCCTCATATAATTTTCAGATTCCCACGTTGCCTCTTCGACCATATGGTTTTTCCACAAAACCTTTACTCAGTGAATTACTATATTCCGCAACACTTGCTCTCTATGGTCAAAAATCTGAACTAGTTGTTCCTCATAAGAGAGATTCTCTTCCAGCTGAACTACCTTTGGACTCAAAACTTGAGATGGGTCTGGCATATACTTTCTCAACACAAAAACATGAAAAACATTGTTTACCTGGGATAAACACGGAGGTAAAGCCAATATATATGCAACTAATCCAACTTTCTCCAGAATTTTATAAGGTCCAATGAACCTCGGACTCAACTTTCCCTTCTTACCAATACGCATCACACTTTTCCATGGAGAAACTTTGAGAAAGACATCACAATCTGCCTGAAAAGAAAGATCCTTCCTCCAGTTATTTGAATAACTTTTATGTCTGCTCTGAGCTGTTCTCATGTGCTTCTGAATCAACTATAATTTCTCTACCATCTCTTCTACCAATTCTGGTCACATAATCTTCCTTTCACCTACTTCATCCCAAAAAGCTGAATTTTGACAACACTTTCCATATAATGCCTCAAATGGAGGCATTTGTATACTGGAATGAAAACTATTATTATATGGAAGTTAAACCAAAGAAAGACTTTGGTCACAACTTCCCTGGTAATCCAGTGAACACGCACATAGCATATCCTCCAAGGTCTGAATTGTTTGTTCTGACTGCTGATGTGATTGAGGATGAAAAGCTATAATAAAATTTAATTCAGTACCCAGTGGCTTCTAAAGGCCTTTACAAAAGTTATAAGTGAACCTGGGATTGCAATCAGATGCAATAGAGAGGGGAACTCCATGAAACCTGACTATCTCTTTAACATAAAGCCGAGAATGTTGATCTCGAGACAAATTATCTCGAATAGGAAGGAAATGAGAAGATTTAGTCAATTGATCAACAATAAACTAGATTGAATTATTACCTCAAGATGTCTTTGGCAATCCCACAATAAAGTCCACAGATATATTTTTTCATTTTCACTATGGCACCAGTAAAGGCTGAAGCATTCCTTTTGGTAACTACCACTCTGATTTAACCTACTGATAAGTCAAACACTTCATAGTAAAATCTGAAATATCACTTTTCATTCTATCCCACCAATAATACTCTCGAAGATCTCTGTACATCCTAGTACTACCAGGATGCACTAAAAACGGAGAACTATGAGCTTCACATAACAACTCATTCTTCAACTGTTAATCACAAGTCACACATAATCTCTTTCCAAACCTCAAAACACAATCATTATCAATGTTAAATTCAGGAAACATGCCCTTCTGAACCAACTCTACCTTTTTCTGTAACTCACTGTCTTCTCTCTATGCTTGCTTTATTCTGTCTGATAAAGATGATATCACTGACACCTGATACAAAACAAAAGAATTTCCTACACCAACAACTTCTATTCCAATTTTCATCAAATCAAAAACCAAAGGATATTGTTCCAAAAGTAACATAATTAATGAAGCATTACTTTTTCGACTCAAATCATCATCCACTTTATTTGATTTTCCCAGATGGTAATGGATCGTGAAATCATAATCCTTGATTAATTCCAACCATCTCCTCTTTCTCATGTTCAATTCTTTTTGAGTGAATATATACTTCAAAATTTTGTGATCAGTATATATTTTTCTCTTCTCTCCATACAAATGATAACTCCAATTTTTTAAAGCAAAAACAACAAATGCTAATTCCAAATCATGTGTAGGGAAATTTAACTCATGGGGTTTCAACTAATATGAAGAATAAGCAATTACATAATCATTTTGCATTAGCAAAAAACCCAATCCTTTTAATGAAGCATCAATGTAGATAACAAACTCACCATTTCTAGATGGAAGTGCCAAAACTAGAGCATTCACTAATCTCCTTTTAAATTCCTAAAAAAATCATCACATTCTTTTGTCCAGATGATCTTAACACCTTTTCAAGTTAACTTAGTCATTGGACTAGATAACCATGCAAAAGTTTCAATAAACCTCTGGTAATAACCTACCAACCCTAGAAAACTACGAATCTTGGTTATATTTTTCAGTCTTGTCCATTCTTTAACAACTTTTGTTTTAACAGGATCAACAGTTATTCCATTTTTTGAAACAATGGGACCAAGGAAAGAAATTTGTTGTAACCAAAACTCACACTTTATGAATTTCCCAAATAGTTTATTTTCTTTTAAGGTTTTAAAGACAACCCATAAATTAATTTCATGCTCCTCTTTACATTTTGAATAAACCAAAATATCATCAATGAACACAACCAAAAACTTATCCAACAACTCATGAAAAATTATATTCATAATATCCATGAATACAGAAGGTGTATTGGGTAACCCAAAAAGCATAACTAAAAATTCATAATGGTCATATCTGGTATGAAACTCAGTCTTTGGAATGTCTGTTTCCTTTACTTTCAACTGATGGTACCCCGACCTCAAGTAAACCTTTGAAAAATACTGAGCTCCCTAGATCTGATCAAACAAATCATCGATATGAGGCAAAGGATACTTATTCTTAACAGTGATGTTATTCAATGATCTATAATCAATGAAAAGTCTCATTGAACCATATTTATTTTTAACAAACAAGATAGAAGCACCCCATGTTGATGTGATAGGTCGAATAAAACCTTTATCTAATAACTCCTACAATTGCTTCTTTAACTCTAAAAGTTCAATCTGAGCCATTCGATAAGGGGGTTTTGAAATTGGCATAGCATCTGAAACTAATTCAACATTAAATTCAACTTCCCGATCAGGTATAGTACCAGGAAACTCATAAAGTAAAACATCAAGTTACTCATTTACCACTGGCACATCATTAATCTAAATAGTTCCTTTATTTTCAACAATATGTGCAAGGTAACATTCATTTCCATTTTTTACTAGTTTCTCATCTTCGTGATATGTTATCAAAATCATGGGTTCTTTTTTGTATACAAACTGAAAATCATTCTGAAAAGAAACCTCTTTATCTCTACATTCAATCATAGCATGATAGATAGAAATCCAATCCATGCCCATTATAACATCAAACTCTACTGGAGGCAAAACAATAAGGTTTGCAGGTAGATTCTTTCCGCACACAAGGATAAGAATGTTCTTATGTTTTCTTTTTGTCTCAACATTTCCTCTAGGGGTTTTTACCGTAAGTTCTATATTCATATCTTGAGGTGGAATTCCCAGTTTACTAGAAAACTTATCAGAAATGAAAGAGTGTGCATACCCTGAATCAAACAACACATTGTCATAATCTGAAAAAACAAAAAGTGTACCTGATACTACTTCATTCGATGGATCAACATCTGTTGAAGTAGTTGAGAAGGATTTCACCACCCATTTATGGTTGTAGTCTGGCTGCTTTCCCTCAGTTAAGTTCTTCTCTGGACACTCATTTGCATAATGACCCATTTCATTATAATTAAAACATATTACCGATGGCTTTTCATTTCCTACATGATCATCTTCCTTAGAGTTACGAGTAATATGACCAAACTTACCACACCGGAAGAACTTTCCAGACATTGATAAATATTCTCTGAGATTCTTTTTACCACACTTCTCACAAGTTGGATATTTAATTTTCTTACCTCCAGGATTCTTTGATGAATTC
The DNA here is from genome assembly GCA_963277665.1 of Viscum album. Lineage (NCBI taxonomy): Eukaryota > Viridiplantae > Streptophyta > Magnoliopsida > Santalales > Viscaceae > Viscum > Viscum album. Next base: position 1,013,094,574 of record OY728141.1, on the reverse strand, counting down.
TTCCCCTTTTCCTGCCAACTGGACCTCTTATTCTGTTGTTTTTCAAAGAACACTTGATCATCGGCAAACTCCATTTCCACCTTCTCCGCACATCGAAAAAGTTTTTCATAACTTTTGAACTCACAAGAGGCTAACGCTCTTCGATATCATGGCTTCTGTCCAGAGTAAAATCAATTTATCTTAATATCAAGATCTCGGATGAAATTTTGTGCATACATTTCCAATCGAGTAAACTTTGCTTCATAAGCAACCACTGGGTCATCCCACTACCAATATTCTAGGAATTGTTTTTCCATCCTAAGACGAACCACCTTAGGAAAAATATATCTCAAGAAACATACCTTTTAATTCATCCCAATCAAGAACATCAATATCTTCACTATCCCTGATATTTTTCACCATCAACCACCACTGATTAGCTTCACCATCAAAAAGGTAAATGGAAAGACTAACCATTTGATGTTATGAAAAACCCATGACATCGATAATCTTTTCCAGTGCTTTAATCCACCCTTATGATTGAACAGGGTCAAATGATCCTCTGAATGATGGGGGATGTTGCCTCATGAAATTCTCTACTACTGACATGTTCATTTGCGGTTTATCTGTCTGATCTCGTGCATGGATACCACCACCATTTATATCTTGAGTCAATTGTTCCATCACTGCAACAAACTACTCAGTTCTGATTCTGACCATCTCAGGTTGCTGATTTAGAAGGTTGTCTTACTCTTGATGTCGTCCCAACATAGTTGTCATGTTTCCTCTGTGGACAACCATTCTGAACACAGAAATATCTTAGGCAAAGCAACATGGTAGTCTGTAAATTCTATATCATTTCAATATTAACATAAATTAATTTATGGACATTTACGTAACAATATCGTAACTACTAAAGATATCTAAACAAACCTCTGATACCAACTATAAGGGCTCAGCCTTTAACCTTACATAATATTGAATTAAATTATTAATTCACATAGATGATCTTTTTAGGTTTAGAGTTTTAGAGAGTTAGGCCATAACTATTACATTTCAAAATATTAAAAAGTAGACACTTCTTCTCAGTTTCCATTTTTTCAGAAAATAAAAAATCATTGAAAAAAATATTCATGTCTAGTTCCATGTTTAAGACAGCATGACTTTTCCTTAATCCCATCCTTGACCCTATTCCACATTATGTCCTATGAAAAACATTTCAAAAACATGGGATGATGATAACAATCTTAGTAAGGGATACACAAATAAGGAAAGCTTTTAGTTTTTCAAAACAACATGTAAACCATGAATACTTTAACATAAGTAATACTTTTCACCTTTTTGAAGTAGTAAATACTCTGCACTAAATAAAAGATCATTACATACCCTTTTGTAACAAAAAAATTACCATAAAACCCATATAAAGAACACATAACATATAAAGGTAACTCGGGACGAAAACATACTTAAATAGAATAACCACACGGTCGACTTCCACACATATCACTAAATGGAATATCCATACAGCTGACTTCCATACCCAATGCATTGGAGGTTATAACCTAACCTCCCATCCTGGTATTCATGGCACCACCCGTCATTTGGTTTATCAGGTAACCACTCATCAAATGTCCAAGTACCATTATAAAATAATAACACATAAAACTATTATAATGGAAAGAAAAAATGTCCACATTTCAATCACAATATATCACATAAATATATTGACATAAAAATCCACTATCAAAACCATTTTCAATACCAAAATACATAATAGAGTATATGGTATTTATTTTCTTTTAAAAACATTACGTCTTATTTAGGAAGCCAAAGATCAAATAATACTCACGGGAGTGGAAAATTCCATTTTCACCACTTACGTTAAAAGAAACACTCATTTTTTTCGTTTATTAAAATGCTTCATAGAAAAATATTCCCTTTGAAAAGTCAAGGGTGTTTATACATCGTATAAAAGAAAGTCGTGTATTAAAACAAAATATGCCTCAATGAAAGGAGATTGAGACGAAGTCCCTTACAAAGATCATTTTGTAAATAAAATAGATCTATTATTTGTATTCAATATAAGCACACATTAATCAAGTATAAATACATAAAAATTAATTTCTCATATAATCAAATAATAACATAAACAATAAAGAGAAGATCAACCCAAAGAACAGAAATTGGGTTTAGAAGTTCCCTTACCTCATGTCCGACTTGACTCGATCATTCTTTAATCTCATGAATAATAAACTAAAGTTAATTTCTACTTTTTTAAGAACCTTTTTCATGTTTATTATTCTTTTTATATTGCTTATTGCTATGTTATAAACATTATGTAATCATTTAATTTAATAATGTTTGTTTTGTCGATATTTGGTACTTGAGTCAAAAATGGAATTCTTATAATTACATGTTGTTCATGTGGTCAAAGGTTCATTATATCCAGAATTATATTAATGATTTGGATATCATATATATCATATATATCTAGTAGATATATATATTTATAATAGTACATAAAATTTAGAGGTAAGAAATGAAATACACCGTTCATGAAGACAGTAAATTGTACGTACGCATGAATGCTACTTGAATTTCTATGTCATATTTAAAGTAATTAAAACATAATGATACATAGTAGTATTATAATTCTAGTATGGTATCATATATAATATCATTAAATAAATCCTTTATACATACCACATATTTTATGAACGAGTCATATCACTTTGAGGGGGCGGTAATCCACACTTCCTCTACTGAGATTATCGCATTTACCCATAATGGAAACCATAAAGGCATGCTATAAATGGAAATTAAAGAATCATAAAGGAAACATAAGAATAATATATATCATATTTAAATACATTTCCATCATAATGGCCACCATGAGAGGCGGTAGGGGATGATCGAACAATCATTATTTCGTGAGGTGTTAGTTTTCCATCCATAGAAACATTATGTTCTTCATCCATTAAATGGAGGTGTGTGTAAGTTTAGTTAGAATTATTCTCATAACAACATACTAGTATATTTAGGATAATTTTTTTGTTAAAAAATATAGGAATAAAATGAGTTTAGGGTTGTAGAAGTAAAATAAAAGAAAACAATTTGAGAGAAACAATTACCTTTAATTTGGGTAACTCCCTTTGGTTTGAACCAAAGGACTTCTTGAAGTGATTTCTGCCTAAGGTAAGGATTCTAGGAGGAGGATAGGGATGTAAGGAGATTAATTTGGAAGAGTTTGGATGAGCCAAAAGGATTGAGATGTGTGTGTAATTGGTTAGAAGTGTTCTCCTTTTATAAGGGGGAGGAGGGGCTCTTTAGGAAAGTGTGAAAATATTATTTTATTATATAATGATATTCAATTTCTAATGGACCAAAAATCATTAAGGTCAAAGATAAGATGACTCATATTCAAAATAAAATAATCCAATCAGAATTGGACATGTTTTGGATAATATTTTAATCATTATAATCTTCTTTATTTAAATGATTTATTAATGAGGTAAACACAACATCATTATTGTGTCATAAATAATTTAAATTATTTGATGTCTAAAAATTATAAAACAAATACCAAGATTTAGGAAATATTTTCAGATTTCCAATTAATATTTATAGTAAATATGATAATTCATATAACCCCTTCTAAAAACTAATTTACTAAAAGATATTCGCTTCTGTCATTTTTTTTCTTTACTTTAATTTAATTAATCTAAATTATCATTTTCACTCCCAAGTGGCTCAATGGGGTCCCAAAATCGTCCCAAAGATTTCCATGGTAGTTAATGACTCAACCAAAGGGGTTTGGACAAGTGTTAAGGTAATTTTGAATTATTATAATATTCTTTTTACCTTGATTTACCCTATTTACTTTTGACTGTGGTAAATAAAAGTCAAACATCACTATTCACCAAAAATGTATTTCATCTTATTGAACCACATTTTACTTCTTGATGAAAACCATGTATGTTGGATTTTTGAAATTCAATTCACAGATGTGTTAAATTTTCATTTAAATGAAAAAAGTTAGTTTTTTTAACTACTAAATGGTTTCACTATTCATCAAAAATTGATGGTTTTCAGAAAAATATCAAAATTTTAGCTGAAGAATTATTTTATATTTCAAATTAATAATTGATGTATATTTTGAAAAATTCAAAACATATAAGTGGAATTAACTAATTTTAAAATTAATTCCCACTGTTAAAACAAATAGTGTGGTTTTATAAAACAATAACTATCAAAAGATTGACACTTGTTTATGTCCAATTTCAATGTGAAATTAGTTCAAATGACCAAAATTGGATTAAATGTTAATAATATATTCTAATTAAACTTTAAAACTAATTAAAAATATAATCTAACCATATAAATAAATTATATTAAATCATAGTTTTGAATTAAAATACAATATTTTCACTATTCATTAAAAATGAACTTTATCGGAAAAATCCCAAAAATTTACACAAAGTAAATTTTTATGTCCCAATTCTAAAGAAGGATTTTATTTGGTAATATATAATGTATTAAAGAGACCAAAACGAGATTTAAAAAAGTTTCACCATTAAAAGGCGGTAAATTTTCCTTTTAATGTAAATTATGCTTAAAATTAGATTCATTCACATTTTAAGCCTCTAAATTTTTATTGGATAATGTAAATACATTTAACAATCATGTATAATCATATTGTAGTTAGTTTTTTTCAATCCCTCCAATACAATATCTAGGAGTTAACTACCAATTAAAATAATATTATTATATTATTAGTGTGCAATATAAGATTTCAAAGAAACCAGTTGTTACGTATCGGGTACGCTATCGAACATAGCAACCCTTTTAAAGTAAAATTAATATTTAATTCACAAATATTAATAAATATTAAATATGTCTTATTCTTTATTTACCTAGGATTTTACAAAGATTTTGGTGGGCCACACAGAAACCATGTCAATTACCTCAATGAGGGCTTCTATGTTTGTATTTGGGAAGAGGTTTAAGGATTCTAACCTGGATGTGGGAGTTGTAGCCGATCAGAGGGAAGACCTCGGGTTAGGTTTCACCTGCGCGGGGGATTCTGGAAATCCTGGGAAATAAATATTTATATTATTCTATGTAATTGGGGATGGTTTTGCTGCATTTGGGGCGACTTTTCCCAATGGTTTTTAAAAATTGGTGGGAAAAGAGTGTAATTTACCAAAATTTTGTACAAACTATTAGTAAAGGCAGAAAATTTTGTATATTTCCCAACAATTTCTTCAAAACATTGTGAAATCCTTCACTAACTCAACCTTTACCAATGGTTTATTCAAAATATTGGTAAACGACCACTATACCAATGGTTCTGTTGAACCGTTGGTATAAAATCATTGAAAATACCCAACTTCCCAGTAGTGTTTCATTCCTACACATAGTCATTAATTCCACATCGGTATAAAAAAATTATAAATTCATATTGTTTCCAAACTTCAATAAATACAAAAGTCAAAGCATAATGTTAGTACGAGGTGTATTCTCCTAGGATAGAGGAATGTAAAGACAAATTTTGACCAAAGGATGGGTTTTCCCAATTTTAATTGATGTATTTACTAATTTAAAGTCTTAAAATTAAATTGATACTATAAAAACAGAAATAAATGGAAGTTATAATAGAGGGGAACATGTTTATAGGGCTGGTCTTACTAGATAAAATAATTCAACATCACTAGACAAAAAATCATATTAAACAGCTTCACAATGATCCTTATCAATCTACACTAGCATGTCAATACATCATGCTATGACAACATAAATTAACCAAATTGAATTAATATCAGATTTTAAAACTCTTATGTATAATCTAATCCAATGGTAATGAATTAATTATCTCAATAATGTTGGAATTCATTCACAATTGTAAGCAAATGTTCAATAAATCAATGATGAATAAAATAAAATCATCAACACAACATGATACTATTGAATAAAATAATCTCACTAGTGAATGAGAACTAGACTTTTTTATTACTCACCCCCTTTAACTAATATTTCTATCCATTATTGATTTATCTAATCAATTTTAGGTGATTTGCAATAATGAATAAACCAAATTCTATAAGGAAGATAATATAAGATAAATAATGGAAAGATTTTGAATTAAACTATGAATCATACAATATTACAGAAATATAGTAAATAGTAATGAAATCCCTATCTATGGTGAATGGTATTTGGGTTAGAACCCCAGAGTTAGTTTCTTAGTGGTTGAATGATCTGCTCCTACATGGTCTGGTCCTTTATAAATAGGCTTCCATATTGCATTAGAAGTAAGTCGACCAGACTGATTTTAATTACCCTGATAATACAAAATATAAGATATTTTAATTTTTTGTTCATTTTGGGTTCATTTCATGAATTCATGTTTAACACCATAAATATTATAGCTATGGTCTGATCCATCAAGTATCTCACGTCATAAGTTATTTCCAAGTCATAAAACATATTTTGTATAACAATTTTTATACTATAAGTTTATGTTAAGACATAAATACACTTATTGAGTCTTTGAAATAATCCAAATACTACATTTTATAGTGTGAAGTGGTGATGAAATTTGTGGTGTACATCGACATCCATCCAAATTTAGAACATAAATTATTTTCATGATGTAAAAAAGTTTTATCAAAGGTTTTTAAGTTTAGCTACACTTTAATACAAATTCAGTATTCATTCTAGCTTCAATCATCTATCCTACCTTCATCATCATTTTCCCAGTTTTATTTCGTGGAATATCTTTCTATAATGCCATGTTTTCATCTAAATTCCTCTAAATTCCATATAATAACTGATCCTTCTATAAAAACACAAAAACTAATTAAATCAAGAATGCTTCTCAATTAAATCATTCAAAATCCAACACAAACACATATAAGCCCATTTTAAAATATATAAGTAAAATATAAATATTAAATATTAATATATTATATATTTTTTATTAACATGGATGAACTAGTGGATACATCATATAAATATTATAGATATTTAAGATTAAATTTTTTAGAAAATATGGAGAAATATGATATTAATTTAGAACATGAAACTAATATGTAAGAATTACTCTAAATACTCTTCTGGTGTTCAATATTAAATATTTTTCTCTAAATAATGGAATGAGATTTCTATAGGTACTGGGTCATATAAAATATACTTTGGTGGTAATTTTATTTCTTATTTTCAATCAACATTCATAGAGTTTTAAAAACATAAAAACATTGTGTAACTTAAAGAGGCATGACTTATTGTTCATGGTGGGATTATTTGACATGAATTTATTTCTATTTGAAAATTGAAATGATATGGATTTTCAATTATATGATCAAATAGAAATCAAGGTGTATTTTGAATAAATATTAATTCTATATTCATGTCATTATTTAAAGAAAGTTATGAGAGATATAAAAAATAGAGAGGAATAAGTTGAATTTAATAGAGGTAAATTTTGAATCATAATTTTTGGAAATAATAACACAATGAAATTAAATAAAATTAATATATATATATATATATAATTATATAACTGAACGTTTGGGGGGGGAATTGAGAGAGAAACAATATTAATTCACTACTACAAAACATGGTTTATCTGGTGCTAGGGCTTTAACAAGGCTAGCTAAAAACATTGATAAATACCCCACTTTTCAGTGCTAAAAAAATACTTATTAAAAGCAATATTTAACAATTATTTTTCATAACGTTGTTAAATGGGGTCTTTAACATCACTATAAAAAGCACTGTTAAAGGGGGCCTTTATCAGTGCATTTTTTCAAGTGATGTTAAAGGGCCACCCTTTATCAGCACTTTTAAAAATGAACTGATAAACGTATACATCAAAAAATATATATTTATTATTAAAAATAATATATAAATATATAAATGTATTTATATCGATATAAATATAAATAATATTTTTTTAAATATGTTTTAGATATGGTAAATTGGAATTTACACTTAATATATAAGATATTTATTGGAAATAACATATAAAATAATTAAAAAAAATTAATCATATAATTATTCTTATTACCAATTAGTAGTCATTTAATATCAATTTGAAGATAAAAAATCAAAAAACTAATAAAAGATCTAAAATAAGATGAAAATGTAACTCAAAATTCAAACGGCCATAACTTTTGATCTGAGTGTCTTTTTGGACTCTACCACATATCTGATTCAAGCATGCGATGAGATCTATAGAAGAGATGGTCTTGGACTGAAATCAAATATATACTTCAGTTTTTTATCCCCATAAAGTACCTGAAAGCCTCCAAAATTGAGTTTCTTTCTCCAACCTTGATTTCTTAAAATTCAAATGGCAATAACTTTTGATCTAAGTATCTGTTCGGATTGTACCAAATATCTTATTGAATATCATTTCATGATATTCTATTTTAATGTGTTTGGAGCTGAAATGGACTCATGTATCAGAATTTATGGTAATTTCATGGTTTTTATGGGTTTAGGGTTTTCAGAATTTCTTAACGTTTTTATGTGTTTTAAGGGTTTTTAGAGTTAATATCCATTTTAAAATATATATGTTTAAATATTTATTTAAATATATATATATATATATAACTATATAACTATATATATAATCATTTATATATAAATATATAAATATATGGATAAAAAAATATGACAAAATATGTATTAATATATAGATATAACAGAAAATAAAAAACAAAACAGTATAGTGTGGTGGAAAAGGTGCTCGTGTATTAGCTGGAGGTCTCATTTTTGAAACTTGTTGGAGGTATGGGTTCACAATGGGGTGTTATTATCTAATGAAATGATAAATGGGTGGTGGAAGTACTGATAAAGGGGTGGGGGAACTGTTGATAAATGTTTATTGTGGGGTGTGTAAAAACTTACTTTATTAACGGGGCATTTAACAGTGATTGTTTGGCACTGTTAAAGGAAACCCTTTAACATCACTTACATTAACATCGCTAATAAATCCATTTTACTATCTCAATTAAATTCCTGATTTTTAGTAGTGATTCTAGTTTATACGAGTGAATGGATAACAAAATTAAAGAGGTTCAACTTACTGGAAGGCTATGTAGATTCTATCATCATGATGAAAATATGGTTCTTTTAATTATACTAGTGTAATAATTCTTTATACCTCATGGAATTCAAGTTTGGTTTACATAGAGAATAGTGATTTGTTTCTTGTCAGGAGATCATTTATTTCTTCAAATTTGTTTTTGTTATAATACTAGAGGGTCATTATAGTTACTTAAAATTATAAAAAAAGGAAATTCACTTCATTAATTCTGTGCATTAGCATATAGTTGGTGTGTAAACCTTGTATGAATCCCAATGTATTTGAACCTAATAAAAATTAGTGTGTCTCCCATTACAAATTTATTGATTCATATTCATTATGACGGAGAGAAAATAGTTCCTACTAATATTAAAAAATGATTGTTGATAAGGATCATATAATAATAAACATACCTTAATTCACCCCCAACCTCTCATAGTATTATATATTTTAGGTCCCAAAATACTTGTATGTGATACAATTTATGAATAAGATCATGAATATTCATGTTCTTGATAAAAAATTATCATTTCCCTTTGTATCTTGGGGGGAATTGATTCTTTTCTAGAGGCATATCTTTGCTTACAATTATGGATTACAAAATCCATAATAGTTAAAAAATTTATAAAGGATAGGGGAAATTGTTGAAACCAAGAGTTTTAATGTTGGATTAGTTTAAAATAAGAGTTGAATGTTTATGGAGTAAACGAGAATGTGGATACCATACACATGGAAATCACATTCAAAAGTTGTGAATATGAAGTAAAAAAATTTAAAGACATAAATCTAGATCATAGGATCAGTTTTAGATGTTATAAAGATATTATTCTAGAATTTGAATCCTAATGACTTATAAAATTGGATGAAGATATTCAAGAAAATGTTTGGAAGTAGTTTGCAAGTTTTATGTTATTAAAGTAAATGATTAAGAAGGTTATCATTAAGAAGTTTGTTTGTTAGATATCTTGTAATTAGTTATGTAGTTGTCAAATATATAAGGGAGCTTAAGAATTTCAAAAATTATTAAAATTATCTTTGAATACATAAGAAACATAGGCTCATATATAATATCTTTTCTCTGGAGATTTTATAATACTAAATATGAATGGAATGTGTAATATATTTTAGTTTGATGTGTACAATGTTCTTCATCATATATAAGAGTTTTTTCCTCATATGTTAAAATATAAATATCATATATAATAATTTAATTATTATATGTGAAATGGTCATCCAGAAAAAAAAATGTAATTCATTAAAACAACATATAAATTTTGTAAGAGATGTTCAGGTTGGAACTTAGTTGAAAATCAAAAATATGATAAAATATAAGAGTCACTAAAACTTTACATAAGTGTCAGCCTATATTTCACAAGAATTTCCCAATATTTCATAAGAGTTACCTTCAAAATGTAAGAGTCATTTATAATGGACTCAAGAGTAATTGGTAGACGCATAAAATCAGAAGGTTCATTTAACCCATTAATAAGAATCCTCAATAATTTCATAAGGTTCATTAAAAATTGCATAATGTTTATTTAGAACATTTGAAAAGTGTCATCAATGCTAAGATGTTAGAGAATTGAAAAGGATGTTAACTCACCTAATAGATTTTAAGAGTCTTTAATTCATATTGTAAGAGTCAATAGGCCATATTGTAAGGGTATTCAAGGAATTTTGTAAGATTTATTCACTTTGATTATTTTTTATGAAATCAACCTTCTATAGATCTTAATTTAGTTATTTGTGTTGGGATGGAAAAAATCATTCCATAACGTATGGTTACATTGAACATACATTCAACAACATCAACTATGATGTTCATTATTAATCATAATATATTACTGATAATTTAGTCAAATTAAAATTAAAAAATATATAGAATTTTTTGGATAATCAAGACTAATATTCTCATTGTAGATTGTGAGGATTATAGAGATTTATATAGTAGGATTTCATGGTTAGGTTCTCATATTTTTTCTATATTGTGAACATGTAAAGTAATCTTATGTGATATTTATGGAAATATTTGACCAATATAGTGAAAAGAACGAGAATTTAAGACAGGATATCATGTTTTAACTTTTTGGAGTTTCCATATTCAAAATATGGAAGAATATCTCATGCGAATATTTGGTGAATATATAAAAATAATAGGAATTTAAAAGGGGGGAATTTGTGAGAGATATTAAAATATATGAGTCAAAAAAGAAGAGAGTAGATTCTGATCATTATTAAATATATAGCTTCAAAGAAAAAGAAGATGTAGGAGGTAATACACATAAGGATTAAAGTGGTCGTATCAGGTTTAGTTTGAGTGATGAAGTCTTGTAAGAAGGCGCAGTACCACTACTATATCCTTTAAATGAATAATAAGTGTGATAACATAATTTCAATATGTAATTATTATTTTATAGAAGGTTTTATTTATTTTTTGTATGGTCCATGGTTTATGGAATAGAAATTTGTGTCAGTTATTTATTTTGAGAAGTGTTTTGGGATGTAATGGAGGCTTTGGAAGTGTCAGTATAGGATATAGAATGTGCCTTGGGATTTTTCCTGAGCTCATGGGTTTGACTTTTATAAATGTGGTTACATGTTTTCTAGTATCATTTTTTGGTAACACAAGGGTTTGGAGATTTTTAGAATTTCAAAAAAATGAAATTCTATAGTTTTAGGGGTTTATTGAAATTATAGTGGATTTTAAAAAATTTGGCATATACATTCATGTATGGGTATTCCCATGTAAGGTGATTCTATAATCATTATTCCTAAGTAAAGGGATTCCCATGTAAGGGAATATAGAAACATTATTATAATGTAATGGGATTCTTATAGAAGAGTATTTTCATGTAATGGGATTCCCACGTATGGGAATAGAGAAACATTGTTCCTAAGTAAGGTAATTAGGAAGTGTGTATATTTTTATGTAAGGTAGTACCTATGTAAGGGAATCGAGAAACATTATTTCTGAAGAGATTCCTAATTAGTGAAATTTATATGAATATTGAATTTTAAATTTCCTGTTTATTTCCAAATTTTGGATACGATGAACAATTTCTCCAAAACATTATAATATTAAATAATTGATTAAAACACATTTTAATGGTTTTTAGGCTTTATCACACCCAAAACATACCCAAAATCATTCAAGGGGGTCTCATGATTATTTATTATTATCAAAGTAATATATCTCTCTTTTCATGTCTAAATCATGTACCATCAAAAGTGGGTGAAAGATATGAGTAATGCTAATAGTCCACAAGAGACTAATGAAATGGTTTCTCACTATTTCTTCATCTTTCATAAAAACCCAAATTTGTTGTCATTTGTCAGATTTTATGAAATATTTTGACTAAAAATTAACCAGGATAAGGTTTCTAATGAGTATAATCCTAAAAAAACTGGGTAGTTGGTAGCTATATTATTAATAAATTATATGTGTGTTTTTTGATGTGTGGAAAGCAAGTGTGCATGCAGTTGTACGGGTAAGACTAGTTAGGAACATCTTTGTGTTTTTATTATTATTGGGAGGTATTTGAGGCTAGTCCTGTGTAATAAATATTATAGTTGATCATAGTAAGTCATGGAAGATATGATATGGGATTCCATGGTTGGTTAGGATTCTTGACATTGGTTATGGAAATCATTTTTATGATATGATGGTTGATATTGTTCCATGGAAATGTATTGGGAATGGCCAATGTTTATGTGGGTGTTATTGATCATGGTAATTGTAGTGAAATTTTTATCTAAGATGAAGTTTGTGGTGTTGAACACTATTGTGGTTGGGAAAAAAGGTCTGTAGAGATAAATAGAGGTTCATTAAAGGTGTGTCCAAAGATATCAGGGATGTATCTCACTCTAGGATTCTTATAAGTCTATTGGGGTTATTTTCAAATATGTTAAGATTCATGATGTGGTGTTTACTACTCATTTTGCGTGGATTCATTTATAGATTATGAAAAATATAGGATGTTTTTTACCATCGGGGTGGAGGAGGTGCTCATCATTAAAGGACACATCTGGTGGTAGTTGAGACAGTTGGTTAGGGGTTGAGGATCACCATTTATGTGAGGTCGATGGATCACAAATATGTAAGGAGGTATTTCCATGCCTTGGGTTTGTATATTTTTTAATCTGGTAGTGTGAAATCATGTGAAAGTACATGGGATTTTTGTTATGGTTTGTGGATTTTCCTTTGAGGTGTTGTGATAACTCGGAATGGTTTTGTAGTGATGTTGGTGTGTGATTTCTTGTAGTATGGATTTGGATATAAGGATAAGGTTCTTTTTGATATGGAATATCATGGATTCATAACTCTAGTCCATCACTTTATGGGGAAGTTAAATGCTTACTTGTGGTTTTTGACCATAATAGGAGTGATTTATGTGATTTATAGCTGGTTATTATTTATTTACATTTTTACATTCATTGGTATATGTATGGATGAAGCTAAGGAAACCATTAGTGGTGGAATAATTATTCTATACTAAAACCTATATGAGACTTCTATAATGCACGATGACATTATAGTTTTTGGTATAGGTAAGGTAAAAGGCTCAACATTAGAATATTAGTTGACAATAGTGTGTGTATGGTGCACTGTATAGTTGTGGGTTGTTGGAAAAAAGGCTAGGTGGTTCATTGATGTGAGGATGGTTATTCATTTTGATTATTTTGAACATGTATATATGTGTTTCTAGACCACAAGTGGTATTATTTAATCCTTTATGAATGAAAATTCATGTTAATATTATTTGTATTATCATATATAGTTTTCTATTTATTGTCATTGGTTTTGATCCATTTCTTTTATTATGTTTATATTATTACTTATATTATGTTGTTGTTGTTGTTGTTATCATAAGAGGGTATATTCTCTCCACTTCCATAAAATATATTGTTGTTTCTAGTCAAATGCCTTTTTCATATTGGGATATAATCCTAAGATCATGTAGAGAACCACTGATCTAGGTATAGTTGAGTGGTATACGTCAGTGGGATCTTACAATGTTGTATCAGAGCTTGATAATTACAAGGTAGTACTCGAGAATTTTTTTTACAATGTGGCAACATTGTTTTGTTGTTACACAGTGGTATTAGAGAAGGGTTATTTAAAATAGATTTTTTTATTTGGGTTATGGTTAACCTTTTGTCCAAAAATATATTGAAACTTGGGATGGATGTCCTGTTGTCTGTCTATCCATCACCTACATGAGCTGAAGTCCAATTTATCAAGGGAATAAGTATTTTTTTTCTTTCTTTGTTACAGTTTTAGTTATTTCAAAATTTTCCTAGCATTATGTATATTGTTTTGATGTTATCTATTTTTGTATCAATAGATTTTCCCTGAGAGGCAAGAGGTCGTATTCTTGTATAATGTTAAACAAATTGGATTCAAATGACATATGTTTGTTTCTTGTAATTTTTGTTTTTAACCTAGAATAAAAGTGGGGTTAGATATTTAAAGTGTTAAAAATAGGCTAAGTAGTGTTTCTCTACATAGTATCTTGGTGGAATAATAATTAGTGAACCCAAGAAAGGGTAGTGGTTCCAAAAATAAAAAGTTTCATTGTTATTTAATGTGTTAGGAAAAATGTATGTCTTTTTTCCCTATATATCATTTTTTTGTAATTATACTTAGCTAGTCCTAGTATGCGACTCTTAGTGTGATAAGTATGTGACCCTATATGGGTGTGAAGGATATGGATCTTCGACATTGTATGGGTAGGAGAGGGATATAAGGCTGGATGATATGTGACTTGGGTGTGGTAGGGAAGTGTTAGAGATAGTGGTTCATGCTTCATATTACATATCTCCCTACTTGTGATATCAATACTATTATATCTATATTGATTATGGTATTTTGTTCTTAGTTAGATACCACATGGATAAACTTTGTTGGATTTTTGGAGTTCAGATAGGTGGTGCCTCTACGGAATGAATAGGTTGAAGCTACACAATGTGGAGGTGAGAATAAGAAATATGTGGAGGCTTTGAGGTGGGAGGATATATAAAAAAAAGTATAGGAGTTTGGTAAAGGGTTGGATGAGCTAATCAGGGTGATATTAGTATGACTTATTTAAATTATTTATTAATGATATCAAGGAGATGAACTAACCATGGAATATTTGACATAGGAGATCAAATTATAGAATCCTATACTATTTTATGGTAAGGGTAGACACAAGGGAAAATAATTATGGATAAAGACTATGAAGAATATATTTTATCATATTGAGACACCTATAGATAAAAGGTTGAAGTTGGATATATATATTCTCAGAGTAACAGAAAATTACTAGTGGGGTGTATAAGTACAGGAAGGCTAACATGAGGGGATATCTTGGTAGTACATTGAGGCTATGTTATTCACACAATTTTTTTCTGACATGTTGAGGGTGGATTGGACCCAAAAATATATTCATTTTTCATATGGGGAGACCTAATTCATGGATTATTCTGAAAAGTTTATATACTTTTACGTTTGTGATAATTTTGGTGAGGGATGGTGTGACCAAGGTATCGATATTTGAGGAACGGTTATGTCATATTATTAAAGTTCTAGATAACATGTTTAGGTTGACCACATTCTTGGAAGTGGTGAACTAGGAGTTGATTGTTGAGAAGAATTTAATAAATGGGATCATACAAATAAGAATAGTTGGTTTAGAAGATAAAGCTAGTAGATCTTTAGGTAACTACATTCTAGGTTGTGAGGAGACTCATTTTTTCAGTCAAAGAAAATAGGGGATGATTCCACTGTGTAGTTTATTATCGATGATCTGTTTTTATTTTGGGAGGGATTTTAATTTTCCAGCCCAATGAGATCAAACATTTAATGATTTTAGACCATGTGGATAGACAAGGCATCTATAGAGGTTTCTTCAGAGGCCTTTGTATATATTTTAGGTTCATAGAATATGTCATACTTAGTAAAATAAGGTGATACCAAGAGCATGTAGTGTGGATTCATCTATAAATGTAGGACATAGAGGTTGGTGAGATGCCCAGTGGGGTTATAGTTGGAGATGGGGATTGAAGATCTGTAGGGAGGATGGTCAGAAGTTAGTTGTCCTTCAGGCCAGTTTCATGTGGTTTAGAAAATGTACTCATATAATTACAAACATATGATGATAGATAGAGGTATTTCATGAGTTTGAAACCATGGGTTTTTATGATAGATACTTGTTAAAAAAGAGCATATGAAATTTAACAAAGTAATTATTAACATGTGAGAATAATATATGATTCTCAGTAATTGTGGGATTTTATGGAAACAGGAATGAAAGTTGTCGTCAAGTGTGACTAATGATTTATGTGGGAATTAGATGTGGTGTCATATTTATGTGTACATCAGATAAGATTCATGGTAAATGTTGGATACATTGGAGTTGACAAGTTAAGTGGTAATTGGGTACAATATAAGATGATATGTGGGCATAATAATGTTATTGGGTGATTATGGATGATGGTTGGTGGTTACATAGATAATTGGTGTGTGTAGAAAATATGGGTGATATCTCATTGTTGTTTGAGTTAATTTGTTCAATATGAGACTGGGAAGGTGATTCTTATAATGAACTGTCTTAGGTTTCCACCCAAAATGATAAGCAACCTATCTCTCTACTAGCCCGAAGGGTGTTTTTAATTACCATAAGATAGAAACTAGTTCTTAGAAATCATGCAACACACTTTGGGAATAATTTATCTCTTTAATAACAAAATCCACAAGCATGATCTCCACCTGGAAGTCTAACTTGACCTATTAATAATTCATACTCACATGCATATATAAGAATCACAAAATAAATAAACCTAAAATAGTGTGTGAATAACGAATAAATAAATAAATAACTAAAAATGAAAAAAAAGACACCAATATCATAAAAAATTAAACTGAAAAAGGTCGAGGATATCCTAGATGATACACAAACATCCAAAAATAAAAAAAACAAATTGTGACCAACCCTATTTGTGTGACTCTATAGTCACTCTATATATCTCAGTACAATCGGTGAACCAACCTGAACATAACCTGAAGGATATACAATGGATAGGGCACCTAAAAAACTATATGAACTACATACACAAAGTGGTGTATTCATGGTTTGAGAAAACCAAGCACAGTTAGATCTCATCAAGGATTTTGTGCACTAATTTCAAAAAAAATGATAGTACTAGATATAATTAGAAAATAATTTCTTGTAGATTATATTTCCAAAAAAATATCAAATCATAAGTGTTTTCATAAACCAACTACCCATTTGAGTGTAAATCAACCCATTTTGAAAACACTACATTAAAACATTTACATTCCCTTAAAAACACCGATTCCAAAATCTCCTTCCAAATTAATTGGAGAAAAAAATATATATAACCACTTTGAAAACTATTTCAGTTAAGTAATCCAAAATTATCATGAATAATAAAATAACTATAAAAGAACTATACCAAAAATGATATAAAATAAAGAAACAAACAACCAATTCAAATCATGATGCTAACACATGTCAATCAAAATAAGAGATATAAGAGAAATACTCTATCTAACATCATTTAGTATCATGGTAAAAACACTAGGCTCTAACATGAACAATAATAATACTTGGAATCATTTAAAGAACTCCATATAGGGTCCCCTAGGGAAATTGAGACAATCTATGTCTGGAACCCTTTCGAGGGTCATTAGGTAAAACATAAACCCCTAAGAGGGTGAAACTCTCTTAGGAATAGGCTAGTGAGTGAACACTGGTCTAGAATAACACTTAACAAGAACTTATACTTATCTAACTGTTGTCCTATGATAAAACTCAATAGAGGTGAGAAATCAAGAATCCAATATATAGACACAAAAAACAAGAGTGAAATACTAACCATAAGTCTCATCTCACCTCTTATATCCTCATAATAAATAGACCCTTTTAAATTCATTCATATCAAATTAAATATAAGGAATTCCCCTCAGCGTACAATCAGTATTACATTCATATAAATAAATGGGATCCTAATAGGGTCTCACATATTCCATGAAATTCAATATAAAAGTGTAGAACGAGCATTGTTAAAACATGGCTCGGAATTTCAAGCCATTTTCCCACATTCTAAAATTCATTTGAAAAAAATCTTTCTATCAAAAAAAATTAAAAATTATATTTAATCCATAAAAAATTTAAACCCCTTTTTGCTTCAAAGTCTCTTAAGAACACAAAATTTCCATCATTTAACTTGATACAAAAAAGAGGTCAAATACCATGAAAAAAACCCTCTCCATTTTAAACAAACCATTGAAATATTTTCTTAACCACATAAAATCCAAAACCACAATTTGAAATAGAGGAAACTCTTGGTAACTATTTAACACATTTTATTCCATGTGGATAATAACTCTAAAATACATAGAGATTTTTATATAAATATTATATATTGATATAATTTGGAATATAATTCTTTTAATCTATCAAGATTATAATAAAATTTCATTTAAAGAAATGACATAAAAATATCTACCTTAATCATGGATGAATAAATTTAATACAAGCCATAACACATCACCATTGATAGAGAAAACTCAAACAATCCTTGAGATGGCCTCCACAATTCATAGCAACCAAAACCCCAATTTAAAATATCCCTAACTAACATATTCATACCCCATATGCCTCTAAACTAAAATAGGAAGAGGGAAACATAGAGCAAACCAAGATAAAAATAAAGGATGATAAGAACAAGAATCTTACCAGAATATTTGATGGATAAATCACTAATAAAACATCATAAATCCATTAAGTAAGGTGAAGAGAGGGAGATGATTGGCTGGGAGAGCACCTGGGGTGTTGGGTTTGAAATGGGGAATCCAACAGAGGATACCCCAAAATAAAATAACTCAAAATGAATAAATTATTCAAGATATAGTAGTTATCATGGTTTACTCTCATGGTTTACCAAACCATGTAGTAACTGTGTGATCACATCTACCAAAAATAGTAGAGGTTGCACAGTTTAATTTGCATGGTTCATCAAATCATCCATCAAACCATGTGGCCCGATAAAATATTAAAAATTTCCAAATTTCTACCCTAAAACACACCTATATCAAGGGAAGAAGTTATCCTTACAAATATATATAAGAAAGTGACATTAGAGGAATCACAATTCAATCCACCATTACACTTTATAAGTTCTCAACAATTCAACAGAAATATTCTTCTTATTTACCTGAGAAATAAACCAAGGCTTACCAGGATCATCACCAATAATCTAATACTAAAAACATCAATTTTTTTAAACTAGTAGGTGGATTCCTCCCCCCCCCCCTCTTTTATTAAACCATAAAAAATCCTCTCATTTTTCTAGGTAAAAGGGCCCCATTACATTGATCTTAATCCTAGTGGGAATGAAATCCCATGAAACATGACCTAAAAGATCAAACACAAAGAAAATACCCTTTCTACCTACTAATACATGTGAGACCTTCTCTATTCACGTGTTTTGGATGATCCTACATATCTCCGAACACAAGTGGCACCACCATTATCACAGATATAAATCCTTTCATCACCTTACAAAGACACCCTCAATCCATATTCATCACCCACAACACCTCCCATTACATCTGAATCAACTTCCACCAATATTACCCCCTAAATGTGGTATCTTAGTGTCTCCAACCCCATATCTTATGGATCTGTTACCGTAATTGACATTTTCGGGGACAAGATCTATGTTATAAGAACAAAACATACCTTACTCAAAAAATTAGCTTATAAATTTTCTTTTTAGAAACATTTTAGTCCCACTTAATATTTACAACACATAACCAAAGGAATCTTGGATATGGTTTAATATTCTTATTTTTATATCTAGGGTGTTATGGCATGGTTGTGATGGCTACATCATGAAACTCGATACAAAAGCATGGAATGCGATGGTGTGTCATGGTATCTACACCTTCAGTCCAAAATTAGGAATAAAGGGATATTGGGAATGTAATATAAGTTCCTATATTAATCCTATAAATTATAAGGACATTTCATACTGTATTAGGTAGTGATCACTATTGATAGTAAATCATTAAAGAAGGAACACTAAAGAGAACAATATTTTGGTAGAAGGGTGTGACCGAAAGGGACCCTAAAAGTGGTATCAGATTTAGTGGTATCTTAAAATCCTTATGTAATATACTAAGGGGGATTTTTTTAGTCCCACTTAAAATAAATATCACATACCCTATGTAATCTTAGACATAGTTTAAAAGATGTTTTCTTGTATGTAGGGTTATTGGGTGTGGTTGTGATGGCTATGTCATGACGCTTGGTACTGCGACATGGGTGGTAATGGTTGAACCATTGTATCTACACCCTACGTACCACACCATTCATGGAGGGTAGTATTAGAAGGAATATAAGTCCCATTAGTCTTCCTTCTCATCATAGGGCCTTTTCATAGCAAAGTGGGAATTGAGCTCTGCTAAAAGCAAGGTCGTGCAAGAGGAATCTTAAAGTGGAAAATATTTTTGTGGAGGGTTTTTCTAGAAATATACCCTATAAAACATTTATAGTGTTTAAAAGTTTATATAACATAAACTCCACCACTATATATTGATTATGGTTAGAGTTTTTTAATGAATTATTAACCACCTAACTGACAAAAATGGTTACCCTAAAGATCATACTAAAAAAAACATTCCACCTTAATCTAAATACATTCTCAGAGTCCTGAAATACATAACATGAAACATAAACTCAAATACACCAATATTGAAAAAAAACCTTTCCCATATCTCACATTATTTAAAAACAACTCATTTTATAAAAAACCGTTATTTTAAATTTCCATGAAACCCTCAATTTCCAAAATACCTTCCTGGTTCCATTATAAAAACCTCTTGAAATTTTAATTTCATAAAAATCTATTCTTAAAACAAAAACATCATTAATTTCACTAAAAAATAAATAGTTTATTAAAAACCACCTATTTAGGTTGAAACATATTTTCTAAAAAATTATTGAAACCATTAATCTTAAAAAGATTTCATAGTCATTAAAAATATTCTCACATTCAATTCAAAATATGATTTTAAAAGAAACACCCCATGAAATTTCCTTTTAACCCAACAAAATAAAAATTTGAATATATAAAGTAATACCCTTAAGGGACAAAATGAATAAAAAAGTATTATCATCATCCCAAACCAACATTTAGAAACACTAAATTAATTATAAAACTCCCCTATTTACCCTCACGCTTATAGTAATCACCATTGGGATCATTCTAGAAATAAAGGGAGGAAAAACATTTATTTTAGAGTAGATATAACACTATGCATGGTTTGGATACATGTCTTTGTAAACTGTGTTATAACCTTGTGATAAACATAGTAATGGTTTAGAACCATTTTTCACATATAGTGCGTATATTATTAGACTATGTGAGCTATCCATATAACTTCGGTTCATTCACCACATTCACTTCTGAAAACCACAAGGACCCCCAAAATCACTGATATGATCTATGGGGATCTTTATACTATCATTAAATATTAAAATCTAACAAATATATGAAAAATGAACCTAGAATTAAGACTCAAATGTCCATCATCCTATCACAACTATACTTTTTATTTCACACTTAAACATAATTTATTACATAAAATCATTACTTGATACAAGATATAAGATCAATAGGTCTAGTGTATTTGGGTATTAGGAACATTACATAATAACTTAGAACATAAAACAAAAAATCTTTGTTGAAAACTTATTTTACATGACCAAAACATTCATTCGTACTTAGCATTTTGTTGGATAACCTGAGGACATGCATAAGAAAAGGGTGAGATATAAAGCCCAGTAAGGGAGTAAAAAAGGAATAAAAATAATAATATAATACATGATATGAAATTTTCATATCAATGGTGCATAATAGAAACATGATCATAAAGGCATGATATAGAATGATTATCATAACATGGAAATGTGGCATCAACACTTAACATGATATTATCATGATCCAAGGATCATTGATCATGGAGAATGAGTAAACCCTTATTGCACTTGAATTATAATGATTAAACCCTCATTTCACTTGATGTATCATGATACTAATCTTTTCCCAATGAATTGGATCACAATTAGGTAACACCCTTCTTAATAATTTTATTTCATGCATAAGTGTGCCACTTGGATCATATAACATAGATTCATTAAAAATAAAAATTTATTCCAAGATAAAGGAATGTGGAATTAATACATGAAACTATATAATCAATAAGTAAATTTTACTAAAGTTTAATACTGTTAATAGAGGAATTGGCATGGTATTCACTACACAGTGACTTTGTCTTGGAAAATTGTGGTGCAATTTTGGCAGAATAACGGCGTGAAATATGAATTCTTAAAAATGGTTAATGAGAGAGAAAGGAGTGTATCATAATATTTAAATAAGATATAAAGTAAGGGGTTCATATTGAAACATGTCCCAATATATGTAATGGAATTAATATTCATAGTAAAAATTAATTTATAGAATGTAAATGAGAAAAGAGAAATTCTTTACAGAATTTTGGCATGGTAACGGGTGTACATGGGAGGCATTAATGGCAGATAAATGAGTCTATCATCATTAAAAAATAACAAGTGAATTATGTGGGATTTGGGAAATCATACCTCAAAATTTTTAATTGAAAGCACAATGGTATAACAACATAATGAAATGTGAACAAAAATTAAAAAGGAAGAAATCCCTTATTTGGAAGTGTGATCCAAAAGGATTGGAAGAGGCATGAGATAGGCCTCTAATAAGATTCATGAACCTTTGTAGGATTATAAAGATAGGAGTTCAGAGTTCATTAGATCTCCAAAGGCCTTGATTGAAGATGATGTGGGATATTAGGTGGGTTTATATAGGAAAAGAGAGGGAATTCATTATTATTTAGATTTTTGGCACCACACATTAAACTAATCCAAACCACAAACCATCCCATGGTTTTTTACCATGGTTTTTTCCAAAGGGGAGTGGAAAAATTATTTTATAAATAAAATGGCCTAACATAATAAAATATTAGTATTTCTTATGTGGAGGTGATTCATACTCTCAAGGAAATCAATTTAAAAAGTTAAAATGTTTTATAAGTCTTGGATGGTCCACTAAGGCCCCGTAAAATTAACCAACAAAATCTAAAATCACATTATTTAAAATGTAAAACATATATTGGCCGAACATACCATTTATAGTATTTTTTTAGATCACTATTGGGTCATTGTGATGTTATAAGACACATTATATATTCAAATGGTATTTAATGTTTTCCCAAAAATTCAATTGTCTCAAAAAATTATGAAAAAATCATCATTAGATAATTTTTATGTCCTGATTCCAAAAATAGTATTCATTTTGTCCAAATAATTTTATAAACATGTGAATTTTTACTTTTAATATTAAAACTGGCATTTGTTGAAAATTCAGGTGTTTGACAAAAATAGTTTTCAAACCATAATAAAAATTACAATTGTACTCATAAAAATTATATGATCATTTATATTTAATAAAAAGTAATTTATTAATAATATTTTATTAAAATATTATTTAATTCAAAAATACATTAATTCATCAAAATATATTTCTTAATTTAATATTAACTAAAATTACATTTTGTGATTTAAAACCATTTACAAAGTAACAATAATAAAATGAATTTATAATGTTCATTGTATACAAAAATAATGTAAATAACCATAGTGCTAGCATATTGTTACATAACACCTTATAACACCCACATAATACCTAAGGGTAAAGTGTGAGATGGTGATAGACTCTTTGGGTGGATCGGATAACATCGTTCAGGTGGTAATCTCTATCAACATCCAATTCTATCATATGCAGTTCTGTTTGAGCATAATGTGTTGAAGTTCAGCTTGGGCTTGGTCATGAGCAAAGCCCAAGGATTCCACCTCCTTTTTGAGATCCAACAAATAGACTTCTTATAGAGAAATTATACTGGATGAGTCCATTTCTACATTTTTCTAAGTACATCGGATTTGTTAAAGTCATATATTTATACTAATCATTCAGTCACTATTAAACGATTATATTAGCAATGTTAATAACTATTAACGGTATTTTGAAATCAAAAATCATAAAACCAAATAAGTGCATATGTTATATAACCATTTTACATAATAATACATTTAATTAGATCAAGAGTAATTGTCATTAATAAATGTTTGAGTCATTACAATCTTCCCCCCATAAGAAATTTTTCCCTCGAAATTTCATTTTCCCACAATAAAATAGATGAGCTAACTCTTATTCATCACTTCCTCTGATTCCCATGGTTCTTCTTTAAGCTTTTGGTTTCTCCACAACACCTTGACTAGGGGAATTGTCTTATTTTGTTGAAATTTTTTCCTAAGATCTAATATTTTCATTGGATTATCTTCATAGGGGAGTTCATTATCCAATGGTACCACCACTAGATTGAGTACATGTGATGGGTCAGGTATATACTTCCTCAAGAGTGATACATAGAATACATCATGTACTTGAGATAGGTTTGGTTGGAGTTCTAGTTGATAGGTCACTACTCAAATGCAATAAAGGATCTCAAAAGGGTTAATTTACCTTGGAATAAGCTTTACCTTCTTCCCAAATCTCATAAACATCTTCCACGGTGATATGTGGAAGAATACCATGTCCCCAACATCAAACTCTAGTTCTTGTCGACAATTACCAGCATATATCTTTTGTCGACTCTGAGTAGCTTTAATGTGTTGTTGGATGGTCTTAAACTTCTCTACCATTTCTTTGATGATTTTAGGACCTAGGTGTTTTTGTTCCCCAACATCATCCCAACATGTCGGTGTTCTTCACCACTTCCCACAAAGGTCTTCATAAGGAGCCATTTGGATGCTTTAGTGGAAACTGTTATTTTAAGATAACACAATAGGAGAAATATGTTGATTCCATCCTCCTTTTAAGTCAATTGAGAATGCTCTCAACATTTAATTAATTTTTTGGATAGTCCTCTCAAATTGGACATCATTTTGGGGATGATACTCCGTACTGAAGTTTAGCTCAGTATTCAGAGCATGTTAAAGACTCTTCCAGAACATAGAGGTGAATCTTGGATCTTGATCAAATACAATAGATAGTGGTACTCCATGTAGCCTTAAAAATTATTTGATATATATTGGTGTCAGTTGATCCAATGAGAAATCCTCTTGAGTTTCAATGATGTGTGCAGTCTTTGTAAGATGATCCTCAACAATCCAAATAGAATTTCATTCTTTGGATGTCTTTAGAAGTTTGGTGACAAATTACATGGTGATGTGCTCCCATTTTCATGATAGTATGGGTAATGGTTGTATCATCCCCTTATACTTATGCCTATCATCCTTCACTTTCTAACTTACCAGGAACTTTGATGTATACTCAACGATCTCTTTCTTCATGTTATCCCACCAATAATTCTCTTAGAGGTCTCAATACATCTTTTTGTTTCCTGGGTGAATGGGAGAATTAAAACTATGTGCATCATCTAAAAGTTCTTTCTTTAACACCATACTAGATGGAACACATATTCTTTTCCAAATCTCACAATCCCTTCTTCATTAAAATTGAACTTCGAGGATTTCCCTTTTTTATACTTTCGAATTTCTTCTGAATTCTCACATCATCCTTTTGACCATCCTTTAACCTTTCCAAAAGAGATGGTTGAGGATTAATTTGTGAAAATATTGATTATTTTTTCTTCTTTATAATTACCATGTCTATCTTCATCAAATATAAGAAGATTGGATCCTTTTCAATTCTCATCAATGATTGAATTGTTGGGTCCTTTCTATTTAGAGCATCCACTGCCTTTTTTTCTTTCCTAAGGTGGTAATGGATTGAGTAGTTATAGTCTTTGATTAACTCTCACCATCTTTATTGGGGGATGTTCAACTCTTCCTGTATGAGTATATACTTGAGGCTTTGGTGATCCGTATATATTTCACACTTCTCTCCAAAGAGGTAATGTGGCCAAATTTTTAAAGTGAAGATTACTACAGCCAACACTAGATCAGGTGTTGGATAGTTTTTCTCATGAACTCTCAATTTCCTTGATGCATAGGAAATTACTTGGTCATTTTTAATCTACACTCAACCCATTCCCTTTTCAAATAATCACTAAATACCACAAAAAGTTCTCCATTTGTGGGTAGTGTGAGCATGGGCATAATGATAATCCTTCTTTTCAACTACATGAAGATATCTTTTCATTCATCACTCCAAGAAAACTGTACTCCCTTCTGAGTTATCTTGGTATGTGGGTTTTTCAATCATGAGAAACTTCTCACAAATTAGTGACAATATCCAGCTAACCCCAGGAAGCTAAGGATATTCATTACCGATGCTAGCCTCGATCATCCCTCAATTGTAGCTGTCTTGGAGGAATCCACATATATCCCATTGCTTGTGATGATATGACCCAATAATGAGACCTCTTTTAACCAGAACTCACACTTTATTTACTTTTTATAGATCTTCTCATTTCAAAAGGTCTCTAGTACAGTTCTTAGATGCTCCTCATGCACCTCCTTGGTTTTGAAGTATATTTGAATATCATCTATAAATACTTCCACAGATGTGTCTAGGTAATCTATAAAGACTCTATTTATCACGTCGATGAATATTATTTGAGCATTAGTGGGTTTAAAAGGAATTACTATGAATTCATAGTTCTTTTATCTTATATGAAAAGTAGTCTTGGGGATATCCTTCTTCTTCATGGTTACTTGGTAATATCCTGACTGAAAATCTACCATGGAGAAGTATTATTCTCCACATATCTGATCAAAAAGGTCATCAATTTTTGGAAGATGATACTTGTTATTTATCATGATTTTTTTGAGCTCACGATAATCAATTAAAGGGCACATTTTCTCATATATCTTCTTGACAATGAGGACTAGTAGACCCCATGGTGAAGCACTTGTGAATATAATCCCTTTATCCAGATTGTCCTGTAGTTGTTTCTTCAGCTCTTCAAGCTCCAAAATATCCATTATATATAGTTCCTTGGATAATATAAATTGCCCAAGTATAACATCAATCAATAAATCAACATCTCCTCTATGAGGAAGACCAGACAATTTCTTAGGAAACACTTCAACGAATTCCCTCACAATAGGCATGTCCTCCGGAATGGTTCCGTAGACTCAATCATCTGATCTAGATATGCATGCTCATAGGGAAGTAATATCCACTCTTGAGAAGATGGTTTTAAAGAAGATTCATCCTCCTCCTTTCACTTGTACAGTATCGGGGTTGATTCTTCATATGGAGAGTGATTTCCCTCTCATGGAAATTTATGTTGGCTCTATATAATGAAATACAATCCATGCCATGAATTGCATCAAATTACACCAATGGGAGTTTAATGAGGTTCTATAAGAAGTTGAATCCACAAATTATGACACAGGAGGAGTTATATTCATGGGATCCATTAATTTCCCCATTTTCTGTTCTCACTGACATCATTACTTCCTTAACTTATGGTGGTGTTGGGATTGTTCTACTAATAATTTGGGATATAAAAGAATATATAGAACCATAATAAAAAAGTATGTTAGCTATTCATGAATGAATAAATAGTGTACCTATCACCACTTTGTTGTCCGGGATCACTTTGGAGGTAGTGATGGAAAAAATCTCACCCATACTTCATTGGAGGTTGTTGGTTGCCTCCAAAACCCTTGACATAGGGAACTAGTTTGGAAAGTGCCCTAGTTATTTGCAGTTGAAGCAATGAACAATGCTTTTGGCATCAAAAAGGTCATTCCTTTCCTATATCGTAACTGTGGGTTTTTCTTGTCAAATGTTAATGGATAGGTTTCATTCTCTTCCACACTTAACGAATTTCCTCAACCCCATCAAGAAATTTATGAGGTTCTACTTTCTACACCTTTGGCAAGTGGGGTTCTTGATTTTCTTATCACATTTGGATTTATCCATTGAACTACCAAAATTGATGTCCAACTTATGCTTCTTATCCCCATGATACCCCTTATATTTTTCTATCTCCATTTTGACTTTGAGGTAACATTGGACAATTTCATCATAGCTCTCGAATTCACGGATCACTAGGGCTTTCCACAGGCTTGGTTTTAGTGCACCAAAGAAGTGGCCAACCTTGTATTTGTGGGTAACGACAAATCGGAGGCATATCATGAAAGCCTTGTGAACTTTTCCTTTTATACTCTGATGGATTCATCATCTTTTCTATTGAGGTCAATGAATTCAGTTTCCTTCTTAAGTCAGACGGTGTGAGGAAAATATTTATCAAAAAACATTTTCCAAAAATAATTCCATTACACCACCTATATATCCCCCTTGGGCTTATTATTTTTGGTAAATTTATACCATTTATCAGTTTCACCCTCCTTATGATAAGAATCCAGAAGAAACTTCTCTTGTTTGGAACATTGAATGATAGAGAAGATCTTTTTCAATGGAGTTGATCCATTTTCCAGCAATTAAGGGATCAGATGATCCATTAAAAGTATAAGGCATTTGTCTCACGAATCTCTCAATTGAAAATTGTTATTTCTTAGGTGGGGTTTAATGTTCTTATTGACCCATGTTTCTAAACAAAACATTATTTAACTAATAGAGTATCATGAAAAAGTTCACGATTCCCACTCCCATTAGATCGGAAATATCATTAGAACAGTCTTCATATTGAACATTGCATTGGTTGTTATCCAGAGTCCTCATATTACAGGTCATTGGCTAGAATAAAAGGAAATTTAGGGGTAACACATAAAGGGTAATCCAAATATAAGAATGGATGACTAATAAATTACTTTTATTTCCTTAAATTCTGAATTTATAGGCTTCAATCTATGTTATCCATGATCTACATTGTAACATATTTTCATAGGGGTTTTTTTAATTCCCTTAATAATGGTTCATACTAAGCTTATGAATTTACCAAATCATATCCCCCATTTGTGTCGTAACCAAGAGTGCAGCAAGGTCCATTGTCATGCACCAGTTCCTGTTCGAGTCTAGCTCAAATCGGTGTTTTCATGTTTTACCCATAGATATATATGTGCCAGAGCAGCCTCTACCTGCGTGTATCCATGCAAGGATTTATTTTCCTGATAAAACACTTACTCAATACTCACAAAATTTTAGGGATGTTCTTATTATACTTTGTCTTATCCATAAGTATTTCACTAGAGTTTTCTAATCCTAATCCCAAAAATAACTAAACATATCCTCTGATACAAACTATTACAACCCTACTCTTTATTTCACACTTAAAGATAATTTATTACATAAAATATTCACTTGATAAAAGATATAATCTAGATATTTCTACTATATTTTTGGGTTAGTAACATTAAAAAACAACTTATAACATAAAAAACAACATATTTATTGAAAACTTCTTTTACCTGACCACAACATTCCTTCATACATAGAATTTCATGGGATAACCTGAGTACATGCATATGAAAATTGTGATTTATAAGTCCCATTAAGGGAGTAAACAAGACATAATAATAAGAATATATTACATTTTATACAATAGTCATATCAATAGATCATAAGATAAACATGAACATAAAGGCATGATATAGCATGATTATCATAACATAGAAATGTGGCATCTACACTTAACATGATATTATCATGAGCCAAGGCTCATTTCACATGGACCCTGAGTAAAACCTAATTTCACTTGAATTATCATGATTAAACCCTCATATTCCTTGACGTATCATGATAATAATATTTACCCAATGCATTTGATCGCTATCAAGGCGCGCCCTTCTTAATCATTTCATTTCATGCATAGGTGTGCCACATGGAGCATATAACATGGATTCATTAAACATTATAATTTATTCCACAATAAAGGAATGTGGAATTTATATATGAAACTCTATAATCAATAACTAAATATTAAATAAGTTTAATAACCTTGATAGATAAATGGGCATGGTATTCACTATATAATGACTTTGTCTTCGAAAATCACGGTGCAATTTTGGAAATATAACGGTGTGACATAAGAATTCATAAAAATGGTTGATGAAAGAGAAAGGGTTGTCTCATCATATGTACCTAAAATTTATCGTAAGGTTTAATATAGAAACATTTCCCAACATAAGTAATGGAATACATATTCATAACCCAAAAGAATTTTTTGAATGTAAATGAGAAGAGAGAAATTCCTTATAGAATTTTGACATGGTAACGGGTGTACATGGGGGGAATTAATTAGAGATAAAGGTGTATCTAATAATTTAAAAATAAGTAGGGAAGTATTGGGGAGGTGAGAAATCATACCCCAACATTTTTAATTGAAAAAAATGGTATGACAACATAATGAAATTTGGACAAAAATGAGAAAGGAAGAAATCCCTTACTTGGAAGTGTGATTCCAATGGCTTCGGAGAAGAGAGGATTCTTGGGAGCTTGGGTGCCTTTGTAGGATTCTACAGAGAGGAGGGTAGAGTTTGGTTGAGATCCAAAGGCTTTTAGTGAAGAGGAAGTGGGAGTTTGGTGGGTTTATATATGAAAAGAGATGAAATTCTTTATTATTTAGGTTTTTGGCACCACATATTAAACTAATCAAAACCCCAAACCATCCCATAGTTTTTTCCCATGATTTTTTTAAATGGTATTGGAAAAAATTATTTTACAAGTCTAATGGCATAATTTATTAAAATATTAGGCTTTTTTATATGGAGATGAGTCATACTCTCAAGGAAATTAATTTAAAAAGTTAAAATGTTTTAGAAGTCTTGGAGGGTCCACTAAGGCACCATAAAATTAACCAAAATAATCTAAAATCACATTATTTTAAAAGTAAAAAATATATTTTCTGATAATATCATTTATAGTATTTTATTACGTCACTATTGGGTCATTATGATGTCATAAAACACATTATATATTAAAATGCTATTTAATTTTTACCCAAAAATTCAATGGTCTCGAAAAATTATGAAAAATTAATTGTTAGATAATTTTGATGTCCTGATTCCAAAAATAATATTAATTTTATCTAAATAATTTTATAAACATGCACATTTTTTCTTTTAAAATAAAAACTGACATTTATCAAAATATCATGGGTTTGAAAAAAACAGTTTCCAAACCTTAATAAAAATTAAAATTGTATTCATAAAAATTATACAATCATTTATATTTAATAAAAAGTAATTTAGTAAAAATATTTTATTAAAATATTATTTAATTCAAAAATCCATTAATTCATCAAAAAATATTTCTTAATTGAATATTAACTAGAAAACTATTTGTGATTTAAAACCAATTTACAAAGTAACAATAATAAAATGAATGTATATTATTTATTCAATACCAAAATAATGTATATAACCATAGTTCTATGTTCTTGTTACATAACCCCTTATAAAACCCACATAATAACTAAGGGTAATGTGTGAGATGATGACAGACTTTGGGGGTGTCTCGGATAACATCGCTTAGGTGGTAATCTCTATCTACTTTCACTTCTCCCATAGGCAGTTTCGTTCGAGCTTAACATGTTGATGCACATCTTGGGATTTGTAGAGTGAAGCCCAATGATGCCACCTCCATTTCAAGCTCCTAAAAATGGTCTTGTTATGGAGCAATTCTACTGTATGAGTCTATCACTTCCTTTTTCTGAGTAAATCGGATTTTTTGAAGACCTATATTTATACTAATCAGGTGATCAATGTTCAATGGCTATATTCGCAACGGTAATAATTCTTAATGGAATTTTTAAATCCAAAATCAAAAAAAATCAAATAAGTTCATATGTTATATATCCATTTTACATAATAAGAAATTTAATTAGATCAAGAAGAATTTTCATTAATAAAAGTTTGGGTCGTTACACATCATATGGTAACATGAGTTTTGTCATGAATTATGGTGATAAAAAACCTACTCATGAGATACCTCTCATGTCCCGATGACATTCTTAGTCTCCAATCTACTCAAAAATACCTGAAATAATAATATTAATTCTAAATAACCTGGGTACCATTACAATAACCTAGGATATGCTTCTATTTCTAACATACCAGGATGGGATACCTCTTGACCTGGAACATGACCCAGATATAAACATTCTTAAGGGGAATTAATGTTCCCTAAAACTTTTTAACTAGTTCATGAGCATCAAAAAACATGATTTGGGAATGATTTCATCCTCATTGTACAAAATACACAGACACATACTCTACCAAGTACTTTGGAATGACCAATCCATTAGTTGAATAGTCATTCATAGAAATGTATCTCAAAATTAATAAACATCCAATAGAGTAACCTTTGTGAATGAATAAATAAATGACTTATCAAGAAATAAAATCATAAGATACCTAAAACAACATAAATAAATAAAATAAATAAGTTTAGTCCATCATGGAAGATATGTGAACATCCCAAAATTAAAATAAAACCAAACACCAATCAAACATATGTGTGTAACTTTATGGTCACTCTCCAAATCCTAATACATTCAATGAACTCGCAAAAATAAAAATAAAATGAGATAACATAGTCAAGGAACCTAAAAAAGATACTATATTAACTGCATTCATTGGATGGTGTATATAAGGTGTTAGTGAACCCAAACTCAACGTGGTATCAATAAGGATTTTATGTAATACTTTCAAAAGTAATTTTGTTTTATTATAGTTTTAAATATAGTTAGAACATGATTTTATATAGATGATATGTCCAGAAAATATCAAACCATAAGTGTTTTCATAAACCAACTAACCCTTTCTATGGAAATCATCCCCTTTTGAAAACACTTCTTTAAAACCATTATTTTCTATTAAAAACACACATTCCAAAATATCATTTAAAAAACATTATAGAAATAAACATTCTAAAAAACCATTGAAAATTATATTTTAAATAAGAAAATATGAGAATGAATAATAAAATAATTAGTAAATCATCATTCTAATAAAGATATAAAATAAGGAAACCAATATCCAAATAAAATCATGGTGAAAACACGGTTTAGTCGAACTAGGGAATACATGGGTTGAATATCCCCTATCTAACATTATCTAGTATAATTTGTAACAAACAACTCTCTAACAATAATGATATTAGTCATGGTATCATAAAAAACACTATATCCATGGGGTCCCTAGTGAATTAGGTACAATGGTCATCCAGTACCATTTTGAGGGTAATTGGGTAAAACATGAACCCCTAGAAGGGAACATCTCTCTTAGGACACTCTCTATTGATTGCACACTAGTATAGCATAACACACATCTAAAAATTCTATTTTTATTCCCAGTGTCCCATGATATAACTAAATAGAGGTGAGAAATCACCAATCCAAGAAATGATAACACAAATAAATAATAAAAAAATAAACAAAAATATCATCTCACGTCAAATGTCATTCCAAGAAACAAT
Organism: Viscum album; assembly: GCA_963277665.1. NCBI lineage: Eukaryota > Viridiplantae > Streptophyta > Magnoliopsida > Santalales > Viscaceae > Viscum > Viscum album. The sequence goes on along the minus strand of OY728141.1, from coordinate 1,013,061,048 downwards.
CCCTTTTAATTTCATTAATATAAAAGGAAATATGAGTCATTCCCCTTGGGATACAATACATATTATATTTAGATAAAAATGGATCCTAAGAGGGTCTCAAACATTCCGTGAAATTCGATATAAAATTTACAAACATTCCTTACTAAAAATTCAACTTGGAATTCAATTCCATTTCCCACCATCTAAAATTAATTTTAAAATATCCTTATTTATAAAAAAATGCAAACCACATTAAAACTATTTAAAACATAAACCTATTATTTTCTTGATAATATATTGAAAAAATAACACATTTACCTTCAACTAATATAAGACCCAAATATTTTCAAATAGAACTAAAACAAGCACTCTATTTTAAACAATCCATTGAAATACATTATAAACCACTTGGCATCAAAAACCCCTTGTTGAAATAGGAAAAACACTTGAAAACTATTTAACTCCCTTTATTCCAAGTGGATACTCACTCCAAGACACTTAATAAGCTTCATATAATTATCATATATGGATAGAATATAGTGAAAAAAACATTTTCAACTATCAATAATCTAATACAAGTACATTTAAATAATGATCATAAAAACAAATACCTCGTGAATGGGGATATCAAGTCATGACATGTCGGAACACATTGTCTTCAATGGTGAACCCTAAAATAATCCAATAAATACCCTCAACAAACCCTAGAGCCAAAATCGCAAAATTAAAACAACTTTGAAAATGATATTTGGCCCCTATGTCCACTAGGGTTAGATATATATATAGGTAAAAATAGAAAAAATCAATATAAAAAATAAAGAGAAGAAGAACAAGACTCTTAACTAGATATTCCATGAATAAATCTCCATAACACCTTAAAAATACACTAAGGATAGAAGAGGGAGAGGACCCATTGTTGGAGGAACTTGGGGTGTTTGGTTAAAAATGGAGAAGCTAAAGGAGGATTACCCAAAATTAAAGAACATAAAATTTCCAAATTACCCAAACCTAAGAATTTCACAAGGTTTACTCACATGATTTACTAAAACCTATGGTGACCATGCAATCACTACTATTAAAAACTGAAAACTTTTCAAAATATACTCTACATGGTTTATCAAACCATGCATCAAACATTGAAACCTTGAAAAATATTCAAAATTTCTAAAATTTCACCTCGAAATACCCCAAACTCAAGGTAAGAAGTTGACCTTATAAATATGTATTGGAAAGTGACGTTAGGGGTTTAACCATTCTTATAGTGGAGAGTTCCCATGGGAGGATTTAGTTTATTATGTTGGTTAACTATGGTAGTCTCAGTATTTGGGAATAATATTGGTGTTTTAAGTACCATATTGGTATTGTGAAAATGTGTAAAGTGGGATACTCTGATATTGGTATGATTTGTTCAGTAAGTGGCCAGGATAACTTGGGGATAAGATATTATATAGTGTGGATATTTTAATGTCATATGTTTATATAATAGATATTGGGTTAGGTTATTGAATTTTACATGTATTTTTTGACCCAGTTTCGATATTAGAAGTGTTGGTATAGGCTAAGGAATGATCCTTGGTAGTTTTCCTAGGCTTAGGGGTTTAACTTTTATAATTTTTATCCATGTTTTCTAGCATTAACTTTTGATTATTTAAGGGTTTGGAGATTCTTAGAGGGTAAAAAAATGAATTTTTGGAGTTTTGATTGTTTTAGGTATTTTAATAGATTCTCAAAAAAATATAAAATCATTTAAGGGTATTCCCATGTAAGAGGATTTTTGAAACACTATTACTTTGTAAGGGGATTCCCAAATAACGGAATATGTAAACACATCTCTCATGTAATGAAATTAATAATCGTATTTATAGGTAATGGAATATTGAAACATTGTTCCTAAGTAAGGGAATTGGTATGTAATGGGATTTATAAGTAAGGGGATTCCCAAGTAAGGGAATCTGGGAACACTGTTCCTATAAAAAGGGATCGCCGAGTAAGGTAACTTTTATGGGAATTCCTAAGTGAAGGAATTTAAAATTTCAATGTTTCAATATTTTTCTTATGATGAAAAATGTTTCAAGAACATTCCTTCTAACATACCACACCTCCTCATTGGATTGAGGAGTGATGGGGGGGATACTTAGCATTAAGAAACATCACCAATACACAAAAGGCTAGGAATAAATTCCAAAGGACTCAAGAACATTTGGGGGATTATTTTTCTTTTTAATGATAAAACATCAAATATACATAAACAATAACCAACCAAACCTCTATATGATTTATGATTTAAAAATAAAACTCAAAACATAACCAGACCAATAAAACATATCATAGTACTAGATGAAACAAAAATATACTAAAAAAGTACCAAAATATCACAAAAACCAAAACTCCCAAGTGAAATCATCTAGAAACACCAAACACTCTACAATCTCCAAATTTACATTCCAAGCCCATAATATCAAGAAGTATCACTAATGAGCTGATATACCAAGCCTTTAACTATATCTTGATAGATAATATATATAAACACACAATAGTACCCAAGAATGGTTTGAGTAAAAAACTCAATAGGATTTACCTAATAAATTCTCAACTCATGCCACTTGGACAAGACTTGTTGTCACATTTATATAAAATAATTTTAATCATTAAAAATAGTATATATCAAAGAAAAACTATTTTTTCATGGAAGGAAATAAAAAAATCCATTAAAACATTTCCCAATTGTATTTGGTGTAAATATTCCCTTTATACACACACAACCATCCACATACACAAAATATTTTTTTACCATTAAAAGTGTAACTTCACATCCATGCTTTGTCCCACATTGATGGTGGTACTTCACAACCATTACCCATCCAACTCAGCATGCACCCAATAAATTATTCTAAAATCATTCAAATATATTTAAACTAAACACATTTATTTATTTAAATAATTTCCACAAACACTTTACATGTGTTAAAACCAGACCATAATTTTAAAATCATCATTTTGAAATTATAAAGGAAAAATAGGTTTTCTGAAAACCAATCAATATTACACAATTTCTGAGACAACACCAATATAATATTTCCAAAAATAATTACACAATAAATTCACAATCATTTCAAGACAATAATTTAATTTAAACTAATTCATAAAGTTATAATTCATGTGGAAATGATATATAAGACACCTACCTCACAACAGTTGTGTAAAATGAAGAATGATAGAATGAAACATCAAGAAACAATCACAACCCATGTTCCCTTCACAAGATTCAACAAAATTTAATCATAAAACATTCATAACACATTTATATATCAATAATTTACTAGGAATATGGTTCCTAGAGATATAAAAACCTTTTATATAAGAAAATCTGGTACCTAACAATGAATTTGGTCCTTTAACACACTTTTATTCCCCTAAGGATTGATACCATATTGATGGGGATCATATATCAAGCCTATGAAGGAAAAGGGAATTTGGTATCTTAAGAATTTTAGGGGAAATTAGGGTTAATTGGGTTAATTTTGATTAGATACACAGTTTAGGTAGGGATAATTGTACATTGTGTAGTTAGGCCACATGGTTTGGAAAACTATGAACCAACCCAGAGGTTATCTTATTTTAAGTCCACACCTCTCATGATTGAATTACACGGTTAAAAAAATAATATGCCAACCATGATTTTCCCTCTATTTCAAAGTTCCATTTTTTATTTTAGGAATTATCATGTTTTGGAAAAATTGTGCGCCAACTGTTCCCTTACCCAATTCCCAATCTCTTTCCATTCACGGTTTCCTATAGATTCAATATGGTTTCTATTAACCATGAATAAATCATGCACCTCCATAAAATCCACTAAATCATTAACAAACCCATTATAAACTTTTTAGGAATAAATCAAACCATATATAGACTCAAAATAAGGGAATAATGGGTCATGAAATGCATTGTGCACTAAATTGAACCCTAGTGGTAAAGATAACTGATATTCTACCTCACCAACTCGTTAAAGTATCCCAAAATGACCTATGTATTGAGGATAAAACATTCCCTTCTTACCAAAATAATGATTCCCAAGCCTTTTAGAGATTATAAAAAACACATGGTCACTCGCATAAAATAAAAACAGACACTAATAATGATCCTCATATGAATTATTGTTGAATTATTACTATCTCCATTTTATTTTTGAGCAACTGAATCTTCTATATTGTCTCTTTCACAATCATGTGTTCAATTAGTGATGTATCACCTATTTCCACCCAAAAAAGTGGAGAATGAAAATTATTCCCCATATTTATTTATTGCTAATAGCTATTGTTGTTTGCGAAATCTACTAATGATATATGATCTTCCAATGATCCTCTAAAATCCATTACATAATCCCTAAAAATATCATCCAATGTTTTTTATTTTCTATTCTGAATATTTATCTGTTTGAAGAAGATAGTTCATACTCATAGTGAACTATGTTCCAAGGTCTTGATGTAAGGATTTCCAAAAACAAGATCAAAACCTGGGGTCTTGGTCTAATACAATCGAGACTGGAACACCATGTATCTTTAAAATTTCATGAATTTAGATTTTGGAAATGTATTCCATTTAATAAGTTCCATGATTAGGGATGAATTTATTTAAATTTGTGAGATGATCCATAATAACCCATGTTACATCATTTTTCCTAACCATCCTCGGTAGACCAATTACAAAATCCATGGATATCTACTCCCATTTACACATAATAATTGGTAAATAATACAACATACCCAATGTCCATTGATTCCCTTCCTTAACATAATAACAGGTGAGGCTCCTCAAGACATACTCTATTATAGCTCCTTTTATTCTAATCCACCAAAATTGTGCATTCAAATATTTATAAATCATTTTAAATATCAATGTGAATAGACCATCTATAATCATGGTAGATACTAAGAAGATGTACCTGATAAGATAAATGTATAACCTAGGGATCTCTAAATTGCAACACTAAATTCCCATCCAACTTACAACCCTCAATGGTCTCCAACCATTGATTTTTGACCACATAGTAACACAATCATGATTCGATTCGTAATCAACATTATCTTTCTCCACTAAATCAATAATAAACAGAACTATAAATAAAAATACCACATCTCCTTATGTTTTATAATCCTGATGCATATATTCTATGGAAGAAAATAGTTTCTATAGGTCCAAAGCCTCTTTATCCAACTGATCATATGAATTCCTGGTTAATGAATCTTCCATTGAGTTCCCTTTACCGGATGTATAAATTAAGTCAAAGTAAAACATCTGTATATTCTTGATCAATCTTCACTATCTGAAATTTAGATAACTTTGTGAGAAAAAAAATTTAACATATTATGATCTGTAAACTCTATGAATTTCTCACTAAATAGGTAATGATTCCAAGTATTCAAAGTATGACCCATAGTAGATAATTCCAATTTGTGTGTTGGTTAGTTCTTCTCATGAAACCATAACAATTTTGAGACATAAGAAACCACATGATTTCCCTGAATGAGAACACATCCCAAACCATTACTCAATGAATGATAATAAACTACATATCCCTTTCTATAATCTAGAAATGTAAGGATAAGTGTTGATGGGATTCTAACCTTAAGTTCTTCCAAGGATTTAAAACATTAATTGTTCCATTGTAATGTAATTTCATTACTTCTCAAAATTATCATTGGTGATTCCAAGCATGAAAAAAACACATACAAATTGTCGGTAGTATCTTACTAAGAAAAGGTAACTACATATCTCAAAGACATTATTTATTGGATGCTAAGAGATAACATATTCTATCTTGTTAGAATCTATAAAACCACCTTTTTCATAAATGACATGGACAAGGAAACATAACTATTATATCTAAAAAATTTCACTTTGATAACTTGGCAAAAATTGATGCTCTCGTAAGATACCAAACACTAAGGACAAGTATTTCTCATGACTTATTTTTGTCCTCAAATACATCAGTATATCATTAAAAATAAATCCAAAAAAGAATACATAAACCTATAAAATATTAAATTCCTTAATTATATAATTTTATTCAGTGTATTCTTAAGACAAAAAGGAATAACCACATACTCATAATGTCTATATCTACTTCGGGAATATTAATTTAGAATATCCTCCTTCTGAAATCAAAATTGGTGATACCCCAAACATAATTTAATTTTAGATAACCACTAGTATTTAATAAATTGATCAAACAAATCATCAATACATAGAATACGATACTTATTCTTTATCATAATTTGGTTAAGCTTAGGATAATCCCCACAAATTCTAATAGTTTCATCCTCCTTTATAAACAAAATAGGTACTTCCTATAGAGATGTGTTTGGTCAAACAAACCCTTTTATTTCCAATTATTTTAAATAAAATTTCAATTCCCTAAACTCTATTGGTTTTATCCAATATAATAGAAATAAACCCAAACTGGTCCCTGGTAGAAGATCAATCTTAAACCCCACCTCTCTTTTCAGTGGAAATCCCTAAAATTTGTGAGGAAACACATCAATAAATTCGTCAATAATAGTAGGAAAATCGGTATTCCCAATTTAATGAACAAATTACATGGTCATAACTACCAACTGATAAGAGATGGTTCTAACCATTGGTGCCAAAAGTTATTATATACTTTCCTTTACAACCCAATATCCTCAAAATAGATCTTTCACATCATCTAGAGATGTAAAACTAACCTTTCAGAAATAATAGTCGATGTGAACCATGAACTATGTCAACCAATCCATACCCAAAATCAAGTCAAATAAATCCATCTCAATCATATAAAAATCCCAAATAAACTCATCCCAATTGATGGTTATAGAAAAATCATTACACATAAAGCATCGACACTCCCTTTAGATGAGAGGAGTTTGTTGTTTCAAAACCGAAGGCATCATCTCAACATGTAAACCATTACGATCAACAAAAGGATAAGAAATAAATAAGTGGGATGTTCTTCTATCAAAAAAATATTTTTTTAAAGGTTGAGTTAGAAGCCTAATTTATTATTGAATCAAATCAAAGACCTCTTTAACTGGGTAGACGGAGACCCATTACATAGCCCGAAGGCCCAGTGGGATTTTAGCCCATTACATGGCCCATAGGACCAATTTTTTGTCCCAAGGCCCATTCAGTGAATAGTAATGTTATAGTACCAGTTTGCTACAGTACCACACAGTACCCGCTATTGTTTTAGTGACATGCTGCAACTACAGTTCCCATCGTTGCTACTATTCCTCCACTACTATAGTATAATATAGTACTTCTATAGTAACCTACACACAATAGGTTTCGAACCACCATTTCTCATGTAAGATTAAGGGGTGCTTACCACTAATCCAAACCCCAACTACAATATCAAACAAATATTCATTAAAAGTAGAATGAAAAATAATCATACCTATAATAATTTACAGACTAGATTAATCATCGATGATCACTTTCTCATCTCCATACAATGGATTACTCATTGGAATTTTATATTTGTTACCCTTTTGAGAATCCACTCGTTGAGGAGTCATGGTGTTCCTAGAATCACCTTGTATTGATCTATTCTATTGATGATTTTTATTCTTCTAATCTTTTCCCATTGAAGCATAAGATTCCTAAGAAACATAATATGTGTCTCTAGTACCCAAACTTGGATCACTGTGATAATAGTGAAAAAATTCCACATATTATTTCAATTGTGACATTCCCTAGGTGGTGTCATACAATGTCACATTATGTGATCTAGTGAACTACACTAAAAACATTTTTTCTCCTTTTAGGTTGAGGAGGAAGATTTACTTATCCTATGGTCTAATTCTAAGCTGTACCACCACTCTAGAAGTTGGTTACCCTCTTCTTATTTCTCCCATCATTATAGTTCCTACCTATTACAATAGGGATAATCATGATCCCTCCAACCATATTCCATGAGATATCCCTTTTTCACATTCGTTATATTGTACATCACTATATAATCTATTATACAAATAATGAAAATATTTGAGTGAATATCTGATATCAACCCATACTCAAATATTTATGCCTTCAAGGACACACTAGAAGTGACATTGAGGGAAAAGTTGATGAAATTCATAAATTTAGCTTCATACTCTATCAACAAGAGGTTATCATTATTCAAACTGAAGAAATACATTATTATCACAATCTAAAATGTGTGAGGATAGAATTTATTGTTAAAAAATACCTCAAAATCCTTCTACGTAATTCCTTGGTCCAATTTATCAAAAATTTATAATTCCCATCATTGGAATGATAAATACTCTAGTGTATATGTTTCTACCTTAAACTAAACTATGTTGGTGTACTAAGGAAATCTAAGACTCGATTCATCCAATATAACTAGACATCTACTTTTTATGGCTCAGAATCCTCCCAAAACATCAGTGGATTATGCATTTAGAGCTAAACCAAATTTTCCACTTTCTATGGATCATTATTCTTATTAACCTAATCCATGGCCTAAAAATCCTAGAAATTTCTTTAGACCAAATATTGGTGCACCTGTGACTCAGGTGAATCCCTATTTCCAGTAGCCCCCCCTAATTGATTTCTATGACACCTACCCAGTGTCATTCAGTATAACCAAACCAAAACTCTGTTTAGTCTCACACATTAGAAAGATAAGGCTTAGAAATTTAAATCTACCACATTAACACATATCACTTCATATATTTCCACAATTCAAACATCTTAAACATTTTAACTATTTTTGAAAAATTTACCACCATGATTTTCCAAATAAACTATTCTAAATATTTTAAAAATAAACACTTTTACCCTTTTTATAAACCATTATATTAGAATTAATAATATAGTACCATTTGAAAGTCCTATTATAAATTCATTTTATGTGACTCTCATCAGATAAACCCATGATTATGAAGTGAAAAATCACATAGAAGTGTCTAAAACCCCTCATTTACCCAAACTCTCTGGTAACTTGAAGTTCATCATAAAGAGGTTAGCTATGAATTTTAATTCTATACATTTCATGTTCTGAAAATATTACTCCTTAATACCATCACAAGAAGAGAGAATAATAGTATTTCTAATTCTATGACCAAACAAAACTGACACCATTTTCTCCAAAATACATTTGGACCAACTAAGACATATACAATTTGTAACATCTCCCCCATCCTTATAGGCCTAAGGAGTGTCGGGGGAGCTACTGGCCCTTAGGTGACATCCCCAAGACACCAAAGGCTATAAATAAATTCCAAGGTCCTCAATAAAATTTGGGGTAAAATTTTCCCTTTGAAAGATAAAACATCCAAACTACATAAACAATAATTAACTAGACCACTATATGATTCATGAGTAAAAAATACAACTCAAAACATAACCAAACAAATAAAATATATCATAGTATGAGAGGATACCAAAAATAAATCCTCAAAGAGAACTAAAATACCGTAAAACTCCAATGTGACATCAACTATAAACACCCAATCTGCTCCAAAATCCAACTCTATATGGAAGGTCCATTGTATCAAGAAGCACCGATGAAAAACTAAGATACATTGCCTTTATCTATGACTCAATAGATGACATCTAAAAATGCACAATAGTTATGAAGAATGGGGTGAATCTAAAATCAGTAATATTTTCCTAATAACTTCCTAAATCATTCAACTAGGAAAAGACTTTTTATTATAATTTACATAAAATAGTTTTAATTGGTAAAAATGTTATATATAAAATAAAAAAAATTACAACGAATGTAATAAAAATTATTTAAACCATTTATCAATTTTATTTTGAATACCCATTTCATGTCCACACACACAACTATCCACACATAATAAATATTTTTCTTACCATTGATGTTGGAGCATCACGTCCCTACTCTCTCCCACATTGATGGTGGTACTTCATGACAATTATATATCCCACTCAACACTTTCCCAACAAGCAATGAAAAAATCATTCCAAGACATTCCAAAAAAACAATTATTTCTTTAAAGAATTTAAAAAAACACTTTAAATGTGTCAAAACAAAAACATCCTTTTATAAAAATCATTTTAAAATTAAAAAAAAGGGGTTTTTTCAAAACCAATCAACTTCCCAGAATTTCCAAGCCAATACCAAAACAAGGTTTCTATAAAGAACCGAACGAAGATTTAACAACTATTTTAAGAAATTTTTTAATTAAATCTAAGGATCTAAGTTCTATGTCAAGTAGAGATGAGGGAGAATCCACTTACCTCACAATGATTGTGAAAAATGAAGAATGCAACAAAAAACATTATGATTCTATCAAAATTCACATTACCTTCACTATATCCAACATGATTTCATCTTTAAACCATTAATACCACATTTATATATCCATAATGGACTCTATCCATGGTTATGGGAAAGATAAAACCCTTGGATCTAAGAATAATGATGAATAATTGGAACTTATCGTCAAATTTGGGTACCCAAAACACTTTGATTCACTAAAGGATCACTCTCAAATTGATGGGGAACATCTATCAATCCTATTGAGAAAAAGGAATTCAAGATCTTATGATTTTAGGGGGTAATGAGTTTTAAAGGGTTTAATTTGTATTATATTCGCAATTAAATTATGTCAAACTATACGCCACATGGTTTGGAAAACCATGCACTAACCATGTGGTGTTACTATCTTAAGGACACTCCTTGCATGGTTGGATCGCATGGTTAGACATACCATGTACCAACAATGATTTTACCTCTATTACAAGATACATGGTTTCTCCTAGGAATTCGCACAGTTTGGTCAGACCATGCACCAACTATGAACTTACCCAGTTCCCACTATCAACAATTACATGGTTTCTTAGAGATGATATACGGTTTATACTTACTATGCACAAACCATGCACCTCTACAAAAGCCTATAAAACAAGGAAAAATACCTTGAAACCTCATGAAATAGAACTTGAACATTATATAGACTTAAAATACATGTATAAAGTTTCATGGACCTAAAAATAGAGGTGAAAATTTTTTAATATTAAATAAATGATTAAATACACATTTCAAAGGGATTTTAGGGCTCCCTCACACCTAGAACACTCCAAAAAAATGTCCAAGGGGGGATATCACAGTTCTATCTTCTTCTTCGAGAGGGATATCTCTTATTTAATTATGGAAATATTTACCATATGAAATGGGAGGGAGATAAAGGTAATTATTTTAGTATATATGTGATTTATGCTTATATTTCTCACTATTTATCTATCTCATTCTAAAAAATCATAATTTAATGGTGTTTGCAAGATTTTTTGAAATATTATGATTGAATATAAAATATTCAGAGGAATATAACATGTGGATTCATGAAAACTCAATGAAGGTACTGAATATATTACTACTAAATTAAACATGTGTTATCTGATTTGGAGTAAGCACGCATGCATGGGGTGGTCTGAGTAAAACTGGTTATGAAAAAACTAGATTTTTTATTATTCATAGAAGGTACTATAGGTTAGTATCATGTATAAAATAGTGCAGTTAAGCTTGGAAAAACATGGTTGGTGTGACATGGAATTCTATGGTTGGTTGGGAATTATGACAACAGTTATGGAAATATTTATATGATGTGATGAATTAAATGGTTATTTGGAAATCTATTGGGTTTGGGTCATGTATATATGGGTGATTTTAATCATAGTAAGTGAGGAGATGTGGTTTTTTAAGACAAGATAATAGTGTTGACCATTACTATGGTTAGGTGATGTTGTTTATAGGTGGTGATATAGGTTTATCAAATGTTTGGACTATGGTATTTGGGATGCCTCTCACATTGGTTGGTTGATAGGGTGGCTGGGGTCATGTTCACATAGGTTAGTATCCATGAGGTGGTGTTGACCACACTATTGTTGGTGGAGGCCTCTATTGAATAAGGAACAAATGGTATGGTGTTGAACATTGGTATAGAGGATGATATCACCACAAAAGGCCATGGTTACTAGTATTTGATTCCACCAATTTTGGTTTGATTATTATCATTTATGTGGTTCTTATGGATTTAATTACTCAAAGTACTAGTATTTTCATGCCTCGGGATTGTCGAAAAATTGTTCTGGTAGTGATGAATTATGTGGATGTCCTCTGGACATGTGTTATGGTTTTTAGAGAGGAATTTTTGGAATTAGTATTACTCAATATGGTTATTTTGTTATGTTCTCATGTGATGATGAATAGTATAGTAATATTTGGAAGGTTTTGGTATCTTATGGTATGACAGATCATGGATGCATCATTCCACTTTGACATTGCCTGAGGCAGGTTAAGGCTCACTTCTGGTTGTTGGAAAAAATGGGTTCATGTTTTGTGATATAGGGTTGATTGTTATTTATTTTTGTTTTTAATACACTAGTATATTTATGGGGTTAATCTAGGGATTTCATTAGTGGGGGCTACTGATTTCATACTCTTACCCTAAATAGGGCCTTTATAAAGTGTGCAAACTTTTTGGTTTTTTTAGTATAGGTAAGGGAAATGTTTCGATGTCAGAATCATAGTGGACAGGGTAATATGGATGGTGATGGGATAGATTCATATTTTTCATAGATAGGCCAACTTCTTCCTCTATTCCAAGATGGTAGTTCATTTCGATTGTTTTGTAAATGTATATATATGTGATCGGCCCACAATAAGTATTATTGAATCCTATATAACTAGCCTGACAAGTAGGTATTATTTAAATTATCATATGTATTTTTGGCTCTTTAATATTGTTTATTTTGATATATTTATATAAATCTTTTTAGATTATTTCTTCCATTATGTTATTATTATTATTATTATATAAGAGTGTAGAGTCCCTTTTGTCGCCCAATATACCCTGATTGGTAGTTGATGGCTTTTTTTGTATGGGGAGATGCATCTAATGTAAATACCCAAAAAATTTCATGTATGTTTTTTACTTATTTGGGATTTTTAAAAGTCTATGAAAACTGACGACGCATGATTCTGAGGCCCGGTGTTCCCTGAAAAAAAAATTTAACTTTTATAAGGTATGTTCCTTAAACACATGGGCGGTTTTTTCTATCTTTTGAACCAGTGGTCAGATTAAAAATTCAAGGGCACCATTGAATCCAGAGCACCGAGATTCATCTAGAAGCGACTTAACTTCTACTGGAAAGGGCCAAGAAGAAAAGTAAATATTTGAACATTTAGAGAAAAATAATAAAAGAATTTAAAAGAATTATTTTATTATTTTCTCGAGGTTGCATGGCGGATGGCAATGCTGCAGGGCAGTGATGATGCGGTGAAGAGGAACTTTAATGAAAACTTGGATGACTAGTATTCTGCAACGTAACAGTGGGTTTAATAGTGAGAAACAATGATGCTTTTTTATAAATGAAACAATGTAACGACACAACATCACGTCATTATAGAAACACTGCAGTGTGGTTCTAAAAATAGTTCTACATGTTGGGAAAAATAAGGAGGAAGGATTTTGAGGATTCTCAGGTGAAGCTCTGATGCACTTCCACCCCAGTGAAGAATGACGACGGACGAAAAATGCCTTTCGAAGGTCAGAACTGGGAAGCGTCATCATTGCCATAAACCCTAAATGAAGAATGTGAGGAAACATACATCATAAAAGGTATGGGGTTTATGTGATTTGATGTTCCCTCTCTTCCTGTTCTTTAAAAATACAACAAAAAAACCAAACAACAAACATGTTGATTTTCATCTCGTCTAAACATGTGGATGTTTGTTGTGGGATCTTAAACTCTGGGATAATTCATTCCTTTAGTTATTATTAATTTTTTCTCATGTTTAAAACCCTATTGTGGAAGGCGTGGGACAAAACCAACAATGCCCAAACCTTCTAATAAACTTGTCCTTGGTTCATTCTTCGTGGTGGAGAAACGAACATGGAGGTAAGGCGTTTGAGTGTCGCAAAATGATGATGGCATTCCAGGGTCTCACGGAAACAACCTCCAGTGCGCCATGCCAGTGCTGGCTAGCGGTGTCTGGAGGAGACCTGTGGAAACCGGCCATAGACGGTGGAAGGTGGCATGCCATCACACACTGTGGCGGCCAAAGGCAGCCGGCCCGAGCCTGTCACCTAGGAGATGGGAGGCCCCCGTAGGTGCTTTCGGTGACAGCAGCTGTGGCCAGTGGGCCACGGCAGTAGGGGAGGTGTGGACCCCATGTCACGCCATGTCGCGCTGTACAGAATTCAACTATATCCCTAGGGCCATCTGGATGAAGTGGTTTGCCTTCAGGAGGACTGGGTTGGATGTGGGTCGGTCGAACGGGCCGACCCGCGGGCTTGTGCGAGGGTGGGGGTGGAACCTGACAGGCAGGGCCAACGGTGGCTCGAGCCCGCGAAACAATCAGGCCTATCCCAACAGGCTGGACCCAATGACATGGTCCGACCCTTAATGGGTTGGACCCAGGTGGGGTCAGGTAAAACCTGAGACCCGTTACGTCAGGCCTGCCTGACCGAGTCGGACCGGGCCCAGACCCAACCAGCCCCTGAATAAATGAACACCCATAACTAATGAACCGTTTGTACATTTAACACACTGTCAGTGGCTTTGGGACCCCTTTTGTGAATTTGTCCATTTGGAATATTTCGGCAGGCCAGACGGAGTCAGGCTGGACCGAGGTACGATCACCCCCATTTCATGGAAAGGTGTGTAACTAACATATCGGGTGTCTGATAAATGCATCGTCTATGGAATAAGGCTATTTGTGATAATGAGGTCATTTTCATATACACTAAGTGATTTTTTATGGATTTTTTCATGTGACCTGGGTTGGATCAATCTTTAATCCAGCTGGGCCCTTTTTACCAAAGTTCACATATCTCAAAAATTGGGAGTCTGATCGATGCGTTGTCTGTCACGTTGGGACCCCTATAATAGAGCAGTCCCTTGGGTATGTTTTTTGTGGGACATAGTACCAATTGAAAAAGGACTGATGGATTGAAGAGAAGGGTCTTCTGGAGATTAGTCATGCTTCATGAGGAAATCCAGTGGCTGGTTGTGACATGAGGAAGAAGAGAAACTAATGCAGGTCAGCATCAGAAACACCAGAGTTGGATGATCTAGCTATATGAAAAATCATCCCTACCTCTGCATCAGTGACCAAGAAGGGTCATCACCAGCGACTAATACGGGTCAACACCAGTGACCAATATGGATCAGCACCAGTGACCAATATGGGTCATTACCGGTGACTAATATGGTTCAGCACCAGCGACCAATACAGATCATCATCCAGCGACCAATACAGGTTATCATACAATGAATTATACTGGTCATTAGTGGAGCTACTATGGATAGGATGATCTGGATTTCTGACTAGTCATCAGCATCCCAGTAACCTTGAAGTTATACAGTTAGAGTGAGCTATCTTTTTTGCTTTGTGTTTCATGATTTAGATCATTCTTGTGATATTACCTTTGTGGTATTTCTTATTATTATTCCTTTATAGATTACTAAGAGAAATTCAGGGGTCTCTGGGTCCTTACTAGGTATTGTTATACTCACCCCATCATGGGCTCTTCCCACACATGTGTGTTTGGTGCAGACTACTGAAACTTTGAGGAAGACTTTGTAGGTATGGGACACAGTTGAGTTGGGTGTGAAGGGAGAATCTTATATCCTCTTCATCAACATCATAATTATAGATACTACCCTCAAGGTAGATCTCCATGGCAGATGTGATAGCTTTTTACTTTCTTTTATGTTTCTAGGGCTTGTATTCTGGCCCACTGTTTTTAGTTTTTAGTTGTACTTGTGGTTGTACTTTACTCTTGTGGCTATAACTTACCTTTGTTTGTAGATTACTTTAGTTTCCCTTTTTGAGTGTGTACAGATCTATACGTAAATGAAATCCCTATTCGGGAAAAACCTTCCGGTGCTAGTCGCCAACCCCACGCATATGGAATGCGGGCTCAGGGTAATCACTTCCGGGCCCCATGGGATGGGTCGTGACAAAGTGTTATCAGAGGGTGGTCAGTTCTACCGAAAGAAATAAGAGTATTATTTTGATGAGGAAATGGTTTAAAGTGTCTTGAGTTTGGTTTTCAGTTCAGGGAGTCTAGTGTTGGTGCAGCGGTTGACGTATCCATACACGATGACCCTGAATTATTTTTTCTAACTCGGTACATGAAAACACCAGTTTCCAGTGTTTTGAAAAGTTTTCATTATCTTTATTAAGTTATCTCTCCAGATATAACTTATTGACTGTGGTTCATCTGTTTCTTATAGGATTCCTCCATAAAGACAGCCATCTAGGATTCCTGTTAGAGATCGTGACAGTGGTCCAACAAGCGATGAGGTTTCGGTACGGGGACCACTCACAACGATGGCACCTTTGGGTGGTGTACCAGTAGCACCACCACCCGTTGAGAAGCATATGCTACCAGTGGATCATGCAAGCCGGTTAAGCATGTTTTATGGGTTCCAGAGGTAGAGGCATCCAATTTTTTGAGGTGAGATGGACCCCCAGGTAGTAGAGTACTGTCTTGAGGTAGTTTCGTAGGTCATTCGCTTAATAGAGACACCCACTCAGTAGATAGAGATCTTGGCCACTAGCCTTCTTCATGGCTCGGTGGGATGATGGTGGATCCCAATGCTGAAGTTGCATGAGGAGACGACCTTGAACTGGTTAGACTTGGAGAGCCTTTTTAGGGTGGAGGTCATGTCAGGTAAACTATGCTCTATGCGTATTTATGATCTTTTCTATCTTCAAAAGGGCAGCCAGATTGTGGCTTAGTACTCCAAACGATTTACTGACCTCTTCCGATACTACCCCGACATGGTATGATATCCTTACTTCAGGGTCCATCCCTCTAAGCAGGGGCTCTTACGTGAGATCAGAGTTGTGACAGTTTCTCTCAAAATCCTGATGTAGGATGGGGTACTAGAGTGAGATTTGTTGATGGAGACATTCATTTCTGACCAGGCACTGATAGAAAAAGCCCCTATCGGATGATAGGTAGCACAGTCATCTACAACTAGTAGTAGATAGATGACGTATAATCCCTAGTAGCCTAGACCATCCAGAGGGTGACCCAGGGATGCAGGGTCAGAGGTGCGAGGCTCGAGAGGCCGTGGGATACACCAGCGAGGCCTGATCTATTTTTCCTATGGGGGATAGGGTAATATATCCCATAATTGTCTAACTCCCCGTGTGGATGATCGGAATATGGTGGAGGGGCCACCCAGTTAGCGGCAGTGGAAGGAGCATGAGCATCATCCAGGCAGTGGACGAGACAGGGGAGCAGGATGTGTAGGGGAAGGTGGTCAGGGTCACCAAGCACTAACACCACCAACCCTAGATTGTCCACCACTAGCTCAGGGAGCTGGTAGAGGGGGATAGGCCCAGCTACAAGAAACAGACGCTCATGATTCGGGCATCCCTGAGATGATACAAGGTACGATCTGTATCTTCTCTACTTTAGTAGTAGTTCTTATTGACATAGGTGCTAGCAATTCTTTATTTTCTGCGGACATAGTTTGGTACTCTTATATTCTGAATGATATTGTAGCTTGAACTTTGCGTTTGGATACTCCTATAGGAGGAGATTCAACGATCAGACATTGGCGCTGACATTCTGGTCTTACTCTCGTAGAATAGAGTTTCAGATGGGATCTTCTAGTAGAGGCAACGAATCCCTACAACATCATTCTAGGAATGGAATGGATATCAGGGGTTCAATCACAAATTGACTTCTTGAGAAGTACAGTGTGACGTACTCATGGAGATGGAGTCCAGTTTTCCTTTGTTGGTGAGAAGGAAAACAGAGCAGCATGAGGTAGACTTGCTTTCAGAAGGGTGAAAACCAATTACATATCATCTGGCTTGCATGACCATCAACGCGGTGGATGAGTCGAGTCCACAGTCCCCAGCAGGGGTGGATGAGTATGAGGGAGTCTTTCTAGAAGATGTCTCAGGACTACCTCCTCATAGATAGGTAGAATTCTGCATTGAATTGTACCTAGTAACAGCACTGATATCTACACCAGCATATCAGATGGCCCATGTGGAGCTCTGGGAGCTGAGGGTACATTTGGATGACTTACAGAAGAAGGGATTTTTAAGGCCCAAATTTTCTCCATGGGCATCCCTGGTGTTATTTTTCAAGAATTAATATGGAAGTTTGTGGGTACATGTGGGCTTCTGGTGCCTAAACCAGGTGTCCATGAAGAACAAGTATCCTCTTCCAAGGATCGATGATCTCTTCGAAAAACTTAATGGATATCATTGAGTTTTAAAGATAGACCTCAGATCACACTATCATAATCTCAGGGCACGAGATGAGGATGTACTGATGTCAGCCTTCTGATGTTGGTTTGGACATTATGAGTTCTTGGTGATGACTTTCAACATTACCAATGCTCCAAAAGTGTTCATGGGGCTCATGCATAGGATCATCTAGCCATACCACAATCGCTTCATGGTGTTCTTCATCGACAATGACTTAGTGTACTCAGTGTTTGAGGAACATCACATTGTATACTTGAGGATAGTTCTGGACACACTCTGGGAGAACCAATTATATGGGAACATCTCAAAGTGTGATTTCTTGATAAGTAATGTCCACTTCTTGGTACATTTCATCCTAGATCCTAGAGTTGTAGTGGATGTAGTGAAGATCAAGGTAGTACTTTCCTGGGAGCCACCCAGGAGTGTTACTGAGGTGAAAAACTTCCTTCGATTAACAGGCTACTATCAAAGGTTCATACACAATTTATCAAAATTAGTAATCCCTAGGACTAAATTGAAGAATAAGGTTAAAACCATCCAATGTTCAGAGCCATTCCAGTAGGGTAATGTAGTGGTAGCTGCACTTAGCCATAGATTGAGTTTGCAGCTACTAATTGATATTCAGATCAGTTAGCCTCACATCAGATATCCAACATGGATAGAGATGATATAGTCTAGCTCCAGTCAAGGGTAGTTTCCCCTCCACTACTTTAGTGAGTCAGGGAGGCGCAACTTGGGGACAGCATCTGCGAGACTACATGTGCTCATATATCCTTAGGCCATGCACCTGATGGATATTCTGAAGGTTGGGAGCACACTATCCTTTTCAAAGGATGTACAATTGTACCAGTGGCGCTACGAGAGGAGTTGCTGAGGGAGTTCCATACATCCCCCTTAACTGTAAATCCAGGCGTGATGAAGAGGTATCAGGACCTCTAGTGTCAGTACTGGTGGCTAGGGATGAAAAAAGTTTTTTCAAAGTTTGTTTCTAGATGCCTCACTTTCCAGCAAGTGAAGGCTGAGAACCAGGTATGAGCAGGCATGACCCAACCCCTCAAGATACTAGAGTGGCAGTGGGAAGGTATATCGATGAACTTCATGATGGGGTTACCACATACGTCTAGAGGGAATGATACCATCTAGGTGGTCATTGACCAACTCACTAATTCATTCCACATCCATGCTATTCAAGAGAAAGGTTTTGTAGAGAGCTTGGTACGTCTCTACATTCCAGAGATCATGCGACTTCACGGGGCGACTTCAGTGATAGTCTCAAACCGTGAAGCACACTTCACATCCCAATTGGGGAAATGATTGTAGGAGTCTTTCGGGACTCATCTTCACTTGAGAACAACTCTTCACCCACAGATAGATGGTCAGACTGAGTAGAACATCCAAAACATGGAGTACATGCTTCGTGCATGTGCCCTAGATTTTGGTCGTAGTTGGGAGGACCACCTACCCTTGGTGGAGTTCACATACTACAACAGATATCACTCCAACAATTGTATCTCTCCTTTTGAGGCATTGTATGGATAACTGTGAAGATCATCCTTGTGCTGGACGGATCCAAGAGAGCCAGCACTCATGGACCCAGAGATGGTACAGGATACCACTGAGAAGGTGCAGGTCATCTAAGAGTGAATGAAGATTGCACAGGGCCGACAGAAGTCCTATTCACATAGGCAAAGAAGACCACTAGAGTTCCGGGATGGGGAGAACGTACTCTTATGAGTCTCCGCATGACGGGGACTATGAAGTTATGGTCGAGGAAGAAAACTCTCACCGAGTTTTATCGAACTACTCATGATACTTCGTAGGATTGGTGAGGTGGCGTACCTCGTGGGAATTTCACCGCAATTGGATAGGGTGCACGACATCTTCCATGTATCCTAACTAAGTAGATATGTCCATGACCCATCTCACGTTATCGACCATGGAGAGCTGAATTTTGATGACTATGTGACTTTTATGGAGTACCCAGTGGAGATAAAGGATCGATAGAAGCAAATCCTTCATTGGTGGTTGATACCTATGGTGCACGTTCTATGGCAGTATGGGAATACCCAAGAGAGCACATGGAAGCGAGAGGATCATATGTGTTCCAAGTACTCCTCTTTTTTTGTGTAGCCTTATTTTGATTTCAGGGACGTAAATCCTCAAGGTGGGGAGAATGTAAAGACCCAGAAAATTCCATGTAATTTTTTTAGTTATTTGAGATTTTTACGAGTCTGTTAAAATCGATGGTGAGTGATTCAGATTATCGGTGTGCCTAGAATGAATTTTTGAACTTCTTTAAAGGTACGTTCAGTAAACACGTGGGCGGTATTTTCTATCTTTTGAACCGCTCCTCGAATTAAAAATATGAGGGCACTATTGAATCTGAAGCACCACGATTCGCCAATAAGTGACTTAACTTCGGTCGGTAAGGGCCGAGGGGAAAAGTTAATTGTTGGAATTTTTTATAAAAATAATAAAATAATTTAAAAGAATTATTTTATTCTTTTATCTCCATTTTGTGGAAGATTACGATGATATGGGGAAGCAATGATGCGGTGATGGGTCACTTTAATAAAACACATGGATGACTTGTATTCCACAATGTAACAGTGGGTTTAATGGTGTGAAATAGCGATGTTGTTTCATAAATGAAACAACATAATGATGAGACATCATGTTATTATGGAAATGTTGTATCATGGTCCTATAAATAGTTCAAAATGTCATGAAAAATAAGGAGGAAGGATTTGGAGGATTCTCAGGCAGAGCTCTAACACACTACCACCCCAGTGAAGAAGGACGAACAATAAAGAACGCCTTTCCATGGTTAGAATCAAGAAGTGTCATTGACACTGTAAACTCTAAAGGATGAACGTGCAGCAATGAACACCATAAAAGGTAAGGGGTTTTTGTTATTTGAGGTTCCCTCTCTTCCCATTCTTGAAAAATATAAAGAATGTGGATCAACCGACTAACAAGTTGATTTGTGTCTCGTATAATCTAGAAGATGGTTGTTGCGGGATCTTAAACTCCTGGATTATTCTTCCTTTTTTTATTATTTATTTTTTATCGTGTTTAAAATGCTAACACGGAGGGCGCGGACTGAAACCAACAAGGCCCTGACCCTCTGCTAAACTTGTCCTCATTTCGTTCTTTGTGGTGGAGCAATGAACACTATGACAATCCATTTGAGGGCTGTGAAATTATGGTGGCATTCCGGTGGCCCGCAGAAACCACTCTCAGTGCACAATGCCAGCGGTAGTCGGCGCGCTATGCCGGTGGTGGCCGGCGGTGGATGGAAGAGACACACGACAACCAATCACGGGTGGTGGAAGGCGGCGTGTCGTCATGCGCCGTGGTGGCCAAAGGCGGCTAGCCCGAAATGGCCACAGGGTAGATGGGCAGTTCCCGCAGGCACTGGTGGGGGTGACAGCCACGACTAGCAGGCCGTAGTAGGAGGGGGTGGTGTGGACCCGAGTCGCACCATGTCGTGCCTAAGGAAATGGTCCCGCATTTGCAAGGCCATCTTGATGAAGCGGTCTGCCTTAAACAGACCGGGCTGGACATGGGCTTGCCGAATCGGCCGGATGTGGGCCGGCCAAATGGACCAGAAGTAGGCCAACCGAATGGGCCAGAACTACATAGTGGGCTGGGCCGGACATGCGGTCCGGTAGGCTAGCGCGGGTGGGCCTTGCCCCACCTGGCGAGTCGGGCTAACCACGGCTCGGCCCACGAAACCATCGGGCCGACCCAACAGGCCATACCTAGTGAACTAGGCTGACCCTTAATGGGCTAGACCTGAGCGAGGTTAGGTAAACCCCAGCACTCATTGCATTGGGCTGGCCTGACGGAGCCCAGACCCAACTGGCTCCCGAATAAAGGAACACCCGTAACTGATGATCCAGGTGTCTGTTTGACATTCTTTAAGTGGCGTTGGGACGCATTTTGTGAAGCGGTCCCTTTGGCATGTTATGGCCGGGCTAATTGAGCTAGGTTGGACTGAAGTACGATCACCCCCATTTCACAGAAAGGGGTGTAACTAACAGACCGGGCATCCAATCGGCGCATCGTCTGTGGAATAAGGACCCTTGGGACAAGTTTGTCCCTTAGAGATACTCTAAGGGAGTTTTAATAGAGTTTGACATGTGACCTTGGGTGGATCATACATGAATCCAACCGTGTCATTTTTACAAAAGTGCACATATCTCACAGACTGGGCGTTTGATCGACACACCGTCTATCACATTAGGACGCCTATGATGGGGAAGTTGTAATTCCCCAACCCCATTTACTCAGAGTCGGTGAATTATTACATAACATTGGCATGATTATAATGAATCACGTCCCGAAGGACCGATCAGTTTAGCAGTCTTGGAAACACTAGAAACATTCACAAAGTTTACATTACATCATAAAAATGAAAAATACAACAACATAGTCTCCATATTCCACTCTCATATCCCCACATACTATCCCTGCAGGTCATTCATAAATTACTTCTTCACATCCTGGTAAAAATAAAACATTGAAAGGGGTGAGCTCATATGCTCAGTAAGGATAACAATATAGTGGAAACTTTCATGAATAAACATAAACATTTAAGACAATGTATAACTAAAACTAAATCCTTTTTAAACATGAACTTCAGCATAATATGGAAAAGATAAAAATCAAATAATTCCATTTACATACTTGTATGGATATTCTACAAGTCAAATAATCACTTGTAATATCAATAACCACTTTCATAATGACGGAATGCATAATGCCAGAATATCATCACCACGTAGCCAAGGCCTCATGCCAAGACTACAAATACGATTTTGTCAAGGCCTCGTTCCAAGACACTAGTTTGTCTCATGAGACCTACCAATGAATTTTGGAGCTGTATCGGGCTCCACCTGTCACTTACTAAGTCCAATGCATTCCTCATATGAATAGGTTTAAACATAACATAAACATTCGTATTAAAACTAGCATACGAAATGTCAATAATTTCTCCATAAACCATGAATGGTATAAAAATAAAAAATCCATAGTCAAACATATCACAAAATCTTCAATAAAATATGGAAGTTTTGTATCATAATGAATCAACTTCAAATAAGCTTAAAATCCATCAAAGGATGTTGACATAGATGAAAATGATGAGTAAAACGTTTTGAGAGAAATATCCTTTTTGTAATATCATTTAAAGGTCACACATTTATAAAAAAAAGTAATTTAAAAGAGGTTTTTGAATCAAAGTGTCCCATACCACTTTGATACTTCTGAAAAGAATTATCATTTCAAAACATTCATGTCCATATAAACAAATCCTTAAATTCATTTTGAAAACATGGACATTAATTTAAAATATTTAGAAAGATAAATCTTTAAAACATTTAAAATTATGATCTTCATAAAGAGTACCTTTTAAAAATACATAAAATATTCATTTTGAAATCATTTTTATGGAAAATGGACAAGGATGATAAAAATTTCCCAGTAAATACCTACACATAAACAATCTCCCATAATAATGAGATTGAGGAATTAACCCTTACCAATTTGGTAACGTATGAAACATAAACCCCATGAAAGATGTATCATACAATTAATATTTAAATACACATAAATTAAAGTGTATTACATAAATAATACAATTATGGGCAGTATATACACAACACAAAAGGTAATAGTGGCAATATAGCATGAATCTCACTGGAATAAGGAGTGAGATGAAAACCAATTACCTGGAACTTTTCCTTAGTCGATGGTATGTTAACCTCGTGTATAATAGTTAAAACATTTCTATTAAATTATACAAGAACCATATAAATAATTATCATATCATATATGATCTTCTAATAATGATTTGTTAATAATACTTTAGTATTATCGTCGTTTCGGGTGTTAACTTACTCGTTTTATTTTATATGTTTTGTTACATAAGTCGTGTTTGTTATTGATAGGTTGTATATTATTCATATAAAGAATGATATAAAGTTCTTAAACATTAATTTTAATCATAAAATGATAATTATTCTTTAATGGATACGATGGGGAATGAATCTCATCGTGTTCGTGGAGATGGTAATCCGTACATATGCACGAACGCTACATCCATTTCATGTTT
This sequence comes from Viscum album, assembly GCA_963277665.1. Lineage (NCBI taxonomy): Eukaryota > Viridiplantae > Streptophyta > Magnoliopsida > Santalales > Viscaceae > Viscum > Viscum album. Next base: position 1,013,036,692 of record OY728141.1, on the reverse strand, counting down.
CATTTTAAAAGGAATCAAAACCAAATGACACATACGTATATAATTATTACAGTAAAATATAATATCTTATATTTGTTACTTAAGTTCATCGACACCATCCTTTATACGTTCCATGTATGGTATGAACGAGTCATATCACTTTTAGGGGGCGATAGTACGCACTTCCTCAAATGAAATTATCGTATATATATACAACATGAAATGAATAATGGTATAATATAAAATGTTATTACAGAAGCTTATATATAAAATAAATATCATTAATATCTTATTTAATTATATTTCCATCATAATGGCCACCATGAGAGGTGGTAGGAGATAATTGAACAATCATCGCTTCGTGAGGCGTTTGGTTGCCATCCACAGAAACATTATGTTATTCATCCATTAGATGGATGTGTGTGTAAGTGTAGATCTAATACATCTAATAAAAATATATTTGTTTATTTAGGATACTGGTTTTGTTAAAAAATAAAATAATAATAAGAGTTTAGGGGTTGGAGAAGTAAAATAAAATAAAAGAAGCTAAGAGAAATCGTTACCTTTAATTTGGGTAACTCCCTTTGGTTTGAACAAAAAAGGACCCTTGAAGTGCCTTCTGCCTAAAGTAAGGATTCTAAGAGGAGTATAGAGATGTAGGGAGATTAATTTGGAAGAGTTTGGACGAGCCAAAAGGATTGAGAGGTGTGAGGAATTGGTTAGAAGTGGTGTCCTTTTATAAGGGGGAGGAGGGGCTCTTTAAGAAAATCTAGAAATATTATTTTATAATAAATTCATATTCGGTTTCTAATGGCTCCAAAGTGTATAATTTAAAGGTTAAGGTGGGGAGGGGTCGAAAACCACTCAACCAATATAATTTAGACATGTTTGGGTCATTATATTAACATTATCGTTTAGTTTTTACTCTTAGTTAATTAGTTTGACACTTACCATGTCACTTTGTATTTTTATATTATATAGTTAATAATCTAACTATATACCTCCAAGAGACCACCAAGTGGTCCATTAATGATATAACTATAATGATATATGTCTCGTGGACAAATCTTAGATTTTTAGGAATATAATATAAATTAATAATATAATATTTGTTTTAAAAACTCATTTATGTCAATTTTGACACTACTCAATAATTGATTTTTTTAAAGTCATAGAAACTTTATTAATTCGAAAAAAATTCATTTAATAAATCCTAAAATGTCATATTAACCAATAAAATTCGTTTATGTCATCAAAACTTCCAAATTATATTTATTTTAACATTTATAATATCAATTATTTGATTCTTTCATTAATAAGAAAAATACTGCATCATTATTGTGTCATATAAATTTTTACCTTTTAAATGTCTAAAAATTATAAATAAAATACCATTATGTTGGAAATAGTTTTATCTTTCTAATGAATATTTATAATTGAAAATATAACATATATAACCCTACTTAAAAATTGTTTTTCTAAAAGATATAAGCTTCTGTCATTTTTGTATTCACTTTAACTTAATTAATATAAAGTGTCCCTATCACCTACAAGTGGCTCCATGGGGTCCCAAAATCGACCCAAAGATTCCCATGGTTGGAAATTTATCCACCCATAAGGTTATAACACGTTTTAGGGTAATTTATTATTATTATTATTATATTATTTTTTAACCCTTATTTACCGGATTTACCCTTTAACCATGGTAAATAAAATATTTACCGAAGTAATTATTCAAAATGTCTAAAAATAAAAGTTACCTATTAACACAATTTGGAAATCCTGATTCCAAATATGGAATCCATTTTTCCAAATTCAAAACATATAAGTGGCCGAAATTAATTTAAAATTAATTCCCACTGTCAAAACAAAAAACGTGTTTTTAAGATATAATAACTATCAAAAGATTGACACGTGTTTATGTCCTGTTTAATTGTGAAATTATGTACAATGATAAAAATTGTATTAAATGGTAAAAATATATTATAAATATACTTTAAAACCACTCAAATTTATAATTTATCACTGTTAATTATTTTTATTTAGAATGTTTTTTTTAATAAAAATTTAGTAATTTTCACTATTCATCAAAATATAAAAGTTATCCAAAAAGTACCAAAATTTAATCCTAGGAAAATTTTGATATTCCAAATCCTAAAATGAAGTTCATTTTGAAAGATAAAATGTATAAAATTTCAAAAAGTGGGTATTACTATTCATAACGGCTACTTTGATTGGTTGTGGTGTGTGTTAGAACTCGAAGTTGCGTACAACACACGCTACTGTATTGTTCAAAGTGAAGCATACAGTGGAAGCTTGGGGTGTTACAGTAGTCCCTTGGGTATGATGTTTGTGGGACTTTGTAAAAAGTACTGATGTCTTGAGTAGCAGAGTATTTCAGAGATCAGGTGTGCTTCATGCGGAAATCAAGTGGTTGGCTGTGACATGAGGAAAAATAGCAACTAAAACGGATCAGCATCAAAAACTCAAGATTTGGATGATCTAGCTATAAGACTAATCATCCCTACCTCTACCTCAGCTACCAAGACAGATCAGTACCATCAACCAATATGATTCAGCACCAGCGACCAATATGGGTCAGCATTAGGGACCAATACAGGTTAGCACCAGCAACCAATACAGGTCAGCACCAGCGATCAATACGGGTCAGCACCAGCGACCAATACGGGTCAGAATCTCATGACCAATATGGGTCAGCATATAGTGACATATACAGGTCAGTAGTGGAGTTACTATGGATAGGGTGATATGGCTTTACGAAAGTCATCCCTATCTCATTAACCTTGATGTTATACCATTTGAGTGAGCTATCTCTTTTTCATTGTGATTCATGATTTAGATCATGATTGTGATATTACCTTTGTGGTATTTCTTGTGATGTTTTCCTTTGTGAATTATTGAGAGACCTTCTAGGGTTTTGGGGTCCCTATTGGGTATTTTTATACTCACCCCTATATGGGCTCCTCCTGCACGTGTGTGTCTGGTGATGACTAATAACGCTCCAAGGTAGACTTTGGAGGTACGAGACTTGGTGGAGCTAGGTGAAACAGGATCAGTCGAGATCCTCTTCTTCAACTTCATATTTACAGATACTACCCTCTAGGTAGAGCTCGAGGTAAGATGCAACAAATCTTTACTTTCTTTTCAGTTATTAGGTCCTGTATTCCAGCCCATTGTTTTCAATTTACAGTTGTACTTGTGGTTGTACTTTACTCTAGTGGTTATACCTTAACCTTTTTGGTAGATTAATTTAGTTTCCCTTTTTGAGTGTTCACAGGTCTCTATAAAAATGGATTCCCTATTCAGAAAATCCTTCAGGTTCTAGTTTTCAACCCCTGTCCTATGGAAGGCTGGCTTGGGGTAGTCACATCCGAGCCCCGTGGGATGGTTCATGACATCTAAAGTCACATATCATACCTTTGGTCTGGGAATATTAGAGTAGTTTGAGGAAATGGGGTCTTATGTTTGTGATTAAATGAAGATATAGAGTAATTACGAACATATTGTGGATAATTACATCTAAATTTGTAAAAAGAGGAAATATGAAACGTGGAAGAAAAAAAAGAATCTAGCTGGAGTTAAAGAAGTAAATTTTTCATGCTCACTATGCAGATCATGAAGAGACCCAAATTCATATAAATTTTTGAAGAACATACCATATCAGTTCATGATGGACATGAAGAGGTTGTGCGCCTTAGATGAGGAGTGACCAACACCAAAAATATTGTAAATTAATTGATCCTTGTCATGGAGTCACCATAAAATATTTTACATCCACCAAACTAGTATAGTAGTGGATTTTAATGAGATTAATACATTCTTGTAATATTCTCCTGAGATTATCCCTTTATGATGCACTAAGTAAAACCCTTTTTTGTACATGCATTTACTTTCTAAATTTTTGTATGTTTTGGTAGGAGTTATATATAGACTAAGAAGTTAAACATGGTTCTTGTTAACATTGGAATAATATTTTAAAATTTTACAATTTGGTAAGGGAAAATTTTTAATTTATTCTACACCTTGAGTCACCAAATCCCCATTCAGTGTGTCATGGGTTATATCATGTGGTATCAGAGCTGATATTTTCTATCTTCATGTTTCAGTGATGTAAAATCCCTATCATATATTTCTTGTTATCAATACCATCTCTAAGAAAAAAAAGTGATATCAGGATATATATTTAGTGGCATCAAACGACTAATAAGAAGAAGATATATATAAATATAAAAATAATGAAAATACATGCATTTCATGTTTATTTATTTATATACTAAGATATTTTATTAATTGATTTATTTTTAGGTAACTAAATGTAATTTAAAATTAAAATCATGACCAATAAGTGGTGTCCCCAAACGAAGACTATAACATATTTTTTCTATGATGGAAGGTATTCTAGGGGGTTGGTGTTGTACATTTAATTGTATTTGGTATCCTAGAATCAACTATTTTTTAATTTAGATTACCATTTATATACAATTAAGTGAATATTAAATATATATTATCATGTATTGATCATTATTCTTCATGAATTTAATAAAATAGTATCATAGGGTCTCTATCACATCAAAATAGGTCATAAAATTTCCCTACTATGATAAGAACCTTTTGATTCTTTGATGATGTCTCTTAAACATTTTTTTTCCTTATGGTTACGATGAAAAAACACAATTGGGAACAAAGTTTTCCAACTATCAAGAGTGAGTTTTCTTAAAAGTATAAGGATTTATCTCATAAATTTCACACTTATGAATCCCCAAGATAGTAGATTATGAGGGAAACCCCACAAATAGGAATTCAACATGTTTTTATGTTATTGGAACTCCAACATACGATCATGTGTAATGGTCCTTATAAATAAAGATTATTATTAATTCATATCATGACTCATGTACTTATATTTATTGATGAAAATTGTTATGCTTTATGTTTATGTTAAGCTTGATGTGTTGGGTACTTCATGATTGGTATGTTATTAATAAATAATTCAAGGAATTATTTTTCATTTCCATTTATGTAAATTGATATCTTGACCCTTTGACTATAATATAACCATAAATAAATTCATGTCCATGGTGATATAGATTAGTACATTCAAGATAATAATAAAAAGATATATCAAGCATTAAGTTTGATGACATAAGCATGCAACATACTAGATTAGATGTTGAGAAAAAGTTATTATATTATATAGTGTGAGACTATATGTGGTTGTCAATGTTGTGACATTGACTAATTACTCTTGGGTGACTAGGCCTATTGCAAGCTAGTAATCTTTTACCTTTAAGAAATGTCACCTAATGCCAATGAGGAAGAATCCCAGAGGGTCACACACTAAGTGTCTCTATTCATCTTAATTAAATTCAATTAAAATTTCTTTATTGTAATAATTATTATTATTAGGTTTGGGGAATAATTTTATTCAGTATTTATTGATTGATAAATTAATTAAATATTTAGTCACAAGTTAATTATTTAATTACAAAAATATATACTGTTTATTTATTTATTTATTAAATAAAGAATTATTTAATAATAATATTTATTTGGGTATTCAATAAATTCTGAGGAAGAGCGGGTTGATATGAGGTCGGGTGATAAATATTATTTTTCTTAATGGTAAAATAATATTCATCGTTACACCAGATAGAACATGCCACATGGCATGCGAACATTTAGATATTTAATATAGTATTGATTAAAATTGTAAAAATAAATAATATTTTAACCTTAACTTTGTATATATAAATATATGACTATGTTTATTATGCTATATTTGATCAATTTTTAAAAATTTATTGTGAACAATAAATTCTAAATCTCTCTCTCAAGACTGAAGAACACTCTAGGGTTTCTTCTCTCAAGACCAAGAGATTCTCTTCCCTCCTCCACATTATACATAAAGAGAGTTCATGTATGATTCTTAAATCCCAAATGAATCGTCTTATATATCAAGTAAAACACCACAAGATGATCTATTTCCCACTCCAGAATGTATGGATCACTGATAAAAGGATAATACACTTGGATCCAAAAAGCGCGATGATGGTAGACCAAAATGGTTTTTAATGATCAGTATATTATTTAAATAATGATCTCAAAATTGAGGTATTATATCTTACTATATATTTAAATTAACTAAAAATTTATCATCCAATATCCTCTTAGTTTTGGCATGTATCTCCAGTTTCATCAATAAAAATTAATTGTTCATGGATTCCACGTCTTGTACATCATTAAATATTTTTTAAATATGATAATTTTTTATTTTGGTCAATCCCCAATAAGTGATTCTTCTATTATAAGAACCTTAATGTGGTATCATAGAAGGTTGTATTTAAATTTATAGTTATTTAAAGATTGTTTATCATTTACACATTTAAAATTTATATTTCATTTCAAATTTTAATTCACTCTTAATCTTTTTTCATGATCTCTTCTACCTCCTCTTCAATTATCACTCAATTAGCCTAAATTGGTTAATAATTAAAGAAGAATGAATTGAAATAAACCATACATAGGTTTTAATAACTCAATCTAGACAACACAATATTACATGGTGTACACTCCTTTGTCATATGTCATGTATTTGTGTTCATTGTACCTGGACACCCGCATGGACTATGGGTCATCATGTAATGACTCCACCCCATGTTCATTAAATGAAAAAAATTTGTATATTATTTGGGGTGGAATGTGGTGTTTTCTGAAAAAACTTCATGTATTGTTCATAAATTCATTATAGTATATGTGTTTTCACAGTGGAAAACATGGAGTCAAGATGCATTAGGTAATTAATGTACCATGTGTATTTAATACATGATGAACATAGGTCGGAAGCCATGTATTAATGAGGAAACAAACCATGTATCCTTCCTACACACTATGTACATTATAAATGTATGTATAAAGTAGAGTTCGAGTTCTTGGGTGTGTATTGCAGACATCTCATGATGCACTATACATGTCATGTGGTCAGACTGCATACACCGTGTACATTAACTATTTATATGGAAATATTAAAATTAACTAATTACTCCAATAAATGTCATAAACTATAATTTTTTGAGTCATTTTATTTAAAATAAATTCTAGTATTTGGGTTTTATAATAAAAAATTATTAATAAAATTCTGTGTAATATTTGAAACTACAATTCATGTAAGGTTATTTAATATTGAAGAATCAATGTGCATTAAATCAGACATGAAATTAAAGATTCTTTTATTTTGTGTGTCATTAATATAAAAGTACAATATCGGAAATTATAACAGTATTCATGTATGAAATATGTTGTGTGGGTGAATTTTATATAACAAGGACCATACTTAGTAGTTCGGATAGGTACTCGCTGAGTTACTTCCATGTATAAAGTTGTGCTCTTATTTTTTTTTATTTTAAACAAAATTAAATAATTTATTTAAAAAATAATAGTGGACAAGATTCTCCAAAATTATTGAATGGTATAAGATAAAGTACATTAATTGATTAATAAGATAATTAATTGGATTAATTCATGTTCCTTTTATATCATCGAAGAATGAATTGAAATTAATTATAGAAATATATTTTAAATGTGTAGTCATTGCATGTTCATAAATGATCATGATCATTGACTAGACCTTTGTATGTGTTGGTTTTGTTTAATTTAATTTCATTATATGTGTCTGTAATTATTATTTTTAATTAAATATGATGGCATCCATGCCATGTGTCCCTCCTTTATTATATATAACATATGTGTTTAAGTTTGTTTTATGTAATTTACCTTCACAAATACATTGTTTCCCCTCACTTACTTGTGAGTTAGAAAACATATGTAAAAAAGGATTATTCTAAGGCACATGGATTATATTCAAAGAAGAGATGAGGTGGAGTTAGTTTTAGATAAAACTGAAGAAAAAACCAACCTGGGCGATACATAGGTGGATAGGTGGGATGGTGCAACTCGTTCCAAGCCCAGAATAAAGAATTTTTCCTTATGGCCATAGGTTCATTTATTAAACAATAAATAAATCAACCATTATCATGATCACATCATTTATTTATTTATTTTATTTTTCCTTGTGCATGGTATCTTTTATGGATGAAATAAAATAATCACAAATATAAATGGATTTATATGAAAGATGGAATTAAAATAAATGTATTATGTGTAAATATTTTATCAGAATAAGGTAAATCCATTAATTAAATACCCTTAATATTAAAAAGACTTGTAAAATGATAAAATAAGAAAATTTATTCATAATAAACAAAATACATCAACTAAATATTAAGTCAAATTAAGCTTCCATTACATGATGGAGAATAAAACCATATAAAAAAGTGTTGGTCCAACCCTTATTAGGATACATACTTTTATTGGGGGTTATTATGAATGTTTTGGGTTAACTTAACCAAGTATACATCAATAGAATTTGACCTCACTATAATTGATATTATTTAGAGGCATCTGTTGTAGAAACCCGAGTAAGGGTTTTAGGATTGGGGATTCCACTCAATAGGACAAGGAGATATGAGCTCGTAGTTGGAAAATATCTTCTTACCTAAATACCTTTGATTAATTGACCAGTCCCTTTTTTGGGTTATTATAAGGGGAATATGGATCCTTCCCACTGAAATGTTAATGAAACTAAATATTATGAATCTGATGGTGAGGGTTGTTGGGACTAGATAAAATAGTGGGATATATCTAATTGAATTTATTTTTTATCTCTTTTATAATCAGATAAAAAACTAATAATTACCCATAATTGTTGTAGAATCAAATGGAAAGTTAAACAACCAAAAATATATATCTATAAACTATCTTGGATAAATAAAATAACCTTACCGAAACAAACTTTTAGGAATGGTACAAGTTCATATGCATTTTAATATTCTAGGAAATGAAATTATATGGGTTGGAGATCCTAATTAATAATACTATCACTATGTAGGTGAGTGAGTAATAGTTACTAATCTATGAAAAACACTAGGATGATACACTATATATCTAGTGTTTAATGTTATCTTCACATCTAATGAACTACAAAAATTAAATGAGATAACAGATTCATGTGAAATTCTCAGTCATCTATGTAATATTTATCTGGAGAGATAAAGAAAAAAATAGTTTGAGATCTATAAGTCACTCTTCGCTTGAAATATTGTAGAGGTACACCATAGACCTCACACGGTAAAATGATTGGGTATATCAAGTATCTATAAATTATAAGGTTGAAACAACCCAATGAATTATATTCCAATCACATTTTTACCTCACTCCCTCAAATCTTATTTGAAATTATTTAGAATTTCAATATGAATAATATAGATAACTCACTCCTAGTTCTCCCTGCATTAATTCTCTAGACTAATGAGGAATTGAAGCCTAAAAAATTTTCTCCCTTATTATGAATAAGAGGAAAGGGATATAAATGATTGCCAAGATGAAGTCCAACTCTAAGGCTTCTATGAACTTCCCTTCCATGAAGATGAAGATCAAAGAGAAAGAAAGGGATAAGGATTCTATCTTTTTTTGATGTGGGAAGAATGTACACAGGAAGAAAAACTACATAGTGTAAAGGAAGCTAGGTAATGATTCAGTTATGTTCATTATTGAGTGTAACCTTTGAATTTATATAAATTAGGTATTGGATACATCATGAGATTCTCACGTTTGTATACAATTTTATATACCTAGTAGATTTTGAAATTTCATATGTGGTGGTGTGGATTTAAAAGAATAAATTAGAGATATATTGGCAGCACTAGCCATTGGAGGCTACCACCTCACATTTCAAATGGGAATGATCTTGGGTCTTCCTAATTGTTACTATATATCAAGAATTAGAAAAAAAATATTTTTATACATAAATTAGACATGGAATGTTTTATTTTTAAGTTTGGAAATTAAATTTGATTCTTTTATAAGGAATCTATATGATATGGTAAGGGAAATTTATATAATGGTATTTTTTATATTATTATAACTATGTTTTGGAAATATATAATAAATTTGGTTCACATGACTCATACCACACTCAGTTATGGAATCATCTCTTAGTTCATTTAAACAATAAAATGGTTGACTAAGTTAAATCAAGATGGTTATTTAGATTCATTCAAACTAAAACCACTTTGTATTTTTCAAGTATGTTTATGAATTAAAATTTCCAAATATACATTTAGTGAAAAGTATAAAGGATTAAAGAACATATATAGTTAATTTACACTGATATATGTGTACCATTACCATTTGATGAAAGGGGTGGGTACTCATACTTGATAACTTTTACTAATGATTTTAGCATGTATGAATATATATACTTAATGAGTTACAAGTCATAATACTTTGAAAAATTAAAATAATTCAAGAATTAGGTTGAGAAACTACTTGGTAAGAATATTATGAAACACTACTCAAGTCATGATGTAAAATATCATAATAAATATTTCATAGACTATTTATGGGAGTATGATGTTTTATCCCAAATCACTCTTCCTTATAAACCCCAGTGTAATGGTGTAAGTGAAGGGATGAATTGTACATTTCTGGACATGGTGAGTTCAATGATGAGTTAAGAAAACCTTCCACGGTCCTTTTTTGGATATTCATTATAAATAGAAGTGTATACACTAAATCAAGTACCAAATAAATTATAATATGGTATTACATACCAATTTTGGAGTTAAAATAATCTCTCATTATCAAACTTACATGTGTGGGGATGTGAAGTGTTTTTTAAGGCCACTTCAACAAACAAACATTCACCTTGAGAAAAAAAGTTTATCTTTATAGGATATCCTTAATAAATAAGGTTACATTGACTATAAAATCACATAGATAAAATATTAGTAGTTGAAATACATATCATGTTACTTGATAGGATAATCCCTTTAAAAGATATAGTGGGGTGAGATAGAGTTTGATAAAGTCCAAGATCATGATACATAGGAGGAGGTATAGCAACAAATTCCACAAATCAATATAGAAGAAACTATTCCAAACACCCAAGTAAGGTTTTATAGTACAAGGGAGTTCAAAAAAACTAAAATATATGGTTTTTAAGTCATTGAGGGTAGTGGCTCATTTTTAGTAGATAATAATAACCCTTTAACTTATAAGGAAGCAGTGAGTGGCAATGATTCTACCGAATGGTAAGAAAAAATGAATCCTAAAATAGATTCCATGTACTAAAAACAAGTTTTTGTTTTGGTGGATACTCTATTTTTTATAAATAAAATTGGTTCTAAATGGGTATTCAAGAAAAAATTGGGCATTGATGGTCAATTAAGTACCTATAAAGCATGACTGGTTGAAAAAGGGTATAAATAGAATCAAGGAATTGACTACAATGAAACATTTTCACCATTATCAATACAAAAATCCATTAGAATTATAATTTCTATAGTAACATACGTGACTATGATATTTGGAATATTTATTTCCAAATATCCTTTCTTAATTTGAACCATCCGGAAGATTTCTATATGACACAACCAGAATGGTTTATGAATTTTGGTAAATATAATAAAGTATACAAGTTGTAGAGATCCATTTATATATTAAAATAGGTGTCCATGTCATGGAACATATATTTTTATGGATCCAGAACAAAATTTGGTTTTATATGAAACAAATGATATACTCATCTTTATAAAAAGAATAGTGGGAGTGAGTTCATTTTCCAAATAGTGTATATTGATGACATTTTACTTATTGAAAATGAGATAGCTATATTATATGTCGTTAATATGTGGTTAAATACTTCATTATCCATGAAATACTTAGTTGAATCCACATATGTTATAAGGATCATTTTTCATCAAGATATATCTAAGAGAGTGATTATTCTAAGTTAAGGTACATATATTAACAAGATACATAGGTTGTTTAGTATGAAACAATCTAAAAAGGGATTGCTTCCTAGGTAACATGGTACTCATGTTTAAAATAAAAATGTGCCCTTAGAAACATGAGGACAGACATATGATGTAAAGGATTTCATATCCATCAGTAATTGGGTCAGTCATATAGGTCTTGTTGTGTTAAATTCTATATTTTTCATATCACATAAGTGTATTAAAAAGATATCAGGAAAATCTAGAAGACCACCATTGGATGGATATCAAAATCATCCTCATGTATTTAACTTTAACTAAGGATATGTTCCTAGTATATGGAGGATATGAATAGATAGTCATAAGAGGATATGTAGATTTGAGTTTTTAAAAAAAGGATCAATATTATTAAAATAGGTAGTTGGGATCTGTATTTACCATCAACGGAGGGGTTGTGCATTGTGAGAGATTAATGAAAGTTATGGGTTTTAATTATAAAGTGGATTATGGGTACATTTTGACTTATAAAGAAACTAAAGAATCAGCGAGGATATATAATTTCATCTAAATGATAGATAAAGTGCATATTGGTCAGAGTGTGTAACTTAAGATGGGGGTTAATTAAGTACCCAATAAAAATTTATTTTAAAAAATATTAAAATTAAATCCCCAAAATTAATTAAAAATTACTAGTTAATTAAAAATTATAATTATATAATTTTTATCTTTCATAAAATTTCTCAAAGTGGGATTAGGGATTAGTTAAAACATTATTAGATGTCACTTTAACATTCTAAACTAAATTACATAAACAAACACTTTATACAAATTTAGGTAAATAATAACTATCAATGTAAGGTTTTGTTTCCAGATTAAAATAATAAATGAAATTTTATATTTGAAATATAGTAAAAAAACTCAAAACACACACTGGAGTAAAATAGGGGTTTGGTCTCAAGTCGAGAATTAATCCCCTTCACTTTGAAATCACTTTTTGTCAAGCAGATTATTATAACTATAATTATATTCACAACCTGGATCAGGTTTTTACAAACAACAACACACATGTTATCCCAGATCAAACCCTCTTCAATAGTACTACATGGAAATAAAAAAATTTAGGCCTTTCCGGACCTCTTTCATAGTTTTAGTGGGTAAAAAATATGTAAATATGATATTGTGTGTCAAGCACACTCTAGTTTTGGCACAAGAGATAGTTTATATAAATTAAAAGTGAAATACCACACACTTCCCAATATATAAATTATAAAACATAGAGGGAAATGATTATAGATAATAAAATATAAATTTACTCAATCATTGATTAATTAGTTGTTCATAGGACCTTGAAAAATTATTGGAAAGGATCTTGAACGGGTTATTAAAAATTATAGGAAAACAAAGTATCACAGAGTCTAGAAAACTTATTCTATTTTTAGTTAATTGATGATCGAAAAAACTTCCACACCGGGTATCTTGATTCATTATATGAAAGGTTATTATTCTTATGTCTATTCCAGATTTTTCATGCTCACATGTGTATTAGAATATATTCCCCTATGCACATGAGGGAGATCTTCTTAATATATTGGTATTCATATTCAAATTATTAATTGAAGAATAATAATAATAAAGATATCCTGAATCCTCATAATGAGCACTAAATTAAGAAATATCTGAATTTTTATTCAATGAATTCATGGACTGGTTTATGAATATTGATTAATAAATCCATGTGAGTCTTTAAATATTTAATTCTTTAAACCATCCATTGGAGGAATTAATTTTGAATGAAAATAGAAATGATAACATACTAGTGGTGGATCAACACTGATAGTAGTATAGACCAATGATAGATTAGACTAATGGTATATTAGTCCATAGGTAGAGATGTAAATAATAAGTCATTTGAAATAATATTTGATCTTATTAGCACTACATATGGTAAGGTGGTAGCACAACTCTAGTGGTAGATCTGGATGGCAATAGATCTGGCTGGAGATAGCACAAATCTAGTGGTAGCACAGTTCTAACAATAGATCAAGTCTGATGATAGCATAACTATAGTGGTAGTAGATCTTTAGAGGTACAATAACACTAGTTATAGAATAGGTATACTCATAGTATAAGTATGGCGGTAATAGAAAACTCACAGTAGAAGATCTCTGGCGATAACAAAACTCTGGTAGTAGATACAATCCATCAGTATATCAAATTGAACTAATGGTAGATCATCACAATCAAGGGTAGATCTATATAACTAATGGTAGATCTGCACTTCACCAATTTTCTTCACAAAATAATGTAATATCATAAAAAATTAATTTCATTAGAATCAAAATAATCCTGATTTGTTATCATTATAATAATGAGGTTCCACCAATCTCCCCCTTTAGATGATAAAAAAATCATAGAATTTATAACCATGTATAAAAAATAAAACTATATAAATAAATATATAAATTGGAAAATTCATGGTCATTGTCTATTTAATAATTCAAATTAATAAAGTGAGATGATGAGTTTAAAGGTTGGAATAGAATTAAAAACATAATATGAAATTATATCCATACAATTTCTCCCCCTTTTGAGATTATCAAAAATATAGGATAGTAAAGAGAAAAGATAAGGAAATAAATCAAGAATAATAAAGGACAAGATCTAATAAAATACATAAGTTAGTTTATTGCATCAAAAATAAATACAAGGGAAGAATAGAATATATCCCATATCAAACACTAATCCCAATATGAATCACTATCAACTCTTTGGGAGGAAGGATCAACTAGGGCCTTTTATTTTCTAGAGACTGTAGGCACATATGTAAAGTCTGAGGGTCTAGATGTATAAGTAGGAAGCTCACAGATCACCATTTATCTGAGATGTTTAATAGCTTCAACTGGTGACATTTTAAATGGATAATAATAAGAGACATGAGTATGGAAGATGGTGTAAAGTTGAAGGCTAACATTGGTATATATTTTGGTGTCACCACTACTACCCCAGATACATAAATAAATGGATTCATCATATTCATAAAGTCCATAATTATGTTCCCAACATCTCTCTATCTTAGTGAAAAATTCCTTACTCTCATCTATAAATATATTGAGATTAGGGGATAATACTTTAAGTTGGTCAACATGTTCCTTGAATTCCTTGGTAATAGGAGTCATCCTTAAGTTCTCAGTAAGAAATTTTAAATGTGAATTTATCTCAAGTTTGGTATATATTATGGAAAGGTAGTATTTTATTTCTTTAGTGATAGTCTCCCTATCACTTTAATCCTCGTTCAAACACTCACTAACAAGTTTATATATATACTCACCATGTTTTCTTATTTTCCAAAGGTCCTCCTGATGAGATGCAGTCAGGTCTCCCAATATGTAATTAATATCTTCTATGAATATATATATCTAATAATCTCAGCATCAATATAAGGTTTATAAGGTGGAGAAGTATATATAATTGAAACAGTGGGTGGTAGGGTATCCAACTTCTCTGAAAGAGATGTATGGTTTATAGAATAACTGGATCATATATCCCCTATAACATATTTCACAGTTTCCATCTCATTATCTAATATTCTATTCACAATATCAACTTCTTAAATCATAAAAATTATCTTGGGATGAATGTGAAGTATGAATAGATCATATAGATTCCTAGTATCAACCTCACAGAGGTGAGTAACTCTACGTTCCTGAGATCTAGTAATTCCACTAAAATTAGAAGGAATTATTTCAATTAAATCATCCAAATAAACTCAAGACACATATTATTATGTAATAGAATGATCATCAGGTATATGTGAATCAATCCTCTCAGAACTAGAAAAAATAGGCTCTTCTTGATCTGATCCAGTAGCTGGATCATGAAAAATAAATTCTTGATGCTTACCAACTTCATGAATTATCACAATTTGTGATCCCTTATGATATGTTCTAGAAACCAAGATATAAGCCCCACCATGATTTGGTGGAATATTGTGATCATCATCACTAACTTCATCACCATCTGAATTAGGATAAAAAATACCAATAAACTTTTAACCAAGAGATGGCTCACCCTTGGATTCAACTCTATCCTCAACTATGGTATAAGGTTCATCTCTATGAACAGTTATCTGACTGGAAGAACCTAGGGATACCTCCACCTTAACAGATGCTCACATGTCACCTCTAACAGAGGAAGCATCATCAGTAAGATGAATAAAACATGGTCTCATCACATCTATTTACAGATCTATAACTAAAAAACATGAGATGGATGCAATTTTTCTCTCTTAATAGAATTTTCCTCATCATCATGGCCTTTTGATTCAAGAGTTATATCATCACTCCCATCCTCAAAACCATCAGACATTGACACTACATCTCTTGAGGTTTTAGAATAAATATAAACATTTTTCATCTCTAGAAACATTAGTCTCTTATATTTCTCCTTCACTCAACAGGATCTCTCTAATAAGGAGATAAAAAGGTGGACATGTGGATCCAAAATATATAATTGGGATTTTGAAAATATCTAGATAAATTCTATCCTCAAAAAAATCAGAAACTTTTTATTCTTCCTTAGCTAATTCCTCTTCCACTTCTTCATCAGAATAATAATTCACAATCTCATATATCTCTAAGATGGGGTACACTATATTCTTAGGCCTTGTAGGGTGTTCCATAGGAAATTCTCATAAATATTTTCATTATATTCTACCCATTTCAGTATTAATGGATTCTATTTTACATTCATTCTTTTACAGATAAATTTTTATAAACAGAAACCACTAAATTTTACCTCTACTACCTCATCCTCATGAACAAATCCCTTGACTTCCAATATAGTTGAGATCGTCTTTTGAAAGATCAGAGAGTTTTACTTGGATGAGGAAATACTCATCTCCATATTATATTCCATGATATATCTACAAATATTAATTTTATCCCCTATTTTTATAAGGAATAAAAGAAAGACATCATGGTAGATTATCATGCTAAAATTACCCTTCTTAGAACCTAGAGTATGATGAATGAATTTGAACAATATTCTACACTCACCGTCAAGTTCTATAGTAGTATACCTTCTCATTGTACCATTTTTTTAGTTTGAGTAGTGTATCATCATATATAAATAACTCATTATCACGTGGTATAGATCCTTGATAGTCATCAAAGACACCTTGATGAGGCACATTGATACACCTAGACCAATGCTATGAATAAAATCTATCCTCTTTTACATCTATAATGCTATGAATTTAATATTTATTTTACCCAAAATGGTACTCTACTTATTGGTAAAAATGATGTACCATACTTAGATAAAATTTTTGAACATTCATTTAATACCATCCTAACTATACTTAGTCTTGAATCACCTTGATCACTAATTACATTCTTGAAATCATCAATTCCATATCAATAGATTTCCCTAAAACAACTACTCAATTCACAAGATTGGGATTTTTCAGTTTAACTACAGAATGGCTTGATTCTCCATGATATTTTCATTTTAGGTTGTGATCCTTCTAAAGATGACACTAAGGGGTGTCTCACCATCACAGTCTCACTAAATTGAATTTGAAGGAAGACTGTGAGGAAGGATGAAGTTTGAGAGATAATGGAATTTGAAATGGTTCAAATTATAGGCATGATTGAGGGAGTGTTCCAAAATTATATTTAATTTCAATTTTATCATTTAGGGATTCTAGATTTGAAAATATAATAAAATCTAAATAAATACATTAAATAAAAATTAAATATATAAAAATAGAACAGGAAGCATATTAGAACAGATACTCGACCGGTATATCACAAACAGTGGATCTCTCACTAGTGGATCACAAATAGTTGATCCCAAATAGTGGATCACTGATGGTGTATCTCTAATGGTGGATTGCCAATGGTTGATTACCAAGGTTGGATCATCAATGGTGGATCACCAACGATGGATCTTCCAACTGTGGATCACCAATAGTTGATCACCAATGGTGGACCACCAATGGTTGATCATTCAATGATGGATCTTCAATGTTATAAATTTTTAGATAAAGATTAACTGAATATTTATATTCCTATTTCATGTTTGATATAGTTTAATCTATCCTAATTTAATGAATTTTTAAAAATATCAGCAATTGAATGTTTAGTTCCTATGATTTCAAGAGTTATATCACCATTTTGAAAATGATCTCTTAAAAATTGATGTCTTATATAAATATGTTTTTTCTTATAATAAGATGTAGGATTTTTTGAATTATTTATTTCACTTTTATTTTCACAATTTATAGGGAAATTTATAAATTGATATCCATAATCTATAAAAGTGTGTTTTATCTAAAAAAATTCATACCAACTTCTTACACCTATGAATTCAACCTCAGTAGTGGATAAAAACACAATTTCTCATTTTACAATACCATGATACTAGTGACTTACCCAAAAGGTGATATGTTCCATGGGTTATTTTTATATCTAACTTGAAGGCACCAAAATCTACATCTGAATAACTCAGTATGTAAAATTCTTATCCCCTATGATAGAACATTCTTAAATTGGTTATATACTTGAGGAATTTAAAAATTATTTTAACAAAAATTAAATGAGATTCTTTAAGATTTTCATGAAATTGAACACACATATACACACTAAACAAAATATTTGGTCGGTTAGAAATTATGTATATAAAAATTCCAATCATACCTATGTAACTGGTTTTATCTACTAACTTTTCATTTTCAACAAGATCCAACATAAAATTTATACTCATGGGTGTATCACCAATTTTAGTGATATCCAATCCAAAATGTTTTACAAGTTTTTTAGTGTCCTTAATTTGATTTAAAATAATTCCATCTTTATTTTTAAAACCAATATATCATTTAAGTTCTCTCGTTAAACTCATTTCAAATTCACTTTCCATCATTTTGAAAAAACCAATGAAAAAAATAATTTTTAGAATATCACAAAATGATACCATCAATATAAATTTGAACTGATAAAACAGATTTTGAAATTATTTTTGTAAATAGAGTAGGTTCATATATGATTTTTGTAAAACATTTAGAAATTAAAAAAGTTCTAGTCCAATTTTACCAAGCTCTAGGATCTTTTTTTGACCATATAAATCTTTTTTTAAATTAAATACATGATTTGTAAAATTAGGGTTTTGAAATCCATGGGGCTATTCAAAAAAACATATTTCACTATATTACCATTCAAGAATGAACTCTTGACATCCATTTTATACAATTTTAAATCTAATTATGCTATATAGAAAATCAGTATTCTAATGGATTCAATTATAGCCACTAGTGCAAAGGTATCCTCACAGTCAATACCCTCTTCCAAACTATAATCTTTTTCAAACAATCTAGATTTAGCATGGACTATATTGATTGTCTCGTCAACTATGTTTCTAAAAATCCACTTTTTTCCAATATTCAAAGTGTCTTTAGGTGTATCTATAAGTTCAAAAAATATATTACTCTTAAATTGATTAAGTTCTTCTTACATTTCCATCATGTAGAATTCATCATTAATTGCATCATTTATGTTCTTAGTTTTATACTATGAAAAGAATTCTTGATGCTCCACAAAATTTCTAAGAGAAGCTATTGTTTATTTTCCTTTACTTAATTATCCAAAAAACATCTAAATGATATTATATATGAGTCCTAATAGTTCTAGGAAAACAATGTCCAGAAATATCACTCACTTCTATAGGTTCAAGTTCAGGTTCAGGTTCTTCCTCATAACTAGAATATTTTTATGCTTACTTAATAGAACCATAATATGGATTGGAATTTATATTAAGATTTTACATATCATATTCAAGTTTTTAAAAATATTTATTTGGATAATGTGGATTTAATTCATCATATTTGACATAAATTTATTCTTCCACTATTTTTTTTCTTTTATTAAATACCCAATATGATTTACTAGTTGTTGAATAACTATGAAAAATTTCCTCATCACTCATGTAAAAAAAATCCATATTATCATTAGTATTAAGAATAAATAATTTGAAACCAAAAACATTAATGTAATTAAATTTGGTTTTTCTACCATTCCATAATTCATAATGATTTTACATTAAGATAGGTTTTATAATAAAATTATTAATTATGTAACAATATTTATTTATATCTTCTTAACAAAAATAAATAGGTAAGTAGTACTCATTGAGAATGGTATGGGAAATTTCTTGAAGGGTTGTATTTATCCTTTCCACTACACCATTGTTCAATGGGGTCCTAAGAGAAAAAAAGTTATTATTATATCCATTTTGTGAGAAAAAAATTCAAAGTCTTTATTTTCAAACTCACAGTCATGATCACTTCTTAAAGTATTAATTCTAAGTCAACTAACATTTTATACATATTTATAATACATGGTAAAATAATAGTAATATTATCTTTTTTATCGAGAAAGAATACCAAAGTATATTTAGAAAATTAGCCTATAAGAAAATATACATAGTGCTTACCATTTAATATGAAAACTCTAGAAGGTCCAAACAAGTCTATGTAAACTAGCTCTAGTGGTTGAGAAGTTGAAACTTCTTTGATTTGAAAGATATTTTGGGTTTCTTCCCTTTTTGAAATGGGTTATAGTAGTTACCATTTGGGAATTATTGTTTATATAAATCCTTGACTAACTCTTTCCTATTTATATTTAGAAGTGAATGAATATTTCCATGGCCTATACCTTAATTCGAAAGACAATATTCTTTGTAAAAGGCGCATAGATAGGAAACATTTGGAGAAATCAATGAATATAAATTAATATAAAAAACATTTTTATTTCTCAATGAATTAAAAACTAAATCATTTCTAGAATTAAAAACATTGTAGGAATTATTTTCAAATTTAACATGAAAAACATCATCACATAGTTGTGATATGATAATTATATTATATTTCAATACATCAACAAATAAAACTTTAGAAATTAAAACTTTGTTCAAGTTACAAATTTGTCCAAGACTAGTCATCTTCCCTTTGTAATTTTCATTGAAGGTGACAGGACCGCCATCAACTTTGATCAGGTTATTAAAACTTGAATAGTCCCCAATCATGTATATGGAATAGCTATTATCCATTTACTATAAGTTCGTACTAGATCTTTTCAAGTTGGTTTCTTACAAAACAATTTTACACAAAAAAATGACTTTGGTACCCAAATCTTCTTGGGTCAAGAAATGTTAGTAATAAAATATTTAGGAATCCAAATTTTCTTAATTTTTTCACTATTAGAATATTATATACAATTATAAAAAATACTTTTTTAGGTCTAGAAGACTAAAAAATAGTTTCAAAAAAACTAATACAAGGAAATAAAACTAGTTTTTAATGATCATCCTCTATCCAGGTTAATAACCTATTCCAATAATATATTTGGGTGTTGTTTGATTTACAAGAATGTGGGTCAAGGAATTTATTCCATTTGTAAATATTTCGAAATTTTTCTTTGGTTTCTCATTAGACAATTATAACTTATATTTCTCTTTTAATAGTGGAGGATTTTTATATTTCTCAATAGTAAGATCAGTTTTAAAAATAGAAATCAAGGAATGATGATTCTTTAGAATATTATATTTTTCTTTAAGTTCATTAAAATTATCTTCCAAAATATTATAGTATTAAAAAATTTCCTCATTATAAATTTGTTCATCATTGTTTTCATTTTTTGAAGAATTAAAAATATAAACAGGATATGAAGGAAAAACATCAGATATCTCAAATATGTTTGTCATAAAACACATGTTGGCTCTATAATTATTATCCTCATGGGTTGAGCCTAAATCACATGAACTATATTTTGAACCACTACATGTTAATTTCATGGATTTCTTATTCCTCTCATCCTTATCATCATATTTCTTATTGAATTTTATCTTAGGATAGTCATCTTTAATATGACCTTTTCTTTCACATTCATAATATATTATTTCATTTTTAACATAATCATACTTCCATTCCTTTATCGAATTACCTCTATTGTCATAATTTCCTTTACATCTTGGTTTCCTAAATTACATCTTCCATTTATGGAAATTTTTAAATCTTGTGGCTAGGTGGATCATTTCTCCATCACGGTTAGTAGTTTACTCTTCATCACTTGAGTTTTGTACTTTGATCTTCTCCTTCTATTTTGAATAATTGGTTTTCAAGTATGTAGATTTATTATTTGATTCCGTCAATTACTCTATATTTACTTTATTCTTTTCTTCATAAATTATAATTTCTCCTGTCATCTCCTTAATAGGTAACTTTATTTCATCACATGACTCTTGGATTAACACTGAAGTCCCCCTCCATCTGTCTGTTAATCACCTCAAGAGGTACATGACTATATCTTTTTCAAGATTTGGTTTTCAAATTGAATGCATCATATTCATGATCACATTAAACTTGAAATACATATAAAAATATTTTCATGATGTTTCATATTAAAATTATCATATTTAGTAGTATATGTATTTAAGGGGATCTCTTTGAAATTAGATGTTTCATCATGAGAAATTTCTAAAGTATCCCAAATTTCACAAGCAGTAGTATAAGGATAAATTATACTAAATTATTCATATCTTAAAGAATAATATAATAATTCATGGATTTGTAGTTTTTATTATAATCTACTTTATTAGAATCACTCCATTCAGATCTAGAAGTTTTAGGTGATTTATATTTTTGTTCAATGACAGTCAAGATTTAAAAACCCATTATTTCAATATGCATCTTCATTTTAATCTTAAACTGGGCATAGTTTGTGCCATTAAAATAAGGAGGCATGTTTCTAGCATATCCCTCTTATTTATTATTATATATAAATAACTGAATTCAAAAACAATAGAAATATAAATTTTATATCATCAAAAGACAAATAAATCATAGTTTAAAATATATTTGAAACCCCCATTAATAGAAAATGTTGGTCAGAGTGAGTAACTCAAGAGGGTCTAAATTGAGTACCCAAAAAATTTGTTAAAAACAATTTAAAATGAAACCCCCCATCTTAACTTAAAAATCATAGTTAATAATAATAGTATAATTATATAAGTTGGATCATTTATAAAATTTATTGAAGACTAGTTAAGGAATAGTTAAAATAATATTGAAAATCACTTTACTTTTGAAAATAAATTATTTCAATAAATACTTTATATAAACATAGGTTAATACTAACTATCAAAGTTATTTTTTTACAGATTAAAAAAATTAAATTTAATCTTTGATGTATAGAAAAATAAAACTTGAAACACACAACAGAATAAAAAAAGGGGGTTCAATATCAAATCGAGACTTAATTCCCTCCATAAATAAATCACCTATTCCTATTAATATTATTAAAATAATAATCAAATCCACAACCTTGATCGGGTTTTCATAAACAACATCACACAATCTTTCTAGTCTCAAATATTCTTCCATAGTTATACATGGAAATAAAAACAATACAGGACATCCATAACCTCTTACACTATTTCTATTGGTATAAAAATATAGAGATATAATATTTTGGGTAAAGAAAACTATAGTTTTAGCATAGGAGATAGTGTATACAAATAAATAGATAAATATAACACACAACTCAAATTTAAAGCATAAAATAGAAAGATAAAATGAGTAAATAAAATAAAAGATAATGTTTCTTATTAAATGGAACTTTGTTTGTTTATGGGCCCATTAAAATGACTTGAAAATGAGCTCAAATAAGTTCTTCAAAAATTTAAGGAAAATAGAGTATTATATATTCTAGAAAAATAAAATTTAGTATGTTGATGTTAATAAAATCTTCTACATAGGTATCTTGATTTTGTGTATGAAAGGTTATTGTTCTTCTATGTATTAAAAAAAATTCACTATAGAGACCCAATCTTGACTTACATGGACATTACATTACTTTTTCAGAATACTTAATATATAACAAAAACAGACACCCAAGGACCGTGATAGTTTAGTGTCTTTGGAAACTAAGAACATAATATTCTAATCGTGGTGAAAGATCATAAACATCTCCCATAAATATATTACCCTTTTTTTCTTACCTAAAACCTTTCTTTATATACTGGTAAAAGGAAAACATAAAACATAGAAAGGGTGAGATCGAATTCTCAGTAATGGTAAACATGGAGAATATAAAACAATCCATAAACATTTGAACATAAAAACAAGAACATAAAATTTAAACATCAAAATCTTGAGCAATGACATAAAACTAGGCAGTAGTAAGGCATGGATCATATAGGAAAATTATACATGAAAGAATAACATTGGAATAAAACATGTAATTTTGGAAAACTAGTAACCACATATTATGATTTCTATAGTATCCATGGAATTTCTTCCAAGACCATCATAGTGGACAAAGTCGATTACTGAACCGGGTTTACTTGTTATTCCAGCCCTGTATTACTGAACTGGATTTACATGTCATTCCAACCATGTATATCTCAAAAGATATAAAAATTTACCCAATGCATTAGAGAGATATATAGGTCCCACCCATCTCATAATTAAATCATTCTTTCATGTGCCACAAAATAAACATAAATCATTCACCATAACCCAATGAATAAAATGGGTTTCATATACATCATCCCATCATAACATAATCCATATAAAACAATGGATATAATTTGATCATAAAAAAACAAGTAAATAATAGGGAGATTGTACATGAAACATATCCATATTAAAGAATGTCATCTTATATGGAAAATAGTTTTGACAAAACACTTGAAATTAATTCTTGTGGAAAATATCCTTTCTCCTTCAAAATCATTTTCTTTTCTCAAGATGTCATGAAATTTTAAAATAAAATCATTTTTTAGAAAATAATCATGAAATCATGTTGAGGAAGCTTCATGTAAATAAGGAATTATGAAACTGTAAAAATCTGATCATGCCGTATAAGTTAAAAACATTTTCCTCGTACTTTTGATGGAAAAGTCAAAAAGTACCTCGTATGGTAAACAAAAGAAAGATTCCTTCCATACCTTGTGGTAGAATTCAACAAAGGTTAAAAATGACTTTAAACATACATGGAATAATAGAAATTTTTTTGTAAAAATTGTTTTAGAATATATGGATATGGATGATAATTATAACCCTAGTAAATACTTATGAATAAACAATCTCGGATAGAAACGAGATGGGCAAAGATACCCCTTAGCTTTGATCCAATTTCTTCTATACATGTCCGAAACTCCTATATAGTGGAGTTAAAAATATTATAAACTTGTAACAGAACCATAATAATATTTATGATATCATACATGATTCACCAACGACGTTATATTTCCCGTTCATTCTTCAATTACATGTTAAAGCAACGTTTTTGGTAAAATCGTTTCATTTATCATACGTGCTTTGACTTGTAATTTTTCATATGATTACTTAGATAATTATTAATTAATTCCAGAATTTAAAACATGATTTATATATCAAATATAATATATATATAAATATATATAATTGATCAATAAATGGATTGAAATACACCGTTCATGGAGACCGTAGGTCGAACGTACGCATGAACGCTGTTTTCGTTTCCTTATTAAAATAAATGGAATTAAATAAATGACATATAAATAAATCCATTATAATTATTATGTCATATATTTTATGATTATTTATTATATATACTTTATAATCATTCTTTAATGGTTAACATGGAGAATGAATCTCATCGCGTCGTGGAGATGGTAAGTCATACGAGCGCACGAGTGACGACATGGAATTGTATTTAAATGTATGTTGTATAATATTTCCAAATAAATATCAATTTAAAATAATCATATATAGTTATTCATTCTATAATTATACTCATAAAAGTATGTTGGTGGTGAGAAACAGATTACACCACGGCGTGGAGATGGTAAGTCGTACGTACGCACGCGTGGTGATTTCATTTTTTAAAGGATTGATATAAGATGTAATATGTTTTTTTTATATTCATAAAAAACTATTATTATTAAAGTGATACTTTAGTTATTACTTAATAATGAAGCAACTCATATAGAGGAATTAGAAGAAGAAATATGTTTTAAAGATTCGGTAAAGGATATTACTTCTTCTTCGACGTGCCTCTTCTAAACCTCCTCTTAGGGCACTAAAGTTGGTCTTTTAAGAAGACCATGACCTCAAGTATGTTTATAGGGAAGTTTATAAGGTAAATGTTCAGGGTTTGGCCGAGTTTAAAGTCTCAAAATGGAGTGAAGATGAGAGGGAGGAGGTGCCCTTTTATAAGAAAGGAGAGGGGCAATTTTGGAAACCTCCAAAATATTAATTTATAATAAACTCAAACCACACTTAAAAAAATTTAAAAATTACTCAAATTCAAATATTAGATGATATAAGGTTGTAATATGATCGACAAATAAAATTTATACATTTTTGTAATTTATTTTAAACCTTATCATTTTGATTTATACTTATTTAATCTATTTAATTTTATTTGTGGTAATAATATTCTAAATTTTAAATATTTATAAATACTTAATTATGTGTTTTGAATTGTCAATAATTAGGTAAATTGTGACATTTTCTACCATATAATTTTCAATTTTTAATTTTTAAGTATTTTATTTATTTTTAAACAATTTTATAATATGTTATTTTTATAAAATACCAACAGTGTCAATTTCGACACTATTCAATTATTTTAATTTAAATAAAATCCACACCGAAGATATGTTCGAACCAAAATATTTAATATATTACTAAAATTTCATATTTATCTATTAAATTCTTGGATAACATTAATTAGTTTATATAATATTTATTTAAATATTTTTAAAACCAGTTATTTGATATTTTTCTTAATAAAATAATTACTACAATATTTTTGTATAATTATTTATTATAATAATTTGTTTCATAAAAATTAAAAATAAAATTCTATGATTAAGATAAATCTAATATATTTCATAATAACACTTTTAGTAGAATTTATTTTCTAAAACATCCAACTTTTAAAATGTTATGTTTGTAAAATTATGAAGGTGTCAACTTTGACATCATTCAAAATTAAAATAATATAAATGTCATAATCTATTTTATAAGGCTCTAAATGGTCCAAAAGTCAACACTTGGATGCTTATGGTGTATATATACTCTACCAATAAGTGTTGGTCAATTTTTTGGGTCTTTTGATTGGAATTATTATTTTAATAAATACTATATTATTGATTTCTTACTAAATAAATAATTTATGCATCATTAATATATAACCTATTAAGGTAATTATATATTTCTTAAAAATTAAAAATAAATTACAATGATAAATAAAAAAATTATCTTTAAAATGAGTATTTATAATCAAATTTATATTATTTTTATCCTTATATTAAAAATAATTTAATTATTAAAGTTTTAATGAGACATATTTCACATTCCTTTAAATAAAATAAATTAAAGGTCTTAATCTCAACAAAGTGGGTTCTAATTGATAATAATTAAACCCAAGTATTTTTTCTGACGAAATATAATCATCCAATTATATTAAGACAAGTGTTAGGGTAATTTTACAATATTATTTTTACCATTAATTTTCAAATTTACCTTTAACTATGGTAAAAGAAATTACCATAGTTACTATTCATAATGGCCAAAAATAAAAGTAGCCTATTAACATAATTTGGAACTATATATTCCAAGTTCGGAATCCATTTTTACAAATTAAAAACACATAATATTCAGTAATTAATTTAAAATTAATCTCGTTGTAGAAAAAATGGGTTTTTATTTAAAACATTGGAAAAGATTGAAATGTTTTACCTATGAATTCAATGTAAAATTAATGATAATGACATACATTATATTAAATGGTAAAAATATATTATATTTACAATTTAAAACAATTCAATTTTATAATTTAAACATATAAATTATCTTGATGAAAAGAGTTTCTTTTATGTAAAATTTAGGATATTTTTACTATTCATCAAAATATGAAAGTTATCATAAATATATGAAAAAATTATCCGAGGTAAATTTTTATATCCTAATTCAAAATAATTATTTTATTTTATAAAATTGAACTTATAAACTTGTCAAAAATTATATTTAAAATGGGGGCACCATCAAAAGGCAGCAAAACTATATTTTTTGAAAGATACAACCTTTATACAAAAAATTCATTTTGTTATCATACCATGTTCTAGAAATTGTGTAAGACGAATTATAATGTTATAAAATTCAAAATTCAGTTAATATTATTCATAACGTCTAGTTCATAATAATATTATAATATATCATTGTTTAGTGAAACTCGGTATTGCATACCATGAAATCTATCGAGGAAGGTCACTCTTGCGTGTAACACAAGTAAAGTATATTGTTGTGTATACTATGAGATAATATTGGTGTAGCGTACAGCATAAGATTTCAAAAAAATTAAAAATATTATATCTCATAAAATTCGAGGTGTTACATTCTACCCCCCTTAAAGTGAATTTCACCCTTGAAATTCGTCGGGGTTATAAATGGTTTACTACTTGGAAGTTTTCTTTCATAGAAACCTCCATTGTAAAAAGGAATAATAAAACATAATTTTAAAAACTAAATTATGAAATGTAATGGTTACCCAAATTAACTCATCACTGGGTTTCCACATAGGAGAACATAGGTGAAAACATGGATATGGAAGAGAAATATAACCATCATGTTCTGATGGAGAGTGGTAGAGAACATGGCTATGAGAAATCCAACAATCACAAAGAAATAAATTTGTGATGATCTAAGGTACCATCTGATTCATCAGATATGAGGGTACTGGGACAACATTTTTGGTTTTCAAGATTATTTCCCTAAAGTTGATGAATTTTTTCATAAAGATAAATACATACATGATTTCAGTGTAATATCATCAATGGTCATTCCATGAACAATTTCCACTTCATCTCTTATTTAAAGAAATGAAGTAGAATTTTTCATTCTTGAAGTGGTAGTAGATCATTCGATAGAATGATAGGTCATTCCATCTGTCTCTATCACAAAAAAAATGTTAGTAAAAGATTTTTAATATACATAAGTCCATCTATGATGAGGTTAATCATATATAGTTTTAAAAATGGACTTATACTTCATCTATCATACCTCTTAATATAATAAAACTAATTTCTACTAACTAGGGACTTCATATAGGCCAGTGGTAGGTGCTAAAGGCATGTCGCACTTCGGTTGTGGGTTCAATTACCGAAAACTTCTCTGACATGATGGGTTATCGCGCATCCTGCAGGTTGTCCCTTTTCTAAAACTATACTATTATAACATTATTGAAAAAAAATTTATCCTTAAACTATACTATATGATGTCCAAATTAATCCATTCAAACCATTAGGCTTATCAAAAATACTTCTGTCCAATCTCATAGCATAAACAAAATGATTACTAGAAAGGTTATCTACCGAGCATTTGAATACCATCATTTATCCCCCATATATAATAAGATATATCTTATTGGTCACATTCAAAACATGTGAATAATTTAATCACGTATTCTCTTGAAACATGAAATACCATAGAACCTTAGTGAAAACATGAATACTGTCAAAATTTAACTCTTTCCACATACCAAAATCCCAAATTATCTATATACACAAACCATGATATGAATTTGTCCTTATATCAGTCATGACCTCATTAATACTATCAAACATATTATTTTCTCCTTATCCATTCATTATGTGTATATCATCTGCTTTAAAAAATATTTCAATCACTTTTCATGTTTTCTGGTTCCATAAAATTATTGAAAACCACAATAAACCAATACATAGATATTCCAATATTCCACGATACTATAAATGAGATTCCACAACACTATTTTGGAATCCTGTTAAATAAATACTTAATCATTCCACCACTTATTTTTCATATTCAACATTTCTAATATGGATTTCATGTGACATCCCTTTGTCATTTTCATTAAGAGGTTGTTGATGTCGATCATCATTAAGCCTTGGATTGGGGCATTGGTTAGAATAATGCCCCATTTCCCTACACTTGTAGTATTGAAGTGTTTGTGGTGCATTCTCTGTAGTCTTTTCTCTATTCACATAATTAGCTACCTTTTTCCCATTAATTCGGCACTTAGCTGCACGATGACCTTATTTTCTACACTTAAAACATTTTTTAGTCCCTTTAAGAAAATCTCCACCATTCTTCTTCCACACTCTGAGCATAACGAAACATTAGTCTTCTTTTCACTATAGTTTTGATATTTTTCATCGAACTCCATCTTTCGTTTATTGTCAAAACCATGAGATGGGTATGTAACACCAAATTCCAGTTCTACCTTGATATCACAATGCACAATATCTTCATAACTACTGAAGTCACTTATAGCTAATGCCTTTCTAAGACTTGGTTTTAAGCCACTAAATAATTGATCAACTTTACTTTTAGGTTGGATGATAAATCCAAATGAATACCTTAAAAGCCTTGTAAAATTCGCCTTATATATTCTAATAGATTCATTATCATTTTTTTTAACTCAAGAAAACCCTTTTTCATATTTTTTAGAAGAATATGAGGGAAGTACTTATAGAAAAACAAGTTCTTGAAATCATCTCACTCCATGGATTCAATTTCATCTTGGGTCCCTGTATTCTTAATTAGAGTCAACCACTAGTCTGCTTCACCTTATAAACAGTAAAAAACCAAAATGACTTTTTCATGTTCTAAATAGTGAAGTATGGAAAATATCTTTTCAATGGTACTAATCCATTGTTCAGGAACAATAGGATCAGAATACCCACTGAAAGAAGGTGGGCGTTGCCTCATGAAGGACTCAATAGAATATTGTTCCCTTCTCTGCTCATGTGGACGTCCAGAATGAATCATAGCTTGTGTAAGTATAGAAATAATATTTTTCACTCCATTTCCCATAACATTTGGTTGTTTAGGTGTAAAGACCCATAAAATTCAAGGGAAATTTTTTTCTTAATTTTCTTTAGAATTTTACAAGAGCGCGGTTTCTGACGGCACCTGATTCCGAGGCCCGGAGTGCCCGGAATCAATTTCCGAAGTTTGGCTCAGGTACGTTCAGTGAACGAACGAGCGGGTTTTCCTAACTTTTGATCCGGTGCTCGGAATTGAAATCCGAGGGCACCGATGAACTCGCAGCACCGATATTCGCTTAAAGAGACCCTTTCGGAAGTTGCGTTTGTTGCGGGTTGAAAGTTAGTTTTTGGGAGATTTATAAAAAGTTGAATAAAAAATGTGGATTCTTTTTATTTCACTTTTGTAGGTTAACTCCTCTCAAAAGGAGTTAGGGGTGGGACCCACACCCACTTAACCTCCCTTGAGAGGATTAAGTGTGGTGGGACCCACACGAACCTAAACCTCTCAACTTCCCCCTTAAACTCCCCTCTCTCCCTCTTAAATGTTTGTAAACTTAACATCTAATTAATTACACATGACATGTTAATTAATTAAGTGTTATGTTTTTGAATTTGAAGTTTTGAATTCCTTGGCTTGGTAAATAAAATAAGGAGGGACCTTATTTTATTTTGTTAGCCAACTTGTGTGGATTTCGTTTTGAGAGCTCCTCCTCCATCTTCTTCATCTTGACGAAAAACGCTCAAGCTCCGACGAAGAACGCCGCTCCGCTCTTCTTCGTCTTCCGTGTCAACGAGAGGGAACGCCGCTTCCTCCTCGGATTCCCTTCGTCGACATAAGAGGTTTCGCCAACGACGTATCACATCGGACGCATCTCTTCGTCAACGGAATTGACGAATGACTACCGCGACGCCGATCTCCGCGACGTCAACTTCCACGGACATAGACAAATCCTCGAACGTATACCCAAGGTAGGGGTTGTTATTTATTGTTTAATTATTCTATCCTTGCTCATGGTTCGCATGACTAACGTGAGGAATTTGAATATTTTAATTTGAGTTATTATTTTAACGTGAGGGGGCCGGACCGCACGAACACGGCCGAACCCCCCTCCATCATTCTTGTTGAATTTCTTGCAGGTGGATGAATCAAGGTGGCGTGGTGCCGTCGCACCACGCGGATATTCGCCAATCCTTATTGCGCGACGCCGTCGCGCCGCGCCATGGAAGAAACATCAGGAACGCGACGCCGTCGCGCCGCGTTGAAGAAATCAAGGTGCGGCGGAGGGGCGCGGTGCCGTCGCACCGCGCCGGATGATGAAAACCGCGGCCGGTTTCGGGCCGCGGAGGAAGAGAAGACCGGCGGCCGGGCCGCCGGCGTCGGAAGCCGAAGGCGGGACCGGAATTTCTGGTCCCGTTGGAGAAAACCGGCCGGCCAGCTGGCCGGCCGGATGGCATTAAACCGGGGGAATTAATCCCCCGGCCAGCACTTAAAAACCCCCCTCTTTATGAGGGGGGCGTTTTTCTTGAGGGGGGAGCAGCCGGCCCCCCGGTTCCGCACAAACAGGCCCCCCACGTGGGGGGGGCGTTTAAAAAAATAAAGGGGGCGCGGCATATAGCCGCCGCCGCCCTTCCCAGGAAACGGGGGTTTAGCCCCCCGCGTGCAGCCACCATGCGGCGACAAGCCGCCGTGGCCGCCGCGCCGCCGCGCCGGGTCGGACCCGGGTCGGGTCGACCCAGGGGGGTCGGGCCGGGTCGGCCCGGACCCGGACCCCCCGTTTCGAATCTTTTACGGTCTTTTGGCCATAACATGAGCCTCGGACCTCCGATTGACGAACCGTCTGCGGCAACGCGATCCTTGGATTGAGACGGTCGTTTCGGTATATTTCACTCAAGGTTTCGGATTACTTTGAGTTCGTCCGGGTTGGTTCGTTCACGAAACCAACCGGGCCTTCGGAGCGGAAACGCTTATATCTTGAGCTACGGACGTCCGATTGATGTGCCGTCAGCCGTGTTGTGTTCCTCTTAATGAGACGGATCTTTTGGAATACTCCACCCAAGGTTTGGACGCAGGTGGAGTACGGTCGGGTTGGTTTTGCCTTAAAAACCAACCGGGCCCCGGAGACGAAAATGCCAATAACTCTTAGACCGGGCGTCCGATCGACGCGCCGTCTGTTGCGATGAGTTCCTGTTGACGATACGGAACTTTTGGATACATCAACTCTGGTCTTCGTGACAGTTGATGTATCAGCCTCTCGGCTCGTGGAGCGGACCCTCCGAACGAGCTTGCTGTGTGCGGGAATCATAGTGCTGGCTGCGACTGTTACTGTGACTGCTACTGCTACTACTGCTACTGTGACAGCGACGACGACAGTACAGAGATCCTGTGTGGATTCGACGACGACGACTTCAGCACTTAGCGATCCTACGTGGATCAGTGCTACAGGTCCTGTGTGGGCCCGATCCTGTGTGGGTCCGATCCTGTGTGGGTCCTTGCGCTCAGCGGTCCTGTGTGAACCAGCGCCTACAGGTCCTGTGTGGGCCCGATCCTGTGTGGGTCTTTTCGGGGGTTAGTTACCTATCGATCCTTCGTGGGTCCGACGACTTAGATGGATCAGTGATCATCTTTATCGTCCTTTGAAGAAGTATACCTGTGTGAGCTGAATCCTTTTGCTTTCCTGTGTGGATTGTGTTGTGCAAACCTGTGTGGATTACGTTTTGCTTTCCTGTGTGGAATACGTATACTTTCCTGTGTGGACTGAGTTGTACTTGGGCTCGGAGGTTGGAGCGTATTTGAAATTGATGACTTAGGTATATGTATGGGCATATACCTAAGCAGTGTCGTTTGTTACTTCGTGATTGTACCTTTCTTCGTGGTTTATCCTTTGTGGATTTGAGAGACCTTCAGGGGTCTCGGGGTCCCTACTGAGTAACTTATACTCACCCCTGCACGGGCTATGCCCGCACTACGTTGTGTTGGTTGCAGACGACGGACAGCGTTGACCTTAGCTAAGGCTTGCAGAGTGGGACGGTACCCGGAGGTGGACCACTGGGCGGGACGTGCACGGAGCAGACGACGGGACCTGTGGAGCAGAGGAGCTATCTGTACCCACCCTTCAGGTGGGATTTCCAGTGGACAGCTCGGTGTAGCGGCATTTACTTTTCAGTTGCTGTTTTCCCCTTTCGAGTTGTACTTTACTTTCAGTTTGGGTTTGTATTCTGGCCCATTTACTTTTCCGCACTTTCAGTTGTACTCTGCTTTTGTTTAGTGTTTACTTTCCTCTTGCTTACTCTGTGGTGTTTGTTTACTTTACAAAGGCAATGTCTTCCCTTTTTACCGGGATTTACGCCTTGGTGCTAGTCGCCAGCCCCTGGCCTATGGAAGGCGGGCTTGGGGTAGTCATGGCACGGACCCCGAGGGCGGGTCGTGACAAATTGGTATCAGATGAGTTCGGTTCTACCGTGAACTCTGATCTTTTCTATGTGAAGCAATAATGTTTAGCGTATTGAGTGTGGATTATCAGTCCACGGAGTCCAGTGTTGGTGCGGCGGCCGACGTATCCGTACACCAGGACCCTGACTTCTGATTTCCGACATAATGCACGAAAACATTGATTGCGTGTGTGTTTCAAAGTTTTCTTTGTGATTACTTATATCAGCTCACCAGGTATACTGTTCTGACCGTGGCGCACCTGTTTCCTTTTCAGGATGGCCCCACGACGGCAGCCAGCTAGGGTTCCGAGAGTCGAGCGTGACGACAGCCCACTGAGCGACGAGGCCTCAGTGCAGGGCCCTTTGTCAGCAGTGGCACCGGCGTTAGCTCTACCCGCCGAGCCCCCGATGCTTCCAGCAACAGCCGCTGATGATGCACGAGTTTCAGCGCCAGCGACCGCCCAGGTTTCGCGGGGAGACGGATCCCCAGGCAGCAGAGGACTGGCTGGAGGCGGTAATACGAGTGTTTAGGCTAGTGAGGACACCAGCAGACCTCATGGTGATCCTCGCTGCGAGCCTACTACACGCAGCAGCAGGACGATGGTGGAGCTTGATGCTCCAGGTGCACGATGAGGCATCTCTACTTTGGACGGACTTTGAGAGCCTCTTCCGCTCGGAGTTCGTCCCAGCCACCCTTCGTGCGGTGCGTATCCAGGAGCTTCTTCAGCTGCGGCAGGGCAGCATAACGGTCGCTCAGTACTCGGCGAGATTTACAGATCTCTCGCGCTACTCGACCGACATGGTACGGGACCCATTCTTCCGGGCCCGGACCTTCGAGCAGGGTTTGAGACACGAGATCAGGGCATCGCTGATTTCCCTCAGCATACCGACTCAGACAGGAGTATTGGAGCGGCCTCTTCTGATCGAGAGCTTCCTTGCTGAGTCTACACCAGCACAGAGACCCACCGAAGGGCGGCACGTGGCAGAGTCATCTGCAGCAGGCAGTCGACGAATGACTCAGGGGTCCAGACAGACCAGAACTTCGGGCAGACGATCTCAGGGCACTGGCTCAGCAGTGCGGGGCATACAGCGCGGAGCCAGTCTTACGAGAGGCAGACAGTGCTACTCGTGCGGCGGGCAGGGCCACATGGCTCGTGACTGCCCGACCCGTCGTGCCGAGGAGTAGCAGACAGTTGATGGACCACCGAGGCAGAGGCAGAGGGTCGACCGTGGTGGTCCGTAGGGAGGAGGCGGACGAGACAGAGGATCTGGATGAGCAACCGGTGGTGGCCGACGCTTTGAGGCTCTACCACCACCACCACCAGGAGGTCCACCCCGACCACAGGGAGCTGGCGGGCAGCGACAGACACAGCTCCAGGCAGCAGAGGCCTACGACCACGGCGCACCCGAGATGATTCGAGGTAATATCTGTGTCTATTCCACCCTTGCTGCAGTTCTTATAGACACAGGAGCGAGTCACTCTTTCATAGCCGCTGCCCTTGTTCGGAGCTCGGAGATTCCGACAGAGTCGTTGGCTCGATCCTTACGGCTAGATACTCCTACGGGAGCAGACTCGACGATTACGCACTGGTGCTGGCAGTGTGAGCTTACTCTAGGAGGCGATAGCTTCGGCTGGGATCTTTTAGTAGCAGCGTCGAGGCCTTACGACGCCATCTTGGGCATGGATTGGCTATCTATGGTCCATGCACAGATTGACTGTTTTAGGCGCAAGGTGCGATGTGTACGCACCAACGGGAGCAGGTTCACCTTCACCGGCGAGAAGGGAGCCTTAGCAGCACAGGATGGACTTCCGCGGAGGAGAGGACAGCCCATTACTCATCAGTTGGCTAGCCTTATCCTTGGAGCAGTTGACGTGCGGAGTCCTAGTTTTCCTGCAGTGGTGGATCAGTTTGCGGACGTTTTTCCCGACGACGTTCCAGGGCTACCTCCTCGCAGAGAGGTAGACTTTTAAATTGACTTGTACCCCGGGACAGCCCCGATATCCACTCCAGCATATCGGATGGACCCCCCCGAGCTTCGAGTGCTACGGGTACAGTTGGAGGACTTGCAGGGCAAGGGGTTCATCCGACCCAGTGTTTCACCCTGGACTTCCCCGATTTTATTCGCCAAGAAGGCGGACGGGAGCTTGCGACTTTGTGTTGACTATCGTCGCCTGAACCAGGTGACAGTGAGGAACAAGTATCCGCTACCGAGGATTGATGACCTCTTTGATCAGCTCAAGGGAGCACGGTGGTTCTCGAAGATAGACCTCAGGTCAGGCTATCATCAGCTCAGAGTCAGAGACGAGGATGTGCAGAAGACGGCCTTCAGATGTCGGTATGGCCACTATGAGTTCTTGGTTATGCCTTTCGGTGTAACCAATTCTCCAGCAGTGTTCATGGATATCATGAACAGGATCTTTCAGCCATACCTCGATCGGTTTGTCGTGGTCTTCATCGACGACATTCTGATTTACTCTACGACAGAGGAGGAGCACGCCTATCACTTGCGAGTTGTACTAGACACACTCCGAGAGCACCAGCTTTATGGTAAGCTCTCGAAGTGCCAGTTCTGGATACGTGAGGTCCACTTCTTGGGTCACGTTATCTCTGAGGCGGGAGTTGCAGTGGATCCCGGGAAGATTGAGGCTGTGTTAGCATGGGAGCCACCCAGGAGCGTGACTGAGGTTCGGAGTTTCTTGGGACTAGCTGGATACTATCGGAGATTCGTGCCAGACTTCTCTAGAGTTGTGGCATCACTCACAGCTTTGACGAAGAAGGGGAAACCCTTCGTGTGGTCAGACAGATGTCAGCAGATCTTCCAGGAGCTGAGACAGAGATTGACTAGCACACCTATCTTGAGGTTTCCTGAGGAGGGAGTAGGGTACGTAGTCTACTGCGATGCATCAGGGACCGGACTCGGATGTGTTCTGATTCAGGAGAGGGCCGTGATCGCCTATGGATCACATCAGTTGAGGCCTCGTGAGCAGAACTACGCTACCCATGACCTGGAGTTAGCAGCAGTGGTCTTCGCTCTGAAGACATGGCGACACTATCTGATGGGCGAGCGCTTTACAGTCTTTTCCGATCATTAGAGCCTCAGGTATATCTTCTCTCAGAAGGACCTGAACCTGAGACAGCGGCGATGGCTCGAGTTCCTCCAGGACTATGACTTTGTGATAGTCTATACTCCTGGGAAGGGGAACGTAGTAGCTGATGCCCTCAGCATGAGGACGGGCATTCAACTACTTGAGGAGGCGACGGAGCAACTAGCCTCTTTATAGATATCCTTTGTGGATAGAGATGGAGCAGCCTTCCTCCAGTCTCTCACAGTCACCCCTCCACTACTGCAGCGAGTCAGGGAGGCACAGTGTGGGGACACTGACTGTGAGACACGGTGTGCACAGATATCCTCGGGACAGGCACCTGATGGTTTCTCCCTTGGAGCAGAGCACGGCATCCTTTTCAGAGGACGTACCATGGTACCAGTCGCTTTGCGAGAGGAAGTGCTGAGGGAGTTTCACACTTCTCCTTTGGCGGTACATCCTGGAGTGGCGAAGATGTACCAGGACCTCAGACGACAACACTGGTGGTCGGGCATTAAGAAGGTTGTAGCAGAGTTCGTTTCTCGATGCCTCACCTGTCAGCGGGTAAAGGCAGAGCATCAGGTACCAGCGGGCTTGGTACAGCCCTTGGAGGTTCCGGAGTGGAAGTGGGACGGCATATCTATGGATTTCGTGACTGGACTTCCACGCACTTCTAGAGGTCACGACTCCATCTGGGTGATTGTTGACCGACTCACCAAGTCGGCACACTTCTTACCCATCAGAGAGCAGGGCTCAGTGGAGAGCTTGGGATGTCTCTACGTTCAGGAGATTTTGCGGCTCCACGGCGTGCCATCATCTATCGTCTCCGATCGAGATGCTCGCTTTACTTCCCGACTTTGGAAGGGGTTACAGGAGGCGTTCGGGACGCAGCTACATCTGAGCACAGCCTTTCATCCTCAGACGGATGGTCAGATGGAGAGGACCATTCAGACACTCGAGGACATGCTCCGCGCATGTGTCCTCGACTTTGGTCGTAGCTGGGAGGATCACCTACCCTTGGTGGAGTTTGCGTACAACAACAGCTACCACTCCACCATCGGGATGGCACCGTACGAGGCATTGTACGGCCGACCTTGTAGATCTCCTTTGTGCTGGACAGACCCCGGAGAGTCAGCACTGGTGGGACCGGAGATGGTCCAGGCCACGACAGAGAAGGTCCAGGTCATCCAGGAGTGGATGAGGACAGCTCAGAGCCGGCAGAAGTCATATGCTGACAGGAGGCGGAGGCCACTAGAGTTCGAGGATGGCGACCACGTCTTCTTGCGGGTCTCACCTCGACGTGGTATTCGGAGATTTGGCCGAGGCGGCAAGTTATCTCCGCGCTTCATCGGACCCTTCCAGATTCTCAGCAGGATTGGTGAGGTGGCTTATCGCCTGGCTCTACCACCTCAGTTGCACCGGGTGCACGACGTCTTCCACGTATCTCAGCTGAGGAGATACGTGCATGACCCGACGCACATCATTGACCATGGGGAGCTTGTCGTTGACGATGGGGCGACTTTTACGGAGGTCCCGGTGGAGATAGAGGATCGACAGGAGCGGGTCCTGCGTGGGCGATCGATTCCTCTTGTGTGCATCAGATGACAGCACGGGAATCTCCAGGAGAGCACATGGGAGCGGGAGGCTCAGATGCGTGCTCAGTACCCTCATTTGTTTCCCTAGTTTTTGATGTATCTTTACGGGGACGTAAAGCCCTGAGGTGGGAGTAATGTAAAGACCCGTAAAATTCAAGGGAAATTTTTTTCTTAATTTTCTTTAGAATTTTACAAGAGCGCGGTTTCTGACGGCACCTGATTCCGAGGCCCGGAGTGCCCGGAATCAATTTCCGAAGTTTGGCTCGGGTACGTTCAGTGAACGAACGAGAGGGTTTTCCTAACTTTTGATCCGGTGCTCGGAATTGAAATCCGAGGGCACCGATGAACTTGCAGCACCGATATTCGCTTAAAGAGACCCTTTCGGAAGTTGCGTTTGTTGCGGGTTGAAAGTTAGTTTTTGGGAGATTTATAAAAAGTTGAATAAAAAATGTGGATTCTTTTTATTTCACTTTTGTAGGTTAACTCCTCTCAAAAGGAGTTAGGGGTGGGACCCACACCCACTTAACCTCCCTTGAGAGGATTAAGTGTGGTGGGACCCACACGAACCTAAACCTCTCAACTTCCCCCTTAAACTCCCCTCTCTCCCTCTTAAATGTTTGTAAACATAACATCTAATTAATTACACATGACATGTTAATTAATTAAGTGTTATGTTTTTGAATTTGAAGTTTTGAATTCCTTGGCTTGGTAAATAAAATAAGGAGGGACCTTATTTTATTTTGTTAGCCAACTTGTGTGGATTTCGTTTTGAGAGCTCCTCCTCCATCTTCTTCATCATGATGAAGAACGCTCAAGCTCCGACGAAGAACGCCGCTCCGCTCTTCTTCGTCTTCCGTGTCAACGAGAGGGAACGCCGCTTCCTCCTCGGATTCCCTTCGTCGACATAAGAGGTTTCACCAACGACGTATCACATCGGACGCATCTCTTCGTCAACGGAATTGACGAACGACTACCGCGACGCCGATCTCCGCGACGTCGACTTCCGCGGACATAGACAAATCCTCGAACGTATACCCAAGGTAGGGGTTGTTATTTATTGTTTAATTATTCTATCCTTGCTCATGGTTCGCATGACTAACGTGAGGAATTTGAATATTTTAATTTGAGTTATTATTTTAACGTGAGGGGGGCGGACCGCACGAACACGACCGAACCCCCCTCCATCGTTCTTGTTGAATTGCTTGCGGGTGGATGAATCAAGGTGGCGTGGTGCCGTCGCACCACGCGGATATTCGCCAATCCTTATTGCGCGACGCCGTCGCGCCGCGCCATGGAAGAAACATCAGGAACGCGACGCCGTCGCGCCGCGTTGAAGAAATCAAGGTGCGGCGGAGGGGCGCGGTGCCGTCGCACCGCGCCGGATGACGAAAACCGCGGCCGGTTCCGGGCCGCGGCGGAAGAGAAGACCGGCGGCCGGGCCGCCGGCGTCGGAAGCCGAAGGCGGGACCGGAATTTCCGGTCCCGTTGGAGAAAACCGGCCGGCCAGCTGGCCGGCCGGATGGCATTAAACCGGGGGAATTAATCCCCCGGCCAGCACTTAAAAACCCCCCTCTTTATGAGGGGGGCGTTTTTCTTGAGGGGGGAGCAGCCGGCCCCCCGGTTTCGCACAAACAGGCCCCCCACGTGGGGGGCGTTTAAAAAAATAAAGGGGGCGCGACATATAGCCGCCGCCGCCCTTCCCAGGAAACGGGGGCTTAGCCCCCCGCGTGCAGCCACCATGCGGCGACAAGCCGCCACGGCCGCCGCGCCGCCGGCCGGCCGGCCGGCCGGGCCGGGTCGGACCCGGTTCGGGTCGACCCGGTTCGGGCTGACCCAGGGGGGGTCGCGCCGGGTCGGCCCGGACCCGGACCCCCCGTTTCGAATCTTTTACGGTCTTTTGGCCATAACTTGAGCCTCTGACCTCCGATTGACGAACCGTCTGCGGAAACGCGATCCTTGGATTGAGACGGTCGTTTCGGTATATCGCACTCAAGGTTTCGGATTACTTTGAGTTCGGCCGGGTTGGTTCGTTCACGAAACCAACCGGGCCTTCGGAGCGGAAACGCTCATATCTAGAGCTACGGACGTCCGATTGACGTGCCGTCAGCCGTGTTGTGTTCCTCTTAATGAGACAGATCTTTTGGCATACTCCGCCCGAGGTTTGGACGCAGGTGGAGTACGGTCGGGTTGGTTTTGCCTTAAAAACGAACCGGGCCCCGGAGACGAAAATGCCAATAACTCTCAGACCGGGCGTCCGATCGACGCGCCGTCTGTTGCGATGAGTTCCTCTTGACGATACGGAACTTTTGGATACATCAACTCTGGCCTTCGTGACAGTTGATGTATCAACCTCTCGGCTCGTGGAGCGGACCCTCCGAACGAGCCTGCTGTGTGCGGGAATCCTAGTGCTGGCTGCGACTGTTACTGTGACTGCTACTGCTACTACTGCTACTGTGACAGCGACGACGACAGTACAGAGATCCTGTGTGGATTCGACGACGACGACTTCAGCACTCAGCGATCCTACGTGGATCAGTGCTACAGGTCTTGTGTGGGCCCGATCCTGTGTGGGTCCGATCCTATGTGGGTCCTTGCGCTCAGCGGTCCTATGTGAACCAGCGCCTATAGGTCCTGTGTGGGCCCGATCCTGTGTGGGTCTTTGCGGGGGTTAGTTACCTATCGATCCTTCGTGGGTCCGACGACTTAGATGGATCAGTAATCATCTTTATCGTCCTTTGAAGAAGTATACCTGTGTGAGCTGAATCCTTTTGCTTTCCTGTGTGGATTGTGTTGTGCAAACCTGTGTGGATTACGTTTTACATTCCTGTGTGGAATACGTATACTTTCCTGTGTGGACTGAGTTGTACTTGGGCTCGGAGGTTGGAGCGTATTTGAAATTGATGACTTAGGTATATGTATGGGCATATACCTAAGCAGTGTCGGTTGTTACTTCGTGATTGTACCTTTCTTCGTGGTTTATCCTTTGTGGATTTGAGAGACCTTCAGGGGTCTCGGGGTCCCTACTGAGTAACTTATACTCACCCCTGCACGGGCTATGCCCGCACTACGTTGTGTTGGTTGCAGACGACGGACAGCGTTGACCTTAGCTGAGGCTTGCAGAGAGGGACGGTACCCGGAGGTGGACCACTGGGCGGGACGTGCACGGAGCAGACGACGGGACCTGTGGAGCAGAGGAGCTATCTGTACCCACCCTTCAGGTGGGATTTCCAGTGGACAGCTCGGTGTAGCGGCATTTACTTTTCAGTTGTTGTTTTCCCCTTTCGAGTTGTACTTTACTTTCAGTTTGGGTTTGTATTCTGGCCCATTTACTTTTCCGCACTTTCAGTTGTACTCTGCTTTTGTTTAGTGTTTACTTTCCACTTGCTTACTCTGTGGTGTTTGTTTACTTTACAAAGGCAATGCCTTCCCTTTTTACCGGGATTTACGCCTTGGTGCTAGTCGCCAGCCCCTGGCCTATGGAAGGCGGGCTTGGGGTAGTCACGGCACGGACCCCGAGGGCGGGTCGTGACATTAGGGTTACAATAATTTAATTTCCCAGTGCATTGATCGTTAACACGGTTCCTTCAGGTTCCAGCCATTATCTAAAACCCAAAAAGAATAGTGTGAGAGGAAAAAATCATACTAGGAAAACAACATAATCAAGGGGGAGTACGTTCAATCTCTAACATATTAGGTTTAATCCTTAGTTATTCATGATCGTTATCATAATTATAGGACTATATCCTATACTTATAATTAACCTTATGGACATCCCTAGACATGCCTTAGAAATATCTCATGGGATCTCACTAAAGTTTTCGCATCCTAGTATCCAAAGGTTAGCTACCCCTTTCCTCTGATAAAAACTTTATATACCCAAGCTTGAAATACATGGACATTACATTAATTTTTCAGAATACTTAATACAAAACAAAAATAGACACCCAAGGACTGTAATAGTTTAGTGTCTTTGGAAACTAGGAACATAATCTTCTCATCATGGTGAAAGATCTTCAAAGTCTCCCATAAATATCTTCCCCTTTTTGTTTCTTACCTAAACCTTTCTTTATATCCTGGGTAAATAAAAACATAATACATAAAAAGATTGAGCTCAACTTCTCAATAAGGGTAAACATGGAGAACATAAAACAATCCATAAACATTTGAATATAAAAACATGAACATAAAATTTAAACACCAAAATCTTGAGCAATGACATAAAACCTGGAAGTACGTAAGGAATGGATAATATAGGAACATTATCCATGAAAGAATAACATTGGAATAAAACATGTAATTGTGGAAAACTAATAGGCACATATTATGATTTCTATAGTAGCCAAGGCATTTCTTCCAAGACCATCATAGTGGATGAATTCCATTACTGAACCGGGTTTACTTGTCATTCCATCCCTGTTTTACTGAACCGGATTTACATGTC
This sequence comes from Viscum album, assembly GCA_963277665.1. NCBI lineage: Eukaryota > Viridiplantae > Streptophyta > Magnoliopsida > Santalales > Viscaceae > Viscum > Viscum album. The sequence goes on along the minus strand of OY728141.1, from coordinate 1,012,993,459 downwards.
ATTCCAGCCATGTCTATCACATGAGATATGAATATTTAACCAATGCATTAGAGGGAGATATAGATCCCACCCATCTCATAATTAAATCATTCTTTTGTGTTCTACAAAATAAACATAAATCATTCACCATAACCCAATGAATAAAATGGGATTCATATACATAAAACCTTCATAACATAATCCATATACAACAATTGATATAATTTCATTATAAAAAAATAAAACCATGTAAATAATAGGGAAATTATACATGAAACATATCCATATTAAAAAATTTCATCTTAGATGGAAAATATTTTTGATAAAACACTTGAAATTAATTCTTGAGGAAAATATCCTTTCTTCTTCAAAATCATTTTCTTTTCTCAAGATGTAAAGAAATTTTAAAAGAAAATAATTTTTTTGAAAATAATCATGAATTATTATAGAGGAAGTTTCATGGAAATAAGGCATTATGAAACTGTAAAAATCATTTCATGCAGTATAAGATAAAAAAAATTCTCCTCGTACTTTTGCTGGAAAATTCAAAAAGTACCACGTATGGTAAACAAAAGAAAGATTACTTCCATACCATGTGGTAAAAGTCAAAAAGGGTGAAAATGACTTTAAAAATACATGGAAGAATAATAAACATTTTATGAAAACAATTTCTGAATACATGGACATGGATGATAAATATAACCCCAGTAAATACTAACGAATAAACAATCTCGGATAGAAATGAAATTGGAAAAGGTACCCCTTACCTTAGGTCCAATTTCTTGGGTGCGTGTCCAAAACTCCTGTATAGTGGGGTTAAAAAATATTATAAACTTATAACATAAACAGAATAATATTTATTATATCATATATGATTCACTAACGACTTTATATTTCCTGTTCATTTGTCAATTAAATGTTGAAGCAACATTTTGGTTAAAATCGTTTCATTTATAGTACGTGTTTTAACTTGTAATTTTTCATATGATTACTGAGATCATGATTAAATACTTCCATAATGTAAAACATGATTTATATATCAAATATATTCAATATATAAATATATATAATCTAGTGATAAATGGATTGAAATACACCATTCCTGGAGATGGTTGGTCGTACGTACGCATGAACAATATTTTCATTTCCTTATTAAATTAAATTGAAGTTAATAAATGACATCTACATAAATCTATTATCATTATTATTTCATCTATTTCATGATTATTTATTAAATATACTTTATAATCTTTCTTGAATGGTTAACATGGACAATGAATATCATCCCATCGTAGAGACAGTAAGATGTATGTACGCACGAGCGACGATATCATTCCCGTGATTTTGGAATTGTTTTTAAGTCTATAGTGTATAATATTTCAGAATAAGTATCATTTTAAAATAATTATATATTTATCTTTCTTCCATAATTATATTCATCTAAGTATGTTGGTGATGAAAACGGATTACACCACGGCGTGGAGATGGTAAGCCGTACGTACGCACACATGGTGATTTCATTTTTCCTCGAATGGATAGAAGATGGAATATAGTTGTTTCATGTTCATAATAACATATCATTGTAAAATTTATATTGGAGTTATTACTTAATAATTAAACAAATCATATAGAGGAAGTAGAATAATAAATAAGTTTGAAAGATTCAGTAAATGATATTACCTCTTCTTCGACATGCCTCTTCTAAACCTCCTCTTAGGGCACTAAAGTCGGTATTTTAAGAATACCAGGACCTCTAGTATGTTTATAGGGAAGTTGATAAGGGAAATGTTCAAGGTTTTTCTGAGTTTTAAATATCAAAATGGAGTGAATATGAGAGGGAGGAGGTGCTCTTTTATAAGAGAAGAGAGGGGCACTTTTGGAAACCTCCAAAATAATAATTTATAATAAAGTCAAACCATAATTAAAAACCTCCAAAAATGTCTCAAATTAAAATATGATATGAGATAAGGTTTTAATATCAACAACCAATAAAATTTAGACATGTTTGGAATTTATTTTAAAGCTTATCATTTTGATTTATCATTATTTAATATATATAATTTTATTTGTGGTAATAATATTCTAAATTTTTAATTGTTATAAATACATAATTATGTGTTGTTAATTGCCCATAATTAGATAAATTATGAAATTTTAGTCCATATAATTTTCTATTTGTAATTTCTAAATATTTTTGTGATTTTTAAATAATTTAATAATATGTTATTTTTATAAAATTCCAATAGCATCAATTTTAACACTATTCAATTATTTGAATTTAAATAAAATCCAAATAGAAGATATGTTTGAATAAAAATATTTAATAGATTCCTAACATATCATATTTGTCTTTAAAATTTGTGTAACACATTAATTAGTTCATATAATATTTATTTTAATATTTTTAAAACCAATTATTTGATATTTTTCTTAATAAAATAATTACTATAACATTTTTTATAATTATTTATTATTCTTATTTGTTTCATAAAAATTAAAAAAAATACTATGATTAATATAATTCTAATATATTTCATAATAAAACTTTTATTTGATTTTATTTTCTAAAACTACCAACTTTTAAAATGTTATGTTTATTAAATTATAAAGGTGACAACTTTGACATCATTTAGAAATAAAATAATATAAATGTCATAATCTATTTTATAAGGCTACAAATAGTCCAAAAGTCTACAATTGGATGCTTATGGTGTATATATACTCTATAAATAAGTTTTGGTCTAGTTTATGGGTCTTTTATGGGTATTATTATTTTAATAAAAACTATATTATTCATTTTTTACTAAATGCATAATTTCAGCATCATTAATGTATAAGATATTAAAATAATTATATATTTCATAAAAATTAAAAATAAATTAACATGATAAAGAAAAACATTATATCTTTAAAATGAGTATTTATAATCTAATTTATATTCTATTTCACCATATATTGAAAATACTTTAATTATTAATGTTTGAGTGAGACATATTTCACTTTCCTTTAAATAAAATAAATTAAAGGTATTGATCTCATCCAAGTGGGTTACAATAGATTACATTTCAAACCAAATATATTTTAGGACGAAAAATAATCATACAATTATATTAATACAAGTGTTAGGGTAATTTTATAATATTATTTTTACCCTTAATTACCAGATTTACCATTAACTATAGTAAAAAAATTACCGTAGTTACTATTTATAATGGCCAAAAATAAAAGTATCCTATTAATAGAATTTAAGCCTACAGATTCCAAATATGGAATACATTTTTCCAAATTCAAAATGTAGAAGATAGAGTAGTTAATTTAAAATTGATCCTTTTGTGGAAAAAACAGGTTTTTATTTAAAATATTGCAAAAGATTGAAATTGTTTTACCAATGAATTCAATGTAAAATGAATGATAATGACCTAAATTATATTAAATGGTAAAAATATAATATATTTATACTTTAAAACCATTAAATATTATTATTTAACCATATAAATAATCTCAATGAAAAAATTTCATTTTAAGTAAAATTTAGTGTATTTTTATTATTCATCAAAATATGAAAGTTATCATAAAAATATGAAAAATTTATCCAAATTAAATTTTTATATCCTGATTAAAAATAATTTGTTTATTTTGTCAAATTGAACTTATATACTTGTCAAAAATTATATTTAAAATGGTTGCACCATCAAAAGGCAGCAAAACTACATTTTTTGAAGCATACATCCTTTATACGAAAAATTTATTTTGTTCTCATACCATGTTCTAGACAATGTGTTAGATAAATTATAATATTATAAAATTTAAAATTAATTTAATACAATTCATAATGGCTATTTAATAATAATATTATAATATATCATTGTTTAGTGAAACTCTTTATTGCATACCAACCAAGATATTGAAGAAGGTCACTCTTATGTGTAACACAAGCCAAGTATATTATTGCGTATACTACAAGATATTATTGGTGTAGCGTACAACATAAGATATCAAAGAAATTAAAAATAATATATCTCCTAAAATCTCATGGTTTTATATTCATAATCACATGTGTATCTGCATATATTCCCCCATGTTCATAAGGGAGATCTTCTGAATATGTACCTTTATAGATTTTAATTATATATTGAAGAATGATAACAAAGATATCATGGATCCCCATAATGAGCACTAAATTAGGAAGGATCTGACATTATCTTCAATGCATCCATGGATTGGTTTCAGAATAATGATTAATAAATACATATGAGGTTTTCTACATTTATTTACATAAAACTAGCAATCGGAGGAAGTAAATTAAAATAAAAAAATAGCAATGATAGAATACTAGAAGTGAAAAAAAAAACAGACGATAGTATATAAAAATGGTAGATTAGACTTATTGAAGATCCATCTAGTGGTAGAGATGTCAATGGTAGATCATATAAACTAATTATGGATTTGATTAGTGGTCGATAAGGTCTGGTTGTAGCACAACTCTGGCGCTAGATCTAGTTGGCGGTAGATCTGGTTGGAGGTAGTACAACTCTAGTGGTAGCTCGGATATAGAAGTAGAACAAGTATGGAAGTAGAAATACATTGGTGGTAGTAGATCTCTAGTGGTAGAAAAACTCTGGAGGTATCATAGGTATGGAGGTATCATATATCTAACAGTAGTAGAACTCTAGTGGTGGTTGATATCTAGTGGTAGAAGAAATCTATCGGTAGATATAATACATCATTAGATCTAATTGAACTTATAGTAGATCATTATAGCCAATGGTAGGTATTCATAACTAACAATAGATTTATACTTATCCAATTTTATTCACCAAATAATTTACTATCAGGAAACATTAATTTCATTTGAAAAAAAAAATATCATGATTTGTGAGCATTAAAATATGGAGATTTCAATAATACTGAATAGTAAATACCATGTCTTGTATACTATGATAATGTTGTAGTAGTGGATCTCACTAAATAACTATGGTCACATCAGCAGATGAAGCACATACTCTGAAAGTATCATCTAATAAAGGATTTTTCAAAAAGTGGTATAGTTGTAGGGAGAACCATGTCCATGGATGAAAACATGGTTTATTTCTTAATAAAACACCAATCTCGGCAGAAACATGATCTTCATGTGAGAGGTAAAATACCTAATATCATTAGTATTTTGCTTTATGTCAAGTGGGAATTTGTTAGAGTTGGTGTCCTATATCCAACTATTTTTTATTTAGATTACCATTTATATTCAAACAAGTGAATATTAAATATAACATATCATATATTGATCATTACTCTATATGAATTCAATGTGATAATATTTGGGGGTATTTTTTACATAAAAGAGGTCATATAAGTTTCTCGCAATGATGAGAACATTGAAATACAATGATGATGTCTATTAAAGATGTTTCTCCTATAGTCATTATGAGAAACTATAAAGTGGAACATAGTTTTTCGACTATCATTTGTGAGTTCCCGTAAGAGGATGAGGCTTCATCTCATGAAGTTCACACTTATTAATCTCCGAGATAAGAGATTATGTGGACATGACCACCAATAATAATTCCATATGTTTTCATTTCATTGTAATTATTATTTATAATCATGTGTAAAAAACCTTAGACTTTAATATTATTATTAATAAATATCATCATTTGTGTAATTAAGGGTATTTATGAACCCTATAATCCACTATGTTCAGTATATGTATGATATGATAGGTATATCATGATAGGAATCTTATTAATGAATCAGTCGAGAACGGATTTTTAATTTACATTTATGGAAATTGATATCTCATCCCTTTGATTAGAGTGGAATTTTTAAAATAAATCCCATTTTCATAGTCATGTGGATAGGTTTATTTTAGATAATCAATGAAAGATATTCCAAGAATTAAGGTTGATTACATAATTATGAAACCTACTTAATGAGATATTAAGACAAAGGGATTATATTACACAATATACACTTGTATGTGGTTGTCGAAGTTACGACATTAACTTATTCATCTTGGGTTCCTTGACCCATTACTATATAGGAATCTAGGACATTAGAAAATCATACGTAATTCAAATGAGGAAGAAGTTTAGAGGGTCACACACTAATTTTTTCTAATGATCATGATAATATTCAATTTAAATTTAATTATATTTATAGTATTATTATCCAGTATGAGGAATAATTTTATTTAGGATTTATTTGTCATATAAGTTAAATAATTACTTATTCGAAAGGTAACTATTTAATTACAATAATCCATAAATTTTATTTATTTATTTATTTATTTAAAAAAAATCAAGGAGGATGATCGGGAAAATATGAGGTCTGATAATTAATATTAATTTTCAATATGGTAAAATAATATCCACTGACATGCTACTACAACATGAGAAAACAATAATATTATTATTATTATATGGCATGGGGATATTTAAAGGTTTATTATATTTTTGAGGGAATTTTTTCAATTAAATATTATTTTAACCATATAATTAACTCTATAAAGAGATGACTATGTATATTGTTCTAGAGTTGATCAATTATTGGAGAATCGTTGTGCATAGTAAAATCTAGAGATCTCTCTTAAGACCAAAGAGAACTCTAGCATTTATTCTCTCAAGAATGTGAGATTCTCCTACCACCTCCACCTTATAAATAATGAGAGTGAAAAGATGTTTATTTAAGCCTGAATAAATCAGCATAGTGATCATGGATAATAGTTCACAATGATCAATCCATCATGCTAGAACCAAAAAAACCATCAACATTGTTTGAATACCCAAGGATAATTTTTGGATCACCTCTATAGGGGTTCTATACATGGATCTTGAAAGCACAATGATGGTAGAAAAATTATGCTTTTTCATTATCAATATATTCTTTGGAAAAATATCTCAATACTAAGGTATTATATCTTCCTATATATTTAAATTAATTATAAATTTAATATGAAAGATCCTCTCGATTCCAGTATTTCTATCAAGTTTCCTCAAAAAATGTTTTTTGTTCATGTATTCAATGTCAGGTATATCATGGAGTATCTATTAAATATTAAAATTTATAATATAGACCTGTCCTTGTTAAGTGCTTATACTTCACCCAAAACCTTGAAATTTAAATAAATATTTTCCTAATTTGGAAAATTTGAATCACTGTGAACATAAAAAAATATGGTATCATTAATTTATTATTGAAAGGTGATATCAGTTGGATTATCATAGTATATTAACCTCATCTTGATGCCTATATTATTTATCTATTGATGGTTGTTGAGAGAGTATATCTATGTTCACAAGATGTGTTGAAGATGATAAAACTCAAGATATATATGTTTATGGAATTATGCAAGTGACATGGATAACTTTTTGATTGTTGAGTCAAACTCTTGTTTCCTACACTAAGTTCTAACTCGATAATCTTAGAGGATTTTTCAATGGATCAATACTAAATAATATATTCATTTATTGAAATTATGTATTTTAAATTAGCTATATATATAAGGTATTCAGATATTAAAAAGTGTAAAATCATAAATTTTTTCATTTAATAGTTTTATTATATTATATCCACTAAGTGGTTCGGTTGTTGGGGTTCAAGGATTTTTTCTAACAAGTGGTGTTGAAAAATAGTATCAATAAGTGTAATTGATATGAGGAATTAGTGATGAAATTTTGAGTTCAATTTTAAGAGAATAAAGCCTAATTTTTAAAATTTATAATTACATATGGTTTATTTTTATGCAGGTTGAAAATATGACACAACATTGAAAAAGGAATATAGAAATCATAATATAAAATGGGATATATAAGTGTATAACATAGGGAAATTAATATCAAATGGATACCCATATTGAGTTCAGAGATATATGGGGAGAAATATTAATAGAAAATATGGAGAAATCCAAATGGGAATAAAATTAAAAAATATATATAGATAAATTAAACCCTTTTCATTTTAATGTAAAATATAGCCCATAAAATCATGAATTCTAGAGGACATTGGATTCAAAAAGAAAGGGAAGTGATTATTTTTATCCCTCGATGGCACATAGATTTTATAGAACTACTTTCAACAAAATACAATGTGGGATAATGTTGCAACTAAGTGGTTGTATTTTGGATTTGTTGAAAATAAGTGTTTGGAGTTGAATAAATAAGGAACATGTGGATACCAAACACATGGGAACTACATTCAGAAGTTGATAATATAGATTAAGGAACTTTAGAGATCAGGAGTTGGTTAGTATGAGCAACATTGGATGTATGAAAATAGTGTCTAGAAGTTAAATTCTGAATGCATAGAAGAGAAGATGAAGATGCTTCATAAAATGTTTGATAGGAGTTCTGAAGCTATATGTTATGGGATAGAACAACGAAGAAGGTGAGAATTCATAATTTTACTAGTTTTAAGTCTAGTAATAGGTTATTTAATTAAAGAATATAGAAGGGGGTTTATTAGTTTCACCAAATATTGGAAGTCACCTTTAATACATAAGAAGATTGGGCTAATATGTAAGATATTTTCCCTGAATACTACAGAATAGAGAAAAGTTAAGGAATTTGTATTATATTTTAGGATAATATATAATAATTTATCCATCATACTAAAAAATTATTCTTCATATGTAAGAAGTTCATCCGCATATGTAATAATTTCATTATCAAACAAAAAATGGCTATCCAAATTAAAACATACGTCATTAACACATCAAATACATTTAATAAGAGAAAATTCAGCTGGAACTATGTGTAAAATGGAAAATTTAACAAAATTTAAGAGACACATGAACAATTCATAAGGATCAACTTGAATTTTTATGGTTCACTATGGATTTTATATGAGTTTCCCTAAAAGTTTAAGAGTCATTTAGGTATAAATCATTGGATAATGGTAAAGGAATGAAATCATAAGGTTCCTAGATAATTTTATAAGGGTCCTTACAAACTTTGTAAAGGTTATATAAATATTTTTATAAGGTTCATTAATACTACGTAGATAGAAAAATGGAAAAGTATTGAACTCATACTGTATAGTGTAAGATTCATCAAGCCAGATAATAAGGGTTTTCTGGATAAATCGTAAGGATTATCAAGGTGTTTCATAAGGTTCATTACTTATGATTGTTTTTTGTGACATTAGCTGGTTATAGATCCCATTTTAGATACTTGTCCTAACATAGAGAATATCATGTAATGATGTCAACATGAAAGGAACTTCCAATCAACCTTGGGAATTGTGATATTAATTAATAATCATAATATATGATTGAAAATTCAGTGAAATTCTAATAAATAAAGTTATGGATTTTTTGGTTTAATGAAGACTGATATTCTTGAGGCATATTGTGAGTATTATGGATATTTAAAGGGGATGATTTCTCATTGATATCATCACATTTTTTCCATATTATAAAAATGGAAATCAAATCATATGTGATAATTATGAAAATATTTTACAAGTATAGAGAAATGAAATATAATTTTATTATAGATATCATGTTATATATTTTTGGAGTTTCTATATTCCAAATATGGAAAAAATATATCACATATATATTTGGTGAATATATAATAAGTGGAAGATAAAACAGGGGAACTTTGTGAAAATTATTAAAATATCTATGAGTCAAAAAATAAGAGAGGATTTTCTTGGAAATATTTAAGATCGAGTTATACAGAATAAAATAAAGAAAGAGATGAGCCATAAAAGTATTTTAGTGATCATATATGTTTCAATTAAAGTAAATAAGGCTCAAAGGAAGGTGGAGTACCACTACTATATCCATTAATGGAAGAATTGTTATGAGATAATTCTAGTATAGGATTATTCTCATCTCGAGGAAGTTCACCAACTATGATTTGAGGAATACATAGAGTAATTACTCACTGGAAAAGGTTTCTCTCATTTATATTTGAATAAGGTGGAAGAAACAAACATGTAAGAAAATAGATCATCATCTAGGAGTTAACGATTCAAATTATTCATGATTATTATACTAATCATGGAAATTCCTACATGTCTATAACCTATTGAAGAACTTCTCTAAGTAGTTTGTATAAGAGAATAAGAGGTAGTTCAAATTGGGTAATGAGTGAATTAACCTGAAAATATTATAAATGAAGTGATCTTTGGTGTGGAGTGACCACGATCAAATCTGTATCCACCAAATAAGTGAAGTAGTGGATTTTGGTGTAACAATAAATTTTCAGCATACACTCCCTAGATTGTCCCTTTGTGGTGAAAATTTAAAACCCTTATTTTTGAATGAATTTCAATATTACATTTTGTTTTCATAAGTATGCTATTGAGAGTAACAAGTTAAACATGGTTTTTCTTTACATGGGAATAAAACACTAGAAAAAGATAATTAGGTAATGCAAAGAGTTTAATTTGAAACTAAACCATGATTCACCCCCAACCTCTCAAGGTATCATGATTTATAACATTATTTGTATTTGTTTTTTTGAGGATTAATTTTTATAATATAATGTTTATACAAAACATTAAGAGCTACCACAAAATCATTTTTGTGGATTTCCAAAATAGGTCTTGGATAAATTTTCATAATTTGTTACATATGATATACCATATCATTAAAATTTATCATATATTTTCCTAAACGAGTTTGAAAATATATCTAAAATTATTTCAAGATATAGTATCACCGTTTGTTACATATGGTATGACATCAAGTGAATATATGCTAAGTCTATAAGCCTTTATTAAAAGTGATAGTTTGATAGAAATATAAATGAAGAGCACAAACATGATGCGGTGGCTTAAACTATGTTATAGTCTATACTGGCATCATCCACATCATATTGAATGTCTCCAGATCATGGTATTCTACATGAAAGATTACATGTTATGAGATAACGTGCATCTTGGCCTTATTCTACACACCCAAGCTATCATGATCAGGTTTTTGGTCATTCAATGATGTTTTTAAGAGTTTGAACATCCAACATAATTTTTCAAATGTTAAAAAATTAATCAAAAATGAAGATTCATAATTTACAAATGTTATAACATAGAAAATTTTTATGAAACATTATATTAAATATAATCATTTTTTTAGTTTCTAAGGAGTCTCCTTAGATTACAATATAAATAGAATCCTAGTTTTTTATTTGGGTGCATCCAAATGGTCTGTTACTCCTCAGATTGAAAATCTCTATTTCTATCATTATCTCCATCCTTTAATATCAAGGTTCCAAAAAACAATGAGGAAGATAGGATCCTTCCCCTGAATTGGGAGATTTATTCATCCTTTGGATATCATACGAGGAAGGATCCCATTTGTTGGTTCTTAGAGATCTTCGTCAAGCTATGTGAAGAATCTCATATAAGTTATGATCAATTTATAAAAGGTATATAGTTATCCATTTTTATTCAATAAAATACAAAAGGAAAGATCTTGTGGGTTTATAGGTTTTAGTTGACATTTTTTCTATTTTTGGATAAGTTTTATCCCCTTAACATCCAATAGTATCTAGATGAATACATTCTGTTCATGGATCATATCTCCATTAAAATGGTAGAACATGTTAGTGTTTACCCTTCGGCTAACATCTTGGTACTTAAATAGAAATAATTTTCATCCATGTTTCAATATGACCTTATTTTTCTCCCTTTCATGTAATGTCCCTTATGTAACATGATGTTCATTCATCATAAGCGAAGTTTTTAATAATATTTTATCATGTTAACAACTCATATTTTTAAAACCAATTAAAATATCTATAATTTAATATATAAAATTTTAAATAATATTACCAAAAAAATTTATTAGTGTAATTTTTAGGACATCAACCCCCACCCCGACCCTAGTGGAGGCAAACCCCAAAGATGACCCTTCCCCCAACGACATCAACCCCCAATGGTATCCCTCATTTCCCTTATCCCAACAACCATCATCACCCTTCAATATGACTCTAAACTCTAACCCTAACATCACCCTTGACCCCCTTATCCTCGTGGCCCCAACCCCACATCCTCTTATTTTCTCCTCTGCCTCAATATAGATCCCGGAATCCATGTTCGTCTTTGATTTGGACATCATTGGACTCTCCTCCTCGACCACCATGTTGGTTTCTTCCCTCTCATCTCCAAACTCCATTCCCTCACCTCAATAGCTTTATCATATGATATCTTACACCATTTATTGTGGGTAATAATATTGTTTCATTTATTAATTTTATGTTCTTTATGTTATATTTTTCATGTTAGATTGGATCAACATTTTCATGTTGTATTTTTATGTTTTTTATGTTGGATCAAAAAAATTAAAACATATGGAAAGTATTATATTCTAATATGACTTGAAAAATATTATAAATTTAAATAAATTTATAATCATACATTATAATGGGATTAAATAATCAATAAATATTTCATACCATGAATTATTACTATTAATTAATAAATATTTATATTTATTTATTTATATAATTATTTATTACATTTATTTCAATTATATTTAACCAATCATGTATTCATATTATTTTTTTAATATTAATTACCTGTTGATATATATATTTTCATTATATTTAAAACTTATACTAATATTCTTAAATCTTTTTGAATGAATTTTAATTAAAATGGTTATCAGTATTCTAATAATTTTATAGTATTTTAATAACTTATTTTACATATTTGATTAAAATTTTATATCTTTATTTTTGAATGTTCAAGGGGGTAGTTTTAATCCAATACATATGGATAAAAGTTGGATTAATTTATCATGAAACAAACCTTTGTATGATAAAGGTTTGGAATAATTTATAGATTATGAAATTTCAATTATCTCTTTATAAATTTTGGTGATGGTTAAATAAAAATGAAGTATATAAGCATCTTAAATTGAAATAGTTTCATTATCAATATGTATTTTATATTTTTTATAGTGAATTGAATGTTGTGGAAATTCAAATCAATTAAAATGTTGTCAATGAAACAAAGAGTGACTTTCAAGATGATAATTTAGTACAAAACTTGAAAAATGACACATTTATATTTTCAACATACAATAACCAAGATTTTAATAGATCAATAGAACCTAAATTTTATTGTGACCAAGTTAATATTTCTCAAAAATATCAATGAAAAAAAAATAAGTTTTATAAATTAGTTCAATATGGAAATAAAGAATTGTATGATGGGTGATACAAGTATTTTAATATGTCTTTTTTTCTCATGTTGTATCATATAAAGTGTCTCTTTGGAATTCATAACAATGAAGTGAACATGATTTTGGAGTTACTTCATGATATATTTAGGGAAGCTAATAATTCTATATCATTCTATGATATAAAGAAAATCATTAACAAACATAGAATTGTTTATATAAAAATACAACCATTCCCTAATGATAGAATGCTTTATTAGTGAGGGGAGTATAATAAAGAAGAATGTACGATATTTCATAAAATTGTATAGAAATAAATGAGAAGGGGTGAGATAAAAAATGAACGCAACACTAGAAATAAGAATAAGAAGAAGACTCTTGTAAAGGTACTACATTACTTTCCTAAAACCATGCTTTCAATTACTATTATTGTCATTTAAGACTATGTATGATATGAAGTGGAATAATTTGGAAATAAAAAGTGATGAATCGATTAGAAATACAAAAGATTAAATGTCAAGTAAGGTATTTGATTCATTATATCTATATTTTTATTTAGATTCAAATAATTTATGTTTTAGGTTGTCTTCTGATGGTTTTAACCATTTCGGTACTTGAAGTAATAATTATTGTATATGTTTAATTGTTTTTATACCCTATATTATACCAATATAGATATTTTTGAAGAATAATTATATCACTATTTGAATTATTATTCAAGGAAATAAAGTTTTGGGAAATGATATTGATGTATACGTTCAACCTCTAACCAAATAATTATGAGAGTTGTGGGATGATTGTGTGGAAATATTTTATGCATCAATGAGAAATATATTCAAAATAAATGATCATTTAATTTAAAAATTTATTGAATTTCCTAGATTTGGAAACTTATCGGGTTGGAACACTTATACAGGTTTGGCTTCTCTTGTTTTTAATTTTCATTTTGAACCCCAATGATTACCTCATAGAAAAAAAATGTGGCTTTATATTTCATCTTAGATTTCATGATGCATATCATAAATTCAAATTTAAGAATACAGAATTAAATTGATATTTTGAATTGAAAAAGTCTCTAATGTTGTCATCTGGTTCAGAAATATTAGGACAATTAAGGAATTTCATTATAGAATTTGGAAAAAATAATTATTTGAAAGAAGGAGGGAAAGTGTATGAGGTAAAATTTCTGAAGTAGTTAGAACAAAACAATGGAATAAAATGAATATATTTTTCAAACTTCCTTATTGAGAGTTCAATTCTCAATATTATAATCTGACGTAAATCATATTTAGAATAAAATATTTGAAAATTTACTTCTTAAATTACTTAATGATCAATGTAAATATAAGGATCACCTTAATGATCATAAGGATTTATAAGTGATGAATATATGGTGTGGTTTGTGGGAAAATGGGAATGGAAAGTATCCTTTGGATATTTTTGAAATAAAAAATCATGAGAAAGATATATCCATTTAAACATTAACAAATTTAAGTTACAATTGGATAATCCAGTAATATTTCAAAGTGTATTCAATTAAAAAAAATTGAAATGATTTAAAATTCGAGAACCATGTGTTCTAATTCAGTATTTTATACCCTTTTCCTTATGTAATAATTTACCTAAAAAAGTATGTGTACTTATAATTAAGCTTCTCACCTTCTTAAAAGGCCTTTGTAGAGAAACACTAAATTAAATTGAGATTGAAAAACTTCAAGAAAGAATTATTTTGACACTTTTTCATTTTGAGATGTTATTTCCCATTTATTTTTCATGATCATGATTCATTTGACTAGTCATATGGTTGAGGAAGCTATACTTGGTGGATGGGTACACTTTTAATGAATGTATCCAATAGGTAGGTGTGTTAATATTATTTTTATTTTCATAAAATACATATCCCATTTGAAATAATGTGTGGGGAATAAAGCTCAACATGAAGGATTTATTGCCAAAGGTTACATATCTGAAGAGTGACTAACCTTCTATTCTGGTAATTTTGATGGGAATGAGACTAGATTCAATCATGTCGGGCATGTCAATGAAATCTCATAATAATTATCAATTTGGAAAATAGTCATTAGTATTGTTCAGTCAAAAGTCTTATTTTGACTTTTCTATTCCTTTTTGTTTCAGAAATCACAAACTCTCTTTTCAAATGAATTCATATATTGTTTTATTAAGATATATTTTTACATCTTTTCATTATGAGTTTCATTGGACATGCCAATTATGATTTCTATCTTACACATTTTTTAGTGTCATACTGACAGGATAAATTGTATTCACTATCCTAACCAAAATCATCGTAACCATTAATTGTTCACATACTATTTTTCATAAGAGATAAATTATTTTCAAAATCATTTTATCATGTCCAAAAAATTGTATCTTATCAATATAAAAACATTTTAATCAAAATTATTTCGAGTATTCTATTTCAGTTTGATTTATAAAATGATATCGTTATTTCAGTTATAATATGACCATTGGAGTGCCAGGAGTCCAAGTCCCTCCAAATTTTTAGGAGAAAATATGACTGTTGGAACACAATAAGACTGTTGGGATGTTTTCCTAAAAATACCAGATCATTTTAATGAGCTTGATGCTTGAATTTTGATGAACTTGTTAAATTGTGCGAGATCTCAATAAAATTGTTTGTTCATGAGAAAGACTCTGAAGAGTTCGAGTTATGAACTACTCATTATACATACTTGTTAATTCAAAGAGTTTTTCTTTCCTTAGTGTGATACCAATAATTGGAGATTATGATCGAGGGATTCCATGGATAAGATGATATATGCAAAAATCAATTGAATATTAGGGGATTTTGAGGATAAGAAGACAGATTCATTGATCACCTTCTTGATCGAGGGCTTGTAGGGATAGAAAGATAGAAGTCTATCATCAAATCGATGGATTACCCTGGTGTGGGTAAGATAGACTTTCTTGAATGTGTAAATCAAGGGAACTATAATATATGTTAAAGTGTACCCTTCACTTTTGGTTAAAAGAATTGTATTCTTTTACATTAATGCTGCATTGTAATAGAAAGTGAATTATTTAATATTTTCATTTTTTTATTGATTATTTTCTTTATCATAACCAATATGACTACGATACATATGTAATATATTCTAATTACGATTTTAGTGATTATGATCAATTCATTTATCCTAAAAAAATTAGTATACTTAATGATTAAATCATTATATTATTTTACTCTAATTATCATTACCACTGTGATTACGATCTTTTACATGCTTACTCTATTTAAATCATTTATACTATGAATATAATTAATTTCATCTATGACCTATGGATTTCATTATTATAATCAACCTAATTATTATACATTCATCACTGGACCTAGGTCCCTATACGATTAATGTTTTAATAGATTAAGAGGTATTGTGAATTGAGTTAGTTTAAATTCTTTTAAACTAAATTTATTTAGGGATAGAAACAAAAAATATTAAACCTACAATTCACCCCCCCCCCCCTTGAATTGTGACATCTGTATATAAATTTCGACCTAATAATTGGTATCATAGCGGGTTTTCACTACTCTTATTTTTTATTACTTTACCTTTTAAAGTTAGTTATATTTCTTTTAGAAACATTTTGTTTATAAATATTTGTTACAAAAATGTGTATTGTTGAAAAAGAAATTATGTATTATTTTAAAAATGGTAGGACTTAATGTCAGTTAAATTGAAAATATCAATCCTACAAGACAACCTATTTTTTATGGTAATGATTATGAATATTGGAGTAAGATAATGAAGACATTTGTGATCAATACTGGTGTTGACAATTTTATTATGCCGACTAGTGACTGTAAGATTCCTGATGAGGAAGTCAGACTCATTACCAATCAAGAGAAATAGGAATATCAATTGAATTATAATATATGGAATAAATTATATTTCCAAAATACTAGAAACATATACATCCATATTTCATCTTTTGAAGAAACCAAAATTATTTAGAAAAATCTATAGACAACTCATTTTTCTAATTGTAAAAAGATTGAGACTAGAAGAGCCATGCTAAGAGAATATTATCGAGCTTTCAAATTTCCTTATGGAAAACATGTTGTTATGGTTTAACATAGATTCATAAAAATTATGAATAGTTTACAATCTATGGATGAGAAAGGACTATATGATGATATCCTAATTTAAAAGATCATAGATATCATGTGAAATAAATGTGAATTAAAAATTATAGTAGTTGTTGAATTAAGAAAATTCACAATTGTAAATCTAGATGAGTTTTTTGGAACTATTTTTCAATATTAGAACATGTTGAGATGAGATGAAAAAAAATTCAAAAACAATAATGGTGTATTTTCTTTTACTTCAAATTATATGATTTCTAAGACTCTTGAAAAGATATTCAAATAAAATAGGAAGAAAGTTGTCGTTAAATCGAACTTAATTGAATCAGAACATTCAAATAATGAGTTGTATAACCTTTCTCATAGAATGAAAAATATTTTTATAAAGAAGGACTATCAATATTGATATAATAAAAGTAACAAGTATAATAAGGAAAAGAAATATTCTAAAGTTACTTGTTATGAATTTAAGAAATCTGGACACATCACACTTTTTTTCCCAAAGATGAAAATAAAAGATAGAAAGGAAGGAAATTATGAAAGGAATCGTAAAATTTACTATAATCTAATAGGAAATAAATTATTAAAGGAAAATTAATCATGGAGTGCTAGTAGAGGAGGCACTTCACATGAAACTTCAGATAGTGATAATTCTGATGAAAAGAATATTGGGCTTCTTGCTAGAATACCTTTTGAAAATCAATGTTTCAAGGAAAACGTACAAACTACTGAATCTTTAACAAACATGTATTTAAATTAAAATTATCCAGATGAGAATAATTATACATATTCATATGAATAGTCATCCTCATCCAGTGATAATAATACATTTTATTCATATGAAGTGGTTTCTAGTTTTGAAAATTTTATTGAGAATGAAAATTAAAAAGTTAATAAAAATTTTGAAAAGGAAAATGCTAGAAGAAATTTTTTTAACAAAAAAGTATAAAATCATTCTAAATATCTTAATATGAAATTTTTTTAAATTTATTCTATTTCTAAAAAACTTTAGGAATCATATTTTGAGAAAGATAATATTTCTAAATATTTTGAAAAATTCATTTCTAAGAAAAAGGTTTTAGAAACAAAACTCAATTCTGAAACTAATATTAATGTGGATTAGAATTTGGTTATTAGACTAAAGCATGAAATTTTCTCTTTAAGAAAACTTTTATAAAAATTTAATTCTGGTATGGAATGATTGGATAAAATGTATAAACAACTTCATCCAGAGGGTAATAGGTTAGGAATGTGATATACTCATTCAAAACTTATTTTTAGTGACAATTATTTTTTTCCTAAAATATCCCCCTTTTGAAAAAAAATATAAAAGTTGTGGTAATTGAAATAAAAAATGTTCCTTAAATAAAATTTTATCTTTGGGATTCCAAAAATCCCATTTTTCAAAAAAAATGTGGGTTCCCAAAATTTTTCTTTCAAAAATTTATGGACCCAAGAAATTTTGGATTCTGAAAACATAATTGTTTTATTTTCAAGAAAATAAATGAAGTTCCAACAACAAAAACATATGGTACATGGATAGTTTATGTTCACAACATATGACTTGTAACAAAGACTTCATTGAAAATATTTTAAAAATGGAAGGTGGAAGAATTAACTTCAGAGACAATGCTCAAGGAATGATTATTGCTATATTTAATATTGTTCTTCTTAGAAAAGCTTTGATTTAAAATGTTTTATTTGTAAAAGGTATTAAGAATATCTTTATAAGAATAATTTAATTATGTGATGAAGGTTACGTTTTTAATTTTATAAATTATAAATTTCTATTACACAATTACAATGATGAATTCATTCTTTATACCCATCAACATAAGAATATTTACACACTAGAATTATAAGTCCTTAAGAGCCAATAAATACCATTAATTAGTGAAATGGAAGATCAATATTTTCTATGGAATAGAATATTAAAACACTATAACCTTATAAACTTATATAAATTTTATAGTAAATGACTTTTCAAGGATATACGGTAACATGGATTTGATTCTTTAAATGTTTGTGACCCATTTCAATATAGAAAGAAACATAAGTCAAGCTTTAAATCAATCAATGAAGTTTCAACTTCAAATTAATTACACTAGGTTCACATAGATCTTTTTGGTCCTACATAAACTATAATTCCTAGAGGTAGGTATTTTTTATTTTTTTAGTTGATTACTACACTAGATATAAATGGTATGAAGCTTGTTGATATTTTAAAACATTATTAACCAAATTAGAAAATGAGAAAAACCTTCCATTGATAACTTTTTTTTAAAGGTTGGGGTCGAAGCCACATTTTATTATTAAAGAAAATAAAAGACCTCTTTTAACTGGGTAGAGGGAGACCCATTACATAGAAAAAAATAATTTACATAAATTTGAACCCAAATCCAATGAAGGTATATTCTTAGGCTATTCCACTACTTCTAATGCTTATAGAGTTTTCAATATAAAATTATTGTACTGTTGAAGAAACAGTACATTTTAAATTTCAAAAAACTAATCCCTTTATTTTTAAACAATCCCAAAGTATATCTTTTGATGTGGTTTCTAAAACTGATTATCAAATTTTGACGCAAGATTATTCTAATAAGAAGAATAATCAAGAAATTATTTCTATTATATTAACTCTAGAATAATTTCTACCTTATATAGAAGAAAAAGTTTTAAAAAACCTAAGTTGGTTGTTTCTTAAGAATAATCCCAGTGATAGTCTCATTTGTGATGTAAATCAACCTATAAGGACTAGAAGTTCCTTGAGAAATGAAGTAGAACATCTAAGATTTCTTTCTCAATTCAAGCCTAAAAGTCCAGATGCGTATTTAGGTGATGAATATTGGATTAAATAACTGAAAGATAAAATAAATGAATTCTAAAGGAAAAAAGTTTGTACCATGGTTGAAAGAACAAAAGAAACTTCTATAATTGGTGTAAAATGGTTCTTTATAAATAAATGTGATGGAAATTTAATATTAATTATAAATAATGAAAGAAAAATTTATAAATGTTATAATAAAATAGAGTGAATAGATTTTAAATTAAACTATGCTCCAGAAGCTAGACTTGAATCTATTCATATTCTATTAGCTTTTACAGCATTCATTAATTTCAAACTTTTTAAAATTCATGTAAAGTGTAATTTTTTTAACAGATATGATCAAGAGGAAGTTTTTTTTGAATAACCTCACGATTTTAAATATACAAAACATTTTAAATATGTTTTCAAACTTACCAAATCTTTATATAGCCTTAAATAATCCCCTAAAGACTATTATGATAGATTAACAAGATTTTTTATTTAAAATAATTTTTCTAAGTGAACTATTGATCCAACACTTTTTATTATGAAATAAAACAGAAGTGTTTTGATCATTCAAATTTATTTTGATGACATTATATTAATATCAACTTACAAATTATTAATCGATTATTTTTCAAATATCATGAAATTTGAGTTTGAGATGAGTATGATTGGTGAGTTAAAAAACTTTCTTGGTTTTCAAATTTCTCCCAAACCAAAAGGGACTTATATATATCAACATAAGTATATTAAATATCTTCTTAAAAATGATAGATGTGACAATACTAAAAATATTAGTACTCTAATTGGTACCTCAAATACACTTGATCTTGATGAAACCAGAAAACTCATAAATCAAAAAAAAATAGAGAGATGATAGGAAGTCTACTATAATTTATAGCTAGTCATATAGAATTAAGGTTTTTAGTATTCTTATATACAAGGTATCAATAAAATCCAAAAGTATACCATTTAAAAGTAGTGAAAATAATTTTTCACTATTTAAAGGAAACTATAGATTTAGGACTTTTTTATTCTTCTAGAACTGATTTGGAATTGAAAATTCATTCGAATGCTTAATTTGGTGGTTATAGAATGGGTAGAAAAATTACATCTAGAACATGTCACTTTTTAAGTGATTCATACGTTTCTTGGTCTTGTAAGAAAAAACACTTAGTAGCACTTTCCACTACTGAAGATGAAAATGTGGTTGCTACATGTTGTTGTTCTCAAATGTTGTGGATTCAACACACACTCACTGATTATGGCATGAGTTTAAAGAAAACTCAAATACTATGTAATAACAGAAGAGTCATAGCTTTATGTAAAAATATTGCACATCACTCAGATGAAAAACACAAAGACATTCAGTATCACTTTCTTAGGGATCACATGATTAAAGAAGATATCATTTTTCAAATTATCAGAATTCAATATCAACTTGCTAATATATTTATAAAAAAATTACCATATGATATATTTGAATATGTTTAACAGAATGTAAGAATGATCACTATAAAGTAAACATTCATATCTAATTATTTTTTAAAATCATATCCTTACATTAAGTTACTTCTTTTCAAAGGGGGGTAGATATGTTTGATAGGAAAAAAATTCATAACCAAAATAATTTTTAACCATACATTTTCAAAACCAAAAAATTTTGTAACCAAATTTTTTTTCAGCACCAGAATTTTTTTTTCAGCACCATATTTGTTTTGAAATTTTTCATACTCCGTTTTTTTTCTTTTGAATAACATTATATTAAAACCAATAAATTTATCTTGAAATTTTGAAAGGTGAATTTATTTATACATTTCACTTTGTTTTCAATTAATTTATGTTTGTTGGTATTTGTTTTTAAAACTTCATCAGATTCACTTCAAATACAATAATGTTTTTTTAAAAAACTCAAGATTTCATTTATCTCAACTATTAGATCTACTTGATCTAATCTAAACTATATAAGTTCAACGGTCATATTTCCTTCACCTATATAAAGGGACCCCCCCCTTCCTATCCCACATCGGTTATCTCAGAATTTGTGTCCAAGCTATAGTGCTCTTCAAATTGCCAAGTTTGAAAGTTTTTGTACTTAGCGCATTACAGAATACCCATGTCTGAAACATCAGAAACCTCTCCCAAAGAAATTCTAAAAAAATATTTCTCAAAAATGATGGTCTTCTGGAAAAAATTACTCACTAGAGAGTTTTTTGACAGGTATGATTCGACTTTAAAATGAATTCTACAGTTTCAAGGATGGGAGTCACTATCTGTTAGAAAACCTCAAACCCAAGATACGATTATTGTGGATTAAGTGAATTAATTCTATAAAATTTTTATGTTTTATGAAAAATTAAAGGTATCTTTTAACATTTATAATAGTGAAATTAGTATGTTTTCCAAACAAGAAACACATTTTCATAACGTTCCATCTGAATGATATTTTTTTATCCCTTACATAAGTTACCAAAAAAATGAGACATTTGTAAACAAAATGGTTGAGAAATATGTTTTTGAAATTCATGAAGATAAAATAAAGAACACTTATCTTTCATCCAACAATAGAATGAATGCGCTATAGATGAATGTTTTCTTAATCCCCAAAAGTGGTGATAGATAAACTCTCAAAGTTTCATATTTCTTGGCACATGATTATATTCTGAATACGAGGAAGATTAACTTATTGGGTTACATTTTTGAAACCATTAATAAACTCAAGTCTGGAGAAATCAAGACCCATTTAATCATGTTTTTAGCTATTCGGAGATAATTCATTCATGAATGTTTGTAGTTATTAAATATTCCTCTTAAGTCAGTGATGAGAAATTTAATAGTTATATAGATTAGTGATGATACAGTAATGATGTTTAAATTTCATTTTGATCTAGAATATAAAAAAATTAAGGATTTTGATGTTGAACTCCAAAAGAAAAAGTTGTAAGAAGCCAAGGAATACCAAAAAAACAGTGTCAATCGTTATAGATAAATAGAAGAAAGAAAAATTTTATACTTCTTTAAAACCAAAGATTAAAATTGTTTATGTAGGAGTAATGGCTACAAAATGGAGAAATTAACATGATGAAAGGAAATAAGTATATCCATAATTCGGCCTCAATCCTACTGAAGTCCTTTCCGAAAATATTCGGACTGGTGGAACCCTCAAAAACAACAAAAGGAAAATATATTGAAAATGAAAAAGGATATTATTTTTGATATTGATAGTTTGATGAAAGTTTTTGAAAAACAATGTTCTACAATCAATATCTAGGAAAGGATTCCCAAAGAAACAATTACCCCCTTTGTACAAGATAAAGTAAAAGGTAAGAAAATTATTGGGGAATCAGATCCACCAAAAGACTCTCAAGATAATTCTCTAGAACAAAAAGAGGATACTAAAATAAGAAAAATAGATTAATATCTCAGAGAATAAGATTATAGAGATGAAGAAGAAGAATCAAAAGAAAACGAATTAATGTAAAAGGATGTTGGTGAAGAAGAAAATTCTAAATATTATAAAATTCCTATAAAATCCTCATATGTGACTTTTTGTGAGATACCTTCTCTAAAAGGACATACCAAAAAACAATCCCCAATATTTAAAATCATTACCATCTTGGATAAGGAGGAAAAAACCAAATCTTATGAAAATTGGAATTAGAATTTAGATGATGAATATGTTGGAAGTCATTGTGTAGAGACACTGATGCAGACCAAACTATCTCTTTGAAAATAGATCAATATATTTTTAAAGAACTTAGATGAATTGAAAAGAAAATCCCATATTTATCAATAATCGAAGCGAAGATTTAAATTATTGTAGAAAATTAAAATAGATGATCGGACTCTATCAATATTCAATGAAAAATACGGATAAAACTCGAGGTTGGTTTCAAAGTATTGGTAGAAATCATCAAGGAACATAGAATGTGATGTAATAAAGTTTTAAAGTGGTCTCATAAGTATGAATAAATTATCAAATTGCATTAATAATTAATTAAATATATCAAAATGATAGTTAATGAACTCTTATATGCATTCAACAAGTTACAAAGCAGTACTTCTCAAAAATTGAAAACAGTCATAAGGCCATATAAAAGCCAGTATGAAGATTTCAAAGTGATTGAAAAAAATATGAATTTTATTAAATAATAAGTATCAAAGTTAATGTTTTATAAGGATGAGATCATTTAAATGAAAAATAAAAATATCTTGATGATTGATAGGATTGAATTCAAAGAGAAGAAGAATAAATATTAGGAAGCTCAGGTTCATTCTCTATAAAAGAATCAAAAATCATAGGAAAAACTAATTCGTACAAAGGAGCAATTGTTTAAAGATCAAGAATAGAAATTTTGGTCTCAAAAATATTCTATTGATAAGATCATGGAGGATAGGAAATAATTCAATAAATTGAAGATAGTCATGTCAGATCTTATGAAAAATTACAAGGAGAAATAGAAGGAAAAAAGAAATAAACTTTTTGAACTCTTATTCTGTTATTTTAAAAACATAAATGAATGTATCATCATCTGTACTATTTTGTTTGAATATTTTTCAATTCCTTTTGGATAAATGTTCCTTTACTAATTATATTTGATGAAACTCTTTTCTTATTTGTATATTATATTTCTCTAACCATTTTTCTACGTATTATAAGATCTTCCCTATTTCTTTTTTGTAAATCACAAAGGGGTAGAATAATTCATAAAAGTGGAATAATAATTCTTTAAGGGGGGAAATACATTTAATAAGGTTAGAAATCAGCAAAAGGATAATACATTTAGTAAATGGCATCATTTTTTACAAAATGTGATCCTTAGGGATTTTTGATATCCTAAGGGGGAGGTTAGTAATATTCAAATAAAATTAATAAGAGTTTTAAAAATCAAAGGGGGATAAGTATAAGTGTTCACTTCTAATTACGATACCTATTTACTTTATTAATCCTCAAATTTTTTTAACTTTTGTTTTGTGCTTTCCAAAAAGGGGGATATTTTTCATTCAAAATTATTCTCTTGAGTTTTCTATTCCTTTTTGTTTCAGAAATCCCAAACTCCCTATTCAAATGAAATCATATATTATTTTATTAATATGTTCTTTTAAAATTTATCATTACTATTTTAATCAGACATACTGATTATGATTTCCATCGTACATACTGTTTAGTGTCGTATTGAAAAGATAAATCGTATTCATTATCTTAACAAAAATCATCGTACTCATTTACTATTTAAATACTATTTTTTTGTATGAGCTTAATTCTTTTCAGACTCACTTTATCATATCCATAAAACTGTATCATATTAAAAGAAAATACTTTTAATCAAAATGATGTTGTGTATTTAGTTTCAATTTTCTTTGTAAAATGATGTCATTGTTTTAGTTATAATATGATCTTCGGAGTACTAAGTGTCCATGTCCTTATAAATTTTCAAGAGAAAATATAACCTTTGGAATCCAAGATGATCGTTGGGTTATTAAACTATAAATACCAGGTCATTAGAATGTGCTCATTGTTAGACTTTTGATGAACTCAAGACACTGCATGATAGATATTTAAATTGATTCTTTGTGAAAAAGACTCTGAAGAGTTCAAGTTGTGAATTGATCATTCTACATAATTTTTACTTCAATGATCTTTCTATGATTAGTGTGACACTGATCAATAGTTATTATTATTGAGGGATTACATGGATAGGAAGATATTTTTATTGGTCATTTGAATATCAAGGGATTCTAAGGATAGAAAGATAGAGGTGTCGATCACCTTCTTGGTTGAGGGCTTGTGGGGATAATAGGATAGAAGTCGATCATCATATTGAGGGATTACCCTAGTTTGGGTAAGAAAAAAGTTCTTGAAAGTATAAATCAGGGGACCTCTATTCTAGGTTAAAGGATACCATACTCTTTAGGTTAAAATAATTTTATTCTTTTACATTTATTTTTCTTTTTTATATAAAGTGAATTGTTATATATATTCATTTTTCTATTTCTTATTTTGTTTTATCATAATCAATCAGATTATGGTACTTTTTTCATATACTTTGATTATGATTTTAGTGATTACGATAAATTCATTTATCCAAAATGATTCAGTACACTTTATGACTGAATACTTGTACTGTTTTACTCTAATCATTATAAGCATTGTGATTATGATATTTTACATTCTCAATCTGTTTAAATCATTTCAACTGTGAATATGATTAATATCATCTATGGCCTATGGATTTAATTGTCACAATAAACCCAATTACAATAATTTTATAACCGGAACCAAGTCCATATCCAATTAATGTTTTAATACCTAAAGAGGTGTTGTGAATTGAGTTAGTAAAAATTATTTTAAACTATATTTCATTAGGGATAAAAACAACAGGTTTTTAAACCTACAATTTAGCCTCTACCACTCTTGTATTGTTCCATATTAATAAAAATGTTGATCTAATAAGTATTTCCAACTAGTATATGGCCAGTAGAGGGGTCTCAAATTTTACACTGATTGAATTAGAGTTACTACAAACCAATAGATATTTTCTACTCAATATACTTATTTTAGGTCCATTTGTTGAAGAATTGATATTGAAAAAAATATGACCAATGGGTCACGCTCAAAATGAGATAGAATTAAAAAGATTTGTTAAAATATATATTGTTGAATGGTTCTCCTATTTTATAAGTGTATACCCATATTCATATTATAAACATGTAGTTATTTTATTTACATTAAAAGTAACACATTATATCCCCCTTTATTAGTAATGAATTTTTATAATCAATCTAGAATATCTAAAAATTTGATGTTTTTGGCTCAAGGTCCCCTAAGGTAGGATAATAGATTCCATGCATATAGTATCCATGTCTTCATGTTTTATATAATTAATTATAAAGAGGGGTTGAAAATTCAAAATATTGGTGTATTTACACTTACAAAGGTGGGATACTATGGAAATTTGGTTGATATAATCAAATTAAACTATCGTGGTCAATTATTAGTTTTCTTATTCAAATTAATGTTTTTCAACATTAATAATGGTATAATGAAAATTTTATTATATTTTAATTCTATAAACATATCTTGATTGATACATACTAGTGAGCATGAAAAGAGTGATATATTTATCTTAGATTTACAATAGAATATGGTTTATTCTGTGGGAGATGATGTACATGAATTTCGGTGTATTTTTGTACACTTAAAATTGAGATACTTGATGATATGGGTGATGGATCTCAACTGGTACTTTAAGATAGCGAACGTTATTAGGAAAAAAACATTCAACAGTTTTTCACTAAAAATTGAAATAATTGAACTTTCAAGAGAGGGTGAAAATCAATTACTATTTATAATATAGAATGATACAAATGAGAAAAATGAAGATAAAGATAATTGAATGTATAAATTATTAATGAAACAGTATTATAATTTCACATCAGTAAGGGTTTCATACATATATAAGTTGTTATATTTTTTCATTTTTTTATAAATATTTTATTTTTATTTTTTTATACATTGAATATATTCTTAGATAATTTTAATTGCATGAATGTTGAGGAAAAAATAAATTTGAGATCCACGCTGATCATCATCTTGGAGTACCCCACCTGTACCATAACCTTCAATGGATCAAAGTGATTTTATAATACCAAAAACTCTAAGCAATACACTAGTTTCCCCATCTTTTATTGGTAGCTCATTTACTGATACACATCTGGTAGTGGAGCAGTTTTTCACACCTCCATCTATGGGATATTGGTAAGTTACCATTACTAGTATGTGTGTCATTGTAAAAAATATATATATATTTTTTTAATTATTTAATTTATTTTTTATAAGATAATTATAAAGAATAGAATCAATAAAAATATGAATACATCAAATGTGTGAGACCTAAAAGATATTGAAATCATCATTCATTTTGATGAGTTTAGGGTGCTAACTAGTTATGATTCAAGAATCTATGGTCATATTCTTGGCCAACTTACTTATGAGATGGTGATCCTTCCCATTAATTATAAATATTGGAGGCATATTCCCAATATCTTGGAGTAATGAGGTTTCTAAAAACAAATTATATGTAGTAAAAAATTAATATTCAATTATATTTATTTTAAAATGTGTAAGTAAAATTAATAATATAATTATAAATTGTTATGTTTTTTATTTCAGGATGTTTTTTCATTTCGATGTCGTTGCCTCTATTTTAATCCCATGGACCTTCAAAATTTTGGGAAATAAATTCAGAGACTTTTGTGGAGATTATGTAATGAGTTTAATGAAACTTCTCATAGAACTCGAAAAATGTATGAGAAAGTCTGGAAGGCCTATATCCTTAGTAGTGGAAGGTGTTTGTTGATATTAATAGAGATTCCTCTTGTGAATTATATTCATATTTTATTGTATATTAATAATAAAAAACTATGAAAATTATATTTTTTATTATATTTTATATTTTTTCAAAACATATCAAAAAATAAAAATGAATCATAACAAATAAAACATCCCTCTTATCTTTAGGTCAGAGAGTTTTCCTGAAAAAATAGAAATCTTAGTTTTATTTTATGCATTATTATTTATATTATTTTATTATACCTAAAAATTTTACAACTTGAATATATATATATATATATATATATATATATTATAAATGGTTATGATTTAGGTCACCGGGTTAGATGAAAATAGATGTTGCTTAATGTTCATCAGAATCCTATAGGAAGATTCATGAATAAGCCTACTATAGAAATTTTCATAAGTAATTTTCCCTCTTGTTCACCATATATCCCTTGTACCCTTTATCTCTCACCCTCATGTGCACCCTCTCACCCGTCTACTCCCCATATCTCCCCCTTACATTCCCTCGTCCCGCACCCTTATGCGACCTGACCAACATAACAATTTAAAAAAAAATTAATTAGGAAATATTATGAAGTTAAAATAATTTATAAAATCATTGTTAATATTGTTTTATTAACATTTTAAATTTCAATAATCCTATTATGTTAACCCTATACAATCATCATTGGTTTTCTAGAGCGATATGCTAGAAATCATTTTAGGGAAGAAGAATCTCCATTGTGTTTGAGGGATGGGTTTTTGGCCTACTCCATCAACTATATTTGGTATGTCACTGGCATCAATTACTACTACACTATCTAGTGGGGGTTCATGCGGTTCCATTTATTGAGAAGAACTGAGGTAAATTTCAATCCTAAAAGAAAAATTATAATAACATGACTTCTTTAAGAAAACATAGGGTCAGTATAGATTATTATCTAGTGGTAAATTCCAAACTCAATCTGTGACATGTATAAATGACTATTTATTATTATTATGACGATATTGTATCTTGTTTTGGTTTATTCTATTAGGGGGAGTTCGGGTAACATTAAAAGAGGGTTCTCTTTGAATTGCATGGGTTCATATTAGTGTGAAACCATAGGACAACCATCATTTAATCATTTTTTATGTGTATGATCATATGGTATTTCAATCTGATGTGTGGTGTGCTCTGAATGACTCAATTTTATGTTTTAAAAGATATTAAGGTCTTTAAAAACATGCCTTATAGGGTAAAAACTAATAAAATGTCCATGTATTGAATTGAAATCATGGGAAAATGACCATATAATGGTTTTTTTAATGTGATAATTGACACCACATGAATCTGATTTGTGGTTTTAATGGTATAACAATAAACATATTTTTAGTGTTTTAAAAATCTAAAAACATGTGTGTCACAATCAAAACCGTAAAAAAATGAATTTTTAGTGGCATAAAATCATAATAAAATATTCATTGAATCATTTTTTTTGTAAAAGTAGATGACACATAATTTCTATATATGGTGTACTATGAATGACATAATAAGAAGTTTCAATAGATATAACAGTCTTAAAAACTGTTTCATAGGGGATGAAAACCAAGAAAAAACTTTTATTGGAATGAAATCATAGTAAAATGATCATATGTTTATTTTTGAAATGTAGGAACTGAATCCACATCAATTTGAGTTTTATTTTTCTCAGGATAATAGTAAAGTAATTTTTAGTCTTTAAAAACTCTAAAATGTGTGTGCAACTATAAAACCCATATAAAATAACCTCACATTGGATTGAAATCATAGGAATACATCCTTTAAATAATTTTTTATGTGTTTTAGTATAATTGATGTCAATTTTATGTGTTTTGCGCTCCAAATGACTCAATACATTACTTTAAAAGATATCAAAAGGATTAAAGACCTTCCTTAAGGGGTCAAATATAAGAAAACAAACTTGTATTGGAGTGAAATCATAGGAAAATGACCCTAGATGGATTTTTTAAATATGAGAAATGTAAACATGTCAATTCATGTTGTGTTTTTCCAAGGATGATAGTAAACAAATATTTAGTGTTTTAAAAATGTAAAACTTGGATGTAACAATAAAAATGTAGAAAAAATCTTAGATTTGTATGTATTTATAGGAAAACCATCATTGAATCGTTTTTTTGGGTATGAGTAGGCGTCAAGTCATTTTAATGTGTGGTGTGCATGAAATGAATCGATAAGAAAATTTAATAAATATCAAAGTCTTTAAAAAATCATTATAGGGTCAAAACCAAGAAAACAATCTAATATTTTAGTGAAATCATAGAATGATGAGCATAAATTTATTTTTAAAATGTAGGAATTGATTCCAAATTAATTAAAGTTTTGGTTTTATCAAGATATATAAATTATATTTTTAGTGCTTTAATACTCTAAAATGTGTGTGTGACAATAAAATCCATATAAAATGACCTCAATTTAATGTAAAATCGTAAGAAAATAATTTTTGAATCATTTTTTGTTTGTTTGAGTAGTAGGAACATCAATATGATGTGTGGTGTGCTCAGAATGACTCAATACATAGTATTCAAAGATATCAAAGACTTTAAAAAATTTCTTAGGGAGGTCAAAACCAAGAAAACAATATTAAATTGGAGTGAAGTCATAGAAAAATTATTGCAGATTTATTTTTAAAAATGTAGGAACTAACACCATATCAATATGAGTTATGGTTTTGCCAAGATGACAGTAATCACATTTTTTGTTTTTAAAACTTGAAATCTTATGTGTAATGGTGAAAACCATATAGAAAGACCTTGTATTGGTGTGAAATCATTAGAAAACTGTCTTTGAGTCATTTTAATGTGAATGAGTAGATGGAATGTCATTCTGATATGTGGTGTGCCCGAAATGACTCGATAAGTATTTTAAATAGATATCAAAGTCTTTTAAAATGTTTCTTATGGGGTAAAAACCAATAAAATAAACTCATATTGGATTGAAATCATAGTAAAAACCTATAGATTTATATTTCAAATGTAGGAAATAAAACCACATCAATCTATGTTGCAGTTTTCCTATGATGATAGTAAACACATTTTTTTCATTTTAAAACTATAAAATGTGTGTGTAATGATCAAAACCATAGAAAATAAACACAAATTGGAATAAAATCATAGGAAAACCTTTATTAAAACATTTTCAGCATGTACAAGTAGATAGAATGTCAATGCAATGTTTAGTGTGCTCATATTGAATCACTAAGCGGGTTTAAAACATATCAAATTCTTTAAAAATGTTTCATAGGGGTCAAAACCAAGAAAAAAACCTTGAATTATACTAAAATAATAGGATAATGACTATAAATTAGATTTTTAAATATAGGTATTGAATCCAAATCTCTCTGAGTTTTAGTTTTCTATGGATGATAATAAATGTATTTTTGTGTTTTAAAACTCTAAAACATTCATGTAATGGTCAAAATTATAGAAAATGTCCTCATATTGGCAAAAAATCATAGTAAAACAATTTTTTAATCATTTTTACATGTATGAGTATATTGAATGTAATTATGATACGCATTGTTCTTAGAATGAATCAACAAGCAATTTTAATATATATCAAATTTTTTAAAAACACATGTTAGAGGGTGATAATCAAGAAAATGATCTTTATTCAGAGTGAAATCATAGGAAACTAACCATATATTAATTATTTATATGTAGGAACTTATTATTTTTCGATCTGAGTTTCGGTTTCCCATGATGATGGGAAATTCATGTTTAGTATTTTAAAATTCTTAAATTTGCATGAAATGGTTAAAACCATAGAAAATGACCTTGGATTAGTTTGAAATCATAGGAAAATCATCATTTAATAATATAAAACATATATGAGTTGATATAACATCAATCCAATGTGTAGTGTTCTCTAAATGACTCAATCATTAGTTTGAATATATATCAAACTCTTTAAAAATGAATCTTATGGGGTCAAAACCAAAAAAAATGACATCAGTTTTGAGACGCAGTTTTCTCCTTGTAAGACATTGAAATATATTTATATATATTTCTATATGTAATGTAGTGTTGTTATCAGTCTTGGTGTTCCTGAAATTAATTTCATAAAAATATTAAATATATTTATATTCTGTATGCGTAGATTATTAAGGAAAATAGTATGACTCTTAAATAAAATCTTGGATCATAAATCTGAGATCACGTTTAAGTCCAGAACATGGTTTTCACCCTAGTTTAAACCTAAAATAGGTCATCATGGGTCGTTTGGACACTTTTCTTATCGGTGGTACGTTCAACAGATTACTTAATTCTTTAATTCATTCATTCATTCATTTTTGAAAAAAAATGATTATAAATATACTACCATGGATATTCACCCACCATTATCCTGATAATATGGGGAACTACTGATATATTCTTCTTCCTCTTTCATTAGTGAATCGCCTTGGATGAAATTGAAATGTTGGATCGAATCATATCAGAATGTAGAAAATTAAATCATATCTTTAAATAATTAGAAAGTGTTTTCTTTGATGAATAATGATCCAATCTCTAGATAGGACTCTTAAATTGGTGATTTACACCCTTTCATTAAATTGTTTGAGTAGATCCATCCTTGTTCTTTAATCTGTGCTAATTTTGGACTTAAATGTGAGATTTTATACCGGATTTAAATTGATTTGTTCAATGTTTTCTAACCTGGTATCACCATTCGTTATCATTGGAGGAGAAACCATTTCCAATGATTATCTAAACCTTTCTTATGGTGCTTTTCTCCCATTTATTCTTCACATTCATCACCAGTAGGACCCCACGATCCGAGTTTGATATATTTGGGTCGTACCAAGCCCGATTGAACCCCCATAACTACGATAGATCGAGAAACGAATCATGGATCAATGATGTATGTCCAGATCCAAGATGTTGGCAAGGTAAGGGAGATCATTTTAATGATCAGAGTATTAATCCATGGTGTTGAAAATCATGGTGGTATTAGTAATTTACGTAGAGACCTTTGGAGAAAAATGGAGCTGATTTTCAGTGAGAGACGGCTGTAACCCATGATCCATGGTTAGATCTGCAAGTTTTAGGTAGAGATAGTTCCATATCTAAATTTAGAATACCATATAAAAGTGAAAATATTTCATATTATAAAATTATAAAAACCTAGACTATACGTTGTGTATAAGGATGAACACAGAGCGTTTATCCCCTTTGCGATGGTGGTTAGGGTTTTGAGAATAGTTAAGGATGAAAAGTCATGTATTACCCCTACACACCATGTACCCCTTTCTTGGATGGACAACTTATGTGGAGGATCCCACAAGTAGGAACCCATGTGCATGTACAGAGTCATGTACGTGAGTCACATACACATCTAGCCCACATGAGTAGCACCCCATGTGAGGAAACATGCCATGTACAAAGTACATGAACATGAGGTCAGTACATGGACACGGGGTCTGGTACACGGACATGCCCAATGAGACGCAGCCCAGCCTTGGTTAGTCTGGATACATCGTGTAGTCCACTTGCACTACATATACTATTACATGGGATGGGTGTCGTGTGTTATCCAGGTACATGGCCAGGTGGTGGAGTGGGACCACATTCCATGTGGGTCCCCTCACATTCCATGTGATTCCTCTCACACGTTGTGTACCCCCTTAACCTCTTTTGAGGAAAATTTAATTTTTTGTATCTCCTTCATTTGAACATGGATTTCGGCTCATGAGTAGTCTATCCTGAGTTTTTTTACATTGAACATGAGGGTTCCCTCAATTGTGGATTTCAAGATATGATATGAAATGTTTTGGGCACGAAACTTATTGAGGTGATACCCAATGATGAAAGTGATCAAGAAGGATCACCATAGGCTTCTTCAGAGTGGAACCCCTTATCAGATATAGCACACCTCCTAGATGACTAGAGTGGAACCCCTCATCAGCATGGGTGTGGTTCCTCTACAACTACCATTTGAGTGGAACCCAATTATTGGATAGGGTGTGGATCCTTGATGACCAGAGTGAAAACTTCCTATTTTACCAAGGTTTGGTTCCTAGACTTCTAAGTGTACCCCCTATCAGATAGGGTGTGGTTCATAGATGACCAAAGGGGAACCCCCAATTTCACTAGGGCATGGTTCCTCAGCTTTTAGAGGGGAACCCCCCCCCCAGCAGCATGGGCACTGTTCCTCTATCTTACTGAGTGGAACCCCCCCCCCCATCAGTATAGGGTGTGGATCCTTGTGAAACTAGAGTGGAACCCCCCCCCCCCCCAATCATCATGGGAATAGGTCTTCTACTTTGAGTTTATGTCCCCTTGACTATGCTACACAATGATGTGGCATGGAATAACTTGGACGGTTACTTTTAGACAAACGTGTGAGATTTTGGGCATCATTGATGGACTTTTGGAACTGTTGGATACTCTTCTTATTAGGCTAAGTAGTGAGGTGGATATCTTCTTACTCTCTCATTTGGGATTATTTTGACTGGGAAAATATATTTATATTCTTCTATATCCACACCATGTATTTGGTTACTCTCCTTCCAGGAGAGGCTAAGATGTGTGCAGTATGCCATGTGTTTTTCTTGTTCAGCTTCTCATGGTTGATGATTTTACTCTCCTTATATTGGTGGTGAAGACTCAACATGTAGTTCATCTACTCACCATGTTGAACCTCTTGTGTTTGGAAGATCTAAATTCTACTATTGGTTTAGGTTGAGTTGTTCTCTTTGATTGTATCTTGCATCAATTGTCTTTGTTTACTTTTTCATTTCTTACTTCTCTCCTTTTAACTTTTGGGATGTCCTACTAGGTATGTGTATACTCACCCATGCATGGGATTTTCCTATACATATCATGTCTTATGCAGATTATGGGCAGGTCGACCGTGAATTCATAATATCTTAGGGATACCTGGTACATTGGATTGTGTATGGTGGTTGTAACTTGGGATTTAAGAGATAGGATCTCTCAGTAGTTCAATTTTCTAGTTTTTTCAGGTTGGGACATATTTCAATTTAGGTTTGTATTTTTTTCACCTTTAATTTTCATTTTACACTATTTCAATCTTGTACTATCTAGAATTTTTCCATGTGTAGTTGTTCCCTTAGCTTTCAACATAATTTACTTTTACTCCCTATGCACTTTTACATTGAGATGGTTGTGTGTGTGTGTGTACAAGAACTTAGGAAAAGGCCTCCCTATGTTATTTATGTCTTTGGTGCTACTCTCCATCCCCTTGCCTATAGATGTAGTCTAGGGGTAATTACAGCTCGAGACCGAACTTGGGCTCAGAAATGACATTCATAATGACGTGAAATCATTGAACAATGACCATAGATATTTTATGAATATAAAATTAAGTCCACATCAATTTGAGTGTAAGTTTTCTCAATATGTATCTAAAAACATTTTTACTGTTTTAAAACTCTAAAATATGCATTAAATAGTCAAAATCATACCCACCTACCATGGATTGGAGTGAAATCATAATATATCCATCATTGAATCATTTTTTATGTGTATAAGTAGAGGACACTTCATTCAAACTTTCAATGTGTTTGGAATGACCCAATATGCAGTTTTAAAAGATATTAAAGACTATAAAAATGTGCCTTAGAGGATAAAAACCAAAACAAATACCTCGAATTAGAGTAAAATCATAGTATAATGATAGTTTTTTGTTTTTTTAAATGTAATAACTAGTTCCATGTCAATTTGGGTTGCAGATTTCTCAGTATGATAGTAAATGCATTTGTAGTGTTTTAAAAATCTAAATCATTTGTGTAATGTTCAACACCATATAAAATGACCTTGTATTTACATGAAATCATAATAAATCAACCATATAATGATTTTTGAAATGTAGGAAAAAAATTCATATTAAAGTCTTTAAAAACTACTTGTTGAGTAATTTTGTACACACTACACATGGATTTAAAAATTACTTATGTTATTATATACTTATCCATTTTGAGTTCCAAGAGTTGATTCATATCTTAAATAAGTAATTTTATGTTTTCAATGTTCTCTGGTAGATATATTTTTTGTTTTTTGTTGTAATGTTTAGTTTTTTATTAATAAAATAACAAATGTTATGTGAAAAATTCTAAATACATTTTATGCCCATTTTGTTTCATGTTCCTTTTCTTAAATGTTCTTGTTTGCATTGCAGGTGACATATGTCAGTAGTAGGAAAGATGTTGAACGTTCTAATCCATGACACTCTTCGGAAGATAGTCCTGATGACTTATAGTTTCTATGATATGGTTAAACATTATCATTGATTCTATTGTCATTATTATTTATTATGTTCAGTTGTTCTAAATTCTATCTAGCTTTTGTTTCAGTTGATATGACGGTGGTGTGTTGATTTTTTGTGTATGATGTGTCTAACTATCAGGGTTTTCGGATATATTGGAGGTGAAGAGATGGACGTGATGGTCATAGGTTGGTGGTGGATTTTTGACCTATTATGTGTGTGTGTCTATATATATAATTACTAATACTATTGGATTGGGAAAAGATGTATGACTAATGTTTGTGTATATATGATTAATGGATGTATTACTGAGTTAATTGTATATTTATTGTTTTAATTAATTAATTTTTAGTAACATTTTATGTTAATTTTAAAAAAAAAATTATTTTATTTGAATTTTTAGTGGCGATTTATAGAAACCACAACTAAAATAAATAGTGGTAGTTATTAAATTATTCCATGAGTGTTTATCTGAACAAATTCTAAACAATATAGTGGTATTTAATTTATGTTTTTCTTAATTTAATAAATAAAAATTTAATGAAGAAAACTATTGAAAAATGAATAAAAACCCACTAGTAAATGTAAAAAAACTATTCTTATATAAAAACCCATTAAATATGTTTAAAATGCAACTAATTTATTAGCCTGAGTGAAATACATAATCGTTTCTATAACTGCTAGTAATTTCTTTCTTGACGGTTTAAACTATCACTAATAGTAAAAATAACAATCGCTAAAACTAATTTTTTGTAGAAAATAAGTATTCAAACATTTAATTAAAAATGTATACAATTAAACATAAATTAAAATTAATACTAACCGAAAACATAAATTTAACATCGATCATTAGACATGTATAAAACACAAATCATGATATCCTAGAAAAATTTGGAAACGAAAAATGTAGTCCTTGACCACACCTTCCTCCAATGAAATGAAATTAGGCATGACCCAAAATGGTGCACTAATATAGTAAATATTTTAATATCAGACTTATTTTAGTTATTAAATATTTTTAAAAATATCATTTTTATAAAAATTGATATGTCTTCTCCAATATGCATTCATACTTGTCCCCCGCGCTTATTTTAAAAGTTGAGGTCGAAGCCTTAGTTTATTCATGAAATGGGTTATAGTAGAAATAAAATCATGCAATAGGTAGTACAGGGATGAACTCAGGGAGACTCAAACTCAAGACCTCACTGAGACCCACAGGGGAAACCACTACTGAGCTGCACCCTAGGGGCCCACACTTCTTTACACCTTTCTCAATTAACTCCCTTATGGATCCCTCTCCAATGATCTACCCCCCCTATTTTCTATGTGATGTGCATCGTTATATACCTTGTATTTAGAACCTTCTATATTTATCTGTGATCTGTAGTTGTCATAGTTGAAGATCAAATTTCAAAGGCTCTTTCACTCCTTCCAATCATATTTTCCTCAATTCATAATATTAGTGACATAATTTATTTAATATTATTTTTAAATGAAGGAGTGTTGGAGAGGAATCAAATCTGACGGTCTCAGGATAATAACTCATTTTCAAAAAAAAATACTATGTGAGTATCCAATGAAAATGGAAGCACAAAAATAAATTGAAGGAAATAAATTGAGTCGTTAATTTTAATCTGGAAAAACACTCTAATATAGAGGATTAAAAAACCATGTAGAAACTCCCAAAATATTCCACTATGAATCAAAATTTATAAAATTCAAGTAATTTCCAAACATTAATTTCAATGATAGCATATAAAACCCTATGTGAAAACTACACCCTGATATGCTTAAACCTTTTCTCTGATAATTTTCTGTGACAAAACATTACCTATATGATATCAAAAACAAACATGTAGTGTCATTGAATCACCTTAAATAAACCATTACACAACCCTATTTTCCCCTTGCATGGTATATTCCATGCCCTAAATTTATCATCCATGAATTGGCACATTGTGAGGGTACACACCACATACTACTGCTTTTTTTCTATCTTGTGAAACACCAATTTTTCTTCATTTTTATAAGTAAATAATTCCCTAAAAACATGTGCAAAACAACCTTTCAAATATTCAAATAAGAATTAAATGATAATATATAAAATCCAAAAATATGATGTGGGATATTTTTTGATTTTATTTCCTCATTAAGAAACTAGTGGGTTGAAACTATCAATCTCTCCCTTATCCTAAAAAAGATATATGAATACAAATGAACTCAATTAGAATGAAAAAGTGTTGGTTTCACTCTAACTATCAACCACTATAGATTATATGATGATACCTTTTTGCAACTTCGATAGAAACCTGATAGTCTGCCCGGTAAAATAAATCCAAACGTTGAAATCTTCATCATACCTGTGTCTACACTTCCCAACAGAACAAAACTGAACCCAACAACACCTGACACCCCTATAACAGTGATTTCCACATAATTAAGAGTAACTATAGAATCTAATTTATCCCTTTGATCTATATCCACTAAGAAATCTATAACTTTAATTTCATCACCTAGATCTTTGATTTCAATTATTTTTTCACTACTGACACTCTCTGAAGAATAATAGTTAGGTGTAATACATAAAACATCTTCTCTAATATGCTTCATCTTCCTAAATTTATTTTTCTAATTTGATTCTTTTTTAATCACGTGTGATGATCATATGTACCAAAAATATAACGAAGTCCTCTTTGCAATTGTATTAATCACTTTGACACCCACCTTTACATCAATCTAGTAAATCCTATCAACCATTCTACCTCTTGTATATTTCATCGATCTTCAAATCAATTTCCATATTCTATTTCCAAATGAACTCATGAAACCATCATTATCAAGAGTACAAATAGATATAAAATTATTGTGTATACCTAGCACATGTTTCACATCCCTCAATATCAGAAACTACCATCATCTATGGTGACACAAATATCACCAACTCCAATGAAACCAACAGAATATCCATTTCCCATCTTCAATATACCAAATTCACCTTCTTTATATGATGAAAATATTTCTCTCTTTGGTTTAATATAGTATGAAACTATGAAATTAATAACTCATTCATTATATAGATCTGACATGTGAAAATCAATGCCAACAAAATGTAAATCGCCAACAACTTTTACAAGACTTACCCTCATATCCTCAAAATTGATATCTTATGTCTTCCTTTCTTCCATAAACCTTTTCAAAGCATAGTATTTTCTTCACACATGACCCTCCTTATCACAAAATAATCACTTGATTTTTCCTTCTATCTTCAACCAACCTCTTAGACTACTTCATCCATCTATCATATCCAGAGTACCAATATTACCTAAATAATCACTATCAATGGCCTTTCGTTGAGTCTCATACATCAACAGCAATGAAATCACATAATTCAATTTTAGAGTTTCTTTCCCAAAGTAATGTGGTGATGATATTATCTTATGAATCTAATAAAGAACCCAAGAGAATCAAATCATTATCTTCCTATTCCATTTTAATAGGTATTTTCACCACCACAAATCAAATTTTATCCAACACTATATTTTATCAACACTAAACATAAAGTTCTCATAAAAGGGTAATATTTTTTATCTTTAGCTAAAAGTGTGGATAAAGGTAAATTTTATCAGCACTAAAAAAAGTACTGATAAAAGTGGATATTTATCAGCTCTTTTATTAGCGAGGATAAAAACTTTTAATAAAAATGTTATTAATATATATATAATTAGCATATTTATATTCAAAATTAAATGTTTTTTATATACATTGATTACAAAATGAATGTATATAATTAATATACATATGATATATTAATATATATATATTAATCATTCAAACAATTATATAAATATAAATGATGTATTATTAATATGTTATATTTGAACTAATATATTTATATCAATGTCTATGTGTACATATGTGTATGCATTATGTTGTGTGTGTGTGTGTTTTGTGTATGTGTATATATAGATGTTGTACATGTACACATGTATGTATGTTTATGCATATGTGCACATGTACGTGATATATATATATAACATGTGTACATGTGTATGTATGATTTGTACTTATTTCACATTTGTTGTATATTGTTTTCATTTTTGACATAATATTTTGGAAATTTATTCATTTTTATACATATTATTATTTTACTAAGTATTATTTTTAATATATTTTAATTTATATGATTAGTACTTATTCAATATAAATAAGAGAGCTCCCCCTACTGGTTTAAAAAAATATAATTATAAATCAATAAATATATATTGAAATAATTATAAAATTATAATAAATATATTTATAATATTTATAAATATATATATTTATATATGAATATATATATATATATATATATAATTGTATAAAAATATTTATAAATATATTTATTAACAATTATACTTATAAATAAATAATTATATATATAATTATATATTAAAAAATATATATTTAATTATATATAATTATATAATTATACCAAAATATTTATAAAAATATTTATTTACAATTATAAGTATAAATATATATATATATATATTTCTAAAATTATAATAAATATATTTAAATAATAAATATATTAATTATATTTATAATTATATATATTTATATATTTATATAAATACATTAGTATGTATATAGTCAAAAATGTATGAATATGAGTTGGAAAGTCAACCCATACCCACCAAATTTATTATAAAAAGTAAAGTTCCACAACAAAAGGAAATAGATGCTCAACAACATTGGAAATACCCAAAGTAAGGATAACAAGAGATCAACTTCTGTCACTCCCTCTGGAATCCAAATTCATGGGATACCAACCTCTTTCCTTTGTGTGTTTCCCTCTCAGCCATGAATTTTTGTGTTGGGGAAGCACTAGATCATCACTCGATGATGAGTCAGATGAATCCTCTGGAAATATGTTTCTCGTGCATTTATATGAGATATATTGATAATCAATCCTTGGATTATTCCAACAACTATCTTCAATGTTTTATTCTAACAATTTTTAGACCATTAAATAATCTATGTATTTAAATACATCTGGTTCCATTTTGTCGATGGTAACTACTAGTTATAAATCAAGTCATTTTTTAATTTCATCTGTAAGATCATTGGGGAACCTCTCACCCTCATAGTCCACCAAATGAGCCTTTTTATTCCATACAACATTAAATTCAAG
This sequence comes from Viscum album, assembly GCA_963277665.1. Lineage (NCBI taxonomy): Eukaryota > Viridiplantae > Streptophyta > Magnoliopsida > Santalales > Viscaceae > Viscum > Viscum album. The sequence continues at coordinate 1,012,951,645 of OY728141.1, read as the reverse complement.
AAATGAATCCTTTCCAAAAGATTTATAACTCGATATCATCATCCTGGATAATTGAGGTGGGTAAGACCAACCACAATCATCCTTGATATAACCCATGTCATCAAAAATTACCTTGGTAGTTGCTGGAGGTTTCAACTCTAACAAAGATTGATGCTCATCAACAACATGAGAGGCCTTTTTCTCAAGAGGATGAATCAGATCAGCTGCAACCTGCACATACAGAGGCACATCTGTTTTGGGTTTTTGAGGGACAAACAGTTGAAATACATCTTCATCTACAAAAATTTTATTTTTGTTCATTAAATAATCCATTATCATGGATGCGGGTTCATCACATGAGGATGTCACACGAGTAGATCCAATGCATGCACATGGTTCAGAACCACCCAAGGTGGGTGCTCTTAACACCAAGTGTGTGCTAAACAAGTGGAACCCCTGCAATGAGGGTTCCTATGCTGGGAGAACCACATACTGATTTCCGTTCCCCATCTACATAACAATTCCAAAACAATGACCTTAGAATCCTTTAAATCATTAGTAGAGGGTTCAACTTGTCCCTGATTTAGGGTCAAGGCTGAGACTTTCTCATGGTTCTTCTATAGAACTGAATCGAAATATTTTATATATGATCGAACCACTCTAGTCTTCTCCACTCTCATGGATTTAGTATCTTCACCCTTCACTCCATTAGTATTGTTCCTCCTACACCTTTCAACATTGTGGCTTTTCAGCCCATAAGAGGTTCAAACAAGCCTCTTTCAACAGCTAGCCAACAGGTGCCCTATATTATGACATCCCAAGCAATAATAAAGTTTTTTTCATCATCAAAAATCAAATCAACCCGAAACTTTTTAGTGGTTAAATCCACTGTATTGATCAATGGACTACTGATATCAAACTCCACTAATATCCTTGCAAAGTATCCATATTTGGACTTTTTAGTTTCCCTATCCAACATAATAGGGACTGTAACGCCCCGACCCTAGTTTCCTAGAGTCGGTGCATTATTACATAACATTGGCATGATCACAAGAAAGATCAAATCTCGAAAGACCGATTGGTTTAGTAGCCTTGGAAACACTAGATATATTCATAAGTTTTACATTACATCATAAAATCAAAAACTACTACAACAACATAATGTTTCCACAGTCCACACTACAATCCCCTCATAATATCCCTGCAGGTCATTCATAACTTACATCTTCACTTCCTGGGAAAAATAAAACATAGAAAAGGGGTGAGCTCAAATGCCCAGTAAGGATAACAATATAGCGGAAACTTTCATCAATAAGAATAAACATTTAAGGCAATGTATAACTAAAACAAAAGCCTTTTAAACATGAACTTTCAACATGGTATGGCATAAATAAAATGAAATAATGCCATTTACTTATTCACATGGATATTCCACTAATCGAATAATCACATGCAAAAATAAATAACCACTTTCATAATGTTGGAATGCATAATGCCAGACTATCATAACCACATACAAGTGGCTCCAAGGGGTCCCCAAATTGACCCAAGGATGCCCATGGTCGGGTATGTGTCCAACAATAAGGTTAGGACACGTTCTAGGGTAATTTTGTATTATTATAATATTATTTTTTTAACCCTTATTTACCGGATTTACCCTTTAACCATGGTAAATAAAATATTTACCGCAGTAATTATTCAAAATGTGTAAAAATAAAAGTTACCTATTTACATAATTTGGACATCCTGATTCCAAATATGGAATCCATTTTCCTAAATTCAAAACACAGAAGTGGCAGAAATTAATTTAAAATTAATTCCCGCTGTCAAAACAAAAAGCGTGTTTTTAAGAGATAATAACTATCAAAAGATTGACACTTGTTTATGTTCGGTTTAATTGTAAAATTATGTCCAATGATAAACATTAAATTGAATGGTAAAAATATATTCTAAATATACTTTAAAACCACTCAAATTCATAATTTATCACTATTAATTATTTTGATTAAAAAAGTTGTTTTTAATTAAAATTTAGAAATTTTCACTATTCATCAAAATATGAAAGTTATCCGAAATGTACCAAAATTTCACCTTAGGCTAAATTCAATATTCCGAATCCAAAAATGAAGTCCATTTTCAAATATAAAATATATATAATTTCAAAAAGTAGGTATTACTATTCATAACGGCTAGTTTGATTAGTTATGGTGTGTTAGAACTCGGTGTTGCGTACAACACACGCTATCACATTATTCGAAGAGAAGCGTACCGTAGAAGCTTGGGGTGTTACATTCTCCACTCCTTCAAATAATTGCGTCCTCGCAATTTCTAGGGTATTACTGCATAAAAAGACTCGGGTGGTTCTTCATCATAAGTTCCTCGGGTTCCCACGTTGCCTCTTCCATCTTATGATTTCTCCACAAAACTTTTACCAGACGCGTCGTCCGATTTCTCAGTACTTGTTCTCTTGTATCAAGAATCCTGACGGGCTCTTCGCAATAAGATAGATCGGGTTCCAGTTCTAATTCCTCATAGGTGAGTACATGCGTCGGATCAGGCATGTATTTCCTCAATAGAGATACGTGGAACACATCGTGAACTTTGGAGAGACTTGGCGGCATTGCCAATCGGTAAGCTACAACCCCAATTCATTCTAGAGTTTCGAAAGGTCCGATGTACCTGGGACTCAATTTACCTTTCTTACCAAAACGTATGACTCCCTTCCACGGAGATACCTTCAGAAAAACATGATCACCGACTTGAAATTCCAAATCCTTCCTTCGATTATCGGCATAGCTCTTCTGCCTACTTTGAGCTGCTTTGATGTGATTTTGGATTACTTTCACCTTTTCCACCGTTTCCTCCACCAGCTCTGGGCCTACAAGTTTTCTTTCACCAACGTCATCCCAACAGGTTGGTGTACGACATCTCTTTCCGTATAACGCTTCATATGGTGCCATATGTATACTCGAATGGAAGCTATTGTTATAGGAAAATTCTACCAGTGGTAAATATTGATCCCACATACCCTGAAAGTCAAGTGAGCAAGATCTCAACATGTCTTCTAAGGTTTGAATAGTCCGTTCTGATTGTCCGTCTGTCTGAGGGTGGTAAGCAGTGCTTAAATGAAGTTCTGTATCCAGGGATTTCTGAAGACTTTTCCAGAATCTTGAAGTAAAACGGGGATCACGATCAGAAACAATTGATAGGGGTACTCCATGAAGTCTCACAACTTCATTAATGTATAGCCTTGCTAGACGTTCCAGGGGTAGATCTTCTCTTATAGCAAGAAAATGTGCTGACTTGGTAAGACGATCAACAATAACCCATATTGCATCGTTCCTTATAGGAGTCTTTGGTAGCCCCATGACAAAGTCCATCGTAATATTGTCCCATTTCCACTCCGGTATGGGAAGAGGTTGCATGACTCCTCCAGGCTGTTGCCTTCCAACTTTCACTTGTTGACAAACCATACATCTTGACACAAAATCAGAAATCTCCCTCTTCATGTTGTCCCACCAAAAATGTTCCTTCAAATCTCTATACATTTTGGTGCTCCTAGGGTGTATAGAGAAATTGGAACTATGAGCATCATCCAGCAATTCCCTTTTTAGATCAGGTATATTGGGAACACAAAGTCTCTTCCCGAATTTCAAAAGTCCATCTTCATACACAAAGTCTCTCAATCTCCCATCATTCACAGCTTTAATCTTCTTCTGAAATTCTTCATCATCGGTCTGGGAACTCTTAATCCTTTCTAGTAAAGATGGTTTGGCAACCATTTGAAAAAGCATTGATGTTTCACCTTCCCTGGTTATTCCCATGTCCATCTTCACTAGCTCCATGAAAATTGGATCCCTTTCAATTCTCATATTGTTCAAAACTCCACGGTCTTTTCTACTCAAATCATCTGCCACCTTGTTTGCCTTCCCTGGGTGGTAGTGTATCGTACAATCATAATCCTTGAGTAATTCAAGCCATCTCCTTTGCCTCATGTTGAGTTCTTTTTGTGAGAAAATATACTTCAAACTCTTGTGATCAGTATAAATCTCACATTTTTCACCATAGAGGTAGTGCCTCCATATTTTCAAAGCAAAGATCACTGCTGCTAACTCGAGATCATGAGTAGGATAGTTTTGTTCATGAATTTTCAACTGTCGTGATGCATAGGCAATAACTCTATCATTCTGCATAAGGACACAGCCAAGTCCTTTCTTTGATGCATCACTATAAATAACGAACCCATCATTCCCCGATGGTAGAGTCAATATAGGAGCATTGACTAATCTTCTCTTCAGTTCTTCGAAACATTCTTCACACTCTTTTGTCCAAACAAATTTAACCCCTTTACGTGTGAGCTTCGTTAATGGGTTAGCCAATCGGGCAAAATTCTGGACGAAACGTCGATAATAACCTGCCAAACCAATAAAACTACGTACCTCAGTTATACTCGTAGGTGCTGGCCATTCTTGGATTGCCTTGGTCTTAGAAGGATCAACAGAGATTCCATCTTTAGAGACAATATGGCCAAGAAAAGAAATCTCCTGAAGCCAGAATTCACACTTGCTAAACTTCCCATATAATTCATGCCTCCTCAGAGTCTTCAAGATAATGCGCAAGTGATTTTCATGATCTTCGTAGGTTTTGGAGTATACCAAGATATCATCAATAAATACCACCAAAAATTCATCGAGATACTCCTTGAAAACTCTATTCATCAGATCCATGAATACAGAGGGTGCATTAGTCAATCCAAACGGCATTACAGTAAACTCGTAATGCCCGTACCTGGTTCGAAATGCTGTTTTCGGAATGTCTTCCTTATTTACACACAACTGATGGTATCCAGATCGAAGGTCAATCTTTGAAAAGTATTGAGCTCCATGCAGTTGGTCAAATAAATCATCAATACGAGGTAGGGGATACTTGTTCTTTATCGTTATAGCATTGATCTCCCTGTAATCGATACATAACCTCATAGATCCATCTTTCTTTTTAACAAAAAGAACAGGGGCTCCCCATGGAGAAACACTAGGGCGAATAAATCCCTTATTACTCAATTCCTCTAGTTGTTTCTTTAGTTCGACTAGCTCTACAGTGGCCATTCTATAAGGGGTCTTCGATATAGGCCTTGATCCAGGAATCAAATCAATAGAAAACTCAACTTCTCGTTCTGGAGGATGTCCAGGTAAATCTTCCGGAAATACATCTACAAATTCTTTCACAATAGGTACATCCTCTATTTGAACATTCCTTTCCTCACCGACAGTTATTTCATTCTCTTCCTCCCCGATAATTGAATTAAGTTGAGCTACAGGGGGTGGATCTAAATAAGAATTAGGTGGTGACGATTCTGCTCTAAAAATAAGGTGCTCCTTATCATTATCATCAAGAATCGTAACCTCTTTCTTCTTACAATAAATCTTCGCATCATAGTCCGAAAGCCAGTCCATACCGAGGATTATATCAAACTCAATCATAGGTATGACGATGAAATCAGCAGATAAAGAAAATTTATGTGCTCTAATGGGGACTGATTCACAAAACTTTGTTGCAACGATACTTCCCTTAGGAGTTTTAACTGACAACTCCCTTATTAAATCAAATTGGAAATATCTAATTTTCTTAGCAAACTGGGAAGATATGAAACAATGCGATGATCCAGAATCAAATAATGCATTTGCTAAACTTGAGGAAACCATTAAATTACCTGCCACCACGTCTTTCGGAGCTTCTACCTCAGCAGTAGTGATAGCATAAGCCTGGCCTTGATCCCTTGGCCTTTTCTGAGGTAAGTTCTCCTGACGCTTAGGACATGCATTTTCATAATGCCCCATCTCCCTGCAATTGTAGCACTGAACGTTGGTAGCTTCCTTCTTCCCCTTGCAATCATGATCTTGGTGGCCTTTTTCACCACACTTGTAACAGACTCCCATTCCCTTCAGGCAAGCACCGGGGTGTTTCTTCCCGCACTTACCACAAGATGGATATTCAACCTTTCCCTTCTTCCCCTTATTTCCATTCCCAGATTGATCAGCAGGTCTCTTCTTCTCTTGCTTTGCTTTAAAGTCATAAGACTTAGAGAATTCCTTTTCGGTCTTGATAGCACATGAGACAATGTCTTCGTACGATGAAAAGGATTGTGAGACTAATGCTCGACGGAGAAATGGTTTTAACCCATCAAAGAAACGATCAATCTTACTTCTTGGGTTGCGAATATAATCACCAGCGTACCTCGCTAATCTTGTAAAGTTAGCCTCATACTTTGTGACATTCTCATCCTCCTTTTGTCTCAGACTCAGAAATTGTCTTTCCATATCTGCTCGATGGTCGCAAGGAAAGTATTTTTCTAAAAACAGATCTTTGAACTCCATCCCTTCCATGTTTGATACTTCATCATCTTCCTTCATGTTTTGAATCAATGACCACCATTGATCAGCATCTCCAGTGAGGCGGTAAACTGTCATGGTAACTTTTTCCCTTTCACTACACCCCAAAGCCTGAAATATTTTCTCTAGGGAAAATATCCATTGCTCAGCTACTAAGGGATTTGTACTCCCATTGAACGTTGGTGGTTGTTGTCTCATGAATCGATCTAACATTGATCCTCCACGCTGCGGATCAGGGTGCTCCATACGGGTAAGGTTGTTATTCATAACCTGAGTAAGTTGTCCCAGTACGGTGATTAGCTGATCAGCACCAGTTGCATCACCAGCCCCACTATAATTATCTTGAGCAGGAGGGCAATCCCTACATGGAGTGCGTGCATTGATATGGTTTCCATTTCTTCCACTAGGCTCCATTTCTAAACAATGGCATAAACTAGATCAGTTTATGAATCAAAATACATAATCCCATACTTATAAAACACTTAACATAAATTGAACTATTTATGGATATAATCCATAATCATAAAAATGTTTTCTTTGAGGAAGTATATACTCATAAACCCTTCATAATGATTTGTAAAGATAATGAGAGTTATCCTAAGCATATCCCCCGGGAGTGTCGTAACCAAGAGTGCAGCAAGGCCCGTTGTCGTGCACCAGTTCCCGTTCGAGTCTAGCTCAAAGCGGTGTTTTCGGGTTTTACCCCTAGGTACATCTGTGCCAGAGCCGCCTCTACCTGCTCGTATCCAGACAGGGATGTATTGCTCGGAAAACTCACAAAAATCTCTACAATACCAAAATTCTAGGAAGTTCTTCTATACTAATCCTCAAAGTTCATCTTAGGTCTACGTGCTCTAATCAGAGTTTATCTAAATCTAGTTTCCTAGGTTTGTACTAAACTTCCTCTGATACCAACTGTAACGCCCCGACCCCAGTTTCCCAGAGTCGGTGCATTAATTACATAACATTGGCATGATCACAAGAAAGATCAAATCTAGAAAGACCGATTGGTTTAGTAGCCTTGGAAACACTAGATATATTCATAAGTTTTACATTACATCATAAAATCAAAAACTACTACAACAACATAATGTTTCCACAGTCCACACTACAATCCCCTCATAATATCCCTGCAGGTCATTCATAACTTACATCTTCACTTCCTGGGAAAAATAAAACATAGAAAAGGGGTGAGCTCAAATGCCCAGTAAGGATAACAATATAGCGGAAACTTTCATCAATAAGAATAAACATTTAAGGCAATGTATAACTAAAACAAAAGCCTTTTAAACATGAACTTTCAACATGGTATGGCATAAATAAAATGAAATAATGCCATTTACTTATTCACATGGATATTCCACTAATCGAATAATCACATGCAAAAATAAATAACCACTTTCATAATGTTGGAATGCATAATGCCAGACTATCATAACCACATACAAGTGGCTCCAAGGGGTCCCCAAATTGACCCAAGGATGCCCATGGTCGGGTATGTGTCCAACAATAAGGTTAGGACACGTTCTAGGGTAATTTTGTATTATTATAATATTATTTTTTTAACCCTTATTTACCGGATTTACCCTTTAACCATGGTAAATAAAATATTTACCGCAGTAATTATTCAAAATGTGTAAAAATAAAAGTTACCTATTTACATAATTTGGAAATCCTGATTCCAAATATGGAATCCATTTTCCTAAATTCAAAACACAGAAGTGGCAGAAATTAATTTAAAATTAATTCCCGCTGTCAAAACAAAAAGCGTGTTTTTAAGAGATAATAACTATCAAAAGATTGACACTTGTTTATGTTCGGTTTAATTGTAAAATTATGTCCAATGATAAACATTAAATTGAATGGTAAAAATATATTCTAAATATACTTTAAAACCACTCAAATTCATAATTTATCACTATTAATTATTTTGATTAAAAAAGTTGTTTTTAATTAAAATTTAGAAATTTTCACTATTCATCAAAATATGAAAGTTATCCGAAATGTACCAAAATTTCACCTTAGGCTAAATTCAATATTCCGAATCCAAAAATGAAGTCCATTTTCAAATATAAAATATATATAATTTCAAAAAGTAGGTATTACTATTCATAACGGCTAGTTTGATTAGTTATGGTGTGTTAGAACTCGGTGTTGCGTACAACACACGCTATCACATTATTCGAAGAGAAGCGTACCGTAGAAGCTTGGGGTGTTACAGGGACTCTAATTTCCAAGGAAATTTCCCACAAGATTTTAGGGTTCCATAATAACCTTCTAAGCCCTCCAATTCTCACCCAAATTAGGGTAATTGAGTTTTTAATATATAGTGGATTGAAATCAGGGTCCCATTCTAGAATTCAGAGGAGTCGAGGCTTCAAATTCACCGCACCAAACCACTATGATTTGGACTTCAAAGCCTTTGTTGGGAAGATAATGTGGAAAAAATTCTTTCCTAGGGAAGCGATTCTCCATCCACTGTAACCCCATACATCAATTAGGTACTTATTATAGAGACCCTAGCCTTTTACACATATCATTACTTGATTTTAAGCATAATAAAGAATTATATTACATGACAAGGATCATAAATTCTAGTGTCTTGTAAGATTAGGTACGTAATTAAACATCATAAAAAAATATTATTAAATTTTCATAATGATATCCTATCTTCCATTATTCTCGTACATCTACATAGGATAGCCTAGGGATAACATGAACAAAGGGATGTGCTAAAATCCCAGTAAGGGAATAAACATAAGAAAAGAGATTTAGAACATGGGTTAGAAGGAATGACATAATGATATAAAAAGGCATGGATAATATGTAATAATAACATATTAACATGGGATCATATAAAAATGGAACCATAGTAATGATTAAACAACATAAAACATGACTTTACCATGATTCAAGTCTCATTTCTCATAGAGTATCACAAGTTAGGGTTAACCACCAACACCATTGCACATGGTATCACGTGTCAAGGCTAACCACCTAGACCGTTACACATAAAGTCTCATGATAATTAACTTTAACCAATGAATTGGAGTGATATATGGTCAAATACATCATAACATGTTCATGAATATGCTTTCTACATAGAGAATCATACATAATCAATCATACCTAAACATAAGAGTTACCCATTGTAAGAATTGGGTATCATAATCATTTCATAAATCATAACGAATGGGAGTATCAAAAAAATTTCCATGAAGGGAATTAATTGATCATACATGGAAATTAATAGGGTATTATTGGAAAATATCATCAAAAGTGATGTCACTTGAAGTAATAACATGTAAAAAACGTACTTAAGAAACTTTAGAATTAAAAAAGTTTAGTGAGGTTAATGGAAAATATCAAAGGTCATTTAAAGCATAAAATAAAATTATATTTTATATAAAACCAGAAGTAAATCAAGTGGGTTTTTATAATAAAAATATTTATTTTATAAAAATAATCATGACTTAAAAATAGATTATATAGTGAAGTTCAAATTGATTAAGAATTCAGAAAGTTCCCTTAAAACAAACTTGCTTATTGGGAATAATTGATGATGGAATCATTAATAAAATGTAAATCTTTTAAATATAATGATGAATTTATATTGATACATGAGTTTGGAGAATGTAAATATAATTTATAATATGTAAATAAAATAATAGATAACTTCATTTGGGTAAAAATAAAGATAGAGAAACCTGAAAGAATAATGGAGGTTCAGGTAAATCCCTTACCTTAAGTGAGATGGTGTCCTTCACATGATCTTAATGTCCTGGATAACCAAATTAAATTCATTATTTAATATTTAAATAACCTCTTATATATTTAATTTATTTATTATAACCTTATTAATCTCATTTCTAACCTTTTTGATGGGTTGAGAGGATCAATTTTAGTGTTTGTTTCATTGGTTTTCATGATTGGTTTACTTATATAAATATAAGGATAAACATCGAAGATGTGAATGGTTGTCCATAATTGGATTTATATGTTATTAGTGATCATATAGTATATTAATTGGTTATAAATTTCATTTGGTTATTTGGATTGAAGATGAATCATTATATAAAACTTTTATGATAACTATTTTGTTAATTGGTAGTTTTTTATCACATCAAACACATTTTGATTTCTAAATTAATATCATGTGTAAAAAGATTCAATAATAATAAATTAGACATAATAAATATATTATATTCTTGTTAAACCATAAAAATGGTTTCATGAACATAATTTAATACGGTAACAGAAATCGAAAACCCATCATCCTTGAATGTGAGCATTTAACACATCTCGGATGGTATTTTCATTTCTAGTATAAAAGGTAGGGAAAAAAGAGATGATGATGATGAATTATTAAATTATCATAACAAAATTACATTACATGAAATTTACTAGATTTATCATAAAATTTGGATGAAATTAGGTGAGGAAATAAAAATAAAAGAATGGAACTTGATAGAAAATAAAAGAAATGAAAAGATAAATTTACCTCTTGAATATATCTTCCTTGAGAACCTCTTTAAGGGAGATTATTTATTCTTTTTAAGAGAACAAAGGATTTTGGAAATGGGAGAGGGTAATAGGGATATATTTGAGACAACTTTTTACTTGGAACAAGGATTGAGAGGAGTGAAGAGGAGGGTGAGAGTGGTTTTTATAGTGGAGGAGAGGAGGGATTTCTCAATATTTTATTCATTATTTTATTATTTTGGTCAAGACAATAAATAGTATTGATTCTTGTGAAAAAAATAGTAAAATGTGAATTTGATTTTTAACCCAAGGTTATTACATCATCCATGACTCAATAAATAGTTTATTTAACATATAATGTATATATACAGTAAATTACCGTATTTTATTTTTCACAAAAAATTCATGTATTTCAGAAAAATCCAAAAAAAAATCACCCCAACCATTTTTGACTTGTATAATTCAAAAATGAAATCCACTTTATGAAAATAATTTTCTAAATATGAAAAATTAAATTTTTAATTAAAATCATACTTTACATGAAAAAAATACAAATTTTATAATTAAAACTGCTTTTCTAAATCTTTGAAAAATTAATTAAGTTCTCTTAAAATTATTATACAATCATAAGTAATAAAAATAATTATTTATGAATTAATTTTATGAAAATAAATTTTCTTTTGAATTATTAAATTAATTTTAATATTTTAATTAAATATACTTTACTTATAAATATACCAACACCTTGATATAATTATATCATATTTTTACCTATAAGATGGATATATTTTATTTATACTTTCATTGTTAAGGTTACTTATTCACTTGGAGGATTTAATATTCATAAGGATCGTATTACTATTCATAACAGTAACATTACTATTCATAAGGTTTAGTTACTATTTAATAAAAATTATGTTTTTCTTACCAGACTCCAAACATCTTACTGATCGCAACCGTGTATGTTAGATTTTAAAAATTCAAATCACAGAAGTGAAAATATTATGTTTAATGGTCACATAGTATATTGTAGTTCATTGTGTTGTGATTTCATGTGATTATACCATATGATATAATAATAAGATGGTAATTTCCATTGATTAAACTTCGGGTCGTTACATTATTTCCCCTTATGAAATTTCACCCTGGAAATTTTGTTTTACATTCTATGTTGTAAATAGGTGTGGGTAATTTTCCTTCATTGCCTCCTCATGTTCACATATAGCCTCTTTATACTTATGGTTCCAGAATAGTAATTTGACCAGGTGAGTAGTCTTGTTGCATAGAACATTTTCTCTATGATCCAAGATCTTCACTAGCTTCTCCTCATAAGAAAGATCATTCTCTAACTGTACCACCTCTAAATAAAGTACATGTGAAGGATCTGGTATGTACTTCCTTAAGAGAGAAATGTGGAATAAATCAAATAATTTAGACATGGTTAGTGGAATCTCTAGTCAATAGGTCATATCTCTGACACGATCAATGATATCAAAGGGGTCAATGTACCTGGGACTTAGATTTCCTTTCTTCCCAAACCACATGACCTTCTTCCATGGAGATATGTGGAGGAATACCATGTCTCCAACTTGGAACTCAAGGTCCCATCAATGATTGTATGTAAAACTCTTATATCAGCATTGGGATTCCTAGATGTTCTGCTGAATACTTTTCACATTCTCTATCATTTCTATGACTATTTCAGGTCATATTAGCTTACACTCACCGACTTTATCCCAACATTTCGGTGTTATGCACCTTTTCCCATAACAAAATTCATATGGTGTCATTCAGATACTGGAGTGTAACTATTGTTGTAAGAGAATTCGACCAGTGGAAGATGTTGGTCTCATACCCCTTTTAAGTCCATATAACATGTTATCAACATGCCTTCCAGTGTTAGAATAGTTCTCTTAGATTGGTCGTCAGTTTGAGGATGATACCGTACAAAAGTTCATTTCAGTGATTAGAGCATGTTGGAGACTTTTCCAAAACTTTGAGGTGAATCTTGGATCTTTATCAAACACAATAGATGGTGTTACCCCATGTAGCCTTACCATATCTTTGATATATATCTAGGAAATTAGATCTAATGATAAGTCCTCTAGAATTGTGATAAAGTGATATGTCTTTGTAAGATGATCCATAATGACCCATATAGCATAGTTTCCTCTGGATATACTTGGAAGTCTAGTGAAAAAGTCTATCATAATGTTCCCCACTTCCGTGTTGGTATGGGTATTGTTTTAATCATCCCCTTAGACTTTTTTCTTTCATCCTTCACTTGTTTACATACTATGCACTTTAATGTATATTCAACAATCTCCTTCTTCATACTGTCCCACCACAAGTTCTCTCAGAGATCTCAATAGATCTTTATGCTCCCTAGGTGAATAGAGAAGGTTGAGCTATGTGTGTCATTCAAAATATCCTTCTTTATCTATATATCTAATGGTAAACATAATTTTGACCCAAATATTACAACACCTTATTCATAAATCCTAAACTCATAGGATTCATCATTTTTAATTTCTTCCACCCTTTTCATAATTTCCACATATTTTCTTTGAGAATCTGTTATTTTCCCCATAAGGGATGGTTGAGAAACCATTTGAGAAATTATTTATGATTATCCTCCTTTAATGATTCACATGTCCATCCTCTAAAAATATAAGAATATTGGATCCTTCTAAACTCTCATCATTGATAAAGATGTGGGATTTTTTCTACTTAGATCATCTACCGCCCTATTTGGCTTAATAGGATGGCAGTGGGTTGAAAATTAATAATTCTTGATAAGATCTAACCATCTTCTCAGGTTAATATTAAGCTCCTTCTGTGTGAATATATATTTGAGACTCTTGTGATAATTATATATCTCACACTTCTCCCCATAGAGATAATGCCACCAAATTTTCAAAGCAATGATCACAACTTCCAACTCCAGATCATGCATAGGCTACTTTTGCTCATGTATTTTCAACTGTCTTGAGGTGTAGTATATCACTTTATCATTTTTCATTAGCACATAGCCTATTCCCTTCTTTGATGTATCATTGTACACCACACAAGGTTCTCCACTTGTTGGGAGTTTGAGTAATAGCGTAGTGATAAGCCTATTTTTGAGCTCCTTAAAGCTTTCATCACATTTTTGAGTCTAGAAAAACTTTAAATCCTTTCATATATGCTTACTAATGGGGTTTTAAAATATTCATAAGTTCTTCACAAATCATCGATAATACCCAGCTAGACCCAAAAATCTACAGATCTCTGTTACATATATTGGCATGGGCCACTCTTTAATTGTGTTTTCCTTGGAAAGGTCCATAGATATCCCTTTTATGGTGATAAGATGTCCAAATAATGATAATTCCTCTATATAAAATTCTCATTTACTATAATTTTCATAAATTTTCTCCCTTCTAAAATTCATTAGCACAGTATTTAAATGCTTGTCATGTTCCTCCTTTCTCTTGGTGTAAACTATAATATCATCGATAAATACTACCACAAATTTTCAAGGTAATATATAAAGTCTATATATATTAAATCCCTGAATATAGTTGGATAATTAGTTATTCTTAAGGGAATCATTATAAAATCATTGTGTCCATACCCTATTCAAAGGCAGTCTTGGGAATATCTTTCTTCTTCATCTTTAATTGTTGATATCCTAACTGAGGGTCACCTTAAGGAAATAATTGTCCCCATAAAGCTGATTGAACAAGTCATATATCCATGGAATGGGATAATTTTTCTTTATCATGAATTTATTGATCTCAATAGAATCAATGTATAGGTTCATTGATCCATCCTTCTTCTTGACAAAGAGGACTAGTGCACCCCATGGTGAAGCACTCATGCATATAAAACCCTTCTCCAGATTCTCATACAACTTTTTCTTCAGCTCTTCTAGCTCTATGGTATCCATTCTATAAGGTTTCTTTGATATAGGAAGAGATCTAAGAATATGTTCAATTGAGAACTCAACCTCTTGATCAAGAGGAATACCAAGCAATTATGCATGTAATACATCAGTGTAATCCCTCACATTGGGCATATCTTCGAGAAGTATCATCTCCTTTGTCTCAATAATTAGATATAGACATGCTTTCTCAAAAGGTAGTAATATCCACACTTAATACAATGATTCTAAAGGATATTCATATTCCTCATTACACTTGTAACGAATTGGAGGATGCTTCAGGATGTGAAGATTAATCTCCCTTTCCCGGTAGTTGATGTTCTCTTTGTGTAAAGATATCCAATCCATTCCCAAGATAACATCAAACTTTACTAAAGGAAGTATGATGAGATTTTGTGGGAGTTTTATTCCACAAATGTTAACTAGTGAGTAGTTATACACTTTGGATACAGTAATTTCCCCATATTCTATTCTCATAGATAACTCAATCCCCAAATTTTGAGGTGGTGTTTGAATAGTTTTACAAAACTTGAAATATATGAAAAAATGATTATAATCAAAATTAAATAGTACATTCACAATTATTTAATGAATAACTAGCATACCTATCACCACATAATTGTCTAAATCTACCTCAACAGTAGTGATAGCATAATCCATACTTCATTTCCTGGGATTTTCTTGTTTATTTCCTCTGATAACCCTTGGCTTAGGGAAATTATTCACATAATTCCCAAGATCCTTGTATTTGTAGCACTAAAATACAAGCTGAGAGTTGATCTAAACCTTCCTTTCTTCTTCCACATTAGTGGGATTATTCATATCCCTAGGGAAGTTCTTATCAAGATGTCTCATTCTTCCACATTTGAAGCAATTTTTGGTTCCCATTAGATAGTTCTTAGGATGCTTCTTCCCCCAATTTTGACATGGGGGATGTTCAATATTCTTTCCATCATGGGATTTATTTATTGAACCACCGATATTAGACTCCATTTTCTACTTTTTTTCACCAATCCCATGAGACCATTGAGATTTTTTATCTCAATTTCAACCTTGGGGGAAGAACAGACAATCTACTAATAAATTTCAAAGTCAATAATTTCCAACATTTTTTGTCGACTCAACTTAAGTCCCCTAAAGAAGTGATCCACCTTGATTTTTGTGTTCATAACAAATCTGGAGGCGTTTCTTTCAAGCCTTGTGAAGTTTTCTTCATACACATCAATGGAATCATCTTCCTTCTTATTAATTCTAAGGAACTCTCTTTCCATATTGAGATGGAGGTTTTGGGGAAAATTTTTATTGAAATTTTTTTTATTGAAACCCTCCCAATCTATAGAATCAACTTCTTCCTGGGACTTCATATTCTTGATCAGTGTCCACAACTGATCTGCTTCCCCATCAAAACAATTGACCACAAGTATGACTTTATCTTCTTATGAGTACTAGAGGATAGAGAATATATTCTCAATTGAGTTAATACACTATTCCACTTGGAGTGGATTGGAATATCCACTAAACATGGGAGACCTTTTATGCATAAATTATTTGACAGAAACTTTCTCTTTCCTTGGAAGAAGAGGGAATTCCATATGATTCAAGTTATTGTTCATAACTTGAGCCAGCTGAGCAAGTACTGTCATGATGTTTTGAGGACCCAATCCCATCATATTTGGCATAGCATTAGGGTAATATTCACATTCCATATCACATTGATTATTGGAACATTTTCTTCTATTTCCCACCATTAAATAATAAAAATAACATAAAATTATGGGGATTTAATACTTAGCTAATAAAAAAAAGTAAACATTGAACATACAAGGATAAACATTTAAAGAAGACATATACCCTACCTTATGATTCCCAATGTTTAAATCTAGGTTATCCTTGATCTGCTTCTGAACATATATTCTTATGGGATTTTTTCTTTTTTTTTCTCCCTTAATATTGGTGTTTACTAATCTTATTAATTTACTGAAGTATATCCCCTAGGAGTTTCAAAAGAGAAGTGATGTAAGACTCATTGTCGTGCCCCAGTTCTCAGTCGATTCTAGATCAATGCATTTTTTTCAGGTTTCTCCCCTAAATATATCTATGTTAGAGACACGTCAACTTATGTGTATCTAGACAGGGGTGTATCTTCTTGATAAACCAATTATTCTATACTTACCAAAATTTAGGGATTTTTTCTTATACTTAGTCTCTTTCTTAAGGTTATTACTAAATTTATCTATTTCTAATATCAAAAAAAACTATACCATCATATGATACCAACTATAGTGACCCTAGACTTTACACATATCATTACATGATTTTAATCATAATAAATCAACATATTACAAGCCAAGGATTGTAAATTCTAGGGTCTTGGAAGACTAGCTACATAATTAAACATCATAAAAACAAATTTATTAAATCTTCATAATGAGATCTTATCTTCCATTTTTCTCATATATATTCATAAGATAACATAGGGATAACATGAACAAAGGGATCTACTAAAAACCTATTAATGAATTAAACATAAGAATAAATCTTTATAACATGAGTTATAAGGCATGACATAACGAAATAAAACATCATGGAACATATGAAGTCATAACATATAAATATGGGATGATATAAACATGTATTAATATTAATGTAGAAGAAATATAAAACATGACTTTATCAAAATTCAAGGCTCGTTTCACATAGAGGATCATGAGTTAGGGTTAACCACTAAGACCGTTGCACATGGTAGCATGAGTCAAGAATAACCGCTATCACTGTTGCACATAATTTCTCATGAGAATAAACATTACCTAATTATTTGGATATCTATCTAGGTTCACCCATCATGAAATTTTCATGAATATTCTTTCCACACATGGAATATTACATAATCAATCATACATGAACATAAGGGTTACCCATTGTAAGAATTGGGTATCATAATCATGTCATAAAGCATAAAAAAGGGGAGTATAATAAAAATGTCCATTAAGTGAAGTAATTGATACTAAATTAAAAATAATTTGGTATTGTAGGAATATAAATGAAAAGTGATGTATGTTGAAGTAATAACATGTTAAAAAAGTACTTAAGATACTTTAGAATTAAAATATTTTAGTACCGTTAAAGGAAAATATAAAAGGTTGTTTTAAAACATAATAGGGAATAATATTTTATGTAAAAAATGAATTGAAACAAGAAGGTTTAAATAATAATTTTTTATATAAAATTAATTGTGACCTAAAAATAGATTATATAGTGCACTTGAAAATGGGTAAGAATTTAGAAAGTTCCCTTAAACGGAATTACTTATCGAGAATAATTAAGGATTGAATCATTTAAAAACATGTAAATCCCTGAAATATAATGATGAATGGATATTTATAAATGAGTTTATATAATTTACATATCTTTTATAATGTTTACATAAAATAACAGAGATCTTAATTTGGGTAAAAAGAAAGATATAGAAACCTAAATGAATAATGGAGGTTCGGGTAGAATTCCCTTACCTTAAGTATGATGGTGTCCTTAACATGATATTAATGTCCTAGATAACCAAATTAAATTCATTAATTAATATTTATAAAACCTCTTAATTATGTAATTGATTTATTATAAACTTATTAAGCTCATTCGTGACCTTTTTTATGGGTTAAGAGGTTCAATTTCATTGTTTTTTCACTGGTTTTCAGGATTGGTTTACTTATATACAAGTAAGGATAAACATGTAAGATGAGAATTATTTTCTAGAATTGGAGTTATATGTTATTAGTGATCATCCATAATATTAATTTGTTATAAATTTAATTTTTTTATTTAATGTTAAGATGAATCATTATATAAAATTTGTATTATGACTGTTTTGGTTAATTGGTTTTTTTATCACATTGAATACATTTGGATTTATAAATTAATATCAGGTGTATTGAAGATTATAAAACCTTAAATTAGACATAATAAAAATATTATAGTCTGTTTCAACCATAAAAATTGTTTCATGACTATAATTGAAGATGGTAATATAAATTGAAAACCTGTAATCCTTGAATGTGAGAAATTAACACATCTCAGATGGTGTATTCATTTCTAGTATAAAAGGTGGGGAAAAATATATTTTGATGAATTTTTCCATTATCATAACAATAATATATTTAATTTAAGATAATTGAGTTATCATAACATTTGGATGAAATAAGGTGAGGAAATAAAAGGAGAAGAATGGAACTTGAAAGAAAATAAAAGAAATGAAAAGAAGAATTTACCTCTTGAATATATCTTCCTTGAGAACCTCTATAGGGGAGAGGATTTTGTCTTTTGAAGACACAAAGGGATTATAGAAATGGTAGATGGTATTAGGGAGATATTTTATCAGAATTTGGACTAGGCATGAGGCAAGAGAGTAGTGAAGTGACGGGGGTAAGGTTGGTTTCTATAGTAGAGGAAAGGAGGACTTTCTCAATATTTTATTCATTATTTTATTATATTTCTCAATTAAATAATAGTATTGATTATTGTGGAAAAAAATAGTAAAATCTGCATTTAATTTCGAACCCAATGTTCTTAAATCATCCATAACTCAATAAATAGTGTATTTAACATATAATTTATATGTACAGCAAATTACCATATTTTACTATTCGCCAAAAATTCATGTATTTCAGAAAAATCCCAAAAAAATCACCCCAACCACTTTTTGATGTGTAGAATTAAAAATTCAAATCCATTTTCTGAAAATAATTTTCTAAATATAGGAAATTTAATTTTTAATTCAAATCATAATTTACATGAAAAAAATAAAAAAAATAGATTAAAACTACTTTTCTAACACTTTGAAATTTTAATTACGGTCTCTTAAAATTATCATATAATCATAAGTGATCAAAATACTTATTTATGAATACATTTTTAGAAAATAAAATTTCTTTTAAATTATTAAATTAATTATAAAAGTGTAATTAAATATACATCACTTAATAAAATACCAACACTATGATATAATTATATCATATAGTCACTTATAAGATGGATAGATTTTATTTATAATTTCATTAGTAAGGTTAATAATTCACTTGGAATATTTACTATTCATAAGGGTTTTATTAGTATTAATAAGGGTAACATTAATATTTATAAGGGTCAATTTTTATTCACTAAAAATTGTGTGTACCTTATCGGACTCTAAACATCTTACTAATCGCAACTGTGTATGTCAGATTTTCAAAATGAAAATCACAAAAGTAACAATATTATGTTTAAAGGTCACATAGTACTTATTAGTTCATTTTATTGTGATTTCAAGTGATTATACCATATGATATAATTATAAGAAGGTAATTTCCAGTAAATAAAATTTGTATTTTTACACTTCTTCAACTCAAAGATGCTTTATAGGCTCTTTTAAGACTATAAAGAAAAATATGAAATTATGGAGTGCTTACAATCTTGGATATTATGGAAAATAATTCCATCATTAGCTTTAACAAATTTGATATCGCATTTCTTCATAATCTTCCTATAGAAAGGATTAGATTCACTCTATAATCCCTCAAATGATCTTGAATTCACAGCAAACTCAGAAGCGAATGAATCCGCAAGAATAGGATTGGGGTTTTCACCAAGAACAGGAACATCAACATCAACTTGTTCTTTAGTAGCATAGATCATCATTGTTACCCGATCCCCTATAAATAGAGAGGAAATCAAAGATTTTCCAAGAGACGAACCCTTAAGAGGGTCAACCAAGACTGAATCATGCCTCGCCACCATGATCTGAGCATATTAACATAAAAAACCATTCCCTACATTCAGAGCCCAAGAAGTTAGGGGATCATCATTTTGTAAGTCACTTGATGCAGAGATCAGAATAGCATGACCTGAGGAAGGGAAAATAGAACCTTTTATGGGGTGAAAAACTAAACAATGGCTCGTATAAGCCATGGAAATCGATGATCAAGTGGGAAGATCAGAATTTCCATAATGGACCGACAGAGGCTGAACTTTCATCGTCACCACTGATCTTTTTAATTATATACAAATACATTTAAATATATTTATCTGTAAATATAATTATAAATAAATAAAAATTTATTTAAATAATTATAAAATTATATTAAATATATTTAAATAATAAATATATTTTTAATATTTATAATTATATATATTTAAATATTAATAAATATATATAATTATATAAATATATTTATAATTATAAAAAAATATTTATAAAAATATTTTTTTATAAATATTTTATAAATATATATTTCTATAATTATATTTATAAATACATATTAACAATTCTTTTAATATATTTTTAATTATATAATTGATTTTTTTATAATTATTTATAATTATATTTATAAATACATTTTTACAATTCTTTAAAATTTTATTTATAATTATATTTATTTATATTTATTTATAATTATATATATTTAAAAAATTAAATTATATAAATTATATTATTAAAATTAAGTTTATATCGGTGTTAAGAAACTGCTGATAAAGATCGGTTCTATCAATTCATACTATTTTAGCACTAATAAAACCACTCCTTATCAGTGTTTTTTTTAAAGTGTTGATAAAATCCTTCCTAGTCATTTAAATAGAGCTATAATATATTTCTCCTTGTTCACGCCATTCAAGTTCTCATGGAACTGAATATCTATTTTCGCTCTCTTTTGATAATTTCAGACGAATCAACACCTTCAAAAGCCATGGTATGTGATCAATTTTGATCTGTTGCTTCCTCTCAAAATATCTTTACTTTTTTTTTAAAATTTTCCCAACTGGTTTGAACAAAATGTACGGTGATCTTATTTATGCTCGATTTACCTTTCTGATTCTTTACCCAATCTCTCTTACCTTGAGCCATTGTGGGTTCACCCTCTCCCTCATCTTCATGTTCATTTTCAGTCACTCCTCATTATTTCTCACTCCAATTGCATGGAGCTCCTAATTGTGCACTAAAAAAACTCTAACCGCTTATCATGTAAGGTGGTGACTGAAAATGATAAGTAGGTAGAGTTTTTGTGGTGCACATATGGTAATTGTATCCAATTACAAGTATCCCTTCTTCTCCCATGAATTAAAATCCCCAAATTATTCTTATTTTCTTCCATTACAAGGAAGAAGAACCCCAATAATTTTAATATATTCTGATTTATTTTTAATTTTTATGGGAATTCTGAAATGGTTTTAATATAATTTGTATGATTTGATCTAATTCTTTATATTTGTAGAACTTGAAAAAACATGATACTTTTGATACTTATACACATACTATGCATTATTTTTTGGTTTTAAGTTTGTTCTTAAAAATTTTATCTTGTTATGAAATTAATAAGATTATATTTTTTTAATATTACTCAATATTTTTTAACATTCTTATTATATTTTTTTATGGATACTGATTTTTTATATATTTTACACATGTGATATGGAATTAACAGATGAGTTATGTACATGGATTATGGATACAGAATAAACTATCATGTATGAAAGAACATGATGTTATGATATAACTAGAACATGGGTGGATTCAATTGCTTACATTCCATCATAAGTTTATTTTAAATCACAACCCAACACATCTTACATCACCACCAATTAAGTATGACTATGTTGACACAATTTATATCATTTCTCCAATGCCAACATAGAAAAAAATCAATTCAACACAATGAGCATTACAATTATCAACTCCTATACTATTTTTGAACTCCATCCAACTACACTACATGATGAGTATTTAAGGTTGGTTTATCTTCTTGATATTATTCTTCATTATCTAATAATTAATGGTACTAAAATTCATTTAAAGGTACTTTATGTCGGCTTAATGAATTTTTTACTTCATCAAAAGGTTAATTGATTTATATAGTGATTTGCCAAGCCAAAGAAGAAAAGTTTGTTTTCATGGTTAGTTAATAAAGGAACTAAATGAATACTACATATATATAAATATAGATAAATTATTTAATATCATGAACTTGGTTTTTAAATTTTTTTCCTAGAAATGGGATTCTAAAATGGTATATTCAAATTTTGGTAGTCCTTTCAAATTAAAATTCCCTTGTAGGATTGTTTTAATTTCATGCCATCTTTTATAAAAGGTGATTTAATTGTTAAATCCTTGTTGTGATGATAGTTATGGTTTTTTTATAGTTCTTGGATTGTTTAAATTTTTTACTTTTGTTTAATAAATTTAATTTTTTAATGTGTAATGTGGTGTTTAATGAATTTATTTTCTTAGAATGGATTGTTGAAAGCACCCTTTGATAAAATTTGAACTATATGAAATGGGAATGAAACATGAGAAACCTAGACCAAGACTACTGGTTTATTTGATTTAAATTCAATATATTATTCAAATATTGGGTTCTTGATACCATTTTATTAGGCCTAATAAATGTTTTAATTGTCTAAAAAATATTTATTTGGATATTAAGCCTCTTGTCACTAAAACACCACCTATCCCACTATATACCAAGTGAAGAAATGAGTAAACACCAACACCTCCCTCATGTGGATTTCAATTGCTCGCTTCTTTTTCTGGATCTTGTCTTTCTATTTAATAATATGAGATATCATCAAATTAATCCTAGATGATATATCTATGTTTTTTAATAGATGACAATCTAATTATATTATTTGTAACTTTGTAGATATCATGCATTAATTTCCATTAATGATTTCCACCACCACAAAACAATCTGAATAAACATCATTTAACTCTTATTATCTTAGAAAAATGACTTCATGTAGATTAAATTATTCTTTAAGAATGACATTTTATGTGTTCCAAGATAATAATTTCTATGATTTTTTTGTTAAATATTAATATTACTAAATCAAAGATGATGTATATGAATCAAAAATGGATTGATGTCAATCATATAACAAAAGAGTATAAGTATAGGGTGAAAGAGTTCAAAAATATTGAAAAGATCATTTATATGAGCCTTATTAAATATTTTTTCCATTTTTATACTGTTATTATTCAAGACTAATTAGTACATAGTAGTTGGAAGAACACTTTATATATCATGGAATAGATCAATGTAATAAATGTTGTACTAAACATAGGGAAAACTGAATGTAGCTAGTGATTTAGATAAGGTTTTGTTTTATAGATCATCTGATATGATTACAAGTGTGGACACTGAGGAAGACCATATCGAGGATGTGATTAAAGGTGTGAATGATAGTAAAGATATTAATGAGGAAATTACAATGATAGTTGATGATGAACTTAATGATTGTACAAAAATTGTATAAGAAGTTAAAGATTTGTGAAAAGATTTCATTGTATGTTCGTTTTACTAAATATATAGAATTCTTATCCATACAAAAGCTATATAATATAAAATATGGCAATAGATATAGTGACTTCAGTTTTACTAAACTACTTTCTCTCTTGAATGATATGATCCCATAAGATAATGTGCTTCCTTTCCAAAAAAATGATACATAATAAATGATATGTTCAATGGGTATGATCTTTGAAAGGATAAATTCTTGTCCAAATGACTATACACTATTTCTCAATGACCACAAATAACAGAAAAATTTACCAAAGTGTGGTTATTATCAATACAATAAAGATGAATCAGGTCCTATGAAAGTTGTATGGTACTTTCCAATCATTATAAGTTTTAGGTGACTATATTTAAGTGAGTATAGTGAACGATAATTAAAATGGAACATAGATACAATAAATAAATATTGGAAACTTTGTAACCAATTATACTCTCCTCAATGAAAGATAATTGATCAAGAGTATCCAGAATTTGGTAACGAGATGATAAACCTTCATCTTGTGCTATCTACAGATGGAGTGAATCCTTTTGTTTTTCAAAGAAGCACTCACAGTAGGTGGTCGATTATGTTAGTCATGTATAACATTCCAATGTGGTTATGAATAAAACAAAAAAAAATTATTTTATCTCTACTTATATTAGGACTAAAACTAACGGGTAATGATATTGATATTGATTTGGATCCATTGATAAAAGATTTGAAATTATTATGGGACTTAGTTTTTAGGTTGTTTGATGCTTACAGAAATGAATATTTCAAATTAGGATCCATGTTGTACAAGATGATAAATTAATTTTAGCTTATGGAAAATTTTTAGGATATAATATTAAAGGAACTCAGTATTTTTACATTTGTGAACAAGGTATACAATCAATTAGGTTGAATAATTCATTGAATATTTTGTTTTTAGGACATCACATATTTTTACCCCTGTGACATAAGTACCAATTTTGGAAGACATCATTTGATAAAATTTTAGAATAATGTACAACACCATCTCCAATAATAGGTGATATAATATTTAAGAAAGTAAAATATATGGACACTGCTTTTGGTAAAAAAAATTGAAAAACCCTACAAAAACTGTTTGGAAATAAGATTAGTAATTACCATAATGGAATTTCTTGTACATTATAATTTTATTAATGTTATTAATTTTGAAAAAAAAGTATGTGATAGTGTCATTGGAGTGTTAATAAATCCACTTGAAAAAAATGATTGAATTAAGGCTATTTTGTACCTGATTTACATGGGAATATGGGAAGAGTTGGTGCTAGTGAAGAGTGAAAAATAGACATTTCTTCCACTAGACGGGTACACACTTTCCAGGTAAGAGAGATATCAAATTTTCAACTTATTTAATGATGTAAAGGTGATATAGGGGTATTCATAAAATATCAAGAATATGTTGTTAATTACTGATTTAAAGTTAAAGGGTCTGAAATCACATCACTTTCATGTTTTTTATGGAAGATCTAATGTCTGTAGATTATTGTTGTACTTTTCCCAAGAATGTCTATCAAACATTATCCAAGCTCTATTTCTTTTTCAAAGCTATATGCAGAAAATTTATAGACCCAGTGAAATTTCTAACTATGGAAAAGGAAGTTGTTGTCAAATTATGTGAATTAGATATATTATTTCCACTAAAATTATTTTATATGATGGTTCACTTGATGGTTTACCTAGTAAGAGATATTTTATAATGTATTCATATACATAATATATGGATGTACCCCATCAAATGGTGTATGAATATTTTGAAAGGGTATTTCAAAAATAAAATTCATCCAAAAGGTTGTATTGTGGAGCGTTATATTATTGATTAATCCATTTAATTATGTATTGACTAACTTTAAAATGTGGAAGTAATTGTTCTACTAATGTTTCATCACATCAGGAAACATATGGGAGAAGAAAATTATGAAATAGATGTTGTCACAATTACTATTATAAAGCAGGATAAGGCCAACCTTTATGTTTTTTATAACATTTTAGGGTTTTTTCCATATGTTAAAACCCAAAAATTAATTCTTAGTCATTTAAATCCATCGAGTGATGAAACATGGATATAAAGTAGACATAATCGAAAGTTTATTGGATGGTTTCAGACCATATTTTTAAATATTCAACTAAAAATATACATTCAATTTTAGAACGACTTCAATAGCTAGCCATGGAAGAAAGTCGACATTTATAATATTATAATGGTTATGTAATTAATGTTTATATGTTCTATACAAATGAACGTGAAGACTATAGTACCATGAAAAATAGTGGAGTTATACTTGTGTCTAAAGTGATGTATGTATCTGGTACCAAGGATAGAAATATAATTTATGTGAATATATCATACTTTGGTATCATAAAACAAATATTTGAGTTGTATTATACAATATTCCAGGTGAATATTTTTCAATGAAAATATATTGATATTAATATTATATTTAAAATAGATGAATTCAGATTCATGATGACGGATTTTAGTAAAGAAGGGTAAAAAGATGAATCATTTATAATGGAATCATAAGTAGTACAATTAATTTATGTTCCAAATCCTACAAACCAAAAGTGTTCAATTATTCTGTTGTTGACCAAAACCATTGAAGGGTTTGATGTCAATTCAACTGAGGATGGCCCTTTTATTGAGATATCGCAATCATTTCGTAGTAGTACCAATGTAGATGAGGTCTTTTATGTTAGAGGATACTATAGTGAAGGTATTTGGTTACTCGTTAGAGGGTTCAAATCCCTTAAACCAATAAAAAAATAGAGTTTGATAATGAGGTTATATTATTTTTAATATGAACTATTTTTCCTCATATTATTATCCATTCACTATTATATTTATGTAATCTAAATTAAATGTTCAACTAATTTTGTAGATAATTAATTTTCCACATGTCGATGCTCCCATTCCTGAGGAACAACAGTTTTCTTAACATGTTGGGGAACCCAATGTAGAGAAACTATGACCTTCTTCACATATTGATGATACTATTCTAGAGGAACAACATACTAATAATTTTGAAGCTGAGAAAATGGTAGATTTTGAAAAACATGTTTCTCAAAAAAAATAAAATCATTTTATCCTGATGGTGTTAGCAAAAATTATTGAGGTAAGAAACAAAGGCATCAAATTCATGGTTGGATGATGTGCATGATGTTATCCTATTAACCCCGGTAAGTCCATGATCAACAGTTACATTAGGCTCACTACTTGAATATGCATGTCGATTGATGTAGATTCATGGAACAATGTTGTTTCTCCACTTAAGGAACTAATTTAGTAAGAGATTAGGGTAACATTGTGATATACTTTCTTTTTTTACTTAAAAATAAGGAAATATTGATTTAATATTCATTATCCCCTATAGAGAGCATTTATAGAAGATAAATCCTGAATGAAATTTTTATTAATTCTTATTGGAAAGGCTCATAGATTATTTAAGAAAATCCTTGTGAATTATCATATCAAAGATGTGGAAGAGAAAATAAACATGTGCCCACTAGATATGTATGCACACCTAATAAACAACCAAGTAGAGGATGTGTTTATTAGTCATTTTTAGGAGATATACTTCCTGGTACATTGTGACTAGCATTAAATTATTTGATAATACTTGTATTAATCACTTTTCTTAATAATTTTTAATTTATAAAACAATAAATGTGTTTTGAAAATAAGTAATGAATAAAAAAACCAACGCACCCCTACCATAAAGCAAGGATGGGGTACATTTCACTTGAAAAAAATGGTGCGTATTTTAAATATGTCATAATAATTTAAGTGACATGAAACAACAACATAATTATATTCCATTTTTTATATACAGATTGATGAATCAAAATACAAATTCACTTCCATCTTACATAATATTCTATGGGAGGAGACACATGTAAAAAATATGGGATACTAATAAAGGAAAACACACAAAATTTTGGGAACAATTTGTAAGTATGACATAATAAAAAAATACTTTCAATCAGTATTACATAATAATGATTAAATATTTTCATATATTTGTTATCTGACTTAGACAAAAAAATCATCATAAACTATACCCAATGAATTGATACTATCAGTGGTCTTATTGAAACTAGAACGTTAGGGCCACATCAAAGGTGCGGGTTTCGGGGTGTCACCCCAAATATATTTTGAGAAAAGAAATGAACATGGGGATAAAGATAAGAAAATGGAAGAATTTATGGCATGGTTAGTTTCTCTAGAAGAAAAACTTAATTGGTAGTCATAGTTATTAGAAAATGTTATGGGAAGGAATAAAAGAGAAGAAACAACATAAGAGAAACAACTACCTTGAAGATGTGAGTCATTCCTCTCAAAGAGATGTATTAGAAGAGGTAATAAATATTTTTGTAACTGTTTATGTGAAATATTAATCTAGAATGCACTGATACCTTTCCTATACTAATATTCAATAGGCTAAAAATGATTGTTATTTACATCTATCAACATCGACACATCACCTTATTGTAAGGGGTACCATATACAATATCCAATGAGATATAATACACACAAAAATTACAATAAGTCATGTGAGAGTGAGGATTCACATATCTCACAAGCTGAGAGTCAAGCTACCTGAATCACTTGATGATGTAGATATTCATAATGTTGATAAATATATTGTAACATTCTTATCATGGATATTAGATGTTTTGAAAATACATGTTGATAAGAAGGTATTAATTTACAATTTAATTTTCAACAAAAACATTTAAAAATTAATGAAAAACGACCTAAATAGATGAAAGTTATTGCAGACAGACAAAGGGAAGGGGTGAAATGAAAGGCCGAATCAAAATGATCTAATGGATCAACTAACCAATATAAAAGATCTTCACAAAGTACCATTACCCTACCCATTCAACATCCAAATTTACTAACATTATGTTTCATGCCTATATAATGTTATAAATTGGTGATATAACTATAATATATTTTGAAGAATAGATGTATGGAGAGGCCATTACAGACTATATAGGTCTTGAGAATGTAAATTAAATCCTCAATCATGAATGACCAGGAGTCTCTTTTTTAAATGTATACATGAGGTTTGTTTTCATTATTTTTTTATCCAATAGTTGATCTACAATGTTAATTATGACTAAATACTATTCATAATTTTTTTAGATGATTATATCAATAATATTTGTAGGGAAACCCTATAAACCAAAATTTAAACTCATTAGTCCTCACATCACTTCTACATAACTATTCTTATTTGAACCAAATATATATAAATGAATTGTGTAAAAATTAGCCATAATGTTTGAAATAAAATTTACATATAATAGACACTTATTAATATTCACAATTTAGGGGTAAAACAATACAATTTAATCATATCAAATATATTTTCATTCATTTAATTACTTATTCTTTTTTTAGGAAACATTGGTTACTCATTATAGTCGATTTAGATACTCTGGAGATTTATTTTCTAGATTCAATGCATGGATACCTAATAAATTGACCACACATGATGAATTTTATAAATTCGTGATACACTAAATGAAATTTTTTAAAAATAAACATTAAGTTATACATTTTATATTATATTTTAGGGAAAATTATGTTATGATTGGGTGGAATTTAAATATCACCAAAATCATGGTATGTGGACATCCCATGAGCACAAAAAGCCCATTTACTTCTATAAATTGAAAAGTATGAGGGTATAAATAATTAAATTCCACTATCAAAATATATATCATAAAAAATTACTAATTTTTATCAAGGTTTCTATAGTTCCTAGAAAAAACTAATGGAAAATATTATGGTTATTATATTTACAAATTTAGAAAATATATCATATCACATTAATAAAATAGCATCCATGATGAGGAATTTCGAATGAAAATTACAATTTCATTTAAAATATTTAATAATCATTTTTTTATTTATATTTTTCCATCACTACCTGGAATTTTGAAAGTCCTTGTATTCATAAGAGGAAATAAATTTGTTTAGAAATGAATGTTCAGAATACATGGTATCATATTGTATAAAAACATCATCAATAAGTTACTTCCTACAAATTATTTATTCAATTTTATCATCATTTTATCTAATTTTTTAGTTAATATTCTTACCAATTTAATCTAATACTTACTTTATAAAATTTTCATAGTGATAAAGAAGAAGGATGATATAATCATGACGGACTCATGCACTGTGATTATACACTCAACAAGGATGATACACTCAAGATGGTGAACTTTTATTTTTATTCTATAATTTATTAAAAAAAATTGGGTTAGGAAGCAAAAATATTATTAGATAACCCTAAATACTGAACACATTGAATAAAAAAATACATGATGTGATGTGTAGTAATTGGCCACACCTCAATCTCATATAGGTAATGACTTGAAGTTTATGTTATTAGTTTAAAATTTACATTTTAGTTTGAAAAACATGTTACATAGTTAAAATATAGCAAACACATACAAATTTTGTTGATAATTTAGTAAAATCATATATAAGTCACTTGTGACATGTAGGAATCAACTGCACCCTAATACAATATGAAGTGTTCCCAGTATGATATATCTAGTAACATGTTCGAAATTTCACATGTTTTTGTTGGAATCAGTAACACCTCAATCTTTCCTACTTCAATATGATACATAGTGTGATCGGTATGACTCAAAGTGTATGTTTTTAGTTTATAAGTTACATTTATGTTTAAAACACACATCACACACTCAAAACCAAGAAAACACATTCATATTGTTTTTATAATTAAGGAAAAATCCATAAGTTATTTGTGACAAGTTAGAATCAACCACACCTCAATCTGATACAAGGTGTGTCTGGTATGACTCAAAGTGATTTTTTTAAGTTTAAAATTGACATTTTAGTTCAAAACACATGTCAAGTACTTAAAAATAATAAAAAAATAAAAAAATTATACTTTAGGAAAATTTTCCATAATTCATTTTTGATGTGTAATAATCATCCACACCTTAATATGATACATGATGTGCTCAGTATGACTTAAAGTATCCATTTTAATTTTAAAATTGACAATTTAGTTAAAAACGTACTTCACTCACTAAAAACCAAGAAAACACACTCGAATTGTCTTGATACATTAATAAAATGATTCATAATTCATTTATTACATGTAGGAATCAATCTCACTTCAAAAATCCATATAATGTGACCGTTATGACTCAAATTGTGTGTTTTTAGTTTAAATTTAAATTTTAGTAAAATTCACACCGGGAATAATCAAAACCAAGAAAAAAATTATTATTATATTGATAATTTAATGAAAAATATTTGAGTCATATTAGATGTGTAGGAATTAGCCTCATATCAATCTGACACACGATGTGACCGGAATGACTTCAAGTGTGTCCTTTTATTTTAAATTGACATTTTAGTTCAAAACACATGTCACATACTATAAATCAAGAAAACACATTCATTTTTTTTATACTTTTGGAAAATGATCCATAATCCATTTTTGAAGAATAAAAATTAACCACACCTCAATCTGATACACAGTGTGCCCGGTATGACTCAATGTGTCTATTATCAGTTTAAAATTGCTAATTTTTTTGAAACACTTGTCACTCACTAAAAACCATGAAAAATCCTTTTATTATATTTATAGTTTATTAAAATGATTCATATTTGATTTTTATGTGTAGGAATCAGTCTCACATAAAACTGACACCTGATGTGACAAGTACGACTCAAAGGGCATGTTTTCAGTTGAAATTGACATTTTAGAAAAAAAGACATGTGACATACTAAAAAATTATAAAACACATTCAGATTGTTTTTAAACATTAGAAAAATTATCCTTAATTCATTACTGACATGTATAAATCATCCACACATCAATCTAACTCACGATATGATTGGTATGACTCCAAGTGTGTCCTTTTATCTAAAATTGGCGTTTTATTTCAAAACACATGTCACATAATCAAAATTGATCAATTGCATTCATATTGTTTTGATACTTTTGAAAAAAAATCCATATGTCATTTTTATGTGTAGGAATTATCTTCACCTCAATCTGATACATGGGGTTACTAATATGACTCAAAGTCTCGGTTATTAGTTTAAAATTAAAAATTTAGTTTAAAACATGTTTCACTCACTAAAACTGATTAAACATGAGCAGATTATTTTTATACTTTAGGAAAATTATTCATAAGTCATTTTTGATGTATAGGAATCACTCTGACATCAAATTGACATAATATGTGACTATTATGACTTAAAGTACATTTTTTCAATTTAAATTGAAATTTTAGTAAAAAAGACACATGACATTCTCAAAACCAATAAAACACATTTGGATTATATTTATACTTTAGTATAAAAAAGAAAATATTTCATTTTTAACATGTAGGAATCATCCATGCATAAATCTGATGCACGATGTGACAGGTATGACATAAAGTGTATCATTTTATTTAAATTGAAATTTTATTTCAAAACACATGTCACATACTCAAAATTGAGAAAAAAATATTTGGATTTTTTTATACTTTAGTAAAAAAATTCATAAGTCATTTTTTGATGTGTAGAAATTATCCTCTCCTTAATATGATACAAGGTGTGCCCAGTATGACTCAACATATCTGTTATTAGTTTAAAATTGATGATTTTGTTCAAAACATATTTCACTCACTGAAAAAAAAATCAGATTATCTTGATATCTTAGGAAAATAATTTATAAGTCATTTTTGATGTGTAGGAATCAATCTCATGTTAAAACGACGCATGATGTGACCAGTATGTATCAAAGTGGGTGTTTTCAGTTTAAATTTACATTTTAGTAAAATAAAAATGACATAATCAAATCTGAGAAAACACATTCATATTTTCTTGATAATTTAGTAAAATAATCCTTATGTAACTTGTGATGTGTAATAATCAACCACACTTCAATCTGGCGCACAGTGTGACTGGTATGACTCCAAGTGTTCCTTTTTATTTAAACTCGTCCTTTTAGTTCAAAACACATGTCACATACTCAAAAACAAGAAAACACATTTATAATGTTTTTATACTTTATTTTAATGATCTATAATTCATTTGTGATATTTAGGGATCAATTTCACCATAATTAAATACACGGTGTGATCAGTATGACTCAAAGTGTTCGTTATCAGTTTAAAATCGAAAATTTAGTTCAACATGTGTTACTCACTATGATCATATTGTCTTAATACTTTAGGAAAATGATTCATAATTCATTTTTTATGTATAGGAATCAGTCTCACATCAAAATAACACACAATTTGATAAGTATGACTCAATTTGTGTGTTTTTAGTTACAAATAAAAATTTAGTAAAAAATAAATGGGATATACTCAAAACTAAGAAAATGCATTCATTTTATCTTGATACTTTTTTAAAATGATCCTTAATTAATTTTTTAGGTGTATTAATCATTTGTACATCAATATTTCACACAGTGTGACCAGTATGAGTCCAAGTGTATCTTTTTATTTAAAATTGAAATTTTAGTTCAAAACACTTGTTACATGCTCAAAACTAATAAAACATTCATATTATTTTGGTACTTCATTAAAATGGTCCATAAGTCATTTTTTATGATTATGAATCATCCTCACCTCAATCTGATACATGATGTGCCCGATATGACTCAAATTATCCATTATTAGTTTAAAATTGACAATTTAGTTTGAAGCATGTTTCACTCACTCTAAATGGAGAAAACATTCTCATATTTTCATGATTGTTTTGGAAAATAATTCATTTTTCATTTTTTACAAGTAAGAATTTTTTTCATATAAAACTAACACATGATGTGACCGGTATGACTCAATGTACATGTTTTGATTCTAAATTGAAATTTTAGTAAAAAAACACAAGGCATACTCAAAACTGAAAAAAAAAATCATTCATATTATATTTATACTTTATATAAATGATCCTTAAATAATTTGTGACATTTGGGAATCAACCACATGTCAATCTGATGCATTGTGTGACTGGTATGAGTCCAAGTGTGTCCTTTTATTTATAATTGATATTTTAGTTTAAAACACACATCACACACTCAAAACCAAGAAAATGTATTTTGATTATTTTGATAAATTAAGAAAATTATCCATAAGTCATTTTTGACATGTAGTAATCAACCACACCTCAATATGATACATGGTGTCTCCAGTATTACTAAAAGTTCCCATTAGCAATTTGAAATTGAAAATTTAGTACAAAACATGTATCACCCACTAAAAACCTAGAAAACATGCTTGGATTGTCTTTACACATTAGGAAAATGATTATTAAGTCATTTGTGATGTGTAGGAATCTTTTTCACATCAATATGGCATGTGATGTGACCGGTATGACTCCCAGTGTTCCATTTTATTTAGAAGTGACATTTTATTAATGTATTATATCATATTTATATTTAATTTATTTATTTATAGTATTACTAACACAAGAATTGTTTTCTTATATATGTGTATTCTTTTTTTTGAGTTGGGGTGGTTTTCTTAGAAACTAATTCCATGATCCATCTTTTTTAGAGGGGGTTGGGTGACAATTATAATGAACCCATTGATGTTTTTGAATATTTTTTATAGTACTTGTTAATTTAATTGTACAAAATAATGTTTTAAATGTTTATAATATAGTGTTTTTTCTGGTATATGTGATTTGATTTTTGTTTCAATTAAATTATTAATTTTCCATATACATATGTATTTTTTTGTTGTTGTGTGGTGTGATTTTAACTATACACTGCATAAGGATGACCTTAATCAGTGCTAAAAAAATCATTAATAAAGTTCACCCTTAATCAGCACTTTTCTAGCACTCAAAAAAGTTCCCACTTTTAATCTCACATAGATCAAAAACAATTTTTTAGCACTAATAAAGGCTTTTTCTAGTGCTTTTAAAAGCCACTTTTGTCATAGTGCATGTTACCTTTATCATCGATATTGACCGCCACTGCATAAAGCTCCATCAAATGTTTTGCGAACTCATTAATATGGTTACCTAAATCTACATTATTTTGAATTCATAAATGATATAATCATTTTTCTAGATATAAATGATTTTTGTGGGATTTTTATTTATATCTTATTTTAATATTCACCTAGATCTCCTATGGATTTTTTAGATTCATTACCTCCCATAGAGTATTGTCATCCAAAAACATATGAATCATGATGTCACTAAATCTATCATATCCAACCAATCACCATAATTTAAATGATATTGATTCATTGGTTTTTTCTTCAGTGCCTTCACTGTCTTCTCATGAACCAAAAATATTTTTTTATTTTTTTCTTACATAGAGTAAAATAATTTCCTCGTTAAACAGTTCAATGTGGGAAGAAATATCATGGTGTGAATCAACCATATCCAATAAACATGAAACATTAATAACCTCTTTTGATACAAGTTGTTGGGGAGAAAGCAGATCGATCCAATAATAATAACTCAAATGCGATAAATTATTGTATAAACTTCCAACCAAAAAGAATGTGTAAAAATAAATAGAAGGATATAAATTGAGATGAAAATTTTAATGTGGAAACCCCCACCAATATATAGGATTAAAAAATCATGGGGAAACCGCAAAAAATTACACTATTAATAAAAGAGTATTAAATTAAAGTAATATCTAAATTTAAATTACAATGAGAGCATAGAAAAAACCTATGTGAAAACTACAGCCTAATACACCTCTATATTTTCTCTAAAAATCATCTTCGACAAAAAAATCACCCCTCAATGATTAAAACCAAACACATGAAATCATTTAAGTGCCTCAAAAAACCTGTAGCATAACCTGTTTTTCTCATTACATGGTGTTTCCCATCCCCAAAAACTATCACCCATGTATATGCACACTACAACACCGCACACCATGTGTCCAATTTTTTTTCACTCTCTCTTATGAAGCACCTCTACTACTTCTATTTTTTAATTAAATAGTTCCTTAAAAACATATGTAAAACAAAAATTAAAATATTCAAATAATAATTAATGAAAATATCATAAAATACAAAAAATATTTGTTGGATATTTTCTCATTTTTTCTCATTGTTTAAAAAACCATGTTCTGAAAATCTAAGTAGATCATTCTTTCACTTTACATTTCTTTCTATCGACTAATTAGGAACTGTTTGTGATTAGAATATAATTGGTCTTTTTTATTGCTCGATTTATATATTTTATTAGGCATTTAATTTTTTAATTGATACATTTTTATTTCATAGAAAACTCATCATATAGAACTTGATCGATAAGAGGACTTTGAAATCTTATGATCCTATTAATATTGGGAGGGGACCTTAAATTTCTTATTATATTTCTACGATACAGTGTGAGAATTAATTCTGGAAAAGGTTTGTCTTGTGGACCAGTGCTTGGTGAAGGGCCTATTTTGTCTTTTGGTTTCTCCTCATGATCAACTTAAACACTCGATGAAGATGATTTAGAATGAAACGCTAAATAAGTTTAATACATTTTTTAAATTTTCAATATTATCCTCATTTTCAACATATATCAACCAATATATTTTTTTCTTTTAAAATTTTTAAACAAACAATATCGAGATAAATTCAATTTATTTCTTTTCTTATAGACAATTATCGATCCAAACATAATTAAGAAATAGTTTCGTTTAATTTAATAAAATATCACTATAATATAGATGTATTTGGGGATATCTAGCCACACATACCAGTGACATATGAGAAAATGGATCTATTAAAATAAACCTATATGAATTTTTTAACTTTTTAAAATTATTTTAGTCTATTTTAAATATAGTTAATAATTAAATAAATAAATAATATAAATAAAAATTCATCATTAAAAGTGGATCAATTTTTATTGTTGAGGAAAATCATATAATCTTGGTGGAAAATCATGAAAAATGTAAACATTAAATAATTGGAAGGCTCATGATTTTTCTCATTGATAATCACTTGAAGCCTGAGGATTTGCGTAAGAAGCTCCAAAAGGCTTGGGGATTTAAAGGATGTCGCATGGTCTCGATTGGTAAGGGTTTTTTCCACTTTTCCTTTCATTCAAATGAGTTGAAATCTTGGTCTTGGGGTTGTTTTTTTGTCTTTATGAAACCAATAAATCTGTGTTTCCAGGATTAGGATCCTCTCTTTGACCCTAAAAAGGTAAAAAACTCAATCACACAACTATGGATTTAAATTAGGAGACTTAGTTGGTTATTCTAGAATTATCGAATACTATGGTATATTTCATCTACGATTGGGATCCATATTAAAATTTATGCTAAAAATGAGTGTGTAAAGTATGGTTCTAACACCCCAAGCTTCCATGGTACACTTCTCTTTGAATAATACAGTAGCTTGTTATGTACGAAACTTTGAGTTCTAGTATGCCAAGACCAATCAAACATGCCATTTCAAAAAATTATGAATATTAATACCCACTTTTTGAAATTTTATAAACTTTATTTATCATTTTCGGATTCAGAATATCAAAGTTATCTTAGGGTGATTTTTTGGTATTATTCTAAAAACATTCAATTTTTGATGAATAGTGAAGAACACTATGTTATTGTTTAAAACTGAATTTTATTTAAATAATTATTATTTTTAATTAAATTTATTTTAAAGTCAAAATAGATACAAAATAATTATATAATTTCAATGTAATTCATTGGAAACATTTTATAATAAGATTAGATATATAAAATTTTATTGAACTATTTAACGTCTTTTACCCACCTTCTAGGCACATTTGAAAATTTGCATAAAACGTAATTTTACCACTTATAAGAATTGAATTTCAAAAATTCAATAGACAAAGTTGGAATCAATAAGTAAAATTTAGTTCAATAAGATGAAAATAATTTTGGGGAATTGTAACTTTTGAATTTTATTTACCATGGTCAAAATTAAATAGGGTAATTAAAGGTAAAATTGGTATTATAATTACCCTAAAACAAATCCTAATTCTATTGGATAATTATTTTTCGACCAAAATCAACCTTAGTAATAAAATATGACCCTATTTGACCCACTTGAATTAGATTATGACATTTATTAGAATTTTATTTAAAATAGAATTAAAAGTGTTAAATTCAAATTTTAATAACTAAACCATTTTTTATATAGGATTATACATAAGATAAATTCAACTATAAATATTAATAATAAGGATAAAAATATTTCCTATAATATGGTATTTTATTTATAATTTTTAGACATTAAATAATTAAATTTATTTATGACACAATGATGATGTAGTAATTACCTTATTAATGAAAGATTAAAATAATTGATATTATAAATAACCCAATAAATGTAAATTGAGAATTTTTATGAATTACACTAATTTTATAGGTTAATATGACATTTTAGGATTTTTTTTGACTTAATCATGTTTTGATGACTTTCACAAAAACCAAATACTAAATAGTGTCAAAATTGACATAAATGAGTTTTTAAAACAAATTCAATATTATTAAATGATATAAAATTCGTAAAAATCTAAGTTTCGGCCAAATTTATTATATAATGACATATATGTCATTAATAAACCACTTTAGGTTCTCTTTTCATTTTATAGTAAGTTTATTAACCATGTAATATAAAAATACAAGAAGATATTGTAAAATTTAAACTATTTAACTAATAGTTAAATCTAAAATATAAGGTTAATATGGTGACCTAAACTTGTCTAAAACCTATTTTTTGAGAATATTTAGACCCATACCTACCTTATACTCGAAATAAATTTATTTTTATCCATTATAAACCGAAAATTATTTTATAATAAAATAATAATTCAAGCTTTTCCTAAAGTGACCCTCACCTCTCTTATAAAAGGGTACTTTCCCTTCTCTCAAATTCACACATCCAAAGCCTTTTGGCTTGGCCAGCCCCTAATCAAATATCCTAAAAACTACCCATAATTAATCTTATAGGACTTACTTTGATCATAAAACCAACCTAAGTAGCCCTTTTGATCAAATAAAATGTAATCACCCGAAGAAGAGGTAATAATTTCACCACCTCTTTCAATGTTATTTTCTTCTTCCACTTCCTATTCCTTGGTTGTTTCCATAAAAAAATAACTCCAATACCTTCTACATACTATGATTTTATTATAAATATGGTACAACCGTATTTATTTATCTATCCATCCTATTAATGACAAATTCACTAAACGTGTATACGTACGGCTTACCGTCTCTATGTCATGGTGTAGTTTGTTATTCAACACTTAATTATTTTTTGGGTATGATAATGAGTATAATGGATGTTAATAATAAATATAACATGTTAATTATTATTTATATATTATATACCATCCAATTTCATACGATTTAACCATCAATAGAATGATATTGTTGCTCGTGTGTACGTACAGATTACCGTCTCCATGAACATGATGAGATTCATTCCCCATCGTAACCATTAAAGAATAATTTTTATTTTATGATTAAAAGTAATTTTTAAGAACTTAATATAATTATGTATATGAATAAAAAACATAATATTCATAACAAACATGACTTACTTAACAAATCATATAAAATAAAATGGATCAATTAACACCCGAACCAATGATACTACTGAAATATCATTAACAAATCAATATTATAAGATCATATATGATATGATATTTATGTATGTGGTTCTTTTATAATTTAATAACTATGATTTAACTATTATATAGGATTTTAAAATAGCCTCCAATAAGAAAAATTACAAGTTAAGATTTAATTTTACAATCTCTTTATTATCCAAGATTGTTTTTAAAAAAGTATCTACTAGGACTTCTTTATCATCCACATCTGTGTTTCTAAAAAATGTATTTCAAAACATTTTTACTATTTCCTAGAATATGGGTTAAAGTCATTTATACCCTTTTTTAAATTTTATAATTTTTTTGAAAGGAATATTTTCATTATTTTCCAATCAAGGTGCTTTATAACCTTTTGACATATCAAGTTAAGAATATTTTTTTAACTTATGTGGAGGGAGCGGCTATTTTCGGCCATTATAAATCCTTCAAATCGTCCCTTACAGAATTATAAGAATATTTTCAAAATAAATGTTTTCTTTTATATTTATTTTACTTTTAAATGATTTCAAAATAAAAATAGATATTTCTCTCAAATAGTTTTTATTTAATCTATGTCAACATCCTTTGATGGATTTTACACTTGTTTAAAGTTTATTTATTATGATAAAATCTTCCATATTATATTGAAGGTTTTGTGATATGTTTAATGGTGGATGTGATATTTTTATACTTTTCATGGTTTATAGTTAAGGTATTAACATTTAGTATGCTAGTTTTAATACGAATGTTTATGTAAAGTTTCAACCTTCTTATATGAGGAATGATTTGGAATTAGTAAGTGACTGGTGGAGCCCACTATAGGTCCTCGATGAATCAGTAGGTCTCATGAGACAAACTAATGTCTTGTAAAAAGGCCTTAACAAAATCTTATTTGTAGTGTTGGCACGATGTCTTGACTTTGTGGTTATGATGTCTGGCATTATGCATTCCATCATTATGAAATTACCTATTGATATTACATGTGTTATTCAACTTGTATAATATCTATGTGAATAATTAAATGGAATTATTTGATTTATATTTACCATATTATGATCAAGATTAAGTTTAAAAGGATTGTGTTTTAATCTTATACATTGCCTTAAATGTTTATGATTATTTATGAAAGTATATGAAATATTGTTATCATTACTGAGCATCTGAGCTCACCCCTTTCTATGTTTTATTTTTTTCAAGATGTGAATAAGTATGTAATGATTGACCTATAGAAATAGGCTATGAGATTTTGAGTGTGTTAAAATAAGACACAATGTTGTTGTTTTTTATTTCATATTGTAATGTAAAACTTATGTATGTATCTAGTACATCTAAGGATACTAAACTAATTGGTATTTTGAGACTTGATCTCTTGTGATCATGGCAATGTTAAGTAATAATGCACTGAATCTAGGTAAATAGGGTCAAGGAATTATATTTTGTATCAGATAAAGTTTAGTACAAACCTTGGAAACTATATTTAGAACAAATCTGAATAGAGAACATTACCCTAAGATAAACTTTGAGGATTAGTATTGAAAAACGTCCTATAATTTTGTTAATGTAGATATTTTGTGAGTTTCCATGAAATACATTTCTATTTGGATACAAGAAATTAGAGGCGGATCTGGAACAAATGTACCAAGGAGTAAAAAATCTAACAAGGAGTTTCGTGCTTGACTCGGGATATCCTAATGCACAACAACGGTCCTTGTTGAACTCTTGGTTACAACACTCTCGAGGGATATGATTAGGATAATTAACATTTTATTTACAAGAAATTATGAAGGATTTATGAGTAAATACTCCCTCAAAGAAAAAAAATTTATGATCATGGATTATATGTATACACTTTTCAATTTACGTTAGGTATTTTACGAGTTTGTAATTATTCATTGTGATTCATAAACTAACCTAGTGTATGTCATTTTTTATAAATGGTGACTAGTGGAAGGAATGGAAATCATATCAATGAACGTAATCCATGTAGGGATTTCCCTTCTACTCAAGATAATTATAGTGGATCTGGTGATGCAACTGGTACTGAACAACTTATAACCATACTAGGAGAACTCACCCATGTTATGAATAATAACCTTACCCGTATGGAGCACCCTGATCCACAATGTGAAGGATAAATGTTATACCACTTAATAAAGAAAAAACACCAACATTTAATGGGAATACAAATACATTTGTAACTGAACAAGGGATAAGTTCCCTAGATAAAATATTTCATGATTTGGGAAGTAGAGAAAAGGAAAACGTTGTCAGGGCAGTTTATCGCCTCACAGGAGAAGCAGATTAATGGTGGTCACTAATTAAAAAAAAAGTAGGATGAAGAAGTTTCAAATATGGAATGGAGGGAGTTTAAATATATTTTCTTAGAAAAATACTTTCCTCGTGACCATCGAGCAGATATGGAAAGACAATTTCTAAGTCTATAGAAAAAGGAGGATGAGAATATCGCAAAGTATGAGGCTAACTATACAAGGTTAGAAAAGAATACATCATATTATATACATATCCCAAGGAGGAATGTTGATTGATTCATTGATGGGTTAAAACCATTTATCCATCAAGAATTAGTCTCACAATCCTTCTCATTATAAGAGGATATTATATCATATGCTATTAGGACAGAAAAATAATTCTCTAAGTCTTACGATGTTAAAGAAAAGAAAGAGGAGAAGAGATCTATTGAACACTCTCGAAATGTAAATAAGGGGAATAAGGGAATGATTGAATTTTCATCCTGCAAAAAATGTGGGGAGAAACACCCTGGTACACGCCTGAAGGGAATGGGGTTCGTTATAAGTGTGGTGAAAAAGGCCACCAAGATCATGATTGTAAGGGAAAGAAAGAGTTTTTAAATGTTGAATTATACAATTGTAGAGAAATAGAGCATTATTTAAATGAATTTCTTAAGCACCCAAGATAATTACCTTAGAAAATTCTAAGGGAGAAAGGCCGAGATTATATGATCACTACTGCTGAGTTTGAAGCTCCTAATGATGTGGTAGTAGGTA
This sequence comes from Viscum album, assembly GCA_963277665.1. NCBI lineage: Eukaryota > Viridiplantae > Streptophyta > Magnoliopsida > Santalales > Viscaceae > Viscum > Viscum album. The sequence continues at coordinate 1,012,908,928 of OY728141.1, read as the reverse complement.
ATTTAATGGTTTCCTCAAATTTAGCCTATGATTTATTTAATTATAGATCATCACATTATTTCATATATTCCCATTTTTCTATGAAAATTAGATATTTCCAATTTGATTTAACAAGGGAGTTGTAAGTGAAAAATCCTAAGGGAAGTATCATTATAACAAAGTTTTGTGAATCAGTTCCCATTAGGGAATATAAACATGTTTTATCTGTTGATCTCATCGTCATACCCATGATTGAATTTGATATAATCCTCGGTATGGATTGGATTTAGGACCATGATACAAAAGAAATTAAGAAGAAGGGGGTTATAATTTTTTATGATGATAAGGAATACCTCATCTTTATTGTAGAAACACCACCATCTGATTCTCATCTAGATTCACCCCTATTATATTTATTAAATTCAATTATTAGAAAGGAAGAGAGAGAAATAACTATAGGTGATCAAAGAAAGGTTCAAATAGAGGACGTACATATTGTGCAGGAATATGTTGATGTGTTTCTAGATGATTTACTGGGACATCCTCCAGAATGATAAATTAAAATTTCTATTGATTTAATTTCTGGTTCAAGGCCTATATCAAATACCCATTATAGAATGGCCACTATGGAATTATTGGAAATAAATAAACAACTAGAGAAATTGAGTAATAAAGGATTAATTTTCCTTAGTGTTTCTCCATGGGAAGCCCTTATTCTTTTTGTTATGACGAAAGATGGATCTATGAGGTTGCACATTGACTATAGGGAGATCAATGATATAATAATAAAGAACAAGTATCCTCTATCTTTCATTGATAATTTATTAGATCAAATTCCTGGATCTCAATAGTTTTCAAATATTGACCTTCAATATGGATATCATCACTTGTGTGTGATTAAGGAAGAAATTACAAAGACAGAATTTCGTACCAGGTATGGGCATTACAAGTTTACAGTAATGCATTTTGGACTGACTAATGCAACATCTATTTTCATCGATCTAATGAACATATTTTTCATGGAATATCTTGATGAATTTTTAGTGGTATTTATTGATGATACCTTGGTATACTCCAAAATCTATGAAGATCATGAAAATCACTTTCGAACTATTCTAAAGACTCTTATAAGAAATGAATTATATGGGAATTTTAGCAAGTGTGAATTCTGGATTTATGAGATTTCTTGTCATGGACATATTGTCTCTAAGGATGGAATCTATGTTTATCCTTCAAAGACCAAGGCAATCCAAGAATGTCCAACACTGACAAGTATAACTGAGTTACGCAATTTTATTGGTTTAGCAGGTTATTATCAGCATTTCGTCCAGAATTTTGCCTGGTTGGAAAACCCATTGGCCAAGTTCATATGTAAAGGGGTTAAATTTGTTTGGAAAAAAGTTTGTGAAGAATGTTTTGAATAACTGAAGAGAATATTAGTCAATGATCCTATCTTGGCTCTACCATCGGGGAATAATGGGTTTTTTCTTTATAGTGATACTTCAAAAAAATAATTGGTTGTGTACTTATGCATAATGATAGAGTTATTTCCTATGAATTGTGGTAGCTAAAAATTCATGAAAAAAAATATCCTACTTGTGATCTTGAGTTATAAGTTGTAATCATTGCTCTGAAGATATGGAGACACTATCTCTATAGCGAAAATTTGATATTTATACTGATCAAAAGAGTTTGAAGTATATTTTCCCACAAAAATAACTCAACATGAGGCAAAACCGATGGCTTGAACTACTCAAGGATTATGATTGCACAATAAACTACCACATAGGGAAGGAAAATAAGGTGGAAGATTCTTTGGGAAGAAATGATCATGGATTTTTGAACAAGATAAGAGTTGAAAGAGATCCTATATTCATAGATCTAGTAAAGATAGATATGGGAATAATCATGGAAGGTGAAACATTGATACTTTTTCAAATGGTTGCCAATCCATCTTTACTAGAAAGGATAAAAAGTTTTAAGACTGATGATGAGGAGTTTCAAAAGAAAATTAAAGATGTGAACAATGGGAGATTGATCAACTTCGTATATAAATATGGGATTTTGAAATTTGGGAAGAGATTTTTTGTTACCGATATAATTGATCTAAAAATGGAATTGTTGGATGATGCTCATAGATCCAATTTCTCTATACACCCTGGTAGCACTAAAATGTATAGATATTTGAAGGAAAATTTTTGGTGGGACAACATGAAGAGGGATATTATTGATTATGTGTCAAGAGGTATGGTTTTTCAACAGTTTAAGGTTGGAAGACAACATCCTAGAGGAGTTATGCAACCTCTTCCCATACTTGAGTGGAAATGGGATGATATTATGATGGATGTTTTCATGGGGCTGCCAAAGACTCCTAGAAGAAATGATGCAATATGGGTCATTATTGATCATATTACCAAGTCACTACATTTTCTTACTATAAGAGAATATTTACCACTTGAATATTTTCCAAGACTATATATTAATGACGTTTTAATACTTCATGGTGTACCCCTATCGATTGTTTCTAATCTTGATCCTCGTTTTAAATTAAGATTCTAGAAAAGTCTTGAAAAATACCTATACACTAAACATTGTTTGAGAACTGCCTACCACCCTCAAATTGATGGAAAATCATAATGGACTATTCAAACCTTAGAATAAATGTTGATATCTTTCTCACTTGACTTTAAAGGTATATGGGATCTGTATTTACCTCCAATAAAATTTTTCTATAACAATAGCATCCATTCAAGTATTCAGATGGAACCATATGAAGCGTTATATGGAAAAAGATGTCACACATCAAATTTTTGGGATGATGTTGTGAAAGAAAACTAGTAGGGCCAGAACTTGTTGAGGAAACAATGGAAAAGTTGAAGATTATCCAATCCCACATCAAAGTAACTCAAAGTAGGAAAATGAGCTATGCCGATAACCAAATAAAGGATTTGTAATTTCAAGTAGAAGATCGTGTTTTCTTGAAGGTATCTCTATGGAAGGGTGTTATACGATTTAGTAATAAGGGTAAATTAATTCACAGGTACATCAGACCTTTTGAAAATCTAGAATGAATTGGTGTTGCATCTTTCCATTTAGCAATGCCTCCAAGTCTCTCCAAAGTTCATGTTGTGTTCCACATATCACTGTTGAGAAAATACATGCCTAACTCAATGCATGTACTCACCTATGAAAAAAAATAACTGGAACCTGATTTGTCTTATTGTGAAGATCCTTTAAAGATTCATGATACTAGAGAACAATTTTTGAGAAACCATACAACTCGTCTAGTAAAAGATCTATGGAGAAACCATAATATGGGAGAGGCAACGTGGGAACCCGAGGAACATATGATGAAGAACCACAAAAATATTTTTATTTAGTAATATTCTAGAAATTTTGAGGAAGATATTATTTTAAGGAGGTAAGAATGTAACACCATAAGCATCCACGGTGCGCTTCTCTTTGAATAATACAATAGCTTGTGATGTATGAAACTTCGAGTTCTAGCACACCACGACCAATCAAACTAGCCATTTAAAAACAGTTATGAATAACAATACCCACTTTTTAAAATTTTATAAATTTTATTTTTCAATTGGAATTCTTTTTTTGATTCGGAATATCAAAATTAGCATAGGGTGAGTTTTTATTATTTTTCTGAAAACTTTCAATTTTTGATGAATAGGGAAAAACGCTACGTTATTGTTTAAAACTGAATTTTATTTAAATAATTATTATTTATATTTAAATTTATTTTAAATTAAAGATATATAAATAATACCTATATTAGTTAAATATAATTCATTGGATTCATTTTATAATAATATTATATATATATATATATAATTGTATTGCACTATTTAACGCCTTTTACCCACCTTCTAGGAACATTTGAAAATTTGCATAAAACATAATTTTATCGCTTCTTGGAATTGAATTTCAAAACATTAGGAGACACGGTTGAAATCAGTAAGTAAAATGTGGTTCAATACGATGAAAATAATTTTTGGTGAATAGAAACTTTTAATTTTTATTTAACACGGTTAAAAGTAAATAGGGTAATTAAAGATAAAAATGATTTTATAATTACCCTAACACATGAGATAATTTTATTTTATAAGTTTTTTTAGACCAAAATAAACCCTAATAATTAAATATGATCCTCTTTGATCCACTTATATTAGATTAGAACTTTTATTATTATTTTATTTAAAGAAGAGTTAAAAGTGATAAATTCACATTTCAAAAAATAAACCATTTTTAATATAGGATTATACATAAGATAAATTAAACTATAAATATTCATTAGAAATATAAAAATATTTCCTACCTCATGGTATTTTTTTATAATTTTTATACATTAAATAATTTAATTTATATATGACACAATGATGATGCAGTAATTACCTTATTAATAAAATATTAAAATAATTGATATTATAAATATCCATTTAAATGTAAATTGAGAATTTAGATGAATTACACTAAATTTATTAGTTAATATGAAATTTTAGGATTGATTTAATATTTTTTTTTGAATTAATCAAGTTTCGTTCACTTTCACAAAAACTAAATACTAAATAGTCTCAAGATTGACATAAATGAGTTTTTAAAATAAATACTGTATTTTTAAATGATATAATATTCCTAAAAATATAATTTTCATCCAAATGACTTATATAATGATATATATGTCATTAATGAATCACTTTAGGTTCTATTGTAATTTTATAGTAATTTTATTAACCTTGTATTATAAAAATACCAGAAGACATTGTAAAAGTTAAACTATTTAACTAAGAGTTAAATCTAAAAGATAAGGTTAGTATTATTACCTAAACATCTCTAAACCCTATTGGTTGAGAATATTTAGACCCATACCCACCTTATCCTCGAAATAAATCTATTTTTAGCCATAAAAAACCAAAAATTATTTTATAATGAAATTTTATTTCAGGATTTTCCTAAAGTGACCCTCACCTCTTTAATAAAAGGGTACTTACCCTTATCTCAAATTCACACATACGAAGCCTTTTGGATTTTCAAAAACCTGCTCTAATATCCTCCCAACTACCATCAATTTAACCTAGAGGCCTTAATTTGATCATAAAACTAACCTAAGGATCCCTTTTGATCAAATCAAAAGGAAGAACCTAAAGAAGAGGTAATGATTTCACCACCTCTTTCAAAGTTCTTTTCTTCGTCCACTTCTTCTTTCCTTGTTGTTTCCATAAAAAATAATAACTCCAGTACCTTATACATTCTATGATGTTATTATAAATATGGTAAAACCATATTCATCATTATATTCATCCTATGAATGACATAGTCACCATACGTGCGTATGTACGGCTTACTGTATCCACATCATGGTGTAGTTTTGTATTCAACACTTAATTATTTTTATGGGTATAATAATGAGTATAATGGATTTTAATAATAAATATAACATGTTAATTATTCTTTATATATGATATACCATTCAACTACATACAATTTCACCATCAATAGAATGATATTGTTTCTCGTGCGTGCGTACGGATTACCGTCTCCACGAACGCGATGAGATTCATTCCACATCGTAACTATTCAAGAATAATTTTCATTTTATTATTAAAAATAATTTTTAATAACTTAATATCATTATGTAAATGAATAAAATACATCATATCCATAAAAAACATGTCTTGCATAACAAAATATATAAAGTAAAATGAATCAGATAACACCCAAAACAATGATACTACAGAAATATTATTAACAAATCAATATTAGAAGAACATATATGATATCATATTTTTGTATGTGGTTATTTTAAAAATTATTAACAATTATTTAACTATTATACATGAGGTTAATGTACCCTTTACTAAATAAAATTACAAGGTAAGGGTTAATTTTACAATCTCTTTATAATCAGAGGTTGTTTTTACGAAAGTATCTACTAAGACTTCTTTATCATCCACATCCTTATTTCTTAAAAATTTATTTCAAAACATTTTTAATATTTCCTAGAATATGTGCTAAAGTAATTTATACCCTTTTTACTTTTTATAAAAAAAAATTGAAATTAATCTTTCCGTTTCTTTTCAAATAGTGTACTTTATGACCTTTTCGACAAATTATGTTAATAATGTTTTTTTAACTTATACAGCGGGTGCGCCTATTTTCTGCCGTTATTATACCTTCAAAGCTTCCCTTACAATATTATATTAATATTTTCAAAATAAATGTTTTCTTTTATAATTATGTGAATCTTAAACGATTTCAAAATAGAAAGAGATATTTCTCCAAAATATTTTTGAATTCATCTATGTCAACATCCTTTGATGGATTTTACACTTGTTTGAAGTAGATTTATTATGATACAATATTCCATATTTTATTGAAGGTTTTTTGATATGTTTGACTGTGGATGTGATATTTCTATAACATTCATGGTTTATGATTAAAGTATTAACATTTCATATGCTAGTTTTAATATGAATTTTTGTATTATGTTTCAACCTTTTCATATAAGGAATGAATTGGACTTAGTATGTGATGGGTGGATCCTGATATAGCTCCTTGATGCATTAGTTGGTCTCATTAGACAAACTAGTGTCTTGGAACAAGGCCTTGACAAAATATTACTTTCATTCTTGGAATAAGGCCTTGAATATGTGGTTATGATGTCCAGCATTATTCATTCCATCATTATGAAATTAGATATTGATATTAAATGTGATTATTTGACTAGTATAATATCCATGTGAATATGTAAATGGAATTATTTGATTTATTTTTTCCATATTAAGTTGAATTTTATGTTTAAATGGATTGTGTTTTAGTATTATACATTTCCTTAAATGATTGTGCTTATTTATGAAATTTTTCACTATATTGTTATCCTTACTCAGCATCTAAGCTCACCCCTTTCTATGTTTTATTTAACTTAGGATAAGAAGTATTATTTTATGATTGACCAGTAGTAATATGCTAAGGGGTTTTTACTACATTAAAAGGAGACACAATGTTGTTCTTTAATTTCATAATGTAATGTAAAACTTATGTATTTTTCTATTACATCCAAGGATACTAAACTAATTGGTCTTTTCAGACATGATCTCTTGTGATCATTCCAATGTTAAGTAATAATGCACCAACCTTGGGTAACTAGGGTCGGGAATTATAGTGGACACTTTTCCAGGATCTTTGTTGACGTGTATTTTTGTGCACCTATTATTTAAAAGGTCATTTTTTTACTGGTGAACACATAAATGAAATATTTTTTGAGTTTGAAAAGAAGAATTTATTTTTTATAAAATTTTATTGCATTGGAAACTCAATTTATTAGTGTTGTAAGAATATTATTTGTCAAAACTTTAAAAATATTGGTTATAATATGGATAACAATAAATTTAAATTTCTTGTTCCTGATAATGAAGACAGAGACAATGGAGAATATGAAGAAATAACTAGGTGTTATATTCAAAGTCAGGGATTGATCTCATATGCTATTGTGGTTGGTAGTATAACTCATGGACTGCAAGAAATGAGGGATCAGTTTTCTCTTGTGGATATTAGGAGCCACAAGGAGGCCACTTCATCTAAATGGGGTTATATTTCTAAATTTGCAAAAAATCAGAAATTAAATAGTGAATTTGATGGTGATTCTATTTTCTTGTTGGGGGAAAATTTATTCTCAATAGGAAAAATTAATGATGGTGTATTACAATATAAAGGGTCTCTAATATCTAATTAAATGGGGTTGTGAATTAGGATGGGGTGGCATCTAGTGACACATGGCCTATTGATTATGATCTTGGGGTATAACAGAATCACTCTGTAGTAGTGAAAGGACAACATATAATTGATGTTGGAGTTTCTACTAGAGTCATTGGTTCCCTTTTTAATATGAAATTATCAACCATGAAGGTGGTGGAGACGACACCTACCAGTGGAGATAAGTCCACATTGGTTAGGATATCCTCTTTTTCCAAATAGGTTGGGCTAAATGAATCCTCTATGAATTTGTTTAATATACTTGACCATTTTAATGTTAATGCTATTAGGGAGTTATACCTATATAAAGTGTAAAAATCTAGGGAGCTTTGTAATAGGCCCCAATCCGGAAAAGGTGACTCGATCACTTAGGGAAATGAGGGGGGTCAGTGGGTGATAATCCAACCCAAGGTGGTGATAAAAATTGATCAATCTGAAAATGGAGAGGTTGACAGAGAAACTTTAGAAGTTGAAGTGGAAGTTGAAGGGAGAAAAGTGGTTGTGCTTGACATCAATGAAACATACACTAACTTGGAGACATATCAAAATAAACTACTGGTTGGAATACATATGGTGGATCCAAATCCATGGATCACTCCGAAGTGGAAAAGAGGTAGGAACCCCCAAGGAAGGGGATGTAGTTAAAGATGATCGAGTGCTTTCTATTTTTTCTTACTGAATTTGGAAATATTTTGTATTTTACCTCTTCATCCTAGTTACTTGTACTTTATCTCTTTTTCTATAAATTTGGGGACTATAGGTTTGGTCATGGTTCACACTACTTTGGAATATTCTATTATTAATAATATATTATTAATCCAATACTGTAAAAGTGAAGTCTGAATTTCACATAAAAAATAATTAATTGATATCAAGCACAATATGCTTATAAATGGAATCTTGAGTAAGATTTTAAATAATATTTTTGGATTAATTGGATGAAACTAATTACAAATATAATAAAAGTTAAATATTTTTTATAATTATATATATATAAACAAAATAAAATAAAAAGGTTTTCAAAAATAAAAATAAAATGAATTATTTCAGACTTTCAGAAAAATGTGATTTTGGTCAAAAGCATAAAATTGGTTCACATATTTAAGCCCCATTTTAGGAACTATTGTAATTATATTTAAACTAGATCCAAAAAAATAAAATAAGGAATAAAGAACTAGTATAGATTTTTTTTCAAATTAATCTCACTAGAATCCATCAATCTCTTTAACATTATAACTAAAATGTATTTGGTAATGATGATATTGAAAATATTGCAACAACACCTAGATGTATTAAAAAAATCTCAAGTGGTTTTTATTAAAATATTCTTTAAAATGGTTTATAAAACTTTTGGATCATAAATATTTATCAATATATGTATGTGTGTGTGGGCATCATTAATTTAAACATTTCATCCTTCTAATTATAATCTAGTTTACTATATAAAATGAAATTTATATCTTTTAATAAAAATGAATAATATATATCTAACTAAATAAAGTATAATAGATATACTATCTTTTAACTTTTTTGAAATATTTTTTAAAAAAAATAAGATCAAACACTAAATTATTCCAAAATAATTTATATAAATAAAAACACTTCAAAATTTTAAAATTTAGATAATATAATCAAATACAAATTAAATATAGACACATTTAAACATTGACTAAATTATTTTACACCATTATATATATTTTTATTTTATTATTTTATAATTTTTTAAGATATAAAGATATATGTTTTTTGGAGTAAAACTACTCACACATTCATATAAGTGAACTAATAATGTTATCATTATATAAAAATGTACTTGTTCATAATTCTTTTTGAGATTATGAAATTCATCTTCTTTTCTTCATATAAATTAATCATCAATTATATAAATTCCTTTTCCTCATACATATAATCTAATTTTATACATTAAACTTCAACATAAAAAAAATTTCACATGTTAAATAAAGTTTTAATTATTGGTAATTTTTTATTATGATTTTAAACTCATTAATAATAATTTTTTTCATTCCAAATCCCTTAAAATTACCTTGTTAGAGAGACTATCAAATTTTGAATTAGATATAATAAGGTTTGTGGTTTCATTACCATATTGTATCAACTATTAGACATAATTATGTCTATGAACATTATGTATATATTTTTCATTATAAATATTATTAAATTTAGTTGCCATTTTTTTTTACTATCATAGTGTAGAACATTTAATGATATGGATTTTTATAATCACAATGGGTGTGAAAAAAGAGATCTCACTTACTATGTTTCTTTACTAATATGTTTTAAAGCTTCAAACTCATAAGTAATGTATTATATAAGTTTGTTTCTTTGATCCATGTAGTATTGTTTACCACCAGGCATGAAAACTCGATAATGAGTATATGTTTGGTCTTAATGATTAATAATTTGATGCATTCTTATAACCCTAAATAATTTTTTGGTTATTATTGTTTAAAAAACATATTTTTCCTATTATATTTAGTATATTTTAATTTGAATTTCCAATGTACTTTTATAGATGATAAAGTTTTCAATATATAGTGTACATAAAATTCTCAATAAATCTTTCATATTGAACCAAGTAATTTCTCTTCCAAAATTTAATATTAACCCTCTCATTGATGCACATGGAGTAGGAACCACTAAAAAATCAAAATGTTCTAGATTCTTTAAAATTATTTTAATATAATGTGATTTTAAAGATATAATGTTATTTTTATTTAAAATTATTTTAATTATTAAAATAACATTATCTTCATAATGGAATTTCATATCAATGTTTCTGGCTAACACTATTTTGGTATCATCTGCTTGATTTATATTTTTTAGAAAGATATTTTTATAGGAAAGGGAAATATGATTTCCAATAATTGTTTCCCTTTTATATAATGTGGAAGTTATGTGGAGTTTATTTAATTAGGTGATTAGATAATGGGTTAACAAGGTGGTTAGGAAGGGAGGTATTCTATCCATAGGTGAAGTAAAGGAGGAATCCAATTTCTATTTTCTTCACCACTGATATGAAGACTAATTCAAAGTGTAAGAACACCTCACTTTTTGTCTTAACTGAATCATTATTCACACCAATTATAATGGTTAAGAGAAATACACTCTTCCTCTTTAGGCACACAATCTTATAGGGATTTTTTGACATCATTATTATAGTAATAATATTCAACAACAAATACAAAATATTACACCATTTAATGGAGATATATGTGTTGTCCCTATAAAAGCTTGAATACCCTATGGTTTGGGTGAATCATGGTATAGAAAATTAAAATTATCCCATTTATGATCTTATTCTCCCATGAGAACAAACACTCTTCTATGTATATCTCATATGAATCTTTGATGGAAATGAATTTGAAGGTTCTCGGAATAGCGGAAGATCCATATGGGGAATTCCCAACTTAGTTTTTTATTATAATCGATGATTAATACAGTATTTACTTGATGATAAACACCATGATATATGGAAATTAATCAAATAATAATTAATGATTAAACACCGGAATCAAGATGCAGTATCATCACATATTATTTATAATTAATTTAAACAATTAATGAATTACCTTGTAATCAATTCTTTCTTCATTTACGGATCTGACAACATCTCTATGTTGTACCATATTTGAGTTGTAGGAATCAATAGTATATTCCATCAAATAGTGATCCACACATGCTCTATGAACATTTGAACGTCGTTGTAGGTATCTCCAGGTTCCACTACAGTAAATCTTGATGTCTGCATCATTCGCCTTTGATCACCCCGAGATTCACTTGATGAAGGATTCTCCTTGATCACTCTATACTCAATAGTGGTGTTTGAGGGGGATAACTATCCATTCATTAGATTATTCTTAGAGAGGGATATCTATAAAGCTTGAGAGGATTATCTTTGGATGTCTTTGTGCACATCAATTTAAATGGAAACCCCTTAAAAATAATATGTATGGGTTTATATACCACTAAGGTTAGAAAATAATAATTTGTAATGAACCCTTATTATTTTTCTTAATTCCTACAAAACCCCATATAAATAATAATATTATTATTATTTCTTAACATGTTCAAAACTCTAAAATTAAATTAATTATTATTTATTAAAATAATATTTAATATATATTATTTCTTCACCGAACCATTAATCTTGGTTCAGCATTACTCCACAATATTTATTAGGAATTAAATAATGAATATTTATTTAATGAATAAATATTACTTTATTACTCTCAAATAAATACATAAATATTAAATTTACTAAATAGAAAATGAATATTTATTAAATATTTTGTTCGCAAAATATTCTCATGAATAACTAGTGATAGAATATATAAAATCAATAAAACATGAATAATTATTAAACCATGTTCAAGAATAATATGTATTCAACTTATTAAATAATAAATATTATTATTATTTAACTAAGGTTTTTTGATACACTTAGTGTCTGACCCTTGAGTACTATTATTTAGTGTCATTGGTAGAAAGTCTAAGGTCAACATCTAGAAACATAACAAGGCACCGTTAGATAAAGAAGTTAATGTTGAAATAGTATAAATCCACACACAGATTTTTACTATATAATATAATCTCTTTATCTCTACATCTCTAATCGATTAGGTTACATGCTTGTGCCATCAAACTATATGCTCAATGTCTATTTATTTTAATTTTCATAAATTGAACTTTACTAGATAATACCATGTCCATGGATTTATGTATTCTATATAATTTCCATAAAATCACCTCAAATATTATCTTCTATAAAGGAAGGGACAAATTATTTCTCACATTATTCATTAATGAAATATTACATGTGAGGCACCAAACATATCTTCATTCACTAAAAACATATTTTGTCATAGTTTTCACCGATACATAAAATTATGTGACTCATAACATCCATTAATAATAATCCTAAAGTCTAAAGACCAATACACACATCTATAGATAGAAACATCCAATTACACAAATAAATGTGGATTTCATATCATCGGATATCGTTCTCATAATTTCCTACACTATAAATTTCCAATGGAGTACACCATGAGAAGGTTCCTCAATGTTCTATGAGTCTCCATCCCTGATAGCCTATATCATTTATTTCCCTCAAATAATTTCATCTAGATATAGAATATATATATATAATTAAGAATACTATCGTGGTACTTATAGGCTCTCATCATAGAGAGGAACTACTATAACCTCTTAGTGCGACAATTACTCTTAGGACATTATCACATATTATATATTGTAGAAAAAAATCATTATGTGATAAGGATTTTATTAATATTAAAAATATCAAATATTTGTTATCATAAAGTAAACCGAAGTTTTTTCTAGAGAACTAGCTCTAACAAACTCCCAGTTTCACTAGAGCCAACTGCTAACAACCTTCAATCCACTAGCTCTCACATGATACTCATGCTTCTAATAAGATAGGCCTCTAGTCAAGGGGTCTGTCACATTTTATTTTGTGGAAATTATTCATACTAAAACTTCACCCCTATGAGAAACATCCCTCAATAGGTTTACTTATGAAGTACGTGCTTTCTCTATTGGTGTGACCTTGTCTATTTTTGAAGATCCGCCACTATAGTATTATCACTATATTATGTGATATGATATTTATTTATAGGAACCACATAAAGATCCTGGAAAAAATGTGTATCCAAATAGATTCTTCGAATTTATCATAAGCTATTATATTTTTATAATCCATTGTAGAATCAGCAATAACCGGATTCTTTAAACTCTTCTATCTCACAGCTCCTCTATAGAGAAAATAAACATATCTTGATTGTGACTTTAGATCATTATAATGTATTTGAAAACTAGAATCAGTATATCACTTAATTTATTTCTCTTCATCTCATCCATATCCCTATAACATATCCTTAGTTCTTATGATATACTTAAGGATATCCTTAACATGAACCAATTTTTTTCTCTTGTATCATATTGATATCTTCCTACCATTCTCAATGTGTATAACACATCTAGTCTAGTACATATCATGGCATATGTAACACCCTGAAATTTTATGAAAAATATTCTTTTTAATTTCATTAATGTCTTGTGTTGTACTCTACACCAAAAGAATCTTGCACAACATGCATTCTTGACTTGCCTTGCATTACATGCAATCGCGACCTTCCTCGATAGCGTGTGTAGTACGCAATACCGAGTTTCAATAAACAACGATATGCTATTAAAATATTATTAAAAATAACCGTTATAAATAGTAATAACCACTTTTTGAAATTTTGTAAATTTTATTTTTCAAAATGGGCTTCATTTTTGGGTTCGGAATATCAAAATTAGCTTAGGGTGAAATTTTGGTACTTTTCGGATAACTTTCATTTTCTGATGAATAGTGAACATTACTAAATTTTAATTAAAAACAACCTTTTTAATCGAAATAATTAATAGTTATAAATTTTTAATTTTAGTGGTTTTAAAGTATATTTAGAATATATTTTAACAATTTAATACAATGTTGGTCATTGGATGTAATTTCACATTTAAACAAGACATAAACAAGTGTCAATCTTTTGATACTTATTAACTCTTAGGAACACGCTATTTGTTTTGATGATGGGAATTAATTTTTAAATTAATTAATGCAACTGATATGTTTTGAATTTGGTAAAATAGACATCATTTTTGAGTTCATAATATCAAATATATCTTAGGCCTAATTTTTGGTATTTTTCTGAAAACATTCATTTTTTTGATGAATAGTGAAACCACTAAGTGGTAGTTAAAAAAATGAATTTTTCATAAAACTTAATTTTACCAATTCTGTGTGTGGAATTTCAAAAATCTGAGAGACACGGTTGATGTCAGTAAGTAAAATGTGGTTCAATGAGATGAAAATAATTTTTGGTTAATAGTAACTTTTTACTTTTTTACCACGGTTAAAAGTAAATAGGGTAATTAAGGGTAAAATGATATTATTATTACCCTAACACATATCCTAATTCTATTGGATGAGTGTAATTCGACCAAAAACAACCTTATGAATAAAACATGACCATTTAGGACCACTTGTATTAGATTAGGACATTTATTATTAATTTATTTAAAGAAGGGTTTAAATAGTTAAAATCAAAGTTTAATAAGTATATCATTTTTAATATAGGGTTATACAGAAGATAAATTCGACTATAAAAATTCATTAGAAAGATAAAAATATTTCCTACATAATGGTAGTTTATTTTTAATTTTTAGACATTAAATAAGTAAATTTATTTATGAAACAAAGATGATGAAGTAATTATCTTATTAATGAAATATTGACATAATTGATGTTATAAATACCAAAATAAATGTAATTTGAGACTTTTTATGACTTACACTAATTTTATAGATTAATATGACATGTTAGTATTGATTTAATTAACTTTTTGCGAACTAATCATTCTGTTATGATTTTTAAAAAAATCAATTACTAAATAGTGTCAAAATTGACATAAAATAGTTTTTAAAACACATATTATATTATTAATTGTTATTTTATTCCTAAAAATCTAAGGTTCGGAAAAATGACTTAGATAAGGTTATATATATTAATAATAAACAACTTGGGGTTCGTTTGGCTTTTTATAGTAAGTTTATTAACCTTATAGTGTAAGAACACAAAAAGACACGATAAAAGTAAAATTATCTAACTTAAAGTTAAATATAAATGATAAGGTTAAAATAGGAATCTAAACTTGTCTAAATTCTATTGGATGATAGTATTTCGACCCATCCCCACCTTAGCTTCTAAATAACTCAATTTGGAGCTATTTAAAAACGAATTTGGCTTTATAATAAAATAATATTTTTTGTTTTTCCAAAGGAGCCCCTCTCCTCCCTTATAAAAGGGCACCTCCTCCCTCTCTTCCTCACACCACTTTGATCTTTCAATATCGTCCAACCCCTGACAAATTCTCTTCTACACTTCCCTAGAAACATCCTAGAGCTTCTGGTCTTCTTCAAATACCAATTATAGTTCCCTAAAAGAAGATCTCAAAGAGGCGCTTCAAAGAAGAGGTAATGTCCGTTTCCGATTCTTTCAACTTTATTTCTTCTTCCAATTCTTCTTCTTAGGTTGTTTCATTATGAAGTAATAACATCAGTATCACTCATATACAGATATGTTATTATAAGTATGAAACAACCCTATTTCACCATCTATCCATCCTACGGAAAACGAAATCACCGCGCGTGCGTACGTACGGAATACCGTCTCCACGCCGTGGTGTAATCTATTTTCCACCACCACCATACTTGGATGGGTATAATGGTGTACATAATAACTATATATGATTATTTTAAAGTGATATTTATTCTGAAATAGTATACATACACTCAAATACAATTCCACGATCATGAGAACGATATCATCGCTCGTGCGTACGTACGGACTACCGTCTCCACGACGCGATGAGATTCATTCTCCACATTAACCATTAATGAATGATTATAAAGTATATATAACAAGTAATCATGAAATATATTAAATAATAATGATACTGGATTTATTTGTATATATATGTATGTCATCTACTTAATTCCATTCAACTCAATAAGGAAACGAAAACAGCGTTCATGCATACGTACGGCCTACCGTCTCCATGAACGGTGTATTTCTTTCCATTTATTGATCTATTATATATATGTATATTCTGAATATATATTATATATAAATCATTTTTTATATTCTGGAATTAAGTAATCATGATCTAAGTAATCATATGAATAATTACAAGTCATAACACGGACGACAAATAAAACGATTTTACCCAAAACGCTCTTTAACATGGAATTTACAAAAGAACGGGTAAAATAAAGTCATAAGTGAACAATATATGATATCATAACAATTATTATGATTCTGTAATAAGTAGATGACATTATTTAAATCATTATACAGGAGGTTCGGACACTTACGAAGCAAATCAGACCTAAGGTAAAGGAAATATCACAATCTCATTTTTATTCGAGATTGTTTATACTTTGGAATTTACTGGGGTGTATTTTATCATCCACATCCATGTTTCATCAATATGTAATATTATTTCCATCCACCTACAATTTTTTAATTCCAATTTTACCCTTCAGTGAGTTTTTAGTAAAATATATGAAAGGAATATTTTGTCGTCTTTTGTATGAGGAACTTTTTGACTTTTTCGGCAAAAGTACGAGAAGAATGTTTTTTTTAACTTATACGGCACGAACGGATTTTTAAAGTTTTATAAAGCCTTATTTTCATGAAGCTTCATCCAAAAGATTTCGTGACTATTTTCAACAAAATCTCTTTCTTTTTGAATTGCATGAGATTTTGTGAAAATAAATTGATTTTGAAGAAGAAAGGATATTTTCCTCAGGAATTAATTTCAAGTGTTTTATCAAAACCATTTTTCATCTAAGATGACATTATTTCATATTTGTATGTTTCAAGTATAATGTATCTATGATTTACATGGTTTCACTTTTCTTATGATGAAATGTACATTTTTTTTATATAGATTATGAAATGATGGGATGATGTTTATGAAACCCATTTTTATTCTTTGGGTTATGATGAATGTTTTAAGTTTATTTTGTGGCACAAGTAAGAATGATTTCATTCTGAGATGGGTGGGACCTATATCTCCCTCCAATTCATTGGGTAAATATTTATATCTCATGAGATAGACATGGCTGGAACGGTAAGATAATCCGTTTCAGTGTTTCAGGACTGAAACGAGGAGTGAACTCGATTCAGAAAGGGACTTTGTCCACTAAGATGGTGTTGGCAGCAATGCCTTGGCTGCAATGGAAATCATAACATTTACATAATGGTTTCCACAATTACATGTTTTATTCCCATGCTATTTTATTTTGATTGATGTTTCTTTATGATCTATGCCTTACGTACTTCCATGTTTTATGTCATTGCTCAAGCTTTTGATGTTTAAGCATTATGTTCATGTTTTTAAGTTCAAATGTATATGGTATGTTTTACTTTATCCATGCTTACCCTTAATGAGCATTTGAGCTCACCCTTTTTATGTTTTCTTTTCCCCAAGATATAAAGAAAGGTTTTAGGTAAGAAAAAGAAAGGGGGAAGATCTTTATGGGAGATGTTGAAGATCTTTCACCACGATTAGAAGATTACGTTCCAAGTTTCCAAAGACACTAAACTATTACGGTCCTTGTGTGTGTGTTTTTTGTTATGTATTGAGTATTCTGCAAATGTAATGTAAAGTCCATGTACGTTAAGCTTCGGGTCTCTACAGTTGGTATCAGAGGAAAGGTTTAGTCAACCTTTGGAAACTAGGATGCAAGAACTTTAGTGAGATCCCTAGAGATATTTATAAGGTATGTCTAGGGATGTCCCTAAGGTTAAGTATAAGTATAGGTTATAGTACTAGAATTAAGATAACCCAAGATGTTAGAAATTTAATGTACTCCCCCTTTATTATATTGTTTTCCCTAACGTGATTTTTTCCTCTCACACTATTCTTTTTGGGTTTTAGAAAATGGCTGGAAACAAGATTATTCATGATAATGGAGGATATGATGGACAATGGAATGATATTCTTCATGAGTAACCAAATGAAATGGGATATAGAAGTCCAAACATCATTATTATGCCGAATCAGCAATCTCATAATATGATCAATAAACTCAAATTTGGTAAGTTTCCGGACTCGGCTAATAAGAGAAAGATGGAGTTTCATGATGATCCTAGAGGAAAGAAAGTTCAATTTCCACTATGTAAATCATGTGGGAAGAGGCATCAAGGGGAATGTTTCAAAGGAACTGGAAGATGCTTTGGGTGTGGAAAAGAAGGACACAAAGCCATTAAGTGCAAAGGAAAAGGTTCAGTTAACACCAGGGATGAGGATAATGGTATTGCTACGACATCAACAATGGTTAAATGTTTTAAATGTGGAATGTATGGGAATTATGCAAACCAATGCCCTAAGGTAAAGTCTCATGGAGAGAATCAGTATGGTTGTATGGGTAGTATTTATGTTGATGATGATGAAGATACTACAAATGATATGTGAGTTGAAATAATTGTTGAAGCTCGATCAATGGTTTAATAAGGTAGTGGAATGATTACATGTTTATCAAGTGTAATTTTGTATAAGTAATCTCATGTTACTATGGAATAAAGATACATCTAAGGATTTTTACACTGTTGTCTTTCCTTAAGTTTTGAAAGTGTATGATGAAGGGTTCCAGTAACCATGAAAGGTTATTCAGATATTTTTGAAAAGTAGATGATATGCGCATAATGAAGGGATAAGGAGAAAATTAAATGTTTGATAGTATTCATGAGCTCATGACTGATATAAGGAAATAGTTATATCATGGTTTGAGTATATAGAATTTTGGGGTTTTGGTATGTGGAAAGAGTTAACTTTTTGCAGTACTCATTTTTTCACTAAGGTTCAATGGGTATTCATTCTTCAAGAGAATACATGATTAAAGCCTTCGAACGTTTGGAATTTGACCAACAAGAAATATCTTATGATATATGGGGATCAACGATGGTATTAACATGCTTGTTATATGAAATATCTGGTAATTGTTTTCACTATAATATGACAATGGACTGTAATATTATGGATAAGCCTAAAGATTTAGAATGGATTATGTTGGATATAAGTTATTATTGTTTAAGGATAGAACTTTTTTCGATATTATTGATGGGATGTTATAGTAATATAGCTTTAAAAAAGGACAACCTGCAGGACGGGCGACAGCCCATCGCGTCGGACAAGGCTGTGGGAATCGAACCCACAACTGAAGTGCGACTGGCCTTTATCGCCTACCACTGGCCTACAGGAAGTCCCTAGTTAGTAGAAAATAGTTTTATTTTATTACGCGGTATGATATATAAAGTATAAGTTCATTTTTGGAATCGTACACAATTAACCACACCATAGATGGACTTATGTATATTTGATAACTTTTGCTAACCTTTTGTTTGAAACAGATGGAATGACCCATCATTCTGTCACATGATCTGTTAACACTTCACAAATAACAAATTCAACTTCATTTCATTAATAGATTAAGTGGAAATTGTTCAAAGCACGAACAACAGTGAGATTGTACCAAAATAAAGTAAGTATTTATTCTAATTCAAATTATTCAACTTTAGGGAAATGATCTTGAAAACCAAAAATGTTGTCATAGTGCCCTTATATCCGATGAATCATATGGTACCCTAGATCATCACAAATTTATTTCTTTGTGATTGTTGGAATTTTCATAGCCATGTTCTCTACCACTCTCCATCAGAACATGACGGTTAGATTTCTCTTCCATATCTATATTTTCACCTATGTTCTCCTATGTGGAAACCCAGTGATTAGTTAATTTGGGTAACCGTTACGTTTCATACTTTAGTTTTCAAAGCCAAGTTTTGGTATTCCTTTTTACGATGTGGGTTTCTATTAAAGAAAATTTCAAGTAGTAAACCATTTATAACCCCGACGAATTTTGAGGGCGAAATTCATTTTAAGGGGGGTAGAATGTAACACCACGAGATTTTATGAAAAATATTATTTTTAATTTCATTAATGTCTTGTGTTGTACGCTACACCAAAATAATCTTTCACAACATGCATCCTTGACTTTCCTTGCATTACACGCAATCGCGACCTTCCTCGATAGCGTGTGTAGTAAGCAATACCGAGTTTCACTAAACAATGATATGCTATTAAAATATTATTAAAACTAGCTGTTATGAATAGTAATAACCACTTTTTGAAATTTTTTAAATTTTATTTTTCAAAATGTACTTCATTTTTTGGATTCGGAATATCGAAATTAGCTTAGGGTGAAATTTTGGTACTTTTCGGCTAACTTTTATTTTCTGAAGAATAGTGAAAATTACAATATTTTAATTAAAAACAACCTTTTTAATCGAAATAATTAATAGTCATAAATTATTAATTTGAGTGGTTTTAAAGTATATTTAGAATATATTTTTACAATTTAATACAATTTTGGTCATTGGATGCAATTTCACATTTAAACCACACATAAACAAGTGTCAATCTTTTGATAGTTATTATCTCTTAAGAACACGCTATTAGTTTTGACGACGGGAATTAATTTTTAAATTAATTAATGAAACTGATATGTTTTGAATTTGGTAAATTAGGAATCATTTTTGAGTTCATAATATCAAATATAGCTTAGGCCTAATTTTTGGTATTTTTCTGGAAACTTTCATTTTTTTGATGAATAGTGAAACCACTAAGTGGTAGTTAAAAAAATGAATTTTTCATAAAACTTAATTTTACCGCTTCTGTGAGTGGAATTTCAAAAATCTAAGAGACATGGTTGATGTCAGTAAGTAAAATGTGGTTCAATGAGATGAAAAAAAAATTTTGTGAATAGTAACTTTTTACTTTTATTTACCACGGTTAAAAGTAAATAGGGTAATTAAGGGTAAAAATGATACTATTATTACCCTAACACATTTCCTAATTCTATTTGATAAGTTTAATTCGACCACAAACAACCTTTGGAATAAAATATGACCATTTCGGCCCACTTGTATTAGATTAGGACATTTATTATTAATTTATTTAAAGAAGGGTTAAAATAGTTAAAATCAAAGTTTAATAAGTATATCATTTTTAATATAGGGTTATACATAAGATAAATTCGACTATAAATATTTATTAGAAAGATAAAAATATTTTCTATATAATGGTATTTTATTTGTAATTATTAGACATTAAATAATTTAATTTATTTATGACACAAAGATGATGCAGTAATTATCTTATTAATGAAATATTGACATAATTGATGTTATAAATACCAAAATAAATGTAATTTGAGACTTTTTATGAATTCCACTAATTTTCTACGTTAATATTACAGTATTGATTTAATTATCTTTTTTTGAACTAATCATTCTGTTATGATTTTTACAAAAATAAATTACTAAATAGTGTCAAAATTGACATAAAATAGTTTTTAAAACAAATATTATATTATTAATTGTTATTTTATTCCTAAAAATCTAATCTTCATCCAAATGACTTATATAAGGTTATATATATTAATAATAAACAACTTGGGGTTCTTTTGTCTTCTTATAGTAAGTTTATTAACCTTATAGTTTAAGAACACAAAAGACACGGTAAAAGTAAAATTATCTAACTTGAAGTTAAATATAAATGATAAGGTTAAAATAGGAACCTAAACATGTATAAATTATATTGTATGAGAGTATTTAGACCCATCCCCTCCTTAGCATAAAAATAACTCAATTTGGAGCTATTTAAAACTGAATTTGGATTTATAATAAAATAATATTTTTAGTTTTTCCAAAGGAGCCCCTCTCCTCCCTTATAAAAGGGAACCTCCTCCCTCTCTTCCTCACACCACTTTGAGCCTTCAAGCTCGGCCAAACCCTACAAAATTCTCTTCTACACTTCCCTAGAAACATCCTAGAGGTTCTTGTCTTCTTAGAAAACCAATTATAGTGCCCTAAAAGGAGATCTCAAAGAAGCGCTTCAAAGAAGAGGTAATGTCTGTTACCGATTCTTTCAACTTTATTTCTTCTTCCACTTCTTCTTATTAGGTTGTTTAATTATGAAGTAATAACATCAGTATCACTGATATACTGATATGTTATTATAAGTATTAAACAACCCTATTTCACCATCTATCCATCGTACGGAAAACGAAATCACCGCGCGTGCGTACGTACGGAATACCGTCTCCACGCTGTGGTGTAATCTATTTTCCACCACCACCTTACTTGGATGGGTATAATGGTGTAAATAATAACTATATATGATTATTATAAATTTATATTTATTTTTAAATAGTATATATACACTCAAATACAATTCCACGGTCATGAGAACGATATCATCGCTCGTGCGTACGTACGGACTACCGTCTCCACGACGCGATGAGATTCATTCTCCACGTTAACCATTCATGAATGATTATAAAGTATATATAATATGTAATCATGAAGTATATGACATAATAATGATATTTTATTTATTTGTATATATATGTATGTCATCTACTTAATTCCATTCAACTCAATAAGGAAACGAAAACAGCGTTCATGCATACGTACGGCCTACCGTCTCCATGAACGGTGTATTTCTTTCCGTTTACTGATCTATTATATGTATGTATATTATGAAAATATATTATATATAAATCATGTTTTATATTATGGAATTAAGTAATCATGATCTAAGTAGTAATATGAATAATTACAAGTCATAACACGGACGACAAATAAAACGATTTTACCCAAAACGCTCTTTAACATTGAATTTACAAAAGAACGGGTAAAATAAAGTCATAAGTGAACCATATATGATATAATAACAATGAATATGATTCTGGAATAAGTCAATGACATTATTTAAATCATTATACAGGAGGTTCGGACACTTACGAAGCAAATCGGACCTAAGGTAAGGGAAATATCACAATCTCATTTTTATCCGAGATTGTTTATAATTTGGAATTTACTGGGGTGTATTTTATCATCCACATCCATGTTTCATCAATATGTAATATTATTTCCATCCACCTAAAAATTTTTAAATCCAATATTACCCTTCGGTGAGTTTTTAGTAAAATATATGAAAGGAATCTTTTGTTGTTTTTCGTACGAGGTACTTTTTGACTTTTCCGGAAAAAGTACGACAATAATGTTTTTTTTAACTTATACGGCACGAACTGATTTTTACGGTTTTATAAAGCCTTATTTTCATGAAGTTTCCTCCAAAATATTTCATGACTATTTTCAACAAAATCTCTTTCTTTTTGAATTTCATGAGGTTTTGTGAAAAGAAATTATTTTTGAAGAAGAAAGGATATTTTCCTCAAAAAATCATTTCAAGTGTTTTATCAAAACCATTTTTCATCTAAGATGACATTATTTCATATGTGTATGTTTCAAGTATAATTTCTCTATGATTTACATGATTTCACTTTTCTTATGATCAAATTTCCATTTGTTTTATATGGATTATGAAATGATGGGATGATGTTTATGAAACCCATTTTTATTCTTTGGGTTATGATGAATATTTTAAGTTTATTTTGTGGAACAAGTAAGAATGGTTTCATTATGTGATTTGTGGGACCTACATATCCCTCCAATGAAATGGGTAAAGATTTATATCTCATGAGATAGACATGGCTGGAACGGTAAGTTAATCTAGTTCAGTGTTTCAGGACTGAAATGAGGAGTGAACTCGATTCAGAAAGGGGCTTTGTCCACTAAGATGGTCTTGGCAGCAATGCCTTGGCTACAATGGAAATAATAACATATTCTTAATGGTTGACACAATTACATGTTTTATTCCCATGATATTTTATTTTGATTGATGTTTCTTTATGATCTATGTCTTACGTACTTCCATGTTTTATGTCATTGCACAAGATTTTGATGTCTAAACATTACATTCATGTTTTTAAGTTCAAATGTATATGGTATGTTTTACTTTATCCATTCTTACCCTTACTGAGCGTTTGAGCTCACCCTTTTTATGTTTTCTTTTCCCCAGGATATAAAGAAAGTTTTTAGGTAAGGAAAAAAGGGGGAAGATCTTTATAGGATATGTTGAAGATCTTTCACCACGATTAGAAGATTATGTTCCAAGTTTTTAAAGACACTAAACTATTACGGTCCTTGTGTGTGTCTTTTTGTTATGTATTGAGTATTCCGAAAAATTAATGTAAAGTCCATGTACGTTAAGCTTCGGGTATCTACAGCATATATTTCTATTCCTATCACCAAAGCATATGGGATCTTACTCATTCTCTCTTTCTCTTATTGTGTCTGAGGACACACTTTCTTAGAAATATGTATACCATGTGACATTGGATCCAATATCATCTTATATTGTTCTATATTAATTCTCTTTAGTAATTGGTCAATGTATGTACATCAACTTAGTTCAAGAGGCCTCTTGGATCAATCATGAATGATATTGATCCCTAGAATATATGTTTTTTCACCTATGTCCTTTATGGAGAAACCCTTATTTAACAATATTTAATTGAATATAAGACCAGTATGTCATTTATAATAAGTAATATATCATCAACATATACTACTAGGATAATTAACACATTCCCACAAAAATGGTTGTAAACATGTGCATCACCATCATTATTAATGAAATAAAATCTTTAATAGATTCATCAAATCGAATGTTCCATGATTTGGATTCTTTCTTTAATATAAAAATTGATCTCTACAACTTTCATATATTTTTTGTATCACCTGGAGTCACAAGTTTATGTCATGTAGATATATTCCTAAAGGTCCCCATTAAAGAAAGATATTTTTACATCCATCTACCAAATTTCATAGTCATCGTATGCTACTATATATAGTAGAATTATTATGGATTTATATATAGAAATTGGGGAAAAGGTTTCCTTATAGTCAATTCCTTGATGTTTTTTGAACCCTTTAGTAACTAGCCTTACTTTATAGGTACTTACTCTACCTTTAAGGTCCAATTTTATCTTGAATATCCATTTTCACCCAATAATATTTTCATCAACAGTTAGATTAAACAATACCCAAAATTGGTTTTGATACATGAAATCTATTTTATAATTCCTTTCATCTTTCCATGTTACAACTTCTAAGCTCTCTAATAACTATTTATAGGATATAGGTTTATTATTTTCAACCAATAATGATTCACTATATTTGGTGAATATAAATCTATGTCTTTATGGTTCTCTTACCTCTCTAGTCTTTCTATATAGTACTTCTATTTTAGGAATAACTTATTCTATGGGGACCTATGAAATATGTTCATGTACCAAATCTTTGGTGTCTTGAGCATCAACTTCATAAAATTCAACATTTTTTCACTATATTTCTTGAGGATCTGATCCCTCTCAAGAAATATAGTGTTTCTGGTGAAAGTAACTTTCTTTCTTGAGGGTTTTATAGGTTTTATCATTTTGTTTCCTTACGATACACTATAAAGTTATAATTTTTCCCTAAGGTTCTAGTTTGTGTCCTAATAAGGCCTTAAAAATTACTCAAACCCCTATACACATGAATGGGATAGAACAAGTTTCATTCCACTCCATAAATTGAATGGAATTCTATTTGTTGCTTTAGTTAGTACTCAGTTTAGTGTGTATTTCACAGTTTGTAATGAAAACTCCTAAAAGGATAATGGAATATTTTAATGACTTTTCATAGACCTTACTATGTCAAGAAATCTATTATTCCTACTTTCACTAACACCATTCCAAACTAGTGTGTAAGGTGTAGTGAGTTGAGATAAAATCCCAAACTCCCATAGAAAGTCGATAAACTCTTGTTTAAAATATCCATTGCCTTGATCCAATTGAAGCTTATTTTTCTTCTTTCCAAGTTTATTCTATACTAAATTCCTGAATTCTTTGAATTTCTAAAAGGACTCATACTTATACCTTATCAAGTAGGCATAGTCTTATCTACTCAAGTCATTAGTAAAAGTTAGAAAGCAAGAATACCCACCGCTAGATTCTAGTGGAAATGGTATACACACATTAGTGTATACCAATCCTAGAAGATATGTGGCCCTCAAACTATGTCCACTATATAGTTGTTTAGTCATTTTTCCTTATGAAAAATGATGACATATTTCAAGTGTTTTTAACTCAAAATATCCTAAATAACCATCTTGATAAATATATGTCATATGCTTCTCATTTACATGACTAAGATGTTGATTCCACGACTAGGTGTTATATGATTCCAGAAAACATGATTTTTTATCAATTTACAATAATTAATTTTAGTAATTTAATACATAGAGGTTGTTATATGAATGTTCCATACAATCATGTATGTCATATTTATAAAAGAAACTTTTATTTCAAAATTTGAAAAAAAATCCTTTTCAAGGAAGGATATAGAAATTATTTTTTCAAAAACCATATCTACATAATAAAAACCACTTAAAATAGTATCATTCTTATTAAAAATGAAATTTGGTAATATATAATGGCTAGAAAATCCATCCCTGCACCATTGGTAGCTTTAAAATCCACCTCTCCTCTGAAAATATTTCATAATCTACATGTTTACTACATTTATATATATATATATATATTTGATCACCATAAGATGTATCTAATTACCAATGTATAGATATTGAATGATTAAACGCAACAATGAGTGAAACTTTAGCTTCTCCTTGGTTCTGGGTGCATTACCTCTTCTAGTGTCCTTTCTTCTCACACGTAAAACACACTGATTCCTTTTCCATTACCTACCTTTAGATATTCTTCTTCTTGGAAGGACAGTGATCAAGAAATAGAGAATTATTATGATTCTTTGGAAACTTTTCCTTGTTCTTCCTTTTCTTATTCATCATAATTATTTCATGTTTTTCATGAACCATGTCTTTTTCCACATGGAGAATGAGAGTAAGAAGCTCTGAAAGAATCGTCTAATTATTTCTCATGTTATAATTAATAATAAAACTAGAGAAGGACTTGGGAATTGGGGAAATTATGGTTTCTATGTGAAACTCATTAGGGAATTTAATACCCAAGATGTCTAAGAATTCAATTTATCCAATAATATTGACTATATGAGGCCTAACTGGTTTTGACTCTCCAAGATTGGTTGCAAAAAAATAATTGGAGATATCTTATCTCTATTTTCTTTCATTCTCTTGATAGATATCCTAAAGTTGATACATCATCCTATACACATATATGTTCTCATATTTTATTATAAGCTCAATGGTCATGGAAAATAGCATGAAACACTGAAAAGCCATGGATTCATTCAAATGTTTCTTATAGTGATAAAACTCTTCCTCACTAGCCTCTTTACCATGTGCTTCAATAAAAGGTTCTTCCAGCATATACAATTTCATTTTATGTCGTAGGATAATGTATAAGTGACTTTTCCATTCTTGAAAATTTGTACTAGAAAGAAGGTTATCCTTATAAAGTATAGATCATAGTTTTATATTTGAAGTAAAGTCATTTATATATCTATAATTAATAAAAAAATAATTTCAGAACTTCAGTGGATAAATTAGAAAAATAAATAAATATCATATTTAATAATATCCCACTATTTTATCAAAACCCAATATCCTTCACCATTAGCTCCGTAATATCCTATTGGTTGGACATTTTAGTGGGAAGGATCTACATTTCTCTTCTCAGCACCCAGAATTTAGTCGATTAAGCAATTTGAAGGGTTTTTTGTAGGCATTATAAATTCCAACTGTATTAAATCATCTTTCCTTGATCTGCTAAGTGGACTACCCAATCCTAAAAACCTTAAATTGTATTTCCTCAACCTTTTTCTCTTAGCTACACCGATTCCTGCTTTATCATTCAACCCTTGATGTGAACTAAGTTAAGTCAACCCAAAACTTCAAGTTATAATTCACCAATAATTGAAATCACCTCAAATTTTCTTAGTCATGCACTTTGAACTATGGTTCGATTTTAACATAATTAGTGGATGTTTATATTGATTATATATATATAATTGATGGATTTTATCTTTTTGTAAAAGTTTACCATTTTTTCATTATTACATTCTTGTTAATATTAAGTCGATTTAATTAAGTGACTAACCATGTATTAGATAAAATTTATGCATAATAAAGTTTATTTTAGTTCTATCTTGCATGCTCTTTAATTTATTAATTCATGTGATCGTGAAGAAACATCCATAATGAAATAACCATGAAACTTGAAAAAATTAAAATAATAAAGTGTTATGATCATTATATGTTACTAATGGTTAGTTTATCTAGCAGATGATAAACTAAATTTCAACATAGCAGAAAAACACCTTGAACCATTTTATGGTTCATGTTGTAGTTTTCCACTTGTCCACCTATGTATCTCTCTTGGATTAGTTTCACCTCATATCCAAACCGAAACCACCTCCACTAGATTGGAATCTCCATCCATTACATATATTTTTACTCACTCATAGGTGAGGGGAACTAAAGGATTAGTTAAGAAGTTTATATAAAAGGAAACATGGGCACACTGGCCCTTACATAATGAGAGGAGGGATGACACACAAACTATCAATGTAATTTAATGATTACATTAAAAGGAAAACAATTTCATAAAAAGTTCTGGTCTATTCTCATGATCATCCACATACATGAAATGAATTACACATTTAATAAAAAATAACATTTAATTGTAATCATTATTATTTAAGATAAATCACGCTTGAATAAATTAATTATATTCTTTAATTAATCAATTATTTTATCAAAATTATCATCTAAAATTTCTTGATATTTGAATCGATCATAATTTTTAAAAAAATTATTTAAAATTAACTATGTACAAAAAAACAATTTAGGTAACACCGAGATTACCCATCCCAAATGCCCAATGTATATTATATTTGTATACATTTTACTCATGTGGCATGTCACATAAATATATTAATATGTATTTTCATGTCATCTACTATCAACTTAACGACCACACAAAATATATTTTATTTATGTAGTGGGTTATGTTTCAATATGTATAGAGTAATTATTGTATTATGACTTATACATGATATATAGTTTCAAAAATTATTTTAATGTACCAGATTTTAAGAAAGGTATGTTTTATTTTTATTTTTTTTAACCCAGAAACTACACATAAGGGTTGGTCATCTCTTTTCAAGAAAGGTGGTAACATAGGTGTCGAAGGCTGGCTACAATCCAAATACATAGAGTGTACCTGAAACATCTAGTGTAATTGAAATACATGGAATGTATTAGATACCCAGAGTGTAAGTGTTTTTCTAGGCCTCCTGCACTTTATGAACAATTTTTTATTATGGGAGGAATAAACTCAATCAATACACAACATTTAAATCTTACATTCCATGTAAATGTCTGAACATGTTTCTTTAATGTGGTTAGGGGATCATTTTAATAGAACCCACTTTTTCTCCCACACAAAAGAGGAGTCTCATGAGAGACCTCCTCCTTTCCTAAGTTAGGGATCCCTCTTCCTACTATACCAGATCCTTATTTTATTCAGCATTGTTCATGTTGTATCTGAAATGGTAATCTCCCTAATCCCCCTCTTTCCTTCCTTAATTTATCTTCCTATCAGCTGTGCTATTTTGGTGCAAGATTATATGCCTCGTGCAAGATGATATTCCCTATTTTTAGGGTTTTGGTTTTTTCCTCTTGTTCTATCTTGAATCAAAGTCCAAAAACATATGAGTGGTCATATATATATCTAAGATAGGTGGTCTACTTATTTTCCTTAATTTTTTTCATTTATATTATTTACCATTGTGAAATTCACAAGACTTATTTTATGATGCCTCAAAAACACTTAGTAAATTAATTTAAATGTTTTTCCATGCTCAATATAGTCCCAGATAGCGGAGAATAAACCTCTTGGTAGATCATATTGACATGAGCCACCTCTATGGGTGTGCCCTTCCTTAAAGTCCTAATTTCCCTTTACCTTAAATAGTTTAAACACATCTTGAAGTGTGTTTTCCCTTGTAATAAATTCTTAGATCCCAAAACATCATTCCATAATTTATTTACTTGAATTAAATATTTTTTCCAAATTGATTAATGTATTATAATGTGTTGATGATTGGTAATACACTGAGAGTGATACTTGGTATTCTTTGGACAAGCTCACAAGGAATTTTATCTACCTACATGTGAGTGATATCGGTTACCAGAGGGAGACATTGTGGACAGGATCACTGGATAGATGGTTACACCAGACCATGAGTGATACTCAGAACCCTATGTGATATAATAGGGATGAACTTAAATGGTATTGTATTTACATGATGTCGGTAGTGATACAAGGGATTCCATTTATGGATCTCCTTAGA
Source organism: Viscum album (assembly GCA_963277665.1). Lineage (NCBI taxonomy): Eukaryota > Viridiplantae > Streptophyta > Magnoliopsida > Santalales > Viscaceae > Viscum > Viscum album. The sequence continues at coordinate 1,012,878,291 of OY728141.1, read as the reverse complement.
TGTAATCCTATGGTGTTGATTGTTTATTATACTCCTAGTGTGATGCATGTGTTTCATAATATGGATCTCCACAGATGGGCCTAGAATTCCACTAATTTAAATTCAATAGATTTATTTTTATATAAATTCAAGAAAGTTAATTTATTCAATTAAAGGATGCATCAACTAAGAGAAATCACATTCTTGGGCATAGTCTATATCTTGATACTTTATTTATAATTTCCCATTATACCTAATATCATACTTTCATTGGTCACCTTGGTTCAAAGACATCCGACTTAGGAAAAAGTAGATAGATTCGGTTGGGTATCCTAAGAGGAACTCGTTCTGATGTATTTATTTATTTATCTCCATGAATTTATTATTATTGGCACACTAGCCATTTTATATGAACTAACTGTATTTATCTAGATACCGTTGGTGGTGGCCGACTGAGTATATATCACACACTTTTTGGTTCGCCATTTGTTCCTAAGAAGACTTTAGGGTTTCAGGTATAGATAAAGAGAAGAATTCAGCTTCTAATGTTTGATTCTATGTACTAGGATAGAGTATGGGGCAGAGGACTGAGTATATGATTTTTATGCATGTAGTTACAACATTTATCATTTTTTGTTTTGTTATAGAATGTGTTATATGATTGATCCCTTGTATCATGTGTACTCATTTTTTATAGCTACATGACATGATCATCATCACAATTGTTTTATCGATTTATGATTCTTCTTCCACCTATTTATTATTTATGGGATGTTCATTATTATTTTGTGGCTTCTTGTTTATTACTGCTTAAATTGTTCTTATTTATTATTTACCATTATGTTACACTATAACTCATGGTGGAACAGTCTCCCCATGGACACACTCTAGTCCCTTTCTTCTAGTTATAGACCTCTAGAATATATGGAGGTGCACTTGAGTTTATGTGGACAATCATCTTAGGGCACAGGTCAGTGTCTTCTAGGGCGGGATGCAACAAAGTGGTATCAGAGCTTATTTTCTTTTTGTTTTACTATTTGGGTATTAGACATGAGACTAGGATGTGATGGAATTTGGAAATGATCTTATTCATGTGAGTAGCTAACCCACATATAGGGGAAACCCAAATTGCCTAGGATGGGTTATTACTAATCTAGTTTGTTCCTATTACAAATGGATTGATTTCATAGTTGGTTGAAATGCATTTTTTTGTGATGTTATTATTATTTATATGTTATTATTAAGGATTTTCTTTTCATTGTCCTAGTAGAATAAGGAGGTATCATCTCAATCATCATATTAGGAACCTATGAAGTTCACATGTCTTGAATTATGACATGCCATATCTATATTCTCTCATAAATTTCATGTATTTCGTGTGATTGTTGTGAATGACTTGATTTTGATATATATAAATGTGCTATCATTTCTTGTAGGTATAACATAATTGAACTATTTTTTGTGATTACATCAATATAAATAGTGTTTTCTTGCATAGATATATGAACATTCATTAATTAACCAATTATTCCAATTTTGTTCCAAGAACCATAAGTTCTACGGGCTAACATATTAGTTGATTTGATTGGTGAAAGTTAATTGTAATTTATGAAGCCCGTACTTTTATAAATTTGAAATGGTAGTTAATTCAATAAAATCATTATAAATGACATGTTACATCCTTATACTAGATATAAAGGTCAATTCATAGTTACTTGATCTACCAATTCCAATTTATAAGGAATATTGGACTTTATAGATCGAAAATGGGGATATATTTAACTGTATTAAGATATTTATATCCATATAGATTAAAATGAACTTAAATAAATTAATGTTTTAAAATTAAATGGTTACTGATAAATGGGATTTCAGTTGAAAATTAAAGGGTGTTTTCCTCTATACCTTTAAGCTGATGCTCCATATACTGAAACCTCCATTGTGTTGTATGAGACTTGGACCCTGACCCAAACATAGTAGTTGGAAGTTGGTAGTGTCTCTCCTGAATTCTGATTTTCCTTATCACCTAGGTCTAGCTTTGGGAATAGGCTTAGAGGTGTGACTCATTGTGGGAAGGCTTTGTACCTACCCTTTCATTCTTTCCCTATTTTTCTATCTAATGTAAATCTTATCTAAGGTGTGTGCTTGGAAATTACAGACCTATGTTGATTCTACATCCTCACATCGTATGCCAGGAGGGCAAAGATGACCATGCTTTGGAGGTGGTGGGATCAGATCCAAAATTATTACCTCCTCTATTTTCAATTGAGGTACCCTTATTGACTGAGCATCGATGATCAAATATGATATAAATTCTTCCATTTTATGCAATCTGTATAGGGTGTTCTATGACCTACCCCAACTATGGTATAATTTATGTGGGAATTCCAGCTACAGCATCCTCCCACCATTTTGCGGGACGATGGTCCTTCGGATTCTGATTCATGGTTCAAGTCCATGTTATATATAATTGATCATTTGGAGATCCCTCTAGAGAATAGGGTCAATATCTCTACCTACGTGCTTTAGGATTTTGAAAAAAGTTGGTGGCATGTCATTACCCAGGCTAGAGGTTATCAGGTTATGGTCTGGTTGGGCTTTAAAATAGTATTTTATGATTAATTCTTCCCAAAAACATTGTGAGGAAACCATACTTGAGAGTTTATGCACCTACATAAGGTTTCCATGTCATTGATGGAGTACTTAGCTTGTTTCACCGAGATTTAGAATTTTTCACCAACTCTTATCGGTGATGAGCTGATGACTACGAGACAATTTGAAGATGGTATTATGTACACTATCTGTTCCCATTTGAACATTTTTTAGCTGACCACTATTTCGGAAAAAGTGAACCAGGCCCTCATCATAGAGCAGAACCTAAGGGAAGGTGGCAATGATAGCTAGGGTGGTTCAGCTTGCTAGAAGATTGATGGTTTATCTATTGGTAGGAAGCATCGATTCGAGGCTGCATGTGGGTGAAGATCCAGCCATATGACACACACTAATAGCTATAAATAATTTCACTAGTGTGTTAGTAAAGGGAATAAAATACCTCTTTTATGAGGATCCAGATCGAGTGATGAGCTTGCAGCAAGATGGGTCACTAATTTTGATTTTTCCAAACTTTCCCTCCTGTATCTTGTGAAAAGGGATCTATACCGACACCTTTTTAATCATAGGATCTAAAGCTCCACATCATGATAGGAATTGGTCTACTACCATCAAAATAGGTCGATGAGGTGTCCCTGGTTGATGTAGTTGGACATCTAAGGTCCGGCACTAGTATAGTGGACCTACCCAGGTTAGTTAGGATGCATCATAGTGCCATAGTTCAGTCCATATTTATATAGTGTAACCTATGCCTTAGAAGTGGAGTCCATGTACTTATACTAAACAAGGTACTATTCTAGTAGCCACTACTTTATTTTCTTCCCTATTTGATATAGGTGCATCAATGTCTTTCATATCTGGTGCAATTATAGAAAGTATGGTCCTATCAATGGAGTATGTCTATGGTGTGATGACTCTAGACAAACCATTAGGGATTTTATTAGATATTATATAATAATGAAAGGATTTCACCATTGAGATATGTGGGTACCTATTTTTTGGAATTTATTTGTCCTTGATATTTTAATCTTTAATGTCATTCTCGATATGAACTAGCTAGTTCCTTATCATGACCGTGTTAATTTCTATCACTAGATGGTGTATTTCACATCAATTAAGGGTAGTTCTTATATTCATAAGGAAAATGGGATATCCAGGAAATATGATATGGACCTGAGTATACTGGGCTGGGTAGGGTGACAGACCAGATGGCTAGTCTCTTTATTATTTATTAGAGCATACGGCTTGTATAATTCCCTCCTATTGTGAATCATTTTAGGGATGTCTTATCTAATTATTTCTATAGTTTACAACCTGTAAGATGGGTGGATTTAATCATTTAGTTAGTACCATTTGTAGAACCAATGTCTATTTCTCCCTATTGGGTGGCACCTACTAAGCTCTAGGAGCTCAAGAAGTAGTTATAAGACTTAGAGGAAACATGTTTTCTTCAATCCAATACTTATTTGTGGGGTTTACCCATACTTTTTTTCGAGAAGGTGGATGGTACCCTTAGGATCTACATGAATTATTTATTGTTGATATATCTTACAAAAAAGAATCGATATCTATTACCCCATATAGATGACATATTCAACTAACATTGACGAGAGAAAATTTTCACTAAGATTGATTTGAGGTTGGGATACCATCATGTGTGTGTGAGACCATTAGACATACCACATATAGTGTTTTGAAGTAGGTATGGCTTGTATGAGTATATGGTTATGTTGTTTATCCTTAAGAACATGCTAACTGTTTTCTTGGACTTCATGAATTGAGTTTTCCTCCCATAACTGGGTTCATTTGTGGTAGTTTACATGGATGACATCGTGGTGTATTCTTTCACTAGACATGATAATGGTAACTATCTTGATATTGTGTTGAATACATTGAGATTAAACCAACTATATATGAATCTTAAAAAATTCCACTTTTTGATCGATAAGGTTCACTTATTGGGTCATACTATTTTAGAAGTAGGCATATCTGTTGACCCATAGAAGGTGAGTTCCATAGATTCTTAGGATTATCCTAATAATTTATTTGATATAGGTAGTTTATTAGGGAATGTTGGACATTATAGAAGATTCATTCAGGAATTATAATGCCTAGCAGTACCTTTTATAGGCATGACTAAAAAGGGTCTGAAATTAATATGGTAAGAAGGTTGTGAGATGGATTTTTAGGAGATAAAATGGGGAATAACTTAATCTCTAATCCTGATTCTTATATAGTTGGGAAGAATCTATACTATCTACCATGATTCTTTAGGAATCAAGATAAGAGTAGTTATGATGTAGGGTGATCAGGTAGTTGTATATGGGTCCCTCTAGATGATACCTCATGAGCGGAATTACCCTACCATAACCTCGAGATAATAGTCATGCTTCGTGCTTTACACTATTGGAGGCATTATCTATTGTAGAAAAGGTTTTTTTAAATGGGACCTATAAGAATCAAATACATTTCCACATCGCATGAATAGAATATGAGGAAATACAGGTGAGTAGAATATCTATAGTAGTTTGACTTTGATCTTCCTTATACACAGAAAAATGGTAATGTAGTGGTTGATGACATAAGCTAGAAGACTCGAACGTAGGATATCCAAGAGTCCAGTAGTAGGTGGTAGTTGATGGATATATTTTTTGATATGTACCAAGAGGTTATATTTTAGTAGCTCTAGCTGGGACATCATCCCTTCTAGAATGGGTAAAGATGAGGAAGCTATTAGATCATGAGGGCCTCGTCTTGAGGGAGAGTTTCTCATGTGAGAACCCACCACCCAGTTTGGTCATTTACCAGAATGAGATATTTTTATTCCACAGGTGTGTTTGGATGTATATTGACTTATGAGAAGATTTTATGTGTTAATTCCATGCCTCTTTTAGGGATTTTCACCCAAGGCTTACCAAGATATACAAATACGTACGTCATCAGTATTGGTGACCAGGTATGAAGAGGAATATTGTAGTTTTTATCATGAGATGTTCCACCTATCAATAGGTGAAGTCAGAGCACCAATGGCCTGTTAGACTCCTAAAACCTCTATCCATTCCAGAGTAGATATTTAATGATGTCACCATGGATTTTATGATGGACTTGTCGAGATCCCCTTGAGTTAGTGATGTTTTATGGGTGATCATCGATAGGTTGACCAAGGTCACAAAATTTCTACCTATCCAGGAGACATTATCAATTGATGAGCTTGAGATGATTTATATCTGGGAGATTTTTCTCATTCATGGTGTCCAATTTTAAATCATATCAGACCTAGATTATTGGTTTACATCATATTTTCGGTAGGGTTAACAAAAGGAATTGGGATGAAAGGTTCTCTTGAGTACATCTTATCACCCTCAAACCGATGGATATTCAAAGAAAATTATTCGAGTGTTGGAAGACATTCTTCAAGTATTTTTCCTTGATTTCATAGGTTCTTGGTAGAATCATATATCTCTCATTGATTTTTTCTATAATAATATTTAATAAATGATTCATATGTCTCTTTATGAGTCCCTTTATGTTAGGACTTTATGTTCACATATATACTGGTTAGAGGCAGGTGAGGTAGACCTAGTGGGTCCTCATATCATTTAGGAGACTTTAGAGAAAGTCTAGTTGATTCAAACACATATGGATACAACTTAGTCTAAGAATAAGTCTTATATTAATCATCATCATAGACATTTAGAGTTCGAGGTGGGACATCATTTCTTTATTCGAGTATCACCGAGATTAGGTCATAGACAAATCCGAAGATAGGGAAATATATCACCCTATTATGTCAAGCCTTTAGAGATCATGGAGGGATTCAGACCAGTAGCCAATCAGTTATAGTTACCTTATTGGTATCGTTCTATGCATGATGTCATCCATGTATCACAGATTCGTCTGAATCATGTTGACCCATCTCATTCATTTGATCCAGAGGATATTGAGCTAGAAGTAGATGAATCCTTTAAGAAGCATCTTCAATTTATCATTGATTGGAGCATAAAGTCTCTCTAAGGTAGGTCAGTTCCACTAGTATGGGTGATATGGAATCATGGACATTTATAAGATGATACATGTGAGATAGAGGAAGACATATGTACTCAGTGTCTAGAACACTTCTTGGATTACGCTTCACCACCCACAAAAAGGAAACTTGAGAAAAAGTTGTTTTAAGGAGGGGAGGTTTTAAATGTCTTATTTTTTTTAGCAAGGTACATTTTCTTTTTAGTTTTGGTTAAAACCAGAAATTGTGCCTAAGGGATGATTGGAACGTTTTAGGAAAGGTGGTAGTAGAGGTGTTGGAGGATGGTTGTAGGCCAAATACATGGCTGTACTTGAAACGCAACATGTAATTCAAATAAAATGCATGTGTTAGATATAAAATGTGTAAGGGTTTGGCCAGGCCCCTTGCACATCATGAATTGGGTTTTTTCTTGAGGGGAAGAAACCCAATATTTACACTTTATGTGAAGCATACACATTGTGTAAATGCCCAGGCTTGTTTTTTTAATGGGAAAGGGGATAATTTTAATAGATCCATTTTTTCTCCCACAAATAAGAGGATCCATGTGAATGACCACCCCCACACCTAAGCTAGGGATCCCTCTTACTCCTCCATTCAAGATATGTTCCCTTATCCATCAGTCACATTGGATCTGTAATGGTAAACTTCTTAATCCTCCTACATACTTCCATCATTTATCTTCATATCCTTTATGCTATTTTAGTGTGAGATAATACTCTCTATTTTTAGGTTTTTTCTCTATTTTTCCATTTCCTCCCATTCTAGTTCAAATAAAAGGATATAAACAGGAGTGGTGGTATATTAATCTAAGGTAGGTGGTCTAGTTGTTTTCTTTAAATTTTGTTGTATTTATATTATGTGTCATCATATAGTGCACAAAAATTCTCCAAAGACGCCTCCAAAACATTTAGTAAATTAATTTAAATGGTTTTTCATGCTTAATGTGGTCCTAGATATTAATGAATGTACCTTTTGGTTGATCTTCTTGATGTAATACACCCCTATGGTTCTGCCCTTCTTTAATGGTATACTTTCCCATTACCTTAGTTTTTTTTTGAAATCCTATTGAGTTTTATCCTTTGTAATAAATGATTTTGAAATGATGAATTGAATTATTAGAAATGGTAGTCTATGAGTTAGGCCCCAACACTTCATGCCATAATTTAACTACTTGAATTAAATGTTTTGACCAAATTTATTATAGTATTATGAATGAAATTCCTTTTTAAATGGTTTGAGATCATGATGACTAAGACATACCCTTATGCCCGACTGAGAGAAATACTCAGGATTTAATTTATGGATCTCCATGGATGGGTTCATCATGCATTATAATTATAATGTGTTTATGATTGGCAATACACTAGGAGAAATACTTGGTATTCCTTGGATGGGATCACCATGTGTTTTCTCTTCCTCCATGTGAGTGATATTGGTTCCCTAGAGGAGGCACCATCGATGGGATCAATAGATAAATGGTCACACTAGGCCATGAGTGATACTCACTCCTCTACATGAGATACTAGAGACAGACTTGGATGGTATTGTCTTTACATCATGTTGGGAGTGATGTAAGGGATTATATTTATAGATCACCTTGGATAGACTCATATGGAATTGAGTATTTATTATTCTCCTAGTGCGATACATGGGTTCCTTGATATGGTTCACCTTGGATGGGCCCAGGAAGCTGCTTATTTAAATTCAAGAGATTCCTTTTTATATAAATTTAAGAAAATATTTTTATTCAATTAATGGATACCTCTTCCAAGCCAAATCACATGCTTGGGAATGGTTCATTTCTTGATTCTTTATTTATAACCACCATTATACCTTGTATCGTACTTTTATAGGTCACATTGGTTCAAAGACATCCGACTTAGGCTAAAGTAGGTAGAGTCAATCGGGTATCCCATGAAGAACCCAGTCTGATGTATTTATTTATTTATTACCTTGTATTTATTATTATTGGGACACTGATCATTTTATATGCACTAAATGGATTGATCTAGAAACCATTGGTGGTGGAATAATAAGTATATATCACACCCTACATGGGCTTTCTTGGTACCCAAGTGTACTTCATGGTTACAGGTGTGGATAATGGTAAGCTTCCAACTTCTGGTGTTTGATTCTGAGTACTAGGATAGAGTATCAGAGTAGAGGACCAAGCCTATTCTCATGATGCTAGTAGTTGCATCATTTAGAATTTTGTATTTTTTTTATAGCGTGTGATATATTCCTTCTCCCATGTATCATGTGTACTTCTTTTTATATAGCTACATGGCAGAGTCATCATCATCATTTTTGTATCAATTTATTATTCCTCTTCCACCTATTTATAATTTATTGGATGTTCATTATTATTTTGTTAATGCTTGTTTATTACTGCTTCCATTGTTCTCATTTATTGTTTACCATTGTGTTACACTCCAAATCATGAGGAAATAGTATCCCCACAGACACACCCTATTCCCTCTCCACTAGTCAATAGCCTTTGGTGTGTGGGGAGGAATGCTTGAGGTCATGTGTCCAACTGTCTTGGGGTACTACTCAATTGCACCCGGGGTGGGATGCTATAAATTGGTTTCAAATCTTCTTTTCATTTTCTCTCATTTTTTGGTTATTATACAAGAGACTAAGATGTGATGTAAATTTCTAATGATCCAATGTATGGGTGTATCTTATTTATATATAGGGGAAACCCAAATTGTCTAGTGTGGGTTATTACTTATCTGGTTTTTGCCTATTACAGTTGTATTTATTTCACCATTGGGTGAATCACATGTTTTGTGTTTTTATTATTATTTATATATTACTATTAAGTATTTAATTTTCCTTTTACTAGGATATCACAGAGGTATCATCTCATGCAGCATATTAAGAACCTAGGAAATTTACTTGTCGTGCACTATGTCATGCCATATCTATATTCCTGCGTGCATTTCATATATTACATGTGATTGTTATGAGTGCCTTGATTTAGATATATTGAGATGTTATAATGTTTCTTATATGGATAACATAATTGGATTAATTAAAGTTACTACATCAATCTAAATGGTGTTTTCCCATATATATTGATGATGACACCTTAATTAACTAATTATACAACTTTTGAGCCAAGAACCACTGGTTTTATGGGATGAAATATTAGTTGATTTGATTGATGAATTATGATTTTAATTTATAAAGTGAGTACTTCCATAATTTGGGAATGGTAGTTCATTCAATCAAATCACTATATATGACATGTTACATCATTATACCATATGTAAAGGTTATGTCACAGTTACTTAACATAACAATTCCAATTTATAAAGATTATGGGACTTTATATATTGGTAATGGTGACATGTTTAACTAGATTGAGATATCCATATCCATATAAATCTGAATGATCTTAAATAAATTAAATTTTGAAATGAAATGGTTATACTAAATGGGATGCCGGTTGCGATGTAAAGTGTGTTTTACTCTATACATTACAATTGAAACACTATATACTAGAACCTATGATGTGTTGTATGAGAGATAGACCCTAACCCAACCTTAGTTTTGAGAATAATGTAGTTTCTCTAATTACTTTTAATCTTCTTTATCACCGAGACCTGGATTTAAGAATATGCTGAGAGGTGTAACTGTAACATCCCAGATAAATAAAGAATATAAAATTTTCATATTTATTAATATTTTTAAATTAAATATAAATTTTACTTTAAATGGGTTTCTATGTTCGACGATGTACTCGATATGCAACAACGGGTTTCTTTGAAATCTTACGTTGAACACTAAAAATATAATATTATTATTTTAAATGGTAGTTAACTCCTAGTTTTTGTATTGAAATGAATGAATAGAACTAACTAAAATATGATTATTCATTTTTTCTAAATGTTTTTACATTTATCAAATAAAATTTAGAGGCATAAAATGTGAATGAATCTAATTATAAGCCTAATTTATTTTAAAAGGTTGATTTACTGCCTTTTGATGGAGAACCCTATTTAAATCAAGTTTTGGTTACTTTTATATGTTATATTTGACAAAATAAAATTCTTCTTTAGAATTGGGCCATCAAAATTCACTTTGGGTAAAATTTTTGTATTTTTCTGATATAATTTATTTTTTGATGAATAGTGAAAAATATTGTATTTTAATTCAAATCTTCTTTTTAATATAATTTATTTATATGGTTAGATTATCTTTTTAATTGGTTTTAAATTGAAATTATATTATATTTTTACCATTTAATCCAATTTTGTTCATAGTAATTCATTTCACTTTGAAATTTGACATAAACAAGTGCCAATCTTTTGATAAATATTGTTTCTTAAAAACATGCTATTTGTTTTGAAAATGAAAATTAATTTTAAATTAATTAATGAAAATTTTTTGTTTTTAATTTTTTAATATAGAAATAATTTTTGAATTTGGAATATCAAATATATCTTAGGCTAAATTTTTTGTATTTTTCTGAAAAACATCAATTTTTTATGAATAGTGAAATCATGAAGTAGTAGTTAAGAAACTGAATTTTTCATTTAAATGTAATTTTAATTCTTCTGTGAATTGAATTTTGAAAATCCATAATATATGGTTGTTAATAGTTTGTAAAATTTGGTTCAATAAGATGAAAATATTTTTTGGTGAATAGTAAATTTTGACTTTTATTTACCATGGTTAAAGGTAAATATGGTAATTCAAGGTAAAAAGAATATTATAATAATAAAAAATTACTTTAACACTTATCCTAACCTTATTGTATGAGTCATTTCAGACCATTGGAATCCTTGGGTCGATTTTAGGACCCCATGGAGCCACTTGGGAGTGATAATGACACTTTAGATTAATTAATTTAAAGTAAAGACAAAAATGACACAAACAAATATCTTTTGGTAAAGTAATTTTTACTTGGGGTTATATAAGTTATCATTTAGACTATAAATATTCATTGTAAATATAAAAATATTTCCTACATCATGGTATTTTTTTTATAATTTTTCGACATCAAATAAATAAAATTAATTATGACACAAAAATGATCCACTATTTACCTCATTAATAAATGATTTAAATAAATAAGATTATAAATATTAAAATAACATCTAAAACCTATCCAGTTCTTATTGGATTAATTTATTTCGACCATTAGTAATCTTATCTTCAACATTAATTAGTTTTTTACTTTAATAAACCGAAAAATCATCATATAATAAAATAATATTTTCACACTTTCCTAAAAAACCCCTCCTCCTCCTTATAAAAAGACAACACCTCTAACCCATTCCTCACACTTATCAAACCCCTTGTATTGTCCAACCCCTGACCAAATAATCTCTCAATATCCCTATATTCCTCCTAAAATCCTTACCTTGGTCAGAAGGCACTTCAAGATGTCCTTTTGGTTCAAACCAAAGGGAGTTACTCGAATTAAAGGTAACGGTTTCTCTTAAATTATTTTCTTTTATTTTACTTCTCCAACCCCATAAACTATTTTTATTCCTTTATTTTATACCCAAACTAGTATCATCAATATACTAGGTTTTTTTATGAGAGGTATTCTAACTACACTTACACACACCTCCGTCTAATGGGTAAAGAACATACGGTTTCTGTGGACGGTGGACTACTCCATCACGAAATGATGATTGTTAAAATATCTCCAAACACCTCTCATGGTGTCCATTATGATGGAAATATATTTATATATGATATATATTATATTTATATTGTTTTTATGATTCTTTATTTTTCATTTATAGAATATATTTATGGTTTCCATAGTGGGTAAATACGATAATCTCAGTTGAAGAAGTGCAGACTACCGCCCCCCTCAAAGTGATATGACTCGTTCATGCCTTATGTGGAACATATAAAGGGTAGAGTTAATGAAATTATATATGATATTATACTGTAATTATAATATACTTATTTATAATTAAGTTTCCATTCAATTAAAATATGAAATAGAAATGGAAGTAGCGTTCATGTGTACGTATGTCTTACCGTCTCCGTGAACTGTGCATTTCATTTCTTATCTCCAAATGTAATGTACTATTATAAATACATGTATATACTGGATATATATGATATATATGATATATAAATCATGAATATCATTCTGGATATAATGAAATTTTTAACACATAAACAACTTGTATTTATAAGAAGTCCATTTTTGACTCAAATACCAAATATCGACAAAACAACCATTATAAACTTAAATGATTACATAATGTTTATAACATTGTAATAAGTGATATAAAAGGAATAATAAACTTAAAAAGGTTCTTAATCATGTATATATTAACTTAAGTTAATTATTCATGATGAACAAGGAACAAACAAGTTAACTCAGACACGAGGTAAAGGGATTCTTACCTCACTTTTAATTCCGTGAGATTTCCATTTTTCACCACTTATTTATTGAATGTGGTGTATTGTGTACTTCCATTTGATATATATTATCACTATTATCTTTATATTCATGTTAATATGTGATTCAATTTGTGTTTATTAACTTTTATTCATATGGATCCATTGATTATAATGTGGTAAGGGGATTCTTATCTCACTTTCAATTTTGTGAGATTTCCATTGTTTGCCACTTATTTATTGAATGTGGTGTATTGTGTACTTAAATTTGATATATTTATCATTATTCTCTTTATATTCATGGTATTATGTGATTTAATTGTTTTTTATTAAATTTTGGTCATACGACTCTATTTATTACAACGTGGTAAGGGATTTCTTATCTCACTTTTATTTTCATGAGATTCATGTTATATGTGTCATTATTTCCTTTGTGTGGTGTACATACTGCCCATTATTTGTAATATTTGTGTAATATACTTTCATTTATGGGTATTTACATCATCATTGAATGATTCTTCTTTCATGTGGTGTATGTTTCATAAGTTACCAATTTGGTAAGGGAAATTTTTAACCCAAATTTCATTCCTTCGGTTAATCTTCTAATTCATAATTATGTCATGCTATGATTATGTGTGGAATCACTCTTTGTTTATTTATGTTGTAATTTCTACTCCCCTTTATGTGGATATAATTTTTATAAACATAATCACTCCATTGATAAATTCTTAAGTCATTGATATGAACTTGATAAGAGTAATTTTAACTCAATTTACATTCATTGAGTTAAACATCCAAGTCATTGGTTTTGTCTTAAAAAAACATGTGTGAATATCCTCTAGTCCATTTACACTGAATATCCAATCATATTGAGTGTATTTATATTTGTCGCATATAATTATTTAATTTATTTATCCTTAATATAAGGATACTATCTTTATATAGGATTTCATCTCAAATTACATTCCATTGAGACTACATTGTTATTATGCACTAATTCACTTTTATATGATGTATATACTATCCTTTCGCATATTATATCATGAATCCCTTTATTCTAATGATATTATAATGTTTTGATTGAATTTTATTCCTCAATTATTAGTATTCTAGCATATAACTTTTAGTTAAGAACTCCTTAACTAATACATTGTTTTAAATATTTATTCTTCTAAATATTTCTCATTAATGTCCATGTTTTCAAATTGTTTTTTATTATTTATTTATATGGACATTGATTTTTTAAAATTTTAATTACTTTAAAATATTCAAAATGGTACGGGTAACTTTGATTCAAAAATCTCTTTATTAAATGTTTTAAATTGTTTTGAAAATGGTTCAATTAAGCATTGATTTTGTCAATATCATGAAATGATATCTTGTAATTGCAATGTAGAAATGTTATTAGTGAAATTTTTATATTTAAAATATTTTTTGTTTTATGATTTTATAATGGTACTTTCACATTTGACGGGTGGTTACATGATAAACCAAATGATGGGTGGTTCCATGATAAACCAGGATGGGTGGTTATGTTATAACCTCCAATGCATTGGGAATGGAAGTCAATTGTATGGTTATTCCATTTAGTGAATATATGTGGAAGTCGACCGTATGGTTATTCCATTTAAGTATGTTTATGTCTTAAGTTACCTTTATATGTTATGTGTTCTTTATATGGGTTTTATGGTAATATTTTGGTTACAAAAGGGTAAGCAATGATCTTTTAATCAGTGAAGAGTATTTACTACATAATAAATCTAAAAAGTATTACTTATGATAAATTATTCATGGTTTACATGTTGTTTTGAAAAACTAACAGTTTTCCTTCTTTGTGTATCCCTTACTGAGCTTTTTTATCATCCCATGTTTTTGAAATGTTTTTCACAGGACATGCAGTGGAATAGGGACAAGTATGTGATCAAGGAAAAGTCATGATGTCTAAAACATAGAACTGGACATGTTTCTTTTTAAGAGTTTATATTTTATGAATAATGGATACTGGGTAGTAGTTTCTACTTGTAATATTCAAGTTTTTATGTATATGTTATGATCAAATTCTCTAAAGCTCTAAACGTGAACAGATCCTCAATGTGAATTATTAACTTAATTCAAGAATATGAAATGTTTGAGGTCAGGTCCTTATAGTTGGTATCAGAGGTCGGTTTAGATAACATTACAGGTTTGGGTGTAATTTAATTATGAGTGACATAAAAATAATTTTTAACATATTAGAAAGATTCATAGTTATTTTAGAGGTGTTAAATGGTTTTTACATTTTGGGGTGTAAAATGAAAGGTATTAGATATCCTTTGAGGAAAAATTATGTTATGTTTATTTTTGAGGAATTTGTCTTTTTTTGAATGTTATGAAATTGTATAGTTTTTTAAAAAGGACTACATGCACACCGTGTGACAACCCATCGCTACCGACAAAGCTATGGAAATTGAACCCACCACCAAAGTGTGATTATGATTTATCGTCTACCACTGGCCTATGTGAAGTCCCTGGTTAGTATGACTAATTATTTTTAGTTAAATTATTTTATGGATCAAGAATAATTTGAACTTACGTTTTATCAAATGGATATCCTTAGTATAGGAAAATTATTTAGTGATTAAGTGATACAAGTTATTTTGGAAGACGTTCTCTATTTTGGGAACACTATATACTTAAGGAAAATAGAATACTCTGTGATCTCATTTGTCGAGTAATTGTTGAAATTTTATTTTGTAAGAATATATTCTTTTATTATGGACATATGGTTATTTGGGTTATTTATGTAAATGATTAAACTATCATAGAGAATATGTGATTAGGTTAATTACACTTCAGTACAAGACTTTAAGAGAAGATGATGTTCTTTTGAGTTAAATGTTAAGATTTACTGGGGAAGACTTTGTGATTTAAATCCATCTGAGTTTTGGGTTTTAATTTAATTTTTGATTATTTTGAAAAATTTTAAGGACAATTGTATATTAAATGGTCTTTCTTGAACTTTGGGTACTTTTTTTGGATTTTGGCGATTAAGAGAAGTATTTCTTTTTATAAAGGATTACCTTTATGGGATTATCTGATCTCGTACTAGCCAATTTTGGTTTTGGTTAATATATAAAGATAGGGGAAATATATTGTTCATATTTTTTGGATCATGTTATTCTCTAGAACTTTATTTTTGTGCTTTTTATGGGTCCAAGTCAACTTGAATACTCATCATTTTTAGAAAAGAAGAGTTTGTGGTTGAAATTTAGTAAAGGGTGAAAGACTACATGACAAGTAAGTATGTGTCATTATGTTCCTAGTCAAGATCATAAATAAATTCATCAAATTCATGAAAAGGAACTTAAAACAAAAATATTTTCCTTTTACTTTTCCTACTATGAAACCAATGACCGTTTAACACATCACAAATTAGTAGTTTTCTTGTTGTTAACATTCTTCTAATCTGGTTTTCTATCACTCTACATCAGAACTTTAAACTTATTTTCTCATCTATATCCATGTTTTCATGGAATCCTAGTATGGTTTATCTCAGGTGACCTTTTTACATATATTTCTTTCTTTTAAATTGATAGTTTCATTTACTCTTTTTCTGGTGTGGGACTTTCAATGAAGTTTCCAAGCCCAATTTTAAAATTTCGAGGACGCAATTCCCAAAAGGGGGGAAGGATGTAGCATCCCAGATAAATAAAGAATGTAAAATTTTCATATTTATTAATATTTTTGAATTAAATATTAATTATACTTTAAAGGGGTTTCTATGTTTGATAAAGTACCTGATACGCAAAAATGGGTTTCTTTGAAATCTTTCATTGCACACTAACAATATATTATTATTATTTTAAAAGGTATTTAACACCTATCTATTGTATTGGTGGGAATAAATAGAACTAACTACAATATGATTATTCATTTTTTTAATGTTTTTACATTTATCCAATAAGATTTAGAGGCTTAAAATGTGAATGAATCTAATTTTAAGCATAATTTATTTTAAAAGGTTGATTTACTGCCTTTTGATGGTGAACCCTATTTAAATCATGTTTTGGTCACTTTTATAAGTTCTATTTGAAAAAATAAAATTTGTCTTTACAATCGGGACATCAAAATTCACTTTGGTTAAAATTTTGGTATTTTTCTGATAAAATTCATTTTTTTATGAATAGTGAAAAATACTGTATTTTAATTCAAATATGATTTTTAATATAATTTATTTATATGGCTAAATTATCTTTTTAATTGGTTTTAAAGTGTAATTAGATTATATTTTTACAATTTAATCCAATTTTCGTCATTGGAATTAATTTTACTTTGAAATTGGACATAAACAAGTGTCAATCTTTTGATAGATATTGTTTCTTAAAAACACGCTATTTGTTTTGACAATAGGAAATACTTTTAAATTAATTAATGAAAATTTTATGTTTTGAATTTTTTAATATAGGAATAATTTTTTAATTCATAATATCAAATATATCTTAGGCTATATTTTTGGTATTTTTCTAAAAAACATCAATTTTTGATGAATAGTGAAACCACTAAGTAGTAGTTAAAAAATAGACTTTTTCATTTAAATGTAATGTTACCAGTTCTGTGAATTGAATTTCAAAAATCCAACATAAATGGTTGTTATTATTATCTAAAATATGGTTCAATATGAAGAAAATAATTTTTTTTGAATAGTTACTTTTGACTTTTATTTACCGCGGTTAAAGGTAAATAGGGTAAATCCAGGTAAAAAGAATATTATAATAATAACAAATTACCTTAAAACTTGTCCTAACCATTTCTATGAGTCATGAAAGACCATGGGAATCCTTGGGATGATTTTTGGATCCAATGGAGCCACTTGGGAGTGATAATGACATTTTAGATTAATTAATTTAAAGTAATGACAAAAATAACACAAACAAATATATTTGGGTAAATTAATTTTTACTTTGGATTATATAAGTTTTATTTTGGACAATAAATATTAATTGGAAATATAAAAATATTTCCTACATCCTGGTATTTTTTTATAATTTTTAGACATAAAATAAATAAAATTAATTTTGACACAAAAATGATGTAATATTTACCTCATTAATAAATGATTTAAATAAATAAGATTGTAAATATTAAAATAACAGTCAAAACATGTAAAATTATTATTTAATGAATTTATTTAGAGCATGATTCATCTTATCTTTTACTTTAATTATTTTTGGACCTTTAGAAACCAAAGAATCATTATATAATAAAATAATATTTTCACACTTTCCTAAAGAAACCATCCTCTCCCTTATAAAAGCCATCACCTCTAACCCATTCCTCATAGTTCTCAAGACCCTTGGCTCATCAAAAACCTGACCAAATAAGCTTTCAGGATCCCTATATTGCTCCAAGAATCCTTACCTTAGTCATAAGGCACTTCAAGAAGTCCTTTGGGTTCAAACCAAATGGAGTTACTCGAATTAAAGGTAATGGTTCTCTTAAATTCTTTTTCTTTATTTTACTTCTCCAACCCCCTAAACTCTTTTTATTACATAATTTTATAATAGAACCAGTATCCTCAATATACTAGGTTGTTTTTATGATAATTATTCTAACTACACTTACACACACCTCTGTCTAAATGGTAAAGAACATTCTGTTTCTGTGGATGGTGAACTACTGCATAACAAAATGATGATTGTTCAAATATCTCCAACCGCCTCTCATGGTGGCCATTATGATACCACTGTATTTATAATATGATATATATTATATTTATATTGCTTATATTCTTCTTTATTATTCATTTATTTAATACCTTTATGGCTTCCATAGTGGGTAAATACGATAATCACATTTGGGGAAGTGCGGACTACTGCCCCCTCAAAGTGATATGACTCATTCATGCCTTATGTGGAACATATAAAGGGTAGATTTAATGAAATTATATATTATATTATACTGAAATTATAATATACTTATGTATAATTATTTTCCATTCCATTAAAATACGAAATAGAATTGGAAGTAGCGTTCATGCATACGTATGGCTTACCGTCTCCATGAACGGAGCATTTCATTTCTTTTCTCCAAATGTTTTGTACTATTATAAATACATGTATATAATGGATATATATGATATATATGATATCTAAATCATAAATATCATTCTTTATATAATGAAATTTTGACCACATGAACAACTTGTAATTATAAGAAGTCCATTTTTTACTCAATTACCAAATATCAGCAAAACAATCATTATTAACTTAAATGATTACATAATGTTTATAACATGGTGATAAGTGATATAAAATGAATAGTAAACTTGAAAATGGTTATTAATCAGGTTTAAATTAATTTATGTTTATTATTCAGAAATAACAGGGAACAAACAAGTCAAGTCGGACATGAGGTAAGGGATTTCTTTTCTCACTTTTAATTCCGTGATATTTCCATTGTTCACCTCTTATTTATTGATTGTATTGTATTTTTTACTTCCCTTTGATATATATTATCATTATTATATTTATATTCATGGTATTTTTTGATTCAGGTGGTGTTTATTATCTTTTGGTCATACGACTCGTTTGATTATATTGTGGTAAGGGGTCTCTTATCTCATTTTTAATTCTGTGAGATTTCCATTGTTCGCCACTTATTTATTGAATGTGATATATTGTGTACATCCATTTTATATATATTATCATGACTCTCTTAATATTCATGGTATTATGTGATAAAATTGGTGTTTATTAACTTTTTTTCATACGACTCAATTGATTACATTATGGTAAGAGACTTCTTATCTCACTTTTACTTCTGTGAGATTCATGTTATATTTGTCACTATTTCCATTGTGTGGTGTATGTATTACCCATTATTTGCACTCTTTGTGTAATATACTTTCATTTATGGGTATTTAAATCTTCATTAAATGATTCTTCAATCATGTGGTGTATGTTTCTTAAGTTACCAAATTGGTAAGGGAACTTTTTAACCCAAATTTTATTCCTTAGGTTAATCTTCTAATTCATAATTATGTCATGATATTATTATGTGTGGAAACACTGTTTATTGGTTTATATTGAAATTTCCACTACCCTTTGTGTGGATAAACTTTTTATACACATAATCACTACATTGATAAATTCTCAAGTCATTGATATGAACTTGATAAGAGTAATTTTAACTCAATTTCCATTCATTAAGTTAAACATCCAAGTCATTGGTTTTGTCTTAAAAAGAACATGTGTGAATTTCCTCTGATCAATTTACACTTAATATCCATTAATATTGAGTTTATTTATATTTTTCACACATAATTTTATAATTTAATTATCCTTAATCTAAGGATATCATATTTATAATGGATTTCGTCTCAAATTACATTCCATTGAGACTTCATTGTTGTTATGCACCAATTCACTTTTATATTTTATATATACTATCCTTTGGAATATTATATCATGAATCCATTTATTCTCATGATATTATAAAGTTTTGAATTAATTTTATTCCTCAATTATTTGTATTCTACCATATCTCTTTTGGTTAAGAACTCTTTAACAAAAATATTGTTTTAAATATTTATTATTTTAATATTTCTCATTAATGTCCATGTTTTCAAAAGGATTTTTAGTATTTATTTATATGGACATTAGTGTTTTAAAATTTTAATTCCTTTAAAATATTCAACATGGTAGGGACACTTTAATTAAAAAATCTCTTTATTAAATGTTTTAAATTGTTTTGAAAATGGTTGTATTAATAATTGATTATGTCAATATCATGAAATGATATATTTTAATTGCAATGTGGAAATTTTCATTTGTGAAATGTTTATATTTACAATATTTTGTGTGTTATGATTTTATAATGGTACTTGAACATTTGATTGGTGGTTACCTGATAAACCAAATGATGGGTGGTGCCATGATAAATAGGGACGGGTGGTTAAGTTATAACCTCCAATGCATTGGGTATGGAAGTTGATCGTATGGCTATTCTATTTATTGAATATGAGTGGAAGTCGACCGTATTGTTATTCCATTTAAGTATGTTTATGTCCCAAGTTACCTTTATATGTTATGTGTTCTTTATATGGGTTTTATGGTAATATTTTGGTTACAAATGGGTAAGCAATGATCTTTTATTTTGTGAAGAGTATTTACTACTTCATAAAAGTGAAATGTATTACTTATGACAAATTATTAATGGTTTACTTGTTGTTTTGAAAAACTAATAGTTTTCCTTATCTTTGTATCCCTTATTGAGATTTTTTTATCTTCCCATGTTTTTGAAATGATTTTCACAGGACATGAAGTGGGATAGGGACAAGGATGTGATCAAGGAAAAGTCATGATGTCTAAATCCTGGAACTGAACATGTTTCTTTTTAAGAGTTTATATTTTATAAAAAATGGAAACTGGGTAGTAGTGTCTACTTGTAATATTCAATTTTTTTATGTATATTTTATGACCTAATTATCTAAAACTCTAAACCTCAAAAGATACTCAATGTGAATTATTAACTTAATTCTAGAATATGCAATGTTTAAGGTTGGGTCCTTACCATTGGTATCAAAGTTAGGTTTAGATAACTTTAGAGGTTAGGGTGTAATTTAATAATGAGTGACATATATATAATGGTTAACATATTATAAAGATTCATAGTTATTTTAGAGGTGATAAATGCTTATTACATTTTGGGGTTAAAAATGAAAGGTATTAGATAACCTTTGAGGATAAATTATGTTATGGTTATTTTTGAGGAATTTTCTTTTTTTTTGGAATGTTATGAAATTTTATAGTTTTTTAAAAAGGACAACACATAGACTATGTGACAAACCATCACTTTAGACAAAGCTTCAGAAATAGAACCCAAAACCAAAGTGCGATTGGGATTTATCACCTACCACTGGCCTATGTGAAGTCCCTGGTTAGTTTGACTAATTATTTTTAGTTAAATGATTTTACGGATCAAGAATAAGTTGACCTTATGTTTTATCAAATGCATATCCTTAGTATAGGAAAATTATTTGGTGATTAAGTGATACAATTTATTTTGGAATACATTCTCTCTTTTGGGAAAACTATATGCTTAAGGAAAATAGAATAATATGTGATCTCATTTGTGGAGTAATAGTTGAAATTTTATTTTTTAAGAATATAAGATTTTATTATGAAAAAATGTTTATATGGTTTGTTTATGGAAATGATTAACCTATTATAGAGAATATTTGATTTGGTTAATTACACTTTAGTATAAGACTTTAAGAGGAGATGGTGTTTTGAAGATAAATATTAAGATTTGATGTGGAAGACTATGTGATTAAAATCCTTCTGAGTTTTGGGTTTTAATTTTAGTCTTGATTATTTTTAATAATTTTAAGGACAATTGTATATGGAATGGTCTTTCTTTAACTTTGGGTAATTTTTTTGGATTTTGGAGATTAAGAGTATTATTTATTTTTATAAAGGATTACCCTTTAAGGATTATCTGATATTGTACTAACCAATTTTGGTTTTGGTTAATATATAAAGAGGGGGAAAATATATGGTTCATATTTTTTAGATCATGTTATTCACTAGAATTTGATTTTTTAACTCTTTATGGGTCCATGTCAACTTGAATACTCAAGGTTTTGAGAAAAGAAGAGTTTGTGGTTGAAATTTAGTAAAGGATGAAAGTCTACATGACAAATAAGTTTGTGTCCTTATGTTCTTATTCAGTCTCATTAATAAATTCCTCAAATTTATAAAAATTAACTTAAAACAAATACGTTGTCCTTTTACTTTTCCTACTGGGAAACCAATGACCATTTAACCCATCACAAATTAATGGTTTTCTTGTTGTTAACTTTCCCCAAATCATATTTTCTATCACTCTCCATCAGAACTTGACACTTAGTTTCTCTTCCATATCCATGTTTTCATGGAATCATAGTATGGGTTAACTTGTGTGACCTTTTTACATATCTTTATTTCTTTTAAAGTGATAGTTTTATTTACTTTTTTTCCAATGTGGAACTTTCAATGATGTTTCTAAGCCCAATTTTAAAATTGCGAGGACAAAATTTCCAAAAGAGGGGAAAGATGTAACATCCCAGATAAATAAAGAATATAACATTTTCATATTTATTAATATTTTTTAATTAAATATTAATTTTACTTTAAAGGGGTTTCTATGTTCGATGACGTACCTGATACGCAACAATGGGTTTCATTGAAATATTACGTTATACACTAAAAATATAATATTATTATTGTAAATAGTTGTTAATGCCTAGCTATTATATTGGTGGGAATGAATGGAACTAACTAAAATATTATTATTCATTTTTTTAAAATATTTTTACATTTATCCAATAAAAGTTAGCGGCTTAAAATGTGAATGAATCTAATTTTAAGAATAATTTATTTTAAAAGGTTGATTTACCACCTTTTGATGGTGAACCCTCTTTAAATCAATTTTTGGTCACTTTTATATGTTCTATTTTAAAAAAAATAAAATTCTTCTTTAGAATCGGGACATCAAAATTCACTTTGGGTAAAATTTTGGTATTTTTCTCATAAAATTAATTGTTGATGAATAGTGAAAAATACTGTATATTAATTCAAATCTTCTATTTAATATAATTTATTTATATGGATAGATTATCTTTTTAATTGGTTTTAAAGTTTAATTAGATTATATTTTTAATATTTAATCCAATGGTGGTCATTGGAATTAATTTTACTTTGAAATTGGACATAAACAAATATTAATCTTTTGATAGATATTGTTTCTTAAAAACACGCTATTTTTTTTGACAATGGGAATTAATTTTAAATTAAATAATGCCACTTTTATGTTTTCTGTAACACCTCAAGCTTCCATGGTACACTTCTCTTTGAATAATACAATAGCATGTGTTGTACGCAACTTCAAGTTCTAACACACCACAACCAATCAAACTAACCGTTATGAATAGTAATACCCAATTTTTGAAATATTAAAAATTTTATCTTTCAAAATGGTCTTCATTTTTGGATTCGGAATATCGAAATTAGCTTTGGATGAATTTTTTGTATTTTTCTAAAAACATTCAATTTTTGATGAATAGTGAAAAACAGTGAGTTATAGTTTAAAACTGAATTTTTATTTAAATAATTATTTATTTTATTTAAATTTATATTAGGTCAAAATATATTCATAATACCTATATAAGTTCCATGTAATTCATTGGAGTAATTCTATAATAATTTAAGATACATAAAAATTTTATTGAACTTTTTACCGTCCTTTACCCACCACCTATGAGCATTTGAAAATTTACATAAAACATAATTTCACCACTTCTGTGAGTTGAATTTCAATAATCCAAGAGACATGGTTGATATCAGTAAGTAAAATTTGGTTCAATAAAATGAAAATAATTTTTGGTGAATAATAACTTTTTTACTTTTATTTACCACAGTTAAAAGTAAATAGGGTAATTAAGGGTAAAAATGATGTTATTATTACCCTAAAACATGTTATAATTCTATTGTATAAGTATAATTCGACCAAAAAAACCTTAGTAATAAAATATGAACCTCTTTGGTTCCCTCGTATTAGATTAGGACACTTATTATTATTTTACATAAAGAAGAGTTAAAAGAGTTAAATTCAAAGGTTAATAACTAAACCATTTTTAATATAGGGTTACACACAATATAAATTCTACTATAAATATTCATTAGCAATATAAAAATATTACCTATATAATGGTATTTTATTTATAATTTTTAGACATTAAATAATTAAATTTATTTATGACACAATGAGGATTCAGTAATTACCGTATTAATGAAATATTAAAATAATTGACATTATAAATATCCAAATAAATTTAACATGAGACTTATAATGAATTAAACTAATTTTATAGTTTAATATGACATGTTATGTTTGATTAAATGTATTTATTTCAAAGTAATAAAGTTTTTAGGGCTTTAAAAAAATCAATTATTAAATAATGTCAAAATTGACATAAATGAGTTTTTAAAACAAATACAATATTATTGGTTGATATAATAATCCTAAAAATATAAGGTTCAGCAAAAAGACTTATATAATGATAGTTGTATCATTAATGAACCACTTGGGGTTCTCTTGGATGTTTATAGTATGTTTAAAAACCATATAATATAAAAATACAAAGAGACGTGGTAAATGTCAAACTATTTAACTAAGAGTTGAATCTAAAAGATAAAGTTAATATAGTGACCCAAACCTATCTAAAATCTATTGGTTGAGAGGTCTTAGACTCATCCCAACCATATACTTTGAATAATTCATTTTGGAACCATTAGAAACCGAAAATTATTTTATTATAAAATAATATTTCTAGATTTTCCTAAGGTACCCCTCACCCCTCTTATAAAAGGTCACTTCACATTCTCTCTAATTAACACCTTAAAATCCATTTGGATTGGCCAACCCCTGACCTAATACCCTCTAAACTGTCCTCCCTTAATCCTATAGGTCTTCCTTTAGTTATAAATCCAACCTAAGGATCCCTTTTGATCAAACCAAAAGGAATAACCCGAAAAAGAGGTAAATATTTCATCACCTCTTTCAAGTTCCTTTCTTCTTCCACCTCCTCTTTATTTGTTGTTTACATTATAAAATAATTAATCCAGTATATTTTATATACTTTTATGTTATTATAAATATGGTAAAACCATATTCATTTTTCTATCCATCCTTTGAATGAAATGTCACCATACGTGCGTACGTACGGCTTACCGTCTTCATGTCGTGGTGTAGTTGTTATTAAATACATTATTATTTGGATGGGTATAATAATGATGTATAATTCATGTAAATAATAAATATAACATGATAATGATTCTGTATATATGATATACCCTCCAATTATATATTATTTTAATATCAAAATAATGATATTGTCGCTCATGCGTACGTACGGATTACCTTCTCCATGAACGCGATGAGATTCATTCCTCATCGTATCCATTCAAGAATAATTTTCATTAGATGATTAAAAATAATGTTTAAATACTTAATATAATTCTGAATATGAATAAGATACATCCTATCCATAAAAAACATTACTTACGTAACAAATCATATAAAGGAAAACGAATCAGTTAACACCTAAAACGATGATAATACTAAAATATTATTAACAAGGCAATATTAAAAGATCATATATGATATCATATTATGGAATATGATTTTTTTTATAATTTAATAACAATTATTTCATCATTATACAGGTTTTTAACCTACCCTTGACCAAGAAAAAGAACAAGGTAAGGGTTAATTTCAAAATCTCTTTTTTATCCAAGGTTGTTTTTACGTAAGTATCTATTGGGACATATTTATTATCCATGTCCATGTTTTATAAAATAGTTTTCAAAGAGATTATTTTTAAGGGAATTTTTTACTAAAACATCATTTTAAATGATTTAAATATTTATTCCTCTAAATTATTCTAACTAATTTCCATGTTTTCAAAATGGTTTTTAATAATTTATTTATATGGACATGAATGTTTTTTAAATGTTAATTCGTTTCAAAATTTTCAAATTACTATTGGAAACTTTGATTCAAAAATATCTTTAAATTTATTCCTTTCTAAATTGTGTGACTTTAAAATGTTTTTATGAAAAATGGATATTTCTCACAAAGAGTTTCACAAATCATTTTCATCTATATCCACATCCTTTGATGGATTTTAAACTTGTTTGAAGTTGACTTATTATGATACAAATCTTCCATATTGTATTGAAGGTTTTGTGATATATTTGACTGTGAATGTGTTATTTTGAAACCATTCATAGTTTATTGATAAAGCATTGACATTTACTATGCTAGTTTTAATATTAATGTTTATGTTATGTTTAAAACTTTTCATATGAGGAATGCATTGGACTTAGTAAGTGACGGGTGGAGCCTGTTATAGCTCCTCGATGCATCGGTAGGTCTCATGAGACAAACTAATGTCTTGGAACAAAGCCTTGACAAAATCATTTTTATAGTCTTGGGACAAAGCCTTGACTATGTGGTTAATAAGTCTCTCATTATGCATTCCATCATTATAAAAGTGGATATTGATATTGCATATGATTATTCGACTAGTAGAATATCTTTTCAAGTAAGTAAAGGGAATTATTTTGATTTATATTTGCTATATTATGATGAAGTTTATGTTGAAAAGGCTTTTTTTTAGTTTTATACATTTCCTTAAATGTTTATGCTTATTTATGAAAGTTTCTGCTATATTGTTATCCTTACTGAGCATCTGATATCACCCCTTTCTATGTTTTATTTTTTCCAGGATGCGAAGAAGTATAGTATGACTGACCTATAGGGATAGTCTATGGGATCTGATTGTTGTATATGGAAACAATGTTATTGTAGTTTTCCATTTTATGATGTAATTTAAACCTTATGAATGTATCTAGTACTTCCAAGGCTACTAAACTAATCGGTCTTTTGAGACTTGATCTTTTTTGATCATGACAATGATATGTAATAATGCACTAACTCTAGGCTTCTGGGGTGAGGATGTTACAGTTGGTATCAGTGGAAGTTTAGTACAAACCTTGGAAATTAGATTTTGATAAACTCTGATTAGAGCACATAGACCTAAGGTAGACTTTGAAGATTAGTATAGAAGAACATCCTAGAATTTTGGTATTGTAAATATTTTTTATGTTTTCCAAGAAATACATCCCTATTTGGATACGAGTAGGTAGAGGTGGCTCTGGCAGAGATGTGCCTAGGGGTAAAACATGAAAACACCACTTTAAACTAGACTCAAAAGGAAACTGGTGCACGACAGTGGGCCTTGCTGCACTCTTGGTTACGACACTCCCAGTGGATATGCTTAGGATAATTCTCATTTTCTTTACAAACCATTATAAAGGGTTTATGAGTATATACTTTCTAAAATAAAACTTTTTTATGTTTATGGATTATATCCAAAAACTGTTCAATTTATGTTAAGTGTTTTACAAGTTTGGATTTATGTATTGCGATTCATTAACTAATCTAGTGTATGAAATTGTTTCAAAATTGAGCCTAGGGGAAGGAATGGAAACTGTATCAATGCACGCAGTCCATGTAGGGATTTCTCTCCTTCTCAAGATAATTATAGTGGAGTTTATGATACAACTGGTGTTGATCAGCTTATCACTATACTGGGACAACTCACCCAGGTTATAAATAATAACCTTACCCATAGGGAGCACCCTAATCCATAGCATGGAGGATCAATGTTATAATTCTTCATGAGGTAATAACCACCAACATTCAATGGGGGTAAAAATCCATTAGTAGCTGATCAATGGATAAATTCCTTAGAGAAAATATTACACGCCTTAGTGAGTAGCAATTTTTCATGGCAGTTTACTGCCTCATTGAAGATGTTGATCAACGGTGGTCATTGATTCAAAACACAATGGAAGATGATGAAGTATAAAATATGGAATGGAGGGAGTTTAAAGTAATTTTCCTAGAAAAATAATTTCCTCATGACCATCGAGTGGATATGGAAAGACAATTTCTGAGTCTGAGGCAAAAGGGGGATGAGAATGTTGCAATTTATGAAGATAAATTTACAAGGTTAGCAAGGCATGCTGCAGATTATATACGTAACCCAAGAAGTAATATTAATCGTTTCTTTGATGGGATAAAACCATTTCTTCGTCAAGCATTAGTCTCACAATCCTTCTCATCGTACGAAGATATTGTCTCATGTTCTATCAAGACAGAAAAATAATTCTCTAAGTCTTATGACTTTAAATAAAAGCAAGAGAAGAAGAGATATATTGAAGACTCTGGAAATTAAAATAAGGGGAAGAAGGGAAAAGTTGAATATCCATCCTGCAATAAATGTGGGAAGAAACACCCTGGTACTTTTCTGAAGGGAATGGGTGTAACACCCGAGACTTTTATGAGAAATATTTTGTTTTTATGTTATATAAATCATCAAAGGAATCTTTCACTACACACAACACTGGATTGGCTTGCTTTACACGCAATCGCGACCTTCCTCGATAGCTTGCATCATACGCAATACCGGGTTTCACTAAACAACGATATGCTATTAAAATATTATTAAAACTAGCCGTTATGAATATTAATACCCAATTTTTGAAATTTTGTAAATTTTATTTTTCAAAATGGACTTCATTTTTGGATTCATAATATCGAAATTATCCTAGGGTGAAATTTTGGTATTTTTCTAAAAACTTTCAATTGTTGATGAATAGTGAAAACACATGGTTACTATTTAAAAACCGACTTTTTATTTAAATAATTATTTATTTTATTTAAATTTATTTTAGGTCAAAATTGATACATAATACCTATATAAGTTCAATGTAATTCATTGAAGTCATTTTATAATAATTTTAGATATATAAAAATTTTATTGAACTTTTCACCGTCTTTTACCCACCTCCTAGGAGAATTTGCAAATTTACATAAAACATAATTTTTCTGCTTTTGTGAATGAAATTTCAAAAATCTGAGAGACACGGTTGATGTCAATAAGTAAAATTTGGTTCAGTGAGATGAAAATAATTTTTTGGTGAATAGTGACTTTTTACTTTTTTTACCACGGTTAAAAGTAAATAGGGAAATTAAGGGTAAAAATGTTATTATTATTACCCTAACACATGTCCTAATTCTATTGGAAAAGTTTAATTCGACCAAAAACAACCATATGAATAAAATATGACCATTTAGGCCCACATGGATTAGATTAATACATTTATTAATAATTTATTTAAAGAAGGGTTAAAATAGTTAAAATAAAAGTTTAATAAGTAAATCATTTTAAATATAAGGTTACACATAAGATAAATTCGACTATAAATATTAAATAGAAATATAAAAATATTTCCTACATAATTGTATTTTATTCGTAATTTTTAGAATTTAAATAATTTAATTTATTTATGACACAATGATGATGCAGTAATTATCTTATTAATGAAATTTTGACATAATTGATGTTATAAATACCCAAATAAATGTAATTTGAGACTTTTTATGAATTACAATAATTTTATATGTTAATATGACATGTTAGTGTTGATTTAATTAACCTTTTTCGAACTAATTATTCTGTTATGATTTTCACAAAAATCAATTACGAAATAGTGTCAAAATTGACATAAAATAGTTTTTAAAACAAATATTATATTATTAATTGTTATTATATTCTTAAAAATATAAGGTTCGTCCACGATACTTATATCATGATATTTGTATCATTAATGGACCACTTGGGGGGTCGCTTGGATGTATATGGTAACTTTATTAACTATATAATATAAAAATACAAAGTGACATGGTAAATGTCAATCTAATTAACTAAGAGTTAAAACTAAAAGATAAGGATAATATAATGAACTAAACTTGTATAAATTATATTGGATGAGATAATTTCGACCCATCCCCACCTTAGATAAAAAATAAATCAATTTGGAGCTATTAAAAACTGAATATGAATTTATAATAAAATAATATTTTTAGTTTTTTCTAAGGTCCCCTCTCCTCCCTTATAAAAGGGAACCTCCTCCCTCTCTTCCTCACACCACATTGAGCCTTCAAGTTCAGCCAACCCCTGCCAAATTCTCTTCTCCACTTCCCTAGAAACATCCTAGAGGTCCTGGTCTTCTTCAAAGATCACTTTTAGTGCCCTAAGAGGAGGTCTCAAAGTGGCACTTCAAAGAAGAGGTAATGTCTATTACCGATTCATTCAGATTTATTTCTTCTTCCACTTCTTCTTATTTAGTTGTTTAATTATGAAGTAATAATATCAGTATCACTCATATACTGATATGTTATTATAAGTATAAAAAACCCTATTTCACCATCTATCCATCCTACGGAAAACGAAATCACCACGCGTGCGTACATATAGAATACTGTCTCCACGCCGTGGTGTAATCTATTTTCCACCACCACCTTACTTGGATGGGTATAATAGTGTAAATAATAACTATATATGATTATTGTAAAGTGATATTGATTATGAAATAGTATACATACACTTCATTACAATTTCACGATCATGGGAATGATATCATCGCTCGTGCGTATGTACGGAATACCGTCTCCAAGATGTGATGCGACTTGTTCTATAGGATCTTAATTGAATAATGATTATATAAATGAATTTAATGAATTAATATGATATATATTACACTAATACCATTCTGGAAATGAGTTACCTATAAACTAAAAATAAGAATAAGAATTTATTCGACAAAACACGCATAAGAACAAAAAGTAATAAACACCCGAATAACAAGTAGTAATGAAATATTACTAATAAGAAGCTAAGAATATGACCATATATGATATCATAAAAATAATTATTATTCTGGAATAAGTCAATACCATTATTTAAATCATTATACAGGAGGTTCAGACACTTATGAAGCAAATCGGACCTAAGGTAAGGGAAAATCTCACAATCTCATTTTTATCCGAGATTGTTTATACTTCAGAATTTACTGGGGAATATTTATCATCCACATCCATGTTTCCTCAATATGTAATATTATTTCCATCCACATACAATTGTTTAAATCCAATTTTACCCTTCGGTGAGTTTTTATTAAAAGATATGAAAGGAATCTTTAGTCATTTTTCGTACGAGGTACTTTTTGACTTTTCCGACCAAAGTATGGGAATAATGTTTTTTTTAAATTATACAGCATGAATGGATTTTTAAAACATTATTTCCAAGAATCTTCCTTTACAAGTTTTCAAGTTTATTTTTAATCAACTTCTTTTAGTTTAAAATTATATGACATGTTAAGAAAGGAAAATTATTTTGAAGTAGAAAGGATATTTTCCTCAAGAATGGAGTTCAAGTGTTTTATCAAAATTATTTTCCATATAAGATAATATAGGGTTATGTTTCTATCCCTGTTATTAGATTGATTTGATTATGTTGTGATGGAATTATTTTTATGAATTCATTTATCTTATATGAATTGTTTTATGATGTCACGATGTTTAAGAATCCCATTTTTATTACATGGGTTATGCAATGATGTATGGTTTATGATTTTGTGGCACACATAATAGTTTTATCATTATGAAATGGGTGGGACCTATATCTCCCTCCAATGCATTGGGTAAAGATTTATATCTCATGAGATATACATGGCTGGAACGGAAGGTTAATCTGGTTCATTGAAATACGACTGAAACGAGGATTGAACTCGGTTCAGAAATGGACATTGTCCGCTAAGATAGTCTTGGATATGAGTCTTGACTACTAAGAAATGATTCTCTATGATTATGTGTGTATACCAAAAAGTTTCATGTTTTAAGTTATGATTATTGGGATTACATTTCACTACTATGATTTATCCCATGTTATGAAATTATGATCTCTTTTGCAGGTCAAGATTTCTAAAAGTTATGTTCTTATGAATATGATGTGATTGATATTTCTTTAATTTACCCTTAATGAGCATTTGAGCTCACCCTTTTGTATGTTTTCTTTCCCCAGGTCAGGAAGAAGGTTATTAATTATGATATTCCAAAAGGGACTCTAGATATGATGAAATAAATGGGAGGCAAAGTATATTCTTTATGAACCAGTTGTTTATGTTTCCCAGTTTCTAAAGACTTTATACCTATACGGTCCTTTCCTGGTTTTGTTATATATTGTAATAAGTGTGCTTCAATTCTGTAGTAATAACAATGTATGTAAAGTATGGGTCGTTATAGTTGGTATCAGAGGAAATGTATATTCAACCTTTGGAAACTAGGATGTGAAAGCCTTAGTAAGAACCCTAAGGATAATTCTAAGCATAGAACACAATCTTAGTGTTTTAGAAGTGTCCATGAAAAACCTATGATAAGACCTTAAGTGTGAAATTTTATTCTTGATTATGTGGTTTTCCTATTATAATTAGTGTTTCTCACACTATTCTTCTTGGTTTTAGTCAATGGATAGAACCCAAAAGAACCGTGTTAATGCAGAATGCGACGGGCAATGCAATGATTGTCCCCATGAGAAAAAAAACGTTATGGGAGATGGAATGAAAAATCTTGTAGCCATGCTCACACAACTTTCCCAAGATATGAATCATGCAAGACTTCCAAACGAGCAAAGGAAGGAGCAAACTTGTGTTGAATCCTTCATAAGGCAGCGTCCACCTTCATTCAGCGGGTCTACTGATCCATTAGTTGCTGAACAATGGATTAGTACTACTAAAAAGATATTTTTAGTTCTTCAATGTTTTGAACATGATAATGTCATCTTAGTAGTGTATCGTTTGGAAGGAGATGCTGATCAAAGGTGGAATATTATCAAGAATTCAAGGAAAAGAGTTGAAATTGAGTCCATGGAATGGGACGAGTTCAAGAACTTATTTTTCAATAAGTACTTCCCTCGTATTCTTCGAACAAAGATGGAGAAAGAGTTTCTTTAAATGAAGAAAAAGGATGATGAATCTGTTGGTACCTATGAAGAAAATTTTACAAGACTTGCAAGGTATGCTTCTGGTATTATTATCCAACCTGAGATTAAGATCGATCAATTCTTTAGTGTCTTAAAACCAAGTCTTCTAAGGTCCATAGCCATAAGGGACTTCAATAGCTACGAGAAAATCGTTCTATTTTCTCTCAAAGTTGAGATGGATATTGGAGTAACCCATCGGTCATATGGGTTTGATAAGAAGAGTAAAATGGAATTCAAAGGAAAATCTAAAGAGCACACTGAAAAGAAGATGAGCTTTCCCTTATGCTCAAATTTTGGAAAGAAACATGGAGGGAGTTTCCTTAAAAGGACAAGTAAATGTTTGAAATGTGGAAAGGAAGGTCATCGGGCATTTGAATGCCGCAATGATGGGAAGAAGATGTCTAATAATGCAAAAAAAAGGAAGGGATACACAGAATGAACCTACTACACTTCAATGTTTCAAGTGCAAGGAGATGGTTCATTATGACAATCAATGCCCAAATCCAAGGTTTGATGATGATGGTTGACGTCAACAAACTCTTAAGGCTAAAGACAAAGGAAATTCACATGCAGTTTCTATCAATGATGTGGAGTACGATAACGAAGTGGTGAAAGGTGCACTTACCATCCACTCTAAAGTAACAAATGTTTTATTTGATTCTATATCCACCCACTCTTTTATTTCTGAAGAATTTTTTAAGGGTATCGATGTATTACCTCAACAATTAGATGTTGAGTTAGTGGTGACAACCCCTAATGGCACAATAGTCACATCAAAAGTTTATAATTCTTCTCTGATTGAAGTTTGTGGGAAAGTGCTTCCTGAAAATATTGTGATCCTTCCTATATTGGAATTTTATGTGATTCTTGGCATGGATTGGTTTTCTCTATATGGAGCTCATATCAATTTCCAAAGAAGGGAAGTCACGTTTCATATTCTAGATCAATCTATGATCGTCTATCGATGCAAGGATGTACATAACCTTCCATTAGAAATTTCTTCCATTTTATGGGTCTTGATTCCACTAAATGAGGGTTATTTATCTCAAATAGTTAGTGAGAAACTCACGATTTAGAATATGACCATTGTATGAGAGTTTGACGATGTCTTTTCGGAGGAATTTCTGGGTCTTCCACCAAATCGTGAAGTTGAGTTTTCAATAGAACTCGTACTGGGTGCTTTTCCTATTTCAAAGACACCTTATAGAATGGCCCCAATTGAGTTGCAAGAATTGAAGAAGAAACTCCAAGAGAATCTTGATAAGGTATTCATACTCCCTAGTGTGTCACCTTGGGGAGAACCTGTTCTATTTGTTAAGAAGAAAGATGGATCAATGAGACTCTGCATTGATTATCGAGAACTTAACAAGATCACTATCAAGAACAAATATCATCTCCCGCGCATTGATGACTTATTTGACCAACTATGCAGAGCTCAATAATTTTCCAAGATTGATCTGCATTCAGGGTATCATCAATTAAGGGTCAAAAGGGAGGATATACCAAAGACGGCTTTCCGTACAAGGTATGGACACTATGAATTTATAGTGATGCCATTTGGTCTTACTAATTCCTCTGTTATCTTCATGGATCTAATGAATAAAGTCTTTAGAGACTATCTTGATTTGTTTGGGGTAGTCTTTATAGATGATATTCTTGTCTATTCAAAGGGCAAGGAAGAACATGAAGATCACTTGAGAATTGTATTGAAGACCCTAAGAAAGGAGAAGCTTTATTCCAAATTTTACAAGTGTGAATTTTGGCTTCAAAAAGTTTCATTTTTTGGTCACATAATCTCAAAAGTGGGGATGTCTGTGGATCCAGCAAAAAACAGATGATATCGAAAGATGGTCGAGAACAACAACAGTAACCGAGATCCGAATTTTTCTTGGTTTGGCTGGATATTATCAATGTTTTTTGAAATATTTTTCACGATTATCTAATCCACTCACCAGGTTGACTCGAAAAGGAGTTAAGTTTGTTTGGACAGAGGAATGTGGAGAGAATTTCAAGGAGTTGAGAAGAAGGTTATCCAGTGAACCTGTACTCACACTTCCTTGTAGTAGAGAAATGTTTGTTATCTACAGTGATGCATCCAAGAAGGGGTTGGGTTGTGTTCTTATGCAGAATGATATGGTGATAGCTTATGCCTCACGATAGTTGAAAATATATGAGCAAAATTACCCAAGTCATGATTTGGAGGCATTATCTTTATGGATAAAGGTTTGATATTTATACTAATAATAAAAGTTTAAAGTATATTTTCACACAAAAGGAGCTGAATATGCGCCAAAGAAGATTATTGGAGCTGATTAAGGATTACGATTGCTCAATTCATTACCACCCTGGGAAATCAAACAAGGTGGTAGATGCATTAAGTCGACAAGACCATGCTAGCTTATCCATGATGAGAATCACAAAAGATCCAATATTTATGTATTTACAAAGGATGGATCTTGGAATTATAATGGAAAAGAAAAAATCGTATCTTTCTCAAATGAATGTTCAACCATCTATACATGTGAAGATTAAAGAGGCGTAGAAATAAGATGTAGAGTTAAAAAAGAAGGTGAGAAATATTCCTGAATTCAACCTTGATTGTGATGGGATAATAATGTTCAGGAATCGGGTTTGTGTTCCTCCCATCCCAGAATTAAAGAAGGAGCTGATGGATGAGGCTCATAGTTCGTCATTATCTATTCATCCTGGAAGCACAAAGATGTATAGGGACCTGAAAGAGTACTTCTGGTGGGATGGCATGAAAAGAGATGTTGCTGAATATGTCTCTCGATGCTTGGTTTGTCAGCAAGTTAGAGTAGGGAGACAGAAGTCTAAGGGGATGTTACAACCATTTCCCATACCTGAATGGAAATGGGAAAACATCATATGGTCTTTGTCACTGGACTTCCTAAAACATCCAAAGGCAATAATGTTATCTGGGTCATAGTTTATCGTCTTACAAAGTCTTCACACTTCATTGCTATTAGAGAGGATTTCTCTCTAAATCAGCTTGCCAGGATATATGTAAAGGAAGTAGTAAGATTGCATGGAGTACCACTTTCCATTATATATGATTGGGATCCGAGATTTACCTTGAAGTTCTGGTGAAGTCTTCAGCATACTCTGGATACAGAGTTGAGTTTCAGCACTCCATATCATCCTCAGAAAAATGGTTAGTCTAAGAGGACAATTCAAACTATAGAAGATATGTTGAGAGCTTGATCTATGGATGTCAAAGGTGGTTGGGATCAACACCTACCTTTGGTGGAATTTTATTATAATAATAGATTTCACTCTAGTATTCAGATGGATCCTTATAAAGATCTCTATGGAATGAAATGCAGGACTCCAACTTGTTGGGATGAAGTTGGGGAAAGAAATCTATTAGGACCTAATCTTGTTGATGAGATGGAAGAAAAGTTCAGATCTATTCAACAACACAAAAGAGCAGCTCACAGTCGACAAAAAAGTTATGCCGACAACCGAATAAAAGACCTAGAGTTTGAAGTGGGTGATAAAGTGTTCTTATGAATATCTCCCTGGAAGAGGGTCATGAGATTCAGAAAGAAGGGAAAGTTGAGCCCTAGATATATCGGTCCTTTCGAAATACTGGATCATGTTGGGAAGGTAGCTTACCGATTGGCGCTTCCACCGAATCTCTCCCAAGTTCATGATGTGTTCCATGTATCTCTCATGAGAAAGTACATTCCTGATCCTTCACATGTACTCAGCTCAGAAGTTGTACTGCTGGAGCAAGATCTTTCTTATGAAGAACAGCCAATAGAGATTCTGGATCATAGCGAAAAAGTTCTACAGAACAAGACCACTTGCTTGGTGAAAGTTTAATGGAGGAACCACCAATTAGAAGAAGCTACATGGGATCTTTAGGATATGATGAGGGAGATGTATCCTCATCTGTTTGGTACAAAGTGACGAATTTCGAGGGTGAAATTCATTTTAAGGGGGGTAGAATGTAACACCCGAGACTTTTATGAGAAATATTTTGTTTTTAGGTTATATAAATCATCAAAGGAATCTTTCACTACACACAACACTATCTTGTATTGCATTACACGCAATCGCAACCTTCCTTGATAGCTTGCGTCATACGCAATACCGGGTTTCACTAAACAACGATATGCTATTAAAATATTATTAAAACTAGCCGTTATGAATAGTAATATCCACTTTTTGAAAATTTTTAAATTTTATTTATCAAAATGGACTTCATTTTTGGATTCAGAATATTGAAATTAGCTTAGGGTAAAATTTTGGTATTTTTCTGAAAACTTTCTATTATTGATGAATAGTGAAAACACGGGGTTACTATTTAAAAACCAACTTTTTATTTAAATAATTATTTATTTTATTTAAATTTATTTTAGGTCAAAATTGATAGGTAATACCTATATAAGTTCAATGCAATTCATTGAAGTCATTTTATAATAATTTTAGATATATAAAAATTTTATTCAACTTTTCTCCGCATTTTACCAACCTCCGAGGAGAATTTGCAAAATTTACATAAAACATAATTTTACCGCTTTTGTGAATGGAATTTTAAAAATCTGAGAGACACGGTTGACGTTAGTAAGTAAAATTTGGTTCAATGAGATGAAAATAATTTTTGGTGAATAGTAACTTTTTACTTTTTTTACGACGGTTAAAAGTAAATCGGGTAATTAAGAGTAAAAATGTTATTATTATTACCCTAACACATGTCCTAATTCTATTTGATAAGTTTAATTCGACCACAAACAACCTTTGGAATAAAATATGACAATTCAGGCCCACTTGGATTAGATTAGGACATTTATTATTAATTTATTTAAAGAAGGGTTAAAATAGTTAAAATCAAAGTTTAATAAGTATATCATTTTTAATATAGGGTTATACATAAGATAAATTCGACTATAAATATTTATTAGAAAGATAAAAATATTTCCTACATAATGGTATTCTATTTGTAATTATTAGACATTAAATAATTTAATTTATTTATGACACAAAGATGATGCAGTAATTATCTTATTAATGAAATATTGACATAATTGATGTTATAAATACCCAAATAAATGTAATTTGAGACTTCTTATGAATTAAAATAATTTTATATGTTAATATAACATGTTATTGTTGATTTAATTAACTTTTTTCTAACTAATCATTCTGTTATGAGTTTTACAGAAATACATTACCAAATAGTGTCAAAATTGACATAAAATAGTTTTTAAACCAAATATTATATTATTAATTGTTATTATATTCCTAAAAATATAAGGTTCGTCCAAGATACTTATATCATGATACTTGTATCATTAATG
Source organism: Viscum album (assembly GCA_963277665.1). Lineage (NCBI taxonomy): Eukaryota > Viridiplantae > Streptophyta > Magnoliopsida > Santalales > Viscaceae > Viscum > Viscum album. The sequence goes on along the minus strand of OY728141.1, from coordinate 1,012,839,506 downwards.
GACCACTTGGGGTCGCTTGGATGTATATGGTATGTTTATTAACTATATAATATAAAAATACAAAGTGACATGTTAAATGTCAATCTAATTAACTAAGAGTTAAAACTAAAAGATAAGGTTAATATAATGACCTAAACTTGTCTAAATTCTATTGGATGAGATTATTTAGACCCATACCCACATTAGATTCTAAATAAATCAATTTGGAGATATTAAAAACCGAATATGAATTTATAATAAAATAATATTTTTAGTTTTTCCTAAGGTGCCCCTCTCCTCCCTTATAAAAGGGAACCTCCTCCCTCTCTTCCTCACACCACTTTGATCCTTCAAGCTAGGACAACCCCTGCCTAATTATCTTCTGCGCTTCCCTAGAAACATCCTAGAGGTCCTGGTCTTCTTTAAAGACCAATTTTAGTTCCCTAAGAGGAGGTCTCAAAGAGGCGCTTCAAAGAATAGGTAATGTTCGTTAACGATTCTTTCAACTTTATTTCTTCTTCCACTTCTTCTTCTTTAGTTGTTTAATTATGAAGTAATAACATTAGTATAACTCATATACTGATATGTTATTATAAGTATGAAACAACCCTATTTCACCATCTATCCATCCTACGGAAAATGAAATCACCGTGCGTGTGTACGTACGGAATACCATCTCCACGTCGTGGTGTAATCTATTTTCCAACACCACCTTAATTTGATGGGTATAATGGTGTAAATAATAACTATATATGATTATTGTAAATTGGTATTGATTCTGAAATAGTATACATACACTCCATTACAATTTCATGATCATGGGAACGATATCATCGCTCGTGCGTACGTACGGAATACCGTCTCCACGATGTGATGCGACTCGTTCTACATGATCTTCATTGCATAATGATTATATAAATGAATTGAATGAATTAATATGATATATATATTACACTAATCCCATTCTGGAAATAAGGTATCTATAACCTAAAAAGAAGAATAAGAATTTATTCAACAAAACACGCATAAGAACAAAAAGTAATAAACACCCAAATAACAAGTAGTAATGAAATGTTACTAATAAGAAGCTAAGAATATGACCATATATGATATCATAAAAATAAGTATGATTCTATAACAAGTAAATAACATTATTTAAATAATTATACATGAGGTTTGGACACTTATGAAGCAAATCGGACCTAAGGTAAGGGAAAATCTCACAATCTCATTTTTATCCGAGATTGTTTATACTTCAGAATTTACTGGGGAATATTTATCATCCGCATCCATGTTTCCTCAATATGTAATATTATTTCAATCCACATACAATTTTTTAAATCCAATTTTACCCTTTTCTGAGTTTTTAGTAAAATATATGAAAGGAATCTTTTGTCGTTTTTTGTACGAGGTACTTTTTGACTTTTTCGGCCAAAGTATGGGAAGAATGTTTTTTAACTTATACGGAATGAATGGATTTTTAAAACATTATTTCCAAGAAGATTCATTTACAAGTTTTCAAGTTTATTTTTAATCAACTTCTTTTAGTTTAAAATTATATGACATGTTAAGAAAGGAAAATGTTTTTGAAGTAGAAAGGATATTTTCTTCAAGAATGGAGTTCAAGTGTTTTATCAAAATTATTTTCCATCTAAGATAATATAGGGTTCTGTTTCTATCCCTGTTATTACATTGATTTGATTATGTTGTGATGGAATCATTTTTATGAATTAATTTATCTTATATGAAATGTTTTATGATGTCACGATGTTTACGAATCCCATTTTTATTACATGGGTTATGCAATGATGTATGGTTTACGATTTTGTGGAACACATAAGAATGGTATCATTATGAGATGGGTGGGACCTATATCTCCCTCCAATGCATTGGGTAAAGATTTATATCTCATGAGATAGACATGGCTGGAATGGCAGGTTAATCCGGTTCAGTGAAATAGGACTGAAATGGGGATTGAACTCGGTTCAGAAATGGACATTGTCTGCTAAGATAGTCTTGGATATGAGTCGTGACTACTAAGAAATGGTTCTCTATGATTATGTGTGTATGCCACAAAGTTTCATGTTTTAAGTTATGATTCTTGAGATTACATTTCACTACTATGATTTATCCCATGTTATGAAATTATGATCTCTTTTGTAGGTCAAGATTTCCAAAAGTTATGTTCTTATGAATATGATGTGATTGATATTTCTTTTGTTTACCCTTACTGAGAATTTGAGCTCACCCTTTTGTATGTTTTCTTTCCCAAGGTCAGGAAGAAGGTTATTAAGTAGGATATGCCAAAAGGGACTCTAGATATGATGAAATAAATTGGAGGCAAAGTAGATTCTTTATGAACCAGTTTTTTATGTTTCCCAGTTTCTAAAGACTCTATACCAATATGGTCCTTTCCTGGTTTTGTTATATGTTGTAATAAGTGTTCTTCAATTCTGAAGTAATAACAATTTATGTAAAGTATGGGTTGTTATAATGGTAGTCTATTACAAGTGTGGTGAAAAGGGACACCAAGATCATGATTTCAAGGGGAATAAAGAGTCTTTCGATGTTGAATGCTACAATTGTAGAGAAAGGGGGAATTATGCGAATGAATTTCCTAAGAATCATGGGAAATTACCTCAGAAAAGGCCAAGGGATCAAGGCAAAGCTTATGTTATCACTACTACTGAGGTTGAAGCACTGAAAGACGTAGTGGCGGGTAATTTAATGGTTTCCTAAAGTTTAGAAAATGCTTTATTTGATTCTGTGTCATTGCATTGTTTCATATCTTCCCAGTTTGCTAAATAAATTAGATATTTACAATTTTATTTAACAAGGGATTTTTCATTAAAAACTCTTAATGGAAGTATCATTGCAACAATGTTTTGTGAATTAGTTCCCATTAAGTCATATAAAAATTATTTATCTGTTGATATCATCATCATAGCCATGATTAAATTTGATATAATCCTTGGTATGGATTTGATTTTGGACCATATTGTGAAAATTTATTCTAAGAAGAAGGAGGTTACAATTTTTGATGATGATAAGAAGTACCTTATCTTTAGAGAAGAAACGTCACCACCTAATTCTTATCCAGATCCACCCCCAATAGCTCAACTAAATTCAATTATTGGGGAGGAAGAGAATGAAATAACTATGGGTGAGGAAAGAAATGTTGAAATAAAGGATGTCCCTATTGTGCAACAATATGTTGATGTGTTTCCAGAGGATTTACCTGGACATCCTCCAGAATGAGAAATTGATATTTCCATTGAATTAATTCCTGGTTCAAGGTCCATATCGAAGACCCCTTATAGAATAGCCACTTTGGAATTATCGAATCTAAAGAAAAAACTAGAGGAATTGAGTAATAAGGGATTTATTCACCCTAGTTTTTCTCCATGGGGAGCCCCTATTCTTTTTATTAAGAAGAAATATGGATCTATGAGGTTATGAATTGACTACAGGGAGATCAATACTATAACAATAATGAACAAGTATCCCCTACCTCTCATTGATTATTTATTCAACCAACTTCATATATCTCAAGACTTTTAAAAGATTGACCTTCGATCTGGATATCATCAGTTGTGTGTGAAGAAGGAAGAAATTCCGAAAACAGCATTTCAAACCAGGTACGAGCATTACAAGTTTATATTAATGACTTTTGGATTGACTGATTCACCCTCTATCTTCATGGGTCTAATGAATAGAGTTTTTAAATAATATCTTGATGACTTTGTAGTGATATTTATTATTGATATCTTGGTATACTCCAAAAGCTACAGAGATCATAAAAATCACTTGCGCATTATTCTAAAGACTCTTAGAAGACATGAATTATATGGGAAGTTTAGAAAGTGTGAATTCTGGCTTCAGGAGATTTATTTTCTTGGCCATATTGTCTCTAAGGATGGAATCTCCGTCAATCCTTCTAAGACAAGAGAAATCCAAGAATGTCCAGCACCGATGACTATAACTGAGGTACACATTTTTACTGGTTTAGAAGGTTATTATTGGTGTTTCATCCAGAATTCTATTCGATTGGTTAACCCATTAATGAAGCTCACACGTAAAGGGGTTAAACTTATTTGGAAAAAAGAGTGTGAAGAATGTTTTGAAGAATTGAATATAAGATTAGTCAATCACCTATATTGACTCTACCATCAGGGAATGATGGGTTTATTATTTATAGTGATGCCTCAAAGAAAGTACTTGGTTGTGTCTATATACAGAATGATAGAGTTATTAGCTATGCATCACAATAGCTGAAAATTCATGAGAAAAACTATCCTAATCATGATCTTGAGTTAGAAGTTGTAATATTTTCTTTGAAGATTTGGAGAAACTATCTCTATGGTGAAAAATGTGAGATTTATACTGATCACAAGGGTTTGAAGTATATTTTATCTCAGAAGGAACTCAACATGAGGCAAAGGAGATGGCTTGAACTACTCAAGGATTATGATTGCACCATAAACTACCATCCGGGGAAGGCAGATAAGGTGGCATATGTTTTGAGAAGAAAGTATCATGGAGTACTGAACAAGATGAGAGTTAAAAAGGATCTTATATACAAGGATCTAGTAAAGTTGGACATGGGTATAACCATGGAATGTGAAACATCAATACACTTTCAAATGGTTTCCAATCCATATTTACTAAAAATGATAAAGAGTTCTCAGACCGATGATAAAGAGTTTTAAAAGAAGATTAAAGCTGTGAATGATGGGAGATTGAGTGAATTTGTGTATGAAGATGGAATTTTGAAATTTGGGAAGAGAGTTTATGTTCTCGGTATAACTGATCTAAAAAGGGAATTGTTTCATGATACTCACAGTTCCAATTTCTCTATACACCCTGGTAGCACTAATATGTATAGAGATTTTAAGGAACATTTTTGGTGGGACAACATGAAGAGGGAGATTGGTGATTTTCTGTCAAGATGTATGGTTTGTCAACAAGTGAAAGCTCGAAGGCAACAACATGGAGAAGTCATGCAACCTCTTCCCATACCTAAGTAGAAATGGGATAATATGATGATTTACTTTATCATGGGACTACCAAATACTCCTATAAGGAACGATGTAATATGGTTCATTATTGATCGTCTTACAAATTCAGCACATTTTCTTTCTATAAGAGAAGATTTACCACTTGAACGTCTAGGAAGACTATATATTAATTAAGTTGTGAGACTTCATGGAGTACCCCTATCGATTGTTTTAGATCATGATCCACATTTTACATCAAGATTCTAGAAAAGTATTTAGAAAGCCCTAGATACTGAACTTCATTTGAGTACTGCCTACCACCCCCAAACTGATGGACAATCAGAATGGACTATTCAAACCTTAGAAGATATGTTGAGATCATGCTCACTTGATTTTCAAGGTATGTGGGATCAATATTTACCTCTGGTATAATTTTCCTATAAAAATATCTTCCATTAAAGTATTCAGATGGAACCATATGAAGCATTATACGGAAAGAGATGTCGCACACCAACCTGTTGGGATGATGTTGGTGAAAGAAAACTCGTAGGCCCAGAACTTGTGGAGGAAACTATGGAAAAGGTGAAGGTAATACAAACCCACATCAAAGTAGCTCAAAGTAGGAAGAAGAGCTGTGTCGATAACTGAAGTAAGGATTTGGAATTTCAGGTAGGAGATATTGTTTTCTTAAAGGTATCTCCATGGAAGGGTGTTATACATTTCGGTAAGAATGGAAAATTAAGTCCCAGGTATATCGGACCTTTTGAAATTCTAGAACGAGTTGGGGCTTTAGCTTACCATTTGGTAGTGCCGCCAAGTCTCTCCAAAGTTTATGATGTGTTCCACGTATCACTGTTGAGAAAATACATTCTCGACCCAACGCATGTACTCACCTATGAGGAATTAGAACTAGAACCCGATCTGTCTTATTTCGAAAAGCATGTCAATGGTCTTGATATAAGAGAACAAGTGCTGAGAAACCGGACGACTCATCTGGTAAAAGTTCTATGGAGAAATCATAAGATGGAAGTGGAAATGTGGGAACCTGGGGAACTTATGATGAAGAACCACCCGAGTCTTTTTATGCAGAAATATTCTAGAAATTTCGAGGATAAAATTATTTGAAGGAGGGGATAATGTAACACCCCAAGCTTCTGTGGTATGCTTCTCTTTGAACAATACAATAGCGTGTGTTGTACGCAACTTCGAGTTCTAACACACCACAACCAATCAAACTAGCTGTTATGAATAGTAATACCCAATTTTTAAAATTTTATAATATTTATCTTTCAAAATGGACTTCATTTTTGGATTCATAATATCTAAATTAGCTTAGGGTGAATTTTTGGTATTTTTCTATAAACTTTCAATTTTTGATGAATAGTGAAAAACATGGAGTTATAGTTTAAAACCGAATTTTTATTTAAATAATTATTTATTTTATTTAAATTTATTTTAGGTAAAAATATATACATAATACTTATATATGTTCAATGTAATTCATTGGATTCAGTTTATAAAAATTTCAGATATATAAAAATTTTATTGAACTTTTTACCGTCATTTACCCACCTCCTAGGAGCATTTCCAAATTTACATAAAACTTAATTTTACCACTTATGTGAGTTGAATTTCAAAAATCTTAGACACACTGTTGATATCAGTAAGTAAAATTTGGTTCAATAAGATGAAAATAATTTTTGGTGAATAGTAACTTTTTACTTTTATTTACCACGGTTAAAAGTAAATAGGGTAATTAAGGGTAAAGATGGTATTATTATTACCCTAACACATGTCCTATTTTTATTGGATAACTATAATTCGACCAAAAAATACCTTAGGAATAAAATATGAACCTCTTTGGTCTACTTGGATTAGATTTGGACATTTATTATTATTTTATTTAAAGAAGAGTTAAAAAAGTTAAATTCAACATTTAATAACTAAACCATTTTTAATGTAGGGTTACACACAATATAAGTTAGACTATAAATAATAATTATAAAGCTAAAAATATTTCCCACATAATGGTATTTTATTTATAATTTTTAGACATTAAATAATTAAATGTATTTATGACACAATGATTATGCAATAATTACCTTATTAATGAAATATTAAAATAATTGATATTATAAATATCCAAATGAATTTAATTTGATAATTTTAATTAATTAAACTAACTTTCTAGATCAATATGACATGTTAGGGTTGATTAAATTTATTTATTCATAAGTAATAAAGTTTTTAGGAATTTAACAAAAATAAATTATTAAATAATGTCAAAATAGAAATAAATGAGTTTTTAAAATAAATACAATATTATTGGTTGATATTATAATCCTAAAAATCTAAGATTCAGACAAAATAATTATATAATTATAGGTGTATCATTAATGAACTACCTGGGGTTCTGTTGGAATTTTATAGTAAGTTTATTAATTATATAATATAAAAATACAAAGAGACATGGTAAATGTCAAACTATTTAACTAAGAGTTAAATATAAAAGATAAGGTTAATATAGTGACCCAAACCTGTCTATAACCTATTGTTTGAGAGGTTTTCAACCCTTTCCCACCTTAACCTTTGAATAATTCATTTTTGGGCCATTAGAAACTGGAAATTATTTTATTGTAAAATAATATTTCTATCTTTTCCTAAGGTTCCCCTCACCCATCTTATAAAAGGGCACTTCCCCTTCTCTCTAATTCACACCTTCAAAGGCATTTGTCATGGCCAACCCCTACCCAAATACCCTCTCAACTATCCTCATTTCAACTTATAGTTCTTCCATTAGTCATAAATCCAACCTAAAGAGCCCTTTTGATCAAATCAAAAGGAAGAACCCAAAGAAGAGGTAAATATTTCATCACCTCTTTCAAGTTCTTTTCTTCTTCCACTTATTATTTCTTTGTTGTTTCCATTATAAAATAATAACTCTAGTATCTTCTATATATTTTAATGTTATTATAAATATGGTACAACCATATTCATTATTCTATCCATCCTTTGAATGACATGTCACCATACATGCGTACGTGCGGTTTACCATCTCCACGCCGTGGTGTAACTGTTATTCAATACATTATTATTTGGATGGGTATAATAATGATGTATACATGATGTAAATAATAAATATAAAATGATAATTATTATGTATATATGATATACCATCCAATTATATATTAATCTAATATCAAAAGAATGATACTTTCACTCATGCGTACGTACATATTACCGTCTCCACGAACGTGATGAGATTCACTGCCCATCATATCTATTCAAGAATAATTTTCATTAGATGATTAAAAATAATGTTTAATGACTTAATATCATTCTGAATATGAATAAGATGAATCCTATCCATAACAAATATCACTTACATAACAAATCATATAAATTAAAATGAATCAGTTAACACCCGAAACGATGATAATAATAAAATATTATTAACAAAGAAATATTAAAAGATCATATATGATATCATATTAATGTATATGATTCCTGTGTAATTTAATAACAACTATTTCACCATTATACATGAGGTTAATTTATCCTCGACCAAGGAAAAGAACAGGGTAATGGTTAATTTCACAATCTCTTTTTTATCCGAGGTTGTTTTTACGTAAGTATCTATTGGGACATATTTATTATCCATGTCCATGTTTCATAAAATAGTTTTCAAAGGGATTCTTTTTAAGGGTATTTTTTTACTAAAACATCATTTGAAATGTTTTAAATATTTATTCTTCTAAATCATTCTCATTAATGTCCATGTTTTCAAAATGGTTTTTAAGGATTTATTTATATGGACATGAATGTTTTTTAAATGTTAATTCCTTTCAAAAGATTCAAAGTGGCATGCGATACTTTGATTAAAAAATTTATTTAAATGAATTAATTTCTAATTTATGTGAATTTTAAAAGTTTTTATGAAAAAGGGATATTTCTCAAAAAGAGTTTTATAAATCATTTTCATATATATCCAAATCATTTTATAGATATTAAACTTATTTGAAGTTGATTTATTCTGATACAAATATTCTATATTGTATTGAAGGTTTTGTGATATTTTTGATTGAGGGTGTGTTATTTTATACCATTCATTGTTTATGGATAATGTATTGACATTTCCTATGCTAGTTTTAATACGAATGTTTATGTTATGTTTAAACCTTTTCATATGAGGAATGCATTGGACTTAGTAAGTGACGGGTGGAGCCCGCTATAGCTCCTCGATGCATCGGTGGGTCTCATGAGACAAACTAGTGTATTGGAACAATGCCTTAACAAAATCTTTTTTTAGTCTTTTCACAAGGCCTTGACTATGTGGTTATGAAGTTTGGCATTATGCATTCCATCATTATAAACATGGCTATTGATATTGCATGTGATTATTTGACTAGTATAATATCCCAGTGAGTAAGTAAAAGGAATTATTTTGATTTATATTTTCCATATTATGATGAATTTTATGTTGAAAAGGATTTTTTTTTGTTTTATACATTGCCTTATATGATTATGCTTATTTATGAAAGTTTCTGCTATATTGTTATCCTTACTGAGCATCTGATCTCACCTCTTTCTCTATTTTATTTTTCCCAGGATGTGAAGAAGTATATTATGACTGACCTGTAGGGATAGTCTATGGGATCTCAGTGTTGTCTATGGAAACAATTTTTTGTACTTTTCCCTTTTATGATGTAATGTAAACCTTTTGAATGTATCTAGAACTTCCAAGGCTTCTAAACTAATCGGTCTTTCGAGACATGAACTTTTGTGATCACGCCAATGGTGCATAATAATGTACTGACTTTAGGTTTCTAGTGTCGGGGCATTAAATTTTTAACTTTTTAATATATACATCATTTTTGAATTCATAATATCAAATATAACTTAGGCTGATTTTGTGGTATTTTTCTGAAAAACATCAATTTTTGATGAACAGTGAGACCACTAAGTAGTAGTTAAAAACTGAATTTTCCAATTAAAGGTAATTTTACCACTTCTGTGAATTGAATTTCAAAAATCCAACATACATGGTTGTCATTAGTAAGTAAAATGTGGTTAAATATGATGAAAATCATTTTTGGTGAATAGTAACTTTTGACTTTTATTTACCATGATTAATGGTAAATAGGGTAATTCAAGGTAAAAGAAATATTATAATAATACAAAATTACCTTAACACTTTTCCTAACCTTATTTTATGAGTCATGGAAGACCATGGTCATCCTTGGGTCGATTTTGGGACCCCATGGAGCCACTTGGGAGTGATAATGACACTTTAGATAAATTAATTTAATGTAAAGACAAAAATGACACAAACAAATATCTTTTCATAAAGTAATTTTTAATTGGGGTTATATAAGTTATATTTTTTACTATAAATATTAATTGAAAATATAAAAGGATTTACTACATCATGGTATTTGTTTTATAATTTTTAGACATCAAATAAATAAAATTAATTATGACACAAAAAGGATGCAGTATTTACCTCATTAATAAATGATTTAAATAAATAAGATTATAAATATTAAAATAACATCCAAAACCTATCCAATTCATATTGGAAGAATTTATTTCTACCATGAGTCATCTTATATTCGACTTTAGTTAGTTTTGGACCTTTAGAAACCGAAAAAACGTTATATAATAAAATAATATTTTCACACTTTCCTAAAGAACCCCCCCCCCCCCACCGCTTATAAAAAGTCCTCACCTCTAACACATTACTCACACTTCTCTAGCCCCTTGGCTTGTCCAAACTCTGAGAAAATAATCTCTCAATATCCTTATCTTCCATTTATAATCCTTACCTTAGGAATAAGGAACTTCAAGAAGTCCTTTTTGTTCAAACCAAAGGGAGTTACATGAAGGTAAGAGTTTCTCTTAAATTCTTTTCTTTTATTTTACTTCTCCAACCCCCTAAACTCTTTTTATTCCTTTATTTTATAACAAAACCAGTATCCTAAATATAAAAGATTTTTTTATGATAATTATTATAACTACACTTACACACACCTCCATCTAATGGGTAAAGAACATACTGTTTCTGTGGATGGTGAACTACTACCTCACGAAACGATGATTGTTCAAATATCTCCAACCGCCTCTCATGGTGGTCATTATGATTCCATTGTATTTATATATGATATATATTATATTTATATTGTTTCTATGCTTCTATATTTTTCATTTATATAATACCTTTATGGTTTCTATAGTTGGTAAATACGATAATCTCATTTGAGCAAGTGTGGACTACCGCCCCCTCAAAGTTATATGACTCGTTCATGCCTTATGTGCAACATATAACAGGTAGATTTAATGAAATTAAATATGATATTATACTGTAATTATAATATAATTTTGTATTATTATGTTTCCATTCCATTACAATACAAAATAGAAATGGAAGTAGCGTTCATGCGTACGTACGGCTTACCGTCTCCATGAACGGTGCATTCCATTTCTTGTCTCCAAATGTTATGTACTATTATAAATACATGTATATACTGGATATATATGATATATATGATATCTAAATCATGAATATAATTCTGGATATAATTAAATTTTGACCATATGAACAACTTGTAATTATAAGAAGTCCATTTTTGACTCAAATACCAAATATCAACAAAACTACCAATATTAACTTAAATGATTACATAATGTTCATAACATGGTAATAAGTGATATGAAAAGATGAATAAACTTGAAAAGGGTTATTAATCAAGTATAAATTAACTTAAGTTTATTATTGAGGGAGAACAAGGAATAAACAAGTCAAGTCGGACATGAGGTAGGGGGTTTTTTATCTCACTTTTAATTCTCTGGGATTTCTATTGTTCGCCACTTATGTATTGTATGTGGTGTATTTTATACTTACATTTGATATATATTATTTTTATTATCTTTATATTCATGGTATTCTATGATTCAATTAGTTTTTATTAACTTGTTTTCATATGACTTGTTTGATTACAATATGGTAAGGGGTTTCTTATCTCAATTTTAATTCTGTAAGATTTCCATTGTTCGCCACTTATTTGTTGAATGTGGTGTATTGTGTACTTCCATTTGATATATATTATCTTTATTATATTTATTTTAATGGTATTATGTGATTAAATTGTTTTTTATTAACTTTTTGTCATACGAATCAATTGATTACAACATTGTAAGGTATTTCTTATCTCACTTTTATTTTCGTGAGATTCATGCTATATTTGTCACTAGTTCCTTTGTTTGGTGTACATACTACCCATGATTTGTACACTTTTTGAAATATACTTTCATTTATTGGTATTTAATTCTTCTTGATTGATTATTCTTTCATATGGTGTATGTTTCGTAAGTTACCAAATCAGTAAGGGAACTTTTTAACCCAAATTTCATTCCTTGGGTTAAACTTCTAATTCATAATTTTGTCATGCAATGATTATGTGCGGAATAAATGTTTGTTTATTTATGTTATAATTCTCCCTCCTCTTTGTGTGGATTTAATTTTGATACACATAATAACTCCATTGATAAATTCTCAAGTCATTGATATGAACTTTATAAGAGTAATTTTAACTCAATTTTCATTCATTGATTTAAACATCCAAGTCATTGGTTTTGTCTTAAAAATAACATGTGTGAATGTCCTCGGATCTATTTACACTGAATATACAATCATATTGAGTGTATTTATATTTTTCACACATAATTATGTAATTTATGTTTCTTTAATCTAAGCATTCCATCTTTATAAGGGGTTTCATCTAAAATTACATTCCATTGAGACTTCATTGTTGTTATGAACCAATTAATTTTTATATGGTGTATATACTATCCTTTGGAATATTATATCATGAATACCATTATTCTCATGAAATCCTAAAGTTTTTATTGAATTTTATTCCTCAATTATTTATATTCTAGCATGTCTCTTTTGGATAATAACTCTTTAACTAAAATATTGTTTTAAAGATTTATTCTTATAAATATTTCTAATTAATGTCCATGTTTTCAATATGATTTTTAGTATTTATTTATATGGAAATTAATGTTTTAAAATTTTAATTCCTTTAAAAGATAAAAAGTGTATAGAACACTTTGATTCAAAAATCTCTTTAATAAATATTTTAAATGGTTTTGAAAATGGTTTGATTAAGCATTGATTATGTAAATATCTTGAAATGATATAGTGTAATTGAAGTGTGGAAATGTAATTAGTTAAATGTTTATATTTACAATATTTTTTGTTTTATGATTTTATAATGGTACTTAGACGTTTGATGGGTGGTTACGTGATAAACCAAATAATGGGTGGTGTCGTGATAAACTAGGACGGGTGGTTAAGTTATAACCTCCAATGCATTGGATATGGAAGTCGGCCGTATGGCTATTCAATTTAGTGAATATGTGTGTAAGTCGACCGTATGGTTATTCCATTTAATTATTTTTATGTCCCAAGTTACCATTATATGTTATGTGTTATTTATATGGGTTTTATGGTAATCTTTTGGTTACAAAAGGGTAAGCAATGATCTTTTATTCAGTGAAGAGTATTTACTACTTCATAAAGGTGAAAAGCATTACTTATGATAAAGTATTCATGGTTTACTTGTTGTTTTAAAAAACTAATAGTTTTCCTTATTTGTGTGTCCCTTACTGAGCTTTTTTCTCATCCCAAGTTTTTGAAATGTTTTTCACATGACATGAAGTAGAATAGGGACTAGGATGTGATCAAGGAAAAGCCATGATGTCTAAAACATGGAACTGGACATGTTTCTTTTTAAGAGTTTATATTTTATGAAAAATGGATTTTGGGTAGTAGTGTCTACTTGTAATATTCAAGTTATTATGTATATTTTATGACCTATTTCTCTAAATCTCTAAACTAGAAAAGATCTTCAATGTTAATTATTAACATAATTCAAGAATATGCAATGTTTAAGGTCGGGTCCTTACATTTGGTATCAGATGTCGGTTTAGATAACTTTATAGGTTATGGTGTAATTTAATCATGAGTTACATAACCATAATTGCTGACATATTAGAAAGATTCATAGTTATTTTAGAGGTGATAATCGGTTATGACATTTTGGGGTGCAAAATGAAAGGTAATAGATGACCTTTAAGGATAAATTATGTTATGGTTATTTTTGAGGAATTTGTATTTTTTCTGGAATTTTATGAAATTTTATAGTTTTTGAAAAAGGAAAACATGCAGACCATGTGACAACCTGTCGCTTCGGACAAATATATGGGAATAAAACCCACAACCAAAGTGCGATTGGGATTTATCACCTACCACTGGCCTACGTGAATTCCCTGGTTAGTATGACTAAATATTTTTAGTTAAATTATTTTATGGATCAAGAATAATTTGACCTTATGTTTTATCAAATGGATATCCTTAGTATAGGAAAATTATTTCATGATTATGTGATACAAGTTATTTTGGAAGAGGTTCTCTATTTTGGGAACATTATATGCTTAAGGAAAATAGAATACTATGTGATCTCATTTGAGGAGTAATGGTTGAAATTTTATTTTTTAAGAATATATGATTTTATTATGGACATATGTTGATTTGGGTTATTTATGGAAATGATTAACCTATCATAGAGAATATGTGATTAGGTTAATTACACTTCAGTATAAGACTTTAAGAGCATATGGTGTTTTTTGAGATAAATGTTAAGATTTACTATGGAAGACTATGTAATTAAATCCTTCTGAGTTTTGGGTGTCAATTTTAGTTTTGATTATTTTGAATAATTTTAAGGACAATTGTATATTTAATGGTATTTCTTGAACTTTGGGTACTTTTTTGGATTTTGGAGATTAAGAGTAGTATTTATTTTTATAAAGCATTACCCTTTTAGGGATTATCTGATCTCGTACGAACCAATTTTGGTTTTGGTTAATATGTAAAGATTGGGGAAATATATTGTTCATATCTTTTGGATAATGTTATTCTCTAGAACTTGATTTTTGTGCTATTTATGGGTCCAAGTCAACTTGAATACTCATCGTTTTGAGAAAAGAAGAGTTTGTGGTTGAAATTTAGTAAAGGATGAAAGTCTACATGACAAGTAAGTATGTGTCCTTATGTTCTTAGTCAGGATCATAAATAAATTCCTTAACTTTATAAAAAGGAACTTAAAATAAAAAAATTGTCCGTTTACTTTTCCTACTGGGAAACCAATAACCGTTTAACCCATCACAAATTAGTGGTTTTCTAGTTGTTGATTTTCTCCTAATAATGTTTTCTATCACTCTACATCAGAACTTGACACTTATTTTCTCTTCCATGTCCATATTTTCATGGAATCCTATTATAGATTATCTCGAGTGACCTTTGTACATATCTTTCTTTCTTTTAATGTGATATTTTTATTTACTCTTTTTCTGATGTGGGACTTTCAATGAAGTTTCCAAGCCCAATTTTAAAATTGCGAGGACGCAATTCTCAAAAGGGGGGAAAAATGTAACATTCCAGATAAATAAAGAATATAAAATTTTCATATTTATTAATATTTTTGAATTAAATATTAATTTTAATTTAATGGGGTTTCTATGTTCGATGACATACCCAATACACAACAACGGGTTTCTTTGAAATCTTACATTGCACACTAACTATATAATATTATTATTTTAAATGGTTGTTAATTCCTAGAAATTATATTGGTGGGAATAAATAATAACTACCATATGATTATTCATTTTTGTTAAAAAAAATTGCATTTATCCAATAAAAGTGAGAGGCTTAAAATGTGAATGAATCTAATTTTAAGCATAATTTATTTTAAAAGGTTGATTTACTGCCTTTTGATGGAGAACCCTCCTTAAATCAAATTATGGTCACTTTTATATGTTCTATTTGACAAAATAAAATTATTCTTTACAATTGGGATATAAAAATATACTTTGGCTAAAATTTTGGTATTTTTATGATAAAATTCATTTTTTGATTAACAGTGAAAATACTGTATTTTAATTCAAATCTTCTTTTTAATATAATTTATTTATATTGTTATATTATCTATTTAATTGGTTTTAAAGTTTAATTATATTATATTTTTACCATTTAATCCAATTTTAGTCATTGGAATTAATTTCACTTTGAAATTGGACATAAACAAGTGTCAATCTTTTGATAGATATTGTTTCTTAAAAACACGCTATTGGTTTTGACAACGGGAATTGATTTTAAATTAGTTAATGCAACTTTTAAGTTTTCAATTTTGTAATATATAAATCATATTTTAATTCAGAATATCAAATATATCTTAGTCTGAATTTTTGGTATTTTTTTGAAAAACATCAATTTTTTATGAATAGTGAAACCACTAAGTAGTAGTTAAAAAACTGGTTTTTTCATTTAAATGTAATTTTATAGCTTCTATGAATTGAATTTCAAAAATCCAACATACATTTTTGTTATTAGTAAGTAAAATGTGGTTCAATAGGACGAAAATAATTTTTGGTGAACAGTAATTTTTTACTTTTATTTACCATGGTTAAAGGTAAATAGGGTAATTTAAGGTAAAAAATATTATAATAATAAAACATTACCTTTACAATTGTCCTAACACTATTTTATGAGTCATTTCTGACCAAGGGAATCATTGGGTCTATTTTGGGACTCCATAGAGATACTTGGTAGTGATAATGACATATTAGATTAATTAATTTAAAGTAAAGACAAAAATGACACAAACAAATATCTTTTAGTAAAGTAATTTATACTTGGGGTTATATATTTTATCTCTTAGACTATAAATATTCATTGCAAATATAAAAATATTTCCTACATCATGTTTTTTTTATAATTTTTATATTTCAAATAAAAAAATTAATTATGACACAAAAATGATGCAGTATTTACCTCATTAATAAATGATTTAAATAAATAAGATTATAAATATTAAAATAACATCCAAAACATGTAAAATTATTATTGGATAAATTTATTTCGACCATGAATCATCTTATCTTTGACTTTAATTTGTTTTGGACCTTTAGAACCCGAAAAATCATTATATAATAAAATAATATTTTCATACTTTCCTAGAGAACCCATCCTCCCCCTTATAAAAGTCCATCACCTCTATCCCATTCCTCACACATCTAAAGCCCCTTGGATCATCAAAACCCTGACCAAATAATCTCTAAATATCCCTATATTCATCTTAGAAGCCTTACCTTATGCAGAAGGCACTTCAAGAAGTTCTTTTGGTTCAAACCAACGGGAGTTACTCGAATTAAAGGTAACAGTTTCTCTTAAATTCTTTTATTTTATTTTACTTATCCAACCCACTAAACTCGTTTTATTCCTTTATTTTATAACAACACCAGTATCATAAATATACTAGGTTATTCTTATGATAATTATTATATCTACACTTACACACACCTCCCTCTAATGGGTAATGAACATAATTTTCTGTGGATGGTGAACTACTGCCTCACGAAACGATGATTGTTTAAATATCTCCAACCACCACTCATGGTGGAAATTATTATGACACTTTATTTATATATGATACATGTTATATTTATATTATTTCTATTCTTATTTATTTTTCATTTATATAATACCTTTATGGTTTCCATAGTGGGTAAATAAGATAATCTCATTTGAGGAAGTGCGGACTACCGCCTCCTCAAAGTGATATGACTCGTCCATGCCTTATGTGGAGCATATAAAGGGTATCTTTAATGAAATTATATATC
Organism: Viscum album; assembly: GCA_963277665.1. Taxonomy (NCBI): domain Eukaryota; kingdom Viridiplantae; phylum Streptophyta; class Magnoliopsida; order Santalales; family Viscaceae; genus Viscum; species Viscum album. Next base: position 1,012,821,783 of record OY728141.1, on the reverse strand, counting down.
ATATTATACCATAATTATAATATAATTATCTATAATTATGTTTCCATTCCATTACAATACAAAATATAAATGGAAGTAGCGTTAATGCGTACGTACGGCTTACCATCTCAATGAACGGTGCATTTCATTTCTTATCTCCAAATGTTATGTACTATTATAAATACATATATATACTGGATATATATGATATATATGATATCTAAATAATGAATATAATTCAGGATATAATTAAATTTTGACCACATGAACAACTTGTAATTATAAGAAGTCCATTTTTTACTCAAATACCAAATATCGACAAAACGACCATTATTAACTTTAATGATTACATAATGTTTATAACATGGTAATAAGTGATATAAAGGGAATAATAAACCTGAAAAATGTTCTTAATCAAGTATAAATTAAATTAATTTTATTATTCAGGAAGAACAAGGAACAAACAAGTCAAGTCGGACACGAGGTAAGGGGTTTCTTATCTCACTTTTAATTCTGTGAGATTTCCATTGTTCACCACTTATTTATTGAATGTGGTGTATTTTGTACTTCCATTTGATATATATTATCATAATTATCTTTATATTAATGGTATTATGTGATTAAATTTGTGTTTATTGAAGTTTTTTTCATACGACTAATTTGATTACAATGTGGTAAGAGGTTTCTTATCTAACTTTTAATTCCGTGAGATTTCCATTGTTAGCCACTTATTTATTGAATGTGGTGTATTTTGTACATAAATTTTATATATATTATCATTACTCTCTTTATATTCATTGTATTATGTGATTCAATTTTTTTTATTAACTATTTGTTATATGACTCGATAGATTACAACGTGGTAAGGTATTTCTTATCTCACTTTTATTTCCGTGAGATTCATGCTATATTTGTCACTATTTCCTTTGTGTGGTGTATGTACTAACCATTATTTGTAATATTTTTGTAATATACATTCATTTATGGGTATTTAAATCTTAATTAGATGATTCTTCTTTCATGTGGTGTATGTTTCGTAAGTTACCAAATCAGTGAGGGAACTTTTTAACCCAAATTTCATTCCTTGGTTTAATCTTCTAATTCATAATTATGTCATGCTATGATTATGTGTGGAATCCCTATTTGTTTATTTATGTTGTAATTTCCACTCCCCTTTGTGTGTATATACTTTTGATACATAGAATCACTCCATTGATAAATTCTCAAGTCATCGATATGAACTTGAAAAGGGTAATTTTAACTCAATTTCCATTCATTGAGTTAAACATCAAAGTCATTGGTTTTGTCTTAAAAATAACATTTGTGAATATACTTTGATCTATTTACACAAAATATCCAATCATATTGAGTTTATTTTTATTTTTCACACATAATTATGTAATTGTTTTATTCTTAATCTAAGGATTCTATCTTTATAAGGGATTTCATCTCAAATTACATTCCATTGAGACTTCATTGTTTTCATGCTCAAATTCACTTTTATATTGTTTATATACTATCCTTTGGCATATTATATCATGAATCCCTTTATTATCATGATATTATAAAGTTTTGATTGAATTTTATTCCTCAATTATTTTTATTCAAGCATATCTCTTTTGGTTAAGAACTCTTTAACTAAAATATTGTTTTAAATATTTATTCTTATAAATATTTCTCATTAATGTCCATGTTTTCTTAAAGGTTTTTAGTATTTGTTTATATGGAAATTAATGCATTAAAATTTTAATTCCTTTAAAATCTTAAAAGTGGTATGGGACACTTCTAATCAAAAATATCTTTATAAAATGTTTTAAATGGTTTTGAAAATGGTTTGATTAAGAATTCATTATGTCAATATCTTTAAATGATATATTGTAATTTCAATATGGAAATTTTATTATTGAAATATTTATATTAACCACATTTTATGTGTTATTAATTTATAATGGTACTTGGACATTTGAAGGGTGGTTACGTGATAAACCAAATGACAGGTGGAGTCGTGATAAACCAAGATGGTTGGTTATGTTATGACCTCCAATGAATTGGGTATGGAAGTCATCCGTATGAAGATTACATTTAGTGAATATGTGTGGATGTAGAATGTATGGTTATTCCATTTAAGTATTTATATTTCCCAAGTTACCTTTATATGTTATTGGTTCTTTATATGGGTTTTATGGTAATATTTTGGTTACAAAAGGGAAAGAAATGATCTTTTATTCAGTGAAGAGTATTTACTACTTTGTAAAGGTGAAAAGTATTATATATGATAAGTATTCATGGTATACTTGTTGTTTTCAAAAAATAATAGTTTTCCTTCTTTGTGTATCCCTTAATGATATTTTTTCTCATCCCAAGTTTGGTAAATTTTTTTAACAGGATAAGAAGTGGAATAGGGGCAAGGATGTTATTAACGAAAATTCATGATTTCTAAAACATGGAACTGGACATGTTTCTTTTTAAGAGTTTATATTTTATGAAAAATGGATACAGTGTAGTAGTGTCTACTTGTAATATTCAAGTTGTTATGTATATGATATGACTTAATTATTTAAATCTCTAGACCTAAAAAGATCCTCAATGTGAATTATTAACTTAATTAAAGAATATGGAATGTTTAAGTCCAGGTCCTTACAGTAACTCATTATAGGAAGGCTTTATACCTACCCATTACTGCTTTCTCTATTTTCCTATATAATATAAATATTAAATTAGGTTTTCACTTGTAAATTGTATACATATTCTACATAATCATACTCTCATTGTATGCTAGTATTGAAACATCATGAGTTTTAATAAAGAAATATTATATTTGATAGCGTACATGATACACTACATCGAGCTTAAATGAACAACTAAATATTATTTTTTAAATGTTACCATAATAAATTAGATATTTAAATGTAGGGAAGGAAAAATATTGATTTAATTATGAAAATATGGTTTATACATGTTTATATAATGATTCACTGATTACCAAATTTATTATAAATGGAAATAAAAATCAATTGAATATAAAGGATGTGTTTTTATGAAAAACTGTTTAAATGAGAATAATTGTTTTGATAAAATAATCATATCACTCTTGTTGGATTATATTAATTAAATATAAAATCAATATCATTTTTAAAGTTAATATTATATGTTTTATAACATTATATATGGACAAAATCAATTTTATGCATAAAATAAGTATTTCTAAAAAAGGCATGTTTACCACCTTTTGATGAAAAAACCATTTTAAATATAGTTTTTGACACTTTTATAATTTCTATTTGAAAAAATAAACTTATTATTTTTAATCATGATGCAAAATTTTAATTTGGATAAATTTTTTGTATTTTTATGATAATATTTTTTTAATGAATAGTGTAAAATACTTCATTTTAATTCAAAACCTCTTTTTCATCTAATTTATTTAAATTGTTATATTAAAATTTTAATTAGTTTTAAATCATATTTATATCATTAATTTATCATTTAATATAATTTATTTCATTTGTATCAATTTAAAATTTAAATTAGATGTAAAAACCTTTCAAACTTTTGAACGTTTCACTTTAAAACCCAGTTTTTTCGTGTTTTCTGTGGAATTTCTTTTAAATATAATTTTCCAAATTATGTGAATTAAATTAAGTAAAATAGAATCCATATTTGTGATAATAAGTTACAAATTTGGTTTTAAGGTCAATATAATTTTTATGTTTTGAAAATTTACCATGGAAAAAATATTATTTACCGTAGTAAAAGTAAAATTTTTGATATGGGTTAAAATTAAAAGTTAAAATCTTAAACTACCTAAAAACTTCAAAATTTAAAGGTTTTTTAGGTTTTTATAGACCATAAACATCCTATAAAACATTAATTAAAATACAAATTCATGTAATTTAATGAAACCTCAATGTAATTTTCTTTTAATATAAAATAATCAATAAATTAATCACTTTAACCCACCTCTCCTTAAGTAAAAATACCACCTATGCACCACCCTATTTCGACCCAAAAATCCATTTATCTCCTAAAATATCTGACCAAAACTCTCCTCCTAAGTCTCCCCATGTCCAAGTTCTTCTGGTATCCTCAAAAGACCAAATCCAAGGTCCTCAGGGGTCTTTCAATGAGAGGATATTCAAGAGATAATTTTCTCAAAGTACCTCTCTTAATTTCTTTTTTTTCTACTTTATCCTCACCTAATTCATACATAAATGCTTGATTACTCTAGAATCATGTATATACTGTATTTTAATGTTTCTAATTTAATATCTCATATACATTTCATTTCTCACCTCCACTTATTCAAATAAACTTAATTGTTGTCCAAGTTATGCTCGTTGATCGCCTCCGTGAATAATGTTTTTGTTCTTATTCATTTACCACCTTAAGGGATGGTCTTAAAAAAATTATTATGGTCAAATAATATTGTAAATGTTTATATTATAACCTATTTAATATTCTGGGAATGTTAAATTAATCATACATTAATTCTTTTCATATTGGGGTTATATGATAACTTCATTTAGGGACGTGTGGACTACCGCCTCCTACAAATGATATGATTCGTTCATGCATCACATGGAATGTATTAAGAATTTTTTTATTAAAAATATATGATATAGATGAAATATCAATTACACTTTAATTATATTATATATTTATACATATTTATATACATTTCATTTAATGTTTATTCTTTCAATACAATTGGAAAAACAAAAAATAGTGTTCATGTGTACGTACAACCTACCTTCTCCATGAATGGTGTTTTTAGTTTATATTAAAATATTATTATAAATAATTATATAACGAATATATAATATATTTATATAATTTTTTATATATTTGGAAATTATAGAATTATGACCACATGGACTATAGACATCATGCTAAGTTTATTTTCAACTCAAGAACTGAATATTGACAAAGTATCCGACATGTACTTAAATAATTGTGTAACTATTATAACATATTAATTAATGATATAAAAGGAATAATAAAAATAAAAATTTTATTAATCAATTATATATTAACCTAATTTTATTATTTAGTAAGAAAAAGGAACATACGAGACGAGACAGACTCATGGTGAGGGATTTTTCTAACTCAATTTCCATTCATTAAGTTATACGTCTAATTCGTTGATTTTTTTATGAAAAGATTATGTGTGTCATAAATTTTTATTGGTTTATGTTTAATTATTAATTCTATTTATGTGGATATATTTTTTCTTCACATAATAACCCCATTGATAAATTCTTATGTCATTGATATGAACTTTTAAGGATTCACTCGCCTCACTTTTTACCTATGTGAGATATATGATTTATTCACCACTAATTTCTTATGGGTGGTGTATATATAATGAAATTTTAAATGAAATATCATTAATATATTCATATTCATTCTATTAAATGTTTAATTTTATTATTATAACTTTTATTGTTCATACTATTTGACAGATTACAACTTGTAAGAGAATTTCATAACCTAATTTCCATTCTTTGGGTCAAATTTTTGCTTATTGATTATAGCGTTTAACTCTTATGTGTGAAATGAATTTTGAGTATCTTATATATTATTTATATATTTAATTTCATTAAATGTTTTTTAAATTAATTTTTTTATATGGAATGTTTACATTCTATAAAAAACAAAAAAGGAAAGTTTTTTTAATGTATACAGCGAAAATGACTTCTTTGCTGCCATAACTGTTATTTGACATTTGGATTCCTCTATAAGACATAATGTTTTTAAAATGAAAATAAATACCATATTTCTTTTTCATGTATTTTTTTATTGAAAATGTTTTTTATAAGGGATTTATTATGTAAATATCTTGAAATTATATCTTGTGATTGCAATGTGTAAATGGTATTTTTCCTTTATGCATGATTTATTTATAGTTCTTGTGTTTTGGTTCTTGGTAATTTCTTATTTATACTGGTGATTACTTGATAAACCAAGGGTATGTGATCCCATGATATCTGTCTAATTCATTGGGTAATGATATGGAGTTAAACAAAAAGGTTTCTTCTAAGAGATGTAGGGAATATACTATGAATGGTATTCTAAACGTAACCATTTAGGTTACTCCCAATGTAGTTATGAAAGATATAATGTAAGTATGTTATGGATTCCACAAGTTACCTTTATGATTTATGATTTCTAAGATTTTTTTCAAGAATCTTATAATTTCTTGAGGTATGTTAAATAGTTTATGTTTTATGGGTGAAAAGTATGATTTTGTGAGAATGTTTTCATGAGTTTGAAATATTCACGGGATAATAGTTTCATTAATAATTTTATATCCCTTAATAAACTTTTTGTGCCCATCCCATGTTTTTTGAAATGTCTTTCATAGGGTTTTAAGTTTGGGAAAGATAAATTAATAAGTCAATATTAATGTTATGAATATTTTTATCAAGGAAAAGAATTCATTTTTAATTTTAAAATGTTTTAAATTATGAAAAAAATGGATGGCATGTAGACTTTTCTACTTTGTAATATTTGAAATGTTTTGTAATAGTTATGGCCTATTTTTCTAAAAATATAAACCTGAAAATATCCTCAATGTGAATTCTTGACTTAACTCAAGAGTATGTAACATTTAAGGATGATTCCTTATATTTTGTATCGAAGGAAAGGTTTAGACAACTTTAGGGATGTTGAGTCTTGGTTAAACATATGGTAACATTCTATGCCTATTATTTTGGATAAATCCTTGTTATATAACTTTTTAAGATCAAGGAAATTCAGTTTAAAATTGGAGGAGGAGGATCTCAAACAATATTCTTATCTCTTCATGATAACTTACTTATTGTAATTATTAAAAAGTCATGTCTGAATGATTAGAAAACTTTTTATGATATACAACTCACTTGAAAATAATTTTTTAAGATATCAAAAACCTCCATTATGCCTTGATAACATCTTGGATCATGTGTTGTTTTTAATAAAATATTATTTTCCTAATATTATCATATTTTCGAAAAAGTTAAATATTATCATGGAACTTTTGAATATTTGACTTTATCACAAGATTATGAGGTATATTATGATTTTGAAAAATATAATGAATAGGGAGACCATTTAGTAGCCTATTTATACTTATTTTAAAATATAGTCTTTCATCACATACTTATGGTATTTTAAAAGGACCATTGATTGAATTTTTCAAGTCAAACTTGGTCTGAATGGCTTATAAAAATAAATTTTTATCAGATGTTTTGAAATTATATGTCACACGTGATGATTTTCCAAAACTGTTTTCCTATGAACATCCATACGAACCTAGTTATACACATTGTATTTGGATAAATGAGGAAAGTGATTTTAAATAATCTCTAAATCATTTTTGAAATGCATGGAACTTCTATCTACATGAACAAAATGAAGATGAAACCAAGTGGACACCATGATCAAGGTATGACGTTCTTTCTTTTTGGAATAGTTTTATTAAATCATTTGGAGATGAAATGAAAAATTTTACTATTTATAAGGATTTATGAATTAAGATATTGAGGTAATTATAAGTTGGGATGTAAAATGAAAGGTATGTAATAACATATGAGGTTAAAACATGTTATTGTTATTTTTTGGAGGAATTTATATCATTTTTGGGAATTTTATAAGAAATATATTGTTTTTGGAAAAGGACAACATGCAGACTATGTGACAACTTATTGCGTCGAAAAAGGTTGTGGGGATCGAACCCATAACCGAAGAGTGACAAGGATTTATTTATTAACACTATCCTACATGAAGTCCTGGTTAGTATTACTTTTTGTTTTTAGTTAAATAAGTTGATGGAATAAGAAGAAGTTGACTTTAAGAACTTATGTTTTATCAAATGGATGTCTATGGAATTAGAAACTTATTTGGGAATTATATGATAAATGTTATTTTGGAATTAGTTCACTATTTTAAGAACCCTACATGCCTAAGGAAAATAGAATACTATGGGATTTTATTTAAGTAGTCATGGTTGAATTTTATTTTGGAAGAATCAATGTATTTAAAGAGGACTTATAGTGATTCAAGTTATTTATAGAAATTATTAACCTATATTGTAGAATATGTGATTTTGGAAATTAAATTTTTGGTATTAGACATTAAGAGTCATTGATTTTATTTGGATATAAATGTTTAAATTTATCTTGGAATAATATGTTATCAAATCCTTATTATTTTTGGGTTTCAATCTTAGTTTATATTATTTTGAGGATTTTTAAGGACAATTATTTATCAAATGGTCTATGTTGAAATGTGGGTATTAATTTTTAAATTTAAAGATTAAAAGTAGTTTTTCATCATACAATGGTTTATTCCTTTTGAGAATTAACTTCCAAAGTACTAACCATTTTGGTTTTGGTCAATTTATAAATACAGTTAAAATATATAGATCATCTTTTGTGGATTATGTGATTCTCTATAAGTTGATTTTAGTGCTTTGGGTGTGACCAAATCATCTTGAATACTCATCATTTGGAGAAAAAAATGAGTTTGTGGAAGAAATTGATTAAAGGATGAAACTATACTTCACAAGTAAGTATGTTTCCTTATGTTCTTTGTCAAGCTCATAAATAAATTATACAACTTTATGAAAAGGATATTAAAAAAAATATGTTTACTTTTTCTCATATGAATTCAAATACCATTTAATCCATCACAAATTTATGGTTTTGTGATTGTTAACTTTATAATTATAATGTTTTATATCACTCTCCTGTTGGATTTGGTGTCCTAGAACAAACTAATTTTTAATTTATTCATTAATAAATACCTTATCACATCTTGATTGTTCTTCTTCATGATAATAAATGTGATAATTTCTTAAGTATAGTTGTTAGATTAAAGGGTCATAGCGGATTCCTGCTATGTTGAGAACCCGAAAGTGCCATAACACTATTCTTGAATATATGTTCTATAGTCGGATGATGTTATTTGAAGGACACAAATAATACAGGCCATTAGGGGTGAGGACTCATAAAACATTGAGGCACCTTCTCATAGTGTGCACCCTTGGTGATATCAAGGAGGGTATTATGAGAAAGTGACCCGCCAGCAGGAAATCAACATTTCATAGTGTCATTGGATGTTCCTATCTACGGATGTTTGTATTTGTCCTTAGACTTTAAGATTATTATTAATGGGTATTACAACTTTTTCACTTAGATGTATTGACGAAAATTGTGAAGACACATTGTTCAAAGAGTGGAAGGATATGTTGGGTGCATCACGAGTAATATTGCATTAATAGATAATGCGAGATAGGATTTATTCCTTCTGTTCCATAAAGAAAGTAGATATCTCAGGCCCATTGATGGAATTGATATAGCCTAAATAAATCCATGTCCATGGTAATGAATGGGAAAGTTCAATTCTAGAAAGTCAAAGAAATAATGATCGAGCACATGTGTTGATGGAACTATCATGCAACCCGCTTGATTTGAGATATCGTGACAAAGGGATTACATTACATGATAAGCATTTGTAGGAGGTGACATTTCATTATGGAATTAACTTCTTTCTCTATGGGTGCCTTGGAATGTTGCTAGATGCTAACCTTGGACTTTAGACAAGCTCCACCTAATGCCACTGAGAAAGATCCCTAAAAGGTCAGACACTAAGTGTGTCCAAGTATCTAACTTAAATATTAATTTAATAAGTTGAATAAAGATTATTCCTGATTTTCGTTTAATAATTATTCAAGGATGTCTGATTGATTTTATTTTGACACTAGTTATTCAAGAGAATATATTTTTTGATAAATAATATATTTATTAGAAAATAATGAATTGATATTTATTTGATAAATAAATATCCATTATTCAAGATCTAATAAATATGGTGGAGGAATTAAATAAAATGGAAAAGTACACATCGTGTATATTAATATACATGCAGTGTAGTTTTTATGGGTATTTGTGAGAAATAATATTATTTATTTCATTAATTAATATTTGGTGTAATTAACTGGACACATTTCAAGTAATAATAATAGTCAACTATTATTATTAGACATGGGGTATTACTGTGAATTAAATTAAATGAATAAATCCTTTAGGGTAATTATTTATTTTATTATTCTAAGTAATTAAAATCTCAATTATATAATTCTCATTAGCCTAGCCATTTTTTGGGGGTTGTGTACAATAGACCTAGAGAAATCTCTCAAGCCAAGAGAGAATTTATTTTCTTCCAAGAACACTCTTAATATACGAGAGAGATCCTCCTCCACCGTATCAAGGAGATCGTTTTTTCCAGTGTATCTCAAAGAGATCAAAGGTTAACATCGCAAGCAAAGGCTCTTCCATGCTAGTGCTCAGATATCCCTATGGCGATGTCCATAGATACATGGAGCACGTGTGGATCATCACTAGTGGAATCCTACACTTGGATTCTATGATTCAACAAAGGATCACATCGGATCATGACCGGAAACATCAATGGAGATAGAATTCCATCAAGGAAATTCTTGTCTTTTAATTAAATTAATTATAACCAACATATGATGATCTTATATATGGTTTCCAGACTCCCTTCCTTTCTTTAGTTATTTGTTCAATTCCGAAGATCCATCATTTTATTATCGTGACAGATCTTATATTGATTATTGTTAACGAAAAAATTAAATTTGGGTACATCCTCAAACGCATGGAGAGATAATTCTACACTTGGATTCTATGTAGACCATAGAAACAAAAAGCATGTGTGGTTCACCGCAAGAGGAATCCTACACTTGGATTCTATGATTCAACGACGGATCACATCGAATCATGACTGGAAACATCAATGGAGATAGAATTCCATCAAGGAAATTCTTATTTTTAATTAAATTAATTATAACCAACATATGATGATCCTATATATGGTTTCCGAACTCAATTAATTTATTTAGTTCTTTGTTCTATTCCGAAGATCCAGCATTTTATTATCGTGATAGATCTCATATTGATCGTTGTTAATGAAAAAATTAAATTTGGGTACACCCTCAAACGCACTTCCATTGCGCTCGAAACCTACAAGTGGTATCAAAGTGGTCATATCATTGATCATAATTATTTAGTTTTTTTATGATTTATGAATTTAATAATTTAGTTTTTTCAATTAAACTTAATTGTTCTGCAAATATAAATCTCGATATTGGTTCCTCCTCTCTCGTTTCTCATTCACCTTAAATAAGTGATTTTTTCTTTTAATTTTTGATTAAAATAAAACCGAGGATCTCATCCGGAGGTGACAAACATTCTTGGTCGTACTAAACCATAACACATGGTATGTATTTGGTAGTACACGCTGTGTAGTTTAGGTTCAATGCATTCGACTAGTATTCCAAACTAGGTTGTGTCAATGGATCCTATCTAAGTCTTTAAGACTCTGTGTGTTGACTGGGAATAGGTGGTACACAGTTTTCAGATTACTCATCATGTGTCCCATTGAACATAGTGTGTAGTCCCTTCGGGTTTGGGTAGGACTGTGCACCCCATACACAGCTTTCTTGGCTGGAAACCGTGTAACGCGGATACTACATGGTGTGTGTCCCATTGAACACATCGTGTACTTCTAATATTTCTGAAGTAAATCTACATGCCATGTCCCCGGGTGTGTACTTTGGATAGATGGTGTACAAAATTAAATGTCGTGTACTCATTCAAAATAAGCAGATTTATTAAAATTTATTATTATATTATACAAACCCTTGATAAATGTACTATAGTGAAAGCATAAAGCTGAGGCACAACAAATGATAGGTGTTTTATATATATTTGTTTAATTTAATTTCTATGTAATGTTTATTTCTACTCGTTGGTTAGTTATGAATGGGAATTCACCAGGTTGCCTCCAAGGTACAAGTTACGTACAAAGATAATTTTAAATGAATTTATTTTTTTAAAATTATGATGCATGATAATCTCAAAGAAAATTTGGAAAAAAGGTTTAAGATAAAATTATTGATTAATTAAAGATAATTAATTGATTCGAGCGTGATTTATCTTAAACAAGAATGATTAAATAATTGAATGCTAGTTTTATTTATGTGTAAATATCATTGCATGTGTATATGATCATGAGCTAGACCAAGACCTTTGTATGTGAATGGTTTATTTTAATTTTTCTATTAAAATTAATTTTTTTGGCCTGTGAGCCTTCTCCTCATTAATATGTTGGGTCTATGTTTCCAAGGTTTATTTTATGTAAAACACCATTTACCCCTCACCTGTGAGTGAGATAAAAGCACATGTAATGGATGGAGCTCCCAATATAATGGAGGTGGCTCAAGTTAGGAGCTAAGGTGAAACCAATCCAAGGAGATACAAAGGTGAATTGGTGGAAAGCTATAAACACAAACCCAAAAGGTTCAAGGTGTTTCTCCCCTTGGTCTTGGGTTAGTTTATAAACTTCTAGATAAACTAACCAATAGAACAAGCTCATGATAATACCATTTATTTTATTTTTTTTCATTTTCATGGTTTATTTATTGTGGGTGTGTTTTCACGATCACAAAATTAATGAATTAAACAAGCATGCAAGGTAAAACTAAAATAAGACCGGATTATGCGTAAATATTATCTTAGATATGGTTAATCACTTCATTTGGTCCCACTTAATATTAACAAGCATATAATAAAGATAATAAAATAAGAATTTATGTATAAGGATAAAATCCATTAAATAAATATTAAGTCGGTATAGCCTTCCATAATCTTAGTTAGAATCTAACCATAGTTCCAAATTCTTGACCAACCCTAGTTGGGGTGATCTCAATTATCAGGGAATTCTAATTCAAGGTTTTGGGTTTACTGGACTTGGTTCACATCAAGGGTTGACTACCACAGTAGGACTTTCTATAACTTAGAGGGAAATTTTAAGGAAATCCAAAATAAAAGAATTTCAGGATTGGGGAGTCCACTCGGTAAATCAAGGAGTTGCGAGTTAATACAGTTGGCATTTGGAATGCCTACCTAAAACCCTTCAAGTTGCTTGACAATCCCTATTTGGGGTAATGAAAAGGGATATATGGATCATTGAAACTAAAATATTTAGGCAATAGAATATTCTGAAGTCAATGGTGAGGGGTATTGGATTTCGATAAAATAGTGGGAGAAAAATAAATATTAATTTATTTATTTGTCTCATTTTTATCATGATAAAGTGATAACCCTTTGATCATCTTAATTTGTAGAAACGGAAAGAAAAATGACTTCAAACATATCATTTTTAACCATACTCGAGAAGGAAAACCTTCTCACCAGCACCAATTTCCAAGAGTGGCAGAGGCGTTTGCGCGTCATCCTTTTCCATGAGAGGAAATTGTATGTGCTGGAAAATCCTATTCCAATGGCACCTAGAAAAGAGGCCAGGGATGAGGAACTATCTCTCTATATGAAACATATGGATGATTCCACATATTTCCAATGTTTCATGCTATTGACCATATCAAATGAGCTCTTGAAGCAACATGAAAACATGGACGTGTATAGAATGATGTCTCACCTTAAGTATCTCTACCAAGAGAAGGAAAGATAGGAGAGATTTGAGATCTCAAATGATTTGTTCATAACTATTCTTGGAGATTATGTGCCAACTAGGCCTCATGTAGTAATGCTTATTGGTTACATTGAACACCTAGAAATCTTAGGTATTAATTTCCTGGATGAGTTGCATACAGATCTCATCTTATCATCACTACCCAAGACCTTCTTTAGCTTTATTGTCAACTACAAAATTAGAAACAATGAGAAGAGTCTATTGAAACTTTTGGCCTTAATTATCTAGGTAGATATGGACATGGGGTGTGAAAAACCCATTTTCCTTTTGATGAATAAGAAAAGTAAGGACATGGAAAAGGACCCAAGGACTTATAAATGGTCTGAAGCCCCCAAGAACCATCACTACAAGAAGGGGAAGATCCAAAGGCAGAGAAAGGAATGGGAGGTGGTGTGTTTTTCATGTGGCAAGCCAGGACACTAGAAGATTAATTGCACCCAAAAGTGTGGGGATGCTAATTAAAGGTGAGTTTGTTATAGAGTGTAATCTTTCTATTTCTACGCATTGGGTATTAGATATAGTTTGTGGGGAACACATATGTATTAAAATGTAGGAACCAAGTAGATTTAGAAATATTTCAATATGAGAGGTGGATCTTCGAGAAACCAATTGTGTAAGGCTGGCTAAGTTAGCCATTGGTGACTAACATCTCTCATTTCCAATTGGAATGGTTTTGGTTTTACGTAACTATTATTATGTTCCTAGTGTTACCAAGAACATAATTTCTATACCTTGTTTGCATATGGATGGATTTAATTTAAAGTTTTTAAATAAGGGTTGTTTCTTTTATAAGAAAAACATATGTTATGGTATAGTGCATTTAAATAATAGTTTGTATGTATTAAATTACAAAAACCAAGTGTTGGCAATTGATAAGGAATAAACTCACATTACTCATATATCACCCAGTTGTGGAATCACTATCTCGGTTATGTAAACGATAATCACTTGACAAAGATCTACCTAGATGGTTATTTAGACTCTACTGAGCTAAAACCACTTTTTATATGTCACGCATGTTTACAAGGTAAAATGACCAAGCCCCCTTTAGGTGGATAGGGTGAAAGGGCCACATAGCTTCTAGGATTGGTGCACATAGTTGCATGTGGACCATTTCTAGTAGAATCTAGAGGTGAATATTATTACTTCCTTACTTTTACTAATTATTTGAGTAGATATGTCTATTTCTACTTAATGAGGTATAAGTCAGAGTCGTTAGAGAAATTTAAGGAATTCAAGAATAAAGTACAGAATCAGATTGGTAAGAAGATAAAGAAGCTTTAATCAGATCGATTTGGAGAATATATGAATCAATGGTTCATTGATCTTCTACGGGAGACTGGGATTATATCTCAGATAACTCATCCTTATACACCACAGTCTAATAGTGTTAGTAAGAGGAGGAACCACACCTTATTGGACATGGTGAGGTCGATGATAAGTCATGTTGAACATCCATTATCCTTTTGGGAATATTCATTACAAACTATAGCATACACATTAAACTGAGTACCAAATAAGGCGGAAAATGGAATTCCCTTTAAGTTATGGAATGGAAAGAAACCCATTTTGTTGCACATGCGTGTATGGGGATGTGAGGTGTTTGTTGAGGCCTTCTCAGGAAACAAACTAGAACCCCAGGGAATAAGTTGTATCTTTATAGGATATCCCAAGGAAATGAAAGGATGTTACCTATATAACCCTTCAAACAATAAATTGATTGTCACTATACAAGATGTCTTTATTGAGAGAGAGAACATCCTCAAAAAAGATAGTGGGAGCAAGATTGACATCGACGAAGTTGATGCTCATGATACACAGGAGTTGGTACAGGAACAAGTTCCACACGTCCCTATGGAAGAGGTTCTAGAAACACAAGTACTGTGTAGGATCTCAAGAGAGGTAAGGGAACCAGAGATATTTGGTTTCCTAGTCACTAAGGATGGTGAATCCTTATCATTGGACAATGATCAACCAATCTCCTAAAAAGAATTAGTAGAAATCTTAGAAGCTTCAAGTTGGATAGAATCAATGAATTCTGAGATGGATACCATGTATCAGAACCAAGTCTGGGTTCTAGTTGATGATCCAATTGATGTAAAGCCTTTTCGATTCAAATGGGTATTCAAGATAATTTTGGACATGGAAGGTCAAGTTAGAACCTATAAAGAAAGGGTAGTGGCTAAAGGATTCAGACAACATCAAGGAATTGACTATGATGAAACCTTCTCATCAGTTTCCATGTTTAAATCCATAAGAATCATACTTGTCATAGAATCTTACCATGACTATAAGATTTTGAATATGGATTTCAAAATAGAATTCCTTAATGGGAACCTTTAGGAAGATGTCTATATGACACAACTAGAAGAGTTTGTGACATCAGGTGAAACCAAACGGGTTTGCAAGTTGCAGAAATCCATTTATGGATTCAAGAAAGCATCCAGGTCATGGAACATTTGATTTTATAAATCCATAAAGGAATTTGGTTTCATTAATAATGAATGTCATCCATGTGTTTATAAGAGTTTTAATGGGAATTTATTTGTTATCTTAGTAGTATATGTTGATGACATATTACTTATTGGAAATGTTGTACCAGTCTTACAGTCAGTTAAGGACTGGTTGAACAAGTGTTTCTCCATAAAGGACTTGGGTGAAGCAGCCTACATTCTAGGGATCAAGATCATTCATAATAGATCCAAGAGGCTTATTAGACTATGTCAGGGTACATACATTGACCAAATACTAAAGAGATTTAATATGGAATAGTCCAAGAAGAGATTTGTTATATTGTCACATGGCCTACATCTTTCTAAAAAAATGTGTCCTCAGACACAACAGGAGAAAGATAGAATGAGTAATATCCCATACACTTTAGCTATAAGATACATCATGTATGTCATGTTATGTACCAGGCTTGATGTTTCCTATGCACTGATCATGATAGGCAGATATCAAACAGATCCAAGAGAATGGCATTGAATTTTTGTTAAGACTATAATTAAGTATCTGAGAAGAACTAAGGATATGTTCCTATTGTATGGAATAGACGAGGAGATTTTCATCATAGGGTATGTTGATGTTGGTTTTTAGACAGATCAGAATGATCTGAATTTGAAATCTGGATAGGTTTTCTATCTCAATAAAGGATTTGTGAGCTAGAAGAGTTCAATGCAACCAGTAGTTGCTGATTCTATAGAGGAGTCCAAATATATAGCAGCTTCCGATGTATCCAAGTAAGATTTCTGGATTTTTAACTTTGTCTAGAATATTGATGTGGTTCCTATCAGTAAAGATCCTATCACATTTTATTGTGATAATACTGCAGCGGTGGCTCTTGAAAAAGAACCAAGGTCACATCAACAGAAAAAGCACATACTATGGAAGTATCATAACATGATGTATTTCTATCAAAGGGGTGAATTTGTAGTGATAATTGTGTCCACGTAAGAGAATGTGGTAGACCCCATTACTAAAGTCCTATCTGAGTAGAAGCATGAATATCATGTGAGAGTTAGCGGGTTAAAGGTTGTTAGTAGTTGGATCTAGTCCATGTGGGAGTCTATTGGAGTTGGTGGTCAAGAACCAACTACTTTTTAATTTATTAATTAATAAATACCTTATCACGTCTTGATTGTTCTTTTGTGTAACAATGAATGTGATAATGTCCTAAGGATAGATGTTGCATTAAAGAGCTGTAGTGTATCTCCACTATGATGAGAACCTAGAAGTTCCATAACACTGTTCCTGAATATATGTTCTATGGCTGGATGATTTTATTTTAGGGACACAAATAATATAGGCCATTAGGGGTTAGGGCTCATAAAACATTGAGGCACCATCTCATGGTGTGTTCCCTTGGTAATATCTAGGAGGATATTATGATAAAGAGACCCGCCAGCAGTAAATCCACATTTCATAGTGTCATTAAATGTTTCTATCTACAGATGTGTGTATTGGTCCTTATACATTAATATGATTATAAATGGGTATTACAACTCATGCACTTATATGTATTAATGAAAATTGTGATGACACATTGGTCACAGTGAGGTAGCATATTTTGGGTGTGTCACGAGTAATACTACATTAATAGATAATGCAAGAAAGGATTTGTCCCTTTTGTTCCATAATGAAAGTAGATATCTCAGGCCCTTTGATGGAATTGATATAGCCTGAATAAATCCATGTCCATGGTAATTAATGGGAAAGTTCAATTTTTTAAATTCAAATAAATAATGATCGATCACATGGGTTGATGGCACTAGTATGTAACCCGCTTGATTCGAGATATCGAGACAAATGGATTACATTACATGGTAAGCGTTCTTAGAAGATGAAAAATCGATAAAAACACATTTTTATTGAATATTTTATTGATAATAAAATATATAATTTATTTACATTATGGTAAATGTGTTCATTTATGAAAGATTTGGGATTAGATCATTCATTTGAAAATTTGATTAAAATTCAAGTTTTACCCTTTTAAATTAACTATAGAATTTTGAACATAAATATTTTTATATGAATTATTTGAAGTTAAAATTCTTTAAATATGCTTCTGACTTAATGTTCTACAACTTTCATTTGATATATTGGAGATAAATCAAGCATTTGGTTGGTGCAAATGGTCTATGAAGTCAAAGTTAGGCTGGACTCGCCCGATTAGACATGGGTTCTGTATTTGGGCCATAACTCCTACATACATGCATGTATTGGGCTCCAATTAGGATAGGAGATCTAGAAAAAAAATTCACACAAACCATCCTTCTATATGGAGAACTTATTCACACGTTTTGAAGGTCAAATAGGCGGTGAAATTTGGTTTAAAATATTTAGCTGAATTTCGCCATTCACACTTGAAACCACTTTTAACCTAGCATCCCCTATACTCTATAAATTGGTATTTTTATAATTTGGAGGGGGGTTTACGTGACTTAGAGGATTGGGATCAGAGGTGAAGTGGTTCTTTTTCATTTAAATTAACCATTGAAAGAGGGAATCTTTCAAGTTAGGATCCCATCTAAAATTCTCTTATCTTTCTCTTCTTTGTTGTAATGTTTTTGTTCTTTCAATAAAATTCTTATTTTATCTTACATTTATTTTATTTTCCTCAATTTTATTCTTTTATATTCCTATTTGGAATGTAATTATTTAGTATAATATTGATTGTTTTGTACTCATTATAAACCGTTGAAAATGAAATTCGCTTTTACAATGGTTACACCACCAATAGAAGAGTAGTCTTTTTAGTAATCGATATATCTCTTACCTTATTAATTTATATATTTTGAATCAATGAGATATTGTAATTAAATTAATATGATATATTAATTTAGTTTTCAAGATAAATGAAACAAATTAAGAAATTGAACAATTGATACAAAAACACACGAAGTTGAGGTTTGTGTAAGTTGTGAGAGTGTGATCTTAATCGGTAATACAAGACCACACTAGATAAATTTTTGGAGTTAAAATATAAACCCTAAACTCAATTTACCCTCATTTACAGAGTTGATATTTTCTATAATTAACCACTAACCATAATATAACCTAATAAAATCTATTAAATCAGGGTGCTACGATTGCATGTTCCGAAGCTAGCCCGGGGTTTTAATAATTTCATCTTTGTGGTTAAGTTAACTTTTATAGGGTTCAAGGGTTAACAAATGAGTGGATTATAATTAAGTGGATGTTAATTTAAATTATAATGATAAATAATTGAGTTAATAGGTAGAGTTATATTGATTACTTATTTTAAATATTTTCTAAAAAGCATATTCTTATTGTGCCTTTTTAATCGAACTTCATTTCAAAAATAAAAACATAAATATTATATAATCTTCTTCCAAAAAAACTTATTATAGTTTTATGAATGGTAAAAATACCCAAATCCTTTCAATTAGTGTTATTATTCCCTTTTATTTTATTTCTAAAATAACTTTAATAAGTTGTCAAATTTACTTCCTCTTTTTAGACACGACCTTGGTTAGCCACTTTGATGCACCTAAGTAACCCAAAACCGAACATTGTTTGAAAGCGCCCATGACAGAACCGTTAAAATTGGAACCATTGATATGGAGGAAAGTAATTTATTCAACCAATTATAGGTATCTATTTTATTTTTCATTTAATTCTTTTCTTCTCCACTTTATTTCTTCTTTCCCCTTTCTCATGTTTTTTCTCTTCTCTTACTCTCTTCTTTTATTTTTATCAGACCAACTCAAACTCCTTTTCTTTTTATTATGGTCCAATTTTCTTTATTTCTTCTCTTTATTTCATTTATTTATGACATGAAATAATCCCAAAGATCTATTAGATCTTGACCCTCATTTTGAACACAGCCTTAGGGATCGAATCATAAATTCTCAGTCTATGGGAATTTTCAACATTAAAACAGTAGGAGAATTCATCCACTCCAAGAACATTGAAATTGGAAACACTTATATTTCAAACATAAAACAAGAACCAGTGGATGAAGAAAATAACAATGAACTTAATAGAACCATTTGAGAATTGGTTGCACCTGATATTAACTATAAACCAAATTGAATAACATACCCGAATCTTGAATAGGAATTTGAACTGAAATCTGGGTTAATTCATGTTATTCCAAAGTTCCGTGGATTATCTGGTGAGGATCCAAACAAACATTTAAAAGAATTCAATTTATTTTTGTCAACCCCTAAACCAAGAAATTTATTTGAATATCAAATAAATCTAAGGGAATTCCCATATTCACTTGATGGAGCTGCAAAAGATTGGATGTATTATTTACGACCTGAATATGTCACATGTTGGAACAATTTGAAACATCTTTTCTTGAAGATATTTTTTCCAGCATCAAGTACCACTTCCATTCATAAAAAGATATTAGGGATCAAGAAAGCATAAGGGGAGTCAATGTATGAGTACTGGGAGCGATTCAGGAAGTTGTGTGCAAGCTTCCCACATCACCAAATTATTGAGAAACTCCTCATCCAATACTTTTATGAAGGACACACACCTATGGAGAAGATCATGGTGGATGTCGCGGATGGAGGATTATTGGTGGAAAAAACATCAGTAGTTGCATGTGCATTGATTAATAAGATGGCCCAAAACTCCCTACAATTTGTGGATCAAGGTACACCACATGTTAAGGGAGTATATTAGGTAAGTCCTTCTCTTGATAGTCATTTGATTGATACCAAGTTAGAATAATTGAACACTATGGTGAGTCAAATTACTTTGGCTCAAAAGACATATCGACCCACTCTTTCAAGGCCTTATGTAATTTTCACTGAGTCATCCCACCCAACTAACTGTTGCCCCCAAATACAAGAAATAGAAGATTGTGCATAAGTGTTTCCTAGGAGACCATATCAGCAGCAACAACAACCATATCCCAAAAAGAAGATTGATTTCATTGCTCCAACATATAACCAATGGTGGAAGGATCAATCAGACATGAGGTATGTATCTAGACAACAAAAAAGGTCCCCTTTTCAAAATAAATCCAACAGCCTCCACCCTACCAACAGGGTTTCCAACAACCCCAAAGGTTATTTGAAGCTCAAGAATCAACAAGTAAACAACAAGGTAACTCTCAACCAAAGGTATATTCTAACACCGACGACCTTTTGAAGAAAATTTTTCTTAATCAACAGAATGAGATGAAGAGTCAAGGTTCAGAGCTGAGGGAGTTGAAGACTCAAATGAGCCAGATTTCCACTGCCCTCCATGAATTGGTAAGTAAGAATTATGTAAATCTACCTTCCCAACCTACTCCAAATCCCAAGGGTAATGTTAGTTCTATCACATTGAGAAGTGGGAAGAAAATTAATGATACATTTGTACCTACCATTCCAATGAGATTCACCTCAACTTCAGAAATTCCTCATTCCACAACAACTGATGAGAAATCCAAGGAGAAAGATAAAGGTAAGAAAAAGATTGATGATTCTCCTCCTAAACCCCTTCCATTTCCAAACAAAGTTGTACAAACCAAGAATATGGCTCAAGAGGAAATGAAAAAAGAAGATTTGGACACATTCAAGTGTGTGGAGATCAGCATCCCTCTACATGAAGACATCAAGAAAATCTCAAGGTATGTGAAATTCTTAAAAGAACTTCGTAACAATAAAAGAGGGGTAAAGGGAAATGAAAGGATCAATATTGGAAGGAATGTGTCAGCACTCATTACACCAACTCTAACAATTCCAACAAAGAGTAAGGATCCAGGGACATTCACTATCCCATGCACCATAGGGGAGTTGCACTTTTCTGATGCTCTTTGTGATTTAGGAGATTCCCTAAATGTGATGCCTCACTCTGTATTATCTTCTTTATAGGTTGGTGAGTTGAAGCCGAGGAGAGTAGTGGTGCAGTTGGTGAATAGATCTACGACATATCTAGTGGGAGCCCTTGAGAATGTACTTGTTAGGGTAAGAGACATGATCTTTCTAGCAGATTTTTACGTTCTTAACAGGGAGGATGATCATGTAAGTTCTCATGCTCCCATTATCTTAGGTAGAACCTTCCTCAAAACTATAAAAACTATCATAAAAATCAATAAAGGTACACTTTAAATGGAGTTTGGAAATGAAGTTGTGATATTTAATGTCATGGAATCCATGAAGTACCCCTCAAAGGACCATTTTTCACTTGTTATCTCTCATTTTAAACCACCAAATAAAAGCCCCCATGGAATTTTATTGTCATATTATTAGAGAGATTATGAGCATTGGTTCTAGTTTGATGTCTAAGAGTACTTCCAAACCTATTTATAATGCACAAAACTCTCTTAGATTTGATTTCAAAATGGATTCATATTTTGATTTTGATCATGTTCAATCTAATTATTACATGGCTGTGAAGTATGCTGATGGATTGGATGCTTTATTCTTTTATTTTGATGATTTATATTCTGATACTAATTCTCTTTGTGCACATATTACAGTTCCTTTGATGTCTCCATCCATACACCACCCCCCTACACTAGAACTCAAGCCATTTCCACCAAATCTCAAATACTCGTACTTATTGAGTGGTGAGAAATTACTTGTTATCATTGCTAATAATCTCCCTTTTGAACATGAAGAAAAATTTTTGAATATTTTGAGGGAGAACATCAAGGAAATTGGGTGGACCTTGGCTGACATATCAAGTATTATCCCCTCCATTTGCATGCATATGATTCTTTTTGAGGATGAGGCTAAACCGGTTAGGCAGCCACAAAGGAGACTGAATCCAACTCTTCTAGAAGTCATAAAAAAAGAAGTTGAGAAATTGCTCGAGGTAGTTATAATCTTTCCCATTTCATATTCTCAGTGGGTAAGTACTATTCAGTTTGTGCCTAAGAAAAGTGGTGTTACATTTATTAAAAATGAAAAAGGATGAGTTAGTTCTGATGAGGGTTCAAAACAGTTGGTGTGTGTGTATTGATTACAGGAAACTAAATTTGTCCACTCGCAAGGACCATTTCCCCCCTCTTATATATTGATCAAATGCTTAAGAGACTAGCTGTAAAAACACACTATTATTTCTTGGATGGATTTTCTAGATGCTTTCATGTTCCTATTGCTTTGGAGGATCAATAGAATACAACAGTCACTTTTCCATTCGGTATTTGTTTTCCTACCGAAGGATTCCATTTGGCCTTTGCAATGCCCTAGGTACCTTCTAGAGATTCATGGTGAGTATTTTTTCAGATTTTATTGAGACATGCATAGAGGTATTCATGGATGATCTTACATTTTATGGATCCTCATTTGATGAATGTATAAGTCATTTGGGAAAGGTGTTGAATCGTTGTATTGAGAAGAATATAGTCTTGAACTTTGAAAAGTGTCATTTCATGGTAGATCATGGAATTGTATTAGGGAATGTAGTGTCAAAACATGGGATAGAGGTTGATAGATCTAAGGTAGATATTATTTCTTCCTTACCATATCCTTCACATGTTCATAATGTTAGATCTTCCTAGGTCATACAGAATTTTATCAATGCTTCATCAAAGATTTTAGAACGATTTCTCTTCCTATGTCACGATTACTTCAAAAGGATTATGATTTTGTGTTTGATGATTCTTGAAGTACTTCCTTTGATGAGCTAATTAAGTGTCTGACCACTCCACCAATCATACAGCCCCTATAATGGGAGATTCTTTTTCAGATTATGTGTAACACCTCTAACTTCACAGTTGGAGCTGTATTATCTTAGATGGAGGAGGGAAATTCACATGTGATTTCCTATGCTTCAAGGACATTGGATTCAACCCAATAAAACTACATAACCATATAAAAGGATTTTCTTGATGTCATATTTTCTTTAGATAAATTTCATTCATATTTATTTGGATCTAAAGTAGATGTTTTTTCTAACCATGCAGCTCTGAGGTGCCTCTTGAAGAATCCAAACACAAAGCCCAGACTTATTTGATGGATACACCTTCTTCAAGAATTTGATATTGAGATAAATAACAAGAAGGGGTTAGAAAACCTGGTGGTAGACCACATGATTAGTCTTACTCACACACTAGAGGATGACACCTTGGACCAGGTACCACTTCGAGACACTTTTCCTGATGAGAACCTTTATGCCATCTTATGTATGTATCCTTGGTATGCAGATTTAGTTAACTGCCTTTTTGCCTCTGAAATCCATGAAAATTTAAAGAAACATCATGTCCAAAAATTAAAAAGTGGGTCTCAGTATTATGTGTGGGATGATCCATACCTATGGTGCATGTGTAGTGATAAAGTTATTAGGAGGTGTGTTCCTGATCATGAGTTTGAGTCTATTCTACAATTTTGTCATACACATGCTTCTGGCGGACACTTTGGACCCCAACAGATAGCTAGGATAGTTTTGGACTTTGGATTATATTGTCATAGCATATTCCATTATGCCCATGTGTTTGGTAAGTCATGCTATCGTTTCCAACACACTGGGAACATTTCTAGGAGAAATGAGAAGCCCCAACAACCCATACTATTCTATGAGATTTTTTATGTATGGGGAATTGATTTTATGGGTCCTTTTCCTAGTTCATTTGGTTTCATTTATTTTTTGGTATGGGGTGACACACAAAACATCAACACCATACCACCCCCAAAAAATGGCCAGGATGAGGATTCAAATCATGAGTTAAAAAAATTAGAAAAAAATGTACAGCCAAATAGGAAAGATTGGAGCAAGTGCTTGGATGATGCATTTTGGGCTTATAAGATAGTATACGAGACACCCATTGGTATGTCCCCATTTCGGATTGTTTTGGGAAAGCATGTCATCTCCTCGTGGAAGTTGAGCATTGGGCTTATTGAGCTATAAAGAAATGAAATATGGATTCGGCCCAAGCTGGAATCCAAAGGAAGCTGCAAATTCAAGATATTGAGGAGATTATATTTCATTCATATGAGAAATCAAGGCTCTACAAAGAAAATATCAAAATAAGCTCATGGAAAAATGATCCATAAAATAGAATTTCAAATTGGATAAAAAGTATTGATCTATAGTTCATGACTGAAGCTGATTCCTGGTAAGTTGTGTTCCAGGTGGTTAGGTACTTATGTTGTGACTAATGTTTTCCCTTATGGTGTAGTGGAGATCGCACAGGAGGAAACAGTAAGGATCTTTACATTCAATGGGAAACATTTTAAGAAATACATTGAGGGACTTCCTACTGATCCAGTGAATTTCATCACACTGCATGACCCCATCATCACTTGAGTATATCATGCTGTTCCTAACCATTTAACTTTTATATTCTTTGTCCTATTTAAAATTATACATTTCATGTGCATATATCATCTCATAGGTTCACATTAAGGACAATGCAATATTTTAAGTGTGGTGGATGGGACAACATTTTGGGGTAGATATTTAGGATTTTCATTTGTGTGTTTTGTGTGTATTTTCTTTTATGTTTTTGGTTAAAATTTTCAAAAAAACAAACAAACAAACAAAAACACAAAAGAAACAATAAAAAAAGAAACAAATATATCATGTAACATTATCATGTGAAACAGATGGAAAATGCATGTTTTCAAAATTCGTTGGTAGAATGATAAGAATGAGTAAGATTTCATCATTAAGGGTTGATTTTTATAAAAATTGAATTCATCACTGATATGAATGATTGTGTCATTATAAAACCTCTTAGATTTTGACATCATTATTTGTGATATTTTTTCATGTTAAATTATGTCATTGATTTCTCCACAAAAAATTTCACTCAACCTTGACTTGTGAAAAAATTCCTACTCAATTGAAGGTATAGTGAAGTTAGGTAAAAAAATTCATTGGTTGATCCATACATTCTTTTCTATTTAGATAGTTTTCATTACTATACTAAATTGACCTATGCATGTGTACCTGTTATCCGACTATTGTATGCCCTAAAAATTGGGTTGTGTCTTGGACAGGTCAAAACCCACTCTTCATCGACCTTTGATCTTGTTATAACTATTACAATTAGTGTCGTGAGGAGGTCAAACATGGTTTGAGAGTTGAGTGTGAGATTTTCTCAAAGTAAAATTTAAAAAAAATAATAATAATAATAAATGAGGGGAGTGATGAAATGTACAACATTTGAGGATATCTAGGTCAAGAGATTAAGGTTTGACTTTCGAGAATGATTAAGTGAGTGGGTATTGAAATTCGATTGCAAAAGAATGAAAAACAGGTTTAGTGAATTAAACCAAGTAAGAATAATTGTTTTACATGACCTGAATATACTGAATAATGAGTGGATTTATGAGCTTGGAATGGTTGGCACACACACACAAGTGGAGAATTAGTGGCATGGTAGACCCATGAATTTTTTTTCTATGATTAGTGTTATGAATCTCACTGGATTTTATTTTGAAACAATTTATGAGACAATTACTGTAAAATTTATTGATATTGACTCTTTATGGGATTCGTACTTTTCTTATATTTCTACTTTGTATTGAGAAATATGAATATGCATATCTTATCACAATTTTTTCGAATACCAGATATGAGGTTTTCCCTATGAGTGAAAACGTATAAGGGTGGGGGAGTTGATAAAACACTTTTTTATTGAATATTTTATTGATAATGAATGATATAATTTTTTCACATTGTGGTAAATGTGTTCATTTATGAAATATTTGGGATTAGATCGTTCATTTTAAAATTTGATGAAAATTCCAGTTTTACCTTTTAAAATTCACTGTATCATTTCAGACATAAATATTTTGATATGCATTATTTGAACTTAACATTATTTACATATGTTTCTAACTTAATGGGATACATCTTTAATTTAGGACAGTGGAGCTAAATCATGCATTTGGTTGGTGCAAATGGGCCATGAAGTCAAAGTTGGGATGGACTCTTCATATTGGACATAGGTTTTGTATTTGGGCCATAACTCTGACATCCGTACTTGGATTGGGCTCAAATTTTTAGAACCGATCTAGAACAAAATTTCACACAAATCATCCTTCTAGATGGAGAGCTGGTTCACGTGTTTCGAAGGTAAAATGGGCGGTGCAAGTAGGCCTAAAATATTTGTCCGAATTTCCCCATTCACACTTGAAAGCACGTATAACCTAGACTCCCCTCCACTCTATAAATTGGTATTTTTATCATTTGGAGGGGGTTGTACGTGCCTTATAGTATTGGGAGAAGAGGTGAAGTTGTTATTTGACATTAAAATTAACCATTGGAGGAGAGAAGTTTTCAAGCTAGGTTCTCCTCCAAAATGCTCTTCTCTTACTCTTCTATATTGTAATGTTTTGTTCTTTCAATAAAATTCTTATTTTATCTTCTATTTTTTTATTTTTCTCAATATTATTTTTTATTTTTTCTTCCTCTTTGGGCTGTAATTATTGTGTATAAGTGTTATTGTTTTATACCCATTATAAATTGTTACAAATGCAATTTTTTTCTATGATTATTACACCACCCATGGAAAAGTAGTCTTTTTAGTAATCGATATATCTCTTACCTTCGTCATTAATTTATTTTGAATCAATGAGATACAATAATTAACTTAATATGATCTATTAATTGATTTTTCAAGATAAATGAAACTAATCAAGCAATTGAACAATTGATACAAAAACACGTGATGTCGAGGATTGTGTAAATTGTGAGAGTGCAATCTTAATCGGTAATACAAGACTACATGGGATAAATTTGTAGAGTTAAAATATAATCCCTAAACTCAATTAATCCTCATTTACAGAGTGGATATGTGATCTAATTAACCACTTACCATAAGATGACCTAATAACATCAATTAAAGCAGGGTGTTATGATTGCATGTTCCAAATCTAGCCTAGGGTTTTAGTAGTTTCATCTTTGTGGTTAAGTTAACTCCTATAGGGTTTGAGGGTTAACAAAATAGGGGATTATAATTAAGTGCATGTTAATTTAAATTATAATGATAAATAATTTATTTAATAGGTAGTGTTAAATCAATTACATATTTTAAATATTTCCTAAAAAAAAACTTCTTGTTGTGTCTTTTTAATCGAACTTCATTTCAAAAATAAAAACAAAAATATTATACAATATTATTCTAGTAAACTTATTCTTGTTTTATGATCGGTAAAAATCCCCAAAATACATTCAAGTAGTGTTATTATTCACTTTTATTTTTTTTAATACTTTTAATAAGCTGCAAAATTTACATCATCCTTTTAGAGACGACCTTGGTCAGCCACTTTGCTGCACCTAAGTAACCCGAAATCGAACATCGTTTGAAGCACCCATGAAAGTGCCTTTCATACATCACTGCAGCGTTAACTTCTTTCTATATGGGTTCCATGGCGTATTTCTAAATGATAACCTTGGACTTTAGGAAAGCTCTGCCTAATTACACTAAGAAAGATCCCTATAGGGTCACACACTAAGTGTGTCCAAGTATCTCAGATAAATATTAATTTAACAAGTTTAATAAATACTATTCCCGATTGTGGTTTAATAATTATTCCAGAATTCATCATCACATTTATTTCAACACTAGTTATTTGAGAGAATATATTGAGGGTGAAATAATATATTTATTATTGAATAATACATTGACATTTATTTGATAAATAAATATCCATTATTCAAGGTCTAATAAATATGGTGGAGGAAGTAAAGAAAATGGAATAGTACATGTCATGTATGTTAATATACACGCCATGTAGTTTTTCTGGGATTTGTGAGAAATAATATTATTTATTTCATTAAATAATATTAGGTGTAATTTGTTGGGAACTGGTTGCGCCCAAATTTACCCTACTGGTAAAAGCGGTCATTGAAGTACAAGTAGGGATCGAATCCACAGGGACCGAAGAAGAAACATTGAGACACTAAGATTGGATATGGGATTGGCTATGCAGTGGACAACTTTGGATTGAATTGATTTGAAGAAATATTGATTTAATTTAAAAAACAAAACAAATAAAATTACTTGAATTAAAACAACTAATTTAGGTGAGTCGATCCTAGGTTGTCTCTTGGGCTTTATTGGATGTATGTGTTTTTCATTTGATTTTCTGTTCATCAGTTCAAGAGGTATCCATTCAATGAAATAATTCCTCAATATCATTCTCCGATTTAATACATACACAATATCAAGGCTAATCACCAATTCACTTAGAGGATCAATTAAATGAGCACTCCAAGGAATTGGATCTTACTATCACTCAAAATGTGTCGTTGTTAAATTCGGTGAAGACAAAGAAGAAGATAAATCAAAGAAAGGAACTCTTAAAATAAAGAACAAATTTAAGAATTTAAGAACATCAAATAACATTAAATCCAACTCATGCAACTCCCTAGGATCAACCCATAAAAGGTTAGCCCTCCATTGATGTTATTCTATCAATGGAAGCGGGTAATTGACTTAAAGAAGCAGGATTGAAGAAGAAAGAAAAAAACATTAATCAAAATGAACACTCCACCGTTGTGTGATGAATTCACAAGTGCGGGTGTGAATAAATTTACACTACGATTCAACGGTATCAACGTGTAAAAAAAAGAAAAATAAAAGTGAAGAAGAAGAAATTTTATTAAAATACTAAACGTGAATGAAAAACTTACATTAGAGAAATTGACGATGCCATTACAAAACGAAAGCGGGAAATTACAATTGAAAGAAAAACATGGATTCAAAGGAAAATGTTAGATGATAATTTCATTCATAACCATCTCCTTATATAGGAATATTACGATACTTAGGTCCACCCCCAACATTAAATTCACCCCCCAACAATTAAGAGATTCAAAAGGAGGGTGAAGAATCAAAAGGAAATTGACGTTTCGAAGTTGACCCAGAAAACTATCCAGATTCGTCCTCCATTTTGACGTGTGAGTTTGACACTTCATATGGCCGAATCCGAAGGTGTAAAAAATATAAATTATATTCTTCCATGTGTCTTATAGATTCTCTCAAAATCTCAGGAAATTTGGCTCAGCCGTTTGGAAGTTATGGTCGAAATGGTGGGACGAATTTCTGTGAATTAATGACGAGTCCACCATTTAAATCTTAACTTCATATCCCTTTATCATCATGAAAACATCAGAATTAGATCTGGCCACAGTTGAATAAAATGATCCTCATATTTTTATCTTTCTACTGTATAATTTTGTGCTTCATTGGGCTTGGTTTCTGGGCCCCACATTTGTTTGATGGGCCTTAGGCCCATTATGCTTTTTCTAGAAAGTTTCTGGCTTGAGGCGCAAAATTCTCCATCTTCCTTTGGGATTCATCCATCAGACCTAAAAGATAAAATTTTCCAAACAAAGTGATAAATAATATCCCAAAATTTCAAATTAAAATGATGAATATTTTAATTTCCACAAGCAAATTATTGAGTGGTCCCAAATTGACATTTTAAGCATGAATTGCACAATGATGGGAAATGAAGTTCAATTTCTGAATTGGACTAAAATTGATGTTTATGAACTTTTAAACACATTAATATTAAGATCTTAACAATGAATATTAGCCACTTTCAGTGACTAATCACACCCCCCAACTTGAGTTTTGCTAGTCCCGAGCAAAATAAATTACAAATATGAAATCCAAATCCCCTTTTCCAAAAACATTTAAATACACATTACTCACCCAAATATCTAATACCAAAACAATTATGAAAACCCATCAAAATCATTTAAAACAAGCTAGGTCCAAAGACATATCCCAAGCCCAAGCCCATTCCTTTGTTCAAATTTATCGCCACATTTCAGCCAATTCCAATTAAGCATGATAAAGTGTTGTGCATCATAAAAGATATGGGGCCCATTTTATTGTTCAAGGGGAAAAAATGGAAGCGCTAGGTGGGAATCACATTAAACCTTAAGATGAGTATCCATTTTTTTTAATTTTTTTGATTTTTATTTTATTTTTTTTAACCACAATAGAGATATAAAGCCTAACTCTGGGCAAGACAACTATGGAGTCACGATCCCCAAGTGTCGGACGCCACGCATTTGGAAAAAACATTGCTCTATGTGGTCATTATTATTTTTTTCAATTATTTTTTTTTTGTTTTTGTTTTTGTTTTTGTTTTTTTTTTTTGATACTCAAATTAAACTAAAAGTGACCCCAGAACCCTATGCTATAATGAAAGGGACCCAAGAACTCAAATTTACACCCACGATCCAGTAGACGTGCATTGTGGCATTTTTATTAAGAGGATGAAAATGTAAACTTTGAAAAATCACATCAGACAACTGCACTTTCCAAAAACTATGCTCATGAACTTAAACTTGCATTAAAATCAGAATAAAGGCATGCAAAATTTATTTGATATCTAATTTTTGAGTTTGCAATGTGTGTTTATCATGTTTATGGTTAATGGAATTTTTATTTTCATGCATGTTTTTATTCACAACAAAAAAAATCATTTTTTATCTCCCCCCAACTTAGAATAACACTGTCCTCGGTGTTTAAAGAAAAGAAAATTTAGAAGGGGGTAGGAGGGGAGTTCAAAGAAGAAATTTAAAATGAAAATCATGGAATAAAGTCACCTGGTGGTTGATGATGATAGCGTATTACATAGTCTCCCTTCAATCCTGGATTTGAGTCTCAGCGGCTTGGATAGTGGTGAATGGATTTTCCTTATGGCTTACGACATGTCCTTTTTTAACCTATAAAAACATAAAAACAAAACAAAACAAAATAAACTGATGATACATTTTCTTCTTTATATTTTCTGGGTAAGGTATTACTCAGAAATCACACCACGTGACACGGATGAATATGGTGATCCCCTTTCATACCCATCCTTACTGATAAAATAAGAACAGGTCAACAGCCTATGGTAATTTATTATATGAAAAATAAAATGATTCAAAATTATTGGAAACAAGAAAACCATGGGTTGCCTCCCATACAGCGCTTTTGTTTAACGTCGTTGGCTCGACTTTTACCCCCCAACTTATCCAATTCCAACTTTCAGCATTTCAATTAACCCATCTTTTTCCACTTCAATAAGATTGAGATTGATTATTTTTTTGAAATTTGTTTCATTTAAAATCCTATTTTCCACAATGATTGGTAAAATCCAAGGAATATCTGAAATTATTGATCGATTTGAACTTATATTCTTTCCTAAGACATCAATGACCATTCCAAAATTATTGTCTTCATTAGATGAATGAACTAAAACTACAAGTTCCTTTTTATCACCTATGATGTAATTCTTGTCTGGGGAAGGAAGGATAATGATTTTGAGCTCGGTTTCATTGAAATTTCCTAAAGGATATTGACAAATTAAATCAAAATCAGTTTCTTCTCCAAAACATTTAGAAAGAATTGGTTCATTTTTAAAATAAGATTCATCCTGAAAATTGTCCAGTTGAATATCATAAGTGTGTGTGGGATCAATGTTTGGTATTTCTCCCAATTTTTCAGTGATTAGTGTTTTTGAAAAATCATTAATGGAGTTATATTCAGGAAACTCAGTCCATGATGTCAAATTTTCCCCTTGTGAATCCATAAAATTAATTTCCTCTTGATTTAAGCACCCATTAATAATTCCTTTATTATCTTCAACTATCCCAAATCCAATATTTGTTTCTTCAATAAAGGCTTGAGGGGTTTGTGTGTTACAATATTCTTCTATCAATATTGAGTAAGGGATGGTTTGAGTGAGAATGGGGTCCACACAAGTTTTAATTCTTTGAAGTTCTTGTCTGAAACTTGATACCTCTGAATTCATTTTTTCCATTTGTTCACACAATTTTTGAAGAATTGTTTCAGGATTAGGATTGATAGATGTTTTGACATCATGTACTTCCTCATTATTCATCTTTTGAATCATTCTTGATAGGTATGGAAATTGTTCTTTTAAACCTTCATCATTACAAATTTCGTTCATGTTATCAGGGGTGGGGTATTCATTCAAATGTTGATTAAAAAAGGTTGTTGATTCCCAATGTGAATTTTCAAACTGATTCCATCCTGAGTTTGTGATGGGATATTGTTTATTATACTCTATTGGATTTATTTGAAAATTTGGAATCGTGATTTTCAGGGGTCAAAAAAAGAAAGGGGAAAAGATAAGAGAAATGGGGATGAGAAAATAGAAATGAGGGAGAATAGAAAGATGTTCTAAGGTGACTTACTTGGTCCCCGGCGACGGCGCCAAAATTTGGTTGCGCCCAAATTTACCCTACTAGTAAAAGCGGTCATTGAAGTACAAGTAGGGATCGAATCCACAGGGACCGAAGAAGAAACCTTGAGACACTAAGATTGGATACGGGATTGGCTATGCAGTGGCCAACTTTGGATTGAATTGATTTGAAGAAATATTGATTTAATTTAAAGAAAAAAACAAATAAAATTACTTGAATTAAAACAACTAATTTAGGTGAGTCGATCCTAGGTTGTCTCTTGGGCTTTATTGGATGTATTTGTTTTTCATTTGATTTTCTGTTCATCGGTTCAAGAGGTATCCATTAAATGAAATAATTCCTCAATATCATTCTCCGATTTAATCCATACACAATTTCAAGGCTAATCACCAATTCAGTTAGAGGATCAATTAAATGAGCACTCCAAGGATTTGGATCTTACTATCACTCAAAATGTGTTGTCGTTAAATTCGATGAAGACAAAGAAGAAGATAAATCAAAGAAAGGAACTCTTAAAATAAAGAACAAATTTAAGAATTTAAGAACATCAAATAACATTCAATACAACTCATGCAACTCCCTAGGATCAATCCATAAAAGTTTATCCCTCCATTGATGTTATTCTATCAATAGAAGTGGGTAATTGACTTAAAGAGGCGGGATTGAAGAAGAAAGAAAAAAAACATTACTCAAAATGAACACTCCACCGTTGTGTGATGAATTCACAAGTGCGGGTGTGAATAAATTTACACTACGATTCAACGGTATCAACGTGTAAAAAAAAGGAAAAATAAAAGTGAAGCAGAAGAAATTTTATTAAAATACTAAACGTGAATGAAAAACTTACATTAGAGAAATCGACGATGCCATTACAAAACGAAAGCGGGAAATTACAATTGAAAGAAAAACTTGGATTCAAAGGAAAATGTTAGATGATAATTTCATTCACCACCATCTTTTTATATAGGCATATTAGGAGCCTTAGGTCCACCCCCAACATTAAATTCACCCCCCAACAATTAAGAGATTCAAAAGGAGGGTGAAGAATCAAAAGGAAATTGACGTTTCGAAGTTGACCCAGAAAACTGTCCAGATTCGTCCTCCATTTTGACGTGTGAGTTTGACACTTCATATGGCCGAATCCAAAGGTGTCATAAATATAAATTATCTTATTCCATGTGTCTTCTAGAATCTCTCAAAAGATCAAGAAATTTGGCTCAGTCGTTTGGAAGTTATGGTCAAAATGGTGGGACGGATTTCTGTGCATTAATGACGAGTCCACCATTTAAATCTTAACTTCATATCCCTTTATCATCATGAAAACATCATAATTAGCTCTATCCACAGTTTAATAAAATGATCCTCATATTTTTAGATTTCTACTGTATAAATTTTAGCTTCATTGGGCTTGGTTTCTGGGCCCCACATTTGTTTGATGGGCCTTAGGCCCATTATGCTTTTTCTAGCAGGTTTCTGCATTTAGGCGCAAAATTCTCCATCTTCCTTTGGGATTCATCCATCGAACATAAAAGATAAAATGTTCCAAACAAAGTGATAAATCATATCCCAAAATTTCAAATTAAAATGATGAATATTGTAATTTCCACAAGCAAATTATTGAGTGGGCCCAAATTGTCATTTTAAGCATGAATTGCACAATGATGGGAAATGAAGTTCAATTTCTGAATTGGACTAAAATTGATGTTTATGAACTTTTAAACACATTAATATTAAGATATTAACAATGAATATTATCCACTTTCAGTGACTAATCAGGAAC
This sequence comes from Viscum album, assembly GCA_963277665.1. Classification (NCBI taxonomy): domain Eukaryota; kingdom Viridiplantae; phylum Streptophyta; class Magnoliopsida; order Santalales; family Viscaceae; genus Viscum; species Viscum album. The sequence continues at coordinate 1,012,786,874 of OY728141.1, read as the reverse complement.
ATTTCAAAGTAATAATAATAGTTAACTTTAATTATTAGACATGGTTTATTACTAAGAATTAAATTAAATGAATAAATGCTTTTGGGTAATTAATTCATTTTATTATTCCAAATAATTAAAATCACAATTATATAATTCTCATTAGCCTAGAAATTTTTTGGTGGCTGTTCACTATGGATCTTGAGAAATCTCTCTATACAAGGGAGAATTTCTTTTCATCCAAGAATTCTCTCAAGCTACAAGAGAGATCCTCCTCCATCGGATCAAGGAGAGAATTTTTGCAAGAAGCTCTCAAGGAAATCTAAGGAGGACATTTAAAGAGATGGATATTCCATTATAGCACCTATAGATCCCTTAAGAGACGTCCAGAGATACATGGAGTATGTGTGGATCACCTCTAGTGAAATCCTACACTTGGATTCTACAATACAACGATGGATCACATCAAATCGTGTCTAGAAACCTCAACGGAGAGAGAATTCCATCAAGGTAATTCTTGTCTTTTAATTAAATTAATTATAAACAACATATTATGATCCTCTCTATGGTTTTTTTAGTCCCTTGATTCCTTTTTTTTCTTTGTTATATTCCAAAGATTTGACATTTTATTAACGTGATGGATCTCATATTGATCATTGTTAACGGAAAAATTAACTTTGGGAACACCCTCCAATGCGCTTCCGATGCGCCCGGAACATACATCTCCATAAAAACTTATTGGTTAGTATCCTATTCCATATCCATTTTTTCTTACATGGAACCCTAATATTTGTTATCTTAGGTAATCTTTATACTTCTCTTTCTGTATTTTTATGTGTAAGTTTTATTGAACCATGTTCTGATGTGGGATTTCAGTAGAGGTATTTCGTAAATTCATACCTTAGTTACCAAACCCAAATTAAAATTGGGAGGATGAAATTTATTAAATTGGGTAGTATGTAACATATAATGTTATAGGGAAAAAATACTATGTTTTATAGCATACATGATATGCTATATCGAGTTTAAACAAACAACTAAATATTATTATTTAAATGTTACCATTATAACCTTGCTATCGGAATGGAATGAATGAAAAATATTAATTTAATTATGAAAATATTGATTAAACATTTTTATATAATTATTCATTGGTTACCAAATTTATTATAAATGGAAATAAAACCCAATTGAATATAATGGATGCGTTTTTATGAAAAATGATTTAAATGAGAACAATAGTGTTTATAAAATAATAATATCACTCTTTTTGGATAAAATTAATGAAATATAAACTCAATATGATGTTTAAAATTCGTATTATATTTTTTATAGACATTATATAAGAACAAAATCAATTTTATACACAAAAGAAGTATTTTTCTAAAAAGACATTTTTACCACCTTTTGATGGAGAACCCATTTAAAATCTATTTTTTGACACTTTTATAAGTTATATTTGGAAAAATAAAATTATTATTTTGAATTGGGATATAAAATTTTACTTTTGATAAATTTTTTAAGTTTTTTTGATAATATTTGTTTTTAATGAATAGTGAATAATATTACATTTTAATTAGAAAATATTTTTTCATCTAATTTATTTAAATCTTTAGATTATAATTTTAATTGGTTTTGGATTATATATATTATATTTTTATAATTAACTATAATTTATTCCATTGGAATCAATTTCAAATTGAAATTAGATTTAAAAACCTTTCAAACTTTTGAACATTTTACTTTAAAACCCTGCTTTTTAGTCTTTTCTACAGAATTACTTTTAAATATAATTTTCAAAATTATGTTAATTGAATTAGGTAAAATGGATTCCATATTTGGAATTATAATGTCCAAATTATATTTTAAGGTCAATTTCATTTTTATATATTAAAATTTTACCATGGTAAACAAATTATTTACCGTAGTAAAAGTAAAATTTTGAATAGGGTTAAAATTAGAAGTTAAAAGCTTAACCTACCTAAAAACTACAACATTTAAAGGGTGGATGAGGTTTTTATAGACCTTAAGTAGCCTATAAAACATTAATTAAAATACAAAATCTTTTAATTTAATTCCACCTCAATGTGGTTATCTTTTAATATAAAATAATCAATAAATTAATCACTTGAACACACCTCTCCTTAAGTATACATACCACTCTCCACCCCTATATTTTGACACAAAATTACTTTTAACTCCAAAAATATCTATCCAAACCTCTCCTATTCACTATACCCACATACAAGTGTGGATGGTCTCACCAAAAAACCAAATCCTAGGTTCTCAAAGGTCTTCCAAGGATGGGATATTCAAGAGGTAATTTTCTCAAAGTACCTCTCTTAATTTATTTTCTTTTTCGACTTTCTCCTCACCAGCTTCATCTGTAAATGAATTATTTCAATATAATAATTTATATAATTTATTTTTTTATAATTAAATATATCATACCCACTTCATTTATCACCTCCTCTTATTCAAATAAAAAAAATTGTTGTCCAAGGTATATCGGTTAATCGCCTATGTGAATAATGTTTTTGTTCTTTCTCTTTTACCGCCTTCATGGATGATCTTAAAACCAAACTTATGGTTAAATAATATTTTAAATACGTATATTATAAAATATTTAACATTATGTAAATTTTATATTAATCATACCTTAATTCTTACTATATTGTGGTTATAAGATAACTTCATTAAGGGATGTATGGAATACTACCTCCTCAAAATGATGTGATTCATTCATGCATCACATGGAATGTATTAAGGATTGTTTTAGTAAAAATATATGATATAAATTAAATATTAATTAAAATTTAATTATATTATATATTCATACATATTTACATATATTCCATTTAATTTTCATTCTTTCAATACGACAGGAAAAACAAAAAATAGTGTTCATGCATACATACGGCCTACCGTCTCCATGATCGGTGTTTTTATTTTGTATTAAAATATTATAATAAATACTTATATAATTAATATATAATATATTCATATAATGTTTTTTATTCTGGAGATGATTTACTTATGATCACATGGACTATAGACATCATGCCAAGTTCATTTTCTACTTAAGAACCGAATATCGACAAAGCATCCAACATGAAATTAAATAATTATGTAATTTTTATAAAATATTAATTAATGATATAAATGGGATAATAATAATAAAAAGGTTCTTAATCAATTATATATTAACCTAATTTTATTATTCAGGAATAACAAGGAACATATGAGACTATTCAAACTTCCGGTAAGATATTTTTCTAACTCAATTTCCATTCATTGGGTTATATGCCTACTTATTTGATTTTTTTATGACTAGATTATGTTTATAATAAATTTTTATTGGTTTATGTTCTAATTACACTTATAATTATGTGGATATATTGTTTCTAGACATAATAACCCCATTGATAAACTCTTATTTCATTGATACTACCTTTGTAAGGATTTACTCACCTCAATTTTTACCTCTGTGAGATATATGATTTATTCAACACTAATTTATTTTGTGTGGTGTATAAATAATGAAATTTGATATGAAATTTGATATGAAATATCATGAATCTCTTAATATTAATGATATTAAAATTTTAATTTTATTATTATTAATTTCATTGGTTATACAATTCAACAGATTACAAGTCATAAGGGAATTTCATAACACAATTTCCATTATTTGAGTTAAATTTACACTTCTTGATTATATAATTAAACTCTTATGTGTGAAATTAATTTTTAATATATTTTATTTTATTTATATATTTAATTTCATTTAATTTTTTTTAAACATAATGTTTTTATATGAAGTGTTTACTTTTCATACAAAATGACAAAAGGAAAAAAATTAACTCATACGGCGACAATGACGTATTTGTCACCATAAAAATTATCTGATATTTGGATTCCTCTATAAGCCTTAATATTTTGGAAAGGGAAATAAATATCATATTACATTTTCATGTATTTTGTTATTCAAAATGGTTTTTATAAGGTATTTATTATGTCAATATCTTTAAATAATATCTTTTGATTTCAATGTATAAATGTTATTTTTTATTTTATGTATGATTTATGTGTTGTTATTAGGTTTTGGTTCATGGGAATTAATTATTTATACATGTGGTTTCATGATAAACCAAGGGCTGGTGATCCCATGATATGTCTCTAATGCATTGGGTAATGAGACAGAGTTAAACAATAAGGTTTCTCCTAATAGATTTAGGGAATATACTATGATGGGTATTCCAAATGTAACCATGTAGGTTACTCCCTATGTAGCTATGAAAGATACAATGTAAGTATGTTATAGATGCCACAAGTTACCTTTATGATTTTTTATTTCTATGAAGTTTTTCTAGACTCATATTATTTCATGAGGTATGTTAAAGAGTATGTTTTATGGGTGAAATGTGTGATTTTGTGAGAATGTTTTCATGAGTTTTAAATATTCATGGACTAACGGTTTCATTGCTTATTTTATATCCCTTACTGAAATTTTTTTATCATCCAGTGTTTTTGAAATTTTTTCCACATGGTATAATTATGGGTAAGATAAAGGAAGAAGTCGATATGAATGTTATGAAAATTTTTATCAAGGAAAAAAATTCTTTTTTTATTTTAAAATGTTTTAAATTATGAAAATAAATGGATGAAATATAATCCAAATATATTTTTTTGATTATGAAAAAATAGTTTTAAGGAAAAGTGTGGAACCAATTCAGTACACAGATAGAAAATCATTCAACATGATATAAAATAGATGAATCTATGAGTTATAGTTTGAGCCTTTTAGAGACCTTACCTCTAAGGAGGCTCTAGTGGAGACCGGGATCCTTCTCATCTCGAACGTCATTGAGGTTGTTGTCGAAACCGTAATCCATGTTGTCCCAAGTCTATATGAACTCTTCCACAATAATATTCTACTTGATGAATCCACATGCCAAAATTCGAAGTTGTTTTTAGGCCCATGCACCCTTGTCCTTAGACAGGTTGGCCTGGAACTGCCTCTCAACCAGCCTTAGTGATGGCCTCTAAGCCCTTGTCCAAGAACTATTCATTTCAATAAAGGATGGTTTCCCATTCATCACAATCCATAAATTCTTTCCCACTTAAGTGGATATATGGAACAATTGGATCCTTTACTTCATTCACTTGTTAAATGGAAGATGACTTCCCTACAGTTGGTTCAAGCTCCTTTGAAGAAACTGTCCCCACCAGCTTGGAACCCTTCTGATGGGGCCTCCCTTTGCTTGAGGATCTGGTGACAGGAGGGATAGGTAAGTATGAATAATCTTTTTTTCTTCCGAAACCTCCCAGAGTTATTTATAAACCCTTCTGGGTCAATGATGGTGTTCTTACCCTTTTTTGAAGATAATATAATATATTCCTCCACAAGTTCCACTTCCTTTGGCTCAACTGGGGAATTCGAACCAGAATCTCTATCTACCTGAGGACCCTCCAGGCGCGAAGGAATGATATTTCCATGGACATCCATCTCTTCATCCCCTTTCTCAACCACATGAAACTCTTCATCTTCTAACACTATGAAATGATTAAGAGAATGGGTAGCCATTTTGTCAAACTTCACCTTATCCTCATAGGTTGAAGTGTCCAGAAAGACCTAATCAGACAAATATGAACCACAAATATTATCAAAACCATGACCATATACTATGTTTACTGGTTTGTGTCTTCCCAACCCACAGATTGAAGATGTTCTCTAGTACCTGGAGAAGATACCTTTTGCACAATTGCTTCAAAGGTCAGGTTGGAGGGGTCCTGAATTCTGTATGAGACAACATCCAATGGGGGGTCTCCTCTCCTCAGGAACATCCTCATACACCTTCATGTCCACCCCCTCCCCCCTAGACAAAGGACTAATGTCCAAATCCCATCTCAGATGAGCAAAAATGTCTAATATGCATAGCCCTACTCCTAGAGGAAAATCTTTCTCTGTTGCGCCTGAAGAACCTCCCAACCCCAAACCAGAAGGAACCTCTTCATGGTGTAGGACCTTCCTATAGTGTTCCTCACCCAAAGATTCAGGGGCCACATGCTCCTAGACACCCGGGGTCTCCTCAGCATTGGAGGACTATGGAAGGGGGAGACTCGTGCCTCCTGAGGCATCACCTCACACTGTTTTATTCCCAACTGAAGAAGAACCACTGACCAAGAATTCCTTAATGAGAACAACCAGAGATGAAGGTCATGAAGATGTTGAAAGAGGATCAACCAAATTAACACTTAGAGCCCTTTTATGGAACTCCAGATAACAGTGGCCCTACCGGAAATAGATTGAGCAAAAAAAATTCCACAATTCGTAAACAATGGGTTGATCATACCTGTATTCTTCCTCAATCATGATCCACACAACATCTGGAAGAGGCCATGAGAGTTCCATTTTAACACAAATGTGCACCATAATTGGATTCTTTGGGGTTGATGTCCTCTGATCAGCGCATAGGAAGCGGTCGATTGAGTTTCCTATTGACCATAGAAGTGCCGAATTCTAGAAGGGAAACAGTAGACCAGGATGTTGAAGCCATATTTCCATTGTAGATGGGTACCAATTCATATGAAGGTTGAATGACTAGAAAAGAAGATGAAACTGAAATCCATGAATTTATTTTCTCGATCTAGACCAAGCTCGTTCCAAATCATCCTTATCAACGAAACTTATAATGATCTTTCTCATCCCTAGGAGCCTGACCACCACACACTGAGATAAACCCCATTCTTTATTCACATACCTATCAAACATCTCTATGGGAGGCCAGCACTGAATGAACATCACCACCAAAGATGTCGATTGTAGCGCAAAGGCTTCGGTGAATTCTTATAAAGAAATCTGAACCACAGGTTGACCCTGAAGTATCCCAGGGACCTTCAGAGAGACATTGATGTTGGGGAAGACCGAGAGAGATTCAACTGAAGAAAGTGTAAAGGAGACCCTACCCCCACCCCAGAAACCCTGATAATGAGCACCATGAGCCAATTGAGGCCCCTCCCTCAGAGAAGGAGGGGCCGCCGAAGTCGCCATGATGGCATATAGACTTATCTTTTTTGTAATATTTGAAATTTTATGTAATAGTTATGGACTAATTCTCTAAAAATCTAAACCAAAAAAGATACTCAATGTGAATTATTTACTTAACTCAAGATTATATAATGTTTAAGGCTGGATCCTTATAAGGATGGTGGTAACAGCCATGCTCTAGAGGTGGTGGGCCCTGAGCAACCTATATTACCTCCTATAGTGCCACTTGAGGAACCTATATTGATCTTCCATTGCGAACCAATGTTCATTTTCAAGATATATTCTTCTGTTTTATGCAATTTGTATAGGGTTCTCCACAACCTGCCCCATCTATGACAGAACTGACATAGGAATTCCTACAGCAACATCCTCCCACATTTTTAGGGGATTGTGGTCATTAGGCTCTTGAGTCATGGATTGGGGACATGTTATCTATCTTTCAACATTTAGAGACACCTCTTGATATGATGTTCAAGTTCAATACCTATATGCTTTGGGATTCTATTAAACATTGGTGGTATTTCATTACCCAAGTTGGAAAGCATCAGGGTATGGTCTGGGAAGGCTTCCAAATAGCTTTTTATGATTACTTCTTCCCCTAGACATTGTGAGAAGACCACGCTTGAGAGTTTATACACCTATATTAGGGTTTCATGTCAGTTATGGAGTATTCAAATCATTTCAATGGGCTTCATATTTTCACACTTAATCTCACCGATGATTAATTGAAAACTGTAAGATGATTTGAGGATAGACTTACGTACGCCATCCGATCCTAGGTGATTATTTTTTGCTATACCACTATTTTAAAAATAGTGAAGTAGACCCTCATCATTGAGTGGAACCTGAGGGAAGGTGGTAATAAGAGCCAGGTAGGTTTAGGTTCCTAGCAGGGAGATAGTTTATCTAGCGGTAGGAAGCATCTATTCGAGGAAGCATGTGGGGGAAGTGCTAGCTAGATTACATGAACCGAAAACTATGTTGTGTGTCACTATTATGGTAGGATAGGGAATTAAAAGCCTCAGTGTATAGGGAGTCTTATCGAGTGCCAAGATAGCGGAAGGATGGGTCACATACAGTGTTTCAACCAAAATTTCCCTCTTGTATCTATTGAGAAGGGTTCTAGGCTAACACCTCTTTCAATTATAGGATCAACATGTCCATTTCAGGATGTGTGTTGGTCTACTACCATCCAAACAGGCTGAGGAGGTGGTTGTGGTTGAGGCAGTCAGATAGTTTAGGTTTAGTAGCAACAGAGTGGACCTGATCAGGTCAATTAGGTTACATTTTAGGGCCATGGTTTCGGCCATATATATGTATTTCAACCTAAAATAGAGGATCAAAGTCCATAGTCTTCAACTATATTAGGTAATAGTCTAGTTTCCTATACTTAATTTTTTCCCTATTTGATATAAGTGCATCATGCTCCATTATATTTTTTTCAATTATAGAATGTTTGGTCCTATCAATGGAGTAATTCTATAGTGTGATGACTCTCTTCATGCCATTAAGGGTTCAATCATAGATTATACTCTAATGAAAGGAGTTCCCCTTAAGATAGGTGGGTACCAATTTTGGTGGAATTTTTTTCCCTCGAGATAACCAGCTTTAATGTCATTTTTGGTATGGCCTGGCTAGTGGCTAATTATGACCATGTTGATGGTTATCACTGGAGGGTTTCTTTCATATCACATGAGGGTAGTTCTTATATTCATTGGGGTGAATGGGATATATAGGAAAGTCTAGCTATCCCAAGTGTACTAGGTTAGGTAGGGTGGCAACCCCTATGGATAGTTTATTTATGAGTGATTAGAGAATAAATCTTGTAGAATTTACTCTTATTTTGGATCATTTTAGGGAATTATTTCCTAATGATTTATCTGGCTTACCTTCTCTATGAGATGTGGGGTTCACCATCAAGCTAGTTCCAATTATAACATTGTTTTCCATTCCTCCCTATCATATGGCACCTACTGAGCTATAGGAACTCAATAAGTGGTTGGAAGACATAGAGAAAAAGGGTTTTATATGATCGAGTACCTCATTATGGGGTTAACTTGTCTGTTTATCTAAGAATTTAAATGGTACCCTCAGTCTGTGCATAGATTACTGACGATCGAACTAGCTTACGGTAAAGAACTGATATCCATTACCCTTTATAGATAACATATTTAACCATATCTATGGAGTGAAAATTTTCTCCAATATTGATTATATTTTGGGCTAGTAGCAGGTGCGTGTGAGGACATTTAACATACCATATACAATATTCTAAAGAAGTAATGGCTTGTGCGAGTATATGTTTATGTTGTTCATCCTTACGAATGTGATGACCATTTTCATGTCCTTAATAAATCAAGTTTTATACCCGTATCTAGATTCATTTGTGGTAGTATTTATTAAAATAATCTTTCTGTATTCTCACACTATACAAAAACATTCCATCCATCTTGATATTGTGCTGAATACACTGATAGATCGCCATCTATATGTGAATCTCAAAAAATGACACTTGAAATAATAAGTTTCAATTATTAGTGCATATAATTTTAGTGGTAGGTGTATCTATTGACCCAAAGAAGGTGACTAACATAGTTTCTTGGAATTATCCTAATAATGTATTCAATATACATAGTTTTTTGGGGATAGTTGGATATTATAGGAAATTAATTTATGACTTCTAACACCTAGAATCACCTCTTATGGTCTTGACTAAAAAGGGTGTAAATTTTCTATGGTCGGATGCTTATGATTTCACCTTTCAAAATATTAAATGGAAACTTAATTCAAAATTGATCATGATTCTTCTAGATTCAAAAATAATCTATACTATCTACTATAATGCTTTAAAAATTGGGCTCGGAGCAGTTCTAGTGCATGGTGATCAGTTTGTAGCTTACGGGTCTCACCAACTAATACCTCATGAGCATAATTACTCTATGTATGTTCTTGAGAAAGAAATTTTGGTTCATGGTATACATTTTTTGAGGAATTTTCTTTTGGGAAATATTTTTTTGTTTACATAGATGACAAAAGGCTCAAATACATTTCCACACAACATGAATTGAATATAAGTCAATGCAGGTGGGTAGAATACCTATATTCATTCAAATTAAAGATTTCTTATAAACCTGGAAAGGCTAATGTAGTGGATGACACCCAAAACTAGAATACTTAGGCATAGGCCATCCAGGAGGCTAGTAGTGAATTGAAGTTGATGGATATATTTTTTGAGATGTAGTAGGAGGTTTAGTAATATCACAGGTAGTCTTTTTGTTCATCTCTTGTGGTGACATACTTCCTTCTAGAATGGGTGTGGATGAGGCAGTTGTTAAATACCAAGGGCCTCATCCAGAGGGAGAGTGTCTCAGATGATAACCCACCATCTTGTTGGGTTATTGACTAGAATGATATCCTTCTCTTCCATGGTCATTTATGGATTCTTATGGACATGCAAGAATATTTTATGTGGGAATCTCATGCATCTATTTGGGCAGTTCACCTTAGGCTTACCAAGATTTACATCATTAGTATTGGTGGAAATGTATGAAGAGGTGAATTATAGGTTTTATCATAATGTGTTCCATCTATCTAAAGGTTATGTGGATCACCAACAACCTATTGGACTCCTAAAACCTCTATCTATTCTCTAGTGGAAATGGAACGACATCACCATAGATTTCATGATGTGATTTCTCATATCCCTTCTAGGTAGTGATGTAGTTTGGGTGATCTTCGATAGGTTGAACAAGGTCACACACTTCCTACCTATCTGGGAGACCTTCTCAGTTGATTAGATTTTTTATATTTATATCTAGGAGGTTTTGTGCCTTTATGGTGTTCCACATTCTATCGTATTAGACTGAGACACCCAGTTTACATCATGGTTCTGGGAGGGTTTGCAAAAGGCACTAGGATTACAGGTTATCTTGAGTTATCATATCACTCTCTGACCAAAGGGGGAATGAGTAGAAGATATGGGTATTAGAGGACATTATTTGAGCATATTTCCTTAATTTTTGAGGTTCTTGGGCGAAATATATACCTCTCATTGAGTTTTCCAATAATAAGTGATTTCTGGAAACGATTCGGATGGATCCCTATGATTCCATTTACAGTAGATTGTTACATTCACCTATGTGGTGGTTAGAGGAAAGTGAGGATACACTACTAGTTCCTTGTATTATTTAGGACACTTAACATCAAGTCTAGATAATACAAAAACATATTTCTACAGCTCATTCCATGTAGAATTCTTATATCGATCGTCATTTTAGACCTCTAAAGTTTGAGATAGGACATCAGTTTATTCTATGATTTTTTTATATATTGGTTCATAGATAGATCTAAAAATATATAAATCTATCAACCTATTATGTCAAGCCTTTAGAGATCATAGAGAGATTCAGTCTAGTATCATGTAGTTACCTTATAGGTATTGTTCCATACATGACGTCTTCCATGTATCATAGCTTTGCTGGTATCATGCTGATGAGTCTCTTTCATTTGATCCTAATTAAATTGAGCTAGAAGCAGATCCATCCATTGAGGATCATATCAAACATATCTTTGATCTATGTAAGAAAACTCTCTCAGGTAGGTTAGTTCCACTAGTCTGGGTGTTATGGTAGCATGTAAATTTACAGGATGAGACCTGGGAGTAAGAAGCCATCGTACATTCTGAGTGATCAGAAATCTTCTCAGATGACACTTTACCTCACTCAGAAAGGAAAATCACGGATGATTTGTTTTAAGGAGGGGAGGTTGTATCATCCCTACTTTTCATAAAGGTGCATTTTCCTTTTACATTTTGGATTAATCTGAAAATGCACCTAAGGGTCCGTCAGCTCATTTCAGGAAAGGTGGTAGTTGAGGTGTTAGAGGCTAGCTATAGGCCAAATATACAGTTTGTACCTAACACACAACATGTAATTGAAATAAAAACATTTATTAGATACATTACATGCAAGGGTTTATCCATTCCCCCTCCATGTTTTGAATGAGGTTTTTATAAGGAGAAAAAAACTCAAGTTTTACACGACATGTAAATCTTACACACTGTGCAAATATCTAGGCATGTTTTTTTAAATGGGTAGGGGCTCATTTTAACATATCACTCTTTTTATCCAACATAGAAGAGGATTCACATAAGAGACCTCTTCCACACCTAAGCTAAGATCCATCTTCCTCCTCTATACGAGCTTTATTTCCTTCATCATCGGTCACATTGGATCCATAATAGTAAGATGCATAATCCTCCTCTATCCTTCATTTGTTTATCTTTCTATCATCTGCACTATTTTGGTGTGAGCCAATATGCCCTATTTTTAGGGGGGTTTCTTTTTTTCCTCTCGTTCTTGTTCGAATCAAACATCAATAATGTATGGGTGGTCGAATATGAATATAAGGTAGGTGGTCTAGTTCTTTTCTCTATGTTTCTCTTCATTTATATTAAGATTCATCGTGTCGTGCACAAAATATCTCCAGAGATGCCTCCAAAACACTTATTAAATTAATTTAAATGGTTTTCTATGCTCAATATAGTCCTAGATAGTAGAAAATAAATCCCTTGGTTGATCATCTTGATGTGAGTTTCCCTTATGGGTGTGCCCTTCTTTAAAGGAGTACATTCCCTTTAACTTAAATTGTTAAAACACCTCTTTAGGTGTGTTTTCCCTTGTAATAAATTCTTTTGAATTAATTAATTGAATTAAGAGAAATGGTAGGCCATGTTTTAGGCCCCTACACTTCATTCCATAATTGAATTAGTTGAATTAAATATTTTGACCAAATTGATTTAAGTGTTATAAATGAAATGTCATGATAAATTGTTTCAGATCGTGATAAATAACCCATACCATTATGTCAAGCTGAGAAAAATACTCTGGATTCTATTTATGGATATCCATGTAAAGGATCATCATGCTTTATAATTATAATGTGTTGATGATTGGTAATATTCCAAGAGAGATACATGGTATACCTTGGACGGGCTCACTATAAATTTTATCTACCTCTGTGTGATTGATGCCAGTTCCCAAGGGGAGACACTATAGATGGGATCAGTGACTAGATGGTTGCACTAGGCCACGAGTGATACTTGGTACCCTATGTGAGATACTAGGGATAGACTCATAGAGTGTTGTCTTTACACAATTCAAGGAGTGATACAATGGATTCCATTTATGGATCTCTCTGGATATATTGTTACATTATTGAGTATTTATTATGCTCCTAGTAAAATATGTGGGTTCTTTGATATGGTTCACCTTGGATGGGACCGGGATGGTTCTTATTTAAATTTGAGATATTAATTTCTATAAATTAAATAAAATTAATTTATTCAATTAAAGGATGTGTCTGCCAATCTAAATCACATGCATGGGAAAGGTCCATATCTTGATACTTTATTTATAACCACCCATTATACCTTATATCATACATTCACATGTCACATTGGTTCAAAGACATCCAAATTAGGATGAAGAAAGTAGAGTCGGTTAGGTATCCCATGACAAACCTGGTCAAATGTATTTATTTATTTCTTTCCTTGTACTTATTATTATTGGCACACTTCCCATTTTATATAAACTGACTGGATTGATCTAGACACAATTTTTGGTGTCTTACTAAGTATATATCACACCCTTATTGGGCCTCCCTTGGTACCCAAGTAGACTTCATGATTGTAGGTGTAGATAAAGGGAAGTATCTGGATTTTGATGTTTTATTTTGGGTAATATGATAGAGTACAGGAGTAGAGGACTGAGCCTATTATCATGATGCCAGTACTTACAACATTTGGCCTTTTGTAATTTGTCATGGAATTTGGTATATTTATACTCCCACAAATCCCATGTACTCATCTTTGTATAGCTACATGACCTGATCATCATCATTTTTGTATCAATTTATTATTCTTATTCAGTCTGTTTATTATTTATGGGATGCTCATTATTATTTTGTTGCTGCATGTTTATTACTACTTCTATTGTTATCATTTATTATTTACCACTCTGTTATACTCTGACTCGTGAGGGAATAGTCTCCCCACAGACACACCCTAGACCCTCGTTGCTAGTCTATATCCTTTGGCGTATGGGGAGGTGCGCTTGAGGTCATGTATCCAACCTTGTTGGGGAACCTCTCGGTGGCTCCTTGGGTAGGACTCGACAATAATGTGGAAATTAATTACACATTTAATATATATATATATATATAACCAATTACATAGACTTTACTATCAAATTAATTAACACATGGAACACATGTTGATATTGTTTAAGCAGTATAATAAATTAATTTTTAATTCTGTGTAATTTGGTATATACAAAGTGTGTACAATCTAGCTACACAGTGTGTATTTTTCTCTTCATCTATTTATGTAAAATGCCTAGGGACTCATCATGTAACTGTTTCATATAAAATTATGGATTACATGGAATTTACATGGGCTAAACTATGTGTGGTCTCTGAGATACCCAGTCTCCAATCATGTAGTTCGTGTAAGAGAATGCATGGAACATCTTTGACTAATGGACGACACAACTTTTATGGATGATACAGAATGTGTAGTTTGGCTGACCATGTTCTAGGATGGCCCAATGAACACATGGTTTATTTAAATATAAACCACATGAAATAAATTCATATATCTTTAATTAATTCTAAATTAATTTCAGATACATTAAACAAGGGTACATGGTGTATACCAACAGGATACATGACGTGCACTCTTGTATTATCTTGACATAATTCTCGGCACCTCTGAAAGAATTATTACAATTTATTTCAATCATAAAATTAATCAATTTGATTATATTTTTGAGAATGAAGATAAAGAAGATGAGATATCATAATTTGGATTAAATAATGATTTAACTAGAATTGAAAACTAACAAAAAATCATAAATTAATCAATGATATTTAAACAATTATAAATAATTATTCATATTCTTTGATATCTCATAAATGTTCCTAGAATAGTGGAAGAACCATATGGGGCATGCCTAACAAGGATTTTTTTTATAATCAATGGTTAATCTGATATTTAAATGATGATAAATGTTTTTATCAATGGAAATTAATCTAAGAAAAATTTATGATTGAAAGCTAAAACCAAGATGTAGGATCACTACTTATTGTTTATAATAAGTTTAAAAAATTAAATAATTACCTTAAGATAAATTCTTTCTTTGTTGATGGATCTGAAAATGTCTCTACATCATATCATCACATCATTATAGGAAACAAGAGTAGATTATCTTTAGCAGTGATCCATGTGTGTTCCAAAAACCTCTGAACTTCATTGTAGGAATTGTTGGTTGCTAGTATGGTAGAGCCTAACGCTTGTGTCATTCACCATTGATTGCTCCAAGAATCACTGGAAGAAGGATTCTCTTTGATCTTTCTATACTTGAGAGTGGTGTCGGAGGAGGAACTATCTCCATTTCTGAGAGTGTTCTTGGAGAGGGATCTCTCTAGATATTGATAGGATTCTTAATGGATGTCATTGTTTACAAAAAATTAAATTTCAAACCCTAATGAAAATAATATAATTGGGTTTCTATATCACGAAGTTTAGAAAATAGTAATTGTGCATGATCCCTTATTATTTTTCTTAACTTCTGTGGAACCCCATGATAATAATAATAATAATAATAATTCATGACATGCACTAATCTCAATAATTAAATTACATATTATTTATTTAAGTAATATTCAATATATATTATTTCTCAAAAGACCATTAATATTGGTCTCCCGTTCTCCCATAATATTTATCAGACCTTAAATAATGAATATTTATTTAATAAATAAATATCACTACATTATTCTCCAAAAAAATATTTAATTTAATAAATAGGAAATATATATTTATTAAATATTCTACTCACAAAATATTCTCTATAATAACCAATGACATAATACATAAAATTCAGAAAACATGAAAAATTATTATACCATGTGCTAGAGTAATATTTATTCAAATTTTTATACAATAAATAATATTATTATTTAACTGGGGTTTTGGATACACTTAATGTGTGACCCTCTAGGCCTCTTTCTTAGTGTTATTAGGTGAAGCAACCTAAATTCTAAGGTTATCATCTAGAAATGCATCAAGGAACCTATATAGAAACAAGTTAATGTCACAATGACATAAAACCACATACAGGTGATCATCGTGTAATATAATCCATCTATATCAGTATCTCTAATAAAGAAGGTTTCATGATGGTGTCATCAACCTAGATGCTCAATGTCTCTTTCTTTGACTTTCTATAAATTGAACTTTCCAAGAGATCACTATGGTTATGGACTTATTTAGGCTATATCATTTTCATCAAATGGCATGAGATATCAACTTCTATTAAAGAAGGGACAAATCCTTTCTCGCATTATTCATTAATGAATTATTACTCATTATGCACCAAATATATCCTAATTTTCCACAAACATACGTTATCGTGGTTTTCATCAATACATAAAATTAATTGACTCATAATAGTAATATTAATTTCTAAGGACCAATACATAGTTTGTAGCTAGGAACATCCAATGACACAAAAAGATATGGATTTCCTACTAGCAGGTCTCATTATTGTAATTTACTACATTGGAAATTACCAAGGGTGTACACCATGATAATGTGTCTCAAATTACTAGGAGTCTCCACCTATGATATATTATATAATTTGTATCTCTAAAATTATTTCATCTGGATATAGAGTATATATATTTAAAAATACTATCGTGGAAATTATGGGTTCTCATCATAGTGGGGAACTCATATGATCTTTCAGTGTGACAATTCCTCTTAGGACATTATCACATAATATTTCATGTAGAAGAACAATAATGATGTGATAAGGAGTTTATTAATATTCAAAAATAATGAATACCGGCTATTATAAAGTATAAAAAAGTTGGTTCTAGGACACCAACTCCAACATAAATAATGAAGAGTTAAAAAAATTACTTAGTTCACCCACATTGAACTACATGCAAGGAACATACAACGATAATGTATCGATGTACCAAATTCACTAAAGTTCATTGTTATTTATAGTGTTTGGAGAAAACTCATTGTATTATAGGTTTATAACCAATCATGATTTGAGAGCTCATGTCTCTATCAACTGAAGTGTACTTTCTTTTCCTATAGAGGATTCCTTGAATGTACTAAATAAAATTTATTCACACAATAATTGGTGTGTCATGAAAATATAATTTCATCAAAATGATAAATTGAACTTTACCACAGAAATTATAGGCACTTTCCTTATGGTTTATGTAACCCCCTTTTGTGCACAACTGATGTTCTTGTAAAAAAAATTACACAAATATTCCTTTACGTAATATCCTTTTTCTATGAAAATGATGGCCATGTAAATTCATTTGTGCACGAAATGTGTTCACCTAATTCTTACATGAAAACATAGCACTTAGCTCTCCTCTAAGACATATTCTATACTTTCAAGATGATATTAGTACCCTATTTATAAGTAAAATCAATCTAGAAAACAAGTGTCATGAAACCCTTCACAATTCAAGAAAATTCATCACCTAGAGTTCAAAAACATCACTGAATTCATGCAACATATATTCTGTGAGCATCTTCTTTAGTTCCATGAGCATCTTTCCAACTTGCGTGAGAATACTTTATTTTCTCTGAACTTCAACATAATCTTCTCAAACAGGATTGAAAATACTATATAGATTTTCCTTCATGAATACCTTATGATCTTCTCCAATATAAAACTTTTTCAGCAAACACAACCTGAAATCTTTAAAAAGTAAACTTGAGTGATTTTTTTAAATAGTTTCCATTTTAGATTATATGATAGTTATGTGGAGTTTATTCAGTCGGTCGATTAGATAATTGGGTAATTTTGTGGTTAGGGAGGGATTTTTACTATCCATAGGGGTAAGTATAGAAGGAAGTGAATTTTTACTTATTTCACCTCAAATATGAAGACTAATTAAAGGCATAAGAACACCTCACTTTTAATCATACTTTAATCATTATTATAAGGACCCGACCTTATTACATTACTTAATCTTGAATTTAGTTAAGAAATCACTTCCTTTCACATTGAGGATATTTTCAAGTTTAGAGATTTAGATAATTGGTACATAATACATTCATAACATTACACATTAATATAGAGTTGATACCATAAAAAACAATATTAATTTCTTCAAAGATATAAAACTATCAAATATAACATGATTTTATTTGACAATTCTTCAATAATTTAACTTGGATTTCTTCTTTGTCCTATACATCCTTATAACATGTGAAAATCATTTAAAAACATGGGATGATCACACAAATCTCATTAAGAGATATGAAAATAAGGAAAGAACATGTTATTTCATAAATACTTGTAACATATGAAATCATTTTCAAAGACATACTTGTTACCCATATATACATTGTGAAACATGATATTTTCACAAGATACCCACAAAACATAAGAACATAAATAAAACTGTAAACATGATGAAATCTAGAATATGTATGATACTAGATCAGTAATTCATCTTGGATAAGTGGAGTTTATGAAAGAAAAATAAAATAATAGAATCTTGAAAAAAAAAGGAAAGTTGAGAAATCCCTTACAAAAATTTTACAGCCTAAAAGTGTAGCTTAAAATTTCAAAAAAATATTTTAATGAGAGAAAACAAGAATCTAATCATTCATACACAATATTGGAAGTGAGGTGGGATATGTAATGATATATCCCAAAATAATATAAAGGAAATTAAAAATAATAACATAAAATGAAAGAAAAGAAAGAAAACAAAAGATGGTGTTTACCTCTTGATCTCTTCTCCTTGAGATCCTTCTTAAGGCCTTTGGTTTGGGCCTTTTGTTGAGACCAGAAGATCTAGGACATGGGTAATATCCTTAGTAGGAGTATTTGGCAGAACTTAGGTGAGTCTTAAGGCTTAAGATGTGTGAGAGGAAGAGGGAAATTAGGGTGGTATTTATAGTGGAGGAGAGGAGGATTTTTCATTATTTTAATCATTATTATAATATTTTTGCTCAATAATATTAATAATCTTGATTCATGTGACCCCAAATCATAATAATGGAATGATAGTTATAAAAAAGTGTCCTTATATCACTTATGATGTCATAAATAGTGTATTTTATAGATAATTTGAATATACCGTATTTTACCATATTTCACTATTCATTGAAAATTCATGAATTTCAAAAAAATCCCAAAAATTCACCCTTACCATTTTTCGATGTGTAGAATTAAAAAATAAACTACATTTTTTGAAAATAATTTTCTAAATATTCTTAATTGAATTTTTAAATAAAATCATACTATATTCAAAAAATTTCAATTTTAAAACTATAACTGCTTTTGTATCACATTGAAAAATTAACCAAAATGTAATTATCTTAAAGCCTTATGAAAATAAAATAATAATATAATTTACTATTCATTAGGGTAATGTTTCTATTTATATTAGTATTCATAAGGGCATGTTACTATTCACCAAAAAACAAGTTTGTTCCATTAGACTTCAAATAACTTACTGATCATAATTATATATAACTGTTTTTTCAAAATTCAATACATAGAAGTAGTAAAATTATTTTTAAAGGATAGTTATAAATATCTATTTAAAACAACATTTTAGGAATTTAAATTTATTTTAAGAAAACCTTGGGGTGTTACATTCTCCCCATATTCTAGAAATTGTGTCCTCACAATTTTATTTACTTATTAAACAAGTGAGGGTACCTTTCCCTCATAGGATTTTCAGACTACCCGTTGCTTCTTATACCATGTGTTTTCTCCACAAAAACTTTACCTGGTGGATTACCTTATTCTGCAATACATGTTCCCTTCGATTAAAAATCTTAACTGGTTTCTCATCATAGGAAAGGTTCTCTTCCAACTGAACTGCTTCTGGGCTCAAGACATGAGTTGAATCTGGCACATACTTCCTCAAAATTGAAACATGAAAAACATTGTGTACCTGAGACAAACATGTAGGTAAAGCTACTCGGTTGTAACTAGTCCAACTTTATCTAGGATTTCAAAAGGACTGATGAACCACAGACTTAGCTTCCCTTTCTTACCAAAACACATCACACTTTTCCAAAGGGATATTTTAAGGAAAATATGGTCACCTAAATTGAGATATAAGTCTTTCCTTATATTATATGCATAACTTTTATGCCTTCTTTGAGCTACTTTCATGTGTTTCTAGATCATATTTACTTTCTCAGCCACTTCCTATACTAATTCTGGCCTTATTAACTTTCTTTCACTGATTTCATCCCAAAAAGATGGTGTTTGACACCACTTCCCATACAATGCCTCAAAAGGTTTCATTTGTATACTAGAATGATAATTTTTATTATAAAAAAACTCAACTAAAGAAAAATTATGATCCCAACTTCCCTGGTAGTCCATTTAACAAGCTTGAATCATATCCTCCAAAGTCAGAGTCGTTCATTCTGACTGCCCATATGATTGAGGATGAAAAGTTGTACTGAAATTTAATTTTATGCCCAACAACTTCTAAAGACCCTTCCAAAAGTTATAAGTGAACCTAGGATCCTGATCAGATACAATGGAAAGAGGAACTCCATGTAACCTGACAATCTCTTTGAGTTACAGTCGAGAAATATGATCCAAAGACATTGTATCTTGAATAGAAATTAAATGTTTATATTTTTCCAACTGATCAATAATAACCTAAATTGCATTGTTACCTAGAGATGTCTTAGGTAGTCCCACTACAAATTCTATGGATACATTCTCCCATTTCCACTCTGGAACTGGAAAAGGATGAAGCATTCCCTTCATTAAAAGCTTCTCTACTTTAACCTATTGACATGTCAAACATTTCTTGGTAAAATTTATAATATCTCTTTTCATTACCTCCCAGCAATAATACTCCTGATGGTCTATGTACATCTCAGTACTACCATGATAAACTGAAAAAGGAGAACTATGATCTTCACACAAAAAATATTCCTTCAAATGGGAATCACAGGGCACACACAACCTTTTTAAAAATCATAAAACACAACCTTTATCAAAGTTAAATTTTGGAAATTTACCCATTTAAACCAATTCTACCATTTTCTGTAGCTCACAGTCTTCCTTCTGTGCTTTCTTAATTCTGTCAGTTAACGATGACTGAACTGAAACCTAAAACAAAATAGATGTTTCTTACACCAACAACTTCTAATCCAAAATTCATCAAATCATTAATCAAAGGATCATGTTCCAAATGGAACATGGTTAATGATGCATGATTTTTTTACTCAAGGAATCTGCTAATTTTTCTTCTTTTTCCGTATGGTAACTAATCTTACAATCCTAATCCTTTATCAGTTCAATCCATATTCTGTGCCTCATGTTTAATTCCTTCTAAGTGAATATATACTTCAGATTTTTATGGTCAGTATATATTTAAAATTTGGCTCTGTATAAATGATGCCTCCAAATTTTCAAAGAAAAAACCACAGATGTCAATTCTAAATCTTGTGTGGGATAATTTAACTCGTGAGGTTTTAATTGTCTTGAAGAATAAGCAATTACATGATCATTCTGCATCAAAACATAACCAAGAACCTTCAAAGAAGCATCACTATGGATTTCAAACTTTCCATTTTGGGAAGGCAAGTCCAAAACTATATAATTCACCAATCTCTTCTTTTGTTGCTAAAAACAAACATCGCATTCTTCTTTCCAAATAAATTTAACCCATTTTCATGTTAACTTAGTTATCGGGTTAGATAACCATGAAATGTTCTTAACAAACTGTCGGTAATAACTTGATAAACCAAGAAAACTACAAATATTTGTAACATTTGTAGGTCTTTTCCATTCATCAACAACTTTTATTTTGATAGGATCAATTGTTATTCCATCATTATTTATAACATTCCCTAGAAAAGAAATATGTTGCATCCAAAAAGCACACTTTCTGAATTTTTCGTACAGTTTCTTTTCCTTTAAGGTTTGTAAAACAACCCTTATATGTTTTTCATTATCCTCTTTATTTTTAGAGAATACCAGAATGTCATCAATAAACACAACCACAAAATTATCCAAGAACACATGAAATATTATATTCATAAGAGTCATGAATACATTAGGTGCATTAGTTAATACAAAAGGCATAACAAAAAATTCATAATTCCCATATCAAGTATGAAAAGTTATTTTTGGGATTTCAGACTCCTTCACCTTTAGCTGATGGTATCTGGATCTCAAGTAAATCTTGGAAAATTACTAAGATCCCTGGAGCTAATCAAACAAGTCATCGATTTGAGTCAAAGGATACTTTTTTTAATAGTGATGTTATTCAAAGCTCTATAATCAATGCAATTTCTCATGGAACCATATTTCTTTTTAATGAAAAATATAGGAGCACCCCATTGTGAAGTGCTGGGATGAATGAAGTATTTATCAAGATAGTCCTGCAACTGATTTTTCAATTCAAGAATTTATATTTGAACCATAAGATATGGGGGTTTTGAAATTGGATTAGCATTAGAAACTAATTCAATTGTGAATTAATCTTCTCGATTAGGTATGAAAATGAGTAACTCATTAGGAAAAACATAAAGGTATTCATTTACCAATGGAACATCATTTATCTGAATAGTTCCCTTGTTTTAAATAATATGAGCAACATAACTTTCATTTCCATATTTCAACTATTTCTTTGCTTCCTGATATGTTATTAATTTTATGGGTTCATTCTTATTTAAAAACTAAAACTCTTATTGAAAAACAACTTCTTTAGCTCTACCTTCAATCTTATAATGATAAACAAAAATCCAATACATTCCCAGAATAACATCAAACTCGACTAAGAAAAAAACAACAAGGTTTGTAGGTAAATTCTTTACACATACCACAATAAAAAGATTCTTATAATTCCTATTTGATATAATATTTCCCCTTGGTATTTTAACAAAAAGTTCTGGCCTCGTTTATCGAGTATATATTTTCAATTTATCAGAAAATTTCTCAAAAATAAAGGAATGTATTGACCCTTTATCAAACAAAACTTTAGAAAAGTATAAGAAAACAAAAAAAAAGTACTCAATACAACTTCATTGGATGGACCGTTATCTACTCACATAGTCAGAAAAGATTTCACTACACCTTTCTACTTATAGTGTGGGTTATTTTCATCATTTGGATCAATCTTTAGGTAGGCATTTTCATAATGACCCATCTCACCATATTTAAAACACTTAACGATTTTATTATCAGGATTAGTCTTAGGATCATTTTAATTACAATATCAGGCCATATGACCAAACTTACCACATCTAAAACACTTCTTCGTTTTGGTAATACATTCCCCAGGGTGCTTCCTTCCACACTTTTCATAAACTGGAAAATGGATTTTCTTACCATCATATTTCTTTGGTTTATTCTTACCCACCACTTTCTATCTGGACCTCTTCTTATCTGTGTTTCCAAAATGCACATGATCATCAGAAAACTCCATATCTACCCTCTTAGCACATCGTATAATTTTCTCATAACTTTTAAATTCATGGGAGGCCAACCCCCTTCGATACCTTGGATTTAATACTAAGTAAAAGTGGTTGATTTTTTTATCAAGGTCCAGAATAAAATTTGGATCATACCTCACTAGTTGGGTGAAGTTCACTTCATACACATCCAATGAATCTTCCTCCATTTTCTTTAATTCAAGTAATTGCTTCTCCATTCTAATTTTCACCACCTTGGTAAAATATTTTTCAAGTAAAATACTTTTAAATTCATCCCACTCTAAGGCATAAACATCCTCTTTATACATGATATTCTTGACCATTTCCCACCACTGATTAGCTTCACCTTAAAAAGGATAAATGGAAAGGATTACCTTTTGATTATCTGAACATCCCATAAAATCAAATATCTTTTCAAGGGATTTAATCCATTCTTCAGCTGTTACTGGGTCAAAACATCCATTGAAAGCAGGAGGGTGTTGTATCATAAAATGTTTCACTATTTTCATGTTACGTTATGGTACCTATGGTCATTCTCTTACATGGATGGCACCACCATTTATTTCATGTGTCAGTTGATCCATTACTATTACAAACTATTCGGTTCCAATCCCTACCATTCTAGGCTGCATATTCGAAAGGATGTCATTTTTTCGGTGCCTCTCCTCTTTAGCTTCCCTGTTTCTTCTACAGACAACCATTATGAACAAACATATCTTAGTCGAAGCAACATGGTAATATTTAAATTCTAAAACATTTCAAATTAATCATTGAGTAAAAAACATTTATTGTATTATATTAACATAATCCTAACCCCTAAAGTTATCTAAACCATCCTCTGATAGAAACTATAAGGACTCGACCTTATTGCATTACTTAATCTTGAATTTAGTCAAGAAATCACTTCCTTTAACATTTAGGATATTTTCAAGTTTATATCTTTAGATAATTTTTATATAATAAATTCATAACATTACACATTAATACAGAGTGGATACCATAAAAATAGTATTCATTTCTTCTAAAATATAAAACATTCAAATATAACATGATTTTTTTGAAAATTATTCAATCATTTAACTTGGATCCCTTATTATTCATACAAATCTTTATAACCAATTAAAATAATTTAAAAACATGGTATGATCACAACAATCTCATTAAGGGATATGAAAATATGGAAAGAACATATTATTCCCTCAATACTTGTAACATATGAAATCATTTTCAAAGACATACTTGTTACACATATATACTTAATTTTTGAAACATGGGATTTAAACAAGATACCCACAAAAAATAAGAACAAAAATAGAACCATAAATTTATCTTGTTGAATTACTTACATAATTTTTTAACCCTCTCGGCTACCTTATAATTTTTATCCCTCACAGCTACCTTACAATTTGTGTAACCATCACAGTTACACTTGGAGTAACCATGCGGCCGGCCTCCAACTTACATATAACCAATGCATTTGAGGGAGATATAGGTCCCACCATTCATCATAAACAATTTACAATAACTATAACATAATCATACAACATGAATAATTTCATAAAAACATTACTTTTGAATTTTTTAAAACATACTTTTAAAAGAGGATTTTAAAAGAAAATCCACTTATAAATATCATAAAATTGAATAGAGACTTAATAGATAGGATATAATATGTATATACACTTTAAAAACACATTATTTATCATAATATAAAAAAATTACATCACACAAACAATTTTAATACCACATAAATAATGAAGTAGAAGGTTAACCCAAAGAATGGAAATCGGGTTAAGAATTCCCTTACCTCAGGTTTGTCTTACTTAAAACTCATTTAAACCTCATGTATAATGGTTAAAAGAGTGTTATTAATATATTAAAGAAACATATTGATTTTTATCATACATTATATTATCATTTCATTACATCATTTCACTATTTAATTGTTTGTATTTTGTTCCTTGCATTGTTTTGGGTGTGTTCTTTACATGATTTCCATGATCGGTTCATGATGGATACTCTTGTCGATTGGATATAAAACTCCATAATTGGAATATATTAGTATTTAAATATTTATAAAACCATAAATTATAACTTTTATCATTTTTAATTCTTACATGAGGATGATTCATAAGTTAAATCATTATTGATATTCATTTTGGTCATTTTGGTGATTCTTTGATCGTAATGAACTTATTTGTTTTATAAATTCATAACATGTGTATAAAATGATTCCAGAACCTTATATAAGATATAATAAATAAATTATAATATAGTTCAACCACATAAATGGTTTCATGACTAGTCTTGAAGAATGTAAATGAAATTTAAATCACGTCGTCCATGATGTCGGTAAATTGACACATCACGGATGGTGTTTTAATTTCTTGAATGACTGGGAGAGGAGAAGAAATGTAATGGTGAGTATTCCATAAACATGATGAAATCCAGAATATTTATGATACTGTATCATTCATTCCTCTTGTATAAGTGGAGGTGAGGAAAGAAAAATAAAATAATAGAATCTTGAAATAAAAGAACAGATGAGAAATCCCTTACAAATATTCGGCATCCTAATAGTGATGCTTAAAATTTCGTGAAATATTTTTATGAGAGAAAAATGGTATATCATCATTTATACACAATAGTGAATTAAGGGGGATATGTAATGATATATCCCAACATAATACAAATTAAATTAAAAATAATAACATAAAATGAAAGAAAATAAATAAAACAAAAGAGGATGTTTACCTCTTGATCTCTTCTCCTTGAGATCCACCTTAAGGACTTTGGTTTTGTACTTTTGGTATGAACGTCATATATAGGAAGTGGGGAAGATATTTGGGAGGATTATTTGGCATAACTTAGGTAAGTATCAAGGCTTGATAATTTTGGGAGGAATGGGGTAATGAGGTTGGTATTTATAGTGGAGGAGAGGAGGTACTTTTCATTATTTTAACCATTATTATAATATTTTTGCTCAAGAATATGAATAATATTAATTCATGTGACCCCAAATATTAATAATGGAATTTGAGTTCAAACCAAGTGGCCTTACATCACTTATGATGTCATAAATAGTGTATTTTACTAATAATTTGAATATACAGTATTTTACCGTATTTTACTATTCATCAAAAATTCAAGAATTCCATAAAAATACCAAACATTCACCCTTACCATTTTTCAATGTGTATAATTAATAAATGAACTCAAATTTTTAAAAATAACTTTCTAAATATAATTAATTTAATTTCTAAATAAAATTATACTATATTTAAAAATTAACAATTTTAAAACTATAACTGCTTTTATATCACATTGAAAAATTAACCAAAATTTGGTTATCTTAAAGCCTTATGAAAATAAAATAATAATAAAATTTTATATTCATTAGTGTCATGTTAGTATTCATATTATTATTCATAAGGGCATGTCACTATTCCCCAAAAAAAATTGGTTCTATTAGACTCCAAATAACTTACTGATCACAATTGTAGATGACTATTTTTCAAAATTCAAAACATAGAAGAAGTAAAATTATGTTTAAAGGATAGTTATAAATATCTACTTAAAACACAATTTCAGTCATTTTAATTTATTTTTAGAAAACCTTGGGGTGTTACAATTAGTTAAACCAATTATAATGGTTTAGAGAAAGATACTCATCCACATAAGGCACACTATCTCAAAGGGATTTTGGAACACTTTCATTACAATTATATTATACAATAATGAATAATGAATATTTAATAATTGTATGTGTTTCATGAATATCAAACCATATCCTTTTATATCTTGAGTATCACTAACACTTTTATAAATATCTTTTTCTTATTGTTATAAGTTTAGAATTCATAATCATTGTCAATATAAAAAAGGCCCATAGGGTTATACAAAAAGTTGTGAGAATGAGAATTTATTTTGATACAAAGTGTTTCTATAAAATTAAAAGATTTATTTGATAGATTATTCAAAATAATTATGGAAGATATTCAAAATGGTTTTGGATATGGTTTTATAAGTTGTTACACATGATGTGATATAAGGTGAAATATGTGAAATGTTTGAGGGATTTTAGAATAACTGGAAGATTGATATGTGTTTGTGTGTAATACAGTCATATTGAAACTTGTGATATGGTCATATCACTACAGGTGATGTGGGTATCATATAAATATCAATTGTATCAATATATATGTGATAAGAGTTATCCCAACATGTGATATTACATATCATGTATCACTACTTGTTCATGTACACACCAGCTATAATATGTTCACTTTAACATCATTTGATGATGTTTATCATAATTGTAACTGATTTTAATAAATTTTTAATCATTAAACATTTATGGATGATTTGATTTAAGTAATAAAATATACATTAAAAATATTGTAACATATGAAACATTTGAGTATGTAATCTATATTTAGAGCATCGAGGGATGCTTATATAAAGAGAATCAAATTGAGAGGAATGTATGTGAATGTATGTGATTTCTTGCATGTGTTCTCTCAAATTCAAAGTTCTATTATTTATCTCGTTAAACCTAAGTTATTAACATACTATAGAGTTTAAATAGATCCTTTTGAAGAAGGAATGATTCCTTTTGTTGTTATTTTAGAGATTTTCATCAAGCACATGTCGACACAAATTAATTAAGGACATATCACTTCAACAAAAATATATTTGATCATATTGATGATCAAGATCATGCCCATTAATTAATGACATCTCAACACAAATGGGTTTATTAGAATTTTAGATCAAAGGTCAATCTTAAAGTGTAATATCATAATCCTTTCAAACCACATCTACCAGTTCACATGTCACTATTTTTGAAAAAATTCAGGATCATATAAGTTCTTTAATTAGTACTTTTATTCCATCCCAAACCAATATAATTTGTTACAAAATGAGTATGACCCACTATAGTTAGATTTGGTTCCATATCTATGCATAATATACCTGTAAAGATTAAAATTATTTTATAGAATACCGGATGACACACATGTATGTTCCCACATAAAATTATATTTTTATATTTTAAAATGATTAAAATATCCAATGCCTCATAACGAGCCATCCAAGACCAACCCTGGCTCAAAATACTATTCAAGCGAGTTTGGACAAACTCTTCAATACATTGAATTAAGATGACATATTTTTCTATTTTTTTATAGAATTACAGTAAACCTAGAAAATATTTTTTAGAGGTGTGAGGGTTTATAATTTCCCAAATCCAAAATTACACAACTACCTTAATCCAATAGATTTTTTGAATGTCAAGATTATTAAGTCATACCAGACCCATCGTGTATCTGATTGAGGTGCAGGTGATTCCTACACATCAAAAATGACTTATGCATCATTATTTTAAAGTATCAAAATAATATGAATGTGTTTGATTGGTTTTGATTATTTCACTTGTGTTTTCCACTAAAATTTATATTTTAAATAAAAAGACACACTTGGAGTCATATCGGTCACATTATTCATCAGATTGAGGTGTGAAAGATTCATACATGTCACAAATGACTTATGAATTATTATCCTTAAGTATCAAAACAATATTAATGCATTTTATATTTTTTTGAGTATGTCACTTATGTTTTTTACTAAAATGTCATTTTAAACTGAAAACACATACTTTGAGTCATACTAGTCACATAGTGTGTATGATTTATGTAAAGATGATTCTTATATGTCACAAATGACTTATAAATCATTGTAATATATTATTAAGATAATCAGAGTGTGTTTTCTTAGTTTTCAGTGAGTAAAACACATTTTGATGTAAAATGTCAATTTTAGACTGATAACAGACACTTTGCGTCATACCAGGAACATTGTGTATCAGATTGAGGTGTGTTTGATTCCTACACATTGAAAATGACTTATGAATCGTTTTCTTAAAGTATCAAAACAATCTGAATGTGTTTTCTTGGTTTTGAATATGTCGTTTTTTTACTAATATGCCAAATTTAAATAAAAAGACACACTTGGAGTCATACTGGTCACACCGTGCGTTAGATTAAGGTGAGGCTAATTAATATCAATCAAAAATTACATATGGATCATTTTCCTAAAGTATAAAAACAATATTAATGTGTTTTCTTGTTTTTGAACATGTCATTATTTTTACTAAAATTCCATTTTAAACTGAAAACATGCACTTTGAGTCATATCGATCACAAAATGTATTGGTGTGACATGAAACTAATTCCATCATTTCAGAATTAAATTATAAATTGTTTTTGAAAATTATCAAGACAATCAGAGCATGTTTTATCATTTTTTAGTGAGTGCCACATGTTCTGAACTAAAATGTTGATTTTAAACTGATAATGAAAATTTTGATTCATACCAGGTACATCGCATATCATATTGAGGTGAGATTAATTACTACTTGTCACAAATTACTTATGGATCATTTTCCTAAAGTATCAAAACAATCCAAATGAATTTTCTCAATTTTGAGTGTGCCACTTATCTTTTTTACTAAAATTAATGTCAATTTTAAATAAAAAGACACACTTGGATTCATACCAGTCACACCATGTGTTGGATTGAGTTGTTGCTAATTCTTACACATGAAAAATGATTTATGGATCATTTAACTAAAGTATAAAAACAATCTGAATTTTTTTACTCTATTTTGAGTATGTCACATGTGTTTTTTACTAAAATGTCATTTTAAACTTTAAACACACACTTTGAGTCATACCAGTCACGTCCTATATTGGTTTGATGTGATACTAAAACCTACATGTCATGAATTACTTATCAATAGTTTTCAAAAATTATCAAGATAATTGGATCATTTTTTATTGGTTTTCAGTGAGTGATGCATATTTTGAAGTAAAATGTTAATTTTAAATTGATAACACACTTTGAGTCATACCGGACACACCATGTGTTATATTGAGCTGTAAATTATTCTGAAATGTCACAAATTACTTATGGATCATTTTTATAAAGTATAAAAAAATCTAAATTCATTTTATTGGTTTTGAGTATGTCACTTGTGTTTTTTACTAAAATATCAATTTTAAATAAAAATACACACTTAGAGTCATTCCAGTCACACCATGCATCAGATCGAGGTGAAACTAATTCCTACATGTCACAAATTACTTTTGGATCATTTTTATAAATCATCAAAACAATCTGAATTTTTTTCTTATTCTTGAGAATATCACTCGTTTTTACTCAATTATCATTTTAAACTGTAAACACACACTTTGAGTCATATCATCCAAATTGTGTGTAATTTTGAGGTGATAATGATTCATATATGTCAAAGAATACTTAGGAATAGTTTTCCAGAATTAACAAGACAACCAGAGCGTGTGTTTTTTAGTGAGTGTCACAGGTTTTGAACTCAAATTTCAATTTTAAAATGATAACAGACACATTGAGTTAGAATGATCACACTGTGTATCAGATTGAGGTATGACTGATTCCTATACATCAAAAATGACTTATGGATCATTTTCTTGAAGTATAAAAACAATGTGTATTAAATTTATTGGTTTTGAGTATGTTACATGTGTTTTTACAAAAATATAAATTTTAATAAAAAAAGACACACTTGAAGTCATACCAGTCACACCATCTTTCTGATTGAGGTTCAGATGATTCATACACATCACAAATGACTTATGTATCATTTTACTAAAGTATAAAAATAATCTGAATTTTTTTTATCATTTTTGAGTATATGGATGTGTGTTTCGAACTAAAATGTCAATTATAAACTAAAAACATACAGTTCGAGTCATACTGAGCACACTGTGTATCAGATTGAGGTGTGGCTGATTGAGTATGTGATGTGTGTTTTACTTTTAACTATATGAAACAAGAAAAAAAAATATAGAACATGTTCCATTCAGATGGAAGAGGAAACCCCATTCTACTTGAAACACATTGTATTTTAGGAAGCATGGAATTTACTCTTCCATCTGAAAGGAACATGTTCTCTCTTTTTTGGCTTATTTTAGATATTTGAAAGAAAAATATGACTTCCCAAAAGATATGTGAAAAAAATAAACATGTATTAGATAAAAATTATAAGGAAATTAACTTTAAAATAGTAGATAAAATTATGGAAAAAATAACTAAGTAGTAGGAATTCACCTGTTCCTGGTGTCTTTATACATTCTTGACTCATTTCCTTAATGTCATTATCTCAGTTGCATCTTTGAAGTCCAATCTCTCATGAGCATGAGAAGCTTTAAAAAACACCCCAACTCAAGAAAAATAATATATCTATATAAGAAAACAATTTTTATGTTATTAATACTATAAAGAAATAAATTAAACACAAATATGAAATAATACATTAATAAAATGTCAATTTTAAACTAAAACCACGCAATTTAAGTCGTATCGGGTACATTGTGTATCATATTGTGGTATGGTTGATTCCATCGTGTCTTTTTATCCTAAAATGCATTCAATATTCTAAGTTATCTAACAATATTATTGTTTGATAGACCATAATGTTGAATAATTTGGAGAATAAAAAGAAAATTTCATCATAATGAGTGTATCATCCATGTTGAGTGCATGATCATTGTACATGAGTGAATCATATTTTTTATGAATACATTTCTTTATAATATCTATGAAAATTAACAAAATAATTATTAGATAAAAATTATAATGAAATTAACTTAAAAATAGATGAAATGATGAGAAAATAAACTAAATAAGTAATAAGAAGTCATATGTTCATGATATATGTGTACATTCTGACACTGGGTATGCTAGAAAATCATTTCTAAATAAATATATCACATCTTGTTAATATGAGGATTTTTGAAATTCTTGGTAGTACTAGAAAAATATAAATACTCAAATGATTAATAAATATTTTAAATTAAATAGTAATTATCTTCTAAAATACCTCTTTGGGGATGCTAGTTTGTTGATGGTATATGATATCTCTCATAAATTTGAAAACATAATAACCACAATCATTTCCATTGGATTTTTTACACTCTATAAACATTGAAAAATAATAATAATTTTTTTATATGTGTTTTTAAATTCAAAAATTATTATATATATCCAAATACTTATCCACTTGTAGAATTCAATAGGCTCATTGTATGCATGGGTTGTCCTCATGTCATGATTTTATGGTATTTAAAAACTACCCTATCATAATATAATTCTCATTAAAAAATTATATAAAATATATAACTTAAAGTTGAGTTCTAAAATGTTTTATTTAGTGTATTACCAATTAATAAATGTTATCACGTGTGGTTAGTTTGTTGGGTATCTATGTAATGAATATAGAAAATAAATATTTCAAGTATCGAAATTAACTAAAATGAGTAACCAATGTTTCCTAAAAACAAAAATGAATAAGTAATGAAATGAATGAAAATATATTTTGTATGATTAAATTGTACAGTTTTACCCTTGCATCATTAGTAATAAGAATATTTTTTCATTCATAAGTTTTCTTTCAAACATTGTGGCCAATTTTATCACTATTACATCAATTTGATCTGAATCTAATGAATTTAGTTACGTAGAAGTGATGTGAGTACTAATGAGTCCATATTTATGTTCATAGGGTTTTCCTTTTCAAGTATTATTGATATAGATGCTTGTAAAAATATGAATTGTATTTAGATATAATTAATATAGTAGATCAACTATTGTGAAAAAATCATGAAAACACATCTCATGTATACCTTTACAACTAATACTCAAATCCAGTCATACTTGAGGACTTCATTTACATTATTAAGAGTAATGTAGTTTCTAATGACCTCTCCATACATTTTTTCTTCAAAATCAAATATGATAATACTACCACATTGTAACCTTGTATCTACAAGAACCTTTAATGTTAGTAAATGAATATATTGAATGGGTAGGGTATTGGTGCTTTGTGAAGATATTTTTATTGGTCAATTTATCCTTTATATTTTTTGATTCGACCTTTCATTTCACCCATTCCCTTTTTCTAGATATAATAACATTCATCAGTTTAGATCTTTTTTCATTAATTTTCAAAGGTTTTGCAAGAAAAATAAATCAAAAATGAATAATTCCTTGTCAATATGTTTTTTATAATATCTAACAACCATTATACAAATATTCCAATAGCTTGTCCAACCATATTAATATCTGGATCATCATGTGGAATTGGTATCTCGATGCTTGGATCATGATTTGTGCTAATACCCACTCACACATAACCTATTGGAATTTGTATTTTGTGTAAAAATATTCTTGTATATTGAACATAGTATCCCTCATAATAAGTATATGGGTGGGTTTTGATAGATATAAATCAAAATAATTTTCTTCCTATAGAATATCAGTACAGGAAAGGTATCAATGTCCACTTGATTTAAATTTCAAAGAAAAAATTATGATAGTATTTATTACCACATATAAGATATATCTTTTATGGGAATGGATCACCTCAATGATAGTGGGGGTGATGGGGGTGATCATCACATAGTGGTTGTTCTTGAGTTCATTCTTCTCTTTTTTTCCTTACCATAACATTTTCTAGAAACTCTAACAGCCAATTAAATTTTTAGTTAAGAGAAACTAATCATTCCTATATCTCTTCCATTTTTTATCTTTATCCCCCTGTTCATTTCTTTTCTCAAAATATGTTCAGGTGTCACCCCAATACCATATACCTATAACGTGACTATACTATTCTATCCACTTCAAGACAATTGATAGTAGTTGTTCATCTGGTATGAATGATGATGATTTTTATGTCTAAGTCAGATAATAAATATAGGAAAATAAGTAATCATTATTATGTAATTCTGATTTAAATAAAAAATTTATTATGTCATACTTACACATGATTCCCACAATTTTTGTGTTTTTTCATCTATTAGTATCATATATTTATTTACATGTGCCTCCTTCCATAGAATAGGACATAGGATGGAAGTTTATTTGGATTTTGATTCATCAATATACATATATACAGAGAAACATAATTATGTTTTTGCTTTATGTCACATAAAAGTATTATGGTGGATTTTAAATACATATCAGTTTCTTTTCAAGTAAAGCCTACCCCATCCTTTCTTTATGATAGGGTGTGTTGGTTTTGCTGCCTATTTATTTTTTTCATAAATCATTTGTTGTTTCATAAATTAAAAATTTATAATCAAAGTTATTAATACAAATATTTTCAAACAATGTATTACCAACCACAATGTACTTGAAAATATGTCTCTTCATGATAGCTAGTAAACACATCCCATGCGTCTTAGCTTATTAAATGTGCATACATCTATGGTGGGTGTGGGTTTATTTTCCCTTCATCATATTTGAGATCAAACTTCATTTGAATTGTGATAAATCATTTGTGATCCTTTCTAGAAAGTATTAATACAAACTTCATTTGGGATTCATCTGTTATAAATTCGCTCTACAAGGGATGATGAAGAGTAATTCAATGTTTCATTATTTTTTTAGTAAAATAAAAAAATTGTATCATAATATTACCCTAATATCTTATCAAATCAGTGTCTTAATTACTGGCACAACATTATTCAATGAATCTATATCAATCAGCATGTGTTGTCGAATGGTGGGCTCAATGAAACTATTGAACATGGCCTTATTTCGGTTAACATCCTGATTGTGTGTATTCCATCCAACCTTGAATTCGATGCCTTTGTTTCTCACCTTAATAATTGTTACTAACACTACCACACAAAGACACTTATGTTTTTTTCTAGAATGCCAGTTTCTCACTATCTAACATTTCCTTGGGTTCAAAATAATCAATATGTTGTTCCTCTATATTGTTAGCATTGAAATGTGTAGATGGTTTTTGTTCCTTTTAATTGGGAGCACCAGAAAGTTGAGAAACGTATTATTCCACAAGATTGGGAGCATCGGCACATGAATAAGTCGTTATCTATAGAATTGGTTAAACATTTAATTTAGATTATATAAATATATTAGTGAACAAATGATAATATGAGGTAAAAAATTATATTACAAAAAATATATAACAAGATTATTGAACTCGTTTTTTAAAGGTTGAAGGGTTATGACCCCTCTATCATGTATCCAAGTCCCTTCATTATGGTCTCTTCTGACTTACAAGACCCTGTTTACATTAGTACCACTACAAAATGATTACGACATCCCAATGAAAGGTTCATACTCAATTGAATTTTCATTTAAACCTTTATTGGTTTTGGTCAATAATAGAACAGTTTACCACTTTCAATTTATGGGATCTCGAATATAAAAGA
The DNA here is from genome assembly GCA_963277665.1 of Viscum album. NCBI lineage: Eukaryota > Viridiplantae > Streptophyta > Magnoliopsida > Santalales > Viscaceae > Viscum > Viscum album. The sequence continues at coordinate 1,012,751,047 of OY728141.1, read as the reverse complement.
TTTTTACTTCCTATGATTCTATTATAAATGGTTCATATTTGTACCCTTCCTTACTGAAATCTACTTTTATGAATCCTAATTTACCTATTTTAACAACACCCCTATTATCAACTCACTTTCATTAAAAAATCATCACTTGGAATGCTTTATAATCAAACTCCCATATTTTTTTGATGATGCCAAAGTATTCCATATTATCATAAATTAGATTTCTACCCCTGGTACTAGCTACATGCATCGCTTCATCTACAAGTGTAACTCCACTATTTTTCATGGTACAACATTAATCATGTTCATTTTTATAGAACTTATAACCATTACTTATATAACTATTATAATGTAATAAATTAACACCGAATTTATTCTAAAATTGAATCTAGGTTTATTGCTAACTCTTTAAAAACATGGTCTGAAAATTATCCTATAAACTATTAATTATGTGTATTTTGTATCCAGATTTTATCCCTTGATGTATTTTAAACACTAATAATTTATTCATGGGTTTCAATATATGAGGATGCCTCTAAACTATTATACAAAACAAAAAGGTGGGTCTCCTCCTGATATGTATTAGTGATTGTGACAACATCTATTCCAGAAATTCCTTCACCAAAAAGCCACCCAGTGTGATGATATTCCAGTAAACTGATAATTTTTACACCAAATAGGTAGCTAGTACAGAATTCGAAGAATTCCTTGACAATATATCACTCCACAATACAAACTTCTTCTCGACTATGGTTTTTAACATACGCTTTCAAAATCTTCATATAACGTTCAATGGTTTATATCCATTTATAATGTATAGGACCACATAGTTGAATCTATCTTACTAAGTGAACCATCAAGTGAACCATCATATCAAAGAATGTCAGTGGGAAGAACATTTTAAATTCACATAATATGAAAAACTAATCCATAGTTATAAATTTCACTGGTTCTTTAACTTTAATATATATTTTTTTGAAGAAGAAACATAAATTGGTTAATGTATGATGGAAATTATTGGGAAAAATGCAATGTCAATCTATAGGCATTAGATCTTGCATCGAAACATGACGGTCGTGTGATTTTAAACCCTTTACCTTTACACCAGTCATTGAAATGATATTATTGATATTCTATGAATACCCATATGAAACCTTTATATCATTTAAAAAGTTTCAAAACTAATATCTATCATGTCTAGAAAAAGTGTAGGCATCCAGAGGAAGAAAAGTTCATTTTTAACCCTTCACTGGCACCAACTCTTCCTATATTCTCATGTAAATCATGTTCAAGATAGCCTTAATTCCATCCTTTATTTTTTTGGGTGAATTTAGTAATGTTATAAAGACACTATAACATATTTTTTCAACATGCATAGCATTAAGAAAATTTCTGACATACAAATAATTCCAATATGGTAATTCAAAAAAATATGATTTCTTTTTTCCACTGATTTTCGTATGGTTTTTCGAAAAAGGTTTATTAAAATAAATGTTCATATATTTTAAATTATCGAATATTTTATCACCTATTAGTGGAGATGTAATTTTATGTTCTTATAAACTCCCATATAATGATTTCATCCAAGATTGGTACTTATGTTGTCGAGGTAGAAATTTATGATGTCATAAAAACACAATCTTTGATGAATGTTTCAACCTAATTGATTGTGTAGCCTATTAACAAATAGAACACCCTTGAGTTTCTTTAATGATATATCCTAAAAAAATTCCAGAAGTAGGAATTTCATTTATCATCCTGTACACCATGGATCTCAATGTGAAATCTTCATTTCTATAAGAATCATTTAACATAACACATGAATCCTATAATAATTTCAAATATTTGATCAATGGATCCAAATAAACATAAATATAATTACCCAGTTATTTTGGTCCTGATATAATCAAAGAAAACAAAATATATTTTCATTTCATGCAGTACCACAATGGAAAGTTATAATTTACCAATATAACCGACCATGTATTATAGTGCTTCTTTGACAACCAAGAGAATTTAAACCATCTGTAGATAGTGAAAGACAAAGGTTTCTTGAATCATTTTCAAATTCAGGATACTCATGAGAAATTATATTATACTTAGGAGAGTCTACCTGGTGATGAAGTTTCTCATATTTATTTCTCATATATGTGTTCCACATCAATTGCCTTGATGTCTCATCACTTCTATATAGGCACCCAAACCATGAAATGATTGGAAAGTACCATAAAAATTTTATTGGACCTGATTAATTATTTTGGTAGTTATAAGAACCACACTTTGGGAATTCTTAAAGTTATTTTTTATCCTTATGAAACAGAATAAAATTATATTGACAGACATATATTCTTTCTGAGATCATACCCATTGAATATAGAATTATTTTAGAATCACATGTTTGTCTAAGAAGATCATTATCTTCTGGGATCATATCATTCAATAGATAAAGGAGTTTAGTAAAACTGGTTTCACTCCATCCATTTACTTCTTTAAATTAGATAGATTCAGTATGACTAAAAATACTATATATTTTGTACAACTAGCATACAATGGCCTTTTACAAAACACTTTAAATTCTCAGTCAATTTTAGAGAATAACATAGTTCATCATCAAATTTCATTTCAATTTCCTCAATATGATCTTCATCATCATTCACAATTTTAATCACATCTTGTATATGGTATTCTCCATTATCTTCACTTGTAATCATATCAGATGATCCATAAAACATAGTGTTATCCTATTCACTAGCTACATTCACTTTTTTCCCATGTTTATTCCAAAATTTATAACTTTGATCTATTCTATGACAAATAAAGTGTTCTTCCAACTCCCATATTCTAATTAGTCTTTAATAAAAAAATAAACATGGAAAAAGAATTTGAGAATGGTCATATACATGATGAACTCTTTCACCCTATCTTAATACTCTTTTGTTATAAGATTAACATCTATCTATTTTCAATTCATATCCATACTATTTGATTCATTAATATTAATATTTTATAAAATAAATAAACAAAAAGGGGAATTTCAAATAAGGGGAACCCAACATTTGAATGTTTAAAATAATTTCAACATGCTTTATAGGAAATGGTTAATTGAATTTAAGAAAATAATTACTTCAATAGTAGTAAGTATTACCCTATTAATTCATCCACAATGATCATAAGTACCTAGTATGGGATGACTACTGATCAGGGTAGTTTAGGAAATATAGGTTCATGTCTAAAATAGATGGGGGATGAGTCTCAGGAAACAAAATGAAATAATAACTATTTGGGAGATGAATCTAATGAGGATAAAAGTTTCCTCCTTAAATCTAAGTGTTCCTAGGTTGGGGAGTTAGTGAAACACTTTAAATAATTTCTTAGTTTTTTTTCTAATGTTGAAATAATCAACAACAATATTCTGATATCTATAAGGTAATTTTTGATTGGTTTGACCATGATAATGCTCATTTGGATGGTCTTACATGAACTCATGCTGAGATAACCATTGCAGTTTCAATATTCATATCAATCCTTCAATTACTTCATGAAAAGAAAAAGGATTTTGGTCTAAGGAAATAATTTCATAAGCATATAGATTCTTTTGAGGCCAATGTTGTAGGAGTGGGTCATGATGAATATTTTATAGGTTGGATGGAGTTGGTGACATTCCCTTTCCATGGTGTTATTATCAATCTATATTATGTAAGTGATATTCTGTGTATCTAGGAGGTCTATGAAAGTTAATATGATCATATAAACATAGATTCCATACTTTTTCCTTCCATATGTATGCATTTATAGTATAATACTTAATATAAAAACAAACCAGTCCTTTATTTTATGTATGTATCTTGATAAGAGGTCAGTGAACAAAGTGAAAATATAATTAAAGTGGGTGATGCAGGAAATTAATTCAACTTATGTCTTAATATAGGAATCCAATTATGGAATAGATATCTTGATCATCTTTTCCAAAAAAACATGATTATGAACTTAGTGTACCATATACTGCATAATAAAATGTTGTTTTCTAATAGAATAATAAAATTTTAGTTGAAATAGCTCGAACATTACTAATTGAGAATACTATATTATAAAAAAACTGATGAATCTATTCACTCTAATTTCAAAACAAAAAAATAAAGTTTAAAGTCAATGTTAAATTTAAAATATCTTTTATTGATATCATCATTGAAATCCAAAATATCATCCTTATTATGAAATATCATAGAAATCAAATTTATTAACTTTAAAACCAATCATTTACCCTTAAAATAACCTTTACATTATAACAAATTGATGAATCTTGTCCCAATAAATCATTGGAACACTTTTTATTAGTTTTTAAAAATGATTTTCAATGTTAAAAAACTTTTTTCCCTTTATTTAAAATCACCTTTAAAAAAAACAATTACCCATTAAAAACATTTTTTATAAAATCAAACACCGATTTCATTTTAAAAATGGCTTATAAAACTCACTCATTGTTTTTAAAACCAATCCCTTTCCATTTTGAATCAAGATTTAAAACTTTTAAAATCATGCATTAACAAAATAACATGAGCATTCTATAATCAAGAAAATTTAGAAAAGTCCCAATGAAGATCTCTATATACATAGGCGCCACTATCTTATTGAAGTGATATATAAGAGTCTATATATTCAATTTTAAAAAATGGTAGAATTCACATCATGATTTTGATATTAGGTATATTAATAATCAATATTAAAACCCTTTACTGGTTGGGTCTAACATCAGTTATATAAATGATATGTGCTAAAACCCTATTGATGTGGGTTTTGAAATTAATTATTAAATAAGTAATGTTAAATGTCACATTTAATATCAGTTATTCTATATCTAACATCAAAAAAAATGATTTTAATGTCATTTATATATATAACTAATCTTAAAAGTAATTTTTTTACAGCACGCCATTTTTATTTTTTCATGACATGTCCTAATGGGGCCCATGTTGTGACTCTCCAAGACCACCTCCAATAGGCTAGGGGCTAGAGACTAGTGTAAAGTAGGCATATTACTAACATGGGAGTCTTTATCCTAAATTAAATGTACACACACATATATATCCAAGCCCATATGATGTTGAAATGTAAAACAACTGATAAGCCATGCACACATATATCTAAATCTGACAACCAAAGTACAACAAAAAGTAATGGAAAGTAAACAGCTCCAAATACAATCCCACCACAAAGAGTCTGGAAACAAGTAAAATATGGAAGTAAAGATGAGTTTTGTTGTATAATATAATTGTAGGAACACACCTCGATCTTTCTGGATCACTAAGCACTGCCTAGTCTTGGTCCCTCTAGGACTCCTCCAAAAGGTCAATCGTCTACAAAAATATGACACATGTAGTAAAATCCCTTGCATGGGTTAGTATAACAATACCAATTAGGAAACCCTAAAAACACTATTCATATAACAGCAATAATAACAATCAACTCTAAATAGGTTTATTTTTACATTACATATAATAATAATATCCATATATACTCAATAAAAGACACAGAGTCTCAAGTTAAAGTCACAATTGTAATGCCCTCCTAAGATTTCTGCGTGAAGGTTTAACATAACACTTGTCTATGAGAACACACTCTAAGAGTCAGATAACACTGATGATGTTTATCTGAGAGTTCATGCTTGTCATGTCTTGTTATAGGAAGGATATACTGGAAGTATACAGAGATATGATACACAAATGAGGATCACACCCAAGGATGTGTGGTATAACAACTGAATCTGGAATAACCCTCTAAGTAGAGGATCAACACCCACATAGTGTTAGTCATGAGGATTACATTAACTCCACCTAAGCAAGAAGATAATAGAGTATCTCACTCTATGCCTCATAGAAGGACTCCAAAAAATCTATCCAATAAGTCCTACTGAAAGGATCATTATCCTATATATTGGACATGATTCCATACTAACCCTTTGGTAATGGATATAGGGAATTCACCCTAATGAAAATTTACCAAGATGAAGAGGAAAAGGTATATAATCCTTATTGAAGGAAGTACATAACCTGTATTGGCAGTACATGACATGTTTCTTTGACATTGGGTTATGCCTGTGTGAATGGGTCATGTCTGTGCCTATGTCAAAGTACATGTCATTCAAGTTCTTGTGTACTTATGACTATGTATAAGCACAAGAATATTCTCATGTACACTTGGCTTGGTTATTTTTGTGTCAAAGTACACAGTGTGTCCATTCCCGTGTACTCCTGGCTGTGTCAGTGTACCCTCCAAGGCACAAGCCAATCCAACCGAGAAGAGTCACACACCGTGTGATAGGGTCGCATGTAATGTGATAGGGTCACATGTCATGTGATAGGGTCACACGCCGTGTGATATGGTCACATGCCATGTGATAGGGCAATACATTGTGTGATACTTAACTTCATCTACAAACCCTAGAAACCACACCAGGGTCCCACATGGCATGTGTTCTTCAAATACCCACAGTGTATATTGGGATTTCCAAAAACCCATACGTTCCTCACACAGATTCCTGAATCCATCCCCTCCACCATCAATCACGCCCATGGAACTCACATATGGGATTTGACTGGCCTTTCTAACATTGATGGATGGGTTCCAACTTCTGGTTTTCTGGATATTGTTTCCCATGATGATACCACCATTGATTGTCAAAAACCCACACATAAACACCGCCAACTAGTCCCAATCCATCATTGTTGTCATATCTGCATGATGCCCATGGAAAAATGAGTTTGGATATACGATATAAAATCATTTAACCAAGAAACAGGTGTTAAATGTTCTATTCCTTTGTATATGGGTCGAACCACTGGTCAAACAAAACCCTAGTGAAGAGTGCATGTAGAACAATGGGATAAAATAAAGAAACATACAAGAGAGTAATGAACCTCACCCATGTTTGTTTGGCCTTGATTCATTGTCGTTATAATGATGAATGAAGAACCACTAATGAATAAATTAATCTCCCAATAAATCCCCATAGATAAACCCATACTACAATAAGAACAACACATGAATCTATCCATCGGTCAATTTATTTGTGTTTTTCATAGGAATTAACAACGAGGAATAAATCCAATCATAACATCATCCTATCTCAATAAAAAATTAATAATTATAAAGAAAAAAGTTATGTCATTATTTTTTGTGAGATCCTATGATTTCATTTTACACCAGTTGTCGATCTTTGATCTGGTTTTCGTTCGTCAATGGATCCTCCTCCAATGGATTTACAATTCTCTCTCAGAATTATAGGGTTATGTGGATAACCCTTTAATTCTAGATATAACAACATATTTAAGGTATTGTATAGGTTGCTTAATCAATGAATAAAATAAAATAATTTATTATTTTATTTTATTCACTTTACATCTGCGATGACTTTTTCACCAACACCCCGTACTGACAAAGATTATGCCTCACCTAAGGTAAAAACTGCATTCTAAACTCAACAGTGCCCTCAAATTACTGATCTAGACCTCTATTTAGATGTTATTATAATTTTTTAGGAAAACTTCACACGCATGCTATTTAATATATTTAATATATTTCAAACATTTATTCAGGGAACACTGGTCCTTATAATAACAAGTCGTCTCAGCACCTGGTCTTGAAAATAATCCATGCAATATCATAAAATAACACATTTAAAATATGAGTCACTACATTTTCCCCAACTTAGGGATTTATATCTTGAAAATCAAAAACAATTGGCTAATCAAAGAGATGTGGGTACTGAGAATGCATCTGGGCCTCCCACTCCTAGGTGCTCTCCTGAAGATTCTAATGCTACTACCAGAAATGTACTAAATGAATCACTCACCCATGAAGGATCCTCTACATCTGATCATCAATCTATACTGGGTACTCCACAAAGGTAGATCCCTCCTCGATTTACAACTCACCCCATTCGATAATATGTGATGGATAATGTACATAACTCCTCAGATATGACATGTGGAACTCATTGTGTACCTAGTCTAACTATGGAGGTATAGCTAAATGGTACGCTACCTCACCATCTCTACACAGTATCGGAAATGGGACAATGAATCTCATAGATATCTTCTCACATCGGCTAAATCTCTATAATATATTTCAAGGTAAAACCCATAGGAACACATGGTATACTTCCTCAAACTTAAAATGCCTTCATTATCAGTCATCACAAGACTTATAAGGTGTAACACCCCAGGCTTCTACAGTACGCTTCTCTTTGAAAAATGTGATAGCGTGTGTTGTACGCAACACCGAGTTCTAACACACCATAACCAATCAAACTAGCCGTTATGAATAGTAATACCTACTTTTTGAAATTATATATATTTTATATTTTAAAATGGACTTCATTTTTGGATTCGGAATATCGAATTTATCCTAAGGTGAAATTTTGGTACTTTTCGGATAACTTTCATATTTTGATGAATAGTGAAAATTACTAAATTTTAATTAAAAACAACTTTTTTAATCAAAATAATTAATATTGATAAATTATGAATTTGAGTGGTTTTAAAGTATATTTAGAATATATTTTTACCATTTAATATAATGTTGGTCATTTTACATAATTTTACAATTAAACCGAACATAAACAAGTGTCAATCTTTTGATAGTTATTATCTCTTAAAAACACGCTTTTTTTTTGACAGCGGGAATTAATTTTAAATTAATTTCTGCCACTTCTGTGTTTTGAATTTAGAAGAATGGATTCCATATTTGGAATCAGTATTTCCAAATTGTGTAAATAGGTAACTTTTATTTTTATACATTTTAAATAATTACTGCGGTAAATATTGTATTTACCATGGTTAAGGGTAAATCCGGTAAATAAGGGTTAAAAAATAATATTATAATAATACTAAATTACCCTAAAACGTGTTCTAGCCTTATTGGTTGATACATGTTCGACCATAGGAATCTTTGGGTTGATTTTGGGACCCCATGGTGCCACTTGTAGGTGATAGGGAAACTTTTTTTAATTAAGTTAAAATGAATACAAAAATGACACAAGCATATATCTTTTAGAAAACCAATTGTTACATAGGGTTATATATGTTGTATTTTATATTATAAATATTAATTAGAAAGATAAAAATATTTCCTACATAATGATATTTTATTTATAATTTTTAGACATTAAATAATTTAATTTATTTATGACACAATGATGATGAATTAATTACTATAATAGTGAAAAATTAAAATAATTGATATTATAAATACCCAAATAAATATAATATGAAACTTTTAATGAATTAAACTAATTTTATAGGATAATATGATATATTAGGATTTATTTAATTGACTTTTTTCGAAGTAATCAATCTTTTATGAGTTTCACAAAAATCAACTATTGAATAGTGTCAAAATTGACATAAAAGAGTTCTTAAAAAAATATTATATTATTAATTGATATTCAATTCCTAAAAATCTAAGGTTCAGCCAAGAGACTTATATCATGATAGTTTCATCATTAATGGACCACTTGGGGGTCGCTGGGATGTATATAGTAAGTTTATTAACCATATTATATAAAAATACAAAGAGACATTGTAAAAGTTAAACTAATTAACTTAGAGTTAATACTTAAAGATAAGGTTAATATAAGTACCCAAACCTGTCTAAATTCTATTGGTTGAGTTTTTTTCGACCTATACCCACCTTAAAATTTAAATAATCAACTTTGGAGCCATTAGAAACCGAATATGAATTTATTATAAATTAATATTTCTAGCTTTTCCAAAGGTGCCCCTCACCCCTCTTATAAAAGGGCACTCCTCCTTCTCATTTATTCACACCTTAAAAGCCTTTTGGTTCGGCCAAAATCTGCCCAAATACTCTCCCAACTTCTCTCACTACAACCTAGAGGCCTTAGTTTGATCATAAAGCCAACCTAAGGATCCCTTTTGATCAAATCAAAAGGAAGAAACCGAAGAAGAGGTAATGATTTCACCACCCTTTTCCAAGTTCCTTTCTTCTTCCACTTCTTCTTCCTTTGTTGTTACCATTATAAAATAATAACTCCAATATCATATATATACTGTGATTTTATTATAAATATGGTACAACCATATTCAGTATTCTATCCACCCTTTGAATAACATGTCACCATACGTGCGTACGTACGGCTTACCGTCTCCACATCGTGGTGTAATTGTTATTCAATATAATATTATTTGGATGGGTATAATAATGATGTGTAACTCATGTAAATAATAAATATAACATGTTAATGATTATGTATATATTATATACCATCCATTTATATATTATTTTAATATCAAAAGAATGATATTGTCGCTCGTGCGTACGTACGGACTACCGTCTCCACGAACGCGATGAGATTCATTCTCCATCGTATCCATTCAAGTATAATTATCATTTGATGATTTAAAAAATGATGTTTAAGGACTTGATATCATTATGGATATGAATAATATACAACCAATCTATTATAAACATGTCTTACGTAACAAAACATATAAAAGAAAACAAGTAAGTTAACACCCGAAACAACGATAATACTAAGATATTATTATCAAATCAATATTAAAAGATCATATATGATATCATATTAATGTATATGATTCTTGTATAATTTAATAACAATTATTTCACCATTATACAGGAGTTTAACCTACCCCAACCAAGGAAAAGTACAAGGTAAGGGTTATTTCACAATCTCTTCATTATCCGAGGTTGTTTATATGTAATAATCTACTGGGATCTCTTTATCATCCACATCCATGTTTTCTTAAAAATGTATTTCAAAACATTTTTATTATTTACAAGAATATGGGTTAAAGTCATTTATACCCTTTTTTGACTTTTTATAAGAGTAATCTTTCCGTCGTTTTCAAAACAAGTTCCTTTTTAACCTTTTCGACAGAATTAAGGTACGAATGTTTTTTTAACTTATACGATGGGTGCGGTTATTTTCTGCCGTTATAAAATCTTCAAAGCTTTCATTATAATCTTATAAGAAAATTTTCAAAGAAAATGTTTTATTTTATATGGTTCTTAAATTATTTCAAAAATAGAAAGAGATATTTCTCTAAAAATAGTTTTGATTTCATCTATGTCAACATCCTTTGATGGATTTTACGCTTATTTGAAGTTGATTTATTATGATACAAAACTTCAATATTGTATTGAAGGTTTTGTGATATGTTTGACTGTGGATGTGCTATTTTTATACCATTCATAGTTTATGGTGAAATTATTGACATTTCGTATGCTATTTTTAATACAAATGTTTATGTTATGTTTAAACCTTTTCATATGGGAATGCATTGGACTTAATATGTGACGGGTGGAGCCCGCTATAGCTCCTCGATGCATCGGTAGGTCTCATGAGACAAACTAGTGTCTTGGCACAAGGCCTTGGAAAAATCTTATTTGTAGTCTAGGCACGAGGCCTTGGCTATGTGGTTATGATAGTCTGGCATTATGCATTCCAACATTATGAAAGTGTTTATTGATATTGCATGTGATTATTCGATTAGTAGAATATCCATGTGAACAAGTAAATGGCATTATTTCATTTTACTTTTGTCATACTATGTTGAAGTTCAAGTTTAAAAGGATTTTGTTTTAGTAATGCATTTCCTTAAATGTTTATTCTTATTTTTAATGTTCCGCTATATTGTTATCCTTACTGGGCTTTTGAGCTCACCCCTTTTCTATGTTTTATTTTTTCCAAGATTTGAAGAAGTAAGTTATGAATGACCTGCAGGGATATTATGAGGGGATAATAGTGTGTACTGTGGAGACATTATTTTGTTGTAGTAGTTTTTCATTTTATGATGTAATGTAAAACTTATGAATATATCTAGTGTTTCCAAGGCTACTAAACCAATAGGTCTTTCGAGATTTGATATTTCTTGTGATCATGCCAATGTTATGTAATAATGCACCGACTCTGGGTAACGAGGGTCAGGGCATTACATAAGGGCTCTATGCAGTCCTCATCTGCTCCTGGATGATATTCAATTTCTTAGTAGTGAATCACACCAACACCAGGCCCATAAGTGTTGACTCTCAAAGGTTAGTCTAGCAAATTGGTGACCTATAGGGTCACCCATACATGGCTTTGAATGGTCCTTACCAATGGTGGAATGGTAGTTGTTATTGTATGAAAACTCCACCAATGGTATGTGATCCTCCCAAATATGGCCAAAGTCTAACATGCAACCTCACAAACATTTCCTCCAGAACCTGAATGGTCTGCTTATTATAACCATTAGTCTGGGGGTGAAAAACCATACTCAAACACAGGTGAGTCCCATAATCGTCCTAAAATCCCTTCTATAACTGAGATGTGAAGCAGACATAATAGTCATAAATGATATTTAATGGAAATACATGCAAACAAACTATCTTCTGTATGTATAGTAATCATAAGATCTCTACTGAACTTTTCTCTCAAATAGCTAGTAAGTGGGATGACTTTGTGAGTCATTCTATGATCACCCAGATAACATCAAGTCCCCTAGTTGTACGTGGTAATCCTTTTAAGAATTTCATGGATATACCATCCCCCTTATACTCTGGCACCTCAAAGGGTTGATCTAAACCTGCTAGAACATGGTTATGATCCTTTACTTGCTGACAAGTAAGGTATCAAGATACAAACTCTACAAATCCCATGTTCATCACTAGCCACCAAAGCTTACGTCAAAGATCTTGGTACATCTTTTCCACACCCAGATGTACCGTCAAAGGATATGTATGAAACAATCTTAGAACCTCCTCCCAAAACATCACTAGTACCATCATGCATCCTCTGAAAAGAACAACATGATCCCCACCATCATAAAATCCATCAAGAGCATGTCCAATGGATAACTGAGTACATAGGGTCTTACAGTCGGCATCCCCAAGATGTGCCTCTCTAACTTATTATAAAAGTGGAGGAGTAAAAACCTTCAACAGGAGGAAATCTTCTCCATCTCCATACATTAAGTATAACTACAATGATCTAAACTACTCTGAAACCTCATTCAGAAACTGTGAAGAAGATCTCCGGTTGAGAGAATCTGCTACCATGTTCTCCTTCCTAGGAGTATAGGCAATCTCAAAGTCATAATCCTAGAGTAACTATAGTAATTTCCTCTATCTCAAATTAAGATCCTTCTGATAGAAAATATAATTTATAATCTTATGGTTATAATAAATGATAAACCATTATCCCATCAGGTAGTTACACTCATATTTAGTGAAAAAACTATCACTGCTAACTCAATATCCTGTGTCACGTAGTTCTTCTATTTTAGTCTAAACTGATTTGAACCATAGGAAACCACCACCTACCTTTATATTATAACATAACCAAGCATGGTTCCTGATGCATCGTAAAACACTATGCACTTGACACCCTCCTATAGAAATATCAAGAAGGGAGAACTCATCAATATCTGCCTCAACTCCTGAAAAGCTTGTCAGCACCTCTCTATCCATGCAAAAGGATTCCCCTTTCGAGTCAAAGCTTCCATGGGGGATAATATCCTGGAGAAGTCATGTATGAATATCCAGTAATAGCTTATTAACCCAAGGAATTTATTCACCTCTGTCACACTCCTGGGTGGATCCCAATATAACACTACCTCGGCCTTCGTAGGGTCCACTTCCACACCATCTAATGAGATAACGTATCCTAGAAAGTTGACCACCTAAATCCAAAACTAGAACTTCAAGAGATTCCTATAAAACTAGTCCCCTTGAATTGTATCCAAAATCATCCTCAAGTGTATCATGTTCTCCTCCTTGGATGCCGAGTACACAAAGATATCTTCGATGAAGACTAGCACTAACTGGTCTAAGAAATAATGAAATATCCAGTTCATGAGTCCCATGAACACTATTGGGGAATTTGTCATGCCAAAGGGAATCACCAAGTAATCACAGTGACTGTATAGTCATCTAAATGCTATCTTCAGTACATCCCCATCTCGTACTCATAACTGGCGATAGCTTGATCTAAGTTCAATCTTTAAGAACCATTGTGCACCCCTCAACTAATAAAATAGGTCATCGATACTCAGTAGTGGATACTTTTTATTTATGGTCACCTGGTTTAGCCGATGGTAATCCACACATAACCTCAATATCCCATCCACTTTTTTGGAAAATAAAACTGGGGTTACCCAAGGTGTAACATTAGGTCTAACAAATTATTTCATCTACTAGTCCCCAGACTACACCCACAGATTGTGAAGCTCTACGAGAGACATCCCATATGCTGAAATAGATATCAAGGTCTTCCTCAGGTGTAGATCAATGATGAAATCTATCTATCATTGGGGAGGTAATCCTGGAACATCCTCAAGAAATATGTCCTCATACTCCGCCATCACTAAAGGTAATCAAAAACTCATAACATCCATTACACTAAGGGTCACTCTAGAAAACTGATGAGTAATAGGCTACAACCTTCTATTAATGAGTCCATCCTATGATTCATGGGTTTTCTTTTCATTCAAAAAGAAAAACCTAGTCTCAACACTACAGACACACCACATCCTCCACTTGAATTAGCCTATATGGGAATGAATTATAGATAACTAGTCCATACCTAAGATGATTTAATAAGACATCATCATTACTACAAATAGATCCCAATAGAAACTCTCTCCTATAAGAGTCAGTTCACACTATCAGCACAAGTGTGTGATCAATGAGTCATCTCTAGTAGGAGTCTCCAAGCACAGTGGCTGAGACAGGGGCTCAACCAGAATCTCTAGGCCTCAAAATAGATATTTGGTAATAAAGGAAAGACTAACACCCATGTATATCAGTAATGTATCTAGGGTACAAAAGATATAGATCATACCTCATATCATCCCCAGATCCTCTAGATCAAAAGCCTTGATCGCATGCATCTTCCTCCGCCCATATCCTCCAAATCCCTGATCCTATCATGGACCACCTAGGGTTGATGTTGGTAAAAAGTTGAAGTTTATACCACCTAAATCTACTCTCCTAGATCCTCTTCCATGTTTTACGCCCTACGGGCCTATATTCTCCTTCTGCTGTCACTACCTCGGTGACCCATCCACTATCTCTATGTCATCCAAACAATGGGTCATACAATCTCAAGAAAGATGTCCCCTACCATCACAGAAGTAAAACCACCTCTTCTGGGATTACTAGACCCATATTATGATATTTGAACTGAAGACCCTCTATCCTTGGACATCCTCCTAAAACACCTCACACATCCAGGTCCTTGAGACTAACATTGAATCCCTACTGCTGAAGTCTATGCTTTTTTGTGCCCACTACCAGTAACCATTGTCTGTGTATTCTCAATGAGGAATCTCTCAACCAATAAATAACACTCTAAAATCCCAGTATATGTAGGAATTCATAGAGGAATAATGTTATCTTGTATGTATCTACATATTCCTCACTTGAAGTTACAATCCTGAAAGAACTAATCACAAACCAAATCTATCGAGTACCTGGAGAGGATGGTGAACCTTGATGAATAGTCATACACTATTTTACTACCTTTTTGGAGATATAGAATCCATTTTATGTGTTTATACCTTAGCATTGTTGGAGATAAATCCTCTCTAAAAATTTTATGAAACTCTGACCATTATAGAGTCGCTTTGTCATACGACTAGGTCACAAACCCCACCATTATCCTTTCAAGACATAGGCTTACTTACAGAACCACCATATGATCTATTGATGTCTTAAAAATATATAGAACTCATGCCACCACCTCAAGACATTCCTCATCTGCCTATGGGTTAGGATCACATCAGAACCTGAGGGGTCATTGTCGTTGAAACTCATGAAGTGTTATCATCTTGTGCACCTCATCTACAGGTATTCTAAGTATCATTTTCTACTCTGCATGTGGTGGTATAACCAGTGCACCACCTGGAGGTAACACCTCTAGAACAAGCCCCTGCATAAATGCCTCATCACAAAGGGGATCATCCTCATGATCCTGATGATGAATCCTAGCTATCATATGTCGTTGAGGAATCCTAAAATAGAAAATATGTTCCACGATCAATCAGTATATCTGGAGAACAAACTCAAGAAGGATATGAAAACCACAAACCATTTCTACATGATACATGTACCATTTTTTTCATAAAATCAGTTCCCTCACGTATTGAGTTGAAAGGCAGGTTATCAGAGTCTTGGTGTATGGAAATGTCGACCATTGCACCAACACCAGAATCCCTAGCATAAAAGACAAACTCAAAACACTTAACATTGTTTCTATAAACCTATTTTACATAATTAATTCCTAAGGTATAAATGACTCATATGATACCAATTTTTCATGACTCGTCCCAATGGGGCTTGTTTCTCAACTCTTTAAGCCCATATCTAATAGATTAGGGGTTGGCGACTAGCACCAAGTAGGCATATCACTATCATGGGAGACCTTAGCCTAAAGTACCTTTACACACACCACATCACCATACCAATACAATTTTGAAATGTAAAACAAATGATAAACCATGTATTTATACATATAAATACCACAACCAGAGTATGAAAAAATGCAATTGATAGTAAATAGTCCCAAATAAAAACCCACCAAAAAGAGTTTGAAAATATATCCAGCCTGAAAGTAAAGATGGGGAGTACTGTCAATATAATCGTAGGAACACGCCTCAGTATTTCAATCTCAATAAGCACCTCCTGATCCTGGTTCCTCTAGGAATCCATCAAAAGGTCAATAATCTACACAATACATGACACGTGTAGGCAAATCCAGTGTAGGGGTGAGTATAACAATACCTAGTAGGACACTCCAAAAACACTAAGCATATAACAATAAGGATAATAGTCAGTTATATATAGGTATATGTCTAAAACACATATAATAATAATATCCAGATATACTCAATCAGAGACACATATTCTCAAGGTAAAGTCACTACCATAATTCCAGTCTAGGAATCTTGGTCTAAGGTTCCACATAGCACTCATCTAGGATGACACACTCCATGAATCATATAACACTTATGAAATTCTTGTGATTGGTCATTATCATTAGGTCTCATCATATGAAGAATACACTATAAGTATGAAGAGAAACAATACACATATGAAGATCACATCTAAGGACATAGGGTATACCAACAACTCAATCTAGAATAACTTGCTAATTATAGGATTAGCACCAACATTGTGTTGGTTACGACGATACCAAAATCTCCACCTAGGGAAACAATATGATATAATATCTCACTCCATCTCTCATAGAATGATTCTAAAAACTATATAGAATAATTCATGCTGAATGGATCACTATCCTATGAGTAGGACATGATTCCATACTAACCCTTAGGGAATATATATAAGGAATACACCCTAACTAAAATTTTCCAAGTATAATAGGGAAAGTGCTTTAAGACATCTTGAAGGATGTACACAGCGTGAACTAGTAATATGTGGTGTATTCCTTCAAATCAAGTACTTCCCATATGAATGAATCATGTCTGTGTTCATTTCAAAGTACATGGCTTGTCCATTCCCGTGTACTTATGACTATTTACAAGTACACAAATATGTCTTTGTACATAAGGCATGGTCATGTCTATGTCGGAGTACACAACATGTGTATGCCTGCGTACTTCTAGTCGTGTCTGTGCACCCTCTGAGTTACAGGCTAAGCCAACCGAGAAGGGTCACACACTATGTGATAGGTTAACATCCCGCATGATACTTTAATTTATCTAGAAACCCCATCCACCACACTAGTGTCCCACATGGTGTGTGTTCCCAAAATACACGCTGTGTATATAAATATTTCTGAAAAATCATAGGTTTCTCAAATGGATTCCCGAATCTGTCACTGCCACAATCAATCATTCCCCTGAAACTTGAATCTAGGGTTTTACAAACCTTTCTACTATTTATGGCTGTATTATGACTTTCGGTTTTCTAGAAATCATTTCACATGATGATACCTCCATCGTTCATCAAAAACCCATGCACGAACACCTCCAACTGGTCCCAGTCCATTGTTATTGTCAGCATCACATGATCCCCATGCCATACTGAGTTTCAGACTATGATATATAATCATTAAGCTAAGAAAAGGGTGTGCAATGTTCAATTCCTTGATATTTTGGTTAAACCACTAGGCAAACAAAACACTGAGGAAGAATTCACATAGAAAATGGGATAAAACCAAGAAACACACAAAAAGAGCACCAAACCTCAATCATGTTTGGTTATCCTATATTAATTTTCATTAGAATGATGAATTAAGAACTAAGAATAAATAATTAAATCTCCTAATAAATCAACATATATAAGATCATCCTACAATACGACTGACTCGTGAATCATGTCATTGTTCGATTGATTTTTGTTCACCGTAGTAATTAATAACAGGTAATAAATCCAGTCAAAACATCATCCTACCATAATTCAGATTGATAACTGATAAATAACAAAGTTATTTTGTTGCTGTTGGAAAGATCCTCTAATTCCTTTGCATATCGGTTGTTGATATTCAATATGGTTGTCATTCTTCAATGGATCCTCCTCCAATTTATTTGAAATGTTATCTCATAATTATAGGGTTATGCGGCTAAACGTTCAATTATATATCTAAAAAATTATTTAAGGTGGAGTCTAGGTCACTACATCAATGAATAAAATAAAATAATTTATTAAATTATTTTATTCATTTTACACCTGAGATGACTTTTTCATCAATTCCCCACACTAACAAATGTTTTGTCACGCCTAAGATAATACTCATGTTATGAACTCAATGGTGCTCGTGGATTTCCGATATGGGCCTCCATAAAGAAGTTACTCTTATTTTTAGGATAACTGTGTAGACATTCTATTTAATATATTTAATATATATCAAACATTTATTTCAAGAACACTGAGCCTCAGAATCACACACCTTCTCAGTGCCTGATCTCAAAAATAATCTATACAATATCATAAAATAATACATGGAAAATTTTGAGTCGCTACAAATTTTTCACAGAGCACTTTTTCATGGTGGTTTTTAAATTTTCTTATATAATAACCAATGTTAAAAATATTTTTAACATTGGATAATATATAAATAGTGTTTAAATCCAAGGTTTTGATGTTAATTATATAAATAACTAATGTTACAAGTAAAATATCAAATAGTGTGCCTATAATGTTTCAATTTATTTACAACACACCCATTCTATTTATTTTCCCACCTATAAATTTATCATATCACGAGAACAATTTTTACAACACCTTATATAACTTTCCCTTTGACCAAATTATACATTCTTGATTTACACCTCCTGCATTGTTTCAGTGCTTCATCATTCCATTGATTCTTTATTCCATCACTTTTCCTTGATATTTATAATATTTTATCATTATTTTTATTCTTTTAAGATTTATTTCCTTCACACACACACACACAAACATATATATATATATATATATAATGATTTTTTTTAAGAATGTGACTTATTTGGATCAAGTATAAATGTTAAAGCCTATCCAAAAGATTTATTAAAATAATTTTAAAATGTTTCATGATTTACTACTTGGAATAAAATGATTATTAATAAATGCTATTTAGATTTAGGGGACACCACCACTATTAAGGAAAATAAACCAAAACATTGAGTTTTTTTTCTTATTTTCATTTAGTTTCTGTAATTTTATAGTTCTTTCATCTAGTTTTTTATTCCAAGGGAGTTATATGTGTTGAAATATATTAAAAAAACTATAAAATTTGACATTGAAAACCATCATTGAAGGTCTCTTATAACATCAGTTATAAAAATAAGAGATGTTATATGTGATTTTTGATGTTTTTTATCAAAATAAACGATGTTGAAAAAAAGTTTTGATGATATTTGATGTTAGTTATCCAAAATAATTGATGTTAAAACCCTTTATGGTTAGTCAAAGTAAATATTTTGAAGTTGGTTTATATAATCGATGTTAAAAAATACATACAATGTTATTCATATTTACATCGGTAGAAAAACTAACATTAACAAATAAAAATGTTTCCAAAAATGTATTATTTCACTAGTACTTTCAGAATGGGGAAATTTGGAAAAGGATAAAATATAATCTCCTTGTATAAGGTTTATTCCCTTTACTATTTGTGGTGAACAATTGGTCATAGCTTCGATTGATGTCCATACCATGAAGGAGAAATTTAAAGGTTTATCATTTCTTAAAATATAATTGATATTTCAGAAAAATTATCATGAAATATAGGGAGATTTTAAAACGACACATAATCCATTTAATCAGGTGTTTTGGAAGCCATGATGGGTGGTGTGATGTGGTGAAGGGTTTAAGTACATGTCTACATGATGCATAAAAACAAGTCGAAACTTCATTGGAATAATGTGTAGTTATGTATAAAATTCAGAGGTGAAAAAAATCAGCACATACTATAAATTTGGAGCGGATTGGTTCATCGAAAAAGTTGATGAAGAGTGAGTGGCACCAATAGTAGGGTTCAACAAGAGCAGCAACAATAGAAGGGTTCTAAAATACATTGAATTCATGAGAGAGGAGGCTTTGTTAGAGTTCTTTTTATAATATTGGGTAAGGATTTTATGAGTGCTTTCAAAAAAGCACTGATAAAGAGTAGGTTTTTCAAGGGTAAAATAGTAAGCACTGATAAATATTTATTATTTTCATTTAAATATATTTATTATAATTTTATAAGTATTTAAATATTAATTTATTTAATTATAATTTTATTTATATTTATATAAATATATATATTTATTAATATATAATTATAAATATAATAATTTTTTATTATTTAAAAATATTTATTATAATTTTATAATTATTTAAATAGATATAAATATTTATAATTTCATAAATAAATTTTAAAAACTTATATATATATATATAATTAAATATTTAAATATTTAAATTAAAAATTATTAAAAAGTAATTTAAAAAGATTAATTATATACTCCACAACCCATTTTTTATTGAAAACCCACTTTTAGGGTAGTGGGAACCTATATTACCATTCCTTCACATCAAGTCACACCCTCACAAAAATACATTGCAGAATTCAAAAATCAAAATAGTGAAACAAAACCAAGTCATCGCGCCATAACCAAGTCACTGCACCATCCATTGTCACGCACCCTGTAACACCGGAGACTTTTATGTTATATAAATCATCAAAGGAATCTTTTTCTACACAACACTTGCTTGGCTTGCTTTACACGCAATCGCGACCTTCCTCGATAGCTTGCGTCGTACGCAATACCGAGTTTTACTAAACAAAAATATGCTATTAAAACTAGCCGTTATGAATAGTAATAACCACTTTGTGAAATTTTATAAATTTTATTTTTCAAAATGGACTTCATTTTTGGACTCAGAATATCGAAATTAGCCTAGGGTGAAATTTTGGTATTTTTCTGAAAACTTTCAATTTTTGATGAATAGTGAAACCACTAAGTGGTAGGTTAAAAACTGAATTTTGCATAAAACTTAATTTTACCGCTTCTGTGAATGGAATTTCAAAAATCCGAGAGAAACGGTTAATATCAAGGACTAAAATTTGGTTCAATGAGATGAAAATATTTTTTTGGTGAATAGTAACTTTTTACTATTTTTACCGCGGTTAATAGTAAATAGGGTAACTATGGGTAAATATGATATCAATATTACCCTAACACATGTCCTAATTCTATTGGACAAGTGTAATTCGACCAAAAACAAACTTAGGAATAAAATATGACCATTTAGGCCCACTTGGATTAGATTAGGACATTTATTATTAATTTATTTAAAGAAGGGTTAAAATAGTTAAAATCAAAGTTTAATAAGTAAATTATTTTTAATATGGGGTAATACATAAGATAAATTCGACTATAAATATTCATTAGAAAGCTAAAAAGATTTCCTACATAAGGGTATTTTATTTGTAATTTTTAGACATTAAATAATTTAATTTATTTATGACACAATGATGATGCAGTAATTATCTTATTAATGAAATATTGACATAATTGATGTTATAAACACCAAAATAAATGTAATTTGAGACTTTTTATGAATTCCACTAATTTTATAGGTTACTATGATATATTAATGTTGATTTAATCGACTTGGTTCGAACATATAATTCTGTTATGACTTTCACAAAAATCATATATCAAATAGTGTCAAAATTGACACAAAATAGTTTTTAAATCAAATATTATATTATTAATTGTTATTTTATTCCTAAAAATCTAAGGTTCGGCAAAATGACTTAGATAAGGATATATATATTAATAATAAACAATTTGGGGTTCGTTTGGCATGTTATAGTAAGTGTATTAACCATATAGTGAAAGAAAACAAAAAGACACGGTAAAAGTTAAATTAATTAACTTAGAGTTAAATCTAATTGATAAGGTTAAAATAATACCCTAAACTTGTATAAATCTTATTGGTTTATAGTATTTCGACCCATCCCCACTTTAGCTTCGAAATAAGACCCTTTGGAACCATTATAAACCGATTTTGACTTTAATATAAAATAATATTTTGAGATATTCCTAAGGTGCCCCTCTCCTCCCTTATAAAAGGGCACCTCCTCCCCCTCCTCCTCACACCAATTTGAGCACTCAAGCTCGGCCAACCCCTGCCATTTTCCCTTCTCCACTTCCCTAGAATAATCCTAGAGGTCCTGGTTTTCTCCAAAGACCAATCTTAGTTCCTTAAGTGGAGGATTCAAAAAGGCGTTCCAAAGAAGAGGTAATATCCATTACCGATATTTTCAATTTCTTTCTTCTTCAACTTCTTCTTCTTTAGTTGTTTCATGATAAAGTAATAACATCAGTATTACTTAAATACTGATATGTTATTATAAATATGAAACAACCCTAATTCACCTTCTATCCATCCTACGGAAAAATGAAATCACCGCGCGTGCGTACGTACGGAATACCGTCTCCACGCCGTGGTGTAATCTATTTTCCACCATCACCTTACAAGGATGGGTATAATGGTGTAATCAGTAACTATATATGATTATTATTAAGTAATATTGATACTGAAATAATATATATATATACTCCAATACAATTCCACGATCATAGGAACGATATCATCACTCGTGCGTATGTACGGAATACCGTCTCCACGATGTGATGCGACTCGTTCTACATGATCTTCATTTCATAATGATTATATAAATGAATTGAATGAATGAATATGGTATATACTACACTAATACCATTCTGTAAATGAATTATCTATAACCTAAAGATAAGAATAAAAATTTATTCGACAAAACACGCATAAGAACAAAAAGTTATAAAGACCCGAGTAACAAGTAACAATGAAATATTACTAACAAGAAGCTAATAATATGACCATATATGATCTCATATCAATATATATGATTCTGGAATAAGTCAATAACATTATTTAAACCATTATACAGGAGCTTCGGACACGAACAAAGCAAATCGGACCTAAGGTAAGGGAAATATCACAATCTCATTTTTATCCGAGATTGTTTATTCGTAAGTATTTACTGGGGTGTATTTTATCATCCACATCCATGTTCCCTCAATATGTAATATTGTTTCCATCCACTTGAAATAGTTTAAATCCAATTTTACCCTTAGGTTAGTTTTTAGTAAAGAATATGAAAGGAATCTTTTGTCGTTTTTCCGTACGAGGTACTTTTTGACTTTTCCGACAAAAGTACGAAGAATGTTTTTTTTAACTTATACGGCATGAATGGATTTTTAAAACATTACTTCAAAGAAGCTTCCTTTACAAGTTTTCAAGTTTATTTTTAATCAACTTCTTTTATTTTAAAGTTGTATGACATGTTATGAAAGGAAAAAAAAATTTTAAGAAGAAAGGATATTTTCCTCAAGAATTCAATTCAAGTGTTTTATCAAAATTATTTTCCATCTAAGATAATAAAGGGTTCTGTTTCTATCCATATTTTTACATTGGTTTGACTATGTTGTGATGGAATTATGTTTATGAATTCCTTTATCATATATGAATTGATTTATGATGTCATGATGTTTCAAGAATCCCATTTTTGTTATATGTGTTATGCGATGATGTATGTTTTATGATTATGTGGCACACATAAGAAAGGATTCATTATAAGACGGGTGGGACCTATATCTCCCTCCAATGCATTGGGTAATGATTTTATATCTCATGAGATAGACATGGCTGGAACGGAAGGTTATTTCGGTTCAGTGATACAGGACTGAAACGAGGAGTGAACTCGGTTCAGAAAGGGACTTTGTCCACTAAGATAGTCGTGGCAATGAGTCATGACTAACAAGAAATGATTTTCCATGATTATGTGTGCATGCCACAAAGATTCAAGTTTTATGTTATGATTATGGGGATCTCATTTTCACTTCTATGATTTATTCCATGTTAAGATATTATGATCTCTTTTGCAGGTTTTAATTTTCAAAAAGATATGATATGATTTTTATTTCCTTTATTT
The DNA here is from genome assembly GCA_963277665.1 of Viscum album. Classification (NCBI taxonomy): domain Eukaryota; kingdom Viridiplantae; phylum Streptophyta; class Magnoliopsida; order Santalales; family Viscaceae; genus Viscum; species Viscum album. The sequence goes on along the minus strand of OY728141.1, from coordinate 1,012,726,566 downwards.
GCCCTTGCTGAGCATTTGAGCTCACCCTTTTATGTTTTCTTTTCCCCAGGCCAGGAAGATGGATATTAAGTAGAATATGCTAAAAGGGACCCTAGATATGATGAAATAAATGGGAGACACTGTAGAATATTTATGAACCAGTTGTTTATGTTTCCCAGTTTCTAAAGACACTATACCTATACGGTCCTTTGTGGTTTTGTCATATGTTGTAATAAGTGTGATTCAATTTTGAAGTATTAACAATGTATGTAAAGTGTGGGTCGTTATAGTTGGTATCAGAGGAAAGGTATAGTCAACCTTTGGAAACTAGGATGTGAAAGCCTTAGTAAGAACCCTAAGGATAAGTCTAAGCATAGAACACAATCTTAGTGTTTTAGAAATGGCCTTGAATAACCTAGGATAAGACCTTAAGCATGAAAATTTTATTCTTGAATTATGTGGTTTCCTATTATAATTAGTGTTGCTCACACTATTCTCCTTGGTTTTAGTCAATGGCTGGAACCCGAAGGAACCGTGTTAATGCGGAATGCGATGGGCAATGCAATGATTGTCCCCCTGAGCAAACAAACGATATGGGAGCTGGAATGCAAAATCTTGTAGCCATGCTCACACAACTTTCTCAAGCTATGAATCATGCAGGATTTCCAAACGAGCAAAGGAGGGAGCAACATTCTGTTGAATCCTTCATGAGGCAGCGTCCACCTTCTTTCAGCGGGTCTACTGATCCATTAGTTGCTGAACAATGGATTAGTACTACTGAAAAGATATTTTCAGTTCTTCAATGTTCTGAGCATGATAAAGTCATCCTAGCAGTGTATCGTTTGGAAGGAGATGCTGATCAATGGTGGAATCTTGTTAAGAATACGAGGCAAAGGGATGAAATTGAGTCTATGGAATGGGACAAGTTCAAGAACTTATTTTTCAATAAGTACTTCCCTCGTATTCTCCGAACAAAGATGGAGAAAGAGTTTCTTGAACTGAAGCAAAGGGATGATGAATCTGTTGGTACCTATGAAGCAAATTTTACAAGACTTGCAAGGTACGCTTCTGGTATTATTATCCAACCTGAGAGTAAGATCGATCGATTCTTTAGTGGCTTAAAACCAAGTCTTCGAAGGGCGTTAGCCATAAGGGACTTCAATAGCTACGAGGAAATCGTTCGATGTGCTCTCAAAGTCGAGATGGAGATTGGAGTAACCCATCAGTCACATGGGTTTGATAAGAAGAGGAAGATGGAATTCAAAGAAAAATCTAAAGAGCACACGGAAAAGAAGATGAGCTTTTCCTTATGCTCAAAGTGTGGAAAGAAACATGGAGGGAGTTGTCTTAAAGGGACAAGTAAATGTTTTAAATGTGTAAAAGAAGGTCATCGGGCATTTGAATGCCGTGATAATGGGAAGAAGATGTCTAATGACGCAAACAAAGGAAGGGATACACAGAATGAACCTACTACACTTCAATGTTTCAAGTGCAAGGAGATGGGGCATTATGCCAATCAATGCCCAAATCCAAGGGTTGATGATGATGGTCGACGTCAACAAAATCTTAAGGCTAAAGACAAAGGAAAGTCACATGCAATTTCTATCAGCGATGTGGAGTACGATAACGATGTGGTGAAAGGTACACTTACCATCCACTCTAAAGTAGCAAATGTTCTATTTGATTCTGGATCCACCCACTCTTTTATTTCTGAAGACTTTTCTAAGGGTATCACCTTATTACCTCAACAATTAGATGTTGAGTTAGCTGTGACAACACCTAATGGCACATCAATCGCATCAAAAGTTTATAATTCTTCTCCGATCGAAGTTTGTGGGAAAGTGCTTCCTGCAAATCTTATGATCCTTCCTTTAGTGGAATTTGATGTGATTCTTGGCATGGATTGGCTTTCTCTACATGGAGCTCATATCGATTGCCAAAGAAGGGAAGTCACATTTCATATTCCAGATCAATCTACGATCGTCTATCAATGCAAGGATGAACATAACCTTCCAGTGGAAATTTCTTCCATTTTATGGGTATTGATTCCACTAAATGAAGGTTATTTATCTCAAATGGTTGGTGAGAAACTCACGATTAAGAATATGCCCATTGTACGGAAGTTTGATGATGTCTTTCCGGAGGAATTGCCGGGTCTTCCACCAAATCGTGAAGTTGAGTTTTCAATAGAACTCGTACCGGGTGCTTTGCCTATTTCAAAGACACCTTATAGAATGGCCCCAATTGAGTTGCAAGAATTGAAGAAGCAACTCCAAGAGAATCTTGATAAGGGATTCATACGCCCTAGTGCGTCACCTTGGGGAGCACCTGTTCTATTTGTTAAGAAGAAAGATGGATCAATGAGACTTTGCATTGATTATCGAGAACTTAACAAGATCACTATCAAGAACAAATATCCTCTCCCACGCATTGATGACTTATTTGACCAACTACGCGGAGCTCAATACTTTTCCAAGATTGATCTTCATTCAGGGTATCATCAATTAAGGGTCAAAAGGGAGGATATACCAAAGACGGCTTTCCGTACAAGGTATGGACACTATGAATTTATAGTGATGCCATTTGGTCTTACTAATGCCCCTGCTATCTTCATGGATCTAATGAATAGAGTCTTTAGAGACTATCTTGATCAATTTGTGGTAGTCTTTATAGACGATATTCTTGTCTATTCAAAGAGCAAGGAAGAGCATGAAGATCACTTGAGAATTATATTGAAGACCCTGAGAAAGGAGAAGCTTTATGCCAAATTTACCAAGTGTGAATTTTGGCTTCAAAAAGTTGCATTTTTTGGTCATATAATCTCAAAAGAGGGGATATCTGTGGATCCAGCAAAAATAGAGGTTATCGAAAGATGGTCAAGACCAACAACAGTAACTGAGATCCGAAGTTTTCTTGGTTTGGCTGGATATTATCGACGTTTTGTAAAAGATTTTTCACGATTATCTAATCCACTCACCAAGTTGACTCGGAAAGGAGTTAAGTTTGTCTGGACAGAGGAATGTGAAGAGAATTTCAAGGAGTTGAAAAGAAGGTTATCCAGTGCACCTGTGCTCACACTGCCTTGTAGTGGAGAAAGGTTTGTGATCTAAAGTGATGCATCCAAGAAGGGATTGGGGTGTGTTCTTATGCAAAATGATATGGTGATAGCTTATGCCTCACGACAGTTGAAAATCCATGAGCAAAATTACCCAACACATGATTTGGAGTTGGCTGCGGTAATCTTTGCATTAAAGATTTGGAGGCATTACCTTTATGGTGAAAGGTGTGATATTTATACTGATCATAAAAGTTTAAAGTATATTTTCACACAAAAGGAGCTGAATATGCGCCAAAGAAGATGGTTGGAGCTGATTAAGGATTATGACTGCTCAATCCATTACCACCCTGGGAAAGCAAACAAGGTGGCAGATGCATTAAGTCGACAAGACCATGCTAGTTTATCCATGATGAGGATCACAAAAGATCCAATATTTATGGATTTACAAAGGATGGATCTTGGAATTATAATGGAAGGGGAAAAATCTTATCTTTCTCAAATGAATGTTCAACCATCTATACATGTGAAGATTAAAGAGGCACAGAAAGAAGATGTCGAGTTACAAAAGAAGGTGAGAAATGTTCCTGAATTCAACCTTGATTGTGATGGGATAATAAAGTTCAGAAATCGGGTTTGTGTTCCTCCCATCCCCGAATTAAAGAAAGAGCTGCTGGATGAGGCTCATAGTTCTTCATTCTCTATTCATCCTGGAAGCACGAAGATGTATAGGGACCTGAAAGAGTACTTCTGGTGGGATGGCATGAAAAGAGATGTTGCTGAATATGTCTCTCGATGCTTGGTTTGTCAACAAGTTAAAGCTGAGAGACAGAAGTCTAAGGGGATGTTACAACCATTACCCATACCCGAATGGAAATGGGAAAACATCACTATGGACTTTGTCACAGGACTTCCTAAAACATCCAAAGGCAATAATGCTATCTGGGTCATAGTTGATCGTCTTACAAAGTCTGCACACTTCATTGCTATTAGAGAGGATTTCTCTCTAGATCAGCTTGCCAGGATATATGTAAAGGAAGTTGTAAGATTTCATGGAGTACCACTTTCTATTATATCTGATCGGGATCCGAGATTTACCTCGAAGTTCTGGCGAAGTCTTCAGCATACTCTGGATACAGAGTTGAGTTTCAGCACTGCTTATCATCCCCAGACAGACAGTCAGTCTGAGAGAACAATTCAAACCCTAGAAGATATGTTGAGAGCTTGCTCTATGGATTTCAAAGGAGGTTGGGATCAACACCTACCTTTGGTGGAATTTTCTTATAATAATAGCTTTCACTCCAGTATTCAGATGGCTCCTTATGAATCTCTCTATGGAAAGAAATGCAGGACTCCAACTTGCTGGGAAGAAGTTGGGGAAAGAAAGCTATTAGGACCTGATCTCATTGATGAAATGGCAGAAAAGGTCAGATCTATTCAACAACACATAAGAGCAGCTCAGAGTCGACAGAAAAGTTATGCCGACAACCGGAGAAAATACCTAGAGTTTGAAGTGGGTGATAAAGTGTTCTTACGAATATCTCCCTGGAAGAGGGTTATGAGATTTGGAAATAAGGGGAAGTTGAGCCCTAGATATATCGGTCCTTTCGAAATACTGGATCGTGTTGGGAAGGTAGCTTACCGATTGGCGCTTCCACTGAATCTCTCTCAAGTTCACGATGTGTTCCATGTATCTCTCCTGAGAAAGTACATACCAGATCCTTCACATGTACTCAGCTCAGAAGTTGTACCGCTGGAGCAAGATCTTTCTTATGAAGAACAGCCGATAGAGATTTTGGATCGTAGCGAAAAATTCCTACGAAACAAGACCACTCGCTTGGTAAAAGTTTTATGGAGAAACCACCAACTTGAAGAAGCTACATGGGAGCTTGAGGATATGATGAGGGAGAAGTATCCTCATCTGTTTGTTGCAAAGTGACGAATTTCGAGGGCGAAATTCTTTTTAAGGGGGGTAGAATGTAACACCCGAGACTTTTATGTTATATAAATCATCAAAGGAATCTTTTTCTACACAACACTTGCTTGGCTTACTTTACACGCAATCGCGACCTTCCTCGATAGCTTGCGTCGTACGCAATACCGAGTTTTACTAAACAAAAATATGCTATTAAAACTAGCCGTTATGAATAGTAATAACCACTTTTTGAAATTTTATAAATTTTATTTTTCAAAATGGACTTCATTTTTGGACTCAGAATATCGAAATTATCCTAGGGTGAAATTTTGGTATTTTTCTGAAAACTTTCAATTTTTGATGAATAGTGAAACCACTAAGTGGTAGGTTAAAAACTGAATTTTGCATAAAACTTAATTTTACCGCTTCTGTGAATGGAATTTCAAAAATCCGAGAGACACGGTTAATATCAAGGACTAAAATGTGGTTCAATGAGATGAAAATAATTTTTTGGTGAATAGTAACTTTTTACTATTTTTACCGCGGTTAATAGTAAATAGGGTAACTATGGGTAAATATGATATCAATATTACCCTAACACATGTCCTAATTCTATTGGACAAGTGTAATTCGACCAAAAACAAACTTAGGAATAAAATATGACCATTTAGGCCCACTTGGATTAGATTAGGACATTTATTATTAATTTATTTAAAGAAGGGTTAAAATAGTTAAAATCAAAGTTTAATAAGTAAATTATTTTTAATATGGGGTTATACATAAGATAAATTTGACTATAAATATTCATTAGAAAGCTAAAAATATTTCCTACATAAGGGTATTTTATTTGTAATTTTTAGACATTAAATAATTTAATTTATTTATGACACAATGATGATGCAGTAATTATCTTATTAATGAAATATTGACATAATTGATGTTATAAACACCAAAATAAATGTAATTTGAGACTTTTTATGAATTCCAATAATTTTCTAGGTTACTATGATATATTAATGTTGATTTAATCGACTTGGTTCGAACATATAATTCTGTTATGACTTTCACAAAAATCATATATCAAATAGTGTCAAAATTGACACAAAATAGTTTTTAAATCAAATATTATATTATTAATTGTTATTTTATTCCTAAAAATCTAAGGTTCGGCCAAATGACTTAGATAAGGATATATATATTAATAATAAAGAATTTGGGGTTCGTTTGGCATGTTATAGTAAGTGTATTAACCATATAGTGAAAGAAAACAAAAAGACACGGTAAAAGTTAAATTAATTATCTTAGAGTTAAATCTAATTGATAAGGTTAAAATAATACCCTAAACTTGTCTAAATCTTATTGGTTTATAGTATTGCGACCCATCCCCACTTTAGCTTCGAAATAAGACCCTTTGGAACCATTATAAACCGATTTTGACTTTAATATAAAATAATATTTTGAGATATTCCTAAGGTGCCCCTCTCCTCCCTTATAAAAGGGCACCTCCTCCCCCTCCTCCTCACACCAATTTGAGCACTCAAGCTCGGCCAACCCCTGCCCTTTTCCCTTCTACACTTCCCTAGAATAATCCTAGAGGTCCTGGTCTTCTCCAAAGACCAATCTTAGTTCCTTAAGTGGAGGATTCAAAAAGGCGTTCCAAAGAAGAGGTAATATCCATTACCGATCTTTTCAATTTCTTTCTTCTTCAACTTCTTCTTCTTTAGTTGTTTCATGATAAAGTAATAACATCAGTATTACTTACATACTGATATGTTATTATAAATATGAAACAACCATAATTCACCTTCTATCCATCCTACGGAAAAATGAAATCACCGCGCGTGCGTACGTACGGAATACCGTCTCCACGCCGTGGTGTAATCTATTTTCCACCATCACCTTACAAGGATGGGTATAATGGTGTAATCAGTAACTATATATGATTATTATTAAGTAATATTGATACTGAAATAATATATATATATACTCCAATACAATTCCACGATCATAGGAACGATATCATCACTCGTGCGTACGTACGGAATACCGTCTCCACGATGTGATGCGACTCGTTCTACATGATCTTCATTTCATAATGATTATATAAATTAATTGAATGAATGAATATGGTATATACTACACTAATACCATTCTGGAAATGAATTATCTATAACCTAAAGATAAGAATAAGAATTTATTCGACAAAACACGCATAAGAACAAAAAGTTATAAAGACCCGAGTAACAAGTAACAATGAAATATTACTAACAAGAAGCTAATAATATGACCATATATGATCTCATATCAATATATATGATTCTGGAATAAGTCAATAACATTATTTAAACCATTATACAGGAGCTTCGGACACGAACAAAGCAAATCGGACCTAAGGTAAGGGAAATATCACAATCTCATTTTTATCCGAGATTGTTTATTCGTAAGTATTTACTGGGGTGTATTTTATCATCCACATCCATGTTCCCTCAATATGTAATATTGTTTCCATCCACTTGAAATAGTTTAAATCCAATTTTACCCTTAGGTGAGTTTTTAGTAAAGAATATGAAAGGAAGCTTTTGTCGTTTTTCCGTACGAGGTACTTTTTGACTTTTCCGACAAAAGTACGAAGAATGTTTTTTTTAACTTATACGGCATGAATGGATTTTTAAAACATTACTTCAAAGAAGCTTCCTTTACAAGTTTTCAAGTTTATTTTTAATCAACTTCTTTTATTTTAAATTTGTATGACATGTTATGAAAGGAAAAATGTTTTTGAAGAAGAAAGGATATTTTCCTCAAGAATTCAATTCAAGTGTTTTATCAAAATTATTTTCCATCTAAGATAATAAAGGGTTCTGTTTCTATCCATATTTTTACATTGGTTTGACTATGTTGTGATGGAATTATGTTTATGAATTCCTTTATCATATATGAATTGATTTATGATGTCATGATGTTTCAAGAATCCCATTTTTGTTATATGTGTTATGCGATGATGTATGTTTTATGATTATGTGGCACACATAAGAAAGGATTCATTATAAGATGGGTGGGACCTATATCTCCCTCCAATGCATTGGGTAATGATTTTATATCTCATGAGATAGACATGGCTGGAACGGAAGGTTATTTCGGTTCAGTGATACAGGACTGAAACGAGGAGTGAACTCGGTTCAAAAAGGGACTTTGTCCACTAAGATAGTCTTGGCAATGAGTCATGACTAACAAGAAATGATTTTCCATGATTATGTGTGCATGCCACAAAGATTCAAGTTTTATGTTATGATTATGGGGATCTCATTTTCACTTCTATGATTTATTCCATGTTAAGATATTATGATCTCTTTTGCAGGTTTTAATTTTCAAAAAGATATGATATGATTTTTATTTCCTTTATTTGCCCTTGCTGAGCATTTGAGCTCACCCTTTTATGTTTTCTTTTCCCCAGGCCAGGAAGATGGATATTAAGTAGAATATGCTAAAAGGGACCCTAGATATGATGAAATAAATGGGAGACACTGTAGAAGATTTATGAACCAGTTGTTTATGTTTCCCAGTTTCTAAAGACACTATACCTATACGGTCCTTTGTGGTTTTGTCATATGTTGTAATAAGTGTGATTCAATTTTGAATTATTAACAATGTATGTAAAGTGTGGGTCGTTATACACCCAGTTTCAAAATTCAAACCATCATTACTGCAAGTCACACAAATCCCACAAACAGGACAAGGTGCTTTGACTACAACACACCTAGTATACACTTTATCACCATCATCCCATAACCTCTCCATCATCACTGGCGTCCACCACCAAAATCTACAACAAACAAACCCAAAACAGTCCATCATGTAGAAAGTCCAGAGACAACTGATCGCCTGAAACGATCATCACCGCCATGAAAAACCAAAACAGAACCCTAAGTAAACATCCAATTAAAACAGAATTCAGAAAATAGAATCACACCAACTCTGGAGGCGCCTTTAAGCCCTTTGAACCTTGAACCACAAATCCCAAAACCACATAGCTTCCATTGCGCCAGATCCAATAAAGAGAGTCGAATAGAAACTTGAGGTCAGAGCAGGTTGAGCTGCCAAGGAGCTTCAGCACAGAACCGTCTTCGGGCCTAATGAACCTTCTTGAAGACGGTCTTCATCGACACAAAAGGGAACCGGATCTCCATCACCATAGAAATAGAAACCACAAATCCCAAAAACCATATACACAGAAAAACAGATAAATAAAACCGAATTGAACAAAACGAAAACACTCCAACTACAACAACACCTTGAATCCCTTTGAACGCTGAACCACAAATCCCAAAACTGGGTAGTTACCTCCGCTCCATATCCAACTAGGAGTGGTGCATAGGCACTTGGGGTCAGAGCAGGTTGAGTGGATAAGGAGCTCTTCATCCCAAAACTGACGTCGGGCCCACGAAACCATCATGAAAACAGACATCATCATCATATAATAGAACCGAAGTGCCATCGAAGACACGCAGGAAAAGCAAGAAAAAGGAGGAAGAAGGAGAACAGATATCATAGGGACGAAGGGGGAGAAGGCCTGGAGATAAAGGGGGAATCTCGCCGGAAGAATCCAAGAAAGGGGGAAAGAGTAGAGGAAAGATAAAGAGGTATGTTGGATGAATCTCATTGTGAGAGGGCGACTAGAGAGAGATGTGGCACTGTGAAACCCTAGCGTGAGGGGAGAGCGAACCCGGAGACTTGGGAGCCATCAATATATTAATTATAAAAATTTCAAAAATAATTTAAATATTAAAACATAATAAATAAAAACAAATTAATATTATTCATATAAATTACAAACATATTGAAAATATTATATACATAGTATATAAATATATGTATAAATAAATACTAAAAAATGATTAAATATATTTTTGGACGAAGAGGGATTCCAATTAGTCCACCCTCAAAAATCCAAAACATTTTAGCCTAATTCATAGACTGTATAGGAGTAGGTCATTCCATCATCACATCCATATGTTCCTCCTGATTCTGATATTTCTATTAAATTTGCTTTGGCCCTTATGGTGCTCTCTCTTTAGATGGAGCCTCCATCATGCAATCAGGTCGGTTTTGTCCTAGATGAAATTTCAGGTGGGCCTTCCCCAAAAAATTTGTATGATATTCAGGAAGTTCCAAGAAATGTGCATGTGTCCTCTCACAACCTTGTTGGTTCACTTGATTCTTCTAATGATGTGCAAGAGGGTGAACAGCATGGTACGCTGGTATCCAAAGAGAAAGCATCATAAGATTTTTTTGGTGAAGTAAAGACCCTTGTAGTCAAAGTCAATGATTAAACCTTTATTGTTGACCCTTATAAGAGGGTGTAATATTAATCATATGAGGTGGGAATGGATTCGGAGAGCATCGACATTGAAGGTCTCCTGGAGTAGTTGAAGACTTGGAGGAGAGGTCGGCATCCCAGAGATCATGGTCGTACGCATGGTAGAACTAATTGTAATGTAATACATGATGAAGAGCGAATGATAGGGGCTAAAATAAGAGAAATTATTGATATTATACTATTTTTTATTGATGAGGGAATTATTTCCATGTCTGACCCCATATTTTACTTCCTCTATTTTTCTATCATTTAATAAAGGGTCATTGTCCCAATATTTTTATAAAAAAAAGTTAATTCATAACATTTATGTTAATTACATACATACATATGTACACATCCACATCTACACACACACATGTATATACACACATAAACATAAATACAAGCAGTTATACATGTACATATATTTTAAATTATTTAATAATTTATATAATTAGAAATGGGGTTCGGCGAGTGCTCTCCTCAAAATGACAATAATGGAAATTTAACCCTATTTTAGTTATGGAATACCCTCTAAATCCTTAGATCTAAAGAAGCTCCTCATTAGTGGATGTTGGATTGAATGATCTTGCAAAGGTGATTCCCTAGAGAACAAGGATTCTGATGTGAATTGTCTAAAGTAATCCTATTTTTCTTGTCTATTCACTTCTTACAATGATTTTATAATTGCAAGAATCATTAATAAGGGATCCATGGTTCATGTTGAAGCAAACTCTAATGTGATTTTTGAAATACTTTCAATGTGAAAAAACTCAATCGTTGGAAGGTCGGTTCATCTGCGAGGTGAAAAGTCATGGTTTCGGGATAACCTAGTATGTTGAATCTCTACATTGTGGGGTTTTTCTAATTGAAATCATTTATTTCTTGGATATGGATCCTATGTTTGTCTTTTTCTCTATGAGGATCTCAAATGGAAGTCTTGGAGCCTTGGTTCACTATCTTTAATGACTGAATTTTTTTTGTGTTCATGAATGTTCATATAAATTTAATTTGGACAATATAAAGAACACTTATGATTTGGTGTGAATTCGATTATATAGAATCAATTGTATTTTTTGGCATCCAAAAATCCTATATGACATCGCAACATCAATAGGATTCCCATATTCTCTTTGACTGGGAGCCTGAAATGGTAAGATTTAGACATTATTCTAGGATACCGATGGAAATTTATTTAAGTGAAACTCGTATTGAAAATGTTGTTATATCTACCAGAAATGATGAGATTAACATGTGAGTGGAGTATGAAAAAGTTCCTTAGATATGTGAGGTGTGCAGATCGATTGGGTATCAGAAAGATGCATGTTGAAGGGTTATCAAATTCTTAAAATGTGGTATCTGAGGGCATCTGGAAAAAGATTGTAGAAGACCTTTGCATGAAACTTCTTCTTGGAAGAAATATGATAAAACTCCAGGGAGTTCTATTCCAAGGGGGTAGAAGAATGATGGTACTTCATATGCTAATATCTTGAACAAGGTTTGGTGTTGGTCTTGTCTATGTAAACAAAATCATAGATTGGTGAAATTGTTATGAAGGATTTTGTAATCCATTATATGGATAAAACCACTAAGAGGGTGGTTGTAAGTAATTAGTAGGGTAGTCCTACTCTTGTCTAAGATAAACTACGGCCATGGGTTTCCTATGGTGATAAATAGGTAAGTAGAGAGGTTTAGTCGAACCTTAAAAAATTAGTGCAGGGTGAGGTGGATAGCCAACTAAATCAAGAGAAACACTTGATTTCCTCTAAACTCCAAAAAAGGTAAAAAAACTGTTATATTCACTTATCTCTCATAGGTCAAGTGAATTGTTTAAGGAATGAGGAATTATAGTTGAATCTTATGAGCAGGTGTCCTTGAAGGGGCAGAGTTCTCCCCTCCAAGATGAAATTGTTATCGATGCTTCAAATCAAAATGAAGTTTTTAAATAACATATTTCTAATATTTTTTCCAACATAGTCCTAGGGGAATCTTCCCATGTGGATGATAAAATTTTTCAGATGTCCACTTATAAGAAGTGCATAACTCCCCTTCTTAAGTCTTTTTCATAGGTGAAGGAGTAGTGGAGTCATGAAGCTTCAAAAGGAATTCTTTTCATTGATGGTTCAATGGATAGAAATATAGAAAATGGGGTGGGTATCCTTGACCCACTGATTTATAGTCCTAGTTTAAAAAAAATATTATTTGCTTTATATTCTAAATAGATCTCAAAGTAGGGATGTATTTTGGTATTAATTTGTAAATTCACCTAGAGAAAATAGAATTGCTAATTTGAAGGGAAATGTTTCAAATCAAGATGGTTATATTTTGTATTTATAAAATGATTCTATTGGAGGTACTAAGATTAATGATGAGGGGGATGAATCATTGGGTATGTATGAATAGTATGATAATGTTGAGTCATAAGTATTACTATTTTCTTTTCCATTTCTTTAGTTTTGAAAATCACAAACACTCTCCTAAAACTTTTTTTACTAAATTTTAATGTACCAAGTATTTTAGTATGTTTTTTTAGAAAACATTATCTTATACCATACATAGAAATGTTATAATGTATTATGAATATAAAATTTACATTACTAAATATGATTCATTAGACTGATGATGTGTCCAATTATTGGAATAACTTTTATTCAGAACATTGGTTAGAATTTTGTTTTGCCTACCTGATTAAATAAAGTAATGACCATCGGACTAAACTTTGTACTGATAGATTAAACTAATCCTCATTTGGTTAATCATATTAATAATTAATAAGGAATTCCATCAGACTGACTTAATTTTATGATCTAAAGCATATAATAATTGTTTCTATCATAAGTAATACTTTTAGGATTGTAATGGTGATAAAACAATACAGCATTGGACATTAAGTTATGCCAGAGAATTGTGATTTGTCAAAGAGCCAACTGTCCGAGTTCATTCAACTAACTCATAAATATGACCATTTGAGTTTCCCCTATAAATATCCGGTAATTTGAAGAGATGGGAGATGATCACATTTTTAACTCAATTTGTCTAAAGTTTTCTCTACATGAGAATATCATTCCAAATTATTTGTAATACCTTCGAGAGTCGTAGTTTTAAGGAATACTTTTCAGGATTTTTTCATTTAGAATATATTTTCTTTTGTAACCACATCTGATAATTTTTATGATTGAGGGATTGTAAGGATAGGAAGAAAAAGATGATTTTTATCTCTGTATTGAGGGATTTCATGATAAGGAAAGATATACTTTACAAGAAGTATAAAATTGTAGATACCTTTAGTCAAGGTCATTGAATACCTTTACTCTTAAGTTTAAAAGGGTGTATTCTTTTAATATAGATTGTAATTCGTTCTTAATTTTACTAGATATCATATTTCATTTTTACCAAACTTTTTTGTTGTTCATGTAATAGAAAGTTAGTCATTGTACTTATCTTTCTTTACTATTTTTTTATTGATGTAAATTTGATTATGATAAAAACATACTTTGATATAATTATATCAATTTTGATTATGATTCTCTTATTTTTATTATTGAATGAAGTCTTCATCTAATAATATTACTTTAATAGGTTTTTTGATTTGTTTAGTTTAAAAATTTTAAACTAAAATTCACCCCCCCCCTCTTGTAAATATAGAAATCTATGCTACTAATAAAATAATATAGTTAGTATTATAGTAGTTTTATACTTCCTATATACTTTATATTTTTTTACTTTCTTTATTTACTACAAGTTGTTTAATTTTTTATATAAACTTTTTTTATAAACTTTGTTACACTAACTTGTATTGATAGAAAAGTGTTTCTATTGTTTTAATATAGAAGGTATGAATCTTGGATCTCTTGATAATCCAAATCCTATTATACCACATATCTTTCTTAGGAATGACTAAAAAATTGGAGAGACAGAATGAAAACTTTTTTGATCAACACTAGAGTTGATAACATCTTAATTCTTACCGAAAAATATAGGATTCCAGATAAGGATGTTTTTATTTAAAAAAATACTAATAAATTAGAATATTAGTTTAACTATAAATTTATAAATACTTTATTATGTTCTTTGAGGAGGAATATCTATAGTCATATATCAACCTTTTAACCTTCCAATATTATTTGTATTAAATTGGAAAATAACACATTTTGGTACATCCAATGTTATTGAAATAAGAAGAGTTATCTTTAGAGCTGATTACCAAGACTTTGATTTTCTAAATAGAGAGTTAGTTTCCAAGATGCAAAAAAGATTCATGAAAATTATAAAAAATTTAAAATCTCTTGGAGAAAAATTTCTTGATGATTGGATTTTGGTCAAAAATATTATAGACATAATACCCAATGAGTGAGAATAAAAAGGAACTATTTTAGATGATACAAGAAAGCTTACTAGTCTTACTCTTGATGATCTTATTGGTACTCTCATATAGTATGAAGGAATAATTAAAAGATATGTCAATAAATATAAAAAAATGGTGGTGTTTCTTTTTCTACAATATCTAATATATCTACTAAATTTCAATCTCCATAGAAAGATGTGAAATCTTTAAGAATGAAGAAAGTTATTATTTAGTCAAATTTCAGTACATCAAAACATTATAAGAATGAATTGGATAATATTCCTAGAAGGATGAACACGATTTTTGGAAAGAAATATTTTCAATACATATATAATAAAATTCATAGGTATAATGGTGATAAGAAGTATTCTGAGGTCACTTTCTATGAATGTAAGAAAGACACTGATTGAAAAAAAATCTATACACAAAGTTTTGAAAAAAAACATGGGTATAGGTGACCCCTATACCAAAACAATTTCAAAAATCATGGGAATATGTTTTAGCTCATACCTATACCCACAATTTTCCAAAACCCATGGGTATAGGTTTTGGTTTTTGACCTATACCCCTGGTTTGCCAAAAATCATAGGTATAGGTTTTGGTTTAAGACCTATACCCACAGTTCTTCAAAAAACTATGGGTATTGGTCAACTCTATACCCATGGTTTTGGGGAAAATGTGGGTATGTGTTTGGGTTCAAAATAAATACCAATGATTATCTGAGAACCATGGGTATAGATCCTCCATATAGCCATGGTTTTTGTAAGTTTTGGTTATAGATTTCCAGTGTATGTGTGAAAAAACAAATTCATACGGGTATACTTATTGCAATATTTATTAACCTATATTCAGGGTTTAAAATAATATATATAATTAAATATATATTTGTATACCTATAATAATATATGGTGAACTTTTTATGCATTTTGATTCTATAGTGATGGTCCAAGGTTCAAATCTAGTGGAAGACATTTTTTTAAAAATCTTATAGCAACAGTTTTAGAACTGTAGGTATAGGGTTATTGAAATGGTGGACTATTTCCCATACACCTATTTCCATGGTTCATAACCATAGAAATATCATTTTAAAACCATGAGTATAGCTCAGATCTATACTGATAGCCTGATATCCCATGGTTTTTTGGGCTATACCCATTATTCCAAACTGTGGGTATATGGTAATTTTTTTGTAGTGATATGGACATATTCGACATGATTTTCCAAAGTTTAAAATTAAATAAAATAAGGAAATGAATTCAGAATGAAATTACAAGAACTATTATAAGTCAAAAGGAAATAAAGTTTTGAAAGCTTATGGCACATGGATTGACAGTGGTTGATATTCTTCTGATAATGAAAATTACGAACAGAGGAACATTGTTCTTTTCACAAATTTAACTATGGTAAATAATTGTCTAATGGAAAAGGTATAAACAACTAAATCCCCTACTAATATTTTTTAAAATTAAAATTATTCTGATGAGAGAAATTATAAATTTTATGATGAAAAATCTTCCTTTGTAGAATATAATACTCTACCCAGTTATAATGAAGTTTCTAGATTTGAAAAACTTTTAGAAAACAAAAATTGTAATATTTTAAAAAAACATGACAATGTCAAAGCTAAACTTGATAAGGTAGATTTGGGAATAACTCTTTTGACTAATTAAATATAATATATTTCTAAATATATTGATAAAAATAATTTTTAAAAACAATTTATTTCAAAATATATTTAAGAAGTTATTTCTAAGAAAAATAGTTTAGAAAATAATTTTGATAAAATTATGTCCAAAACTATTACAAATGAGGATAATAATTTAGTTTTAAAACTAAAATATAAAATTTCAATCCTGAAGAAAATTTTATCAAAGTTTACCATTGGTAAAGAAAACTTAAATAAAAATTATAAATTTTTTTCTTTTATTTTGATAATAATTGAATGGGTTATACATATAAAACACCTATTTTTTGTAACAATTTCTTTGTTACTAAAAGTGAACCTTTTTTAATTGAGTTCCAAAGTGGTGGTCACTAGGAGAATAATTTTTCTATAAATAAATTTCAATCTCTTTGTGTTTTACAAATATTATTTTTCAAAAAAATATGGTTAGTAATAGTTTTCTTTTCTAATAATAATTGACCCACCAAGTTCTGGCGTCCAAAAAACTAATACTTTTGTTTTTAGAAAAATAAATATATCGCTCAAAAAATATTTTGTACATGGATATTGGTTTTTATAAACACATGAATAGAAACAAATATTTATTCAAGATAATAAATATAAAAGGTGGAAAAGTAAATTTCAAAGATAATTCTGAAGGAGATATTATCAAAATAGGTAACACTGTTCTTATTGGAAAATATATTATTTTAAATGTTTTATTTTTTATAGGTCATAATCACAACCTTATAATCATGAGTCAAATATGTGATGATGTTTACCTTGTGAACTTTAGTAATAATAAATGTACTATGCATAATTCTAAGGATGAATTTATTCCTTCTTCCAAACAGTATGAGAATGTTTACACACTAAACATAGAAGACCATATAATCCAAAACTTTCCTTTCCTTAGTGCAATGGAAGACCAATTATGGTTTTGGAATAAAAGGTTAGGACACTATAACCATAGAATTTTATCTAAGTATACTAATAGAGGACTTGTTAAGGATCTACCCAAACTTATGTTTGATACTTCAAAAGTTTGTGACCCTTGTAAATATGGTAAGAAAAATATTTCAAGTTTTAAATATATTAGTGAATTTTCTACTTCTTATGCTTTACAATTAGTTCACATGGACTTTTTGGTCATGAACAAATTATAAGTATTGGTGGAAAATACTATGTATATATCTTAGTTGATTATTTCACTACATATACTTGGGTCTATTTTCTTAAAAATAAATTCAAGGCCTTTAGTTATTTTAAAACTTTTGTATCTGGAGTTAAAAATAGAAAAACCTCCCCTTGATATATATTCATAGTAATCATGGTATAGAATTTGAAAATTCTGATTCTGAAACTTTTTTTAGTATTAAAGGTATTAAACATAAATTTGCAGCACCTAGAACCCCCAAGAAAAATATTGTAGTTGAAAGGAGAAATTGAATTCATTAAGAAATAACTAGAACCACACTGTGTAAATACTTATTCACTAAACATTTTTGGGATGAAGAGGTTAGTACTTCTTTCTATACTATAAATTGAGTTTTAATTAGACATTTTCTTAAAAAAACTCATTATGAGTTGTGGATAGGAAGAAAAAAAAGTTTCTTACTTCAAAGTTTTTGGTTTCAAATTATTTATTTTGAATACAAAAGATAATCTATTTAAGTTTTCACCCAAATCCAATAAAGGAATGTTTTTAGTTTATTCCACTACTTCTAAGTCTTATAGAGTTTTTAATAAAATTTCTTGTACTATTGAGGAAACAATATATGTTAATTTTTATGAAACTGATCCCTTTGTTTTCAAACAAACCCAACCTACATCCTTGGATGTTATTTATAAAACTAATTTTAAACCTTTTTATAAAGTTATTATCATAAAAAATTATTCAATAATTAGTTTTTAAGTTATACCTCAGGAATATTTTCTACCTATTGTTGAATAATGGACTTTTGAAAACCCATGAAGTCAGTTGTTTCTTAGTAATTATCCTATTAAAAGTATCATTGATGATGTAGATCAACTAGTTAGGACTAGAATCTTCTTACAAAAAGAAATTGAACATCTAGATTTCTTACCCCAGTTTGAACCTAAGAAACATGATGAAGCTTTAGGTGATGAGGATAGGATTAAGGCTATGAAAGATGATCTCAATGAGTTTAAAATGAAAAAAAAAATTGGACTTTAATTGATCGGCCTATAGAAACTTTTATAAATGGAGTAAAATGGGTATTTTGGAATAAATGTGATGAAAATGTAATAATAGTTGTAAGTAAAGATAGACTTGTTACTATAGGTTATAATCAATAATAGGGAATAAATTATGAAGAAACTTATGCTCCGATAGAAATACTTGAATCTGTTTGAATACTTCTAGTCTTTGAAACATTATTAACTTTCAAAATATTGTAAATGGATGTGAAGTGTGCTTTTCTTAACAAATTATGTTCTGGTGTAAATTTATATTGAAAAATTCCATGGTTTTGAAAATAAAAAACATCTAGAATATGATTATAAATGTACCAAATCACTATATGGTTTGAAACAATCCCCTAGAGCTTAGTATGATAGGTCAACTGAGATTTTTTTACAAAATAATTTTGTTAAAGGAGATAAAGATCAAAAACTTTTTTAGAAATAAGTTAATAATATTATTATTATTGTTGAAATTTATTTTGATGACATTAAATTTGGTTCAACTCAAAAATCATTAACAGATTAACTTGTAGATCTTATGAATTATATATTTGAAATGAGTATGATGGGTGAGTTAACATATTTTCTTAGTTCAAAAAAATTCATAAAAATGAGAAGAAACTTTTATATCTCAATGTAAGTATATAAAATATATTCTTAATAAATGTGGATATAATAATAATAAAATCATCATTACTCCCAATATTTTATGTTGTATTTCCACTTCTATTTGTGTGGATATATTTTTTCTACAAATAATCACCCCTGTTGACAAATTATTATGTCATTGATACAAACTTTTTAAGGATTTACTCACCTCACTTTTTACCTCTGTGAGATATATGCTTTATTCACCACTAATTTATTTTTTGTGGTGTATATATAATGAAATTTGATATAAAATATCATTAATCTCTTCATCTTTATGGAATTAAATTTTTCATTAGATTATTATTACTTTTATTGTTCATATGATTCAATAGATTACAAGTGGTAAGGGAATTCCTTAACCTAATTTCCATTCTTTGGTTTAAATTTATACTTCTTGATTATGTAATCCAACTCTTATGTGTAAAATGAATTTTGAATATCTTATCTTTTATTTATATATTTAATTTAATTTAATGTTTTTTAAAAATAATATTTTTATATGGAGTGTTTACTTTCTATAAAAAGTGACAAAAGGAAGTTTTTTTAACATATATGGTGACAGCGACTTCTTTACCATCGTAACCATTATTTGATCTTTGGATGACTCTATAATCCTTAATGTATTGAAAATAAAAATAAATACCATATTCCATTTTCATGTATTTTGGTATTTAAAATGGTTTTTCTAAGGGTTTGATTATGTCAATATCTTTAAATGATATCTTGTGATTGCAATGTGGAAATGTTATTTTTTATTTATGCATGATTTATGTGTTGTGATTATGTTTTGGTTATTGGGAATTTATTATGTATATGGGTAGTTCCGTGAAAAACTAAGGGTGGTTGAGACCATGATAGCTCTCCAATGCATTGGGTAATGATAGGGAGTTAAACAATAAGGCTTCTCCTAATAGATTTAGGGAATATACTATGATTGTTATTCCAAACATAACCACATAGATTAATTCATATGTAGTTGTGAAAGCTACAATCTAAGTATGTTATGGATTCCAAAAGTTACCTTTATGGTTTATGATTTCTAAGAATTTTTTCAATAATCGTATGATTTTTTGAGGTATGTTAAAGAGTTTATGTTTTATGGGTGAAAAGTATGATTTTGTGAGAATTTTGTCATGAATTTTAAATATTCATGGACAAACAGTTTCAATCCTTATTTTATATCGCTTGCTGAGATTTTTTTCGCTTCCCAAGTTTTTGAAATTTGTTCCATAGGTTATAAGGATGAGTAAGTGAAAGGAATAATTCAAGATGAATGTTATGATGATTTTTATCAAGGAAAAGAATTCATGTTTTATTTTAAAATGTTTTAAATTATGAAAAAAATTGATGGCATGTAGACTGGTCTAATTTGTAATATTTGAAATGTTTTGTACTGTTTATGGCCTAATTTTTAAAAAATATAAACCTAAAAAGATCTTTAATGTTAATTATTTACTTAACATAAGATTATGTAATGTTTAAGGTCGAGCCCTTATAAGGAGGGTGGTGATGGACATGCTATGGAGGTAGTGGGCCATGATCCACCTGTATCACCTTCTATAGTGCCACTTGAGGCACCCCTGTTGATTTTCCTCTGGTCACTGATGCTTAGTTCCATGATATATTCATCTGTTTTATGCAATTAGTATAGGGTTCTCCACAACCTACCCCTACTATGGCAGAACTGATGCAGGAATTCCAATAGCAGCATCCTCCCATATTTTTAGGGGATTGTGGTCCTCAGGTTGTTGAGTCATGGATTGAGGCCATGTTATCCATCTCTCGTCATTTAGAGATGCCTCCAAAGATGAGGGTCACGTTCACTACCTATATTATATGGGATTCTATTAAACATTGGTGGGATTTCATTACCCAAGTTGAATATCATTAGGGTATAGTATGGGAAGGCTTCCAAATAGCCTTTTATGATTACTTTTTCCCCCATACATTGTGAGAAGACCATGCTCAAGAGTTTATACACCTATAACAGTGTTTTATGTCAGTGATGGAGTGCTCAAATAATTTTATTGAGCTTCATCTTTTCACATTGAATCTCACTGGTGATTAATTGACAATCGCAAAATGATTTGAGGATAGACTTGTGTACAACATCCAATCCAAGGTGAGCATTTTCTTATAGACCACTATTTTTTAAATAGTGAACCAGACCCTCATCATAGAGTGTAACCTGAATGAAGGTGGTAATGAGATCCAGGTAGTTTAAGGTTCCGGGCAAGGATATGGTTTATCTAGTAGCAGGAAGCATCAATTCGAGGATTCCTAAGGGGGTAGTGCCAAAAAGATGACATGAACTGACAACTATATGGTGTGACACTATTGTGGTAGGATAGGACATAAAATCCTCAGTTTATGGGGAGTCTAATAGAGTTTCAAGATAGTGGCAGGATGGGTGACCCAGAGTTTTTCTTCCAAAATTTCCATCATGTATCCATTAATAAGGGATCTATACTGACACCCCTTTTAGGTATAGGATTAGTAGGACTATGTTAGGTTGGGTGTTGGTCTACTACCAGCCAAACAGGATGGGGAGGTGGTTGTGGCTGAGGTATTCAAACATCTTAGGTTTAACTATAGTAGAGTGGACCTAATTATGTTAGTTAGTTTACATATCAAGACCATGGTTTCAGCCATATCTATGCAATTCAACCTACACCTAAGGAGAAAATTCCAGGGACTTCAATTGTATGAGATATTATTTTGGTTGCCTCTACTTAATTTTTTCCCTATTTGATTAGGTGGATCTCACTCCATCATATTTTTTGCATTTATGGAATGTCTAGGTCTAGAAATGGATTACTTATATGGTGTAATGACTCTCGACACACCATTAAGGGTTCAATCAGTTATTATAATCTAATGAAAGGAGATCCCCTTGAGATAGGAGGGTACCAATTTTTGTGGAATTTTTTCCCCAAGATAACAAGATTCAATGTCACTCTTGGTATAGAGTGGATAGTAGATAATCATTCCCATGTTTATTGTTATCATCGGAGGGTGTCTTTCACATCACCTGAGGGTAGTTCTTATATTCATTAGGGTGAAGGGGATATCTAGAAAAGTCTAGTTATCCTAAGTGTACTAGGTTGGGTAGGGTGAAAACCCATATCGATAGTCTCTTTATGAGAAATTAGGGAATAAATCTTGTATAATTGCCTCCTATTTTGGATCATTTCAGTGAAGTCTTCCCTAACGATTTCTCTAGTTTACCTTCTGTATGAGATGTGGAGTTCACCATTGAGCTAGTTCCAAGTATGACATTATTGTCCATTCATCCCTATAGGATGGCACCTACTGAGCTCTAGGAACTCAATAAGTTTTTGGAAGGCTTAGAGAAAAAGGGTTTATATGATCAAGTACCTCTCTATGGGGTTCACCCATCCTTTTTTCTAATAAGGTGGATGGTACCCTCAGTCTTTGCATGGATTACTGATGGTTGACTAACTTATGATAAAGAACTAGTATCCATTACCCCATATAGATAGCATCTTTGACCATCACCGAGGAGTGACAATTTTCTCTAATACTGATTTGAGTTTGGGATACCATCGGGTGTGTGTGAGGACATCTAACATACCACATACAACATTATAAAGTATCAATGGATTGTGCGAGTATCTGGTTATTTCATTCATCCTTACGAATGCACTGACCATTTTCATGGCCTTGATAAATTGATTTTTCTACTCGTATCTGGATTCATTTGTGGTATTCTTTATGGAAAATATTATAGTATATTCTCACACTATACACAACCATGCCAACCATCTTGATATTGTACTGAATACACTAAGAGAGCACTGACTATATGTGAATCTCATAAAATTACACTTTTAGAATGATAAGGTTCAATTATTGGTTCATATAATTTTATTGGAAGGCATATATATTGACCTATAGAATGTGATTGTCATAGTTTCCTATAAGTATCCCAAGAATGTATTTGATATACATAGTTTTTTAGGACTAGCTCAAAATTGCATGAATTTCATTTAGGACTTCTCACACCTAGAAGCACCTATTATGGTCTTGACTAAAAAGGGTGTGAAATTCATATGGATAGAAGCTTGTAATTCTTCCCTTCAAAAGATGAAATTTAGACTAAATTTAGCACTAATAATAATTCTTCCAGAGCCAGGTAGAATCTATATTGTCTATTGCAATGCTTTAGGAATTAGGCTCAGAGCAGTTCTGATGTAGGGTGATCGGTTTGTAGCATACATGTATCACCATCTAAGACCTCATGAGCACAATTACTCTATGCACAACCTCAAGATAAAAATTATGGTTCATTATTTATGTTTTTGGAGGAATTTTCTATTGGGGAAATAGTTTCTTTTTTACACAGATCATAAAAGTCTCAATTGCATTTCCACACAGCATGAATTGAATCTAAGGAAATGCAAGTGGGTAAAATACCTATAGTCATTCGACTTAAAGTTTTCTTATACACCTAAAAAGGGTAATTTAGTGGATTAACCCCTAAATTAGAAGACTTAGACACATTTTTTTCAGGAGGCCAGTAGTGAGTGGAAGTTGAGGGATCTATTTTTTGAGATGCACTAGGAGGTTCAGGAATATCACAGACAGTCTGTTTTAATAGCCCTTTTAGTGATATACTTTCAACTGGAATGGGTGTGGATGATGCAGTTATTAGATACCAAGGGATTGTCCTAAGGGAGAGTGTCTCAAGTGATAACCCACCTACTATTTGGGTTTTTGAATAGAATAATATCCTTCACTTCCATATTCATGCATGGCTTCCTATTGACATGCAAGAAAAGTTTATGTGGTAATATCATGCCTATGTTTAGGCAGTTCACACTAGGCTTACCAAGAATTAAATCATTAGTATCGGTGTCCAGGTATGAAGAGATAGATTATAGGTTTTATCAAAAGGTTTTCCACCTATATAAAGGTGAAGGAAGATCACCAATGACCAATTGGAATCTTAAAGCCTCTATCCAATCTCTAGTGGAAATGGAACGACGTGGCCATAGATTTCATGATGTGATTTCCAATATCCCTTCAAGGCAATGATCTAGTATGGGCGATCTTTGACAGTTTGACCAAGGTCGCACAATTCCTACCTATCCAGGAGACATTCTCAATTGATGAGATTTGGTGGATTTATATATTAAAGGTTTTTTTCCTTTATGGTGTTCCACGTTCTATCGTATCGGATCAAGACACCTGGTTTACATCACGGTTCTAGGAGGGGATGAAAAAAGCATTAGTATTACAGGTTATCTTGAGTTATCATATCACTCTCAAACTAACAGGGATCCCAAGTAGAAGATATGGGTGTTTTAGTACATGCTTTGAGCATGTTTCCTTCAACATCTTTGAGATGAAACATTATTTGAATTGTGAGATATCCTTCATGATCCTTTCTAGAAAGTATTAATACAAACTTTATTTGGGATTCATATACTATAAATTCACTATACAAGGTATAATGAAGAGTAATTCAATGTTTCGTTATTTTTTTAGTAAAATAAAGAAATTTTATCATAATATTAACCTAATATGTTCTCAAATAAATATCTTAATCACTAGAACGAAATTGTTCCATGAATCTATATAAATCATCATGTGTTTTCTAGTTGTGAGCCCAATGAAACTATTGAACATGGCCTTATTTGGGTTAACATCCTAACTCCATGCATTCCATCCAACCTTGAATTTGACACCTTTGTTTATCACCTTAATAATTTTTACTAACAATGCCATACTATGAAACTCCAGTTCTTCTGGAAAATTAGTTTCTCACCATCTACCATTTCCTTAGGTTCAACATCATCAATATGTTGTTCCTATATATTGTTATCATCAAAATGTGCAAAAGGTTTTTGTTCCTCTGCATTAGGAGCACCGACAGGTTAAGAAACCTGTTATTCCTCAAGATTGGGAACATTGGAACATATAGAAGTCATTATCTACAGAAGTGGTTGAACATTTAATTTATATTATGTAAATATAGTTGTAAACAAATAATAATATGAGGCAAAAAAATGTATATTAAAAAATATAATATGATTATTGAACTCTTTTTTAAGGTTGAAGGTATTTGACCCCTATATCAAGTATCCAAGTACCTTCATTATGGTTTCCTTTGAATTACAAGACCCTATTTACATTAGGACCACTGCAAAATGATTATGAAGTACCAATGAAAGGGTCATCCTCAGTTGAATTTTCATTTGACCCTTTAGTGGTTTTGGTCAATAACATAATAGTTGAATACCTTCAATTTATGGTATCTGTAATATAAAATATGTTTAATTCCTATGATTTCATTATAAATAGTTCATCTTTGTACCCTTACTTATTAAAATCCACTTTCATGAATCACAATTTATCTATTTTAACAACACTCTTATTATCAACCCACTTTCATTGAAAGATAGGAACTTAGAATGTTGTATAATCCAACTCCTATATTTTTTTGATGATTCCAAAGTATGTCATATGATCATAAATTAGATTTCTTCCTCTGGTACCAGAAACATGCATCGCTTCATCCACAAGTGTAACTCCACTATTTTTCATGGTATAAGAATCATCATGTTCATTTGTATAAAATGTATAACCATTAATTATATAACCATTGTAATATAACACATGAACACTGAAGTCATTCTGAAATTGAATCCGGATTTTCTACTGACTCTTCAAAAATATGGTCTCAAAACCATCCTATTAAATGTTAATTATGTGTATTTGATATCAAGATTTTTTAACTTGATGGATTAAAATTCCAAATAATTTCTTTATGGGTTTCAACATATGAGGAATCTTATAAACTATTATACAAAAAATAAATGTGGGTCTCCTCCTAATCTTTAATAGTGATTGTGACAACATCTATTCCAGAAATTCCTTCACCCACAAGCTTCACAGTGTGATGATATTTTAGTAAACAAATGATTTCTACACCAAATAGGTATCTGGTAGAGAATTCAATAAATTCCTCAATAATATATCACTCCACAATACAACCTTCTATCTAAAATCAATTTTTGACATACCCTTTCAAAATATTCATATAACTTTTAGTAGTTTATATCCATTTATAATGTATAGGACCACATAGTCGAATATATCTTACTAATTAGACCATTATATCAAATAATGTTAGTGGGAAGAACATTTCTTATTCACGTAATATGATAGAAATTTCCTTTCCCATATTTAGCAATTTCATCAGGTCTATAGATTTACTATATATAGGTTTTGAGAAGAAATATACCTTGGTTAATGTATGATGGAATTTTTTTGGTAAAATTGAAAAAGTGGGTTTTTTATTTGATAAATATGGTTTCCATGGTGAGTTTTTGAGTTCCAAAGATATTGTTGACAACCTATGTTGAAAAAAAAACCCTGAAAAAGGAATGGATGATATGGATATGGTATAAAAAGAACAGATATAAAGTGGCACTGTTTTCTAGTGTTTACCAAGATTTTGGGCCTAAAAATCGACAAATGGAGAAAAGTTTTTTGGAAAACGGACTTGCACCCTAGTGTATTGGAGTCTTGTAAAGTTTCACACTATATGTTTTTCAATATCATAACATCATAATGTGGTAGACTAAATAAGGGAGTGCATGTTTTGGAGTTGGTCGTGCAAGGTGACTAGAGAGACAGAGGCTTGGGAGAATAGACTAGCGTGCCTAGTGGAAAGTTGTGCATGACACTCAGGGTGGAAAAAATTACTATAAATAGATGGATACCCCTCTTAATTGTTTTTCAAATATTAACACTTAGATAAACATTGCGCTCTGGTCGCGCAAGTGGTTTGGTCACGCAACTGTATAATTACTTAAAAGTTATGTTCCAGTTCGTAGTTGCGTGACAATATTGGTTTGGGCATAAAAGGGTGTGAGCCATACAAGTTTTGAGTTTGATAAGGGAGTGTAACACAAGTGTTTAGGTGACACTTGCATGATCTGATTAAATTATCACTCAAATCATCCTAGGGTTGTGTGAAAGTTGGTAGTTTTTCAGTACACCTATGGTAAAGTTGTATTCATTGGTGGATGAAACTGGAACATCAATAGAGCATCTACATATAGTTTAGGATTCATTAATTTGTGATAATGAAGGTACCTATAAGTATTTAAACTGTGAGTGGAGTTTCTAAATAATTAGTGAGCACACTTCGGTTGACAGAGCGGCGAGCTTTCATTTTGTGATTGGTTGTAAACCAAGAGGGATAGTGAGTTCACTCCAAACATTGTAAACAGTAGGGAACTTTTAGTGGATTTGGTATATCGGCACATTTTCAGTGTATACCCCTTGAATGCATCCTAGTGTGGGTGAACCAAGTAAAATCGTTGTGTCCTGTGCATAATTTAAATTTTGTTCATATATTTCTATGGGAAAAAGAGAGAAAAGTGTTTTGTTTAGTGATGAAACAAGATCCAAAGAGGCAGTGGTTTTAATATATCATACCCTGATTCCCCACTCTCAACTCTAAGGGTATTTTACCTAGTGTTCCTAACAAAATTATTGGTCAAAATGCAATGTAAATCTATAGGCATTAGATCTTTCATCAAAAAAAGATAGTCATGTGATTTCAAAACGTTTACCTTTAAACCAGTCATTGACATGATATTCTTAACATTCAATGAATACTCATATTGAAAATATACATCATTTAAAAAGTTTCAAAACTAATATCTCTCATGCCTGGAAAAAGTTTAAGCATCTAGAAGAAGAACATTTCATTTTTCACCCTTCACTAGCACCAACTCTTCCTGTATTCTCATGTCAATCAGGTCCAATATAGCCTTAATTCCATCCATTGTCTTTTTGGGTGAATTTAGTAACATTCCAATGACACTATCACATACATTTTTTTCAACATGCATAACATCAAGAATATTCCTAACATACAAAAAATTTCAGTATAGTAATTCAAAAAAATATGATTTCTTTTTCGCATTGATTACATAAGATTTTTCAAAAAAAAATTACTAAAATCAGTGTCCATATATTTTACATTTTCAAAAATTTATCACTTATTAGTAGAGATGGAATTGTAAGTTCTTCTAAACTCTCATAAAATTATTTCATCCAAGATCAGTACTTATGTTGTCGAGGTAGAAATCTAAAATGTCCTAAAAACACAGTATTTGATAATGTTTCAACCTAATTGACTATGTAACTTGTTTACAAATGGTACACACTCGAGTTACTTTAATGATATATACTAAAAAAATTTCATAAGTAGGAAAGTCATTTATCATCCTGTACACCATGGATATCAATGTAAAATCTTTATTTATGTATCCATTATACCACATAACACCAGAATCCCATAATAATTTCAAATCATCGATCAATGGAGCCAAATAAACATCGATATCATTACTATATGGTTTTGGTCATGATATAATCATAAATAACATAATATATATTCATTTCATGCATAACCACAGTGTAAAGTTATAATTTACCAACATAACTGACCATGGATTGTAGTTATTCTTTGAAAACCAAGATAATTTTCTCCATCTATAAATAGCATAAGACAAAGGTTTCTCGACTCATTTCCAAATTTAGGATACTGATGACCAATTCTATTCCACTAAGGAGAGTCTATTAGGTGACAAAGTTTCCCATATTTATTTCTCATATCTACATGTCATGTCAATTTCCTTGTAGTCTCCTCACTTCGATATAGACACCTAAACCTTTAAATGATTGGAAATTACCATAAAACATTCATTATACCTGATTCATTGTTCATGTATTGAGAATCACCACACTTTGGGAATTCTTTAAGTGATTTGTGGTCCTTGTGAAAGAGAATACAATTATTTGGACAAAAATTTATTCTATCAAATATCATACCCATTAAATGTAGAATTTATTTAGAATCATATGTTTGGCTAGGAAGCTCATTATCTTCTAGGAGTATATAATTCAAGAGAGAAAGTAGTTCAATAAAACTGGCATCACCCCATCCATTTCAATATTTTAAATTATACAATTTCAGTACGGTTGACAATATGATATATTTAGTACAAATATCATACAATGACCTTTATTAGAACTTTTTAACTTCTCAAACAATTTTGGAGAATCAAATAGTTCATTATCAACTATCATTTTCATTTCCTCAATATGATCTTCATCATCATTCACACTTGTAATCACATCCTCGATATGGTCTTCTTCATTGTCCTCACTTGTAATATTATCATATGATCCATAAAAGGAATTGAGAGGGTCATATACATGATATTTTAGAAACTTGATGAACTCTTTCACCCTATCTTCATATGTTTTTGTTATAAGATTAACATCCATCCTTTTAGATTCATATCTATCCTATTTGATTCAGTAATATTAATATTTTAAAAAATAAATAAACAAAAAGGGTCCTTTAAAATAAGGGGAACCCAAAATTTTGTTGTATAAAATAATTTCATCATTATTTATAGGAAGTGGGTAATTAAATTTAAGAAAATAATCACTTTACTTATGGTAGGTATTAGCCTATAAATTTATCCACAATGATCATCAGTGATTGTCATGGGATGACTATTGATCAAGGTAGTTTAAGCATTATAGGTGCATGTCTAGAAGAGATGGGGATGAGTCTCAAGAAAAAAATGAAATAATAACTATTTGGGAGATGAAGCTAATGAGGATGATAGTTTTTTCCTTAAATATAAGTGTTTCCAGGTTGGGGATTTGGTGAATCACTAGACAAAATTTCTTAGTTTTTTTTTCTAAATTTAAAATAATCAGCAACAACACTTTGATCTATACAAGGGGATTTTTGAATGTTGTTATTGTGAGAAGGATCCTTTGTATGGTCTTACATGGACTCGTGTCGAGAAAACCATTTCAGTTTCAATATTCAGAGAAATACTTCAATTAATCCATGAAAAGAAAAAGAATTTTGGTATGAGGAAAGAATTTCAATAGCGTTTAAATTCTTGTGAGGCCAAGGTTGTAGGAGTGGGGTCATGATGGATATACTATAGGTTTTATGGAGTTGGTTGCATGCCCTTTCCATGGTGTTATTATCAATCTATATTATGCAGGTGATATTCTGTGTATCTAGAAGTTCTAGGAAAGTTAATATGATCATATAAACATAGATTCCATACATTTTCCCTACATATGTATTCATTTATAGTTTAATACTCCATATAAAAAACAAACTAATCTTTTATTTTATGGATGTATCTTGATAAGAGGTCAGTGACCAAAGTGAAAATATAATTCATGGGGGTGATGTGGGAAATTCATTCAACTTATTTCTTAATATAGGAATCCAATTATATAATAGATATCTTGATCATCTTAGCCAAAAAAAATTGAGTATGATCTCAGTGTACCATATATTGCATAATAAAATGTTGATTTTGAATAGAATAATAAGATTTTAGTTGAAATAGCTCAACATTACTAATAGAGTATACTACATTATAAAAAACTGATGAATATATTCAATCTAATTTCAAATCCCGAAAATCAACTTTAAAGTCAATGTAAAATTTAAAATATCCTTTATTAAGATCATAATTGAAATCCAAAATATTGTTCTCATTATGAAATATAATAGAAATTAAATTTATTAACTTTAAAACCAATCATTTATCCTTAAAATAACATTTATATTATAAAAAATTGATGAATCTTGTCCTAAAAAATCATTGGTACACTTTTTATTGTTTTTAAAAATGATTTTCACTTTTAAAAAACATATTACCCTTTATTTAAAATCATTTTTTTTTTAAAAGTTTACCCATTAAAAGAACATTTTTTTAAAATAAAACACCAGTTTTATTTTCAAACTACCTTAGAAAACTCACTCATTGTTTTCAAAACCAATCCCTTTCCATTTAGAACCAATCTTTAAAACTTTTAAAATCATGCATCACCAAAATAACATGATCATTCTATAATCAATATAGTTTGGAAAAGTCCCGATGAAGTTCTCTATATACATAAGATCCACTATATTATAAAAGTTATATGTAAGAGTATATATATTCACTTTTAGAAAATAGTAGAATTAAAATATTGATTTTGATATTAGGTATATTAATAATCGATATTAAAACCCTTTACAGGTGGGGTTTAACATTACTTATATAAATGATCTGTGTTAAAACCCTATCGATGTAGGTTTTGAAATCAGTTATTAAATAAGTATTATTAAATGTCTCATTTAATATCAGTTATTCTATAACTAACATCAAAACAAATGAATTTAATGTCATTTATATGTATAACCGATCTTAAAAAAATTATAGCGCACCATTTTGATTTTGACATGACCTGTTCTAATGGGGACCATTTCGTGACTCCCCAAGCCCACCTCTAATAGGATAGGGGTTGGAGACTATTGTTGAGTAAGAATATCACTAACATGAGAGGCCTTAGCCTAAATTAAATGTACACACACACATCTATAAGACCATACAATGCTGAAATGTATAACAACTTATAAACCATGAATGCATACATCTAAATATGACAACCAAAGTACAACAGAAAGTAATGGAACGTAAACAGGTCCAAATACAATCCCACCAAAAAGATTCTGAAAACAATTCCAACCTGAAAGTAAAGATGAGGATTGTTATCAAGATAACCATAGGAACACACCTCAGTTTTTCTATCTCACTAAGCACCGACTAGCCTTGGTCCCTTTAGGACTTCATCAAAAGTTAAATCATCTACACAAATATGACATGTGCAGGCAAATCCTGTGCATGGGTGAGTATAAAAATACCTAGTAGGAAACCCTAAAAACACTAAACATATAACAAACAAGAATAACAGTCAACTCTACATAGGTTTATCTCAAGAGTAAATATAATTATAATATCCAGATATACTCAATCAAATGCACATAGTCTCAAGGTAAATTCACAACTGCAATTCCATCCTAAGATTCCTGCATGAAGGTTCCACATAACACTCGTCTAGGAGAAAAAACTCTATGAGTTAGATAACACTGATGATGTTCATCTGAGAGGTTATTCTTGTGAGGTCTTGTCATAGGAAGGATACGATGGATGTATAAAGAGATATGATATGTATATGAGGATCCCACCCAAGGATGTGGGGTAAAAAAACTCAATCTAGAATAACCCTCTAAGTAGAGGATAGACATCCATGTAGTGTTGGTCATGAGGATACCAATAACTCCACCTAGTCAAGAAGATGATAGGTTATCTCACTCTAAAACTCATAGAAGAACTCCAAAAACTCTATCCAAGAATTCCTACTGAAGGGATCATTAAACTATATGTTGTAAATGATTCCATACTAACCCTTATGGAATTGATATAGGGAATGCACCCTGATGAAACTTGTCCAATCTAAATAGAAAAAGGGATCTAAGTATTCTTGAAGGAAGTACACAGCCTAAACTAGTAGTACACAACATGTTTCTTCAACACTGGGTTTTTCCCGTGTGAATGGAATGTGTCCATGTCTATGTCAAAGTACAAGGCGTGCATGTTCTTTTGTACTTATGACTGTGTCCAAGAACAATACCATTTCCATGTACACCTGTCTTGGCTATATCTGTGTCAGAGTACACAGTGTGTTTGTGCCTGTGTACTCTTGGTTCTGTCTGTGTACCCTCCAAGGTACATGCCAATCCAACCAAGAAGATTCATATGTTGTGTGATAGGGTCACATGCCATCTGATAGGGTCACACATTGTGTGATACTTAACTTCATCTATAAAACCCAGTTGCTGCACCAGGGTCCCACATGGTGTGTGTTCCTAAAATACATGAATTGTATATCATGATTTCTAGAAACCCATATGTTCCTTACATTGATTCCTAAATCCATCCCCTCCACCATCCATCAAACCCATGGAACTCGGGTATGGGGTTTGACCAGCCTTTCTTCCACCGATGGATGGATTACACCTTTCGGTTTTCTGGAAATTTTTTCCCATGAAGATACCTCCATTTCTTGTCAAAAACCCACACATGAACTCCTCCAACAGGTCCCAATCCATCATTGTGGTCATATTCACATGATCCCCATGACATATTGAGTCTGGATCTATGATATCAAATCATTTAACTAAGAAATGGGTGCACAAGGTTCGATTCCTCGGTATTTGGTTCGAACCACCAGGAAAATAAACCCCCAGTAAAGAATGCATGTAGAATAATGGGATAAAACCAAGAATCACACAATATTGGAATGAAAATAACCCATGTTCATTTTTCCTTGATTCATTTCCATTATAATGATTAATAAATAACCAATAATAAATAAATAAATCTCCCAATAAATCCCCACAGATAAACCCATCCTGAAATATGACCAACACAGGAATCAATTCGTTGGTCAATTGATTCATGTTTTCCATAAGAATTAATAATGGGGAATAAATACAATCATAATTTCATCCTACCTCAATTAATATTGATTAATGATGAAGAAAAAATCTATGTCATTATTGTTGGTGAGATCCCCTGATTTCATTATACACCAGTTTTCGATATTAGATTCGGTTGTCGTTCATCAATGGATCCTCCTCTAATGGATTTCCAATGCTCTCTACAAGTGGTGGTATAACTGGTGAACCTCCTAGAGGTAACACCTCTAGAAAAACCCCCCATATTGATGCCTCATCACTAAGGGGATCATCCTCATGATCCTGATACTAAATCGTAGCTAGTATATATCATGGAAATATCCTCAAATAGACAAGATATACCATGATCAATGAGTATATATAAAGAACTGACACAAGAAGTACATGGAAACCAAAACCCATTACTATGTGATGCATATACCATTGTTTTTTCCTAAAACTATTTCCCTCACGTACTAAGTCGAAAGGTAGGTGATCAGAGTCATGGTGTATGGACACGTTGACCATCGCACCAACATCAGGGTCCCTAACCCAAAATCTAAACTCAAAACACTTAACACTATTTCTGCAAACCAATATCACAAAATCTAGTCCTAAGGTAGAACTGACTCCTATGATACCACTTTTTCATGACCCATCCCAATGGGGCCCATGCCATGACTCCCAAGCCCACCTCTAATAGGTTAGGGTCTGGCGACTAACGCCATGTAGGCATATCACTGACATGGGAGACCTTAGCCTAAAGTACCTATACACACACCACATCACCATGCCCATACAATGTTGAAATGTAAAACAACTGGTAAAACATGCATGAATACATCTAAATCTCACAACCATAGTACGACAATAAGTAATGGATATTAAACAGGTCAAAATATAAGCCCAGCAAAAAGAGTTTGAAAATAATTCCAACTTGAAAGTAAAGATGGGGAGTGCTATTAAGATAACTGCAGGAACACACCTCAGTCTGTTTGGTTCACTAAGAACATCCTGGTCCTGGTTCCTCTAGGACTCCATTAAAAGGCCAATAATCTATACAGTACACAACACATGTGGTAAAATCAAGTGCAGGGGTGAGTATAATAAAACCCAATAAGACACCCCAAAAATACTAATCATATAACAAGAAGAATAATAGTTATATCTATATAGGTATATATCTAAAACACATATAACCATAATATCTAGATATACTCAATCAAATACACACAGTGTCAAGTTAAATTCACAACCATAATTCCATCCTAGGAATCTGAGTCTAAGGTTCCACATAGCACTCATCTAGGATAACACGCTCCACAAGTAAAATAACACTAATGACATCTTTCTAATAGGTTATTCTCATTAGGTCTCATTATAGGAAGGATACACTAGAAATATGATGCGATACAATACACATTTGAGGATCACACCCAATTACATGGGGTATACCAACAACTCAATTTGGAATAACTTGATAAGTATAGGATCAGTACCTGTGTAGTGTTGGCCACAATGAAAAAAAAATACACCTAGGTAAAGAAGATGATAGAAGTTCTCACTCCAGGCCTCAAATAAGGATTATAAGAACTCTATCCAAGAAGTACAACTGAATGGGTCACTATACTATTAATAGGACACGATTCTATACTAACCCTCATGGAATGGATATAGATAACACACCCTAACTAAAATTTTCCAAGTATAAGAGGGAAAGGTATCTAAGACTTCTTAAAGGATGTACACGATCTGCACTAGTAGTACATGGTGTATTCCTTCGACATCGAGTTCTGCCCATATAAATGACTTGTGTCTATTTTTATGTTAAAGTAAATGGAATTTCTATTCTTGTGTACTTATGACCATGTAAAATTACACATCTATGTATTTGTAAACCAGACTTGGTCATGTTTGTGTTGGAGTACACGACATTTGTGTGCTTGTGTACTCCTAGTCGTGTATGTGTACCCTCTGAGTTACATGTCAAGAAAAATGGAAAGAGTCACACACTATTTGATAGGGTAACATTATGTGTGATACTTAACTTTATCTAGAAACCCTATCCACCACACCAAAGTCTCACATGGTGTGTGTTCCCGAAATACATGTCGTTTATATCGGTATTTCCAAAAAATCATAGGTTCTTCACATGGTTTCCTGAATTTGTCACTACCATAGTCAATCATTCCCATGAAACTCTGATCTAGATTTTGATGAGACTTGTTGCTATTGATGGATGTATTAAAACTTATGGTTTTCTAGAAATCATTTCACATGATGATACCTCCATCGTTCATCAAAAACCCATGAATGAACACCTCTAACTAATACTAGTCCACCAATTTTGTCATCATCACATGATCCCCATGCCATACTAAGTTTAGATCTGTGATATCAAATCATTATGCCAAGAATAGGGTGTGAAATGTTCCATTCTGTAGTATTTGGGTTGAACCACTGGGAAAATGAAACAATGATTAAGAGAGCACATAGACAAATGGGATCAAACCAAGAAACATGTCAGAAAGGACCAAACCTCAATCATGTTTGGTACTCCAAGATTCATTTCCATTATAATTATGAATTAAGAACCAATAATAAATAATTAAATCTATAAATAAATCGACGTAGATAAACTCATCCTACAATATGACTGACTCGTGAATCAATCTGTTGGTCGATTGATTTATGTTCATCATAAGAATTAATAACTGGAAACATATCAAATCAAAATATAATCTGACCACAATTCAGATCAATCACCAATAAAGAACAAATTTGTTTCATTTTCATTTTTAAGATCCTCTAATTCCTTTGAATACTAATTCTCCATCTTCAATCTGGTTTTCATTCTTCAATAAATCATCCTCCAATGGATTTCAAATGCTATATCACAATTACAGGGTTATGTGGCTAAACCATAAATTCTAGCTATATAAAAAAATTTAAGGAAGAGGCTAGGTCACTGCATCAATGAATAAAATAAAATAATTTATTTAATTATTTTATTCATTTTATGCTCAGGATGACCTTTTCACCAATGCCCCACGCTAACAAAGGTTATGTCATGCCTAAGATAAAACCCATGTTATAAACTCAACGGTTCCCTTAGATTTTTGATCTGATCCTCCATTTAGAAGTTGTTCCACTTTTTCAGGTAAACTATGCACACATTCTATTTAATATATTTAATATATATTAAACATTTATTTCGGGCACACCGAGCCTTAGAATCACATGCCTTCTCAATTCTTGATCTCAAAAATAATCCATACAATATCATTAAATAATACATGGAAAATCTGAGTTTCTATAGATTTTTCATAGAGAACTTTTTCATGGTGGTTTTTAACATTTCTTATATAATAACCAATGTTAAAACTAGTTTTAAAATTGGATAATATATAAATGGTGTTAAAATATAAGGTTTAATGTTAATTATATAAATAACTAATTTTACAAATAAAATATCAAATAGTGTGCTCATAATGTTTAAATTTATTTAAAACGCCCCCATTCAATTTATTTTCCTGTCTATAAATTTATCATACTATAAGAACACTTTTTACAATACCTTATACAACTTTACCTTCCACCACATTCTATATTCTTGATTTACACCTCCTTCATTATTTCAATGCTTCATCATTCCATTGATTATTCATTCCATCAGTTTTCCATGATATTTATAATATTTTATCATTATTATTATTCATTTAAGATTTATTATCTTCACACACACACATACACACACACACAAACACCCATACACACACACACACACACATATATATATATATAATGATTTGTTTTTTTTAAGAATATTACTTCTTTGGATCAAGTATAAATGTTAAAACCTTTGCAAGAGATTTATTATAAGAATTTTAAAATGGTGCATGCATTATTCCTTGAAAATAAAATGAATATTAATAAATGGTATTTATATTTGAGGGAAGCCACCACTATCAAGTAAAAGAAACCCTGTTATTGAGTTTTTTTTCTTATTTTCATTTGGTTTCTATAATTTTCTATTTCTTTCATCTAATTTTTTATTCTAAGGGAGTTATGTGTATTGAATTTTTTTTAAATCAATAACATTTTTCATTGTTTATTTTGAAAACCATCATTTAAAGTCACCTATAACATCAGTTTTAAAAATAAATGATGTTATATGTGATTTTTGATTTTGGTTCTCAAAATAAACGATGTTTAAAGCAAGTTTTTATCATATTTGATATCGGTTATCAAAAATAATTTATGTTGAAACCCTTTATGGTTAGTAAAAATAAATATTTTGAAGTTGGTTTATATAATAGATTTCAAAAAATAAATACAATGTTATTCATATTTACATCAGCTGAAAAAACTAACAATAACACATAAAAATTGCTAAAAAGTGTTATTTCACTAGAGCATTCAGAATGGAAAAATCTAGAGAAGGATAGAATATAATCTCCCTGTATAAGGTCCATCCCCTTTACTATTTTAGGTGAAGATTTTTCCACAACTTGGATCGATGGCCATACCATTAGGGAAAAATGTAAAGGTTTATTGATTCTTGAAATATGATTGATATTTCAGACAAAATATCATAGAAGACAGGGAGATTTTAAAATGAAATGTAATGCATTTAACTAGGTTTTGTGGAATCCATGATCAGTGGTGTAATTTGGTTAAGGGGTGAAATACATGGCTACACGATGCATAAAAAAAGTGGAAACAACATCAGCATAATGTGCAATTATGTAACAAATCCAGAGGTGCAAAAAAATTAACACATACCATAGATTTGGAGAGGATCAATTCATTGAGAAAGTTAATGAAGAGAGATTAGCACCAGTAGTAGAGTTTAACAAGAGCAATGATAATAGTAGGGTTCCACAATAGTTTGAAGGCATGAGAGGGGAGACTTTGTTAGTGTTCTTTTTATAAAACTGGGTAGGGATTTTATCAATGCTTTCAAAAAAACACTGATAAAGAGTAATTTTATCAATGGTAAAATATTAAGTGATGATAAATATGTATCATTTTCATTTAATTATATTTATTATAATTTTATAATTATTAAATATGCATTTATTTAATTATAATTATAATTATAAATAATTATATTTAAAAAAATTATATATAATTATAAATATGTTTATATAACTATATATATTTGTTAATATATAATTATGAAATAAAATAAATACATTTATTATAATTTTATAATTATTTATATATATTTATATTTATAATTCCATAAATACCTTTTAAAAAATTATACGTATTTATAATTTAATAATTAAATATTTAAATTACAAAATTATTAAAAAAATAATTTAAATATATTAATTACATAAATTTCAAACATATTTTAAATATTAAACTTAATAAATAAATAAAAATTAATATTATTCATATAAATTACAAACATATTAAAAATATTTTATGTATAGTATATAAATATAGGTGTAAATAAATATTACAAAATGAATAAATATATTTTTGGACGAAGAGGGCTTCCAATTGTTCCACCCTCAAAAATCCAAAACATTTGAGTCTCATTTACATACTGTACAGGAGTTGTTCATTGCATCATCACAGTCAGATGTTGCTCTTGATTCTGATATTTCTAGTAATTTGGCCTTAGCCCCTATGGTGCTCTCTGTTTAGATGGAGCCTTCATCATGAAAGAAGGTCATTTCTGTCCTGGTTGAAATTTAAGGTGAGCCTTCACCAAAAAATGTGTAGGATATTCAGCAAGTTCCAAGCAATGTGCATGTGTCTTCTCAAAACCTCTTTGGTTCACATGATTCTTCTAATGATGTGTAAGAGGGTGAAGAGTATGGTACTTTGGTATCCAAAGAGCAAGCATCACAAGATTTTTTTGGTGAAATTAAGACCCCTTTGGTCTAGTTCAATGATGACACATTTATTGTTGACCCTTCTAAGAGGGTGGAATCTCAATCAGATGAGGGGGGGGGATGAATTCGGAGAGCATCGATATTCAAGGCATTCTATAGCAGTTGAAGACTTGGAGGAGAGGCCGACATTCCATAGGTCATGGTTGTGGGAATGGTAGAACTAATTGGAATGAAATACATGGTGAGCAGTGAAGGGTATGTGATAGAATAAGAGAAAATTTTGGTATTCGACTATTTTTATTGATGATGGAAGTATTTCCATGTTTCACCCAATCTTTTACTTCCCCTATTTTCTATCATTTAATAAAGTGGAATTGTCCCTACATTTTTTTTAAATAAAAGTGAATTCATAAAATTTATGTGAATTACAGACATACATATGTACACATACACATCTACACACACACATGTATGAACACATATACATATACATATAGGCAGTTATAAACATACATA
The DNA here is from genome assembly GCA_963277665.1 of Viscum album. Taxonomy (NCBI): domain Eukaryota; kingdom Viridiplantae; phylum Streptophyta; class Magnoliopsida; order Santalales; family Viscaceae; genus Viscum; species Viscum album. The sequence continues at coordinate 1,012,686,658 of OY728141.1, read as the reverse complement.
TATTTTAAATTATTTAATAATTTATATAATTAGAAATGGGGTTCGTTGAGATCTATCCTTGCGATAACGACAACGGTGATTGAAACCTGCTTCAATTATGCCCCCCCTATGATTCTTTCAATCTAAAGAATCTCCCCACATGTGGATGTTTGATTGAATGGTCTTTCAAAGGTGATTCCCTAGAGAATTAGGCTTTTGATGTGAATCATTTAATGGGAGATTATTTTTCTCATCCATTAACATCTTACAATGATTCTATCATTGGAAGAATCGTCAATAAGGGATCCATGGTTCATGTTTAAGAAAACTCTAATGTGTTTTTTGAAATACTTGTGATGTGAAAAAACTCAATCATTGGAAGGATGGTTCTTTCGTGGGGTAAAAAGTCATGGTGTTGGGATAACCTGGTTTGTTTAATCTTCATTTTGTGGGGTTTTTCTAATTGGAATCATGTATTTCTTGGATAGGGATTCTATGTTTATCGTTTTCTCTCTTAGGATCTCAAATAGATGGCTTAGAGCCTTGGTTCATTTTCTCTAAAGATTGACCTATTTTGTGTTCATGAATGGTCATAAGAATTTAATTTGGTCAACATGAAGAGCACTTATGTGCATATATGGATTCGATTATAAATCCTCCATTGGATTTTTTGGCATCCAAAAATCCTCCATGACATCGCAACATCAATAGGATTCTCTATTCACTTTGACCAAGAGACTGAAATGGTAATATTTGGCTATTATTCTAGGGTACTGATAGAAATTTATTTAAGTGAAAATATTATTGAAAAGGTTGTTTTATTTACATACAATGATGAGATTAACATGCGAGTAGAGTATGAAAATGTTCCTTATCTATGTGAGGTGTCAAGATCTATTGGGCGTAAGAAATATGGATGTTGAAGGGTTATCAAATGCTCAAAATGTGGTATATGAGGGAATCTTGAAAAAGATCACAGAAGACCTCTATAAGTAGCTTCTTCTAGGAAGAAAGTGGATGGAACTCCAAGGAGTTCTATTCCAAGGGGGAATAATAACTATGGTTCTTTATATGCCAATATTTTGAAGCAAGGTTTTTTGTTGGGTTTGGCTTCACAAAATGAATCAAAGATTTGTGATATTTCTATGAAGGATTTTATAATCCAGCATAAGGATGAAACCTCTTAGAGTATGGATGCTAGTAAGGAGTAGGTTAGTCCAACTCTTGTCTAGGAGCAACATCGTACATGGTTTTCCTATGGTGATGAGGGGGTAAGTTGATAGGTTTAGTCAGACCTTGAAAAATTAGTGCAGGGTGAGGTAGATAGCTAGCTAAGTCAATAGAAACACTTGATTGCCTCTAGAATTCTAAAAGTTAAAAAAACTATAGATTCACTTATCTCTCATAGGTCAAGTGAATTGTTTAAGGTAGGAAGAATTATATTTGAAGCTGATGAGAATGTTTCCTTGAAGGGTCAGAGTTCTCTCCCCCTAGATGAAATTGTCACTGATGCTTCAAAACATAAAGGAGTTGTTCAACAACATATCTATAATTTTGTTTCCATAATAGTACTAGGGGAATATTCCCCTGTGGATGATGAGATATTTTATATGTTTACTTATAAGAAGTGTATAGCTCCCCTTCCTATGCTTTTTGTATAGGTGCAGGATCAGGCGAGTCATGAAGCTTCAAAATGAATACTTTTCACTGATGGTGCACTAGATAGAAATGTGGAAACTATGGCATGTATCCTTGTCCCACCGATTTCTAGTCCTGGTTTAAATAAATTTATTTTTCTTGATATTCTAAATTGATCTCAAAGCATGGAGGTATTTTGGGAAAAAATTTGAAATGCTCATGGAGAAAAGAGCACTGCTGATTTGAAGGTAAATGATTCAAATCAAGACGGTTCTATTTTGTCTTTATAAAATGATTCTGCTGGAGGTATTAATGTTCATGATAATTAGGATGAGTCATTAGGTATGGATGAACAGGATAATATTGTTGATTCATAAGTATTACTACTTTCCATTCCATTCCTTTAGTTTTTTAAATCTTAAACACTCTCTTAAAACTTTTTTACTAATGTTTAATGTCCTAAGTATTATAGTATGTTTTTGTAGAAAACATTTCCTTCTACCATACATAGAAATTTTTTAATGTATTATTAATATAAACTTTACATTACTCAATATGATTCATTGGACTGATGGTGTGTCTAATTATTGGAATAACTTTTAATAAGAACAGTGGTTAGACTTTTGTTTTCTATACTTGACTAAAAAAAATTAATAACCATCGGACTGACATTGGTATCGATATATCAGACTAATTATCATTTAATTCATCATATTTATAATCAATAAGTAAGTCCATAAGACTGAATGAAGTTTATAATCTATAGAATATAATAATTTTTTCTATCATAAGGAATAATTTTAGGATTTTATTGGATCTAAATAAAACAACGTCGGGCATTAAGTTATGCCAGAGTACTATGAGCTGTCAAAGAGCTAGTTGTATGAGGCCATTCAACTAACTCAGAAATATGATCATTGGATATTATCCTATAAATATCTAGTTATTTTAAGATATGGGATATGATCACATTTTCAACTCAATTTGTGTAAATTTTTCTTTACATGAGCATCTCATTCAAAAGTATTTGTAATACCTTAGAGATAAATATTTTTAAGGAATCCTTGTCAGGGGTTTTTCCTTTAGAATGTATTTTATTTTGTAATTTCATCTAATCATTGTTACGATTGAGGGATTCTGGGGATATAAAGATAGTGAATATTATCCAACAGATCAAGGGCTTCTAGAGATATAAAGATATACACCAACCATTGTATTGAGGGATTCTGAGGATTGGAAGACAAAGCTAATTCTGATCTTCATATCAAGGGATTTCCTAATATGAAAAGACAAAATTTACAGAAATTATAAAATTTTGGAAACCTTTATTCATAGTTATTGACTGCCTTTACTCTTAAGTTTAAAGGGGTGTATTCTTTTAATATATCTTGTAATTCATTCTTACTTTTACTAGAGATCATATTGCTTGTTTTTATAGGACTTTTCCACTATTCATGTAATAGAAAGTTAGTTATTGTATTTATCTTTATATACTATTTTTTATCAATGTAACCTTGATTATGATAAAAACATACTTTGATATAATCAGATAAAATTTTATTTCGATTCTCATATTTTTATTATTGGATGAAGTCTGATTCTGATAATATTACTTTAATAGGTTTTGTTCTTTATTTAGTTTAAACTTTTTAAACCAAAATTCACCCCCCCCCCCCTCCCCCTCTTGTAAGTATATCCATCTAAGATAATATTATGATACTAAAGTTAGTATAAGATCATGTTTCTACTGCTTATTTACTTTCTAAATTTTTACTTTCTTTATTTACTACAAGTTGTTTAAGTTTTGATATAAACTTTTTTTATAAACATTGTTACACTAACGTGTATTTGTATAAAAGAGTTTCTATTATGTTAAGATGGATGGCATGAATCTTGTATCTCTTGATAATATGAATCCTAGTCGACCACATATCTTTCATGGGAATGAATATGAATATTTTAGAGGTATAATGAGAAATTTTTTTATCAACACTGGAGTTTATAACTTCTTAATGCTTACTAGAAAATACAATATTCCTGATAAGGAAGTTTCGTATTTCAAAAAATAACAAGAAATTAGAATATTAGTTGAACTATAAAGTCATAAATACTTTATTATGTTATACGATGAGGAATATCTATATTCATATACCATCTTGTAAAGATTCTAATAGTATTTGGATTAAAATTGAAATAACACATTTTGGTACATCCAAAGTTATGGAAATAATAAGAGATATCCTTAGTGCTGATTACCAAGCCTTTGATTTTCTACCTAGAGTTTCAGTTTCCAAGATGCAACAAAGATTCATGAAAATTATAAATATTTTAGAGTCTCTTGGTGAAAAAGTTATTGATGGTGATATTTTAGTGGAAATGATTATAGACATAATACCCAATGAGTGACAATAAAAAGTAACAATTGTGGATGATACAAGAAAGCTTACTAGTCTTACTCTTGATGATCTGATTAGTACTCTCATGCAGTATGAAGAAATAATTAAAATATATTCCAATAAATCTAAAAAGAAAAATGGTGGTGTTTCTTTTTTAAAATATCTATTATATCTACTAAAGTTTAATCTCTAGAGAAAGTTATGAAATATTCAAGAAAGAAGAAAGTTATTATTTGGTCAGATAATAGTACATCAAAACATTCTAAGAATGAATTTGATAATTTTCCAAGAAGGATGAACAAAATTTTTGGAAAGAAATATTTTCAATACATATATAAGAAAATTTATAGGGATAAAGGTGATAAGAATAATTCTGAGGCCGCTTTCTATGAGTGTAAGAAAGACGCTACTGTAAAAAATCTATATCGATGGTTTTAGAAAAAATTATGGGTATAGGTCACCCCTATACCCACAATTTTACAAAAAACATGGGTATATGGTTCAACTTAGACCTATACCCATGATTTTCCAAAACCCATGGGTATAGGGTTTGGTTCTTAACCTATACCCACCATTTTCCAAAAATCATGGGTATAGGGTTTGGTTCAAGACCTATACCCATAGTTCTTCAAAAAAATATATGTATAGGTAAAACATATACCCAAGGTTTTGGAAAAAATGTTGGTATAGGTTTGGTTTAAAAACCTATATCCATGATTCTCTAAGAACCATCAGTATAGATCCTCCCTACAGCTATAGTTTTTGTAAACTGTAGGTACAACTTTCCCACATAAGTTTGGAAACAAAATCTCACAAGAATACCTATTTCTATGTTTTTTAACCTATATCCATAGTTTAAAATAATATATATAATTAAATATATATTTTTATACCTATAATCATATGTCATGCAGTGGTTAGTCATTTGGATTCTATAGTGGCGGTCTAAGGTTTAAATATGGTGGTAGACATTTTTTTAAATCCTATAGCCATAGTTTTAGAACTGAAGGTATAGGGTTATTTAAACAGTGAACTATTTACCATACAACTATTTCCATGGTTAATAACCATGGAAATATTATTTTAAAACCATGGGTATATCTCATAGCTATATTAATAGCTTAATCTCCCATGGTTCTTTAAACCATGGGTATAGCTTATACCCATAGTTTTTTGGGTAATACCCATAGTTCCAAATTGTGGGTATATGGTAATTTTCTAGTAGTTATATGGACATATCTGACATGATTGTATAAATTTGAAAAGGAAAGACAATAAGGAAATTAATTTATAATGAAATTCCAAGAAATATTATAAGTCAAAAGGAAAGAATGTTTTGAAAGCTTTTGACACATGGATTGATAGTGGTGAAGATTATTTTGATAATTAATGTGATTAGTAAAGTAACGTTGGTATTTTTAAAAATTTATCCATGGAAAATCATTGTATAATGTAAAAGGTACATACAATTGAATACCTTAATAATATGTCTTCAAATAAAAATTATTCTGATGAGAAACATTCTGCATCTTATAATGAAAAATCTTCCTATATATAATATAATACTTTACCCAGTTATAATGAAGTTTCTATATTTGAAAAACTATTTGAAAATGACAATTTTAAGATTTAAAAAACATGATAATGTCAAAGATAAAATTGCTATGGAAGATTCAGGAATAAATATTTTGACTAATGAAATATCAGATCTATCTAAATATCTTGATAAAACTAATTTTGAAAATGAATTTATTTAAAATATTTTGAAAAGGTTTTTTTGGAGTAAAATAGTTTAAAAAATAATTTTGATAAACTTAGTTCCAAAAATATTAAAAATAAGGATAATAATTTAGTTTTAAAACTAAAATATTACATTTATAGCTTGAAGAAAATTTTATCAAAGTTTACCATCGGTAAGGAAACCTTTAATAAAATGTATAATCAAAATTTTCCTTATAGTAATAATAATGTAATCGGTTATACATAGAAAAAGCTTGTTTTTAGTAATAATTACTTTCTTCCAAAAAGTGAACCTTTTTGCATTGAGTTCCAAAGTGGTGGTCACTGGAAGAATAATTTTTATTTAAATAAATTTAAATCTATTTGGGTTTCACAAATATTACTTTTCAAGAATAATTTGGTTACAAATAGTTTTTTTTCTAATAATATCAGACCTAAGAAGGTTTGGGTTCCAAAAAAACTAATTTTTTTGTTTTTAGGAAAATAAATATAGTACCGAAAAAAATATTTTGTACATGGATAGTGGTATTTCTAGAAACATGACTAGAAACAAAGATTTATTCAATAATATAATCACGATAAAAGGTGTCAAAGTAACTTTTAGAGAAACTTATCAAGGATAGATTATCAGAATAAGTATCATTTTTCTTCTTGGAAAATCTATTATTTCAAATGTTTTATTTGTTATAGGTAATAATCACAACCTTATAAGAATAATTAAAATATGTGATGAAGTTTACATTGTAAAATTTTGGAATGATAAATATACTATACATAGTTATAAGGATGAATTTATTCATCCTACCAATCAGTATGAGAATATTTACACACTAGACTTAGAATACCTTATAATAAAAGACTTACCTTACCTTAGATAAATGGAAGACCAATATTGGTTGGAGAATATAAGTTTAGGACATTGTAACCTTATAATCATAACTAAGTTGACTAATAAATGAATTTATATAGATCTACTAGAAATTAGATTTGATACTTCAAAATTTTGTGACCGTTGTCAATACAGTAAGAAAAATAATTCATTTTTTAAATCTATTTTTGAAGTATCAACTTCTTATGCTTTACAATTAATGCACATGGACTTATTTGGTCCTACAAAAATTGGAAGTATTGGTGTAAAATACTATAAATATGTCTTAGTTGATGATTCCACTAGATAAACATGGGTATATTTTCTTGCAAAGAAATTCAAAGCCTTTATTTATTTTAAAACTTTTGTAGCTAGAGTTAAAAATGGAAAGCCTACCATTGATATTTATTTATTCTTAGTGATCATGGTAGAGAATTTAAAAATTATGATTTTTAAACTTTTTGTTGTAATAAAGGTATTGAACATAAATTTTCATCACCTAGAACCCCAAATAAAAATGGTGTAGTTGAAAGAAGAAATATAATTCTTTAATAAATAACTAGAACCACACTGAGTGAATATTCAATTGATAAACATTTTTGGGATGAAGAGGTTAGTATAACCTTCCATACTATAAATTGAGCTTTAATTATACCTTTTCTTAATAAAACTCTTTATTAGTTATGGAAAGGAAGAAAACCAAAAGTTTCTTACTTAAAAGTTTTTGGTTTCAAATTATTTATTTTGAACACAAAATATAATCTATATAAGTTTTCACCCAAATCTGATGAAGTAATATTTTTAGTTTATTCCATAAATTCTAAGGATTGTATAGTTTTTAATAAAATTTCTTGTACTATTGAGGAAACAATATATATTAATTTTTATGAAACTGATCCCTTTGTTTTCAAACAACCCCAACCTAAATCCTCAAATTTTGTTTCTAAAACTAATTTTTAGCCTTTTTTAGAAAGTTCTTCTCATAAAAAATAACTCAATAATTAGTTTCTGAAGTTATACCTCAAGATTATTTTCTACCTATTATTTAAGAATAGGATTTTGAAAACCTAAGAAGTCAATAGTTTCTTAGGAATCATCCTATTGAAAGTATCAATGATAATGTAGATCAACTAGTTGGGACTAGAAGTTCCTTAAAAAATAAAATTGAACATCTATATTTCTTATCCTAGTTTTAAACTAAGAATCCAAATGAGGCTTTAGGTGATGGGGATTGGATTAAGTCTATGTAACATGAGCCCAATGAGTTTGAAATTAAAAAATTTTGGAATTTAGTTGAATGATATATAGAAACTTCTATAAATAGAGTAAAATGGGTATTTTGGAATAAATGTGATAAAAATGGAATGATAGTAAAAAATAAATATAGGCTTGTTAATAAAGGTTATAATCAATAATAGGGAATAATTTATGAAGAAACCTATTCTTTGATAGCAATACTTGAATCTGTTCAAATACTTCTAGCCTTTGCAACATTATTTAATATCAACCTATTTGAAATGCATGTGAAGTGTTATTTTCTTAATGAATATGTTCAGGTGTAAGTTTATGTAGAAAAAATCCTTGGGTTTGAAAATTACAAAAATTCGGTATATGATTATAAACTTAACAGATCACTATATGAACTGAAACAATTTTCCAGAGCTTGGTATTATAGGTTAACAGAGATTTTGTTACAAAAAAAATTGTTAAAGGAGCTATAGATCAAAACCTTTTTAAAAAATAATTTTTTATTATTATTATTATTATTATATAAATTTTTTTCATGAAATTAAATTTGTTTCAACTCAAAAACCATTAACAGATTAATGTTCATATCTTATAAAGTATGAGTTTCAAATGAGTATGATGGGTGAGTTAACATATTTTCTTAGTTTTAAAATTTCAAACAAAACCAGAAGAAGCTTTTATATCTCAACATAAGTATATAAAATATATTATTAAGAAATATGGATATAAAAATACTAAAATTATCAGTACTCTCATTGGTACCCTCAATACTTTAGATCTTGATGATGCTGAGAAACTAATTGATCAAAATATTTTTAAAGGAATGATAGGAAGTTTACTTTACTTAATAGCTAGTCATCCAGATTTAATGTTTTCAGTATTCCTATATGAAATATATCATGCCAATCCAAAATAATCCCATCATAAATATGAAAAACTATTTTTTCATTATATTAATGAAAATATGCATTTAAGCCTATTTTATTCTTCTATAAATGTTTTAAAAAAAATATTCAGATTTTGACTTTTGTGGATGTAGAATGGATAGGAAAAGTACATCCATAACTTATCATTTCTTAGGAGATTCTTTAGTTTCTTGGTCTTGTAAGAAACAACACTCAGTATGACTTTCCACTACTGAAGTTAAATATGTGGCAGCTGGAAGTTGTTGTGATCAAGTTTTATAGATGCAACACACACTCACTGACTGTGTAATGGGTTTTAATTAAAATCAAATACTTTGTGATAATAAAAGTTATGTTCCTTTATGTAAAAACCCATCACATGACTCACGTGATAAACACATAGATATAAGATTCCATTTCCTTTGGGATCACATGCTGAAAGGAGATGTAGTTTTTCAATTCATCAAAACGCAAGAACAACTTACTGATATTAAAAAAACATATTAGTTCTGATAGATTTGAATATATTAAACAGAATATAGTAATTATCAATGTAAATTGTTTATTCATACCTGCTTCTTTTTTACCAATATCCTTACATTAATATACTCATTTTCATAAGTATATTACAATTTTTTTTGTTTTTCAAAAAAAACTTCTATTTTTATAAATTGTTATTTTTTCTAAAAAAATTTATTGTAATGATTTTTTTGAGTCAATATTTTATAAAAAAATTAGATCCATAATTCTTAAATGTCTTTCTGGACTGAGAAATTATTATAAAATTTCTAGACTCAAAAATTATTACAAACTATAATAATAATTTTTCTTAATAAAACTATAGTAATAAATTTTCATAATGAAACTAATAGTTTTCTTAATAAAACTTTCTTAATCAGACTTTATTATAAATCTATAATAATCATTTTATTTTACAAAAACCAAGAAGAACTGTTTGATCATACCAATTGATATTTCCACTCTGAAAGGTATTATTCTATCCTTTTAGTTTTTAAATTATTTTATTACTTTAGTTTATAATTTTTATTGTTTTACTTTTTTTTTAACCAAAAAAAATCATTTTTTTTCAAAATTTTAAATGTTTTCTTAATTGGAATGTTTCTCAACCTGATAAAATTTTTTAAAACCTTAAGAGTTTAAATAAAATTTAAAAAAATTCTTCGATTAAATACCATTAGTCAAATATAAAATGGTTTCAATTTAAACCATTGGTTTGAATTTGGAAGTTGAACCATCGACCCCAGCACCTATATAAGGGTGTGTCACTCTATAGTCCCACATCAGTTTTTAGTGTTTTCACTCTCGAGCTGATTCACCCTTAAAATTCTTCAGTCTGATTATTTTCATATTCATCTAATCACTAGTCTCAGATATCATTATGATGAAAACAAAATAATATTACACAAAGTGGTATGTTTTCATGGAAATACTCTTCAAAAGAACTTGGTTTGACATGTACAACGCTACTCTTAAAATTATACTATATTTTCAAGGATCAGAATCAATTTTTGTACAGAATACAAATAAATATTTTAATCTTTATTATCCTGAGTTGGTTACAAAATTAAATACATCTTTTCAGTTTGATAAATAAGGTTTTAAGTATAATATTTCAATTACTATGTTTGTAAAAAGATACAAACTTTCTTACAAAAGAGTAATAGACTTGGTTGGTGTTTCTTCCAATGGAGAAGTATATTTACCTTCTCACAAGTTACTAAATAGTCTTGGAACTTTCAAGAAGAATATTTTTGAATATTTTTTGTTTTCTTCATGAGAAAGTAATAAAATAATTACATCTAACAATAGATAACAAATTTATTTCATTATGGATGCACGGATATCTTATCCCTAAGAAAGGTGATTGGGATATGTTGAAGGTTTCTGATGTTTTCATTATTTACTTTTGAAGTGCACTGTGTTGCATTTGTTGTCAATGAGGCATGATGTTGTCTTAGAATGAATGGATGTCAAGAATTGTCAAAATGTGAATGCCAAAGGTTGTGATGGTGTTGGTGAGGAACGGAGAATGGCCATGGTACTAAGAGGCATGTCACTTAGGAGATTCACTAAGTGGCATAGGAGATGTGGTTGAAACATTCTCTAGTAACATCAGACGATTGTTGAACTGATCCTTAAAGTTCAAAGAACTTGTATCCTGATGATACAAAGTCACAACAATAATTGAAGACCATGCATTATATTGACAATGCATGAGGAGATGAAGTGATCCATCCACAACTACTGAGTGGATGAAGTGGATTAATGAAGTCCATGCACTATCACTTAGTTCATGTGAATTTGAAGAAGATCCAATTTGATCTCTGATTAGATCAATGAAGAACATTGAAGATTATAAGTGATTCAGGAGTTCGGTTGATGAAGATGAACCTTTTGAATTCCATATCCTAAGTGAAGATCATATGAGGAGAAGTAATGGAATTCTTAAGAAGAAGATGAGAAGAAATGTAGAAGAAGAATGGCTTGGAAGAAGTGGCATTTGGCATTTGAACTTGGGTTACTTTGTTTTTATACAAAGTCCCTAAGTCTCTACTTAGGCAAAAAATTAGCCACCAAGGGCCAGCCTTAAGGGTTCAACCCAAGGCACATGTGGGACTAGGTCACCACGCCCAAGGGGGTCCCATGGGGCCAGCCCGAGAGAGGCTGGGGCCGTGTATAAGCCCTGAAGCCACGCGGTGATGAAGCCCGCGCAGCGTGAGCGCGAGAAGCGCGCTCGAGAATGCATAGTGGGCTCCAGTGGCGCACCCGCAGGGAGCAGAGTGGGCGCAGAGCGCGCCCGCAGAGAGAACACGGTGCGGGGCGGCACCGTGGAGGGGGAAGTTCAATTGCTGAGAGGCGGGCAGCGCGAGTTTGATAAACCGCAGACAAACCGGCCTCCGTTTCGATGTGGGACGCGGAAAAATCCCCGGGAGCGCATCCTGGCCGCACGATTGATCACGCGCCAGATCTCGGCCGCCCGATGCATCGCGCCATTCCCGTTCAAATCCAGGCCGTCCAAAGAGCAGATCCAACGGTGCTGAGCTTATCTTCTTCCCCAAGCTCGACCGAGGCACCCGCGACGTCCCCGCTGAACCAGGCGCCTCCCGACGACGGATTTTGAGTTCTCGGTTGTCTCTCACGAAGCCGAAGGCACCCTCGTGCTCGTCTGGCCATAACGAACAGTACCATGCACAAAAAGAGACTTGCATGCAAACAAATGAGAAAATTCGATGAAGGCCGAAGGCAAACGAAGTGCCGAGGCCTCGGGGTGTTCGTGTTTTGCATGGGATGGCCAAAACAGAGGTCGTGCATGCGTTCTAAATCGCATGCACGAGGAGGAATGAAAGAGGAAATTAAAATGAGTTAAGCCGCGTGAAACAGAGGAGAAACAAGATTTTGGAAATCTTGAAAACCCGAGATATTCGGGAGTTTGAATTTATATCCCACGCAGATGAACCGAGGCCCTCTACCTATAAAAGGAGAGCCCGAGGAATTGGAGAAGTTTGCTGATGCGCTGAATTTTTGAAGTCCCGTGAGTGCTCTCTGCCACACGAAGAAAGAAGCCCCGCGCAAATTACTTGCGCGGCTGAAGATCTCGGTGCCACCCGAGGCCCGAAGGAGTCCCCTGCGCGCCTCCCTTGCGTGACAGGAAGAACCCGAGGCCGCATTCTTGCGCGCCCGTGGTTGATTCCCTCTCTGCCTGCGTACTTGCGCGGCAGGAGGAAGCGCACGCGGGTGTTGTACTTGCGCACCCCGCGGCAGTGGCACCTGCGCGGCACTCGCGCACCCTTGCGCCTTGTGACCATGCGCGGCAGTGGAGAAGAGGTTGGCCGCACCCCATGCACGCCTTCATTTGGCAGGGAGTTTGAGTGAGGCAATTCACCACATTTGTGTGTGTGCAAAACAAGGTGAAGGCCGAGGCCTTAGTGCCTTGTGTGCAAAGTGAACAAGAAAAGGTCGTGGCAGGGTTTGTGCTTGTGTGCCAAGTTCTAAGAAGACCACACCTAGTTGTGTGCATAAGTGGAGAAGGACACATTCGGGTGTGTGTGCAAGAAGGGAAGGAAAGTCCGTAGCCTTGTGCAACCAAAGAAGACCCGAGGCCTTAGTGCATTTGTGTGTGCATTCTTGAAGAGTGAAGACCACCACACTTTGTGTGTGTGTGCATTTGAAAAGAAGGCCGAGGATAGCTTGGGTGTGTGCAAAAATAGTGAAGGCCAAATACACACTCATTGTGTGTGTGCAAATCAAAGAACAAAGTTGTGTGTGCAAAACGTGGAAGAAGTTGTGTGTGCAAAACAAGCGAAGGTTGAACCTTAGTGTGTGCCTAAGTGGTGTGTACACACTAAGAAGGAGTAGAAGAAGGAGACTCTCACACTAGAGTATAACACACTTCTAAGTGTGTAACCAAATTGAATAAAGTGTGTGAAGTTCAAAGAAGGTGTGTGCTTAAAGAGACTACACCCTTTGAGGGTTTATTGCACCAAGAGAAGAAAGAGGGAAGTGCATGCATGCATGCATGCACATGCGCACGTAATCAAAGTTCAAATCAGTGAGTGTGCATCTGAGTAATCCAAGACCAGTGGTTCTTGAAGAATTTGAGAAGGCCATGCAGTCAGTGCATGAAGATGCAGAGTTGCCATGCACTCAGTGTATGAAGTTGAATTGACTGAGACTGGACCAGACTGAAGTTAAAGACATCAATTGTCTGAGTATTCAGTAATTGGAGAGAAGCCGGGTCATCCTTAGAAGAAGGTGATAAAGCCCGAGCAAGACAAGAAGACCTGATCAACTCAAGTGATCAGAGGTACAGAGCAAGGCCAGCAGTCTTTATCCCATACTTCTGAAGATACTTGAAGAGCTGAACAAGAAGAATAGCTACTCGTGTGACTCAAGGAGCCAGGAGAAGCCCCCTGTGAGACTCAGGGAGAAGAAGTCTTCAGTGGGATTCTGGAGCAGGCCAGTGGGACTCTGGTAACACTATGGGACGCAGTATAAAGACCCTCCTGTGAGACTCAGGAGAGATACAGTGGGATGCTGTATCGACCATTGTAATACTAACAGATTATAATGGGAGAAACCATGTTGGGGCGTATAACCAACATGGCAAGGACGTAGGCCTTTGGTGCCGAACCTTGTAAATCCTTGTGTCCAGTGCCTTTACATTTACTGCATCATTCGTGGAAAGGTAAGAGATACAAGAAGAGTGGATCGAGGCTTTAACCAGCCATAGAGGTTTAATTGATTAAGAATCAATTAGTAAAAAGTTTTAAGGGATCACTGATTCACCCCCTCCCCCTCTCAGTGATTCAAACTGATCTGGGCAATTCAATTGGTATCAGAGGGAGGTTACCACTAAAAGATCCAAGAGAGTCTTTATGAAGTGCAGATTTGAGGAAATGAGTAACCAGCCTCAAATGGAGATATCTGCCAAGACTCTGAAAAACAGAATGAAGAAACAGGCAAAGAAGATGAAGAAGAAGGTTGTTGCAATCCGAGAAACTCCTTCTATGGAAAGAAATGTGAATGTCACATCAGATGAAAATTCCTTTTATCATTCTTCTGATGAAGCCTGCTCTAGCTGTGATGAAGATGGAAGAAACAATGATCTTCTAAATGCAATCAAATATCTTCAGAAGACAGTCCCCAAGGAAGTGGCAATGTGTATAGCTACAGGCCTCCTTGATCTTCAAGAAGAAAAATTACAGCTAGAAGATGAAGCCAATTCTCTGGAAGTCCAATTGGCTAAAAGGGTTGGCATAACCAACACTCTCAGAAAGCTGGTAATGGATAAAGATGAAACAGTATCGCTTTGCAATGAAAGATATGAAGACACTACTGAAGAATTGCAAAGAAGCCTTTCTGAGAATGATTTCTTTAAAATAATGTTCAGAGATGTTTTCCATGCACTGGAAAAGAGGCACAAAGTTTCAATGAATGTCAGAGATGCTCAACTTGAAGACAAAGTAAACAGGGTGAAGGAGCTTGACAATTCATTGCTAGAATTGAAGAAGGTGCATGAAGACCAGTTAGAAAAGCTGAAAGAAAATTGGGAAGGAAGGCTAAGAACTGTTGAGGATGAGAAGAACTCCCTTAACATGAAGTGCTTAGAACTAGAGGTGATATTGACAAATCAGCAATCACCCAAAGCCAAAGCCTCCCAGACAGCTGGAAGAAGAAATGTTGCCACTCAAGTGAGCTTTGAGAAGGATGATTCTAAAATAAAGACATCCTATAATGAAAGGGCAACATCTTCTAAAAAGAAGGTACCATCCATACCATCTTGTACTCATACTTCTAAAAGTGTTTCTACTAAAAGTGCAGGATGGAAGAATGAATCCAAAAAAGTATGGATGAAGATAGTGAAGAAAGAATGCTCTCCTGAAACAACACAGCAAGTCAAGAAAAGTACCCAACAATCAGAAGGACTGAAGAGGTCAAGATTTGTGGGTCAATGTTGGTGTTGTAACAAGTATGGGCATTGTGCAAAGGATTGTTGGTACAATCCACTGAATGCCAAAGCACAGAGGAAGCCCATGCCTAGGGGGAGCAAGCCAGAAGAAAAGAAGCAACATCCACAGGTCCAGAAACATCTGTTTACTGCTAACAGATTTAGATTACTTGACAACATCTGGGATGGTTGCAAAAGTGGTCAAAAAGATACATGTCAATCTCCAACTGTATCCAGAGCTCAAAAGAAGAAAAGATCACAGAACCTGGCTCAGAAAGAATCCTTGGGAAGCAAGCATAAGAAAGTGGAAGATGCTCCCAAGAATATTATGAAAAAGGAAAAGAAGTCCTTGGAGTCTAAATCCAAGAAGGGTGATGCATCCAGAAGTACCACCAAGAAAACATGCTTCTACTGTGGAAAGAAAGGACACACCATGGATCTTTGTGAACAAGCCATGGAATTAAATAGAAGCAGACTGGAATCAAAAAGACAATCAATCCAGAAGAAGCAGAAGGGATTGATTGAAAATAAGTTGCCTAAGAAAGGTAGCTTAACAGCATCAAAAGAACCATGTGGAATATCCAGAACTGAGGCCACACTTCCAAATGACTTGTTAATCATATGGCCAAATCAGTTGCAACTTGCCAAAGATCTGCAGAGAGCTGAAGATGAAGTTATGGCAATTGCTATGGCAAAAGGGAAGAATAAGATTTTACATGAAGATGTGTTGAGATCCACACCAGCACAAACATCATTTAAGATCAAATGTGCATGTGTGAAGAATGGTGAAAATGGGACATCTCGGTTGAGAGAATCTTCTCAACCTTGTTGTTCACATTGATGAACCAAGGAGGTTCCATCTTATTCCCTTATACTTCTGGTATTTACATGTGCTAACATTGAAGGGAATTGAAGATGATGATCATTCTCATCTGGAGAGTGGTTTGGACAGAATGGAGAGCACCCCTTGAGGGGGAGCCAATCTGGAGAAGATGGTATTCTAGGATTTAATACTATCTTGAGAAAAGCTGAAGTGAATGTTGGACAGCATTGAGTACCTTGGTCACATCACTCTTGTTTTCTACTCCGGGTTAGCCCACGTAGACTTAGAGATGATTTAATAAAGGTTCCTTGCTCAAGATAACATGTGGCATCATCCCTCTCTTAGTGATTTTCAAGAAAATGCTTTTATAAGGGAGGAAGAGATTTGTGAAAGTGAACCACACCACACCTTTGCATTTGATTGCCAATAAGGGGGAGAAAAGATTGGGCACACATATTGACCCATTCATATGTGCTGAAGTTGTGATATTGACAACAAATACAAAGGGGGAGATTGAAGTGCACTGTGTTGCATTTGTTGTCAATGAGGCATGATGTTGTCTTAGAATGAATGGATGTCAAGAATTGTCAAAATGTGAATGCCAAAGGTTGTGATGGTGTTGGTGAGGAACGGAGAATGGCCATGGTACTAAGAGGCATGTCACTTAGGATATTCACTAAGTGGCATAGGAGATGTGGTTGAAACATTCTCTAGTAACATCAGACGATTGTTGAACTGATCCTTAAAGTTCAAAGAACTTGTATCCTGATGATACAAAGTCACAACAATAATTGAAGACCATGCATTGTATTGACAATGCATGAGGAGCTGAAGTGATCCATACACAACTACTGAGTGGATGAAGTGGATTAATTAAGTCCATGCACTATCACTTAGTGCATGTGAATTTGAAGAAGATCCAATTTGATCTCTGATTAAATCAATGAAGAACATTGAAGATTATAAGTGATTCAGGAGTTCGGTTGATGAAGATGAACCTTTTGAATTCCATATCCTAAGTGAAGATCATATGAGGAGAAGTAATGGAATTCTTAAGAAGAAGATGAGAAGAAATGTAGAAGAAGAATGGCTTGGAAGAAGTGGCATTTGGCATTTGAACTTGGGTTACTTTGTTTTTATACAAAGTCCCTAAGTCTCTACTTAGGCAAAAAATTAGCCACCAAGGGCCAGCCTTAAGGGTTCAACCCAAGGCACATGTGGGACTAGGTCACCACGCCCAAGGGGATCCCATGGGGCCAGCCCGAGAGAGGTCAGGGCCGTGTATAAGCCCCGAAGCCACGCGGTGATGAAGCCCGCGCAGCGTGAGCGCGAGAAGCGCGCTCGAGAATGCATAGTGGGCGCCAGTGGCGCACCCGCAGGGAGCAGAGTGGGCGCAGAGCGCGCCCGCAGAGAGAACACGGTGCGGGGCGGCACCGTGGAGGGGGAAGTTCAATTGCTGAGAGGCGGGCAGCGCGAGTTTGATAAACCGCGGACAAACCGGCCTCCGTTTCGATGTGGGACGCGGAAAAATCCCCGGGAGCGCATCCTGGCCGCACGATTGATCGCGCGCCAGATCTCGGCCGCCCGATGCATCGCGCCATTCCCGTTCAAATCCAGGCCGTCCAAAGAGCAGATCCAATGGTGCTGAGCTTATCTTCTTCCCCGAGCTCGACCGAGGCACCCGCGACGTCCCCGCTGAACCAGGCGCCTCCCGACGACGGATTTTGAGTTCTCGGCTGTCTCTCACGAAGCCGAAGGCACCCTCGTGCTCGTCTGGCCATAACGAACAGTACCATGCACAAAAAGATACTTGCATGCAAACAAATGAGAAAATTCGATGAAGGCCGAAGGCAAACGAAGTGCCGAGGCCTCGGGGTGTTCGTGTTTTGCATGGGATGGCCAAAACAGAGGTCGTGCATGCGTTCTAAATCGCATGCACGAGGAGGAATGAAAGAGGAAATTAAAATGAGTTAAGCCACGTGAAACAGAGGAGAAACAAGATTTTGGAAATCTTGAAAACCCGAGATATTCGGGAGTTTGAATTTATATCCCACGCGGATGAACCGAGGCCCTCTGCCTATAAAAGGAGAGCCCGAGGCATTGGATAAGTTTGCTGATGCGCTGAATTTTTGAAGTCCCGTGAGTGCTCTCTGCCACACGAAGAAAGAAGCCCCGCGCAAATTACTTGCACGGATGAAGATCTCGGTGCCACCCGAGGCCCGAAGGAGTCCCCTGCGCGCCTCCCTTGCGTGACAGGAAGAACCCGAGGCCGCATTCTTGCGCGCCCGTGGTTGATTCCCTCTCTGCCTGCGTACTTGCGCGGCAGGAGGAAGCGCACGCGGGTGTTGTACTTGCGCACCCCGCGGCAGTGGCACCTGCGCGGCACTCGCGCACCCTTGCGCCTTGTGACCCTACGTGGTAGTGGAGAAGAGGTTGGCCGCACCCCATGCACGCCTTCATTTGGCAGGGAGTTTGAGTGAGGCAATTCACCACATTTGTGTGTGTGCAAAACAAGGTGAAGGCCGAGGCCTTAGTGCCTTGTGTGCAAAGTGAACAAGAAAAGGTCATGGCAGGGTTTGTGCTTGTGTGCCAAGTGCTAAGAAGACCACACCTAGTTGTGTGCATAAGTGGAGAAGGACGCATTCGGGTGTGTGTGCAAGAAGGGAAGGAAAGGCCGTAGCCTTGTGCAACCAAAGAAGACCCGAGGCCTTAGTGCATTTGTGTGTGCATTCTTGAAGAGTGAAGACCACCACACTTTGTGTGTGTGTGCATTTGAAAAGAAGGCCGAGGATAGATTGGGTGTGTGCAAAAATAGTGAAGGCCAAATACACACTCATTGTGTGTGTGCAAATCAAAGAACAAAGTTGTGTGTGAAAAACATGGAAGAAGTTGTGTGTGCAAAACAAGCGAAGGCTGAACCTTAGTGTGTGCCTAAGTGGTGTGTACACACTAAGAAGGAGTAGAAGAAGGAGACTCTCACACTAGAGTATAACACACTTCTAAGTGTGTAACCAAATTGAATAAAGTGTGTGAAGTTCAAAGAAGGTGTGTGCTTAAAGAGACTACACCCTTTGAGGGTTTATTGCACCAAGAGAAGAAAGAGGGAAGTGCATGCATGCATGCATGCACATGCGCACGTAATCAAAGTTCAAATCAGTGAGTGTGCATCTGAGTAATCCAAGACCAGTGGTTCTTGAAGAATTTGAGAAGGCCATGTAGTCAGTGCATGAAGATGCAGAGTTTCCATGCACTCAGTGCATGAAGTTGAATTGACTGAGACTGGACCAGACTGAAGTTAAAGACATCAATTGTCTGAGTATTCAGTAATTGGAGAGAAGCCGGGTCATCCTTAGAAGAAGGTGATAAAGCCCGAGCAAGACGAGAAGACCTGATCAACTCAAGTGATCAGAGGTACAGAGCAAGGCCAGCAGTCTTTATCCCAGACTGCTGAAGATACTTGAAGAGCTGAACAAGAAGAAGATCTACTCGTGTGACTCGAGGAGCCAGGAGAAGCCCCCTGTGAGACTCAGGGAGAAGAAGTCTTCAGTGGGATTCTGGAGCAGGCCAGTGGGACTCTGGTAACACTGTGGGACGCAGTATAAAGACCCTCTTGTGAGACTCAGGAGAGATACAGTGGGATGTTGTATCGACCATTGTAATACTAACAGATTTTAATGGGAGAAACCATGTTGGGGCGTATAACCAACATGGAAAGGACGTAGGCCTTTGGTGCCGAACCTTGTAAATCCTTGTGTCTAGTGCCTTTACATTTACTGCATCATTCGTGGAATGGTGAGAGATACAAGAAGAGTGGATCGAGGCTTTAACCAGCCATAGAGCTTTAATTGATTAAGAATCAATTAGTAAAAAGTTTTAAGGGATCACTGATTCACCCCCTCCCCCTCTCAGTGATTCACACTGATCTGGGCACTTCAACTTTCTTGTCAGTGTAGGGAAGATTGATTTGATGAAGTTTATCTTCATTATAGTGGAAAATATCAAAAGTTCTTCCATCAAGTCAAAGATTATAATGTTTACACCCTTTATCAATAAGATAACAGTGAAGTGTACGGAATTTTTTATGGTTGAAAATAATTCACATCCAGTCCGAGAAAAGATTTATTTTATTGGTAAAGACATAATGTTAAGGATGAAATTTATTTTTGATTCAAAATCAAAAAAAAATTGAAAAGGTTTATGAAGTTTATTTTCATTCCCAATGATCAAAGAAAGTGGAAGAAGTTAAAAATAAGAGAAAGGCTGAAACTTCTATACTCATCAGGCATAAAAAATAAAAGAAAATTCTTAAAGATGTTTTTTTAAAAAAAACATGGCTCATAATGCTCAAAAGAATTGAGGGGATACAGAGTTTAGTATTGATCTTACTAAAAATTCAGATAGAAAAATAATTACTATAATAATAGAAAAGTGGAAAGAAAAGGAATATATTATAAGAATCTAAGATTGTGGAATGTTTGTTGAAATATGTTGAGAAGGCGTCTGAGAATCTAGTCCTTCTAATTTCTCACACTAATCAAGTTATATCAAATGAAGGATTGGTTTTTGAAGAAATTTACATTGTTCCTACTGATATCCATTAAGTGACAGATAAGGTAAAGGAAAATTTAGTTATTTAATAACTAGTTCCAAACTTACTTGAGAAATAATTGGAACCTGAATTAGTTGGAAAAGGAGTTTTGATAACTAAAAGATCGTTAGAAGAATATATTGATAAGGAAGTTAAAGAATAATTTAAAGAATAATAAATTAATGTAGAAGTAGAATAAGAAGAGGAATTTGAATAAGAAGAAGAAGAAAATAAATAAAAGGAGGAATTTGAAAATGAAGAAACTCAAAAAGATAAATCTTAAAAAGAAACAGAATCATTGGAGTCATATTTATCTTTATTAGATTTACCTTCTCAATTTGATAGGGATAAAAATTTATAATGTACTTAGGAAGAAATATTCACTTCATAAAAGAAAGAAAATTCATCCTCAAAGGAAGAAAAACAAGATCAATATTCTCAGACAAAAGTTTTTGACAAGGATAAAACCAATAAGGATGTGGAAATTGTTGAATATTCTGATGATAAGAAAGTCTCAAATAAATATTAAAATAATGGAAAAGAAGTGGATGTTGGAACCAGTATACCTAAACCTCCCAAGTTAAGATCAATCAATCAGACTCAGAATAAAAAATTTCTAAAAAGGATTCTAATTATATTTTTCTTTACTTGAAAAGGTTGACTGATCAGATTTCATATTTACCAAACATTGAATCAATATGTAAGTTTATTTAGGAATACATGAATGAAAAATCAAAATCACTGAAATTATTGACTGAAATAGTGATCAGAATAGAGAATAATTTGGAAGTTTTTCAAGAAAAGTATAAAGATCAAAAATTTTCTTACAATCAGATGGTAAAGAGGTCCAACCAAATAGATTCTGATATTTATGAGCATGATGATCAATTTTTTAAATTAATGAAACTATTGTTAGAAACAACTAAATCCTTAAAAAAGTTGTCCTTAGATATGGTTGATAGAGTAATGTTTGTAGAATAATTAATAGGTACTACAAATGATTGGATAGAGGTTGTTAATGTCTTGAGATAAAAGATGTGTGACATGGAGTTGGAGATGAGCATACTCAGATCTTGTGAAAATGAACCCATCATTATGAGGGGAGAAACTAAATAGTTTTATGAGGAAGTTAAAATACTCAAGGATGAAGTTCAAAAGTATGATTATTTGGAATAAAAGGTTTCAAAGTTGAATAAGGATCTACATGAGTTCAAGAAGATAGAGGCCTTCATAAAGAATCTTATGAAGAAATGTTAATATTTTCATTTGAATTAAATATGTATTTTTTTGTAAAAAAACGAATGACTATTTATTATGAATTAATTTTCATCAAAATTCTTTATGTTTGAATGTTTTCAAATCCTAATTGGTATATGTTCTTTCATTTTATTCATGGATGATTAGTTAGTTCAATTTATTGTTTTGTATGTTATATTTTCTAACATTTTAGTAAAATTCAGATTCTTTCTCATTATTTTTTGAAATTCATAAAGGGGGAGGTTGTTTTATTAAGGGGGAATGATTTACAAATGGGGAGAAGATTTTATAAAGGGAAATTATTATTGTTTAAAATGAATAATTTTTATTTTAAAGGGAAAAGGTTTTCAAATGGGGTGATGTTCAATATCATTCCATCATATTCAAAATAATTATAAACTCAAGGGAAATTTTATAGAATATCTTAAAATTTATTAAAAGAAAAAATGTGTGTAATTTTTTAGAGTTATATTGTTTTATTTAAGTTCTTGTGGTTTGTGCTTTCCAAAAAGGAGATATTGTTGGGTCGTAATTATTACTTCTTTCTTTTTAATTCCTTTAGTTTTGGAAATCACAAACACTCTCTTAAAACTTTGTTTACTAAATTTTTATATCATAATTATTTTAGTATGTTTATGTAGAGAACATTAAATTCTACCATATATATAAATGATTTAATGTATTATGAATATAAAATTTAGATTACTCAATATGATTCATCATACTGAAGGTGCGTCCTATTATCAGAATGAATTTTATTCAAACTAGTGGTTAGAATTTTTTTCTACCTAACTGGAAAAAGTAATGACCATCAAACCGACCTTCGTACCAATAGATCATACTAATCCTAATTTAGTTTATCATATTTATAATTAATAATTAAGTACATCAGGTTGATAAAAGTTTATAATCGGAATCACATAAGAATTGTTTCTATCATAAGGAATACTTTTAGCATTGTAATGGTGCTGAAATAAAATGATGTGAGACATTCAGTTATGCCAAATCATATTGCGGTATCAAAGATCTATCTATCTGAGGTTATTGAAACTAACTCATAAATATGACCATAGGGTCTTTACCTATAAATAACTGGCCATTTGAAGAGTTGGGAGCTGATCACATTTTCAACTCAATCTGTCTAAATTTTTCTCTGTGTGAAAATATTGCTCCAAAGCCCTTATAATACTTTAGAGAGTTGTTTTTCTAAGGAATCCTTATGAGGGTTTTTTCCATTATAATTTATTTTATTTTTTAATTGTGTTCAAACATTGCTACGACTAAGGGATTCCAAGGATATGAAGAAGGTGAGTGTGATCCATCGGATCGAGGGATTTCGGGGCTAGGAAGACAGACACTGATCATCGTATCGATAGATTATAAGGATAGGAAGACAGGGCTAATTCTAATCTTTGTATCAAGGGATTTCCTGGTAAGAAAATATAGATTTTATAGTAAGTATAAAACTATGGATACCTTTAGTCAAGGTTATTGACCACCTTTACTCTTAAGGCTAAAATGGTGTATTCTTATAATATATCTTGTAAGTCATTCTTACTTTTACTAGCTATTATATTGCTTATTTGTACAATAGTTTTCCACTATGTATGTAATAAAAGATTAGTCATTGTACTTATATTTCTATACTTTTTATTTTATTGGTGTAACCTTGATTAAAATAAAAACATATTTTTATATAATCAGATCAACTATGATACCATTTCTCTTACTCTGATCGTTGAACAAAGTCTGAATCTAATAATATTACTTTAAGAGGTATTTTTTGGTTTAGTTTAAGCTGTTTAAACTAAAATTCACCCCTTTCTTGTAAGTATAGACATATAAGATACTCTTATGATCCTACAGATACTTGGAAAGTGCCTAAGAAATGGAAGAGAGGAAGACACTCAAAAGGATGGGGTGGATCTCGAATGGGTGGAAGACGAAAAAGAAGATTATTTTTTATTTTATTTTATTTTGTTTATGGCATTGTTGATTCCAATGTCTTTCACTATAAACTGTTGATTTTCCCTGTTTGTGTACTTTTCATTTTATAATAAATTTTCCTAGATCATGGATGTTAATCCATGGTCTACACCATCCGGAACAAATGATTTAATATCAATATAAATATATATCTGAACAAATATATTAATTTATATATTATATAATTTTTTTAAATAAAATGTCCATATATTATATTTATTTTAATTATAAAAACTTTTTGTAATATATTTATATAAATTAACTATTAAACAATTTTACTAATATAAATTTGATAAAAAAATTTATATAAAATTATGAAAATAAGATTCATTTTTTATTAAAAGTTATATAAATAATATGTATATATTAATTTAATATATATATATAATTATTATAATATAAATTTCATTTAAATATATATAAATATTTATTTATTTATTTATAATTATAAATAAATATTTTATCAATATTTTTATATAATTATAAATATAATTATATAATTATATATATTTATATATATTTATTAATATATAAGTATATATAATTATAAATATAATAAATATATTTATTATTTAAATTTCGTTATTATAATTTTATAACTATTTAAATACTTATATATTTATTTATAATTATAATTATAAATAAATATATTTATAAATATTTGCATATAATTATAATTATAATTACTCAAAAAGGTCTAAGAGCCAGGAGAACCTATTCCTACAAAATTTATTAAAAATTAAAGACAGTGTAAGAAAGAGATAATGGATGGGTTCAAACAAAGGGCAAGACCTCGTCCAAAAGAAAACTACAAATGAGGAGAAACAGTGTAACAACCCAAACTTCTATCAATGAAAATTCCTCTTGATATAATTAAATGTCTTATTATGAAAAATTATTATATAAAATATGCACTTCCTTAGTTTTATGTTTTTGGATTTTAAAATATCGTTAAGAATTGTTACCGTTGCTAATATAGTCATTGAATAGTGATCACATGATTAGTATAAATAAAGGGCTTTAACAAATCCAATTTACTCATACAAAGGAAGTGATGGCCTCATCCAGTAGACTTTCCCGGTGCGAAGCCCATTTTTTGAAGCTTGGAAAGGAGGTGGCATCATTGGGCTTCATTCTTGACCATGCCCAAGCCGATCTTCAACATGTTAAGCTCGAAGGGAACCACCTATGGGAGAAGTGCAAGTTTGTAGAGATTACCACCTGAGCGATGTTATCCGAGCCACCCCAAGAGTCGGTCACCATCGTATAACATACCCTTTGGCCTTATGCGGGTGTTATAAGGGGTTATGTAATGAGACCCTAGTACTATGATTATGTACACTATTTTTTTTAGAGAATATACACTCATTTTATTATTGTTACTTTGTAAATAGTTTTTAAAGAACAAATGGTATTTTTAATTAATATTAAACTAAGGAATATATTTCGATAAATTAATGGATTTTTGAATTATATAATATTTTAATAAAATATTATTATTATTAAATTACTTTTTATTTAGTATAAATGATCGTATAATTTTTATGAATACAATTTTAATTTTTATTAAAGTTTGAAAGTTGTTTTTGTGAAAATCCATGAATTTTTTATAAATTTCGGTTTTATTTTAAAAGTTAAAATTCACATATTTATAAAATTATTTGGATAAAATTAATATTATTTTTGGAATCAGGATGTTGAAATTATCCAATGGTGAATTTTTCATAATTTTCTGAGACAACCGAATTTTTGGGTAAAAATTAAATACCATTTAAATATATAATGTGTTTTATGACATCATAATGACCCAATAGTGATGTAATAAAATAATATAAACATTATTTTCGGCCAATATATTTTTTACCATTAAAATAATTTGATTTTATATTTGTTTGATTTGTTTTAAAAAGCTTTAGTGGACCCTCCAAAACTTATAAAACATTTTAGCTTTTTAAATTGATTTCCTTGAGGGTGTGACTTACCTCCAAATAAGTAACCCCATTATTTTAATAATTTTGGACATTTTCCTTATAAAATATTGTTTTCTAATATCATTTGGAAAAAACCATGGGAAAAAACTATGGGCTGGTTTGTGATTTTGATTAGTTTAATGTGTGGTGTCCCAAACCAAAATAATAAAGAATCCCCTCTCATTTCTTATATAAACCCACCCAATCTCCCATTTTATCTTCACTCAAAACCTTTTGATTTCATCTAACCTCTGCCCTCATCTATCTAGAATCCTCCCAAGTCTCCTAAAGCTCCCAAGAAGCCTCTCTCAAGCCTCTCTCAAGACTTTGGGATCACACTTCCAAGTAAGGGATTTATTCCTCTCTCATTTTTGTCCATGTTTGTTTATGTTGCTATAATTTAGTATTTTCAATTAAAAATTTTGGGGTATTATTTCACACCTCCCCTATAATTTCCTATTAATGTTTTAATGATGAGATACCACTTTTCTCTCTCATTAATGCCTCCTATTTACACCTGTTACCATGCTGAAATTCCGTAAGGAATTTCTCTCTCTTCATTTACATTCAAGAAATTCTTCTATATTATGCATCTAAATTCCATTCCATATATTGGTATATTATGTAACATGATACCCATAATATCCATATAATTTATAAATTATTAAAGACCACTTTTACTCTCATCAACCCATTTTACTAATTTCTATTTGACGTTGTTATGCTGCCGAAATTACACCGAAATTTCTATGAAAAAATCATTGTGTAGTGAATACCATACCCACTCCTCTATCAATAGTATTCACCTTTATGCACATGTACTTATTTATTTAGGACTTAAATTTATGTATTCTACATATATTATTCTTGTAATTAATTATTATGTTAATGAATCCATGTTGTATGATTTATGTGGCACACTTATGCATGAAATGAAATGATTATGAAGGGTGCACCCTAATAGCACTCAAATGCATTGGGTAAATATTAGTATCATGATACGTCAAGTGCAATGAGGTTTTACTCATGATAATTCAATTTCAATGAGGGTTTACTCATGATCCATGTGCAATGAGCCTTGGCTCATGATAATACCATGTTAAGTGTTGTTGCCACATTTCCATGTTGTGATAATCATGCTTTATCATGCCTTTATGTTTATGTTTCTTTTATGCTCTATTGATATGCCTATTGCCTAACATGTATTTTATTCTTCATGTTTTGACTTGTTTACTCCCTTACTGGGATTTATATATCACCCTTTTCTTATGCATGTCCTCAAGGTATCCCATGAAATGCTAAGTACGAGGGAATGTAGTGGTCATGTAAAGGAAGTTTTCTATAAAGATGATGTGCTTCATGTTTTAAGTCATTATGTAATGTTCCTAAGACCCAAATACACAATACCTCTCTATATTCCATGTTTTATCAATTGAAGAGTTTATATAATAAATTGGGTTTAAGTGTATAATAAAAAGAATGGTTGTTATAGTTGTTATCAGATGATAGGTTTAATTATTTTTGGGATTGGGATTAGAAACCCCTAGTTAAAGCCTTATAGATATGACTAAGTATAATAAAAACATCCCTAAGTTTTGGTGAGTATTGAGTAAATGGTTTTTCAAGAAAATAAATCTTTGTCTGGATATGAGTAGGTAGAGGCAGCTCTGGCACAGATGTACCTAGGAGTGAAAACTTCGACAATGAGTTTTGGGCTTGACCCAGGGTATCCTGGTACATGACAATGGGCCTTGCTGAACTCTTGGTTACAACACTCCTGGGGGATATGCTTTGGTAAATTCACAAGATTAGTATGAACTATTATTAAGGGAATTAAAAAATTACCCTAAGAATATATGTTAGAAATTAGTTCATGGATAACATAGATTGAATCCTATAGATTCATAAGTTAAGGAAATAAAATTTATTTATAAGTCATTCGTTTTGTCCTTGTATTACCCTTTATGTTTTACCCCTAACTTTTCTTTCATTAAGGAATAATAAATCGTTAGACTTAAAGTAGTTTAATATCACAATTTTAACATGTTGAGAGGGTAACTCAAAATTTGATATGTTTCATCAATAGGATAAAGTATTATTTCGAGATAGAAGGGTAATAACCTCATACAACACTCTTTTCCCTTCCTGAGGACTTACTAGATATAATTATTGAGAAGTCAATCTCACATAGCATCAAAACCTTTTTTGATTTCCAACTTTCTTGAAAGACACTCTACAACATATCAAACACCTCCTCCATACCATTTAATCATCAGGGATCATGGCTCACCTATGATAAAATATTAAGATCCCAACTCTCCCACCTTTCAAGATGAGGGAAGTAACATCAGGGTATTTTCAAATATTTTACCCCATCTAGAGAGTATGATGCACTATTTGATTTTAGAATATCTAACGAAGAGGGATACCGTTGAGCATACTATATATATATATATATAGTCTTGTATTCCAGTCTTTTTTGGAAACTTAAACAGTATATTAGAAGAAACACATTTCAAAAATTCCAAATCTGACTCTGTCAGGCTATTTTACAATAACCTGGTACATGTTTATGTTTTGAAACTATATGTTAGAAACAATTTTTTTCAAAAATTGCATCATATTTTCCATCGGTATGATCCATGTTGCATGGACTGCGTCCGGACTAAGGAAGTGAAAGACTTTGAATATGCATTGAGGTATTTTTGCACTAAGTGGACCCTTGTTCTTTGTGATCGACGTGATAATGAGGGTTGGGGAATGATTAATAGTGGTGGGTAAGCAACCCTGAAGTCATGATTGTAATTCCCCGACCCCAGATACCCAGAGTCAGGGCATTATTTTAATACATTGACATGATTACAAGGAATAAAAACCTGAAGGACTGATCGGTTTAGCAGTCTTGGAAAATATATTACATACATTAACATTATATTACAATTTCAAACATAAAACACATAATAAATAGTTCTTTGAGAATTACACTATTTCCTTTAGCTTAACCCTAAATATCAATCATAATACACTTCTTGGAATCCTGGGTAAAATAAAACATAGAAAGGGGTGAGCTCAAACGCTCAGTTGGGTAAGCAATACAGTGGAAAATGACAAAAATATTAAGCATGGTGAATAATTGAAACCACATGCCTTTACCAATAATAAACACGAATACTTTTATGTAAATAATATGAGTTGGGTAAATAATTCCATAATAAAACATAATCATGGGTATTCTACTAGTCGAATGACCACATGAACCATCAATCTTATTTTCTATAATGAGGGAATGTATAATTCCAGACATTCTAAAACATTTTGTCAAGGCCTCGGCCAAGACATCTAAAATGATTAAGGCCTTGGCCAAAACCATATATCAAGTTGGGAAAAGGCCTCAACCAATTCCACATCTAGCTGTCTCATGAGACCTACCAATGAATCAAGGAGCTATAGCGGGCTCCACCTGTCACTTACTAAGTCCAATACATTCCTCATATGAAAAGGTTGAAATATAACATCAACATTCGTATTAAAACTAGCATACGAAATGTCAATACATTAACCATAAACCATGAATGGTGTAAAAATAGAACATCCACAGTCAAACATATCATAACTCATTCAATACAATATTAAATATTGTATTATAATAAATCAACCTCAATCAAAAAATAATATCCAGTAAAGGATGCTGACATAGTTGAAAATGATGAGTAAAACTTTTTGATAGAAATATCCTTTTTGTAAAATCATTTAAAAGTCACACATTTATAAAGGAAGTAATTTAAAATATATTTTTGGATCAAAGTGTCCCATACCACTTTGAAACTTTTGAAAAGAATTATCATTTCAAAACATTCATGTTCATATAAATAAATCCTTAAAATCATTTTAAAAACATGGACATTAATTAAAAAGATTTAGAAATATAAATCTTTAAAACATTTAAAATTATGATCTTGATAAATATTACCTTTCAAAAATCCTTAAAATATTCATTTTGAAATCATTTTTACAAAAAATTTATATGGATGATAAAAATGTCCCAGTAAATACTTACACATAAACAATCTCGGATAATAATGAGATTGAGGAATTAACCCTTACTAATTTGGTAACTTACGAAACATACACCCCATGAAAGGAGTATCATAAAATGAATATGTAAATAAACATAAATTAAAGTGTATTACACAATGAATACAATTATGGGCAGTACATACACCACATAAAAGGTAATAGTGGCAATATGGCATGAATCTCACAGGAATAAGGAGTGAGATGAAAACCCCTTACCTTGCACTTTCCTTTAGTCGATGGTACGTTTAACCTCATGTATGAAGACTATAGTATGTTATTAAATTATACCAGAACCATATTAATATTTACAATATCATAAATTATTCATTTATGACTTTATACTACCCATTTAATAATTATTTTCATGTTATATTAATATTTCGGGTAATAATCGCTTTCTTTGTCGTACGTGTTTTAACTTGTTATTCTTGATTGTATCACTTAGATCATGATTTAAATACTTCCAGAATATAAAACTTTATTTATATATTATATATAGTTAGAATATAAATATGTATTATAGACATATATATGAAATGGAAAACACCATTTATGGAGACGGTAGTCCGTACGTACACATAAACGCTGTTTCCGTTTTCATATAGTATTGAACAGAAGTAAGTGAATAAAATATATGTAATTACATAAATACTTATATATATAAATATATATCTCTCCAGTAGCATTACTATGTCATATATTACATACTTATTAGTAATATATATTTTTATAATCGTCGATCAATGGTGAACTTGGAAATGAATCTCATCGCGTCGTGGAGACGGTAATCCGTACGTACGCACGAGCGAAAATATCATTCTTTTGATATTAAAATAATATATAACTGTATGGTATATCATATATACAGAATCCTTATCATTTTATATTTATTATCAAATACACATCATTATTATACCCATCTAAATAATAATGTATTGAATAACAATTACACCACGACGTGGAGACGGTAAGCCGTACGTATGCACGTATGGTGACAAGTCATTCAAAGGGTGGGTAGAATAATGAATTTGGTTGTACCAAAATTATAATAAAATCAAATTATATAGAACATACTAGAGTTATTATTTTATAATTGAAACAAAAAAGAAAAAGGAAGTGGAAGAAGAAAGGAACTTGAAAGAGGGTGGTGAATTCATTTCATCTTCTTCGAGTTCTTACCTTTGATTTGATCAAAAGGGCAACTTTGGTTGGATTTATGATCAAAATAAGGCATCTAGGTTGAAGGAAGGATAGTTGAGAGGGTATGTGGAAAGGTTTTGTCTGAAAAAATGGCTTAAAAGGTGTGAATTATATGTAAGGGGTAGTTCCCTTTTATAAGAGGGGTGAGGGGCACCTTAGGAAAAACTTAAAATATTATTTTATAATAAATTAATATTCAGTTTCTAATGGATAAAAAGTTGATTATTTAAATTATAAGGTGCTGATAGGTCTAAAAAAACTCAACCAATAGGTTTTAGACATGTTTAGGTTACCATTTTAACCTTATCATTTAGATCTAACTCTAAGTTAAATAATTTAACTTTTACCTTGTCTTCTTGTATTATTACAATATGTGGTTAATAAACTTACTATATACTGAAAATAGAACCCCAATTTGTTCATTAATGTTATATATATTATTATATAAGTCTTTTGGACGAACCTAAGATTTTTAGGACCCTTATATCAATTAATAATATAATATTTGTTTTAAAAACTATTTTATGTCAGTTTTGACACTATTTGGTATTTGTTTTTTGTTAAAATAATAAAAACATTATTACTTAAAAAAATACATTTAATCAATCCTAACATGTCATATTCACCTATAAAATTTGTGTATGTCATAAAATCTTTGAAATTATATTTATTTTAATATTTATAATACCATTTATTTGATTCTTTCATGAATAAGGTAATTACTACATCATCACTGTGTCATAAATAAATTTATTTATTTAATGTCTAAAAATTATAAATAAACTACCATGATGTAGGAAATCTTTTTATATTTCTAATTAATATTTATAATAGAATTTATCTTATGTAAAACCCTATATTAAAAATGTTTTAGTTATTAAACTTTGATTTTAACTCTTTTAACTCTTCTTTGAATTAAATAATAATAAATGTCCTAATCTAATCCAAGTGGACCTAAATGATAATATTTTATTCCTAAGTTTGTTTTTTGTCGATATACACTTGTCCAATAGAATTATTACATGTGTTAGGGTAATATTAATATCATTTTTACCCTTAATTACCCTATTTACTTTTAACCATGGTAAATAGAAGTAAAAAGTTACTATTCACCAAAAATTATTTTCATCTCATTGAACCACATTTTACTCCTTGATATTAACCGTGTCTTTTGTATTTTCGAAATTCATCTCACAAAAGAGGTAAAATTAAGTTTTATGTGAATTTTCAAAAGCTCCTAGGAGGTGGGTAAAAGACGGTAAAAAGTTCAATAAATATTTTTATATATCTAAAATTATTATAAACTGACTCCAATGAATAAAATTTAATTTATATAGGTATTATTTATCTATTTTGACCTAAAATAAATTTAAATAAAATAAATTATTATTTAAATAAAAAGACGGTTTGAAATAATAACTCAGTGTTTTTTCACTATTCATCAAAAATTGAAAGTTTTCAGAAAATTACCAAAAATTCACCCTAGGATAATTTCGATATTCCGAATCCAAAAATTATGTCTATTTTACCAAATTAAAAACATAGAAGTTTCATTTATTAATTTAAAATTAATTCCCTTTGTCAAAACCAAAAGACATATTTTTAAGAAATAATAACTATCAAAATATTGACACTTGTTTATGTCCAGTTTAAATGTGAAATTGCGTCCAATAACCAAAATTATATTAAATGGCAAAAATATATTATAAATATAATTTAAAACCACTAAAATACATAATTTATGACTATTAATTATTTCGGTTAAAAAAAGATGTTTTTAATTAAAATTTAGTAATTTTCACTATTCGTCAAAATATGAAAGTTATCAGAAAAACACCAAAAATTTATTGAAACTAAATTATTATGTCTCAATTCTAAAAAATAAGTTTATTTTGTAAAATTGAATATATAAAAGTTTCAAATATTTGATTTAAAAAGGGTTCACCATTAAAAGGCGGTAAAAGTGGAATTTTTGAAAAATACTTCTTTTATCTGAAAAAAATGAATTAGTTCTTAAATTATGTCTAAGAAACTCATAATATGGATTCTAAAATTATAAAGATTATATATATAGTTCAAAATTAAGTTAATACTATTAATAACCGCTTTTGAACGACTAGTTTGGTAAGTTATGGTGCGCTTGAACTCAGTGTTGCGTGTAGTGCAAGTTATTGAATTACATTGAATAAATGACATTCTATGCAATCTTGGGGTGTTACAGTGATTAACTTTTATAGTTCTTTTTGTATGTAATTAAATTGAAAGGATGGAATTTTTTTAAGGGGGGAAGATTGTAACGACCCAAAATTCTGTCAATGAAAATTCATTTTGATCTAATTAAATATCTTGTTTTGAAAAATGGTTATATAAAATATGCACTTAGTTTTATGTTTTTGGATTTCAAAATACCATTAAGATTTGTTACCATTGTTAATATAGTCATTGAATAGGGATCACATGATTAGTATAAATAGAGGGCTTTAACAAATCCAATGTACTCAGAAAAATGAAGCAATGGTCTCATCCAGTAGACTTTCCCCATATGAATCCCATTTGTTGGAGCTCATAAAGGAGGTGGTGTCATTGGGCTTCACTCCTGACCAATCCCAAGTCGAGCTTCAATATGTTAATCTCAAATGGAACCGTCTACGGGATAAGTAGAAGTTTATAGAGATTACCACTCGAGTGATGTTATCCGAGCCACCCCAAAAGTCTGTCACCATAGCACACCTTACCCTTCGGTCATATGCAGGTGTTATAAGGGGTTATGTAATGAGACCCTATTACTATTATTATGTACACTATTCTTGTATATAGAATATACACTCATTTTATTACTGTTACTTGGTAAATAGTTTTTAAAGCACAAATAGTATTTTTAATTAATATTCAACTAAGGAATCTATTTTCATAAATTAATGGATTTTTGAATTAAATAATATTTTAATAAAATATTATTATTATTAAATTACTTTTTATTAAGAATAAATTATCATAAAAAATTTATGAATACAATTTTAATTTTTATTAAGGTTTGAAAGGTGTTTTTGTCAAAAGCCATGAATTTTTTAAAAATAGCTATTTTTATTTTAAAAGTGAAAATTAACATATTTAGAAAATTATTTGGATAAAATTAATATTATTTTTTGAATCAAGACATCTAAATTATCCAATGGTGAATTTTTCATAATTTTCTGAGATAGCAGAATATTTTGGTAAAAATTAAATACCATTTAAATATATAATGTGTTTTATGACATAATAATGACCCAATATTGATGTAATAAAAAAATATAAAAATTATTTTCATCCAATATATTTTTTACCATTAAAATAATTTGATTTTAGTTTTGTTTGATTTGTTTTACAAAGCTTTAATGGACCCTCCAAGACTTATAAAACATTTTAGCTTTTAAAATTGATTTCTTTGAGGGTGTGACTCACCACCACATAACCAAACCTATTATTTTAAGAAGTTAGGACATTGGCCTTATAAAATAGTTTTTTTAACTACCCTTTTATAAAAAACATGGTTTGGTTTGTGGTTTTTATTAGTTTAATGTGTGGTGTCCCAAACCTAAATAATAAAGAATTCCCTCTCCTTTCCTATATAAAACCACCCAAGCTCTCATTTCCTCTTCACTCAAAGCCTTTGGAGTTAGTAAAAAAACTTCCCTTATCTATATATAATCCTCCCAAGGTTCCACAATCTCTCAATAATCCTCTCTCAAGCCTCTCCCAAGCCTTGGGATCACACTTCCAAGTAAGGGATTTCTTCCTCTCATTTTTGTCCAAGTTGGTTTATGTTGTTATACTCTTTTATTTTTAATTAAAAATGTTGGGGTATGATTTCTCACCTCCCCTATACTTCCTTCTTTATTTTTTAATTACTAGATACATCTTTCTCTCTCATTAATTCCTCTCATGTACACTTGTTACCATGCTGAAATTCAGTAAGGGTTCCTTCTTTTCTCATTTTATCCAAGTTTCTTAATATGGTTATTCACTTTTATTTTCAAATATAAATGTTGTGGTATGATTTACACCTCCCCTATACTGTCCTATTAAATTTTTAATGATGAGATACCCCTTTTATCTCTCATTAATTCCTCCCATGTACACCTGTTACCATGCCAAAATTTCATAAGGAATTTCTATCTCCTCATTTACATTCAATCAATTATTTTATATTATGCATCTAAATTCCATTCCATATATTGGTATATTATGTGCCATGATCCCATTACTTTCCATTTAATGTAGAAATTATTAGAGACCCATTTCACTCTCATCAACCCATTTTATGAATTTCTATTTGACGTCGTTATGCTGCCAAAATTACACCAAAATTTCCATGCCAAAATCATTGTGTAGTGAATACCTTACCCACTCCTCTATAAAGTTTATTCAACTTTATGCACATGTACTTTTATATTGAGGAATTACATTTATTTATTCTACATATCTTATTTGTGGAATGAATTGTGATGTTAATGAATCCTTGTTGTATGATCTATGTGGCGCACTTATGCATGAAATGAAATGTTTATGAAATGTATGCCCTAATAGAACTCCAATGCATTGGGTAAAGATTAGTATCATGATACGTCAAGTGCAATGAGGTTTTAATCATGATAATTGAAGTGCAATGAGATTTTACTCATGCTCCATGTGCAATTAGCCTTGTCTCATGCTAATACCATGTTAAGTGTTGTTGCCACACTTCTATGTTTTGATAATCATGCTTTATCATGCCATTATATTCATGTTTCTTTTATTCTTCATTGATATTCCTATTGCCTAACATGTATTTTATTATTCATTTTATACCTTTTTTACTCCCTTACTATACTTTATATCTCACCCTTTTCTTATGCATGTCCTCAAGTTATCCCATACAATGCTAAGTATGAGGGAATGTAGTGGTCATGTAAAGGAAGTTTTCAATAAAGATGTTGTGTTTCATGTTTTAAGTCATTATGTAATGTTTCTAAGCCCCAAAGACACAAGACCTCTCTATCTTCCATATTGTATCAAGGTAATAGTTTATGTAATAAATCATGTTTTAAGTGTGTAATAAAAATTAGGGTTGTTATAAACAGGATCATCCCCATGCTTATCATCGGAAGATTCCCATTCATACTATGGATTCTTATGATTAAAGAGCACATAGTACCTTTCCTTGAGTTTAACCTAATCTAGAGTGAGATCTTTATCAGAAGACCGGGTAGACCGGCCTCTTTCATGCCTTCGACCACGATTTTTTTTATGAAAACCCTGCTTTCATGTCTTAGATTGTTTCTAAGATTCTTCTAGTTCATCCCCCTCCATAGTAGGAGATGCCCTGTGAAAAATATTTGTCTCCATATTACTATTTCATTTTCTATATAAGAAGATCTCTTTCACTAGTTCCTCATCCACTTCTTTCTGCATAGCCCTTTCTAGATCATACTGACCATTAGGCACTCATTCAACTAGGACTGCAAGTTTCTTCAAAAAAACATCATGACCTGATCCTCCAACCACATCTTCCCATGACTTAATATAAGGTTCAAGACCTGAATGATCCCCAAAAGTACCACTAATAGATATTCCTTGTTCCTCCTTATCACCATGAATGGTTTCCTCCTCAACCTTGGAGTTCCACACTTTGCCGCTCATGGAAAAATCCCTTTTAAGGAGATTTGGAGGCCTTTCAAGAGCCATTAACTTACCCACATTTTTTATTCCTTCTTAGAAGAAATCTCAAATCCTATCTTTTTCTTTGGTAGATCCCTAGATTCCTTATGTTTTGTAGAACCAACTTTATTAGTTTGGATTCTAATAACATGTCATCGGCCTGAAACTTGATGACCAACCACTTTATATAAATGATAAAAAGGAAGGAACAAATCATATTCAAAATCAACATAAATATTTAGTCCATCAACCAACATAGTGGAATTTATTAGACTTGGATGTAGAAGATAAAAATCTACTAAAACCATTTCATAATACCCGTATTCTTTAATAATGGTTTATCATAAAGATTTAGAGGTGTCCATATATAAGTAACAAAATCATTTAAGATTCACATATTCCAAAGAACCCAAAGTAAGACCATGGAAGTGAAACCAAATCTATGTGTTGGTATGATTTTTATTAGAATGGTTAAAATTAAGTTCCCATGCAAAAAGTTATAAATCCTCTAGATTGAGATTATATAAGCTAAATATCCAAGTAACAAAATGATGGAATTTAGATTTAAAAATAAGATGAAAATATCCCTAGACAATTAAAATTATTTTCCACTCATCGAATCCCCAAACTCATCCAAGATTTGTATTTAATCTATATAAATTAATTGGTTTTCCCCTTTGGAATGAATCAATTGGTCGATTAATGAGAATTGAAATTGATCAATTCATTCCTAAAAATCAACATGATCAAAAAAGATAAGAAATATACTATGATCATTTCTAGTAATTTTTCTACTCATCAGAGGAACCTCCATCCTTCTTGGATAAAATTTCTACAAATGAGAATCCTGTTTTCCTATGTTTGGAAACATCAACATGATCATCTTTAACATTAGATGCAGAATCAATCATAGGGTTCATAGAAAAATCATCTACACATGGGGTGTAAATACCAACCTGATTAGGAACCAAAGATGATGATGCCTAATCCATGTTTGCAACATTCACAAGTTGATTCCCCTAAGAAACTAGAGAAAAAATAGCAACAGGTGCCACATCCACCCGAATAGTTGATGACACCCGATTGGGGATTGGTCGATATAAAGAAACTGCCCGATCAGTAGCGTAAACATCCATTCAAATAAAATCATGTGAAGTATCCACATCAATCGGATCTGAATCCTAATTAGGGTTTTAAACAATCACAACCCACCTATCCACTAAAACCGCATCAGCCTGAAACACCCAATTTGGGTTTACAGCATCCACAGATCCCACAACCACCAGATCTTGTGTGAGAATTGCACTAGGGTTAGGCTGATCCCCAACTAAATAACCAGTAACAGACTCCATCAAACCAAAACATTAATTTAGGTAACGAGGTATAGGTGCATCCTTGCACCACCTGGGTGCCACAAATCCCCAGCATGGCACAAGGTGGTTAACCTTGGGCTTGGGATAGTTCCCAATGTGGTAGAGGGTCTAGGAGTAATTATTATTATAATCTCAGGTGTTCCCTTGTGAGTAATCTAACCTAGAACCTCAGGGTTAGGCCGCTATAGCTGTAAGAACTCCACCATAGCCCCACGGGCAATAAAACATGTAGTCGAGTAATGAGGTATGGGGGTGTAATTTCACCACCTGCGCGCCACACATCCCTAGTGAGGCCTAAGGTGGAAAACCTTCATCTTGATCCAGTTACCAATGGGGTAAAGGGTCCATGAATAATTATTAAAGTAATATCAGGCATTTCATTGCGAGGACTCAAACCCAGAACCTTGGGGTCAGGGTGCCACAGCTGTAACCATTCTACCATGCTTATGTAGGCAAATGTGTATTCGGGTAACAAGGTATAGGTGCGGCCTTGCACCACCTACACATCAAACGTCCCCAATGAGGCCCAAGGTGTCCAACCTTGCGTGTGGGATAGTTCCCAATGGGGTAGAGGTTCCAGAAGTAATTATTAAAGGCATCTCATGTGTTTCCTTGTGAGGAATCAAACCCGGAGCCTTGGGGTCAGGGCGCCATAGTTGTAACCACTCCACCATGCCCCCACAAGCTAATAAATATAATTATATATGTGTATATAATTATATATATTTATATTTAATAATATATAAATAAATATAATTATAAATATAATAAATATATTTATTATAATTTTATTATTATATATATATATATATATTTGAAAAGGTAGTGAAATATATATATATATATATATATATATAATTATGATTATAAATATATATATTTATAAAAATTTATATATAATTATATATATTTATTAATATATAAGTATATAAAATTATAAAGTTTTATGCCTTGGGAGAAATGGATTCGTAATCGGCTCTGGATACTCTCATCTAAAGAAAATAATAGGGTTTCTCAATGGTGTTGTGTTCATATCTGGAAATTTTCATTGATTCGAGAAGGTTTGATTCGCATAAATGTGTGTCAACAACTCATGATGATGTTCTCCCCAAGGTTCTTTCTCTCACACAATTTACGAAGGTGGCCGTGGTTCTGGTATCAGCTCCATGTAGTGTTTTCTAACCTCTGCCTACCACTAGCATTGCATCTAAGAAGGCTTCTACTCCATCAGTCGACCGTGATCTGAGGAGATTTGATTCTCATAGATTCATGTCCACAATTCACATTGTGGTTTCCCCTCCTCCTATCTCTGATAAGCCGTTGTCTAAGGTAGTTGTGGTGTTGGTAGAGCTTCTATTCTATTGGCTTACAGTGACAAGGTATCTAATCCGATTAGTGTTGATGGGCAGGGACTTTCCCTTGTCTACAAGGGATCTACTAATTGTTTCTTTCATAAATGATGTAATGTGGTACATCTAAAGATGGATCCGACTATGGTATCTCATCTTTTAAAATTAGGTGAGTTCTCTATCATTGGTTGATCGATTTTTCTATGGGACTCTAAGCCATGGAAAGTTATGGATATTGAAAACACCTTTCGGATATATGGGGTTTCTCTAAATGGAAATGTGTATCATTGGGTCGTAGGTTTTATCACTTTTTTTCTCTTAAGAAGAAATAAAAAACAGGGTTTGGGGTTTCGATTCCATCTCCCTCAAGCCTGAAATGATTCACATGCATGAATGTGATGGATATTTCAATCCATTAGAGGTAGGTAATAATTCTATACAGCTTTGGATCAAAGTTTCTAGTTTAAATTGGATCGTTTGGCACCCTAAAACACTACATGAAATTTATATATCCATTGGAATTACTATCAAAATAGACCATGAGACCAAATTGGATAGATTTGGTCATTTCTCATGATTAATGGTTTAAGTAGATCTCTATTATTCTTTGGTGGAGACAGTTGTTCTTTAAAAATATGATGAGGATCTCAATATTAAATTTTAGTATGAAAATGTTCCCTATTTTTTTCGATATACAAAATCATTTTTCATGATGTTTCAAGTTGTAGGAGATCGAGAATTTATGAATTCTTCCACAACCATGAACATGAGTAAAATATGTGTTTCAAAAAGTTGAAGCAAAGAAATCCCAAAGGTGTGGATATTACTTCGGT
The DNA here is from genome assembly GCA_963277665.1 of Viscum album. Lineage (NCBI taxonomy): Eukaryota > Viridiplantae > Streptophyta > Magnoliopsida > Santalales > Viscaceae > Viscum > Viscum album. The sequence continues at coordinate 1,012,646,280 of OY728141.1, read as the reverse complement.
ATTGGATAATGATATTGTGATGGGAGGTAATAATCCAGTGATTTAAAATAAACAGAATGTGAATGGTGGTAACTCTAAGTATTTGATGGAGAATACTTATGGTAATGGTAGTGTAGGGGTTGCAACTTACTCTGGACAGACAGGGAGTGACCCTATTGATATTTTTATAGGGCCTATTAACACTTAAACAGATTCTTCTAAATTGAATGTAGATAACAGTTCTTAGAAGTTGGAAAGTAATATGATGATAGGGCATGATCTTTTCTCTTCTGTGTTATATGAGCAGATTGTGCAGTTTGAAGGTGATTTATCTACTAGGTGAGTGGAGGAATAGGTTACAAACCAGTTACAATGCACTGGTAAAAAGAAACTATAGTTAGATATTGTTGTAGGGACTGAGAAAAATGTAGGGGAGGGAAATTTGGTGGTTGATGAAGTTGCTCAAAAATCCATTGAGATTGGTAATAAGCAGGTGATTGATAAGAATACATCACCTGTCATGGAGAGTTTGGAGTTGATTGAGCATGATATTGGAGTGTAAGATGTGGTGGATTATGCTTCAAGAGTGATTAATGACTCGATGTAGCAGTTTCTCATTCTTTCTAAGGGATATGAGTTGGAAAGTGATTGGTAGAAAACTAAAACATGAAAACGAGGCAGGCATCCAAAAAAATCATGAACGAGGACTTGATAGAGATGATTGGGTTGCTGCATGTGGGCATGGACGATCATCTTCTTCCAAAGAGCTCACTCTGGAGTAGGTTAAACTCAAGGAAAAGTACACTATGTCTTTCAATTAGAAGAGTTCACAGTCAAAATGGGAGTATACTAATGAATCATTTGGTCATGATTGTGGGGATGCTCCCAGTTTTACCCATTTGTAGTTTTTTTCTGGATGAGGACTTTCCTTTGTTGTCCCTATCATTTCTCTTTTTTATGTTCTGTCCTTTATTTTTTAATAAATTTTGGTAGGATCCGGTTTTCTTGTCTCCTGAACCCTTTTGGTATATAAATATAATAAATATATTTATTATAATTGTATAATTATTAATATATATTTATATTTATATTTATTTATTTATAATCCTAATTATAAATAAATATATTTATAAATATTTATATATAATTATAAATATATTTATATAATTATATATATGTATATAGAATTATTTTATTATATATATATTTATATATATATTTATTAATATATAAGTATATATAATTATAAATATAAAAAATATATTTATTATAATTTTATAATTTTTTAAATATATATATATATATATTATAATTATATATATTTATATATTTATATATGTATTAGGTGCTTAGGGGTACAATTATATTAAACATACACACACCATACACACATGCTGGAAAGGCCACCCATAGCCCCTTGGGATAGCTTACCCATCAAACCTTATTTATTCAGCACATGGACTGAAGGCCTAGTGGACATGAAACCCATTATATGGCTCAAATGCCCACAAATTGGCCTGAAGGCACAGTGCAGCGTCATGCATGCATCATACAGCTTGCAAAATCAGGCCTGCTTCATGCCTGCATCACCACCTGCCTACGTCATGTCTGTATCACCACATGCCTACGTCATGCTTGTGTCACCGCCTACTTGCAAAAATTCTCTCCCACCTAGATTTGAAGTTGGGTCTGATGTAGGATTACAGGGAGCCTTTACCACTCAGGCAAACCCCCTAAATTCAATAATTATATATATATAATTAAATATATTTATTAACATATAAGTATATATAATTATAAATATAATAAATATATTAATTATAAATTTATAATTATTTTTATATACATAATTATAATTATAATTAAATATATTTATAAATATTTGTATATAATTATAAATATATTTATATATTTATATATTTATATTAATAATTATATATAATTATATATATACATTAATATATAAACATATATAATTATAAATATAAAAAATATATTTATTATAATTTTATAATTATTTAAATATATATTTTGTTTATTTTTTATTATAATTATAAATAAATATATTTTTAAATTTTTTGTATATATTTATAAATATATTTATATAGTTATATATATTCATATAATTATATATATATATATATATATATATATATTAATATATAATTATATATAATTATAAAAATAATAAATATATTTATTGTAATTTTATAATTATTTAAGTATAGATTTTTTATTTATAATTTTATAAAAAAAATTTAAAAATATATATATATTTGAATTATTAAAAAATATATATTAATATATCATATTTATATTAATTATATTTATTAATTTTTTAATTATTTTATATAAATAAACATTTTTTTGAATATAAATATTATAATTTTATATGTATTAGTAATATTTTTTATTAAAAAAATTTATCAGTTCAAAAAAAAGTACTGAGAAAGATCCACCTTTTATAGTGCTAAAAATTACTGATAAAGGGTACACCTTTATCAGTGCTTTATTTAGGGCTGATAAAAGCTACCTTTATTAGTGTTTTTATCTAGAGCTAATAAAGGTTGTGCTTTTATCAGCACTTTATGTTTATCACTGATAAAAGCTGGCACTGGGAAAGGTGTGATTTGTGGTAGTGCCTGACACTATTTCACCCTACATCCATCAACATCATTAATGTTAGGTCACCCAACCACAATCATAACTACTATGTCACCCAACCCCTATCATCAATGTCATCGCCTTCACTAATTTTCATGGTCGTGTCACCCATTTTTGGATCTTGTAAATCATTTTCGTTGCAACCTGTTGTATGCAACACAATGGTCAAGTGGTGGTTTTTTTAAAAAAAATGGGGTGATCACTTGAAGTAGTCATGAATGGGTTTTAACGACCCAACTTTTCATGAGTGACAAAAAGCAGTTTCTAGCCAATTTCCTACGTCATGAAAAAAACATTAACGACCACCTTCTACTAGATTTTTTTTAAACAAAATTATTATATATGGAAAAAATATCATTATGCATGTAAAATAGTAAACATAAGTCATATGAATTACTTACTATTTCACTTGTCCCCCATTATTTTATTAAAGTTCCATTGGGTGATCCCCTCAATTGTTAAGGAAGGGTAATGTGGGATGGGGAATCTTGGTGGTAAAATCTCACTAATGAAGTAGAAATAGGGGGGACTCTCTTAAAAAAAGGTACTCTTCTCATCTAAGATCCATCAACTATCACAAGTCATTTTCTAGCTTCAAAGTCTTAGTGTGTATTTATAAGATTTATTTTTCTTTAATTATTCAAGATATATATTTTTATATTTTATCTTTACAATATTGAGAGAGTATTTATATCTACACTTTTTCATAGTGCAATCATTCTACTTTATCTGTGATTTTTTACTCATCAATTATTTAGAGGGTTTTTCACATTACACTCTGATTTTATTTTATTATTACATTTTTCAAATAATTTTATTATCTTAATATTAATTTCTTACCATGAGATTAATAATTTTTTCCAACAAGTGACATCAATGAAATTTTTTGACCTAATTTTGCTCACATTTTTTGGGTATTAAGAATTATAATAATTTTGAGTCTTTGTGACTCTAATACTAACATAATTTTATATTAGGAAATGTTATTATGGTTATTTTATACATTATTGTTAAATGATGTTATTTCCACAACAACAGTGTGTCCTTGTAACATTAAAATTGGGCATTAAAAAGTTCAATGAGAATAATTTTTCACTGTAAAACATGGAGATTCAAGGGGTCCTACTGAAGGATAATTTCTTATTAAAAATTGAGAAAAATAATGAAAATAGCATATGATAAGTGGAATAACATATATGAGAATTTTATTTATAAAATTCATTTGGATTCAATACATAGGGTCTTGTTCAGGTTTCTAGAAAATGATAATAAATGAAATATGTGACATAATAATGAAATTCTTTGAGAGAAATTCATTATATGATAAGATTTTTTTTAAGTGAAAATTATAAACTTTTCAGGTGATCGAGTCATCATTTATGACTGGACACATCATCATCCTAAATAACATATTCATTCAACTCACTATGTCAAGTCTTTGGGCCTTGTTCTACTGGGCCAATGAGCCATGTAAGGGTTCCCTCTAAACCCAACTAAAAATGTTATTATCCAAAAAATAAATAAATAATCTAAAGTTCTTCAGGCTGTTTAGAGTGAACAACATAACATGTAGAGTCTCAAAGAGAATTATTTTATTAATATAAATTTATCCCAAAAGAACTTTTGTACATGGTAGGAAATCACACCTTCAATATCATTGGGATTGGTACCATCAAACTGAATATGCACATGTTGGAAACAAACCACCAAATTCAATTTTTTCACAAAAATTTATCCATTTTTTATTGAATAAACATGAATGAATAACATTCCTTTTATCAGATGAAATTGGGTTCCTTCTTTGTCTTATTCACTATGTTTTATGAAGATTTCTAAGAAGAATCCAAAAGACTCCTTCACCCGATAGTATCCATAGACTATTGTGAATATCCTAATTCTTGGGAAGTAATCCCTCTTCCTCATAGTTGGTTTTATACATAGTTAAAAATAAATAGAGAGTGAGTGGTTTAATTTATTGATTTTTTTATAGAACAAATCTTGTGTTCAATATCATGGTATCAATAAAAAATATAGACTTAATGAAAACTTATTAAAGTCTTCATATCATTAAACATTTCATAAAAATTCATCTTTTCTTCATTCTAAACATCAAAACATCTGAACTATGAAACTTACGTTATGAACAATTAATAATAGTTTATCAAATTAAGAATGAAATGTTTAACACTTAAACATTCTAGTAAACTTATTTAAATGTAATATGATTTTGTTTACAACTAATCATAATATCTTTCAATGGGTAGAAAAAATAATGAAATGTAATACTATATAATTGATGTACTACCTTGCATAGAACCATGACATAGTAACCTTTCCTAGAACATGATTTACTTCAACAAAAAACATGATATAGTTAACACAACCACATAATGGTTTAGATTTAGTAAATATTTATATAAATATTCTACTTTCACTAAATACCCATCAATTTCATTCATTTTAATCATACTTCACTCTACTCGACTACCCAAAGGAGTATCGAATCTCATAAGTTTTGAGGATGATTCTACTTTTAAACCCATAAGTGATGCATATTTATTATAAATAATTGAGTGTGAATCTATTATATCAAATAAAGTACATGAAATATTAAAATATAGTAAAATAACACATATTACTATAGAATATCCCTTACTTATATCAACTATAGACTGATCAGCTGTATATACCCTACATGTTCCCTCAAGCTAACCATGTAACCAAAATCCATGCCCATTGGAAGGTATAATTGAATATCTACTCTAACCAACTCACCAGCCTCCTCGGCCAGGTAAAGGGTTTTATAGGTATACCACTTATCCTAAACATAGAAGAAGACAATTATGGTTATGTGAACTAAAATTCTGACTATATTGTGGTGTTTTAGACCATGTCATGGTCTATCCTTATGTGCACCCCAACATAGTATAAGAAACTATGTTGTGGTGATTGTATGTGAGATTATTATTTTTCATGATAATGCTCGACTTTACCTCCATCTTCTATATCTACTATCATACTCAGTTTTTCAGTATATGATGAAAATTTTGAGTAGTTTGAACATTGGATATGATTTTTTAAACATTAAATGGTGTTCAATCCAACCCAAAGGCCTTCAAGTAGTTGAATTATTTGGAGATTTTTTTGAAATGTACAATTAATATATCACTAAATGAATTTTTCTTAGAGGCCTATATAAATTGGTTCCATCATCATGCATTTGTGTGTCATTCCATTATTTTGAAATGCTAGTTAGAAATTTACATAGTCGATTCCCTCCTACTCTCATTTCTCTATATATCCTTTAAACCCAATGTTCTAGGTGATCATGGATTTAAAGAGATCCTTCCTAAGTATTGGGAGATTTATGTGATCTATGGATACCTTTAATGGAAGGATTATTTTAGATACTTCTTAGGGACATCGATCAAATGCTTGTAAACAGCTTCGATAGGTTATATCAACAGGTGCGAGGTAAACTTTCTTATTATTATTCATTTTTATTCATTCCAAACACATAGATAGATTTTTTTTTCATTATGTTTTTGAGTTTTTATTCCACTATGTTTTAGATTTTATTCATCACTTAAAAACCCAATAGTGGTATCAGAGAAAAGTTAATGAGTTTATTTATTTCTAAGAAATCTTTCACATGAATGATGATGAAGTGTGTCTCTCTACTCAGGTTCTCCATTATCGATGAAAAGAGTTTCATAACATAAAGAGTTAGATAAATGAAGTGGTTTGATAGGTTAATATGGATTTCATGTTGTACATGTTCATATGATATATTTTATATCACTAAATAGAGGTTTTAAAGCTGATATATTAACATTTTGTTTAAATTTCTAATGGATGAAAAATTTGGAAAAAGTAAGTTTTCCATTTTCCAAGATATTGTTGAAGCCAAAACACCTATTTTTTTTCTTGAAAATCCAATACCAAAACATGTTTCTTCAAAAAATGGTAATTTTGATTCTTGATACTGACAACCAATGACATAGTTTTTTAAAAATGATTTTTTGGGAAATGTGAGGAAATCATTGAAAAATAGAGCATCATAGGAAAATGTTCTATAATTCGTTCAAGTGTTATATGTCATGGTGGATATCAAAATGAGAACAACCACAACATAGTCATAAATGGAAATATATTTTAAAATATGGATCTTCTACCCAAAAGTCCAGCCAAAAATGACATGACCAGGAGAAATGGTATCTTGAAATGGCATGATCAAAATGTCTTGTCCAATCAAAATGACCACCAAAACATTTTTTACCTTACCTAAATAGTATTTATTTCTATGGGGAATAACACTCTATGTTGCAAGTCATTTTTAGAGGAATTTTAAATAAAATAATATTTTTGTTAAAATTATCAAAAAACTTCACCTTTATTTATGAACAGTTCATAAATGTAAATATAAAATTTTTATATTAATGCCTAATTTTGAAATTTTATTTAAGACATTCCAAAAAGGTTGGATGTTGATATGATCAATGGTTTAAATAAAATCAAATATGTGATATTTATTTTATGTAAATTGTTTAAATAAATATAAAATGTTTATTAATCGATAAGAAAAGCATTCACAAAATATCTCATAATTTGAATATGAAGGAATTCATATTAAAACCATGTAAATGATAATATTAAATGTTCATATTATAGAAAGTAAATTGTTCAAGTTTATATTTGTCTAAATTTTAAAGTCTTTATAATTTATTTATGAATTATTCATAAATTGTTTATCTTATGTTTAATTATGTGAATTTTTTATTTTTTTTATTTATTCCACATTTTATTCATATATTTAAACTATTTATATTATGAATTATGATTCATAATTTAGTTTAAAGGGTTAAAATGATTTTATAAAATTTAATACATGTGTCTAAAAATTTACATGCTTGGTATAACAATAGATTTAATTTTATTCTACATTAAATTTTTATTGTATTTTATTATGAGCATGAATTAAGTATTTGATTGTAATTTATACATATTAGGAATTATAATTATGATAATATTTAAATATCCCTTGAGTAAAGTATCTATGGGTATAGGTACTTTGGGTTGGACTTCTCACTGGAATGGAGGCTTATGACTTGTCTGTGGGGGTTGAATATATCTTGATCCAAACTTACTCTTATATATATTGTTAGTTTCATATAATTCTAATACTTTACATAAAAAACTTTTATATAACTTATGTATGAGACTCATTTGGATATGTATGAATACATTTGACTTTTAATTTGCATTAGTAACACAAGTTACGATATTTGTAACGAGTTATACATCAATATGGTTTAAACTATTGATTTGGGAGAAGGAATATGATTCCAAAACTAAATCATTTTTTGGGTAAAAATGAGAGCTTTCCCAAAAGTAAAAGTCTCCTTTATTGAATAAAAACAAAATTAAAAAAGTATAAAATAAGGAATTTTAAAAAATCATGATGCCAAAGTGGATAAATATCTTCAGGTACTTCACTGAGTAATTCTATTTTAGTAGCCATAACCCCTTTATTCGCCAGTCCATCCACCAAGTAGTTTGCTTCGTGGAAATCATGTGTTATAATATAATTCATGGATGAAATGGATTCCATGAAATTTATCTACCTAGTAGTAAACTTCCATTATATGTTTATATATCCATTTATGATTTCTTGTAACATAGTGGTAGAGTCACATTAAAGCCATAAATTGATCCATCCTTTGAGTTTTTCAACTTCGACAGCATTGATGATCCCAAGAATTTAAGATTCAAGGGAAGTATTGGTACCACATGGATCAAATAGACATTCCATTGCATAACCATAGTGATTTCTAAAGATAACACCATATCCAGATAGACCAGGATTTCATCTTGAGACTCCATCCGCTTTTCATTTGATCTAGCTAGGAAACGGAGGAATCCATTTAACATAGAGGGTTATAGAGGGAGGGTGATAATTACCTAAAATTCCAAAATGATTAAGAATAGAAAGATCATGTATTGAGTTATAAAAAAACCACTTTGATGATCATTTTCACCTTGAAAAAAAAATAATTCAAGATAGAACTGTTTCAAGGTATAATTTGATGCCCTCATGAATCTGTTTATTGAGACTGAACCAAATAACATGAAGAGTTTTAGTACTAGTCACAATGACAAAGTTCTGCAATAGCTGTGAGATGGGAAGCTGCTTGCAAGAATTTAAATTATACCTAATTCCAATAGCATAAGGAATAATAATTTCAAAGAAATTTGTACAGACCCATAGCTCAACGTACATAGACATTACATTACTTTTTCAGAATACTTAATACATGACAAAAAATAGGCACCCAAAGACCGTATTAGTTTAGTGCCCTTGAAAACTCAGAGTATAATCTTCTAATCATGGTGAAAGATCTTCAACATCTCCTATAAAGATCTTCCCCTTTTTGTTTTCCTACATAAAAACTTTCTTTATATCCTAGGGAAAATAAAACATAGAAAGGGTGAGATCAAATTCTCAGTAAGGGTAAACATGGATAACATAAAACAAAACATAAACATTTGAACATAAAAACATGAACATAAATTTTAAACATCAAAATCTTGAGCAATGACATAAATCTTTGCAGTACGTAAGGCATGGATCATGAAGTAATATTAACCATGATAAAATAGCATTGGAATAAAACATGGAATTTTGTAAAACCATTAATCGCATAATATGATATCCATATTATCCAAGGCATTTCTTCCAAGACCATCATAGTGGACGAAGTCTATTACTGAAATGGGTTTACTTGTTATTATATCCATGTATTATTGAATTGGATTTACCTGTCATTCCATTCATGTCTATCTCATGAGATATAAATCTTTACCCAATGAATTGGAGAGAGATATAGTTCCCACCCATCTCATAATGAAATCATTCTTACTTGCGCCACAAAACATAAATCATTCATCATAACATAACCCAAGAAATAAAATGGGTTTCTTACATACCATTCCATCATAACATATTCTATAAAAATATAATTCCATCATTAACATAATAAAATAATAGTAATAATAAGTATAGAAACATAACACTATTTAAGATTGTCATATTATATGTAAAATAATTTTGGTAAACCACTTGAACTTAATTCTAAATGAAAATATCCTTTCTTCCTCAAAAATGTTTTCTTCTCTCAAAATACAGTGCAATTTTAAAAGAAAATAATTTAGTTAAAAATAAACTTCAAATAGTATAGAGATAAGGCATTGTGAACCCATAAAAACTCATTCATGCCATATAAGTTAAACAAAAACATTTTCCTCGTACTTTTGCTGGAAAAGTCAAAAAAGTACCTTGTATGGTAATCAAAAGAAAGATTCCTTCCATACCATGTAGTAAATTTAAAATGGGGAAAAAATAATTTAAACATACATATAATAATAGTAAACATTTTATGAAAACATTTTTATAAAACATGGACATTGATGATAAATATAACCCTAGTAAATACTTACGTATAAGAAATCTCGAATAAAAATGAGATTGCAAAATTATCCCTTACCTTAGATCCAATTTCTTATGTATGTGTCTGAAACTCTTGTATATTGGGTTTAAACATATTATTAACTTATAACATAACCATAATAATATTTATAATATCATATATGATTCGCTTATGACTTTATATTACCCATTCATGTATCAATTCCATGTTAAAGCAACGTTTTGGGTAATAATCGTTTTATTTATCGTACGTGTTTGGACTTGTTATTCTTCATATGATTACTTAGGTCATGATTTACATACTTAAAGAATGTAAAATATGATTTATATATCATATATATTCAGTATATAAATATATATAATATATCGATAAATGTAATGGAATACACCATCCATGGAGATGGTTGGTAGTACGTACACATGAACGCGATTTTTGTTTCCTTATTAAATTGAATGGAAGTAAGTAAATGATATATATATATAAAGTAGAATTATTATGTCATATATTTCATGATTATTTATTATATATACTTTATAATCATTCTTGAATGGTTAACATGGATAATGAATCTCATCGCATCGTGGAGATAGTAAGTTGTACGTATGCACAAGCGATGATATCGTTCCCATAGTTGTTGAATGGTATTGAAGTGGATGGTGTATAATATCTCAGAATTAGTATTATGTTATTATAATCATATATAGTTATTACTTCCACCATTATAACCATCCAAGTAAGGTGGTGGTGAAAAACATATTACACCACAGCGTGGAGATGGTAATCTGTACGTATGCACACGCGATGATTCCATTTTTTATGGGATGGATAGAAGGTGAAATATCATTTTTTTTAATATTTATAATAACATATAATTATATTAGTGATAATTATGTTATTACTTTATAATGAAATAACTAAATAAGAGGAAGTTGAAGAAGAAATAAATTTGAAAGAATCAGTAGAAGAGATTATCTCTTCCTTGACATGCCTCCTTTAAATTTTCTATTAGGGAACCAGAGTTGGTATTTTGAGAATACCAAAAACTCTATAGTATAACTATGGAAGTTTAGAAGATAAATGGTCAATGGTTGGAAGAGATTAAATGCACAAAATAAAGTTAACATTAGAGGAAGGAGGTTCCCTTTTATAAGAGACAAGAGGGAAAATTTAGGAATGTTCCAAAATATTAATTTATAAATTCAATTTCGATTTAAAATTGTCCAAAACATATTTAATTATAATATAATATGATTTTTGTTCTAATACCCATCATCCAATAATTTTTTAAAATTTTTTGAATATTTATTTATCCATATCTTTTTGGTGTTACCCTAATTTTACCCTTTTTAATCTTACCGTGATATAATGTTATTTACACATTGTGGGTTAATTTAATTACCATATCATGTCAAAAAACCCAAAACAAAGTTATTTATGAAATATTTGGACTTATATTAACCATTTTTATGAATATTATATTTTTATGAATTTAATATCATTTAATAAACTATTTTATGTTTTAAGTTATGAATTGTGTCAATTTTGGACACTATTCATACTTGGATTTTTTTTAAAATTCATAACAACCTTATTAATTCTAACCAAAGGAATTAAATCAAATATAATATGTCAATATCATCCAAAACAATTGTGTATGACATCAAAATAACCAAATTACATTTGATTTAATATTTATAAATTCATTTATTTGAATCTTTCATTAATGAGGTAATCACTACATCATAATTGTGTCAAAAATAAATATATTTATATAATTTATAAAAATTATAAATAAAATAAAATGATGTATGAAATATTGTTAGCTTTATAGTTACTATTTATATACATAGATATCTGTTATATAACCCCACATTAAAATCAATTTAGTAAAAGATATATGTTTAAGTTATAATTATCTTTACTTTAAATTAATTCTTATAGTGTCATTTTCACATCCAAGTAAATCCATGGGGTCAAAGAATCTACCCAAGTATGACCATGGTTGTAAATATCTCATCCAATAGTATTATGGAATATTTTAGGGTAGTTTAATATTATTATAATATTATTTTTTACCCTTATTTACCAGATTTACCCTTTAACCATGGTAAATAAAATAATTATTGAAGTTACTATTTATAATGTCCAAAAATAAAAAGTACTCATTTACACAATTTTAACCTTCTTCTTTCAAATATATAATCCATTTTTTCCAATTCAAAAACACAAAAGTTTCAGTAATTAATTTAAAATTAATCCCATTGTCGAAAAAAACAGGTTTTTATTTAAAACATTGCAAAAGATTGAAATGTTTTTACATATGAATTCAATTTAAAATTAATGAAAATAAATTAAATTGTCTTAAAATATAAAATTATATTCTATTTATACTTTAAAACTATTAAATAATATATTTTAATCATATAAATTATTTTGATTAAAAAATTCAATTAAAATTTAGTGTATTTTAACTATTCATCAAAATATGAAAGTTATCGGAAAAATATCAAAAATTTATCCAAAGTTAAAAATTTATGTCCTGATTCCAAATAATAATTTTATATTTTTAAATATAACTTATAAAGGTGTTAACAATTATATTTAAAATGGGTGCGCCATCAAAAGGCGGTAAAATTGTATTTTTTTGAAAAATATTTCTTTTATATGAAAAATTGATTTTGTTCTCATATCATGTGTAATATGAATGATAATGTTATATAAAATTCATAATGTGGTTAATACTATTCATAATTTCTAGTTTATATCCAATTAAATAATAATATTTTAATAATATATCATTGTTTAGTGAAACTCGGTATCGCATACAACACAAGCTATCGAGGAAGGTCACTCTTGCGTGTAATGAAATCCAAGTCAGTGTTACGTGTGGTGAAAGTTTCCATTGGTGTTGTGTATAAAATAATAAAAACTTAATTCATTTATAAATTGAAAAAAAAAATCTATACTTGGTGTTGCATGAAATGAATTTTATCATAAGAACTTGAAATTGTGTTCAACACAAGCCAAGAATGGTGTTATGTACACTGCAACCTAATACGATGTTGTGTATAGAACAAGATAATATTGGTGCAACATATAACACAATACATCAATTAAATTAAAAAGAATCTATATCATAAAATCTTGGGGTGTTACAAAATCACTCACTACTTTCCATAATGCAGCTGTTATAACACAACTGAGAAAAAGACATTCAACGTCCTCACTATATTGATTACAGAAGACAAATCTCGAGCATAGATTGATTCCCACAAACTATAAGAAGTCATCATTAGTTATCTTATAGTTAATTGACTACTAAGAAGGATTTATTCTCTAAGGTTTAATCTAAAATTTTGTTCAAACATTTATCCCAGGAATGGATACAATATATTGTAATCTCATTATAAAAAGATTTTGGGGATAATTTTTCATTGGTACTAGGATCCAAAATAAGAAGGTCGTCACCATTAGTGAAATTATAATTTGAAAAAAATCTTTAATATCAACATGAATAATATCCCAGGAATCCTCTATTTTCTCTTTAATTGAAATATGTGTATCAAATGGAGTATCATGAGAGGTTAAATTATTAAGAAGAGAAGTACCTATCAAGTTGTCTAACCAAAAATTGAGAGATGAATTAGTGTTGGAAAACCATTGATAATTAACCATAATATTAGAGAAAGATTATTTCTAGGTTATCCCTATGGATAATTCCATTTATTTCACATTTACAACTTTGATATTTCCCAAAAATATGGCATTAATAAAATCAAGATATTTTGAATTCTCATTGATAAGTCTCCACATAAAATTCAGATGTAAAGCCTGATTGAAATTGTTGAGGTTTTTAATACCTATCCCTCTAAAATTAATATGTTGATAGAATTGTTTCCATGGAATATTGGGAAGTATTATTTGGAGGATAATTACACTCTAATCAAAATTCCTAATAGAAGAACTAATATTTTTAATCAGGGAATAAATCCAAATATAAATAATAAAATAATTAAAAAATTGAAAATAATAACTGATTTCACAAGACTGGTCCCTCCTACCATCGAAAGTGCCTTTCCTTTCCATGTGGCTAACTTGTTTCTAATCTAGATAATAATGTGAGAAAAATTACCAACATGAGGTTTTCCCCAAAACATAGGAACACACATATATATGAAATGTAACACACCTTCACGTATTCCCAACTCATTGATGATATTCACCTTTCTAGCAGAATGGATATTTTTTCCAAAATACAAGTATGATTTGTTCTAACTAATCATCTACCCTGAAACTTTTTTATAATAAAGTATATAATTTTTAATGTTCTTGATATTTATTTTTTTACATTGAGTGAATAGTATGATTTCATCGACATATAATAAATTGGTGGGAGAAACAAGGCCCCTCCCAACCCTAATAGGAGTCATTTTTTTAGTATCCACTATGTTGAGGAGGAACCTGATTAAGTAATCCTCACTGATAGAAAATATTATTTCTAAAATATGATAAGCTTTCCTAACTCCTATTTAAAAAGTTAAATATCCTTCAATAGATCCACTAATAATCATTGAGATGTGGGCTAAGCTTAGAAGTACTTTAACCCATTTAACAAAGACCTCATCAAAGCCAAATCTAGTTAGAACCTTACAGATAAATCCCTAATATAATGTATCAAAAGCCTTTTTAACGTCAATATTGAGATAAATTTTACCTATTATGGTGGATTTCCTAATAATTTTAAAACATTAAATGGATTTAATAAGATAATATTGAATATTTCTACCTTTAATGAAGCCAAATTGGTTTAGGGACACAATCTTGTTAGTAATGATGGAAAGCCTACTTCCAATAATTTTCCCAATAATTTTTTAATAGATTTAACAAAGGAAAAATGTGTGAACAAATTAATCTCATTTTCATTATCTACTTTAGGAATAAGGGAAAGAAAATGAGAATTGGTTCCTTGTGTAAGATGACCTCATTTTAAAAAATTATTGAAAAGTCTCCAAACATCATAATGAATAATATCCCATAAGTTTCAAAAGAAAGAGTCAATAAAACTATCCATCATATAAGAGATTCCATAGTTTAATCCAAAAACTAAATCTGTGATCTCAAATTCAAGAGGAATTGCAGATAAACATGAATTATCCTACCAATTAACAATAATTGGTACAATATCTTCTATAGATTCATTGAAAGTGTTTGGAGAATCAAAGAGATTCATGTAATAAGTTACAACATGAGCATCCAAATATTCTTTCTTATAAAATAAAATCCCTCTATCACTAAGAATAGCCAAAGGCCCATTTATTTTCCTAAAACTTTAATGTGAGTTGAAAAATTTAGTGTTCCTATCACCATCCTTAAGATATTTTATTTTATATGATTCTCTCTATATGCCTTCTTTTCAGTTAATCAAAAAAATCAGGTCATGAGTTACCTCACTTTCATGATCAATACCTATGAAAAAATCACAAAAAGTATACTTATCCTGAATGGAGTGAATCATAGAATCAAGAAGAGAAATATTTTCATCAATGTGACTAAATAATTCCTTGATCTAAACTTTCAACTTTTTTTTAAGGGTTTTGACCTTTAAAATACAAGCCAATGCACCATACTTAAATGAAATAGAATCCCAAGTTTCTTGTACCAATTTCCCACAATCAGGATGTAGGTTCCAAGAATTATTTAATCTGTAGGGGAATGGAGGTTTGGCTCTTTGGTAACAAACTATGTCAAAATAGGATGATGATTAGAATAAAATTTGGAAAGAGTAGAGTAAGAGATAGAGTCTCAAGCTTCAAGGGATAAATAATTGACAAGGATTCTATCCAATTTGCTGGATAACATCTTATTAAGGTGCATTATATACTAAGTATATTCAAAAACTACCAAATTGACTTTATAAATATTTTTATTCTCAGTACAAGCCTTGAATTATCTGGTATAGGTAGAGGAGTTAATCATGCTTAACCTTTCATTAGGATTCATAATGGAATTGAAACCTTCAATAAGGTTCCATGGACAATTAATTGAAATACTCATGTCTTGAATTTTATTCCATAACCCCCTTCCTTATTGATACCCATTATAAGAATATATGAAAGATCAGTATTATTCCCATGTGATTTTAGTTGAAAGTGACCATTTATTTTGTATAGATAACAAAAAAAACTATCTAGTATCAGGTGAGAAAATACCCAAAGTCTCTTTATGTCATTAGTATACTGGCTAGTATTTATAATTTGGAAACCTATATTATCAAGAGAAGAAATATTTTCTGAGTAAATCCTCTTTAGTTCAGGAATACCGAGAAGATTAGGCTTGTTCTTATTGATAAAAAAGATTAAGGGTTCTAATTGTTTCATGGTTGGATAGCCTCGAACAATTATATAATAGTATCTTCATTTAAACTTGTGTTTGGAGAAAGAGATCCCTTTTTTATTCCCACCAAAATTTATATTTCTTATTTATTTTTGGGAGTAAAATTATTTTTTTATCATCAATGCTTGGACATTAACCCTTGAATAATATTTTTGGACATGAGAAACTTGCTACTTTCTTATGAGATGGGAGACTTTCATCAGCAGTGCATTCATCAACCAATGAAACATTTTTTCCATAGTCTGCATTCCTTATAGCTGAAGGACTATGGTTGATAGTGAGTTGACTCTCCACTAAAGTTTTGATGGCACTATCATCAAATATCAAGAGATCTTGTTTCTTGGATTTCACTTAAGGTTCATTCTACATGTCCCTGGAAGATGCTTTTTCAGTTTGTCATGGGATCCACTACTACTGGATATAAATACATCCAAAAGTGAGTTTTCAGTAGGGATGGAAGTATGATAAGTATCAAGAGATCTACGGTTGTCATTGCATTTACCCTCTAATGAGCTAATCATGGTACTTCCATCGGATATAAAGAGCTCATTTTTGTTAGATAACACTGAAAGATAAATCTACATGTCCATGGAGGATATATTTTTTAGTTTGTTCATGAGATTGACCTATACTATATATATATAAATATAGAGGTGAATGTACAGTAGGGATGGAAACATGAGAAATAGAAACCGGTGTTTCATTTAAGTTGTCCTTTCTTATAAAAACTTTTTATTCAGTAAAATCCACCATAGTGGTAGGTTGAGAATAATTCTCATTAGGAAGTACCTTCATAGAATCCAGGTAATGAGAGGTTTCTTCATATCCATTCCAGAACATTTATCAAGGTTAACTGGTACTATGTTGTCATTAGAGGAAATAACATCCTGGGGACATATATTATTGGAAGATTTAATGACTCCAACATTTTCACTTCTATCAAAGGAAACACCATAATGAACAACATGTAAAGGACTAAAAAGAATCATAATACCATGGGAAAATGTGTAAAATTTAAAACCAAAAGAAGAAAAGTTAAATTGAAAGTAAAATAACGTTTCCTTAGGTATTCAGACAATTTTATTAAAACCTAAAGTTTGTTTCAGGAAGTAAAAGTCGTTGTTTCCATATGATGGAATTGTTTGGGATACCTGAAGAGGTTTATAGAAATTGTATGGAATTACTATGTAAGGTATCAATGATATATACATAAATTCTTTCATTTTAAAATGTATATGATACCAAATTTATACTTTACAAATTGTATAAGTATACAATAATCCAAAAATAAGGAAAGGATTGATGTAGATTATAGTTTGTATTCAAATGATGAAGAAAAGGGTTGTTGAATCTTGATTTTGAATGAAAATGAATAATTTAAGATCAAATAGATCTAAATAAAAGATTTATATTTTCATATTATTCTCTTATATGATAAGATAAGTTGTTTATTAAAAAAAATTGTTATGAACAAAATGTGATAATGGATTTGGTATGCATGGTTTATGATTTATCATTTTTAGAAAAAGATAAGTATAAAGGCATATTTATCAAGGATAAAAAAAATTATCCAAGATAAAAGGAGTTTTATCCAGGATAAAAGAGTTTATCAAAATTTTTGTTAAAATATGAGGGAATTTTTCTCAGTACTCAATAGTGACATATTTTAAAGAATAAGGACTTATTTTTAAGAAATTTCTCCAAAATACATATAATACTATATATGGTATGGAAATAATGGTTTATTTAATAAATGATTTCACTAAAAGAAATAATTTTTATTTTCAAACAAAAAAAGAGTTTTTGTATCTTAAAATGATATTATAGAATAAATATTGTGTCTAAGATACTAATGAGAGTACATTTGGACTTAAAAAATTTCAATGTTATCAAATAAAATATTATGTTAGTTAAAGAACTAGGTGAATATTTATAACATCTCAACCCCAACCCATTTTATTGGGAAAGGTAAAGGTCTTACTAACCTTATATAACAACCCTAGACACCCAAGGTTAACAATAAATGTCAAGGGAAAGATAAGACATGCGGGAATGATTTACCCTAACACACACACACACATACCCTATAAAGACAACAAAACCTACAATTAAAGATACTATATGATGCATGAAAATAAAATAGTGAAACACAATATCAAAATATGACTAAAAAATATTAGAGTACTAATAAAATAAAAGATATATATTCAAACCAAAACTCAAAATACAATAGACATAAGAACACCAATGTAGCATCAATTCCACCACCCAAAAAAACAACTCCATGCTCCCACCTTCATCACCAATACAACTGCATCAGGCTTCAATCATGAGATATGATACCTTACCCTAACTCATTTCATGGTAAAAAATGTATTCATGTACACTAAGGTTCATATGAAATGGTGAGTATACAACCCATTATAAAAATCCCAAAGCTTCCCACGCATGTCATTATGATAAGAACAAGTTATCTCATAGTTTTATATAAAATAGGGGGAAAGCATATAAAAGTTATTTTATAAATATTTATTTTAAAAAAATTAATAAAACCATTTATTTTCATATGGAATACTCAATATAGCACATACACACCCATGCATGCATCCATCCTTTGAACAGTTCTAACCTATGATTATAAAACTTGTCTTTCTTGTCTAAGTCATCACTTAGTCATTTACCAATGTGCCCCACCTTCATCAACCCCATGTATGAACCAAAATAGAACCACACAAATAAATAGGAACTCATGTAATCACAATTTTATTCCGAGGTCTCACACACATTAATTTCATATAAATCATATTTTATTTTTCATCAATTAATCAAACACATTATGATAGTCACCCGCAATGCATCATTTTAAGCCAAAAAAACAAATCATGTTTTCTAATAAGAATTCAACATGTTTTTTTCCTTTAAAATTAAAAATTAAATCAATTTAGAAATCCAATCCTTCAATTCATAGAGAAAGTGGAGATATTTAGAATCTACCCACCTTAAAAATCATTTTCCATTCTTAAAGAATCACATGATGATATAGGAATACTTGAGTTACTCCTTCCATTCCTCTTATATTTCATATATCCAACACTCTCTAATTTTTTTAAATCAACCACTAAAACGAAGGGAAGCACCAAAATTTCCTAAAGGAGGTTTGGAGTTCAAGGTAAAATGAAAAAAACTAATGAGTACTGAAAGGGGTGTATGAAATAATAAATTAGTTGGAACTATCCCAATTCATGGAATGGTTGAGGAAGTCACACCATAAATATTTGTGATTCACCATATGTTAAAATTCAATGTAATCCAGCCTTCAAATTTTGAAACCAATTCACACCATGAATGAAAATTCATTCCATGAATGACTATGATAAAATTCAAATAGAATCTACCCATAAACCATTCACACCATGAATAAGATTTCACACCACAAATTCCTCATACTAGAATATTCTACTCCAATTCCTCTTATTTATCCTTAACTCTAATGTTCCAACCCATGAGTCACTAAATCAACACCATGATCTAATTTGTACATGGCCTCAATCACACCTCCCCATATTTCAAATTATGTTAACTAGTAATGAGGGTATAAAGATTAATGTGGGGAGACTATACCCTCTTTATCATAGTAGAAAAACATTATAAATAATGATAAAATATAACACAATTATAATGAGTAGTAAATGAAAAAAATATGGAAAGTTTCATTAATAATCCAACTGAACCATGATATTAAAATGATATTTACACTCTACATATCATGAATTTATACATTAAAACCCCCAAATATTAAAACTATGAAAAACCCTGAACACGGTCCCAGGTCAAAACCGGCCCTAAAAACCCATTCTCTAACCCATCAACCCAAACATAAACCAAATGCTTGGTCCATGTCTTAAACTTACAAATTAAATAAGTAGCTTCTTCTTGGGGACCCATGTTCCATGGTGGCTTGAGTAGAGTGTGATTACAACTCAGTAGGCTACCACCAATGGTGTATAAAGCAATAACTAATCTAAAAACAATGTATGTAAATAAAAAAAGGGTAAAATAACCAATAAAATAATATAATCATGTTTCACAATAAAAATTTATTAATAATCCATTTAGACTCTTGGGTTTTATCATGTCATCCAACTAGCCAAACATGATTCGACAATTATTGGTTGTTTGAACCATATGTCATAGGGGTCACACAATTTAAGTCACAAAGAGGTGTTCATTAATAAAATCAAATTAATGTACCTTGGATCATCATTTCAGGTAACCATATCATATCAAGACCATCCGATCTTAGAGAATTAGTCCATTAACTATACCATATCATAACCATCAACGTCTGGATCATCATCCCAACACCCATTCCATATCATAACCATTAGTTCTTAGAGTGTTGTTATAATACCCATATCATGAATAACATCGATGGTTCCTAGAGAATCATTATAGATCAGCCCAAGAATGATGATCCTTATTCCAACATACCAACCATACCATTATTCACATCTTTCATGGTACATTACAAAAAAAATCAATTATCTAAGTCCCATAATCAAACCATTTAAACTTTTACCTTATCCCATGTCATAAAATACAAAACCAAAAACAATTGTAAACCATTTGGAATACACCCTTTAAAAAATTAGTCTTCTTATTTGAGAAACCAAACATGGCCCAAGACCTTCATTTTTTATTAAAACCATTGAAATATCTATCAAGGAATTTTCACCAAAGGGGAGACTACACATCTATTTAAAATAAACATTGGAAACCCATTCAAAAACCCCTTTCAAATTAACTTTAGTTCAACACCTCATTTTAAAACATAATACACTTTAAAACATTAGTTTCACTCATTTAAAACCAAAACTAGATCAAAATCCAAAGAAAAACCTTTAAACCATTTCAAAAATCCTATTAGATATTTCACAAAATATTAGAATATAAAAAATTTCAATCCATACACTTAACATGTCATAACCACTAATCCAAAAATTATACCATGCATCCCTTTAACTATTAAAAGATACTAAAAGAAAATTACCAACCATTTACTCTCATAAATTCTCTATCTTGTTATTTTAAATCTCATTAAATAAACTTTAAGTGATTAACATGCCTCATGGGTATCCCTCAGCCTGGTCTCAAGTCATTAATGGTCCCAATGGGGTCTGTAAAGGGTATTACACATCAATATAGGGACCAATTTACTTTTATTAGTCATAGACACAAAAAAACGTAGTAAGGTATAACGTTTTCACAACCACATACACAAGAACAACAATAAGACTATGGTAAAAAGTTTTTAAACCACCTACTTCATGCTTGTAGACAGCCAATCAACCCACTACAACCATTGATTTGAGGTAAAACAACATAAATCACACAAGAAAAGAACTCCCTAGAAATAGGGTTAATAAGATTTATAAGAATAGTAACAACCAAGGAAAGACTCTTTCAAAAAGTAAAACAAAATGGGGTAATAGACTTACCCAAAGATTCGATTCACACTAAACAAATACTCAAATGGATAAAAATTTTAGTATAACCATCCATTGAAGATATGGGAGCACTTGGTTCTCACCCTAGGATAATGGAGGAGAAATAACATGGAAGATCGGGTGAAATTACATAAGGTTTAAGAGGGAAAAAATTAATTTTCCCACTTTTAATGAGGCCCATAGTTTGGTCATACAATTTTACAAACCATGTGACAATCGTGTGGTCTCATCAATCCAAAGGGAAATTGAGCCAAATTGTTTATTTGGCCATAGGCATGGTTTGGAAAACCATGTGGAAACTGTTCATTACCCTCTATCAAAGGGACCTCAAGTTTCATGATGTCCTGGTCCACCTCACATGGTTTTCAAATCATTCTATATCCTCCTCCAGGACTCAGGGTCATGGTGCATGGTTAACACTAACTCTGCTCTAACCATGAATTTTACATTGTAAGTCCTAAATTTCCCTTTTTTAATGTCTTGAACCCTTAGGATACTCCCAAGACCTTACCTACTCCTATAAAGTATTTCATTAAACATTTTCAAAGGATTTAAACCAAAATTTAAAATAAAACATACCTCCTCATAAGGAATAGATATTATAAACTCCCCACCATAATAATTCTCATCCCCAAGAAGTCTCGATGGTCATCCATCCACATAACCCAACCTATATCGATCATAAACTATAGTAAATGACCTTTTTAGCTTCTAAAATCATAAAACTCAACCAAGAAACAACCTCTAACTCAAGGAACTCAACCATTAAAAACCTAAGAAAAAACCCATTGTCAAAATTAAAACACCAAGATAGAACTTAATTGAGCCCATCTAACTAAAAAATTGATCATATCATCACATAATTACTCATCAGAGATATGGTTCTCTCCAATATAAACATCATATTACCTCTACCAATATTTTATTCTTGGAACCTCATCCATCAAAAAATTCCAACAAAACCTCTAAATTTTACTCTCAAAACATGCCCGGTGTGGTTCCCACTAACCACATACAAATACCCATGAGAACACTAATCAACATTGTAATTCATTATCCTTATCAAAACCCAACTAAAAATAATTCATACCCAATATTCGTGTAGTAATTGATAACAAGTTTTCTCTTCCTAAAAATTTTGGTTTCATTACCCAAAGTACGTCCATATTTTCCAAGACGACACACCGAATGTGCTTTGAAACTCATAGAATTTTTCCCATACATTATCCCAAGTGAGACTATCCTCAGCCTACTCATCATGAAAATTTATAGCTCTAATAGTATGAACATATTCACCTCTTTTGGTCATGATGTATTCATGCTCAGAGGTATTCCATAACTACCCAAACATTTCTATTGGATTTTATATTCATGTCATGTTTGATCACACTACCAACCCATATATGATGCAAGCACCTTAGATTAGTTTTTTCTACCACTTTGAGACTGAATCCAATATTTGGCTCGATCATCTACTGCATCCATTTTCTTGAAATCATTTCCAATATAAATTTAAGCACACACCTATTTAGTTTCTCAATGGTGTCCCAATGCCACCTTGAACAATTCATAGTTAGTCCCACATTTTTGTGACCCTACCATCCTTAGGCTCATACTCTTGTGATAGACATGTCACTCCCCACCATAGTGGTTTCATTTCCACCATCTCACTCAAGAAACTCTAACTGTCATAGCCCATGATCTAATTACAGCCAAACCTTTAAATTGGGTGCGTCCATATCGCTCTCACCTAAGAAAAGCAATAAAAAATCAAATGTTCCTAACTTCTAAGAATAGAACCCACAACATTAATCAATGTCCAATTTATCCCAAGGAACTTACTCATAAATAACCAATGGTTCACTTCCCATCACATGGTCTTACTTAAACCATTCCATGAGTGTAAACTCTAAGTATTCTCTTCATGGAATCAAAATTTACTTTTATATATCTTAGTGTATAGTTGATGATCTCTCATTTTACTAAATATTATGTCAAGATTTTGGGAATAGTCGCCTTTAAACTGAGAGTACACTAAGATGCCATCAATGAATACCAACACAACCTTATCCATTTATGATTCCACCTCTATCTTCAGGGACATATCAATTCTTAAGAAAGGCATCGGGTATCCTTTCTTGTAAGAATCTCATCAACTCCCTGTCACCATGACTCAAGAGGGAAAAACTATCCAAACTTACTACCGCCTCATGGATCATTTCCAAGCAGTCGTGCACTAACATTATATATGGAACTACTACCACTAAACCACTCTAGTTATTCCACCACAAATTTGGTGATTATCAATAAAAATTTAAATGGTATATCATACCAATCCCAAACCAAATGATCCCATGCATATCTGGTACACATCACCATGATTTCACCCAAAACGACATCCACTTTCTCCCAACCCATTTTTTCACATATCCTACATGACATCGTACACTTACATTACATGGATACCATAATAACCTCACTAGAAACCTTAGGTTTCACACTTTACTATAATCATTAATTGAACCTAAATTTAAATACCATGAGTATTATGTCAATAGACTAAGATCAACAACTAACTCAAGAAACTAACCATGCCTCCTAGTTATTCAGCCTCATCAAGCTTGAGGTGTCCTTGGTGTTTCTATCCAAATTAAATGCTGATTTCCACATCAAACAATATCTAAATAGCAGTGTTAGACATCTTAATGGTCCTACCCTAAAAAACTAGCCTTAAATCCAACCAAAAACACTAAAGGTGGTTCTCTTATAAAATTAACCAAGACATGACCATTCCATTTATAGAAACTCAATGTAACCCATCATGCATTTATTCCACCTATAAAGCATCCACCAGGTCTTTACATTCCAAAGTAGTCACAACACTAGGCTAACCTCCCTTACAATTTCCCTCAATTACCCAAATCCATCGGCTCATGGCCACCACCCGAGTCATATTCCCAAAACATCTAGATCTCCCATAGATCCATACACATCAAAACTCACACAAGTCATTACTCCTGGGAAACACTCCTTCCCCAATTCCAAAACACACGACTTATAGAACACAAAAATCAGTAAATTACTCTAGGTTCCATACCTATAGAAACAGAACCACTAAAAATGACATCACAATCAAAGAGACATATTTCAAGGTCCAATGTAAAACCTATATGATAACAATTCATGAGGGTTTTCATATCCACATTATCAAAAGACACCTAAAAATTAAATTTCATAGTGTAACCAATGGCACAAAAAGTAACATACCATTATCCAACACATCCAAATCCATCATGGCCTCACAACCCATGATAATGGATCTCAAAACTAGGGTACTTTCAGATCCCAAACCACCAAAAAATAAATTCAAATAAAAACATGGAGGATACTCATTTATAGTGTCCCTAAAGGTTACATCATTTCTATTTTCCCCTTTTATTAAACTTTACCATTTTTAAAACCCAAGGATTCACATTCCAAATCCTTTTAATGAACACCCTCTCAAAATTTTAATCTTTATTCAATTTTATGATTCATGGTTTTAGATAGATATAATATCATTCATAAGTTATAATGGGAAAAAACCTTAAAATTTTCTTACTATCACTTTATTTAACCCGAACTGTCACTGCATATGTCATTTATACTTGTTTATTACCCTGAAGTCACCTGAGGAGTTGGTCAAGTAGAGTGTCACCATACACTCATACATATAAATAATATAAATTATTATAGACACTTTAAATACCAACTTCACTAAATAATTTACAATGATATTCATATATGAATAACTAGTAGACATAGACCACATAGATAAAAATACACTACCATCATAATGAATCCTAGGGAACTATCAATCACAGATAGAATATGGATGACTTATCAATTTTATGTGCCTAGAATTATGAATGAACACCCACACCCTCTTTATATACTGGTCTAATAGATAAAAACATCATAAATAAGTAACATCACATCCAAGTTCACCACTTAAGTTGGAAATTCAGTCAACAATAAAAGCATAAAGGAACAACATCAATTTACCACCCTTGGAAACTCTGTTTTTTCACATATGTGGGGATATAAGCACCTAGTAATGAGATCATTACCAAGTCTTGATAAGATACTAATCTATTTTATACCATGAAAAATATTAAGACAAAATAAAAACCTCATATGATACCAATTTGTAACATCTCATCCCAGGATCCACTAAACTAGTGCTCTGAGCCAGTTCGTATATAACCTCAAGTGTGCCTCCCCATACACTATAGTCTCTGACTAGTAGTGAGGGTCTAAAGAGGAAAATGGGGAGTCTATACCCTATTATCATAGTATAACCAAAATAAAAATAAGTCAAAAAGATACCACAATTATAATGAGTAGTAAATGAAACAAAATACAAGAAGTTCCAATAATAACCCAAGTGAAACATGATATAACAATGATATGTACACTCTACATATCAGGTAATTATACAATAAATCCCCCAAATGACAAAACTATGAAAAACGCCAAAAATATTCACATTTCCAAACCGGTCCTAACATCCCATACTGTAACCCATCAACCTAAGTATAAACCCAAAGCCAAGTCTCTAAGCTAAACCTGTACCTGAAACTGGTAGCATCTTCTCGGGCACCCAAGTGTCATGGAAGTCCAAGTAAGGTGTGAGTAAAACTTAGTAGGCCACCATAAATAGTGTCAAACTAAATAACTAGTCTAAATAATGGTGTATATAGATAGAAAAATGAGAAAATAAACATGAAAATAAAAGAATCATATTTTAATAAACATTTATTAATTATCCATTTGGACTCATGGGTTCCATCATGTCACCCAACCAACAAAACTTTGTTCTTCTATTGGTGATCATCCTAACCATATGTCAAATGGGTCACAAACTTTAAGTCACAAATTTATTTTCATTAATCAACACAAATTAATGTACCTTGTAGAATCATTATAGGTAACCATATCATGAAAAGACCATTTATGTTTAGAGTATTAGTATAACAACCATACCATGTCATACCCATTAGTGCTTGGAACTTGAGTCCAATGCATATTCCATATCATAAGCATTAGTTCTTGGATAATTAGTCTAACTAACATACCATGTATAACATTAATGGTGAATAGAGTGTCAATTTTTTCCAACCTAAGAATGAGGAGCCTTAGTCTAACATCCCAACCACACCATTATTCACATATTTCATGGTTCATTACAAAAAACGCCTTTATCCAAGTCCCCTAATCAAACCCTTTAGATTTTTCCCTTCTCCCATGTCATAAAATAAAAAAACAAAACACCCTTTTTAACCATTTGGAATCCAACCTTTAAAAATATTTGTATTATTCTTGGACAAACCAAACATGGACCAAGACCTTCATTTTTTATTAAAACCATTAAAATAGCCATCATAGAATTTTATCCAAAGGGGAGACCACACATACATTTCAAATAAACATTGGAATCCAATTTGAAACCCATTTAAAATAAACCTGATTCTAACACATCATTTTTAAACATAATCTACTTTAAAACATTGTTTTCACTCATTGAAAATCCAAATCACATCATTTAATCCATTTTAACTAGGAATTTCACAAAATATTAACATATAAAACATTTCAATTCACCCCCTTAATATTTTATAACCACTTATACCTAAATTATAAAAATCATCCCTTTAACTATTCCAACATACAAAAAGAAACTTACCACCCATTTAGTCACATAAATTCGTCATCTCATCATTTCCAATCTCATGACACCACCTTCAAGGTATTTGCATACCCCATGGGTAGCTCTAGGCTTGTTCTTAAGTCATTAAGGACCCAATGCGGTCCATTAAGGGTCTCACACATAAATCTAAGGCACAATTTATTTTTCTTTTTCAAAGACACAAAACACAATAAGTTAGAACATTATCACAACCACATACAAAATAAAAAAAATCAAGACCATGGGGAAAATATTGTAGACCACCTACCTCGTGCTCGCATAAAAATACTCATCCCACCATGACTTTTTATTTGATATAAAATATCCTCAATCAAAAATTATAATAACTACCTAGAAATAGGTTTCATAAGATTTGAAATAAGAGGAACAACCAAGTAAATCCTATTCTAGAAAATATAATTAAATGGAGTTGGATAATTTCTTGGAGCATTGATTCACACTAAACGACACCTTAAATTCCTAAGTATTGAAGGAAAACCATCCCTAGAAAATATGGGAGGTCCTGGTTTGAACCTTAGGCTACTAGATGAGAAATGAGGAGGAAAATTAGGCGAAATCATATATGGTTCAAGAGAGGAAGAGATAATTTTACAACTTTTAATGAGGCGCACAGTTTGGCCATATAATTTTCCAAACTGTATACCAATCATGATTTCTTCTCTATCTAAAATAAAAAAGAGTTGTACAATTTCTTTTATTACCTCACAAGGATTGAAAATATTTCTCTCTCCTCCTGCAGACTGCATGGTCATGGTTCATTGTTATCACTAATCATGCGCCAACTATGAACCATGCACTGTAAGTCCCAAATTTTCCATGTTTCATGTCATGAATTCATGTGATACTCTTGATAAATTCTATACTCAGAGGAATAATTTCATTAACCATTTTAAAATGATTTTAACAAAAATTTAAAACAAAACATACCTCATCATAAGGTTGGTATCTTACATTAACCTTCTATGACCACCTCTAAAACCTTCTAAAACTTAAATAAAACATTAAAAATGGGAAATACATCAAACTAGGGGTGTTAAATTATCCCAACCATTGATATTTTCATCCTAATAAAGCTAGATATTGGAATTTTATTTAAATATTTATATCCATTAATCCAACATAAACTTTTCTCATTCTCTTTTCTCTTCATGTACTTGGCCATAATTCCATAAGACATGGTCTAAAGAGATACATCCACCTCACAAGATCTTGTCTAGACTTTCTATAATGTGAATTGGGGTATGTAAAATTTTAGAATCAAGATCAAGTATAAATTTATCCCATATAATCATATTATTAGGATTCATTTTGTATTAATTTGATTGAGATATGTGGAAAACATTATGAAACAAATTGAATCTTGATGGAAAGGATAGCTTATAAACAACCTCAATAATCTATTCAAGGATTTAAAAAGTCAAATGTACTAAGGAGATAACTTCTCTTTATTTCCCAAATGAAAATTCTTGATCCTATAAGAGGCCTTTAAAAATACACAGTCACCTATAACAAAAGATAATGGGATAAGATGATGACATGTATAATATTTTTGATAGATTTGGGTTGTTTCCATCCATTTCCTGATCATTTTAATCTTCTAAAATGTATTATGAACAAGATTAGGTCAGATTAATGAACTTTCCCCTAACTTCTCCCAATAAAGTGGAGATTGAAAAGGAAAATCATATAGTGCTTTGAATGGAGCTATATATATCTTGGCCTGATAACTATTGTTATATGAGTACTCCACTAAAGGTAAGTGATCCTCCCATGAGCTACCAAAATCCATAACATAAGCTCAAAGAATTTTCTCTAATATATAAATGGTACTTTTTAACCACCCATCCATTTGAAGATTATATTTCTTGCATATGGTCAATTCGGATCTAAGGGATTACTTTAAGGAGCACCAAAACCAAGAGGTCAATCTAGGATCTCTATCAGATAAAATATAAATGAGTACCCCATGAAATTTCACCACTTATTGATTATAAATATTTTTTGTTTCATCCATATGTTATATTCTTATATTAGGATAAAGTGGGATAAATTTGTGATTTATCCAACAATCACCCATATGGAATCATTTTTCTCAATTTTCCTCAACAAACCAGTGTCAAATTCCATGGAAATCTAATCCCTTTTCCACATGGGTATGGGTAAGAATTAAAATATTCTTGTTGGTAATTTATGTTCAGACTTAACCTACTGATAGATGAGTCATTTGAAGACATAATCATTCACCCTCCATTTCTTATATCCAGTTCTCTTTGGTTCATTGAAATCTACCACTAGTAGAAAGGGAAATGCCAAAATCACTTAGAGGAGGGATGGAGTTTGAATAAAAAGTAAGAAAAATAATGAGGAACAAAAGTGGTATAGAAAATAATAAATTGGTTTAAACTATACCAATTCATGGTATGACTAAGGAATTCATTTTTTGAATCTTTAGGATTCACCATACACTGATATTCAAGGCAATTCATCATTAAAATCATGGAACTCATTCACTCTATGAATGGAATCTCTCACCATGAATGAATATGATCAAATTTGAATTAAATATTCCATGAAAACATTCACATCATGAATAAGATTTCATGATTTTAATTCCTCATACTTTCATATTCCAACTCTAGTTCATATTATTTTCTCCCTAATCTCTTTAGAACACCTCCAAAAAATTTCAAAACTTAAAGAAAACATTAAAAAATGGTAAATACCTTAAACTAGGGGTGTTACAATATCACTTAATATCTTAAAAGGTTTAGGTTAAATCATTATATAATTAATATAAAAATTCACATTAATTACCAAAATATTTCAAGGGAAAGGTTTGATGGAAAGTTACATGGATGATCATTATAATGACCCAGAATTTATCAATGAAATTATTCCTCCTCATGTCATGTAGTATAAAACACATAAATCACATAGAGAAACCGAAAAATATTATTCTCATAAATGAAAAATGATAAATATATTAGAAAATAATCCAATAATAATTCCAAATATTAAAGCAGGAAAATAAATAGAAAATAAGAAAATTTGGATCTTCTAGGATGAACACACTCACGAACAAAGTTGTAGAAATAAAAAATAACATTAACAATAAAATATACATGTAAAAGATAAAAGTATATATAACCTTGGGAGAAAATAGAATTGATTTATGAATGGAATAATAGGTATATATAGGAAGTAGTAAACCCTTATAACCGTTAAAAATCTTACCATTAGAATAGTAATGTGGTCACTAGTAATAGTAATATGGATGTTAGAATAGTAACCTCACCTATTAAAGTATAAATAAAATTTATTCTTCTTATAAATTAAAACATGATATATTTATATCATTATAAAAGTAAATAAATGTTTTTAAAATGATAAATTACATGTTGGTATTTTTATAAAACATAAATATTTATTTACAATTTTATAATTAATATAATGTTTTAAAATAAAATTTATTTTAATAAAATAGATTCATAAATTAATATTATGTTTTATTATGATTATAAGTTAAATTTATGAGAGCTTAATAATTTTTTCAAAGTGTCATAAAATTGGTTATAATATTAAAATCGGTATTTTTTGAATAAATAATGATTTTAATTAAAAATTAAATTTATCATTTTTATAAAATTATTTTCATAAAATGGAGTCCATTTTTGAAATATACACATCAAAAAAAAATTGGGGTAAATTTTTAGGATTTTTTTAAAATAGTTAAATTTTTAATGAATAATGAAATACGATAATTTACAGTATTTAACATTATAAGTAAATAAATAAAATTTTTAGTCATTTTTTATTCATGGATGATGTAAGTTTTAATTATATCAGACTAAAATTCTCTATGTACTATATTTAGTCATGGAAATAAACACTATTTATAGTCTTGAGCTAAAATAATAAACAAATGAATAACATAATCAAAAACACCCCTCTCCTCCCCTTATAAATACCACCCCTCACCACCTCTTCTCCTCACACCTGCAAAGCCTTGAATCATGATAATATTCTTCCCAATTCATATACCAATAATCTTACCCACATAATAGACTTTATGGTCTCATTAAAATACTAATAACAAGTTTCTTAAGGAAGTTCTCAAGGAGACAATATTCAAGATGTAAAATACTCCTTCTTTCCATTTTAATTTATATTCTTTTCATATCCTCCTCTTTTCTCCCTCATAAAAAACAGAATGATAACTCTAGTATCATATATATACTATAATTTTATTTTTTTAATGGAATAACAATAATAAAATCTATTCTCTTCTTCTTTTATTCTAAAAATGAAAACATCATCTGTGATGTGTCGATTCACTGCCTTCATGGATGACGAGTTCTCATTTTTCATTAACACCTTCAAGGATGGTCATAAAAATATTTGGTTAAATCAAATTATAATATGTATATTATAACTTATTTCATGTTCTAAAACTAATATATATACATAATATTAAATAATAAAATAAAACTAGTTCGTGATGATTGAAAAACTGTCAAAATAAACTAAACGTTTATCATTAACGTTTTATCTAATGAAAAATTATCATATATGAAAAAAAATGATATATGATACCATTTAAAAAAATTATTACATTAATACCATCTCATTCCACTTCTATATTTTTTCTTCCATTTTACCAAAAAACACCATAATTATACTCAAGGGAACTGACAATAAAATCATGAAACAAAAGCTCCTGGAAAAATGAAATTAAACATTTTAACTCATCAAAATGTCCATAAATAAGTTTAATAAAATTATAATAAATAAAATATATGTTGAAAATTTTCTGAATTAAATTCTTAATTAATATAATTTTATTATCCAAGACATTAAGTGAAGGTTTAGAACACATTCGAATATATGGTAAGAGATCTCTATGAACCTCTAAAATTATCATTGGGTTACGATTTCTATCTCTTTACACCAATGTATTTATTAATTATTATTATATAATTAATCTAAATTATTTATATATTTTCCAAAATTATATATCCAGATCAATTTATCCATATTTTATGGGTAAATACATGTTTTAAAAAAAATTCCCTTCTTAATTCCTCTCGATAAGAAAACCCGATTAAAGGGAACTTTCCAATTTCTTACCCATTTTCAAGTACAATTCATAATATATTTTTTGTCAAAAATTAGTATTTTTTAAAC
This sequence comes from Viscum album, assembly GCA_963277665.1. NCBI lineage: Eukaryota > Viridiplantae > Streptophyta > Magnoliopsida > Santalales > Viscaceae > Viscum > Viscum album. Next base: position 1,012,613,317 of record OY728141.1, on the reverse strand, counting down.
CACTCATTTTATCATGAAAATATATCTTGGTTTATTTTTTGTTTTATATAAAAAATTATGCCTTTGTTCTGTTTAAAGACTCGTTAATGTTTTCCCTTAAACTACACTTAAGTGGCTCATTTCTAGAGTTTCCTAAACACTCTTTTTACATGTTTTAAATTAATTTTCATATAATTTATTATTATATATGAAAATTTTACCTTATTAATGTTCAAGTGTGATTTAAATTCATTCTTTCCTGGACACCATTATGATATTTCCTTTGGTTATGCCTTATAACATGATTAGGATGCCAATTTCTTTCCATAGGAAACCCTTATATATACTCCTTATGTTTTATTATTTATGTGGAACACATATGAATGAACATGTTAGGTGGGTTCACCCAGATATCACTTCAATGAATTGGGTAATTTTTATTCTCATGAGACATCATATATGGGATTAGAGAGTAAATCTAATCCATTATAATATTTTTTCCACCATGTGATATAGTCCTGAAATTTAGACTTGACTCATGTCTATGTCATGTAGTATGTTGCTATCACATTCCTATGTTGACATGATCACATAATTTCATTTTCTATATGTTATGATTCTATATGTTCATTCATGTTCCATGAATTTTTATTTCATCATGTCATGCCTTCTAACTTATGTGCTATGCTTTATTCCCATGTTTATTCCCTTACTTGGATTTTTAGTTCATCCCTTTGTTCATGTATTCCCCAGGTTATCCTATGAGGATGTAAGAGTTAAAAAGATGTTAAGAGTTCATTATAGATATTAAATAAAAGTTTATTTTATTTTGGTTTCATGTTTTCTAATTATATACTTATTATTATAAAGACACTATACTTTATGATCCTTGGTTTGTAGTCACTACTACAAAATCAGCCTTTAATAGCACTAAAAATGACCTTTATCAGTGCTAGAGAAATGATGGATATTTCAGTGAGATTAAAATCCCAATTCCTTTATCAGTACTGAAAAAGAATTGATAAATGGATCATTTATCAGTGCTTATAAAAGTGCTAATAAAGGGGCATACTGTAGTGTGTTGTTACAGAACAATACATTGCTAGTGCAGTTATAAGAACCTGGATCTTCTTTTCAGGTATCTTTTTCTTTTTTAGTCATTTTGGGAAAAAGGGAAATTTTTGGAAATTTTCTTAGTACACGTCGTGTACTTTATGAGTACACTCCGTGTAATGCCTTGTCGTAGGAGGTCGTGTGTTGGCCATGTTTTAGCCACACACATGGCCATGTGGGAGTGACTTGGAGGCCGCTTAAAGTGGAGTATGGAAACGGAGAGTACACACAGTGTACTTCAAAAGTACACGTCGTGTACTTTCTTTTTTTCATTAAACGCATCGGGGTCATGTATAATCGCCAAAACTCTCTTCTTTTAGGTCTCATTCGACTGAGATCTTCGTATGGTCATGGATCTTCGATGAACCCTCAAGCGTGCATCCGTCCTCTAAATCGAACATTGTCTATTGCATTGGAATCGCATCGGTGAGTTCTCTCTTCTCCTAGAGCACCATCTTCTGATTTCTCCTCTCTCATGAGATATCATGGGTTGAACATTTTAGAAGTTTTTGTATATCTTCTATGTTCTAAGGAGATTAAAGCTTTGAGTTTCACTTATATCGATCTCCTAACTCTGACATAGATGATTTGTGCCTTTCTGTTGAAATTACTTGAGTTTAATGTGAAAAATTTCCCAATAACCATCAACGGGGTATTGTACGTTTACCGTTTTTGCCCTATTGTTTTCCTTCTATGATTGTATGCTTTAATAGATGATAATTGATTGTGAATAGGGTGAATAGTTGTGCTTTGGATGTGTTTTCCATGCATGTTTTTCCTATTTTCACCTTTGGGTCTAGTTGCCTGATAGGTGGTTGTTTACTTTCCCATGCCTAGTATTGTAGGATGGTGTGACTGTTGTTCTGTTATATTGTTATGATGTAGAATTCTAGCCAAGTAGTTCTTGAGTTTTACCTTGGCTGATACATGCTGCTACACTTTCTTGACTTACACGGGGCTATGAGAACCTGGTGTATAGACCATAGGGAGAATAGACGTTGAGGGCTTCTCCAAAGAGTATTTATGATTTTATGATGTGAGACCATAGGGAGAATTGACGTTGAGTGCTTCCTCAGAGTTTCTGTAGTTCCTCGACACGGGCCACATAGGGAATGTGATGTAAGTGCTTCCCTAAAGAACCTTTAGTTATGATACGAGACTATAGGGGAAATTGATGGTGAGTGATTCCTCATAGATTCTATGCTTAAGATGAACAAGAGGGTTTAGACTGATTGTACTGCCCAGAGGGTTTCTTGTACTTGTTAGGTAGGACCAGAGGGGTTAGACTGAGTGTGCTTCCCAGAGGGTTACATGTTGTGTTTATCTTATTGCTTAGTTTTTGCTTGATTTTGAAACTGTGGATTGTTTAATGTTGAGTACCTTCCTGTTTACTGTTTCCTATACTTTTACCTTCCATATAATCATTGACTATTAGGCACAGATCTCATGGTGGTTGCCTACTGGGATTAGTCTCACACCCTATTTGGGCCATACTTTTTGGCCCAAACTGATTATATTATTGCAGCTATAGACAAGGTAAAGCATCATTCTACTTCAGGTATTTGACATGTTGTGGAGATGGAGAGCATGGGACCAAGCTTAGTCTTGCGATGCTATGGATCTGATTACTTTTTTTCGTTTATACTTGGTTTAGTACTATATTTCAGCATTGTGCTTTTTTTCACTACTTTCCTAGACATATGTATCATGCATCATTTTATATATGTTCTCTAGTTTATTCTATTAGTCTTCTGCTGTTTATTTTTGTATGATATTATCACTACTTCTTCTCTTGTATGTATTTATTTACTTCTGATGTGTACTCTTCCAATGAGGGAATAGTTTCCCCACTATCACACCCAATTCCCTCGCTTCTAGTTTGCAGCCTCTGGAGTTCAGGGAAATGCGCTTGAGGCCATGTGACCAACCGACTATGGGGTACCTATGGGTGGCTTCCGTAACCAGAACATTACAAAGTGGTATCAGAGGAATTATTTTCTATTGATTTACTATTTGGAGCCTCTATCGAGAAATAGGAAGGAATAGGTACTTAGTAATAAGTTGTGCCTGGGAGTAGCTAACCCATGTACAGGGGAAAGCCAATCTACCTCGTTTATTGCAATTTCTTCTAGTTTGGAAAGTTTATGGTTGATCTGATTTTCACCGTTGGGTGACTCAGATGTTTTTTGTTATTATTGTGGATGTTATTGAGGTTCTATTTATGTTGAAACCCGATGAGATGAGGGTATTCCATCTCATGAATCATATAGGAACTTGTTATAAATCACATGTCATGCATTCTTGTCATGCCATCTAGGGTGCATTAGCAATTGCATGTTGTTGTGATAGATTTTGTGTAGAATATGCATGTTGTTGTGATAGATTCCCTGATAAAATACCTGTTATTTGATAGGGTATTGTTTTTGTAAGGTTTTGTTTGAATGAACACCAAAATTTGGTTATTGGGGTGTTATGGGCCCTCATGGACCAGAATTGGTGGATCATTGACTTTTTTACCTTGTTATAACATGTTTAAGATGCTAAGATTTGATTCGTGGGGAGTATGGACCCTCACAGATTAGAATTTGGCACTTTCAATGTTCATTTCAGTGTTTTCTAGGCTCCGGAGTAGTTTATGAGGCTTACTGTCTTGAAAAACCCAGAATACACGCCGTGTAGTTTTGACTACAAGCCATGTGTTCTTCTGTTTAGGAAGAAACTGTTTTTCTTAAGTACATGTTGTGTACTTTATGTACACGCCGTGTAATCTATAACTATTTCATATATCGTGTGGGCAGAGACATGGGATGGGGAAAGGATGGTGGGAACATGTCGTGTACCAGTTGAACACGCCCTGTAGTCTTACCCAAGTACTCGGTCGTGTCACTAACAACACGGGTCAGTGTTATCCTTCCTCGTACACGCCATGTCCATCTGTAACACGTCGTGTACTATGATTCGTGTGTCAGGCCATGTCACTAATAACACGGGCCAGGTGAATCTCGTCTAGTACATGCCCTGTCTATCTTGAACACACCGTTTAGTCTTTCCCTAGGAGAGTCGTGTGGCCTAACCATGTAGAAGTACTCGGGAAAAGAAAGAGGATTCAAGTACATGTTGTGTGTTAGGACAACACGTCGTGTGGTTTGGGTGTTACATGACCAGTTTTGGCAGAAGTACACGCCCATATAAATGACTTAAGGGAACACACTATGTAGGAATTTTACACGCCGTGTATTCATGTTTTGTAAAACTTGAGTTCTTTCTTTTTTATGTTTCCCTTTCTTGTACCTCCAGTGTCTAAGTCCCTATTAATCTTGATCTAAGGTGTGCATTTGACCTTGTAGAGTCATGCCACTGAGACGTCCTCTGGTTGTGCGCTAGTTGCAGTGTAGTGATCAGACATCGGATATGGCTGACCAGGGACTAACCATAGATCCTCCTATTGTGCCAGTCTTGGCACTAGCCGTTATACCAGACATAGGTGCTGATGCACAGTTCCAGGAAGGCTTTATGAGGATGATTCAAACCTTTCAGGGGGCACCTCCTCCTACCCCGTCGATGGCTGATTTGACATGGGTCTTCTAGCAGTAGCATCCTCCCACTTTCTCAGGGGATAGAGGACCCCAGGCTATAGAGTCATGGCTAGAATCCATGCTTACGATCTTTTTGCATCTGGAGATGCCTCCAGAGAGGAGGGTCAATCTCACTACCTATATGCTTCGGGACTCCACCAAGAGGTGGTGGGATGTGATCTCACAGGCGGGATTCCAGCAGGTTATGGCATGGGATGAGTTTCAGCACATATTATATGACTACTTATATCCAGATACCTTGAGGTCTAATCAAGCCAGAGAGTTTATGAGTCTAGAGCAGGGTACTCTTTCCGTTATGGAGTATTCCTCCCGCTTTACCGAGCTGTAGTGCTTCATTCCTATTTCAGGAGGTGATCAGTTATTCATGGAAAGGAAGTTCGAGGATGGTATGAGGCACGACATCTTATCACAGGTGAACATCTTCTGGTTTACTTCTATCACTTCTATCATCAACCAGGCACTGATCATGGAGTGCAATCTGAGGGATTTCGGAGTTGTGAGCTAGGGCGGCTCAGCATCTGGAGTTAGCATCCCTCCTATTGATAGTAGTAAGCACAACAGGGAGTCTTCTCACGGTGATCCAAGTAGGCGAGACACTTCTTCTGGTATCCAGGTGGTGTGCTACCAGTTTGGGAAGATCGGGAATACGAGGCCACACTTCCCAAGAGACCCAGTGGAGTGCCGATCATGCAGAAAGTTGGGTCACCATCAGAGCTTCTGTCAGATCTTCTCACCAGCAGCTGGTGACAGGAGTTCTTCTATGACTCCGCGTTCGGGAGCAGCACCACTAGTTTCTCACTAGTCAAATAACTGGAGTTCTTCTGGCCGTTCAGGCCAAGGTGGATGTCAAGGTCATGGTGGTCAGTCACCGATCTTTCAACAATAGCAGAGTGGATCAGATCAAAGTGGTCAGGAAGGGTGATAGAGCACTGTCGTGGGCTCCCTCAAATGATTAGTGTGATTTTGGGGTACTTAGGTGCAGTAGAGTGGCTGACCAAGGTTTTCTCTCAAAGGAGGAAGTGAATTTAACAACTTATTAAAGTTATTCTAAAAAAATAAAATAGAATAGAATAAAAACACTAATTTAAAGGATTTGGGTTTTTTATAGTTTATTAATCTAGAATAAGTTTTCTAGAAGAAGATTGTATATTTTTTTGTTTTTTGTTTTGAAATGAAGTTCGATTGAAATGACACAACAAAAAGATATTTTTTTTAGAAATCTATTTTAAAAGTCATAATCGATATAACTCTACCTCTTCAATAATTTATTAATAATTATCATTTAAATTAATATCCACTTAATTATTATCAACTAATTTGTTATCCCTTTAACCCTATGAGAGTTAACTTAAACACAAAGATGAAATTACTTAAACCCTAGGCTAGCTTCGGAACACGCAATCGCAGCACCCTGCTTTGATTGTTATTCTAATGATAGATTATGGTAAGTGGTTAATTAGAGCACATATCCATTCTGGAAATGAGTATGAATTGTGTTTAGGGATTATATTTGAACTCTACAAATTTATCCCGTGTGGTCTTGTATTACCGATTAAGATCGCGCTCTCACAATTTACACAAAATCTCAACCTCGCGTGTTTTGTATTAATTGTTCAATTTCTTTATTAGTTACTTGTAATTTAAAAACACAATTCATGGATCATATTATGTGAATTACAATAGATCATTTATTCAAAATAAATTAATGAAAAATGATATAGGTTGATCGATTACTAAAAAGAACTACTCTTCCATGGGTGGCGTAATCATCGTAGAAGCGTTTTGCATGTGTAAAGGTTTAAAATGGGTATAACCCAATAACACTTCTACTCAAGAATTCCAGACCAAATAGTAATATTAAGATAAAAATAAATTTAAACAAAATAGAAGAAAATATAAGAAATAAAATAAGAACAAATAAGTTTATTACATAAACAAAATCATTACAACATGAAGGAGAAGAAGAAGGCTTCGTCGAAGGGATCCTTGCTTCAAGATCTATACTTATTGAAGTGGTTGGATAATTGGAGTGGATCCACTTCTCCTCTGCCCTAAACTTCCCAATTCACTTCCCAACCCCACCAAATTATAAAAACACCAATTTATAGAGTGGTGGGGAGGCTAGGTTCAAAGTGGTTTCAAGTGTGAATGGGGAATCTCGGCCAAGTATTTTATTCCAACTTGCACCGCCCATTTGACTACCAAAACGCATGAATTGTCCGGCATTCCAGCATTATCAAATGTGAAGATATGGTTCCTCTATCTCCTCTACAAATTTGGGCTTAATCCATTCCCATATGAAGGAGTTATGGCCGAAATACAGAAGCTTTTTCATTCTGGAGAGTCCATCCCAACTTTGACTTCATGGCCCATTTTCAACAAACAAATGAACTCTTTAGCTCTAGTGTCCTGAATAAAGGTTGTAGATAATTAAGTTAGGAACACTTTTAAAAAATTTCAAATTCAAATAATAAATATACAAATATGTATCTTCGAAATACTACAGTGAACTATAAAGGGTAAAACTGGAATTTTCATCAAATATTCAAATGAGTGATCTAATCTCAAATACTTTATAATTAAACATATTTAACGCAATGTGAGGAAATTATATCATTTATTATAAATAAAATATACAATAAAATAGTTTTTTATCAACTCCCCCACACTTACCCTTTTTCACTCCTGAGCAAAACCTCATACCAAGTAAACATTAATATCAAATCAAAACCAATTTTAAAACACATATCCTTGAGATCAAACAATTACACACCAAGAAACAAAAGATATCATGCCTCATAAAAAACCATTATTTCAAGTTCTTCATTTATATAATTCAATATATTTCCACTTTATTTATCCTCCAATGCACAAAACACATACCTCGCTTGAATTTTCTCTCATCACTCAAATATCAATTTTTTTTTGCAATGTCTTTCTCATCCAAACTCATACAAGGGTCACCATAGGCTTGATAAATTCCTACATCGCTACCCGATGTGAGTCAAGGACATATGTTTATCATGAGGATTTTTTAGGGTTGTTCTGTGGCTTTTGGTTGGTAGGATTAAGATGTGAAAAACTCTGAGGCTGAATGAGGAGGGCTTGACTCTTTTTTTTTAAAGCAAAATTGCATTAATCTAATTTTCACTTAAATATGGTCTTCTCCTCAATCCCCATAGTATCAATTCAGCTCCATAATCATGAAAATTCATCAAAAGTTTACACCATTCATCATTTCAACATCAAAAATTTCAATCTTTTCAAACATGATTTTCTTGAAAGCTTCAAATGGGCACAGCTTTCCACCTCAATTAGAAGGTCTAGAAAAGGCACAACTTCACTTGTCATGAAAGCTCTAGAAAAGGAATAGATTTCAATATAATGACTTTCTTCAGCAGAAAATAGATCTCTTAAGAATTTAATTTTCCACCCAAAGTATCACAAAATGTGGTGGCACAACACAAGATAGATTCCCCCACACTTAAGCTCAACTAGATTATGCAATTTCACTTCAAGAGTTGGTTGGATAGGGAAAATTGGATTGTAATGTGGCTAACCTAATAGGATGTTCATGGAATCTAAGGGATACAAGGATTAAATATTAAATTTAGGCCATTATAAAAAAGTATTCTTTGAAATAGGGGCTTTAATACCAAACAAATGCCTCAATCATTTAAACATAAGTACCTCAAACCCTCAAGTTTTGACAAGAATAGATCAAATTCTGGTTAAATCAAGCATGGTTTGGTTCTATCAAGAATTGAGGTGAATGTAATATGAAAATAATGATTCATAAGCCTCAAAAAAATTGATTTCAAATATAAAGACAGTGAGATGTGGCATGGGATTCAAAATTCAGTGTACTTTTCATGAAATTACTAAATATTTGAACTTGAAACAAAGTCATTTTCAGCATTCATTTAAGCTTAGTTTCATGGGATAAATTGTTTCACTTATTGATATGGATTTAAAAATGGTGATGAGAATCATTTTATCTCAAAATTTTCAAAAAACACAGAAAATTGTAAAATAAACACACAAAATTTGAAAAACACACAATTTTTTTGAAAATTTGGTTTTTTTTAAACAGGAAAACAATTGAAATTACTAAACTAAAAGGTTCCCTACCCCACACTTAAAATATTGCATTGTCCTCAATGTGAACCCATGAGATGATATATGCACATGAAATGCAGAATTTTTAAATAGGACAAATAATATAAAAGTGAAAGGGTTAGGAACAGCCTGATGTGCTCAAGTGATGATGGGGCCATGCAGTGTGATAAGATCCACTGCATTAGTAGGAAGTCCCTCAATGTATCTCTTAAAATATTTCCCATTGACTGTAAATCTCCTTCTAGTTTCTTCTTGTGTGATCTCCACTACACCATAAGAAAAAACATTAGATACAACATAAGGACCTAACCATCTGGAACGCAACTTACCAGGCATCAGCTTGAGTCGTGAACTATAGAGAAGGACTTTCTCTCCAACCTGAAACTCCCTTTATTGGATCATTTTTTTATGAGATTCTTTTGATCTTTCCTTGTAGAGCCTTGAGTTATCATATTATGACAGTCAAATCTTTTCAAGCTCTTGAATTTGCAACTTCCTTTGAATTCCATCTTAGGCCAAATCCATGTTGCATTTCTTTATAGCCCAATATGCCCGATGCTCGACTTCCACTGGGAGATGAAATGCTTTCCCAAAAACAATCCTAAATGGGGACATACCAATGGGTGTCTTGTATGTTGTCCTATAATCCCACAATGCATCATCCAAGCGCTTGCTCCAATCCTTCTTATTTGGCTGCACGGTTTTCTCTAATATTTGTTTCAGCTCACGATTTGAGACCTCAGCCTGGCCATTTGTTTGGGGGTGGTATGGTGTTGATGTTTTGTGTGTCACCCCATACTTCCGAAGGAGGGAAGAAAAATTCCTATTGCAAAAGTGTGTCCCTTGGTCACTGATGATGGCCTTTGGTACTCCAAACCTGCAAAAAATCTGTGCTTTGACAAAGTCCACAACAACATGAGAATCTTCAATCCTGGTGGCCTTGGCCTCCACCCATTTACTCACATAATCAACGGAAACCAAAATATACAAAAATCCAAATGAACTAGGAAAAGGACCCATAAAAACAATGCCCCATACATTAAAAATCTCACAGAATAATATGGGTTGTTGGGGCATCTCATGTCTCTTAGAAATGTTCCCAGTGTGTTGGCAACGAGAGAATGACTTAAAAACACATGGGCATCATGGATTAAGCTAGGCCAATATAATACAGAGTCCAAAACCTTCCTAGAAGTCCGTTGGGGTCCAAAGTGTCCACCACAAGCAAGTGTATGACAGAAATTCAAAACAGACTCAATCTCATGATCGGGAACACACCTCCTAATGACTTGGTCACTACAAATGCGCCAGAGGTAAGGATCATCCCACACATAAAACCTAGACTCACTTTTTAATTTTTGGACTTGATGTTTCTTTAAATTTGCAAGGATTTCAGAGGCAACAATGTAGTTAACTAAATCTGCATACCAAGGATGCGTACCTGAGATGGAATAAAGATGCTCATCGGGGAAAGTGTCTTGAAGTGGTACCTGGTCCAAGGTGGCATCCTCTAGTGTGTGAGTAAGCCTACTCATGTGGTCTACCACCAAATTCTCTGATCCCTTCTTTCCCTTTATCTCAATATCAAATTATTGAAGAAGGATCATCCAACGGATAAGTCGTGGCTTTGCATCTGGCTTCTTTAGGAGGTACCTCAAAGCTGCATAGTCAAAAAAACAACTACTTTAGAGCACAATAAATATGAACACAATTTATCTAAAGAAAATATGACATCAAGAAACTCCTTTTCTATGGTTGTGTAATTTGATTGGCCTGAATCCAGTGTCCTCGATGCATAGGCGATCACATGTGAACGTCCCTCCACCCTCTAAGATAAGACCGCTCCAACCGCGAAGTTGGAGGCGTCACACATATGCTCAAAAGGAATCTCCCACTGTGGGGGTTGTATGATAGGTGGAGTGGTTAGACACTTCTTTATCTCATCAAAGGAAGTCCTACAAGAATCGTCAAACACAAAATTAGAATCTTTTTGAAGTAATCGTGACATAGGAAGAGTGATCTTACTAAAATCTTTGATGAAGAACCGATAAAATCCTGCATGCCCTAGGAATGATCTAACATCATGCACACATGAAGGATAGGGTAAGGATGAAATAATGTCTACCTTAGATCTATCAACCTCTATCCCATGTTTTTACACTACATGCCCTAAGGCAATGCCATGCTCTACCATAAAATGACACTTTTCAAAGTTCAGGACCATATTCTTCTCAATACAATGATTCAACACCTTTCCCAAACTACTTAGACATTCATCAAATGAAGACCCATACACTGTAAAATCATCCATAAATACCTCCATGCAAGTCTCAATAAAATCAGAAAAAATACTCACCATGCATCTCTGGAAGGTACCTGGGGCATTACAAAGTCCAAATGACATCCTTAGGTAAGAAAAGGTACTGAATGGGCAGGTGAATGTCGTCTTCTCCTAGTTCTTTGGAGCTATAGGAACCTGAAAATATCCAGAAAATCCATCCAAGAAACAATAGTGTGTCTTCCCAGCTAGTATCTCAAGCATCTGATCAATAAAAGGGAGGGGGAAATGGTCCTTGTGAGTGGAATGATTTAGTTTCCTATAATCAATACACACATGCCAACTGTTTTTCACCCTCATTGGAACTAACTCATCTTTCTCATTTTTAACAATAGTAACACCACTCTTCTTAGGTACAACCTGAATTGGACTTACCCACTGAGAATCTGAAATGGGAAATATTATACCTGCCTCGAGCAATTTCTCAACTTCTTTTTTAACAAATTCCAGGGGGTGGGATTGAGTCTCCTTTGTGGCTGTCTCACCGGTTTATCCTTATCCTCTATGAGAATCCTATGCATGAAAATGGAGGGTCTAATACCTGATATGTCATCCAAGGTACACCCAATCTCCCTGATGTTCTCCCTCAAAATATTCAAAATCTTTTCTTCATGTTCAAAAGGGAGATTGTTAGCAATGATAACAAGTAATCTCTCACCACTCAACAAGTATGAGTATTTCAGATTTGGTGGCAATGGCTTGAGTTCTAATGAAGGAGGGTGTAGTATGGATGGAGACATTGAAGGAACTGAAACATATGCACAAAGAGCATCGGTATTAGAATATACATCATCAAAATCAGAGAATAAAGCATCAAATCCATCATCATACTCTATAGCCATGTCATAATCAGAGTTCACATGATCAAAATCAGAATATGATTCCATTTCAAAATCAAATCTTATAGAGTCTTGTTCCTTAGAAACGGGTGTGGAAGTACTTTTAGACATCAAACTAGAACCAATACTCATAATCTCCCTAAGCATAGGACAATCTAATTCTATGGTTTTTTTACTTGGTGGTTCAAAATGGGAGATAACAAATGCAGAATGATCCTTTGAGGGGTACTTCATGGAATCCATAACATTAAATATCACAACTTCATCCCCAAATTCCATGGAAAGTGTACCCTCATTGACATTTATGATAGTTTTTGTAGTTTTGAGGAAGGGCCTACCTAATATAATGGGGGCATGAGAACTTACCTGATCATCCTCCATGTTAAGAACATAGAAATATGCTGTAAAGATCATGTCTCTTACCCGGACAAGTACATCCTCAAGAACTCCCGCTGGATATGCCGTAGCTCTATTCTCCAACTACACCACTACTCTTGTCGGCTTTAACTCACCAACCTGTAAAGAAGAAAATACAGAGTGAGGCATCACATTTATTGAAGCTCCTAAATCACAAAGAACATCAGAGAAGTGAAACTCCCCTATAGTACATGGGATGGTGAATGTCCCAGGATCCTTTCACTTTGTTGGCATTGCTAGATTTGGTGTAATGAGTGCTGATACATTCCTTCCAAGGTTGATCCTCTCATTTCCCTTGATCCCTCTTCGGTTGGTACAAAGTTCTTTTAATAATTTTTCATACCTTGGAATTTTCTTAATGGCTTCAAGTAGAGTAATGTTGATCTCCACACGCTTGAATGTGTCCAAAACCTCCTTTTTCATTGCTTCTTCAGCCATCTTCTTGGTTTGAACAACCCTTTTGAGAAAAGGAAGGTGTTTAGGAGGAACATAATCAATCTTTTTCTTACCTTTATCTTTCTCCTTGGATTGCTCATTAGTTGGTTTGGAATGTGACTGCTCCAAAGTTGAGGTGAATCCCGGTGGAATGGTTGGTACAGATGCATCGTTAATTTTCTTCCCACTTCTCAATGTGATGGCACTGACATTACCCTTTGGATTTGGAGTGGGTTGGTAAGGTAGATTTCCAAAATTCTTACTCAAAAGTTCATGGAGGGCAGTGGAAATCTGGCTCATTTGAGTCTTCAAATCCCTCAACTCTGAACCTTGACTCTTCAGTTCATTCTGTTGATTGAGAACAATTTGCTTCAAAAGATCATCAGTGTTAGAATCTACCTTAGGTGGGGGATTCCCTTGTTGTTGGCTTGTTAATGTTTGAGCTTCAAATCTCCTTTGGGGTTGTTGGAAACTCTTCTGGTAAGGAGGAGGCTATTGGAAGTTTTGTTGAAAAGGGGGACTTTGTTGTTGTCTAGATCCATACCTCATGTCCGACTGATCTTTCCACCCTTGGTTGTATGCTAGATCAAACTTCTTTTGGGGATATGGTTGTTGTTGCTGCTGAAATGGTCTCCCTAGGAATACTGCTGCGCAATCCTCTGTCTCTTGTAGTTGTGGCAAACAGTTAGTTGGGTGGCTTGTCTCAGTGAAAATGCCACAAGGCCTTGAAGGAGGGGGTTGGGATGTCTTTTGAGCCAATGCAATCTTCCTCACCATAGTGGTCAATTCTTCCAACTTGGTATCAATCAAATGACTTTCAAGATAAGAAGGACTTACCTGATGTACTCCCCTGACATGTAGTGTACCTCGATCGCCAAATTGTTGGGAGTTTTTTGTCATCTTGTCGATCAATGCACGTGCGGATACTGGTGTCTTGTCCACCAATTCCCCTCTTGCTGCAGCATCCACCATGCTCCTCTCTATAGGTGTGAGTCCTTCATAGAAGTACTGAATGAGGAGTTCCTCACTGATTTGGTGATGTGGACAGCTTGCACACAACTTCTTTAATCGCTCCCAATACTCATACATAGACTCCCCTTGTGCTTACTTGATCCCCGATATCTCCTTTAGAATGTATCTGGTCCATGATGCTGGAAAAAATCTTTGCAAGAAAAGACGTTTCAAATCATTCCAACATGTTACATCTTCAGGTTGCAAATAATACATTCAATCTTTTGCAGCTCCATCAAGTGAGAATGGGAATGCTCTTAATTTTATTTGATCTTCAGAAACATTTCTTGGTTTTAAAGTTGAGAAAACCACATTAAATTCTTTAAGGTGTTTGTTGGGATCCTCACCAGATAATCCATGAAACTTTGGAAGAAGGTGAATTAATCCAGATTTTAACTCAAAGTCTGATTCGAGATTCAGGTATGCAATACAATTCGGTTTATAGTTAATATCAGGTTCAGCCAATTCTCAAATGGTTCTATTAAGTTCATTTCCATTATTTCCATTCATTGGTTATTCTTTTATGTTTGAATTTGAATAACTTCCAATTCCAATGTTTCTAGAAGAGAGGAATTCACCAACTGGTTGAATATTGAAACTTCCTATAGACTGAGAGTGTCTGATTCGTGCCCTAAGGCTGCATTCAATCTCAGGGTCAAGATCTAAGAGATATTCAGGATTAGTTCATGTCATAAATCAAATAAAAATTAAAAGAAATTGATTGTACCATAGTAAAATAAAAATGTGAAGTTGAGTTGATGGTCCAAAAATAAAAGAAGAGGATGAAAAAAAAGGAAAACTTGAGAAAGGGGAAAGATGAAAGAGAGAGGTGAAGAAAATAATAAAATAAAAAATAAAAGAAATACCTCTAAATGGTTGAATAAATTACTTGACTCCCCAGAAATGGCGCCAATTTTATAGAGCGCTGTCGTGGGCGCCCTCAAATGATTAGTGTGATTTTGGGGTACTTAGGTGCAGCAGAGTGGCTGACCAAGGTCGTCTCTCAAAGGAGGAAGTGAATTTAACAACTTATTAAAGGTATTCTAAAAAAATAAAATAGAATAGAATAAAAACACTAATTTAAAGGATTGGGGTCTTTTATAGTTTATGAATCTAGAAGAAGTTTGTTGGAAGAAGATTTTATATTTATTTTTTTTTAGTTTTGAAATGAAGTTCGATTGAAATGACACAACAAAAAGATGTTTTTTTAGAAATCTATTTTAAAAGGCATAATCTATCTAACTCTTCCTCTTCAATCATTTATTAATAATTATAATTTAAATTAATATACACTTAATTATGATCCCCTAATTGTTTATCCCTCGAACCCTATGAGAGTTAACTTAACCACAAATATGAAATTACTTAAAGCCTAGGCTAGCTTCGGAACACGCAATCGCAGCACCCTTCTTTGATTGTTGTTCTAAGGATATCTTATGGTCAGTGGATAATTAGATCACATATCCATTCTGGAAATGAGGATGAATTGTGTTTAGGGATTATATTTTAACTCTACAAATTTATCTCGTGTGGTCTTGTATTACAGATTAAGATCGCGCTCTCACAATTTACACAAAATCTGGACCTCACGTGTTTTGTATTAATTGTTCAATTGCTTGCTTAGTTTCTTGTAATTTAAAAACACAATTCATGGATCATATTATGTGAATTAAAGTAGCTCATTTATTCAAAATAAATTAATGAAAAAGGATAGAGGTCGATCGATTACTAAAAAGAACTACTCTTCCATGGGTGGCGTAATCATCGTAGAAGCGTTTTGCATGTGCAAAGGTTTAAAATGGGTATAACCCAATAACGCTTCTAATCAAGAATTCCAGACCAAATAGGAAGATTAATAGAATAAGAAATTTAAATAAAATAGAAGAAAAGAGAAGAAATAAAATAATAACAAAGAATTTTATTACATAAACAAAATGATTACAACATGAAGGAGAAGAAGAAGGCTTCGTCGAAGGGATCCTTGCTTCAAGAGCTACCCTTATTGAAGTGTTTGGATAATTTGAGTGAATCCACTTATTCTCTGCCCTCAACTTCCCAATTCACTTCCCAACCCCACCAAATGATAAAAACACCAATTTATAGAGTGTTGGGGAGGCTAGGTTCAAAGTGGTTTCAAGTGTGAATGGGGAATCTCAGACAAATATTCTATTCCAAATTTCACTGCCCATTTGACCACCAAAACGTGTGAATTGTCCAGACTTCCAGAAGGCTCAAATGTGTGTATATGGGTCCTCTATCTCCTCTCCAAATTTTGTCTTAATCTAGGAAAATATGAAGTATTTATGGCTGAAATACAGAAGCTTCTTCATTCTGGAGAGTCCAGCCCAACTTTGCCTTCATGTCCCATTTTTAACAACCAAATGCACTCTTTAGCTCTAGTGTACTGAATAAAGGTTGTAGATAATTAAGTTAGGAACACTTTTGAAAAAATTTAATTTCAAATAATAAATATAAAAATATGTATCTTCGAAATACTACAGTGAACTATAAAGGGTAAAACTGGAATTTTCATCAAATATTCAAATGAATGATCTAATCCCAAATACCTTCTAATTAAACATATTTAATACAATGTGAGGAAATTATATCATTTATTATCAATAAAATATTCAATAAAATAGTGTTTTATCACAGGGTCACAGGGTCGTGGAGCAGGCTAGAACTTTGCAGTGGAGAAGACTCAGCAGGAGCAGGATCTCAGACCTTCTATAGTTCTAGGTATGATCTTAGTTGCCTCAGTTTTAGCTTCTGCTCTTTTTAATATAGGTTCTTCCCACATCTTTATATTTTTTGTGGTTGTGTAGATCCTTGGTCTCTGTATCTTTTCTTCTGCTAATATCTTGACATTAGACACTCCGTTGGGGACTAGAATGGAAAGTGTACATCAGTGTAAGGAGTGCCCTCTAGAGGTTGGTGGGTGTCACTTTTTATGGGACCTCTATGTTCTAGTGATGACAGGCTATGATGTCATTCTCAAAATAGACTATCTAGTTCCCTTCCAAGTATTCGTCGACTGTTATCACCACAGGGTGAGTTTCACATCACCATAGGGCGTATTGTTTCTTCATAAGGGTGATTGGGATGTCCAGGAGAGCAGAGCGGGTCCAGATCATCATGGGTTAGGAGAAGCTACAGCCCATATTTCTAGTTTATATCTGGATGATTGGGGGACTCCTCAGTTATACTTTCCTCCGGTGGTGGATCATTCCAGCGATGTCTTTCTAGATGACTTTTTAGGTTGGCCACTGGAGCATGAGGTAGACTTTTCTATTGAGCTTCTGTTAGGAGCAGCACCGATGTCCATTCCTCCTTATAGGATGGATACACCAGAGTTGCAGGAGATCAAGAATTAGTTGGAGGAGTTGCAGGAAAAGGGTTTCATCTGACCCAGTACTTCTCCTTGGGGTTCGTCGGTCCTGTTTTAGAAGAAGGCATATGGTACCCTCAGGATTTTTGTGTATTATTGGAAGTTAAACCAATTGACGGTCAAGAACCGATATCATTTACCAAGTATTGATGATCTCTTTGATCATCTTTGAAGAGCCCAGGTGTTCTCGAAGATTGACTTGAGGTTCGGTTATCATCAGTTGTGTGTTAGACTATCTGATATACCTCTCACAGCCTTCCAGAGAAAGTATGGTCTATACAAGTATATGGTTATGTTGTTCGGTCTCACAAACGCGCCTGCAGTTTTCATGGCACTGATGAACCAAGTGTTCCATCCATACTTGTATTCCTTCATGGTGGTCTTTGTGGACAATATCTTGGTGTACTCTCAAAATCGACACGACCATGCTACCCATCTTGAGACCGTTTTGAGTACACTGAGAGAGCATCAGTTATATTCTATGCTCTCAAAATGTCACTTTTGGATGGATCAGATTCACTTCTTGGGTCATGTCATCTCGGAGATAGGATTGTCAGTAGACCTAGAGAAAGTGAGAGCAGTAGTCTGCTGAGAGTATCCAAAAAACGTCTTTGAGGTGAGAATTTTTCTGGGGCTGGTTGGATACTACAGACATTTCATGAAGGAATTTTCACTCTTAGCAGCATCACTAAAGAGTCTGGCTAAGAAGGGTGCAAAGTTCTTGTGGTCAGATTCTTGTGAGTCAGCCTTTCAGGAGTGAAAGGGGAGGTTAACTTCAGCACTAATACTAGTCTTGCGAGATCTAGGAAAGAGCTATACTGTTTACTATGATGCTTCAGGTATCGGGCTGGAAGCTGTGCTTATGCAGGGAGATGGATTTGTTGCGTACGGGTCTTGGTAGTTGCGGCCACATGAGAAGAACTACCCGACACACGATCTTGAGTTGGATACGGTTGTTCATGCCTTGCGTTGTTGGAGACATTATCTTCTGGGGGAGCATTTTGTGGTTTTCACCGACCACAAGAGTCTCAAGTACATCTTCACTCAGCGTGATCTAAATTTGAGACAGCGAAGGTGGGTTGAGTACCTACGGTCCTTCATTTTCGAGATTGCCTATATTCCTAGGAAAGGCAACGCAGTGGCTGATACTTTGAGAATGAGGACTCGGATATAGGTAGTTCATGAGGACATCAGTGATTGGAAGCTTATGGCTCTGTTCTCTGAGATGCATTTGGAGGTGTACGACAGACAAGGGAAGACTTTCCTTTATTTTGTAGTTGTTACCTCTACCCTTCTTGATCGAGTACAAATGAGGCAGCTATCAGATTCTGAAGGCCTAGTCCTACAGGAGAGCATGTCAAGAGAGGACCCTGTTCTTGGATGGACTATAGGAAAGGATGAGATCTTTCATTTCCAGGGGCACGTATGGGTGCCAATGGATATATGTGAGGAGATGATGCAAGACTCTCATTCTTTAGTTTGGGCAGTTCATACTGGTGTCACCAAGATGTATCGTGATCTCCACTGTCAGTATTGGTGGCCAGGTATGAATAGGGACGTTACAGGTTTCATCATGAGGTGTTCCACCTATCAGCGGGTGAAGGCGGAGCATCAATGACCAGCAGGGATTCTACAGCAGTTGTCTATTCTTGAGTGGATGTGGAACGATGTCGTCATGGATTTCATGACAGGTTTACCAAGGTCACCTTGAGGGAGTGATGCAGTTTGGGTTGTCATTGATAGACTCATGAAGGTTGATCAGCTTTTACCGATCAAGGAGACATTCAGTGTTTATGAGTTGGGACGGTTGTACATCCATGATATTGTACGTCTGTATGGAGTTCCACACTCCATCATTTCAGACAGGGATGCACATTTTACTTCTTAGGTTTGGTAGGGGCTTCAGAAGGCTTTGGGTATGCAGGTACTTTTGAGTATAGCTTACCATACTCAGACTGATGGCCAGTCCGAGTGTACAATTCAGGTTCTTGAGGACATGCTCTGAGCATGAATTCTAGATTTTTCAAGTTCTTGGGAGAAGCATATACCTCTTGTGGAGTTTTCCTAAAACAATAGTTTTCAAGAAACTATTCAGATGGCACCTTTTGAGGATTTTTACAATAGGCCATTCTGATCACCCTTATGTTGGATGGAGGTAGGAGAGGCAGTTATGCTGGGACCTCATCTTGTCCAGGAGACCATGAAGCAGATAGAGATGATTCGGAAGAGGATGGCTACTGCATAGTCTTGACAGAAGTCTTATGTTGATCAGTGAAGATGAACTATGGAGTTCAAGGTCGGGGATTAGGTTTTCCTACATGTCACACCGAGGTTGGGACACAAGAGGATTAGAAGATAGGGTAAGCTTTCACTGAGGTATGTCGGGCTGTTTGAGGTGCTGGAGAGAGTTAGGTCGGTTTCCTATCAGTTACAGTTACCTCAGAGGTACCGGGCTATGCATGACATTTTTCATGTTTCTCTGCTCTGAAGATACTTTTCATATCCATCTCATGTCTTTCAACCCGAGGAGGTTGAGCTTGAAGTGGATGCGTCATTCGATGAGGATCCTATACGGATTGTTGATCACAGTAAAAATGTTCTCTGTGGACGGTTTATTCCTCTGGTACTAGTGTTATGGCAGCACAGGTGGGTACAAGATGAGACTTGGGAGAGGGAGGACGATGTATGAGCCCAGTGGCCGGATCTGTTTGGGGCTGCTTCTTCTACGCTGCACTAGGAAAATTTGGGGACAAATTTCTTTAAGGGGGGAAGTTTCTAAGAACTCATATCTTATTTTCAGGTATTTTTTTCTTTTCTGTTCATTTTGGGAAAAAGAAAATTTTTTGAAAATTTTCTAAGTACATGTCGTGTACTTTATGAGTACACGTTGTGTACTGCCATGCCGCAGGAGGTCATGTACTAGTCGTGTAGTAGCCACACACACAGCCATGTAGGAGTGACTTGGAGGTCGCTTAAAGTGGAGTACGGAAACAGAGATTACACGTTGTGTACTTCAAAAGTACATGCCGTTTACTTTCTTTTTTTCATTAAACTCACTGGGGTCGCGTCTAATCCCCATAACTCTCTTATTTTAGGTCTCGTTCGACCGAGAGATTCATATGGCCATGGATCTTCGACGAACCCCTAAATTTGCATATGTCCTCCGAATCAAACATCGTCTATTGCGTTGGAATCACATCGGTGATTTCTCTCTTCTCCTAGAGAACCATCTTCTGATTTTTCCTCTCTCGTGAGATATTGTGGGTTGAAAATTTTAGACGTTTTTGTAGATATTCAATTTTCTAAGGAGATTTAAGCTTTGAGGTTCACTTATATTGATCACCTAATGTCAAGGTAGGTGGTTTGTGCCTTTCTGTTGAAAGTCCTTGAGTTTTATGTGAAAAATTTCCCAATACCCATGAATGGGGTATTGCGCGTTTACCATTTTAACCCTATTGTTTACCTGTTATGATTGTATTCTTGAATAGATGATAATTTACTATGAATAGGGTGAATGTATGTGCTTTGGTTTTGTTTTCCATTTTTCCGATTTTGACCTTTGGGTCTAGTTGCCTTATAGGTGGCTGTTTACTTTCCCATGCCTATTATTGTAGGATGGTCTGACTATTGTTTTTTTATGTTGTTATGTTGTATAATTCTAGCCAACTAGTTCTTGAGGTTTACCTTAGCCGATATGCACTTCTACACTTTCTTGACTTACACGGGGCCATGAGAACCAGGTGTATGGACCATAGGGAGAATGGACGTTGAGGGATTCTCCAGAGAGTCTTTGTAACTTTACAATGTGAGACCACAGGGGGAATTGATGTTGAGTGATTCCTCAGAGTGTCTGTAGTTCCATGACATAGGCCACAGAGGGAATGTGACATAAGTGATTCCCTAGATTGCCTTTATTTATGATACGAGACTAAAGGGGGAATTGACGGCGAGTGCTTCCTTAGAGATTCTATGCTTTAGCTGAACTAGAGGGGTTAGACTGAGTGTACCACCCAGAGGGTTTCTTGTACTTGTTAGGTAGGACCAGAGGGGTTAGACTGAGTGTGTTTTCTAGAGGGTTACCTATTGTGTTTATCTTATTTCTTAGTTGTTTCTTGATTTATAAACGGTGGATTGTTTACTGTTGAGTACCTACCTGTTTACTATTTCCTCTACTTTTACCTGCCATATAATCATTGACTGTTAGGCACAGATCTCATAGTGGTTACCTACAGGGATTAGTCTCACACCCTGTTTGGGTCATGATTTTGGGCCCAAACAGATTTTATTGTTGTAGGTATAGACAAGGGAAAGCGCCCTTCTACTTCAGGTACTTGACATGTTATGGAGCTGGAGAGCACGGGACCA
Source organism: Viscum album (assembly GCA_963277665.1). NCBI lineage: Eukaryota > Viridiplantae > Streptophyta > Magnoliopsida > Santalales > Viscaceae > Viscum > Viscum album. Next base: position 1,012,591,717 of record OY728141.1, on the reverse strand, counting down.
AGCTTAGGCTTGCGATGCTATGGAGCTGATTACTGTTTTCCTTTTGTACTTGGTTTAGTACTATATTTCAGCATTATGCTTTGTTTCTCTGCTTTCCTAGACATATTTATCATTCATCGTTTTATATATGTGGTCCAGTTTGTTTTATTAATATTCTGCTGTTTATTTTTGTATGATATTATTACTGCTTTTTCTCTTGTATGTATGTGTTTACTTCTGTTTTGTACTCTGCCATTGAGGGCATAGTTTCCCCACTATCACACCCAAGGCCCTAGCTACTAGTCAGTAGCCTCTGGCATTCGGGAAAATACGCTTGAGGTCATGTGACCAACCGGGTATGGGGTGCCTCTAGGTGGATTCCAGAACCGGAACATTACAGTAGTGTGCTATAACAGCACACCACAACTCCAAAAACACCAATATATTATAAAAATAAAGTAAGAATATAGAATTTAAATGAAGACAAAATAATCTAGGCTTGTTTGATCGGTTTTGGAAATATGATGCACATTTTAAACTAAAATGATACTTATATATTGAAAAACACACTTGCAGTCACACTGGTCACACCATGTGTCATATTGATGTGAGGATAATTCTTACACATCTCAAATAACTCCTAGATTATTTTCCAAAAGTATTAAAACAATCCAAATGTGTTTTATCAGTTTTGAGTATGTCATTTTTTTTACTAAAATGGCATTTTAAATTGGAAACACGCACTTTGACTCATACCAGTCACATCATGTGGCGGTTTGACATGATACCTATTCCTACACATCACAAATGACTTATGAATCATTTTCCTAAACTATAAAGACAATCCGAGTGTGTTTTCTTGGTTTTCTGTAATTGACACTTTTTGAACTAAAATGTTTATTTTAAACTAATAACGGACACATTGAGTCATACCAGACACACCATGTATCAGATTGAGGTTAGAGTAATTCTTACACATAAAAAATGACTTATGAATCATTTTTATAAATTATAAAAAAAATGAATGTGTTTTCTCATTTTTGAGTAGGTGAGTAGTTCTATTTACTAAAATTGAAGTGAATTTTAAATAAAAAGATGCACGTGGAGTCATTTCGGTCACATCGTGCATCAGATTGAGGTTAATCTCATTATTTCATGTCCCAAATGTCTTATAGATCATTTTCATAAATTATCAAAACAATATGAATTTATTTACTTAGTTTTGAGTATGCTACTTGTCTTTTTTTCTAAAATGTAATTTTAAAGTGGAAACACACACTTTGATTCTTACTGATCACTCATGTATCGGTTTGACATGAGAATTATTCCTACACATAAAAAATGAATTATGAATAAATTTTGAAAATTATCAAGAAAATATGAATTTTTTTACTTCATTTTCAGTGAGTGTAATTTTTTGGAATAAATTGTCGAATTTAAATTGATAACGGACACATTGAGTCATATTGGGAACATCGTGTATTGGATTGAGGTGCGACTAATTCCTAAAGATTAAAAATTACTTATGTATCATTTACCTAAAGTATCACAATAATATTAATATTCTTGATCAGTATTGAGTAGCTAAGTTTTCCTTTTTACTAAAATTGATGTCAATTTTAAATAAAAAGATATAGTTGGAGTCATATCGGTCACACCGTGCATTAGATTTAGGTGAAACTAATTCTTACACATCCCAAAATGATTATAGATCATTTTCAGAAAGTATGAAAACAATATGAATGAATTTACTCTATTTTGAGTATGCCACTTGTCTTTTTTACTAAAATGTCATTTTAAATTGGAAACATTCACTTTGACTCATACCGAAAAAATCGTGTATCAGTTTCCATGAGACAAATTCCTACACACCACATATAATTTATGAATCAATTTTCTAAATTATCAAGAAAATATAAGCATGTTTGTTTGGTTTTTAGTGAGTGACATTTTTTGAACTAAATTGTCAATTTTAAACTGATGGTAGACACATTGAGTCATATTGGGCACATCACGTATCAGATAGATGTTTGGATAATTAATACATGTAAAAAATAGATTATGTATCATTTAAATAAATTATAAAAACAATATTAATTCATTTATTAGTTTTTATTTGGTTAGTTATATTTTTTATTAAAATTGATGTCAATTTTAAATAAAAAGATGCACTTAGAGTCATAATGGTCACACCATGTGTCGGATTGAGATGCGGGAAATCCCTACATGTCCCAAATGTCCTATGGATCATTTTAATAAATTATCACAACAATATGAATGTGTTTTATCAGTTTTTAGAATGTTAGTTGTCCTTTTTATTAAAATTGGTGTCATTTTTAAATAAAAATATGCACTTGGAGTCATATCGGTCACACTGTGCATCATATTGAGGTGTGGTTGATTCCTACATGTCTCAAATGACTTATGGATTGTTTTCATAAATCATCATAAAAATCTGAATTCATTTTATTAGTTTTGAGTACATCAATTTTTTTTACTAAAATTTCATTTTAAATGGGAAGCATGCACTTTGAACTATTTTGATCACATCGTGTGTCAATTTTATATGATTCCAATTTATACATGTCAAATGACTTATGAATAAATGTAGTAAATTATCAAGAAAATCTGGGTTTTTTTTTGTTTTCAGTTAGTGAAATTTTTTAAACTAAATTGTCGATTTTAAATTGATAATGAACACATTGAGTCATTAAGGTCACACCATGCATAGGATTGAGGTTCACCTAATTCCTACATGTCCCAAATGACTTATGGATCATTTCTATAAAGTATCAAAATAATTGGAATATTTTTTCTTAGTTTTGAGTATCTTTGTTATCCTTTTTTCTAAAATTCATGTTAATTTTAAATAAAAATAAGCACCTTGAGTCAAACCTATCACACTATGTGTCAGATTGAGATGTGATTGATTATTACGTGTCCCAAATTCTCAAAAAAAATCCTAACTTCCAATGTAACCATTTTTCCATTATCTTTCTATGTCGAACTTCCAACACTTCATATTGACTTGATGTTCTTAGCGGAAATGTTTTTCTCATTATTTAAAATTAGAAGTGTAGAAGAATCTCATTTTCCCATTATATCACAAGAAGTCCCCATAATGGACACATGAGATTACTCTACTCTCATTGTTTTCAACAATGAGAAAGGTTTTTCATCTATCAATATAGAATCAATATATAGTGTTAGCAGTTCGATAAATAAAGACAATGAATATGGAAATCTCGATTATATTGGTAGAAATAATCATTTTATCACTTTTATGGATTGTTATAAATAGTTAAAAGAAAAATATCAATTCCCAAAATAACATTGAAAAAACTAAATGAGTATTAGATAAAAATGATAAGGAAATTAACTTAGAAATATTAGATTAAATGATGACAAAATTAATTAACTAAGTAGTGGGAATTCACCTTTTTTATGGTTGTACGCATTCTTTATGCATTTACTTGTTTTCATTATCTCAGTTTTTAGCTCAAAGTCTGATCCCTCATGAGAATGATAAGCTTCAAACAAACTACCCCTACTCATACAAAAGAATCCACTTGTACAAGTAAAAAATTATTATATGATTAATACTGAAAAGAAATAAACTAAACATAAATATGAAACAATACATTAATTATATGGATAATGATTTTACTATGAAAACATTGTTGAACATAGGGATATGCTGATAGTAAACCAAGAATGATGATAAAAAAATATAAATAGATCTCATCAAACAATCAATCAATGAGTTAGGAGGATGAGGAGAAAATAATATAAATTATATTGAATATTTGAATCGCTTTAGATAAATCTAAGATATCCTATTGGGTTCATAAAATATTCATTTTATACAATAAATAAATACATACATATAAGATATTCTTTATCAAATGTGAATTCCTTACATTTTTGGAAATTACATGAATGGTAATCAGAGATTCCTAAGGGTGGAACCAAAAGGTAAGGTTAAAGAATGATCTGTTTTAAATGGATTAAAGTAAAACATAAATAGTGTTTATTAGATATGTGATTAAAGAAATGAAGTGATTCTTAAGAAGTATTAATGATTGGGTTATCATTTCAAAGATTTCTATATTTTTATCAACTATTAGAAATACAAGAAAGGATGAAATCAATGAATAAAATGTCATTGGTGATTGAAAAGTGTCAGTGAAAACTTGAAGGAGCAATAATCTACAAACAACCTCATTTTTTCCTAAGTAGGGCCTAAATCATCTATAGAGGCTGAAAATGATGATAATTGAATCAGATCTATGCATGATGAGCTTGATCTAAATGAGAAAAATGTGACATGAGGATCTTGATCCAAATAATAACAATGAAGGTTTATTATGAATCAAGTTTTTGTATATATTTTTCCAAAAATGTCCATTAGTTTAAAAATGAAACATTTTTTATGTCATGTAATTGAGATGGTCATATCTGGGGGGCATCATATTACCACTATAAGGGCATAAAAATGGATTGAAGTTTATGTTAGTAAACCATAAAATTCAATAGAATTAGAAATCCACAGTGAACATATAATGTCATTAAATTATTAAATCCAAACTAATAAAGTTTACTTGAATTTGGATTTTAAAGGTGTAATGATTTTATCCATGAAAAATAATTTTTATTTAAAAAAATAGATTCTATTAAAACTTATTTATTAAATTTACATCAAACAATGTTAATATTTTATTTTATAAAAATTAATTAAATATAGTGGTATAATATTTATTCTTGAATGATTTAAAATATTATTTAAAATTTAAATAATAGAAAATTTTCCTTGTTAAATAAGTTACTTTTCAAAGAAAATATCAAATTTTGAAAAAAATGATCAATCCTAAAGGATTGAGAATAATAAATTCTATTAACAATGTACACTTCTTTTTCACCACGTAATGAAACAGTGTTTTTTTTTCTCAAAACACAATGATAAAAAGGTTTTTCCTATATAATAACTCATTTCAATTATTTATTTTATGACTATATTTCAATAAAAAAAATCAAAATATAAATTACATTTTATCTCAAAATCAGTTTTCCCTGTATAATATAGGTCGAGGATTATAGAACCTTAAACATATTTGATTCTTTTTTATAGTATTTAAGTCATATTATTTAAATTCAAATTGAAATATTTCAAAAATAAAAACTGAAAACATTATGTTTTTTCAAGAATTAATTAAATAAATAAGACAAAAAAATAAAATATATATAATGTTTTTTCTCATCTGGTTTTATAGATTCATCAGAATCATTTGATTGTTACATTTAATAAGTGACCCCTAAATCTATCCCAAGCATTGTGAAATAGTTCAAAGTCATCCTAAATAAATCCATTAATTTTACACCATATTTTGGTTCTTAGTATACTAGGGAAAAAATCCTGAAAAAATAATTATATAGTTGTTCCCATGTGTTAGATATTTCATCATCCATTTTTTGGAAAAAAAATCTAGAATTACCTTTCAAATATAAGGGGATAACCCTATATTTTAGTTACCCATCACTCAACCCTCTTAGTTCTAATTCATGCACCATATAATATAATACCCCAATGATGTTAGATATTTCATCATGCGAGTGATTTTCAATGTAATATTCAAAACCAATGACAACATTGACCGCTATATGGATGAATTTTTAAAAATATGACAATTTGAAAGAGGTGGATGTCATGGAATATAGGTATTGGGAGCCTATTATACCTCAAAACAATATGAACAAACATTGGGTTTGATGTATTTCAATTCGTATAGTACCAATGTTGTCCCAAGGATACCCACAAGATATCGGGAAAGATGATACTTCAACATATATAAAATAAATAAATTTTAGGTTGTTTTATTATAGGATAGTGCAACTAGACTTGTCGCGAACCATAGATGTGGGATGATAAGGTTTAGTGGATAACTGAGGGAAATTAGAGACATTTAAAAACCTAGATTTCAATTGATTTGTGGTTGTGTTCAACCCTTGAATTGCTCGAGAATTGTATTTGAGCCTTGGAATAGTTGGAGCCTTGATTATGGCCTAGATTCGAGCTTGGAGTCTAAAACAAGGAGCAATGGCCATAGGTTGCTTCTGCAGAGAGCTTCAGATATCGTCAACTGGTTTGTGATGGTTAGGGTTCTTAAAATAGATCATGAAACTTTTATTAGTACTTAAAAAACACTGATAAAGATACCTTTTATCAGCACTAAGTTAATAAGCACTAATAAAATGAATCTTTATCATCACTTTCTTTAGCACTGATAAATAATTACAATACTTTTTCAAAAAATATCTTTTTTAAAAAATTATAATTAGTATATAGAATTATAATACTTATAATAATACTTTTTATAAAATAATAATTTTATAATTCTTTGAATATAAAATTATTTATTTATACTTTTATAAATACTTTTTTATAAAAATAATATTTATATCATTATATATATTTATATAATTATATATATATATATAAACATAGAAAATATATTCATTATTTAAATAAATTTATTATAATTTTCCAATTATTTATTTATAATCATATAAATATTTTTTAAACAAATATTATTTATTTATTTATAACTATAAATGTATAAAAAAATAAATATACATTTATAAATATAAATATTTATAAATATTTTTTTAAAAATGTATTTTAAACATTATTAATTAATATTTAATCTTAAGTTCATGCATGTTAAAAATGATTAAAATCGATTAATTAAAAATGAGTACAATATATTGAAAATTTGGATAAGTTTGATTAATATAAATCATTAAAATGGATATATATAGAAATAAAGATGAATTGATATTTAAAATATTAAAAAATAGTAAAAAAATATATAAAAAATAAATAATATAAATTGATTAAATCCCAAAAACAATATTTGTGTGTGTACATGTGTATATAATACATATATTTGAAATCAATATAATAATTTTGATCTATGTTATAGATTGAAAAATAAAATGGCATTCAATTATGTCCATTACTTGATGAAATTAGTCAATATTTTTAATTCATATTGACTTTTAATTATAAACAATTATTCAATAAATACATTACTATTTAATGTAAAGCATAAATAATATTTTATATTATATAAATAATATTTATATACATTAATATATATATATATATATATATATATTTAATATATACTATTTATTAACATTATCAATAATCAACTAATTAATAAAATATTTAATATTTTTCTCAATTTACTTATTTTTAATTTTAATTTGTTTAATTTTCATTTTGAGTTTATTTATATATTTAATACATACTATTTATTAGTATTTATAATTTATATATAGTATAATCAATTTATTCATTTTTATCAATAATTATTTAATTGCTAAAATTTGTAATATTATTTTTTATAAAATCATTTTTTATTTTTTATTTATTTAACTATTTCATTTTATTTATTCAGAAATTTATTAGTACTAAAAAAGCACTGATAAAGGGTACCCTTTATGAGCACTAAAAATTTAGTGCTAATAAAGGGTACCCTTTATTAGCGCTAAAAATAAAGCGCTGATAAAGGGACACTTTAATAGCGTTAAAAAAGTGTTGATAAAGGGTTAAATTTATTAGCACTTTTTTAGCACTCATAAAGATTCCATTTATCAGCACTTTTTTCTAGCACTGATGAATACCCGCATTGTTAAATGTATGTTTTATAGTATTGATTTGATGGTAAATTATGATTAAAATCATGTATTGATATGTGTAAAAGGCTAGAGTCACTATAGTTGGTATTAGAGGATAGTTTAGTTATTTTTTGAGATTAGGACTAGAAAACTTTAGTAAGAACCCTAGGGATGATTCTATCACCTTGGGTGACCTACATTGAAACTTAGGGAATCACAAGTTTGGATATAATTTTAATTTACAAGTTTATCTTTCAGTGTTAAAAGTTTCCCTTTTATATGCTTGTTAGATAAGTATTCAAGACCCCCTAATTGTACTTTATTTTTCTTAGTTAATGGTTGGGAATAGAAGAACTCGGGACAACAATCAATGTGATAGGAAATGTGATGATTTCCCTAATGAAATACCAAATCTGATGTGAATGTGAGCTCAAAATTTCACAATAGTACTTGAACAACTGGATCAAGTTATGAATAATAACTTGAATCATGTGGAATTCCCTCCTTCTACTAAGAAAAATAAAGTTATGGTTGAATCGTTTATACAAAAAATGACTCTTATCCTTAGTGGATATTTCGATCCCCTCATTATGGAACAATGGATTAAATGTATTGAGAAGATATTCTCTATTCTATAATTCTCAAAAGAAGAGAAATTTGTGTTGGAGGTCTATCATTTTGATGGGGGAGCTGATCAGTGGGGTATACTAATCAAAAACACGCAGTAAAAGAAGAAACATTGATACAAAAAAAATTTTAAGAGGATTGGATTTTATAAGTGCTAGAAAACAATAGCGATACAGACACCCTTTATCAGTGCTAAAACAAGCACTGATAAAGGGTACCTTTTATCAATGCTTTGTTTTCTAGCATTGATAAAATGAAACCTTTATCAATGCATTTTTTTAGCACTAATAAAAGACAACCTTTATCAGTGCATTTGTTTTAGTGCTGATAAAGGGTGTCCATTATCATCACTTTATTTTTAGTGCTGATAAAGGACACCCTTTATCAGCACTTTATTTTTAGCACCCATAAAATGAATCCTTTATCAGCGCTTATTTAGAACTAATAAAAGTATGATTAAAATGAAATAATGAAATAAATAAAAAATAGAATGATTTTATTAAAATAATATTAAAAATTAATTAAATAAATAATTGTTGATAAAAAAATAATTTTATTATACTATATATAAATTATAAATAGCTTATATTAAATATATAAATATATGAAAAATAAAAATTAAACAAATAAAAAATAAAAATAAGTAAATTTAGAAAAATATTTAATATTTTATTAATTAAATAATTATTGATAATGTTAATAAATAATATATATTAAATATATAGATATATATATGAATGTATATAAATATTATTTATATAATACAAAATATCTATGCTTTACATTAAAGAGTAATATATTTAGTGAATAATAGTTTATAATTAAAAAATAATATGAATTAAAAATACTTACTAATTGCATCGAGTAATGGACATAATTGAACATCGTTTGATTTTTAAATTTAACATAGATCAAATGTATTATTTTGATTACACATATATGTAATTGAAGTTTTTTTATATACATATGCACACACACAAATATTTTTTTTGGAATTTAATCAATTTATATTATTTATTATATATATTTATTTATTTATTTACAATCTATCAATACTTTCAATATGTATTAATCATTATTTCAATATGAATCTATTTTTTTAATGATTTATATTAATCAAACTTATCCAAATTTTCAATGTTGTACTCATTTTTAATTAATCAATATTACTCATTTTTAGCATGCATTCACTTAAGATTAAATATTCATTAATAATGTTAAAAATACATTTGTAAAAATATATTTATAAATAAGTATATTTATAAATGTATATTTACTATTTTCATAAATTTATAATTATAAATAAAAAATTATATTTGTTTAAAAATTATTTATATAATTATAAATAATTAATTATAAAATTATAATAAATATATTTAAATAATGACTATATTTACTATATTTATATATATAATTATCTAAATATATATAATGATAAAAATATTATTTTTTAAAAAAGTATATATATAATTATAAATAAATAATTATATATTCAAAGAATTATAAAATTATTATTTTATAAAAAGTATTATTATAAGTATTATAATTATATATAATAATTATAATTTCTTAAAAAAATAATTATTTTTTAAAAATACTAAAAATATTTATCATTGATTTTTTAGCACTGATAAACAAAGATATTTATCAGCGTTACAAAATCACTCATAAAATCAATCTTTATCAGCACTAAAACTTTAGCACTGATAAATCTTTATCTTTATCAACACAAAAAAGTGGTGATAAATATTAGTTTTATCAATGCTTATTAACTTAGTGCTGATAAAATGTATCTTTATCATCACTTTTTTGGAAGCACTGATAAAAATGTCCCAATATATTTTAATAACCATAACCATTGCGAACCAGTTTGCGATATCTAAAGCTCTCCATAGAAGTGACTGACTGTCGGTGTCCCTCGGGGTCGAATCCAAGCTCAAATCTAGGCTAGAATCAAGGATCCAACTATTCTAATGCTCAAACCCAAGGCTTGAGAAATTCAAGGGTGGAACGAAACCAAGGCTTGAATGAAATCCAGGTTTTTCGATATCTCTAATTTCCCTCAGTTATCCACTAAACTTTCTCATCCCACATCTGTGTATCCCAATAAGACCAATTGCACTATCCTATAATAAAACAACCCACAATTCATTGATTTTAGATATATTGAATTATCATCTTCCCCGATAGCATGTGGCTCTCCTTGGGACAACATTGGTACTATGTGACTTGAAATATATCAAACCCAATGTTGGGTCATGTTGTTGTGAGGTATAATAGGCTCCCAATTCCTATATTCCATGACATATACCTCTTTGAAATCATCAAATTTTGAAAAATTCATCCATATAGGGGTTGGTGTTTTCATTGTTTTGGAATATTCCACTGAAAATCACTTGAGAACATCTTTTTCATATTTTGATTTTGAAATTAATGTGATATAATTTACTAGATTCACCTATAAACTAAGGAAAATGTTTCACCAATCATAGGAATCTCGATATTGTACCTCATATGATCCAAAAAAAAATTTCATTGTGCTTTTTCCAATCCTCAAATAATATTTCTTCGACATATACGAGTACCAACATCCTTTGATCATTATACTTTTTGATGTATAGGGTGTGATCAAATCTACCTCGCTAAAAACCAAGATTTCTTTGGTATTAATCCAACCTTAAATACTAGTACCTCAGTGATTTCTTTACCTTATACAAAGAATTATTTAACTGGCACACCTTTCTCTCATTTTCATCCATAATAAACTCATCTAGTTTCTCAATGTATACTCCCCCATTAATAACTCCATTGAGGAACATAGATATGACATCTATTTGGTATAATTTTAACTACATTTTCACTGAAAAGGCCAAAAAAATTAAAATAGTTTCTAATCGGGCTATAGTAGTAAACTTATCATAAATATAAATTGATTTGATCTAGGATTTCCCCTTACAAATTATCCATTCTTTATTTTGAGCCAATTTTCCATAGTTAATGAGTTTATTACTGAACACCCACTTGGTTCTAATAACATTTCTATCTTCTGGCCTTTAAACAATTTCTCATGCCACATTTTTCTTATTCAGATCAAGATCCTCATGCATATATTTGATCCAATTATCATCCTTGTTATCCTATCCAAATTATTTAGGCTCTTCTTGGGAAAAAATGATATTTTTTTGTATAATCTTGCTCCATTAAGTTTTCACTGAAACTTTCTAATCACCAATGTCATTTTATTCATTTATTTCAACCTTGATTGTATTTATTGAAGTTGATAAAAATATCTCCATATTTGAAATGATAACCCACTCATTAATACTTCCTAAAAATCACTTCATTTATTTCAACACACGTCTAATAAACACTATGTATATTTTACTTTAATCCATCTAAAAACAGATCATTCCTTAACATTTCCTTTTGGTAAAAACCTTAGGAATCTCTTATTATCATGCATGCAATTCTTACAAATGGGAGTCATTACCCATTTTATATAACATAATGTATTATAACTATCTTCCTCATTAGTTTCATCTCCCAAACATTTATTATTCCAATTTATTTCTTAGAACTCATACCCCATCTATTTTATGTTGCTTATACTACTCTTAGTAGTAGTCATCATATGGATGACTACAACTTTGAGTATTTCAAGAAACATAGGGGCATGTCCACAAGAGTTGT